>JAUMJM010000016.1:6155000-8824166 GCA_033558235.1 Neomorphus geoffroyi | reverse complement strand
CTAAAGATTTTAAGCATCCATATGAGAAGACATTGGCCTGGAGTAATAATGTGATTGATGAAAAAAACTCTGAAAGAACTCCTATACTCTCTTTTCAAAAAGAAAATTTACATTTCTTTTCTCAGTAGGATTACAAGCCAGAAGTAGGTATAAAAACCATATGGGCCTGATTCTGCTCTCTGTGTCTGGTGTTCCTACTTGTACCTGCTTAGAGCAGATTCAAATGAGGAACTCTCTTGACATCACATTTTACTCCCACACTGAAGAGTCTGTCAAATAAAAATGTGAGTACAGCTTACAAAGCAGTGGGTTATAAGGAGAATTGAATACAGTAGGTTTATGACATTGCAATTTAAATACCCTAGTTCAGAGTCTTAGGTTTATAGCACAGTGGGATTGAAGTCATCTTGACTAGAGAGGAAGGGTCCTCAGCCCTTACCTATATAAACCTGTTTGCTAGAGGCTGCGCTCTCCCATGCTTCCTTAGCTATTTCAGTGCAGCTGCCTATGTTGTAATTCCCAGAAAAGGGAGTGTGATGTAGACCTATCATTCAGGTCTCTGGAGTGTTCAGAGTCAGACCCTTCAGAAGAAGAAAATCTCTGTAGCTGATTCCCAGTCTCCATCAGGTAATGACTGAGATAGGTAGTGAAGCCAGAAGCACACCTCGGCTTTAGAATCCCTCTGCCTCCTCTCAGTGTGGTTTAGGGTAACTGCAGGGGCCCTCGCTGCCACGTGCATAGCGAACCCTCTTTGAGTGCCAGCTCACCCCACATGTCTAACATCTTAATGGGATTAAAACACTTAAAGAATGTCACGTTATTAGTTTGGAGGAGGACTCATACATTTCGACTATAGGCATAACTACATATATTTTCAATTTGGCTTATTTGTTATCACATCCTTTAAATCTACATGCCAGTTGATAGTTTAGGACACGGATATGATAAAATAACCAAAGTGTAGTGTGCTGAATTTAAAGAGAAACTTGTGCATAAAAGCATAGAATTTGCCTTAGGAGTTACATATAGAACTGCATGTTATTTAATAAATAAAATGTAATGTTTTTCTTGCGAATTTTCACATTTGGTCCATTGACAGAAAGAGGAACAGAAGTGTAAGAGACTTTAATAACAATAAAGACTTACTTTTTTTCTCCTCCTGGCCAATGGTGTCCATTATCCTCCAAGAACATTTCCCTATTTGGCCTTCCCTATCCCCCCTTACACTTGTCTCACTGCTGGAACAAGATTCAAAATGCTATGAAGATTAATCAGTCAAACATTTTTTTATTTTTTTTTTTTTAAAGAGCCTTCACGTAAAAATGTTTTTACTTCCGTCAGCTCTCTTCACAAACAATATAATTCAATTTATTTTCATTCTTTTAGCTGATTTGGGCTGTCATATATGTTAAGCCTTTCAGTAAATCAACTTTAATATTTAATGTTACCTTACTATCTGCAAGTGAAAGGTCTTGCTGTTATTTTAATGTCAATATATCTAGTTTATGCAGGCCTTTAAAATGATTCATGACATATCTTAACAAGCCTGTTGAACAGAAAATAATAATAATAATAATAATAATAAAAAAAATAATAATAACTCCCCCCAGTTTTCACTGATGGAGATTACCAGCTGTTTTCAATGAAAATGATGAAACAACGAAGGGCTATGAAAGATTTAAACCAAAAGGATTACCTAATTATCTGGATGCTTATGAAATTGTACCATCAGGTTTGCAGATGAAACAAACAAAACTGCCATATTCTGCTCATGTGGAATTATGTGAGTATTGCAATTTACCTTCTATTATTTTAGCAGGGGCTGAATTGAAGCCATCTGCAGTTCTACTATATAAGCATGAGACTGTGAGAGCTCTATTTACACATCCCTTTGATACAATGATGGAATTTGGTGATAGAAAAAAGAAAGGAATGATTCTGAGAGAAATGAGAATATTGATTGGGGAATTTGGTTAAAACTTGGATATGCAATTTTAAATTTTGGATTTTCATTAATAGGTAGGACTGCACAGAACTTGAGAAAATCCATCTGACCTGAGGTTTTTGTTCAAAGGTTTGAGGAAAAAAAGCCCCAACAAACGGTGAGAAAGTATCTGCAATAGAAGGAGCGGAAATGGAAGAGCTAGTTATCTCAACTGAATAAAAAGATTATGCATCAGCATTGATTAGTTCCCCGAAGAAGCCCTGCCACTTTTTAACTTGCACTCTGCATTTAAATGAGTGAAGGAGCATAAATGAAGTTAAGTTTTATATCTGTGTGCGTGTGTACTTTGAATGCAGTTGTACCATTCAGTTAAGCCTGGTGGTTTAATTTTAAGTCCCAGATTGTGGCATTTTATATTTGGGACAGAGAATACAATTCTGAGCATAAAAATGAGATGGCTCTGATGTAAATAGGTTTTTGAAATGGTTTTCCTCCCTTTCCCTTTCCCTTTTTCCCTTTTTCCCTTTTTCCCTTTTTCCCTTTTTCCCTTTTTCCCTTTTTCCCTTTTTCCCTTTTTCCCTTTTTCCCTTTTTCCCTTTTTCCCTTTTTCCCTTCCCAGAAATGGGACACAGATACTTCTAGTTTTGAAAATTATGAAGCTCTTTTGGGAAGAGGTCTTCTTCCCTGGCTTTCTCTGTTAGTGATATCTAGGTCCTTCCTGGCAGCATATCCATCAGCAGGGGCTCCCAAGGAGACCTGGACTGGTGTCATCACTATTGAAAACCAGACCTGTCTACATGTAAACCCCAGTTTTCTTAACTGATTAAAGAAAATGGGACGACTCTGTTTTCAGGCTTTCTGTTGAAGGAGGTGGAATAACAGGCATTTAGAAGATGTTTAGTTATTGTTTTTTCCTCTTTTTTTCACCTTTACCTTTTAAAGTTATGCTGCAGGAATGGTTTTACATTGAAATTGCTTCTTGTATTTGAGAAGTGTTATGTTTGCTAATTCATAACCATTCCCAGAAATTTCTGAGAAATATTTTGTACAAATACTTTTTTTCACAAAACTATAACGTCTAACAGGAGTTGCTGTTAAATCTTCAGTGCTGACAGATATGTAAAACATTAATGGTTTGTGGTTACAACATCTACTTACCTCGAAATCTCTTTTCTGTACATTATCTTAAACCTTAAGTCTTGACAATTTAATGTTTGTTCTAGCAGGGAGACTGCAAGGAAGCGATGTTCACATCTATGATAGCAGATTGACTAGAGCAAATGAATTTTGAAAACAGATTCTGAAGTAACTCATGAAAAATGTCAACCAAGAAAAGCCCAATCTAGTAAAACAGCCCCTTCCAGCAGTGGTACCACAAGAGTTGCTTTTATGTCCTTCTGCTCTAGTATTTATTTTGTGCCATTTACAATGCTTATTGTTCTCACCTCTTTGGAGGGTAAAATCTCTCTGAGACTGGAAGACTAATTATGAATTACTGAATTGTTCAAATAGAACAACAGTGAACACAACGGGAAATAAGCACAAGGCATCACAAAATATTCTTGGTTCATTTTTGACTATAGTAATGCGGCTAAAATGATTTACAATGCTACAATACCACCACTATCCATGATGTACACTAATTCCAGTCCTTTCTTAGGCTCTGAACTCCAGGGTCTGGAGCTTTTCCTTACCCTAAGACTTTCAATACAATGTTTTCTCACGTATGTGCTTGTCTTACAGAGCTTAAGGTGCCTAAAGGGTTGGTTCAGATGGTTCTGTAAATAGCTTTACATGCTAGGACACACAATGGACTCTGTCCTTTTATACAGAAGCAGATCCTCCCCTTGGTGATGAGGAATTCTGAACTATGATGGAAGGAAATCAGGGTAATTAATACAACACTACAAGCTGAAGAGTATCTCTTTACCCCAGAGCTCATTACACACTTGTGTTGTTGCTTGCAGCTTCTCAGCTTCCATCTAGCCTCCATCTAGGCTCAATCTAGCTTCCATCTAGGCTCCATCTAGCTTCCATCTAGGCTCCATCTAGCTTCCATCTAGCCTCCATCTAGGCTCCATCTAGGCTCCAGCCCTTCTCTCCCAAGCACCAGCAGCTCCAGTGCCCCTGTGCAGTCCCAATGGCACCATAAGGCCTCCCAGCAGATGGATTTTGCTTGGCTCCTCAGGTCAGTCAGCGCTGGGCTTTCTCAAGCTCTCAGACCCAGCAGAAGTGGGACAACATGGGTGAATGGCAAAATCCTGCCTTTCTAGTAGCCAGATGTCTCTCACAAAATCAGATGAACCAGCAAGCGTTTCTTCTCTCAGCCATGCTGGCTGTGCTGCACTTCCCCTGTGCTGAGGTGCAGTTCGTGCTTGCACCGGAGCAGAGCCAGAAAATCTGAGGGGTGGTGTGCTGCAGGCCCTGCCGAATGGTGCTTTGGCAGGACCAGTTAATGCCTTGGGCTAACTAAGCACCACCCGTGGGGCTGAACTCAGGTTTTCCTGCAATGATTCTAGCTTGCTTCTGAGGAAAAAGGTATTTTTGCAGTCAGAAAATAATTTACATGTAAACTGAATGCATTAATCCCTCTGGTTTTAGGATTGCCTGGGTGGGAAGATGATTCCTGAGAATTTCAGAAAGAAGTGATAGTTATAACATAAATGCCTATTTATTTTTGTCCTAGTTATACCTCTTCCAAGTGTTTTGCGAGAGACAGATTGTCTGAGGGTGCCTGAGCCTTTCGTGGGAGTATGAGTTTGTTTTTCAGTGTAACGCCTAGACTCTGGATACTGTGGGAAGATCCATACTGAGACTTCTATCATAGGATTAGGCCATTTAAGTTCTGTTAGGCCAGTTAGAAAGTAAACGGAAATGTTTTTAAAGGTCTTTTTTGAATGCTTTGACCTGAGAAATTATTGTGGTTTGCATTGACAGTAAATCACCGGTATGCTATGCTTTACAGCAGACAATGTATCTTCAACAAATACCGTCAACTAAACCTGGAATTGTTTTGGGTTAGGTCTGCTGAAGACTTTGGGGCTGGCTTTTAGTAGCAGTTCGGGTTGTGGTAGTGCTCTCTTAAATCATTTGCCCATAACTCATGTTTAGTAAGTAAAATGTGAAATGCACTTAGAAGCCACACCAAACTTAATTTCTTCTTTTATAATAGCAAACCTTTTACAGCAGTAAAACAATTGATTCTCTTGTCTGAATTAATATTGTCCTAGTTTATAGAAAAATAGAATAAATTTTCTATTAAAAACAAGGCAGACTTTAAAGAAAATTAATCTTCAGATAAATAAATACAAAATCTTTGATTTAAAGTGCATAAGTAGAAGAAAAACACCTAATCCACAAGAAAACAAAACCTGCAAAACATTTGAAGGTAGAGAGAACGTTAAAGATGTAAATAGAAATGTTGATTTTGTATGTTACAAATTTAATCATAAATGCAGAGGCAGATCAGCCTGGGCTAATAAAAACACCCATTTCCACATAATTACTTAGGGAGATCAGCTGAGGATTGGGCACAGCTTAATGCAAAAGCTATTATGAAATATTTTTTTTTCCAGTTGAGGAAGATGATTATTTTCTTGTGGGTATAAGAAAAAAAAGTGAATTTTTCATTTCTGAATGACAGTATATATATGCTCTTAGACATATTCTAGCCTGCACTTTTAAACTGTTTAAAGACAAATGGGGATGTTTGGAAGGTTTTAAAAAATGAATACATACATTTCTGTCTAGGTGAATTCTAACTGCTTATAAAAGGAGTAGACTGTGGTCTGAAAATATGATTTATTTTACAGTGATATCAAGACATTTCTGGCAGATAAAGTGGCTATTTCAGATAATAAGACATGGCTAGATAAAATGTATTGAAAATCATGCTGATAGCATAAACTTCAATTGGGAATATTTTTTGAGAAATTTTAGGAGTCTTTTTGAGTGGATAAAGAAATATGAAAGTATACAGGAGTAGTATAAAAACCCAGCTTAAATCTACACTGCATAAATAGGATAAATATCAGCAGACACAAAGGAGTCTTTAAAAGCAAAGTACCTAAATGAAACAGTCAAATATAGGATCATTGTGTGCTTTTGCGAACACCTCTGAAGGGATGGTCACTCGTACAATACAGCACAAAAAGATTAAAGCAAAAAAGACCAATGAACGTGGAGAATAATTTGCTTCCTTGTACTGCTTTTTATTAGATGCTTTCAAATCCAAGAGACCTTCCAAAATACAAAAGAAGGAGGAAAAAGCACAGATACTTTGAAAAGTTTTGGAGAATTAGGAGTCGAAGTCACAAAACTTCCAAAGTGCTCTTGTTTATTTTTCATGGATGATAACTCAGCTGCTTGTAGATATTTGTGATCAACTCCTCATAAATATCACAGTGATCTAGATGTGTAAATGAGGAGAATTATTTGAGGAGGTTGTCTGACCTTTTTGTTGAGTAGGTCAGTGAGCAACTGCGTTTAGATTGGCAGCTTGGTTGGTTTTGCGTATAGCGAAATGCCAAAGTGGTGATGTGATGGATAGGGTCCTAAGTGCTTTATCCATAAGGTCACGTAGCCTTTACACGCAGAGACAAAGTATACATGGTATAACTTACCCATTTAAGATATTGATTACATTTGTGAGATAACCACCTCAACTTTGCTGTCTAGACTAGATTTCAGCAACATCAAAATGAAAACTTCAGTGTGTTTTAATGGTGTCATAGCAGCAGATTTAACTACACCATCTCTTTTCAGCCTTTCCCAAGGATATCTTTCAAGGATGGCCTCTGCTCCCACAGATTTCAGAATATTGTTTGAAATTCTGTGATTCTCAGGGAGTTTACTGATGTATTTTACTCAAGGAGAACCTTTGTGTCCCTGTGAGAGGTTTTGCTCTAGAAGCTGTGTCCAGGCAAATGACCTGTGTCACCAAATGATATTATCATAACAGACTATCATTTAATTATTTGTACAAATGTAGCATGTGGAGAAGATAACTAAAAGGAACTAAGGACATATCTTCATCTAAGCCTTGGGCACTGTATTTCCACTGCAACTCTGTCAGGCCTAACTTATTACAAATGCTCCCACCTCTGGTTAAGCTATTATTCACTTTGTTTCCTCACCGAACCAAACTCTTCCTTTTTCACCTCAAAAGTCAGGATTTAATCTAGCCTACAAAGATATAAGGAACTTCTTACCAGGAAATCCTCTTCTCCACTATCAAGGGATCTGAATACCTTGCGCAGAGGAAAAATTTCAAAGCTGATGTTAATTTGATGGGGCTTTTAGTTTGAAGGGCACCGCTTGTTTTTCTGTGGATTTTCAGCGAGCTGGTGCAGATACACATGTTTCTTAAAAGCCTCTGAGCAAAAAGCGTCAAAATCAAATAAGAAATAGATTCTACTTGTGAGTATAATGGGCATTTCCCATGGTCCTTGCACAAACAGGTTAAAAAGATTAATGTTTCTTTTTATAAATTAATTTCTTCTCCTCTTTCGCTGCTGGTGCTTTGTCCATCTTTTTATAAACCTGTATAGCCTAGCACAGATGCTAGCAGATTTTCATGCACTTTCTCTTCCATCTTGATGGAAAACTCCTGTATTGATTTAAAGGTCTGTCAGTGGAGGGAAACAGAGTCCTATCTCAAGAAAGAACTAGCTAGGACACATACATCATTGCCGTGCATCCTGTGCTCAACCATGCCAGAACACTGAGCAATAGACCGACTTAAAAACACATAAAATAAAAGTCAAAGTATTCTAAACCAAAACTAGATAAGGATCCACCATCAGTGGTGTCATGTTTAGACACTCACTTTGGGTAATTCTGAAAGCTTATTCTATAAGTAGTTGTCTCAGCAGCAGCTTCTTAAAAATAATGTGTGTATTTGGAAGAAAAAAATTAGGTAAGTTAAGTTGAGGTTTTAAGCTTTTAAAAATCCTGTTATCCCTTGATTGTGATAAGCCATGAAATCATGTGTAAGTCACCAATTAAGCTCATCTGTCTTTTTAATGGATAAAAGATCAGATATATTTGAATCTCATTCAAGCCAATTATGTTGTTCCCAAACAAATGAACTGAAGCTATTAATGGATCCGAATTTGCCGTAGGCTTTTAGATACCAAATGCACCTTCCTTTGATTGTTTCTCTGCAACATGCCAAATATACAGTTGTTTTCTTATTGTTGTTACATCATTTTCATGTGGTTTGTGCCACACAGAAATGATTACACAGTTTTTTATAAATTTATATAATCTTAATGAGAGGGTTGTAATAAATAAGAAATTTTCTGGGGAGTATTTTTAGTGTAATCATTACACATAGAGATACTCAATAAATTGTGTAAAATTACAAAATGTGCCTTTTTCACACTGTATTTGTTTTCAAAACTGCTGTCTCACATTCTGTAAGTGTTGAGTTGAAGTGATGAAGAATTTTAGAAATGATATAGGAAGAGGTTGACATCTATGATTTTTTTTTTAGTGAATCAAAGTTACTATTTTGTAAATTGACACAAGGCTAAGGGTGTATGTGAAAGGTAGTAAAAGTAAAACTTTTTTCTTACAGTACAAAGTCTAGAATTGGTTCAGTATGATGTGATATTTCTGCTGAATTTGACAGTAGTTTGTTTCCCATACTTCATTTAGACAAATTTCAAACTGGTAGATCTTGATTTTCAGTTCTTCGTGGCTGATTGAATGTTCTCAAATGCACAGTAATGCTGCCTTAACTCCGGAACACAGTCATTTCTTGACAGAGAGAAGAGTTATTCTCAAATGTGTTTTGCATATTTTGAAAAAATTCTTCTTTGGGGGCAGATTTGCAAATTAATCTGTCATAAATGCCATCTTACTTATAAATTATATAACTGAAAACATGATAAGCCAATTATGGTATTTCATATATTATTGTTGAAAGACTATGCTAACTCCTGTTCTGTACTAGAAGTAGCACTCTAAATCTGTAAGTAGCTTATTCCTCAATGATTTAGTATTTCAAATTAATTAATCTGATGAACTATCAACAAATCAACTTCTCTTGTGTCTCTGTCTTTTCATGAGTCACAGACACACGTCTTCTTGAAATAAAAACATTGCTTACTACGAGTAAGGCTTGAAGGCAAATTGATGGAAACGATTCATAAAACATTTCTTGAGTTAAATTTATGTAACTGAGTCTTGCAAAACAAATTAATGTACTGTTGAATCTTGGAACATTAAAATATTAAGTTGCACACATTTCACGTTTGGCCAAACAACCCAATAGCCAGTGCAGGGTCAAATTTTGTCCTTGGATTTTCATGTAAGCAAGTTTTGACAGTTTCTAATGGGCAAAATGGCTTGGAGACTAAATAAAGAAATGCAACTGGACAAACCTAGAAACAGCTATTCCCAGACCTGTCTGACAAGTCAGGAAAAGAAACAATAATTAAAATCTACTCTTTTTGGAAAAGCACCTGGTCTCAGCCTCAGTGTTTTACTCTGCTGGATTATTTGCTTTGGACAGTCTAACACAAGTAGTATCTTCTGCTTACTGCTGTCAAAAAACAATTAATTTCTTTCAGCAAGAGCTTGAGCCACTGTATTCCGTATGTTCATCATCTGTACGATTCCCTTTTGTAATTCATTCACCCTGCCCAGGCTTGCTTAAGCTCAGAATGAAGCCATAATTCACAAATAGTGTGGTAAACCACATCCTTGGGCAGCAGCAGCACAGAAAGCCTATTATACAGGTGCTTTATCACATCTGCTATACTGAGTTCTAAGAGAAAAAACCAATTCCTGTGATAGATTAAGTCTATCCCAAGAAGAACTTCATAAATCAGTGCTACCAAAAGCAGGAGTGGCTCTGAATGTCTGCTGAGATCCAGGAGAGACTGGCAGATAATTTAAGAAGAAAGAGAAATGTCTTTAATGGAACTGAGAGGAAAGACCAATCAAGTGTGGGGAAATGGCTCTAGTAACGTCTTGTTGCTGTAGGATTCACTCACTTGTTATTTCATCATACCATTCACCCAACAGCAAAACCCAAAAGAAACTCAACATGCTCAAAGAAGGAGTTTGAGATTCAACTGAGAGAACTCACTGATGTTGGGAAGAAGTCACTGTGAACCAGTTAAAGGCACTTACAAGGAGGAAAGTGGTAAGTTTTGTTAGACAGAGTAATTTTGCCCTTGGGATTGAGGCTTTGATAAAAGTTTGGTAATTGTCGTAGTGAAGATGGACAAAGAATGACAATAATTTCTATTTTTCAGTTCAAAAGTAAGCAGCACCTTTATTAAAAATGACGGCTGCCTTGTATATGCTCTACATAATATAAACAAGCATGTTACTGGCTAATATTCAACCCTGTTTGCTTAACATTCTTCTGTACCAACTTCCTTCCCCATGCTCTCCCTGTTCCTCAAGCCTGCACTCCTACAATCCTCCCTTTCTTCTTTCTCATGGTCTTCTTCTCACGGCAATACTTTGATATCACCAAGGTCAAAGCTAACCGTCACCTTTTCAGGATCCATGGCCAGCTGTGAGCCCCCACAGGTAATATTATTCCTTGATTGGAATTGTTTTGCCCGGTTTTATGAGTAAGCGTATCACCCAACTCATACTTGCAGCAGAAAGGATGTACCTCGGTACTCCTTATTATTTAGGGTAAAAATTGTAACTGAGTGTGTGAATGAGACGATAACTTTTCAGACAAGGTTAATGGCAGATTATCTGCCAAGATCCTGGCAAGTAAGCAGCTTCCATTAGGACAGGTAAATCAATCTTCCAGAAGGTTATGATGATGTAAGACCTATGCATGAGTGAGAACAGGAACATTAGAGAGAAGTGAGGATGTGCTGAGTTCTTGTGTGTGTGATGCCACATGTCTTGGTTCTGAGTATCCCCTTCTCCCAGACCTGGCCCACTTTTTTGGATGCCCTAGATGTGTTCAGGATTAAAAGGTAAAACAGAGCATTCTGAGTAATACTCTGTCCTCTGGGACAGGTTATGCTACCGAATGCTTCCTTAACTCTACCGACATATTTCTTTTCAGTAGGGAAGAAATATATATGCTGCACTGTCAACACATATTCTCATCTAAAACCTGTACAAGGTAGATAATCCTATAGAGTAACCCTTTGGATTTTCCCTGCATTGATAGATAATTGATAGATGAACTTTACTTGGCTTTATTTAGCAGACTAAACATAAAGTTAACACAGAATGTGAAGATAAGAAAATCGGACAATGCTGGATTATGTGAACTCAAACCTATCGTAAAGAAGCTTCTATGCCCTGTGGCAGTCACAGTTCTAATCCCAGTTGGCTACTGCTTTGAAGTGGTAATTTGTTTCTTTGGGTTATTTTTCTGGCCTCAGAAATGCCTATGACTTCTGATGCGCCATCCCCGTCACAAGTGCTACATTGGTGTTCTGCTTCTCCGTTCCCTGTCCATGTAGAATGGAGTGCAGTTTTACTTGCCACACCTCATGCAGTTATAACACAGTTAATCTGTGGAGAAGTAATGTGCAAATATGATCATCAATAGCACAAAATCAATAGCACAAAACTCATGTGGAGGTTGGTTGTGAGTGATGTATCCCAAAAGTTGATGTTGGTGCCACTGTTGTTTGACATCTTTATTAATAACATAGATGGTGGGATGGAACGCACCCTCAGCAAGTCTGCAGACAATAACTGGGAGGATTATCTGATACAGTAGCTCGTTGTGCTGCTGTTCAGAGGGATGTGGGTAGGTTAGAGAAATGGGCTGACATAAACCTCCTGAAGTTCAACAAAGGGAAAAGCCAGTCCCTACACCTAGGGAGAAATAACCCCAAGCTGCACTACAAACTGTGATTTAAATGACTGGCAAATGGCTTTGCAGAAAAAGACCTAGGGGTTGTGGTGGACACCAAGCTGACCATGAATCGGCAATTGGCCCTTGTAGCAAAGAAGGCAGACAGGCTCCTGGGCTGCACTGGGAAGAGAGTAGTCAGCAGATTGAGGGAGTTGATCCTTCCCCTCTGTTCAGACTTGGTGAGATCAAACTTTGCGTGCTGCATCCTGTGCTGTCCTCCCAAATACAAGAGACACATGGGTGTACCAGAAGGGTCCAGCAAAGGGGCACAAAGGTTATTAAGATATTGGAGCATTGATTGTATAAGAAGAGACTGGGAGAGCTGGGATTGTTCAGCCTGGAGAGGAGAAGGCTCAGGTGGATCTTATCAATGTATGCAAATTCCTAATAAGAGGGTGAAAATAAGATGGAGCCAGACTTTTCTCAGTGCTGCCCAGTGACAGGTTAAGAGGCAATGAGCACAAACTGAAACAAGGACAAAAATTGTTTAAATGTAAGAAAAGTTGTCTTCCTGTGAGGGTAGTCAAATTTTGTAACAGGTTGCCCAGAGAGGCTGTGGAATCTCTAGTCTTGGAGATATTGGAAATCCAGACCGACGTAACCCTGAACAACCTGCTGTAGGTCATCTTGCTTTCAGCAGGTTGGTGGTGTCAAACTTGATGACTTCCAGAAGTCTCTTTCAGGCTTAATGATTCTGTGATTCTGTGACCTGGATATAAATCAGAAAAAATCCTCACTGTAAGCATCACCCCACAGAACTCATGCTTTTATAATAATAACAATAATAATGATAATAATAATACTGATGATGATGATGTCACAGCAGATATTCTAGAGTCCTGCTTCTCTGGAATAGCTCACCTACTCGGATTCGTCCTCTCAAAAAGAGTACCTGCTGAAATTCATGGTGATTGCAGGGAGCATACCATGACAGGAGCAGCTGTTTTATCTGTGAGTAGTCCTGCTGCTCTCATAATTATGCTGCTAGCCAAGTTAGCTCTAACCTAGTTTCTTGAGGTGTATAGCTCCCACTGCTTGATAACCATGGACACGTTATTCATAATTCATGGGATATCTGTTTTTAAAGAACTTTACAACCTTTCAGATTAGCCTCCCTGAGATAATAGATATCTAATGTTCTCTGTCTCTCCTAAAAATAAATTATTTGTAAATTAACTTCTTTTGGAAGCTAGTGATAACACACCTTCATAGAATTCTGAGAGCTGGGGATTTACCAAAATCACTGGATGTGACCAATGAACTTTAATTTGTATTTAACATTTGTTGCTTGCTGCACAGTTGAATCAATTACACCATCATAATTACAAAACACCCCTCCCCTTCTTCCAGTTCTTTATTGGTAGTGTTTATCAACATTTATCCAAAAGCCTTTTTCTAAAAATGAAAATATATTCAAGGGACTTCCCTTCCTTCTGACTTTACTTAATATCAGACACCTCTCTGCTCCTTGGGTGTCCTTCTGTATCCTGTGTTATTATAGTCAAACACACACACAAATGTTCCTTCTTTTCTCCAAGACTGCTATTAGTTTATCTTGTGAATTCATGGGTGAATTCACGGTGAAAGCTTACAAATTTGGGTTGATACTGAGATGTCCTTTTTTTATTTTAAATAGGATTTTGTACGTAAAGTTGCAAATGAGAAGTTGGTTGGATTTTCAACAGCAGGACTTTGAATCCTGAGGTGCAGAAAGCCTTGGAGAACCCTGTCAGAAATTGCTTACTTGTAGTTGTCCAGGACGTATGTGAGCACTGCAAGCTCCAGCATATTCTGCCTCTTTGTTAAGCTTCTCTTCCATTTCCGAGGCCAATTTCTGAGGAAGCTGCAATACAAAATACTGTTGGCACAAACTGTAATCTGTGTGATCATCAAGCTTCTGTTTCTCTTAAAGCAAGCAGACTATTATTAGCAACAAGCGTATATCTTTTCAAGAAATTATTTACTTTGTAACTGTGGTTGAAATGTGGCATAGATATTATTCATGTATCAAAATCATTCATATTGTGCTTACAAATATGAAACCACCTTTGGTATAACAAGTTATAGATGTCTCTTCTTTTAAGAATGAGCTTTATTTGGTGAGAAATTCTGGCTGAAACAAACATTGAGTACAGACTGGGTGAAGACCTACATTCTCTCACCTCTTAGCTTCTGATCTGGAACTGGAGAAGGAATCTTCCAGCCAGCTTCAATAATGTATTTGCTGTGCAGGCATTTGTCTGTATTTATAGTGAATTCAGAGCACGCTTCCACTCCTGGTCCAAATAAACTTCTTCCCTGAGAGCTGACTCTAGGCAGAAGTACTGGAACTTAGCCCTTTAAGCTGCCTCATCTCCCAGCCCTAAAGCAATACAGAGGCGTGAAGAAACAATCCTACAGGTTCCAGTTCCCCTATGCTGGGCCTGATGGCCTTCTTGGGTCCTGTAGTCCTAGGCCCTACTGCGTATGCTCTGGGTTCGTTCAAGACATGCCAATGAGTAGCCTGCTCATTACAGTCTCGTCATGGAGTGATACCAGTTGGCAAGGCGTGCTGGTGCCCCAGGAGTGGCCTGGGTCTGGTGGGAATTTGTGGTTGTTGTTTGGTTCCTCTTTGACATAAGCAAACTGCAAATGGCCCTGAAGCAGGTACTCTTATGGTGTCCATGCATGTGTCTGATTTATGTCTATCGCATTCAGTTAGAGTCATTGCATTTTCATGCTCCTCAGCAATTGCGAAGAAAAGCAGTAAAAGAAAACCTCTTGATTTCTTACACACAGATATCCACTTCAGAAATATTTTTTTTACTAGTAGTTCATAATAATCTGTTGAAAAAATTCTATTGTCTCTACTTCATTTTAAAATTGATGATAATTCATACTTATATTTGCTTTCTACACACCCAAAATACTTGAAGGGTTGAAGAAGAACCCAGGAAGAATTTCAAATTGGATTTGTTTTAAAGTTACCATTGATAAATACGTCTGTTTATGATTTCAGAGAGCAGTCCCATGGACTGTCACTCTTCTAGATAATTACTTGCCTTAAGATATCACTTTGAGAGCAAAGGAGAAATTTCCAGTATCTTATTGTTAAAGACCTGCAAAATTAACTCTTAGATTTCTCCTCAGCCTCTGACATTTCAATATTGAACTGTGAGATAATGCTACAAATTTTATCTGAGTTACTCCCATTCTATAAACTGCAATTATTGTCATCTGCCTGTAGAAAAAGAACTGGCTCTGTTGGAGCAAGATGCAGATCTGCATTGCTAGTATTTCTGTAATATCCATCTTATATGCTGGTGGCATGCTAGAATAAATTGATGTGTTCATGCACAGACTTACTTCTTAATGAATAAAGTTTAATTACGAAGATCAGCATTAATTTAAAGTCATTAAAATCCCCTTAACATATTGTAGCAGATTTCTTAATGCTAAAAAGCTTGTTATTTGTTCAAGCCTGCTGACGTGAATAGTGAGTTCTGAAGCTATGTTATATTTGTTTGTAGTATTCTTTGCTGGTGTCAAAAATGTATAATAGGTATGAAACCTGGTCAATGTTTATGTTGATAGAGTTGGCATCTATCTTTGTCATTTCTCTGCTGCTTTATTGACTGCAAATTTTAGCCAAAATAGAGAACCAGGATGAAAGACTGAGAAAGTCAGCATTTGTGTGAAGCTCAGTGAGTTTGTATTCACTTTGTAAACAAACAGGGAAAGCCATGTCCTCTCTGGCTTGTGTTCTGGTTTCTCCTCCATATAAACGTACAACACGATTTCAGTCTTAATCGTTCATATTATTTCTAGTGACTGTCTTCTAAAATTTTCCCTCTTAGAACAGTGCTACATATCATATGCAGTGAGCAGGGACAGCTCCAACTCAATCAGGTTGCTATGTGGCAACAGGTTAGACATGCATCTACCTGAGTGCATTTCCATACCATCACTCCTAGACAGGGTAGTGTCAGGTAGCAGCTGACCTAGAGCTCCCTCCTAGCTCTTCTTTCCTCTCATTCTACATTATGTTATGCGTTTTATGTACTAGTGAGATCCAGGGTTCAACCAGAAGTTGATCTTTTTGGTGATGGGTATTTCTGTATTTTTGTTTTAACAGCGTGGATGTTACTTCACTGGAGTTTAAAATCTTATTGATGTTTTCAGCGGAGATGTTTAGCTAAACAAAAAATTAACCAGATTCATAGTTGCTGTAAATTTGCTTTGTTCTACTCGTCTGGGCAGTAATCCCAATTTCACTTCATCTAAGTACCAGTACCAGTACTTCATTCGTTAAAGAAGGCAACAGGCATTTCAAGTGAGTAGGTAACAAAGGTCTCCATTTCTGGAGGCTGGCAATGCTACAGACACAAATCTATTTGCCCATGATTTTTAATATGCTATCAGATAGGGTGTGTGTAGATATTTGAACTTTTTGAAGTGACAAATTATAACATCCTTAGAAATAAAATGTGATGTTTAAGAAAGTTACTGAGTGTTAATTTGTTTTTTATGTACTGGGTTTCATTCTAAAGCAATTCAGGAAAACAACAGAGGAAGCTATAAACATTTTGCAAATATTAAGATGAAGTTCCAGAAGAACTAATGAGTATGTAATTGGAAACACAAATTTGCATGCAAATTTGAACATGATATTTCAAAGCTTGCAAACATCAAAGTATATTAAAATGACAAGCTACCCATGCCAATGTACAGTTTTTATTTTAAATGGCTGAAAGTATAAAATACAGAGGTTTTACTTGTGAGATGGCTAATTATATTAAATTGCTTTAGGCAAAAGGCAACGTCAAGTCATTGTGACATACACTTTCTTTGGGTTTTTTTTCCTGCGATTGTATGCAATTTCTGTGTACCTTGAGGGTCAGAGAAGTAAAACATGTGTCAGGCGTAGAGATAATAGTCATAGCTTTCCATCTAGCAAATAATAGAGGCGTGTCTTACTCCTCCTGTGAACTCGAGGCAAACACACACGTAAGAATCATCTTTGTTTCATTCGTGGAGCATGGTAGAAACTAGCTCATCTCTGCTTTGCCAACCTGAAACTCCCAAAGCTGCCCTGACTGTAAGTGACAAAGTCTGCAAGTTCCTAAGTGGAGAAATGCTGTGCTGGAGGGAAGATAGGGTGTCACCTCTCCTAATCATAAGACAATGCAAACTGATGCTGCAGCACCGCTTGACTTCACTCTGATCAAGGCTCACCCCCTGAACTCCCTAACTCTTACATTTGCCTACTACAAGTGGAGAAACGGGCAGCCAGAATGAATTCAGGGTTGTATTGTGTTTGTATGCTCTCATGTTGAGCTGATGCTATTGTGCTCGGCTCTAAGAGCTTCCTGGCTTAGGATTTTTGCGCCTTATTTCATTACTACCTGCCACTGTACTGAACCGTTCATTACTAGAGGCCTCTCAGAGTACCTTCACTTGGGAGCTCAAAAGACTGTTACATCAGCCTAAGTAAAACATGCAAATGATATATGAAATGAGTAAGTGGTAGTATCCAGCTTTTGACTGTCTCTTGGATGTGCAAAGTAGTGACATGTATAGTTGCCAAGAGGTTAAGAAAAGGACTTGTGCAGAAAATTCTTTAATAAATAGTGATGGGCTTTTTAAAGACAATGAAGAATGTCAGACAGATTCATAGAATCATAGAATCATAAGGTTGGAAGAGACCTTGGAGATCATTGAGTCCAACCGTGCCTGTTTCCCTACTAAACCACGTCCCTAAGGAACTCATCTACCCATTTTTTAAACACCTCCATGGATGGTGACTCCACCACTTCCCTGGGCGACTGTTCCAATGTCTGACCACTCTTTCAGTGAATAAATTTTTCCTAATGTCCAGTCTAAACTTCCCCTGGCACAACTTGTGGCCATTTCCTCTTGTCCTATCACTTGTCACTTGTGAGAAGAGCCCAGCACCCACCCTGTCACAACCTCCTTTCAGGTAGCTGTAGACAGTGATGAGGTCTCCCCCACTCAGCCTCCTCTTCTCTAAGCTGAACAGCCCCAGTTCCCTCAGTCGCTCTTCATAGGGCTTATTCTCCAGCTCCCTCACCAGCCTCGTTGCCCTTCTCTGCACGTGCTCCAGCCCTTCAATGTTCTCCTTGGAGTTAGGGGCCCAAAACTGAACACAGCACTCAAGGTGTAGCCTCGCCAGTGCCAAGTACAGGGGCGCAATCACCTCTCTGTTCCCGCTGGCCACACAGTGTCTGATACTGGCCAAGATACCACCGGCCCTCTTGGCCACCTGGGCACACTGCTGGCTCATGTTCAGCCGGCTGTCAGCCAACACCCCCAGGTCCTTCTCTGCCAGGCAGCTCTCCAGTCACTACTAGAGGGGTCTTCAAGATGCCATAATCCATCCTCTGCACCAATACAAACTTCCTCCATGTCAGTGGCACAGAACTGGAATAAATCTTTTCTTACCGTGAGCTGTAGCACAAAATGGCTGAGATGGAGAAAAGTGTACGTTTAAGCCGAACATCACTAAGCAATCTCTGCCAATGAAATATGCTGAGGAAACTCTTTGAAAGGCATAGAAGTATAAATCTTCAGGAATTTTTAAAAAGACTAGACAAAATACTGCAAAATGTATGCGGGAGAGAAATGTTGTCCTGTCACGGTGACAGAGATAACCAAATGTATTTCTTTCATCCCTCAGCTTCTGGGACATACTTTGTTATTTTCTGTATTTAGTGTATTGTGGGCTATCAAAGTCACACGGAGTCATTATTTGTTATTCTCTGGTGAGAGACAAGCTAAGCGTTTCTCAGGGCTTCCCCTGAACCTAGTATTTATGGTAGGGAGTATTTCTCAGTAGCTGCTGCTGGATGTTTTGACAGAAATGTTCCATAGGATCAATGTGGGTGTCTTCTTTGGCTTGAATTGAGCGTATAAATTGATGACTGCTTCCCCTAATCTTTTACTGAAGGTTTCCTTGAACTTTTAAGCAGAAGGAAAATGAGAGTCTGAGAGTGCTTATGTGGATTTTACTGTTTCTTTGTGCAGTGTTCTTTTTTTCCTTCAAAGTAGGAAAGTGTGGTCCTTGTAACCTTGTGGAATGTTGATCAGGATTTTCAGGACCCAGCTTGTAACGTCCAAGTGGCATTGCAATTATCAGATAAAATCCCATCTAGAATAACACTTCCCGATGTCTAACAAGCATGCCATTTAAAACCTTCAGAAAAACCTGAACATTTAATAATCCCAATAGACTAGAAGAGATTTGCTAGGTTCTTTCCTCTAGCTTCTCCAATGTTTCTTTCTCTGCTTTCTGTGCTATTGCTAGGATGGCTCATGAAGATTATGAGCCTCCTTTCCTGTGGATATCTACTGTTACCTACTTAAAAAATGTAACTAATTAAGATAGAGCCTTTAAAATGTAATACCTATTACAAAATGCCACCTGTGAGGATTGTTTTAAAACAGATGGTGAAAAAAACATTTAGCCAAAAATCAAAACAATGACATAATCCTAGAAAATATTGCCTGATGTTTTCCCTAAAGTTAGATAAACTGATGACTGCTAAAAAAAAATTATATTTTTTGCAAGAGATGTTGCTCTTTAGGATATTTTTGGGGTTCATGATAAAATATTGTGAGGTTCAGGACATTTAATTTACATTACTTATTGATATTATGTATATTTTGTCCAGGGCATGAGAACTACTTTCTCACGAATTCTGAAATTCATGAACTAACTGAATTTTCAAAAATATATTAGATGATTTTTTTCTATCTTTTATTTGCTCTGTCTTCCTCATCTATGAGTCTGGAAACAGTGACAAACATGAATATGCAGTAGTAGTATAGAGTTCTATGTTGGAATTAAAATTTACTTTTGAATTCTGCAATAGTTTGCCTTTCTTTTCAAAATCTTGCTTTCTAACCATCAGTTTATTCTATTTGACGGAAAGTTCTTCAAGTAATTTTTATAATTCCAAGGATTTTCTGGGTTGTTATTATAGAAGGCTCTCCAAGATTCATTTTTAGCTGTGTATATAAGTTTTTACAGTCTAATGTAAGGTTAGTTTATCTTGTGACACTTGAAATAATGGAAACAGCCCTTAAGGGCTAAATTAAATCCCAATGGCTCTCAAAGCAGAGCTCTTGATTACTGTCAACCTCTGAATACAGATAAACTTGACATTTTATTATTTTACTATTAATCATCTATTAAGGAAATAACTGTGAAAATACAAGTGAACGTGAGGTAGATATAACTTTGGATGGAAAATAATAATATTTAATATATAGTGAATTATGAGCATACAGTTAAATCCTTTGCCATATTGAGGCAAGAATGCTTAGGCCTAAAGAATAAACTCATAGAGATAAAAAGATTGAGAGGAGTGAAAAAACCAGGAAACAATGATAAAATGGCCTTTGTGCTACCTACCATGCTTGTTTTCCTCTTTCAGGTTTTATAACTAGGGTCTAGAATCATCAGACAACTTGTTTAGTAATGCCTTGTCTGCAACAAATCTCAAACCCAGCTGTTTGTGAGACAGTATCAATCATATACTTACCAGATTATAGTACTAAAATAGGAACTCTAGAATCTCCATTGACAAATTAATGGACGATGAATGCTGTCTATTAGCTAATCAAGTAGTGTCATTCACATAAAGATGGCACTAACTCATTTCATTACCACCATCCCTTCAGTCCAAAAAAAGTCCAAAATAGAGTAAGCAGCTCAGACCTGCAGTCTAGTGATAAAAACATGTGGCTGATTTGGCTGTTAAAAGTGGAGATAAATGTTCCATTGGGTACTGAGAGTACAGTATTGGGGAAGAATAAATATGCCAAACCATTATTTATAGATAGTAAGATAAAAGTTTCAGTAGTAAAACTTAATATAGAAGTTATTCCTTGTAACCATCTTTTCAGCTCCTGCTCAGTGGTTTGAACAGTACTTAGACATTTGTATTACATAGAATAATCTATTGCTTTTTATGGGGAGAACTCTCACCCACTTCCTTTCTTTTACCTTTCTGTCAAGTTGCTAAGAATAGGTCTGTCTAGACTATTGATCCACACGGGCCACTGGTCTTTTCCCATGTGAGAGTTCACAGTGATGAAAGCATGTAGATGCCCTTGGCTCCCTACATCAGGCACTGAAACATGTGATTAGAAATCATAAAATATCCACAGTACATTTCAGCCATTGTTTTTACATCCTGCTTTTTAATGCAATTTTTAAACAAAGTCAGCATAAGAACAACTTTGAGCCCTGTGATTCCACTGCAGAAAAGCAGTTTCCTCATTTGGATCTCAATTACTTGTCTCTTGGACTCCATGCAACTGGAGACAAAGAGGTCTGAGTTCACACTTGACTTCTGTCATGGCCAGATCCTTAGAGGAACAACTTAGATCTTTCTTGCTTTATCATTTTTAAACACATGCTGTGAAAGCCTCCATTCATTTTCCAGGAAGGTTCTTGTTCTTGTCTGTGGAGAATGAAACTGGTAATTTAAGTTTCAATTGCAACTCCAGAAGGTGAAAATGAACAAAGAGTTTTAAAAACGACATCTTACAAATATAGCCCTTTCTAAACCCATGAGTGCCAACATTAATATTTGTTGCTAGGAAAGTGAAAACTATGGCCTGGCTTTTTGTTTTGAAAGTTCTATGAAATTATCGTTCTCATTTGAGGAGGAAATAGAAATCTGTCCCATGGGTGAGAGAAACAGGCCTATTAAAACATTCTTTTTCCTCAATTGCCATTTATTCCCAAGAATGCTATTTTGATAAACAGCTTGAAATAATTTCTTTTAATCCTTGGGCCCTCATGATTATTTAAGTCTTTTTCACATGCTATTTACAGTGCGTAGTTTAAAAACCCATTTCACCCCAAATCAGTATGCTTGTTTCCCCAGGGAGACATTGCTTCCTGGGTGTAAAAGCCGATCGTTTTGCCTCAGATTCTAGCCCTAGCACTGATTATTAAACATAATCCAGTTTCAGTGTGCCATAGTTTTTACTTCCAGTGAAAACTTAGTGCTGTAAAAATAATATTTTTTTGAATTAATTAAAAAAGTAAAGCATCACCTAGTTTAAATGACTCACAGTAGCTTACTTAGCGTGGATTATCATCTTACATTTTGCCTTTATATCATCTTAATGTTATTTCCGTCCTAGGCAGTGTAATAAGCTACTCCATTTAAATAAGCTCATTGCTTGAATATTGGAAAGAAGATTGAGTAAAAAGTAATTTAAAAAGTCAAGTTTAGAGCAGCTCACGCTTCCCCTTATTTGTATCTGGCCTCATATAATGAAACGGGATTCTCAGAAATTACACGGTATTAAAAAAGGGGGAAGAGTCACTTGCTTCTCAAAGATTTTTACAAACGATCTAAGTGTGGCACTGGTACTCTATGAGCTGCAAACTAACAATTCCAAGTAGTTAACAAGCCTGGATGGAAATTTTCCATCCAGGAAGGAAAATGGTTGTTTGACTAAACCAAACTGTGTGAATCCTATTGATACTTTTGATTCAGCACTCATAGAAAGCAGGTTTGCCTAACTGGGTTCTTGCCAGACAAGCAGCCTGGAAGGAAAGCGGGCTGTCTGGAACCTCTATTAGCAACTCTGCACTTTCTGGTGTCCTTGGGGGATATTTAAAGTTACATGAAGTCTGAAGGTGAATAGAGAAATCCCAATCTGGTTGATTTTTCCCCTCTAGATTATTTTCTGGATATTTTCCCTCTAGATTATTTTTTGGAGTCACTTATGATAAAAGTTGTGTGCCTGGAATTTCATATATACCTCACAGGGTTTCTGTCAGTGAAGGAGGATGTGAGTGAGCTGTGGAAATGCAATCTTGGGACAGCCCCTCAGGAGGTTTTCCCTTTAAAGGCTGAACCCTTCAGCCAGGAATATTCAGTTGGTGTCTTGCATTGGGAGTGTTAAGGAGCAAGAAATGTAAGTGCCGTACTTCTTATTGTTGTGCTTGTAAAGGACAAAAATTAAATCTAAATGAAGGACCCTCCCTCCATATAATGGTGAGGAAAACAGCACTGGAATCTCCTTATGCACTGTCTCCTTAGCTGCTCTATGGGAAATGGAGCTTTGCCCCCAGTTTCCACTTGCATGAATATCACCTCCAAATGGTGAACCTGCTCACCAGATCTAAACTGTTACAGCTGGCCCACAGAAAGAGTCGGTGATCAAGATGTAAGGGCTTCTGCTTGCCACCCTCAAATATATGCTTTAATAAATGAATCTCCAGCTATTAAAGAAATTCTGCACCTTATGTCCTCAGCTTACATAAGGTCATACTTAATTCTCAGCCTACTAGGCTTCTCAAAAGCATCTGTGTATATATGATTGCAGAGTTCTGGTTCCAGGAGATAACAGTGATGGAAGTACAGGTCAATCTTTTCTAAACAGGGGTCAACCACACGTACACCAGACAAAGGCCCTCATGCCTTTTCTGCTCATGCAGGTGATTCAGATGCAACACACATAACCTGAAAGGTTCCCTCTCTTCCTGCATGTCTGGTGCTGATCCAGCGAACCCGTGTCATGCATGCAGGTGTACTGGCTTGTGTTATGTATGGATTGGTTGTGTCAAGGCTAGACAAGTAGCTCACTTAGCAGTTCATATTCTGGAATCTGGTGTGATTTGGTCAACAAAAAATTTAAAAGTATTTTCCTTCTTAGTGAGCCATTGAAACTATTGTTGGTTTTCTTCACTGCTGAAACAAACATAAGAAAATGCATTAGTTCTGGACATTGTGAGTTGGAGTAGCGTTGCTGATTGACTGCTATTTTGATAACATGTTCTACAATAATTGTTTTTGGAAGATAATACAACAAGGTTGCACAAGTTTTGCAGGTACAGATGTGGATTCCAGTGAAATCATCTCAATAAGAGCCCCTCTCTCTTTTTTGCAATCATGCTAAATTTGATTGTGCTGTGCTGATTATAAACTACAAAAAACTACATGGTTATTAATATTCCAGTCAGGATACATACAGTGTGACAGTATTGCTAAGAAGTATGAGTTTGAAACACAGTGAAATTACTGGCCATATAACAAATGTGTGTGTCCTCCACAATTACATGTGTAAGTGAGCGTACAAATGCGCCTCCAACTGTGTGTGTGCATACAAAAGCCCCAGGTACACATGTATGAAAATGGAAATGTCCAGTTCTGTTCAGAACATGGCTCCAGTGTGAATTTTGTCATCTGGCAGACAGAGTGGTTCCTCAGCTTTTGAGGCTGACCTTTTCTCTGCAATATAGTCTGATGGAGCGGAGACTCTAATCTGGATCTCCTGCCTCTCAGGTCACTTCTCTCCTGATCATAGTCACTATCTCATATGTGTGGTGCAACAAATTGTTCTAGGAATGGGTACATCTGTGCATTTTTTTGAAAAAATATTTCAACTCTCTCTAAAAATTACCACTAACCTTTACAAAAGTCCTTAAAAAATGCTTTGTTCCATTTAAACCGGTCCTTGTTAAAAGGGCTTAAAAGAAATATAACTCAGATTATTTCACATTCTACTGGGAAGAAGAGTGGGAGCGAGGAAGGGTTTGTGACTCAGAGAATGCTTTGTTTGTCAGCATGATCTCAGTTCTTTGGTCCAAAACCTTTCTTGTTTGACACAAACATACGTGTGACCTGCTAGAGGTTGTTCTGCCACACAAGGGTATAACAGTGGCTGTAAGGTTAATTAGAAAAGCAGGAGGAGCAAGAAGAGGAGCGAGTGAGATGTGGCTGTAGCTACTGCCCTTTTAATAGGAAAATGAAGAATGGGATTGTGATGATGAAACGATAAAAGCCATCAGCAGCATTCAAGCATGTACAGTCAGTGCGAGGAGACAGTAAACCACCCAGAACAGTACAGCTGTTAAAGCCATAGAATAATTTGTGTTGAAAGTGACATCATCTGGTCCGATCATCCGATCAAACCATGGCCAACTTCAAAGCAAGGTCCATCTGTCTTGTACTTGTGTGCCCAAACTGGATGGAGTACTGCAGCTGTGGTCCCACAGGTCTCAAACAGGGGGAATAACCACTTTCCTTGATCTACTGGATACACCCCAAATAACGCAGCCAAGAATCTTAAGTTAGTTCCTGCAGCTCTAAGTATCTTTAAAGACCCAGAAGAACCTGGAGCAATGGCACAGCCTCTGGAAAAAGAGTTTTCTTGTAACTGAGGTCTGCTCATAGTGAGAGTTTGCCTGTAACAGCAGGTGGCTGAAGCCAGAGTACAGGCCAGAAGATTTCTCCATTAGGATCTTCAAGTTATCTTCATGATCTATACTTATGTCTGAAGCTTTTACTGACACGATTTCTCTCACATATTTTCCTTCCCCTTCCCCTTCCCCTTCCCCTTCCCCTTCCCCTTCCCCTTCCCCTTCCCCTTCCCCTTCCCCTTCCCCTTCCCCTTCCCTTTCCCCTTCCCCTTCCCCTTCCCCTTCCCCTTCCCCTTCCCCTTCCCTTTCCCCTTCTTTACTTTTTTCCTCCTTAGGAATGCTTGGGGCAGCCGTTGCGTTACGCTGCTTTGGGCTTTGCACCCTTTCATGTGGCACGTAGAGACATACTGACCGATATACATTGTAGTTCCCTTCTAAAGCTCTAGCAACGTAAAGCGACCATAGCACATCCTAACTCATAAGTTACGATAGGTTCATAACTGCTTTAGTCAATGCTGCGCTGCAGAGGACACAGAAGATTGCAGTGACTCCCTGTTCTTAATCTTTCAGTGACAGAAAGTTCACCCTAATGCAGATGCTCAGAGATTCATTCTGATCTTTTTTGCACCTTGGTAAGTCAAGAGTAACTTTGAGGCAGTAAACTGAATTTTGTTGTGGGTGAAGGGGCAAGAGGCTGTATTTCAGGCTATATTTCACCAGTTTTTCCCCTCGGCATTTACATTAAAAATTTAATTTAATTTAGAAGGGGATTAGAATTCTCCTTTGAACTGCTTTTCTATCCATCTTTATTATTTGCTTTTCATTTGTTTGCTGCCAATACATGATGTTTTCTTTCTTAATAACTTGCTAGCATGGTAATTTTTCTTAAAATGTATTCAGATCACAATGATTTTCTGGCAAAGAAAAGCATGAAATTCACTGCCCTTGAAATCTACATCTGTATGGAGGAAAATATATCCTTTCATATTTCACTGTCAGAAAAGAATAGTAGCCATGGAGTTATACTTAGGTATTGAAACTTGCGATATTCAAAAGAGGAATAAAATAATATATAAGGATGCTGAATTTCTCTCACTTAAGCAGCATGTATATTATTTAACTGACAGTGTTCAGATAATAATTTGCTATTATAAACTGCATGTGTTACAGAATAATGCAGGAGGATGACTGAACAGACTGTCATTACCGTCCATATGGCTGTGGTCTCAGACTCCCTAACAGAGTCTTCTAGCCAGTTAGAAGATTGGAGAAAAAGCTGGTCAGATTTCCAAGTCTGTCTTGCTTTCTTTGCACTGAATGCTAATCCTGGTTTAAGGTGGAAAACAACTTCTCGAAATATTGCATAAATATGAATGCTTAGCACATGCTTTGTACTTCTGTTCTTCAAGCTGTTCTCTAATTTTCATACATGCAGGCAGGAGTTCAGAAATCATGTGGGCATCTTGTGAAGAGAATCTGTAGATCCTGTGGATAATACAATTATTATTTAATTTGCCTACCTGGGAACAGCAGGATAGAGCTCAGAATTTGTTAATTTGTGTGAAAAAGACCTACAGGTTTTCTCTGTTGTCATCTGACTTCAGGAATATAAACTTCATATGAACTGGGGAACAATTGTTCCTGAGCAGAAAACTGACAACTAAATCTGTTAATTTCTAGAAATGAGCTTTCTGAATGCTGAATCTTTCTCACCTTATTTAGTGTTATGAAATTGAGTATGATAATGTATCATTTATTAGCAACATTATAATATCAAGAAGAAATATTGCAGCCAATTTCCTCATTCATTAACTGGCAGAATTTAGGAAATTATCTTGTATGTTTTGTAACCAGTGGAATTTTTCAGTGCCTCCCCCAAAATAAAATTATTCCAATCATTCTTTTAATTTCTCTTTACGTAGCAAGGCTGCTTGCACACAGTGACATCCTTATTTCTTTCCAACTCAGTTTTAACCCATTATCCACATTCTCTGTGGTGAGATTGTAACTGAGATGTTTTTCTTTTGTAGAAATACTTTCTTGTCCAAAAAATGTTCCCTGGGAGATATAGCAGGATATGCCAAGGCTAACTGGGTGCAGCGAATGCTTATGTGGAGGACAGATGAAAGACAAGGCTGTGTCAGAGATTCACTATTTTCCTTTTATCGTAGTCACTCACAAACTTCTGCATCCTTTTTTTTGGAGGCTCTTAGCTATCTCTGAAACCCAAGAGGTTCCAAGTTGTTCTCCTTACCTGAATGTTAGGAATCTCTGTGAAAAACCCTCCAGCCTAAGTAGCTCGAGCTATATGAGAGTTCATTGCTCAGCAGATAGAGTCCAGCAACACTGTTTAGTTGCTTGAGCTGAAAGATGTGCAAACTTTCACTTGTGAAAAGTTAAAAATATACATTATATGTTTCAGCAAGATATGGGAACTTTGTCATCTTCTGTTGTTCAACTACTGTTAAGTAGGACTTTCTCTCACTTTTTTTTCCAGTATTTTTCCTTTAAATATTTAACTGGATGATTGTGTGATTAGTATTAACCTGTCATAGGGCAGCTGTTCTCAGTGTGTTATCTCGTTGCCCATATCTCCAAGGAAACTTGATATTCTTAGGGAGTATCTATATGACATCTACATCTTCTCTGTGAAGCTCATTATTTTGTTCCACCTCAGATGAATCTTTCTTTTTCTAAATACACACACGTTCTTTGCTTTGTAAAAAACTGGGCTTTGCTTGAACCAGTAGTAGAGGGGATGGTGGTGCCAGCGTTCTTTTGCTGTTCATTTTGCAGGGACCTCGTAGACCCCCGGGGTGACTGTACTGCTGTATTATGGATGCTTCTGAAGCAACAAAAATGGTGTGTTTCTGCTGACACTGCCAATCCTCTGACTGTTTTCCTGTCACTCTTGGCTGGCTAATATCTACAATTCTGTACTATCCTGCTATCACAGTGAAGACTTGGGCCTATTTCTTGGCAGAGTGAGAGAGCTGGTCATGGATAGCTTCTGTCTTGGCTACTTTTTACTTTATGTCTGCTTTTATAGCACATACCATTAGTAAGAGCCCTCAGGCATGCCTGTTTGGCTCTTCCCCTTCTTTGCCAATACATCTGAGCACCTGATTGATGCAAGTAGCATGGTAGCAGATGGCAGATATTCTTTTCCTGTCAAATAGATAACCTGAAAAAAATGTCAGCTTTTATGAAAAAAGGGGACAGAAACCTGTTCCTTGACCATCATTTATCAAAGTATATCTCATTTCTGTTTACACCAGGTCCTCGCATGGACCCCAATCTTTAATATTTGTGCCCTGAACATTCACAGCGTTATTTCAGAGTAAATGACAAGACGATAGTTTCTTGGGCTGCCCTATTTTTCTTTGAAGAAAAGAATAATCACTATTTATCTAAAGAAAGTCTGTGAGCCCATGGCATGTCGACAGAATATGTAAGCAGCTGCCCAGATAGCCTATTTTTCTTCCACTCTCTGATGTAAAGCAGTCTTGAGTATAATAGGGGAAAAGAACTGAGAGGCATGAGAAAGGTCAATACTGATTTTGTTTGAATGTGATGTTAGTTCTATTGTGCTTGGATATTGCACACTGGAAAAATTTTCAGAAGATAAGTGGAAAAGTACTTGGTTTGTTATGATGTTTCAGTCAGACAAGTCAATCCTGCTTTAGATAAGCAGGAAATCTAATTGGCTGCATTCACTGAAACTGGAGCTGTATCACAGAAATATAATATGTACATTTGACTCCTTTTTTCTTTATTTACTTTTTAAAAGATGTTTCAATGTTTCACTGACAAATGCATAATTTCAATGGCATCTTTGGGATTTTTTTTGTGATTTAGACGAATGTGCCTGGAAAGTATGGTAAGTGTAGCATTTTACTTGAGGTATTTGTACAGGGAGTTCTATTAAATGTGTACAGCCAGAGGGTAAAATTAATCTGAAATTAATAATGTACAGCACTGCAAGAGGACTAGCAAGCATGCCACAAAAGGAGGTCTAAATTTCTCACCCAACTAAATTTTTAACATTGTACTCAGAAGGAGTGAGCAAACATTATACATTCAAGAAATGTTTGCCAAGTCTGCTGCAAGAAGTGTAGACAGCTAAAAGATGTCAACAGGGAATATTGTCATAACACTAAGAATAATGTGTTATCTAGTGCTTAACACTGAACACCATGTAAACAATTAATCACAGAACAGAAACTACTGCAAACAAGCAATAGCATGTGAATTGCATTCAGAGCCTTGCACTAATCAAGTAAGGTGTGTTTATTGCTTCTGATGGAAAAATCTTTTTAACCTTTTGTGACATGATATGTCAGCATCTTAACACATATAAAACACCTGCATCATTGTGATGTTTGTGAGGTCTTATTACTGGAGGGAGAGCGAATACAAATGTTTATTTTTCTGCAGTGGGATGAACCCTCTAAAGAGACAAGAGTAATGAGAAATATGATTGCTAATCCTTAGGGTGTAATGCTGTTGTTCATTATATATAGTCTCATATACACACATGTATAAAACAGTCATAATGCAAAGGCAGCCATTTTGCATGATAACTTTATCACCATCTACTGCACTCAGTCACCCAGTGATATGCACCACAGTTTCAGGTATTTCATAAAATACCAAGGCATTGCTGTTTCAGTTATTGTGCAAGAACTGGTAATAGGGGTTTCAGTGCCCCAGTGTTGTGAAAATAACTCTGTGCATGAAACAGGTTTCAGAGAATGTCCTCCCTTTTTTATTTTACACCATACCTATACTTTGCAAGTTAAGGAAGAATATTCTTTCTTGATGGGAAAGGACAGTATTTTGGTACAGGAGGCTGGTTTTGAATTATGTGGAGAGAGAATCTGGCCCCAGATCTTGCAGGAAGTGGCCAGTTTGTGTCTCCAAGGCTACAAGACTGTGAGCACCACCGGTAAAGCCCCTCGCCTGGACTGGGCTATACACCACCAGCAGGGCTTTGACCACAGGGGCTGACAGGCACTTGAGCTGGGGAAAAGGAGAAACTTGTTGGAGGCTTTTCAGAGCTGGGGTAACTAGTTATCACTCCTGCTTTTTGTCTTACGCACAAGCTGCCAGTCTTCTAAGAAGTGGCCTCTTTCTCCATCCATAAAAATTAAGCGGTTTGTTGTTTATGTTAACTAATTTAATGAGAGCAGGACTCTCTCATGCCAAAAACCAATCAAAAGTTGCCTGTTTTTCTTGGAAAGGATTTTCCTGTAAGCTTCTGAGACCAAAGCAGGTCTGAGACTGAGAAGCACGTCTGAGTGTTCTCTGAAAATCCCACCTGAAGAGACAATTATCATAAGCTGTGTTACTGAAATTTTATCTTGCTTAACAATGGCTTAACAATAAGGATTTATCTTTTTGCTCTGGGCAAATGTTGTTTCGATTTTGATAGAGGTCTCACTTATCACAAAAGTGATACATACAGAAATGTGTAAACCAGTTGATCTTGTTCACATCTGGAACTCAAGGGGAAGTTGAACCTAACTTCATTTTGTCTAAAAAGTTCTCAAAGGCATGAAAGATTAATCACTGATTAACATTTGCCTGCAGCTATTTCTAAAACGCATTAGTTGGTTTCTGGAAATTAATGAATCCTAAAAGAATGATCAAGTGTTCTTAGCTTTGCGTTTTTTATACAGGGCTAGGTCCTTACCGAAAGACACAGTATTTCAACAGCCGATCATTAAAGGGGTGAGTTCAGAGCCGTGCAACTTGACCTTTTCAGCTTCCCAACTCTGTAGAACTCCTATAAAACTAATTTTTTGTAAGTCACAAAGTAACAATTACACCATAAAGAGCAGCAGTAAATGTGCTAATATTTCTGGTATTTAAACTGGTTTTTCATATTATAAAGATCCACTTAGAAAGACACTAAAGTCTATATAATAATTGAATATCGAGGGAGTCATGCCAGTCTGCAGGACCCTTTTGTGCCTCTTCTATATTCTCTCATCAGGCATAGCTATCACTGACTTCCCTGGCAAAGACAAGGTGCTGAGATTTTTATGCATTTCTGTTGAGACCTCAACCTTCAGATCGCTTCATAAGTACAAACTACTGCTTTAGAGACACTGAAGTCCCTACCCCAATTTATATTGTAAATTCCTTTTCAAAGTGTTAAAGTCATTATTAATCAGTGTCTGTAGCATTCCTGTTATGTTTGATAGGGCAACTTCACTAATGCTGCTGCTGTTACAGAATAGGTATCATTAGCAAAGCCTGCAGGGAAAGCAGAGATGGAGCATTACTGGCTGTGCTGCCCTTTGTAGAAACTAGACTTTCTCTGATAAGTGCGAATTAAAGATCTGTAATAATGGATTTAATGTTAACACTAAAGGGATGAATGTCATCACTCCCTACACAGGGATGCGACATGAACTATGAAACATAAGCGAGAAATGGAGGAAGCATGTGAAGAAAAACTGAGAATTTGCAAAATAGGTGGAAAAGATACTATGTGATACAATAGGATGCACACAGACAAGTTTCAGTACTTAAACAAGAATAATTAATTGCCCAATTAATCGGTATTGCAACGATCTGAAGTTGTTAATGGCTCACAAACTGAATGTGAGTCAACAATGTCATGACAAAGGCAAACATCCCAGTGAGGATTTTACAAGCAAGATGAAGACAAGATAAGTGCTTTGCTCCACCCTTGCCAACGCCTCAGTCAGAGCTCAATGTCCAGCTGCAAGCATACATGTTAGGAAAGATGTGAGTAGTTTTCAGAGATCCTACACTATAGCAGCAAGAGTATTAAGGGTATCAAAAACATGACCTATGAGGACACAGCTAAGGAACCTAGAGAAGGAGAAAATTGAGGGGAGACAAATTATTTCACAACTGTCTATAATAGCTTCAAAGAGGAAGTGATTCTTGCATGTATTCATGTATTCAGGTTTTCATAGTCATTAAAATTGCACAAGGGCAGATTATTTCAGCTTTCTCCTTGACTGTTGCCTGCTTTGCTGCCTGCATGAGATCCCTTGGTCACTCAGGGAAGGCTGGAGCAAGATTTCTGTACAGTCAGCTGGGATCTGTCCTGGGTTTTACATTTAAAAATATGGACTTTGCCTGACGTGCAGCTAATACTGAGTAGCACAGAAGGCTTTTCAACTTTCTCACATACCTGCTATTTTATTTCCTGTGCTCTTCCAAGATCTGGATGCGAAGCTAATTTCATGGCTTACACTGCATAGGCTCTGTAGCAGGAAAAAACTTTTGTTCTTAGTTCGCACAGCACCTAGGACAATGGAGCTTCACAGTAACACAACAGAAAACAACAATAATAATGGCACGGAAGGAGTTTTTCCATCACTAAGGAGTTTTTTCTGTAGCTTTCTTCTGGCTCTGTACATCTCCCATATAATGACAGCACAGAAAAAGAGCAATCTCTAAGCAAGCCTGTCAAACTGACAGCTTCTTACTCCTATTCACTGCAGGGCAGTCACATCCTTATATTAAAAAGAGTGATGTAAAAATACCAAAATGAACAATAACATCTATAAGGCACCAACAGCAAAGGCAGTAAACAAAGCAAAATGAAGCAGAACACACAAAGGGTGGCAGATTTTTAGTGTTTGTTCCCCTTAAGGTAGAAATAATTTCTTAGATGATTGACATATAGGATTGAATTAATCTGAAAAGCTTGCTTATTTGCATCCTTTGAAAAATGTTGACCATACATAAGCCTGAGGAAGTTACATAACTGTCATCCGGAGTTCTGCATTCAAGTATTTGTCAAAGAAGTTTAGCAAAACAATGTTTCATAATATTCTGTAAGTACTTTATAATTCTACAAGAAGATAATAAACTTGTAATTCCTCGTTATATTTTGAGACATAGATGTTTACCTCTGAAGTCTAAATACAGGGATCTGAATACCCAAAGGAGCAACAGTCACAATTAGTTTTCATATAGTTAATTTATGCTTCATTTTTAAACATTTTGACCTTTAAATTGATTTTTTGATCTTGAAGATGGAGATTTCTTGTCCAAGAAAGTGCAGTATAGTGGTGGAAGTGTAAAAGACTCAAGCTTAAAAGTATCACTGTCACTGCCATTTTTTCTTTATTTTGAGGTTTTACCCCAGACTCCCATTGTCTTCAAAAAGAGGAATCAAATACCGGAGACTTTTCCTCTTTTAAATATCCATTTGTATGGCACTCTTACTGTATGATCTGTTACAAACCACTACTTTTTACCACTAGCTTGGAATCCAGAAGTGGGAATCCTGCCTTAAAACACATTAAAATGTTCATTATTTACATTAGGACATAGTTGTCCAGCAATGAAGACAACACGACTGGCATCTCCTGAGAACTGACTCAGTGGAGGAGGATCCCTTTTTATGGTAGTTTGAGAAATCAAAATTAAGGTTTCCCATTCTATCAACTGTTAGCAAATGTGGCACCTGTCCTCCTCCTATTGTCTGACTTGAATCTTTGTCTGAGGCAGGGAGTAGAGAGTAGTAATTTTGTTAGGTGATTTGAGAGGTTCTGACCCAGCAATAGCTTCTGCTGCCATTGCTTTTCACTCAGGCATCTCATGTGGATAGTATTTACATAATAAAATGAATATGTAAAAATGAGGACTGTGAACAGGGGTCCCCTGGCCCCACAGCACCACTTAAACGCTACCGCTTTTATTCTTGAACGAAACTCAATACACAGACAACAGCAGCAAAAGATGTGAGGGGTTGTGGGTGCTTCTGTGCATGCAATGGTCACACAGTTGTTCAGAAACAAACACTTATTGGTTTGTTTTGCTCCTCTTCCAGTAGCTGTGATGGATAGGCCTGCAATTTCCACATTCAATACTGTTCCTTTAAATTGTTTTTTTCATGTGCTCAGCAGGGGTGTGGGGAGAACAGGTGTGTACTTTATAGACTACTGGTATTTAAGTGGTGATCTGGGAAGTATTATGCTTATGTTTTCTTCTCTTTCTTGTGAGCAGTCTTGCCTTTTTTTTTTCCCTCTTGTCTACTGCCTTCTATTTAATTTTTAATATCAGCTTGTTTCAGTTGCTTCATGCATCTGTTTCTTAAATTCAATTAATTTTAACTTTTCCCCCTGATGTAGTTTACTCATCTATGTATATATTGGCATTTAACGCTGAATTCTTTTACTGAGTGTTTGGCTTCTCTTTGGTACATCAGAACATCTGTGTCTGTGTAGGCCACGTCCACTTTGTCTCGACCTTGATAACATGGAGATTGTAGACCTTAAGAGAACAAGATCATGTCCAGCAAGTCTAGTTTTCAGAAATCCATCATCTTTTCCCCTAGCTCCTCTGTCATCTCATGATTTTTTTGCTCTTTTGGGATGTTAAATTACTCAACTCAGTGATAACCCTTTAATAAAAATACCAACCACAAAACTATACCAAAACAAACTCAGATTCAGCAGATCGTACTTGCTTTACCTATGTATTTTCTTCACAAGGTGAAATATGTTTTTTCTAAGAAGATGGGGTGAGGTGGGTCTCATTGGAGGAGTGGAGATAATGAGATAGTGGAGAACCACTAAGAATGGTTGGGGGACAAGGCTTGGGGAGCAGCAAGGTTTGGCAAGTGAGTTATGGCAGGGATCCAAAAGCCTGTATCTCCTGCATAAAGAATGCAGTACTGCCAGGAGAGGAACAAGTGGCTACACAGACCTCCTTGTGACTGAAGATGTCTGGTGACAGAGCGTGCTGCTACTTGAAAGGTACTGAATTGATTAAAAGCAAAGACGCAAAGGAGCTCTGTGTAAACCCTTCGTTTTATGTTCTTTCTAGTTGCTTTGAGCTTTCTCCGTATAAAAAGAAACATTCCAGGTTTTATTCAGACAAAACTGGGCGCTTTTTTTGCATTTAAAATTCTTTCAGTCTTTTAGGGAGAGTATCTTCTGGAGGAGGTCTAGATGGATCTGCCTCAGAGCACTGGCCAGCTTCTGTCTACTGTCATGCTAGTTATAGTACTCTACTTGCACACAAGCAGGTGTCTGTTCAGATGTGCCCCATGTGTCTGTGTGCTTTTCCCTACAAAGTCCTTTTTCATTTTACTCTCTCTGGGAATCTGCTACCATGTTAGCAGTTGGTAGGCAATCTTCTGTCTTCTCCTGTCTGGAAGCTCTATAGGCCATGAGATGCTGGGTTTTGATTTAGGTCTCTATAGTCCTTAATCTTTTGATCAAGACCTCATAAGGGATATACATTGTAATTACTTCCAGATATACCACTGGCCTTTTAAAAATCCTATGCTGTTCACATATGTTGAATCTTATACACAAAAATGTATAGTTGAAGTCCATCCTCACTGTAAACACCGTGGGCAGTTTAGAGCATAACAAGGTGATACAGATGCTTCCCCATCAGCCAACAGATGGGTTATGTGTTTTGTGTCAATAGAAAGTCCTAAATCCAGGATTACACTAAGTAATAAGTTGATATTTATCAGAGTGGCTTTCACTTACTTAGGTAGTTTTCTGAACCCAAGCCCAAAGGAAATTAAATACTCACAAAGCTGAAGTGTGGCTGAAGATTGAAAATTTACGTATGTAAGTCTAGATGTTGTTTTGGGCATTGCTTGTTTTATTTTTAGGACTTGTTTACATCTAGAAGGTGAATGCTGGGTGAATTTTCTTATGGGGAAAAAGGTATTGTTTCAAGTAAGCAAAAAAAGACAAGAAACATACCTTCAAGCTAGCTCTTCAAATTTTAGTTAACGGTTTAACATTTCTTGAATTCAACAATTTTAGATTGCATAAGCACAGTTCCTGAAGAGCAAAGACAGACAATTTGGTAAATCTATTGTCTGCAACAGGTAAAGCTAGCGTCCAACAGTGTCAGTGCTTTAAACATAAAAGTTACACACAAGCTTTTCCTAATGATTTGAATGCTATGTCTATAAAAAGCATTGTCACAGAAAGGCAATCATCCCAAGGAACAGGTAAGAAGTTATCTAGGGATTTTTTTACTTTTCTCAGTCTTAATATGCCTATCATAGCTCAAGGAGCAACTTGATGGTGCTCTTAGTCATACTATTTAGTTCTAGATAGTCCTGCAAAGAGCAGGGAGTGGGACACGATGATACTTATGGGTCCCTTCCAATTCGACATATTGTATGATTCTATGAAATTTGTGTGACTAAGGCAAGAAATTTACTTTAATGTTTTTATGTTGAATTGTGACCCCAAATAATGAATTTCTTTGTGTATAAAGACTATTCTAAAACTTTCATTTTCAAAACTTTGAAGTTAGTTATATCCAAATATAGGAAAATGTTTATTTAAAGTTCATATATTTTCTCATTATCTTTTGTGTACTCTGGTATAATTAAAATACAAATGAAATAAGTTTTAAGTGCAGGGAGTAATTTTAGTAGCATCTGAGTTTAAAAAGTAGTGGAAAGAAACAAAGTCGTATGCCAAATCTCTTCAGATTTTAAGTTAATAATATTGAAAATCCTGTAGGTCACATTTATTTTTATAAAATTACCATGCAAAAACATCGGTAGGCAAAATATAATATGCATAATTGAAGCAAGTTAAATGATATGAAGAATGCCTTGAACAAATAGCTGTGAGGGACATGTACTTATACATAACCATTAGTGTAACTATGTAAGTCTACTTAATTAGACTTAATTACAGTACTGCAGAAGTCAACATAGAAGCTGAGAGATGTGAAAAGAGACATTTTACATATTGCTGTAGGGATCATTATATTTATGCAAGACACTGACATGGCTTTACTCTAAAGGGCTAATTGAAACAATTGGTTTTGACTACACTAGTAATATGGAAACAGATCAACTAAAACAATGGCAAGTGCTGTAGGACTGCTCAGAAATAAGAGCTGTCATCTGTTCTGATTGGCACATGTCACATCAAAACTTTTCATTCAAAGAGACACACATACACTCAACCCCAAGTCTCATCACAAATGAAACGTTGCACAATCCTATCGAAATGCCTGGAAAAAAACAAAGATAAATTATTGGTACCCTGAGTCACCTAGCTGGGAGAGGATTAGAACTTGACATGGGTATCACTTACATTGACATAAATCTTAAGAGATTTTGTGACAGTTACTGGTGTTACTCCACTGAAGAGCTGGTCTGATAACAAAATCAGGTCCACAGGTTATCGAAACTACTGAGGACAGGGCAGGATAGCAAATACTGAAATATTCCAACTCTGTCCCACAGTATTCCTTTATCCAAGTTGGAACATTACAGTGCGGGTGGGTGGACAATTGTACAGGTAAAAACTAATTGGGTAGTCAGACTAAGAAGGTAGTGCTCTACTTGGAGGCCTATGACAAATGTGCCACAGAGGTACTTACTGAACCTATCCTTTTCAGCATCTTTGTCAATGAACAAGTGGAGGCCGTGGAGTGCTGCAGGCTCATCAGGTTTTCAGATAAGAAACACAGTGGCACATGGGAGAGTGAGAACAAATGCGGAGACTTGCAGCTGAGAAGGAAGAACCTGGAGCAGTGATGCAGGCTGCCTGGTTGGGGAGCAGCTCTGCCAGAAATGACCTGGGAATCCTGGAAGCCAGCAAGCTCAGCATGAACCTGCAGTGTGCCCTAGCAGCAAAGGCGGCCAGCAGCAACCTGGGCTTTTTGAACCATGACAAAGCCAGCAGATTGAAGGAAGTGCTTAGCACCTGTGAGAACACATCTGGACACTCTGTCTAGTTTTGGGCTCATCAATACAAGAAAGATACTGACAAACCACAGCAAGTTCAGTAGAGGGCCACCAAGCTGCTTCAGGACTGGAGCATTTGTCCTGTAAGAAAAGGCTACGGAAATGGTGCTTGTTCTGCAAGGAGTTGGGAAGGCTTTCAAGGCACCTAACAGCAGCCTAATGGAAGCCAGGAGGAGGTTATGAAGAAGACCGAGCCTCTTCACAATGGTGCATAGTAGGAGGACAAGAGGCAATGGGCGTAAATTGAAACAAGAGAGGTTCAGCCTCGCTAATAGAGAAACCTCTTTCCCCAGGATGATCCAGTTGTGAAGTAGGTTGCCCAGAGCAGTCATCCAGTCTCCGTCCTTGAAAGTTTCTGTCCTTGAAAGTTTCTGTGAAGCCCTAAGCAACCTGATCTGACTACACAGCTGACCCTTCTTTGATTAGGAGGGCAGAGTAGAGACCTGCTGAGATCTCTTCCAAGATGAGTTATTTTGTGGTTCTGTGATTTCATGATAATTTTTAAATCTAGATTTTCATATTGTGTCCACAGTCCTCGCTTTCAGGAGTTTATTCAGGGAATTAATGCAGGGGACAACAGTGGAGCAGCTCCAGATTTTCAGCAAAATTTTGAGAATAGCTTGTCTCAGAAGCGACCAGGATTTCTGGAACATTGAATTTGTGGAGATGCAAAATGACCCAGGAGAGTCATGCAGAGCTACAGAAGGAAACAGAGCCGCCTCTGAACTGTAAAATCACTCTGCTTTCCCCACCTTCCATGTACATTGTTCCTTACAGCCTTGGAGTCCATGGAAATCCATGTTGTGATTTCCTTCTCCGTGGAAAGAGTTATGAGGTATGAAGTATCTGGGGAAATGAGAGGATTATGGGGATCCTGATTTACTAAGAGAAGAATACACATCCAATACTGCTTGCTGCTAATTAATGCAGTTAAGGGGATAGAAAATATAAATTTCCCTAGAATTGCTGTTCGTAGGAAGGATGATATCTAATCCGAAAAGGAGGATAAAGAGCTTTCCTGTGCTGAAAGCTTTAAGTGGATCATTTTAGGAGCATCTTTAACTCAAAGTAATAGTATATTTAAGACCTTAGGCCAGCTTCTCAGGTGATGTAAAGTGGCATGGATCCACTGGCTTCTGTGGGGTGAATCTGGTTCATACCGGTGGAACATGAAGACCTAGCACTCCTAGGCAGAAGGAGAAAGCAAATGTTCCTTTATATGAAAAAATCCTTAGAAAGGGTCTATCTGAGAGTAGAATTTGACCACAGATCTTACAAAAAAAGTGCAATGGATTAAGAAGTCACTTTCCGGGTAGAGGAAAAAACAAAAGTTTTATTTTTGCAAATTAAAAATAAATACATTAATTAGGTAAAGAGATCATCTGGCTCCTGGAGTCCCAAAATATGAGAGCTCCTGAGGCTGAAGTTTCCTCTTTAGTGAAGAGTGTTCAGCCTACCTGTCACACAGGGATAGAAAAATATGTTAAAAATTAAAATTTATTAGGGCAGAAGAAGAAGCTGAAATTGTGAAGCCCAGGGAGGTCAAATACACTCACTTCAGACAAATTAGATGAAGTATCTCAAGAAGAAGAAGAGCATATTTCATGGAAAAAAAACACCTGCCAGCAGTTATCACTACTTTTAACTAAAAATTGACATTAGAATAGATCCCTGTTATTATGTAGAAAGTGGAAAAAAGCTTCAGAATCTCTTTTTCCAATGCATTCCACAGGAATTCTGACTTATTAGACTGAAGGAATATTAGTGATTTGGAAGGAAACCATTCTGAGGGAGCACTAGAAATATGCTGTTGTGTCTAAAAGCTAAGTTTTCTTAATCTACAAAGAATCAGCAAACAGACGAAGAAAATAAAGCCTATTTTATTGGACAACCACATTTGAAATATTTTAAAACACATTTTAAACTGATGTTCTTTAATACCTGCTATAAATTCTATGTCTAGGTGGACTGGAAAGTTTTGTGATTGCTAGAGTGGAAAATAATATGAATGATGTCAAGGCACTGAGTGATGTTAAGTTTTAATCGTAAAGAAATATCAGTGCTCTAATAAATTTTAGGAGGATGGTATTAGATTTCTATATCTTATTTCACTGCACTAATAAAAGAAATTATGTTATTTAATGATAACTTTATGAAGAGCATGAATTCAGCTATGTAAATCTTGTATTACTAGTATTGGATTAGTGTACATCACAACATCAGATAGATGTTGTTTCCACACTCAAGGTCCAGTTTCTGTGGAGAGCTTCTCTTAAGTACGAGAGAGACTCTATGCCCCAAAGAACTTTGTATAAGAGAGTAAAGCTAGCAGAGTTAGTGAAGTATGTTGCTAACAAATGATAGTGTCAAATATAATCTCTACATGCATGTACATGCCCTGGGGCTTCTGAACAGAGAGTTTTAAATGCTCCTAAATTTTGGCAATATTGGTCCTGTTCCCCAGGTTGAATGCTTGATCTTTCGGGGTACTTTTAAGACCTTTGGAATGTTAATTCATGCTGTTATTCTGCCAGATGAATTTTTGGGAAATGCAGGTGGTGCTTGCAGATTTTTTTTTAAATTCCAATGATTATTTATGCAACAATTTGTAAGATTCATAGGCACCTTAATTAGATTTCATGCATATGTTTGCAATTTGCAAGGCTGCAAATGGCTAGTGGGAAGTCATGTCTGCTATTTGTTTCTTTCTGGCTAGATGAACCAAACTCACTCAGGAATAAATTCCATGGATTTTAGGAGATTTAGAAAAGCAATTAATGTGGTCTGGTTTATTTATTGTACTTGTCAGACATTTATGCAATGTGAAATCAGATCAGTGTGGCATATGTCAGATCTGATTTGCATGCTCTACTTACATGATTTATTTGCTCCATGCATATAACCAAGCATACTGAATGCACTGTACTGTAGGGGAAGGCAAAACTAAGCAGTCTTGATTTTATCTGTGGCTCTATAAAAAAAGTTTTCATGAACTGCATCTCTGCAAATAAAATCATATTTCAAGTTAAGGTTCGCATTCAGCTTTTTATGGTAACTTTAAATTTTACACCTCCACTCTGGTCATTGCACTGATCTGCAGACACTTACCCAGTTGTGCTTAATATATCAGAATGTGCTTATCAGAAAATACTGGAACTGGAAACTTGCTGTCTTACAGGGTTGCTTCACAGCCCCAGTTAAGGTTTTGTTTGAAGTACTTGAGCTTTTTCCATTGTTCAGAGTGAAATAATGTACAGATATATGGAACAAGGGCAAACTAGGGCTCTTTTTCAATCTTTCTTAATTCTGACCAGAGAAAGCTGTTTTGTGAAATGTTAAAAGTCAGACTCTTCTATTTTAAAGAGAATAATTTATGTATATGTTTATGATTGGTTTTGAGAAAGATTAGATTTATTTCTCCAAATACTGCTTCATAGGAATCCATGAGTAGAGATTTTCGTCAGAATAGCTCTAAATCACTCCTCCAAAAACATGCATTTGGTCTTTTATACTGAAGATTAAAGATGTTATTTGTTCACAGTTACACTAAAGATCATCAATAATTGATGTCATAGAGGTTCAATTATCATGTAAATCTAAAGTGTCTGTAGTAAAATTCAGATACTAGTCTTTTATGGGATACATCAACATTTCAAAGTAAACAATAGTTTAGAATATGAGTCACTGAAGTTATCCTGGAGCCTCACCCTGCTTGGTAAACTAAGATATTTAAAAACCAGCTGGCCATGGCCCTGAGCAACCTGCTCAAGTTGACCCTGCTTTGAGCAGGGTGGCAGTGTTTACTATTCTCCTGAGGGGCCTTCCAGTGTCAACTATTTTTTTTGATTCTGCAGAGTCTTGAAATTCTCCCTTCTGGTGCTATGGTCTCCTTGTAAGGAAGTTCTTGTGGCAAGTTATAACATACATTTGAATTACAGGAAAGCCTCTACTTAACTTATATTCAGCAAATGACTTGAACTTAATTTTAAGCTTGTCTTGGAGGATAGGCTGTAGCAACCTATGTAGCTGTTTTGTTAATTAAAGCAAATAATCTTTCATGATGGTTTTCAAATTGCAGGGAATATTATATTTGCAGTAGCATCCAAGTGTTCTTGCCATTTCTCTTGCTGATGCTGCACTCCATGATGAGAACAAGGATACAAATACTACGCTCTTTTGTACTTGGTATAACTGCATTGACTTAATTAGGTGGATTTATCCTGAGTATTGTAGATTCTCAAATGTTATTGGAATATTACAGAAAAAAATCTAGATTTGAAAAACTAGAATATAAAAATCTACTAGCTCTGGCCCCGTAAAAATAAAGTGATAATGATGGGAACATACGTTCCAAATGTAGGAGGCTGAATTTACTAAATGAACCCCAAGCTTGGATTAGGATAGTAAGAATTTCAGAATTATTTTGGACTGACAATAGTTTAGCAATGTCTTGCAAGACAAAATTTTTTAATGGCATTTTGAGCAAGCATAGTATTCCTCCTGTCAAAATGGTAACTTATTGTTATTTTTTTCAGTTTCCTAATAGAAACAAAAATAAACCTGATAAAAGCCAGGACAGAAAGTTTTAACTACTTTCTTGACCTTTCCAGAATGGCACTCTGGACTGGCAAAATCTGTATTGCCTCAGTGCCACATATATGCTAGTGAGCACTCTGCTTGACAGGTTGTCAGCATCTTCAGCAGGACAACCTTCTTTTGAAAATTCCAGCACTTGTCGGCTGGTCACCAATGCCAGCAGTCAGTCCTGGGGAAGAGCTGAAGTGCTTGGTTTTGTGATGTCTGTTGCAATGTGATATATGCCTGTAGGTCCACAAGCTTATGATGTTCAAATGTCCTTCCTCCCACTTTGATCCAGAGAAAAGAGACAGAGTGGAAATGAAAAGAGGGAAGAACAGAGAAGAAAAAACAGCAGATGCAGAAAAGAAAGTAAAGAAAAAAAAGGTCAAATGGTCATCCAAAGAGTGAAACAGAAAGATATAAAGAGCCTGAGGAAAAGGGACCTGCAAAGAAATTCTTCTTAAGGATATTTTTACAGTTGATTATTAGTCTGGTTTTCCTGTGGAGAAGCAGTACATCCTTCTGTACTGTGTGTATGCATCCCTTCTCCCCATACAAATAGGTTTCATCAGCAGAAAAGGAGGAGAATTCATTCTACTTTTGGGAAGTGGAGGGGAAGACGAAGCACAAACACATACCATGTTACTTGGAGAATCCACACTGTAAAGAAAGGTGATGAGTACCTAAACCTTGGAACAGCTTCAAGAAGAGTTTATATAACAACCTATCAACTATGAAGCCCAAGTAAGTAGGAAATAAGGTTTTGTTAGTACTGAAGCTTTTGGATTTCCCTAGGCATTTTATTTTAGAGAACATACGACTGGAGAATGAGAGAGAGTGTATGAGCGAGTTCACTAGCTAAAAGCTATTTTTGATTACTTTTATCTTTGTTAATTTAGAATTGGGCTTCCAAATGGCACTTTGATGGGGTGAAAACAAGAGTTGTGATAAATAGAAAGCTGGAGAACTGAGTCTTCCCTCTGAAAAAATTCAGCAAAATTTCAAAGCTCATATAATCATGTGTTCCTTATCTTATATTTAACTGAAAGCTGGTGCAGAGAGATGACATCCAGATTAAATAAAATTTCTTATGTATTTTTGTTACGGGGTCCAATTGTCCCCAACTTGTTTATATCAGCATAGCCACACTGACCTCAGTGAGACTAAATATATTCAGCCAAAGCGAAAATCTAGTCCATGAAATCCTCTCTACATGGCTATGCAAACTATTTCTTCTATTTTCTTATGTAGAATTCAAAAGGCTTTATCATTTTTTTCTCTAGCATCCCATCTTCAGGTTTTTTAATCAGTCTGTTTAGCCTGGAGAAGAAAAGACTAAGAGGAGACCTTATCAATGCTTGTAAGTATCTAAGGGACAAGTCAAAAACATGGGGTTAGACTCTTCTCAGTGGTGCCCAGCATCAGGACAAGGGGCAACAGGCACAAACTACAGCACAGGAAGCTCCACTTAAATGTGAGGAAAAACTCACGTTGGATTAGGAAAGTAAAAAACTTACTGTGAGGGTGATGGAGCACTGGAACAGGCAGCCCAGGGAGGTTGTGGAATCTCCTTCTCTGGAGATTTTCAAAACCTTACTGGATGCATTCCTGTGCAACCTGCTGTAGGCAAACCTGCTTTAGCAGGGAAATAGGACTGGATGATCTCCAGAGGTCCCTTCCAACCCTGCCCATTTTATGCTTATGTGATTATGTAATATCAAACAGAGTTTTTAGAATCATACATTCAACGCTAAAACCTTTCGCCTTATGAAATAAAAATAAGGAACAAATATCATTACCCAACAGCCCTCTTCATTCTTTTAACAAACACATTCTACTTTCCTTGGCTATGTGGACCACTTGACAAAGTGCATATAACATCTGTGGAGGACCATGATTTCATGGACTATATTGCGTGACAAACACATTCTTATTAAGACTTCATTATGAGATGGCAAATATGACTGCATTGGAATTTACAATATATAACACAGCTATTTAAGATAAAAAAATGAGAAATACTTTATTTCCTGCTATGTGGGGTTTTGTATATAAAGCTTGACTAAATAAAAATAATTTGGAATTCACTGTAAAAGCAAAAATATTTATTTCACAGTAGTCAGCATTCCAAAACCAAATGTATTACAGTTATAGAAAATTGCAATATATTTTATTTTGCTCCATGCATCGTTAGCAAAATTGCTTGTTCATTTCTTCCACTAGAATCCACACTTTTGTTGCTAACAATAATGATAATAAAAGGAACACAGAGAAAATTTTAGCCATTATGTGGTGAGTACAAGTCTAAAGTTTAGAAAAACTGAGTTTTGACTCATATGCTGGTACTGTTGGTATCTACTCTTTAAAAAAATATTTGGATCAAATTTTTTGTTGAGGTATTTTGGCAAACCAGAAACAACTTAAAAAGAGATTAATTTAGATGATCATAAAACTCTGTCTGTGTTTCTCCCTCAGCAATCTTAAATTCTAATCCTGTGCATTACTAAAGTCTGGTAGTGTTGAAGATGATTTAGGGTAGAGACTGTGAACTTTATTTTATAACTATTGCAGGGGAAGAAAGTAGATATAATCACTGTGCACTACAGCAGATCCTCAGGAAGATCAGAGTACCTTGACTCTATGCTTTAAAATAATGTCTATAAAAGAAGCCCAATTACAAAGCAGAACATTTCACAAGACATAAAAAGCAGCTGAAAGAATATTTTTTCACTTAATATGAGTATGTCTCTCATCTCAAGTGACTGGAAAAATTGTCTGAAAGCAATTTGTTATTTTTACACACTTGTTTTAAACCACAGCTATAGCACTTTTTAAAAGACACTGAGAATAATATCAACACCAAAGGCATACTCGCACTTTGATTAAACTGTATTTTTATTAATTCAAACATAATATATATATGATAGTTAAGGTTGAACTGATTTTGATTTACTTTCACTGTCTATGTTGCTGTTTATTGCTATGATCTGTTAGTTTTGGACTGGGACTTTCAAATGAACTTAAAGGAGTTACGTGCCTAAATTTGACTGAAATTTAGTACCAAATGGATATTTAGTTACAATGGGCCTCTTAGAAATTCCTAACCAGAAAGTTGTCAGCTTCCCTAGTTTTTATAAAGCGTAAATACAGGTGATAGTCGTCAATTTCAAATGCACAAAAAGGATGAGTCACACTCCTCCGCCCCTAGAGCAGCATAAACCAGCCAGGTCAAAACAGGCATAGAGTGGCTGTAACCTTCACCTGGGGCTCTGCCTGTGCTGAGCCCACCTGTTTAATTGTCCTCCTCCGTGTAAGGAAGGTCAGTATGTATTCTGAGATATACTGATTCCTCCCTATTCTTGCAAGCTAATGCAAGCTTTTTGGGTGTTGGCTGTCTCTGGTAAAGCCCTAGCAAAGTAGAGCACAGCTGAAGCAAAGCATCTGCTGGATGTCGGATGGTCTGCACCTTTGTGCAGAGATAGCTGCAAAGCAGGTGAGTGGCAGCCTCTCCTGCCTCATCCTGACGTGCTGTGGAAGGGCAAAATGCTGCTGGTTGTGCAGCACTCACTCACTGTGGGCAGGTAGTGCCCTCCACAGAGGGCTGCAGTGAGTTAGGGGGCAGCCATAAGTGGAGCAGATGCATGGGGCACGGGATGAGTGGCTGGATGGCATGCTGATGTTGTCACAAGAGTTTGTTTATTTTCTTATTCTGCTACTTTTTCATGGCCTGCTTAGTATGTAGAGTAAGCAGATGAGAAGATGATGTCTTTCATGCTTTTGCCCAGCTTTGTAATGAGTGGCTCATAAGTTAAAAAAAGTTCTTCTGAATATTATGTATTCTTTTTTTTTTTTTCCCCAAAGATCGTGACATTTCAAAATAACATGATCTTGTCACATTTTCAGTAAGAAAAAACCTCTATCTTTCATTTTTTCTTGTCATTTTGGTATGGTGTGTCAGGATATATCAGTCACATCCTGGCCATAAGCAGCAATGTGATTGACAGGACTGGAAGAGCACACAACAGTCCCAGCAGTTCTTTTTCTAAATGAGATGTATTCAAAGAAATGTGAACACTCCTGCTTCTCATCTTTTAAAATGAGGTTTACCACTCCATAAACCCCCCACATCCTCCTCAGCTCCTTAACTGTCACAAAAGCCACTCAGCCACATTCATTCTCTAGTCATAATATCCCCAGTGCCTGCTTGACATACAGGAGCTAACTACTTTGAATCTCTTGCCAAACAGCACAGTTCCCCCCTGCTTCAGAAACATTTCCTGCTACTGAAAACACTGGACATCATGTGGGAGTATCAGGTCAAAATATTCCTGAACAGGCTGGAGAGAAGAAAAAGCCCACATATGTTTCTATCTCTACTTCAGTGCTACAAACAAGATGGTGTTGCTTTCTACATTCAGTGTTAATGATACTTACAAAAGTATCCTTCTTTGTGTTGTGATGTGCCAGCAGGAAAGGTGCTGCTGTGATTTAATTTGCCTGTGTTAGCTGCTCTTTAGTCTTCCTTGAACTGTGAACTGGAAAAGAGATGTCTTAAAAAGCAGAAGGAATAGCCTCATGGACCTGACTTCAAACTCAGAAGGCATCTAGTCTCACACCCTTATGAAAGGTAGTAACCCTATTCCTCTTGCACACAGGAATATTAAAATGAGGACCTGGTACTCAGGGTTTCAGTGTTTTTCGTAGTTATGAGTTTTGTTTTTGAAAGCCAATTTCACCCCTCTTTGCACCTCGGGCAGCTGCAAGTGTGCATGCACTTGTGCCTCATCAGCCGGTCATCCTCCCTGATACCTCATTTAACTTCTGCTGCACCAGCAGGCCTTTGCTTGAGGTGAAAAACGAAGAGGAAGGTGTTTTGCAATAGGCTTTGGTGGTGAACGGTTGGTTGACTGGTTTTTTCCATGTGGGAAGATGGTGGTTGCCAGCAGGTGGGCCTGGGTTAGGCCCCTAACGGCTCAAAACCAAACAAAGAAATGGCAGGAGGGTTGTTTTTTTTTTTTTTTTCTCTGAAAAGAGAGCTTGGAAAAGCTGAATGTGGTGTCAGTTTATAGGAGTCCTTGCCCTGGGGGGGAGAGGTGTGAGGGAGGGGAGGGAAGCCCAGGGGTTGTCTGGGGGCGCCTGAGGAGCAGTGTCACAGAGCCAGCTGCAACCCTTGCGCTGAGGGGCCTTCCTGAGGCTTCCTCTCCTGGACTTTGTGCCTCAAGGGGCAGGGTGTCTCTCTCAAATAATGCATAAAGGGCTGCCAAGTGCCATTCATCTTTGAGATCAAAACAGAGGTGTAGCTGTGACTGCCTTCAGTGCCTGCAAAACCTGAGTAGGCCTAGTCTGTGTTGTAGAAAATACCTGGGATCCTCCCTTAGGTTTGTATTAAAAAATGATATTTTATGCACTTGAAAGCAGGTTGGCTGGAAAACCTATTATGCGTCAATAATTTGAGCTTATTCCTTTGACTTATGACTTATATAAAGAGGTTTTTTTTCTTCCTCAGACAAACAGCTTTAAAGGTTGGGATTCTGTGAGCAAATGTAAATCCACTAAAATATCCTGAGTTTGAACTATATTCAAATGGAGCCTCTGAGCTTTCTCTTAAGGCTGGATTTGAAGAAGGGGATCTGAAAAAAACAAATGCAGGCAGCCAGGCTATTTGCAGAATTTGGAGAGAGAGACAAAGGCCAGTGTCTGAACTGGCTTTGATGGAAGCAGAGCTCCAGTTTTTTGTATGCACTGAGGACCTGGCCTGATATGGGGAAACGGAAACACAGGCTTAACCTCTTGCAATCCTTCAGAAATATTTTCCCTTCTCTACTCAATTTGATTCCAGTCATATTTTTACCATGAAAATCAACTCAGTTGTGAAAAACTCTCTTTGTTAACACATCTCTCTCTATGGCTTAAGTATTAAGTAATATCCTGACAATTTTATATTGTATAGTATATTGAAGATCAACAGAAAAGCAGCCAGGAAGAAAAAGTGTGAATGAATGTATTGCTTAAAACTAATGAAACTTCTTTGAAGTGCCTGATCAATGGTATATTAGCAGAAGTCATTGAGAGAGCAGAAGTGGGATTCAGATTTTGTGCTTCACTGGAACGGGAAGGAAAAACACAGTTTAAATTCCATTTTGCTTTACCATCTTGTCATTTGCTTAACAGTGTGGAAGATATTTGGTTGGGATGAATGGCACTTGTCAGCTGAATTTTTCATCTAGACTCTTCAAGTTTGTATTGAGGGTTTTGAGTGATAATTTGCACATTTTATGAAACACTGTCACTCATGCCACCTATAAGGAAATAATCCCAGATACAGCGGTATAGTTGTAGTCCGCTTAATCTGACTATTAACCTTTTACGCTCATTTCGAAATGATGATGAAATGCTAGTGTTTCTTCTTGATTATAGGTGAGAAAAAATAAGTGACTGCTGTGCAGCAGTCATCTAAGGTACTGAGATTTTGGTTATGTTGGCACCCCCACATTGTTAGCTCTTCACATCCTGTCCAAGATTCTTCCTCTAAAACCTTGGGATGCATGTAAAAAACAAGTCCAGGGCGGATCTGTAGAGCTGGGAACTAAATGTACTGGTTTAGGCACTCTGTAAGGCATGATTAGAGGAGTCGTAAGACCCACTTCATCAAATTGCTGTAGCATTTGGTTAAATTGAGATGTGTCTGGAATGGTTTTCAAAACTAAGTTAGAAACAATAGTGCTTTTAAGTGCTAATTCAGTGGAATGTCCTTAAACTTGTATAGACATCATTGTGGACAGAGCAGGTTTTCTAAATTTCTAAGTGAAATAAGATGCCACAGATGAAGAAACCTCCGTTGTCAGTGATGACCCAAAATTCAGTGTCTGGGTAAGTGACACAAACCAAGTTTTTCTTTCATGAAATTTTTCTTGTTTGCAAAGGAGCAAGTACAGAGTAAAAACAACAGTAAGAAATTTAAATTCTTAAATTGTGGCCATCGTCTTTGTAGTGTGTCTGTGGCCTCAGTGAATCTCCATCCTTCTACTTCCCCCCAGCATAACAGCATGACTGACTTTCACTGTCTTCCAAGTTGTTTTTATCTCTCTGTATAAAACCTCGTAAGTCAAAGGAATAAGCTCAAATTATTGACACATAATAGGTTTTCCAGCCAACCTGCTTTCAAGTGCATAAAATACCATTTTTTAATACAAACCTAAGGGAGGATCCCAAGTATTTTCTACAACACAGACTAGGCCTACTCAGGTTTTGCAGGCACTGAAGGCAGTCACAGCTACACCTCTGTTTTGATCTCAAAGATGAATGACACTTGGCAGCCCTTTATGCGTTATTTGAGAGAGACACCCTGCCCCTTGAGGCACAAAGTCCAGGAGAGGAAGCCTCAGGAAGGCCCCTCAGCGCAAGGGTTGCAGCTGGCTCTACTTAGTCCCCTTGCTCAGGAAATGCTGGTTATGTGACTGAATTCTGTGCATGATTTGCCTTTTCAGGTGAGCAGAGAGCTCCATTCTCCCTGAACTTCCAGTATGATCCAGAGAGGCACTGTGAACACAGCCACCAGCTTCTAAAGGTACTTTGCAATTATCTGTAGAAGTAACATATCTAATGGCGACTGCTAAGAGACAAAGCAATCTGCCTGTGCATGTTGGCATGCACCATGTAGGAGCCATTTTGTCCTTCAATGATCAGCAAACATCAGCTGATTTTCCTTTCTCATAGAGAAGAACAACAGTGTCAGACATGATGTGCTGCTTGGCTAGATATAGGCTCTAGCTTATCAAAGTTTGCTGAATATCAATGAAGAACTAAGTTAGGTTTATAATAAAACAGCGAGAGAAATCTACATGGGAAATATAGTTCTGTACTGGGCCAGAAAGCCACAAATTAACAATCTGACACAAACCACTCTTCTGTCGTGGTCAGGAACCATTTATCTCCTTTTTGAAGAAAAATGTTTTCCATTCCTCAAATCTAATCTATGTATGAGTTTTCACTGCAAAGATTGGTGAATTTCATTTTTTTTTAAAAAAACCTCGAACCTGTAAAACACCTAATCTGTGTATAGCATCACAGTGGAGGTGAAGAAATTTCTCTTAACATCATGAGGTAAATCCCATATAGGAAATAATAAACAGCAGTCTCATCTAGTTACACTGAAGTAAGAACTACGTGTACTCAGTCTTTGACAAGATTTTTGCTGGGATTTATGGGATCAACTGGTGAATGTGAAAGCTGTGCTCCTGAGATGAGGTTTTTGTCTGTGCCTTGTGGGGGTGTGATTGCTTGTACAGAGGGTGCTCAGGGAGGACTAACAAAAACTTTGTTCCAGAAGAAGTACAGCTTCCACAATCAGAATCATCATCTGCATTTCTATCAACTCCATTGTGCTTTGGGTGTTCTCCAAGTTGTCATTACGTGCTCAAAACTCCCACTGCATTGAAAGGTTTTAACATGTTATGAGCAAGGATGTTGGATTTCTATCATCAAAAGCAAAAATGAAATGAGATCACGTAGGTGGAGGTTGTCATGATTTATTTCTTGTACATAATGCAAAACCATGAAAGTGCTTGAAAAAACACCAAAAGAAGTAATTTCTTTTTCTTACATCTGCAGTGAATTTCTAAAGGATCTTTGTATGTGTATATATGCTATTTTTTTTTAGTTCAGGGCTTGAACCTGCAAATATTTTTTTCTTGTTGAATAGCTGCTTATGTAGGTAATTTAGACGGAAAAAAGTTCCCATATAATCCCTGAGTATTCTTTTAGAAAGCAACCTCTTGCGTACTTAATTGTTTAAGAGTAAGGATTTGTGAGGCAAAAAAGACCATTTAGTATTGTAATCATTGTCTCAGGAATGATTAACTATAGATAACTCAGTTCTATATTTAGCCCTAAATATAATAAATGATCATTTTCAGTATGAAAGTAAAAAAACCCAAACTTCAAACTTAACTTTTACCTCAGGAAATGGAGAACTTTGGAAATAATAGCTTTCAATTTTCTGGGTTTATTTCCCCCTTTGCTTCTTACATGCTTTTAGGTAAACCCTCATTTTTACTGGCTTTGAAACTATTTGTTTTTATTGGCTTGTTTAAAAAAAAAGAAGAAAATCTGTATCTAGGAAAAACAAAGTCATTTTATTTGAGAGGCAGAAAAGAAATAGAAATATGAATTATTTTGATTCTTTTCTACTTAAGAGATTTAAGGTAAAAGAAAACCAACTGAAAGGAATTCATAGTTGGATATTTAAGACAAGAAATTATTAGACAGAAAGGAAGCAGACTGAGATGATGGCTTAGCTGGCAAGGATTTCCTTAGCTTTTGTTACTTGGAGGCTTTGAAAGTGGAGAATGAAGAGAAGAGCATAAGGGAATAACTCTTGGTGGTGGTTTTATTTATTTATTTTTCCTGGACTGTAATCGCAAACCTAATTCCTTGTCAGTTTTTTGAAACACTTGTTTTTTTGCTTTTGTTTTAAAATCTTTGAAGGCTGGAGCCTTCCCTGGACAATCCTTGCACAATTTTGTTTACAATATTTTCTAGATGTGTTTGTAGAATAGTCTGATTAAAGTGTCAGTGTATGAAAAATTATTGACTGCTTACAACCTGAACTTCTATGCTCCTTCTTTCGTGCTGGTACCGATTATAGATGAGGGGAAGACAGAACTTACAAGTTACTGAGGCATTACATGGTGTCTGTCCTCAGCCACTGCTACTTAACTTGTTGACAAACTATGTTTTCTCTCTCACCTGGCTGGCTTTGTCTGTGTCTCTGCAAGCAGCTCAATCCATACTTGGCTGTCATAATGCAGTTTTGTGTGTCCTGAACCCGCTTGCACCAGTGGGTAAGTCACTTAGAAACTGAACAATTGAACTCTCCTCTTCTGGGAGCTTGGAGGCATTACTCAAGACCAGAATCGTGATGCTCTTTTTCCCATCCATGCAACACAGAGGATAACCAGGACTGAACAGAAATGTCTGTCATTTCACATTCAAATGAAAGCTAGGCACAGAACAAAACTGGTGATGAACAGCATCTTGTTGTTTGTTCTAACAGACAAAGTATATAAACCTACTTGGAGTCACTGGGGAAACAGCAGCTTACTGTCCTTATAAACTTCCTAGATTGTCTGTGCAAGTAAGATCTCAGCTGTCAGCAGGGTACCACTTGTCTGTAAGAATGCAATAGAGAACTGTCACACATAACAAAGCATGGGAAGCAACATACTTTGTATGGATTTTGTAAATGTAAATCCTGAAAATCAGTTTCTTAAAGAGGCTGGGGAAGCTGATAGCTGAGGATAGTAATGACAACTTTTTCATGTTGCTGGTTGCAGACAGCACTGATTTCAGCTGTGGTTGAGCCAGCAGCGTTTGTCCTAGTAAGATTTAAAGTTGTTACTATTAGAAAATCACCTGCTGTATCAGTAGGCTTTGTACCTGGCAAATTGTATGCAAATCTTGCATGCTTGGGAAACAGAAGCAAGAGGAGGGTGAGGATTGTTAGGCTGAATGGCTACAGATTATCTCAAAGAAAAAAAAGGATACTATCAAATATTGCTCTCACACTTTTGAAAAGGCACAGGTAATGGCATACCCGGTAATTGCTATTTCATTTACTATTCTAACATTATATGATGCATTGGAGAGAGACATATGCTTTACTTACAACTTAATTCCTATAAATATTTGTTCAGAATTAGAAGACTTATCTGCTCTATTTTGTTCATTAAACCCCACCTCAGGTGGGCTCTATATGTTGATGGAATGGTTTATATCATCTTCATATTACTTAGAAACTTCATTGTAAAGATTTTACCTGTCAAACAGCTGCCTGAGCTGGCAAACTGAAGGGAGTTTTGTTTGTGCCACAAGGCTGACCTGCTGCTTTCAGCTGAGGAGACGGCTCATGCCTCCTTCCCAGCCAGTCCTTTTGGGAAGGCAGCCAGAAGATCTGCAAGTCTGCAGGTATTTGTGCGCATGTGCAACCTCTGCAGCTGTCCCTCTGTACCAGCTTCGCAGGAGCAATCTGCTTGAACATCTTAGGCAAGAAGGGAAGGAGCTATGTAAGACATGGAAGGTAGCATTGTTGCTGCCTTCATTAAAATCGCTATTGATCTCTAGAGTTCCTTTCCCATGAAATTTATGAGTCTTCTCCCTTGCAAACCTCATGATGTGTTTCAGGTTTCTTGTTTTCTTCCTTTCAGCTATTTCCTTCTTCATCACTCCTAGAAGTTGCTGTCTGGTTACCTCTGCAAATCTGTGCATTGCCTACTTTTCTGAAAGTTGTTGCTTAGGCTCATTTCCAAGTAGTCCAGGAACACCGGGAAAACCGCAAGAATTCTCAAGAGATTAAAAATGTGTGGTTTTGATTAATAGAAATATATTCTCCTGTAAAATGGTGCAGATTAACCCACTTAATCACAATATGTATTTAGCAAATATATTTGGGAGATTAAACCCAGAAAGCTATTTAAAAGCTAGCTTTCAATTTGTATTTAAGAAAACAAAAGACATGCCAGCACAATATCTCAAATAATTTTAATAGGTCTACAAAGAGCTAGCTAGCTATTTTTTTTTTAACCTTGCAAATTCTAACTGGAGTGTATGCTCTAAGACATAAGTTTCAAAAAATCTGCAAAATTTGTTTCCTCATTTCAAAACTGATCTATCTCTTATTGACTAGAGACAGACCACGACTCGGGGTGCTCTGGAAAGAAGCAGCAGCATTAGGAGAACTGGGAGGATTTCATATTTCTAGAATGTGATGTTTGTTCAAGGTTTTACAAATGTTTCTTCAGAAGGCTGTAGCAGAAGAAAGCAGCCTGAGGTCAGGGATGTGTTAAGTACAGTATACAACAGCAACGTTAGTTAAAGACCTTGGGGAGAAGGAAAAAGAAGGCTTCATTACCTGCAATCAAAGGAAAGAGTGAGTGAAACCTTCCTAAACAAGGCCAGGGTAGTTCCACTTGAGAAAGCATCAAAAGGGGTCATATCCTTTGCTTCCATATTTTTGTTTCTGGGAAGGAGGTTGAGATGAGTGCAGCGGTGGCCATCACCTTAGAAAACAGAAGCACAGGAGGTTTCCTCAATGTAATATCTCTGCTCAGCTTTTAAGTAAATGTAATAAACACAGTTTTGAAAGGAATACGGCAGTTCTCCATCAACCCCTGCTGTGCAGTAATGCTGACTGTGGGGGATCTGGCATGCAGCAATGAATTCTGCACCACTGGGTCTGACAGCATTAAAGTGTAGCAACTGGGAGACCTTAGCAAGTGTCCAGTTGTCTAACCTGGCAGTCCTATAATGCCAAGAAGTAACAGGGTTTCACTGTGCTATTTGCGCTGCTGTTTTCAAAGTCAGCATCACAGAGGTCAGTCGAGAGAAAAAATTAATGCAGAGATGTGCAATAATCCAAGAAATTAATTGGCACTTATCAAAGAACGGGAGGGTCCACTTCTACCTGCTTACCTGTACTTGAGACAGTCAGCAAAGCTATTTTATCCTAGTAGAATTCCTTTTGTCAGAGCCCAAATGATTTGTCATAGATTTGACTCTTCCTCCTTTCCTCCCTTGAAATGATTTGGTCTTAAATATTTTTGGGTGAAACATTTAAGCAATGCTAAGAACACTTTTATTCAGCACTTTTTCTTTGAGATGTCATTTAAAATAATATGGTGAAACATAATTGTCCAGTATTAAACTTTTTCTAGGAAGAGTTGATACAGTATTTAATTTAGAATTTTGAAAAAACAAGTGGTTCCACTTAAAATCTCAAATTGTCCTGCCTCTCCTCACCATCCTGCAATTTCCTGAGATGTATCTGCTAAAGCTAAATAAATCTCATTATTTCCAAATTTAAACAAGAAGATTTGTTTTCTGCTTCAGATATCACTAGACTTTATGGCTGAGCTCTGCTCATCTGTACGGAAAGCCAGAACATTATAATGAAGAAGCTGTTAATTGGTCTGTTCCAAACAGAGCTTCCCCTTCCCAAATAATATTACACAATTTGCAAGCCAATTTTAAACAAGCTTCTGTATAAATTAGACCTCCTATACCTGGGATCAATTTGTTTCTGTTAATTTGATTTACTCTTTAAATTGGAGATAGATGGAAGCAATGATCACATACTGGTTAAGTAGCATGGAAAAGACCACGCCTGAAATGGAGAACTTTGTTGCTTTAGTGGGGTTGCTATTCTTTGAACTGTACTCTGCCCTTCAAAATATGTTAATTTAGTTAGACAAACACTATTATTAACACTGCTGATAAGCACAGTCATGAAGATAGAAGAAAATACCTCTGCCAGTCAATTTAATTTTAGTAAATTTGATTATGTTTGAAGGTTCTTTAGTGTTAGAAACTATATTCCTGTGATACATTCTCCCAAATGATAAACAGCACCCTTTCGCGTTGTTCCTAGTCTATGAAGTTTTATATAACAATTTAATTGGCACTGAAATGGGGGCATTCTGTTAATTTTGACAGGATCTGAGCTGAATATGCTGTAGTTTGCTCTGTAGGCTGTGGCAGCACTGTTCAGTATAGGAAAGGACTTAATGTGGTGGTGCTTCAGAAAAAGGGCATATGAATGCTCAGGAATCAGGTTTTTTTTTTTTTACCTGGAAGAAATTTGATTGGAAGCAAAAGCTGCCTGAATGCATTTATACATGCTTGTGTCTGCTTTGACTAGAGAAGTAACTTGCCCCCCACATGTCTGTGACTAGAAAAATTCTTGTTTTTACATGATTCAAAGCGTAAGTGTTTAAAATAAGGAGAGGGGGTGGGGAGGGAAGAGACCTGACAGTCTATATCTAAAGTCCAGAAACTCCTCCATTGTTAAAAACTGTTGAATATCATTGATGGTAACAAGTGGTAAAATATTTCTTGTTTTCTTTGAATATTTTTGAAAGCATTATGCTCATGCCTTTCTGCTACCCGGCTTTTTTTTATAGATTCAAATTAGAATTGCTAAGATACCATGAAGAATCATATTCTAGCAGAAATGTTTTTAACAGGACAAAGCCTGTATGCCAGTCACAGTTGCAGCAATATTTTTCAGATTTGGATGATAAAATCCTGGCCTTACTCTGGATGTTCAGAGACTTCAGCCATGCTTCAAATCTTTTGTTCCACAGAATCATCACCTACTGTATTTCTGATTTTAATAAATTCTATTATTATGCTGATTCTGTACATTGCATTATCTTCTGCAAAGAGGAGAAATGACATTTTTTAAAAGAAAAGTGCTCAGCTTTTTGTGCACACAGTAATCGCCAAAGTATTCATTCTTTTCATGATAAAATAATGCCAAGTCCTGAAAATTGGCTTTTAGTTCACTCATGAAGAGCTACTGAAGACTTAAATTCTCAGTCTTAGTGTCTTGTTAACCTTGTTTCTATAGCTCTAATTGGGTCACCATAGACAATTGGGGATGGTATTATTAAATAAACTTTCAGAGTTGCTAGCTGGTGATTTGGCTGATTAAATATGGATTAGATTCAGAATAAACTGATAGAAAGATATTTTATTTTCTGTCATGCTTATGAAGATGTTATGTCGCACTGTATCTTATCACATTATGTAAATTTAGCACTGTGTAGGCTTTTGATGTGATGTACTTTAGCTCTTTATGTTTTCCAACTTTAGAAAAGTTTGTTACCAAGAAGCGCAAGACTCCATTCATTTCACAGTTAATCCAAACAAGGCTATTTACAGCCTCATGGAGTGAAAACAATTAAGTTTTACAGATAAAATGCATTGTGTGTGTGTGTATCCATGTGTGTATGCACATATAGGTGTGCCTTAGTTATAAAACTAGTTGCAGAAATAGACTGTAAACCTCCCAGTAAGAAAGGGCAATGACTATTCTGCTTTCCAGATTGGACCTTAGAAAGACAGGTCCATCTTGCCAGTATTCTGCAGAGGTCAAGTAAGCTGTCTGAAGTGGAAATATTAGCTGTCTAAGGTAATGTATTCTTTTTTAATGTCCTCAGTGTGCATATTTTTTGCTTGAGTCATTGACAACCAGAATTATTTTATATGAAATTGATAGATATGTTACAGGAATGGCCTTTGGAGCCAAACCTTATTTATTTAGTGTGTGTGTATGCACAATCTAAAAAAAACCAACAATAATTTAAGTGACAGAAAAAGGGAATTAATTCACAGCCTGAAGAAATAACAGTCCTTTCTTTCTGATTACAGTTTTAGTGTCTGAATCTGAATACAACATGCCCTGGATCTTTCTCTTTTAGCATGTTGTCAGATATCTCAAGGTGAAATTCATCTCCCTTCTTGTTACATTATTACCAAAAGCAGAGGTGGAAGAAAGGTATTGTAGAAAAAAAGGAATTATTCTATCTTGAGTCTTCCTTTGCAATATAAATGCAGTCCTCTCCACTCTTTTTGCTTTCAAAAAAACCCCTCTTCTCCTCCTGTGTTTTTTGTTGTCTTGTTGGTCTTACCTGTAGTCCTTATTGAGGCACAACCAGGTGCCAGTGTTTCTACACATGGCAGTCTGGAAGTTCGTGGGTTAGATATGTACCGCAAAAAGAAGAAAATCTTGAGATAAAACAGCAGATTTTGGGAGGTGGTACTCAGAAGCAAGTTTATTTTGTCATGCCCTGGTGGGATGGGCAACACCATTGTATGAACCAAAGTAAGAGTGGCAGATGCTCTGAAGATGAAGTGATGTAGAGCAGAGACTACGTGCTGCTTCCTGAGTGTGCTTTCATCTGTGCGGAGTCCCCTACTTTATGCTTCCTTTCAGAACCCTGAAAAGGCACTTAACTAAAAAGTAGTGAGGTGAATAGGTACAAGAGGCTTAATTGTAAAGCGGAATTGGTTGGACTTTGGTTTGGCCTGACATTCTGAAAGACTTGCAGAGCAAAATCTCTTAATCATTGCTATATGGTTTTTGACATTTGTAATCAACTAATAGGAAATAAAAAACTATGCCATCTTGCCTGCAGGCAATAGGATTATTGGCAGCGAAAAGTCATACAAGTTGCAAAGAACATTTGGAAGTTTACAGGTGAGCAGAACTGTAGTGAACAGATAAAATATTTTGTCCAGAAAACTGACCTGGGTGTACAGTCCGCAGACATTCCCTTTTTGTCAGAGTTAAGTGCTTCAGCCAACTGACGGTAGCGTGTGTGTCTTCTGTGCCAATGGCAGAATTCTTTACCCAGTGATCTGTGTGTGAGAATGAGTGGTGTGAGGATGTAGAACCAAGCTGGGAAGCATTAATGTTGAACTGGGAGAAATGACTGAACTGAATCTGTCCAGCAAGGGAAGAGTCTAGGACATGCAAGCATGTGTTTTATGAGATCTGTATGCTTTCTGAAAGTAATGTCTCATCATAATGGTTTATTGGGATGCTTCACAGAAAGGTTGCAATATCATCCCAAGAAAAGAAAAGCCTTATACAGAAAACATTAGAATGATTTTTAAATCGATGTTTTCCACTGTTACCATAGAACACAGATTGTTTGAACACTGAGAACAGACTCAGTTTTAGACATATTCCCTCCTCCCTTCCACGTTTGCTTTATGTCTATCCGTTTGCTAATCCCAAGTATTTTCCTTCACCTCTTAGTGAAAGTGACAGTAGAGGCTATTTTGCTGGCTTTTTTGTTCTGTCCTTTCCAGTATGTTCACATCATTAACTTCTCCTTAAGTTGATCTCTGTGAGACAGCTGAACTGAAGGAATACTCAAAGTGCGTGATTAATGGCAAATTATCTGTCAACACAAGTAAAACTGGAGTCGATAGTAACCAGTGAAAAAAGAAACTGAAAATCTACAGGTAAACACAAGTAATGTAGTGCTCAATCGCTGGTCAATGCCAAGTGCAGCCGATAAAATGTGACATGAAAATGGTTGACATAAAAAAAAAGAACTAAAACATAATCTCCTAAATTAATTCATAGCATTTATAGGGGAAAATAAGGAAGATAAAACAATGAGTCTCAATGTGAATCAGTAATCATTCTTTCTCTAAGTATAGGTAGGGTTGAACCTTGAAAACTTTGTGTGTATGTTTTTGAGAGTGATCAGTGGTAAAAATAAAATTTGAGACAGATTTATAGTTCCTCGTGAAACATACCATTTGAAGAACATAATTCTAATGGTATGTTTGGCTTTCTGTTTTATGACCTTGCTTTCTACCACGATCCTTGCAATATCTCATACTTGATGCTTCCAATATGAGCCAGAAATCTGTGCTACAAAGAGAGACGCTGAGACAGTGAGAAATCTCCTTTCTTTTACAGGGTGCTTTACATGGTTTCTTTCCCTGCTTTTGCCTCAATGCACTTATTCCTCTGAGTTTTGTGCCAAATAGTATAACTAACTCCATTGTAACTATTTATTGTCTTGTCAGGTTTTGGTTTTTATTGCTTCCTACTTTTGTTTTTTAAGAAAATGTATTTTCAGCCTTTTCAAAAAGGCAAGGATGGTCTTATATTCCAGTTTGGGACTGATCTCTAAGGAAACTGTACTCTGGATAGATGTTCTTTCTACTCTCCATACTCTGAAGTCTTCCATGGTTAAGGAGCTCATTTCTACGAAATTTTGAAGCCAGAAACCAGGCCACTAAATGCTTTAAAGACAAAAATCAAACCTACTTCAATTATCTGTAGGAAGTCGAAGTAGAGAGCAGGAATATGCTATTCTTTCTGGAGTTTTCAAAGGACTGAAGAATGCATGTCAGAAATGTTGGATTCCCCAGTGAAAGAAACCGAGAGGTCATAGCTGAGACAAGGTTGCTGTTCACCAAGAGTACGTTTACAGTTAGTGCAAGCTGTGCTGTCAATATTGCTTTTAAGAGTTACTGGTTTGTGAGGGCTTAATTTCAGCACTAAGTCCAAGAGCTCCTTTTCTCAATGAATTTGTGCCATTGAAACAGAATGTCTTGTTGAAGTGGATTTTTTCTTCTGCTTTCCAACACAGGATTCTTCTTTCATTTGGATTCAGCTTCTGTTAGGTAATCCTGTCCGCATAATTAAGTGTCTTGTCAATGTATGGTCATATGGGGCTCTTCTCACTGATGAATTTACAGCTGTTCTAGCAAATCACCCCTGACTTTTGTGAACATTTTAAAGTGGGCAACAAGTTTGCTTGATTAACGGCATCAAAATGTGTGGAGAGGTCTAGAAGGGTGAGAGGACTTCTTGCTTATCATCTGTTGACATTAGGAGATCATCTGCTATTACTGGGTCTGTCCAGTGCCTGGCCTGCATCCAGGCTGTGGCCAGTACAGTATAGTGGATCCAGCTGCAAGACCATTATTAGCTTTTATCTACTTTTCCTATGGCCTTTAATCAAGATTAAAGTAAGATTAAGTAATAGTTTGTTTGTCATCCATGCATCCTTGTTGCTTTTTGTAAAGCATCCCTTCCCCTCTAGTTCCCCTTTTGGAAATATGCTTTGAAGGATGAAAGGAAGATTTCTTCTCCAAGTCAAACACTGGCAGTTGTGACCAGCTGGATTTACTTTTTTTACTTGGCATTTTTATTAGTGTTGCATTTATTACGATTTCTGAAAATCTTAGAAGTTATAGTGTGACAGAACCGCTTATTTAGGAGTCTGAGTTTAAGTGCTTATTTTAAACTTAAAACTATCAGTGGCTCTCTGTAAATTCATTAGATGGAGTGAAAATTTAACAAAAGCATATGAGATATCTAAAGCCTACTGGAAATCTGAGTGCTCAAGAAATCCTCTATTATTTAAATCATGCCATTAAAGATTTTGAATTTAAATTTGCTTTCTTTGTTCAATTTTGTCTAATGATGTCTGTTTTAACAGTATCTTTTGAAAAATTCATTTTCATATGAATACAGCAAAATGAATATAAGATGCAATATTACATCCTTTCTCACCATTAATGCAAAGACAAAAGTCTGAACCAACCCGGTTGGCTCAGGACTGCTTTCCTTTGAAGTCCTCCTGTAACAAGAAGGTAATATTTCACAGCTGGGAATAGGCTGCAGTGATTGGATATGTTCTGAGTATGCACATTGCCTGTATAACCGTGTGTCCTCCAACAGTAATTAACATCTGGCTGGAATCTGTCTTGGAGAGTCTGTACAGGCTGGATGTAGTAGGTAGGAGTTCTTCTGAGTGCAGCCTTACAGAGAGGGAAAGAGGGGCTACGTTTCAGCAGATAGAGAAAAGCATAGTGGCTCCTGTATCCATCCTTTCAGGAGGAGTGCTGGAAAGATGAGAATTTGGGCTCTTGTGAAGTTACTGGAGGTTGTATTGGTGCAAAACACTTTCTCTTGCCCTCACTACCCTAGGAGGGCTTATTGCCTTTGACACAAGTACGTACAAGCGGCACTTTGTGTGGCATGCTGGGGAGCTGGGCACAGAGGTGGGGAAAAACTCTGCAGGAGTTTTCCTATCTTAGCCAGATCTGACAAGTTGTGGATCAGGGCTGTCCTGCCAAATCCGGGCTGGCGATCCATCTGACCTGCTGATCTTGGGATATATACCATCTGCCTTTTGCTTTATCCAGTGTTCCCACTCCCATTATCTTGGGCTTAATGTTGGTACTGGAGAGCATCGGCCATTACAGATACACAAAAACTTCACCTATATTTTTGTATCTAATATTTTTGTATCTGATGATAGTTTTGTGCAAAGGAGATGAAACACTATGGAAGTAGATGATGCTTTATATCTTTGCTTGTTTGGTTTTTTTTTTCCCTTAACTTTACTAAATGAGAGAACAGAAATGCATGGAGATTATGGGCAAATAAAAAGGTCTGCTGTATTTATTCCACAATTTAAATTTTAAGCTTAATTTGAAAAAGAGAGTTTGTTTTGCAATACAAGGTCAAATGATTCCTATAGTGTTCTCTCAGTTTAAATGAAAACTAAGATGCATATCAGAAATTAAGAGATTTTATTCAGGAAAATGTATAGAAAAAGACAAGAGTTCTTAACTACAAATATATATATATATTCTCTCCAGAGAGAGAACAGAACAAACAGCAACTTTAACAAAAACCTTTAAACTAATTAAATCCTATCCTTGCTCCTGGGATTTCTTATCTGAAATTTTGTTCAATTATCCACACTCCTGCTTTTGCATTATGTGTGTGGCCTGTTTTTCTTCCTCCTTTTTATTTTTTTTCCTGCTGTTCCCCTCACCCCTCTGTTCTTCTTGCACCATTTTATACTTTTAAAAACTTAGCTATTCATTCAAAGCCTTGAAAACAGGTCAAATACAGTTTGAAATGCTATGAAGGTTGGATCATGTTTAATTAATTTTAAACAATAGACCAAAAGAGAAAAAGTCCCCTTTTTCTACATTGGAGTTTGGCTGCATCCCTGTGGTTCCTCCCTCATTGCACAAGCTACAATAGTTTTTCAGGGTTTTTTTAATAGCCAAAAAAAAATATCTGTGTGTCAATGGTGTTCTAGACATATTAAAAAGCAAACATAATTTTTTTTATCATGGCAAGCTGCTTTTAACACCAGCTGAAGTTATGTCTGTTGCACACCAGAGGGATTTATAAATTACTACATTTTTATATGGACAGGTGTTCTTAGGAAAATCAGAATTACATTTTAGGCAAAGAATACAGGTATTTACGTGTTGTATGCAATGTTACCAGCAACCGTGTTGTGTTTTGCCAGAGCTCCAATGTGCCGAGCCTCACAGCTCTCTTTATTAATGTTTAATAGGAAAAGCAGCAGGACCCAGCGCATTAGTGCTCTGGCAGAGCAAAATGAGTTTGGAACCTGCACTATGGTTGCTAGTAAAATTTTTTCCGAATACCTGGTTGATTACTGTCAATAAATCAGGACTGAGAAGGCATCTGATGGCTGAATCAAAGAAGAATCTGGCAGTTGTAGGATAACAAAGTATTATTTGACTATATATGTTCATGTAAGGAACAATTATGCAGTCCTAGTCAAACTCTTCTTTTGCAAAACAAAGATGGAATTTTCTTTCTGCAGGAATGGCTCTTTTATAGAGTTGTGATGTATCTTGGAGGATGTGCATAGAGGGGTGTGCATGTGCACCCGCCGCTGAAGCGGGCAGAGTGGCTTCACCAAGGCTTGTCTCCACAATTGCAGACTTTTGCTGTTTAGAGTGCTCCATGAGGTCGTAAGTTCACTGCTGTCATTCAGGGCAACAAAATTTGAGTCAAGTGGTTTTATCAGTATAGTGTAGAAAAGCCTTTTAATTTATAACAGTCTTTCCACAGGGATTGATTTTTCCCAAGACGGTCACTGGAATATACATCCAATGCAGAAAGGTCAGGTTGCTTGATTTTCTGCTATCACTGCTTTTACTGATGTGAGGAGGAGGACTGCTGTGTAGTTTGCAATAACTAATTTGATTTTTGGTAGGCTGAGCTTGTTTCGTTGACTTGAATTCTCTCTCTTCTCACTTACTGTTGCTCTGCCTTTTTTAGTATAATACCTTACACATGTTTAGGACTTTTTCTGTGGGTTTGGTTTTTTTTTTTCCTGATGTGCTCAATGCATTATTTTCAATGACATAATCAGTGGTACTGCATTCACTTTCCACTTTTGACAGCTTGTGAAACTGTAATATGGTTGCTGATTTGGACAACTCTTAAGAGTTGTAACCCATTGATATTTATTTTTTTTTTTTTTTTTATCCTTACATGAGACTAGATTTGTGTCTGAATCTTCTGAAGTTGGATTTATTCTGTGCTTGTTTCAGTGATAGCCCACTGGTCTTATAGGTCACTGGCAATAATAAAATGTCAACAGGATCTCTCTAGGTAGAGGGAGCATGTGCACAGACTCAGCATCCCATAAACCATCACAAAACCTGTCTGTGTGGTAAATGAAATGAATATTGTGCAGAAATTCATAATGTCAGCAAAACATTTGAAGGGCTCATGAAATGAATGTGGTCTGCAGTGCTACATAAAGATTCAGAAATCTATAGAATTGATGATGTCATTGAATTTGCCAGATTTCAGTAGAATACACTGAGATGCAGTGAATGTATCCAACAAAAGCATTAATTTAAAAAACACAGCTGTGAATCACAAGTTCCAGTGGTGATAGGGAGTAGTGTATGGCAACAAATAAGACCTCATTGATTCTTAGCCCAGGAAGGGAGGGAAATGTGGAAAACAAGTTAATAAGCTGTATGATTAACTTTCTATTTAATTTGTGATGCATTCCTCTTTGGGACCACTATGGGGAAGTACTATACCTGAAATTATCATGCACAGAATCAGATGTGTTGTTCTGAAACTGCTACATGTGTCAAACTAATGCAAAATGCTAACAATTGTTGCTAAAGATATAGGAATTCTTGTACTTTGACTTGAGCTTAATATTTCTGGATTTTATCTAGTCTATCAAAGCTGGCACCTATACAAGGAGTGATATCAACAATTTAAAAGTTTCTACAAGCCTAGGAACTCTGTACAACATCTGAAATTTAGTGATGTTTCAAATTGTAAGAAAACAAGGGCTCTCTTCGTGCCCCTAACTGCTGAAGGTGACAATGTCATCATTAGCGCTTCTACTAAAATTGATGGCATCAACTCAGCCTGCTTCTGTCATCTGATATGAATTCAGCATGTGTTATGTTAAAATAATCAAGCATGAACTGGGAGAATTTTCCCAAAGTATTCCTTGGAGCATTTGAAATGCAGCTGTCAGGTCTTGCTAAATCAATAATCCTGTATGCTTTAATAATGGCTGTGAGTGCATGGATACATATATGTAAACTGCCATCCTGTACTGATCAAAAGGTTCCCCACAAAAAAGCAGAACAGTGTGCATGATCATTTCAAAGACATCCTGAAGGAGAGGAACTGTGCATTTTTGATGTAATTACTTTTTAGTGCTTTACCATTATCCTATGCCACAACTAATTAGTCTTGGAAAATGTTGTTTATTTAAACAGCAATTCTTTAGTTCCCTATGTTCAGAATATTCTCAATGGGGCCAAACATTTCCTTATAGTATTAATCAGGAAGTAGAAAGAAATCATCCTCAAGAACATAATTATTGGTACTGCAACTAGCTCACAGCACAAGATATTGTAAAGCCTACAGATATAGGCAGATATGGATGCCTTCAAAAGGCATAATTAAAATCAGCCATTTCAGCATACAAGGCTTAAATTTATGGTCTTGATGTAGTGACTTTGAACTGAAATCAGTGAAGACACTGAGAAATTGCATATCATCCATGAATTTATGAGTCACAACTCCCTAGGTCACCAAAGTCTATTTTCACAGACAAGCCCGCAACGTTGGCTTTTTTCCCATTCAGCTGAAAAAGCAACTCACTGATCAAGAGTCGCGGTACTCCTCGCCATCCAGAAGTCTTGACATGATCAATGAAAGGCAAGGTACAAAGGACAGAGGGAAGTTGTTTTGTATTCCCTTAATTCTGGCCCATATGTGGGATATGACAGTTTTGGAGGGAGACCTATGAGAAGGGAAACTGATGCTCAGGCCCTTGACATGAGCAGGAAAAGCAGATATTTCCTGCTTTTCACTCCAGTCATCACCTTCAGCGCTAACAATTCTGCTTTTCAGAGTGTTAACTAAAGCAGTTTCTTCCCTCCGTATTTTAATAAATTTAGTAAATCATATCCAACACGATCTTTAGTGGAAAGTTTCACAGTTTATACTGGTACTTACAAGCCCAATGAGCTCTGGGTTGTCTGCTCTCTAATTATAGCACAGTAGAGCTTTCCTTGGCAATTTAAAAACTGGTCCAGACAAATAACAGCTGTGTTTTGGTTTTATAACACCTCGGCATGTATCACTTCACACTTACAAATATCAACTCCCTTTCTGATTTTGGATTCTTATCCAAAAGCTGTAGTAAGTTTTGTTCTCACATATAATTTGGTATGTCTCTTTTGAGATGCATTTTCCAATAAGATGCCAGGTGCCTTGTGTGCGAGACAAATTCTAGAGGCACTTCAGCTCTATAGGCACTTCAGCACAGCACTAAAACCCGTAACAGCTGCCAGATCCTTATTTGCATGCAGTTCATCTTCCATTTTCACTGTGGCATTGTGCTCTCCAGTGCTTTAGTTATTGCTTTACCCTTCTCAGCTGCCATGGAAATGGCAACTTTTCATTGTGATAGAACTTGGGAAAGGATCTTATTTTTTCTGAAGAAAAGAATCTGTGTTGAGCTTCCCGAGTTGTTTGTATGCAGTAGAACTACTCTGTCCAGTTTGCTCATCAACCTTAATCTTCAAAGGTGTATGTGAATACAATAATCAATGACATTTTTGAGCCATGTTGATAGTGATAATCCACAATTTGGGTGCTGAAACTGCTGATATCTTCATGTAGTAGGATATGTGTTTTCCTAGTTAAGGTAAAAACCAGTTTTTAACGTGTTGAATTGTTCTTTGCTTGATATTAAATTGTTAGGTTTTTTTAACAGGGAGACAAGGCTCTAGCTGGACCAAGCTTGATGTAGAAATTATTGTATAGTTTTACGACCTGCATTATTCAGCAAGCCAGACAGGATGATACTAATGCTCTCTTCTGGTCATAAATTACATTAAGATGCTTAGATACCACATGGTTACACTGCTGGCATAAATATGCTGATGGATACAGATGTAATTAATTTTTAGACATTCCTTGTAATTATTCCAGTGATAGATGTCTAAATTTGTCCATAATATATTAGAGAAAATATCCCGCTGCATTACTGCCACTTGTAAAATTTTATTGCTGCAGGGCCTGAGGTTGTGGTTCTTCTATTGCCTTTTTGTTCTACAAGTGTACTTGTGATTCCGCTAAAAATATGACCTGAACTGCACACTAAAGCATGGAGTTAGCTCCCAGTAATCACAGCCGATGAATGCTTAAGAAGGGCTCTCTGGCTAAGAGGAAGGGCAGAGCAGTGTGGTTGATAGAGCCATAGAGCGTGGGTCTGAAGCCCCTGAGGTGGGGACTGTGGAAGATGTTGACATTCAGTTTTGAGGCTGAGCAGTATTTCTTAAACACCTGTTTCTGAATTTTAGGATCGTACGCAACTTCTCTCGTACTGACTGAGGAGGTTTTGCCGCTGTTCTAAAGTAGGTTTTAACTTTTAGTGCATCCCAGTGATTTTCAAAGGAAGGAATAGTGACTTTATGACAAGTAAGAGTTAGCTTATTTTTCTTCATAAGTTGAAAGTTTATCTTTTATTAAATTTGTTGTGTTGTCAAAAAGTATCTCTGGAGATGCAAGAAATAAAACAGTACATGGTAAACTTATTTATACATTTTTATTTTGCAGTAGCTCTTTACAAAAGTAGAGATACCATCACAGCAACACTGCTTTAGTTGCTTTTCAATTACTTTGATGTACTTTGTGAGTGCCAACAGATTTTAAAAAGTAGTACTGTTTCAACTAGGAGGTTTGAAGAGAACAGGCCTGTGTGCGTAGCCTATGGATTCCTATCAGGTACCGCTGTGGTATCTGAGAAAGAAATTAAAGAAATAAGATAATGGTGGTTAATTTTGTCCACGTATGAATACAACTGAAGCTTGTATAATTTAAACTACTGCTAGACTGAATGAATGAAGTTCAGAGAATGAATGTGGACAATGTCCTGTTATATTTTATCTATTTAAAATATTATATATTTTATGTATTTATATAATTTTCCCTGTTAAGAGAAATACACCTATGAAAAGGGATCAGTCATCTGCCAGCATTTGACACATAGTGGACTCTTTATCTTGTATATTTTGGCAGTCTGATACTCACTCAAGCTGTTTGATTACCACACGGTAAAGATGAATTAAATATTTCTGTTTTTTAAAGCACGGAAAGAGACCTAAATAGTCTGTGAAGGAGCTTTGCATAACCATTACTGTTTTCTTAGCAAATAATGCATCAGTTGCATTTATGATGGCCATAAAAGAATAACTATATTTGAAATCAAGAATTTATTGTTATTTTCAATAATTTTTTAATAGTCTAATAAATTGAATTATTAGTGTAGTTACAATATGCACTCGCAGTCAGAGTTAACATAGGAAAGCTTCAGTAATTATGTTTACTTCGCTACAGCTAGTAGGGATCTCTACACTGAGGGTGTGATTTGGAGGTTGGAGGCTGAGTGCCAGCATGTTAAAACTCCTTGGCCTGGATATGTGGAGGTCCTCCTCAGTTATGCTGTTTGTTAACAGCGCTCTCTGAAATGGTGAGGCCTTGCTACAAACATAGTGGTTCAAAGAATTTGAGCTTCAAAGGCAGGTGAGTATTCACTGCATGGTACAAATGAGGAAGGGAAAAGGACTACTTCAGACATGAAAGAAGCTGCACAGGAAAACCGAGATTGATACAGGCTGATTCATGGTTTCAGTTTTGCAAAACCAAGTATGTTCTTTCATGGAGGATGTAAGGCTGCTAGACCTCCTCTGCCTTGGCCAGTGAAAAGGTCACATCTCACTCCCTACTCCCATCTTGGCTGAAGCCTGAGGCACTGGGTCCAGGCTAGGGAGGCACCGGCTTCATCCTCTCCAGTAGCTCATGGCATGTTGCTCCGGGGAGCAGACAGCAGTTAGTGGGTGAGCAAAAGCCCCGCTTACATCCCTTAAAAATACATGCAAAACTGTTACCTTTTAATTTATTTATTTCAATAGTTGCAAAGGCATGTTTTTTTTCTCTCCTTTCTCTGTCACTCAGTCTCTCTTGGAGAAGGACAGGAAAACTTCAGGCTCTCAAGCTTCCCTTTTAAATTTAATGTGTTAACCTCGTTTGTGTCAATAGGAGCTTCTGACTGTGTGCTCTTGTGCATGTTGTTTTAATACATTGACTTGAGTCACTTAAATATTCTTGCTGTGAGCAGCTTCTCATGTAAAAAGCATGAACATTTGCAAGACTTTTTTTTCCTTAGTGTGATGATAACCCCTGAGAAAGTCATTAGTAGAAGAAGCAGTCTGTGTAAACTCAACAGTCTATCATGGAGGTGAGAGATTTTAATTAAGATGGCACCGTGAGGATGCAGGTGGGGAGCAGCTGTCTGCAATGTGGGTAGAGCCTTGTTCTGTGGTGGCTTGCTGTGCGTTACTGGTGTTTCATGGCAAAAGCCTTTGGTTTGCTGCTGAAGTAGGCACTGATATACAGTCAATGTGACTTGGGATCTGTTTGCTTTCTAATTCTTCCTTCCAACCAAAAGGACTCAAAATCTGCTTATTTTGATGGAAACTTGAATACTGAAATATCAAGTAGCTGGAAACTAGCAAAACAAGTAAATGTTAGGAAACTATGTACTTTTGGGTGAGCAGTCTTTTGTCCAAGCTTTCTCTGCATTGGTAAAATGCTATGTCCAAAGATGCACTTACCTTGGAATTTGGAAAGCAAATACTGGTTTGCGCATTTGAACAAGTGGTAAGCCTCAGAGAAAAACATTTGTCCATCTTTCTTGCACAGACGCGTGCTTATAGCCTTATTGTCCCAGTAATCTTAAACAACAAGCCCCCATGATAACTGAAGTGTGACTTTTGTTGCAATTGATCCTTCTTGCTGAACGGGATTAAATAATATAAATCAAGGATTAGGGGAAGAATAGCCTTGAAGTTTTGGATGCTTTTCAGTGCATCTTTTAGAAAGCTCTCTTTCCATTTCTTTGGCCAAAATACTTCTTTAGGAGGAAAAACATGACTTGGTATCTATGTTATTCAGTGAATGTTGTGCTAATAGGAATAGGATACAACGTATGTCAAAAGAATCAGGTGCAAGAATTGCTTTCTAGATGCACAGCACTACTCTGTGCAAAAGCTTAGGACCATGTGTTATATGGAATGGAGTGAGACTGGTGGCAGCCACTGTTTTATTTGACTTGAGGACTGAAGAGGAAGCCTAAAGCCATCCACAATCTACAACTGTCTCTTTAACTGTTTTGGCAAGAGAACATCCAGCATACTCTAATTTCTCCTCTACAGGCACAGCCAGCCTTAATTTTTCTGTAGTTACATATATAGGCTCTATGTAAAGAGGCCAAATGTCTTGAGCACCCATTGAATTGGGTACACCTCACAATTCCTTTTTATTCTCTTTGGAAGTGAGGGAAGTAGCTCACAAATGTGAAGGGTAGTCTGAATTTCAGACAAGTCTCATATGGTGACCATTGTATTGTAGTCTGTCCAGTTACTGTGGAAGAAGGATGTGATTCTAATTACTGTTGCTAAAATGTAAAATAAAGACAATCTAAAGGATGACAACAATGAGTTTGCTGAGGCTTTTTTGTTTTGCCAGTTGTTCCATATTTCAGTAACTGAAGAATTTTATGTGGTGAAAATTATTTTATTAAAAATAAAGTTTGTGTGCATTTTTCTTGTCACACCCTGAGGCTTAAGTTTGAGCTGGTGGTAGAGAAAATGTTCTTTTTATGCATTTTGTGAGAGAAAAAATGTATTGTTTTCAAGTACGTTTTTCTTAGTAAAGGAATGTGTGTTTTTTGCTATTTTTCAAAAAACTGTTGTCTTAATTGTGCACATAAATAGAAACCTGTCTCCCTTCTTGAGCTGATGGCTCCATAAGTCATGCATGAATTGTTAGGAGTCTGTGGGTCTGGGTGAAGGGTGTGAAACACATTTATTGTGTTAGAATTTGCCTGTGTACAAAGGCTTCTATCTGTGCAGGTTGGGTTGTTTAGGACAGTGATTACCTCACTTCTAGACATCTCTCTGTCCTTAGAAATGGCCCTTTTGTATGTGCATACAAAGAGTGAGATTTATCCATGTGACTATTCATACACATGGGATGTCCTCTGCCCTACTGCTTTCAGGTTTGCCTAAGCTGATAGGTTGCTCCAAACCCAATACATTAGATGGTCTCTGAGGAGCCTTGCAAAATATAATCCTCCTTGTTGATTGCTCATAGGTGGCAACTTAAAAATATGGCTGGTATAATTAATAATTTCCAAACTGCTGTAGAGTCCATGAGCAACTACAGTTGAAATAAGTGAGCTGATGTCTGTTGGAAATGATGCTGATTATCAGGACCCGCAGAGCAGGACTGGTTTACAGAAGGATCTTTAATACTGCAGTGAAAAACGTGGAAAAGGTATGTGACGTGGAGCACGGAGAAGCTAAAGCTCTTGTGCACTGCTGCAAGCTCTTTCGTCTTCTCTTAATGCCAACAGGATTATCTAGGTGCTAGTGCTATAAACACTGCTCACGTGACTGCCCTGAGGAACCCTGCAAGACACATTAACTTCTTAGTAATTTTGCATGGGATGGAGCTGATACTGACACCTGGGCTCAAGTTTCTTATGCAAGTGAACTGCTTAAAAGAGGCTGTAAAAAGAATGTCTCTAACCACGCAGAACAGCACTGAGGAACAGTTTGTTTAGCATTTTGTGTTTTGCGTTGTGGACCAGGGACTTCCTATATGAATTCACACTTTGTATTACCCTGTGTTTAGATTTACCAGGGAACCTGGCTGAGGCCTGATGAGGAGCAAAACGTTTCCCCTGAAGTGTTGGTCAATGCAAACTATATAGCTGTGTTTCCTGAGCAATTTATACTCTCTAATTATTAAAAATACAGACATACAGTACAAGCTTAATTCTTTGCAATTATCTAGTGATGTAGAAGAAAATAAATTTAATTTAGCAAATGTAACTTGTGCAGACCATTTCTCACATGCTGCTCTTATCAGCAACCTAAGCCTGTTTTTCCCAAGTTGAAGATGTCTCTAACATATGTCTAAGCAGAGAGGCATGTTCAAATGTTGTTTGATGTGTGGAGTGTGCACTTGAAATGCTATGTTGTAGTGGAAGTAGTAGAAAAATGCCTTAATTATAATGTGTGACTTGAAGCATCTGGTTTGTTTTGGCACACTCAGAGCTGATCATGGGATGCCAGGCAATGCACTCACTGTGGACTCTACTGGTCCTTGAGAGCACTTGTTTGTGGCCTAGATATCCTTTGCAGAGGCAGAAGGAAAGAGGCTCGAAATTCTGTCCTCTAAGCTGTGCTCTCGTATTTCATGGTGATATTCATCTAAAAGAAGCAGTAGTGCAAAAGAAGAGGGATTGCCTGACAAAGGCACAGTCAGTTGTAACATAGAGAAGATTTGGGATTTCTGTGTTATGATCTAACCTGAGTGAAGAGAGAAAAGCTTGTTTTTCATGCACCGATCTCCTTGCTTGAGCTGATGGCATTAAAGTTATGGCTGTCAAATTGGGGTGGAAAGAAAAGGGACGTTTAAGTAGGTCAAGTCACCAATTCTGGACATATTTGTGTCCAAGTCTCACAAATTACAAGGCTTGTAAAAAACCAATGAACCAAAGACTTGTAGTGCTCTACAAATTGTTACGTGTACAGTTCTGGATAGGCTTTCAATATCACTTTGTTGTGACTTAAGAGATTGTGCCGGTGGGGCTGGTCCTTGGTTCTGCCAGAATAGTGTCTGCTGCAACTGTCGTCTGCACGTCCGTGGTCCCCTTGGCCTGGTGAGGTGGGGACCACAGGTTTTGCAGGAGAAATTCAAGCCACTCCATAAGCTCAACGGCACTCCCTGTGCCTTAAATGGCAGCAAGGTGACATATTTTTAAACTTTAAAACGTTTCAAGAAAAGAAACGTCTGACTGTTAAAATATAAAGAAAGCTTTTAATAATTGTAATTATTAAAGAATTAATAAATATTAATAAAGAAGTTGTTCCAGGTATCGGACACTGACTCTCTGCTGCAAAGTCAGGATATCTGTGTAGCAGGAAGAGATGTAATATATCTGATTAAACCCATATGACCTCATTGTCATCTGTTCAAAATTTGCAATAATTATATACAGCAGAAACCGAGCAAGGAAGTCTGCAGCTAGAGCTTTAGAAAAGAATCTTTGGTCATTTGTCAGCTTGGGCTCTAAAAAGGGAAGAGAAAAGTTTTCCAGAATATTTTAAAAACTATTTTCAAACAACATTTCCTTTTGTATGAGTTCTGAGTACTGTTTTTTTAAAAAGACAGAAGTAGTCAACACATCTAAACAAAAGTTGTATGAAAATACCAGCATGTTCACAGCAGCTGAGAACCTTGACAGTTTTTTAGGCAACTAAATTGCTGCTAAGATTATTACTTTGGAATATTTGCTTATGGTACAGATTAAACATAGTTTAAATGGATGTACAGTGTCTTTTCAGTTTGTAACAAAAGACAGTTTTTCTCCCACAATTTGGCTTATTTTAGCTATGGGCTACACTAATTTGCATAATACATGGTATTTTCAGTCTCTTGTCAGCAAAGAATTAATACTGTTTGTCTGAAAGCAAAAGTTTTTTTTCTTTATGGAGCATAAATTTGAAATATATTTTCTGATTTTTGCAAAGAAAAAGTTTTAGAAGAATATTTGTTTTTTTCATGTAATTGTGAACTTGATCAGTGCATATTTTTGGAAAACATTCTGTATGCACTTGCACATCTGTTCTTAAATATGGAATGAGTGGAATCTTACAAGCCATGGGCTTATATCATTCCAAAAATTACTTTAATATTTCCAGTACCTGAATCTCTTTGATTCAGTATTGATTTGAGATTTCTTTTATTTCGAAAATATGTCTTGGGAAGCAATTACACAATTCTCTACTTTCCATCCACGCCTCTTTTGCATTGGCCAATGAATAATTCCCTACACTTTAAATTAGAGATCTAGTTTTTCCTGTCTCTGAGCTTAAATATTTCATTTGCACAGGCAAATAATGTTTTGCGCAAACTCATATGCATAATGCTAGATTATAGATCAAAATAGCTAGGTTGTTAAGTGGTAATTTTTCAGACTAAAAACATTAATTTTGTCTACTCTTAGGATATGAGTGCCATAGGCTCCTAAACTGCTTTAGATAAAAAAATCAGTATTTCAATACTGTTCATATTGACTTATTTTCTTCATGTACTTTCTGTGATTTTATTTGCTTTTACAAAAGGCAGAAAACAAATCTGTCATCTCTATCTATACTTATTATCCATTACTTAAAATGTAGACTTAATCTAGTTTATCAAATGTCTTTTTAACCCTTTAACACTGTTTTATGGTTTTAAACAATATTTCAATTAAAAAATACATTTGTTACTCTTCAGTTAAAAGTAACTGAAATGCACATCCTGCCTTGTAAGTAAGGAGATAGGGAAGGGAAAGAAAGGTCCAAAACAATAAAATCTGTTCCTCATTAAGACCATTATCTGCCTTAATGCAATCATGCTTGAGTCCAGACACGCTTTAATTGATGCAGTCTGGACAGTCACAACAGCTCTTCAGAAAGCATAGATAACCTCAGTGTCAGTAGTCTAATGCAGGGAGAGGTTTAAATGTGCATCCAAAAAGCAAGGAAACTAGGAGGAGATGAGAGAGTTCTGAATTGTGTCTGTGGTCACACAAGTAACATACTTTGAGTAGTAATTTTTTGATAGTTGACACTACATTTTTCATCAATATAGGCAGAATAACCAGAACAAAAAGAACTTGCTGGAAGAGCAAAATCTTTCCTTGGGGACTTCACATTTAGTGGGGATACCTTTAGGTCTTTCTAAGTAGCTTTGATTAAAAGCGAACACTTCTAACGTTCCACTGAAAGAAAAGTTAACATTTTTTTAACTTCTTTCTTTCCCCTTCAACTTTTAATATATATTTAACATGGTTTCCTTGCGGACTCAGGTTTCTGACCAACCAGGTTGTTGTCTGGTCTGCAGTGTGGTCTCATCAGTATGCCAAGAAAAAGCAGTAATGGTGAGAGCTGAAAAGTATGAAAAGGTGGTTGAGATGTGCTTGGACGGAATTAATTTCCCCCTAGTACTTCTGATCATTACTCAATCCTGTAGAAGGCAGATAACCAAGACTATTTACATACCAGTAAATACCTTCCACCAATGTGCAGCTACTTAAAGAAACTGAAGGAGTTCTGTTTACAATGTTTGAGGGATCAGGAGGCTGGGATTTAAGTGCTAATGTATTTTAAAATGCATAAATGAAAAAGCTTACAAAGGATTGAGAACTGCTGAGTGTTATAAATGATGTTGTGACTGACAAATGGTATGTAACTTTGGGATTGCACACTTGTCTTACACCTCCCTATTATGTGACACACGAGGAAAATGAAGGAACTTGCTCAGTGTATGAGTAAATGACTGCCTCCCTGGAGATGCTGCAGTGTTTGGGCTTAGGTTTTAGATTGTCAGGTCAGGAATTAGGACAGTTACACTCAAGGGAACAAGTAGGCTTCTGCAAGTGCAGGAAATCTTGTTCATGTGCAACTCTGAGGGTAATGACCTGCAAGGGGAATCCTTAAAGGATAGGATAGACCCTTGAGAGAGCTGCAGGTGTTCAGGAAAGGTTCTCATTAACACGGCCCCAAAATTAAAATGTTTAATTGGAAGAAGTAGAACTAAGATGATGTAGAAAAGAGGTTGAAATGGAAGAGTCTCTTTTACTGTGCAGAACAGCCAGCCAGCTGTTGGCTTGTGACTTCTTCCCGCCAGGTGCCGAAGGGGAGCATGGGACTGCCATCCTTGAACTGCCCATGTCAGACAGGCTCTGAAAAGTGAGATGAAGCCATTATTCCTGCTTCTGTTGGTGGATGTTAGGAGCTTTTAAAATAATGAATATGAAATTAAAATTGTTAATATAGGTGCTATATTGTGTGTACAGCTGTCTTAACACTAATCCTGCAAATTTTTATTCCTGTAGAGTAGGTCCAGTACCTAGGTATGCATTTCTAATCACAATAATGAGACTAGTCTCATGCGAAAACCTGCAGGGTTACAATTAAAGCTCTGAATATGTTGCATCTGAATGCTGGTGAGACTGCCTTCTGCTTGATTTTCCAGGGCTCACCAAGGCAGAAAATAGCTATAGAGCAGCTATTACTTCAGCTTTTCTCTTTCTTCTTACTATCACTTATGTTTGATCTCTTACTGTATCAGCAGGATTGATTCAGAACCCTTTGTTGTATAGAGGATATTTCCCAGGAGGGAATCTGTGATCCCTATTACAGTTTGTGTGTGCTCCTGGAGCCTTCCAGAGGAGTAACTTTTTGAAGAAGAATTCTTAGTCAGAATAAAAGAAGGTTTTCGATTTCTTGGAAAGATTGAACAGTTTCAGCTGTTTTTCAGCAGACCCCAAAGGGAGCATACAAATACTTTCCACCTTTAGAGCTGAAAAACATGAAAACTCCTATGCAATGTTAGAGTGACAGTCTTGTGAAATAGATAGGCTTACTGTTTGTGCAAGACTTGCCTCTTGCCCTGGCACCAGTGGTGAAAGAAGAAAGAATTTTTTTGACGTGACTCTTATTTTATTCTGTACTGCAATAAATGTCCTCCATGGGAGTGTGGCAAGAGAGGGCACGTTTGTAATTTGCCTCTACTGAGTTTTTCTGCCTTGCTCTCTGAATCAGGGTTTTTTTTCTTCTTTTGACTGATGTAATTCCTTTCTTCTCTCTCATTTAGGCTAGAGAAAGCATGGAACGTGACCATGGCAATAGCTGCAAAAGAGAGATACTTCTAACTACACACCTTTTGTGATGGCATTTGAATGATTTCTTAGTGATGTTACTGCTTTGCAGGTTTAATGCCCACCTCGTGAGATGCAATTCCTGCCTGCTTCTTCTCTGAGCTCTGACTCAAATAAAATTGCCACTGTGGACCTTGATTCTCTGGATCCATTTCCTCTTCTGTGCCTGATGTGATGTGTTCAGGGTAGGAAAGAAACTGGCTTCATGAAGAGGGAGATGCACTGTGAATTTCAATAGCTTATCTTCTGGCACTTTTTGGCCGCAAAAGGATAACACAAACATTGCCTAAAGAAGTCTCCACCACTGACTCCTGTGGGTGTCTTCTGGAAGAATTTCAGATTTTTCACCCTTTTTTTCCTGGGAACTGATGGTGCACTTGACCAGGTTTAAAAGTATGGTACTGCTAGAAGGGCAAAGAGGGTAATGTAGGCTTTCTGTTATTATCTTTCCCAGCCACTGGTTTATGAGAAGAATGCACACTGTATTTTATGAATTTACTGAAGTGCACAGGGGTGATGTTTAATTAAGCCTTTGTGATTACAGACACTGGCCTCAAGCACAAACAAAGCTGCAGCTGTTTGGGATGATGCAGGTTGTGCAATCTCTACTGCATAGACCATACTCACTGCCTAAGGGGAGTGAAGGGGAGAAAACAAATCACTGCCAGAGCATGATGCACCTTGCATGGACCTAGAGAGGAAAGCAGTTCACTTGCACATCTTTCATTTTAGTGCTTTGCAACATCCAAGTTTGGAAGGGTGCACACAGGAAACTGAGATGTATCCAGTGATCCAGGCTATTTGCTTTTTGCTGTTTAGATGTTAATTTATGTTTTCTTCTGCATTTGTAAATGCTTTTTCTTTTTGTATGCTAAGTTATTTAGGAAGCAGCCTACTCATTAGATTCACACCAGAAAAGGATTAAATTTAGCCCTCTCTCTAGACAGATAAGTGTGAGCACCTGGCTAGACAGCCTAGACTTCTAATGGATTTCAAGAGTTCAGGATGAGAGGGAATAAATCAGAAGAGATCAAATACTTCTAGTGATAGAGAGAAAGCAAACTGGACAAAGGAATTTAAGATACCAAACCAGTGCAAATATGAAAAACTGGGGGTAAAAAATGGAATTTTATAGGGATTTGATAAGGAAAGTAGGATTAATGGAATAAGCTGAAATTTATATCATAATGATACCAAATCAAAGGCACAGATGTATTTCCATATAACTATCTCTTCATAAGGAATACTTTTTGTCTTTACTTAAAATAAATGCTGTCTGTTACTATGTAAATATAGGATGTACATGACAAGTTGGATAAGAAAATTATCTTGATAGAGTTCTCTACCTTCTGAATTTGCCTGCAAAACTGAAAAAGCATTAGGAGCACTAGGATACACCAGTCAAAATTATTCTGATAGGAAAGCTGGAGGAACCCTAGCGATTGGATTCTTGGTTAGTATGTGTGGCTGAGAACTGAGGCTTTGGTGTTTTTTCTGTAGTTTTATTTACTTTGCTGTTAAATTGTTAACTTGCTTATCCTTCTTGTGCCTTTGTTTACCCACCTTTACTTAATGAAATAAAATTGATGCTTTAAAAAACCAAAAAAAGACTGTGAAATCCATGGGTGTGCACTTTAACTTCTAATGTTTTCATATCATAAAATTCTGTTTAATTAGAGCTATATATTCAAATTACTTTCATTAAGAAAATTACTTTATCACCTTTAAAGATTCTTAAAACTTTAACTTTTGAAATCCTAGGATTTACAACTCATAATCTTTCAGTTGCCTACACATATTGTTTTAGTTTTTGTTAAGTAACCTTTATGTTTGGCTGGGATAGTTAATTTTCTTCTCCATAGTTGCTTTTTTGTTAGATTTAATATGAGAATAGGGTTGATAATACATTGATGTTTTCAGTTGCTAAAAAAACCAACGATTTTTCAGTTTCCTGTGTTTTGCTAGAGTTCAGGTGCAGAACCAGGACAAACAACCCAAACCAGTCTATGTATTCCATACTATAACATCAGGCTCAGTATAAACTGGGAATTGGGCCAGGTTCCATGTTTGGTGTTTCACTCACTGTTATTGCTGTGCTCGCTGTGATGTCTGTACTCGCTGCTGTTGCTGCACTTACTGTGATTCCTGCGCTTGCTTCTATCACAGTGCTCATGGAAATCACTGCTGGGGACAGGCTAATTTTCAGGCAGTGAGTGGGTGTATTTTAATAATTTTTCTCTTATCTATATTATTATTGTTGTTGTTGCTGGGATTATAATTTTATCCCCTTTTATTGTTCTATTAAAACTGTCTTTATCTCAACCTGTGAGCTTCCCTTTTCTCTTTCCGATTCTCCTCCTTATTCTATCAGGAAGGGAGAGGAGAAGGAGCAGCTACATACCGTTTAGCTGCCAACTAAAGGCTAAACTGTGACGTAGTGTAAAAGTAGAAATAAGGAAAATGGTTTTTCCCAAACACCTGTTATTTTCCTAGCCAGTAACTGGAATTGAAATTCTGAGAGGTAAGTTAAGAAAAAGATGAACAGGAAAGCCTTTATTTCCATGCTGCTTACTGATTTGACAGAAAGACTAGGAAAAGAAACATATTTGCTGTTGGGTGACCTAGGAACTTTAAAAAGGATGAAAGGAATAAATATTGTGTATTTTTTTCCCAAATTTTCAAAACCTATAAAGTATTTGTTTGAAGCGCTAGGTAATGAAGCACCTGGTAAATGCTTTTAAGTGAACAAATTGATATTTATTTCCACATGCTGCTACAACTTGGAAAGTAACTGAGAATATGCTAAGTCTGTATTTGTTTGTGCCTGAATATGAAAGTCTATATCATTTTAGTAGTGCTTCTTTTAATTTTTACATACATTACAGCACTCAGAGCATGTCTTTTATTATAATAAAATATTAAAACATGCCTTGTAACTATGCTTTAGCAGTAAACCGCCACATAAACCAAAAAGCAAGACATCTTTAGTGTGGTTTCATCATTCCTTATTAATACTATAAATGAAGACAATAAATTTCTCTCTTCTACAATGCATGTAATAAAATACTTAATGGATTGTGAATGACATGTTATAAAACTTGGCATTACACACTGCAATTTATATTTAAAAGCATCTCAGACATAAATAAATGCTCTATAAATAGAAATCTATCTGAATTCAGAATGCATATAACTGCTCATTTAGGTATAGCAGTTTGGATGATGAAATCATTGGATAGAAATTTATTTCTGCAGAAACATGCATTTGTTGTATTCCAAAGGGAACTCCCTCAACCACCTTGAATAAACACTCTTAAATAGAGAAGAATTTTTTATAAAAAATAGAGAAGCTGTGTATATTCCTAGCAGGATTTTGGTAACCTCTAAACAGAATCCATAATTTCAAAACCGCCAAACCCGCAAGTTAGAGCAATAATCATAGGGAACAGGACCAGAGGTCTAAGACAGACAGATATGACATGCACACCCAAACTAGCAATTATTCAGATGCTAAAGACACAGTGCATTCCTCTTTGTGGTAATAACTTAATAGCAATTTAAAACTGATATTGCATCCATTGCCTGAACTGTTACTGTTAGCTATGACACTTCCTCGTTACAGAAAGCAAATATGTTTCTGCCCTGCAGAGTGAGGATGAGGCTGCAGTATGCAGAGCTATGGTATTAGTTCTTTGGCATCTGGAAGACTTTTCTTTCGTAAGATCATTATAAGGGCTTTTATCCCTTGCCTGATTTGTTTCCTTCAATGAAACTGGGCAGAGACTGATGTGTTAGCATAACAGATGGATTTGGGTATAATCACCCAGATATTCCTTCTACCAGCAGCAGCATTATAAAGGAACCTGAGAAAACTATTGGGTGATTTCCTAGAAGAAAAAAAGGAATAAACCACAAATCTAACAAAAACTTGGTGCTGCTGTACTGGTAGTGCTGGATATTAATCCATGCAAACTTCCATCTTTATCTCCAGTGAGAGATTGAAATTGGTTGAAAATGTAGTGGGAAAGGGACAGGAATATGATAAAGCGCTTGCATACCTTTATTCCCATAAGAAAGCTGATCCAAACTAGTTATTAATAGTTGCTAGGTTTGGCTCTAAAATGGGTTACTCTAGTACTCCAACAGAAATAACAAAGTAAGTTACTAGCCTGGTGCTGCAGTCATTCCGTGAAGTTGTACTAAGTAGAAATAAGTTGAGAGGGGGCAATGACCCCTACCAATATTTGGAGAAGGGTTTTTTCTCCCTGTTTGTTTTTCACTCGTTCATTTTCTTGACATTGGAGTGCAAAGTGGAGAATCACCAAGGAGATGCTGTGGGGTCTGGGACTGAGGCTGAGCTGCTGTCTGCAGGACATCAGTATTTCATAATATACCCTCTGTGTTGCTTTCTCTGCATCACTGCAGAATGCTTGCTGAGGTGGCAAAGGCAAAAGGCATTTTTGTTTCTGTCTTTGTCTTAGGAGGGAGAGTTAGAGATGTCTATCTGTGCTGTGGCTCTAACTTTTCATTACGTAAACCTGACTTAATTTTAGCCAGCAATATCTCTAAACGCTATATCTGCTGGTATTGACTCTGCCGCTGCAAAGATGTTGAAAGGAGGTGTGAAGGATTTGCATACTTTAATTTTCATTAGATTACAACTACTTCTCTTGAGCATCAGTAATAACTAAACGTCTTTTTGAAAGTGCCCTCGAGAGGGAAAGTTAGTCTTCTGTGAATTTTCACTTTAGTATATTATAGAGCTCTTTTCCCTTCTTACAATTACTTCAACTTGAATAAACTGAGGATTTCTTTCTGAGATTAAGATCTCTCTTGGGCACAGAGATTAATTTTACAGCTTCGATCATGCAGATCATCTGATCTCTGAGGCATCCCCAGTAAGAGATATGTCCATCTGCATTACTAGGTAGAATCCTATGGATTTCTACACAAAAGATGGATATATGGCACCTTGTACTGTAGATTCTTGTGGTGCCACTGAGATAACACCTATTTGATGTATCTCTTAGTCCTTTATTTTCAGACCTCCTTCATTAGGAGTATCACGAAATGGCATTCTGTACCCAGCAATACCTATGTGAAGGTATCTGGGTGCATCAATACCATCATATTCAAACGGAAGACTGCAGTCCAGACCATGACTAGTTTGATCTCGGTCTATTAAAGTTTCCTGTGTTTGTTACAGGACTCATGGAAGACTCAGTCAATATGGATAGAAGGAATTTGGTTGGTTTGACTTGGTTCAAAGCTGTCATGCTGCCCCATTTAAGAGGGCAAGAGTAAAACTATCTATGAGATTTCACTGTAAAGGCAGATCTTGATAGCACCTTGCCCAGAATTTCTGTAACATGGCCTTCACAGGAGAAAGCTATGAGAGAAGATGCTGTTTAACTGATGTAGGTATACTTTAAAATGAATGATTGCTATCCTTTTTGTTTGCATCTTTTCCTAGAAGCTCTTTTTGTGTTCTCCCTGATTCTGTCCATCTGTAGGGCTAATAATAAGTTATTTATTAGATGATTTTACTGGCTGTAAGATAACTCAATTGGTTGGTTTCCCTTTCCTTTGGGGGGAAGGAGTCCAACAAAGTAGGCACTCTTGGCAGCACCCTTCACAACTCAAGAGGCATGCATCCACCAGAACTGAATTAACTTGAGACAACTCATCTTAAGGACGAAATAAAAACTTTCCAAAACAAAACAAAAAGCAAGTAGTTTTCATTAATGCTGCATTTCCCCTGCTCAGAGATGGTTCATTAAACTGAAAATTGTTCAAACTAAGCATCTCTGTAAAGAACGCTTGGAGCAAAATTAATTAGTTTTGCTAGGTTAGTAATGCACCTTGCTTGGACTGAAATTGAAATTATTTTTTTGCAATAAAGATGAGCCACTTTTTATCAGAATTGTCATTAATTGTAGGAAATGGGAGTGTGATGGAAGAATTTGTGAAGTCTAATTTATTCATATAGTGACCCTTAAAAATTATTGATTCGCCTCAGGAGATGCAGAAGGATTTAAAGTAACATCTGGATATCACCTGACTAGTACTGATATCTGTATCGGGTCTGAGAAATTTCCAAGCCACCCTTTCAGATTATTAAGGAATAGATGGGTAAATCATGCCTAGGAGTATTCATAAAGTGTTGAAAAAAACAGATTTCATTTGACCATGTTCATGTTTGCTGTTCCTTTTTTAATGAAGATTCATGTCCTTTTTAAGTTGCAGTACAGTTTGGAGAAGAGCTTTATTTTGTATGAACAGTGGTTGTGTGTATGGATCCACTGAGAAATTAGCTTATAAAACTTTATCTAATTTTAATTCTGCAGCTGTTTCTTTGATACTTTAAGTGGCTGGTTTAATATTTTCTAGTGGCTAAAGCAAAACACAACTGCAAAGTCAGAAGAGTAAATCTTGTTTAGAAGTTTCTTTGTTCCTGCAATGGATACCCCCAGAAAACTTTACTGTCACAAAATTGTCCATCACGGAAACCAGGTTACTGGTGAGCTCATGGAGACAACACCCCTGCTAGCTATTTAAAGCAGTTCAAGAGTTTCCAACTGGTGCACTGAGGGTTTTTGCTGGAAATTCCAAGTAGCTTCATTTAATGAACCCCAGTGCTCGCTTCTGGGTACCGTCCCTAAGTATTGTTTTAAATGAAGAATGAGGATCTATAGATCACATGATGTGTGTTAAGATCCCTTTAATGTTACCCCACAAGGATATTGTCAAATTTCTAAGGCTAACTGCAGTTCAGCCTTATCCTGATATTCTGCTTCCCTCCGAGAATAATTGAAATGTTGCTGTTGCAGTTTCAATAGAAACAGCATGGTTTGGTTTTTGTGGGGAGGCTTATTTGTTTTTCTCAAAGACAACTTCTAAAGACTTTTTTTTTCCACCAACAGTTCTTTGTCTCTTATGGCATCCTTACTGTGTACTGTAGTTTGGCTTTCCCCACCCCCCTGCTCTGCTTCTGTTTTCCCCATCCTTATAGGTAGATCTTGGTGCTGAATATGCTTTTCTTGCATGACATTTTGCCAAACAGTTAAATACAGGTATAATAGAGACAAAGTATCAGAAATATTTATCACTCAGGGCATTTATATTCCTGCTTGAGTCCCTGATTTCCCTTTTCTTTTTTTTCCCTTCCCACTGCTAATCTCTTCTGTGTTTATGGATACATTCATTATACTATGATCCGGTTTTTCCTCGCCTTTTTTCCTTCTTGTATAGAGAACATTTTTGCTGCAATATATTATTTTTATGCTGCTGATCAGCTCACCTTCTCTTTCTCAATAACTAATGTATTTTTAAAATATTTAACTTTCATGGAAGAAATAGACACCACTTCCTCAGCCCCTTTTTATTATCATACCTTTGAATGATTCACCAAGTCCTATTGCAAGTGCCAGATTCCTTAATTTAAAAATCACGTTCTGTGTGTAGGATTAGATGTAAGATCAGTCATACAGAATGTTTCTCTTCATGGGCTACTTGACGAGACCAGAGATACAGCCAGAGCCTTATCTTCACAACCTTCACTTTGTGGGGAAAGTGTTTCACCTGTGTTTCCTTTCCATGAAAGTGGAAGAATTACTGTCCAGAATTCTCTGCATACCTTTCTAATCCCTTAGTAAGTAATGTAGTTCCAAATGGTATGAGAGTCAATACAAAATATTCAAAAGGCTTTTCCTGGTGTTTGCTGTTCCCCTTACCTCCTCTGCATTTTTGTACGATAGGAGACCTATCACTGGATTTTATCTTCTACGTTAAAGCAGGCATGCCAAGCCTGACATCTGAGTTTAGGAAGCAACTAATACAAATACGTGACACTTTGTTCAGGATTAGAGGGCTGGCTTTGGAAGAAGGGGCAGAACTGTGTGATTAATCTATTTGGGAGAGGGGCATACTTTGGATGAACTGAGTAATTTCTGATTTAAAGATTTTTAAAAGCCTGTTCTCTCATTTAAATGAAATCAAAATGATAGGAAACAAGTTTTGCTCTTTTTTAGTTTTGCTAGCAGAAGTATTTACAACCTCAGATAAATCTGTGATTTTGAAGGTATGTGGACAAGACTGCTCCATCTCTATTGAGTTACTTTGAATTTTATCTGAACATTTTGCAACTGTATTCTCATCCAGGCTCTCCAGTTGCTGTGTTACCAACACCTTGGCTTATAGTGCAGCAGGTGTTTCATAAGGCAGATAGTGATTTCTACTTTGTCTCTCCTCACACTAAAAGCCATGACAGCCCTACTCCTTCTCTATCACTGCAGGCTCCCTTCTTGTCTTGATTTACCCATTTAATTAATGGCTTTGGGAGCATGTTTTAAGTCCACATATGATGAAAGGAAATAGGAGTTTCAGAGGGGATACTATATGGGCACTCTGTTCTTGTCCCACTTGCTCTTTGTTGCAAACAGATTATTACTCACAGTAATTTAAGGCACTTGGCACAGGATTTAGAAAGATAATACATTCACTTGGCAAGCGTTTGCTCTTGGAAATCTTGCTGCAGAGTAACAAAACCAGTAACTCTGAGACAAATCTCTCTATTTGCTTGACACAAACGGCCTCCATGAGTATTTCCGTAATACGTTCTCTTCACAGAATGTTTTTGTTTATTTTATCGTAGTTTGTCTTTGAATGGTTTACTGTTGGTTTTGTTTTTTTTGGGGGGAAGAAGTCTATTGCATTTAGAACTGCTTGACAGAGGTTAATCCTGGAGGAAGATGTCAGATCTGTTTTTCCTGTGTGTTGGGAATGTTAGAAATGAGAAAGGAATTAAAGGTATTTAAAAATAAGACATAAGCTAAAAGAAAATAATCTGAAATAAACAGTTGAGTTAATTAGGAAAACTGGGAAGTCTATCGACAGCTATGATCCCTTTCATTATATGAGTCAGAAAAGGAGGACATTTTCATCAGATCCGATGTAACAATATTGGACTTTCCAGTGTCTGATAATTAAGGTTAATAAATGGCTCATGACTGATTAGTCACTCACTAGGATGTTCACTGAGCATGAAAAAGAAATCTTAAAGTGAGGGAATTGTTGAAAAATTATCATGAGGGAGGTGACTGAAACCCTTCAAAAGCTGAGACTTTTTAAATGAATTTTGCACTGGGAGTATTACAGGGATAATTCACACCTATTCCTAATCAACTACCATTGAGATGTAACATATAAAGAGTATGTTCCAAACATCAGACAAGAATAATAAAAAAATGTTATCACGAGTAAGTAGCCAAGATCTGTGTTTGAGAGAGGAAAGATATAGAAAGATTAACAAACAACTAGAAATTCATGTTTGCAATCACAGTGGGACTGAGCAACATTACTTGGCAACTGATAAGATTCCAGCTGTTCCTATTGGAGAAAGATGTATATGTAAACTAGCAAAGAAAAAAATTCCTGGGTATCTATAGGTGATTCTGAATTTCTGACTTGTGAGCTGCCACAGGTTTTGGTTAGAAAAAGTGATAATGAAACTGAATGTCATCTTGAAATATATTTGAGAGCATGGAAAGGGGTGATTGTGGTGATATAAAAGTGTCAAATCCAAATGAATTAAATAGAGAAGTCTGACAGTTTTATAGCATACAGAAAAAAAGAAGTGTGATCTACCAGAATCTGTCGGGGTGTTTGTTTACGCAATTAAATATTTCTGTGTTATTTTTAACCTTGACAAGTATTGTTTTAATCATGTGGTAACTTACTGTGTAATCCTTGTGAGATATTACCTCAGAAGCTCAGGAGAGAAGCTCAGCAGAAAAGCTCAGGTTTTCTCAGGAAGGAAAGTGGGAAAGTATAAAGGAACATGTTACTGTAGCAGGTGTCACTTTCTAGGCATCCTCGCAAAAACCCTTCTTCAGTGCGTTTTTATTATGCGTCTCCTTGCAGAAAAGGTTCTGTCTAGGCAGCACACACTGGACTAAGAAGTAGTTTTGCTTGCAATATTGAGCAAACATGAAGGGTACTGTCAAACAGCAATAAACTGATTAGCTTGGTTTTTCACTCTCTTTTGGCATAAAGACAACTCCATTACAATAGGTTTTCACATAGATTGTTGATGCAGCTGAAGTACCATGGAAAATGACTGTTTACACTGTTGTCTGTCAGATGACAGGTAGGAAAAAGAAAATACAGAGCAATGCTACTACACTATTCAGTATTCCTCTGTAATGCTGCTTCTCTGTAATCTCTGAAGAAATACAGATAGGGATGTCATTTTACTGTGTGTATTACTGGTGGTTAAAGTCAAGAACCAAATATTTAATAAAGCTTTAATTATAGTAGTTAGTTATTTAAACATTTCTGGGAAGCTATATTAAAATTAATTACAGTTATTAATTATAAGGCTTAATGTTTGTCTTTGAAACCTCTATGATGCTAAGGTCTCCAGACCTTTTCTGCTAGCCTGTGAGATTGGGGTTTTAGAGGTGGTAGAGTCTCCTGGGGAAAGCACCATCTCTATACCACCCTTTGATTGATTTCTGCCATGTCTTCAAGTCCCGGGGGATGCGGGGTATGTGTGCAACTCGTGGGGAAAGAAAATGGAGTGGGGCAGGAAACCAAAGGGCTTGCCCTCTGAGGAGAGTTAAATGCCCAAGGTAAGTCAGAAGTAATGCACGTCTGTCACATTTACATGGCTGTTCCAGCACTCGGAAGCTCTGGGGAAGCTTCAATAGGAAATAATAATGCCACCAAGCAAACTGTTTTCAGTGAGTTTTTATAGTGCACAGCTGCAACGTAACTGTGACCTGCGTCATAAAGCTTATTAAATATGCCAGAATGTCTTTTTAGTCTATCTCGATTACCACAGTTCACAACTTAGATCTACTACAGTCTTGATAAATCTTTACAGAGTCCATGTATTGGTTGGGTAAGGGCATTCTGCACCCTACGAAAATTCAAAAGTGTTTGCTATCTTATGATCCAGTTGTTTTTTTCTGTGAAGAAAAATCCACTTTTTAAAACTTGATCTTAAGCCTCACATCATTTCTTGAAATAAGAAAGTTGAAGATCGGTGTTCAAAACCATTTTCCGTCTTCTGTAATTCATTTATATTCCTTCTAAAAAAAGGATTGAGTTACTTTGACAGAAATATGCTTATTACTTCGTCCTCTCTCTATTGTTTTTGATAAAGAATTTTTCTGATGAAGAATTTTTCTGATGAAGATATTTTCCTAGACAAAAATAGTCTTCAGACAGGTGTGTCTCACAGATTCAAATCTTATTTTGTTTCCCAAGACTTTAAACATTTTTTTCTTTAAACAGAATGTCAATGTGCTTTCTTGCATGATCAATACTTAAGCTATAAATATAAATATTTTGGGGGAGTTTGAGCAGGGGTTTAGAGTGTTCCTGTCTCTTTGTGGGGTTGGGATCTGCAACTTGAGTGAGGATTTCTGATTGCACATAAACAGCATGCTCGAACAGAACCAGCAGGGGTGTGCCAACTGTTATACTGAAATGGTTTTAATGCACACCTCTGTACCCCCATACAGCAGCCTCCTGGGCAGACGCTGGCACAGCTGCCACCTGCATGGAAAAATGACAGCTTATGTAGGAACAAGTGACCCTTATTTCTCACTTAAAAGCTTGTTGAGAAGCAGGTGTTTCAATCAGAGGCTTTTGCAGGAGATGTACAAGGAGTGAAGGAGGTGACTTCTCTAAGGCAAGCCTTGTGAGGCAATGCTTTTGTGCTTGGCTTTTAAGTCTAAGAGTCCTGTTTCTACTGAGCAGGCGGGTGAGGAGCTCATCTTGCATTTTGTACCTGTAGCACAGGAAGAGGTTTGTTACAATGCTGTAAGCCACGTTGCTGGTGCTGTGTCTGAGGAATGTATCCCTTTTGTGGGACTGAAGTACCCAAGAGTCTTTTGCAAGTGCAGGAGCCACTGCTGCAAGGGCTGTCTTCAGGGGGAGGGCTTGATTGCCCTCACCTTGCGTATGAACGTAGTAACACCTTGTGCTAGTCCTTCTGTAATTTCCTAGTTGTTTTGTGACAGCAAGCGACCTGCTTCTTTGATGCCCCAAATTTGGGATTAATTTATTTACTAGCAGAGGTCCACAGTGCTGTGCTGTGATCCCTGCAAACATGTAGGTACTAATGACATTTCAAAAAAAGCCCTTCCTGTTATATTCCACAGGAAATTAATTTTGATTGACAGTTTTAAGAAGGTCACATTCATCTAATTAGGAGCTGTATTCAAGTTTTCTACTGTTGTTTTATAGACCTTACTCACATTTTTTTTGTGTGCAGTTTAAATCTGTTTTCTCTAGTCAGAAAACTCAAGATGTGGCAAAAAGACAGAACCAAATATATATCGAGGACTTGCATAATCCTAAAATATACGTCTCTGTAAGTATATAATGACAGTGTGCACTTTTAAATCAATTCTTCTAGCAGTAACAAAGCTGGGGATTTGATAAGTCTCACAGGCCAATTTCAAGTGAGCAGAAAGAGACAATTTGTCACAGTCAAGTGATCTTAGGACCTGCTGTCTTTATTTTTTTTAAATATGAAGTATAAAAATTTAATGCTGTAATTTTATGGAGATGTTCCTAACTCAACTCATAGGGATTTAAATACAATAAAGTAGCAGTGTATAATCTTTTTTGTGGAAAAAGTTTTTGAAGTCAGCCCACCTACATCGAAATAACTACCGGTCCTTAGAAGTTAGGGGGAAATGTAGAGATAAGTGCATGAAAGAAATTCAATTATTCTATACTTCTGAGCTCAAAATTCCTGATTTTTTTTTCTCTACTCTTTAGAAGGTGTACTCTGGGTTGCAACTGGTTTACTTGTACTAAATAAACAAGAAGTTGGATTGTAGAAAATGGTTTTGGCTTGCTATCAGGCCTCCTTTAATTGCTTTGTCCAGTCTCCCGGCCTCATTTGTATGCTTTATGCAGGGACACCAAGCATCGCCTAATTGGGAGCTTTAACCGAGTTAATGAACATAGTTACCCTTCTCTTTGTGCCTCCTAGGCAATGAAAATGTTCTGCAAGTGCTAAAGATGATATAAATATTACAAGTGCTAAATAAATGGAAAATAAAGATTTTGGAGTAAATATTGTAGCATGATTAACCTTTTATCTTTGCTGATACAGAGTGTTAAAATGGGTAAATTGAATTTGAAGCAAACCTTCCCTGTCAGGTCCCTGAACCTCCCTCTCCGTGTCTGCGATGTGGAGGGATTCTCACCCCACACACCTGCTGGCACCTGCATAAATGTTTTGACTTTACAACCTATGCAAATGTTTGCGACAGTCACATATTTCTATAGTTCTTTTCTGTGTCCCTGAAACGAGTCACAGGATGAAAAACCCTAGTGATGCTGAGGGTGTATGTGTATAGCTCTTTATATATCTATTAATTTTCATGAATAAAGGTAAAATGTGTTCTTTAGAAGTGATTTGACCTGAATAGGAAAACACAAATTTTCTACATAGATGTGATTTATTTTCCCTGCTGTTGGTGTATTTAAGCTAATATTATGCACTAAACTTTTAACTAATTTGTAGTTCCCATGTTCCTCTAATTATTCAAGTCTATTTTATATGCTGGCCAGTGAGCCTTGACACCCAAATATCATAATCAATCAGGTTTCCTTTTTTAGTGTAGCATTGCTAGAAAACATCCTCTGCAAGAGCTGGATCACTGTCATGCCATCCAATATTTCACTATACTCTCTATTTTCTGTGTCAAAGTAAACATTCAAATGTTGTCTTACTAAGTTTTTGTTTAATTGTAGTAGTTGGCATGGAAAACACTATTAGGACTTAGCTGTGTTGCTTTGCCCGTTACTTTTTTTGCGTGATTACCTTAGTAGCAATACGCACAGTAGTGAGCACAGATTAGCAAATTTTGTGGTTTTTTGGAATGATTTAGCATTACTTTATAATATTGTGCAATATCTTAACTTGCTTTACGTAAATGAGCGAAGCTTCTAGGTTTAATATTGTAGAAAAATGTCCAAAATTATAGTGCGGTGTGGCCAGATGTCATTTGCTTGACATAATGGTATTGAACTGGTGACTCACTTATTACCTGCAGCTACTTACAGCTGAAAGAGAAAGGACTCATAATATCTCTTCATTACATAATGAGAGAAAAGGTGAATTTTGAGTCAGGCTGTTGACTCTCCTCAAAGAAATTAAAAGTGCAGAAAACTAGTAAGAACTGATGAAGGACAAAATAGTCTCTAGGAGAAAGAAAAAGTTAAGGTAATCTGACAAAAATTACATAAATGTCCTTAAATTGGGTGAAATTGAAGAAGAAGATAGTTTGGTGCAGAATTATTTGACTTTTCTTAAAAAACAAAAAGCCTTCTTTCTCCAATTACTACAATAGCACAGCGGTAATGTTGCAGTGAGTAATCCCTTTGTTATTTATGGCTTTTTTGGTGGGTAAACCGTGTGCATGTTCTGCTGCTTTATGTAGTCTCTGCTATTGCAATTTATGAAGAAAATGAACTACCATGGGAATCAGAAAGGGATAATTAGTGTCAACAACTGAATGCAATTATACTTGCAAAATTAAGCTATTTGAAGAAAACTGTGTTGTTTTTTTTTTTTTAATGTGATGGAATAATTCCAACCAAAAGAGGGCTATGAAATGTGGATGCCAATCTCATGTTAGTTATCCTTTTCCCTACTTCCTAGAGCAATCAATTCTAGCTGCAAAATTTAGATATAGACTTTGAATTCTTACCAAGCTGAGCCAGGTCCGCATCTAGAAATTAAACTAGGCTCCATTTCTATTTTAAAGTATTGACCAAATGTGGAAAGGAACTTATTGAGTTGTCCTGCCCTTTATTACTTGTTTGCTTTTAGACGTAGAAATATCTCTACACACATATTGGACTTTCAAGAGGAAATGGAAATTTGAGTGGAAAAATAAGGAAAACAATCCAGAAAATATTTGCATATATTTGAGAAATTGCTGGAATATCTCAGTCTTATAGGCTGTTGGAGATGCTGAATGTTTTTTTCTGCTTTCCTCTGGGATGTCTCACAGAACAGTATAATACTGTCTGAGAGCTGGAGTCAATGTGTCTTCTTCTGAACACAGCATTAGTTGTAAAAATTACAACCTAACTAGTCATGCTGTAAGTGGGTGCTGATCTTGGAGTGTGCAGTTTGCACCTCTGGTTTGCAAAGTGGAGTTTTTTGGCTGCCTAGCAGTCTGATACCAGTTAGTTGGATGAATCCCTTGAGCTGGAAATGTCAGTTTTGGAGGAGGGTAGGGAGAGTGTGCTGCAGGGGTAGCTATCACTCCTGCTGCATTGTGTGTGGTTCACCTCTGGAGGGATTTCTAGCTGAGGAATTTGTACTGAAAAAGCAAGTAATGGGATGGGCTGCTGTAGAAGGATACCCTGTCCTGCTGCTGTGTCTTTTCCCTTTACCCTGGAAAGGGGGAAGGGAGAGAAACTGGGAATTTTGGTAATGGGAGGGACGGAAAACAATGTCTTGATTTAGATGGGAGAGCAAGGAGTGCTCCAGGTTTGTCTGCCAGGTACCTATAACTCCTTTCTATGTGATGTCTTCCACAAAGTGCCTGTATTTGCGTTACTGCCATTGTCAAAATCACCAATGGAAATATTAAATGGCACTGGATGCAGATGAGATTGCACTTGAACTGCACTTGATTAACACTTGCAGAGGATAATATAGGAGATGGTTGTGCAGCTACGTTCTCATGGTGACATTGATTATGTCCCTTTGTCATTTATGAGAACATCATGGTGGGATAGCACTGAAGAGTAGGGGAGGTCCTGCAGATTGGTTACCACCAAACTGAGTGCTCCTCCCAGGAAAGAAATAAGATTGATATCTTGCATCGCTGCTTATTTGTAGTTGCCTTAAAGTAGTGTGCAAATACCTTCAACTTCTTGGTTTAGACTTGGAAATATTCTGAAATAAAGTTAAGCTAATGTTATTTTTTTGGGAAAGGTGGCAGACCTAAGGCATTAAAGATACCAAGACAGTTTCGCCTAACTTTTTATGATGTGGTATAGAGTGGCTTAGAGCAGGACCTCCAGATCACTTGGACAAAAATAACTTGCCTTAATATTCTTCCATGGATTCTTCCTGCTCAGGTGTGTAAAGCAAAATGATCAGGCCCTGTGCTTCCATGACTGAGTGTCTTTATCCCTGATCCAGCACAGCACTTTGGCTATCCGTATTGAATATCCCTCTGAAGTTAGAGGAGCTGTATCCTTCTAGAGGTGACCATGTGGCTGAATGCAGTCCTTGCACTCTGCTGCCAGACTCCTTTGATCGTGGAAGGTCTTGTGTTTAAAAACTAAGTCCTAGCTTTAGCTATTGTACAGGCAGCTGTGCCCTCAGGGTGAATCACTTTTTTTGAAAGGCCAGACAATATTTATTCTGTGGTTTCCTCAGGAGTTACTGGAGAGTATCCCTTTAATCTAGATCAGTGGCTTCAGAGGAGCGCTGTTATTAGGTGCTGCCTCGGAATGTTCCCTGCTGGCTGAAATGGACGCTGCTGCTTGGGAAAGCTGCCAGGTTCTTTTAAATATTTAGTGTAGTCTGAAGAGTTTTGGTATTACTATCTCATGCATTCTAAATATCATTAAATAATTTGAGTTGCAAAACTTGAAGAAGAAAATGAGAAGGATTTTACCTTCAGCTGAGTAATTTGCTGAAAGCATCATGGTGTTTAAGAGGGAAAGTCCTATTTGGAGTAATCGGATAGGTTATGTTCAAGCACATCGCTTAGCAACTACACAAGCAAACTTTCACTTCCGACTACATGTTCCAGATCTCTTTATATTCCACAAATAACATTAACTTCATCTTCAAAATGCAGAACAAAACCTTGCAGTGTAGGAAATGTAATCTTCCTGTCATTTTAAATATTTAAACTTGCATCTTAGCAGCAACAGGTATAATAGACATGAATCTGTAATCTTCCTACAAACTGCTAGGATAGTCACAGCTCATGTCAGTAAATATTAGCTAACTGTCTTTTCTAAATGAGCATCTTAAGGTGTAAAAAATGGTCACTTTAATTGTTGATCGTTTACTGAGTTGTTTTCAAGTTCACTCCTTTGATTGATGTTGGACCAGAACCTTACAGGAGCTGCTAACTGCATGTAAACGTTTAAGCACAAAGATACATTGGAAAAGTATTTGTATCTTCCATGATATGATTTTGAAGTACTCTTTTCATAGCTCTTACCTTCTAATGGCCGTAAGGCCTTTCAATACAACCACTTTGCCAGTTGGTAAAAATCCATTGTGTGGTTCTGAGATGCTAAAAATGGTTTAGCTGTAGATCAGTTCATCATCATTTTCCCCCCCTTTAACTGAATGTGTGTACTGTTGTGCAGGGCTGATAAACGTACCATCTTCATGGTACCTCTCACTGAAAAGGGAAAGCCTCAAATGTTCTCCATCTTTTTTTTTTTCCTTTTCTTTTTGTGGTTTTTTTTTTTTTTTTTTTTTTTTTTTTTTAATACTGTGTGCTCAAAGACAGTTTGTAAGAAATCCTGCATAGCTGACTGTTAAATGGCATAATGGCAGTGCAGAAATTCCAGTGAAGGACTCATTTTTCTCAACATCGTTGCTGGATGAGGGCTGCATTAGAGACAATTCATTATGCATCTTTGTTAGTTTGCAACTGTGCCAGATGCTGGGACACTCTCCGTATCTGTGTAGTACAAAAAGTTTAAGTTTTTAAGAAGGTCTTCTCTTTTCTCTGTCCAGAGATTTCTCTTCAGATCACAAATTGATGTCTTTACTGTAGATGAATTAATGCATGAAACTGAATTTAAAAAGAAAAGTAGACGGGAGGGGAGGAACACGACAGCTGTGCTGTGGAGAGGTGACTGTCACAGATAACTGCTGTCCTTTACCAAAGGGAGGAACTAAATACTAATATTAAAATACTAAAACTTACAAACTGTGTTCAGGGTAACCACTTAAAAAACTGGCATAAAACAAGGTGAATCTAAGCCTAGTTTCACCCTAGATGTCACTCTCAACTATTTTGGGAAAAAACTAATTTTGCTTCATAGAAATGTGAAAATTAAGAAATACTCAGCCCACCAAACTTATACTTGGTATATGTACTGGTATGAATGCAATGTGCTTTACATTATGGTGTAATAGTGCTGTACAGTTCAGTTAGCAGGCCACATGTATGAATTTTAGACAATACAGGATTATCCCTTCATATGAATTAAAAGCCACATGGTTCGTGGAACAATTAGTCCTGAGTTCTTCTAAAATCAGCCTTTGATTCTTGTCATATACATTGTTGGTATACACAGTTTTTCATCAAATTTTACTGTTTCAGGAGCTTTTGGAGAACACTTAAAAATGAAGCTATACAGATTTCTCTAAGTGGTGACACGAGTATTTCTAAATAGGATTTTCAAAAGCTAAATTTATACAAAGAAGATTGCATTGTAACTTGATGGTTTTTTCCTGCACTTGCAGAGCAAATCTTTGGATGTTCATACAGAAACATAATGAAATAAGTGCTCAGAAAGTATCTAAAAGATAGATTAAAATTGTCAGTGTTCTGCTCTGAAAGTTGTTATAGCATTTTAAAAAAACAAAATATGTGCACTAGTCTTACAGCAGCTCTTTCCAGCACAGAAAACACTTCATGTTCACAGATGACATGAGCTAGTCTGAGATTTTGAGTTAAAGTCAAAGTAGTATTAATGAGAAATACAATATAGATGTGACAAAGCATTTCTTGAATGGGCCACTTATGTCTTAAATTAAGTATATTATGAGGCTGGCTTGAGAATTAGATATGTGGTTGGAAGCTGAGTTTAAAGGTTTACGTGTGTAGTTTGAAGCAGAGGTCCTTGTGAGTTGTTGAGTATCTCTGAAACTGGCTGAAGGACAGTAAGTATTCTGAATCCTGATGTATTTCAGCAGTTATTAACTTGTGTTGAAAAAGACATATATTCATGTGTCTATATATATAAAACAAGAACTGAAAGCTACATTATGTGCTTGAGCTCAGGCCAGAGTGAAAGAAAGAGCACAACTTTTCTACTTTAAGAGCTTACCATGAAGCACTTAACTCTCAGACACACGTAAACACTTGTAATCATCTCTGGCCGCTCCATTTCTTACATTGAAAAAACCAAATGCTGCTGACTTAGTTCAGAGGTCAAATATATGTTAATAGGCACTCAATCTGACAAATATGCCTGTAGGAATGAAGTGAAAAAAAGGCACTGAATGGGAACTCTCAGCTTTAAAGAGGTGTTAATAATATCAGCTATACAGTCAGGGACCAAATCTCTGCACATCATGTTAGTGTGTATTTATGAACATGGTACTGTGACTTAAAGGCTAACAAGTTTGTTCTTGTCCAAGGATCAGAAAACTGCCTGCCAAAGAGATAGTGAGGAATAACAAGAGATGATGTCCAAATTCAAACAGGTTTTGCAAATCAGCATCGTTATTTTCAGTTACTGTTAATATTACATTTCTACGTAGACAGCAATTAAATTGGTCAAATTTAACTGATTGAAGTTAATCTGTTTCAATTTACAATTACATCAGGGTCAAATATGGTCCATGTTTGGAAAGGGTAGGAGTAAAATCAGAGACCTTCTCAAAGAAAATGTCCACTACTCTTTAACATCTGGAACAACTGGAAAGCTTTAAGGTACGTGTACTAGAGTCTTAATCAGTAGCAGAGAGAAAGTTTCCTTGAGAGGTCCTCAATAGTAGCCTTGTTGATTTTTTTGGTTTTTTCCCCTCTTAGGGAAATTTTTTCCTTCTTGAGGAAATTTAGGCTATTTCCTTTCTCTTCTTTGGGAAAGTGGAGCCACTGTGGCTGTATGTGCACCTTTTCCATGGTGAAAATGCTATGGAGCTACAATACTTTAGCGAAATCTGCAGTTCTTGCATTTTACACTTCAGTGACTTGAATTTAATCTTAAAATTCAGCAACTCTTTAGAGAACAATTAAATTTTTCATAATACTCATTTGATAAAACATTTATCAACATTTGCACAGGGTACAATTTACAACAGTTCCTTCAGGAAATGTTTTTAGGCTGACTTTTTTCAAGTAACTTTCATGTTGTGCACTTAAAGGGAATCTTTTTCCTTTATCACCTAATGATCTTGAGATGCTGAATGCAACACCACAAGGGAAAGTGGCTTGAATTGCTCAGACCTACCACCTCCTTAGTGTCAGACAAGGATGCACTGACTTGCTAGCTTTTCTAATTCACTTCCATCTTTGTTGTTAGCATTATCCCAGACAGATGGAATTCTGGTGTAACTGGGAGCAGCTGCTCGATTTCTCTGTTACCCCATCACATTATGCAATGTGTTGCATCAGCTGGGAGAGGTGGGAGTCATTCATCTGCACATAAGGAATTTAGCTGAGCTGAGCCTGATACTCAGTGTGTATTTAAATATACGCATGGAGAAACGTGTTTTTCTGCTGTTTTTCTGTCCTCTGGCATCTGACAGACCGAGACATCAGATGTGAGTTTGATTGACAGGGCATATGGATGATGTGGTTGGCTGCTACCCACTACCAACCCGGTAATTCCTTGATTTATAGTGATTTGGTCTTGACTGGCTGTGGTTTGAGCCACTTTCTAACTATTATCTATCCCTGAATGGATGAATCTAGTGGTGATCAGCGATGGAAATGCCATTACTCTTCTGTTTGCTCAAAACTAATTGCCTACACAATAGAGATGTCTGGTTTACATGGAAGTTTCTCTTGGCTATTTCTTCTGAGGTTATTCACATCTTTTTACAATCAAAATAGGATAATACAGTAGATACTTCTTAGTATCTTAGGCAGACCTGATGGATTTATGCTGAGACTTTGGCCTGTTAGTGCAGAATAGTGGGAAGACTCAAAGGAGCCAAAATATTCACCTCCTAATAACAGCTCTGACTCACGGGAATAGAGTCTTGAAAAGATCATGATTGCTTTTGTACATTTTCCTCTTGTTAGTGATCTAACCAGACCATTAATATTTGGTGCTCTCATGTTTCGACAGACAATAACATTCAACAGCTTTTATTTATGTAGGTCCTGAGGAAGAACTTAATTGCATTTGAGTAATTCTTTTCTCCTATTTGTCCGAGATCAGTCAGACAGAATTGTGTTTTTGTTCATTTCCTTCCCAATTTATCTTCTCTATTTTTACCTTTTTCACCAGTATAAATTAAATTCTTTCTTGTCTACAGAGGACTCTGATGAGGTTTTAGCAAAAAATTTGAAACTGAAGACAGTATTTAATCAAAACATTTGTATATTGAATTTCTCTGATTTTATTTATTTTTTCAGACACGTAATATAGAAGTTTAAGTGATGGGGCTTAATAGTAAAAGCAAACGTATACAGGGAGAGTTTTTCTGGTTCCCACATCTCTTGTCCTGGGTTAACAGTATTTCATTAGTTTTATTTGAGATCCTATGTGACAGCATAATTATGATATAATAAGACTTAGCTAGGTGGCATAAAATTATCTGCCAGTAAAGCCTCAAAGACAAGGTCACATAGAGTACAAGTAATTTTGAAAGTGATGTTTCTAGAACTAACGTTTCCATTAACAGAGAAATAAAATAAGTAATATTTTAATTCTTGATACTCCTTCTAGCAGTTACAAAACAGTTCACCAATATTATTTCTCTAAAGCACTTTAAAAGATATTGATGTTAAATTAGGGTCCATTTTTATTTATGCAGGGTTATATTAAAAAATTCATTTTTGTGGCTATGAAGCTGAGAGTTAAGAAAGCAATAAACAGTTCTTCAATCATCTGCTATGTTTGGTAAGGCAGCTTTAAATTTGCTGTTCTGTAAAACGAAACTGAATGTTTTGTTCCTTTTTATGGGATCAGTCTACAGAGCTGCTTAGAACAGGTGCCTGTAGACAATAATGTACATTATGTAGGCTTTACTGTTTCTAGATTGTTCCCCAAAATACTTGATGTATTTAGTCCTGGTAGTAACCATTCTTCATAACTTCTGTGTAGAACCACCCCTCGACTCCTATATTAAGAAAACTCCTAATATACAGACCTGCTTTTTATTCATCCCCATTATACAGAAAAAAAAAAGTCCCCTTTAGGACTTCATGACCGTCCAATGCATTTGGCAAGATAGCCAGTGAAACCATTAGTATATTTGACATGTATTTCATTTATATTCCAAATAGTGTAGCATGATGGGTCTTGTGACTAAAGCAGACCTGGAAGTCAGTTTTATGTAACCACAACCTCCTTTGTGAATGCTCTTTGACCAGCCCTGATGCACTTGGGCTCCACAGAGGTCCTGAACAGCCTTTGCTGGCAATCATGCAAGCTGCTGGGGTTAATGGCATATGAAGCCACTTAGCTATTCAAACATAAAGTCTACCCTATGCCTTCCTCTATATCAATTTCCTTACCTATTAAATGAGAGCCTGCTTTACTGTCTGTATTAAGGTGTTAATCAACTGTGCATCTTTATGAAGTGCCTGGAGATCTCTGGCTGTACACCTTGGCTTTACAAGGGATTTCCTGTTGGTGCTCCTAGAAAATGAAATAAATCAAACCTATAGTTTTAATTGCAACTTTAAGAATTTTTAAATTAAAAGGAATATTTGTGCTCGCTTTCTGACACTGAGAGTTGTGGTGTTGAAACTCCTGTCTTACTGCTGGAGATAATATATTCTTATTGTCATCAAGAATAATTTTGATAAGATCTTCCTAGATTACCTTGTATATATGTGTTTGTTTATATCTCTGTGTGGGTATACATATGTGTTTATATTATACTTTATAGCATCAACTGAGCTAACTCAGGAGCTAGGTGATTTCTGAGTTTTTTGTTTGTTTTTAGACTTTTCGTTTGTTACTGCTTTAAAAGCAATTCTAGTCATTGTTGCATAGCAATAATATATTCTGCTATCCTTTGCTGTGTTTTGCCTCTTCTTTCAAAATTTAACTCACTTTAAATTCTCTATAACTCCCTGCTTCGAGTGCAGTATTTTCTTTATTATTTGTATTTTGATACTGGCTTGGAAGGGCATACTTTTCACTGAGTGAAAAGCTGGCTGGATGGCCGGACTCAAAGAGTTGAGTTGGACAGAGTTAAATCCAGTTGGTGGCTGATCAGAAGCGGTGTCCCCACGGCTGAGTGTTGGAGCTGGTTCCATTTAATATTTTTATCAGCAATCTGGACGAGGGGATTGATTTCAGGAAGCTTGCAGGTGAAATCAATTTGAGTGGAAGTGTTGATCTGCTTGAGGAAAGGAAGGTTCTACAGAGGGATATGGACAGGCTGGATTGATGGACCAAAGCCAACTGTATGGAGTTCAGCAAGACCAAGTGTCGGATCCTACACTTAGGTCACAACAACCACATGCAGTGCTACAGGTTTGGGGAAGAATGGCTGGAAAACTCCTTGGGGGTGCTGGTCAACAGCTGACTGAATATGAGCCAGCAGTGTGCCCAGGTGGCCAAGAAAGTCAACAGCTTCCTGACTTGTGTGAGATATAGTGGGGTCAGCAGGAGTAAGGAAGTGATCACTGCTCTGTACTTGGCACTGCTGAGGCTACACCTCAAATACCGTGTTCAGTGTTGGGCCCCTCACTAAAAGAAGGACACTGAGGGGCTGAAATGTGTCCAGAGGAGGGCAATGGAGCCAGTGAAGGTTTGGAGAACAAGTCTTGTGATGGATCAGGTATTGTTTTCTCTGGAGAAAAGGGGGGTGAGGGGACACTTTTTCACTCTTGCAGCTACCTGAAAGGAGGCTGTAGTGACGTAAGTGCTGGACTCTTCTCCTTAGTGACAAGTGATAGGGCAAGACAAAATGGTCTCAAGTTGTGCCAGGGAAGGTTTATAATAAAAATAATGATAAAATTTCTTCACCGAAAGGGCTCTCAAAGATTGGACACTGCCCAGGGAAGTGGTGGTGTCACTGTTCCTGGAGATATTTAACAGAGGTGTAGATGTGTTGCTTAAGACATGATTTAGTGGTGGACTTGGCAGTGTTAGGTTAAGGGTTGGACTTGATGATCTTACAGGCCTTTTCCATCCTAAAGGATTCTATGACTCTGTGCCTCTGATTCCCATGTGAAACTACACTTATTGTTTCTGTTCCTGCCTTATTTGAAGTGAAAGAGAAAGAAATGTACCAGAGGTAACTCCAAGTATTTGCTGGTGGGGAACAACTAACTTTGACAATTGTTTTTTAGTTAAAAGTCCTCATCATCAAGTTGTTCACCACAATCAACAGTGATTATTTCTCTGGTGTGATGTGGCTGTTGCTGTCTGATCTTTTTTCACGCACTCATGTACATGGCCTATGAGAAAGCCGTTAGAGCACAAGTAGAAGGTGAATTTTACTAATTAGAAGGATGTTATTGTCACTATTTTTGAGATTTTTTTAATTTTTATTTTATTTTTATTTTTTGGCCTTGAGCTTGATGCAGCATTTCACCTAGAAACTTTAAAAATATAAATATGTATAATTCATGATGTAAATGATTTGTAATATTTGTTTTAGTTAATAACATCTTTGAAGCACAGAAAGCCTACCTTCCAGTAAATAGGTAGGATTTCAAGGCATGGAGGCAACCTTGTTTTTATTCTGCATGAGAGCAATGAATAACACGGTTCCCTTGCCTCTTTCCTGACCCGGAACTGGCAATAATTTTCATAGAATCATAGAATCTTAAGGTTGGAAGAGACCTCTCAGATCACCGAGTACAACCGTGCCTGTCTCCCTGCTAAACCATGTCCCTAAGGAACTCATCCACCCATTTTTTAAACACCTGCAGGGATGGTGACTCCACCACCTCCCTGGGCAGCTGTGCCAACGCCTGACCACTCTTTTTAAGTAAAGAAATTCTTTCTAATGTCCAGTCTAAACCTCCCCTGGCACAACGTGTGGCCATTTCCTCTCGTCCTATCACTTGTCACTTGTGAGAAGAGGATGTAGGGATGGAAAATGTTAGGTGGTGGAGACCGTTCAGTACAACCATAGTTTGTAATATCACCCTGAAAAAGGCAAAAACATTCCACAAAATGAGACCTGGTTTACCTTGAGTCTTATCATGACTTAGTTCTACAAATGGCTGTTCTGGCTGAAGGTCTGTGACACTGACAATCTATTAAACAATTTTTAAATATGCTGCTTCACTGGAGTTGACATGGAAAAGGTGGAACAATTTGATAACAACTGCCCTACTCTACTCTCTTCTGTGTATCCCCTCAAAACAAACACCTTCCCACTGCTCCCCTCTAACCAGGTGTACAGACAGTGTAAGACCCAATTACTTGAAACAGAGGGCACAATTCCTCATGAAAATCACGAGCAGTGAGGTGATTTCTTCAGCTTTAAGATTGTTTCTACATTTTATGGGCAATTCCATGTTAAATTATTAATTACCTTAATTTTTATTAATAAAGACTTCCTAAATAAATAGAAAAGACTAGTAATATAGAGATTTGGTTTATCTGTGCTCATGGTATTTGTATTTTAATTTGGATTATGATGGTATTCCTAACTCTAATTGTGAATACTATTTTAGGGATTTTATATTCCTTTTCCTTATTTGCATACAAATTATATTCTGACAAGTAGCCATGGTTTCACACTCTGCATTTTTAAATGACAACTTATTTTAAAAATTTCCTGCCAATGGACTTTGTTTCATACGAGATTTGGTTCAATATGCTAAGGTTATGGGATCTACTCTCTGATGGACTCAAAAATATTTTAACAGGTCTTCTTTCCAAAGGGATAAAGCAAGAAATAAACACAAAACTTCATTTATGTGTAAATGTCAGGGCTGTGATATTTTCACACCTTCTCAGGGTAAACTTAGACCAGTGTGATTTAAGGCCGATGCGATTTAGGGCTGATGCTGGAGAGTTGTTTAGCTGTTGTTTCAGACCCACGTTGGCCACGAGGGCTCAGCACAACACGGGGAACCTAACAGTAAGTATTGTCAAAGGAAGGTCTGGGTGTTTGCTGTGCTTTCTGAGTTTAACGTGTATCATTGAGGTTCAGCTCTTTTAAAGCCAAAAGAAAAGCTTGTCCCTAATGGGTCGAAACAAGATCTATTTTGCTGAGTGTCACATCTGCAACAGTGGCTGTAAGTAGATATGCAAGGAAGAATGGAAACATAGCAAGCAAATACGTATTTCCAGCCTTCAGCTACGTTCCTCTCTGAGGACTTCCTGAGCTGGATGTGATTTTGATCTATTTACCAACCCTCAGTAGGAGTATTTTCTATAAACTTGAGCCTTCGTAAGCTTTCAACATCTACCATTTTCTGTGTGAATACTACAACTTCTTTTCTCACTGCATGCTGAGCAGAGACCCTCTTAGTTCTAACCCATATTCACAATTTCTACTAATTTTCTCGGTATAGATATTAGGCTTATAATACCTTTGATTCTACCTCAGCCCCTATTTTTATATTGAGTACAGGCACCCTACTACTCAGGCTAACACCTTTCAATGTTAGTGGTTTTGTTGTTCATTTTGTCTGATCCTACAGTTGCTTCAATTCGAGGCAGATCTCTTCAGTTGCTTCCACAGTGAACATTAATGCAAAGAAATTAGTCAGCCCTGTGCTCCAAGTGCTCTTTGTGCCCTGGACATTGGTTGGTCTAAATGAGACTCTGGTGTTTCTGCTGAAGAAGAATTTACCATTAGTTATTGTTCCTTTTTGCTTTGCAGAGTCTCACTGTGGTTTTGCATTCAATGTACCAGAGATTAGAATCTTCTGTTTTTTCCTTCATTTGGAGACAATTTTAGCTTTCTAAGTCTGTCATCTGGCTTCTAATAACCCCTTGCTGTGCTGTTTAGCTATTCTGATTTCCTGCTCCTTGTTTCCCATCTCCTCTCAACGGGCAGTCTGCACTGGCCCAGTGACTCACCACTCTGCCCTTCAGTAGTCTTCACTATTGCTCAGCTTTCAAATCTCTAAAATCTAATTTTTAACTGCTTTCTAATAGGTTTCCTAATTTTTCTGTAATCTGCCTTCCTGAAGTTGAATGTCACTAAAGGGTTTTTTTTCCTTTTCCTTTTTCTGCTCCTTTTCATTCTTCTTACTCTTGCAGGAGATTGCCTTTAACTGCTTTGCAGTCACGCCTGCAGAAATCATTTCTAGTTGTGTAATTATGATTGACCTGTACCTACCTAGGACCAAGTAGGGGTTTATGTCTTGCTTGTGAGCTACTAGCAAGCTTCTTCACACAGTTACTGGCAGCGTCTCAGCAAATGTCCCTTCTCATTCTTGTCACAGTGTGATGTTTGCCTGGTCTCTGACAGTAACTGAAGCTTCCCTATTGCTAGTTTTTTGCTACCCTTTCCTGATGTGCTGTGGTTAGTGTAGCTACCCTGGTCAGCTGAAGAGTATTATAGACCTAATCCTATATTGCTCTGTTTTAGGCAAGGCATTTCAAGACACATGGTTTCTATATTACTTCCAGACATGATTAGTACATTATTTCGATTTGGCCCTGATCTTTCCTTAGCGTACAATACTATAGCACAGGTAGATAATTTTCCTGTTTTTTTTCTGGTTTTGGTGTTTTGTTTTGGTTTTTTATTTCCTTTTTTTGTGTGTTTGTTTTGTTTTAATCATGGTATTGTCTTGCTTACTTTCTTCCCACAAGTTTCTCATATGCTTTGCATGACAGTGTCTTCGCTTAACAGTAGGTGTTGCATTTCATCAGTTGCATATTGTTGGAGTGTAAGATAGGAGAAATTTTATTAAATTGGACATTTTGTTAAGCAACTCAAAGTGAGTGCATTTGTTATTAATTGATTCCATTGTGCATTGAAAAAAAAATTATTGTCCTGCTTCTGAATAGACTCAGAAGTTGAGTCTATGTCCTCTGTAACTCCAAAGCACTTCACAACACTTTCTTTCTTTTTGACACTTGGGCTCCATTTTTCCCCTTTAACCACAGCCAGACTTTCAAAAGTGTACAAAGATTTTTCTTTTTGACCCTGTTAAATTTTCAGAATACTATATTTGATTCTAATTGATCTGTGGAAATTTAAAACCTTTGACAAATCCCAAGACATTTCAAACTTGGCTTTAAATTCTATAAACATGTTGAACATATCAGCAGTTACCCATTCATACCCATTCAGGGCACTGGGAGGAAAGTCCAGACAAATATGAACACAATTACCCTCTGCACTGTTTCTTCCTCTACCCTGCCCCATTTCCTCAAGAAGTTTGTTTATATTTAATATCAAAAGATACAAGTGAAGTAAATTAATGGCGATGGTAATTTAGCAAAATCTCAAGAACACACTTTCATATATTGTGTCTGCTACCTTTTAATTCCAATATATGGAGAAATTCTCTTACGCTAATCTAGTTTATGCAGTACTTCATATCTTGGTAAAAATATATTTTAAATTACAAAATGTAATTGTATTTACTATTAGTAAAATTCAAAAAAAACAGATACAGAGGTACACCCTGGTGTTCTGTGGAAAAGTTTGTCACGTTGATTCCATTCAGCACTATTAATGGTACTATTTTAATGGGATATCTTCCAAATATACTCTCATATTAAAGCTTAACTGTTGTCTTTCAGTTCTTTATAACTGAATGGGAAGTAATTTTATATCAAGAGATTTAGGTTATGGTCTCTAATGGAAATGTCTTTTTTTTCAATTTAGTAAAATACCATTAAGAATTAATTTATGGCCTAGCCACATTACTGAATCATAGAGGTATGTGGGAGCATTACACTCTGGGTATCCTTTCCAACAAAGTTCTAAAGATAATTTTTAAAGTACAGACACTTTCTTCTTTCATTGCACTGTAACTCGTATATATAAGTATGATTTAGGGAACATATTTTTACCGGAGATGCCGAGGTAGCAAAATGTACAATTACAGATAACATTCAATGATGTGGTTGTGTGTATTGGATGCAGTTTTGGATTACATAAGCAGCAAATTGAAAGAAGAATGATTATTTTAAAGTGAAATAACTAAGATCCTACAACCCCTTAGTACAAATGTCAGATCCTGGGAGGTATTTCTGCCTGATGAAAGACTAAAAATAAGTAAAAGGGGCCCCCAAAAATATAGAAGATCCATACTGTGCACTGATGGACTATGATGAAAAGATTTCATTTGTGAAGGAGAAAGCTTTGTTTAGTAGTAATGTTACATTTATGTAAGTTCTTTATTTTTTGAATAGTTCATCAACAAATACATCTGTTTGGAGGTTTCTGACAGGTCTAGGAGAAGTGGCAACACAAACAGCAAACACCCTACTGCTGCTAAACAACCCACCAAAAAACCGCCACAAAGTGCAAAAGAACTCTTCAACTCCCCCGACACCAAACCACAAAAAACCCCAGAAAACACCTCAGGACTGGGAGAATAAGGAATGCCTTGAAGTCAAAGTATTTGTGAGTATATTTCTGTGATGCAATAGGCTGACATAACTCCACTAGCACGAAGTGGCAGCATGGATAGTTGAAAAAGGGGAAATATTTGTTACCTTCTGCCATTCAGCAATAAAGGATTTCAGTCACATTATTCATATTGGCTGGTATCACACGGTAGATGGTTTTATGCAGAACTTTATCCATGGGTCTTGATCATGGTGAGTCAGACTAAGAGGACGGAATACTTTAGGATCAATTGAGGTCAGGTTCAGTCAACTTCTTTTTTGATTGGAGAATCATATTATTTTATAACCTTGAAAAAAATTGGAAGATTCCATTCATCGTGTGATGGGGATGTATAGAAATGGAAAAGGGACAAAATCATAAAGGTACAAACATCAGGAGAGGTCTGAAAATGAAAGGATCCAAAAATAAGTAGAATTAGGGAAATACGTGCTCTTATTAAACTTTCTTGCAAATTGAACTATTAGAGGTAAAGAAGGAGGGAGTTACTGCAGACATTCTCTGTTCAGCTCCTTCCAGTAACTCATTTTATGTTATAAACGTGAATCAGAGCTCCTTCAGGAGTTCCAGCAGGTATTTTGGAAGCTGAGGCTGCAGCTATGCAGAGGCAGTGCTTCCCTCCTCTGTACTGCACTCTTGTCCTGCTTTTGAAGAAAGGAGGTCTTGGAGCCCTTCTGTCTTCATATTCTCTGTTATGTGTCAAATTACCTTGCTTTTCTGCAGAGGAGGAAATTTCCATGGAGTGCCTTGTCTACACTGAAAGATAAATCTGTAATTCGTAACTGTCTCTTCTATACTCCATCTGCCCTGCGACTTTTGTCATTTCATGCATGCAAGGTACCTGCAAAACATTGCCTAGTGGAAACAGTAGTGCTTTACCTATGTGTGTGAACAGCTTTTTGGGTGCAATGGCATAGGCTATATACTATTTACTAATAGCAGGATTTCTGCCTAGAATGCGTTGACTCCTGAAGCCCAAGAAACTGGGCTGGTTTATGTTCAGGGTCTGGCCCTTTGCTGCTGTTTCAAATCCTTTTTTCTGTGGATTGTGATCTAGATGTCAAGTCATCAAAGGTGGGATTCACAGGTCACAGTGTTACAGCCAAGCTAAAAGAGTCTCATAAAGAAGAGTACATTGGTCTTGTGTCTGCGTGTAAATGTTCTGAGTTCCTATGGCTTTATCTAGGTGGTTGTATTATCTCATTGATCATTTTGTGAGGATTCCCATGTTCTGTCTTCTCAAGGATAGGCAGACATTTACCACTTTTGTGATCAATAACTGAGTTATTGGAAACTATGATGCTTATAAACTGAAGTAGCAGCATTGCTGTCTGCTGCTTTTCTTGGCTGGCTTCTGTAAGATAGTCTACAGGTGAAAACAGAAGGCCAGGGTGTAAGAGCTGGCCAAAATGCAGACTTGCTAGATTTGAGAAATCTAATTTAAAAAATAAATTGCATTTGGACCTAATGTCTTACTGGCTTTAAGCAGTGATTTTTCTGTCCTTCCTTTTATCCTCTCAGAGTATTGATTCTTTGCAGTAACATATTTAACATCTGCTTTACAGGGGCACCGAGCTCTTTCATCAGTGGAGTGCTGCCCAGGCAGTCCTGCCAGGGTGGGCAAGAGCAAAGGTGCAGGGTAAGAAGGGTGGATGTTCCATGCAGCACCTTTTCTCATGGTGCTAATTTACTGCTTCTGTTTTTTCTTGCATCAGGGGCTTGCTGAAAGATCTGGTGGAGGGCAGAGACTGTGTACTCTGGTATTATCTGTATGGAAAGAAGCTGTGCAAAATATTTCTACACTAACCAGTGAGCAATTTTACTGGAGCCAATAACTTACAGCACTCTTAAATCACAGGATTTAAGATGCTTTTTCTTCCCTGCATGCAAGGAGGCTACCCAAACAGATTAAAACCAGGATTCTTGTGGCTGTGTGAATAACTAGGCATGCTGGCAGTATATATGTGTGTATATATGTGCCTTTAAAAACTGTTTCTTTTTAAATAAAGCTGATTGTTCTTAGAGTTGCCAAAAAGTGAACAGGACAGCTGCCATCATATCTAGTTTCTCAGAGAGCCACAACAGTCCTGGTTTTAATTTTTTTGAAGAGCTTCTCTGTGTGCTGGGAAGAACTGCAACTGTTTTTTTTTTTCCCCTCCCAAGTAGTTGGTTTCTTATTCTTTATTTTGTTCTTCTCTTCCTAAAGGATACCCTGTTTAGTATCCTTACCCATGCTGTATAATCAACAAAGTGAAGTGAAAGTTGTATTTGGCAATTTAATTTTCCTCAGGTGTGATTTTATTTTGCTTACAATAGTGTGTAGTTTATTTTTACTAGAGGTCTTTTCATTTCTTTCATCTCTCCTTATAATTTTTAAAGAAAATGCAAACTATCAAAATGACATTACAACTCTTGCAAAATGCTAATTAAATTTTTCTCATAAAACCAGTAAAAATCATAGTTCTAAAATAAATGACCAGACAGAGATCATTAATATCCTCCAAAGAAAAAGAACACTTATACTAACAAAGGGAAAATGCTACCATCAAGTTAGAGTAAGCTGATGTATAATGAATACTGATGAAAACCTTGGAAAATATCTGTGAAATAACTGACAACATGTACAAGCTCCTGTTCTGCAATGTAGGTTTAAAACGTTTCTGACATAGATGGTTTTTCTACTGAAAATCTAGTGTTCTGGGACAGTGATTTTTGGCAATGCTAATGGTTATTCAGTTTAGCCTTTCAAAATCCACACTATGTGCTTTGTTTTTGAGCTGAAGAGATATGCTTTGATTTGTTGGATTTTTTAAAGTATATACTAAGGATAGCAAATCCTGTATTATATATTGGATAAATTGTCTGTATTCTTCATGCTGAGGGATTTTGGTGGTTTGGGGGATTTTTTTTGGTGTGTTTTTTTTTCATATGGTAAGATGCTGGAGATGCTCCACTTGGCTATCCCAGCCAGAGATTAATTGTGTCCACACAAAATGAAACTTGAAGGATAATTGCACTGTGGTTGTAGGGCACCCATTCATGGCCACTGAAGTATTCCTACTCAGATTGCTGGGCTATAACCAAAGATGAATGTAAAGGAGATTATTTCTCTCTTCAATAATTTCTGGCCACTGAGATGACTCCAGCTTGTGCAGCTGCACAGGTGCAAGTGGTACCCTCCACCTTTTTACCTAAACGACTGTGATAATCAAGGGCCTGTGTTACACCATGCATGGTGATGGAGGGATGCTACCTTTTCTCATCCAGCTCATTACTGCTGAACAAGGTGAACTTGGTTTATAATTCCTAGCTCCAAGAGTGTATGCAACATCTTAATGGAATTTGGAGAACGGCAGTAGAAAATATAGCCAGTTCTTGCATGCTGCTTTAATGCAAGGCAAGCTCTCACAGCCCAATTCATCAGCCAAGTGATTAATCTTAATCATCACGCACATCAGAACTAGAATACCTGATTATGCATATGCAAGCTATTCATTTGAAAGAAATCATTATTAAATTTAAAGTGCATCATCACTAGGGAGCTGCCTACCCTTTCTAAGTGGAAAGAACCCACCCTGCTGCAAGTTGGTGGCCTCCTAAGTTAGGAGATGGATGCATGCGTTTGGCCTGGCACCTGCTCTGCCAGGATGTCCCATGTGGTCAAGGGGACAGAGCTATAAAACTGCAATGAAGTGGCAGCCCACTGCAGCAGCTTTAGGGCCTGCAGTTCCTTTTCCTTTGTTTTGGAAGCCCATTTTGATGTATCTCTCCTGGGTGGTTCTATCTTGAAAAATGTGTATCTAGAATGTGAGTATTCCCCATGTACTTCTAATTTGACATTTAAAGGCCATATTGTGTGAGTTAGGGAAATCACTGGGTACTAAAATGAGAAATGATCTGAAAGAAAAATTGATCAGTAATTAGGAAGGTTAATCCACCCATGGCAGTGAGCCTGAGATTTATCCTGATGTACTGCCATTCAGCTAGTGTAGCTATAAATACAGCAAGTTGGAAAGAATCTCAGAAGTCCTAGTTACAGGGACATGGGTTTTGATGATTAGACTTCTCAACAGAGAAGAGATATTTAGTAGAATAATTTTTTTTCATTATATAAATTCTCTAATTTTCCTTAATTCTTATTTTTCAATTACTGAGTATCTGCTGTTTGAGTTGTACTCGCATCTTCCCAACTATAACCTCACAAGAAAATATTTTAAAGAGCTAAAAATAGGTGAGCAGAGAATATGGAAGACACCCACCTTCCCTGTGCCTTGTCAAGGAACTATTTCCATTGCAGAGATCAGATTTCATGCAGAAATGCTGGCTTATAATTTTTTTTGTAATTATTTTCTACAGTTTGTGGTGCTAAATATAAATGTAGAGATGCATTATGACAAGAATATTTCTCATAAGTATGGCAAAAGTGTATGGTTCTGTATTTGAAATTAAAGTAGCCTTTGGCAAACTGTCTGCACAGTTGTGATAAGGAAACACATTGAAATCTTCGCTGGGTTTACATAAAGTATGGTCAGCTGTGCAAGAAACCTCTACTATCCATAGATAATTATCTTCTGGTATTTTCTTACTCTGTTATTACTGGCCATTTATTGTAAAGTTGAAAACAAAATCAAATGTTTAATTTGAACATAAAATATAGATGAGAAAGTCACCACAAATAGTTGATTTAATCAGGTTAGGTGTGTGTGTTGGTAGCAGGATAAATACACTGCAAAACCGAACCTCAAGTGCTGCTTCTGATGGTTCCTCTGGCCACCACCATCCCTGCTGTCCTCTTGGGACTGACTCCCTGGCACGAGTTCGGTGACAGTGCTTGGGGTGCCTTGGTAGGCTGTGAGGCTGCTGCCATAGATGTTTGTCACTTGTCACTCTGAAAAATAAGCTGGGTGACTCATGGTTTTCCCTGTTCTCTGCCAGCCTCTCTGTTGTCTGAGCAGGGAATAGATGTAGGTCCTCTGTTTGTTCTCAGACCAGAAATAGCTTTTGTATTCAGGGCCAGTCACTGTTACGAGTTTCCTGTCCTGTTTTTCCACTTTCTTTGTCCCACATTTCGTCTCCTCATTTCAGGAAATGTCAGATTTAGTTGGTAACTGAGCAGTATATGTAAGTTGGATAATGCTGATAAACTTCAGTTGGAAAACTATTCTAAACTGAAGTGTTTATTTGAGCAAAATGATATCTTGGCATTGCTAAACTTTGTAGATGGAAAGAAGAAAAATAGGAGGGAGATAAGGAGGCAAGACAAAAAAAAAATAATAGTTTTGAACTTAAACAGAAGTCCTTGGCCTGAAAATTTATAAATGCAGAAGGATTTTATTGCCTCATACATGCTTTACTAAGTATAACTCCTCTTTTCAGATATTTCAAAAATATTTTTGTTTTTCCTTTCTGTAATGATCTTATTTTTTGTTGCTTTGGACAGCTAGATATTAGCCATGATTTGGTACATATCATTTTGTGATAATGATCCTTTTACAACTCCTAAAGGATGTAATATAACAAAATATCCTGATTGGAAGCCAGAATAAAACGTCCGCAATGCATTAATTTTGCTGGTGTGTAAACAAAACTATAACACAGAGTCAGAAGTGACATAACACAGCGTGTTTTATAGTCCAGGTTCCATGCAAAAGTAATGAAAAGTAGGGTGATGCTACAAGGGCTCATTTGCAGAGGTGCAGCCTTCGTGGAGGACAGTCTGGGGAGGCCCTGAGGCTACGCTGGTGCTGTAACATGGGCACCTTGCCAGAGCTCTTTGGCAGTGAGAAGTTTACAGACCCACCAGGAAGGAAAGGAAGGATGCCCAGGGTGGCTGCCTACTTACCAACTGCTTCTTGTGGGTGTTATTTCTAGAGGGGTGGGTGCCTGAATCCAAAAGTCTTTGATCTCAGTGAGCCCCAGGAGCACTGGGAGTGGGGCTATTTGACAGAGAATGTGTGTGTATGTATATAGCACTTTTTCTGTAATGATCTAGGTGGGGAAGAGAGCTAGGAGCATCAAGAAGATCTGTATATATACAATGATTCCTGCATCAGGAATAGTGTGGCCAGCAGGACTAGGGAGGTCATCATTCCCTTATATTCGGCACTGATGAGGCCACACCTCAAGTGCTGTGTCCAGTTCTGGGCCCCTCAGTTTAAGAAAGATGTTGAGATGCTGGAGTGCATCCAGAGGAGAGCAACGAAGATGGTGAAGGGGCTGGAGCACAAGCCCTATGAGGAGCGATTGTGGGAGCTGGGGCTGTTTAGCCTGAAGAAGAGGAAGCTCAGGGGAGACCTTATAGCTCTCTACAGCTGCCTGAAAGGAGGTTGTAGTCAGGCAGGAGTTGGTCTCTTCTCTCAGGTGACCGGCAACAGAACAAGAGGACATGGTCTCAAGCTTCACCAGGGGAGGTTTAGGCTTGACATTAGGAAGAAGTTCTTTGCTGAGAGGGTGATTGGCCATTGGAATGCGCTGCCTAGGGAGGTGGTGGAGTCACCGTCCCTGGAGGTGTTTAAGGAGAGATTGGATGAAGCACTTAGTGTCATGGTGTATTTGACAAGTAGGGGTAGGTGTAGGTGTTGGGTCATAGGTTGGACTTGATGATCTCAAAGGTCTTATCCAACCTTATGCTACTGTGATACTGTGATTAACAGACCAGCAAGTGGGAAATAAAGGAACTAGAGGAAGATATAGAAGTACTTGGAAAAAAACACTGCAGAAAGAGTAGGTATTCTTAAAGGTGGCAGATCAACACCTACAAGGAATAATGTGTTTGCCAAATAATATGGAGGGATGGAGGGCTCACCAGGAACCAGCTTGATGAAGTGGCAGCATAATTGGACAGTGACATCTTCAGCTGATGCCAGGGGTGTGAGCAACCGTGATACCAGTCCCTTTGAAGGAGACTCTTTACTAGAAAATCTCTCTACCACAGGCTGAATTACTCTTCTCAGTCACATCTCCACCTTACTGAACCATCTGAAGTCTAAAGTAGAATAACTACTTGCAGAAGGATGCACAGATTTCACCTGGATGCAAAGAAAAGGACAGACCTTCAAATACAAAAGCGTAGAAGAAAAAACATAGAAAAACAAGAAAAGTATCCTCAGCACTGTGATTTATACACACTTAAGGTAAGCCCCAAATACCTTTGTCATCTTTGTCATAAGCCCTTAAACTTTAATGGGATGGCATTATTGCTCTCAATTAGATTTGCTATTTGTGCTCTGTACAATCTGCAAGTGCTGTCACCTTGATGGAAGAAATATACTAAAACTCGTATAGGGAGGGACAAGCCTGCAATTTTCTATCACTTAGGAATCCTCAGTGGAGGTGGAGAGAAAACAAGGCAACTGCAACAAGAAATCTTCAGGCAAGAAGTTTACACCAAAGTGAAGAAATCTGAATGAATTACTCTACTCACTTACTCCACAGACACCAAAACAAGACAGAAAATATGAGAATAAAGAATTGTCTTGTCAGCATAATTTGATAATTTGTGCAAACTTTAGACCTTGGGGTGCTGGTATCAACAACTCTTTGTAGACATAAAACCTGCAGTAGAAGCCATGGAGTGAAGAGTTCAAGCCCTTAAGTTCAAAATGTCTTCAGTGATTTTGCATAGAGTGTTCTGACAGCTGAAGACTAACAATTGGATTAGAAAGAACTGCAGTCATCGTCTGGTGGTTGAGTGCTGGCAGTGCTAAGAAGGTGGAAACGACCAGTTTTGCCATGGGATCAGAGTAATAGGCCAAACAGACACTCATTTACAGGGAGCAATCAAAGGGGAAAAGGTTTTTCAAGGTTAACAATAAATGGATAAATACATCAATCAATCCTTGAGTATAAGGGGATATTGTGAGCTAAATACCATTGAGTAATTAAGAGTCACAATCAGTACTTCTAAACGGCACCTTAAGACTGAGTCAAGAGCAGGAAGATGAAGAAAGTCTCAAAAATGCCTTCCTTAACCAGTTCGAAGGACTTCTGTTTACAGGGCATGCATAAATCTTGCACAGTAGATAAGCTGATTTAATTTTACATTAAAGTCTGGTGTAAATAAAGCATAAAAAATGTGAATTCTAAATGAAGCAAAGAAAAGGGAGAGAAGCTCAGGGCACTTGACATGCTAAAGGAATACTACAGAAGGCTAATTATTTTTTTAAAGATTAAGGATAATAAAACTTACGTTGGTTTTGATTCTTTTTTCACTTCACCCTGACCCCATGGTGGTATTCATGGTGTTGGAGTTGAGTCCTGTGCAAGTGTGCAGGAATAGCACAGCTTTTTTTGTCTCTGTAACCTAGGAGTAGGGAGGGAGTGTGTACGGGTACAGTGGCAGCTTCACCGAAAGGCAATGCTTGAAGTGACACATTGCTTTCTTCTTACTATGAAGTATAAGTGGATAAAGGCAGAGGAAACTACTGCTTATGAAGCAAACATCACACATGAAGTGGTGAAAAATAGAGAATTTAGTAGGGATGGATAAATAAATGTATATGCATAAAAATATACTTTATTACTTTTCAGCTGGACCACTGCCAGAAAGTTTCTCAGCTTCTTGGAGGCAGAGGAAGGAAAATACATTTTGGAAATTATGAAACCCAGTGTCATCAGGTAAAATATTTCCCTAGGACCTGCTATACCTTGGTGAAACTGATAGTATCTGGGTTTTGGGAACACAAGTTTGTTGAAAAAAGAAGGTTCAAAAGAAATCCTTTAGCCAAGGAAAAATGACATTTCAGAGCTGCTTGGCTTTGGACATCTTGCTGCAAACTCCCTGTAGTAGCAGGGGGTCCTGTTCTGCGTCCTCTGGGTATCACAGTATAAAAAGGCTGGAAAAGACCTTTGAGATCGAGCCCAGCCTATGACCCAACACCTACTCATCATCTACTACCATGGCACTAAGTGCCTCATTCAATCTCTCTTTAAACACTTCCAGGGACGGTGACTCCATCACCTCCCCAGGGAACGCATTTCAATGGCCAATCACCCTTTCAGTGAAGAGTTTTTTCCTAATATTTAGCCTAAACTTCCCTTGACGAAGCTTGAGACTGTGTCCTCTTGTTCGGTCACTGGTCACGTGAGAGAGGAGACCAACCCCTGCCTGACTACAACCTCACTAGCTGGCCTTCATCCTGCAAAGATAATTGCATGTAATTTATAATGAATTCTGCATAGCCGAAGGATAATGAACTGATCACATTATTGAAATGACAGTAATGGAGATTTTTGTTGCAGTATACAGTAGGAAACAATGGTTGATGCTGGAACTGCAGTCACTATGACAGAATTGGTCTATAAAAGTAGCTTGATGTAACTGAAAACTGGATCTTTCTTAAACTGCTCCCTTTCAAAGAATGTTTTATTTTTTTTTGTCAGAAATATGCTAGCGTGCTACAAAGTTGAATGCAAGAATGACTGGAACAGTAATGACAAGTGCAGTTGACTTGATAGTAAACCCAGGGGATAAAAGCCACAAAGGGCTTCATTGGCTTAGAAAATTTCTGTTATGATATTGTTCATCCTTTACCTGTAGACAGTGCAGCCTAACAGAAAACACACTTGAGAAACCTGGCCTCCATTTTTGGCTCTGCACATGGCCTGCTCCATATCTCTGTCTCATTTCTGCCTTCTTCAGTCCAAAAATGATTCTAATTTGCTTTGACATACAGAATATGAGAGTGCTATGTCTTTAAAAAAAATAAATGAGATTTGAAATACAGTATAGTTGTTATTAAAGTATGCTTATTTTAGTCAGACTCTGCCACAATAACATTTAGCTTATCTGAAATAAGCCCCTGGCCTCAGCCGACTGCCAAGTGGTTGGATGCTTATACTGCAGAAGATTTTGGCCACAATTAGCCATCTGATAGACTGCTTTTCCTGGAGTGTGAAGTTAGTGAGTTTGGGGTTGGAAAAGGTGAGTTTCTCTCGCAGTTTAGCAAGGTAGTAGCATTGCCAGCTCATGTTGCAGACACGGCTCACCTGGCAACTAACTGTCTGCCTAGCAGCAATGTGTCTCCTTAACATTTCTGGCTAGTTATGGATTTAGTCTGCATCTTCCAAAAGGGGCAGGCAAGGTAAGGAAAGCATATGACCAGAGTTATTCGGAGAACAACTGCATCAGTTTAAGGACCGTTGATAAATAAGTTTGTATTTTCATATGTTGCTTCAGCCAACTTTGGGATGCTGCGTTCAGATTCAGATCGGATCAGACTTCAAAGGTGGTTTTAGCACATCTCCATGACCTCAAAGACTGGACATAATGTCTTGATCTTGGTTTTGGGCGGCTGATCCGGAGAGGTGTCTTGTAGTCCTGCATGGGAAGGGGTGGCTCGTCAGTGGTCTGACAGCCACTTGCTGTCTGTGGCTACCGTCCACCCATGGCTGCTGGCCTAGAGTTTACCTCTGCCTCAAGTGAGTCCTTGCCATGGGTGGCCCAGCAGCTACATGGTAATCTCTGGAGGAAAGAACGGTAAAACTGGACAGCTCCCATAGCCTTTCACAAGGTGGTGCTAGATCTATCTGAGCACATCTAGAAATATGGCTGATATCCTCTTATGAGTATACTGTTTCTGTTATGTATATTTTTAAGTATTTTTATTCTGTTCAGATGTTCTGCATGAGAGAAATTCTGGAGACGGCTTTTGTTCATTAGCTTCAAGTTAATATCTCACACATGTGTAACCGAGCCAGAATCTCCTGCATCCTTTCTCATTTGAGATTTCTTTCAAGTTCTAATAAGTTCACTCTTTAAATTAGTCTCAGCATGTATGCAAGGCTGTCCCTGAAATAACTGTTATCCAACAATTTTAGCTTCTGTGTTAGTTGACTTCAACACAGAATACTTGACATTTTATCATCTATGGTTAACAGCACACTGTGAACAAAAAAGTATGTTTTGTAGGTCTGTTTTACAAAAAACTAGGTATGTGAGTGGAAACTCCTGAGAAATCAAAGTTAGAAAAGGTGAATGAAGATAAAAAGTCATGTTCTTGGTGCAACCTTTATCTACTAACCATATTGATCAGAAATTACGGCAGTGCTGTTCTCTCCATTACATTTATGATTGTGTCAGCATTTAGGCAATAAACCTGTATTTTCTGGGCTTGAAAAATTCACACTGAGCTGGAACTTGTTGTGTATGTTCTGCATCTCAGCATGCTAGTAGTCTCATTAAAACTGAAAAAAAATCATTAATCTCTTCTAAAATCATTAGGGAAGAATGAAATTTTATTATTTGAATTGTGTGTTGCCATGTTTGCTATCAGACAAAATCAGCTGGGTTATCTATTGCAGACTTAGCTTTTTTCACTAGGTCAGAACCACTACGTACACATCCTCGGGCTTGCTGAGAGTTATGCATCAGAGCATCTATGTAGTAGCCTTACTTATTGTAGTCTTCATGAAAGCAAATGATTAAAACCAAAGTGTATTTTTGAAGAAAAAAATGATTAATATTCCGCTTGCCCACCCCCTTAAGTGGAATAGATTTTATTTTCTATTGTCTATTTATTTTTACTTTGTATAGCAAGAACCTCATTTATTACCTATGTATAGTCAGGGAGATGCAGTAAAAGCTTATGCAATGCTGATGGGAGTTGCTTAGTCTTGGTGTTGGCTTTCATGATGTCTGTGCTGGGACTAGTAAATGGGCGCTATTGGAGGTAAGGCAATTTGGGGAAGGGGATTTAAGCAGACAGGTATTTGTTGTCATCTTGGCCCCAGAGTAAGATGCCTCAAAACTGGATGATAAAATTTATGGCAAAGTAAAACTCTTAAAGTTTTTTTTAAAGAAGCCTTTATGACAATAATTTGAAAAGATTTGTCTGTCTTTCCAGTCCTCAAAAGGTATGGAAATAATTTATTTTTTTTTATTCATTCATTATACATTTATAGATAAGTACTTTGGAAGATTTGGGATTGCAACAAGTAAGACTAACAAGATGACAAGTAGCATACTAATATATTGGATCAAGAGTGTGCTGATTGCTTTGGATGGAGATGATAACATGCCCTGTTCTGTAATTCAAACCATTGGTTGCAAAGTGAAGAGCTGTGCAGAAGTTGTAATTTCCATTCTGCAGAAAAGAGTGATATTTCAGCATGTTTTTCTTCCTAAATCTTATCAAAGAGTTAAAAATTTGAAAGTTTGATTTTGGGAAAGTGACTTCTCTGGCTTTCTTGAGGGCTAAAGTAGAGCTACTTCAGCCAAGCTGCTGCCTCTGTTACCTGCAACGTGGTTGAACCTGATCATTGCTTGCCAACAGATCCTAAGTCCGATTATACAGGCTGATGGCTTGGCAAAGAAAAAATATGGGTGAAGTTCTTGGTCAAGTCTAGGTATATCCTGATGATGAGAAAACTTACTGTAGGGATAAGAAAGAGGAGAGAGAAAAAGCACTGAAGTTTGCTCAGGAGCTCATCCTGTGGGTGTGATAGGAGAATGTGGCCATTCCAGCCTGCAGCTCTTGAGAAACAGCAGTTCATGGTTGAACTAATTCAAAGCAAAATTTCTTCATGTCTTCCCACCAAGCAGGAAAAATTTGTTTTGATTCAAACTACTTAAGATAAGTTTCTCTTGGTTTCCCATAAAAATGAACATTAACAAAAATAATATTTTCCTGAAACTGTGTTCTTCATATAGGAATCAATTCTGTAGCTGCAAGAAGATTAAATAACATAGGTATTATGTCTTGGTACAGGCATGCTTTTCTCTTTGTCTTCTCCTGCGTATTAGTTCTCCAGGTGTTTTAGTCTTATATCCAAAAGTTTAAAGATAATTGAATTAGCAGTGACGGCTTCTCCTGTCTAGGAAAATCCCATGCATTTTTATTAAAGGGAAAAATAGAAAAGGATAAAGATCAGGAACATCGTTTCTAATTCAGTATAACACTCTCCAGTGTCTCATTATCCTCCTTGTAAATGATTCATGGCCAATAATTGTCTGTGAAGAACAAATGACTCCCCTATTCCCAGATCTCCCACACTTATCCTTGAGATACCTGTATTTTGGATTAAGACTTTCCCCTACACAATCTGCACAGATGTCTCTTTCCCCTTGACTGTTACCAGGTGGAAAAGAAAGGCTGGCTTGGAAATGGTTAGCAGGCAGGTGTTCAGGGATGGCTGCGCTCACTGGGCTCTGTCTGCAGGTTGCTCTGTAGTCTTGGATAACTTCTCTTACCTCATCAGTAAGGTGTCACACAGGAGCTTGTTCTCCAGAAATGCCCTGCCTGGGAGCCTGTCATGATGGGTTTACAAATGGGGAAGGTTATCCTTTGAATCAGTATTTTTAAGGTGAAGCAGCTGAGGATGTTACTTCTGCTCCTTTCCTCAGGTTGGTATCTGTCAGGGTTTGTGCTTAACAAGTGCTTGAGAAACCACAAAAGATCAGCTTAGGACCAGGTGCCAAAGCACAGTGACTGTCATTTCTGTCTGTCTTCTGCCTTCATACCTCTGAAAATCAAACCACAAGTGTGAGTTCTTAAACACAGCTGGGAAAGAGAGGCCGTGCTTGACACTACTCTCCAATGCAAGGACACTGGGGAAAAACTCTTGCTGGGTGCTTGGCATCTTGAAAAAGACTTTTCCTGAAGCGTGAAGCATCCATCCTCTGCCTTCTGCTCAGTCCTGGCTTTATGGTCCTCTCTTGGTGCTTGCATACCTAAAATCTGATACATAATTGTTCAATTCTGATATTGTGTGGCAAATTCACTGAGCCCTGGCTAAGCAAAAGTTGATGAATGTGTGTAGTGCGAAACCAGATGTGAACTCTTTCGTAAATCCAGCTACAAGACTTTTAATGGAGAGCCTCCTACAGTCTGTGCCAGGGCTGTTTGTGTCCCGCTTGTTACAAATCACTACAAGCGTAAGCTGCCTGTTTTTCTTAGTCTGGCTTTACAGTCCTCGCAGTAGGTCTGTGCATTGATTTTGAGTGCTGCCTTGTCTCACAGCAAGGTAGGACGTAGAAAGATGCTTGCTAAGTTCTTCAGCCATCTCTGTTAATTACAGAGCCATACTGTACCGTGGGGCTGTGTTGTAGCTTTGCCACTTTCAAGTTGGCTCTTGTGAATGAAGTCTGACGGCATTTGCACTGCTGCCTTTTAAAGCTCTAGCAAAGCCAGCAGCCTTCATTTTGTCATGGTTGTGATATAAACATCACCTCTTTTTCTTTTCTTACTGGAGGAAAAGAGGGGTACTTAGAAAGGCTCTGTGTTCCGAGGTAGACCAGGAAGAGATTTTGACTTGATCTCTGTAGCATTTGCAGATTAACGCTACGGAATTGATAACAATCCCTAAAATAATGCTTATGAGAATGTTCCTATGTATTGATTATATAGATTCTCAGGAAGAGGATGTGTGAATCAAGAAAATCTCCACTGAAAGTTTTACTCTAAAAGTAAGAAGCCCTTTTCAAATCAAATCTGTCTTTCCAAATGAATATGTGATTGCTACTGTGTGTGGGCTTGAGTCTTTTGTATTTAGTATAATTCAGTCAGCTGTACAGAGTTATCTCACTCTCTCAGAACAGTAAATGAAAAAGTTTCAATTACAATTCCATTTCTTTCCAATAGGAACCATAAATGTATTTTAAGTTGGTCTATGATATTCATGCTTAACTCACTGAACTTCTCAATAGCTTAATTTATTTTACTTGGACACCCTCAAAGAAGTATTTCAGTGGTCTTGGAAATACATTGCACTGGAAGAGTTCACTTGGAGTCTTTATGTGCTAGAAAAAGTAATAAGGCTGTAGTAGAGACATTCCAATAATCCAGGTGCAGCTGTCAATAGACAAGTGTTATCTATGAGTGCATATCTGACACCACGGAACCAGGAAACTCCTGCGACAGGGAAGGTGCTTGGGTGTAGTTTGTCAGACACCAAAATAAATAACTTTGGGATGATCCATGCAGTGCCATGGCTGTTGCTAATCCTCTAATTATAGAGAATCTTTCCCTGTATCTCATACTGCCTCTGAACAGTATTGCCTGTTAACTAATACCACATCAGTATGCTTCACCTGTCTTTGTTAACACACCACTCGAAACATGCAGTGATGAGGAAGTCCAGGAACAGAATGACCTTAATTATAACACAAAAGGTGTAACAGTGCTAAGGCCTTCCTGGCTTTTCAGCTGAAATGTTCTTAAAAGCAAAAATTTGCATCCTATAATTACTGACCCCAAACGAAATCCCATAATTGGTGATGCAGCTCATTCCTCAAAGTGGTATCTGACAATTGCCTCACTCTGAACACTCATCCTGCCCTCCTGCACCAGCTTTGGTTGGTGTGCCAGGAGCTCCTGCAGCACCTCTCCTCAGCTACAGGACCTTCATTTCAAAAGCAGCTTGGAAAAAGCTGTGCAACTGTAGCCTTGGGCTGAGCACTCACTGACGCATCTTTTTTTCCTGCCATTTTCCCAATGTGTGCTTTCTAATTCCAAAGGTATTGGATGCAAAATTAATCAGGAACCTTCCTTTTAAAAACAAATGTTAACTTTATTAGACAACAATAAAAAGCTGTTACAAATTGATTTGCTAGAGAGCATTAAAAATATTGGATCTCATTTTTATATGTCAATAATATTTTTATAGTTCTATAAAAGCAGATTGTGACACAGTGATCATATTTGTCAAATATGATGAGTTTTAATTGTGCCTCACAAAACCTTATTTTGTTTTATTGCAAGAGTTGGCTTGAAAATCCAAGTTGAAATCCATAGATGTTTGGAGCTGGACATCATACAAACAGCAACATCCTACTGAGGAACTTTTTATATGTAAGTGGACACAATTTAAAAAACGTGTGCCATAAAACAGTTACCTCTGTCATTGTGAAGTCAAGCACCTTAAAATCTGGAAATGCTGCAGCTACACCATTTGCATAAATCAGATTTTCCCTTTTTTAGGCAGGTTGGAGAGAGCCGATAAATGGGAGAAAAATACCTGAGGCTCTGTTTAATTTTGTAGAGGCTTCCACAGTAGCCAGAGAATCTGTGATTTACTTAGTGTGTAGTGCACTAAACAGTTCATGGAGGAAAGAAGAATGCATGTTCAATAAGGCTGTCATTTAATTTTGAAGTAGTTGTTTGCTTTGTTTAATGCAGAAAGTGGGTATGGAATGAGAAGGGGCAGGAAGAAGTGTGTGAGCCCTTAGCCAGCTGGATGCTGCACAAGGAAATGGCCTGCTGGCATGGCCTTTGCTGCCGAGTTCCTCAATGACAGTGAGTTCAGTCACTTAACCTATGTTTCTCATAGGACTTCTGCTAAACCCGTCTCACTCTGTGGGCACTTGTAGTTGTGGCATAAATCAGGGCCATGTTTGCTTTAAAAATATAAAGTTTTTAATGATGAGTACTTTGGGGAAAGATATAGGGAATGGTTGTAGGTGCCCCAGAGTGTTTCCATTCTTGAGACTGTTGCTGTGAAGGTAGAATAAATTTAAGGAGCAAGTGGAATAGAACACTTGGGTGCAATTGGCATGGAATATGTTTGTACAGTTTAGGAACAGCTGCAGTACTTAAGATACTGCTTATCTTTCTCTCATTTCCTTATCAGCTTCTTATTTTCCGTATGCAGAAAGCTGTGTCATCTCGTCCTAGTGGAATGGATCATGCAGTAATCTTTTCTGTTTCATTGCGGAGTTGGCTAGCTCAAATAAAACAACCTTCATGTTAAACAGCCACAAATTACGCCAGATTACTTTATATTGAAGCTGGTGATGAGTAGCATTAAGGGTACTTTCTGCAAAAATAATGTTGGATGATTACCTTAAATGCTGCCATGAAAAGCACCCAGAAGAATCTATGATTTCTAGAGAAGGATTTAAATTGTACAGAATCAATAAACAAAAGAAATCAGAAAATTGACTAGGTGCTCATTAGTTGAATCCAGTTTAACCTATGTAGAGGATGAAGTAGAGCTCCACAAACATCACGATGGTGCAACTGCGTCTGTTAAGACTGTCATAAATCACCTGTGTGTGAGGACAAAACTTGTGTTAAATGTGTAAGCTTGACCCTGGTCATTGGTAAAGTATGTTGCTTTGCATGTTTATGTTATTTTGGAACAGCTGATAACCTGCATCACAAAGTTGCTAGTTTTAATGAAAGGGGCATTAACATTTCAGGGTTTCAGTCTTAAACAAATCTCATCTCTAGCTGATGTGGACAGCAAGTTGTCCTTTGTCTCCCATTACTCAAATGAACCTGATACCAGGTATCGCCAGAGATGTGATTTTAGCCATCGCTGGAAAATCATAAACGCTTGGTTTCTTGTGAGGCTCTGAGGTAAAAAATTGTTCTTTTTTCCAGTGAAAACTCTATGGTGTCTTGGCCTCCATCAGCCAGGTACATCTGGAAATCTCCCTTGTTGCTAATGTTGGACAAAACATTGATGTTTGGAAATATCCAAAAAAGCAGTCAGGCAGACAGTTCTTGTTATCAAATTCAGCAGGAGGATCAAAACTTAAACATTCCCTGCTTCTGCAGAGCAGTGGTATCTAGACTGGGCTTCAGCTGAGTTGGATGCTTGCAAAATGGCTGGAAACCCTGTACATTAGGGGAGGGTTTAATTCTGCTATTCTCTGTTTCAAACAGCTGTTTATTATGTTGCACCAGAGGATGGAGACCTTTGTGCAAGAATCATTTGAATGCATAGGAAAAGAGATCAGAGCACATTCCTGTTGCAAAGAAATCAAACCATACATTTTACAAGCCCTTTTTGTTGGATGGCACTATCCATGATGCCCCAGTACAGTGTTAGAGGGACATTTCTGTGTACAGCTCCTAAAGTGAGTTTTAGCAAGGGGGTTGTGGGTGTTGCAAAGACAGACACTTCAATGGCGAGTTTTCCATCAAGTCCTATAGCATGAAGCTCTCCTCTTTTCTTTGTCCTCCTCTTTCTCTCCACCCTGCCCCTCCTTCTCCCCGCTCATCTCCTGCTGCCAATTTTTGTTATTTTAAAATTTAAATCTTGGCTCTCCTGTGGGTTTTAATAAGGTTCAAATAAATTATGTTCATGTTTTTAGCAAGTGACAACTCCCCTCCAAACTCAGCTAAATGTAAGCCAAAATCAAGTACCAATACATATAACACGTATCAGTCATTTTGCAGTGGGTGCATAAAGGCATGGCACAAATGTTGGTAATTTTGGGGGAATGATCAAGATCTCTCTCAGAGCATGGCAGTCCTACCAGGTCTCCGAGGGACTGGCAGCTTGGTTCATTATTACTTGCTGTCACATAGGGAATTAGATATTTACTCAGTAAAGTGCATTTGTTCACATGTTAAACAGTAGTAATGTACTCAAGTATGAAAATCACTTTTAAACCAGGAAACATTGAAACCCTTTGTGCCTTTCAGATGCTTTTGCATTTGAAAAATAGTTATTCTGATAAGACAATATGAAATTGTGTTTTGGAGGGATTTTTATAACCTTTTCAAATGGGTATACATTGAATAAATTGAAATGAAAAAAAAAAAAAGATGTACTCTTTCTTGTCTGCTACAGTTTTCAGTCATTTATATCTCTCTTTCATTACCAGGATGCTGCATGTGAGGTATGTGGCCATTTTATATTTTGGGTTTGGTAAGGTTTTACTGTGGAGATGAGATTCCTGCTGTGGTTACTGCTATATGCACAAAGACATGTGAATTTATACTTGCCTCCGATCCTGTGGCTACAATAAATCGAAATGGGAGGGAGAACTCTCACTGTGCCAGTCAAAAAATAGAAAGACGTGAGGAGGGGAAATGAAGTTTAAGCAAGCTGGAGAGCCCAAGGCAAAAGAAGTTCCCTCTGGTTTTTGCAGAGGAGAAAGAGCTTTCCTTGGATCTCTGCTTAGCTGTGCAGTAATTCTTGTACTATAAGCTATGCTTATCCTAATCAAATGACATTCACACAAAACTCCCCTTTCTTACTATGTGTTTTTAATGACCCTTTGATCAAAGTAACTCTTGCGAATAAGTTATATTTGATAGAAATTTATATAAATCTTCTTGGTTCATTTGAGTTCAGTGTGCTGGAAAAAATAAAAACCTACTTTATATTTTTCAGACAGTATTTTTTAGAGTATTTTTTTCCACCTCAGCTGTGAATGTTGTTTAGTTTATCTGAAGGACTGTGTGACCTGACCAGGTTTGTGCTGTTGTAACCCTACTGAAATCAAAGCTCCCCATACTCAACTGGGGGTAGGTCCTTTGTGGTTGGTGCCGGGGAATCTGACTTTGTGGGTTGTAGGTGTCCTGGTGTGAGGTTGTGTGTGGGGTTGGGGACAAGGTTCTGAGAGCTTTAGCATGAGCTGAAGTTTAACAACGCAGGAGACCATGGCTTATTGAATTGTAACAGCCTCCGGTAGAGATGCAGTGTATGCTCACTCTCTCCTTTGTGATCTTTTTCTTCAGTGTCACAACACGTAAGCTAACCAACATCAAAGGCTCATTCCAGTTATGCTCTGATGTGTATTTCTCATTAACCACCTCTTAGGAATATTACACCTGCTACAAAGGCTTCTTTCATGTATGAAATAATTGGGTAGGGGTTTTTTACTGGTATTTTTTTTTCATTCAAGATAAAGAAGTGAAATGAAAGCCAGTTAATTGAACTTGAAGGTTTTCATAGCTTTTCTGTTCAAAGCCAGCAGTCCAGTGCACAAAGTGACCCGTGGGGAGGTAAGACACCAATGGTTCAAAACCCTGCTGTTTCTTGGAGTGCAGACTTGAACTTGATTTCCTCTGTTTCAGAAAACAGACCCAACCTCCAGGCCACTTCTTTCTTTCTCTGCAGAACAGAAGCACAGAAACAAATATGTGGGTATTTATAAGTAATGGAAAGGTTCCAGTGAGAAAGGTGGATGAATCAGGACATCTGATTTTTTTTTTCAAATAAATGTCCTGGCAGAGATTTGTTGTAGGCAGTTAATCTGCCTGTTAAAAACAGCCTCTGTTATGCATACTTCCTCCTTTGAAGTTGGAAAATGGGAGTGTCACCCTCCTGCCTCCTCTTATTTAGACTCAGAAAGACATGGCTACTGTATCCAGTCAAAGGGCAGTTTACTCATTTGTGACTGGAAATTTCCAGCCTTGATGCAAAGTTTTTGAAATATTAGAAAAAAACAAATTTCAACAAGTTATTTTGAGTGTATACGCCACTCTAACCTCAATTCACGCTCGGGCTGTACTAGGAAGGTTTCAGGTCTATATGTTTAATGAAGATTAGTGAAAGGTTCAGAAGTACCTCAGCTACTAAGCTGGGATGGTGGGAAGTGTTTTATTTTTTTCATTAGTTTTCTTTACAGATGGATCTAAAGTAGCCAAGGCAGACACTTGTGTGGACCCCAAAGAAAAGCGTGTGAAGGGATGATAGCGACAGGCGTTGGGTATACAGAGCTGGAGGATTGCAGGTATTTTGTTTGTAAGAACTGTGACAGCAGATGTGAGGCAGAGGAAGGTTTTACTCAGCAGTGTGATCTCAGCAGACAGTGTTTTCTGAGTGGAAGGGTTAATTCAGCCAGAGTTTAACTCCCAAGCTCTTCTGTCCTCCCCCTAGTCAGCTGCAGATGATGGACTTGCAAACTTAATGTTTGCGTGCCCTTTTCTCTTGACTTGTTGCAAAGAAAAGCTCCTCAAGCTTGCTTTTTTTCCTAAACCACTCTTAAGTAGCATGTTTTCTACCTTTATTAATCTCATTTAAATAAAAAAAGATTACTTATGGCAGTGAGCACGCTTACAGTGAACAGCTTTGTTGAACAAGAAGTGACATAATTATTTGCTTATAGAGAAACATGCATATATGCTGTATTGAATCACTCCTTGTGCTGGTGATGGGTGCAGGTTCATGCCCTTATTTGCTTCTGTGCCTCTTTATAGAATAGGAAATTAAGTACCAGAAACCAAATTCCTCTGTGTTTTTTTGAAACTTGTTGTTTGAAAGGATGAGTGTGGGGAAAAAAAGCTTTTTAAAAATTAATGTTTTATCCTTTTTATGAAGGAATGCATTAAAGCACTCAAAAATCATTAAAGATTAATAAAGAAGAGAGGCAACAGGAATAATTTTAATTTCCTTTGTTACCCTATATAATGATAGCCTTAGGGTAGAATGAGAAAAATGCAGAATGTATGAATAGAAATGTATCCATTAGGACTATACTATTTTTGCTTCCCTTGACATGGATACGTAGCTAACAAAAATAGTGTTACAGTCCAAGTGCTCACTCTGTAAGTAGTTTAACTATTAGCTATCATAATGTGCAACAATAAAATGGCTGTACGGAGGGGTTTCTCTTTCTTCAACATGCAGAAGAGTTCTAGCTACTCAAAATGTCATATTCAATTTAATCTTAAGCACCTGCATCAAATTCTTCCTTGTAATGCTATCAGGAATGCATTTGGCTCCCTAACCTGATGCCAACATAGCACAGCACTTTGTATCTGCATAAATAATGGTGAAGCTGGCTGGAGGTCAGCAGCGCATGGTTTAAGAGGCCAGAGCAGGATCCCCATCAGAGCTCCTGTTTAGAGGATCCTGTACCAGGCAGAGAGAATGCTTTGCAATGCCTTTGTATTGCTACGTTGTGTGCACAGAGGAAAGCACAGTTAAAACCTGGCAAAGGAAGGAGAAGCTGAGCCAAATCTCTTGTATCTCTACCACTGGGTGAATGGAAAGAAATGCTGTGGTGGTGGTGATGAATAGCTATTACACTGAGCTCACCCTTCAGCCCTCTCTGTTTCAGTGCATTAAGGTCCCTTTGGTTTTGTGCCTGTTTACAGTGAAAGTTCTTTTTCTCTTGATGAAGGTCTTGTACTGTGTTTGCTCTAAAGGTGCTTGCTTCCAGTAGGCTAATTGTATGGTTCAGTCATTAGCATTTATGATGCTGAGTCGCTGTAATGCTCTCAGGTCCGTGCTCATAACTGTTTGTACATGTGTTTCCTAGCCTGTATCATAATATATCTGGATTTATGATTGCTAATGAACATGGGAGGCCAGTTTGCAAAGCAGAGCAGATGGACACATAATCAGCCTAATGACTTAATGTCACAAATGAGATGACCTTGCAGTTACCTATTATTCATTTCTGCCAAGATTGTTCCTGAAACCTTAATACGGACTCTTAGGGCTGTTGCTTCCCTACTTAGAGAAGCTGCTACAGCTTTATCACCCTAGTTGCACTGGCCCGTGCGAAAGTTCCTAGCAGTAGCAAGAGGATGATGAGTTTTGCCTGAGAAAGCTACTTTTATGTTATGTCTACCTGCTGTTTTATTTTATCAGTGCCTCTCCCAGATGATAATTATTTCCTTGAAATTTTAAAAGCTTTCCTAAACATCTTGCTATCATGTAGTCTCTTTCATGTGTGCCATGTGTTCTTGCATTTGTTCTTCAGTTTAGTACCTTTATTCCTCCTCCTCAAATATGTTGCATGCCTTGTTGTGTGATCTTATTCACAAAAATCATCATTGTCTTTTACCTTTCCCTTTAATATAGAAAAACATTTAGATCTGTGATTGAGTCCTCATTAAATCAGTAGGACTTGGAGAGATATTTAGTTTTTATTTGGTGTTGGAGTAACTTGAAACATTAGGGACCCAGAAACTACCATGAACTCGCTCATTCCTCCTGAGCTACCCATTTTTTTTATTTTTATTTTATCCCCCCAAATATCTCATTATTGAAAAAAAAAAAGGGGGGAGAGATGTGCTCCATAGTTAATTTTGGATAGCTTTTTGAAGAAAGCGTGCTCAGATGTGCCTGCTTGTTTGTGGGGAGAGGTCAGGTCTCAGTTCCCATTTCCAATATACTTGTAAGAATGCAAGTGCCACTTTCATTCTGGGCAGAGTAGTGTTTGCTGATGTTTTTAAAAGTGAATAGGTTATCCAGCTGATAATCTCAGACCTATGAGCTTCTGTCATTTTTGTACAGCAAAAGCTTTCTTAATTTCGCTGTTGAAAAGAGTCAATTATCACAAGAAGTAATTACTCATTAGTGCAGTGGGGAGGGGGGAATAATGTGGCATCAATTATATGATGTGCTGCTGATCTATTAATGTTGTCCTTAGTAGGTGCATTACCTAAAGAAAAGACATGAGGCACTTGTTTTCCTTTCTAGGTCTCTATTTTATGTTTGCAGTTTTTCCGAAAGTTATAAATTAAGTTGTTAACTAACTGATTTGTGGGACATGTTTATTGTACCAGTAATTTTCGGAATCAGTTGTAAATTACCTTCTTTTATTTTTCCATCTGCATAATTATATTTTACCCTTTTGCCTATGTGCATAATTTGTTACCCTGACAACCTTTATCATTCTAACATTTTTGTGGGTTTTTTCAATTTTTCTCATGTGAAAGTGACACTGAAAATATAGATATATACCTCAGTGATATGAATTTTTAAGTGACAGCATTATCTAAGGCTAAAATTAATTAACATGTCTGAATGAAATAAATGGAAAAATCGTTTTTAAACTGCATAAAACTACATGTAAAATAGCCTTTTTATAAACTGGAATTAATATGGAAAAGTCAGCACTGGTTGATTTTTTTATTTTTTTTTAATAGATTTACCCATTTGAATTAGTTTTACTTATGGAGATGTGAAATGTGGGTAACTAGTAATTGTTACATTGGCTAGTTGAGTAATAATATTCTCATTGATCATCTATTTTGAATATAAAGATCTCCATGGAAATCTCTGTGGTACAGGTTGCTTTTTCAAGTGGTGCCATAATTAAAACAAGGTAAAGGACATGAATTCACATTTACTTTACTTTCTGCACAACTACTGTATAGTCTACTGTAAGGATGGAAGTATAGAAATTTGTCTCTTTTTTTATATCTGTAGCCTGTGCTCTTTCTCTCTCTTTAGACATGTCTATATATAGTTGAAAAAAAGCAAACTCAAAAGTGTGTCTGTTTTCCAGTGTCATGGTAGATGATATAACATTACTGACATTAACATTAAATTATATGTAAGGGGCTTTATTTGTACTTTTAACCTGATAAATGGTGTTCCACATCAGGCTTTGCCACATAGAAACTCCACTGATATGACGTAATGAAATAGGCAATGATAATGACCTAGGAAAAAAATGGAAAGATGCTGTCTAACTAAAATCTGATGTATTACCTAGAGGGTGGCTTTTTCAGCATCCAGTTACACCACCTGTCCCAGAGAAAGAAAAATAGAATGCATAAGAAGACAGACCTTAAATTCTGTATATGATTCTTATTTCTTAGATATGCTACATCTAGAGGAATTTTAAAATAAGTTATTCTCGAAAAAATTTATCTTGTTAGAGAGAATGGTTTGATTTACAGCTCAGTTCCTAAATATAAATATAGTTTATCTTTTCCTATAGGTTGTGCTGGAATGTAGTCATAAGTTGATTAGTTTTGTCAGGTTTTCTTCATTTTTTTTCTGATGGATGGATGTGGAGTGCCTGGCTCTTGCTAGTTCTTTCTCAGTCAGTTGTTTTAAGAGGATTTTAGCTCAGAATCTCCAGAAGCATTCACATGATTTCAGCTTTCCAATATACAGAAGAAGTTGCAAGTTTATAGCCTTTGAGCTTTACAAAATGCTAAATTTCTGTTGGCTCCTTAATTGTAAACCTGAGGTAGCTTTTTGCAAGCAACACTTGCTAAAGATGGGCTCACTTATTCTGTCTTACGTCAAATTCTGCTACATGCCGATGGGCTTCACCATGCCACAGTGGTTGTGGCACCAAGAAACTGCTGGGAGGCAGCTTTTTCCTCCTTCCCCCCAGCTTCCCAGGGGTCTGCTGGGCCTGGGGTGGCAGCAGTTGTCTGTTACCTGCTCAACAGAGCTGGGTGCTGGGGTGCTGGGAATATGTGTTTGGTGACCTCCAGCTCCTGTTTGTTCTCTCCTGTGGTCTGTTAGCTGAGGAAGAGCCAAGTCCTTCTTGGTCTGTGTTAGCAGGTGCAGATATGTGTTCCTGACCTCGTACATGCATATGAAGCAGCTGTCAGAGAAAAAGTGCTTCATCAGGTTTAGAAAGCCCTAAATATGATCTCATAAAGAGAAGCATTGACGTGTTTTTTGAAGTACAGTAATTGGCATATTTGTATATATAATGGATGTATCAAATGCTTCTGCTATTCTGACTGGATTTACTGCATACTATCTTTCCCTGCACTTAAGAAAGAAAGGTTCACTCACCAGTCTATGATGACAATGTCTAAGCCATATCTGATTCCAAAATTGTGATTAATTCATTGGGTAACAGCTCAGTTTCCAAATATCCAGCTGTTGACAGGGTAAAGATTAATTTTTTTGATTTTTTTTTTTTAAATTGGGATTTATAATGAAATGCACTGCAATTTCTACAGATTCATTCTTGTAAATTCGGTAGAACAGTGATTTTGTTTGGTTCATTCCAATGATTGAATTGGTTTTGAGGGCAAACTTTTGATTAGACTAACTTCTAGATTTAATTAAGATATTGTTTTGGTTCAGTGTGTGTATGACTCTTTTGTTAAGCAGTGTTTATGTTTAAGAGCACATCTTTGTTTTGTTGGTGGTTTGGGCTTGGTTTTGCTTGTGTAGTAACTGTAATAACAGGTCACCTTATGGTAGATTGTTTCTTTTAGTCATCAAAGTGGATCCCAAATGTCTAATCTAGGTGGAAACCAGCTGGTCCATCTAAAACCTTGGCCAGTTACCTGTGATTATCTTCACAGCAAGATGTTCTTTATTCCTCTAAACATTCCCTGGCTTTCACTATTTATCACTTTTAAATACTAAACCTGTTATTTCACTCTCTCTTTTCTCTGAATGTGTCTCATTTTAAGTTTTTAAATGTTGCAAATTCCCAGCTTAACGTAAATTTTAGCAATCGTCAGCAATGCATTTTGGAATCAACTTAATGCATTAGCAATTTGAAAAGGTGGCAGAAAGTACTGGGTTTGGAGATATACAGGCTGGGGTTGTTTACTTAGCTGGAAGGAAAGGTAGGATGAATTTTACCAATTTTTCACAAACTATGTATAGCAGATCTATTTATTTTCCTTCAGACCAGAACTCTGTAAGACTGGCATCTACAGTCTAGTAATTGGATGCAAGAAAAATAAAAAAACCCCATTCAGCCTATTGATTGTAATCTTTTTATTGATTTAATAGTGATACACAAACCCATACTTTAAAGAGACTATCTACAGCATAAGTTTTTTAGATCTGGTTTAATAAATCTTCAGATACGAGACAGGAAATGAAGAATCAAAGTTCACTTAAGAAAATAACTTTTGCGATATTGTACCTTAGAAACTTGTTTGCTGGTGACTTTGGCAGATAGTTGCAGTAATATTGCTAGGATGCAAGAATTCACTTTTTGTAGCTGACGTTGAAACAGTTGTGAAATATCAAGAAAAAAACCAGCAAACACAATTAACATGAAATGCCCTGATGTATTTCCTTCACCTCCTGAAAAGGTACTGAGTTGTCTTTTCTGGCATTTATCTGTTTCGGTTTTGTTATAATAATTTCACTGATCTGTGAGCTGACTGCTTTAAGTTGTGTCTTGTTTAATAAAAGCATACATCTTGATAAAACAAACAGCAAACAGGAAGGTTTGAAAGCCACATGGTTTTATTTTTCTGCCCAAGAAGAAGAAATAACCCCTCTTCAGTTTAGAAAGTGTTTGAATTCATTAGATTTACTATTTGGGGTAGATATGATAGATTTTTGTAACATTGAGATCTATAAACAATTTTTCCAAGAAAGCTTTGTCTTCCTTATAAGGACCATGTGATTTCAATTTCAGTTTCCTTGTTCTTTAAAAGACTGTGCAGTGTTTCTTATCAGGATTTTACTTATCCCACTGAACATTCTATTTAAAGAACATACAGCAGATAAAAACACAAAGTGATGCAGCTGTCCTAAAAATAGGTGGAGATTTTTCTATTACTGTTATATCTGCAATTTTAAAATACACTGGAGTGTGGATGAGCCTAAAAGCAAAATTATTTGATCACAAAGCTATGAAAAATGGCTGTTGCTTAATGGAAAGATGATGTGTGAGTAGTGGATTTTCAAAGTAACCATTAAAGGGATAAGGACTGGCAGAATTATACAGTGGAAAGATTTATAGCTCTTTGCTTTAGACATTGCAGTAATTATTACTAATGTGCATAAATGCTAGATGAGTATGTGTGGTGTGTGGTTTGAGGAGTACTTGCATTTGCAAGGTCCAAATCCAAGTGGAACTGACTGAGTTTACAACTGCATTTTGAGTAGAACGCATAAATATAAAGTAAGCCAAATAGTTCCTCAGAGAGCTGTTTATCAAATTGTCAATATCTTTTTCATCATGGTAGTTTCATGAGCTTTCATTGATCTGTAGTGTTTAAATATAGTCCTGATATATGTGACACGATCCTTCCTGAGAGAAGGATCTTTCTTACTCTTCAGAGAGCTATTAAATACACAGCTTAACACTTCCATTTATTACCATGGCTTGTAGATTTTAACATCAGCAAATTATTTTAAAAGGATACATGTTGCTTCAAATGCAAAATAATTGGTAATGATGATAGACAATAGATTAAAGAACCAGGCCTTCAACAAGAAAGTACTGATGTGCACAAACTGGAGGTAACTTCAGAAACTGGAAAAGATCTGATACAAATGGGCACCTTTTGGACAAATGTGCTTGTTTGCTTGTAGATAACATGGAAAGGACTCCTGCACCCTGTTTTGCTTCAACATTAGAGTAAAAACTTTCTTTAAATATTTGTGATTTGGATATAGATAAGGGAACTTTCAGGTTTATGGAAATAAGTAGAAAACTGCTATAAGTTGAAAATGCTACATCATAGGACAAAGGAGAAGTAACAGTTACCAGAGACTTGGCATTTGGCTAATGCAAGGCCAATTGACAGCTTCCAAAACTGTATCACTAGAAAGAAGCGATTCCCCTCTTCCTAAATTTATCTGTTTACTTCCAATCAGCATGTACGATTTGATGACTTCAGCATAACATGTATTGCTTATGTTAGGCAAATCCTTTATTTGCATCTGTGTTCTGTATACAACAAAATAATGTAAAGCAGCTCAATTTTTGCACTTGGATGAGGCGCTCTCCCTAGGCCCAAGGGGAGACTGCCAGATATATTACAGTAATTTGGACCCGTGGGCACACCTACACTGCCCAGGGTTTCTCTGGCTTTGCGTCGATGTCTTGGTAACACCATGCGTTGTGCTGCTAAGCTTAGTGAGCTTTCTTGCCTGCACGTTACACTGCTACTGAGAAGTTACTCACCTATAAAGCGCTGACAGCATGGTCATCCCTGCCGCCGATTTTTAGGGATGGCCAAAGGGAACCTGATGCGTGTGTTTACATGAACTTCTCAAGATCTGTCTGATTAGAGCTAAAATTGCCTCCTGATTTATTGGAGCTGATGGCCCTTAAGCAAAGACCATTAGTCCGCTAAAAGACTGCCATTTGACATAAGTGGGCTCTAGATCAGGCTTCATGTCATTAAACAGCTATATTTCCTGGTTCTTGGAGATGAATGCACTGGATTCTTGCAATGATATTTGAATGGAGCATTATAAGCCTGATGAAGGAAGTAATGGGTGATATTCAGTAATGTATTAATAAGTTATAAGGGAAATTGGAATAGACGACAACAATAACCACTGAGGCCCTCTGGAACTATTAGACTTGTCATTCCTCTTCCCTCTGTCACCTCCCAGGAATCAGAAACTGGTGTGGAGGTAGAGAACACAATACTGGGGATGTATATCAATAACTTTGCAACCAGCTTCAAGAATTCAAGCCTGCTGTGGCTTTGTGAAAGGTAGCTAACTGTTCCCTGTCAGCAATGTGCAGTTAAAAGTATATTTATGGGAAAACCAACAACAACTGCCTTTGAAGTCTTAAAGCCTCATGTAAAAGAAGTTCAAAAATGCCTAGATTAAAAAAAAAGCCAATAAAGTAAACAAAATGAACTTGCTGTAGCTGTACATATATGAGTTTTCTCATAAAACTGAGAGGATAGTGAAGAAGTCTTTATATATAATTTTTTTCTTCACAAAGGCTGAGGCAGATTGTGCTCTTTCATGAAATTAATAGTTCTAAATACTAAATTTGAAGAAAAAAATATGTTTCAGGTAACATACTGCATAGAATATTTAGAAAGACATCTGATTTTATTCTCTTTCTTGATTCTGAAAAAAGCCCTCAAATATCTGATGCCTGAAGTGAGTAAAGCCTAGAATTGGGCTAAGTAATGCTGTGCTGTGTTTGCAGTGACTATCTTCTGCCCAAGCAAAGGCTGAAGCTGCTCTGATCGCTTGTCAGATTTAATTGTGGTAGTAAAGTGAATGTCCAGGCCATTTCAACTGTCCGCTGTTGCGGATAGGTGCACCATATAATTTTTCCTGAACATTTATAAAATGCATAACGTATAAAATTATGTCTCCTTAAAATATTTACATCAACTTAACTTTCTCGGGAGCATTCCCACTGTTATATGTGAGTGCTTTTCTGCAGTGCCTACCTAAGCAATACACTGCTGCACTGTCACTTTGTGGATGGCTTTCGCTGAGCAGAGAGAAGAGCTTTTGGGGGATTTGAGGTGTTTGTTTCTCGGAGAGAGGGGGACAAGAACAGAGAGCAGAGTGTAGTAAATCCAAGTAGCTGCCAAGTAGCATGTGATGTCTTCCTCCATTGTTTCTTCTGCAGATTTATCCTGTGCAGTCTGTTCAATAGCAGAGAAAAGGCAGAAACCAGAGAGAAATCTGACTGATTTTCAAAATGGTACTGCAGGCAATATATTGTTCAGATGAAAGTTATTTTTTATGTCCTTCCTCATTTTTCATGGTCTTAGCCTTAAAACATGTACATATCAAAAAAGGTTAATCTTATCAGTTAACTCGATGGTACAAATGCTAATCTTGCATTCTGAGCATGAATAACAAACGCTATAGTACAGAGAGAATTAGAGGTGAACTCATTTTTCTTTATTCTTTATTATAGAGTTCAGTGCTTGCACTGCTCCCTTCACTGAAAGAGCCCTGTAATCACCCTCTGCGCTTCCTTTTTATGCTCTCCCACTACTCAATTAAAAACTCATTAAACTGCACACCTGCAGTGTCTTTACCCTGACCTGTAGTTTTTAACCCCCTACTTCTACATAATTATAATGCAGCCTGTGGATTGCTTGGTTTTGGTTGAGTAAAAATGACAGTAAAGCTTACTTATGAGAATAAAAATTTTGTATTATTTAAAGCCAGTTCACAAACAAGAAGTGAAAAGGTTTTTTTGTGAGAACTAAGGGCTAGAAATGATATTTACCATGACTTTCTGAGTAGATAGGACAGGGTAGAGTGCTAACTGGCCTGGGGACCCCTGGTAATATTTACGTTAGATGTACCTCTCAAGATGGCACTGTTACGTGACTCTTTTGAGTCTCCCTTCTTGGCGTAGGAGCTTTGTTAAATCTGGGAGGAAATGTTTTGATTCTGGTTCATTTTGGAGGATCTGTTCTAAGTAGCATGAGTTCAGGGCTTTTTCATTGTGTTCTGGTAGAGGCTTCCTAAAGAGGACACTGCCACTATGCGGTTAGTGGTTGGCTGTATTCAAGGAGTAATGTAAATACATAAGATTCACTAGGGAAACATCTGTACTTCAGGTCTCTGTTTAGCTTCTCCAGCCATAAGGTTTCCGCATTTTGCTAATGATTACTGATGATTTGCTAGGATGGCAAGAGAAGCAGCAAGAACACTGAACCGACAGGCTTGAACATTGTAACTAACCCTCAGTGATAAGTCCTGTTTGCTGGGACTTGAGGTATTTTTTTCTTACGTACTTTCTTAAATTTATTTCCTTCCGAGTCTAGCATTTAATGCAACCATAGCAAGGTTTTAGAAGGTTTCTTTTCCTAAACTCTTTACTTACTGTCACTGTAAGATCCCAGTGGTAAAGGAGCTGCAAGAATGCAAGAATGATTTTTACGCTGTGCATCTTTACAGTGTACTTTATGCACTTTTTCTGCCTACGCTAAATAAATTTTATGTGGTACTGCCAAAGAGTCATTTGAGTGCTTCCTCCTCTAAAGTTTTAAATGACAACAAAATGAGGGATGGCAGGAGGGCAGTAAGTAAGGAAGAAGAGGTAATTTCAGGTTCTCATTATTTAGTAAGAGCCAACAGAGACAGTTCATATGCAGGGGATAGGTGAGAAGTCCCAGGAAGGAAGGCACAGGTGCTTCAGAAACATGAGGAAAACAAAGGAGAAGGGAAAGATGGTAATAGCAGACCAGAAGAGTAAGTGGGAGAGCTCAGTCCCATGTGACACAGTATATTTCCCTTTTTCTCATGAAAGGCTTAGCTGCAGACAGACTGACACCCTCACAGCAAATGAGGTGTGGAAACTCAATGAGGACTGCCAAATGTTCAGCAAATGTTCCAGCCAGCAACAGTCCTAATAATAATGTGTGTGTTCAACAATTCACAGGAACATCTTTCCTGGCTAGTTCCAGTGCTGAGTTGTGCTGCATCCGACAGGGCCAGCATGTGGGAGGAACCTTTGGGAAGCGTGCTGAAGTTGTGCCTTATTCAGGATTAGCTGCTGTCTCTGGGAGGGCTACACGGCCAGATACAGACAGCAGTCTCATCAATGCACACGTGCTACCATTGCTGTGCCAGCTGATAGGTAAATATTGCCTCCTGTTGAAGTACAGGGATGCCTTAGGTGGTTCTTCTACAGAAGATAACTATACTGCAGATACATGCAGTGCAGAATAACAATCACCTGTCCCACTACAAACCCTATCCAGACTCTTACAATCTTCACTGGGTCTAGCAGATAACAAGTGGATCTCCTCTGAGAATGATATTTTCACAAATGAACCACACTCACCACGAGGTCTGAAACCTTTTTTTTTTTTTTTTTGGGCAGGGGGGAAGAAGTCTTAGTGTGTAACTTCAAATTATATGTAAGAAGGCAGCAGGAAAAGAAATCAGCCTAATGCTGTGGCTTAATGAGCTTTTATCAAGGACCAGAGCAAACACATAACTGTCAGTTTGATTGCAGTTCACAGCCAGAAAAATTGTATGCTTGCTGGGCTCCATGAGGAACACCTATTAGTGGGAAGGATTCCTCTCTGACGAAGCTGAAAACTCCCTCCCCAACAGGGGATTTTTTCAGTTGCTAGTAAGGGTTTCCCTGGGCTATTGCTGGAGCTTGCAAACTCTGAAATACTAAAGAGAATCCTAACAAATCGAACTAAAGATGCAAAATGTAGCACTTGGACGCAGCACTTAGCAACAAAGGAATGCAGACAGACAGCAGGAGGCCATCCAGCCCTGTACACGGGATGGGAGAAGGGAGATTGTGCTAAACAAAAAATGGGAATAGAAATCTGATTTTCTGCAGATAGTAATTTGAGGACTTGATCGCAGAGTATGAAAGTAGATGTAGCTGATATAGTCTCTGTATTTTTACATATGTTTACACATATGTGATATTATTACATACATTGCAGGGCAGGTGTTATTAATGGCATGAATTTGTTAAGGGTCACAGAGCAAGAGGCTGTAAATGAATTGCACACGTTCTTTTAAATTAAGAGCTAGAAATCTTGTTGAATTTTCCAGCCATGTAAAATTTACCAACAGTTGGTACAACTACTTGAATATACAGTTGCTTTGTAGCATGGACAACATGGAGCAGAATGTATGTAACACACAAATAACAATTGCAAAGTACCATTCAACTGTAAAACATAAATGACTTGTGCAGAAATTTGAAAGCACTCTAAAAGTGACCTAAACCAGTTTTCTCTGCCTATTAAAAAAGCCAAATGCATCTTTTTAATGCTAAATATGTGTTCCCTATTTCTTTGGCTTTCTGGGGATGTTTTTAACAATACCTCAGGCTCTGGGATATAGATAAGAGAGAGGAGGAAGGTGAAGAATTTTAAGTGGCACGACTAAACCATGTGATGGCACAACAGCTTAGCAGACAGAAGTTTATGGGCAATTACTCAGTCTCATAATGTTTTTTCTTTGCAAAACTCATGAAAGATTTTATTGAGAAAGTGTCCTACTTTTCTTCCTTTCACAATCAATAATGAAGAATCTATCTTGTCTGGGAAACCTAAGAGTTATCAAGTAGGTTTTTATACCAATATTAAAGATGTTTTTATTTGTAAGAACATTTGTGATACTGTAAACCCAGGTTCACTTGGAACATCAGAAGCTCCAAGCCAGATAACTAAGATGCTGGCTTCCAGGAGGGATTTTTATTGTGCAACAAAAGTAACAATTGAAATATATTTTCTTAATGGTGTTGGAGTTACGGCTCATCAGAGCTACATGTTTATTCTCATGGTTTAGCCCCGACTCAGTTAATTCTGGCAGCTAAAACCATGCAGCTGGGATCCCAATTCTCTTCCTCCCAACACCCAGGGAACAGGGAGAGGAAAATGAGAGGAAAAAGACTTGCAGGTTGGAAAATAAAACTACAGCTTTAATGAAATAATAATAACAATAAAGTAATAAAATATATACAAATAACTGAGATCGTGCCCCCATACCACCCCTCGATGACTATACATCATCACAAATACTGTAGACCAGACACGAGAGAATGTGGGTCCATGGCTAGGAGGGAGCTCCACTCAGAAACTGGATTCGGGAATGCATGAATCCAGGATCAGGAGAAACCAGACAGACAAGGTCCTCACTGGACATCGGCCATAGCAGAAGAGAGTGAGATCCTCATGATCTCTCAATTTTATAGCGAGTATGATGTATGTGGATGGAATACTTTGTTAGTCAATTTGGAGTCACCTGTCCTGCTTGCCCCTCCCTGCAGGTGTGACCTTTTTTGCCAGCCCGAGGATGGCCTTGGTTACTAGAGGAATAAGTATAAGCATTGGCCTTTCTGCATAGCAGTGCCCATTATCACTTCTAGGAGAACCTCTCTGAAAAACATGCAGTTAGCTTACAAAAAATGAAGTTACGTAGATGAGACTGAGTTAAAGTCAAAAAACTGACTCTAATTTAACTCAAACCAGAATATTTATACAAGTGTTTTGGTCATATCAAGCAATATTTATGCCATAGTACAACAGCTGTGTTCATTGGCATGCTCTGATTGTAGGCTTTGGCGTCTGGGATTCTTCTTTGCTCAGCTTTCTCCTTAGTGGATGATGTTATTTATCATCATACTAAAAATGTGAATTGGCTTTGTATCACTCAGTGTGACGTTTTGATATTTTCTTCTGAGTTGTGACTAACAATGAGATAATTTGGGAAAAGCAAAATCCAGTAGTTTGGTAAAAAGAATGTAGTTGGAAATGCAAATTGAGGACTGCCCATGATTTCCCTGTTGTGCCCCTCTGTGCAACAGTCCTGCGTATTGTTGCTGCACAACTGCTGCCCTGTTCACTGCCCATAATGAGCTGCAGTTACAGTAACTCTTAAGTCTTTTTATCCAGTCAAAAGGGAGTTCTTGCCCTATTCACATTACACCTGAGTGGAAATAAAGCAGGTATTGTCCTCCATAAATTATTACTGACTTTTACTGTCTGTCTGTCTCTCTGTTTGATGAGAGCCAAATTCAACAGGCACAGATGTTTACACTGGTCTCAGCTGAATTTGTTCAGAAATGGTTCATAGCATAAATCCGTAATCAAGGCAAAAAAAAGAGAAACTATTTTATGAAGACTGAATGCGTATTGAATTTATGCTTCGTATGCAATTATAACAAGTAATTCTTATGATGTAAAAAAGAAATATCTGTTCTACAGTTCTAAATCCCATGTTAGAAGTACTTTGTCCTTGAAAAGCTTGCCAAGGGCTCTCTCCTACAGAGACTGAGTAATAGCTAGCTTTAAAAAAGGATTAGCACATGTGGTGTTTCATGGAATGGGGCCTAATCCTGACTACGACTTTTAGGTTCCACCAAAGTGCAAATGCTAAATAAGATGGAAAGTAAATAAAAAAGTCTCCTGAGGTAGCATCTAAACTGTTGTAGTAAGAGGAATATTTTGAAAAGACAAATAAACCTGGCGAATACTGAAAGACACTTTTCATTTTAAGTTGACATTACTTTGTAATTGTGCTCCTAAAAGGTGTGGTGTAACAATTTTTTATTAAGATCTTAAGAGGCAGCTGTTGTCTGTGAACAATCAGTTTCTAATTGCTAGTTATGGTATTGTTATCAGGACTAACTTTTGGCTTTTACAACTCTGGGCGGTATGAAACCTTCTGAGAGTCTTTGCTGAATCTGCATGCTCTTTGTTCTGCTCCTGTTTGTAGATGCTTTATGTGAGATGTGTACTCTTCAACTTACCTTAAAAGGAAAGTCATAACTTCTTAGCTCACCTCCATCAGGTGGAGCTGGAGCTGCAATACCTCTGTAGAACATGTATCCCTGAAAAGGGGACCGCTGAGGTCCATGCACCCATCAGCCATGCAGATGTGTGCTCCTGCAGAGGGCTGAGTAGTGCTTTGCCAGAGGCTGCTGTTTCAAGGTCAGTCGGGAAGTTGCGGGTACCCTCTGCTTGCCCTGGGGTCTCTCCCTTTTTTGAATCCCTGAGGACCTCAGAAGAGCTTGTATTGATCGGTCCACCTTGGACCATCATCATTGGTTTTGTGATTTCCTGCTGACATCAGTTTCCCAGTATCATTTAAAGAGCCATCAGCTAGTGCCGCTGCCATTATACTGGCATGGAAAGTAGATGTTTCTACTGAACAATAGCGTCTGTAAGGCAACTAAGCCAAGATACGTTCACTGTTCACTGTGCTTTTGGGTTGTCCAGGTGGGGCAAACACATCTTCTATATTTCCTGTTTTTCTGTGAGACAGCTCCGATTGGCGAATTTGTAGGCTCACTGTGGAAATGTGCTCAAGAAAGAAAAGATTAGTGTTAAAATGACTGTATTATCCAGGGTAGGGTGCCACACTCAAAAGTGCCTTTATGGTTGTTTGAGCTTACTTATCACTATTGTTCACAACGTTTGAATAACAACTATCTCTCCACTATCTCCTTAGAGAGGTCACAGAAATATGAAAGTTCAGCATGTAACCCCAGTAAGTACTGTTGGATGAAGTATTCTTGGTACTCTTATACGAGACTCTGGAGGGACTGGGACATAGAAAAATCAGTTAAGGATCCAACTTCTTCAGGAGCAAAAATATTCTGACAAAATTCTGAAAAATGAAGGACCAAACCCCCAAAATTCACCACTGGTGTAACCAGGAGCAACTACAGCAGAATGAGTAGAAACAGGCAGAGAATTTAATTCTGTATATTTGTGCACAGAGTGCAAATACTTTAACAGGAAACGACTATGTAATAAAGCAGGATTTATGGTTATAATTGTTTGTGCTGACACACAAACAACATGATCGGTGGGTACAGTCCTTGGCCATCTAAGCAATTGATTAAGTTTCTCACAGTTAACTGCATTTGTGTTGAATGCAGAGTACATCACACGACTTCCATTGTTATTTTTTGTATTTTAAATATGGCAGAAGTCTTATCTGAAAATTGAGATTAAAGGTAAAATTCAGTTTACTTGCATCTGTGTAGCCTTCAGAAAGGCTGCAAGTGTATAGTCAAGTGTCAAACCTATCCCCACATTTTAACATTTTAATCTTATGTCTATATTGAAAATATTTTTCTGTAGCGTAAGAGATTATTACCGCATTTCAACCAAAAAAATTATCATAATACAGCCAAAATGATTGACACTTGAGTTTCAGCCCTTACTTACGAAGAGCTTGTGCAGCTTATTTAAGTCAAAGTTCAAATGCTACTAGAATCTGAATGCCTATTTTTGGATTCGTATAAACACAAGCAAATAGACAACATTTTTCCTTAAATCAAAATTTCTTTTTGTCATCCAAGAGCATTCTTCTCTCAAGGAAGCTTTTAGAAAACTAGCATCAAAATTCTTGTTTTGATTGTATGTAAAATCTTTTTCTGAGACTGTTACAATGGGATAAGTGAAGTTAAATCCAGTGTCTAGTGATTATTTTTCCCCTCTTGTGAATTTCCTACGATTTCTCATATGATCAATTGCTAAGTCTAGGAAACCAGATCCATATGCTTTTACATTCCCTAAGAAACTTATCTTGCCTCGAGAAAGAAGGAACAGCTAAGGAGAAATGGTTGTGCATAGCTAATACGCAATCCTTAGCCTCATGGCGCAAATCTGCCTCTGGAAGGGTAGAGCATATCTCATTTTATCCCCAAAATGTAAGATTCTTGTGTTTGTCCATATTCAGTGGTTTCCCAAATCTTACTAGGCAGCTCACTTTTATCCTAAATAAGGATGGCTTAGCTATACCCCCTCACTGTGCAGAAGGCATAACTCTGGCAGGTTCTTTGATAGCCTGTATTTTTCAGTGACCATAATCCTCCCCTTTGTAAACACAGATTCATGACCACATGTCTTCTGCCTACCCATAGCTTCTTGGCCAAGTTATAAAATCAGCACTTGTCAAAGGCCAGTCAGTAAGAGACCTAAAGCTTGACCGGTCAGAACATAGTTTGCCTGGATAATAGCTGTCTCTAAGTCTTGTGATACTAACAGGTATTTGGGACATAACCCAGAACTGTAAGCTGCAGTCTTTTCTTTGAACAAGCAAAGTAGCAAAACTTGTAAAGTCATCTTTTCAGAAGACTAAGATGACAATTGCAGGGCTGTTTATGAAAGGAAGTTATCAGTCTCAGGATATGAATTCAACACATCATGCTCTCTGCACATGCTGTAATAACTAGGTATGATGCTGAGCTAATGTGATGCATTGCTGGGAAAAAGGGCAACATCATAGGAACTAGAGATGCTGTTCATCTGCTAACCAGCAGTGTCTTGCATGAGGAACAGTACAGCAGTCAAGGAGCTATTGGGGTTATTGGTCATGGATACCCAGCCTAGTTTGTCTCACATGCAACTTCTGGCAGGCTTACGGGTGCCTCTGGCATGGTTTGTATGTCCTTAGCAAAAAATTAGTCTCTCTCCTGTGTCCTGGTTAATGCACACCAGAGAGCTGAGATGACAGCGGGATGGGAGGACCGTATCTCTCCTTCCAGCTGGAAGCGAACAGCTCCTTTTTGCATGAGCTCATCTCTCCTGACAGAGAGTGTGGGGCCAGGCTGGCAGGTTTAAAAAAAAAATTAAAAATGTGATATACAGCAGCACAGGTGATAAACTCCCAAGTATGTCCTTCACTTCACACTGAAAATTACAAGGGCAAATAATATATATCTTTAAAATTTTATTGGAATGCCATTACCTGTCCATGGGTGTGTCTTATGGTGTGTAGCGTATGGGTGTGCTACCTGACTACAACCTAAATTCCCTCTTCCACCTTCCACATAATTAATGAAGTTGAAATGCCTTAAGTACGAAGTCAAGTCATTTAACTGAAATGGTATGTGTTGTAATTAACATGTTATCTCATTTGCATAATGAAATCAGATGGCTTTACAATGTTTAAGCTTCTTTAGTTTAGATGTAATTGTCATTGTGTCATTCATTATTAACTAAAAAAAGCTACAAGAATAATATTTATGAACTTTTGGAATGATTGATTTAAAACTAAAAGCCAGAGCAAATTAAGTACCTTGTACTGATGTGATCTGGCACCAGTGAAGGACAATAATCATTTTAAGACTCATTTATTTAGCCTTAAGCTCTTTTACAGATCTAATGTTAAAGTAAGACTAACAGCTTGAGATACAAGATAGACATGCTTTGTGTAAGACTTTTGAAAATTCCCTGCTTACAGACAATTAAGTCATCTTGAAAACAATGTAGAAACCAGAAAATTTTTCTTAAATTTACCTTAACACTGCAGCTCGGGGTAAGAACTTGACTTATTCTGAAAAGTTTGTATGTTCTAAATGTGTTTTTTTTAAGTTGAAATCAATGAGCACTCAGCTGCTTATGTAAATGTGGTAATCAAATAAGCAGTTCACAATGTATAGATGTTTGGATTCAGTCTCCAGTTGAGGTGCATGTGTGTTTTTCCATGTGTAAGTCCTGTGGTAAGGAATTTAGAGTGTCATGTCCTGTGTGTAGCATCTTTCAAAAACATGTTTTAGTTCTAAATGGACTGCTACGGATCTATGCTGGCCCCTCAATAAATTGCTCATAGATTAGAGGCAATATTATCCTGCCTCTGTCTGGAGCATTTTCTAGAAGGCACTGAAAGAACACAGTTAAAAACTTACTGACCCCAGTGGAGCTGCGGAGAAACCTCATCTTAGTCATTCGTAGGCTCTGCTCCTCAGAAATCATTGCATTAAATGAACTACAAAGTTCATGACCAAGCTTCTTACATTGTGAAAAGTGATTTACGTAAACTTGGAAAACAAGGGCTTCCTAGGAAAATGTTGAAAAGATAGCTTTGACATGAGAGGAGCACCACACCAAAACCTATTCACAAAAATTCCTTGAGGAAATCTGGTGAATTGACTGTAGTTAAAACTTTGCAGTGTGTGTATCTGGGATTGTAAGGGCTTGCCATAACACAGTAACTAAACACAATAAAAAATGCAGAATAAGAAAGGATATACAAAGTGCTGAGCTGAAGAATGCCTGCTGAAAGCTTCACGAGTCCCAGATCCAGTCTCTGCAGGAAGAGTAGCAGTGCTCAAAGCCTTTCTAATCACTCATTCTTATCTGAAGTCTAAACAAGGTGTCTCAGTTTAAATGAAAACTAAGGTGCATATCTGAAATTAAGAGATTTTGATCAGGACAAAATGTATAGAGAAAGATAACAGTTCTTAACTATGAATATATATGTATATATAACCAAAACCAGAACAGGACACACAACAACACCAAAACTCCCCAAAACCCCCACCTTAAGAAATTAAGTTCTATCCCTGCCCTTTTTGGTGCAGGACAGCAGGACGCGATGTCACCCTCTCCTTGTCCTTTTGTCCAGAAGCGTTGTGAGTGGGGGGGCAGGGTAGAGGTGAGAGGGGAGTGTAGGGTAGCAACTCCTCTGCAGGTGACATCGACGTCCAGAGAGTCTGCAGCAATTCCAGGTAGTGGCGAAACACAGTTTGGAGCTAAGAAATCTTTGTCAGTGAAAGTTTTTTATTAAAACTGGTAACTTTTCTGTAAGGTGAGGCCTCAGTAGAAAAGTGCTTACGTAAATCGGTGCATTTGCAAAGAAAAATCTTTCAAGAAAAGTTCTCATTCAGTTGTACTTCTGATCCATGTAGTGTGGGAGGATGGTTTTTTTAAGATAAAGATTTTTCATATTCCAAGCTGGTAAAAGTAATAGTCCTTTGACTGTTGTACCTTAAGGTTTGTTCTGTTTTTACAGGTAACTATTTTAAAACCTTGAAAACCGTTGTATACGGAACAGCTGCTGTAGCAAATGTATCCCTTGATGTAAGCAGCATAAAACATGAGGAGGTCTGCAAACCGAAAAGTTACTTTACTTTAAGGTGTCACAGACCCAGTAGGAAAACCCCAAACAGGACTCATTAACAACCTGTTCAGAAAAAAACAGACTATAAAGAGAACGTTTCTGAAGAGCTTCAGGCATATGTTTTCTAATGAATTAGAAAGCGAAAGTGAATGTTACATTTGCATTTGGTAGAAGAGAGAAAGTAAAACTATTATTAGCAAAGGTCTGGGCTGGAACTTGAACTTAATCTTCACAGATGTGTTTTCCTACTCAGCTGATCTTTGAAAGCCCGTAGTCAGGATGTGCAAAATGCAGAATGTTGGAACAGTCCGTTTCTCCACTCACAATCTGTTACCGGAGTTAAAGACACTGAAGTATAAACAAGGTGCAGAAATAACTGGGATGCGATTTGCCCATCTTTAATATTTGTTTATATGAACTGGAACATTACTTTTAAATCTATTAGCTCCTGTAATAAAATCTAACTTAAATTGTCTTTGTTATCTGTTGATCTCAGAAAATATTGCAAGTCTGCACTTCATTTGTGTTTTGTTTCAAGAAAAAATATAAACCCTTGCTCCTCTGGATTAGTTTATAAAATACAGCAGCTCGTAAACAGACTTCTCTTTGACCTCAGTGGGAATCTTCACCAGAAGAAAGGTCTATTTTCATATCTTTTGGAAGAAGTTGCACAAAACCTGATAATTTTTTCCCTTCTGTTTTAAATGAGAGATTCCATTATTTGATGCACTTCTGGCAGTTATCATATACAGACATTAAGCATAGATGTGACTCTATATAGAGCCATTTCTAGTGCATTTTATAAAATGTACTGGATGTAAAAAGAAGGAAAAGGACGAAATAGATGACAATAATGGCATAAAGGGACTTAGATCATTGCTTTAGTCTCTTTTTTTCCTTTAAAATAGTATTTCCTATAACCTTGATGTGGGTCTTCATGTGGATCGCCATCAAAATTTTTGATTACGGTGTTCCAGTGTTTCTCCCTAGCTGCAAAGTGGGTTACATTAATCACTGGATACTGATATTAGATCTATTTAGCGTTTATACTCAAAAATTTTTAATGGAATGAGTGCTTTGCTTTGGCACTGTTGATGAATGCTGCAATATGAAGAGTTTAAACAGGATCCAGAGAAGGTTCCTTACCCAGCTTAGACTGCAACAAGCTCGTGGTGTTGTGGAACCTGTCAAAGTGACAGTACTGCTCATTTAAATTAAATTTTGCAGAATCACCTAATTACTGCAAAAGAGATGGAGATGAATATTGTCCTAGAATTCCTGTATTGTTTTAAATTACTTATGTATCAATATATCTGAATTTTTTTAAACTGCATACTAAAAAAACCCCCCAGAACCCAACCAAGAAAACCCACAGAAATCGCTGTTTAATTTTAGAATTACAATAAACAGGAAGAAAATTAATGAAAATCATGGAAATGTTGCTGTGGAAACAAGAAAAAGAACAATGAAAAACACCTTTGAGGAGATAGGTCAAGAGATTTAGGTTGAAAATGCGATGTATTTAATTATAACGGAAGAAATCTTAGGGGAAGATTTTTATCTTCATTTTCGGTTGAAAAGTTCAAGAACAAATAAGTTATCTACTGTATTAAACACACACGCTTTCTTTAAATCTGTAGATGAGTTTATGCCACGGAAGCAAAATTGATGAACAGAAAAATACTGTAATTGGGAAAAAATAGTGAAGTTGCGGCTGCAAAGATGTGTTGGATTGAAGAAAATAGTCTGTTTTCTTACTGCTTACAGCATGTGCTCCATAAAGAGATATTGATTTACCTGGTCAAGTATACCACAAAATGTGTGAGGAGTACCTCATGAAAAAAATACTTTCTGTGTCTGTAAATCTTCTCTGCACTTTATTGGATGGGATGGTCAATAGCAGAAAATGCCATTGTGGCTCCCAAAGTTCTGATGCTGTGTAACGAACTTATGCATTAGCAAAGCTGAAATCCATATCAGGATTTTAATCAGGATATATCATGCCCTCGTTTTTTTTTTTTTTTTTGTACCCTGGTTGATGTGCCATAACAAGAACACCAATAAGAATGCTAGAATAAAAAAATCAGGCTATTCATAATGCCGCTTCTCAAGCACTGCCATCTGAGATTTGCAAGCATGAATGCTAGCGTGGCAGGATTTATGAGCTGTTATGCTCTCTGTTATTGCTTTATGCCTTTTTTTTATTTTTTTTTTTTTTTCCAAGCGCAGCGGCCATAAATTGGCTCGAAGTATTGAGAACTTATTGCTGAATCTGCTGTCAAGCTTAAATTTTGGATCTCGGTCATGTTGTATTTTCCAACAATTTCAAAGGCTTGTTGGAGGAGTTAGGGGTGTAGTAGAAATGTCCTGTGGGAAGATGAGTCTCAGAAAAGGGCAATGTGGTGGCATAGAGGAAGGAGATCACCTTTCATTATTCAATCTTACTGTTATTGTTTCTGAGGACAGAGAAGCCTGACATATAATTAACTTTCTTTTGAGTGCAAATAAAATAAAACAAAAGAGATGCAAAGTAGATGACATAGTCAATATGGTTCTTGGAAGGAGCGGTACTCTTCTTACTACTCCCAGGGGCGTGTTCCTAACAAACTGAGAATAAATGATTGCTCCAGGCAGTCATGTAGCTTTCCTCAAATCCAATGGGCATAATACAAATGAAATATGGAAGAATTTCGCTTTATTTCACAATATTTAACTTCCTATTTCACAATTAGGAAGAATTATGTTTAGAAAGGTGTGTTAAACAGCATTCAGAGTTTTGAGGTGGACTTTTTCTGGGTAGTTTTTAAACATATATGCACAAAATCCTCTATGAGCAATGCTTTGCACAAGGCTCTGTAGCAGCACAGACATTGTTTTGGTAATGAGATGAGACTTATTACGAGACTGAAATTAATTTCTCTGTTAAATTTATCTGTGAGGAGCAGTTATAAAATTGCTTACAGCAATCAAGATACTGGTGACTTGCCAGCTTTTTAACAGATAAGCAGTTTTGAAATAATTATTTTCCAATAGTGTCATTGAAGTTGAGAACATTTTTGTTCCTCCTACTCTTTCAGCTTTCTTTTTAATTAAGGCGGGGGGTGGAGGCACATTTCTAGAAATCTGTAATGAACAGGCGGTGAATACCAACTGTGAATATTGTACTTCTTCCTCCTTTCAAGTGTTCCCATGAGACATTGCAACACTTCAGCAGTACAACTTCTGTACTGTTCTGTTATATTTTTAGTGATATGTATGGTATGTTGTAACCCATACCTGGCGTACTGTTAAGTATGTCTATCAGTGTGTTATAGGAAAATACTTACATGCATCTTTGTACTTAGCTAACAAAAACCATCTATGCTCTAAAGTTATGTAAAAACTAAAATTATGGAAAACTAATTAATGGACGTGTTAAAATGCATTTCACACCTCTAATCAAGGTGATTATACCTAAATGCAAATTTACTGTGAAATGTAAGTCTCATCTCATGTGAAGGGAATGTAAGGAACAGATTTACTTCTTGGGGTTATCCTATGTTTTTTTAAACCAACCTTGTACCCTAGTTGCTGTGTGGGCCATACGGTCACTTTGAGACACTGAAAGGGCTGCTGGCCTGCTTCTGTTAGAGGTTTGCTGCAGAAGTTAGGGAGGAAACGGAGGACTTGGCTTCCTATTGGCAGACTTTATGTAAAGTCCAGAAAGGGTCACACATTATCTCTCTGCAGGTGGGATAATGATGCGGAGAGGGGAAGAAGGGAAAGAAGAGTTGCTTTCAAAGACAAAGACTTTAGTCTTTTCAAAGACAAAGACTTTCAAGACTTGAGCATTTGTCCGATGGAGTAAGATCTTCCCCAAAGATGGGCAGAGCATGGCTATGTGCGTGGCAGGAAGGACAGCAGAGCTCACTGCTGTTCTTGGCTGGGCAGAGAGCACTTGTCTATCTGTGGGGAAAGAAGGGGTAAAAAAAAGACTGATTAGGACATTTAAGGCATCACACACCAGAATGTCTGTGGTATGTGTTGTCCAAGCCAGCATGAGGTGTGATAGGGCTGCAAATTACTTGTTTATAACGATGAGAGCATAGTCACTGCAAATTAAAATGTTGCTCAAATCTACAGGGTATTATTTCTACAGTTCAATTACACACCTACTGTAATTTTTTACCTCTTTTTTTTCGCTCTCTGTAAACTAAGGATAATTATTGATAAGTTTGAAAAATTACATAGGCAACTTGTCATTTTCTAAACTTACTAACTTTCTAAAATATATTCCCTGAGTCGTGAATAAAACGCTTTTATGAGAGCAGGAGAATTACAGGTAATATGTAGTATTGATGGATGAAACTGGATGGGAAACAAAGAAAATTAATTTATTATCTTCTCTTTTTCTCTTCTTTAGTTAAGAATATTTCAGATTATTTGCAGTAAAGGAGCATTCAGAAGCAATGATGAAGTGTAGTGGTTAACAAGATAGTAACAGAAAGAAAAATAATTTAGAAATTTTATTGTTGATGAAAATGTATGGAAGCAGCTATTCTTGGTTTTTTTTCATGTCGTTGACAGAGACAGCAAGGACAGGCTTCTTTACCTAATGACCCTGGAATTGTTTTGGGTTTGCTTCAAAAGAAATTTTTCTATGTGAATCTTTTGCTATACAATAAGAAATAAGCCTTACTTTTCACATTAGAAATCTGTGAAGGCATAGATGGGCCAAAAATGTGAAATGGGCCAGAGAATAAGTCAGAGCAGGCACCAGCCAACATGATGTGGTTTTGAGCACCTTAAATAAGTTGGCAAATTTCTTGATATTTGCCATTTCTGAATTAAACCCAGAAACACCCAAGGCTCCCTAAGATATTTGCGTGTGCGTTTTTTCCGTCTCAATGCTCCCTTAGCTAAGGAATCAGATCTCTACACTATGTCCTTCTAAAGATAACATTAACCCAAATTAGAAACTCTAGAGCACTGGGATAGAAAAGTATTCCCTGATTTTTGTTCTGCATTCTGGTCTGCCTTTGGGATGTAGTTGTCATTTCCTCTTTGCATATCTGCAATTCCAAAACTAGCACATATCCTTTCTTTCCAGAGGAATTACCTGTACTAAAATGATCCTGCTGGTTCCTAATAGCTGTGCAGTCAGATGACAAACATCTTTCCCATTGTCACTCTTCAGTCCCTCTGTTGCCAGTTTCAGCGGGGATATATTATAGAGAAACAGCTTGAAAGAATAAACTGTACATTGACAGCAAATTTTTTTGCAGAACATGAAGTTGTTGCTTCCTTAATACGGAAAAGGATAAGAAAGAGAAGGGAGGAGAAGCAGGTGGGAGATCAGAAGAAAGAATATGAACTCCTCAAAGAACAGCCACTGTCTTTGCCCTGTGTGGGGCTGATCAAGTGTCAGGAGGGTTATCTCGGTGACAATAAGGGAGCAGTGCTGGCCCCTGGCAGGACTCCTTCCTCCTGAGAGACGGGAAAAAAACAAAAGCAACACTGGAAAGATGCAAAGCCTGAAGGGCAGGCAGAGGTTCGTGAAGTGGCTTTAGAGGGAAGCCTGCAGATGTTCGAGACGTTTGTGAGAGGTGGGTGCTGATGGAGAATGTGCTACGTGCACAGTAGGCTTGGAGCATGAAAAAGGGTAGCGTAGGAAGACGGAGAAGGCTCAGGTAGAACTTAGCAGATAACTGCAGTTCTACGATTCCATGATTTTCTGAGTAAGTTAAGCTGCTGAAACTAGGCATGTGAGAGAGGTTTTAACATTCAAAATATGGCAGAGTAGGGGTACAGCTAAAGAATCCTCTTGGCTCCAGTAGTGTTTGTGAACTAGTGATGTACAAAATGAGAGAAAATGCGTATGGATCACCCTGAGGGCTTACAAGTGCTTATGGTCCCTGTGTGTGCTCCGAGTTGCCTTGGCTTGGGAAGTCAGCAGGAGTACTAAAACTACAAGCCAACCCGTTTCTGTCAGGTTGCACGTTCTTGTTGATCACTTCCTTAGTTAGAGCAATAAAAAAAACAAGAACGCAGATGTAGGCAGTTAGGCTTTGGCTTGACCATAGACTTTCTCAGCTGTTAAGAATAATTTCAGAAGAGCAGACTTTAGGGAAATATTTTTTGCTTAATAAGTCACAGCATCTTGTCAGTCACATAACAGACAACACATCATTTTATAAACTGTTGTACTTTGCCTGGATATAAATGGATTGTAACCGATAACCCATAAAAATTAATAGTTAGTTGTAAGATTTTTAATGGAATACAAAATATCACAGTAATGAAAAAGCTGACATTTTAAGGACCAATAAAGCAACAGATTAATCAGAAGAATGTGTTAGGGGAACAGCTACGTATACTCTTGGCTATGTAAAATGGACTCACCATCAGAAGACAGTAAATATTACAGGATAAGAATAACCAAAAATTGGAGGCGATCAAAACCCCAGGAAACTGAAATGGGAGTATGTGAATTTGTAAGAGACTGAAGGAAGAAACTATCAACTAAAAAATGCTTGAAAGCTAGTACTTTGACAGAGTTGCATTCCTGGATGCTCTTGATCTGGACATTAGCTTGTATGGTGCCATGCACACTGTCTCACCATGGGATCGAACGCTCAGAGCAAAGGTCTGAGCCTGTGCTGTTTTATTGGGTTTTGCTCTTTAACTTAATTAATTGGCCATTTTCCATTCAAGTTAGGATTTTTATAAACCTCACAGTAATTTCATTTTCACGAATTCTATTTTCCTACAAGAGGGATGTAACTGTTTCCTCATGACAGAGGGAATCAAAGAGGAAGTCAAACAACGCATGGCCAAATCAATATCAGTAAGTGAATGTCATTGAGTAATTGATCTGCGTCCTCCACAGGATTTTTCAATACGGCCTGTTACCATAATGAGCGGTCAGCAGAGCAGAACTTGTCTAGACAGAAGATAAAGGCCTCTGGTGAAAATTTTTCAAATGTAAATTCAGAAAATACTGGAACAGAGGGCTTCTTTGTTTTTTGTTATAGATGCAACATTTTTTTCTAAATCAGCACTGGTACTTCCTTAAATTAAGAATACAATAAACACTGGAATAATTAATGACATTGTATAACTGTACAATCGTTATTTTTAAGGACCTTTTTACCGAATTAATCAGTATAATCCCTTTAATAATTAAATACTTAATTTTCTTTAGAGAAAATAAGTAAGATTAACACTCTATTTTTTTAGGTAATTCATGGTTATGAATTGAATGACTTGCTTAAAATCAATGTTAATAAATATTGTATAGGATTCTTTTTTAGCCATAAATACTGAGCTGATTGAAGAAAACAGAGAACATACTAATGGAAACATATCTTTAGGCAGTGATAAGATTTTTGCATGTTTGTTGCAATTTCTATGAAATTGATTTCACTCTTCCATTGGCGAATGGAGCCTTGTATCAATCAACTGAATACAGGCATGAGCAAGTGAGCACTTAAACATAAATTTCCTCTTGCTCAGCTGCTGTTCAGGGCCCCCGTTGTAAAGCTCTGTCTGATGCCTTTGCCATGCCTACAGTCCTGCACTTGGCAGGTTTAGGACCCGCATTTCACAACTATTACTTTAGGTGGTTCCTTCTACAATGTGTATATCCCATTGAGGACTTTTTTATTGTGCTGAATCTGGTCTGCATGTGCCCAACATAAGGATGGCACCTTACCTAACTGAAGCAGAAAGGGCACTACCAAGTTACTGTAGGAAGGCAACAGCTGAGCTGGAAGCAATTTATTTGATAAGTGTCGGAGGAAGGACAAAACTGTGACACTATTTATGGCCTGGAGGTAAGCAAGAGGACATGGTTTCAAGCTTCGCCAGGGGAGGTTTAGGCTTGACTTTAGGAAGAAGTTCTTTACTGAGAGGGTGATTGGCCATTGGAATGCGCTGCCCGGGGAGGTGGTGGAGTCACTGTCCCTGGAGGTGTTTAAAGAGAGGTTGGATGAGGTTCTTAGTGTCATGGTGTAGTTGACAAGTAGGGGTAGGTGTAGGTGTTGGGTCGTAGGTTGGACTCGATGATCTCAAAGGTCTTTTCCAACCTTATGGTACTGTGATACTGTGTGTATCTGTTCTGTGTGGGTTCTGGCTGGGAAAGTTCATAGTTCCTGAAGTTCATATCGTCAAGGTTATTAAGGTCAAAACTCTCAGCTGGTGAAAACCAGGACAGATCAATTACAATTTAATTGTTCATAATTTTGCTCTTAAGTGAGCCAAGTAACTTCTGCTTATTACACCAGGCATAAAAGGCATCATGAATATGGCCAGGATGTTCGTTTGTCTTCCCTTCTCTGTGTCCCTATCCTCACTCCCTCAAAAAATCAAATAGTAATACCTAAGGGATAAACTGAATAGAAAACTGAATAAGTAGGTTTTGATCAGCCATGCATAGATCCTGCTAACGTGCTCAATTCTGCTAGTTGCATTCATGTAAAACTAAATGCAAGGAAAACAACTCCTAGTTGGCACTGATGAGCACCAAGGGTTATCTGTGAAACAGCCCACGCTGTCAAGGGAGGAGACAGTCACATGTGGCAACCTTTGAAGCAAAGTAAAATTCATCTCGTGGAATGTGCAGCAGCTTTCATCAGAGAAAATGAAACAAATATTCTATTTTCTTCAGCAATTTATGTTTACATGTGAAGGTGTATGAATTCACCAATACAGGCAATTAAGTGGAGGGCTTTTTTTCCTTTTTCTTTCAGGAAGGACTAAGTGTACAGAGAAAATGTGAATCCACTGATATGGGAACTGTGGTGCTCAGCACTGGGAAACCATTTCCTGCCATGGAATCAGACGATTGCTTAGGAGGGAGTATCATCTCTGAAACAGTGAAAATGACTAAAGTGTGGGGCCACACATCATGGATGAAGGGGGAATTTCTGTGTTTTGGCTGCTCTGAAAAAGAGGTGAAGCGTTAAAATGAGGTCTGAAAACTGCAATAGAACTGAGACCTGCTAAACAATGCAGTATTCAAGGAAGGTAATAAATTGTAAAAGGTAATGAACGGATTTTCAGACTTGGGAAATGGTGAGGAAGAAAAATGCATTTAGGTTAAAAGCAAGCAATGAGTTTCTGGACAGGTATGAACATAGATCCTGAACAAGGGAGAATGAGGTTGGGAACACTATGTGAGTACTTACTAAAAAATCAATCTCTCTGACTTAGAAACTTTGTGGAAGTGGCATCAGACTTAATCATGTGAATATCCTGGCTATTTTAATAAAAAGTTCCAGCAAAATTAATGAAACACTCACTGCAGAAATGTCTTCAAACATGAAATGCCCCAAACTCCTGTCGGTCTGTGGATTTTGAATGGGCTGGGCAGTGCTGAGTGTGTCACTTGGGTGAGCACACTGGACTTGGCCTGCAGTACATTAACTCCAAAGACAACTATGCTAATGAAAAACATTATAAAGTGCACTGGAACCCAATGACTGTGATAGTTTGTGCTTTCAGAATATGCTTGTAAAATGAAATAGGGTGTATTCACACCTCCACCGGTGTTAATGATCAATTCTCTTCCTGCACTGCTCTCTTTTTGCCTTATAGTTTTATATTAAAAGACATCTTGAGAAACTCAGCATATGAAGATGGACAGCCTTATGCTTTTGTTAGTTGCTCAGAATATATTCTTAGTCTTATAAGGAGCAACAGCATATGGCACAAAACAATAAAAGAGCAGTTCCAGAAAGGCTTGGGATTCACTGAAAGAAAATAAAGCCGGCAGAGTAGAGCCACAGAGAAATTGCAGATAGGAGTCAGTGAGCAACTCAAGCTATATGAGGGCAGCATAAGGACCAAAAGAGAGAGTTGAGAGTTAGGAAAAGCAGAGATGATCGTCTCTGTTGGAGATGTGGTTTAGTGAGTATTCATGTTGGTAAGCCAGAGTTGTAGCACTGCACAAGAGTCAAACAAGTGAGCCAGACTTTTGGGTATGAGGATTCAGACGTGGGAAACTTGAGATCACCTGGTGATGCAGTATTCACTCACTAAAATAACCGTGCAGTGGCAAAGAAGTTCTGTTAGAACTAACACTGTATTATATTGTGATTCCAGATGTTTTCTCCTCAAAAACTTGCTCATCAGTCGAAACATGCTCATTTACTTCTTTGCCCAGAATATTCTCCCCAGAATATGTTACTCTTATCTTTTGCGCTTGTCTTTTCTGACAGTGGAATTACAGTTAGAACCTAGGGCACGCCTGACTCTTTCCACATGTGAAAGCAAAACCCATTTCTGTTCTAAAGTATCATCAATTATATGATATATTACTGATTTGGATCATTTTTACTCTAATCTCTTTCTAGTCTTCAACTGAAAGCTCTCAAGGAAAAGTGGTTTTTTTAAGTAGTAATTATTGTATGGTTCTTAATCATTATTAATAATTACATCCTTTTCAAGCATGGAATTTCTCAGCATGTCTGTGCAGAGGTCAGTAGGGGAGTTACAGCATGATTGCTCCTTAAAGTGAAGCATTTCTGTGGTTTCCGTTTTCAAAACATAAAACGAAGTTAAAACAAAAGTCGGGTCTTTATTTTCTGGCATTGCATTTCCTTTTACTTCAGTATTCCCCTTTGCCTGTGACAGCTATGGCTCCATACTTTTAGGACTGGGAGCACACATCTTGTCTTAGTAACTCAGCCTTTTATTTTATACGTTTGCCTCTCTTACACCATTTTGACAACGTGCATTTCTTTCAAGGGGGAAGAAACATACACTGTTACCAAATACAGCAGAGACAGAACATCACAGAGGACTGGCAAGTGAAATTTTCAGACAAGCACAGCACAGGCATAATCATCCTCCAAATCATCAAAAGATCAACTTTGTCACTTATAGATGGTTATATCATCGACTACCTCTTGATAACAAGGTTATTCCAATTGGATCATTTTTTGCTATGAGTTATCTGCTCCCAAGAGGAGAAATGGGGAGGAAGGACATTTTCACATTAGCTTTCCTATGGGTAAATCAGAAAACAAACTGTTATGAAATCTGTCTCCTGTAGAAACAGGAGGCAGAATACATGTGAGCATTGTATCATGACAGTGGTTTATTGCAGAACAGTATTTTTGTGCAGGGAGTAATGCAATTCTACGTGACTTTTTGAATCTAGTTGACAAATCACTGAGAGTATATCTCTCTCCTTTAAGGACACTCTACAGGAAAGCCTTTTTTTCCAGGGAGAATGAAGGTACAGGCTTTCTTTATTTCCTTGTGCATGATTTCTACTAACAAGGTTTTTGTTTCCCTCTGGTCTCAGACCAGCAAGGCTTTATGTGCCCATGTAGGGGAACCATGAGATGATTCCCACCAATCTATCCTTAACCACACTGTACATTGTATTTTCCAGATGCTCCTCTGGAGAATTGTAGTGTCATAGCAGGCTGACAGAGGGGAAAGATGAGTGAGATTAATGTCACCACTGGCAGAACCTCCTATTTACTTTGTTAGTAAAACATAATAAAAATTGGCAGCAATCATGGCTACCTCAGACTCTGATGTTGTGGGTGGCACAGGAATTTTTATGGCCATTTCAGTGGCCTTGGGAGTCTGTTCCACCCACCAGCTGCTGGCTCTGTTCTGCCTATGGTCAGCTCTGCAGCATCTGCTCTGAAGGGACAGATTGCAGGACCAAATAACAAAACATGTTCTCCCACTTCCTCCAAGTAGACCTTGGAAGGAATTGACTGAAATGGAAAAATTCCAGGCAGATTGCCTCAAATTCTTTCCCTACTCAGTTGTCCAAATATTAGCTTATTTTCACTGGCAGTCTCAGAATCATTGGATTCCCCACCAGCAAAATGAGTTAGGATAGATGTGAATACAGTTGGGTAAAAAAGAAAGGCTTTAAACTCTTTGTTTTACAAGAAGGTGGATGCAAAAGGCCACAAGCACATTATTCATCTTAGCAAGTTTCTTTTGAAGTAAATTTTTTTTTATTTGATTTCTAATTATTTTTTGGAATCTGTGAATCTGGTCTACAATGTTGGGGTTTTGTTTGTATTGGAGTGGTCTGTAGTCTTGAGAGGGTTTCCAATGCAGCTGCAGGAAACACTGAGCACAGACTAATGGAGTGTCGAAGAACAAAATTAGATAAAGGATGTAGGCATCCTTATAGGCAATTTAGAAGATTGCAACCTAGAAAACTCCTCCTTAGGTTAGGATTAATTATAGTTGAATGTTTCTCTTACTAAAAGAACAGGGAAGGAAGAAAGTTACATGTGTAAATGTATATAGGGTTTTTTTGTTGAGAAAAACTCTGAGTGAGTTGCCTTGGTTTAACTGAAACACCTCAGCTTAGAGGACCGTACTCAGAACCCTGCTCTATTAATGGAAAAAAACAGGTGTTCTGGTCTCACAATGCCAGTGAGATGCACAAAGTTGAAGGGAGACCACCCAGCTACCTGGATATCACTATAGCCCTGTTAATGTCATCAGCAAAGAATATGTCTGCATATTTTTGACAAATGACTGTCTTTTTCTTAAAAAAACAGTGACAGATTTTGAAAAAATGTTAATTTATGTAGACACTAATGAATAAGAAAATGCTTTACAGTATCTAATGTTAAATCATTTACAGGATTTTCATTTGGAATTTCAGATTAAACTCTTCATCTTTCTATTTTTATGGGATACAAGTTAATAATACTCATTTCAAATCAGACTGAATTTCAAGTGATTTTTCCTCCTCTGCGGATTTGCTATCTTTTCTCATGTGCAACCTTGACAAATTACAAAATCTGGAATTTTGAAGCAAAGAAGAAACTAATTTTGACTGAATTTTCATGGTGTTTCAGAATATATCTTGTATGTTTTCCTTTGTAGGCATAAACCACGAAATAACACACAAGGATGTAGTGACCTGACTCTGAAATGCAGACATACATGATTTCCTATAGCTGGGAAGCTGACAACAGAAGCTTTGGGTGACTATGTTCTATTTCTTATATATTGATTAAATTTTGGATCAGTCATTAAGGAGTGATATCACTCCTATATGCGAAGCCAGAGCATTGCTATACAAACAATGTGTGTGTTATGACGCAAAGTTTTGGAAATCTTGCAAAACTTGAATCACTCAATTTAGTGCATCTCTATGAGATTTACCGAAGAACAGGTGTTCAAAGCAGACTATTGATCTGTGTTCCTGTCCCACATCATTAAATGGGCTAATCCTGATTTGTTGGAGGCAAGGAAAGGTAAAATTTGCAATAGCTTGAAATGACACTTCAGCCAACTTAAAAATATTCTTCATAGTGTTCAGCCTGCATTTCACCATCCCTTTTTACATGATCTAGAGTGAACTTAGTAGACATATATCTTTAGCAAACCTCACTTGTTTCTCAAAAGGATAAGCCTCTTTGGAACAAAGAGAAATTATGAAATAATGTGACAGGGAGGTGTGACTAATATATGACATTAAAGTTTTGATTTCTTTAAGGCAAAAAGGTTCAGTATGAACTCTAGACTGAGTGCCTGCACCTTAAAAGTGTGTAATAAGAAATAAAATCAAGTTCCATATCATTTGAAAGTGAAACTTTGTAAAAGATTTTGTCTTCTGGAGATTGATCCCAAGATTAAAATTAAAATCTCACTTAAAATAGCAGAACTGTACAGCAGTAAGGAATATTAATACCAGTTTGAAAATTATTAGAAAGAATCCTGAAAGAAAGGACAGATGTGAGTTTAGGACAAAGTCTATTAGCCCACAGTGCTGACTAATGTGTAAGATATGAGAGAAGCTTAATAAAACCACTGACTGGCAGGGGAAAGTAAAGTACTGCATGTACATTTGCATAAAATCTCCACATTTGGCCTGCTTTTAAAAAAATAAATGAAGACAATGATAAGAGTTGAGGAATGGTTTTAGCAGTTACTGTTTAAAAATGGCAAAAACAGTGCAGTGTTGAGTAACGTTACCTAAACTCTTCACTTTCCAGTGCGCTGTGGAATTGAAATCCTCTCATCTTGCTCTTCATTTAGTACTACTTGATTTCTCATAATTCCTTAATAAAATAAACATTCAAAAAGCTACAAAAAAAGCCAACTAGCTTGTTACTAGGGTATTTCACAATACTGATTTCACTGCAGAAAGATGTAATAGCATAGTGTGCCCTGAGCAAACTTGTGAACCTTGTACCTGACCTGAGGTGGGACCAGAGTCCTCCTGAGATCCCCTTCCAGCCCAAGTTATCCTGTGGTGCCATGGATTCTTGCATTAGAATAAGACAGTTAGGTTCAAATACTCAGGAGATGCTAAGCAAGGTGGGCAAACTGATAATAGCCTCCTGGATAGGCAGGCTGCAGTGCCTTTTTTTACTCAAAGCCTTGTTTCAGGTAATTCCCAAATAATGTCTCCATTTGTCTCTCCTCAAGAAGTAATGTGACTGCATAAGAGGCATGCACTGAGGCAAGCAAAGACATTTTGTGAAGTCTAATGGGCATAGAGTGCAGATTTTTAGTGTTTCACCCCATCATTCATACACCTTCTTTTGTCTCAGAACCTAAGTGATTAGGTATTTGTATTAATTAGCAAGAAATAAAATCAAGTAAAAATTGCCCAAGTTCAGACAGTTTTGCTCACAACAGTGGTGTCAGTCCAAGGCTGTGTAACAGGATTCACTTGGGGAAAAAAATCTCCACTTGTACCTGCCCTTGAAATGTTGAATGAGACTTTAATTTTGAGACCTAAAAACTGTCTCATTTGAAACAAAAGTAACGTAAAAGATAATGCATTAAGATAGGTTTCTTCTTGTACATCTCCTACTGGATGACATTAAAATACCACAGGAAATAGTCCTATCCAAAAATTTTAGTAAAACTCATTCCTAAACTTTAGTTAACATCACCTCTGTGTAGTACTTTTGAATTGGAAAAACATCATAGGTTATTGGTATTCAAGCAAGTGCACCGAGTGTGCCATCCTTACTTTAAATTAATATCTGATAAAGTCTAGAGAAGCAGTTCTGAAATTGAACTTGCCTTGTGTATTAATTAGGATTTGCTCTCAACTGTTCTCATAATGCTTGTGATGAAACAAATTGTTCTCCCAAGCCAGATGGTGCCTTTTGTCAGGTTAACTAAAATACCATGCCTGCTATATAGGAACAGTAATGCAAATGAGTAATTTTTCACTTCTTTGACCAAGCTAACAAAAGCAAACAAAAAACTATCCACAAAAACTCTGCACAGAACTTTAAAAAATGTTCATGGAGCTGTTGGATTAGATTCAAATCCTTTTGCTCTTGTTGATTCCTGCCTTACTGTTGAGACTTGTCTGGCTTCAGCAGTATCATTTGTGGAGCAGAATGACATTCCACACTGTAGGAAGGGTGAGAGTAAAATAGTAATCACGGGTGGAGTATTTGCATTGGCCAGACTTACTGTAGCCACCTGTTGTTTGTTTGCTTGGAGACCCGTATAGCATCAGTCTGCCTTCCTTCTTGTTTGATAGTAGAGAGCTCAGCAGTCCACACCATGAGAGCCTTCGATTGCAAACATTTTTTAAAAGTAAATAAAAGGAGATGAATTTGCCCTCTGAAAGTGATATGTACAGTGCTAGCCCTGAGCAAGAGATACATCTGCACAGTAGGACTTTACCAAAGTTGATCTGATTTGGAGATGTATTACCATGTCTCTGTAAGATGATGATCTAAAAAAGGCAAATGGTGCATTATAATGTATTTTCCATTTCATCTTTCTGGAAGCCTTAAGTAGTGCAATTTATTATAGGTATTTCAAGGGAGAAGCTGGGAGGCTAATGCAGAAAAATATGATGGGAATTCGAAATTTCTTGTATCTCTACAAAGATTTTTAAAAAAACCCTAGCCTTGTTTCCACCAAGACAATTAGCTTGTACTTGCTTAAGTTGTAGTTTAAATCTTTGAAATGCTGAAGGACGTTATTCTATTCATCAAATTTCTTTCAGGGCAGCTGAATATGTCTTTTGTTCATGAACTGTCTGGAGATGACTGTACTAGTGAATTTACCTTGAGTTCTTGTTCAAACCAGCTTCTTCACTTTCAATTGCTGTGTGAATACTGTACTCACAGTGCTAAATGTAACCCACAGGGAAAGGTGTCTCATTTCACTGCTGCAATAGAAAACTTTTTAAGGAGTTTGACCTGGCAAACTTTTGAGGGACTTAGCTTCTCATTTCATTAAACTGGAGATTAATTATACATCCCAGTGCTTTGTTAAAGGCATTACCTTGCCATTTTCTGTTTCCTACACATAATTTCTAGTAATACTTCTAAAAGAGGTACCTTTCTCCTAATTTCCACTCCTATAGGGTAAGAATAAGACCTTTACATACTCTGTGGATCTTCAGTATAAAGAGCAAATCCAACACTTTCAAGTAACGCCTGCATAATGAAGTTGTGAATTATACTAACCCTCTTATGTTTTCAGGGTGAAATACAGTCTAGATGTGGCATGGGAGACGGGAGGACCAGTGATCTGAGCCATTGCGTGAACAGTCTTAACTTTTTGATTAAGTTTCTATGTGGCACCAAGACTGAGAAGAAAATAACATAAAACAATCAAGTCATGAATTTGAGGAGGCTTGAAATATTGCTTATGGAAACTAGGGCTCTCATTCAAGATGTTGGGTGCACTCAGAAATGACATTTGTTAACTGAAGGTCTGATATGAATGTACCTCTATAGTGGAAAAACTCCCTTAACTGAGAGTAGCTTGACAAATCACTGCACCAGAGATTAGCAGATGATATGTTTCATGAGCTCCACTCCCCTTTTTACATATAATGAATAATGTAAGTGGCGTTTTTTTTATTGCTACTTACTGTTCAATGAGTGGCAGAATGATGTGTGACCTGAATAAATATTTAAGTGTATTAGTGTCTGTGAGATTTCCCCCTTGCTATAAAGTGCATTTAAGAATATGTCAGGCAATTCAGAAAGGTAAAAGCAGTGAACTGGAATTATGCAGAATCACAGAATGGTTGGATTTGGATTGGACCTCTGGAGACCATCTGGTGCAAAGCCCCTACTAAAGGAGGTTCACCTACAGCAGGTTGCATAGGAATGTGTCCAGGTGGGTTTTGAATATCTCCAGAGGAGATTCTACAGCCTCTCTGGGCAGCTTGTTCCAGTGCTCTGTCACCTTCAGAGTAAAGAAGATTTTTCTTTTTTCAGGTGAAACTTCCTGTGCTCTAGTTTGTGCCCATTGCCCCTTGTCCTGTCACTGGGAACCATTGAAAAGAGTCTGGCCCCTATCTCCTGACACCTGCTCCTTAGGTGCTCCTTTACAAGCATTGGTTATGACCCCTCTCAATCTTCTTCAGGCTAAAAAGATCCAAGTCTTTCAGCTTTTCCTCATAAAAGAGATGCTCCTGTGTCCTTATCGTGTTTGTGGCCCTCTGGTGGACTCTCATGAGTCTTTCTTGAGCTGGGGAGACCAGAACTGGACACAGTACTCCAGATATGGCCTCACTAGAGCAGGCTAGAGGGGGAGAAAAACCTCCCTTGACCTGCTGGTCACGCTCTTCTCAGTGCACATTGGCTGCCTTGGCCACAAGGACACGTCGCTGGCTGATGACTAACTTGTTGTCCACAAGGACCACCAGATCCTTCTCTGCAGGGCTGCTTTCCAGGCAGATTGATCCCTAACCTGTGCGATTGCAGGCGGTTATTCCTCCCTAGAGGCAGGACTCTATGCTTGCCTTTGTTGAACTTCATTAGGTTCCTTTCTGCCCAAGTCTTCAGCCTGTCGAGGTCTCGCTGGTGTACCAGTCACTCCTCTCAGTTTTGTGTCGGCAGCAAGCTTCCTGAAGATACATTCTGTCTCCTCATCTGGGTCACTGATGAATAGACTGAACAAGACTGGGCCCAGTACTGACCCTTGGGGAACACCGCTAACTGCAGGTTTCCAGCTAAACTCTACACCGCTGATCACAGCCCTCTGAGCTGGGCCATCCCCCCAGTTCTCAGTCCGCCTCACTGTCCACTCATTTAACTCTAAGCTTCCCTATGAGCATGCTCAGGGAGGTAGTGTCAAAAGCCTTGCTGACTTGTGATGGAAAACATATTTGTAGTTTACTCAGCCTCTTATTTAATGTAAAGGCTAAACAAGTTTCTGATGAATGATGACATCTTTATATGCTTTAAATTGCAGCTGACTTTGTTAAATGTCATTTGGGCCATATAAACCAATACTGAAACCGGTAAAATAACATGAATAGCATCTGCAATTATGTATGGTGATCTAGATGCACAAGATTAAAGAAAGCTGCAATGGAGATAGGTTTAACATGAGAGACCATAAATTTATTCAGTTTGTGCCAAGGGAAGGATGGTAGATGGACACTTTTCAAACCAGCAAACTAGGGATCAAACTATCTTATCTAAATGTGGAAATAAAATAACAACAGCTAAGTTACCTGTTCAAATCCCTAACTAGGAATTTTGTTCAAGATGGGATATTTCTGAAAGTGATTCAATCCATGCTGAGCCTAAAGCTGCATTTATTTTAGACCTAGCGAGGTTTGGTGCTGGTAGTTGTTTGGCTCTGACATTTTTGCCACGAGAAATGTTTGTCTCTGTGTTTCGCAGATTGTGCAAGACACTTCTGATAAACTGACCTAAAGGTTGTTGCTGTGGGTCTTTTATCTCCACATAGTTGATGCATTGTCTTCCAAAGCCCTCTTTCCCCATGCTCATTCTTCTTCATATAGGAAGACAGAAAGTGAGAGATGACTATACTAAATATTTTCTCTATATTGCTACACTAGATTATTTTTTTCCAGTGCATCACATTCACTTAGTTAAAACCTCTGATTTTTCTGAATACTACTCAAAATAGCAGAAATTCTTTGCTCTAAAGGGATTTTTTGCCCCGTGCAATTCTCGATGTTGTTTTTACTAGTTTTCTTAGTGCCTGTTTTTATATGGATTTTACAGGTTTGAGATGCACTGTGAAAGCACAGCTGCTAATTCGTTATGGCAATTTGGCTGGAAATTGCCAGGTACTGAGTATTCCCAGACGTTTTAATGGAAAGTTTCAGCTGGACTGTCTCAAGGGTGTGCTTATTTTATTTAAACTGGTTCAGTCATTTCTCATCATTTCAGAAGCTCTTGGCTTGTTACTTTTTAAGTGCAGATTCAAAACCATGTCTCTCCCTTGTTAGTATTTATATTAACAAATATTATACTAAGTAAATTGACAGATTCTAAAGTACAGTAAATTATTTGCAATTGGTAGTATTTTTAAGATGCAAGAAAGTCGAGATTTGTTTTGTTTTTATGCTAAATTTCAGTTTGTGGTTTTTTCTCCTAGTTCACTATGGAGAAAAAATACACATGAGCTTGGTAGTAACCATAAGGAAGAGATCCAACGAACTATCTTTCTCAGCTGTTCTCAATTAACAGTGCTCTCTATGCAAAACTCTGAATCGTCAGATTCTCTATCTAGAAAACCAACAGGCAATGTGTGACCATGTCTGATCAGGTTGGCCAGAAGTAATCCTGGCACTTGGTACTTAGGTCAGATGGTTGAAATGTCCCACAACAAGGCTATATTTCAGTTTATCTTTTGGGAAGGAACTCTTGTACTACGAAGTGCGTCAGCCAACCTACTTAGCCCGGGCACCTGAGTCTGACAACATTATATCATGGTGGAGGCAGAGGCTGATTAGGAGGTCATATGTGGGCGACCGTTCCTCCTAATCAAGGCTATTGAGCAGAAATTGTCTGACAGTGTAGGGATGAAGAACAATGTACAGGGCGCCTGAATCAGGAACGTCTCCTGCCAGTGACCAGCCATCACAGTCACTCTCAGTCATTGAGGACACAAGTGCAGCAACACACGCAGTGCTTCGGACTCCAGCATGGACGCCTGTTAGTTGTCACAGCATCTTTGAAGCATTTAGCAAACCAATCAACAGCTTTGCATCTCAGAGTTTGCCAAAAAGAAAACTGCGTAACTCGAAAGCTTTATAAAGCACGAGTTAACATTTGCAGTGTTTTCTGTATTTCGTATATCTTTAGTGTACATACGTGAAGATATGTATGCAAAGATATGCAAATTTTGGTGGGTTTGTATTTATGGAAGAAGGCATCCAGCTTTGTAGTAGGATCCAGAACTCAGTCCATTTCTACATCCCTGGCAGATATCTCTGTCCATGTGAGGTGTTCAGTTCAGATCCCTGTCTGGAAAGCAAATAAAGATGGACTTGAGCATGGCATAAGAGCTCAGACAACAAGGGCAGCTGTCTCAGCAGAGCTCAAAGAACAAATCCCTGGCAGAGGCCTTGCTGCCTTGAGCAGTTTGTGTGTCTGTAGAAAATGCTGCAACACAGTTAGAAACCTATGGTCAAAATCAGCAGTGTTTAATTAAGCTAATTTATTGAATGTCTGGAGTGAAATCAAAAGCAAAACTTATACTGACTTTTACTTAGATGAAAATTTCATCTCTCAATTTTGGTAAGTACAGAGAAACAGAAACTACAAAGGCCACGGTTTTCAATGCTACCAGAAGGATTTAAAGTGCCCTGAAAACATGAATTGTGGGTGTTCATTTTCCTTTGGGGAGCTCTTACAGTCTGAATTCTATGTTAATGTAAAACTGTGATGAAATATTAAAGACCCTCAGGGTCAGGACATGTGAAATTCAGCGTATGTGGGTTGCAGAACTGGCCATTCAGCAAAGGCCAGCTCTCATTTGTCAGTGCATGAAGGTACAATTCCAGGGCATGAGATTTGCAGCGTGCCTAGGGGCTGTATTTTCCTTGCAAAAAGAAAATTTGAGTTACAAAACTACCAGACACAGACAAAAAAATGTAAAGGAGAAATACACATAAGTATCCTTGGGGTTGCTGATGCTGAGTCATGCCGCCAAAGAGCAGAGCTGAATGAGAGTACAAATAAACTATGTAGAATAATAAAGTTCTTTTTTCACACATGCATGCTTTTTTAATCTTTCCAACAAAAAAATAGGTAACATTCTCATTTAATGAAGCATCAGATTAGAACTGCGACACAACCTAATTAACATTGGTCACAGAAACCTGCCATTAGTAACTGCTGGAAAAAGCTTTTTTTGTCCTCCCTGCATTATAATCCATATATTGGTGTTACAGAGTGATACTACTTCTTTTGAAACAGCATAAATTCTGTTTAAGAATATGGGGGGGGGGGGTATAGGACAGGACCTAGCTCACATACGAGCTGTAAGAAGTATATTTTCTTGCAATTATTAAGTACCTTAATGTTGCCTATGTTCTTTAGTTTGATAGGACAGGGAATTAATTTCACTGGTTCATAAAATTACTCCCATCATAACAAAAAGTAGGAAGGGATCCTGAGAGAGGAATGTGACCTCTGTGTCTGTTCCCTCCTTATAAAGTTTATAAAAATATTTCTGTTTAATTACCACAGACAAAATCCAATGTTTGAATGTTTTGTAAACCATCTAAATCAGTCCTTGCTCTGAACAGCTCTCAGGGACATAGATGTTATTTAGTTAAATTTTTTTCAAACTGAGACAATTTTTTGCTATGGAGAAAAGAGTGGAAAATTCCCTACAGTCCTGCAGAGTGTTAGCCTGTCTGCTCACGTTTAGTGCGTGGGCATTGGAAATGGGTGCTATCCAAACTCTAAAATAGCTCCAACTTTTCTTTCTTGAACGGCAATGGACATCATGATCAATACAGTCTAGTGTCATTCTTTGTCCCAGTCTTGAGCAATGTCTTCTGGTTTGACTCTGACCAGGACTTCATGGTCAGGTTGCCTCATCTGTCAAAGGCGCGGGGTTTTGTTAGTCATTCATTTGTTGAAGAACAAGCTATCTTTGTGTTTCTTCCTCTTCCCTCTCTGATTCCAGTTTCAAATACTGAACAAAGCTAATTATTTTTGCTCCCAGACTTCTGAGAGACTAAAGTGAAGAGAGTTCTGGAACTAAGAAAATTTACTAAAAGGCCATTTCCACTCTGTTCTCCCATTTATGCCAGAGGATCTTTGTGGTCTTTGAGTTTCAGATCCCAGAGCGTGCATTCAAAAAGACTGCTTGTCCCTTATGTATTGCTCTGCAACACAGAACAGTAATGGTAAATGTTTAGTTTCACTTTCCTTGGCCAGGTCATTGAGATCAATAATTAAGCAATATGTGTTTGTAAATCCCATCCACATCTTTGTATAAGGGAGAGACTTTTACTGTCCTCTACTTCTGTTCATATAAGAAAACTGAGAAAGAACCCTATCTGAAGTACCTAAATAGGAGAAAATTTGTTTTAATTTTTGTGTGCTTGAACTCTATTTTGTGCTTCTTATATATATATTTTGCTAAAATATATGTATTTTGAAAATAGGTTTTAGAGAGTATTATTAACACAGAGGCCAGCTACTTAACAAGAACTTTTTATCCCTCCAAAGAGGTAGGATTAAGGATAAGTGCACAGAAGTACTGCCAGTGCTTACCTTGATTTTTGGACTTGTTATTGTTTTCCTCTTTGTTTTCTAGTATTGGTAAGCTAAGACTTGCTTAAATAAAGATGACAGTTCCTTCGTGTACTCTTTATAGTTTAGGGAAAGAGCATATCATTTTATATCACAGAGTGCCACCAAAGCCACAGCTGTGCTTCATTTGGCATCCAGTGTGTGCTCTCAAGAGGTACAAAGGCAGCCTTCCAAAGCCAAGGAAACCACGCCGCACACCAATTACTTGTATCTTGTTTAAGTTTTTGGTTACACATTCTCAGATTTACAAGTAGATCAGAGATAAAATACTCTATTTTCCGTACTTACATGGACACCGGCCTGTGATTCTATATGTGTAATGGTCATCAGAGTTAATGTAATTTTTTTGAGGTGCTTACAAAATTCCAGGAAAGTTTAATTGTTAAAAGTTTATTCTTATGAGCGTTCTTTTCTGCATAACGTCCTCTGAAATACTCTGCAGCTTTTTGCTAGTCTGTCAAAGAAACGTTCTCAAGGCAAGGTGACACATTTTCTGTAGCAAGTTGTATTCTAAAATGGGGGGAAAAAAGCTGTATTTGTTTTTAAATTGATTTAAAGATGGATTTGGTAGGAATTTGTGTCTTTATTTCTTTCGTAACTGTAACAAACTTCTGTTGAGTGCATGTCCCCATGATTTTCTTCAACAGCATTAGTTTGGTGTGACAATTCAAAAGAATATAATTTAGTTAGACCTGCTTATAGCAATGTTTTTATTTGCTTGGTACAGGTGGCACATATATGTTAACATCAATTGGTTCATAAGATTTCTGAGATATCAGATCTGGAGCAACACTGTTAATGTAATCCAGGTATTAGTCTTTTTTATGGACAGTATTATGCTTCCTCCACACCTGCTTTCCCTGACTCTGTCTTTCCATTGGCATCTGCATTATTGCTCATTGCTGAATAAGGAAGTAGGAAAGCAAATACAAATTCACTTAATTAGTATTTTAATGACACTGTATTTACTACTCTGGAACACGTGTGTTCACAAGAACTTTTGGGTTGCAGAATTTATACATAGGGATAAGAAAATAGTGTAGAAGTGGGAAAATTCTGTTGAACAGAATATTGTGATGATTTTTCAGTTTCTCTGATTTTTATTTCTTTTTTAAAAGCAGAAATGAGGAGTTCCTTGATATACTGCCTAGTGAGCTTGGACAGGATCTGCAGTAGCAGCAGGGATATGAGCAAGGGCAGCCCACCAGAGTCCACAGGCAGCCATAGAGCAGAAAACATTCTTTTCATTATTTCTCCCATCTCCCTTCTTGGCTTTTTACTCCCTCTAGTTTATGGGAGATAGATCTGAAGCACACAAGGGAAATAAAAATAAGGACAATAATAGAAATAACAAAAAGTTCCTGATAATAGTGGGGCACTGAAGATACAGCAGTGTGTTTGATTCATTGTGATGTCTTGTAGTAAAGACAAAAAGAAAATACTGCTCTTAGGGTTTTTTTCCTATCATTCTTAGTTTAAAATGTGAATGAAAGCTAATGGGCAGCAAGAAAATTCTGCTATCTGCAAATTTATCCCCATATTTTAACATTTTAGTTGATGGAATCTGGTTGCGGTAGCACTTTGGCCTTTAAAAAATTTTCATTTTGTAAATAATCTGTTCCCTGGATTTTTTTCCTCCCAGTGATAAAAGTGTTCTTGCTTCCTTTCTTCCGCTCCTTAGTGTGCTCTCCCCCTCACCACTTTACAAATTTCTTATTAACAGCTACAGAACACGCAAAGAATTCAGGCAGAGACCTAATTTACATGCCTTGTGCCAACTCATCAGGCAGTGTAAATGACCACACCTCATCGTCTTGGTTTCAATGGCAACAAGTGGGAACGTTTGTGTCAGCAAGATCCTGGTTATGGATGTGGGTCCTAAGGCAGAAAAAGGTTGAAAGAGGCAAAATCACCAATATGTTTAATAGTCTAGAGGTAGTTTACCCTCTGGTTTTATTTGCCTGTTATCTACTAAAATGACCACTTATTTTTAAGCATTGCCTTACAACAGAATTTTTCCTACCTTCGGTACTTTATTAAGTTTGCCTTTTGTCCTCATTACTGGCAAGCTAAAGAAACATTTTCTTCTGATACAGCAAATGATGAGGCCAGTGATCAAAGCAGAATTCAGTACATTTCAACTACTTTATATTTTAAGATTTCAATAGAATATAATCTGAGAAATAAAATTCCGTTCCTTCTAAGATGTTTTCTTCTGTCTTTACACCTGAAATCAATATTTACGTGGATTAAATCTCCACTAAACCCCTCCACCAATGTTCTAATTTGGTTTAGGGTATGTTGTACTGCTTACATCATTATTTATTGACTTGTGACTCATAAAATATATAAGGGACTGATTTTATAAGGTGCTGAGTGCCCCTGTGCACTATCTCCAAATGGTACTATGGCACTATAGCATTGATTTGGATCAGTTATTTAACATACAGCTGTTTTTTTCCTGGGCTTCTCTCCAAAATGACATGTTCTTGCGGAGGTAACCAGATCAGAGCCACTCTGTGGAAGCATGTCTACATTAATAAGGAGTTGATATTCTTATAATTTGTGGTTAGGTACAGCACAAGGGTGCGTTATCATCATTGAAAAACCAATGACCTTTTCAACCAGTATTTTCAGAGTTGATTACTATTATATATAGCTATTCGGAGCAATTTAAAAGCATAGTTTGAGCACTCAAACTGCATTAACAATACCCTGCAGTGACTCCATACACTGGGCATATGGCTCTAATTAAGGCATTGTAGTATTTGTGTTTGCACACTAGAGAAAAAAATCCAGATATGTTGCATGATAATCTCATCTTCCTCTTCACTGGGCCATAATTAAGGATATATTCACATCCTAACGTACATTTCCGCTTTTACTATCTATGGATTTCTTCTCAGTATGAGCTGAAATCCAAGGTCTAATGTTTGAATTGGGGATAATTGCAACAGTTAGGTAAGGCATTTTACAGCATGCCAACAGTGCAATTCCAAATGAGACTCCTGCTGTCAGCCAGCTTCTGCCAGGAAAATCCCTTGATCTGGATTTGTTTAGTGTCAGGGAAGAATATTTTAATGAAAACTAAGCAAACATTAGCACAAAATATTATCAAATGATGATTGTTTTTTTCCTTTGACTTTTCTGGTCAGATTCATCAGTGTATTCGGGCTCCATTATTTAATTTGGAGAAGTATAAACCCACTTGATCATATTTAAGATGGCTTTATTACTGTTTGAAATACCCAGAGCTGCAAAAAGAACTTGAGATTATGTCTTCTGCCTTTACATTCTCTTATCTTTTTCCATCTTTCCACGTTGCCCTATTCTTTCATCCTCGGCATTTACCTCGCACTAATACAAATGCATACCTTCTCTGCAGCTCACATTCCTTTCATCCACAGCTATGTTGTTTTTACTGCCAGTTTTGTTTTCCCAGCTCTACTTTTTATTTCCTATCTTCTTGTTCTTGTAAAGAAAAAGTAAGTTTTGAAAATAAATATTTTAGACTAATATATATTGTTTTGTCCTTCTATTGTGAGACTGCAGTGTAGTCTGTTTGCAGGGGTCACTACACATGGATGTCAGCTTTATAGAATTCTCTTTGTTCAAAATGGCTACTGGTTTCCATTGTACAATAACTGCTTCCAATGAATTTACCTAAGCCGTTCATACTCCTTATTAACTAAATAATTGTCGCAATTAACACACAGTTCTCTGTAATGACTTTGCGTTACAATGTGAGCATTCAAAAAATACATGATTAAGAAAAAAAAATTGAATTTTTGCTAGGACTAAAATATAAAACAGTGTGCTAAAACTGAAATAAGCCCCTTTATACGTTAATCACTAAATCTTGCTTTCCACAGCACTATTTCTTAAATGCTTTTGACTAGGATAAGTTCTGAGATGAAGTCCATCTTTGTACAAGGAGGAAAAGCTGGGGTTCAAGTCTCAAGACTGGGATGTTCCCCTGCGTGGCTTGCAGCCAGGTCGCACAGCAGCTCGGATGCTGTTAGAGTATTATTCTCAGCAGTGCTCAGCTGCAGGTGGTGGAAATTAATGTAGAACCAGTGAAATTTGCAGGGTGTTTGCCGTCTTTCCCTGCAGTTTAACAAGAGCTGAGCCCAGACTTGAACTCCAGCCCTGATTATGCCTTGTGCTTGAAGCTGTGCTTGATCAAACTTTTTATTTTCTTCAACAGTATTTTATTGGTGGTGGTATTTGAAGAAAGCAAGCTCTGTGAACACAGGCTGTGTTCTTACTTGAGCCACTGCTTCATACATTAAACTAGAAGAGTTTGTTTTCCTCGTACCATTTCTTCTAGCTTTTGTTCAAATTATGAAGTTCTTCCTTCTACACCAGTGGCAGATCTTCTCAGTCAAACTACCAGCTTCCTATCCTTACAACTAAAACTAAATTAGACAAATCTTTTATTTAAGCAGGTAAAAGTACGACTGTAGTTTCTGTATTTTTCATTGCACAAAACGTCCCAAAATGTTAAAAAGTCATTATGGAACCAACTTTCAAAGCATTGTTACTGCTGGTGGTGGTGGTAAATTATTACTACTAAGAAAATCAATGCTAGCATATGATTTTCCAGCATGCAGGTGTCTGGCTGATCCACTGCTTAAATAAAGACATAGGTTTAACCTAAAGTCAGTAATGGCAAGAAATGTCAGCTGATATATTTCAGGGCCACAAAAGAAAATTAGATTCCTTTGAAACTTGGGGATAATGTACCACATGTATAACTACTTATGAGAACTCAGGGTTTTTTCTTCTTTTTCTCCCATTCCCCTAAATACTGCTGTGAGTAAATGAATGGATTTCTCATGTTTATACCCTGTATAACCCTTGGCCTCGGAGAACTTCACTTTTGTTGCAGTCTCAAAAAATATCCCAGATCAGACCCTAACTGATAACTGAGGATGACTGAGCAAGAGAAGCAATAATGTAGTGTGGAGCTGAAGGTGTTTGTTTGGTCCTGGGTCGCAACACTCTTTCAGTTGTTTATGTTGGAGGGGACATCAGTGAAGACATTTGTAAGAAGGACTTGAGAGCTCATTGTTTCCTCCTCCCATTTTCTCTCTCCTGGTGCTGTCTCCACAGCAGAAGGGCCGGGCTGCGACCTGCGGCTTGGCTCCTTCCCCTGGGTCCCTGCCCCTCCTTTTAAAGGCTGAGATGTGGGAACAGGTTGTGCATATGTCCTTTGCTTTTAGTACACTTCAAGAGAGTCCACTTACATAAGTGAGTCTCTGTTTTGAAAAGGAAGGTGCTAGGGGACAGGGCTGTATCCGTCTGTCAAATGGCAGGGGCCAGAGGCAGCAGGGGAGGCTGGAGAAGGAAGGAGGATGGGGGGAAAAGGGAAAATCTGAACTGAAACTGAAGCTCCCAACCGAGCCTACCTCAAGCCTGTCACCAAGACGAGCAGTAGGGAGGCCACTACAGGCATTTCATTAGACGGTGACAGGTTTCCAGACTTCTAGGACTGGTGAAGCCATCTGGGTATATTTTACAGCAGTGGGATTGTATGTGAAAGGATATTAAGCTGTTATCAGAGACCTTTTCCGCCTGCTGGCTCTTTCTGCTGCAAAAGTATTGCTATGGAGATAAGCAAGAGATTTCCTTACAGCAACAGTGGTAGAAACTCCTCTTTCTATCAGACTTTCTATAGCCCAAAAAGAATAAAAAGGGCTCTATGAATAGGGAAGAGTCTATTCAGTTAGTGTCTTCCTTTTATCATGACTGGAGTCACCCAGAACGAAAATAAAAAATTATCAGAGGCTTTAAAGGTGGTTAGAATTTCAAGGTGCTGTTGCATCCTGCTCAAGACCGTAAATAATGCTACTAGTGGGTTTTTTTTTTGATACTGTAACTGTTAGTAATGCTTTGGTTTTAATGTGCTTGTTGAAAAGAGGAGAGCACTGCAGTGCAGTCTTATATAGGATATTTTTTTTCTTCCTTGGATTATTCCACATGAAAAAGAATTCCTTTTGTGAAATTATAATGATAAGAATGCTAATGAGAGGTTGATTAAGCTGTGGCACATGATAGCACATAATTCGATACGTTGCCTCAGTCAGAAACTGAAAATCTAAGAATTTTTACTACAGCAAGAAACCCTTATTATTTAATCAACAGTAACGAGCAAAACCATACCGAAGAAACAAAGATTACTTCTTCATACTTTAAAGTATTTGCATTGTGGTAGGCAATGTAAACCAGGTAAATACACTGTAGCAGAAATCTGAATTCTTGCTAAGGAAGCAATACAATTGGGAAAACCCTGCAATTTATGTTAATGGCGCAGGCGAGGCGTAGTGTAAAGAGTTTGCAGATTATACAAACTATTTAATTTCTAATTCCATTTATTATGATTTTGTTGACTGTGAGCTAAATTTGATATCCATAAGGTTCCTGGCAATAAACGTCCTTGCTATCCAGTGTCTCTTGAAGAGCTGTTAAAATATGATTTTCAATATGTTTGCAGAGTGTAGATAGGAAGTTTGCAGTCGTGACTGTTTCAGTCATCTGGGGAATTAGAACAAGTTAGAAAAAAACCCCAAACCAACTACAAATGGTCAGAAGAATCATTCTGAATAATGAATTCATTTGTGAAGATATTAAAAAATAACAGTCTTTAAAGAGAGCAAGATATGAAATTTGTCATGAAAAACACATTATTTTTGACTGATCTGGCCTTACGGAGCAGACCTCTGCAATATCAGCCATGTGATATTCTGCTGGCACGTTGCCAACAGGAGAAACCAATGTCAGCTAAAAAGAGAGGCCTGGAAGATCCTGATGGGGTCCTGATTGTGCTGAACTGCCCTGATAAGCCTCACCTGGGCTCCCACCTGCTCAAGAGCTCCATTTAAGCGCAGGCAGAGCCCTCCCACTCATCTATAGCCCTGGCCTATCTGGTAGGTCAGTTAGACTTGGTGCATTGTGTTTACTGGGATATAAGGTAAGGGGAGTTTATACTTTCCATTTTTATACATGCATATATATATGTTTTCTTCTTTCTCCTGCTAACAGGATTGCTGTAGTATAGCAATAGAAAGATATTTTCTGTCAGGAGAGGAAAGTTGGCCCAGAAAGAAGGAAAAACCTTGTCTCTGTTTAAATGAGTTATATAAATGCTTTTGAAAGTACCTGGGCTGCTGTTTCTGGCCTGGTGACAGTCTGGTAGTGGCAGGGAGTTCTGTCTGCTCGGCTCTAGGGTGCTGCATGTCTCTGTAGAGACCTCCTGGGCCCTTGCACCCACTGGGTGTGTGTTGATGGGGAAACTGTTTCTCCCAGCATATTTGGCCTTATGCACCACCCCTGTCATACTGAATAGTTTTGTGGCTTTTTGCTGAATTAGTTTGGGTATTTTCTTGAGACAACAGTTCTGTAGGCTCTTTTGTTCCCACTGTCTCTTGGCTCCACTGACTTATTTAAATTGACTGAGTAAATATAGTTACACTTAAGCAAGACATGGAGTTCTGCAGTGAAAAGCATCTCTTTCATCTGTCTTTTACTTGGTCCTTGTCCATTATTGTGCACACTCCCATGCCTCTGACTAGTTAAAAACCTTTGAACAACTTTTTATTCTGTGACTGAGACTTTTGTATGCATTTGAGCTGGTTATTTCTATGGTAATTTATCCATAAAATTACATTATGGATATGCCTGTGTTTCTGAAATATCGTTGTCCAAACCAGTCAGTTATTTAGGATGGGGAATGTCATCTTTGTATATTTAAGAACTATGCTACTGTAAATAGTAAGTATTAAATTTGGTTGGTTTTATTGTTTTTTGTAGAGCAGCGAATAAACATTAAAGGAATAAGTAACAGCAGGATGGGGAAAAAGGGAAGGACTGAACGTTGAGGAGATTGCTTTAATTAAAATCTGTGAGAGCCTCCGATTTCTTTGACATTTTAAATTGCATTGAGCTGCAATGTAATTTAATTTTGAAGGCATTTAAGTAGTCCATTCTTGAGTATTGACTGATTATGTTTTGCTCCATATACAAAATTTGAATAACCATTTATCTTATTGTTGGAAAAGTGAATACTTGAGCATAACATCTGCTTTTGAAAAATGCTTTCAATGAGTAATCAAGACAACATCAGTTATTCTGAATTAATGGACTAAAACTATAATGGCTGCAGTAGGTTAATAGAAGTGCAGTTAAACCTTGCACCAAAAGTAACAGTCTTTATGTGAGCTGTTAAAACATATCAGGAAGGCATTCAACAGTCCTGATTTAACTTTAAATCTTCTTACTGATTTAGTTTGGACTTTCTGTGCTGCTTTGCACCTCATTTGTCTCGTTTCAACAGAAAACTCACTTATCATCCTTCTCCAAGTGTCTTGTTTTAGTTAGGCCTGAGTTAGCAAATGATGTTTGGACTTTTGCTTTTTCCAGCTGGCATGTGTCGCCTGTCGTCATTGAGTTCCCATTATTTTCTGCTGAGAAAACTCAGGGCTGGATTATGTCAGGCCACTGGTGGTGATAGAGGTATTCTTTGGGGGGAAGCAGGGAGCACCTTAGCAAGAACAAGGGGCGCTGAGGAGTATGCTCGGACCACCTGATTTCAGCCCATCTGCCTATTGTATGGTGTCACCATCACTGGATGAAACCTCCTCCTCCTGTGTTGGGAGGCTTGTTGAACTGTTCTGGGAGAGCATGCCACGCTTCTGGGAATTTCAGAGAAATAGTAAGCAATTTTCTGTGTACGTGCTTACAGAAGAGAACAAACTAACTCAGTACAAACAGGACATAGCAGGAGCTTTCAGGACAATGTGCTGTTTCAACATAGCTAACTTGTTATATTTATAACTGAAATTTGGAGCTCTGAAACCGTATTTTTATGAAGAAAGTAATGACTGTTTTTTCACTTCCCAGACTTATCTTTCAGAATTGTTTTAATCCTTGAAAAAGCCATGCGGTATATAGCAATGGAAATAATTTCAGGAGCTTTCAACATTGATCATTTTAGTAGGCAGAATAGCTTCAGCTAATGCAAAGTATGTTCAGTTTCATGAGGCTAAAGTCCTTGCAAAGTAAGGGCAATTTTTTTTGCCCCCCTTGGAAGGAAAACAGATCCAATGTGTATCTTTTCTCTTAAGCTGATTTTTATAAGATTCGTTAACAAAAATTGTTCTTGAAGGAGCTTACAGAAGCATCCATACTGTAGCAGTTCTGTAAGAACAAAAGCACCTTAATTTCCATGTAATTTTCGTTTTGATAGGGACAATGCCTATATATTAAGCTTTTGAAAATACTGTAGTGTTAGTTCCTTGGACATCTAATGTATTCTGACCTTTGATTCATGAGAACAATGTTGAAGTGCAGAGCTCATGTGCAAAGGATCCTAGAAAGAGCCTTTAATTTTTTTTAACCTTCAAATTAACTTCTTGAAATAGTTTAAAACTAAACAAACAGTAATAGATTGCTTGGGAGTTGTGGTTCATGCAGCTGTGCCTCGTTGCTTCAAAGCAGGCAGGTTAGGAGGTTTTTGTGTAAGAGGGGAGGGCCCTGGGAATACCTTCTGGCAAGTTCTGTAGAAAGATGATTTGGCCCAGTGTGAGTAGATGGTCATCTTCAGCAGGTGTAGTTTATATTGATGTAGATCCTGTCTTCTGAAGAAACGTGGACTTAATTACTGTGCCTGTTAAGGTGAACTAAGGTAAGGTAAGCAACATGGGGAAATTGATCTTCAGGCACTCTGGCCTTGGAAGTAAGTCTATTTGGACCAGTTTTTGACATAGATGTGTGCAGGGAAGGGAAAAAAGATGAGTAAAAGTCTTACGTGAGGCAAAGATGACAATCTTGATAGAGGCTGCTGCATGCGTGATGTATTTCAGGAGTGGGGGTGCATGGTCCATTGCAAGATGCAGCAAGGCTGTGCCCTTCATGCTGGGGAGGGGAACTGAAACGGGCAGGCTAGTGACCAGGCTTGTCACTTGGGCATATGAGCAGCACCATGCTCACCTTTTGGGAGCATTAGTTTGCGGCGAAGTTTCCAGGATTGCATTGACTTGTCCTGTGCTTGTATCTCTTTGGGTGTTTCTCACAGGTTTAGTTTTTAGAAGTGATAACAAAGCTTTTTCAGGTGATACCCTGCTGTACTGCCATCAGTCACTGTCTTAACCACCTTGTAGTTGCTGATCTGTCCATCCAGACTCTGTCAGCTCTGTGACTTCTTCATACTTTCTGTTTCCAGGATAAAATCTCCCACCTGGAAGAAAGAATCAATCATTTACTCTGTATTAATGATCATGCCACTGTTTTCCCTCAGCTGTCCCTTTACAGCTCTTCACTCTCACTGGCAGAAAGTATACGCAGTCAAGTCTATGTCAGTTGTTCCTCTTACGTTCCCTGCCATGAAGCATCACCCATCTGCCCTTTCAAGTGGTGTGCAAAGGCATCCTTCAGATTCTTTCTGTTGTTACCTTTGTGATTCCTGGTGTTCAGGGCACCTGATTTCCTCTTTAATGGACTCTGCAAGTCCGTATTCACAGCTCTCTGATACTGATGTTTTATAATGATGTACTTGTGCTTCCCAGGAAAGCATCCTATTACTGTAAGCCCTGCTTCTCAGGCTTTTGAGCCACCCAGGTGGACCCTGTGTGTGGTCCTCTCAAGCAGAGTCACTGCACTCCATGGGGCTTGACCTTGCTACTTGCCTACTCATTTACTCTGTTCTTGAGCTGCTCCTTGTCCTCTCCACCACTTTGGTTCCTAATAACTAGAAGTTACTAAAACTGTGGTGTGGTCCAGTTTTTAACTTAAATTCTGCAGGTAGATGGAGCTATTGCTTTCATGCTTCCACAAGTCCACGAGTCAGTTGTGCCTTCAGATCTCTCCTTATGTTTGTTGTTATTCACTTTATTGATTCATGGTGGTACTTTTTTTTTTTTTTTTTCCTTTATTTTAACATAAAATTGATGAAATTGTCTCTAAACAAGAAGAGATCTAATCCAATATTTATTTGATTCAAACTCAATGTTTCTTATGTTTTAGAAAAGCTTGTCCATATCTTTATTTTTAAACCTGTATTTAAAGTTTTGCTTGAGGCAAAGAAGTGTATTGGAGGAGTGGGAAACCTTGAAAAGGTGAGATTTTTATGCAGTTCCAATTCCATGAGGTTAAAATGAGTTTCTATCAGCCTAAGACTTCTAGTACAGAGATGTTTTGATAAACACTAGGGCTTTAGATGCTTAAATGAGCCTTTAATCATTTGAGGTACATTTCTTTTTTTCTTTAACTGTAGCTGTTCTATAAAAACATGCTTATATTCTAGATATTTTTAAATTCAGCAGCTCTCCTTTATCTGAACTATTTTGACTTTATTTGTGTATTTTCCTGTTTTGGTTTTGAGCCACAGCATCAAGTTCTCTAAACCATTATCTTGATCTTTTTATCTCTCTTGAGTGTTAGGTGATACCTTGTATGCAGGAGGTTTTATTAAACTGAATTTGTTTGCTTTGTATTATGCCACAAATCTTTTAGTCTCTGTAAATCTTATCCTAGGCAGATCTGGTTTTTTTCTTCTTTCCTATCCCCTTTCCCCTATCTTTTTAGTCCAGATGTCTCTCAATTGAGTGGTGATGCTCTTATGCAGCTATTGTAAGCAAAGACCAGACATCCTTGACTTTGTGGTATTTCCCCAGTGAACACTCATGCGTTTTTGTAGCTTTCATCAGAGATAGATTACAGAGTGCAAAATTCTTGAGCTTAGTTTAGAGATAGCAGTGGAGGCAGCAGCAGCTCAGAGTGAAGTTGTATAAATGAAAAGAAATGAGATCTTCCTGAGAAGAATGAAGGGGCCAGAATAGATCAGTAATTGCAAACCTCTGTTCTGGAGGAGACCTTGGAAGAAACAGCCACTGCAGCCTTCCTATGGCAGGCAGAATGTCAAGGCAGACTGGTAAACCCATAAAACATTTTCTCCAAAAGCTAACCTTGCTGACTTTGTCTGTGTTATTCTTCTAGAGTGGAGCAAGATGGGCTAAATTCTTTTTCACTCTTTCCATTTTAAGCCTCTTCATTCTCAGCAGCATTCTATGTAGTATGGCTTAAAATTTTTCAGTATATTTAGGAACCACTTAAACAAAAGAAACTTGGCTTGGTACTCATGCTGAGTTTGTGGGTCCAAAATATTCTTTATTTGGGAACAGAGCAATTCCTATGGAATTTATACATGTACAAATTGTTAAAAGGATGACTACCCTGCTTAATGGCAGTGGCCTTCAAAGGGTAAGCAATGTCTTCCATTTAATTTTGGAGTAACGTTATTTCTCAGTTTCTAGTTATCGTAATATGTCCTGCAAAGCAGTTGCAAAACCCCCCTATGATCTTTATTTCACACATTTCATATTTTCTCATATTTAATTGTATTTCATATTTTTAGAAAGAAAACAGTTTTAGGTTATAAATTAAGAAGTATCAGAGCTTAATAAAATAGCAGAAAATCAAACTCCACTGACAAGTTTAAATTATTCAAAGAAATAAGAAGTGGAAACTACAGCTCACCTGAAGAGGGTCTTTTTCCAGTATTCTATACAAAAACCACTAGTAGGGTTTTTTTAATAAAAAGAGCATTGTTTTTTTTTATAGGCAGATAATCCTTCTGTGGATGGTGCTCTGATGTGTTCAGGTAGCAGAGTTGTTTATAATGTCCATCTACTCTTCTATCTTTAATCAAGTGGACAATAACACAATGAAAATATGTTTATATATCCTGTTCTTCTGTTGTCTAAGTATCAGCTGCTTGATCAAACATTTTGCATGCCTGTCTTTTATGTCTGTTTTTGAAAACAGCTCTGTATTTCACTTGTTAAATTTCAAAACCACTTTTGAAATGGAAATCAATCCCTAACTTAATTTGAATCTAAAATTGCTTGCATATCAGAACAGCCCAGTTTCCTTCAGGCATTCTATTATGAAGTACCAATTAGGGACATAATTTAACTTGTGAAATACACAAATCACGTGGAATTCACATGTGCTATATAAAGAAAAGCATGTGTGAGTACTGTAAGACTTGTGCATTTCAGAGGCTAAATTGCCTGTCATTGTATTCCAGGGTCACTGTACACTAGTCTCGCTCTCATTGGCTTGTCAAGAATACAAAAGGGAATTGGAAATATAAACACCATTTGTATTTAAAAGAGGAATTGTGTATATTGAGTATCTGTTCTTCAATTTGTGTGGCAAAGGTCTTAATGTCATTATATCTAGGAGATAAATAGGTGCAGATTTTTGTAGTAAGAAGTGGCCATTTGTGTCTGTTAAGACTTGTTGCCCCAAACACAAGACATGCGGAAAACTGAGTCACGGTCATTTTATTGATATTTCTATCCCTCCCTCTTAAATAACCTTTTGTTTTGTTTTGGTTTTGGTTAACTTGTTTGTTTGTCCCTGTGAGGTAAAATTAGGCTGGTGGATTTTCTCAGCCTTCTTGTGACAGGCATCATCTTGACCATCATCTTATGATTTAGGCAGGGAGATGAGTGCTCAAAACTTCAGTTTGAGTTGAAAAGCTGACAGTTCTGAATGTGCCTCTTGCAGACTTCTGCTTCTGTTGAGGCTTTTGTAATGTGTTTAAGCATCATGTAGTACTTCAATGGGTACTAAAATCTGAATAACAAATGCCTTTTTTTGGTAACAACTAATCTCTGTCATGGTGCACTGCTCATACAAGTGAGTTATTATTCCATCTATGTAATTCCATACAAGCTGCTACATATTGCTTCAGCTCTACCCTCTAATTTATATTACCTTTAAAAACACAGATTTAATTATAACAATTTTACTCTCAAGATTAAATATATACTTGCCCAGAGAACAAAAGATAATAGAATAAAAATCAGTTAAGCAAAATCTAAATTATATTCAAGCTATATTGAAACTGAATGCAGTTCAACTAATGATCACAAAGAAAAGAGGGTAAGTACTTTGTTTATTGGGTTGGAGGAGAAATAAATACAGTCAGTGACAGTCAAACAGCCTTTGTATGTACAGTAAGATTTTGGCTAGATTAGCATTTTAATTATTCTGTGAAGAAGAAAATACATCAAATGAAGTTGCATGTCTGAAGCAAAACTGAGCCTCATCAAATCTGGGGATCCCACAGCCCCTTTCAGGGCACTGGCATCTTCAGACTTCATGCTGGGAAGTGCTGCAGGTTGGCTGTGTCAGGCCTGGGATGGGACTGACCAGGCTTGAGCACAGCAAAATAATGAAGGTGACACTTTTGCATCAGCAAAGACCTGAGAGCCAGAGGGAAGCAACACCCCAGTGAAGGCTTTGCTTGAGAAGACAGGGATTTGGTGTAGTTTTATGAAAGACCCCGTGTGTCTGCTTGGAGGAAAAAGAAAACAAAGCAATCCAAACCAACTTTAGTAATTAAATCAAGGTTCCTGTTCCCTTTCTAAACTTTAACCCTTAGGGTTAAAGTGAAAATCACCACTTTTTTTTCTAGTTAAGTAGAACCTGTCTCTGGTGCAGTGTTTACCCAGGGGTGTAAGTATAGATTCTTGGTGTTAAGATGCATTGTACGTAGCAGCAGCTGCAGCCCTCTCCAATAACATTGTCCCCTGTGCACCACAGGAGTGCTGCCTGTCCTGCTTCTGTGCCAGGCCTGGCATCTGAGCTTGCCCAGCACCTCTGCCGTTGAACTGAGCCCTTTGAGGCTGTTTGCAGGGTCGTCATGGTTCCCTCCTGCCAGCAGGAGGATGGTGAGAGGCAGCTGCCTCTGGTGGGAGGGCATCTGCTGCCACTGAACCATTCCATCTTCCAAGGCCCTTTCCTAGAGGAGGACTTGTCCATGTTCTTACAATTTGGAGTGTAATGTGAACTACTCTAGTGCAAATGGGGAAAACCCTGTTGTGTCTCAAGTCTTTAAGGTTATAGGAGATCTTGGTACTGTAGTAGTGGGGGGAAAAAAGTAATTAAGTTTTAGCGTGGAAAAGGGACACTAACACAGAAGAGGGATCTTTCTGCTGCACGGATCACAAGGCTCGTGGGTATCAGTGCCACTGCATTGGTACTTGCTTCAGGTTTTGTTACATGGTATTTTAAGAACTGCTGTCCCAAAACTAAAGAGTGGTTCTGTCCAGCAGTTGTTGATAGCAGGTGGCTGAGGAAATAAGGAAAATGATGAGGATTGATGCTTCAGAAAACTGTATTTCCTGGAATGCATCAGAGATGTCTTCAGGCAGAGGTGATAGTGCCTTTGCACTTGGGACTAAATGGATTTTTTTAAATCTATTTGTTTGACTGCTTACTTGACCCCATTAGCATCTGCAGCAACCAGGGTAATGAGTTCCCCACTCCAGTCACTTCTGTGAAATGGTTTTATTTCTTTGATTTGACACAGCCATTGGATAACTTTGTTTGGTACCCTCTATTTCCTTTATATATACGGTACACTTATTTTCAGAATAGGTCAGATCTATACGTACAGCTTGAGAGGAGGTTTGAGCTGAATGATGATGTGATCTTTTGTTTTATTTTCTATTCCTCTAACTCAAGCTTCACTTTTTTTATTGGTCTTTTGAACAACAGTGAGAGTTGGACTGTTTTCATCCTCTTGATCATGCATTTGTACCCAGTTTTTCCTTAAATTGGAGCATGACGTGTGGGATAGGATATTGCAGACCTGTGATACTTCTGTAAAGGAAATAAGGCTGTGGAATTGTATTTGTTTTTATTAAAAATGCTAAACTTGCTGAAGAACAGTATAGCCCTCCAAAATTCAGAGGGGTCACATCTTGAGCTTCCTTTCCTTCAGGGTAAGGATTCATGAGAAATGGAGTGTTTTCCTTTGGAAAACCAACACTTCAGGAAAAAGGATTGAAAGGGAGTCCTACCAAAACTTTTAGAACTGTACTCCAGAAGGTGGCTGGACTTTGACAATTATCAAAGTAGGTTTAGTGCCAGGGCTATTAGTGGTTAGGATAAAACTTTGTATTGAAATTTTCCTGCAGGTTGTTGACTTTATTAGAGGGAACCTTCCTTTACGACACAAATTTCAATTGTCTATTGTATGGGTGATTGGACAAGAAAGATAGTGCAATAAGCTGTTGGAGCCTAGGATTAGTTGGGAGGAGTTTCAGCAAAAATGGTAACCTCATTTCCAGGTAAACATCAATTTATGAACATACAGATATTTAGTGCAGGAAAAACATAGATCTGTTGGAGTGGGTCCAGAGGAGGGCCACAAAAATGATGAAAGGCTGGAACACCTTCTTTATGAAGAGAGGCTGAGAGAGTTGGGGCATTCAGCTTGGAGAAGAGAAGAATCCCAGGAAACCTTTTTGCAGCCTTTGAATAGTTAAAGGGGACTTATAAGAAAGATGAGGAAAAATTGCTACAGGGTCTGTAGCAATAGAAGGGGTAGTGGCTTTAAACTAAAAGATGAGAAGTTTAGACTTGATATTAGGAAAAAATTTTTTTGCTGAGTGTGGTGAAACACTAGAAGAGGTTGCCTAGAGAGGTGGTAGATGCCCCATCCCTGGAAACATTCAAGGTCAGGTTGGATTGGACTCTGAGCAACCTGGTCTACTTTAAGAGGTCCCTGCTTACTGCAGTAAGGGTGGACTAGATGACCTTCATGGTCCTAATCCAAACTATTCTATGATTTTTTTTTTACTTCAGCTTATAATATGGTATAATGCTTAAAATAATGAACTGAAACCAGAAAGATTTGAAGATATTGGGTGTTTTTTCTTCCCTTACATTACCCTTTTGAAATAATCAATATCTAAAAATACGGTCTGATTTTTATTTGTTTTTGATTTATTATATAGCTGCACTGTGGTTATACAGCTGCAATCTTATAACACCTAAGCTGGAGTGTGACAAAGCCTATTTCACTTATTCAAAACAAAACAAAAAAAACCCCTAAACTTTCTGCCTTCTAGTAGTCTTTTTCTGCTATTAATTTTCACACTTTGTGAAGATACCAGCGGGAAGGATTCACATTGTTAATTCAGTCCTGCTCATCTGTTGGTAGCTGTTTTGGCTAATGCATTAAAAATTTACTTGTGTATGATTCCTTTTAGGCTGTTATTTATTAATGGATTAAGAATGGTTTTTGAAGTTAGCAGCATGTACACAGCAAAGCATTTTGTTCAATATAAATGAAAAAAGAATGAAAGAAGTGCTGTTAGCATAGTTCTTTGAACATGTTTGGATTTAAATGTTTATTTTGAGGTATTGCTGTACTTTTTAAAAAAAGTATGCCCTGGAAACAAAACAAACCCATTTTGAAAGTTTTCTTTTACCTTTGCATATGAAGGCTCTCTTCTTCAAATAAAAAAACTAGCAAAGAGATAGGTACTGCTTCTTGTGCACACCCTTATGGTTCTGACAGTCTCTGCAGCTCTCTGCTGTAGCAGCAGTATTGTTCTGCCCCTGTGCCCAGAGGGCAAGGGTGGCTCTGGCTGTACTCACGCTGTGCCCATGAGGATGGAGGTTCAGCTAAAATATCTTTCTCTAGTCCCTACTGGTATGGGGGTGTCTGGGCTGGTTTAGAGACAAGTATTCCTTGAAGGAAACCTGTTTTCCTCATGCTGGAAATCCACTGAAGAGACCTGCCCACAGAAGAGACTCATCCTAGGTGCCCATCTGCCCCTGTAGTGGCAAGGGGAGATGGTGTTAGAGCTATCCTGGAAGTGTTGGCAGGGATCTGGGGGACCTGTGTCCCTGCAGCATGTGAAAGGTGGCAGTATCTGTTTTGGGTAGGTGGATTTGTTGGTAACCATTGCTTGCCTTCAACATTTCACGAGGATTTCTCTCCTCATTGTAAGCAGACAAAGTAATATGTCAGAGCACCAGTAGGTTTATTTGCCTGGTAGAGTTTTTATACAAATTCAGTTGGTCCAAATAAAAATCTGGGGTTGAAGTAAACCTGAAGTAATAGTGCTGAGATGAAGAAACACCATCTGGCCTTCTATAGGGGTCACTATTTCCAAATGATGTCTGATAGTTCTCCTAGTCTCTACTGGGTGATCATGGTGACTGGAAGCATGACAAAGAAACGCGAATAGAAACAGCAACAGCATGAGGAAAAACAGTTCAGTGGAGCCTGGATTAGCTTCAGGTTTTCTAGTAACAAGCTACATTGCATGCTTGGCAATGATGGTCAGTCACAAATGGTGTTCCTCAGGGCTCAGTGTTGGGACTGGTTCTGTTTAATATTTTGAACAACAATCTGGACAAAAGGATCAAGTGCACCCTCAATAAGTTTGCAAATGACATCAAATTGGGTGGGAGTGTTTATCTGTTTGAGGGAAGGAAGGTATTTTCACTGCAATGATCTACCATTATAAATAAACTAGAAATAAAGATTTAAGATGGAAATTGTCATTACTCCTTAGAAATACAAGGCAAAGTGTAGAGCCAGCTTATACAACTTTGTAGCTTAAGGAATCAAAATAATAAATTCTGAACAAACTAGCTACTTAACAGGTTTTATCTAAATTTCTGGTTTGCTTCAAGGTACCAGAAAATACTTCAATCTACATTGAATGCTTCATTAAAAATATTCAATTTTTCTTTCCTAAAACTGCTTTCTACATCATGTGCTCCTATGTGGAAAAATCATTTCATGTTCATCAGAAGGTGGTTACGGATGGAATGACACTGCTGAGCATGGTTGTCTTTGAGGGGGATGCAATGTTGATGATAGTGAGAGGTCTGAGCTGTGAGATGCTGAAGCAACTACGACTTGGAGAGACTCTGAGTCTGCATCTCCTTGCTTTCCATCAGCAAAGAAGTCTGCACCCATCTCTGCAATTTCTCCTGCTTTGTGCAAATCTGTGGTCCTGGTCATAACTGAAGTGTTCACCCAGCAAGGAAAGTTATTGCATAGGTGATAGTTTGCCATTAGCTGTCAGAACAGATATAAGAGCATTTACAGCAGCACTTCAAAGCTGCAATGAAAGAGCTCTGTTCCCAATTCAGACACAAGGCACATGGGCTTCTTATATTTGCTCAGTATTCCCAATTCACCATTAGACCGTGGCTGCTCTGTGCAATCTGTTTTGATCTGCTCCCATCTGCTCCAATCTGATGTTTTTTTCTGAAAAATGAAGCTGGCGGTGTGTGATTGTTGCAAAGGCAATCAATTACTGGAGCTGTAAAAGTGTTCTGCCTGCTAGAGATGGAGTGTGCTCTTACTAGACTGCTGCATTTCTTCCACTTCTTAACATTGCACAGGTAAACTGCACCACAGGCTATTGGCACAGACTTAAACTGGCAGTAATAGAGGCAGCTCCAGCAGATCTGCTGTTGTACATAAGGATAAATCAGAGGCTTCCTGCTGTATTTCATGTTTTGTGAGGGGCCTTTGTTAGTAAGAACAGCTACTGGTGGTGGTTGAGGGGCTGGAAAACTGTATGCAGGGAATAGTAAGTGACAAGCTGTGAGAAAGTATAGGTATACTGAGTGGAGTTCTTCAGCAGTCGGTCATGGGTCTGGTACTGCTCAGTGTCTTGTCTGGGTTTTTTTTTGTTTTGGTTTGGAGTGGTTGGTTTTTTGGGTATTTTTTTGGTGAATGACTTGAATGAAAGAATAGAGAATACAGTTATCAAGTTAGCACATACCAAAGTCGGAGGCAACAGAATTCCGGATGAACTGGGTGAATTTCAGAAAGTGTCCCCCCTCTGCACACTAAATGTGCAATTTTACTGGTACAGCAGATTCAGCAGCTCAACAGATAGAAGTGTAAGAACGGCACCTACGCAGACATGGGATACTGAATAACCTTTCAGAAGAGAATGCTATTCTCTGTTTACTTGAACATCAATGCTAGCAATGTCAGGATTTTGTGAAAAATATTAACACTGCTAGGGTGTACGAGGGAGATGTATTTTTCTTCAGGAAAGGAGTCATCCTCCCACTCTGCTTGTTATGATGCCAGGTGCAGCCTGGAGTATTGCAACTAGTTCAGGCTCTGGTCTTGGAGCAGGCTACAAGGGTAAAAATAGCCTGGAAAAAAGCAAAGAGTGATCAGAGGTAGATAAAATATTGGAGGTCATAAAAGAACCATTTGTATAGGCTTGCAAAGACAAAGTTAAGGAAGAGGTTTGGAGGTAGCAGTTTTCAGATGCAAGAGAGATCTGTGAAGCAGTAAGTCATGTGCTCCACTCCGCTGCAGATGAGAAGTAATGCACTGGAGTTGCTGCAAGAAAGACTTGGTGAGGTGCAGGGATGGAAGCCTCCCAGTAATATGCTAGTTATAAAAATAAAAAATAGCTTTTAGCTCTTACACCACGCTGTGGGCACTGGGTCATAAATCATAGAGCCATCACAGAACAGCCCAAGTGACCTTGAAAGATCATCTGCTTCAACCTTTCATGGGAAAGGGAGCAGAGATGAGATTACCTAGCTCCCTGTCCAGATGTGTCTTGAAAATCACCGATGATGATGTCTCTACCATGTTGTTGATGAAAATCTTAATGGAGATCTATAAGGTTATGAACCTGTGACATGTCTAACTCTATCTCTGAAATAGCAAAAACCTGAATGTTTTCATGTATTGAAAATATATTAATTTCTGATTTGTTTGGGAAAAAAACCCCACCCGGATTTTTATAAAATATGTACTGCATAGTAGGGACTTTAAAATTGTTTGCCTTTTGCTGCTGCCTTACAGATCAAATTTTCCTAACAGCTAATATATGATAAAGCCTTTCCATGGCACTGAGAGGGAAAGAATTCACCACAATATGCTTCAGATCTACCTTTGGTAGACCCTGAATATTTTCACATACTTCATGAATAGTTTAGATTTTCCCCTGGTATACTTGAGAATACCAATACCCACTACCAGATAATGTAAATGCCAGATGATGTAAATAAATACCTCTTACTTCTACCTTTCAAATCCACATATTAATGAATACTGTATTCCCTTGGGTTAAAATTATACAACTTTACTCTGACATAGCAATTACAGCATGTATGATGTATGTGACTCTTCATTTATTACTGTCGAACTTTAGACTTTGTGAAAACTAATGTTATGGAAAGCTGCTTACATAAACCATTCTTTTAATGAAGCTGGCCCAACGAGAAGCTAGTGGTGGGAAGCAATTAAGTGACACTGCTAGGCAGAGATGACAAAGATGGATACAAATATTCTGATAAGAATACTGATTAATTGTGCTGTTTAACTGTGAACTTACTGAAGTTTAGATGTTGGTCTTGTAATCGTCATGGGACAAGTGCCTTAACTTTCAAGGAGTGATTAAGTGCTGTAGGATGCAGACTGCTATGTGAATCATAATCTTCAGACTAATGCATGCGTAAATTAGTAATTTACTGAGTTGTGAATAGGGGAAATATTTTGCCATGATTATGAATAATTAATGGAAATTTGTATTGGTAATGCCCACCCAGTAATTCATTCTCATTGCTTTGTGGCAGCATGTTACAGGCTGCCTCTGGAAAGGAATGTGAAGAGTAGACTCAGAATGACAAAATCCACAACCCCAAGGAGGACCTGTGGATTGATGGCTTTGCAAACAAACTGTTGTTTTATTGGACAGGGAGTACATCTGTGGAAGATGGAGGACTTTTTATATAGGAGAAGATGTATGTCATGCTGAGGGCTCCGAAGGCTGCAACTCCTTCCCTTCAAGGGAGGATGGAAAAGTGAATATATATGTGCTTTGAATATTAAGGTGCCTAAAGTTTGATACTGACCAGTGTCAAACACAACTATCCATGCGTGTGCATCTTGGTTTTGCAACCATACATTGTCAATGTCTAATACTCCGTTTTACATGGTATCCTTTACAGCTGTTCTGGCAGGCGGAGCCATTGAAGGTAAAAGAGGGGAAGGACATGTTGGAGATGGAAATAGGGGATCTGTGTAACAAGTTGTGACACCTCTGCATTATTTCACTTAGATGTGTCTTAGGGGCTGGTTTGCTCTGAGCAGCAGAGCTAGTCAGGCTGGGAACAGTGAAAGCAGTCTGAAATGCCCTGCTGTGGCTCTGCACCGCGGTTAGTGGGGCTGTGTGCGCCGCAGCATGACTGCTGTGCCTGAACCTGAGCCAAGGAGCTGCACGGAGCGGCTCTCATGCTCACTGCACGCTGCTCTTGGAGAGCTTTACTATTTTCCTTCATTTTTATTGCTGTTTTTTTTGTCCACATGGTGTGAGGCAGACTAGCACCTTGATAAAAACAAAAGGGGTTTGGAGCATGGTGTCAGACCTTGCTGGAGCAGAGGCTGGGATTGAGTCCTACAGGCCCTACCTGTGCGCTTCCCTTGCTTTCTAAGCACTTCACAGCCAGACCCTACCCTGGCTACACCATGCACAGGTCGGTGCTCTGGTGCTGACTGCTCTCATTTTTGTCATTTAGCTTCCCATTTGTTGCAAGCTGTTGCTTATCCTTGTGCACGCTCAGGTCACAGAGGCTCTCTTGGTGAGTTCGTGCCAGCGGAGGTGCACTGAGGGATTTTCTGCCAGTGCTGTTTTGCACTACGAGCAGGGCTGCAGTGTGCTCTCACCACTGCTGTGGTTAAGAATGCTAACCTGACCCCCATAAACGCATAGAAATGAAGTAGCTCCCATTTTAAGAATCCACTCAAAGAAATGAGAGAGTATTAATGAGTGTTGCTGCTGTTTACCCAGATGGGGTTGTTCCAGAGGGTTCCCAAACATCACCAAATGCAGTGTAAAATCATTTAAAAAGACAAATTAGTTTTAAAATCAAGATGCTTACCTAATTCTTAGGAACAATTCTGAAATTGAGTTGTACTAGAAACCAGCATTGCTTTCTTGGAGTAATAACTGAAGAAATGTATGAAATTTTGAATTTTGATTGTGTTTTTCTGTTTTAAAAACATCTAGAGTTGATGATTTTCTTGAATTATTCCCAACTTCTTTAAGAACAAAGCTTGGGAAAATGTTTTTAGAAGTTCATAACTCAAAGTTGAGTTTACAGATATGATTTGAATCACGGTCCTTGTTTTTTCTAAGACTTTTTTTTTTTTTTCTTTTATAAGACCTTTCTTATTTTACTTTCTTAATCCTTGTCAGTTTCCAATATTTGTTTTGCTCATTCTAACTTATTGGACTCCTTTTTGCAACAGCTGTATTCAAGGTGGATTTTTTTAAGCTTTCTGCTCTATTTTTTACAACTGCTCATCTTTATCTCTCCCTCTTTTCTTTTATTATTGAATTAGACAAACTATGAATTCTATCTAGAAAAGAGCGAGCCAAGACTTAGAAGGCACCAGATGGTGGCACTGGTCTTTCACATCTGACAAGTCTGGATCATGCAGTGAAACATAAGAAGTTTTTATGCAAGTTGTACTGCATGCAATCCCAATTTTTTCTCTACCAAGCTGTGTAGTTGCAATGAAGGTGATGTATATTTATCTTTACAGAGTACCCAGAGAGGGTATGTTTTTTTTATCTAAAGAAGTAGAAAGAAAAAACCTTAGCAATATTTGAAAATCACTAATACTGTTTTCTGTATTTATATCATGCCATTACATTTCGGTTGAAATGCAGTGTAGTTTGGATGCCAGCTTATACCAGATGAGGCTGTAGTTGTGATTCTTAAAATCAGATATTTACTTCTAATTCTCAATCCTTACTGAATCTTACTGCATATGTAGTTTCTAATAGCTACTTTTTTTTTCTGAATGTATTAGGTTGGTGCAGAAATAATTGCTATTACTGTTATAAACTGTAATGCTTATTTTGGATTAAAATTTTATTTAATTGTATTTATATAGATTACCATTTTGAAGTGTGAAATTTTTTCTACATCTGAATTTTTTTTACTGGTTTTTATATTACACTGTCAAAGATGTAAAAAAAAAAAAGGCAAATGTCAGTGATTTTTTTTTCTTTTTTTTTTTTATTGTTGTATGACTTCAAAAGGGGTGTCTCAATGTAAAGGAAAACCAAGATGTGTATCTGAACTAGACAAAGGGCCTCTTTCCAAAAAAACTACCATGACCTTTGAAATTGAGACTTCAATCACGAAAAAAATGTGTAAAGAAGGATAACAGTTCTTAACTACAAATTATATATACACACCCCCAAAACCAGAACAGGGCACACAGAAACACCGTAACTGAAATCTTTAAACGAATTAAATTCGATCCCTGCTCCTTTCGGTGCAGTTATATTTATGAACAGCAGGACATGATGTTGTATTCTAGGAGGCAGCCAGGTACTCTCTTTGTGCGTTTTTCTGAAAGCATTGGGGAGGGAAGGAGGTAGGGTAGCAATGTCCTCTTGCCCAGCCATCAAACTGGAACTCGGAGCAATCAAACGACTCCCCTGCCACCTGTCCTGGCTCCCAAAACCCCCTGTGTCAGCAAGGGAGAGAAAAATTCCCTGAAAGATTTTGAAACTATAACAAGGGAATGTAAAGTAGTGGAAACTGCTAGCGATATCCACAAATATGGTGGCCAAAGGGCCATCAACAAATGTACAGCTCCACATTGGTTGATTTCATAAAAGAAATGAGAATGTTGAAGATTAAGAGGGATTGTGGATGTCCTTCTCTGATAGACAACAACCAAGTGAGGGCCATTATTAAAGCGGACCTATGCAACTCAACCTAAAGCAACTTGAGAGGTTATAGAAGAACTAGATGTTGACCATTCAATAGTTGTTTGACATTTGCACCACACAGGGAAAACCAAAAAAGCTTAGCAAATGGGTGCTGTAAGAGCTGAAGAAAAAATAAAAAAATGCTGTCTACTCTTGTTTCTTTCGTGCAACAAAATCTGTTTATTGATTGCTCTGTGGTATGTGATGTAAAATGAATTATATGTGATGACCGATGGCATTCCATGCAGTAGCCAAACTGAGGTGAAGCATCGAAACACTTTGCTAAACTGAAGCTGCATCAATAGAAGGTGGTTATGGTCACTGTTTGGTGGTTGGCAAGTGGAATCATCCACCATAACTTCTTGAATTCATGCAAAAATGATCACATCAGAGAAGTATGGCCAGGAAATCAATAAAATGCACCAAAATCTGCAACATTTATGTCCAACATTGGTCAATTGAAAAGGACCAATTCTTCTCCATGACAACACCCAACCTCATGTCTAACAAATGATTCTGCAGAAGCTTCATGACCTGGGATATGAAACTTGCTAAGTCACCCAGCTTACTCCCCAGACCTCTCTCCCAACAATTACCACACTTTCAAGCATCTTGACAACTTCCTGCAAGAGGAGGTTTCGCACAGCCAAGTTGCAGCTCAAAACACCTTTGAGAAATTCATCAGTTCTGGGACCCAAGAATTCTCTGCTTAGACAGACTTGTTTCTTGTTGGCAAGTATGCGTAGATCTTGATGGTTCTTATTTTAGTTAATACATTTTATTTTAAGGTGAGATGTACTACTTTAAAGTTTATGGTTAAAAATGGCAATTATTTTTATACCAACTTAATATAATAAAACTTTGACTCTCGCTCTGAAATCAGTTAGATTTCTCACTGAATTACTGGACTGATATTTTGTTTATTTGTGTTGAGTCAAGCTAACTACTCTTGTAGTCTGAAAAGCTCCAATTGGTCCTGTAAAACAATTGTGACTTCTGTATTGATGGTTTATAATGTTATTCTTCTATTGCAAAGTTGGCTGTTGAGTGCATTTTAGGAAATGAATTTTTTACTTATTTAAGTTTTGAAGTTTCAGTTTGAAGAAAGTACGGACTGATGATCAAAATAGAGCCTGAAAGTTGCTATGTAAAATTACAGGATGTCTTCATAAACAGTGTGTACTTTTCAGCTGACAGAATTTAATAAGAGCTATTATACTTTTTCTGCTTTTTTTAGCAGTACGTGGCATTCTGTAGAGTCAGGCCTTTGAGACACTTGAAGAAGGGTTTTTTTATTTTTACCGTATTCTCATAAATTATTCTCCTTTTGCCCCTTAACATGACCTCATCTGTGAGCAATTAGGAGCAAGAACAGTCATTCTTGATTGGTTTTGCAGCATTTTATGGCCTGTTCATAGGGTAGGGTCCAGACAGATGGCACTGGTTTGCATTATGAGGGGTATTAATAATGAATCAAACTATTTACCAGAAGTAAGATATAATGGCTTATAATCTTTTAGTTGTTTGATTTGGGGGATTTTTAAAAATTTTTTTTTAAATTTGTTTTCTGGCAGAGAAATACATCTATCCTAAATTGATCATGTGTTAGGAACTGCCCTTCTGATTTCAATTAAAGTGCATTTATAATTGGGAACTTTTAAAAGTAAGATCTGTGGTTACAGTTTTCTATCCGATTTGAAGCTATTAAACTGTTCTGCTGATTCACAAGGATTGTGTGTTCTTACTGCTCATGTTGAGTGGAATGTATAGGGATCAAAATGAGTATAAATGAGACCAAGGAATTTAAGTTGTGGCTTACTACTGTTGCAGTAAAATTATTTTTAGACTTAACTGCTATCATCTCATCGATTCAGGCTCTTAGCAGTTACTTTTGAGACACCATGGTGGTCAGGTGTGGCGTAGGGAAAAGCAAGTGTAACATTGTTTTTTCAAAAAGAGAAAAAATTAGACTGTCACTTGATAACCTGGAAGAGTTAATATCTGCCAAAACTCATAAGATGAGGAGATAAGTGGTAGTCCACTTTGATATGATTTGTTCTTGGCAAACTCATCTGACTTCCTTCTAAGCAGAAAAAAATAGCCTTTTTTTTACAGGAGAAGTGGGAGCAGTAACTTCAGTAAAACTTTTGACATCCTGTATAATATTCTCCAAACCAGCAATTGCAGCCTGGAGATAGTTATGAAATAACTACAGCTAGATACAGCTTTAGCTGAAAATGAGTAAGTTTTGGTGTAGGACTTAGCTGACAAGTCTTGGAGTACTAGAACAGATGGGTTGGGAGTGTGACTGACAAGAAAAACCATCCAGAGAAAAGAAGACAGAAGGTGATGGAGTGGTGGGTGAGGAGAGGATGCCCAAAACGGATTTTGAAAGCAGAACAGCTTCATTTGTTCCACCTATCTGTAGTGATTAGAATAAAAAGTTATAAAGCCAGATATCAGTAAAGAACATTCAAGGTAGGGGGTGAGAACTTCCTGGAAGTAAGAGAGCAGAGGACAGAATGCCTGGGAAGGAAGGGCTTTCCATGATGGGAAATCTTCAAGGCTAGGTAAAAACTTGCCAGAAGGCACATCCCTCCTAACTCGACTTTGATGATAGGATTTGGAGAGGTTATATACTGCCTTCTAGGGAAATCACTGGTACGACAGAAAGCAAAGGTTTAGAAGCATTTATTTCTTATTTAATTATAGGCAGTTTCTGTAGTTGTTTAAATAATACAGAGTAAGATGGCTGTGCAAGGAGAATAAGGACAGTCCGTTTATGAACCAGTTCTGCTTTAAATGAATCCCTGAAGCAAAAGAATGTTTTGAAGTGGTCTCTGCTTAGAAAACAGGAGATCTCAAAATAATTACGTCAGAGAATTGTCATTAATTGTATAGGTTTTTTTTTTTTTTTTGACAAGAACAAAGCACTTTGCAGGTAAAAGTTAAGATTTTTTTTTTTTTTTTTATTCCTGCTAGTAAGACATTAGTTCTCTATAAGGTGCTAGCAGTTCTATTTGGTTTCTTAGTTACCATTAATATTACCAATGTGTTGTCTCTTACTCAAAATTTAGTCCAAGGAAAGGAATGTATTGCTTGAAGTTGTATATCTTATTTTAGAAACACTTTCATATATGTTGACTCAAGCGAGTACTAGGCATGACCAGTTTTGCATCAGATTATAAGTAAGTAGATAAGAAAACCAGCATTTCTTATACAATTACAGGGTTTTTTGGCAGTGCGGTTGATGTAGTGAGCTACTCAAATGAAAGGACAGTAGTTAAAATAGCAGTTTTAATGTCTACAGTCTGAACATCAGCTCTTTCATTTTGACTGGGTAATGCTTGTTTATCTCGTTCAACTGTGCTTTATTAGCTTAGGTATAGTTTAAAAATGACAAAGAAGTCAGTGCATCATTGTGACACAGACTGACAGACAATGCTGGAAGGCTGATAAGGGAGGGGAGAGTATTTCTTAGCTCTTCTAATAGTGACAAATATAATTGCCAATATTACCACTGTGATCACTGTGACCTGAAATTTGTTGGGAGACAACACTGGGGAAATGGGCTGTGCTTTGACCTCATCGAGAACAGTCCAAGTAAAATCAATTGTTGCCTAAGCTTTGAGGCAGAGGCAGCGTGACATTTGTTTTCTGTGGTGCTTGTGCTTTAACTACTTTTTTATTCAAATAGCCTCAGCTATTGTCAATACCAGGAGGCGATCAAGGTGAGGAGTTACCCCAGCAGCCCTTCAGGCGCGCCAGGGGACAAAAGCTCCAGTTATGGAGAGCTTGATTCTCCTCAGAGGCAGTGAGTATATTTAGTGAGTTTCAGCGCCATTTAGGGTTGCAAGAAGTGTCAAATGGGAATGTTTCTACCAATATATGCTTAATTTGCAGTAAGAAGTTGTTGCTGTCGTGTACCAGGAAGATGGGCATGTAGGATGATGTGCTTTGGTTTCTAGGTGGGAAGCTTGAGTTTGTGCTAAGTTGAACCTATTTACATGATTTACCTCTCCCCATCTACAACATTTGGCAAATGAATTGTGCTGTCTGCCAGACATGACCACATTAAGTCTATTTGTTTTATGAACACTTGATGCAATTTTAAGATTCTAAGAAAATGGATCCAAAAGATATCATATGAAAATCAATAGTTCTTTTCTATGTCATCTTGTTTATGAGCTAGAAGCAGAAAGAGGGTTCACTGGAGCAGGGCTAAGATCAATAGTTCTGTGAATTTTAATTGGACCTTCCTTTACTGCTAGCTGAGTGCTGTCTGCTTTTATCTGTGTGAAACTGAAATACAAGACCCTTAGGCAGCTAGGGACCTCTCCATCCTTCTGTCTCATTGGAGTCAGGTGGACTATCTTAAATAGAAAGTGGAAATAAAGGAATTGAAGAGTAAAGATTCTTACTACTGTCATATAATTTCATTAAAGATAACTCTTCCACCATTTTGTTTTCTTGTTTAAACTTATTTTATATATTCCATTTTACTGTCATTTTATCATTGCTTGTCATCCTTGTTTCCAGTCAAAGTGAGTTTTCCTGTATTTTTTTCTCTGCTTTAGACAGGTATGCTTGGTGTAACCTTACTTTACAATATTATTCTCTTGTATGCAGCAAGTTAATAAAATCATCTTCATAGACTGTCATTGGAATGTAGAGATGATTGTAAAATTATGCGTATATTTCCTCATAAAAAGTCTTCTCTTTTCTTACTTTTGTTTACCCTTCTCTTAATCTGTGATTGGAAATGACCATGGCCAAAATGATTTTGTTTATACTTCCCTTTTCAGCCACCCATATCAAAAGCCTCTTCTGGAATGCTCTCTGTAACATTCTAATGTCCTTTTGATTTCATCTGCTATAAATCTGTTAGATAAGTGTGTTTCTACTCTAGAAGTTTCACTGGGATCATTGCTACTGTGGTTTTTCCCTCACAGTCTCTGTCTCAAGTCCAATATAATTTAATTTGTATATTGCCCTACACTTCTCCCAAATCCTCTTAGTGAAGCAATTCTGTCTACTGGCAGCACGTGGATGTTAATGTGAGGGAGACCCTTGGCAGCATATAAAACTTTTCTAGGACCACTTGTTCTTTTCTGCTACGAGTCCCAAATTCCATGTTTACTGAGCTTAAATTTTTATCATCGATGAACTGGTGTTAACAGATATGTTTATTCTGTCCTCTGCCTCCATATCTGGAACCAGGTCTAATCTGAGGTGACCAATCTCCAAAAGCTTACTGCAAGTGGAACAGTTAAATGCTTTGTCTGTACCCTGTAGATTTCCACCAAAGAGGAAGTTTTACCCACTGAAGCAATTTTTTTATGGACAAGGCCAGAGCCAGGTTGAGATTTTAGTGGCTGCTAAATAACAGACGAATCACTACTTCTGTAATGATACCTGCCTATGAAGTGGTGATGACATTTATCAGAATGTGATTTTTTTGCTGTGTTTTATGGGGTAGGTGGTGCCGTTCCTGCTGTTTGTGATGACTTGTAAGAAAAAATGCTAAGTGCTGGGGGTTTTTTTGTTTTTTTTTTGTGTTTTTTTTTTTTTTTTTAAAATTCCACAATTGAATAACTTTGATAACTTGAGTGGTATTTTTCCCAATATGTGAAAGACTCCTCTGAAAAGGAGGGGATATGATTTATACTTAATGAGGACATATTCCCGTCAAAGACTTCTTTTTATGAGCATGTGAAACCCTCCTCTTATTTTCATTGAAAATAGAACAGATGACATTTTATGCTGTGCTTGGAAAAGCCACACACAGAAATTGCAGCCTTGGGAGGGGAGTAGAGCTGCTATGGCTCTTGTTTCCTGTCCTGCTGTAGAGGATGCTGTAAAATTGGTGGAGGTTTATGGTAAAACAGTTGAATTTGGGGACTTCAAAAACATAGTGCAGCCCATTGTGACAACTTGGCAAGTCATGATCAAAAATGTCTGATGCCATTGTTGAGAACTATCACACCTCAAGCATTCTTTTTTTTTTCTCTAGCAATATGCTGACCCATGCTAGCTGTCACGCTTTCCCTTTAACTGAAACTAGGGCATATCAACACCTTTATTATGGTTAAGCTGCTTTGCCAAATGAGATGGAGTCTAGGTAAAGCTCTGGTTCAGGATGACTGGATTCAGCTGCTTGGACTTGTTTATGGGAGTGTACATAGGAAAAAATGCAGCCAAATTAGAGGTACTCCAGTATTGCTGAATTTGTAATTAAAATTATAATTAAACAATCTTGAGCAAACCAAACCATCCTTAGGTCGTGGCAAGTGCAGGAAACCATAACTTACCTTATTGTTTTCTTTCCTCTGAGGTTTTCACTAATGAAATGCTGGTTTAGGTGTATCATTTAACTGATGTGTCTATAGGACTTCTGGACCAGATCTGATTTGGGGCTGGTAATGTTTACTGGGTCGGAGGGTTTCGTTTGTATTAATACAGCCTGTACACAATTGCACAGGCATGCTTTGAGTGTTGTCTGTAAAGGACAGTAGTGATTTCAGGGCTTATGTATGGATTTTTAATGGAAAAATGAGAATTGTACAATTACAATGGCTTACCTAAAATAGTTGGATATGGGAAAGCACAGTAGCGCTCAACAGGAAAACTGCTCTGGGCAAGGAATGTATTTTATTTGTTTGGTAGGGCTTTTGCTCAGCAGTTGCTGGGTTCTGGAACAGGGGTTCACTCCTACTATTCATTCTTAATGAAATTTTTATTTTACCAAGGAACTTAAAGTATATATTCTATAACCTTTTCCACTGGAAGTTCCTCAAAATACACAAGTAGAAAAGCAATTTATTTGTATGTATTTGTTTCCATCAGATCTCTTTGCGACTTATATCTAATCTTCCACTCACTATCGGCCAAGACTACTTTTGGCATTAGTGCTCTTCAATTCAAGGCATCTCATTGACTCCACGTTTCAGATTATTTTTCACTGGATGTGTTTATTAAGTTTCAGGCCAGAGGCTCTCAGAGTTATAAGCCTCTTAAAGGAGAGAAAGTGCTGACATAGCCTTAAATTGTAGTATGGCAAATGTTACACTGTAATTACCTTTATCTATCATCAAAGTCCCTTTCAGAGGCCTGGCTATGTGCCATGGGCCTCCTGATGGAATGCTCCATTACACTGTGATCTTTGATGGGGCAAAACCTGAAGCAAAACATGATAAAGTACATTTATAAGAGTAGTCTCGGTGGCAGTAACACAGGGTTGTGAGAAGAAAAGAGCTGGTGGAGAGTTGCAGGAGGAAATATTCTGCACTGTTAGTGGTAGATATGTATCAGAGTAGAAAATTTATTTTCCTATCACTGTCTCAATCATATTACTAGTTGTCTTCTAGATGCTTTAATGAATTAATGTTTAGTATGAGCTATGAGATTTAAGCAAATAGTATGTGTACTTTTACTATACGCTGGAATATCGGACAAAGACATACAAGCTGCCAGACACCAGGGAAGCTGCAGAGTGGAAAGCAATAAAATGTGTGTCCTCCTGTACTTGAGCTAATGCAGCTGGCAAAATAGGGCTTAGTAGTTTTGGTGTGAGGTTGTGTTGAAGCTGCTTTGCTGACTTTAACAGATTTGGAGTTCAGGTACTGTACCATGGCCTTGGGTATGTGCTCATTTGATCACCCTGTCATCGGGCCCACACTGTGAATTGTGGGTTTGGTTAGTCAGCTTCATGTCCTTAGAACAAAGATATTGAAAGATTGGGAAAGGGCGGAATTCAGACCAAGAACAAAAGGGTAGATATTTCTGAAATGCAAAGAGAGACACTGTACTAAAGCAGTTTTGTGTGGCAACACAGACACTATCATCTTGTTCTGTTTTAAGTAAAATCTGTTTTCTAACTTCAGCTGGGCATTGTCAAAGTAACTTCCTTTTCTGAAAGTTAACTGCAAATTTTTCAGATGGTATTTCTCTCTAGAACTAACAACGTGGGATTTGTATGTAGAAAAGCCATGGTTTATATTTATTTCTATAGAAACTAAGTCCATCCTTGAGTTGCCATAAGTGAATGCCGTAAGTGAAAGGGGAAAAAAGGGTCACACCTGTGGGGAGGAGTGGATGGGGGGGGCCAGTGACCCAAAACTGACCAACAGAGTTCCATTCCACATGTGTCATTCTCTGTATAAAACTGGAGGATCATAAGTGTTGAGCTCTCTTTGATAGCTGATGTCCAGCGAGGACCTTATCTCTTTTGGTTTTTTTGCTCCCCCGATCCTGGATCTATGCATTTCTGAATCCAGTTCCCAAGTCCGTGCCTCTCCTGCTGCTGAGTCCAGCTTGGGACCTTTTCCCCATGCCTGCTCAGCAGCATCTGTGGTAATGGTAGTCATCATCTTGGGGGGAGGGGCAGGCAATTTCATATATTTATATATTATTTTTGTATTAATAGTAGTTCATTATTATTGTTTCATTGAAGCTGGTTTAGTTTCCAGTTTAAAAGTCTCTTTTCTCTCATTTCGCTCTCCCTTTTCCCCGAGCAGAGGCAAAAGGAATTGGAACCATACCAACTGCTTGCATTTAGCTGCCAGTCAAGCAGTGCTGGGGATAAACTGTGATGTATCTCAATAGCTGGAATATAACACCTCCTCATTTATCTGGGTTTTTTGGTATGAATTATGAAGAACTATCAATTGTGTAAAGCATTAATAAAAGGAATACTTACAGGCAATACTGAAAAACTATTTGAAAGCTCTATGCTTGTATTTTATATATACACAGAGGGTTTGGGATTAAGTAAAATATTTGTATTTACTTGTTACTTGTCTTCACTGGTTTAAGTTACTCTTGTATGGTTGCTGTCTGCTGTTAAACTGGTAAGAGCATGGTGCATCCGTTACTGAAATGTAGCCACAGTGAATGTGGTTGTACCTGCATGGGAGTATTTCACGTGCAGATGCCATGCAAATAGTCATTTGAGTGTCTTTACATTTCTGATCAGTACTCTGTTTTGGTGGCTGATAAAATTCACTCTCTTCAAATACAGTTCTGTTTTGTGTTTAAGATATACTACAGCAGATAGTTCACTTTCTTTAAAAAAAAAAAAAAAGAAAGCCTAAGTGTGTTTATAATTACATCACTCTCGCTCTTCATGTTTAGTCATTTATCTCACTGCAGAGAATGCAAAATATTCCAGTCATGGCGTGCTTTAGTTTATTCCTCACTAGGAATGAATGAAGACCAGTGCATTGTGAATTGAGGAAATGGTTGCTAGTCCATTATGCTGCTACAGAATAGTGAATGTATGAACTGCTGTTAAAGATAAACCTATGTCAGGCAGGGCTGAAGCAAAATGAACTACTTGCTTCCAAACTGATGGAGTCATCTACAGGGAGTAATTGACGTGTTTGAGTGGGGGCACTCTTTCAGTGCAGACCTGCAGCTGTACAGTCCTGCTTCTTAGATGACTGAAATGTGTCCAGAAAAGTAGGCAATGGTGAATCTAGGGGCCAAGAGGGTGAGGGGGCAGAGGAGGTTTTGCAGTTGAACTTTTTTGGCAGAAAGGAAAGGAATCAAAAAGACTTGAAACATGACATAAAGCAGCTGTTCTTGCTTAGGATGCTCCTTCTGAGAGCTACAAGTCACCTTGAGGAGAGGTGACGGGGGGGGGATGTTGGTAACCAAGTATGTGAGTTTTCTCCTATGTGACTCCTGCATTTCTGCCCTCAGAAGAAATAGGCAGTTTGTCCAGTGTCCATAGTGTGTTGAGAAAGGAAAAGAACAAACAACAAACCCCAGTCCCTTTAGTTTTCACATATTGCATTCTGAATCTACTGCATCTGGAATTTGAAATGGGGATGACACCTTGAACTGCCTTCATTCATATTGAACACAGGCACTCTGGCCTTTCTTCTGGAAGAACAGGGAACTAAAGGATAATAGCTTGCGATTTATGCATCCCCTAGTGTGGTTGGTTTGAAAGATAAGAGCTTTATCAAACTTCTGCAGCAATCAGATGGTGGTTATGTGCTGAAAAACTGTAAATTATATTTCTATTAGCTTAATCTTCTAGTATCTGTAGCAATTCTACAAGAGCTTAACTACTTCACCTCAAACAGATTACATCAAGTTTAGCAATCTACAGACCTAGGTTTGAAGAAGTGTTGTCAACTGTATTCTGGTTCTATGAATGTTAATAGACTGGCAAGATGAATTTTCTTTTAATTATGGCTTTTTATGATGGGTGTAACATTTATCTCGATGTTAGTGATTGTTACCTTGAAGGAGACCAGGGAAAACAAGAGTAAGTCAATTCTTGAAAGAGCATTTGTGTCTGGGCAAAAGGGCGCTCCTTTTAGTAAACTTACTTTCTTTTTTTTCTTTCTGTGTTTTTGTTTGGTTCGGGATTCTTCTAAATATGAATACACCTTGCAAACACAAGAAGCATTCAGTAAGTTTTAAGTGCAAGAAATTTCTCTGGCTGACTTTTATCTAATGTGAAATACCAATGCAACTGAGATCTGTTGGGCACATTTGTCACTTAAAAACGGAAGTCCTAGGAGTTGTATCTGTGGCTTTGGTGTGCTCTGGACAATGTTGGTGTGCTTGAGCATTATGTGCTTGAATACATTCAATGTGTTTGTACTAGAGCAGCTAGTTTGACTATATGGCGATTCAAATGACTCTTTTCCTGTATTAGAAGACGCACTGTGGTGCAGGCTGAGACTGAGGGTGACAAAAAAAACCAGGGGCTGAGCTTCAGTTCTTCAATTGAAGAATTGTCGGTTAAAGTGAAATAGATTTCCTTTACTTCTTACCTGATAAAATAACACAGATGTTCAAATATGATTCCTTCTGCCTCTCCTAGGATGTAAACTTGCATATTTTTAATTTCACTCCACTTTCTAAAAATGATGGGATAATATGATACAGTGAGCATCTCATTTTCATTTTTATGTGGGATAAAATGCAAGAAATCCATTAGTTTTGCATCTTTTAGCCTTATACAGTTTCTTCTGCAGAGCTTTGAAAGTTGTTGTGGAGATTAGGGCTTGCTAGGAATTAACTAAGTACCTAATGGTTGAGAGAATATAGTTATTTTCCTTTGCACTCAAAATTTAAATCCATTTATAATAAGGATGAGCATGCTTTTGGATTTGTTTACATATCTTAGCTACTCTACTCTCAATAGACATAAAAAAACCCTAGAATCACTGTCATCACCTTAAAAAGGCTTTAGTGTTTCAACAGGGCAAACATAAAAAATTGATATTAATATAGACTCAGTTTTGGGAACCCTTCGACAAGCATTTATACTTAAAATATTTGTTTGTGGCAAGATGGAGATTTCTCGATTGACCATAAATGGTACTCTTATTTTAAATCTCTAAGCTTTTGTGGTTCCATATCTCCATTGTCTGCTTTCATACGACGGTTTTTGAGCTATTTGTAACTGACTTGTAGTTTTGTGTCAGTTTGCTTTTTTTGGTTTTGGTGGTGGTTTTTGTGTGTGTTCTTAAATTTAGTATAAATCTCCTAGTATATGTTAATTTATTCTACATTCATGCTGCCCATTTAGGGACAGTTGAGTCTTAGAGCGTTCGTTAGGTGGTATTATGGCCTTTCAAAGTACATGATACCGTCTCTGGGTAACAGTACAATTCCCATAACTAGACTTACTAATGTGAAAGCTGTCTGAGCGTTGATGTGTTTGTGGAACTGAGCATGTGGAAATGAAACAGCCAGAAAGCAAGTACCACAGCTTCATTACCAGCAAGTATGAACAACAAGAGATGAGATGAGCTCTCTTGACCTTTCCAGCTGCTGGTGTGTGGGTGGAGGGAGGAGAAGAATCGCCTACATTTTTTGCATCCCAAACAGCAGTGTGACACGCACAGCAAAAGGTCTTATGTGGTGTAAATGCTCAGCAATGCACAGAGCAGCATGTGGCTCTGGGTAGCTGTATGATGTGCTGTGATAGCGTGAATTAAAGAAAGCAGAGCAGCAGGTCTCTGCCAGGGAAATGTCCTCTGAATTTTCTATGGGGGGAGTGTGCTGTGGACTGCTCTCAGTGCAGCTGAGCTGTCTGTGTTTTCCAGCAGCCTGTATCCTCAGCCAAAGGTTTTGTTGCAGATTTATGCTCGGTTAATACTGCTTTGTAGATAAGAATTCTTCAGTACCCAACTTTGCTACTCCATATTTTTGAAATTACCCATATGTGCTCAGTGGTCAAGCTGATCGCTCTTTATTCTAGGAATAATACTGGCAGTTCTAGCTTTAGAGGTTGAGTAATGCTTGGAGTAGGCAGTCCAGACAATTTAATATAAAACCACAAGCAATTTGACTCACTCCCTCCTTTACTGTGCCTTATGGAAGTGGATTTTTTGCTAGTTGGACTTTTGATATATATATATATATATATATATATATATATATATATATATATATATATATATATATATATATATATATATATATATATAATATCAAAGTAGTTTTTGCACTTAATCCCAGTGACAAGTATGATTAACCAAACCCACAAATTCATGGATAGGTAAAAGCAGACTTTAACATCTGCTGCTGCTTTGGAATGTTAGTATGTGTTGGGGTGGACTAACTTTGGCTTAGGTGTAGTAGAACAACTGATGCCAACTGGTGCAGAATCTATGTATTTAAGAATTCTGTGGGGTGACTGCAATACACACCTGGCAGTGAAATCTTACACGGACCACATGACTCTGCCATTTCTATTTGTGATCAGTAGGATGTTACCCGTAATAATTTGACTTTGACAAATCATTAGCCAATAATTTTGCTATTTTCAGCCTTAAAATAGTACTGCCCTTTAAACCCAGTTGTGTTAATCAAAGGGGACTATAGAATAAGTATAGTAATATGGGTTCCTTTTAGAAGCATGAGATGGCTTAAACTGAAATGTTTATATAGTTAATAAAACAAAGTGCTTCTGTTTCATCCAAGTGCTTCCTTGGTTTACACAAGAAGAGTGATGTATTATTTTTGTAGGAGGTTGATTTGAGGATTGCTTTAAGACAAGTGGTCAGGAAAGGTAGTGATTTTCCAAGACATAAAGGCAGCAATTCAGCTAAAAACTGAATCCGGAAGGTTTGCTCAGTAAAGCTAGAGGAGAGAATGTAGTAGAACAACAGCTGTGAAGTGCTCTGGTCATTGAGGGCTAACCAAGTGAACTCTCAGCAGGCTGGGGGTTCTGAATGGCAGGTCTGAACTGCAGCTGTTGGGGCAGAGACAAACCTTTGTGTTTGCAAGCAAAGCTCGTGGGGAAGGTTGTGAGATTTGGGCAGGATGTTGACCTCCATCTCTGCAAGTGGAAATTCAAGGGTTGAGTCCTTCATCCCTAGAACCCTCACCTTTGTGGCATATTCAACTCTGGTCCTCAAGAGAGTGTTGCCTTCTCTTCTGGGAATGATGTCATCTTGGGACTTCACATAAAATTTTGTGATTTTATGCTTTGTTCTGTTTCATTGTTCTCTTGGATTTCTATGTAGTGTTATAGTTTGGGTCTTTTCCTCTTCAATGTTACTTTGAGGTCTGCTGGGATTGAGGCAGTGATTGTTTCCTTTTAGCTGCTGGTAAGTGCCCGGTGCAGCTCATTACTCCAGAAGGCGGCTTGTATCTGTTATAAACTTGAAGTTATATCCTGCAGTGCCTTTGCCTAAAGAAGCAGAGAATGGGATCAGGGCTTCTGCCCTCTAATCCATCAAGGAGGCTGTATGATGCAGACAGGACTGGGAGGTGCTGCAATCACGGGAGGTCACTGACTGCAATAGCAGTAACTGGTAAGAACTTGGAGGAAATAACCAAGGGATCTTCAGTAACTTCTGCAGTGCTTCCTAGGGATATTTACAAAGCTACAGCAGTGAAATACATAGCAAAATATTTACTGAAATGTGCTCTATCTGTTAATGAAACCAGAATGAAGAAGCTACAGTTTAATGATTGAAGCAAACTACCAAACAAGAACTGGAAAGACCTTCATGCCTATGTAAGGAGTTTGGTGTTTGGGATTTTTTTTAATTTGCGGGGGTTTTCTGTGTTTCTTATCTTTTTGGTAAAGTGTTCATTTGAAACTGTGTCTTGCACTAGAACTGCAAGAAAGGTCTTTACATGTGAAGCTACACATTCTTTTCAGATTCTTGATGTCCTCAGGCTGTATGCAGCTCAAATCCTGACTGACAGAAGAGGCACACAGACTCAGGCATCCAACCAATAGATACCAAAGTCTGGATAAAAAAGTAAATTGGCAATGTGTTGTTGAGTGTAATAAGGTTATGAGAGCATTTTAAATAGCAAGTAAAAGTGCTCTTGCAAAATCAGTCATAGCTTCTAGACTATTTGATCTTAATCTTCAGCAGTACAGTGAATGGTAGATGAATTTCATAATATAGGTATAAGTAAAATGGAGACAGTCAGAGATCTGGAGTGGTACTTAGATCCAGCAGGCAGTAAATATATTGTAGAATTGGATTTAGAAAAAAGAAAGCATAGACTGTATAACTATGTTATTGCTTTATACAAGTAAATTAAAAGTCAAACTCTTCTGCCTTTAAAAAAAAAAAAGGTAGAGAAATTGGATGGATGCTGTACTGTTAAATGTGGTTCATAGTGTTCAGGTTCTTCTGCCAATGAGGCCTTTCATTTAACTTACTGCTTTAAGAAAAACACCTGTAGAATAATCCCTACTTGCTTTTAAACCTTGTTATCTATCTACCCTGGCTATGGCGATTGATTATACTAATGTGTAGAGTGGCTGTACTTTCAGTCTTGCAGCAGAACACATAAAAGAGAAGCTATAATCAGGAAAAAAATAAAATAGTGCCCAGTTGTAAAGCTAAAACCTAGCTCTCAAGTCTGCATCAGCTGTAGAGCTGTAAGAATGACTGTTACATGCTAACATTCAGAAATAAAAAAGGGAGGAAGAGGAAGTAATAGAAAGTGATGGGAAGAAATAGAGGAATAACTTGGCACAGCACTATGTTCTTGCTTCCATTGTCAAGAAATCACCTTGTGTGTTCTCCTGAGGCCATGTTGATAGACTAGGATGTATCTCATAGGTAGCATAGCAACTGTACAGCTTTCCCTGTGCATCATCTCATTTGCGCATGTATGTATTAGTCAAGAGGACAAATTCTGGAATATGTTCTGTTCAGCAAATAAGTGAGCATAGAAGTACTGTGATTTGAAATTCCCCACCTTGAATTAGTCTTCTAGTTGGAGAGCTCTGAGGAGAGATGAAGGAAAACAGCAGAGAACAGATGGATTGCCAGAATTCAGAAAGGCAGAAATTAAAGTGGGATCAGAGGTTTACAAGAAGGAAAAGGGCTTCAAAGAATGTGACATAGAAATTTTAATTATATTCTCTGGAAGGCTTAGGCGGCGGAGCTGATCATTTGATAATGCAGTCTGCAATAGGGAAGCAGGACTATCCTTAATAGGACTGACTTTCCATTCCAATGGGAGGAAAGATCTTCTTTTTAGGGTCTCAACCCTAACCACACTGATTGGGAATGATTTCTGTAGACCTGACTCTAGTATAGACTGCATTACAAGTGTGCTTGCTGATCAGGGACACTGCTTTTTGAAGGTGAAGGCGGTGGAACTCATAAAACCTTGAGCAAATGCATTTGAAACTCTAAGTGTTCTTATAGTCACTTAACAAAATTGTTTGTCAGCATAAAAACTTTCAGTTGAAAATTGTACAAACAGGACTGGGTGAACATCTCAGTTAAAATTTTGCTTGTTCCTGTGAACTTTGATATGGGTAAAAATTGTTATAGATTGTCTCGGATATTTTTTAAGTAAATCCACTCAACTCTAATATTAAACTTGTACTTCAGCTTATTCATGCACTAATATTTAGAACATAATTTTTAAAGCTTTGTAGTTCCATAGTCAAGTTTTTTCTGCTGTCTTACGTTCCCCATAACGTGGGCAGCTGTCAAATACTTGGCTGGCTGCCTCTGTCACTAGGTGCTGTTATGCTACTGACAGGAAAGCAATGTCAGCAGGGAGAGCTAATTACTTTTCTTATTCACTTAGCTATAGGTTTTGGTATCCCAAGTATATTTTTAGCATTCTTTTGTCTTTTAATTAATTTAAAATACTTGGCTGTCTCTGGGTCTGTTCTATGCTCTCAATATTGTCTTCTGAAATCACTCTTTTTCCTTGTGTGCGTGCATGGAAACTTAATTTGGAGCCCAGCAATTACAAATATATTTTTGCACCCAGGGAATTCCTCTTATGGGACATATTTATCCAGGACTATTTTTAGGTGCATCTATTTGATAAATGTTAAGCAATAACAACCAGAGTAAGGAAGATTCCATATTTCACAGTATATTTAACAAAGTTACAGCAAATATTTAATAAATTGCTTCAAATGTAGAAGTTTTCTGGGTTCATTGGGTCTCTGCTCCTGCTTTCATTCCTCAATTGGTGTTTAGAGGTGGCCTCTAAAACACAGAGGCCAGTTAGTATCCAATTGCAACATCTGATTTTTCTTTTTAGTAGGCTGGACTAAGAAAAGCAGTTCTTGCTTTTTTTTTAATAACTGCAGTGGAGAGATAACTTATGTTGAAAGTCTATGTATTTTATATTTATATGTTATTGTTAAAGGGATTTATTTAAAAGTAACAAACTTTCTACTGAACTGTGACAAAGCTTACAGAAGTGGTTTAGTTTATATACAGTCTCCAGCTGGAACTGCAAATATAAGCAATAGTTTAATATCTTGCAGGCCATCTGGGAATGGGATTTGTTTAAGTGGAAAGCATAGCGCCATGGATCACAGGTTATGTATTTCGCTGCATGTTGAACATCTTTGCCAAATAGTCTTCTGGTATCTTGTCTGTGCCTCCTGCAGAGAGGAGCAGCTGCAGTCCTAAAGTGACCACTTGCTCACTCACCACTTTAGAAGCTGCATCTCTTCTGTCTATTTGTCTCTTATTTTCTTCCTAAGGACTTGGAAGCCTAACGAAGGCTTTTCGAAAAGTTGACACCCTCTTGCAATCCTTTTTGTTGATGGATTTGTCAGCTTTTCCTACCTACACCCTCCGAGGCAGAAAAATACCACAGTTCAATTGTGAAGTACCATAAACACTAAGATATTGCATGTATTTCCATGTAAGCATAATGCACAGGATAATTTATTTTTCTGTTCCCAATTCCTGATCTATTATTATCTAATAAAGAGTTAGAAGTGTTGAGTAAATACAGTTGCTACCTCTGAATTATTCTAATAAGGCTGGATTTTACTTGATCTTCTTGTAGTGCGTTATGTTAAGCTGATATTTGCAAAACTGATTCAAAAATCCTTGTTTCTAGATGTTAAACCAACTGATGAAATACACTGTGAGCTGGGTTAACTTACTCTTCGGTATTTATCTGCTGAGGAGAAAATGGTAATTTCTGTGATCTAGGTCTGTTTAGGAATAAAAAATATTGGAGCTTTTGAATTGGATTAATCAAAGAAATGGACTGAGGGTGAATGTGAATGGAGATCCAAAATAATACTGATGGACAGCAGATAATTGCTTCCTATCCCCCAGCGTAGTTTGTACTTCCTGACAGATTGAAAAACTGAAATTAAATTTACCTGTCTCCATTGTGTTGCTTGATCTCTTTACCAGGTATTGGATGGTTTACTGGTTGGAAGCTGACTCTTATGTGCGTGTGGAAATTCTCAGCAAATGATCTGAGTGTCCTGCATATCAGACCAAACCTGTAACAGGATTTATCAATACAGTAAATGAATCAGTCAGTGGTGTGACTATAAAAGTTTGGCAGGCTATGGCACAGATGTATGTATAACATCCTGAAACACAGATTACAGAACCTGCACTTCGGTCATCTGTCATGACATTAGAAAACCTGTATAGGCAAAAAAAAAAAAGGAATGCTTTGTTAAGAAACCTTGGGTGGGGGTAAAATCCAACTGCAACAGGAAGTCTCATGATTACACCAAAATTTTGAGGTTAAAATCCATTCTCCCTCTACTCTGTCCAAATTAAATGAAATTGTGATAATGTGTTTTAGATCTCTTTTTTTTTTAAGAATAACAGCTGCTTTACATTGAGTGCTGTATATGTGAACTTGGGGTTTTTTGGTATTTATAGAGAAATGGTGTTCTGTATTTTAAGTAATTCGCAGGAGAGCATCCTGCAATGTTGATGAAATTCTATCCTGTTCTAAAATAAAACGTACATTATCTTTATTTTAATTCTACCCTTCAAAGTGAAGCCATTTCATTCCAATTAGCTTGCAAAAACTTGTTTATTTAAATAAACTCACATTTTAGTCAATTTTTTTTTTCTACAGAGAAATATCTAGTGTGTACAAATAGTCTATGGTACTTGCTTTATCTTCTAATCAATGGTGCTGGTTTGCTTCCATTGACTGTTTCTCTTAAGCTTTATTTCTAGAAATAGCATTTCAAGTCATACCTGAACCTACTCGTGATATGTAGCAATTGTTTGGTTTACGTAGTCAAGTACAAAAATGAAAAGGTAGGATTGCTTTATATGAGGAAAATATCTGTTTGCTACCAGTGGCGCGTTTGTGTGACATCTGAATAAAGCTTTTTAAGAGACAGAGGGTAAGTGTTGTGACAAGGCAGGTGGGGGTGTGCCCCCATGCAGGGCGCTGTGTAGCGGTCCTGAGGAGGAAATTGCAACCTCCACCTTCTGTCAAGTGGAGAGATGTTTTAAAAGGTATTATTAATGTATTGATAAGGAAAAGAGACAACTTTTTTCCTTCTATTTTTCTTCCTTTTTTTTTTTAGTGATGAAAGGGTTAAAGACAATACATTGAAAATGAAAGGGAGATGACAATTCTTGAGTTTTTCTTTTCCATTAAGAATTAACCTACAGAACCAGCTACTGCATGATAATGAACTCAGAATGAGAGGCAGTTAAGGAGACATCAGTAATGTTGATAACTATATAGATATACTGAGAGAATGTAGCTGCAAATACAAACTTCTGTGCTTATTTATCACTCTTAACTATTTTACAAAGGAATTTTCCCCAAGGCATGTTCCTGTGGAAATGTATTATGCACCTCTGAAAGTGGGGTGCACTGAGCCTGCTCCAAGGGAATTATATTTTTGCTTCACTGAAATATTTTTTGTTTATGAATATCTTTTTTCATTAGTATAGATGATTTACAGTGATTTATGAATCTGCTTTTGAGTATCTCCTCTGAACATTACAGTAGATGAATATATTTTGGGATTATAGTTTGTTTAATAATGCACAAGCTTTTACTTGCAGTGTGTGCTCAAAACGTTGTTTGACCTCAAAGATATAAGAATTGGTGACCCCAAAATATCCTTCATAAACAAGGTTTAGAAATGGTCATAGAAAAGTGAGGAAAGGTAGAAGCAAGATAACAGGTAATATTAGTACACTAAAAGTAGAATCTAGGATTTATAGCTTTTACATAACAGTAAGATCCAATGTGTTTTCAAAAAATGTGATCACTATCATTTTTGTTTGCCATCTTTTAAAATAATATTGTTATGTATCACTGAGTAAAACTAATGCCTGATTAAAAAGTGCTCCAAGCTGAAATTACGAGCACTTTTTTGGAACTGGAATGATCAGATCTCTAGATCGCTACTGCCTTTTTCATAGTGTGGGGAGAATGCTTCTATTTTAAAATGATGAAACTGGGCAAAGGGAAATTTATGATCTAAACTTGCTGCAAATCATTTGTATTGATCTGTTTTGTTTCCATTCTGCTGAAGCTAATGGAAATCATTTGTCAGCTGACTTGTCCCAGTTGATTTGGAAAACCACCATACCATTTATCAGGCCAGTTGAAGGTCTGTGCACAAGTGTGCTTATGTCTGCAATCACGAAGATACATTTAACTTCTGGCAAAGTAAAAAGGATCAAGTGAGAGTGTTGTTCTTATTCTGATATTGGCTTGAATATACAGTCTATACAGTCATGCGAGCACCTTGCTGAAATTGAGTGATTATAATCCTGACATGGTGATCAAGATAGATCCTGTCTTGTGTTTTTCTGTTATAAGGTCAATAACAGGTCATGGATTCCTGTGAATGTCTTTCCACTGATATAGATAGGTAACCATTAGGAACAGGATTTATGCTGGCCCTCTGTTAACACTTAGATCCTGTTCTACATTGAACAGTGTGAGTTCCTAATCCTCTTTCTTCAGAGGAAGTGATAACTGCAGGTTTTTTAATATTTCCTACGTGTACATTTTAACCATGTATCCTCTCTCTTCTGGCAGAGGGTTCGTGTGGGAGAGCTTTGTGCCACTGCATTGTGCTGGTGCAGGCACTGGCTGCAGCTTCTTACCTGCCCCGCTCCGCATTCATTATTCTTTGGGATGGGAAGAAGAGACCTTAACTCCTACAAAACTAAATTACATTTGCTCTTTGTACCTCTAAGATTTCTTTTTTTAAGCTGGGTGCTTTTTTAGCTGTAGCAATCCTTTGCTATTCTTCCTGACTTTAAAACTGATTTTATGATTTTTATCTGCTGAAGTGGTTGCAAAGCTGTGCCTTTCTCAGTCCAGCTTACAAATATGAACTCCAACAACCAAAGCTCTAGCCTTAGTCTGTACAAATCACTGTCCAGTAGTAGTGAACAAGATCCCACACGCACCCAAGATTTCATTTTTGTGGATAAGATTGCAGGCTCAGGCCATAAAAGCTGGTTAGTTATGGGTTGGTTTTGTATCTGTCAGTTCTTTGTGGTCAATATGACTTCGAAAATGAAAGCTAGGTTTTGCTGTTCTTCACCATAACAGTCCTAAATCCTACTTCTACTGTATTCCCTGTTGCAGTCATTAACAGTGATGTGTGGCAGCAAGAAGAAACATAGGTTTTCACAAAGACATTGACTAAAACAGTCTGAACATCCTGTGTTTAAAGAGATATTTAAAGAAACTGTAGACTTTACAAAATAATTTGATTCACATTTTGTAATGCAAGTTTAAACAAAAGTTCAGTTAATTTTAAAGCCAGACCTAAAACGATTTGCTTTGAAATCCATCTCCTGCAATACATTATAGGCAAACCCCTTAGACCTGTGTCTTTCTGATATATGAGGTCAGGAACTGATGACTTTTGATTATGTATGGAATATGACTATAGTTTCAGCAGTGTCTTAACTGTTTTGTAGGTGCTTGGTCGTTCCCTTTGAAAACAAGAAAAATGTTTGAAATGTCTCAAGTTTGAAACTCCTACACAACTTTAAAGTTTGGAAATGTCCTTAACTATTATTTTTAAAGTAAAAAAACCAGTTTAAAATGTATTTATTAGAGCCACAAAACTGATTCATCCTGAGTCTATTGAATATTTGTAGATATATAGAATAGTTTTATAAGCAGCCCAAGTTTTAGGTGGTTTCATCTACTGTGGAAATATTTGGCATAGTTTACATTCAGTGGCACAATCAGTAAATGGGAGTGAGAACTTTAATTTGGTGACCAAATATAGAAGCTGGCTTATTGGCCACATCTAGGCTTGTCCTCAGAGTTTTGATCTTGTATTCTGCTCACTTTTAGAACTCTTCAGGAAATCAGCAGTTAGGCTAGCAAAGTTGTATTATCTAAAGGTATGCTGCCAGAAATGATTTCTTATAATACTCAATAAAAAGTAGAAAATAATTTTAAAATAGTTATTTTGTTTTCTTAGAAGAAATATATGTGCTTCAGTGCTTAGAACTCTTTTTAGTATGTTCCATTTTATAGTTACATTGATAGAAATAATTTCCTTTCCAATCCTATCTTCCTTGGCTTCTGTCCATGTGTAGTTTCTCATGATTGTTCTTCAGGACAGTTATCAGTTACAATGTAGGATTTTTTTAGTATTCATTATTATGCAAAATAAATTGCAAAAATTTTTTTTAACATGAACTTACAGCACAGTTGGAGCTTTCTGATCAGCTGTCAGCTATGTGGAGCTGCTGTTCCTAAAGAGCAGCAAAACAGAGTAATTCTCTTACTTTCCACGTGGAAAATGCTTTTTTCTATCTTTCACATCCAACAATTTGACTTTTATTTTCTTTCTACTGACATAATTCTAGTCACTCACTTGGCTGTAAATTATCAACCAAGTCAGTACAGACAGTTTTGTACTGCTTAATTAAGAATAACTAATGTCTATGGGACTCAATGTATCCTCTTACTAGTATTTCAAAAACTAAACAGTGCAATCTTTACTCTTGTGTGAGAAGTTCTCCAAAATGTTTGACAGGCTCAATGTAACTCTACATTTTGTGTCTGTATTGGAGGCACTGACAAAACAGGCAACCCGTAAACCAAAATTAAGATTTATTCCAACCCAAATTACTTAGTGCTCTGACAAAAAAAATAAACTACAATTTCTAAGTGTCAGGCAGGAATATTGCTACCCAAGTGCCTTAATTTCTAAGTTTCATAAACCAACTTTTAGAAGGATGACTGAAATGTGCATAATGACTTACAGAAGGAAATAGCGCTCTCAAGGATACGCAGAAGATAATTACTCACTCAAAGGGGCAAGGGCTCACTCAAGGATATATTCAGAAGAAATAATCACTCACCAAAAGAAAAATGAGCACAGTCGATCCTAGGAAGTTGCCTTGGGTGGTATCCCCATCCCAAGAGGAGATCTTGCAGTCACAGGTGGCTACTCCATGGGGTCTCTGGCTAGACCCTGTTTTATACCAGTTGAGTTTGATCTGTGGTCATTCTGACTAGGCTGGTGCCTACATCTTGTGGGACTATGACCTTGGCAATAGTTCCCCACCCCCTCCCACCAACACAGTGCTAGGAATGGGAAATTGTTTCAATAGCTGGAAAGCTCCATTCTTTTTGGTTTTTGGCAAGATTGGTCCTTGGCAGGCTGTAATCTCCGAGTCCTCATCAGAGTGATTGTACCTGCCAGGCTACCCAGTCAGCCCTGGGTATTATGTGTTTTTTTTAAATATGTGCGAATGTGTGACTGACAGCATAAGTCTAATGAGAGACATTTTTAAGTCAGCTCTGCTCATGAATTGTGCTTTGTTTCAGTCTTGACCCAGCATTTGCAATTGAGAGGCTTCCTCAGAATCCCTTTTAGGATAGAAATGTTTCAAATCAGATCACTAAATCTAGGCTTGAAAATCTATACTTGGGTACCTGACAAGCTGTCCAATTTTCTTGGAACTTGAGATTGTTCTGAAGTTGGTATAAGCTTCAGTTTATAGAAAACTTGAGAGACTGTAGTGAGATTGAAGAGACAAGGTTTAATTAGCATTGTAATACGTATAATTTTCGCAGCTCGTTTTGTCTTTCCACCACCTTTTCTAAAGCCAAAAAAGGCAGTCCTATCGCTGGTTTGTTCTATCTATATTTACTTCAGTCTTTTACATTCTCTGCTTCACTGACTTTAAACAATGTCAGTCTGCAAGCAGTGAAGGGAAAATTCAGATATGGAAAGACTCATTACAGAGGGCTGAAACAGAAAATACCTCTTTGAGAGATTACGTGGAGCTCTGAGCAGGGAGATGAAGGCAAACAAATCTCTAAACTCAAACATGAGCAATGGCTACAAACAGTCACAAAAGTCAGAACCTAAGGTAGTATCTTTATATTGCACTGAGCGTGTCAAGAGTGATCTGAAAATTTTTATTTGTGCTTTTCTCAAGGGGAGTGTTGCATGGCACAACACGAGCCGGTGCTGGCTCTTGCCAGACCTTATGTTGGATGTCTTGCAGGGTTGTGCTACTTTGCAGGAAGAGAAAAGCCTGCTATTTGCCTTGTGCTACTAGGCCAACAGATCTGCCCTGGGAAGTCTGTGTTCAGATGTATATCTCGTTCCTGTGGCTTCATTTTTTTTTTTTCTTGTATTTCTTTATGCCATATATGACAAGGAAAAATCCTTCCTTAGTTAAATATGCGTGGTGATATATCCCCCTTTCATCATGATTTTTTCTTTTATGTAGGTAGACAGCATGCACGACTGTGTTTTGCGGTGTGTAGTATGTTCACAAAGTACATGGACCCTAGCTCCTAGAAGATTTTTTGAGGAAGGCAGACTGTTTCTTAGCTTTTCTCATCTGTTCATGTATGCTCAGCCTGTTTGGTTTGCATGGGAGACCCATGCAAGCTGGAGCAGCTATGGTATAGACAAATGGAAGTAGGGAAAGTCACAACTTGATTAATACTGGCTAAATATCCTCCCAGCAGAAAAGACAAAACCAGTTGGAAATGTAAGTACTTACTTTCAAGAGGAAGCTGTTCTCAAAAAATCAAGGTATGTGTAATTCAGTGGTGATCAGTCAAAATGAAGGATTTTTTCCTTCTCCTGCCTCCTTTTTTTAAGGGAATTCATAGAATGAGAATTGGAGTCTCATATGTGCTGGGTATGACCGGAAGATAAAACTGCTCCTGGTTTCCATTTTTGCGGTAAATGTGTTGTACTTTTCCCTGACCTGATATTGTGAGCAATTTTGACATGAGCGATTGCTTTAGCTGTTCCCCTGTAACACTGATTCTGAGTGGAGTAGCCACCCACATTCCTTGTGTTTGGTAGAAAACTTCCATTAATTTGGTACTTAGTTATTTATATTCTTTAAATACTTGGGATCTTTACAGCTACAGTATGTAACTCGCCCTCTTATCATCTTATTGGCATCTGCCTTTAAGTAAAATTTCTGTTGTTTTTAGGAAGACCATGCAATTTGTATGTCTTTTCTGTTAAAAAGTTCGACCGAGAAAACTTAGCCAAAATTTCACTTGGTAGAAAAACTAAACTATGTGGTTATGAAGGAAAACTGATTGAAGATGGGATTTTCATAGAGGTGAGTTACTGAAAAACTTGTGGATCTTTCTAACCCTTAAGCTGCCTACAGAAAAACATACCTTGCAGAATGCAGAAAGTATCATGAAAAGTAAAGGAGAAAATGGCACATAACTGAGGAACGAAGAGATTCTTGCCTTGTGAATCAGGGATCAGCTCAAGAGGGAGCAGACATATCCTATAGATGCTGCTGCTCTTGGACATGAGAAGCTTTATTTTTAAATTTGTAAAATCTACTGTTTATAGAGAAATATTCAGGAATACTGTATCAAAAGTAAATGAGAGATCAGCAGGTATGTGTGTATTGCTGTCCTCCCCTGCTAAATTACATTTACCCAGAATGATCTAGAAAACACTGATTACAATGCATTAATACTATAATGCTCATTCTGTGTCAGATATATTTTTGTTAGATGTCTGAGCTGACTTTGGGAACAATATAACTGGTTCCTACTTCTATACCCTTCAGGTTACTGTTTATAATTACCTGCTACTCTATTGCTATTTCATTCAACAGGAGATGCACAAGAACTATGATAAAAGCCTATGGCTATGCATTTTGGAGCTTTGTTCCATCTGTACCTTTACAGTAACAGGAGCTGGTCATTGTAGCGGTGGAGTGGTGCCTTTAGTTTGGTCTTTAGTCATAAGCTGCGCTTGTGGGGTTTGGTTTGGGTGTTTACAAAAAATGTGTAAATTTCACAAAGAGTAAATGTTAACCTGAGAGAGCAGACTGCCAGGCTGGGAAGCACAAAAGTGACTCAAACACTGGCAGCAGGTACTTGTTCTGCTACTCTCCTAATGAGTGACTGCTCCATTCAGAGTCGTTCAACCCCAAATGTGGGGTAGGAGCAGAGTCTCCTCACTTGGAGGAGTAAGTCAAGTGATGCTTGCAAGGAGGGCTATGGTTTGTGTTTGGTTTTTTCTTTTGAATTTGAAAATCGTCAACAAACTGAAAAAAGCCCCACAACCAACCAGCAAAACAAATCTCCATGTGTTCCTACTTCTTAGTAACAACTTATGGAGGATTTAACCAATATTCTTATTAACAATTACTTCAAAATTATGCATGTAGCTGCATTTTAAATAATCAAACATATTTAAATTCAAGTAGTCCTCTTATTGTATTTAATTAAAGTAATTTCAAGGAAATATACAGAATTTCAGTAAGATGAAAATAGGTCTATTGCTAAATTTTTCAGTCATAAACAGCAAGGAGTACTGCAGCGCTGTGAGTTTTGTCTTGTTGCTGTTTTAGCTTGTAGACCAAATAGATGTTTTGACATAAGGACATTGTATGAATATTTCAGTTTTATTGCCAGTTTATATTGTCTATGCTTTTTGTATAATGCCGTCTTTTGATCTGATTCTCTAGTTGTATTTTCTACTGAAAATTAGGAGGTAAGGACATAGTTTTTTCAATACCTTGCTAGCTATTGGCTAGAGTTGGTGCTATTTTATCTAAGGCACCATAGCTTGCTTTTTACCTCCTTGCTGGAATGACACTGAGTTTGTAATTCCTATTGGTCTCCTTGTCATCTTTGCTAGTTCTTTGTATCTAGAGAATATGATACCAATTAGGATGCTGATAGGTGTACCTGCCTTATTTGAAAGAGAATCAAAATTAAGGTTTGGGGTTGGATTTCATCCCCACTGCCCTTTGCCCCTTCTTGCTATTGCATTCCCCTGCCTCTTTTGTGTGTGCTTGTCCTTGCACTGCCCAGTCTATGAAGCTAGACTGCAAAATAGTAAACTACAAAAGCATAACACTGCAACGATGGAGAATTTAGATCATCTGGAAGAGCAAGCTGGACTAAAAAGATGTGGAAATAAATCCATCTGTTCCTGTTATGTCTCTTGTAGTGTGAGTCCTTTGCATTTTAATCCTTGGCTTCTGTATCTCTGCGGGTGGTGCAAACACATACAGCCTCTGGGAAATACAGCTGTCTCCTTTCCTTCCCTGCGCTCCTTACCACAAGTCCTTGCTACTTCCCTTGTCTCATATTCCTGTTCCCATGCAGAAAATTGATTTGTTGAAAAACTAAACTTTTGAAGGATAAAAAGGAAAAAAGCCAATTTCAGCTGGCTTAGTTCCTGAACAATACAGTTAAGTAAAGGCAAGAAGAGTCTGTAGGTATGTTAAGAACTTTAACAGTTTTATCATCTGATCCTTGAAATCGTTAGATTTCCCTGTTTCCAATATAGGTACATAGGGGAAGCTGTTTCCCTGTCCTTCCCAAACTGTCACCAGTATGTGCTGTGTGGTTCCTAAGAAGCAGAAATAATGGGTATAACTTTGCTTGGGCAGCAAACGAGGTCATATTAATTGTGTATTGGGTTTTGAATTTTGTTTTGTTTCTTGGTATTTTTAATCCTAAGTCACAATTTCTATCATGACTGAAAGATAAATTCAGGAATTCTTTCATGTAAGAGCTTGCTGTACACAATAAAGAGATCTGTCCTACTGTACAAGTAAATACTGCTGGTTTCCAGTGGACTACAGAGTAGAAGAGCTGACACTATTTAGTGCTGGTGTGGAATAGGTGTATGGTGTTTCATGCAAATCAGGTTTGCCAAGGAATATAGTGGTTTGGTAGTAACTGAACTACAAGCCAATATCCCATTCCAGTGTTTGGCATCTTTTATGTGGAGCAGATAGTCTTGCTGAAGACTGAGCCTAAAATACAATGGCTGCTGCAGTCTGAGATATGACTTGAAAGTAGGTGCAGATTATGATTCGAAATAGTCTTCTGTGAACATGGTATTATTATTCATTGTGTTTTCTTATTTTGAACTCAATGAGGGAATGTCAAGCCTGTATGAATATAAACATGGAAAACTTCCATAACATCTGCTACTAATTTCTGCCAGATGAAAGTGCTAATGATGATGAATATTTTTTTTTGATGATTCTCGTACATTGGCCTAAATAAATTCACTTGCAGACTGTGAATATCTAATTGAAAATGCATGATTGTATCACGAAATTGTTGACTTGGTACTCACTTAAATTTTCAATTGTGTTAATTTGCCGGAAAGTTTAGAGTTTAATATTTTAGAGAAGAAATAAAATATTGCAATGAAATCAGGCTTTGTTAAGCATTAAATTGAGAGTAGTTATTTGTGTAGTTATATTTTAGAATTGGGTTATATCCATCAACTATTTTGAATGGTACAATAAACTTGTTAAAGCTGTGTCTTTCAGACAAAATAGGCTTCCTTGAGTTTTTGACTATGTCCAAAGCTGTCATTGCAAGTACTTGTTATTCTCAAGGTTGTTCTTCTATATTGCTGTTCCCTGTACTAATGTGGAGTGCTGGTGATACCTAAGGAAAAGCAAGGACAGTGACTGAGTGGCAGGAGGGCTGTTTCACCATTGAATGCTGGGTGATGGCTTTTGTCAGCCAAAGGACGTCTGTTTGCACACTGTTTCCAAAGATACATTTATTTTTCTAGGTTCTTTAGAATCCACCAAAATTTCTACTTTTATATAATGCCTGTGATAAGAGACTAAAACATCTATAACTACGTATGGCAAAAGGGTGGTTCATCCTAATATCAAACACATATGCTTGATCCATCCTCATTTTCTTACGTATGTGTGATATTTTCATAAAACATTTCTTGCATTGAGTTTCCTGTTTGTGCCTCTTGTGGTACCACTGAGAATTTGGTTTTGGAAGTTGACAGTGAGAAGGGAAAGCCTTGGTTGATCTTTGGTGTGATGCTGTATTCGTAAAGAGTTTGCACTGGTTCTTTTCTGCCAGAGCACCTAAGCAAGCTGTGTAGAAACTGGTTTGCAATAAACTTCAGCAGCTATGTGATACAGCTCAGTCTCTAAGCTAATTTGGGCCAAATCAGATCTACATGCTTTGGTAGTGAGAGTTGGTGAGGTAATTGATACCATGGTTCACTTTCAACTGCCAGACTCTTAACAGACCAAAATGATGACAGGCTTTAAGTGACTAAATTTTCTAAAGTTTTCTGGGACCGACTCCAGGCACTCAAATGACAGCTAGAAGGTGAACAGAAATGTATCAGTAGCAAAAGACATTCTTCAGTTTCTGTGCGAACTTGGGCCAATTGGAAAGCCAAGTTTATCAACAAGAGTTCTTGATGATAACTTGATAAGAATTTGCTTGTTAGGATAAGCAGAGCTCTGATTATTCCCTGATAGCATGATTTTCCAAGTGAAGAACAAATACATTAATCCATTGTTATTTCAACCGCCCTACAATCTTCCTCTACTGTGGCTTACTGTACCCTGATGTTGAAGGTGATGGTAGGAAGAGGTTGTGATGACATTGACAGAAATACTTGCAGAAACATCGGTTACACTTTGGTTACTTATATAGCAAAGGGTATTTGCCTGCAAACTCAAGATGGCCAAAGCCATCAGCTTGCCTCTATCGTCGCTGTGTCCCGCAAAGCAGCATGAGGATAGGGATGAAAACATTCTCAGTCACTGTGGGAAGCTGCTGGTCTACAACAGGAGATGCGTTTTCTTCAGACAGTTCAAATCCAAGACAGGAAGAAAGCAAATGGATGTTTATGTATCTTAATCTTGATTTATTAGGTGTATGAGGAAAGATGTGGCTGTATTGTCTGTTCCGTTGTATACATTTACTGATATTTCACCATCGTAAGAATTTTGAATTCATGAATACCTGAGATTTTCTGTCCAATTCAATCTCTACTTTTCCAAAATAACTGGAAAGAAGAGATGCATTGGGTGAGAATGTTGTTGGAGAGAAAACCTATTTACAGATAGCCTTGTAATAATCATTAGATAAGTGACAGTGATATAAGAGTGTGTATTTCATTTTGTTTTAAAAAAATAAACAAAACTAGTATGGAAATCCGGTAGCAGTGCATCTGTAGCCTGGATATTAAAAAAATAAGTTATGACAGATAACATATTAACTTTTTAGTAGTGTATGAAAGAAGAATTTTTAAGAAGAGACTGAGCAATCTGAGTCTCACTGCCATTGCACGCTTGCTCATCAAACCCAGAATAGCATTCCAGAATTGTAAATGGAAATCGGCTCCAGTTTTTATAGCGTATCTGAGGGTACTGCTGTAGATTACCTGTGTCATTGTCATGTAATGTTTGTGTTGGGTGTATCTGAACACATAAATATTTTTAAATCAAATTGTATGAATTTGCTGAGTAACATGATTAAACTTGAATATTTTTATTTAATAAAATATGCTAGGTAATGCCTCTTCCTACAAATAATATTAATGTTAGTAATAGGTACTTCCACCTAGTTGGTATGAACAAAAATGTACTTTTCAGAAGAAAATGAATGTATTGTGTCAGAAGAACAAGACTGTGACATAAAGAAATATTTTGCTATCTAGTGACCCCTAGCACTAGAATTTTCATGAAGCAGCTTGTATACAGGTAAGCTGGTAAGGGCAATTTGTTTTACTTGGAAAGCTATTCACATACTATGTTTAGAGCAGGCATGCAAAAAAATGGGCAAATAGGCCAGGACCTTTGTATGAAACTTCCTGTAACAGTTACCTCATATTTTTCAAATGGCTGTTGAGCTGGACTCAATATAAAAGCTTCCATATGGAGCCTTCTATATATAGAACTGATCCCATCCAAGCCAGACTTGCATTTTTTTTTTTTTTAATACACAAAATAAGTAGCAATTTGAGAGGGTTTTTTGACAGAGCTTTGAATAAAATGTCAATGCATTTTCTTTTTTTTTTTTTTTTTTTTTTTTTTTTTTAAATGGTCGTGCATTTTAGTTTCAGATTTTTCCATGTTATCTAAGGGCAATTCCTTGGATGATCTTGTATCTTTATTAAAATGTATGAAATGGTTGCTTTACACCAAGGACTAGAAGTGTTTCATATTTCGTCTAGTCTGGTTTGCAAATGTGAACAGAAATATTGCAGCTTACTTTTTTCATGTCTCTTTGTCTTCTTGTTGTGGCATATCTTGTTTTGAAAATCAAATAAAATACCTTTATGAAAGTATCTGTGTGCTCCTACTGATAGCTATAAGATAACTGCTCTCAAAAGCAGCTCAACCAGGTTTAGACGATGTGATTAGTATAAAAATGGAATGATTTAATAGGAGAGAGTCACAAGTACTTAGTCCTGTGTGGCATCTAAACCTTTGTGTTGTAGACTTTTCACTCATGGTCACATTTCTGAGACTCGGATGTTTTGAAAAGGTTTAGTGAATGATGAATTGTTGTGCCAAGGTGCCATAGACCGCAAGTGGTTAATAACGGTCAGTGTTGTAAGCAAAGTCATTAGATAAGGCATGTGAGCAAATAAGATCATAACTGCAAATCAGCAAAGCTGAGGCAACTTTACTGAGGAAAGTCAACTTACAAAATTTCAATACAGCTGTAAAGGATGTTTGGAATTTTGTTTAAGCTTTATTTAAAGCCAAATTCTAGGTCACTGCACTTCGAAGATTGTTCTTCCAAATTATTCATATTTTTTCGTAGTGTGAACTAGAATCTAAACTTAGCATTTCAAATGATCTCATCTTTTGTGTTCTAGACTGTAACACTTTGAGACTGACTCTTCTCTCTGACATCTTGGTGTAATGAGGCAGATGTAATTTTACTAACTGAATTTCTTTGGTCATTAAATATCACTAAATATGTTTACCTCTAGCTGTTGTGTTAAGTCATTCAGTCTTCCCACCTGCATGAATAATCATGGAACCATAGAATGGTCTGTGTTGGAAAGGACCTTAAAAATTATCCAACTCCAATGCTGCTGCCATGGGCAGGGACACCTTCCACTAGACCAGGTTGCTCAAAGCCCCATCCAGCCTGGACTTGAACATCTCCAGGGATAGAGCAGCCATGAGTTCTCTGGGCAACCTCTCATAGTGTAGAATTTTTTTGCTTATATCTAACTGAAGTCTACCTTCTTTTAATTTAAAGCCATTAGCCTTTGCCCTGTTGCTACCTGCCCTTGTAAAAAAGTCTCTCTACAGCTTTTTTGTAGAGACCCCTTTTAGGTATTAAAAGGCCAAAATAGGTCTCCCTGGAGACTTCTCTTCTCCTGGCTGAACAACCTAAACAGACTCTCAGCCTGTCTTTAGAGGAGAGGTGTTCCAGCCTTCTGATCATGTCCCTCCTCTGGACCTGCTCTACCAGGCCCATGTCTTTTGTCTGCTGAGGTTTCGGAAGCTGGGCACAGTACTCCAAGTGGGGTCTTGTGAGAGAAGAGCAGAGGGGGACAATAGTCTTCCTCGCTCTGCTGTCCACACTTCTTTTGATGCAGCCCAGGACACTGTTGGCTTTCTGGGCTGCAAGCACACATGGCTGACTCATGTTGATCTTCTCATCCACCAGTACTCCCAAGTCCTTCTTGGCTTGTTGAACCTCATGAGGCTCACACAGGCCTACCTCTCGAGTCTGTTAAGGTCCGTCTCTTCTCTCCAGCGTGTCGACTGCACCACTTGGTTTGCTGTTGTTGGCAAACTTTCTGAGGTTACACTCAATCCCACTGTCCACATCACCAATAAAGATGGTGGTGTAACTGAGAGCAGGTCTGTGGAGAAGGAGTTGCATATACTGATGGATGAAAAGCTGGACATGAGCCAAAGCGGCTTGTGATGTCACCTAACTCATGATACATAGGAGTTTTTGTGTGTGTATGTGTGGAGCCCTGGAGAATAGGAGACCCCCATCTCCTCACGAGCTTGCCTTGCCTTGCACAGAGTTGTATCTTGCTGAGGGTTGTCATATCCAAGTACTCGTGGACTTGGTACCCTTGCATTAAATATTACTTCAAAAACACTGTTAAATTGTGCTGTTAAGGACTATGCTTCTTGTTTTCCATGCGAGAGTCTAGGCATCATGGTATTAAGAGATATGTCATGGTATTAAACAATACATCTCCTCAACAAGATATCAAGAAGGCGGAGATTATTTTATAACTGTCTTAATTATTGTCATAGTATTTAAATCACTGAATTACAATATCACTGAATGATCTCTTGAACTTTTCAGTGGTTTATTTCTGGTTTCTCTGACACAGTAGCCTTGACGGAGGTGGAAATTGAAAATTATCAGACAATTTAAATTTCTATAAACTACTACTACTTTACTTTTCTGTGGAGGTGTGAGAAATAAAGGAAACCTTACCTTGCTATAACTCTACAGCCAAAGCTTTTTTGAAGCTCAATGTGCATTCAAGTCAGGGCAAGTCACTTAAACACTCTCATGAACCTTATTTTGCACAGTGGAAAGTTGATGATGATTTGTACCTCAATCCTGTCATCTCTGCCAGCCCACAGAGCAGCATCTATGGAGTAATATGGAAGTCAGTCCTCCTGGCCACTGTGGAGCTATTCTTGCTCTTACCTGAAAATCTGCTCCATTCAGACTCGCTCAGAGAGACCTGGAGGGGGAATGATGTCTTGGGCACTCAAACAACATAGGAGTTTGGTCAGACTGTGTCCTGCAGCAGCCCAGATGAGCTAGTGAAATTTCGAGTTTTACTGCTCATGTATTTAATTTTTTTGGGAGGATTCATGGGTGACTTAATACTACTTCCTATATCTTGTCTGTGGATCCTTTGCTGTTGCTGACTTTGAGTCTTTTGAAATAACATAGTACTGAAAATAGTTAAAGCTTTATGAGCACAGGAAGGCAGACTTCCCTCTGTTTCAGTATGGTGAGAAGTGGAGTCTTCTGTGTAATGGAAAGGGTTTTGGAACAGGATATAACACCAATGCCATACACCAGAAGAAATACTGAAGAATTCTGTGTGGTAGGTTTCTGACAGAAGGCTGTAAAAGAACTGTGTATTTTGACTCCCTAGTCCATGTCGATCAGTTCTGACTGTCGTTTTTCGTCAGTAAGAATAAGCATAATCTAAAATTTTTAGTAATAAATTCATAATTTTGTTTTTTTCCTATTATCTGTTGAAAGTATAACAAAGCTAATTATAAGGAAATCACTCTACTACAAATTATAGTTTCTGTTATTAAATTCCTCAATAACTAGCAATTGCATCCAGGAAATTGAGGACCAACTAGTTTGTTATAAGAAGTAGTTTACAAAGAAAAATATGTCAAAGGGTGACTTTGAGTATTTTCAAGTGTATGTAAGATAACAAGCCACCGCATAAAACAACATATAGTCTGTGACAGTGCGTATACATCATGCTATAAGGTTATCTTCAGTTCTGTCTGAAGTTCATTTTTTCTCTCCCATTACTCAGTCATTTGTAAGAACAGATTTCTCTTTGTCATGATAATAAGAATGAGCCTCTTTGCACTTGCACTATTTTCTGAGCTATAAATACATAAAGTATCATAGCAGTAATCAGTGTAAAATGGAGGTTTAAACAGTTTCTATGGGTTTATTGGTAATTTCTGGAATGAATTTATTGATGTTTCTGTAACGGTAGTGCTGTAACAAACTTTATGAAATATTGAGGAAGGGGCAAAAGAGAATATTGTCCTGATTTGAGCTATGACAGAGTAAATACCTGACTTCTGGTAAAATTCAGAGGAACTTCAGACCTTCAAATACTGCCAAGTCAAGTAATATTAAATTGCTCCTGGTAGTAAATTCAAGGATAGGTGTTGGTTGTCAGGTAGATTTGCACATTATTATCCAGAGTTCCTATCTCAAAATTTACAAGAAATTAAAGCATAAGTTTTGTTGATAGCAACAGGGGAATGGTTATTAAATGTTTGTTGCTTTTTGGAAACAAACATTGGTTCTGGAATTGCTTTTTGTCATTTTTTTTTTTTTTTTTTCTTCTCTCAACCATAAAGGCTTTTATTCTTAGTTAGAAATCTAATATTTTACTATTTTAATTTTAAAGCTTTTTGTACATTGTTTTTTAATATACTTAGAAAAATAGCTTTATAACAATATTCTGAGGTGCTATAAACTTAGGTCTGTAATGGCACTTGCAGAATGGTATATGACACCAGTAAAACATTTACAGTCACATTTTTCGTCCTTGTAATAGTGTTATATTGATTATATACAACTACAAACAGTAAGGAAGGATGAAGATATTTTCAAGTACTTTGTTTATGCTACTTTCATAGAATATTAGTGTTTCTCCAGAGCCCTGTTCACAAAAAAACTACAGTAGTGAATGCACTTAAGTGTTAATTCTTCCAAGAAAATCTTTTGCTTTGGTCTTTCTTTCATTTATAAAAAGTTCACTGAAACTTTCTTCACACTGATGAAAAATTTCATTGACTCCAAAATTGCTATTCATTTGTGTAGATTTATTGATGTGTTTGAGTCTCTGTAGCCCAGGGATCTTAACTAGTTTTGGTTGCACTGAAATTTGTAATGAACTTCATAAGAATCATAGTGACTATTGATTTTTAGCCATTAGGATTACAGAAAACTGTAACTATGGGAATTACTATGCTTGCAAATAGGTAGAAAGAAATGTTTGCTCAAACAAGTAAAAGGCAAATAAAAGGGATGGTGATGACCTGCAACTTACTAAGGTAAAGCATAAAGGAGTTTCAGGAGATCTAATTACTAGGCAAACTCTCAGTTTTATCTTGTGATCTTCCTAATTTTCTTTATTATTCCATTATGCGTCATCAGTAGGGGAAGAGGAATAACAGAGATCCCTGTCAATAGGGGTCTTTCAGGCAGGAATAATTCAGATCACGCTTGAAACCATATCATATTTTAATACTTGTATAAATGTAATAAGACGTGGCTTGTATTGTATACTTGACTTGTTACATGAATCTTTAAAACATTCAGCTTTCATGCGTTTCCAAAGACGCAGAATAACAAAGTGGTATTTAACCACAGGTTTCAAGTATCATTTGCCAGATGGGGGAGAATTTCTGCTCTCTGCGTTACTTCCCATCTTTTTTACAGACAAAAGAAATATTTTTGCTCAGTTTCTGAAAAAATTGCATATTTAATTCTATAGAACATGAAAACTGAAATAACTTCTGTTCACAATGATATTTATAATTGTCAGTAATGGAGTATAGATATGCTGTCGTATGTGTACCTATTTTGCTAGCATGTGATTAAGCATTTCAAACAATTAGGGCAAGGAAGTTCACAAAACATTTTTTTTTGGTTGATGTCACCGGTAATGCATGCCTTAGATTTTTCTCCCTTAAATTTTTTTTCCTCTAATTTCAAAAATTCCTGCAGTTTTGTTCTGTGACTGAAATTTCTTACTTGAGATAAATTGTGCCATTAAAAAAACCACCAAACACCAGGATTGCAGCCTCAACCCAAACATCACACCACCCCTGCCACACTTCCACCCTCCATCCCTCCGCCCCACAAAAAAAGAAAAACCAACACACACCAAACCCCAAACCAAAAAACTGGTATTCCAGGAATATATCTGGTTTGTGACAATCAGCTTCTCCATGTTGATTAAAAAGAGGTCATGAAAGGAGTAAAAGCTGTATTTTTGACTGCCCAATAGCCTTTTCTCCAGTATTGGAAATCTGACCTGATAATTCGAACAAGTATATGAGGGGTTATTCTCTTGGATGTTCTTACTTTCATCCTGCTGTGAGCAAGGGATGAGGTGAAACTCTCAAATAGAATCTTTGATTCTGTTTAACTCTGATATTGAGTACAAATTGCACTGTTAGGCTCAAAATCTTATTGTTGGAGAAAAAGAAACATATTTTATATGTGAAGCCAAGAATGTATTGCTAGTATAATAGAAACTTTCACAGTCTAATTGAGGAATCGTTATTAGTTCACATCCATTTACTACAGGAAAAATAAAACCAAAGAAATCAATGCTGCATGCAGAAGTGTATCCCAGTAATAAATAACACAGGTGAGATTGTTATACACACACTAATGAGTTTCAATCCGTTTTCCAGGTGTTATGTTCACTGTTCCTTCCTTCTCTGAATACTAAAATCCAGAGCTTCAGTCAGGTGTTTGGAAGTAAGTGCGATACAACCCTTTGCCTTGGATTATATTACATTGATGGTTTTCTTTTTCCACCCACTCCTTTTCTTTTCCATCTATATTTACCTGGGGCTATTTTTGTCTAATGTGCTTTTCCATGCGTGCATCTTCTTTCTTCACTGGTCTGCAAACTCCACGCTGCATCTGATTTTGTGTGTGTGAAATACTAGTACTTTTCTTATTTGTAGCATCTGTTTTGGTCCAGTTCTGGGTCTGCATTTCTTTACAGGATCATAGGGGAATTTTTTTTTATGGCTCTGTGGTCCCATTTCTTATTCCCTTCTGTACTTCTCTGCCCTGCATCCTATGCCTGTTTCTCAAATGCCTCTCACACACCTGGCCTATATTTTGTATACTGCATCATAATTTTAGCTGTAAATATTTAACTCTGTGTAGAGTTATCCAACAACAACTACTAGTTAATACTACAGTGGTACCTCACAAGAGTCAAACAGGTTTGTCAGAGCCACTTGGTCAGAAGAAAAATGCTGCTTTATGCAGCTAAGCAAGCTAAAAGATAGCTGCAGGCAGACCTGAAATCCTTCAGCCAGAGCTCAACTCTGTGGTCTGGTACTAGCAATGGCAGTCTAATGTCAGGCAACAGCACGCATCCTTCTCTTCAGCTGGTTTGGAGGATACTTGGTACTTCTGAATCTTAAGAGCAATGTCAAGTTCAGTCACTGAAAATGGGAGGACATGAGACTGGTACCTGTACCCTGTACTTTATTCCTGCATGCTTGTCTCTCAAAGCTCAAATAGAGACAAGACAGGCTTCTGTGAGAACTTTTGCAATGTTTAGATTATCTCTGGATAAAAAGCATTATAAAAATGCACAACAGTCTGTTCACCATGGTTTTGAATGCAGAAGACGTTGACAATAGAGCTATAATGCATGCAAATAACTCCCCTCGCTCTTTCTTTTCTTCCCCTCTGAGTAGGCAAACTACACACAGGATACAGTGTAAGAGTTCTTAAAGCAGACCTTTTCATCCATCTGTCACAACTTTGTCTACTGGGATTTCATCTCTTGTGCAAGCAAACTTCATTTCTTTCCTGCAATGGAAACAGAAGATAGTGTCTTGTTGTGACCGCTTTCAATGATATTCTTGCTTTCAGTTTCTGCTCTTAAAAACCGGTATCTTGTGAAAATGTCCATGTCCACGGGAGATCTCTAAGAAAAAAGTCCGGCAGACACTGGTACAGGCTGCTCAGGGCTGAGTCACCATCCCTGAAGGTATTTAAAAGACGAGTAGATGAAGTGCTCAGGGATGCGATTTAGTGGTGCACAGGTACGGTTGGATTCGATGATCTGAAAGGTCTTTTCCAGCCAAGTGATTCTATGAAAGGCAGGAGAGGCTCTGTTTAGTAAAATAGCAGCCAGCAAAGGGGAAACCTGAAAGAGAACTGATATTGAGAAACAAACCTCTTGTCTTGGCTGTAATGTACTGCTTGGCATTTAATATCTTTTTTTTCTCACATGTGTTAAGTCTTCAGAGCAAGCTGCGCTGCCTGGTAAGAAAGGGGTTGTGAAGTGAGGATTTCCCTGGATGTGTGTGGTGATGAACCTGGGTGGTTATGGAGCTTCCGGTAGTACCAGCAGGTAGTTTATAGCAATCTACCCAGCCCACGCATAGGTTTGTTGTTTGGTTGATTTTTGCCCCATCCTATTGTGTTTGTGTGTCGTGTGTCCCCCTCCCAACTCTCCCCTCCCCACTGAACTTGAAGGATGACTTTGTGTGAAAGCCGATTTGTTAACTTTTGGCTGCTTTCTGGGATTGTGAAGTGCTGGGGGGCCTTCTGAAGTGGAGAGGCGGGAGAAGGGGAAGGCTCATGTGGTGCCTTGCAAAATACCCCTTTAGGAATAAGCTGGCCCCCTTGACTTCATGAGCTGATCATCATTGCTCCCACTTCTAATTTTTTTTTTTTTTTTTTTTTTTTCTTCTGGTACTTGCCTTGAAAATGGAACATGTATTTCCCAGGGTGGGCAGCTGGCTGTGCTCATAGGTTGGTGGGGCCCAAAAGCTTCTGGAATGTTCTGAGAGTGGAGCTCCCTGCAAAGGCAAGGTGGTCTGGACGGGTGCCTTAGGGCAGAGCCTGCCTAGGCAAGGAGTGCCAGGAGCACCTCTGGGCATCCACCTCTCTCTTAATGTTGGTTGTTTGTGGGTTTGGACAATTTTGGATGTTTTGGCCAAAATTTTGATTTATCTCAGGTACTGAAATGACCAGTACCCCAACAGAGGGCAAGGTGCTGTTAGAACACATTCTATGGAAAGACATTGTGGCATGGCCAGAATGCAGAGAGGATGAGAGGAAGGGTGAGCAGACCGTGCAGAGGCTGTGAGGAGAGTAGTGTTTTTGGTGAGGACGTGTGAAAGCAAGAGCAGGAAGTGTCTGGGCAGGGAGAAGATGGTAGGAGTGATGGTTTCCAGGGCAGAATGAGAACCTGAACAGGAGATATCTTCCTGAGCTCGTGGTGGTCTCAGACCTTGTTAGAAAAATTTGATTTTGATTGTAAATTAAATTCTTCCCTCTTTTGCCAGACAAGATGGATGCCTTATGGAAAGCATTTAGGATGGGTAATTTATACATGATCATACATTGTGCAGCCAAAGGGATTTTTCTTCCAAAGTTTAACGGCCTTCTACCTCTTTGTAGTGTTCTTGTTATAAATACATTTTTTTTTTTCTAGAACATACATAAACATGTTTGGGGAAACTGTCACTAGAATCCAGCAGTGTAAAACATCAAGATGTGTTTCAGACTGATGGTGCATTGAGTGAATTAAAATAAAAAACAAACAAAAACCCCCCAAACCAAACCAAAAATCCAACAAAACCTCCCAGATTAACTCAGATAAAGAGCTAAAAGTGCTCAGTTTTCTCTGACTATAGTAGTACTCTGTTGGAACATTTTACCGTTATTGTTGTAGCAGTTCTAGCACTGCTGGCTAATAATCTTGGCATTAGATGTTTTTTTAGATGCTTTTTTTATTGTGACTTAAATAACTTGAAGTTAATCTGGTTAATCATCTTCTTGCTTTTAACTGCAAGTTGCCTTCTTCCTGACCAAACAGGTTTTTACGTATATAATGTAATATATATATATATAGTAATTACACTATTACTAATGTAATAGTGTAATAACAACCCTAATCTCTATATAATTAGATGATGAAGAACAAGTATATACAGAATGTGTAATTAAGTATAGCAGCATCCATATCTTAAGAACTAACTATATGCTTTTATTACAGAAGCAGCTGTGAACTATTCTGTTATAAAATTAGATGATAGAGCAATATTTTTGGAAATAAATAAAATTTTTGCTGCCCTAGAAATCAACTTATTTTTGCATTTAGTTAAATTCTAAAAAATGTAAACCAACAGTGAGAACCATAATACTGATAAGGAGCTACATATGCTTTACTGCTTTTTAGTTAGGTAGCAATATCATATTGGCAAAGGTTGCTCTGTGTGTCATCTCATTTGTAGCTCACCAAGACCGTATTGAAAATTCCCAACAAGTAAGAAAGCTAAGAATTAGTAAGATAGCTAAGAATTAGTGAGAATACAGTTCGGGTATTGGTTGTTCTTCAAATGATCTGGTAATACACAAAGTTAATCTGCTTCTACTGTTTTCTCATTATGTATTCTTTTGACTGGGCATATGTTCATCTCTTGCCTTTATGGGTACATTGGGTTCTGAAGGTACTGTATCTTTGAAAACTTTGTTTTGCAATATCAGAAGTGATGGTTGGATGTTGTAAACCATTGCATCAATCAGAGGAAGTTAGTATTTGCACTGGTCTTTAGAAGTGTATAAGAAATAGAGCAGGGTACTATTGGGGTTTGGAGCTGGAAAAACATTGCAAGAGAAAGATATGAATTTTCCTTCTACTGAAAGGGCTCAGAAACATGGGTTTATCACCAAAGAAAATGCCAGCTTGCTTACTCTTTGTTTTGAGTAATTACATATTTATTTTTAAGAATAAATTATTCCCTCGGTGTTATTAAATGTAGACTTGATTTGGCGATCTTTACGATCTGAAAATCCTAGAACTGATAAATGGGGCAGGATTGACTCCAGTTGACAGATGCAGTGAAAATATTTAACAGATTGAGATAAACTAGTTGTGCACTCTGGTAATGAAGGGATTGCATGTCATATAGCTAGTATACTAAACAGTTGCTCCAAATTTTTTTAACTTCTATGGCTTTCTGTGTGTTTGACTTTAAGAAACTTAATTCAAAGTACAGGAGTGCATAGAGCTGATGAGTGGACTTGCAGTCCTGGTGTGCTTCACGCACTACTGGCTAGCAAATAACTATTGCTTAAACATGGTCTGCTGGTAAGTAATTCTGTTTGCTCGTTCATCTTTACAATGTAACAACATATGTGGCTTCCTGTAGCTTTAGATCTGCTTCAACAGTTAACTATTTAGAGTATTTTAAATGTTTTTCTCCATGTCAGGTGTCGGTGCAATGGAACCATCCCTTAAAAGCAAGCACATAACAGCTAGTAGGCTAATTTCAAGTTTAAAATCTGAAACTAGGTCGGCAATTGTGGGCTAGAAAAACAAATATGAAAACCAGTTAGAGTCCAAAAAGTAAATTATTTGAAACTTCAGAAACAGGAGTCTCCTTGCATTCCTAAGGTTGTCTTCTGTCAATGAAAAGATGGGCTGTCACACGCTCAAAACTAATGTGCTGGGTAGCATAAGTTTTACAGCAGACAAGAAAGGCAGATGTCTGCTCAGTGGAGTGGAAGCAAAACCATCTTGTCAACGTATTTTAAAGCAATTATTAGAGTTTTTCTTTATTTTTTTAAAAAAACTTTTCATTCTAGTAAGTGAGGATTTTTCACTGAACAGTTGTATGCAATTATGCCGTGCCACTATCCAATTAACCACCCAAGGTAGCACAACTCAGAAAGATAGCTAAATGGCACATCTCAGCAGTGGTCTGCATTTCCTAACCAGGGGGCTGTGACAGTATTCTTGAGTGGTAAATCCCTTTTATGGTGCCTGCATGCTGTTTTAAGGAGTACAATTTTCCTTTGCGTCCACATATTCATTCTAATGGTAACTATATTTGTGCTTAAGACTGGAAAGTTTTTTCCCCTCCTCCACCCTTTCCATTTTCCTCCTCAGTGTATTTTTGTTCCTTTTTTTTTTTTTTTTCTGCCTGGTGCATATCCATGTAAGAAGTGGAGGGTACAATTTCAGTTCCTTTCTCCTCATCTGAAATGGAGCACTGTTACTGAAACTTTTCCAGTAGAGCAGTCAATGTTTCGTACTGTTTGCTATCTGCCTACTTTAACCCAAGGCTTCGTTCTGATCATCTGCTGCTGGCAGTGGCTGTACTTTATCTTCACAGTCTGTAATGCCCTAGCTATGACAGAAATGATGTTTGCAAGCCATTCAAGTTTCAGATAAACTGTAGACCTTAGAGTCCAGAAGTGTCCCTTCAGGATGTGATGTGTTCAATTTTGACCGTTCAGACTCATTTCTGGCAGCCTCAGAAACTTCTAGTGCAAATCTTCAGAGTCAAGCAGTGAGACCACTCCTTTTTGTTTGCCTTCAACTGTGCTGTACCTAAACTTTCCTGTGACTGTGGTTAAGATCTCACAGTGTCTGCAGTCACCAGGGGGTCTTATCAGCTAAGTGACATTCTTGCTAAGGCAGTTGTCTATGGCTGTGAACTGCTGTCAGCAAACACTGCAAGTTTTGTTTTCTGTGTGGCTGAGCAGCATCAGGTTGCTTTTGTCATTATTCATGGAACCATTTGCAGGCTTCAAGGACAGAACTGGCTGCATTCCAGTGCTGGCACTTGAACAAGTCCTTGCCATTACACGTCTTCAGTCATTCATCCTCACAAATGTGCTTTTCCAGCTCTAATATTTTGGCAGCAGAAGCACAAAGCAACGTTCCCTCCCAACACTGCAGTTTGTCTTGTGCCGCAGTGTGGTGAGCAACCCTTTCATACTTCTTGCAGAACGTCTTGCTGCAGAAACGTAAAGGACGTGCCATCCTTCAAGCTGTTGTGCCTCTACATAAACAAAGGGAACAGCAGGTTTCTGAGGCCTGTTGTTAGTCTCTTCTAGCTGATGGCAGGTGCTGGAGCTTGGGCCCTGTCTTTCAAAGGCAATCTCCCACCTTTGACTATTGCTGGTGTTCCTTAACCCTTAAGTCCTGAATATTTTCCCTTAACCTGGAAGAGTGAGGAACTGATTCTTTAGGAAAAGCAGGGGCCCTTCTGCAGTATCTGTGGAATGCAACAGCGTGAGTGCGCACTTCCCTCTGAAGGAGCTTGAGTCCTGCCTCTGTCTGGCACCTCGTTCTCTCGTTTCCTGTCTCTGGGATTTTACCATATCTTATGCTGGAGCTGTTTTGGGTAGTAGGGAGATGTTTGGGTTTGAGCTATTCTGTGATGGATGGAAGTGCCTTCAGTTTTCAAGTACTGCCTCTGTGCAGTACGCTTCTCTCTGATGGTGCTGAAGAAGTCTAAAACAGCCTAAGACATGTGGCTGCTAAGGGAATGGGTGATGTGGAGAGGCTGGCTTACCACTCACTCCAGCCTGGCAAACTCTTGAAACTTGTTTGCATGGCAAGCTTTCAAATTACCGGCCAAAATGACTTATTTGTGCTCTTTCTTCCATTTGACACCAGAGAAAACTTCATGTTTATTGTGACAGATATACAAATAACTTTCTGCATTACCTTCCAAGCTTTATTTGAATTGGAGGATGTACTTTAATGACTTAGTGTTGTTAAGAACAGTGTACCTTAAAAACTTAGTGCAGCTTACATAGTAAAGCAATCCCATTTTTTACTTATGTTGAAGAAGATAAATTTAATCCTTCCCCCATATTTCTCTTACTATCTACAGGGCATGATCTTAGAGAGCTTCTATTTCACTTTATGATTTTGAAATCAATGTGTATGCAAACGGCTTGAGAGCAAGCATTATGGTTGAGTATCAGTTTGTTATATTTGAAATAATGAATTGTTACAGACCAGTACAAAAACGTTTTTTTTTAGTTGGCTGGATTGTTGTGTTTTGGTTTTTTTCCCCTAGCTGCGATTCATTTTGCCAGCACAAGGTAATTTTTTTTATTATGATTTTTTTATAAATAGTAAACAACAGTAGACTATTATTCAATCCAGCATATCTCACCAGCCCTAAATCTGCACAGTCCTTTTCTCAGCATTCTGCCACCATTTTGGAGGAACTCCAAACTCATTCTCTCGTTCTCTTGGATCTGCAACATTAAGTAATAAGGCATATTTCCCTCTTCCCTCCTTCAGAAAAAATTCTGCAAACAACCAACTCCAAAAAAAAAAAAAAATCCCTAACAAAAATCAGAAGATGATTTTATACGGTGTCTATATTGACAAGAATTTCAAGGATTGCAAATAAGTGTGATCCCTCTCCTGCTTTTTTCCTGGGGTTGAAATGGAATAGCACTTGTCTACCAACATTTGTTACTGAGATATTCTGCTTCTGTGCAGATGGAGTTTAAGTCTTTTTTGAAAGAACTTATCCATGTTCTCTTAAAGCACTAAATCAGTCCCATTTCTGTTGTCTTCTGCACCTGACTCCTGGTGTTTGAATGTTTGTTTGTTTGTTTTGAGTTGCCTCTGCAGATAACCTGAATACTTTTAGGTTGAATGAGAATGAAAAGAATCAGTAGAAATCTTCCAGTTTCCTTCAGTCATCTTTAGGTCATAACCACCAACGTTTCTAGTATTAGTCAAGAAAATAAAGCATTCCCTCTTTCCTAACTTCACTGGCCAGTTAGCTTTGAGCATTGCAAGAGTTGCATGACAGTCAAATTTGAACATTAATTTTTTAAAGCATTTCACTCTGGTCGCATAACTATAGTTCAATGAATTTCAGAAAGTAATAGTTGATCTTATGGGTTGATGAGAAATAAAAGTATTTTTATTATAAAATATGATATCTTACATTGATAGTCACATTAATTTTTTTGCATTATTTTGAAATTTAACAGATGTAATTTTCTTAAACAATTGATGTGATACGTGTCACAGCATACAACAGGGAAAGAAAGCACTAAATAAAATTACATAGTTAATTTATTAAAAATTGAGAAACCACCAATTGCATTTCTCATGACTTTCTTAACACACCTCAAATTAATTTTAAAAGAGTGTAAAGGTTATAGCACCGAGTCAAGCAATCAGACTTCATATAAGTTGTAACTGGGAATATATTTCTGGTTTCTTAGGATGCTGATAATGCTTTCTTGCAAGTAAAATAAACTAGCAATGTAAGTTCACTTTGCTGTGTATGCAAAACATTTATTTATCAACATATTTATATTTCCTGAGATGAAAAACTGCATTAAACATTTTTGAAAGGAGGTCAATGTAATGTCAGCCTTACAAAATTACTGATTTCTCTTTATTTACTGTATGCTCAGATAGTTAGACAGTCTCTTATTAAAAGTTCAAAGTGTGAATCAGTAAGCTATTATTTATCATTAATGATGTCATTAACCAAGCCTTTTTTTTAACAAAATATCTCTTACCAAACTGCATCTGTAAACACAGGATACAATCTTCTGTGTTTGTGTCAACAATTTTTTTTTACACTGTGAACTTGAGTGTTGTTTTTCACTTCAAAAACTAAATCATTCTGTATAGACAGGGAAGATGTTTCACCAAGTTTTAGACGTGTCTTTAAGATAAACCTCTTACAAAACTATTTCAGGAACTGAGCAGCTCATCTTTATTACTAAGTATTTCCTGTATTGCAGTGTAACATGTTCAGTTACACATTGACCAGCAATTAAGCTTCATATTGCCACCAGTCTGTAGCTCCGACTTTGTGATGTTGGTGTCAGTTTCCAAACCTTAGTCCTTCTCTTAAAACTGCTTTCTGCCATGAATATTTCATGTTGTTCCTTTTCATTGCTTTCAGCTTAGTAGAGTCCTTCATTCATAAAGTGAATTCGGAGGTGCTTCATACTGGATCCTGTGAAAGGTCTTAATGGTCACAGTCTGGAGAGACGGTACACAATTCCAGCATCAAAGAATGCTGTCAACTAAATGCTCTTTTTTGAAGTTGACTTTGTATTGGATGTAAAAATGGATAGTTCCTGAGCATCAGTCAAATAAGACTAAAACAAGAGCACTCCATTTTCCTTGCCTTTTGAGGAGTTTTCTGATGTGCCACCATAAAATTGTTAGAGAAAACCACAGGTTCACTTCAGCAGAAGGTTATCTCTTTCTGATTATCATAGAAGTCTGCCACAGTCAGCAGGGAGCCAGGGACAAAGTGGGAAATCTCTCTTTAAGCATTCCTGAGGTACCTTATTTTATGTACTGATTATTAACATACAAACATTTTAAAGTTTGATATAGCAAGGGAAAAGCACTTTTACTTGGAATAATTTTGCTGTTAGATATACACCTAACTACATTCCACTCAGTCTTCCATTGGTTAGCTCACTGTTAAACAAAACACACTAACAATCCAAGTAGTCTACCTCACTAAAAAGTGTATATTGATTTTTCATTTTTAACCAAAAAGGTTACAGTAACCTTTTTGGGGCAATAGGTTCAATATGTCAACAGACTTGGAATGTAAGTTGTTTCTCAGGCTTAGCTTTACTCTTTCTTTCCAAAACTGGAAAAACATCTCTGGGGTCAGCAACGTGTATTGCTTGTTCAAGAGTGTGTAATAAACAGAAGCGAGGATGTTGGACAATATGGAAGTTAATAACCAGTCTTTCACTTCAGAATTATTTTTTTACTGTTACCTCTTCTTTTATTGCTTGAATTTTTTTTGAATGGTATTACCAAACACAAACTGTTTTTGTGTTATCCTTTATTTAATTGAATTGTTAAAGCACTCTTCTATCTCCAACTATTTTATTAAGCTTCCAATATGAGTTATGCTGGCTTTGCTGTATCTAAAACAGGTATCCATAACTTCTATTGACCTCATGTCAATTCAGAGGAATTTCTAATTTATTTAAACTCTGGCAATTTAAAATTATATATTAGAACATGTGTTGATCTTTTTGTATTGGTCTTCATTCTTATTCTTAAAATACATAAAAAATGTAAAAATTGTGAACAGGTTCTACAGCTATTGAAGATGTTTATGTAGTAGCAATCTATCAATATCTACCTATAGCAATCTGCTGGTATTATTCATGTATTGAAATAATTTTTTCAACTCATTACATACTTATCTGGAATGCACTGGGTGCAGGGAGGAGAACACTCCTAGAAGCCTGAAGTTTTTATTGCATTTGCAGTCCATTAGTTAAAAGAGGCATTATTCATTTTTTCAATAGTGGAAAATTTTATCCTTCAGTTAATTGCCTGTACTTATGATTTTAAAGGCGTAGAAAGTATCCACTTGAGAGGGTTCCTTTATACATATAAATTTAAAGTTATACAGAAACTCCAGTATGAGTATGATGAGGCACAACTAACGTGCACGTTTGTTAGCTGGAGTGCAGAGCTCAGCAGAAAGCTCTTTGTTGTGTGAAGGTACACTATCAATCCCCCTCCAAATCCACAAAATTTGCACCCTGAAGAGTAAGCTGTAAGGTCAAAAAGAATTTAGAGGTTTTTTGTGGATGGTGGGGGTTTTTTTTGTATTTTTTTTCCCTGCTATGACAGTTACAGGGCCCTGTAAGGCACAGGTGCTGTGGCTGTGTTGTGGTTGTCAGCATAGTTAGAAGTCTACTAATTAATATAAAAACAAGAGTTAAAAATAGTTTCAAAACATGCAGGATTTAATTTCTAAATATACAGGATGAAAAATGTCAGTCTCCTTCTACAATGGCAGTAGTTACTAAAGTGGAGAAAGAAAAAAAGGACTTTGACAAATGCAGAAGTTGTTTAGGAACAGTTGTAGTCAGTAATCACTGTGCTAGATGTAAGATAGCACAATTGTATACTGCATTTGAAGTTTTAAAGTACATTAAAAATATGAAATATGAGTAGAAAAAACTCCCATATTTTGAAGAGCAATTAGAGCTGGAGTGATTCCTGTTTGTGCTTTTGGTAATTCTTCTTCAAAGACCAAGTATAAAAAGTATGAAGAGTTACTTTGGAAGGAATTATGTCAAAATGTGAAGATATTGATTTTTCTTTGGTTTGCTTTATTTTCTTTCCAGAGATAGATATATAGTTGCAGTTTTGAAAAAGTTCTAATGTATTTAATAACTATTGTGTTTTGAGAGTCATGAGAGTTGTGGTTCTTGTGAATCTCCATCAACAGCTCAGTTCCCTGGGCTTCCAGGGGCTGGCCTGTGCAGTGCTTCCTCTGGGCTCTTATGTGTTTCATCTAGGTTTGATGCTTCTGATTTTTCAGGAAGGTTCCTAAAACCAAATTACTTTATGGGAAAAAGATGAGGGGATTTTGATTAGTGCAGGCTATTATTTAGAGATATTTGAGTTAGTGCTTAGTGATCTAAAAGCAATGTACTGGGCAAAGCTAGTCTTGTGCAGTAGAAATCCAGCACTTCGTGTTTCTTCACAGTGATTTTAGCAATTTCTTAATCTTGGACTGAGTGAAGCTCCTTAGATTTTTGCAATAGTGCTCTGTAAAACCAGTTGTGGGACACCTTCCCACTGGAGCTTACACAGAGAGCCTTCAAGACTTTCCTGCCGGGGGCTGATTATAATTCTTAAAAGTACATGAAGTTGTGCATATGAGCTTTCCCAGAGAAACTCTGGTTTGGGTTCGGCTTGGCTGAGCTAGTTTCAATAGGAATTCTCTCATTTCTGTCTGGTACAAGGACTAGGAAATTTGAATGAGTCAATGGCAACTTTTCCTTTCTTTCGTGTATTGCCTTTTAAATGCAGACGCTTGACTCTGTGCTGTGTCAGGAAACTTCCCTATATGCCTTTTCATCCCACAGTACCGCGCCCCTAATATATGTCATGCTTTCTTGGAGATCAAGAGGAGACTTTTCTATTTTAACTGAAACAAACATGTTTTGAAATGTCATACCATCAAATATTGGGACTTCAGAAACAGAACCAATATCTAGATTGGGCAACAAAAATATTTAATATTACTAACCTGAGAGGCTTTGCCTACTCTGCTAGGATATTGTGACCTCTGTGAGAGGCTGCTGGTGACTCTGGTTTCACTGATTTTATTTTTTGTTGATTGATTAAGTTGTGATCTGCCTTAGAGTAGATGTGATTATTTAAGTTGGAAGGGACCTGCAACAATTATCTAGTCCAAGCACTATTTTTTCTTGATATTATCTTCCCTTTTTACTAACTTAAACATACACTTTAACCATCACACTGCAGAATTACTACTATTTTGGACATCTTTTTTTATAGTACTATTCTTTTTTAGTTCCCTGATGCTTAATCATGTTGGACTAGTCATAGAGGATAGAATAATTTTAAACACTGGGGCAGAGTGGGGGACGAAATCCTTCATCCTATGATTTTTAATCCTCTACAGATTTTTAAATGTGGTATTCTGAGATGCAAGATAAGATATGTAGGCAGATGAGTAGTTTAATGGCCTCAGACTTTTAGAAGGCAATATCCAAGCTATATTAACCACCTGTTGTTACTAGGCGCTTTAGCCTCAATAGGTTAAACTTTGAAGCAACTGCGAGATAAGAAAAACAAAGAAAAGATGGGTCTTGAGTAGATTTATGTGAAAGTAGCAACTTTGAATAGACGTATTAACAACGTTAGCTTTTAGGGCTCTCATTTTCAACAGGCTATTCACAAAGCTCTCAGGTTATTTCAAAACGGCAGCTTGTTGGAAATAAGAATGCCGCACTAAATCTACCTTGCTTAATAGGTTTCGATGGGAGGGCTGCTAAAATAAGACTTATGGTACACTTGCACTTCCTTCAGTCTGTTCTTCTGAACTTTCAGATAGATTCAGCAAAATCTCCAGAGAGAAACGAATGGGGAAAATAATTATGCTAAAACGCAGAAGCTGAACAATCAGAAAAAAATTAGAAAGAGAATTAATTGTGCTGTTACTTCATCAAGGAAAAAAATACCAGGGAAAGAAAACAGAAACTATTTTGGTGCAAGTGCAGCAAGCGTACAAAGCAAAACTGCAGAATAAGAAATACCTTTTGTATTTGCAGAGAAATATAATGTGGTTGGGGTAAATGAAGCATGGCTAAATAAAGGAGCAAAGAAGGGTATAGAAATACAAGGACAAAGCATTGAGAAAGTAAGGTTTTAGAGAATAACATCTACCCTAAGTTTTACATCGCTGCTGAGCCAAAAAGTGGTGCCGCAGATACTTAGTGGTTTCTGTGATGTGTCTTAAGCAGCGCAGGAGAACAATGTGTTAAGCTGAACTGCAACTTTAATTACATTATAAAAATGGCAGGAGGTCAATAATATTTGTAATATGAGCATTTGTGACAAATCAATTGTATAATGAAAGTGATTATAACATCATTAGAAGTCTGATAACTCAATAACTTTGCGATAATTACTTCTCCGTTAGAGGGAATAATTTACCACAGGAGATGCTGGAATACTAGATACAAATGATAATAGCTGTAGTCATATCAGAGGCGTATAAGCCATTTAATATCAAGTTTGAATCCCATCATTCATTTGAACATTGTGGATTTTGACAAGCAGGGGCTGGATTTGGAAAGACAGTTATGCATATGTACGTGTCTAGGTCCCTAAATAACTTGAGATCTATGACTTTAATGTTAAATAAAACAACCCCCATCATCTTTCTAATATTTGGGTTTGGCTTTTTGTCAGATCAGCACTTTCACTAGGCAACAGGCAGGGGTAATTCTGTACACCAAGTCAGTGAAGGAAGAAGATGAGAGAGAAACTCCTTGCTTTGGTAGCAATTAGCAAGGGCACTGGGTTGTATCCAACATGGTCTTAAGTTAACTTCTAAGATGATACTCTCTGCCACCATACCTATTTATGTAACCTAGTTGGTTAATTCCTGGGAACAGTGCTTGTGAAGTAAATAATAGATTATGCTCTAAGACTAAGATGATAATACGAGTTATTATGAAACTGTCCTGTTTGAAGAAAGGACAATCATTACCTTTCAGAAGAGTTCTTATCCCAGACTGTTGACGATCATAAACAAAAATTAATTTTTAGCTTTATGAATTTAGCTAGAAATTGTTTTCTAACTATCATGATATGACTGGAATTCAAAAAAAAAAAAAAGGATATAATGCTGAACAAGTGTTAAGAATTATTTCCATGATTTTTTTTTTCTGAACCTCATAAGGGAAGTTCGTGTGCGTTCATATGGCTTCTTATTCAGTAGAATAATTCCACTGTTGTCAGTCAGTTTTGTAAATGGCTGTTTTGGAGGTGCTTAAAATGTTCACTGTGGTCCTCTTCAAACTAGATATTTTTAAGAAAATGTATAATAGTAAGAGAAGAATAATATTGGTAGTACAGTAATATCTTGAGAATTAAGTAACAGAATTTTGACTGGGAGATTTTAGTTACCTTCAAGTAATTTTTTTGTATCTTGTAAATGCGGTTTCCCCACCCTCAGGAACATACTTGTTGAAGAGGAAGAATTGCTCATTGTCATTGATTCTTACTCATTGATTTTGTGTTACGACACAAAAGTGTTTAAATCAAATCTCCATGGCAACGTATTTAATGGTTTTCTGTAAACAGCATCCCTTCCCCTCACATATTAGATACCCTGAGGAAGAACATCCTTTTCTGTAAACAGATGTGGATTTGGGTGAATGTGCGCACACCCCTACGATAGCCACATAAAATTTAAACGTGTTAAAGACCTGAAGTTAATCTTATGTAAGAAGACAAAATAGAGCAGTCAAGCAAGATAGAAACACCTCAGAGCTTCTGTTTCTGTCCTGTGATGCAGCAATGCAGAGAGAATCCTTCTCCCTGCGTTCTGTGTGCCAGAAGGTTTGCCTGAGTTTACATTTAGTGTTGTTAAAGTGCATGTTGCACTGGATTTCACTAGTATTTGTCCTTGTCTATCCACGACACATCCTGTCTCTTGTGTACAATTTTCTTGATCTCATCTTCAGATTTTACTTAATTTTTCCCATCGGGGGTTAATTGCAAAAAATAAATTATTAAAGGCTTGTACAGCCTGCCAGAATCCATTAAAAACTGCCCCCCAATAACGATTTTCTGCTTAGACTTTGAACTGAGATTTATCAGTTAAGCACCTTTTAATTTGATTATCACATGACAAGTAATGACTGTTTTATTTGAGGTTCTCAGTCAACATTTCAGGAAGTACCAGTTCTAATTTATCTACATGCAGTTCTAACTACATCAAGAAATTTTCTTTTTAATACAAAATTTTAAATCTCATCCAGGTAATTGAGATGCATTTTCCATAAACATTTTGGTTGTCATTAATTATATTACCATCCTTTAATTCTTTGTTTATGAAGATGTAACTAGATTGTAGTGTATTTGTGTAAACTATTTCATAAACTGAAGAAATATTAAAAAAGATAAGGTTTCTGGAAATGATCCAGTTTGTCTGCTTTAGAAATGATTCAGATGTCTAGTGTGATTTTCTTTTATATATATATTTTTTTTTTTTTTTGGCATCTTCTGTCATGAAATCAAATGCCCTAATGTTAAGGGATGCTAATACTGCTGCTCTTGGAATGGAGTACTTAATTTTAAATGAGGTTTGGATTGGTGAATGTGACTTTTTAATGAATGTCCTTACTAAACAATCTAACGTCAGTCTTTTCCTACCTTAGTAAATATGTTTTCATTTTTTACAGCTGGTGAAAAATTGTTTGCAGGAGTTGCAGACTACTGTCCTAACTTCTGGCACCTGAACTGAGAAATTTGTCTTGTTAATCTAGATATGAAATATCTGTTTAGACAAACCTTCCTTATGGTACTACTAAACTGAGAGAGATTTACCTGTTTTTCCAAGTTCTGTGACGGGAGGTTTGAAATGGATAACCTGCATAACTGGATAGATTTCCTTGTCTATAACACTAAATGAATTAAAATGCAAACTTGTAAATAGCTTCTGGTTACCCCAAATTTGTAATTTATGTGGTCCTTCCTGTGCGAGATGGTTGTTTCTCTTTACCACTGCATCGAGTAGTTAATGGGCTAAGTGTTGCTTGTAACTTTGACTACTGATGTCCGATACTGGTAGTGGATGTTCTGAGATATCTCCTCCTCCCTCTCCAGCTGAAAAGGATCTCTTTTGTTTAGACCACTTTTGTTAACCTTCACTGAAAACTAAGAAGCAGCTCACAGCAAAGCTCTGCTGCACGTGCTGCCATGCATCCTGTTTTAGCACAGTGCAGAAAATGAGGGACAAATAAATTGCAGTACAATGCATAACACAGTTTCTACTGGTGGGAAGACTTTGCAGAGCATTTTTCTGCCAAGAAGTTAGAAGTCATGTGTAAGACCTGTTCCTTATCATCTAAAAATTATCTAATTCCTGATGTGTTTCTTGTTTTATCACGTTAACGGTGGGCACAGGAGAGACTATAAGCTTAAATTGGCATTAGCAGTTCAATTATATATAGCATTAGACAGCTTATTTCTCTAATTACAGTAATAATGTTCTATGTTTTGATTTTTATTGTTAGTCCTTCTTTCAGTCTGTTTTTTTTTAATGACCACAGACTAATTTAGCATTTCTTCACACTGCTATTGGATTTCTAAGACAATGTAATAGCAAAAACTATTGCAAAAGTAATGGATGTTTTACATTAAAAGAAAATGGTAGAAAATACAAGATTTCTAGTTTAAATTTAAGGCTATGTGTTGTTGTGGGGTTTGTTTCTGGCTTTTTTGTTCATTTGGGGTTTTTAATTCTAAATCCAAAATGCGTGAACAGTGACTAAGTTAATTGCAGGTCTTCCCTTTGCCCATCCATCCACCCATAGAGTACCCTCTCTGTAGTTCTTCTAATACTGAGGTCTCAGGTGTGTATTTGCTTGGAACTAAAACAGCCTTTACCACTTCCTGAAATTATTTTCAGAAAAGATGATGGAACTTTTCTACAAATAATTTTTTTCTTTAATTGATTACCTTCTATTTCTACTTCCTGTGCTAAAATTCACTTCATTTGAATATGACCAGTGGTACTTTTCTGCCATTCCTTTTCCATTTAAGAGAAGTTGTATGTGAGCCTGAATAAGGCCAGGGCAAGCTTTGAAATGAAAGGTCAAATATGCAGCTTACGTAGAAATGGGAAATGCTGTGGACTGTAAAGTGTCTCTAGAAGGCATTGTGTCCAATTTTTTACTCGTGTGTAAGCCAATTTATAACATGTTTCTCAGTAAAGTCACAGTTCAGCTTGAAGAATCATTCTTTGGTTGTTCCTGTTTTTCTTAACTTTTTGACATGAGATTTGTTATAAGAAAAACTGTTTTGGAAGAAGAATTATGCTTTAGTCAGAGAAACCTGCCTGCTCTTTGGAATTCAGGAATGTATTTATCATCCAGCCAGTCACAATACTCAACTGCAACCTAACAGAGCTGTGCCGTCTCCTCTGCCACACTGACCAGTGTACAGCCACCCTTTTATTTGGTGTTTGTCTCCTCTTTCATCTCCCACAGAGTTCTAAGGATGATGAATAATCTTTAAGTTGGTGCATTACAATCAGCCATCAGCATCCAAACTTCTCACTGAGATAGATCTCTGACACTTTTTTCTCGCTCTCATTCAGGTTCACTTGGAGTTGTAGCTCACAGTTACTACAGTAGCCCACCTATTTGTTACTCACTGGTCTGCAACCTTGTGCTGCCTTGAAATTTTATTATATAAAGTGTACTATTAAGAAATACTTGCTATGGTATACTTCAGGCTCTAAAGTAAGGTCGTTTAATTTCACACAGTTTAGACAGGGAGTAGTAATATATTATCTTCTTTAGTCATACCATCCTGTATTCAAACAGCACATCGTGACATACAGGCAAAGGAATCCTAAAACCCTACAGTTTTCACTGAAGGCTGGTAGCTGGGTAAGAGGGGCTACTTTGTCCATAAATTCCAAGGGAAAAAATTCTGCTGGGGGAGATGTTCACCATGAGTTTGGACAACTGAAAGAAATCCACTGTTTCTATTTATTCATCCTTACTATGTAATGTACCCTTCTTACTTCCTTAGTAATCATTGTATGGTCTTCATTTTTTATAATGGGTGATTTAAAATTATACAGCAGTTTGGGCAGTGAGTGTTTTACCCCTTTAAGAAAATGTAACTGAAAAAGTACAGAATCTAAATGTGGAGTTCAAAGATAATAACAGAAGATGATGTGATCAGCATTTCTATTAAAGGCTTAAGGCATGTTATTTACAATTACTTTGGATGTTATACTATAATTAATAGAATGTAGCCAAAGGACACTGACTTTGACAAACTGATTTAGGGTAATTGAGCAAAGGACAACTCCGTTTAAAAAATGTCAATTTCATGACACATTTATGGTCAATAGGAGTTATATCTTGCACTTTCAGAAAGCAGGTCAATGAACATCGTTCATGTGTACTTAGTCTAGTTAATGTCAAGACAACAACTTTGTTTATTTATCTAGAGCCAGTCACTAGTTAGAATTTCTTGCCGGCCCCAAGCCATTTGGGTGGATCATCCAGTCTTATGTGCAAAAGCAATGAACTTTTAGTAACAGCAGAATTCACCGTTCTCCTTTACTCTACTAAATTCTGTTACTGTATCTGCAGTAAATTGCAAACTCAAAATGCCTATGGAGCAAAGGAAATGTTACAGCTAATCTGAATGCAGAATTTCTTAATGTTTCATGCTATGAATTGCAGAAATTAAGTCCTTTCCAGAGACAGGCAGAGAAAGATAAAGTTAATTACAGTAGTATTGCTAAAAAAGAAACGATTCTAAATGCATATGGACAAAAGAAACTACAGTATCCATGTTCTTGGCTGAAAAGTTTTCATCCTACCATACTTTTTAGTATTTTTAATATGGAAACATCAAACTTCTTACCTAGTTAATGCTGGAGTATGTGAACAGCAATCTTGACCTGAGAGCTGAAGAATGCATTATTAATAACTGAGGAGAAGAGGCAGAGTAGAAAGTTCAGCCAGAGCTGAGAGGAAATGTGACCTATTAGGAAGGGAGTGGGAGGGTTCTATTCTGGTCCTGCTCTGTGACCCTGGACAAGTAACTTTATCTCCATCTTTCCCTACTATTCCTCCTATCACTTGCCTGTCTTGGCTATTTAACCTGTTAACCCTCTGAGGCAAGGATTGTGTCTTACTACTGATGTACAGCACAGCAGGGCACTAATTTTGGTTGAGGCTTCTACGTATCATGGAAAAACAGGAAAGAACTAGCACAGTTCGTGTGCATCCGTGCGAGGAAGTTTGGAAGATGAGAGAAGTAAAATGGAATGGTTAGAGCTGTAGCTTATCCTTCTTCACAGGATTACATAGTACACCTAACACTGACACAGGAAAATGAATGCCCATTGCACTTGCTTTAGACTTTGACATTAATGCACTTGCTAAAATTGTAGTAATATATTTCTTTTAAAGGATCATTCTGGCAATCTGACAAACCACCATTTAGCTCCAGCAATCAGTTTGATCCTTGTCCTGAGCAACAGACTTGTTGATCGCTTTGAGAAGAATGAAATTTCAAATGTGTCAGGCGAGAATAAATTTAAGGAATTGAACCTCAGAGACAGAAAGGAGCGATGAGAGGTTACAGTTTCCAAGCTTCTTGTTGACTTTGGAGGTTTGCACCATTCTCTTTTTGCCATCTACTGTTTTTATTTTTTTATGTCTTATTTTTGTATGTAATCTCTATTGTTCTATTAAAACTTTGAGTGTTGTTTTCCTACTTGCTGAGCTCCCACACAGACATCTTGTACCTCTTGCCCACTGAATCCTTTGCACAGGACAGCTCTTCTAATTTCTGTCAGCTTTCTCCATATTCCGCTGTCTTGCAAGAATGCAGCTGTCGAACACGTGTTGTGAATAAACTCTTAAATTTACAAATTTAGAGTTCCACTCACAAAAAAACCTTAAAATTCTTATGTATGTTATGTTCCTACAGAAGAGAGACTTGTTTCCAGCAAAAGTCCTCAAGAAGCATCTCTGTCTACTACCTGGAGAATTATGTTTTAAATTTTAACCTTTACTATTAGTGTAAAAACTATAAGCAATTTAGAGTCTAAACTTTTTTCTCCTCTTCATTTGGCTGGGTGACAATGCACACCAAGCACATTTGTCCCATACTCCTTTACTCTTACTGTGGTTTTGATGTCACTTTTATTTGTGCAAAAGTTTATATACAGGAACTCTTAAGACTTGCGTATTCCAAACTTTACTTGAGGGAAAAGATGGAATGAATGATCACCACTTCAGGATAGAGGAACTGTGCATGAAAATATACTTTTCCTAGAACTGAAATTGGTAACAAAACCAGAAAACTGGAAATCCATCTTACATGTTTTTCTGTGAAATCTCTGCAATTTTATGAAAAAGATAAAATTGGCACTTTGAGTCACAGCAGTTGGCTTCCTTCTTTCAGTAGCACAGCTATGTGTGTTTCTGTGGAGGTACAAACATGCTAGGAGAGAAGGCTAACTCCACTTATCTGCAAAGCTGATATTTAAATATATAACTTTCAAATTAGATACAGGGATAAATTAGAGAGTCTACACTACATTACACTACACTTCTTTCTACATCCTCTGGAGAAATAAGTTTCTTTTATAGCAGTTTTCTGCCATTTCTACAGAACTATTAAGCTGATGTTTCTCCTGAGCGAAGAAAATTAATTGATGTAATTCCTTCATACACACTCCATACCAATTCTGACTACAGAATGGACTCTCACTGCACTCTTTTATTACGTTGCTTCTTGCCAGCTGAGGCAGAAGATAGACTTGGCTGTATGGACAGACAGTTAAGATAACATTATTTTCAGCGTTTGGAAAATGTAACTAGGGAAGCAAAAAGAGCAGGTAGAAAAGGGTCAATTCATATAATTTCTATTATGAGGTACTACTGACTTTAAACGTACTTTGTTTAAGGGTGTTTATTTAAGTCATGAAGACTAATTTGAATAAAGATAGATGTGTTATGTGGGAGGAAAGGAGAATTAAAGCCTGTTAGAAATCTAATATATTGTCAAAACCTTATTTGAGTTTTAATTATGGACTTTTTATGGATAGAATATATTCTTATTTTCAAAAATTAGTTAGCTTGGGTCAAAACTCTTGGCCTTTGTGAAAAACAGGCTGTGACAAGAACTTTCAATTACAGTATGAGGATGTGGTAAGGTACTGTTTCCAAATTGTTTTTCTTATCTCTCTCGGATAGTATGTACATATGTGTTTATAAAATGTATTACTGAAAAGGGAACTTGGCTCTTTTCCTTTCAAAACTCTTTTCTGTACTGGAGTTGGGGAGGTGGGGAAATTGGTTTCCACATGGATTGGGAAATCACGATAAATGTTATTGTTTCCAAACATCAAAGGGAGAGGTATGTTTTCATGTCAGATGGAAGGTGGTTGTACTGACATTACTGAGACGAATAAGAATGAAAAAAACTGCCTATGGGACACAAGAATTCTGCAAAGTGTCAACATTATTCCTCAAGGCTTATTAGCCTTCTCTGTGGTTGCTCATTTTAAATCTGTAGCATCTCTCACGATCTAAACTTAACTAATACTGAATAAAACCACAACCCCCCTCATGATGCTTACTCCATTTTGACTCGAGAAATTAATTTTTCAGGATCGATATTGTTAAACTACTTTTGGAAACTTTCTATAAAAAGCAGTTAATGTCACTCAGATTGTCACTTTTTGCTCAAGAACAACTGTTTTCAGTTATTCTAACAAACGAATTTGTGTTTCTGTCGGTTGGATTTGCCAACAATGTAAAGAGCAGGATTTTGCATCCTATTTGAAGTAGGAATTTTGAGCTCATTTGTTCACATATACCTGAGGAAAATGAAACCATTGTGGAGACCTGGCTCTATTCTGCTTAGCGCATGCTAATGTATTCTTCTCAATGTAATCTTTTACCTTGCCTAAATAAACTTTTAAATGCGTATTTCTCTCAAGGTGCTCATAGAAGTTTATGTTCGTCTGCAGTGTGCAGCAATTCCCAGAAAAATAATACGAGGAGAAGTCACTGTGAATTGTGTTATCATAAAAGCTAGAATCACTTATTTCCCTTTACAATTTAAAACATTGCACAAGACTCTCCAGGGTAGAAATAACATCTCCAGCTGGCCTGATTTGTATTACTAAAAGTAACACCACCAAAAGAGTATTGCCTTTTATAATTTAAAATTGAACATATCTCTTATTACCAGAGTAGGAGGAATGCACTTCACTTTAGTTCTCATGGCAATGTCCATCAAGATGAAAAGAAGAGGAGAAAAAGAACCCCCATATAATCACAAAACATCCTTGGTCATAAACATTTGGTAATGAAAATTAGAAATTGGTGAAATTCCACTTGAAATGTTTAAAAGCAGTTATTATGGAAACTGAGTGTATGAAACAGCTTCTCAAAATTTGTCATTTAGAGTTATAACCATTTTGACCTTCTGAATTCACTTTGAGGCTTGTGGCTCCGAACAGCTTTAACTGTCTCTTGCTGAAAGACATGAAAGTATAATGAGCCAAAAGTTATATTAATTAAAACATTGTACGGATCATGGTTTCTAGCTTGGTGGGCTCGTGCTTGTGCTGAAGCAGTGATGCTTCACATCAGTGTGAAGGGTGTCTTAAGTAGAGCAGTCATTACAAAACTGTGGCCACCACATTGCAGTCTCTATAAATATGAAGTGCAAGCAGAAGCAAATACTGTAAGAGAATACAATCTGCGATGCTCCAGGTTCTAGGTGGTAGGGTAGCACCTCTAATGAGTTCTGTGAAATCCTGAGTGCTGTTGTGGGTAAAAGGGTAAAAGCCCATCAGCATTTAAGTGCTAAAAGTCTCCTTGACTTGAAGGAAAGCAGAGTTGGTTTGCCTGGGTAAAAATTAATGTTAAAGGATCGGACAGAAATATCTGCTGTTATGCAGAAGCTTTCTGCGAGAATGGAAGGCAGAATCTATATGCATCATTTCTGTGACCCTTCTGGGCTTGTCAACAGGTAGGTTTGATGGATCTAGTAATTATGACTTAGACTATTACCTTTAATAACTACTGTGATATTGTATCTTTCTGTTCAGGGTTGTTGGTCCCCGGGCAGTGATGGGAGCTCTGCGTTTCTTTCCAACCTGAATTGCCTTAGAACACAATGAAGTCTGTTAGTCACTTCAGCAGTAGCTCAGACATGTATATATTTTCTTCAACCAGCACTGTGATGGGGATACAGTTCCTGGGAGAGAGGTGGAGCAGAAAGCAGTCGAAGCTTCCATGAAGGTTTTTTTTGTTTTGTTTTTATTTTTTGTTGTTGTTGTTTAGCAAGAGTGAGAAACCTTCAATTAATTTGCTGCCTTAATTGGTCTGAATTAATCTATGGTGCAACTCCATTAACTTCAACTGACCTCAGAACATCATTAAAATGATAGAACGGTATCGATATTTCCGTAATGCAGCTGCGTTGTGGTTAAATGAGTCACTAATTTTTATATAATGAAACTAAAAGTCCTCATACACCCTACTTTCAGTTTTGTAAATATGTTCTCTTAAATGAAGCAGTGACTCTTAGCTTGCAGCAGTGGGTTTCTATATGTATCAGACTTGTTGATTCCTTTGCAAAAGGATGTTAACTTTTCTGTTAAGAGGTGAAGGTTTACTTGCAGTTTACGTGGATGACAAGAGAAAATGAATAAGAATTGGAGGGATAATATATGCTTTCAGAAATAGCTTACAGTATTCTAATGGCAAACTAAAAAGTGAGTGTATCTATCTCTTTGAAGTAGACAAAAATGTAAATGGTAATTTGCCTAAATTACAATTGGTTTCCTGTTTCCCTGCAACTGCAATGGGTTGTCCAAGGGGAATTCTTTATGTAGAATTTTGCTGGGTTTTGGAACTACTACTCCTATCAACTTTTCAAAAGGAAAGTCTGTTTTCACTACAGAGAACATGTTTTCCTTTTTATGTTCTATGCTGGAAAACAAAATAACCTGCTTGGTTGTTGTATCTGAACTTCTTTACCTTTATTGGTAGTATTTTTCTCTTCAAGAAATATTCATTCAGCATGATTAGACTTAAGTTTTCCGTGGTCTTAAGTTGTACTTTTGATAGGATTTTTTTTGTTGTTTTAAATTCTCTTTTCTTTAAAATACGATCTGCTTGATCTATTTCAAAATTCTGATTAGTTCTGCTACTCATGTACCTTGGAAACTGCTGCTTCTGGTATAAAGAAGGGTTTTATGTCTGCAGTATTGTAGTTCTGGAAGAGCCACACCAGTTGGTCTACAGAAAGATACTACTTTGACCAATGACACTTTTCCTGCCTATGTGTTTACTCTATTAGAGCTGTTGTAAAATATGCTGCAACAAAATATTCTGGTGCTGTTGATAAATCAGTTTACAAACCAGCTACATAATTGGTTATTGTTTTTTTTAAATAAATCTGTATTTTGCTGAAATGATCACCGTGTGATAAACTTGAATTCTATATCAGGATCCTGAATGTTGAATCTATATTAGTTTTACTGAAAAAAATGTTTGAGTCACCTCAAAAATGTTTTGAGCAATGTTCATTTTTTGAGCATGCTTTTGGTTTGGTGGCAGTTTCCTGACATCATCCTTCAGGTCAGTCTTTCCTTATGAGTATTTGTCTGGTACTGTGACTGCTTACAGCCCTGGAGCTAAGTAGACTCTTTGAAAGAGGTGTAAGAAACAACTTTTAAAGTGTGTATTTCTAGAATAACTACACAGTTGGGTATGTTTTTTATTCCTTCACCTTTCAGACCTTGGTGCTAGCTTTTTTTGTAAGGTTGAATGCAGCAAAACCAGGAGAAACAACAAATGGGAATTTGCCTGAGGCTAGTAGCCTTTTTAAAGAGGATCTGGGGGCATGCTCAGTCACTTTAGGTGGTGACATCAGTGCAATGAAGAGGTTAGTGGGTCTCCAATAACTTCTGTATGAAGGTGTTTCTTTTGAGCTGTTGCAGCCTCAGACGGTTCCTATGAGTTAACTGTAAAACTGTGCTTGACTTCTCAAATTCCAGGATGGATGTGACTTTTTATCTATTCCTCCCTCTTCCATTTTAAGTCAGAGATCTGGATGAGATGAACGCTTTACCCTAATCATAGAATTGAGGAAGATTTATCTGGGAAAAAGGCAATATTCCAGCTCTGCATTTAGCTCCAGACTGACCACAGTAAGTTACAGTGCTCCATGTCCCCCTGTGTCAAAAGCAACTGAGTAAATTCAGATGTCAAGGTTGTGGCACCACTATTTGCATGAAATGCTGATTAACTTTTGCCTCTTTCCATCTTGAGGCAGCGTAAGGCAGTGTAAGGTAAGAGTAGCTCTTTTTTCTTCAATTGCAACTGAAAGAGGATGTTATGTTGCATCTGCTGCCAGTGACACCCCATTCCTGGCTTTGCTCTAAATGTTCTTAGGGTACTTCTTCAGGACAGCTTGTCTCTCATAGTTTGAGATTTGTCCATGTCAGGTCAATGAATATGGAGAGGCATTTATTCAACTGAGTAAACAAATCTTTCTTGCAGAACATGCTATCAAAATGAAAAGGGCAACATAACAGTCTGTAGAAAGACCTTCAAACTCTGAGTTAGAGTATTGAGGAGGGAAAATAGGAGGCTGACAGGAGGACTATAATTCATTAATTCCACTTCCAATTGAGAGAGGAAACATTGAGTGAAGCCTGGTCTCCCTTTCTTAACTGCTTCAGTACAAATAATAATGAGAAAACAAATATTGTCTTGCTTTCTTCATTGGTTTTTCTGTTGTTAACAGAAAAAATATTAATCAGTTCAGTGTGAAGTCTGCACATTTATTTCCATCAGATTTATGTAAGATGATTCTCCCCATAAAGACTTAATTGGCAATGGAGAAAATGCTTTGGTGGAAAGTCAAGATTGCTGTTGTTCCTGCCAGTCTGTAAATGATGCGTGACAAGTGGGCATAGATATTTAGATTTCTAATATATTCCACTAAACACATTGTTAGCCAAACTCTGCTTCTCATTTTTTTTCCTGCTTATTATAGATGACATTTGTCCCCAGAAGCTGTATTCCAAACCATTTGTTGAATTAATTTGATTTCCTGCAATTATTTGTTTTAATTATGTCAATGGAATCAAAGCATCGATAGCTATCACTGAATAAAAAGTTGTTGCGTGTATAAGGATAGAGAGAAATCATTCTATAAAAAAGACAAATACGTTTGGTTGCATCAAAAAATTATAGGATAACTTCCAGAGCACTCTAGTCCAACCTACTGCTAAATACAGAACCTCTGGGTACCCTGTTGCAGTGCCTGACCGTCCTCAGAGGGGGAATATTGGAGGAGTAAGTCTGAACCTCTCTTGTTCCAACTTCATTGCACTGCGTGATGTAATGAATTGCCTCTTTCTTAAAATTGTTGCTGTTTTTTTTAAAGTGGCAGTGGGGGTATGTAATGGAAACACAGTGCTGTGTTTGTTCCTGCTGCACAGGGCTGGAGGTATCCCCAGTGTAAAGTGGGTCCACATATGGTTTTGCAGTCAATTCTCATTTTGACTAAGTGGGAGGCTGTTGAAACAGTTCTGGTGTTATGGTTACTGGTCGTTGTCGTTCTCCTTTGCTTCTGAAAAGATAATATAAATTTATTAGTGTGCCTGATAATTGATATCAGTAAACTGATCCAGTTCAAAAATAGGTAAGTATTTTGCTATGATCAGTTCACTCTGTGGCTAACAGCATGAGGGTGTAAGGATTGAGAGAACTCTCAATTGGCTTTTCTATCAGTAAAGGGATGGGAGAAACAGACTAACAGGCTGCAGGTGTGTAAAGAGTCTAAAGAAAGACAAAAACTCTGTAAGAAGTGTAATGCACAAGATAAAACTGTGGCTGAGTGCAGTTGTCCTCTTAGAACAGCTCAGAGCCTGGCTGGCTGACCAGTTTTGATTGACGTGCATTTTAGGAATAACTGCATCCTTTAAAAAAGGAACTGAAGTTGGTGGAGTCTTTATGATCGCACTGAGCAGTTTCTTCTCTGAGACTGTGGTGGAGAGAGGGCTAACACAAAATTCAGTTTGTGGATACTTACCTGTTGTTGTGGAACAAATTTAATTTACAGATCAACTTCCCTTTAAGGATTCTGATGAGTCTTCTAAAGAGAAAGAGCAAAAAATAAGATGGAGGTAGTACTGTGAAGCTAAAGGAGGAAGTACTGCAAGTTAATTATCTCTATCTATTGCTTCTCAGTATTTCTGTATGAGATCTACCAAGGTTTAAATTGTGGGGCTCATAAATGAGGCTGAATGCATGAAAAGCTTCAGACAACGTTCAGACTTTTGATTCCTGTTGAAAGTTTGGTGCTTTTCTGACTAGAAGTGAATCATTACTGATATAATGATCTGAGATATGACCTAATCACTTCTGCAGTATGTAAAAATAGCAAGAATGCTTTTTACTTTCTGCTATATTTAGATTACATGTTGAACCTAGAAATTTGCTGTGAAAATTTGCACAAAGCAATGACTGCTGTGGCTGTGAATATGTGACTTATTTAATAAAACAGAAATTTATTTCCAAAGAAGTGGAAGAGAGACTGCAGGAAAGTGGCAAGCTAGGACATAGGAGATGCTGAAAAAAACATAGCCTGGATAAAGGGGTTCTGAATTACTGGGAATGCTTAATCTGGGAAAGACAAGCAGCTTGGTGTTGATCTATTATTTTTATGTGCTGCTTCATTCAGGGTGAAGGGTCGTTCAGTGAATCCCTGGGCATTTCTGCAATGGAATAATCTCTTGTTCCTTTCACCTGGAATGCAAGAGGAAGAATGACATGGAAATACTTTTGTTAGAGTAGAATAGCAGGTGCTATAATCCTAGTGCTGTTTTAGCTGAGCAGTATAGGATCATCTCCCTGTTCCTCATTGTCTTTATTGTATTTTTCCTCTTTAGAAATTTGATACCCCAAGAAGTCATAAACACTTTTCAATTTACTTTGAGTCTCAAAATTCTCCTTAGTTACATACATCAGCAGTGCTGTGCTTTGGTTATTTCTGTGCACAAGGGAACAGTGCACAGAAACTGCTTTTTATGACGGTTCTCGATGACAGTTCAATCTTGTCACAACTTAAACTAGAATTAGCTTCTGAAAAGGCCATGTACTGTGGGTATGAAACAAGTGCAACATATGAATTTCTTCATTCTCAATTGCTCCATGACTAATTTACAATGATCGTTTTTAGTTTATACTAATAAATGCATCAGATAGAACAATGTACTAGGTGGGCATTTAGAAGCCACTTGTGTTACACTTGCTTAGTAATGTAAATTTGACAGATTAAATCTAATAATCAATAAGAATCTATTTTTAATGCCCCATGGCGTTAGATGTGCCAGTATGTGCGCCTTAGCTGACCATACCAGAACTAGGGACTTGCAAACAAAAGATGACCAAATTTACTGTGAAGCCAAACATAATGTATATAGGGTTATACTTCTGCCATGTTTGTATATTTATAGAAATTAATTTGATGGCCTTGGGAAATAATTGGTGATGGATGCTGCCATGATATGAATAAGGAGTGCTGTCTGTCTTCATTGCATGATGGACTCATGCAATCTGATTTGATAAGGGCAGTTCCACATCTCTGGGTTTTACTGAGGAGAGGTAGACGTTTCTCAACTACAAGCAGTTCTTCAGCATCTTGTCTGCTGAAAGGCTTGATGTCCTTAACCTTAGCATCCCACACGGTTTTGGAGGAAAGCTGCCTTTGGGAACGTATGAGTTAGTGCCTATGCGCAGTGGGAGATATAGCCTAATGATCCTAATCCCTTGTGCCTCCCACTTATAATCTGTATCTGATTTTGCTTGGTCCACATCAGTGGCACTAGCGGTTTAGTTGGAAGCTTCTGCTTTACAAATGAGTTGTGTCTTCCCTGATGCTTTAAAGCCATCAGGTGTCAGTGCAACACGGAAACCTAAATGAGACACTAAAAGGTACTGAGCCCGCTCTGAATCTAAAGCAGCTGTGGTGCAGCCATCCCCAGGGTAAACAAACAATGTGGTTTCACAGAGAAGATTCTAGAATGGGACATGAAGATGCAGCAAAGGAATAATACTACAAAGAATTGAATACAGATGAGCAAATATCCTGAATATCATGTGACATCAAGCTGTTAATCAGACAGCTAAATTGGGATGCTTAAGTTGTTAACAGAGCACTTTGTGCTCTGAGGATCTATAGTCCTTTTGACTGTTGAGAAGTGGTACCAGTTAGACTTACCCCAAACATTGTTTACTTGAATATTTACCAGGTTGAAGAAAAACTGTACCACAATAAAATTCAAGGCTTTTTTCTCTCATCCAGGAAAGCAGCAGAGCAGTCTGAAATTCCATGCTCTTCAGCTTTCTCCTTCTTCATTGTTCTTGAAGTTAAATCTGTTCAGAATAAATCTTAAAGTGTTAGAGAGGTAGGTTGTTATAGGCCTTATGATGCCTTGCGTTTGGGTTCAGTTTGCAGTATTATGGTGCTTTAATATTTGGTTCTTTTTCCATTTGGCTGTAGCATTGCATACATGAGTAGGTTTGGGAATGTGCCGTGCATTTTCATCATATGCATGCTGGGCAGACAAATGCGGTGGCTGAGTAGTGGGAATCGAGCCTGTCCTTTGTAATTGATAGGTCAGGTCATAGGAAGATGCAAGAAAAATAAACATGTTGGTTATATATTTGCTGGATGTGATCTTTACCCTTTTCTGCTTCATTGACAATGTTGGATATAGAATTTTATAGATTCTGATGTCAGTAGGGGTGAATCGAGCACAGAATATGGTCATGTATATTCATTAAAGAGAGCAAAAGTGTGTTTTGGGTTTTTTTTCCTGCTTAATCCCTGGAATGCATTACATCAGTGTATGATCAGCCTCATCAGAGAGCCTGTAAATTGTGACATACATCATCAAAACACTCTTCCTCTAATGATTCATAATGGAACACAGTGTATTAGACATAATCCATTTTAAAATTGCCAGGAGCTGCCAGAATAATTTACACTGTTTTTTTCTATAGCAAGAAGGGTGAACCTGCATACATTTTCTACTGTAAGGAACTTATACTGAAGTACACAATGCTAATGTATGTTCTTATATTGCAAAATCTATTCAAGTGTTAAGTACACGTTGTACAAGCAATGAGTAGTGTAAAGCTGCCTTTGCTGCAGAACTGTTAAAACCATTTCATTCATCATATTCATTTGGGTAGATATTGCATGGGAACTAAACCAAACATTATGCCTAGAGTTAGTCACTTTCTATGTGACAAAGAGAAAAATAAATGTACTTTATGTAACGCTATTACTAATTTGTTCAGTCAGGCCATCACAGAATATTTGAGAGAGGAACAAAAACATATCCTTCTCCTCTTTCATCTTCTGTTTCAATGTGGTGACATTGTTTGCTGAAAATATCTGTCTGTGACCAGTTCATTATCTTGCAAGGAGAAGGCTGTGTGCATTCTGCTGACTCAGAGACAGACATTTCTGCCTCTATCCAGGCAAACAGGCTACTGAGGAAGCTTGAAGCATAATTGCATCTTTTGTAGCTGCTTCTGTTAACAATCACGATCTGGAAAAATAGACTAAGGGTGCCTGCACTTACAGTTGAACAGCTTTGTTCTGAACTGTTAGGGGAAAGGTAGATCTATTCCCACAAACAAAGGAAGTTCTTCTGCAAACATTAGTTTCGGTGCAATTGCTCAGAAGCCTATCTGAGCATTAGAACTGTGTAGATTTGAGGATGAAATCTTTGGAGACCACAAAGGAAAGGTAGGGTTAGGAATTTGAGGTCACCTGAACAAAGTGAAGGAAATTCACATTGAAGGAATCTGAGGTTTCAGTAAAAAGACCATTGCTAGAACTTTTGGATCTGGCACGTTAAAACATCTGTGTAGAATCCCTGGATCTATACTGGACTGTAAAAGAAATTGGAGGGCAGAGGGGGAGGGAGAAGGAAAGAAACTTTGAAGATTCTTTTAATTTTACTGAGTTTACTGTGGGGGGTTTTTTTAACTTATAAATGGCAACTGGTTATTTAGTCATGTAAATAGTTCCTTCTATTACTCCTGCCTACTATGGTAACTTACATTGTAGTTTTTTTGGAAGATTATATCAAATGAGTCATCTTTAACTATGTGCTTGCTGACTCCGTCAGAGAATTCCCATAGATGTGTTAGGTGTGAATTCCTTTTACACAGTCCATGCTGACCCTTTCCTAAAATAACACACCCATCTACGTGCTCACAAATGATCTTTATTATAGGTTCTACCAGTTCTCCATCTACAGGAATCAGACCTGCTGGTCTGTACTTCTCTCTCCTGAAACAGTTTTTCAAAATGGGTATCTTGTGTAGCCTTCTAGATTTCTTGTCAGGCATTTTTAAGCAAGAGATTACACGGCACGGTTAACTGCTCGGTTATTTCATTGCAGATGTCATTCAGACGGTCATAGGTGAATACCACCTGAGCCCAGTGACTTGCTTAGAGTGTTCAGAGTCAAGATTCTTTACACTTATTACAGTGTCTCCCAAGGGACCTTTGTTTTGAAGTAAGGGGAAATCCTGTGATATGACTTGTACTATGTGGGGATCAAGTAAAGGGAATCTCTTTAAATTGCCCTACAGGGAAAATGATTTTTTTTTTAAAAAAAAACCTTAATTTTTGTTGAGTCCAATAACAACTTCTTCCACTCCTTTTGTACCTTGAAGAGTAATTGCTTCTATAGATCTCTAGACAGGTGTTCCATTCCTGGAATATTTGAAAAAAGATATAGTACTAGGTTTTATGACTCCCAAGCTGATCCTAAAACACTTTGTGCCCTTTTTCTTTGCCTGTGTTGGTACATGTAGCCTGCCAGAATTAACTGTCCTTTCTTGTTCCTTTGGACAAACCTTCAGTTTTCTGAAGGATGTCTTCTCATCTTTTAGCCATGTCTGCTTTTCCATGATGTTTCTAACACTGTTTTAGTTTTGAAGGCAATCACTTACTTTGAACCTCTAAAATAGTGTCTTTATTTATTGTCTGTATGGGGAAAAGTACGTTGTGTGTGTGTGAGAATTTAATTAAAATTAAGTTAGTAACAAATGCAAAAGCTTTGATGTTGTGATAATAACTCTCTAATGCAACATGATATTTAGATTATACTTGCAAAAGAAAGAAATAAACAGAAGGATTAAATCCAGACTCTTATTTACCTCAATAAAGAAAATTTACATAACTCAAACCTCACACAATTAATTAATGTAGCATTGCATTCCATGAGAGTTGAAAGAAATGAAGACTGAAATTTTTTGATTCACATCCATTCTTGATCTCTCTAGCAGGCCTGCTGAAGATTATTGGACTAATTCTCAAGATAAAATCAATGTTCCATGAAACTATTAGCATTTCAGTGTACAAACACCTAAGCGTAACAGGATTATGAAAAAATGGCTATGGTCATGGGAAGATATCGCCCATTTCTTTTTTTGTGTTTGGCTTAGTCCTGTAGTAAATATTGAAAAAAGTAGAAGTGACACTTTGAGGATTTTAATGAAGGATGTCTGGAAAAAAACCCCCAATCATCTCACCTAATGGGCTTGAAGAAGAATATTGTTGTGTCCAATTTAGAATGACTAAAAGCAAAAGGTTATAGTATCTGTGGAGAACCTAGAAGATTTTAATGACTTGGCAGGAAAATAATTCAATACAGGTGCCTTACTTGAATGTATTTTTTTAAAAGTTCTTTCAGTTTTTAAATAAACTGATTTTTTTCACAATCTGAAATGGGACAATGACTTATAAATTCAATGGCTTAAAAGTCATGCCAATGCTCTGTTGTTCATGTAATTTAAATTAATTCATTACAACATTAATTCATTAATTCAGTTCCCTGTGAATTTCTCTATATTCTGGGCTGGATTTTCGTATGTGAACTACCTGAGATTATAAGTTTCTCATATTCATGGAGAAGAACTGTTTGGTTTTGTCATTACTGTACTGCTTTTGCTTCATTCAGTACAATGATTACGTGCACAGAAGCTTTTAATGCATAGTTTAGATGATGGAAAAGAAGCCCAGTCTTTCCAGTTCTGCACGTACCAAGAACCAACAAGACCATACATACGATGCAAAACCAACTTCAGGAAGCAGCTGGGGAAATGTCTTGGGAGGAATATCCTTACTTTAGATTGCATGAAGCTGATTGTCTTGAGAGTTGTCCTAGAAAACACGTGTTCCTTCAGTTTCTTTCTGTATTGGTGAGGGTCTTGCTCATTTTGCTTTTCCTACATCAGGAATTTTGGAAAAAGAGCACTTATTCAAAGCACAGTGTACAAAGCCGACCAAGAACAGTATGGAATGGTCTTCACGCTTTTAATGTGAATTATCTTTTTTATAGATTGTGGCTAATGACAACACTATTTGTCATCTTATACTTCTGAGTAGAAACAGATCTAATTTGGAAGGGGTCCTCAGGTTCCCTAGAAATCTGAAACAACCTGAGTAACACAGTAGTTTGGGAATTTGCAATTCAAGCACAAGTACTTCTCAATCACCTGATTTAGATGTTCTTGCTTTCAAAAAAAGCTATTTTTGAACTAGCAACTCTGTTTTCCAAATTTGTTAGGTCTTTTGACAGATGCATTTAAAACTTATTTAAGCTGTTACTGAATATTAGAATTGTGTGGAAAAACAATGTAAAACAAATTTGCAACATTATATTTTAAAGTTATTATTATAATCTCTTATTTTTATGCTCTTAAGCATTAGATGGCACTGTTTTCCAAGCTTACCTTTCTCAAGTGAGTGAGAATTTGGGAGCTGTAATTGAAATGCCATCAGTTAATGGAGGTTTTGGTATATTTACCATAAGATAATTTAATTAAAACGTGGCAGTGTGAATTGGAAATTTATTGACCACTATCAGCTGGAAGCATAGAGACTTTCTAAGTTAATGCTGTTACGTTTTCTAATTAATAAAGCATCCCATCAATACAGTAGACTTCTTACCACTCTAATACAGGCTGTTATTGAAACCTTTTTATTTACTATACCCATGGCTGGTAGAGTTGTGGCTGTTAATGAAACAGTTAATAGTTCACCTGCATTTGTACCTTGTTCACTTGTTTGTTTGGGTTGTGTGGAGTTTTGTTTTGTTCTAATGCCTTTTCTTTTCCTATTTTCCTGTCCTTGCAGCCCTTACGGTTCCCATAGCAGCTTTGCTTCTTTCTGCCTGCACGCTCTTAAAATAATTTGCCTGACAACCACTGCATGAGTTTAAATGAAAAGAATTCAGCATGGTCTTATCAGTCAACACAGCAACAGGAGGAAGAAAGCTGTCCTGCAGCTCTTGCTGAGAAAGATGTGTGCCTCTGAAGGTGTACAACCACTGAATGTCCCTGTTTTTACCCTTTGAGCATGTCCTTACTCCTTTCTTTTTCCTTTTCTGACAAGGCAAAGCAGAGATGTCCATCAGCCCCTTCAGCCATAGCAGGAGCCAGCAGGTGTGCGTTACTGCCAGGCTGGAATTGGGCTACAGAACTGAAAAGGTGGAAGGGTTGTTAGGGTAAATACAGACTGTGCCCGAAGCTCTTGTGATGGTGCAAGGAGTGGAGCTGCCAATGTATTTGTGCTCCCCAACACTGGAATCTTCTTTTCAGGCTTTCTAGATCCAAATTCCATGTGCTGTCTGTAGATTAAAAAATGCACCACCAAACCTCAATGAACATGAATGTGAACAGCATTTTAGCAGCGTGGTGCAGCCTCCAGCAGAAGCTAGATGTTGGCATCAGGAATATATATTCTGCTTTTCTGAACCAGGATTTACTGTCTCCAAAATGATCCTCTTCTGAGCTCCACAGGATTAACTGCAGCTTGGTAGGATTTGGATGCATCATCACTTATTGGCCATGCTATCAATATCTTAGCAAACAGAACTTTCTTTGTGGATATTCAAATACAGTATTAAGGATAGTAATGTCTGCCACTGTGTGACTTAGGTATTTAATAATAATTTGAGTGTTATTGTAAATTCAAGTACTACTCTTTTAAGAGTGTATTAATTCAATAGCATGACTTAGAAAATCAATCATTTATTTCATTTTATTATCAAAAATGTTTAAAAGCAGAACAGGAAGAATAACTTTTTCATTCAAAACTCCAGCTTTACCTTTGTGATTATTAATTTCTATAATTTTCCTCCTCTGTTGAGATATCTTTTATTTTCTGATATGTCATGAGAAAACTGTATTTTTATAATGGCATATATTACAAATATATAGGAAAAAAAGTCCAGAATGCTTGTGTTGAGACCTAGATGTTTCAAGAGAAGTGATCTTGCTGCAGGCAAACCACTCCTTTACTTTTCAAGTGTCAACAATGTTTAAATTAATGGGATTATGCAGGAGCGTGAACGGTCTCTTTTACTGTGTACAACATCGCAGGGGTCCCAGGCTTTTGGGAACTGTCTGGAGATCTGGGGCAATAGCTTATATGCCTCTGCTTCCACACTACGACTGTATTCTTATTTTACTTTGCGTTCAATAGCTTTGGTACAAATTTAGTCAGTATCTTAAGTTCTGATATCGTTTGGGGATAATGATGAAGTCAACAAGCCACATTTTGCAAGATGTGGTGTTTATTTAGGGCAACAAGCAATACAGAGAGAATGAAGGCTGAGTCAATAAGCAGTTCACACGCGCTGACTGTTACCCACTACCTAGGTAGTCCTCTATTGTTCATATGTATAGGTAGTACACAACAGGCAAATAAAAGCTCATTTTCCACCTGGTCCAAGTTGCAAAAGAATTGTTTGCCTGTAATAGAATTAATATCCCCAGTGCAGGGTGGTGTGTAAGAAGCATGGGCCATTAATCTTGGGTAGACTCTTAACCTTACTTGGTTATGCACGGCTATCTCCTGTCCTGGAGCACTGAAAAGATTTACTTGTATCTGCTTGCAAAGCACAAAGCAAAAGCATCCTTCAATACTCAAGTTTCACAGTTTGTCCTTTTTTTGAATGGGTAAGCATCTACAACAGGGATGCCCATTAATTCAGATTGTCTTTTGTGTTTAATTGACTTTCTTTGGTTCAGGAGGTCTGTTTTCTCTTGCAGGGGGAAGTATTCAGCAGTCCTGTCACTTGCTTCTGTAATTTATATTAATTAGCTTCTCCTTTTCCCCTCAGACTCCAGTTTCCATAGAGAACTAACTTGGAGCACAAGTGCAGATGATTGCAATCCTTCTATGCTAAATATTAAAAAAATTGATCAATGTTTATGGTATCAGTGACCTCTCTGTATGTGTCATGTGAATGCTCTTAATCTGATTTCTCTAATACAATAGTTATCTGAGGGTAATAATGCAGCATTAATTTTTTTTTTTTAATTTACTGGAGTATGTTTCAGTGATTGAATTGTTTATACCAGCTTTTTTGCAACATAATCTGAATGTCTTTCACTGTACGTCTTGCTCAGTAGAAGATCTCAAAATACTCTGAGTATTGAGAATTGTTTCATGATACGAGAAAATTCTACTGTCCTAGTTTACTTCAGAAGTATTAGTTTTACCAGTCGGCAGTTAGAAATAAAATAAGATGGGAGGAAATGATGTAGTGTAAGTGTAAATAATAGCAGTGTAAGCTGCTGTTTAGTAAATACTTGAGTATTGTTAATAGACAATTTCAATGCAAGAAAATGCTCAGACATAGCAAGCCAAAAACTTTTTGAGAGTTTTTTCTAGATGTGGAAATTATAGCAGACTAAATATTTTTTCTAATATGTCTGTGCTATCCTAAGAAGATACAAGTCAATCATTTATCTGAAAGGAAACAGTCTATAGTTATGTGAGAAAGCTTTTCTTCCACTACAAAGTTAATATTGGTTTCAAAAATATTTTTCTGTCGTAGCATGTAAATGCACAAGACTACGGGGAAAATATCTAACTGAATCTGCTGAGTAAAAGCAAACAGAATGTGCTGGCCTTGACTTTTGGAAAATTGCACAGTTGTGCGAGCAAAGACGAGTGTCTAAAGACAGTTGCTTCATTGAAAAGAAGCTTACTTAACTTTATCACTCCACCGACACTGCTAATATTTTCTCCTACACCATCTTAGTTGGTGGATGAAAGAACAGTTGCTGTGGAAGCTCTGCATGAGGATACTGAAAGCAGGTGTGAAAGTTCCACATCTGCTCATCGTCAAACCTCTTTAAGATGAAGGATAACTCTGCAGTTTTTGATTGTGTCTGTCTCTCTGTTGTATATTTGAAGAAAATCTGTGGAATTAACATTTGCTGTGGTAGCCAAACGCTCATGGGTGAGGTCAGCCTTAGGAAATAAGTACACTGACTCTGTTCCGCATCAGAGGAGTTCACTGAGAGTCTCAGTAGGCATCTTTGCGCACTCAGTTGTGATGAACCTTTAACCTTTAAAATGGCATTCTCTTTACTTTCCCAGGCCATTTTTCTAAATTGAACTGACTACCAATTATCTTTTAATCTCTTATATGACTCCACACATTCTATAATTAATCATTTAGAGCATCTGCATGTGGGTCAATAAAACCTTTGATACACTTATTTCTAAAGCCTTCACGTAAAAAAATAAAGACTTTTGATTTACAGAAAACGTGGAAGGCTGTTCAGTGAGTGTCATAAAAACATACAGAGGAAATAAAAAACATGTTAAGGTGTTTCAGCTTTTCCAAACAGATCGGTAGCTTTTACCCTACATGTCTGAAAATGAATGATAAATGTGCACGTCAACCATATCTTGGGGAAAGAACTCTAAAAATTTTTATGGTATTTCTCTTAAAGCTAAATGACTAATCAGGAAACTTGGATATAGATTTGAAATTCTCTGAAATCTGTGTATTTGCTATCTGGTTACTTGATGTTATCTCGCCTAGGATCTTGAAAGTAAATTTTGGGGTGGGTTTTTTTTGTTTGTTTGTTTCCCTACAGAATCAATGACATTGTCATCATTAAGATACCAATTCTTGCTTGGCTTTAAACAGGAAATTTGTACTAAAAATCCTGAAATTCCTGTGAAGGTGATTTTATTGTCTCATTATGTACAGATGAATTGGAAATGTAGACTTAAGTTTTTTTATCTTTTTAAGAATAAGAAGGGTTGGAGTTTTAAGAGTAGAGGCTGGAAAAGTTCTGTAGGAATACAGTTATTACTTTGGAAGAAATGCATGATTTGTAAACTGTATTAATGCTGCATTGCTTGATGTAAAGTCTTAAATTGTAAGATAAGTCTGCATTGGTGGGTGTATCATAATGACTTTGTTTAACAAGGTTTAGAAATTTGCAAATTGCTTTACAAATCTGTAGAACTAGGATCTAATTTTGGACTACACCATAGCATTGGTAGTGCTGTAGACCATATCCTCCCCTCAGATACACATGTTCAGAAGTGAAATTAAAGCTTATCTCTAAGCTTATCTAAATTAGTATTTACTTTTTGTAAACACTAATTTTTCTATTTGTCATTTCTGGTTTTCTTCATAGATTTAGGCATATTTCTGCCTCAAATGCTTTGAGGTGAATCTTTCTGCTACGGAATGTCCTTAGCTCGCACCAAGGAACTTCTCAAAATCACAAGTATATTACGGTCACAGTACCTACCTATAACTGAGTCTTAGTCAGAAGTTCATAACATGATTCTATTATGCTGTATAGACTATGTTACCAACTGAATCCATACTGCTCTATCTGCAGATAATTGAAACTGTAATTAAAAAGTGTTATGTTGCTTATACAGAGGGTAACTTATCACCTAGGAAACCACTGGTGTGCAGAACCAAAAAAAAAAGAACCCCAACCAAACCAATGAAAAAAACCCCAACCAAACAAAAAAATCAAACCTGCCACCTTTGAATTACAAACTGGTAGAAATTAATATCCGATTAAACATTTTACATTTTAAGTGTGAAACATTCAAGGTCATGTTGGATGGAGCTCTGAGCAGCCTGATCGAGTTGAAGTTGTCCCTGCTCATTGTAGGGAAGCTGAACTAAATGACTTTTAAAGGTATCTTCCAACTCAAACTATTACATGATTCTATGATGTAAGTAGGTTTGCTGTCTTTTCCTGTTAAACTCTATTTGAGCAGAAGAATTTACCATTATATTTATCTAATTGTCTGTTTTCATCTTATGCTGTTCAGTTCAGTCTTCTGAAGTACAGTGATCTCACTTCCTTTATTTCTCTGTCATCCATTTCATCAAAATGAGATTTTTTTTTTTAAAAAAAGAAAATACTAGGATTGTTTTTGAATATTTTATATGCTCATAGAATCATAGAATGGTTGTTTTTGCAGTCAATGTTTTACCTAATAAGTCTTTGCCTGACCAGCTCTCAGAGGTGGTAGTAGTAGTTGTCTCTTAACACCATCTATATCCATTCTGGATAAGGGTGTTGGAGGAATTTCTGCTAAGATAGTTTTTCTTAAAATCCAGTGCTGAGCTGTGGAGTTTCTTGCCACAGAATGCTGTGATAAGGTCCCAATTGATTGCTTAAAATGGTTGGACAAATTAACTTCAAGAACTTTCACCATGGGCTTTTAAATACAAACACTACACTTCAGGCTTAGGATGTCTCTGAACTGCAAATAGCAATTGCAGAATTTCATCTGTTCTTGAACTCCTTCCCAAGATTCTACCAGAGATAAAGTACCGTACAATGTGAACCTGTACTCTGATCAGGTACCATGATTTTTTTGCAGAGTGGACCCCAATCCCCCTGTGTTGGCAAGGGAGAGAAAAATTCCCTGAAAGATTTTGAAACTGTGGCACTAATGTTCCTTTTTGAAAATAAAAGTGTGGGGATTTCTCAGCCACATGTAGCTGTACCAAAATTTTATTTCATGTGAAGCGGTACATCTTCCCCACCTCCTTGTTTGTGTTTTTATTTCAAGGTTGTTGCTTGGTTTCTCACAGATAATAACTGTCATTGCTGCATATAGAAAATTTGCATAATTAGAGCTTATGCATAATTGAAAATATTGGTGCATTCAGAAAGCTGTTTTCAGACGTGCTGATCAAGATTTGTTCTACTTTTTTCTTATGAATGATTTTGAGAGCCAGCTTTAAATAACTGCAATGTTGTGTGTGACTAAAATCTAGAATTTGCATTAACTGTCTATTTCGTAGCCAAAATGGGATTACATATTAAGAAAAAATAAATTAAGTATAAAATCATTGAGGTTAAATAAATTTAAAAGATTGCTTTGTTTTGGTTTCAAACAGTCAGGAGAATCTCGTCATTACATGCAACAATTAAATGGATCTTAACTCAACCTTACAAATAACATTTTAAAACAGAGCTGTTGATGCGTGTTATTTTTGCCTATTTTTTACCCTTGAATTTTATACCTTCTCAGACATTGGTTTGAAGGTTAACTGAGACACTAGTGAGGTTTATTTTGAGGGAGGATATTTGTTTTGAATCAATATAAAAAAATCATTCCACTTCCTTCATTTTAAATTAGGTTCTTCCAAAGTCCATTACAAAGCATCTGGAAGAAAAGCAGACAAGGACAGTAGTACCAAATAAGAAATGTTTCCAGCCTGGATTAAGCTACTACAGCAGCGTGTATTGCAAGAATAACTGCCAGAATATCTGCTCAAATGCTGTAAAATTTCTGGCCATATTAGGTACACCCAAGTGTGGTGGATAAAGGAACTTTTACGCCCTCACCAGAGCTCAATGACTTCTCTTAATGAGATGTGGAGAAAAATAACAAAAGGTGCTATGGGTGGATGGTGCGCATCATCTGTTGGGTGGCTTTTTCTACAAACTTATTGTATGCATGAAGCGTGTACAAACATGCTGTATTTAAATGTTGCTTTTGGGTGAAACAAACCCTAATGTGATGAAACGCTGTTTTACAAGTTCATTGGCAGCTGAATGTCCACCCCCAAAATGATGATGATGTGAACAGGGGCAAACGTGGCAACAAGTTGCAGTCAGCAAGAGTAGTAAAGCACGCGTAATTCGGTGAGTGTTGGTGGACGTGCCAGTTCATGTCTTTCAAGCAGTGTCCTTAGAGAGTAAAAGGAGCATGACCATTGTCTTCTGTTGGAGAAGTTGAGGACTGAGGAGAAGAGATGTTAAGTGATAATTTATTCATTAGTCAAAAATGCAGCAAGTGCAATTTTTATAAAAATTCTCACTGAATTCACATAGTAGTCAGCTATGCTTACTGCCTTCTGTAGGAAAAGCATATAAATAAATAGATATAGGTTGGGGGGGTGGAAAAATGGAAAAGAAAATTGGCTGTATCTACTATACGCTGGTACACTCCAAACAAGAACCATGAACATGATTTCAAATAGTTGTAGAAGAACAAAAAAACCCAAAAATACAAGTTATAGAAAAAAATAAATACGTATCAAAAAAGAACCCCACTTTATGGGATCTTGTAATAATGAATCTTGTATAAAAATGTAGAGGTATATTGAAAACTGCATATATAATGAAAATATCTGAGCCTAATTCCAACGGTTTGATTCAACAGGTACAAATAATGTGCAAATCTGTCTTAGAGAAGGCAGGATAATGAACTGAAATTGAAATGTGTCAGTTTTTCAATTTGTTTTGGTTCCTGTTTGTGCTAAAGTAGAATCAGTTTTCAAAGTTCAGCTAAGTCTCTTCTAAGTAACTTCATTTTCTGAAAGCTGCATGTTTTTCAGACAGTGTATTTCTCTTAACTGATGATACGGGGCATTGGTATTCAGAAAGGCCATTGCTTATACTTATCCCTATAGAAACCAAAGCCGTCCTCCAGCTGGAGAAGTGCCCTAAGTCAAAGGGGTGCAGGGAGGGGTGGATAGGACAGGTGACGCCAAACTGCCCAACAGAATGTTCCATTCCATATATGTCATACTCTGTATAAAACTGAGGGGTCATGAGGGCGTCTGTCTCTTTCCTTCAATAGCTGATGTCCAGTGAGAACCCCAGCTGTTTTTTCACCCCGATCCTGGATCTGTGTGATCATGAGTCCAGATCCCTCCTGCCTCTGAGTCCAGCCCAGGACCTTTTACCCGTGCCTGCTTAGCAGCATCTTTGGTGATGTAGTCATGGCGGGGGGGGGGGAAGGTAGAGTTTCATGTATTGGTGTTTATTTTATTATTTTCTTATTAATAGTATTTCTATATTATTATTATTGTTTCATTGAAGCTGTTGTAGTTTCCAACCTACAAGTCTTTTTTTCCTCTCATTTCCTTTTTGCCTTTCCTTGAGCAGGGGGCAAAGGGAAATGGGACCATCACAACAGCTTGTGTTTAGCTGCCACTTCAAGTCAGACTGTGTCTCAACTGTGACAGGTTTTTAATGGAATGATTTGCTTGTACTGTGGCATACCGACAAACCTGTATCAGAAGGAAATCTGTTAGAGCACTATGACATATGCTAGTTGTTGCATGCTGAAGAAAACCTGCTTGGTTGATGTGTGTAGAAATGATAATCTTCAAACTCTAAAAAATTATATTATACGTATCCTTACATTCTACCGTAAACCAATATGCATCCTCCTGAGTCATAATTGGAAAAATCTAGTAGCACTGGGCAACCTAGGATCTTGTACCTCTGGTTTCTGAGTCCATGCCTTTGGTAGTGCTGGCCATGTAGTCTAATTGTTGCCAAAAAAGAACTGGCATTGCAGGAACCTGGTATGGTTCAATTGTCAAAATGAATAAACAATTATACATGCGCTAGAGAGATTTAGTGCAGTTCTGCCTTAAGAGGGAACAAATTTGAAGCTTAATATCTTGATTCATATTTGTTCTTTGTTCCTCCTCTATGCAAGCTCAGTCTTTTGAATATCAAATGGTTACGTTACCCCATGTTTTTAGCTGCAAAGCATTCCTGCATTCTGCAGTGATGTTTTTGTCCGATAGTTTAACCTCCTTTTTTCTACACACTCCAAAGACAGCCAGATGGTTCCATAATGTACGTCAGTACTCGGGCATAAAACTCACTTCAGCAGCACTCTGCAGTTTCACGCCAGCGAATCCCAGTGCAGTGTTTTCAGAATAGTGATTACTTCAAAGGAAGCCAGTTTGACAGAATGTGTTTCATGAGGGTGGTTATAGCTTTGTTGATGGATACACATGAAATTGTAATGCTGTTTTCCTCTTCTTTTTGTAGAAGGAAACAGGTCAGTTAACCTTCTCTCTTAACAAAAATCCCACTCCAAAAGTTCTTTGTTCCCCTTGAGTTTTTGCTGTGATGTTCGTGCTCTGGTTTAACCATGTATTGTAGTGTTGCACACACATACAGGCACATTTGGAGGGATGGATAGTGTGAATTCAGGGTAAAGGTTCCAAACAGGTGGTCCTATTGCACAACTGATGTATAGCTACCAGTTCTTGGGGATAAGAAAGGTGAGCAGAGGGTGGCTGTAATAACTGAAAATATATTCAAGTCAATAGCTGAATGGACTGTTACATAGCAAGCGCATACAAGGTTTTTCATTATGGGAGACAAGATTTTTCCAAGAAAATCTGCTCCAAGAGCACAGTGGAAACACTGGGCATTGAAATATTGTTTGTGAGGTACAAAATTAATATTTTTCCTAATAAAAATATTCCCTCCCCCACTTCCCCAGTAAAAGATTTTTTTCCTTCCTTTAAAAAGTTAAAATTTAAACTACATTGAACACCTTTTGGATGCAGTTATAAATAGAAAATCTGGAAATAAAATGGATATGGCTTAGGTGTATTAAGGAACAGCCACTGAAATATGGAATGTGTTTGCAACTTGGCTTCTCTAAGTTCCTGTGCATCCATCTCCTTAAGTAATGAAGAAGATGACATTAGTAAGATACAGTAAAAAATTAAGTGAGTTCCTATAGCAAAATTATCCAATGTATTTTTAAGTCTATGGAAAGGTGGTCTGTATGGTGCTTAAATTAAGAAAAACACCTCTGACTTATCATGGGTCCTTGCTGGTCTGGTAACAAAGGCAAGTAAAGAGATGAAAATGGAGCAAGTATGTTGGCTTGCCCCTTGTCTGTGGCATTACTCATAACATCATTGTGCCTGCCAAGCATTCTGATTTCTCTTTCCTCCGTGCTTGGGCAAAAAAGAAAATAGGAAAATATTTCTATGAATCTTAGTCATCCTTACTGAGTGAATGTCTGAAAAGCGCTAGTGCTTCAGTAATATAGTGCTCATGAGAGCTGTGTGAATCAATAATAATAAAATACCTCTTTAAATGCCAATATAACTTTTTAGGTAGTTTCAAATATAGTGTGTATTTTTTATCTATACAGACAGAGGAATGGGTCTAAGTTAAATGATAAAATACCCTGTGTTGTTAAAACTTACACATCAGAAGTTTTGAATCTGATCTTTTTTTTTGTACTGGGAGCTTGGCCTACGAAAATACTTAGGTTCAGACCTTTGTGTGATCAACAGCTATTGACTTCTGATATGTTACCTAAAGGAATAAAGGAGCGGAATTTGGACCATTGTAAATTGAACTTGCAAATTTCAACAATTTCTAGAGCTTGGATTCTAATCACATATTGCCTCAGTTGACACTAGTGCTTTAGGGCTTAGGAGGGAAGAAATGAAATTTTTACAAGGCATGGTAGGAGGTGAGAGGAGATGATAGGCTCCTGTTACTTTTTTCACTCACTCTATTCAGGAATCTATGGAAATTTTACTGTGGTTATATTGCAAAGCAGCTAAGGAGGGAATGAGAAAAGGCACAGAATTTGAAATGCATCTGAAATGCCTATCTCTAGGAGCGTCTTTAGATACTCCAAACAGGTATTTTGAGAAATAGCGAGCACTCAGCAGTTGCCAAAGACAGCACCCAGTAGCTCTCGGTCTAAATTAGGAAGTCAGAGTATGTCCCGCTTTGAGAACTAGCTGTGGATTTATTAGCCTAATTTTAGTTGTAACTTGTTTTTTAAGAGTTTAATTTGAACTAGGAATTTTACTGTATGAACTCAGAATTATGAGGCCATTTATTGACTGAGAACAAGCTGCCAGCTGTGAAATTGAAGGGTCAATTTAAAGGGTTTTTTTTTTTTAAATGTTTCTAGTGTAGAACACAACATAAAACCATACCAGCAATGTGAAAAAAACAGTCCCCAAAATAAGGCGTAGCGTGGGGTGCTAATGCTTTCACAAGCCTGTTGCTTTTAGACTTTGTTCTGTCTTGTCTTAGCCTTGCTCTGCCTTTATCAATTCAAAGCTTTGGTGATTGCTTTCCAAAGTTGTCCCACATGAGGACTCTGAAATGGGTTCCTGTATGGGATTTGAATCAAGTTTTTCATCTTTGGCAGATTCTCCATAGGAACTTTTGGTTTTCTGTAGTCTTCTGTGTCCTTTGCAAGCAGAAGTACATCTCTAATGTTAGTACAAAACAGGAAGCATCTTCAAATGATAGGTCTTGGTGTATGACATACCATTAAAATATGATCTTCCTAAGGCTGAGTCCTAAATTTGCACCTCAGACAATACTGTCCTTTCCTGGTTTAAATTTCATTTATAGTTTTCCAAGTATTTCACTTGTTAAAGTACGGTTATCCAAATGTTTGTACAGCTTTCTGTCTAAATGGGATGTAACAGGTTGGAGCTTCAGTGGGCTACTTCACACCTCAACAGCAATCGAAAAGCAGACAGCACAAGAAATATGGGTGGTACCATTTTCTCCTTAAATATTTGTTGTAATTTTGAGTTTATAAAAATGCATTTTATATTAATATAAATATCTTTGCTTTGAGGAGTATTTTATGTTCTGCTGCAACATAAACTTCGTACTTTTGTAGCACTACAGATTACAGCACCTATAACGCTTGTGTGGCCTTTGCTATATACTGGAAAATACTATACAGCTTGTACCTCTTAATGAATGAGATGATATACAACCATTTAAATGAGAATGCTGTCTATATATAACAATTATTCTGTTATTTTTCTAAATTACAAAAAAAATTTCTGCAAATAAAGTCACCTTTCCTAAATGAGAGGAGACAGAGCAGTCATTGTGCCAAGCACATCTTCCCGTATGTAACAACTAATGCAGGCATAAGGACAGAATGCTCTGCTGCAGTTTCTAATATTCCATATAGGCTTCAAGACACTACACAAATCTAATATACAGTATAGATACATTTTTTTTCTTACATTATTTTGGAAATGTTTGTCTCCTTTCCACTAATAACAGAAATCGTAACTCACTACAGAGTGGGGAGTTCCGGACTGAAGCCACATCAGTTCAATCGGTCTGCTTATTTAGCAGTAGTGTGGATAGAGTGTCCTGTTAGTGCCAAGAGAAAAAGGAGCAAAGATATTTCAGTTCAAAACACTGTCTAGTTTATCTTCAAAACCATTTGACAACTGATTTAATTTTAATAAAGATTTTAGTGTTAACTTTCCTGCTACTGGAAATATGTCTTATTTTTAATAACAAGATCAGGAAACTTGCTTGAAGTTTTTATCTTGACAGCGTTGTGTTCTGTTGCTAGCATCCAGTGAAGACGTTAGTTCAGGAACATCTTCATTAAATGATGTCTCTTTAGAGGAGTTAGAAGGCAACATCTTAAACTGCAACTCTTCTTTGAGTCTAAAGACAAGTACAGACCACGCTTTACAGTATTAGGTTTCTGTTTAGTTACACTGATTTAAGCTGGTATAATTATCGAGGTGATTTCTCACCAAGGAACATGAATCTATATGACTGAATGCTTATCAGGTTTAGCTAATACTTACAAATCACTTACTTTCCTAAAGTCATACAGTGAAAGTGTATTCCTAATAAGAGAATAATATATTTTTTTAGTATGAGAAGCGAGTAAATTAACAATATACTTTAAAAACCCTTTGTTGCATGCTTTGGCATAATCATTCAGCCTTTCTCTGATAGAATATATTACTGGTTATATACAGCTGATTTTAAGTTCTTTTTATTAAATGGGTAAAAGAAATTCTGAAAGGAATTAGGGCACATGAAGTTGGAATCTTCTAAATTCTGTAAAAGTACTAAGTTTCGGTGGAATAAACAATGTTTTTATTAAGAAGATGAGTGATTGCTCTGTGGTGTTTAAATGATGGTTATATAGTACTGAAGACTTACATAGTACTAAAGTCACATTTTTACTGTGTTGTGGGATGACGAACCAGCACAGGACTTTTTCGTAGGTAATGTTGCACTGTAGTATATTTGGAACCAAATATATGAATATGAAAGAAAATTTTTTAGTATCTTAGAAATTATTTTATTCTATTTTGGCCTGTTTTAGGGAAGGAATATTTGCTTAGAACATCTGATATAAGTGAAAGGCTGTGATATGGAAGGACATGTCCAGATTTCCTAAGTTCTGTGGTTTAAAAGAAGCTGTGATATTAATTTCAAATCATTTAATGAATTTTTCATTAAAGAGTGTTCTTACTGATGTTAAGGGAGTTCTAAAATTTAATTTGGACTGCTTTGGATGAGATCTACCAGAAGTCATAGGTTGGAGTATAGAGTATAGATGCAAGTATTGTCATCATTCTATTGTCAGAGCATTGCATAGGACAATCATAAAACAAAAATGTTTCAGTATGTGCCTATGCTGTATAACCACACTCTCAAAGCTGTACTGCTCGAACACAGGCGGAAGACTGTCTGTCTTGCATTACGTTAGCAAAACAGGATGTAAAAGTAGTAGAATAGAGAAAGTGTTCTCCTTTCTTTTACTCCTCTAGTTTATTTATTAATATAATAAGCTGTCTATTGGAAGGATCAGCTCTCATTCTGAAACCAGGCAAGTGTGGTACGAAAATCATGATTACATCCTGAATCTTATTTTCATCATTGTTTCTACGGATGCACAATTAGTTTCCAAGGCTTTATAATTTCTTTGAATATTTTAGGAAATAGTGAATGAAGTTGAAGTTTGATACATTTAATGAAACAAGTGTTTTCATTCACCTTTCGCAGGCCTTGACTTGCAATAAGCAAACCATAATAGTTACTGCAACACTTAAGGTAATCGATGGGGAGTAAATTCTTATTGCTGTTGACAGTGAAAGTTTCTGGTCACATAATAATGACTTATCATGAGGCAATCAAAGAATATGGCATTTGGTAATAGTTTTAATGGCTTATGAATATGGAAATCTGCATGTGTTTCTTGTGAGATAAACGAGGGCAAAATTATTTATCATCCGTGTTCCTAAAACTACCCTTGAGATACCTTTTGTATCAGATGTGGATGTACAATACTAGCAATATCAGTAATGAGGCATTAAGAAGAAAAGTAATTTCCCTGTTACTGTGCTATTGCATTATCTTTAATGTTGCACAGAGATTTTTTGAGATGACAGCCAAATAAAATTCTAGGGATAAAGATGAATCGCTTCCTACAAGCAGACCTCATTTTTCATTGCCATTTAAAAAAATGGTAGGCATAATGATGCTGGATGGGTGGCAACATAGGATTGTGACTAATACATTATAAGAAGGCAAGATACAAGATTTTACAGTGCACAAAATGAAGAAAAAATATAAATGGAAGGTATTTCAGTTAAGGTAAACAGATGAGTAGGTTTGAGAAGGAAGCTCTGTTGCTCTTCTTTTTATCTTGTTTTCAAATATTGAGAAAACTGTTGTACATTATTCTTGAATGTGGGTAAGCCCTAAACTAAGGGGCGAATACATTATTTTTGTGTGTGTTGATTTGGAATTAAAAACAGTTCTACAGAGTTCAGATTTGAAATATGCCACAACCTGAATATTATGTCTAAATATGATTTCTCCATTTTTTTGGTATACATGTGGAAAGATATTGTTAGGCTGTATCAAAATGTATTTTGTGACTTTCATGTACGTAGTGTAACATTCAGGACATTTGATCCCTCGTATTACTTGCAAGACTTGAGTAATGAATGTATTTAAAGTTGGTGACGTTGGGAAAGGAGACTGGCCCTGATGTAACAGCATGTCAAGCAAGAATACAAACTACTTCGTGCTGTTGTCATATATGCCAGAATATTGCCCTGATCTGCTTGACTGTTACCTTTCTCTGCGCAGAGTTCTGTAATAGGATTGCCTCCTGTTCACTGCTTGCTTTATCTGATTGTATTTCTGTGTATCTCTTGACTATTTAGAACCAAATTTGCATAGCTGAAAAATAATATACTTGCAAACCAGTAGATTTTATCCACTGGCTGAACACTCCAGTCTTTCCAGAAGACTCTTGGACAGTGACATGTATTAGATTGGTTTTGCTGGATTAAGGAAAGATAAATCCTCTGTTGAAAATGGAGTAGGTCCCCAGTGAAGCGTTGTTCCACAGTCCTCTTAAACTTTTGCTAAGCATGGAAATAAAATAATTGCTGTTTTTATTCTGATACATGCCTTTCATTCAAACAAAGTATGTCACACCTCGGGAGGCAGTGGTTGCGAAGGTCACCCCTGAGCTCCGGTGAAGGCACTCTCTTGGTCCTTTGTGTGAAAGCGCTAGGGGGGGGGGCAGGGTAGCAGCTCCTCTGCAGGTGTCGGCAGCCCCCAGGTAGATCTTTTGTCAAGAAATAAGAATCTGTGCTATTATAAAAGGCTACTAATTTCAGAGGACTTTGAGAGATTTTGTTCTTTTCCCATATGCATCTCTTCTGTGAAGCCAAGCTTCTGGTTAGGGAGAGCAGTTGCAGATATGACACTCATTTAAAATAGCTACAAGCTTTTGTAATTAATAAGACCAACAATATGAAAATGGTAGTGACTTTTCCGTGAGCAGAATTCAGGTTTTGACCTCAGTGTACTTTACAGATGATGCAGCAGAAGATTTTTCTCCAGGAGGGTTAGCTGCTTTCTGCTCATCAGGAGGTGCTGGGCTTTCCTCTGCGTAGGCAGAAGGCTTGCAGCACCGCCAAAGGAGCAGCGTTCAAGCCTTATATACAATAGATGCCAAAGGCACATCAGTAAAAGTACCTGCAATATAATTTTGTTAACAATACTTAGTGGTTATATGTAATTCCCAACGCTAAAACAACTGGACTTGAGGCAAGGGCATGAGAATAAATTTATCTGTGCAATCTGTCTTGTATTCCTTCTGGGCTACGGGCTGGTTGTGGACAAAGGGTGACTGAATGTGTTGTTATAAACTCAGCCAAACTCGTATCTATTTTGACATCACTAACCAAATCATCACCTACTGCATTTCCACAGAATTCGTGAGACACTGAGTTTGATTTTTATCATGCATAGTGTGGCTGTCTACCGGTTTCTTATAAAATCATCAATCTGGCACTTTCAACTGCTTTATTTCACAAGCTCATCAGCTGCTTTGATACAGTCTCGAGCTGAACCACTTGTATAAGCAGCAAGGAAATTGTTAAGGCTAAGCCCACAGAAGTATGTTTATAACTTACAGGTGGACTGCAATAGCAGAAGGTGTCTTCAGGAAAGATTGCCTATTTAAACTTCTGTAAACTGATCTAGCTTTCACTTCCTGTAGTTTTGCTTGTTACCCATCTTGTCTGTACTTAATAATTTTCATATATATACTTGTCCTTCAAAATCATTGATTCCTACGCACATTCATCACTGTCCCAATAACTGATTTGTAGTAGAAAATATTTTTGTGCAAGTTATTGGCAGTTGTTTGAAATACTGTAATTCAATATAGAAAATGTAACAAAGTTATTGAATAGATATATTTGATAGTTAGTGGCTCCAAATAGACTCTGTAAAAACTACAGTCTTTAGCAGCATCTTTTTGTAGTTCTTGTTGGATTCTTTCTCTGTAACTGACATAGAATGGGGCAGCAAACTGAACCGTTGTTAGATTTTACATTTAAGTTGTTTCAAAAGGAAATAGCTTGTTTACAATTCAATTATTTGAAGCTCTCTTATCTGACAGAGTGGAAGACAGCTATCATGTTGTTAGAGGACCACAGAACTCTGTTCAGGGGGTCCTGCCTGTTTGACTGTCTCATGATGAACTGTCTCATGGTGAACTAGGTTTGAACATGGTTTGACTGTCTCATGGTGAACTAGGTGTAGGTTTTGGTTTAGGTGTTGGGTCATAGGTTGGACTCGATGATCTCAAAGGTCTTTTCCAACCTTATGATACTGTGATGAACTGCAACATGGGTAGGGAAAAGACAATCACACAGCTGTATGTGTAGTCTTGTGGGTCATGACATTCATGTCTTAGTGCCATCAAAAAGCTACTGTAAACTGTGCTGAGGTGGCTAAAATAACTAATTAACCATTACTTATTAATGTTTTGCATATAGTTCAATGTTGTTCTGCAGATGCAATGAGTCCTACTTTTCTCTTCCATAGGAGTTTCATGTATTTTTCAACACAAAAATGCAGTCTGTTGCCATATATGGTTGATTATTGAGGCTCTTTTGCCAAGAAGTGTTTCGCTGTCTGTTAAGCTTTAATTACATGCTACTTTTCTATCTTTCAAACAGTGTTTGACATGGTATCTTCTAGAGAATATTTTTATGTGGACACAGCTAGTGTTCCTGAACACAGTCAAATTACAGCTTTAAAGCAAAAGTTCTCAATCTGCTGAATAACACTGCAAGTCAGATTTTAGTTGGTGGTACCAGCAGCTCTTCTGGGGGTTAACAGACACAGGGAAGAGACCAATTGCTTGGGCAGTCCTCACTCACTTGCATTGTCGATACACGTAGCTTCCTTTATTATCCCTCAGGTTTAAGCGACGCATTTGGGTGTCTGTGCAAAGAGTTCATTTTTTCTTCCAGTCTCAGGCCACAAAAAATTAGAATTTGATATATGCAGCAGAAACTGTGTATGTTTTAGTTAATACAACCTTTTTAAATAATTCTTGTCTCAAAGTGATTTTTATTATACTTTGTTAAAATTTCTGCTGAGCGTTCATTTATGTTATTTCAAATATTGAAATGAACTTTAGCTTTCAAATAGTGGCTTGATGGAAACTTGAGTCGTTGAGCAAATGTGCAAAAAGAACCCTTAGCCCAATAGGAAGATTACTACTTTGTTTCCAGTTAGAAAACCCCATACGATTAACACAATTTTGTGGTTAGGAAGACTCCTAATTGCCTACATTTCAATGTTCTTTTGGTTTCTAATGAGTCAGCTCCCTCTTACACACTGAAGGTTCCAGGTAGACTAGTCAGGCTATCAAAAAAAAACCCAAACAAAAACCAACCCCAAACACCTTTCTCCCCAAACCCAGCAAAAAACCCAATCCCAAAACCCAACAAAACTCCAAAAGTTTATATTATCAATGATTTGTAACAGAGCTACTGCTGTGCTTAGTGTATTATTTCAGTACTTTTAACAATACTGTATTTTTTTTACTGCACTTCAGGAAGTATAAAGCTAATACAATACGTTGCCTGTAAATAGTTATGCAATACAGTAGAATATTAAAAATCAGCTCACTGACGTTACTGTTGTTTTTAAACAATTGAAGCTTGTCAGACTGCCATCCAGCCTGTAGATCCTTCATGCGCTCACTTCGTATGCTTTATATAGGCTTCACACTGCAATGTATTATGCTTTAGCAGCACCTCTATGGTCATTCAACACAGCACCTGTTACACATAGCTATCATCCTTTGGCATTCATCTAATTAAACAAAGACTGCAATTGTGCTGATGGAGTTTGAAAATCAAAATCTTAGCAATTTCACCTTGTGCCTATCCTTATTGGAATCAGCAATGTTGTGGTAGGGAGTGGTTGAGTAAAAAGAAAATATTTACAGTTATCTCTAAATTAGGAGTGTGTACAGGTTTTTACTCTGAGCTGGCTCATGGCAGCTTAACAGTATTTGTAGACAGCAATACCTAAGTAAAAATGTTCCTTTAATAAAAATCCTAACATAATGATAATATTACCTTACAGATCTAAAAGCAGTCTGTGCCCCACACACTGATAATGGTGGTTGAATTTTGTGAACTAGAAAGATGGATAAACCAAGACTTTAAAATAATAAATTGTTAATTTGAATTTACTTTTCTAAACTCTCCACTACACATTAATATTTCTTGCATATATTTGTCACTACCAAGCCTTGTTTTTTTAATGAACGTTGTTTCCAATTTCACTGAAGGTTCTGGTCCTAAGAAAGCACGTTAAGATTTGGCAAACGTAAGGCAAGAAAAAATTTATTTTTGGCAATGAGCACAGTTTGGTTTTAATTTTTGGTAAATTAGTAACACAGATATTCAAATAATGCTGTATGCTTTTATGAAGTAGTCCTATTGTTGTAGCATTAGAAACAGGATGCTGTTTGGTCAGAAGGAGATATCTGAGAACTGAGCTTTCGGCTTAGTGCAGAGGAAGTCAGGAATGCTCTTTTGCTTCTGTCCATCTTCCCTTTAGGTAGACATCTATACCAGAAACAGCTTGGTCAGCCTGTTTGAATTCAGTTAAACGTCTGAAGTCAGAGATCCATCCTATCTGTCTTTAGGCATTTACAATATGAACATAAAGATGTGACCTAATCATCTGGTACTTACTTCTCTTCTGGTCAGTGAAGATAAACAGGGTTGTGTAATTGACAAAAATGGAATAAATAAGAGCCCTGACAGGGCGTTCCTCCTGTCAGTCTATATTGATTAACTAAAATATCTTTAGGCATCGTCAGCTTCCTTCTGAAATGGTCAAAATGGGTCTTTGGAAATGTTTATTCCTTTTCAGTACATAGGGAACATCTGCACCTGTTTTCACATTAAATCCAGCCTGATTTAGGGCTATTGCTGAAATATACTTCTATCTTTCTTGAGAGCAGTAATTAGAGTAACTGTTTTTACCATATATTCTGCTAAAGGTATCTAGGGTTTTTTTTGTTAAAACCATGAACGTAAATACTTGAAATTGTTGTGCTTGATGTAAACTCCTATAGTTTCCAGTACTGCAGAATTTACAACTCATTTTATGCTTTACCCTTCTGCAGAACCTGTTGTTTAAGCTGCGCAAAGCGTGTTATCTATATTAGATAATAAGCTTTGCTGCATCTGTATAAGGTTATACATAAATATCATTTCATTCGCTATTTCATTAAGCTGAGATCAGCCTATCACCGTTTAAAATATCTGTCTTAAAGATTAATTCTCATTGGCAAATTCAGGATGCTACTGTTACAGGTTTTGATGATACTAGCCCTCCTGTGGACTCCAAACAGCTGGAAATCAGTGATCTTGGCACTGAATTTGGGGTTTTATCTATCTATTTTTTTTTTCCCCAGTTCTTTTGAGGACAAGTGTATGTCTCATTACTGAAAAGAGCAACTTGACACCTGCCTCCATTTATATTACAAATCTGGCCACCTGAGTCTTATACATGTGATTTCTTGAGGGCACTGAACAGCAACATCATTCAAAGTCACCCCCAGCCGATGGTTTCTATTCTTCATATAATAGAACTGGCAGCTGGAAGCCTTGTAAAGTTCAGGAAGGGGGTTAACTGGAATCGTTAAAACCAGATGTAGATGGCACCAAACATTTCCGTCATTCTAGAAAGCCTAACAGATCGTTTCTCTCTGAGCAACAAATGAATTAAGTATGCATCTGAAAGTTGACAGGATCTGTTAAGAGCAAAAAACCCAAAAAGGCCTTTATTGACTTTACACAATTTAGTTAGCAAGTATTTGTATTAGATATCAAGTTGTACACCATCCAAGGGAAAATTAGCCACCTACGGGTTGCCCCTTGCCAATCTCTTTGTTCTATTGGAGAAATCATCTTTGATAGCAAGAATTTAGTCTCTCATTCAGAAGTTTGGTTTCTGATAGGTAAATGAGTTTTGTTTATAGTTTCATCATGATTCTAAGATATCAGGAGAGCTGTAGGAAAAACTCAATATGGATATGTTTAGACAAAAGTAAAATACTTACAAAAGTAAAATACTTACAGAAGTGTGTCTGTTGGAGTATTTCTGTTTGTTTGTTTCTTAGCAGAATTTAAAACCAAAATATATTTCATAGTTCACGAAAACATGGACTAAGTGTTAAAAAGTATGGAGGAGAATGTCTGTGTAATAGGCTGTTCTGAAACATTCATGTGGAATTAAAGCATAGTGTTGTTTGAAAAAGACCTGTGGATGTAATCCAGTCTAACACCCCACTCGGATTTCCTGTAGTTATGAAATGTAAGCTATTGTACAGCTTGTACAGATTTGAACCCGTTTCTGGTATTATTCTGCTAATATCTCTTTTCTCAGTGACAGTGGGTGATACAACCATTTTGGCTGTTTTTCCAGCTCCCTTACTGTCTCCTGGTTTTCAGATTTACTCTCTTCTGTTCTTTTTTCGGAAACAACCTCTGGGTTTGAACAGTCTTTAGGATAAGGAAGTGTCTTGACTTAGCACTATGAGTTTTCTGCGCTGTAGAAATAAAGCTATAGATAATTTGTAGAGGTTAGCTTGGTCATGAATCAATTATCTGCAAATCGACTGCCTGTTCCTGAAAATTTACGGCTAAGATGCATATACTCCTATGGTTGGTCTTTGTAACAAGAGCTGAGTATATGCAACAAATGTGTTGACTCCCTTCTGGCTTCTACTTCCTCAGCAGATTTATTATACAATTAGAAGCTCACTAATAATCATATAAAATCACACAGGTAATCCCAGTCGAGGGTTTTGTTCTTGTGTGAAGATAATCAATGACCTCTCAAATATCAATATTGCAGCCAGTTTTACCTGTAGACGACTTACAGGCTTGGCTCCGTGTCTACAAGGAATATCACTGGGAATTTCCATCTTACAATTTGGCATCAAAAACATTGATGTGAAGCGCCAAATATTTCCCAAGCCGATTTTTTCCTTTGACAAAAGCAACCAAGTTTGCTTTATTATTCCCCCATTTCAGTTATCACAGGGTTTTAAAACGTGAACAACTTGCCTTTGCTATAAACACAGAAAGCCTGGAAGAAGAAAAAACAGGAAAACTGCCCTTTCTACCCCTGCTCCCAAGTAAAATGTTTGGTTGCTTTCCTAATTCATATTTATTGCAATAATGTAATGTGGAGTGAGGGGAGATGAAACAAAATTTCTAAATGTTTTTCTGTGAAATGTACAATAATTGAGAACATGAAATATTTTTTCATCTTTTCTAGTGAAAAAATCCATTTCATTAGAGAGCTAATTGCCTATTTTCTATCAATATAATTCTAGTTTAAAAAATGCAGACTTGGAAAAAAAGTCCAGTAAAAGTCGGAAGTCTACTGATTTTGACACAAATGAAACAATAGTTGCCCAGGTTCATGACACATTGCAGCCAGAGGCAGAAAGAAATGCCAATATGCTCACTACCTCTGTTGTTAAGTACTAATATTAACTTTGTCTGATTGAGGCTAAAAAGTTACATAAACCTTGAATAAGATTTTTCCAGTCTGTTATTCATATTTTACATTTTTTAACACGATTATTGGGATTCAGTCCTCATAATCTGTTTCATAGATCCATGCCTTTTCCATTGAAATCCTAAAAGCTGAAATGAAAAGTGACCTACAGAAATCTGTCATATTAAAAGAAAAATAAATTTTGGCTGTACCTTAGCGAGGAAAGAGAATCCTCTAGAAATAGAACACATTTTTGGGAAGAGATTCAGAGATACCCTTTAAGCAGATTTCAGATATATTCTGCATCTAGACCGTAACTGAAGGAGATACTTCATGGTAAAAGGAAGGTACACAAATCCCAAGTGGAAAACACTGCTGGCAGAGGGAACTTTAAGTCTCTTAATTAGAGAAGACATTTAGTGTGAAAAGTTCATGATCAGGTCTAACTGAACATAGGAAAATAATAATAATAGTATGTGAAGTTACGAATCGACTATATCTAGACCAGACATGAGGGCGGTACGCACAATTATTTTGTCTAGTGCTGATACAGTTTGCCAAGGCCTGTGTGATGCTGTCAGCCGCTGGCAGACCCGCTGGCTTAGGTGTGAAGACAGTCTGTCTCCATGTGCACACCAGGTAGCAGCCCGGCTGTTCTGCCTCGAGCTGTACCGCCAGCTTTGTTCTGGCTTTGTCGATACGGTTCCGCCTGGAATATACATTGCCATTCCCTGTCGTGTTGAAACGGAGATGGTTTTGTGTCTATATAATAGTTTTTCAGGTTTTATGACCAAGCTAAGCATAATCTTTTTCTTTACGTAATGATGCAACAAGAAATGGTTCAGTAAGTAAAAACATCTGTGCTTATGGTGAAGTTCAAACTTACTGTGGAGTGACTGTGAAAGATTAACACTCTAACAGAAATTGATGAGCAAAGCAAGTAATTAATACAGGCCAAAGGCCCTGTCTTTAGTGTGAGTAACACAACATTTATAATTTAAATAAATGTGAAACAACGAGAGGCCTTGATCTCCCCTGGAAAAGTTTCATTTCTCATCAGGATCATTGTGTTTATGACTGAAAATAAAATAAGAATATTATGAAATCCCAGCAACTTTAAATGCTTGTTGGCTATATCTCAAATAAAATACTCCCCTTATTCAGGACTACCCCTGAAAATAAAAAGGATGCTTTGAAAAAATATTTTTATTGGAAAAGGCTCACGTTTCAATATTGCTCTGTGTGTAAATGTAGGTTAAGAAGTTATTTTGCCATTTTTAGTCAGGGAGGAGATGAAAACAGAGATTCTTTAGGAATTTTATATAAATATTTATAATTATATGGGTGGTCCCATTTGACAGGGGACCTCTCAGTATTATACTTAAAGATTCCCCAGACAAAGCAGTATTGTATCTTTCACTGATCATTATAAATAAACAAGACATCAGTAAACAGACATTGGAAAATTAGTTCTGAATTTAATCTTAAATGGAAAAAACTTCACTTTATTAGTCATCTATTTTCCAATTACGTGTGTTTGTCTATATCCCTTAGACCTAGCCTGTGGACTCTGCAGAACTCTGCCTTCTGGTTCGTGGCTTCCACAGCCCTGAGTCCAGTGGTTTCCTGCGACACGAAGAGGGGAAGTGAGGTCTCAGTGTTATCACAGTATCACAAGGCTGGAAAAGACCTTTGAGATCATCGAATCCAGCCTATAAATGGATTCAGTGTTTTATGAATAGATAATTTTATTTTTCCCTGAGCAAAATACTGTCCTCATTTACATTATCAGGAACTTATTACAATTACATAAATTATTCAGATTAGGAATTGCATCTAAATATGGCTGTGATACTTGATGCTTCAGAAATGGTTATGGTAGAAATATTCAAACACTGCCTCCTTGATCGATCGATCTATCTAAGTATCTATGTAAAAGTTAAAAAGTGTTGCAACATTCCAAAAAATACTTTCAGAATACTTTACTCTTTTTTTGTCCTTCAGGTCAAAATAAGCAAGTTGTGATGCACAAACTGTGTCAAGTCATTGCATTTCTATGCAATACCGTTGTGTCTGTATGTTCTGACACACTGTCATTATGCAGCATCGTAATATGTTTGATTATGTTGTCAGCATAATATGTAGGAGTCTCTAAATGGCATATATTATGTATTTATTCAGGACAAACTCATAAAAGTAATAAAATATATTTAAATGTAGGTGAGTTCCAATCTAAAATAATCAACTGAAGTTATTTTTTCTAAATTTCATATGCAGGCACACTGTTACATCTGAAGACTAGTGTTGTAAGCCTGTATATAACTGGATAAAGAAATAAATGTTTGGCAAAATCATCATGTTTAGATGTTTATTTTGCTTTTGAAAATTAATCAGATATCAAGTTTTCCTCCTAGAAAATTTATGGGAGATATTTGTTGTAAAGTTAGAATCATATTCAATACTGTAAATCTTATGAAACTACTGAAAATTGTAGTCTAAGATAAAGTGTTCACTTTCACTTCAAAACCTGATGACTTTAGTCAAATTCATTTATCTTTTTTGTTATCAAGGACCCAGAATAAGGTGTTCATGAAGTAAATGAAATTAATTAGCTAAAGTACATCTACATTTAGATATGGATTTGCAAAATTCTGTCAATTTTTCTTATTTGTCATAAACACAATACAGTATCTATTTTTGAGCAATAGTAAAATAGACCTGATTGGACTCTGCAGGTTTTTAATAAACATCTAAAGTGTAACATCTTGAATAATCAGGGACGACAGTTATTTTAGACTTTTGACTTAGAGGCATGTTAATATCCTGGTGTGTTTGACTGCAATTATCAGTGTTGATAAACAATTAGGCATCATCCAGGTCATATTTCTTGGCTGGTAATAAAGTAACAAAATCATGATGTGTTGTTTTATTGAAAACCCTGCAAAAATCTGTCATTTATGGATAATATCATAGACTGCCGGCAAAGTTTTTAGAAAGAAAACCTACTTACAGTTTGAGCTGAAGTGTATGTCAGCACTCGGTTCTAGGTGTGTGAGCATCAGGTGTGTTTGGATCACCTGATTTGCATAACAAGATACTGACAAACCTGCCCTCTAAAGTTTGATGTTTGATCATGGCAAGTTTTAGAGCAGGGCATGAAGAGGACATTCTGATCTATATATGAAATGTGAGAGAAAGGTGAGAAAGACAGTAAGAATACTCAGGTTAATATAAATATAGCACCTAAAATGAATCACTCTGATACAGAAGATAATACACAGTAGAGTTTAAATGTAAGAAGGAGATGCATTTCTCATAAAAGTGTAGGAATAAGTTGACAAGCAGGTCAGAAAGAAGCCAAAGATTTGAAGATTTGTGTTTTTCCTGTCCAAAAAAGAAGACTTTTTTCCTGCAGGCCCTTTGAAATAGAGTTAAGAAAACTAGCAGGACATTTTGATTCTATGCAGTCGGATAATTGGTGTGATTTTTTTTTTTTTTTTTTCTGTAAGCTTACAAATGCAAATCATAAATTTGAGATTTTAATATAAAGTAAAAAACATTTCTAGTTTTTATGGCACCAATGCTATCACCCTCGCAGCCCACCCAAACACTGTTAACGCTGTAGAATTTTATTAAAAATACCCACCCAAACATATGGACACTATGACAGGAAAAATTTTGACCTCAAAAAGAATGCTAATTGACAAGATGCTTACTTTACAGGTAAAACTAAAAATCACACTCTGAATCACCTTGTTGCAAATCTGAAGTGTTAAAAATCATTACTGACTTGAAGTGATAAGAAGTTTTTTAAAACTAGCATCTGTTTTATTTGCTCTCTGTATGTAGGCTTTTTAGAATTCAGCCAGGTTTTACTTTCTTTTTTTACTTTCTAGCCTTGCAGAAGGGAAATTTAGCCTGAACAGAAGGAGAGAAAACCTCAGATGTGTGTGTTGCTGTTTTGAGAAATATGGTTTTGTATTTCTGTAGCGATACATCATGATACGCCAAAGTCCGTATTGTAGCACCTTGTAAGCAAGGTGTTGTTTTTCATAGAACGAAATATTAGTATCTGAACTCAGATTTACTGTTTGTTTCTATGTAGTTTCATGTTAAATTTACTAAAGGGCATCAAACTTGGGACATTTAGAAAATGCTTGTGAAAAGTCACTGTATTTTTTTTTCCGGTATTCCTACAGTGAACAAATATTGCACAGAAAACAAATTTAAGTGCCCAGACGTGACCTTATTTTTTTTTTTTTGCTTAAACCTAGAAAGGAAACATTATTGCATCTACTGAGAAAACCAACTGTGAGACCTGGCCTGTTGTGCTGGCTTTCTGTTATTTTAAGTGTGCTGAAAGACATGCTTACCATAGACTCAAATCTCTTGGTGAGGTTAATCTTTTAATGATTAGTCTTGTAGAAATGATCCAGTCTCCTTTTGGAAGTTTTAGGAGCTCAGTAACATTTACATGTTTAAACAAATATATTTATTATTTTTTTAGATCTAGTGTGTTATTGAATGTTGATTTGAGTAAACTTTTTTGTAACAGGCTATTTATATATCTGTATAGCCACTTGCTTTTTCATTCATATGTGACAAGAATATTTTCAGTGTAGTGGATTGACATTTCACAGTCCAAAAGATTTGCTTTGAAAAGCATCTTTCATGAGATTGTTAAGCAAATGAAAAGATTTAACACGAGCAAAGAAAAATATTAAGCTCCTTATTTTAATCCTTCCTAAATCATTTAAATGTATGTATATTTGCATGAGAAAGCTGCTTTATTATCATTCCAGTAGAACTGTTGATATAAATAATGCCAGTCACTGTCTATCTTCTATTTTATTTTTAGCTGGAGAAGCGTCTCTGGAGAAACCTCAATTCCTATTTAATTGCCTTAGAATTTTACAAATGCAATGACTCCATTAATAAATCATGTATTCCTGTGGACTGATAGGGTTGCTAAAATGCCACATAGTCTAAAATTGCCATCTTAGATAACAGAAGATAAAAAATTTGCTCTTTTCAAGAATAGTGGCTATAAATATAAAATATAAAGAATTTTCTTGTTTCTGTGGAAAAACATATTTATTGGAGAATAATAACTTTTCTGTAATATTGCGTTTACATGTGTGTTTGTATCGTAACAGAGCTTTTGCCAGTTAGAGACTGCAATGATGAGGAAGCTGGTTATGTTTTCAGACATGTTAAACAGGTGGTGGGACAGCCTTGCGCAGAGAGTTTGAGGGCACATTGAGTAAAGGGGGCATCCAAATGTTCTGAAGAAGATACCAGTGTCTCACTTTTACATTACCCTATTCCCGAATATGTGAAATTGAGTCTCATCTGACTTTCGGATTGTGACTGAAATCTCCATTTAAAGTCTGAAGACCAGAAAGTTAAAACTCTCCTGCCTACCAGTTGTATAACTGCCTCTATCAGATGTCCACGAGTGCTCTTTTTTCATCTTGTAATGTTAGAACTTGCTAAAAGTTATCAATAACAAAGAACTGGTTGTTGTTACTCATCTTCTCTGTAACCCATTTTGATTTCTTGATTTGCACATGTAAGCAAAAATTTAACTCACCCGCTCAGACGGAACTCTGGATTTAGATGGAACTCTGGATTTAGTGGCTTTTCTTTTTAGAGGAAAATGTCAGGGAGAGGACAAGGATTTGCAGGTACTGACAAAGTGGAACTAGGCCTTTAGTCAGGATGCTCTCTGCACGGGCACTAGTGCCTCCAATGCACTTCAGACTTCTAGGCTGACTCCCTTAAGTACATCAGAGGAGGAAATCAATCGGGATTTGAGTTCTGAGGAACTCCTAGATGGAAATCTTACTCCTGATGACAAGATTGCCACTTCAAAAGCTGGTATCTCCATAGCAGAGAAATCCATCAAAGACCTAACAGTGAGAAGGGCAACTGTACGCGTGCAGGGTGCTCTATGTTAAAATAAGAGACGAAAATCAAGAGGAGGAAGAGAACTCTTTAAAATCATTGTCCCAGAATAGCTCTGCAAATAGTGTTGTTCTGCATTCCTGAAAGGATTCTTTTTTCCTGTCAATTTTGTGCTGAACATAAATGAGGGAATCCTTGAGAAATGTTACTAATTTTTTATCTTTCCTGATGAATGTGAAATCCTAGAATAAGAGTTGCTGCAAAAGCCCTCTGCTCTCAAACTGAAACCTAGCACATGGAAGGTCACAAAAAACCATCAAACAGAATGTAAATTAAAAATAATTTTCTCTTTTAATTATATAAAATTATTGTGTAAGCAAAAGAGAGGATAAGAGGATGGTCCTTTGTTCAGCAAGAAATTAGGGAGCATTTTACGACCTCATTAGTGTGCACAGGTGTGTATGGCCAGCTTGAATTGATGAAAGACAGAGAAGCTTACTTGACTTTTGCAGCCTAACAAAACTGCAATTAATATTTGATTGCTCTTACCTGTTCTATATACAGGCATAGCCAAGAGCAAGATTCCCTGCCCGAAGCGTGAGACCACTTCAGGCCATGAATTGCAGACTCTCCGCAACAAGGGATTGCCTTTTGATAGAACTGCAGTGTGGTGGGATTTGGTTGTGGTGGTCAGGTTGTAATAGTCCTGGACTCTGAATATCTGATAGTCAATCTCATGTATTAACAGAGAAATTTTTGTAGTAAACTATGGACAATGTTGTCTAGACGCTCAAGCACCCCTGCGAATCCACACACAACATTTCCATTTGGCTAGCTTCTCAAAAATCCTTGTAACACGAGAAACTTTGGCCTTCGGGAAGTGTAATTTGGTTAACTAGGCAATTAGATCTAGAAATATAATGCCTAAGAATACAGGTCTGGTGTTACTGGTGGGTGTAATTAAGGAGAAACAGTTGTTTTGTCTGAAATTATTTTCATGGATATCTTACACTGAAGAAAGTATTTAAGTCTTTGCAGATAGTAAAGTCGCATCTTAAATCAACATAGGCTACTTGAGGATATTTAAAAAAAAATTGAAGGAATAAATCTTAGAAAAGACCGTGAGAATAAAATACTATTTTGATTTCCAAACTGTTTGTGTAGGCTTACATTACATCTTCTCCACCTCTATATTTTTGTCTGTAAGACCTTTAATTGTTTTTCTTTTTTCTTCTGGTAAATTTTGTTTCAACATTTGCACAGTTTTATATTTATCAAAGAAGCACCACCCTTTATTTAGAATTGTGGCAGCACATCCTTTTAGTATAAATGTGTACAAAGCCAAGAAGCCCTACAACTATTCACAAATCACCATTTCTCTTCTTGGTCTCTTGCTTTGCTCTACCTGATCAGTTCTAACAGGCTTTTAGAAAAAAATCAGTGTGCCTTCTATGTCCTATTTAGACATGAAAATATATTTTTAGAATCTAAAATTGTTGGAGTATTTCAGGTCACAAACTATTTATGTGAGGAATTATAATAATAGATGACATTTTAAATTAGAGGAGTTTTACCTGTTAATGAGTTATTATTGCGTGTTCTTTTCATATTTATAACTTTATTTGTCAGTAATATACATATTCCATTAGAGAGGGTAAGTTTAAACTAAATTTCATACTGATCGGTAGATCTGCCTGTAGTTTTTCCATAATATAATCAGTCCGAAACTCATTGTGATTATGGTCAGTGTTATTGGTATCTTGAAATTCGTCCACTTCATCTCAAATACGTAGTCGCAATGTTGAGAGTACTTATATAATGACTTGGCAAAAAAACTCCAAACAAAACTACTCCAAATCAATTGTTACAGTAGTTCCCCATGGAACATCATTAAGAATTCTGTTTGTCATTCTTTATTTCAGGCTTGTCACTCATATTCAGTGAGGGAAATGAAATTCAGCTGATCACACTCAACAAAAGGGTAAGGATTTTTATATTTGGTGGGTAGGTTTTGGTTTTGTGACTGGGTGGAGGATTTTTTGCTTTGCTTTGGTTGTTTTGATTTGGGTTTTTTGTAGCCTTGGAAATACATTTCCTTGGCCATTCGTATTTTTCTAGATTGGATGTTATATGCTGATCTACAGCGTGCCTTAGTAAGTGTGCTTTATCTGTCTAAATTTCAGTCAATACAATTCATTTTGATGTGCAATCGTTAATATGTTCTACAGTTAGAATAAATATCAGGGCCCACTGTTAAGTTGTGCATATTGCATTTCCTTTTTTGCTGACGTTAGTGCTGCATTTTCAAGATCAGTCTTTCCAGATGAAAGGGGATAATATGGAATTTGAAACATGTTCTTAAATGTTCATAATTTATTTAAATAAGCATATAATTTTTACAAATTATATTTTGTATTTCCCACCTATGTGTGTCTATCATTTCTCTGGTGATGGTTCAATTAGTTTAGTAATTATTTTCCTTTCTATTGAGTAGATGAGCAATTAGTAGAATAATCATTAAAGTAATTACTTGTTTGTTGACTAAGAGCAATCTTGATAGTGAAAATCCATACATGTTAGCAAATCAATATATGGGAGCTCTGGTACAGAACTGGTTCACCAGACAAAATTGAAGTTACACGACGATATGGGCTGAATCTGTGTTGTGAAAAGACTGGGCATTTCTGCATCCCCAAATACATTTTGAAACTGTTTCAATGTTTCAAATTGTATATTGTGTTATTTATTGGTATTGAGTTCAGTGGTGAGAAATTAAGCATCTGTTTGTTCTTAAAGAGAACCATCAATGAATACTGCAATAATTGAGCTCTTCTTCACATTTGGTAGCATCTCACTATCCCTACATTTCTTGAAAATAAAGCATAATTGAAGATTAAAATTGAAAAATGTTCAAGAGTATTTAATATTTTACCTGTAAATCTAATACATATATGTGAAGCATTATATGCTAAAGAAAGCCTGATTTATCAGTGCGACAGACTTGCACCCAAATACCTGGGCATTGCATGTACCACCTAGAATTTGTTGAGCTGTATCAGACTTGTTCATTGTGGGCCACAAAGATGTATTCAGTAATTTGCCTTCCCTGGTTCCCTGTGACAGGCACGGTGCCGCTGTTTTATTTGCCTCTCAGAATATTGCTTGGCTCAGGTCAGTTGTAAAGAAAAGGCAAACTCCTTGAGCCGGGCAGCCTAGTGATTTGCCGTAATTAGAAGCTCTTACACCATAGGTATTGGATAATTCTTCAGAATAAGAGAGCTCAAGTGCTGAAAATGTTTAGCCTGTCAGGCTCATGCAGACATAGCATAGTGAGTTTCTGTAAGAGAATTGTTCATAATTTACTACATGAGATCTACTAATATGCAAAAGTTACACACTTGATTTCAGTAGAGCTCTTCAGTACAAACTTCGGTGATGTGGTGAATTGGGGTGGACTCATGGGTAGGTTTTGAAAATTCTATAGCTGACACAGCAGAGCTAGACCTATGGCTCACGTCATAGGAGCGTGGCCATGGTAGTAGCTCCTCGCACTAAAACAATTCTTTTTGGTAAAGGATTGGAAGGAGAACGTGTCTTGTGAATGTTCTTTTGCAACTTTGACAATCTGAATTTTGACGATCTTTATAATGAGTGTCTGTTGTAAGCATATAATCAGCTACTTTATCCTCACAGATTATATTTTCTCTTTAAACTTTAGACATATTTAAAATCCCAAATAACTTTTCATGAAGAAGCATGTATGTTGTGGGGTTGTCATACGTAACGTGAAGGTGTGCAAGCTCTCTGATAGTGATTTACATGGGAAACAGAAGCGTATTATCTTAGTAACTGACAGAGTCTGCTGCAAAGGATACCAAAATCTTTCCGGATAATGGCTGGAGTTCTTTCCACGTGTCAAGGATTTTTGTAAAACACTTGCATTTACAGTAAGGCTGGCTTATAAGATAAGTGTAACTGGGTTATCTGCGGGTTGCTGATTATTTTGTTCTTTACATAGAGATATTTGGAAAGGATCTTGGAGGTACAGGTGGTATCTTTAAAACATATTTGGAAAAAGCAGGTTACTCCATATTGGCTTTTGGGTGGTGCAAATTGTTGAAGGCCTGTTGTGATTCTTTCAGGTTTCTTGAAACAACTCTTTGACTCCGCTTCCTTGCAGCATTTTCCCCGAGTACAGCACTACTCTATTTCACTTTTACAGTTAATTGAAGTGGTTGGAGGTCAGCCAATTTGACCACAGAGCTACAACCAGGCCATTTTATGACTCTGAGGTATTTAGCACCGAAGATTCTCTGCAGAGATTATAATATTGAATTGGAATTGCTCTCCATATATCCAAATGTTATTAAATGTTTGTGCTTGAAAGGGGCAACTGGTAGGGCAGGAAGTATTTTATCTACACTCAATTACGATTGTTCTAATTGCTCATATTGGCAATCAGGGAAAGGATCATGCAGCCCAGGGGAACTACGAGTGAAGCAAAGGAAGTAGAAACCCAGCAGGTGTGTTGCTTTCAAGAGTTCTAGCCCTGCAGGTAGCCTTGCCTTTGAATTAGGGAAGGGGAGTGTCCTTCATGGATTTCGGCTGGAGGGAGGAAGTGTGCCCAGGTGCCAATATCATAGCTGTAGTTGGCTGTATAATTTCACAGTGCTATAGAATGCTTGAATAAAAGGCTCGCAATTACACCTTGACATTAAATTTGTAATGAAGTTTAGTCACCAGCTGAAACCCTTTTAAAAGATGAAGCTACTAATTACCAATAATTATTTTTGACCTGGTTTCAGTTTTAGAGAATAATAATAATAAAAAAAAATCCTTTGGTTTTCTATCTTTCTTTTTGAAAAAGATTTTCTGGATACCTTGTTTCACATCATCTGTGGCAAATAAAAACATATAATTCTTTTCGGTTTCAGATGCCCTAAAAGTTGGTTTCATAGTTGTTCTATCACATATTTCCGCTGGCTCATAATACCAGTCTCATAACATTTTATTGTAACTTTTGTTAGATCAGTGTTTAAAAATAGTAATGACTTAGAAATAACTTTAAAGATAAATCACAGTACATCATCTAAATAGGATTATTCATAGAAATAATGCTGTAATGTGAGAATTTACTGATTTTCTTAAGGTTGTGATGAATAGCAGTATAATAGCAACAACAGACAGATTTTTGTAATACAAAATAATCTTCTGTATAAATTTAATTTTCTAAGGCCTATAACTGTTACCAGGATAAAAAGACCCTACCCAAAATAACAATTTTCTGCATAAATAATTGTAATAATTTTCTCTCAAACTTTGTGTTCTTGTAACAGAGAACTATAAAATGGCACAGTAATGTGAACTGGGTTACCTTCTTGCCAGTGGCAATAAACGGTATTCTAGAAAACCTAATAAAGTTGATGATAATGGGAATGTAGATAATAAAAATCCCGTTACAATTTTCTTTTTGTTTAAAGTATGCCTTTCGGGGGTCAGGGAAATTGGCTAGAGAAGAGGAGTTTATGAACATGCAGCAGAGTCTACAAGCTGTTGTCACCTGGGGAAAGAAGATAGATGTCAATGTTTTCCAGCCCATCGGGCCATTCTTGCTGGCCTAACGGTGCTTCTGCCTGTGTAACACCAAATGGGCATTCCTAGAATAAAGCTAGTACCAGCCCTCTGGAAACCAAACAGAACACCAAAATGAGAGTTCTTGAAGTTGCTGCTTTCTAGTACCATTTAACTTTTCTGATTCAGTCAGCCCCAAGTTTTCTCAGCTGTCTTACTCAGGATATCCACGTTATCTCTTATTCAACTTATAAGTTGTCAATATGATAGTTATTTGCCTTGTAAAACCAATACTCTGTTCAAGGAAAAATTAAACTCTATCTGGTAAGTACGAGGCTAATACCTGAAACCTGAAAAAGCCCCTTTCCTAGCATAAGTCTGGTCCTTGTGCTGTAACGTGTCAAGATCTCCTCTAATTTCCCCACACTCCCTTGGGAGACTGTTCTCAGATATCTAAGCACCTTCCTGTTCTCCATTTGCAAGTAGCAAGATTGGTATGATTGTCAAGCTAAACATAACATTTACAGTCCTCTGTTGACCTTGAGCTCAATTTTATGGTGCAATTGGTTGAAAATTAGTAGTTTTTTATTTATTACAAGGCTTTGCAGAAGCATGAAAATCAGCAGAAGTATTAGGTGTATTGTATTGTCCAACAGTTCACAGAAACTGAGGCCCGGGATAGACAGCTTTTGGTTTTCAAAGCAAAGTCTTAGGGAGTCTCTGAAACTTCTCTGTCTATATCATCTATGTTAACAGAAGCCAAATTGATCTTGTGATGATGTGTTTGAATTCTGCAGAGCTAACTTTTTTTTCTGCCACCCTTTCGTGTGTCAGTATTTGCTTTTGTAGTCTCTAGTTTGAACCTATTAGATATTTCTTTTCTGTAATAGTACTGGAAAATTAACAAAATTCTTTAGAATTTTTAATCTACTGGAAGGATTTTTAGTGATCTTCTAACTAGAGATCATTCAAGCGGTAATGCAGTCTTCAGATTTAATGAAGCATAAGGCAACAGGCCTCCTGGTGCAAATAATGAACTCCGTATCTATCTCACTTTTGTCAAGCTATCCAGGAAAAGAAGGATTCATGTATGCTTCACTGAGTAGGCAATGAGAGTCTTCTGTACTAAAATATTTTTTGTAACTTAAACACCTGTCAAAATATCAAAATCTGATTTTTCTTGGAGGTTTTATGATTTTTTTTTTCATGCTTATGTTTATTACTGAGTAAATAGCCTTTAGTATATGTCTATTTACACTTACTAACGTAAATTCTAAATGTAGTCTGTTTAACAGAAATACAGATAGTTTTTCTGTGTTAAAAACAGTAAACACAATAATAATACTGCTCTACTGGGTCATGCTGAAGCTTATGACAGTAGATATGAAAGGAGGTAGTACTGTGTGTAGAACATTACCTTGTTATGCTTCACACTTAGTTGGTAATTGTTTGATCCAGACAGAGCAAGAGTGGATGGAGTGATGAAGACAAAATAAAATAACATAATGAGGTATGTAAGCTTGTGTATTGTTTTGTTTGAAAAGAGCCTTTCTGTAGCATAATACTACAGCTGAAAATCTGTGACTCACAGTGTTCAGGACTGACAGTAAATTTGCATTCTGAGCAAAACAGAACTTACAGTTGTGAACCTGCACAACTGTTTCTAGATTGTACAGAAAAAGCAGGAAACTTCCCTTGTCAGGATTCAGCTGGGACAGCACAGAAGTCTCCATGTACTCACCATAGCCATATACTCTGTATTTCTAGACAGTGTAATCAACATTAATTTATCCACGAGTAGTTCATCTGGATTTTATTTTCCATGCTGCAGGTACAGCATTCAGGTAGCTCCCTGCAGCGTCCAGTTAAGCGTGGTGAGTCCAGTCGTGGTAACTCAGATGAACTGCAACAGAGAAACAGCAGCCCTGCTCTCTGCTTGTCTCAGATGTGAAAGCAATTAGAGTGGTATCACAGAATCACAGAACGCAAGGGCTTGGAAGGAACCTCTAGAGAACATTTAGTCCAACCTCAACTTAATTAACTTACTTTTGTACGGATTGCAGCTTGCTCTAATAAGTCTGCCGGAATTAAATAAACCTTCAGCAGAGCTAACCAGTGTCATTACTATAGTCAAGCAACTGGAAACATAAAAACCTATACCGTGTTAGTTTAACATGTTTACCATATTAGCTGAAGTCTAGGAGAACAAGTTAGGTCTAGGTTGGCTTTGGTTTCATGGGAAATTAGGCATTTGTGTAGAACCGTGCATGCCCTAGAGCTAGGTAACGTTATCCTCAGGGTTTTGGAGGAGTTCTTTAGTGTGACTGTGGGGAGATATACAAATTTTGATGGTGAACCTGACCTGAAACAGGCCAAAATAGTAGAGAGTTTCCAAATATTTTTGCATGAGTTGTCATAGTGCTTGTTGCTTTTCTTAGTTTAATTTTTCTGACACTCGTTTTGGAACTGGTAGACCTTTGCATATTAGCTAGAGAAGATTATTCTGCACATGGGAGCTGTTTTTCTGTATTTATGTTGTGCTATTTGTAAGCTATCTAATTTCAGGAATAAGGGCTTGAATCTGATGAGCCAAGAATCTCTTTCTCAATAGAAGTGTGTATTTCTGCTTGAATTCAATGAGAACTCTATGTTCAAAGCAGCTCCAAACTCAATTTCTAATGTCCGTCACTGCTTATTTAGTGTGGGCAGAAACACCGGAGATAATTAAAGAACAGTAATTAAGGGCCTTCTCAAAGAAGTGCAGAGGAGAAGATGGGATATTTAAAAGTATTGATGATTAATTTGAAAATCTCAGTTTCAGTTGGCAGACTGTTAGCTGCATTGTTTGCATTTTTACAGTTTGCTGTAAAGATTTCTGTGTCTGTACTTTGATGGGGTTAATGGAATGGAAGATTCAGGATAATGATTAGCAGATGATGACCAGCATAGTTTTAGTACCAAATTACAATTCATGTAAACTTGCAAAATGATCAGAGTTGGTGTGTGTTTCTACCACTCTGTGTTACAAATAATAACCATTATTAGGATCTTTATATATGACTGCAAACTAAACTTGGCATTTTAGATGTGGAAATACGAGTGAATTATGGATTATTGTTTGTTCAACCAGTTCTAACAGGGATAGAAAAAACACATGGTAGTCTGGTAAAAGACAGACTACTAGCAATTAAATGCCAAATTGAGCCATTAGACAGAAAATGAAAATGAGGATTCACTCTACAGCAACACATGGCTCATGATACAAAGCAGGTCTAGAAACAACTGTAGAAGCTGGAAGAGCATTGTCGACACCTGGTAGTGTCATCAAGAGCTAGTATCCTGCACTAGAGACTCTAGAATGGCATAAATGGTTATCTTATCTCTTTTGAAACATTTTGTGAGCATCAACTTACTCAGAAGTTGGGTTTTTTTTTAAAAAAAAAATAAAATTAAAAAATAGGGAAAAAGGAAAATCAAAAAGATTCCTGCTAGCTGGAAGGAAAGGAGAGGGGTTCAGTTCTTTTGAGTGTTTGAAAAGGTATTCGCTTTCATTTCAGTAAGTCTCTGTTATAGGAAATGGTGACTGTGTAGTGAATGAAATATCTGTATTTTAATTTTAAATATATTTAGGAAGTATGGTCTGTTGTTACAGGGCAAAATAGTATAATGTACCACCGCAATCATGATCCCAAACAAATCTGTGAAGTCAGCAGTAATCGCAACCTCATAGTGATGACTAAATAAATCTAGTTGTTCATGGTTGAAGGAAATGAAACAAATGGATGTATACAACAAATTTCCAAACATTTTTCCCGACTTAACTCTGATCTGGCTTTCTGTATAGACTCTAGGTACTGGTACTTTATTCTAGGCCCTCTCTGTACTCTCTCATCTAGGTGATCCTTGCTTCATAGGCCAGGTAGAAATCTGGTGTTACAGAGAGCCTTACTACTGGTCTTCCACACAGAATTTAATTTCCACAGAGTGGTGCTGTAGCTGCTTAAACAGCTCCTGCTTGTACTGTGTCATTGATACTCATCTGTCAAAAGCAGCAACATTCATCCAGAAAATGTATTCAAACTGGGTGGGGATCATTCTCCTGCCCGTATAAAGTATAACTGAAATCTTCCTTAAAGAGTTTTCTGCATTATTTTGCAAATATTTTCTGTATCAGAAAACCCACATAGTAACTTCAGTTGGATTTTTGCTATCTTGAAAATGACTCAGATTGGTTTTCCACATCAAACAACTGAATTTCAATGTTTGTAGCACGTTGGGAGTATGAACACCGCTGTGTTCTGTAGAGACGAGAATGAAGTGGTGTGGTACTGCAGTGAGACCTGAGTGCATGACCCCTGCGTTACACAGGCTGGCTCTGCTTTCAGGTTGCTCCCATTTCAGCTGTAGTCCAGACAGTTCCTGGGCTAAAGAAATCCGGGGGGTTCCTTTATATCCTTTTATATCATTTTCTTTCATATGTTTGTTTCCAGATCTTTATTGCTGGGAATACTGAACCCCTTCACTTAGCAGAACTCAATCACAGTCTCATGTGCGTTAACTGTAGTGAGTTCAGTTTGGGCTGTGAGAGTCAAATGTTTTCTCACTGTTGCTTCATAATCTAAGCAAAGTAAAAAAATATTTTCAGGAAAGTAATCTGGCAAGGATTTGCATATTATCTACTACCACATTGTTGAGTATGGGATGCTAAATCATGGCGAGCTGGGACAAATTCTCATAATCGGGCTCAGCTGTGCGGCGTGGTGAACTGCTGTGTGCATAATAACAGTTGTTCTTACTCGGCTCTGCTGCAATAGGAAATGATTCCTAATCCATGTCACTGGAAAGCGGTGGGGACCTGTGCCTCAGTGAACAATTTACATTCAAGAGAAAGCTTGATTCTTTTCACCTGCATCTTAAAGTACTAGAGAGGATTACAAACCACTGAGACTCTCTGACAGATAAGTAAAAACCAATACAGTTCAGAACATCATCATCCAGCGATTGCCGCCAGCTAATACTGTCTGAGCCTCCCTATTGTTGGATATAGCCTTTTCATGGAATGTAAGTCAATAAATGAACGAAGTCAGAGGCTGCATCTCAAAAAGTGTTGAAAGCATGTGCTTTAATAACAGGGCATTTCAAGGGTAGGTTAATTAGTATTAACTTCCTTTGTTCACACATATTAAGGAACTTCTCATAAAAAGAATGAAAAGAATTATTAAGATCAGCAAGAGTAATTAGGAAACATCTGCATTAATAGAACGTGGTACTTAACTACTGTAAGGTTGATTCAGGTGTCTAAATGGGAGGAGCTGCCCATGATTTTTTACAGATTGGCCTGAGTACCTGATTTTTGATGGAACCAGTAAGAATCAGAGGTCTCAGCAGCCCAAGATGTTATTAAACTCTATAAGGCACACTCTACACTTTAGCTTTTGGCATTGATTTCAGAAGGGAACAAATCCTTCACAAAATATATCTTGATGAAGTTACTTGATGCAACCTGTAAGAAATTTTCCATGTTCCACTGTCTCCTAAACAGAATGGAGAACACAGTTCTGTGGCCTTCCCATCTGCTGTCTGGTAGTGCTTCAGCTTTGGGATTATTGCTTGCTGTCAAGGGAGTTCTGCCTCATTGCGTCGGTGCTATTGCAAGAGAATAAAACTTATGTAGTGCTTTGTACCTCCTAGTCACTTATGCACATGCGGCATAGTTTAGAGTAGTTTTGGAAGTTTTGACGCAGGATCAACTTTGATTTTTTTTTTTTTTATTGATGACAAACTAAATTCCCTTACGATACAGTTTGTGTAAGTTGATAATAATGACACCTTCCTAAGTAAAGGCAGAATAACTGAAAAGAGATGGAGTTGCATTATTGATGAGAACTGAGGCTATTCAGAATAAGGAAATAAAGGATAGAATAATAGACTGTTATATCTACTTGATTGTTTGCTGAGGCAGGAGCTATAGACATTTTCTTAGCTAGCATAGCCTAAAGCAGTGCAATCAAAACTGAAAGTTACAGTAGGAGATTTTCAGATTAAAACAACTACGGAATATTTCTGTGTGAATGTTTGTGTATGGTGTCCTCTTGGGTCGATTTGGGCTCATTAAGAGGTCCAAGACCCAAGCCAAAACAGTTTGTTTCCCCACAAGTAGTAGCTTTAAGTTGAAAGCTGAAAATGTGATGTGTTGGTGTATTCAATTACTTAATTTCTTTATATTTAACACCTTTGAGACTAATTTCCACAGGTAGTAAAGAAAAGCTAGCAGAGTGAAATTTTCTTGGCTTTTCAATTTATTATTTTTTTTATTGGCACCAGACTTTTTGTTATATTCTAAGCCAAATTCTGCTATTATTAAGCGTATTCACTTGTCTGTTCTCGACCTTCTCACTGACATGGGTTCTGCTTTGCTATCTAACCAAAGGAATCTGAAGTACATTTAGGGAAACACGACCTTTAAATGCCTGCCCATCCCAGGTAAGAAATAATAAGGGTTCACTGGCTCCCAACAGATGGTAGGCTTTTCCTAGGTGTCGGTACAAATTTACTTCCCTAAAAGAGGAGAAATGCCTACAAGCTACTTATGCAGAATCCTGAATTTGGTAGTTAGATAGAAATTGACTTGAATGACATTTCTTCACTGGGTAATAGTTGGTTAACTGCAGTGACAGAAAAATGGTTTCAAAGGTACAACTGACTATACCTGGTTTAGATGTTCTTCAGTCTTGTTTTATTTTTGACCACAAAATATATAGAGATTATGAAAAGCTTGATTAAGATTAGAATAAATAGGAAAGCATTGCCCAATTCATGTAAATATCATCATTTCAAAGGCTGATGAATGCCGATGTAAGTTAATAAAGGTCTTACCTTTGAGATTAGTGGAATCAGTTTCTTATTTCAGTTCATCTGGCTCTCTGGCATCCAAACCAGCTGTAGACTTGAAAAATTTTGCATGTTCCTCATTTATAGTCAGAGGATGGAAATTTAATTGGAAATAGAATGGATCAAAATCTTTATTTTTCCAGTAGTTACAGTCCTTGCTAACCAACCAACCTGAAATTTGTACTACCTGGATAGCGTTGAGGTAAATAAAGAAATTAATTAAAATTAATCTAGAGATCAAAATCTTACAAACCACTCAATCTGCAAACACTGATAAGATGTATTTTGTTCCTGCTCCTCAAACAATAGGTGTGAGTCTTTCAGGGATTTTGTGTTTGCCAGCCAGAACAAGCAGTAAAAGTTTTCCTTTGCTTGCAAAGCAGCTCAATGTCAGGAAAGCCAATGCAGTTAAGTCCTTTTCAGTGAATGGACGAATCAAAGGCAACTCAATGACACATGGATAATGTCTGAGTGACAGTAGTTTTCTAAATTTGTCTGTGTTAGTACGCATCTCTGCATAAGAGCATTGGCCAAAAGTAGCATTGCCGCATCGTGTTACTACAACCATGCTTCTGGCAAGTGTGCTTGTGCCTGCTGGGCCTCTTCAGTGCTCAGTGTATCAGTATTTGATTTGTTATGGACTATACAATATACCTTTGTTGTTTCAGAAAATCCACATTACCAGAATTTTTAAAAAGTTCTTCTCTCTTTGAAGAAAATTATGTAGGAGGGGAGTTAAGGTCAGTATCCATGGCCCCGGGGGTCACAGAAAAGGAGCTTGTCCTGTTTAAAGCCCATTCAAAGAAGCATTCTACTTTTCTAAAGGAAACAAACAAAAAAAAAGATGCAAGACTCCAACTCCAAACTGCATCCTAGCTTCTTACAATAAAGTGTGAGGCTATTTACAACTGTTGAGACTGTTCCTGAATATATAGTAATAACGGGCAATTCAGTGACAAAATGTGGAGTCTGATCAAAGAGATTTTAATACTTGGCAAGGAGGGGCTATGGGAAGAAAGGCTGGCACAGAAGGTTAAGATCTACTGAGAAAGAATTAGTGAAGTTAACTTTAAAATGCCCATCTTCCTTTTGACTGGCTTTTAATTTCCCGAGTATAAATTAAGCCCCACGTTTCTGTGAAGATCAGAATCTTTCTCCTATGTATTTCTGAGAGGAAAAGGTGAGGACTCCTTTCAGCCTGTTTGACGTGCACCTGTGTTAGCAACCAGAGTGGTACAGATGGGTACCGAAAGAAGTGCCATTGAGGGAGGGAACTAGAGGGAAAAATACTGGTGACTTTGATGAAGGTCTTGTTTTGGATCAGCTGGGTGATTTTGACAGATAATCAGTTTAGAGTAGTCAGACTGACACTGCTGACAGGAACTGGTACACTGGTGACCTGTAAAGCACCAGAAGAATCAAGAAACAGATGGTTGCAAGGTTAGTGGAAAAAACTTAAAAGTTTAGTTCTCCATAACCTGAATAATTTCCCCCATACTTGAAGTAAAGGAGCAGAATTTATTTTAATGCCACTTCCATCTTAAACATTTTATTTTTTTCTTACTCCAGCTCTTCTGTTTTGTCCCTGTTTGCAGCCAAGGAGATTTGTTATTGCTACAATTCAGGTTGCTTTTGCCAGAACCTGAAAGGTCTATGCACAGAGGTGGTATTTCCTGGGAAATGCACTTAAAGCTAGGGAAAAAAAATATATGTGATGTAATTTTGGTGACAATCTTGAAGCGAAGATGACAACAGCTGAGTGACCCGTGCTGCTTCTGCAGAGAGAGCTGCAGCTTGAGATGGTAAAAACTAGTAGAGAGATGGAGAAGGCAGTGCTGCTTCTGCTGCTGTTTCCCTTGCAGTAGCTTTCTGCACTTTGCTTCAGCTGTGTCTCCGCTGTCAATCCTTGGCACCACTCTGTGCACACTGAGGATCAGCAAAGAGCTCAGACTCAGTAGTGTTAAACATTCGTTTGCTGTTGTAACTAGGGAACAGAAACACAAGTTTTATCCGCAGCTCTCGTAGGGTGTGCTCCTGTTGAGCTGTGCTGCTCTTCCCAAGAAGGAAATGGTTATCTGCTCTGGCTGAGTTTTGATGGGTTTAATATGGAAATTAAAGATTCCAAGAAACAAAGAGGGAAACGCATATGGCTTGTTACTCAAACTTGACTTAGACAATACTACTTTCTAATAGCTTGTTGGGTCAAATATATCAGTGAGAACATAACCGTCTCTGGGTCCTTTCTTCTGGTGTTTGAAAGTAGAAGCCCAGAGAAGAGGAGGAAGTAGGCTCTTTCGCTCCGTATCACGATTCTGTTAGTAAAAGAATCAGCTGCAAAGTTGCTGTTGGAGTTTGGGTAAAATATTTTTTTTCATTTCTTTTTCCTTCAGATAATGACCATAACTAGAAATCAATCTAAACCTGAAAACCTATAGCCAAACCCCTTTGCTTCTAAAGCTCTGTATTCTTTGGCCTTTACCTTTCCGAGGTGTGAGGTGCAGCTGTGGTAGCAGCCTGCCTGTTTCCCGTACCACCACATAGATGTAATGGGGATGCCGTGATTTCCTTTTAGTGTATCTCTGTAATAAAATCTTCATTAGTTGTGCTTCATCTTACAGGCTGGTTGCCTTCTCAGGATTTCAGATTCATGGAGGATGCGCATGGTAAAAATATTATCTTATTAAACTAGAATATCCCAGAATATCAATTGCTTATCAAAACCCTGGGATCCTTCGTTCAGGCTTTGCCCACAATCAAAGTATATGAGACAACTGTCAGTCTCTGAGAGCAATGCTATCCTGCCTGACAGATTTTCTGAACAGGTACTTGAGTCTCATCACCACCTATTGCTTGAGCTAAAAATCAAAACCGGGCCTCTTAAAAAGCAACCTTCACTGAAACTATTTCATATAGTGTGATTAAGGCAGTTCTTGCCTACTCTTTATTAGTCAAAAGAAAAGTAAAATAAACCAACAGATTTTAAGGAATGAATAAGCGTAATTTTTGCAGGTGAAACTCTTAAGTCTTTGCCTGCATTAGCTTTAAGAATGTTGATGCAGAAGAATATTAGCTTAGCAGTTTTTGCTAACAACCCTATCCTTTTTCTTCTGAACTCCACTTTAATCTAACAGAACTGTAAATTGTGTCCCCAAAGAGCTGGTAAACTGAGGGTAAAGGAGAAATGTAGCGTGATGAGTCACATGCCTTCACTTTCATGAAAATCGGAAGAATTCTGTAAGAGCAGGTCATAAACAAGCTGAAAATTGTAGGGATTAAATCCCTGTAAAAAAGTAAATAACTTTTACCTGCACCATTTTTATAGCGGGTTGTGGGAGAATTTCTTTTTTAGAAAAGTAATAAGCAAAAATAATGTACTGAGTCAACCTTTTACCTTGCTGCATTCAAATAACTACTTATGAAAATTACGAGTCACCCACTGTAGATTTTATCCATGGAGCATAATGCTTGCGGGAAAAAAAAACTTGGACTTTTTCTTTGCCTTCATGGATTCTGCTCTGAGTTCAGGTAGAAGAGCATTATAATTTGTGCTGTGCTGTACAAAGTTGTTTATTCCTTAACTCTACATTGAGGTATAATGCAGGAAGAAATCGGTAAGACTTGGACTGACTCGCTTGCATGCAGTAAGCGGCACCATGAATGGTGTTATATTTCTGCTTATGCGTTCCACAGGCATCAGGAGAAGCTTGATGACTGCAGTGCAACCTGCCCTGGTGCTGGCAAGCAGCGAATAGATTTCACTTTTCAATTCTTCACAAGTATCCTTGCAAAGAGTTTGAATACTTGTACTTTGGATGGATAGTTTGTATTTCAATGCAAATGGAGAATGATTAGAGACTTTAGGATCAGATTGATGTCTTCAGCTTTACAGTTTGCTCTGTTAGTGACCAGGAACAAAATTTTCCCCTATTGTTCATTTGTGACAATGCTTCTCTACCATAATGCTTACAAAAAGCTTGAGGAAAGTTGCTTGGAGGGTGTAATGAGTTCAGTGGTTTTCACTATGATTCATAGTTTACTCCCTCATTTCTCTTTGTCATTTTTCCAGTAATAAGGCAAATGTGAGTATTTTTTACCATTTTTATAGCAGTCACAGAGTCTAGGTAACATTTTTGTGTAGATGCTGAATGACTTGGGCAGCTGATGGCAGTGGTAAACCTGTGATGTTCTTTGCAGGTATTCTGTGCTCTTTGAATTTGTCAACAAGAGACTTTAATTTTGTCTCCAATGCAGCTGTTTGTGTGTTTTCGTGCTGTCGGAGGCTCACCACTTGCGTTCTTGTTCTATTCTTTTTTTGCAGCACGAGCGACAGAGGTGCAGGGCTAAGACTCTAATATGCTGTGAAAACCCAGCAAAACAATATCAGGATTGTCAGCTCTTCATGTGATGTCATTACTGACAGGCATTACTTCACTCTATAACCTTCATTGCTGTTCTTGGACGTGCAGAACTCTGCTCTGTGCTAAACAGGTGAATGCCTGCTGATGGCTGGGAGGCAGAAAAGGTGTTAAATCACATTGTACATTGTCAGTGTTTTGAGAAAGGTGTGCTGGGGCAAGGCTGCCTGCCTGATGAAATTGTGGTTGCGGTCCAGCGATTCCAGATGAATCACTGTTTAACACTAGTGTTGCACCACTATGTGATTAAAATAATTGTAGGATTTGGGTTAGTTTTCTACCCCAGACTGGACCATTGTCAATCTCATTCCCATCAATTTCACTCTGCTTGGGAGGAAAACCAAAAGTGATGCTCATTTTCACTGGCATTTCACTGAATCAAATCTTAACCTGGCCATGAAAAGTCTGGTTATTTGCTGGAAACCCTCTGTATCTTTCCTTACTGAAGAGAAGGGATCTATTTTGGTGTGTTGAATGAGACTGCAAATATTAGCTCTGCTTTTTGACTAAATCTTTTCTTTTAGTGCCTCAATATGTTGGATTTGGTGGAAAATTGAATTTTTAGTTATTATGTCTTTATCTCAGTTGGGCTACTTCATCATACACTGCTTAGTCTGAGTGAACATGATTGCTGACTGATTTGAGCTTTTTTGTCAGTGGGAGTTTTTCAGTTGATATGAGTGGGTTTTGAAAACAGTGCATTATGCACAACCTAAATTCTAGTGTTGACTGCCTATGAAACAGCTAATTTTTTTTTTAATATCTTTATTGTCTTTAAATTGTCTTTTAATTCTATTGTCTCAGTTATTTAAATCCACTGTCTTAGACTTCATCTTGACTAGTATCTGAATTCAAATATTGAATTCTGTCAAAGACCTATTTGCCAAAAAAATAAAAACTTCTATCTCTGTAAAAGATTTTAAAAATGCCTTCTATTTATTCTGAATCTATATAAGTATTTTGAAAAGACTATTTTAAATATACAATATATAATGACTTTATTATTTTAAATTAGAAGAGTTTTCTCCTCTTTTTTGAAGACAAAATTCTTTCAAGGTTTTCTGTTGTCCTGTAATACTTGATAATATTAGTAGAGGAGCTTGCTATTTCTTGCTTATAATTTTCTCAACTTGTTTTGTTTTACATTTTAATTAACTTTTTGATCTGTTGTAGTGAAATACTCAAAATATGTTTCTGTAATGCCTTTTCCTTATTTTGACCAAAATAATTTTATTGAAAGCTTAAAAAGCCAATGTAATAAAATTTCATAGAATCATGAATATAACTAAATAGGACATACAATTTCTTCCTGTGTAAAATTTGAGATAGTAAATGGAGTTTTTATTTAAATTTAAGATCATTATTTTACATTTCCTGGCAGATATTTTTAACAGTCTAGAATTCTGAAGACAAAGTGCAACCTCATGCATTGTGTAGGTTTCAACTAAAAGTTTGCTTTTGTGCATTGAGTTCAATATAGCTCAAATTATTGTGTAAATAATCTGACTAAAATAGAATAAAAGGTAAATTATGTAAATGTAAGCTATGAAAAGTCACAGAAAAAAGTCTCCTAACCAATTCTATTTTAGAAGTCTCTTCATGCTTTTAAAGCAGTCATTATATGTCCGCTCATGTTGTTTCAAAACAATAAATTGAAATCTCTCCCGGGCCTCCATTTCAGTAGTCAGGTCTGTACCCCAGTGGCTGGCTCTGGGTGCTGCTTCTCATGAAGATGAGAGAGGAGGTTTAGAGATCGCAGGGGATCTTTAGTTGGAGCTGTGCATACTGATTCTCAATTAGGTCGGGTAATGGTGGGTATCAGCATTCTGCAGCAAATGGAGCTTGAAATGTTTTGGGAATGGAAGGTGGGTTGAATTTCTCCATAAGATGCTTTTCCTGAAGTTCAGGAAGGACCAGTGAAACATTAATTTATGTTCATTTATGTCATCAGCCCCATAAAGGATTTCTTTTTTGGGGGTGGGGTGGGGGGTGGGGAAATGCCAACATGAAACGAGCAACTCCTTTCAACTGAAAAATCCAACCCCTAACTCCAACTTTGTTTGGCATTAGAAAAATACAAACATACGCACACAACAGGATGATCTTTTCTCATACCTTGATTCAGTTGTATTGAAGTTGTGTGTCATGTGCAGCCATGGTAATGGGGTATAAAATATTTGACAGCATATTTTACAAAGCATTTTGCTGCCTTCTCATAATTTTATGCTTTCTTAAGAATTAATAATTCCTGTGCTATTTATGCACAGTGTAAGGATTATCATAAGTATTCCAAAACTAATTCTATTTTCTATTCAAAAGACAAATGGATTAAGAATCTTAGTTATGAAAAATAGTTGTTAGAGTGCAATTATCGTTTGGTCGTTAGGGTTCCCAAATAATAGGATGTGTGTGTGGTAAAGGAATATACATTCCATCTGCAGGACCTGCATCATTTTTCAGATTTCTTAAGTGGAGATTTAGAAGTTTTTCCATAGACAAGACTAATTTCTCATAATCTATTATATTGATGTACTGCATTTCATCTGAAAGCTGCATTGCTTTTATAAATATCATTATTATTCCTTATCTATATTACAGTAACATCTAGAATTCTCTACTGAAATCAATTCCCTTTGGTGCTAAACGCTGTGTAGAATACTGAGTAAAAATAAATTCTTGCCAAACATGCTAATGTTGGAGCACACATTCTGCACACACGCTCTGGGCCAAGAAATAACACCGAATATGAAACCCCCTTCCCCCAGTTGAAGGGGGGCAAAAGAGCTGCGGAGTCCTGGAGAGCTGTTCCTCCAGAGAGCCAGAACAGAAGGACAACGGTTTACGTCTCAAATGTAATTGCCATAGGGCAATACACTTGGGAAATACGGATTTAGATCTTTCTCCATGCAATTCTTAGTGAACCGTTATAGGCAGACGTATTGAAATGAATTATTTTAATACAAAATGAGATGGTTAGAAATGGAATGTGTTAATTATTTGTCAGAAAAAAACCCAAACAACAGAAATCAATTGATTCTTCATGGTACCTGAATATTACATCTGTACATACCATACATCAAAGTATGTTAAATTCACTGAAGAAAGGAGAAGATCCACTTTCCTTCCTGGAATAAATCCTCAATATTCTTTCAGTATAACAAAGGGAGTATTTTAGTACATTGGTAAACAAACCCAGCCAATTAACTATTGCTTTGCTAGAGACAGTATTTTAAATAAAAACATTTTCATCAATTTAGTAAGAACTAGGAAGCATGCCTCCTCAATGTTCATGCGTTTTCATGCTTGCAATCACTGCTCCCCATTGTTATACAGCAGACGCAAGCCGTGGACTTTGTGTGTGTCAGCTGCTTAAATGAGCAATGAAAATTCAAGGTCTACAGATTGTCGCTGAGACATGTTGAAAGCTTTTTGAGGCCATTAATCTATGAGGATGGAGATTAAAGGCATTATTTTTTTTAATGAAAGCATTGATCAGGTGATTGAGGAAGTAGTGACTATGTGATTTTGTCTCTCTAAACAGACAGAAGTGACATCAGCAGCCCTCAGCAGCGGAGATTTGGAATAAGTCTAAGGTCTTTGTATCTTCACGAGCTACCGCTCTCATCCAGGTGAACTGGAAAGCTGGGGTCTATCTGCAGGCTTCCAGTTGCAGGTACCTTTGCGCTTATTAGTGCACTGATACAATTTTTTCTTGGTAACTTCTAGGATTGCACTATAAAAGTCTCTTGTTTCCTGTTTATTTTAAGATAATTTGGAAATAGTGAAAACTATTATACTTCAGAATGAAAGCTTCCACCTAGTAAACTCTGATAGTATAACTACATCATTATTGATTAACTGCAGGTTATGCCAGGATCTCCTCTCTGCCATCCATAACTGCAGAAGTACCTGGGATCTCCTCTGAGCTCTGTGCCAGTGCTGCTCTGTTCACAGCACAGCTCGCTCTCAGGCTCTCCAAAAGGTTCTCTTGAATGGTCCTGGGTGAGGGCAATGGACATTCCTTCACAAAAATTTTGAGCAAGATTTTCTTCTTTGACTTCCACTGACAGAAAAGGTTTTGGCACCCACTGATTGGAATTTTCTTCAGTTGGAAGTGTTGTCTTATGTATCTGTACATTTTTTTTAAATATATAAGTCTCTTTTTTTGTCTGAAATGATGTAGAGAGAAATGAAAATATTTGTCACTAAAGAAATGCAGTGGAATTTTTAGAAGTTGAAATTTTACTACTTTTTATGTGTTTTTAAATGTTTTGTAATTTTATTTTATTTTTAAGTTTATAAATCATGTTTTTAAAGTTCATATGTTATTTGCATTCTGCACTTCTTACTTTCTCATAGAAAAAAGGAAAAAGAAAAGGAGTAGAAGTGGAATTAAAGGGGGAAAATAACTTCAGAAGTGAATTCAGGTGGCTCCAAGGTGAATTTTTACTCTCTTCTGCTGAAGTTCCTTTGATGACAGTAGAGATTGTTCAGCCTGTGGTCACTCTGGGTGCGTCTTGCGGCCCCTGGAGGTGTTTAAGGAAAGATTGGATGAGGCACTTAGTACCACGGTGTAGTTGACAAGTAGGAGTTGGTGTAGGTGTTGGTCATAGGTTGGACTAGATGATCTCAGAGGTCTTTCAACCTTATGATACTGTGATACTGCAAGTGGGTGACAAAATTGTATCCAAACTTGTTTTAAACAAGCCAGCTCAAGTACAACTAGCAGTGTAGCTATGACAACCCTTAGATGGCTCCTTGGTCTCAAAGCCTTTTATTTTATTTATTTATGAAGACAACTTTCCCTGTCATCTTGGACAGATTTTGTGCCATACGGTTTGCTTTTCAAGTGGATTATTTTGTAGCCAGCTTAACTTTCATTGGGTGCCAAGTGTCTCAGCTGTGCTTTTTACAGCAGTCAGAAAGCTACTCTTGCTGGATATTGGTAGGGAGTGGCTGGAACGTGCTAGAGTTAAAGGCAAATTTAATTGTCTCACATTTCAGAAGCACAGTTGCTGTTTATCTCTTCAAAGGTTTCAAGACAGTGACAGACAGAGAGATAGCAATCTGTGTTGTTTTGCTTTAAGGCATTCAAAGAGCATTAAAACTATTAGCTGGAATGCTAACGATATATTCATGATATGTTGGTTTTCTGCTGTACATTGACCAAGCGTCACGACTTCTTCATGCAATTATGAAATATTAGCATCTGGTAGATTGCAAAGAGACCTATTCTGTCCTAAGGAACTTTGTTAGTTTCTTAAACAAAGGCAAACTAAAAAGACAGCTAAGCCAAGCTAACACCTCACTCCTGTCAAAAGGAGAAATCCCAATGTCATACGCCTCTCGGGTGCTGGCTGCCCATCCCTCTCTTTATCATTTGTGCTAGCTTCAGTCCTACTTGATTCCTCCACTGAGCCAATTCAACCTGGCAAAAGGAAAAAGAACAAATTATTAACTTTCTGTGATGTTAACAAGCTTATTGGCTCAGTACAGGCTTACCAAGCATTGCTGAAGTGTGAGGATGCAGGAGGAGATGGTGTGCATGGGGGCGGGGCACAGGAGGATCTCCTCATTGCTGACAGCCGACCTCAAGATCATCACAAGCTGTATTAGATGATTTGGGTGGCCAAGCCTGGGGACTTTGTGTGTTGTCTACAGTGCAAAACTGAAGGGCTGAAACATGATTGTTCTGTTATTGCAGAAAACAGGCAAAGCAGACCAAAGCCTGAAATGTTGGGCCACCATTTCTTCTCTTAAAATGACTTTTGTTTCTCCTTAAAACTTGTCAGTAGACAGTTTTTACTCTGCATGCTGAATAGAGAACACAACAGTGAAAAGCAGAAAACAGGACAACATGCAGCTGCAATAACACTAACTGACTTTCAGCATTACTCCTCGTGCTTGTGCAGCTAATCTGGCAATTATCAGGGATAAGAGAAAAGATACTGGTTTTCTTCATTTTTCTATCAGCTGCTTGGGTATTAATTATCCTATTTTATGATAAACCTTTAGATCTCTTATAAGCAGTTATGTCCTTGTTTTCTTACTTAGTTTGGATGCCTATATCATGATTATGGACACTTTGTCATGGAGAGGATATTGATAGAAGAGATTTACAAGGAAAATTCCTCCTATTTTTCACGTTTTGTCCTTGAACTTTAGCTTTTCTAGGCTTTATAACTTTACAGTGTGAAACTTATTACATGGTTCTTGAGGTTTTCCAACTATCACATTCTCAGTTTCTTAATTTCCAGCCTGTAGAAAACAAAGCTTGCTTGATTTATGTAGAGTTTTGCTTCTCTACGTTGCTGTGGGTGTGTATATCTGAGACAGTTGCAGAGGATGTTAACATCTCAGTTGTGTTAATCCAAGAGTAGGAGCAGCTTACATCTGTTAAAAGATTTCCATAACTATAGTTTAAGGATCTTAGTGAACAGAACTAAAGTTAAAAAGGCTGGTTTAAAATGATTGCTGCACTGTGGGTTATGGATATGAAATTCCTCTTATTATAGTTTATACTGAGGCTCATAATAAAACAATAACTTTTTGAGGTAGATTTTTTTTTCAACACAGTATTAACTGAGAAATGTTGGCTCTTATGAGGCAGCAACCCTTGACACAATGAGAACTAAACTGAAATGGGCATGTAGAGAAATTGAGGGTTCCATGTGTAAGACCTTTACTTACTCACGCTTTATTTGATAGCGGTGATTTGGCAACTTGCATTCCCTCCTGTGAAGTTCTAAATTTACATCTAGAAAATTTAGCAGCAGTGACTTCTCAAACACCTAATACTTGAGGTATCATTAATGATATATAGGTCTGAGATTGTCCCATGCTATGTAGAATAGACTACTGTCAATAAATGTAGCTTAAGAGATATTCTTGATCTTGCCACATCTTGTAGCCCCTCAGGCAAGTGGTTTAAATTTGTCAAAGGTGGGATCTGTGACTTGGTTTCCAGGGTAATAAATGGGACTCTGACCCTTCCTTCTGCCTGCTTTTTGCATGCTTTAAGAAAGCTGTCGGAGCCAGGAGGTATTCTGCATTTTGTTGTATGCTTATCAAACATAACACATGATGAGACTTTTCACCATATGGTTCATATGGACAGTACTGTAACAATATTACTGTAATAAATAATAGTAAAACCTTGCCTCACCTGCTGAAATCCACTTCTTGTGCGTGCTTCTAGAAAATGAAAGCCTTAAAAATCATTCACCTAGAGAAATGAGAACACAATGTTAATCACATCAAAACAATCTGAAATCCAGTGTTGCTTTCATTATCCTAAAGTCAGCAATATGCTATCCTCATTGTTCCTTTGTATAATGGAATTTATTGAGGCTATTCATCCTTCACACACACTGCAGAAGTGCTCTTTGTAAAGGTGAAAAAACTGTAGAGTTAATAGTATAATAATTCAGCGAGAAAAACTGATTTGCAAGTGACCCATGTATCAGGCTGTCAATGGTGCTTAAAGGTAGTTCATAAATTCTTGACAAAGAAAGGTGTGAGCCTTGGGGACCAGCCTTTTTTATAAATAAAATGGCCTTGTAAGAGCCAGTCACAGGAGCTTAATGCAGAATGTTATTCTTGCATGTAATTTACATACCACCAGAGGAGAGGAGGGAAGGAAAACAACATTCTGCGATCAAGAGCTAACACAACCACTATACCTCTAAGGACCAAGCAGTTTCATAATACTTGAATATAGATTGTATGAGAGATACAGCAATAGTCCTTCTACCCCCTACCAGTTTCCAGGGGATCTTGAACAATCAGTTTTTCAGGGTCATATTTCTTTAGGTCACACTCAGGCATGTAACGTGCCACCTGGTTGTAACATGAAACCATAATTTTTTTCTGCATGTTTGTGAGGGCCACGTTAAGTCAGTAGTGCTTATAAAAAGCTGTCTCTCTGTCTACTAATACCAGGTTAAAATTTAAAATTAGCTGGAAACTAGAATTTACCTGCATGGAAATCTATTATATCTATAAATGTTTGTGGTGTTGTGCAATCTCTAGACACTTACTCTAAAGCAGGTTATACTTCAGCACTCAGCTTCCTGAAAGAGAAATAGAGGACTTTTGTCAACCAGTCTTTGAATAGTGAAAGGATTGTTTTGCCTTTCTGTTTTTCTTTCTTGGGAAGGGCCTGGCAGCAACTGCTGCCCTTACGTGTAGGAGCTCTGTCTGTCAGTGTCCTCTGTTGGCTGAGGGGGTCTGAAATTACTGTGCTCTGCCAGCATGAGGTGGCTCTGCAGTGCCCCAGCTGGTGACCAAGTTACACTGAAACAAACCTAACTAAAAACCTGAGATGCTGATTACTCTGTAGGGGTGAAGTATGTTAATTTTAGTTGTGTATGTGCAACCAAGTGTGTCATATTAAAAGCAATTCTTATAGTAGATCCAAATATTTAAGAATTATTTGACAAGAACGTGTTTCTGTGGTGTTTTTTGCTGCCTATGTATAAAACGGGTACAGAAGCTCAGTAATTACTGAAGTTATTGATTATTACAATAGCCCATTAGTTTAGAATGTCCCATCAAGTCAATCACTATCTCGTGATTTCTGAAAAAAGTGTCAAGTGGTGGGGTTATACACACTTTTACAGATTTGAGATGTGTGGATGGAAGCTTTTTTATTAATTTAAAAGCTGATTTCTATGTAATGAAAACATAAATCAGAGGTATGCACTCAATCTATTCAGACAGCTCAATTGAATTTCTGCGCGGAACACCGAATGATTCCAAATACATTTTCTAATGCTTCCTACTAGGCTTTTTGTAGAAACAGGAGCTAATAATCAAGGTATAAACACATGAATTGGACCTTGAAGGTATCCCCAAGGAATTTATCGAAAGGCCTAGTGGAAGAAATTGTACCTTGTGACACACAGAAATTCAAATCATCTTTGGACGCCAGCAGCAGTCATACAGGAGTCCATGAAATTGATTTTCTTTAAAAGGAATTTTATAATTGCCTTTTAGAAAATGAGTATAATGACAGCGTACATAAAATACATGTCTGTTTAAAACAAACAGAAGACAACAGATAGAAGGGCTTTGTTTAATAATCTATTTCTATCATCCTGTCTTCCACAGTCCTGGGAAGACAAAATTCAAATTGAGCCACAATAAGTCCCTTATGGGCACTTCCAAGGATAACAATTAAATGTTTTACCTTAAAAGTGTACATTAAGGTGCTATGACAAAGGGCTAAGCTGCTGCATTCAGTAGTGTAACTGAAAGTGTCTGTATATGACTGATGTATTTGAGAAGAAACCCAAATTTTTATTACCTCCACTAGAAATGTTAAAATTTTGTTTTACCTTTATTCCTTGCTGGCCATAAAACTATTCCTAGGAAGAAAAACATGCTCTCGCTGCTGACCTCCTAGGCTTACTGAAAGAATGGTTATGGAGTCAATGTATATTAAAGTTTATTGTATTAATAGAAAGTCAGGATCATAGGTCTTACTCAAGAAAATTTACTTTACAGCATTGAATATCTTTTGTCTTCATAAAAAGCTAGATGAAAATGGAATATTGATCGATTACAGAAGCTATAGAGCAAGGTAGTCATCGACGGTTTTACATTTGTACTCTGAGGTACGGATGCTGTGTTATTCTTTAGCTGTGCTCATTCAGTTCAGACCTTCAGTAAATCCTGGAGCAATTTATTAGGGTAGCTACTGGGGGAAAAAAGTTACCATTCATAACATTTAAATAAGTCAAATTACAACACATCAAATTGTTGCTTAGCAAAACAAGCCTGTGAGGGGAAAAAGAATGTGATTTCCTACATTTACTTTGTAAATGACATTTTCTACAGAGTTTAGTGCTGGCATGTGGGTGATTGTGCTTTTTCCAAGTAGACACAATCTCCCTTTTGTGCCAAAATTATTCTGCTGTACATATATACAAGAGCACACCAAACAGCTAGTAGTTCTTTGATTTCCATATTTGATGACCTCTAGTTCCTAATTTGTTTGTTATTATGTAGAAGAGTTTTGTAATGCTGAAGGCAATCATTATAACAACATCAGATTTATTGATATAACTTCACATTTAGATCAGAGGTCTCTGAAATTTTTTGATTGCACGTTCCTATTAGTTATAAAGATATTTGAACATATCCTCTCAATAAATTTACATTTATTTATCACTACTGTACTAATGTGATATATTACTATACGTAATAGAAATTTAAAAATTATGAAATAATGCTGTAATTAACAGTATTTAAAAAATTATTTCTAATTTTATTAAGTAACCATAGAAAAGAAATCCCAAACTTTCCACAAACCAATGAATCACCTTGCCTTCTCTTGGGGTGTGTGCATTCCACTTTGGAGATCTCTGGTCTGGATGCTGCACAGGAAATCATATTCCTAACTCCCACTGTCTTCCCACTGTGCCTTTAGAAAGCCTGCAAACCTCTCGAACTTCTGAATAAACCCTTATCTTTCATGTTCCTCTAATAACAAAGAAAAGGCGATACCAGGAAATGTTTGAGAATTTCTTCATATTAGATGTGTAGGGTTTTATCCCATGTTTGGTTATGAGACTAAAATGCACAATTGGGCACTTCAATATACACCTGCTGATTGGTTTTTGGGAGAGTTTCTTAAAGAAATGTTTTCCATTTTTAAAGTGTTCATTTTGATTATTATGAAAATCTATTCAAAACCACTTAAAAGGCTTGGTAATTTTCAAATTAAGTGGAACGCCTTGTTCCAGGCCAAACTATTTATTTTATATGGAAATATATTCTGTCCTTGTGATTCCTGAGAAAATTACTATTTCCAGTCAAGATGAAATTCTCTTTGGAATATGGAGCAGTTAAACAATTGAGCTGGGAATATTTATATTTAATGCAGCCCCGTGTAACTAGAATGCCTTTGGCTAGTGACCTTCAAGAAAGCATTGGTTTTGCAGGACAAAAATAGTTAGTAAGAGCATGGATTGCCTGCCTGGGTGAAGGCTGGAAGCCCTGGGCTAAGCCTGACCCTGCCTGCATCACCACTTTGGGCCGTGGGCAGCAGATCTAAGTGGGAGGTTGCAAGAACACCATAGCTGCAGGTTTCCTACTTTTTTAAAGAGGAGTTTCTAGGGTTCTGAGATTTGTGCTTCCATAAAAACTAATTTTTCCATTTGTACCGATAATTTCAGCAGATTTTAGCGCTTGCTGTGAGAGTAAACCCAGCAAAACCAAAAAAAAATAAACCTTAAAGACTGTAGCTTTGAAACAGCTTCTGTGTTATATTGTTCCTCCGGGCATAGGACTTTCTCTGATGCGTATGGGTGGGAGAAAGATCTTGTCCCTACTTTCACGTTGAGGAGAATGTCCTTGCCATATAGTTTTGGAAGCACTTTTAAAAAGTTTTATATTTTATATGTATGTGTCTGTGTATATGTGAACATATATTTGTGTCTGTTGGTCTATTTCTGCGTGCCAGCCCCATTCTGCCTTGCCATCTCTTTGGAGTGTGACTCTCATGCTGCTCTCAAGCTCCATGGGGCTGGTTTGCCATCATTTTAAATGCTTGTCTGAGGATCTTGAGGTTGCTCCCTTGGTTGTTTTGTGGGTTTTGACCAACCTGAAGCACATGGCTCCTAGGAAGAGGTCAGGTCGCCACTTTGCAGGAATGCCTGGACAGAGCCCGCTCTCTGCTGTGGAGAGAGGCTGTCCCAGGAGGCAGACTGGTGCTGCTGTGTACGGTAGAGGGGGCAGAGCCAGGGGGACCCTTCTCTCATCTCTGACATACTGACTTAATGCCCTATCCCAGCTTCGAGATTGGATTCATCTACTGGGTCTAAAATGGGACTCAGTGTTGTAGTCAGATATCTAAGTCACAGCGACTTGTAACAGAGAGATGTGAGGCATACTGAACAAAGTAGTAGGGATATTGTAACTCTCAGTGCAAATCAACACCATACGGACAGTGCCAAATGACGACAGGTACACATCTTCTAGTTACTACATGGGTGCAGGACACAGCTCTGGAACTACATCCAGTTACACCACGGAAGGCTATAGAGTCTGTACAAGGAGTTTTTTTTGGCAAATGCAACACCAGAATTAAGGCTTTCATGAGGTTGAGGTGCGATTTTATTTTATTTATTTTTTCTTTTTGGAGAGGTGGTAGCACCCATCAGTGCAGAGTTAATTGCAGAAACCACCTGTCTTCACCAACAAAAATAAAATGTTTTTCTTTGTAGCTGTTATTTAATCACCAGCTCAAACCATTTAAAGACAAATATCATTTGTTTGCATCAGGGATGACTTTTATTTTTATCTAGCTGCCTGTCCTGATTTCAGTAGGGATAGAGTTCATTTCATACCTAGTACCTGGTAGAGCTGTGTTTCAGATATACGATGAGAATAATGTTGATAACACACTGATGTTTTAGTTGTTGCTAAGCAGTCTTTACATTATCTCAAAGACTTTTCAGCTTCTCAGAGCACCCTGCCAGCGAGGAGGTTGCGGGTGCACAAGAAGCTGGGAGGGACACAGCCAGGACAGCTGACCCAAACTGTCCAAATTGATGTTCTCTACCATATGAAGTCATGCTGAGGGATAAAACTGGAGAGAGTTGGCTGAGAGGCAGTGGGTGCTGCTTGGAGATTGACTGGGCATTGGTCAGTGGGTAGTGAGCAGTTGCATTGTGCATCCATTTTTTGTATATTCTATTATTACTGTTATTATTATATTATTGTTATTTCTCTTTCTGTTCTTTTCTATTACACTGTCTTTACCTCAACCCATGAGTTTTACTCTTTTTTACCCACTGGGAGTGGGGAGTAAGTAAATGTCTGTGTGATGTTTAGCTGCCTGCTGGGTTAAACCACAGAAATGCCTCAAAAGCTGCTGAAAATTTTTCTATTGACCTGTAAAATGGGAACCCTGTAAAATCCTGTAACAATGAGTCTACACAAGGCAGAAATGTACAAATTGTTTATAATGCTGTAGTATTAGGAAATGTATATCAAAACCCAGCAACCCAAAGTTGTGCAATGTATATAGGATGGTAATTTTTTTTAAGGAATACAATTACAAAAGGGTATGAATGATCTAAGGTTAAGCCACCAAAACAATTAGCATGAAACTGAAATGTTTATGCAGGTCTTCATAGGGACATTGTCACAACCCCCTCACAGATATGATATAAAGTAATTCAAAAGGTTACAGCTTCTAATAAAAACTAAGCATCAATATCCTAAACTACTAGAAGTTTTTCTTGTACTAGTTTAATTTCTCTATTGAGGACACCTTTGCTTGAAATGCTGGAGAAGTGCTAAGCTGACCAGAAAATACAGCCATCCTCTACTAAAAGAGTTGCTTTTTCAATAAAAAATTGACTTGAAAATTGATTATAAATCCAAAAGAAATTACTTAGTTATGAACCTGAGTTAAAGCAGATTGTTGTGTAGTTTGGATTTAAATAGGTGGCAATACATATCCATTACTCCGTTCAATATGCTAATGGAAAACAAAGTCAGAATAATAAAACATCTAATGAACAAAAAAACCTTGAGAAACAGTATCTGATCCATGTTTAGCTTTGTTAATTACAGGATAGCAGCAGTGAAAGGTAGGCTGTCATCAGATAACATTTCATTTAGCAGAAAATTGATAACTGGAACACCTATAGTGTTAGAAATTTATGCCGGAGTGCTGCAGAAGTGAAAAGGCTGTACACCACTTGGCCCTGCCTGCATGTGAGACTTGAGGTCACAGGAATTGTATTGCCCACCTGTATGGCAGTCTGTTGCTGCAAAACCGAATAGTCACTGCTGCGAGAGTGAAAACAGCAAACCAGAACAATATAAACCTGAAAGACTGTAGCTTTGATGAAACAGCTTCTGTCTGTCTTAGAGTTTTCTTTGTTTCTTTGAAATGTAAGTACAACGTAGGAGACTAAAAATCCAAACAAACAACAATAAAACCCTTAAAAGCTTGAAAATGGTATAAAAAAAAAAAAGCTGTGATTTTTCCAAAACATAACAGGAATATGAAACCTAATGTAAAGGCATGGGCAAAAAACTTTTTTCTACACATCATTTCTCTGAAAGAGATTGGCGAGATATCTGTGCTGGAAATATATTTAAAGGGATCATGTGTGTTGATAGTCCTCAAGCTGAAATTCTGGTTAATGAAATTGCCAAGCAAATGCTGGAGTATCTGACAAAAAATTACCACGAGTAGGTGATATCATCCAAAATTTCTGAAGGATTTCTCTAGTGAGGTTACTGCCTTTGTTGCCTACAATGAGAAGGGTTGTGTATTCAATCATGTTTTTAAAAGGTTTCCAGAGGAAAGTCAGGGCAGTAATGGCGTGACACCTAATGTCTGTTTGGGAAGGGAAAAGATAGGGGAAATGATAATAAGAAATAGATGAATATGACATTTTGGGAAGAAGCCAACGCAGTTCTGAAGGAAAGTAAAGCCCCACAAATCTACAGCAGTTCTCTGAAGGAGTAGTTATGTGGATAAGATAAAGTCTGCTCGTACAATAATCAATTTAGACTTTAAAAATGACATTTGACAAGTCCCTTATCAGTATTTTTAAAGAAACTTAGCCACTGTGTATTAATTGAAGGAAAAAATAACCAGTCAGGGATCAAAAGGAATGGTCAGGGGATAGAGAGTGTGGTTACGAAATTTGATTGTGAGATCAAGTTATTCAAGATAATTACGATGGGGATCTGAATGTGAACACGAGATGAAATAACTCATGCTACTTGTTTAATATAAGCACTAACAGGCAAGCTTATAATTGGTAGTTCCAAGAAAATGATGGAGTAATACTCAGCTATTGCAATAGATAGGAATATTAAAGATTATTATGGTGGGAATAGAAAACAGACCAAAAAATGTGGCCGCATTTGCCTATATGTCGACTGACATGCATGGTTCTGGTGAAACTTCATTACAAAGATGTAGTAAAACTATAAGTTCTGCAGATGGAGGTAGCAAGTGTGATCAAAGATCGTGTATATTCCATATGGAAAATGGCTAAATTGACTCTTCAGCCTAGAAAAGGGCTTTATGTCGTAGGTAAGAGGTGGTTTGAAACATGGTAGATTAAACTTGACCCTCAGATGATTGCTGAACCTGCTCAAGGTCGTGTACCCACAAAACCAGACTAAGGAAAAAAAAAGGCAGTAGTAGGAAACTCGTACACGTAGTTCAGTATTACCTCTGAGTCAGCGCTTTGTAAAGTGATGTTGTAGGCTGAGGGGATGTGGAGAAGTGTCTGGAGAGGTAAGAAGGGAGTAGTAGTGTAAGAGTGATTTGATGAACTAAAAATTGTCTCCAAACTTCCAGGGCCAGCTTCGTTTGTTGTTTCAAATGATCAGCAGGAGGAGTGTATCACATCTGTATGCCTGGAGCACTTGCAAAATGTGCTAATCTTTAGAAATAAACAAAGGATTAAAACAGTCTGCTTTGAGTTCTTGGGATTAGTTCTTTCTCTCCTGGTGCTTCCCCAGGTGAGCGCTGCGCAGTGCTACGTAGCAGTGTGAGCTTAAGGAAGTGGCAGCCTGGGCCAGCTGTGTGTGTTTTAGGAATGATATGGAGTTTTAGGAATTATAATTATCTAGACGGCTCTGAAGATACATTAAATTTCATTTGCACAAGCAAAGCCTCATGTCTTTCCCCAAGAGCACCCTCGATTACGTGCAGTCTTGGTTTGAAATCTCCATAGTGGCAAGAGGCAGGTGTTGCCTTTTTGGAGCACAAGCACCACTGTGTCTGGTTCTGCTGCTTTTTACTTAGTAGGAAGAAAGTTTCAACCTAGTAAGAGCAGAGCTGTGTAAGATGTGTTTGTGCTGTAATTCCCTGTGCCTATTAAAGCTGCAAATGGAGTTTAAGGAGAAAACATATTAATTTTCTTTTCTCAGCATGAAGCTTTCTTTTTCTTGCGTAATAGTGGTGCAAGCCCAACTTCCCCTGTCATTTAAAACAGGTGCATGGGTAACTTTTTCATCCTTGAAGAGGAATAGTGAAGAACATGGATGCAGGTGAGACATACTGAACCTACAAGTCTATGATTCCATCATGGGAAGGAAACGAAGGTGTCGTCTGCTTCTGTCGTTCCTTTTTTATGTCCTTGATGAAAGCACTGTCTCAGCATGTAGGAATGATAGCTGTGCAGTGTGTATAGACACAGAGTTTTCACAACTGAATTCCTGTTACTGGAGCAGAGAAGATTTCTTAGACTGTCTCTGTAGGCTTTTAACTAATTTGGCCTTTCCATCTCTAGTACCCAGGCAGATTACTGCTACTCAGATATTTTTTTATCTCACTTATGTTTTCCGTTTTGAAGAGACACCTTTGTTCCTTCTGCCCTGCTACTCCTCGCTTTCTTTATGCTTCTCTCCTTGACAATGGCCGTAAACCAAGCTGACCCTGATGAAATGGTTGAAACTCTGGGGATGTTATCTGAAGTGCTGTATTGCATTACAGTTCCCTGTTGGTCTGTTTCTCATACCATATACCATTTCTAGAGAAGAGATTGGGTTTTAAAGGAAGTTTTAGTCTTTGCATAGCATCTGGTGCTACAGTGCAGGGTGCTTGTAAGAGTGGCATTTTAACGGTCATAGTATAGCTCAAGTGCCGTGGACTTCGCTAGGAATGTTGCCTGGAGATTTAGCTGTGTGACTGACAGTACTTTCCTAGCTGGCTTTAAATGTGCTTTGTTAAATGTAGCTTGTTAAATGAAGTAATGAGGTAAATGCTTAAAAGAGATTGAAATTAATAATAAACTGTACCCAAAAAGAGACTTGAAATGGATTGAGGAAAAGCGGCCTTGCAGCCAGCGGGGCAGACTGCACCAGTCTGAGGCAGAGTAACAACAGACATCTGATTTTTCACGAGCACAAACATGGGGATGTATCAAAGACATGGAAAACCAACCAGTGAAACTACATGCAATTAAAACGTATTTGCATGGATCGGGAACTGTTGTCTCCTGCCATGTCCAGTCAGTGTATGAAGCAGACATTTGCCACGGGCAAATTATGGGCTTTTGGGCTACAGAGGTACTTTGAAAATCCCATCTGGGAAGCATGAAATTAGATGTCTTTGCCAAGTTATTATTAGAGTAACTACTTTAAAACAGTATCAGCACTATTTTTAGCATTTTGGTACTATTTATGTTGAGCTGATCTTATTATCCCTATGAATCTTGTTATACTTAGAAGAGTAAAGAAAACACCAGGATGACTGAGTGTGATTTGTACTATTTAACAACATGTTTTTCTTCAGAATCTGGTACAATGTAATGATCCAGGATATTCCGACAGACTCATGTCCACGTTAGTCTGGACATACCAACATTTGAAGAAGGAACTGGACAGTAGGAAGCAGAGTATCTGTCGTTCTGTGCGTAGATTGTGGTCCTGTTTGCTCTTCTGCCACATCAGATAATTTTATGAGATTCCTGTGGCAAAAACATTTCCAGGGAACCTGGAGGCTTTATTCTACCACTACCTGAGAATTCAGAGTTGTTTTGATGTGCAGAGTTTACAGCTCAACCAGAAAAGGCTGACAGTTATGCTAGGTCTTATGTATAAATTACCTCATGGAATGTTAAATGGGATAAAATTATTATTTCTAGCTAAACTTTTCTAATTTTGGAATAAAGAAAGCAAGAGTGTGAGTGTGAAGACTGTTAGTACAAAGCAGCGAATGGCTGAGTCTCATTTGAAACACTGCGGGCTGTAACACAGGTTAACTATTCAGCCTGGAGAGAGGGGAATAGCTTTTCCTCCTCATTGTCTGGAAAGTAAACATGTGAAATGGAAGTACCTTTTTAAATGTCAGGTGTCACAAGTTTTTTAAATCCCTGATACGGATTTTTCCTGACCTGTTATGGAATGGCTGTCTTTGAACTGTATTGACTATCCCAGGAAGGTCATGACTTGCATAACCATGAAATTCCTGAACAAAAATAGGACATGCCGTAACACTTACACGTGTGCAAGGAACATCTGGAGGTTCTGTGCTTGGACTGGACTTCTGAATTTTATGAGAGGCAACTGAATATGCTGCGGATTCCTTTGTACCGAGCAGCAGAGTCCAAGGTGGTAGAGAGAACTACCAAATGTTCTCAAGAAAGGCTGTAAGTTACTTACAGCTGCAAGTTTCTTTTGTAACAGTGAATAGACTTAAGTCATGTTTAAGTCTGAAGTGTCTCTACTTTGGTGGAACGTACTGGTTGCATTTAAGTGGTTGGTTTGGTGACTTCCTCCTGGCCCCGAGTTTTTCAGTTGCCCGCTACCATTTAGGAAAGTGAGATGGAAAGGTTTGTTTTCAAAATTGTTTAAATCATTCAGTGCCAGGAATAACTACAAATTTCAATGCAAAAAAAACCCCAATTATCAAAATTGTTTTTATAAGGGCAACTAGATTTAATTATCTATCATGAACCAAGAGACAAATCCAGAGAAATACAAATCTCAAATTTCATTAAATTTTAAAACAAATTAAAAATTAATTTTTTGTTTAGAAATTAAAAATCACAATAATCCGCTCTGATGATTTATGAAAATAATTCAGAATAGAATTCTGGCTTTCCCTAGTGCAAGTTCTGCATATGTAGGAGGCTCATCATAAAAATTTACGATTGAAATTGATTTTGAAACTAGCAGTGTATCGCATACAAAGGGAAATTAAGTACACAAGTGATGAAATGTATTAAAATGTATTAAAAGAACATTGCACTGATGTGCCAAGGCTTATAAAATTACAACATGATTGGATTAAATACATTGAAAGGAGACATATCATGGAAGTTTTTTTCACAAGCAATGAAAACCAAAAGCAGTAATTTAGAATTATAGAAACTCGAAGACTGGTTGTGTTGAAGTGAGGTAGGTTACTAATCAGTATCATTGACCTCATTTAGTAATCCTATTTAGGGAAATGGTATTGCATAACAATGCAAATTCAGTGAAAATAAACTTGCTTACTAATATCACAATTCAACTTTATTGGGAGATTCTAGAGAAAATAAGCAGAATAAAAACCAGTAAAACATTTAGATAACATACTTGAAATTAATTAACTTAACCACTACAAAGGAGAAAAAAATCCCTCAAAGCTTCTTTTCACAACACTTGTAAAAGCATGAGACATAAGGCTGTTTCAATTCTAACTGGTAGTTACAGATCAAGGTTATGCAAATACAAGAGCCTAGCTGAGTGTTGTTGAAGTAACTGTATAAATGAAAAATTGAGGGTACAATAACCACATTGTAATTTTCAAACCACCACTGTGCAATCTGGTTTTTGAAAGGTATTAAAACAGTTTGATATGATTTTCAGATCAAAAAAAAATGGATAGAAAAAAGGCTTCATTAGGATACAGTGAAGTATTTATGCTATTTACTGAGTTAGTCTCTCTTTCCATCTATATTTTTGATTCTCATTAAACTGCAAGAAGAATCTGAGGTTCTGGAGTAAGAGAAAAAAGGCTGGAAAGAGAAGATTTCCTTTCCTATCCATAAGCTCAGCAAGTTTCCCAGCTTAGAATGGTATTAGAATCCTCTCTGAAAGCATTTGCTGTGGGCACGATTAGGCTTTTGGGGCTTAAGTATGACTTTAAAGTTAACTGTGTTTATCACTGTGTATGTAGAGCACAGAAAAGTTTGTCAAAGGTAAATCACATACAACAAAGTGTAAGCCTGTGAAGTGGCAATGTCGATGAAAATAAAGTGTCCACATCACAGTATTGGGATTAGCTGTATTTTTATTGGTTTGTTATGCTAAGTAACTACTCCAAAGTAAAAATTAAGGACAGTGCTGGAAAATGTGTGTCATTCTCTCATAGATGGAACGTTTCTCTAAGTAAAAATACACAGCCCATTCAAAACTGGTGAGGCAAAGCATTCTGAAGTGTACACGAAACAAGCTGAATAGGATGGAATGAGTTAAGGCAAGGAATTACCGTCCATTTTAATGCTCGTCCACGAGTAGGGAGCTTTCTTTTCACTTTTCTGGGAAGTACGCAGACATTCAAAATAATACAGAGGAGTTATTTGCAGCTTCCTATGCCATACTCAGACAGTTATCTCAGTGTTCATCCACGTAAAGGCTAAACGCAGTATGAAGTTTTCCACCGTTCAGCCTTAGAAATCTTGCTAGATGCCTAAATCAGCTGGATATCTCAAAAGTAACTTGAGTCTAGAGTAGCGAAACATCAAAGCATCCCCCACAGCCACTTGAGGATGCTGATTTCTTCAGAGAGGAGAATGGTTCCACTAAATGGCAATTCAGGAAACACGGGTAGATTTCTGGGTACTGTGGATTCAATCAATCTTTTCTGCCTTGTGAATGATGGGCGTAGAGCCAGGCTGTGACTGCCACGGACAGCACTGAGTCAGCACCTACTCTGCCTACCAAGAGTTCTAGAATTCAACCCACTTCTTGTTTTTAGGAAGAATATTAAAAAAAAATGAGTCTACTTTTACATAGATAGCTCCCACATTAACGAAGCTGAATATTATTACTAGCAACTGACATCTCAGTGATATTTAAAATAGTTTAAATATACCAATTTGTCTGTTTCCAATGATTAAATGCTTTTGGCAGAGAGATCTCAGTTTATGAGATGAAATCTTAAATGTCCTCAGTGTTCTAGCAAACCCATAACTTGAAGACCAAATTTTGAATTATATTTTAAACAAATAAGTTTTTTATGTAGAATCTTTCAACATTAAATACTGATTTTTTTCCATTTTGCTAGGTTCTTGTGGATATTTGGATATCATCTTTTACAGCAGGCACTTTAGGGACAGTAATTTCCTACTTTTGAAGTTATCATCTTGCTTTTTGTGAGGCACAAATGTTGATTTAGCTTTTCTAAATTGCTTTAAACCTGGAACTCTACCTTAAAAATTTGACATTATACATTTTTTTTGGCTATAAAAGGCTCTGAATTAGAGCATTTTTCTCAGACTGATGAAATAACTCACTTGTAAAAAGTAACTAAGCATGTCTGAATCAATGAGGAAAGACAAATGTGTTCATTAGCCACTAATATTTTAATTAAATCTGAAGTCTTGATGTACCACAGGTCTGAGCAAGTAGGTAATTTCTTAGTCTTAAACAGTTCAGTGGATCCTTAGGCCCAGGCATTCCTTTTAGTAGGTGATGTTTACGGTGAACTGCACCAAGGAAATATTTCAGTTCCAGCTGTAATCAATATCTTTACAGGCCTTTTTATTGGACAATCCAGTATTTGACTAGTGATGATAACTTTCATAATTTATGAAGTTGTCCCTGCATGTTCCATTTCTGAACATATATAAATTACAAAAAAGTGTTTGTAATATAATAAAAATTCTAAAATATCTATTTTAAGTTTTCTTTATTCAAACATTAATGTTGAAATAAGACTTTAAAGTACAGTAAGGAACAAAAGTGAGTTTTTTGTAAAGAAGCCATATTTCAAAACAAATATTATCATCTTTTATAACCCTGTTGGGACTAAATGTTTCCAGTTCTTTCAGTGTCTCTTTGCTTGCTCTTTTCTAGACATCCTGTAACTCCTCTTGGCCTTAAGTTTATTACAATTTTCTTTTGATGCAGTATTCCAGCAAAGGAATTCCCAGTGGAAGGTTACAAATACTTTGCCAAGTATTAGCAAAGGCTGCCCCCCTCGCAGTACTCTCCAGGAGAGTTTTATTTTTGACAAAGCACAACCTTGCTCATTTATGCCTAGCTTCCAAAACTGTTGAATGCCTACGCAACCAGTTGATTTATTGTTGATTTTTCTTTTGACTAATTTGATACTTGCTGGTTTTTAAATTAAAATGAGAGATGCTCATGCTGCATGTTTCTAGCATTAAGCTCAATATATGAGGATGGTGCTGAAAGGTTATTGGTAAAAAACTGACATTTAATTTTTCAGGTCAAACTTTTAGGTTTTTGTTTAAACTTGCAACACCTGATTCAGTAGTAAATTGATTTATTTAAAAAAAAAATAATAAAAATATGTTCTTAAATGCTTTGCTGATTTGGAATGTCTAAAGCAAATTTATCCCTGATGTTATATTGCTGGCTGTGTTGCAGTAGTGGACTCCAATTACTGGCAAATATTTTAAGTATTCAGGTAGCTTGCAACTAAACATGCACTGTTATGGCTGGATTTTGAAAATAGGGTAGAAATTTTAAATTACTGGTTGTCTACGAGTTGCATAACATTTTCATGTTGTGATCATTTTCTCCATTTTAAAATGACTTAGTTTTAATTTTGATATTCTCTTTTCGAAAAAATGAGAACGTTTTTTAGGAGACAGTTTAAGTTGGTTAATTAATTTATTGTAGGTAGTCATATAGCAGGCTATAAATCTGCAGTTTCTTTTCAGTATTCTTCTGATTTTATTCAAACCTTTACTTAAATTTAGTAAAAAAGAAAATGAACACTGACTATTTTTCTTGGCTGACCTTTTAGTAATAATGCTTATTTTAGTAAAAATGCTTGTTTTCCTTTTTGTAACGTTTTTCCCCTGGTCATAAGTGCTAGAAAATAGATTTAAATATTTGAAAATTTTACAAGTTTATATCACATTTTCATAATTGACCAGAAAATTATTGAAAGATTTCAGTTATTTCAAGACCTTTTTGATTGCCATATGCTTAAATTTTCAATGACACTTGTTAGATGTGACTGTCAGTTTACTGTCTCCTTTTCCACAAGCAGTAACAAAGATATGTTAAGAGCTCTTTTTACTTGTCATATGAAAAGGCAAGAGTCTATTCTTTTCAATACAAAAAACCCCCGAACATTGGAGGGATTTTTCCCCACCACATATAAGCTCTTTGATTCTTTTCTTCTCAGTCTTACATAACTCTGACAAATCCATAGACTTGGACCAAAGTTTAAAATAACATTTTGCTACACAGGAAATGTCAACGTGGAGAGAGACAGATTCAGAATATTATAGTCATGTGAAAGCTGTGTGACATTAGGAGTCTCTTGGCACATGTTACCGTTAAAAAAGAATGCCAAAGAGTTTGGCAGGAATAGTTCTTTTTCTTATAGGAACAATGAAAGTCTTGAGGAAGGGGAGTGAAACAGGTGATAAAGTGGAGAGAGAAGCCTATTAGAGTAGAGGAAGATTAGGTAAAAGAGGATATTGTGATGAACTAAGAGAAGAAAAAAGCATTTGCTTTTTATACTCTGAACTTAGACTGTGTGACTCAATAGAATCTTTACCATGGATGTAAATTTAAGTCACAAGGTGATAACTGTAGTCAAAGAACATTTGTATAGGATGGGGAAAAGGTATTTTGTTCATGTTGACGTGTTTTTATTTTACTCGATGTTGGCAGTTTCCAGTTCCATACAGCTCCCACTTAATTAGTGTTTTGTTTAAGTTTTTTCATCTTGTTTTTTTTTTCCTAGAGGAAAGATTTATTACAGTATAAAGAGTATTGGTGTACTTTTGACACATGTACAGGGAAGTTTTTCTGGGTGGCAAACAAACCTGTGGCCATGGGCAAAAAGCAAATGCCTGGTACGGTTATCTTCCAAATCCAAAACTTTTTTCAGGAGTACATGAAGGTAGAAATTACTTGGGCACCTTTAACTTTGAGATGTAGGACCATTACCAGAAATGTCCTCAGGCCAGCTCTGCTTGCTCAAAATAGAGCCTAAAGTTTTCTCTCCTCTGAGTATGAAGGCAGCTGAATAAGATTTTGTTCTTATAACCTGATGAAATATTCTTGCCATTTCAGTTTGCAAAAGGTTGCAGGCAGCATAGGATCACAGCATGATTCAGGCTAAAAGGGACCTCAGAAGAGCTCTATTCCAGCCTCCTGGTTAAAGCACTCAACTTTGCAGTAAGACCAGGTTGCTCAAGGCTTTATTCAGTCACATCTTGGCAGCCTCCAAGGACTGAGGTGGCAGAACTTGTCTGGGCAACCTGGGACACTGCAGGGCTTTTCTTATGGCGGAAAAAAAGGTTTGTCCACCTATTCCTCCAGCCTTCATTTTGGTGTTATCTGTGATTTTGAGAAGTGTGCAGACTGTCTGTACCAGTGCTCTTCATGGCATTGATAAAGATGTTAAACAGGACAGGTCTCATCCCTGTAGTGCTTCCTTTGTCACAAGCATCCAAATAGAGTACAACCTATTTACCATCAGCCTCTGAGCCCCATCATCCAGACATTTTTTCAATCCATCCTTCCAGACTGTGATGACCTAATAAGAACAATGTGGAAGATGATATCAAAAGGATTTTCAAAGCAAATTATATCTATTGCTCATTCCTTATGCACAAATGCGATCTTTTTATCATAGAAGACAATTACCTTGATGAAAAACTAGTATTTCATGTCAGTTCATGGTTTAAAAAAAAGTAAAGTGGTGGCGGGTGAAGCATAGCTTTTTGTGTTTGAGGAGGACTAAAGCTTGGCACAATGAATTTGGGAAAATTTCTTGGTCGTTTAATTTTAAAATCTACACTTAACATCTCTAGGAGAAATGACAACAGTGATATATTCTCAGTATTGGAAGACTGAGTTCCCTCGATTGTAAACATGTCCCCAAACTGATGTAAAAGCACCTTTTTCAGTCATGCGAGGACATTGTTTCTGAGCCAAGCAAGAGCCAAGAAGAAATTTTTGATGCATAAAATTTTGAAGTGAATTATGAGTTATGTGATTGCAAAAGTCAAGTGAATTAAATTATTAAACAGTTATACAAAGGTAAGACAGGTACGCAAACGCTTGTATGTGTGAACCCATCTTGCTAAAGTCAGCCTCATGCATAATGAAGAGTTTTGAGGGAATAATCATAAAGTGAAATGAGCATCACTAGGTATGTAAACATAATAACATTGTGAAGTAACATTGCTTTGTGTAGGGAGAGATTTTGCTGTTTGGAATTCTTTGTTCTGTATTTGTGACTCTCATTTGAAATTGGTTTTCCCAAGAGTAAAAAATTTCTCTCTACTGTTTTTAGAATATAATTAGTGTAAAGTTTTGCTTTGAATAATTGGAAATTTAAGAGCCTCTGTGTAAGAAAGTTATGTTTACTGATATTATGTTTACTGATAGTTATGCTTACTGTGCTCATCTTATTTTCCTCAACTATATGTAATTTTAAATGAAACAGTGCAGTATTAAGTGGATCCAACTGATGAGAAATAGAAATAGAAATTATGTCCTACGTAACATCGAATTCAGGATAGATGAGTAGATAGAAGAAATACTGTGTCCTGCTAAATTCTAAGCATGCCAACAGCATAAAATATAGATTCCACTCTGCAGTATCATTCCATGTTAGCTTTTTTTTTCATCCTCTGATAACATCAAACATAGAAATACCAGTAATTACAGTGAGTTTGTGCAACTGAGCGAATCAGCCAGGGATTATTGAGGTTGCCCTTAGAGGAGGAGGAATCCTTGCGGAGACGATTATGAGGAGTTCATGTAGCTAGGATAGACACCACCATGTTATTGAAAAGCAATGCTGGATGCATATTTTTTCCAAACATGAGACATCAGTTAGACAAAACTACAGTTATTCATTTTTTTTCCTTGAGATGTTCAAATATCTGACAGTACAACAATTTCCACACTGAAAGTTTTATATGAAGGGTCATGACCACTCTGCCTCCTAGAATGACATGAAGCATCCAGGTCCTGCTTTGTGATCTTTCCGTAATGAAGGAGATATTTTGTCCATATCTTAGTTTCATAGTGTACGTGCGGTTGCCAAAACAGTATGATAAAATCAATGCGAGAGCCATTAGCTACCTATCAGGGATACCAGTCATCTGCTTGTTTTCCTTCCGTTTTTCATTTCCAGAATTGAAATTTCTGTCATGCTATTTCATACCAAGTAGAAGCATTTTAATGGGGCTGCTGTTAGCTTACCTGCAGTGTGTCTGCTCAGTATGGATGCGTACTTTATTGCCCCTAGATGCACTCATGTGAGACTTCAGAAAGGGAGGGGGGGAAAGAATGTAAAGCTTAGCACAAAACACAGTTATTGCCTAAAAAGCTGAAGAAGGATTCAGGTGTGTTCTAGTCCTATAAAAACCAGATGACTTTTATATTCAAGATAGAACCATAAATTATAAGAAATTTAAGCTTTGTATACAGAACTTAAAACATTAAATCTTTCCTCTGGACTGAAAGCACAAGGTATTCCTTCCTTTGAAGGGGTAAATAAACTTTTGAAACCAAAGTAACCTCTTGTCTCATTTTAAAGGATAACTGAGACGCCATTCATCGTGGTGCCCCAAACCCCCTGTGCTGGCAAGGGAGAGAAAAATTCTCTGAAAGATTTTGAAACTATAACACTCACTCGTAGTCAGTGAATTATGTGAGTGTATATGTATTTCTTAAGTATGTTTAAGTTAATCAGAACCTCTTGTGGGTGCTTAGAGCAGCATATGGTGCTCTATTGCCTTTCTGAGACAGACCCAAGCACTTTAGAAATGATCATGCTGTTACATTGATTTAGTAATGCCTGGTGATTGGAAAAAGCCTTTGGTTTTCCCAGATATTGTTGTGAATAAAATACGTAAACCCCCCATAATATAAACATAAATACTAACAAAAAATAATTACCTGAATTTGTGCTTTTTTCATTACAGATTGTTTGATAGCATTTTATAACAGTTAGATTTATTGCTATGGAAACAAATACCTACATTAACGAAAGAGCATGGTAGGAATAGAAGTATTATGAAGAAAAATTACTTAAATCCTATGAGTCACCTAGGATAGTCTAGTTTAAGATGAAGCCTTAGCACTATCATTATACATCTGTTTTCTCTATACAGACCATGAATATTACGTCCTCTGCATATGGCTTGAGATTTCATTGCTGCTGAGTGAGAAAGGTACTACACCCAGAGACTTTCCTCCTTCTTTCAGAAAAATGCAATTCCTCAGTCATCTTTCCTGTGAATTCTCTATCTTCGTGTGTCATTTTTCTTTCTTTTAAAGAATAACAGTGTCAGATTTCCTCTCTTCTGCACCTTTGTGCAAAACCTTTTTTGGTCTGGTACTTGATGTAATTGATAGCATATATAGAATTTATGGTATTGAATTCTGAAAAATACTCTCCAGTAGATAAAGGGAAGTTTCAACAATTTTTACCTGATGAGCTTCAGAGGGAAGATTATGGTGAACTTTCAGCTTGGTAACACCCTTCTTTTCTTTGAAAAGATGGGAGCTCAGTTAGGAATTTTAGCATATGTCATTACAGGATATGACAGTTCAGAGTCACTGCTGGTGGGAAACTGTTCCTCTACTGGCTTCCCTTGTGCTCCCTCAGAAGGATTCTGTCTTACACATGGGAAACAATCATCTGGAGACCTGTTGTGTGCCAGTCCTTGTAACCTGGCGGTTTGGTGGGAAACATATCCAAATAACCAGTTCACTTAGCCTGCCCAAAGTGGCACGTATGTGAAGAGGATGTGCATTTTTTTTTGGTTGGTTTATTTATCCGTGTGCTTTATGACTCTCAAAGCCATCTAGGAGTGTTCTCAAAGATGAGAACAGATAGGATTCAGCAACCCAAAGGCTTCAGTTATATAGTAGGAAAATGAAGAGTAAACCGAGTTCTGTTTAGCTTTGTATTTCTCTAGTTGATGATTTTAGTCTTGCCGTTTCCTTCTACTCTCCCTTCCCACCAGGCTCCTCTGAGTCATATTGCATTCCTTAACTAACACCTGTCTTTTTCCTTAAGTGTCCTCACTTCAAATCACAATATTTTCAAAAGTATACCATTTTATGAGTCATATATTATAAAAATATGTTTATACGTATCTGTTGAAACATTTGTTCACAGTTTCCCCACTTCACAGTTGTGATAGATGAAAAATTATTAAAATAAACAGCAGACTTGATATTTATAGCATTTTTCCAAGCCACCCTCTTGAATATATCGTCTGTTATTTCAAATGTTATTGTTGTCCTACGGGACACTTTCTAGAATGGATAAGTGTATCCTGAGATTTGACATGTGTCTCCTTTGTGTGGTCTTTGTTCCTCATGCCAAACGCCTGGACTCCTAACGGGTACATTAAAATAGCTGTAGTTCAGTTGAAGTCGCTGGAATTGCAGGCATCATTAGTAGTAGTTTTGACCCAAAACCTAAGTAGAGTAAGTGCATGACTGTCTGATTCAAAAAAAGTTAAAGCCATTACTGCAAAAGATCTCTAGAGATCTGGTGGTTTTCTGTAACCAAAGTGGGAGTTTTCTTCAGTCAAAATGAAAATAAGAGTTTTGTAAGTCTTATTTAATACTGTCAGTGTGAATGCAAACTTTCTTTTATGTTCTGAATTCTTATAGTAACACTTGCCTTTTTTTGATGGCCCTAGATATTATAGTTTAAGTCTTGAGACTAAGATCCTTCCTAAGTCTGCAAGCCTATCAGAAAGGCACACTTAGTCCCAAGGAGCTTCTAAAATTAGGGGCTATCCTATAGCTCACTTCTTGCTAGATGTTGTTATTTGTGGCACGACTTTATCTGTGGATTTTACATGTTTCTTGTCATAAGGATTTTCTTTCTCTTTCTGGTTTCTCCAGAAATCTATTGACTCTTTTATTCTTCCAGGTTGTGTGTGAAAAAAACTGGTATTGAGAGCATTCTGTCAGCCAAGACTTTAATTAGAGCCATAAACATCAGCTGCCATGTGCTATGTACTTTTCTTGAGCCCCTCACAGATTGTGCTGAGAGGGAAAATACTTGGCAAATTTGTCACTGGCAACTAGTCTGTCCTCATTTATAGGTGGCAACTATTTGTAATACATATATTTTTTTATTATCTCTATTTTTATTTACACAAAACAAGTAAACAAGAAGGAAATGAAGTAAACAGTAGCATTCATGAAAACCACAACTGGTAACCTTGGAGACAGAAAATGAAGGGTGCAGAGCCATTAATTTATTTTTGAGCCAAAGTACTAAAATGGTCTATTCATACTTTCTGTACAATATAGATTTCTGCATTTCAGGAACAATAAAAATAGTGAGCATACGTCTTTACGGTAAAGTTTTAAATATGGAGCTAGGAGAGGAGAGACTGCCATGTGATTCTGAAAGATCTGATAGGTTTCTACGCTTATTGCACCCATTGGGTTGTGACTCAGGCTGCTGTTTTTTCTTTCCCTTTGTATGTGAATTTAACTTAAGGATGTGGATTGATGCACCATAGGCAAGGCTGTATTTTCAGTTTTGAATGCAAAAGAGGCTCTGTTGCTGTAGGAAAGCACGATGTGTGCTATCCTGCTGCTTTCTGAAAACAAAGGACTAGTGCAAATCATTTTTGCATGGTATTACAGATCTATATTTCTGATAGTATCCAGAAGAGAACAATTACGCTCTTTTATGCTTATTTCATAATTAGATACTAATTGCTTTTGGTTGCTTCTTACAGTGCCTGGAATATTTAGAGCTAGAAGTAATATTTCTGATATTTCCATGATAAGAAAGGAGGTTTGGACTCTCTGCTCCTCTACTAACTATAGCCAGTTGTCAATTATACTGTTCAGCTGATTTAAATGAAAGGCATGTCAAGCCTCTAATGTGTTGGTTATGATATGGAAGCATGTCCTTGTTACTGCAGTCCCATTTTTTTTCTTACAGCATTCAGTATATTCACATTTGCTCCCACGCTTTCAGCTTTTGATATGAAATAGATCTTTGTATTTACAAATTTTTGCAGATCTTTGTAAATACAATGCATAAATGTTGCCAGGGCAAATAGATGTGGTAGCTAGACGGGCAGACAATAAATGGTTTGTCAGTGTTGCCTGCATGGCTGCTGTCAGGGCTATTGAGGTTATCTGGCAAGTGTAAAGAACTGCCAAAACTGGCAGTCATTGTTTAGTCTGACCAGGGCAAAACTATCACTGAAACTAACGGGAGTTTCATCTGATTTTCAAGCTGTAGATTGAGTTCATATCTGCTAACATCACTCAGATGTCTCATACACCTTATCTGCATGTCTGCAACCTCATCTGCTTATACCTGAGCAACCTCGTGAGCAGGCTCAAGTCATAAATTCACAGTAAGGATCTGAGTCTAAATTTCTATAAATCCTTCATGTGTTGAGACATGTACATATTTCTTCTTTTCATAATGCTGCGTAATGATCACTGTTTTGTTAGAAACACTTTGAATATTAAAGCTGGACCTCAAGGTATTTCTGCTCTAAAGATGAACTCTTCTCTTGCGGTAATTTTAGTGGTAAGCCTAACTCTTCTGGTGTTGCCAGAGGTAGTTGCACACCTTTCAAACTTGGCTTTCAACCTACAAAAAAGGCAGGATCTTCCAGAGGGAAGAGGATCTTTCTTCTTCTTTTTTTTTTTCCCCAAATGATTTTCCATTTACTTATTTCTATTTGAGGAAGTCTAGCTTCCTTGTTGACTTGAATTGAATGTCCGTTTTGTTGTCTTCTGGGATTTAATATATTATTAACAAAAATTATGAATTAAAAAACTGTTTCATTTCCCACTTAAAAATTAAAAGACCATGTAAAAAAATCCCAATAAACCAACTGTTTTCCTGATTTTCTCTTTCTGTGGTTATATTATGGAAAACTTGCTAGGTTTAGGTTGTCCTTTTTCAATCCCACTTTACAATTCTTCGTAGCATTTTTCGTTTCCTGTTCAGCTCCATCTTTATCTGAACTTAAAATAATTGAGTTCCTTTTGATAAATTTAATTTTACTGCTCTCTCAGATTGTTTCAGCAGTTCTGTTTGTCTTGTAAACAGCAGCATATATTGATTTTCAGATTTTCAGGCTATGATTTAATTTGCAAACACTTCAGTGATTTTCTCTTTATGTACATGTTTGAGGATTACAAAGAAGACTGGAGTCAGTTTTTGAAGGCACCTTTTAACATATAGAGAAACATAACCTGATAGTTTAATTTTAATGGATGGCCAAATGAAAACTAAACTACCCAAAAGCTTATTGGAGGCAGAGTTTCCCTTTCTAAATGCTATCACAGAAAATAAATTGAACTCGCTGTAAAAAGCTAGAGTCATTTAAAGCAGAAAATTCTGCTTTAAAATCAAAGAAGCTTTATTTTTCCCTTCTTTCTGGTGGGTGTCCTTGATAGAGAATCTGAAAATATACTCAGATTAATAGAGATTACCCAAATGCTGATGAGGGCTCTGACCCTCCATCTCCTCTTCTGCAGCTGCTTGCATAGATCTTTGTTGGAGAACAAAGCACTTTCCTCCAAGGGCTTTTCCCTCTGTCATCGTAGCACTTGAGAATAAGTCATAAAGTGGAATGTTTCATCACTGTACATTTATTTTTGAAATTGCTCGTCTTGAGTTTTAGAACTGGAAAATGTAAAAATTAACGCATTAATGTTCAAAAATTATGCTTTAATACATACATGTTTATAATTTTTTTCTCATCTGTGAAAGATCATTATACCACTCTCCTGTAAGTGTGCTCTGACATCTCTCTAGAGCGGTAGCGGATCCCAGAGTGACACAAAGAGGGATCAAGTAATAGAGGCTACTTGGACTTATCAGCCGAGTGAGGTGACCAAGTCTTGGCCCGCGGAGCTGGTTTTCTAGGAATCCTTGTACTGCAGCTGCCTTGATACTTTCTATCTTTTTAAAACGCATTTAGACCTGCAGTTGAATAATAACATCAGAGCAGCTTTTCAGATGTTTTAAAGTAATTCAGAATTGTTTGTTGTTTTATTTAGGGGGGCTGGTTTGATTTTTTATTTTATCTGCATTTTCTGCCTCCTAATTTACGCCATGATCTTACGTCAGGCATATGGTAAAAACATTACAAGCATCAGGATAAAGCTTTTTCCATAGGAGGTGGCTCTGTAATGGAGGTTGCAAGATTGTCTTGTGTCATTGTTTCATAGAAACAGTCAGTTTGTCCCCAAAACAAACACTTATGTTGGAAATCTTCAGGAAATTAAAGTCGAAATACTTGTCTCAAAAGAGATGATGCTAAGGGGAGGAACTTTGCACTGGCATACAACCTTCAGGAAAAGGTACAGGAAAACACTGTAGAAAGATTTAGACACACAACTGAGGCCAGGAGCTGAATATAATGGAATCGGGGACAGGAAGAGAGAGAGACTGGAATTCAGTTCAACTAGGTTTAGTCAGAACTGTTCTAAGATTGATACAAAATGGCCATCATGGCTTATTGGCAAGACGTGGATGTTTCTGTGATTTAAGTTTTTTATTACTCTTCATGGAGAAAACCAAATAAGTAGTCTCTTCCCTACTGTGCAGTGAGGGTGTCTCACAGGCTGGTCTGCTGGAGATGTTTGTGAGGCACACAAGGGAAGAACGGAAAAATTATGGGGGCAATTTATATTGTGCTGTGTTTTTAACATTTTAGTATGTTTTTTCTGAGGTTATGAATTATTTTTTTTTTTGGAGGGAGGTTAGCAAAAAAAAAACCCACACAAAGAGAAAGCCAAGACCCATTTCCAGTTGTGATTAAACTAATTTATCTGGCCAACATTTCACACTTTTTGCTGATGAAAAGATACACTCAAGTGGTAGTAAAAAGCTTTTAATAGTAAACCTGTAAATGTTGTTGAAAATAGCAATTAGGGAGACTTCTATGTGTGTTTTAAAAAACACACACTAGAGACAGTAAATGTTACCATAGACATGGGAAATGATCGGTTCTTATGCTTCCATATTAAAGGAAAAAGCCACTACATAACAATATCTATATTTTGAAGTGCTTGTGAACAGAAATCTTGCCCTCTGGAACCTCGCATTTTGCTGAGTGAAGTCAACAGCAGGGTTCTAGTTAATTATAGAAGCACAATATCAAATTTATACAGCATTTAACTGTGTCTTTAAGGCATACAACGCTTTCAAATCACAACTTAAAAAGATAGTCGGAAATTGTAAAATATTGTATAGAAACACTCATCACTGAATATACCTTTCAAGTAATGACAATTAGAGAACTGTGCTGGTAAGTGGATTACTGAGAAACATGACAAAAAGGATAAGGGTTGCAGTAGGTATAAAGGTAAGTGTTAGAAGAACCTGCTATTGCAGTGCAAGAAGAATGTTATGTATAAATATTAATAACATAAAAACATATAAAAATTTAGAGGTGAAACAAAATATATTCTATAGGAATTTTAAAATGCACAAGTTTTTATAGTAGTGTAAATTGTTTTCAGAGCTAATGGAATCACTTAAGACCTACAGGTGTAAGCACTAATTATCTAATGTCTATTGAGAGAGAAAAGTTTTTTCCTCAAATAAAGCTTCATGACATAAGAATATGAGATAATAAAACGACACAGATCATAAAGGATATAAAACTCTGAACCCATGATGAAGCTGGAAAAAAGGGGCAATGTTTGAATTTGCAGCATTCTGGAGAGACAGGGTGAAAAGTATGAGAGGAAGAGCAGAATGTCAGAATGGTACCATGAGATGGTGTAGAGGTGACCAGATATGGGTCATTATTACATGCAGTTGAATACTGAATAGAATATATTGAAAGGGAATCTTGCACAACAATATCAGCGGAAAAAAAACCCCAAAACATTGAAGGAGGGATGTTTGGTTAGAGATAGGTTCAATAAAGAAACTCCAGGAAATCTAAAAGAGTTAATATGCTATTAAAGAGCTTGACGAACTTTCAGGAAATACTGCTTTTAAACAGTCTCTATTTCCAATGTAAAAATGTGCTGTGAACTGTGTTTATAAGCTCAATTACATGTACCACTGAAAAGTGAAAAACCTGCAACTCTATCCAGTTTACCAAATATAATTTCAGACTCCAACTAGTCTATTTTTTTTGAAGACCAAACTAGATACTGATTGGAAGGAAATAAGGAAATTATGAAAATCTTCCATTTCCTGCATGCAAAGTGGTGTTCAAATATTTTGGAGAAAATATACCCATCAATTATAAGGCTAGTGGATTGATCTGAGTACCTCTAGAGTTCCAGACAAACTGTGTAGAACTCACAAATAAGCATGAATTAGTTATTGACACACAATCTGAAAGGTTTACTAAAATAATTCGTCCAAATTTATGTATTTCTGGATAGCACAAGTGATAGAAAGAGAAGAAACCTCTTCCTAGTGACACACTTCCTGCAGTTATATGGCACTCCAAAATACAAATGCATTTGATTTAGTTTAAAATGCCTTTAGGTAGAAATTACTTTAAAGGCCTACTTATTTTGCCATTTTTTGGTAATCGATCAACCCTTATGTGGATTTGCACAGAGTATTGAATATATAATAATACTTGTGACAATAAAATTCTGAGCTCTTGTTGCATGTGCTTTGAAAGTTGCTTTAGTTGCACGAACAGCTTCTGAACTGGTTGATGCAAAGCTCTGGCTCCGACAAAATCAAACTCTTCTGTATATATATATGTTTTTTCATGATTAAATGCAAACCCCATGATTGGATGCAAAATGAGTTGTGTGCGTAGTCAGTCTCCTGGCGGTATGAAATAGCTCTTATGAGTATAAATAATTTCCTTCAGCAACATCCAGATCCCAATAGGGAGTAAGAAGTTGGTTTATAAAACAGTACATAGTCTGCTTATTTCACTTCATTGTGCTGTTCCTGAAAAGCACAAATCCTGAGGCACTATCCGGAAAGCCCAGGAGAGAGCTACCAACTGAGCCTTTTTTCTGGAATTTTGTCCCTGGAAATGAGCAGGACCAACGTTTACGTATATTTCCAGCTACTATCTCCATTTGTAGAGTATGTTTTTGAAAAACTGAAAAGGTTAAGTGAAGTTTGAGAAATTGAAATTTACGAAAATCAAAACAACCACAAGACTCACCTTGATGAGGACTATAAAATCTTCAGGTATTTATTTTAAAAAACAAGAGCAGTCTCAGGAACGGCTGTTTTTAACTCAAAACTATATAAAAAAAAACTATATAAAAAAACCTACGTTACTAGTCAAGATCTCTCTTCCTATTCATAGTTGGATTTTCTAGATAAAATTAGAGTAACAACAGTGTATCTAAAAAGCTTCCTATATTTTTTAGTAAAAACAAGATATTTATAAGGCCAACACCACATATTCTTGCAAAATAAACTCGAAGTTGTCCCTATTTCCCCAGATAAACTACACCCGAAAAGACATATATATCATGTCTCTGGATACCTTCAGCAAATTGCCTTGAAATATGCTTTACTGGTTTAGCAATATTGCAACTTTAACTCTTTTTCATTAACTATTTTTTCCTCTCAAATTATTTTGTCACCTTTGTTATGATAAGCAGTACATCACCGCTGTTTTACAGGAGTCCCAGAAATACCTTTGTGATGGTTGTAAGGAAGTTTAAACCCCTAAAGACTCTCTGACCAAATTAAGGACCCATCAGCAGTTACGATGCTGATCAAATGCCCTTTTCACATCCTTATCCACAACTCAAGTTGGCTGAAAATATCAGAGGCTTCTTCAAAAGAGCAGGAGGCTGGAAGTTCTTTTGGAAACTTTTGCACTGCATGTCTATAGGAGAAAGTAGTCTTTTTGAAGCAATATCAGAAATAAAAAATGCTAGTCTTTGCTATGATTTTTCTACTTTATTATTTCCAACTGATTCTTTCACTGACTTCTTTTAAAATCTTTTTTCTGCCTAAAAGGCTGATGTATAAGAAAAGAAATGTAGGTGTTGTACAACTGTAATTCTTAAGTTAGCATGTTCTGTTCAGTTTTACTAAATAAGAAGATCCTTAAATGTGTTCTTTCCTGTGATGTTTTTGATCATAGTTTTAGAATGGACCTGAAATACAGACAGCTTTCCTCTCTTTTCATCAAAATGAAAACCCACTGTGGAATTTCATCTTGCAGGCAATGCTCGCATATTTGCTATCAGAATATGGAGAATTATACTATTGTTATATTAGTGTTTAGGCTACTGATCAGGCTGCTGTTGTAGATGCCATACAGGTTCAGAACAAAAATTAGTTTTCAGACCCAAAAGCTATAAAAGTTCTATGCAAATTACAAAGCGGTTGTTTGAAACACTTAGAAGTGCAGTGTGTCCAATAGACTAAGCAAAATTTAATCCAAACTGCTGCCAAGTAATCCCTGTAGTTTATAGCTAAGTATTCTACAGATAGAGGCACCAACTCACTGTGTTGAATAGATTCTGCAGTGTCCTTTGTTCTAGTCCCTCCATTCTTCATCAGTAGAATAAGAGGTACAAGAGGCTGAAAGACTCATAGAAAGGTGAAAGTTTTAAATGAACAGTTTAGATCAAGTAGCATGGTTTTCCTTCTTTACATTTTCTGTGCGAGATGCAATACCTTCATTTTTGTGTTTAAGAGTTGGAGTTGCACCTTGAAGGGACCCTAGAAATTCCCATGTGCTCTTGCTGACGTTAGGGAATGGCAAAGCCTCTGTAGAAGCCTTGAATCTAGACACGTTTAACTATTGCCATCAGCACCCCAGTACCTTTCACTTCTACCTGGAATAGAAGATGGTGCTGCTTGCTCTCTTCAGTGGAATCATAAAGAATAAAAGAAAGAGCATTTATGAGACTCCTTGAATTGTTGAACATGTTGTCAGTAGTAGCTTGTCTCTAAACCAGTGGGAAATATCCAGTACAAGCAGATGGCCAATCTTCATTCGGCTCTATGCTGCATAGCACACAACAGTTTTCTCTTTTCTTTTTACAGCATTCTCATTTCAATCAGATTAGTGATTGGGATATTCATAGTAGTCTGTGACTGCCTGGGCACTGCATGACCATCTTCTGCCAGAAATACCTGGCCTGTTGCTTTGGATGCAGAGAGTAATTCTTCCTCTCCTTTGCTAGACTGCACAAGACAGAAAAAGCATCTCCTGCCAATGTTATTGTGTTGGGATTCAGCTTGTGAGAGCACTTCTGAGGAATAAAGGATGAGGAATGACTATTAGGATATAGCTGGTTTTGGTTTTATTCCTGAGGACAGAATTTACCTTCCCAATTGCCTTGCAAGAGAATATACATGTTTGATCAGGTACTTGGCACTGATGTGTAGAGCTTAACCCCAGATATGCCTACGAGAAAGTGTTGAATGCAGCAGTTCATTGTGAGTGCAACCCCGTGTGTACTGGTAAGATTTTTCCCTCCCTCACTATAGAACACTGAAAACATTTGATCTTTGCTTCTTCCCTTCCCATCATTCCCTTTCTGGGACCAGTACAGTGGCGTAATTAGATTCAGGGTTTAGAAGTGTGTTCTACCGTATTGTACGGTATTTACTTTATGCAGTAGAGTGGACAAAGGCTGTGCACATGCAATCAAAAACTCATACCACCCAGTTCACCTTAAAGGCTACAGAATTCTCTTGATATAGGAGAGGCGAAATCAAATTTCTACGAGAATAGTGTTCTCTCCGATGCACTCTTAGTGCCCTTGCTATGACATCTGAACACCTGGTTCTACCAGATCTCTTTTTCAAAACAATTTTCTCATGTATCCATTCCAAGAAAAATATAAACTCTTGACGAAAACATGTTTACCAAGATTACCAAAGGAAGGAAGATTATTTCAGCAGCATGTAGTCCTTTATTTGTTGTAAATAAATCAGATGTGGGCTACAGGGAACATCTTGTTTTGTTTCTGTTATTTACAGCCCAGGCTGACAGTTAACCTTTTAAAAACTTTCAATTAAAACCCATCTGCAGAAGTCTTTGCATAAACCAGACTCTGAAATTGTCCAGGTTTTTTTGGTTTCGAGGTTTTTATTTTTGGCATAATGGACTGTATATCTCCTTGTGGTCTTTAAATTACCTGGTCATCAAAAAGACATCTACATTCCTATTACAATAAGTACACTCAGAGGTGCCAACAGAAAGTTATGCATGAGTGTACTTTATGTATGCAGGCTGAAATCTAAGAAAAAAATCCTTCACTAGCTCTAGATTTGTGAATATTTATCATGGTAAGCCCGTAGCAGATAGAAGTGGGAGTGAGGAAATGGGAGGGTAAGGGAGGAGATCATTATAACCAACAGAAGACAAATCTCCTAAGTGAGAGCAGCTTCTTGCAAAATTCCAGATAAAAACTATTGACGGTTTCCTTTGTGTCTCTAAGCAGCACTGACCTAAACCAGACCCATAAATTGAGCTGCTCAAGAACATTACGTAACAGAACAGACATTCTGTCAGCTCCTTTCTCATGCCCAGCAGGATCCCATCATTTTCTGTAAAAGCATCTGGGTGAGCTAATTGTGCAGCTAGAGGAGCATCAGCGGGTTGCAAGAAATCATTAGTCACCTCTGCAACATACCTGCTAAATTATCAGTGCATTTAGGCAAAGCTGTCTCTCTCAGCACTGTGATGTAGTTTGCAGATGTGTTCAAAGCTTTGTACGTAATCAGCAGATGTTTGTCTGCTTTCATAAAGCAACCATCTCTTCCAGTACCAAGTCAGGGCACAAGAGCTGGAAAAGTGGCTGGAAGCAGGCTGTGCTTCCACCATTTTACGAGGCACCCGCAGCGTTAACACACTGAGTTGATCTGGTGTGTAGCATAAGATCCAGTTCCTTTAAATCACGCATTGTGTGCTATGTGCAGTCTAAACAGGTCTTAAGTTTTCATGTCAACTCTAGAAGAGCAAATAATATAAGGCGAAGCATAATGGTATAATGGCAAGGCTGGATGAGGCACTATCTGGGAGAGTTATCTTGACTGAATATTTTGTCTTACGCAGTGCATTGCATATTTTCCATTTGATGAAAGAGCTCTAAAGCTGGTTCATTTATAGTTTTGAGTCCTTGCTTGGGTAAAGTAAATTGAAAAAATGCTGCTATGTCAAGTTGAATGTCTTATGAATTAGTCTTGACTATTGTATACTAGATAAATCTTACCATTACTCTTTTCAGGTGCATAAACAATCGGAAGAATCTCTATAGAAACAGAAATAAGACTTTGGTCACCTTTGATCTCACCTGACTTCACGTAGATTTCTCTGGAAATCTGAATCTATCCAGAAAGGTAAGGGAGAGATTTCTGGCAGACTTGAGAGGGAGTGAAGAAATCTATAGATTAGCTTCGGACAGGCAGTAGAGGGATACCTGCACTGTTCCCCTATTGATGTCCAAGCTGTGTCTCTGAAGGACAGCCTCAGCCCATCTCACTGGCATGTTTCATGCAGGAAAAAAACCCAGAAAAATAAGAAGAGGTTGTTCTGCATTTAATATCAATGCTTTGTTCTTTGTTGTGAGTTACCAAGATCTGACCAAAGGCTGACATCAGAGTTTCAATCTTGTCCTGCAATTGCTGGATGAAGGAAAAGGGAATATGAAACAAGTCCTGAGAAGGGACAAGAGTGGGTAATATTGGTTCTGGTTTCTTCCTCATGGCTAGCACATAGGAAAGGGGAATTCACCAAAGATGACACTCTGAGAGCAGTAGCGCTCACCAGCGGTCAGAAAAAACATGTGGCTTTTTCACAGATTTCTGCTGTCAGAGACTCCTATATAGCCAGTAATATGTCATCTTAGGTACACATTTATGCTGTCAGACTAGCATCCAGGAATAGCTGTCCATTTTCAGAGCAATTTTCAAGGCTTGTTACATCGTATGGAATCTGTCTGGTCCATCAGTCAGGCTGTGGGCAATGGAATAACATTATGGAAACCAAGCGTATTGATTGTTGTCGGTCTCAGTCTATCTGGTGACATGTCAACTGCATAGGAGAACTTGGTCCAGGTAGAGCAGTAGTGGCAATGCGCTACTGAAATTTAGAAAACCAGGGTAGTAATTGTATATTTTGCTCATTTGACTGCCTGATGAAAACAGATTTTTACTAGTGACTGGATTGTTCATATGCCCAGTTTTATGAGACCTCTTATGGTTTTCCAGGCTGCGTGATCCAACTTCCAGTGTGCCTCTGCAAAACCTGCTATAGCAGATACTGCTTGTCACAGTTCAATAATAGCTCTTAATAACTCCAGTAGCTGGTGGTCTTCTCTAGAAATCCAATGTCATCTATACTGCTTTTATAGCACTTTTGCCAAAGTCAGAAGATATCAGATCAAACAAGCCTTGAAACTTGGTGTAGGCAGCAATTGGAATCTTCAAAGCCAAGAGGTTCCCTTAGTATTAAGATACTTTTATGTGGGAGAGATCAGCTTCCTTCTTATTAAATACAAATACTAGAAATATAGTAGGCATTCAAGTCATACAATTTTTTTTGGACTGCCTTAATGAGAAGGTTATCAGCATTTTTAGGTAATTATATGGAAGCTACATAACAGAAATACTGACAGTATTCTACACTTAGAATGCAATTATTGTATGAAAGAGGTTTTGAATAGTATTAACTATTTCCTTGCAGAATTTGCATCATCCAAACTTAATTATTGGAATAATATTCTAAACAATCAAATTTCACTTTCCTTAACTAGTAGTTCATCTGTACTCATGCAACTATAGTTTCACACCCAAATAAATGATATTATTATATACAGTGAATGTTAAAACACTCATACTCACACAGTGCAAGTTGGCAAATGGAAAAAATGTGACAATGTAAAAAGCACTTTAACAAATCTTGTAATTTAATATTCACTTTAACAACTAATTGGTCATATGTATGTTGGATGTGCTGCCACAGTAAATCCTGTTTAATTTTAGTCTCTAACCCTTTGGCCTCTTAATGCAAATGTTGGCATCACGTATGTTGGTGGGAGTATTGCAGATTCTGAAGTCGCATTGTGCCTCCTTCTTGGAGTGCTTGGGAGTGCAGGAAACGGGTGAAGGGACACGAGTCTTGAATGATGCCATTTGTTCCTCTCAGCTGTGCGATGAAGATACATCACAGCATTCAAGGCATGGGCTGGTTGTTCATGATGACGTGATGTGGAGAGCCGGTTTTTGAGAGCAGTCAGCCAGGGGAGAGCGTAGGGTTGAAACTCACCTGTAATTCAAGTCCTGTGTGTAAAGGAACTTATACTCTTATTTCGGAGCCTTCAGTAGAAGTAACTTGGAGAGCACACTTGCTTCCAGCCTTCCTGAAATACCCTGTCCTGTGCAGCCAGCATAGCTCTGAAACGGCTTGCTGGTTGCTTTTGCTGCCTCTGTCTGCTACATCTAAGTTACAACATCAATTTGCAATTACTCTCTCTTCTACTTCTCCAGTGTCTTTCATCGCACAGCACAAACTCTGGCTATAGCAGCATCTGTGTGGGTCTTTAATATACAAAAACACAATTAACATTTTTTTTCTTCTAACCAAGGAGATTCTTTATAGAAGAATCATCTTGATTAGCTCACTGGTTTTCATGCACTTGTTTGTTTACATAGTATGAAGGTTTTTTCTATGAATGGGAGGAATGTTTAACATCTGATTTTACTTAACTGAAAAGATGTCCCTTCTGTGTAATTAGCCTTATTTGTACAATCAGAAATTATCCACTAATTGATTTGAGTTGTGGTTTTTTTAGTTTGTCTTCCCTGTGTGGAAAATATTCATCACACAGCTCATGTTGGAAAGTCAGAGATTAAACAATATTCTTGTTTTTCCATTTTTCATGTCTCTATAAGGAATGCATCGCCACAGAAGCACTGAATTGTTGAATGCTATCTAAACACCACTCAGTGTCAGCATATTTTCCTGAGTGACATAACGATGAATTCTGGAGAAAAAATGGCTTAGTGAAATAACCTAGTTCTGCCAAGAAATCCCGTTATGACCTCAAGACTTAATAGCTGCCAAATATACTACTTAGCATTAGTCACTCTTGAGGTATCAAAATAGCATACAACGAACACTCAAAAAATTGCTCTCTCTAGCACTTACTGTATCTTTTCTAAACCTAATTCATTGTGTGCAAATGACTTATTATAATAGTAGCACACATTCATGCTCAACATTGTTCTTGCCTGTTTCTCTAGCATGATAAGGACTGTGGCGCATCTCGTATGTCTTAGAACTTAATCATTCAATTACTTGGCAAAAATAAAAATAAAATTATGTGAACATGCCAGTGAGTGAGAGCAACCAGACTGAATTACAAAAAAACCCAACCTAAACTTGAATGTCACGTAGATAATTTACCAGGCTCAAAATGTGAAGAATTTAATAATGAACTGTGTTTTTATAGAGAATTTAAAGATTGTAGAGATTATCTAAGATGAACAATGGAATTACAATTATTAGAAATAACACAGTAACATAATTTCTTCTTAATCCATAAGCAGTCCTGTCAAGCAAAAATATTGACAAGGTTAGTACAGCAGAATCTATTAAGCTGGAGGTTGTGTTGCTTTCTTCTCTCAGAGAAACTGGTTCTCTAAGGCTTCACCATGGTGCTAGCCTTCATCCTTTATAATGCTTTGTCATAGACCCTTTGACATACACATCAGAGAGGACTAAATAACTCTGGGAAAAGCAGGCAAACTGAAAAGGTTGCTAAAGTGCAGTGCAGAAATGTGCTGTCTGTGTGTCTGAGCCTCTGCTTGTCTGGGTGTGGACACAAGCTCATTTTCCAAACATGACCTTCCAGGGCAGCAGAAGGGAATACACTCATCTACTCGCTATCAAGAAATGGCACATTCTTTTCAGGTTTAGCTCAGCTACATCCTGACCCTACAGGGCTGTTTGCTCAGATGTGTAGTGTATTAAACACTGTTACGAGGCTGAATTGAGCATAGTTGGTTCCTGCCTTGTTAAATAAAAATAAACAATTTCTCTGGTTTTTCTATCTGTAAAATGCAAAGCAAAGAGAAGCATTAAGAACTTCAGGTGAAAATGTTCTGCTCAGTGATGTTATTTGTGATAATGTAACCCAGCAGTGAAAGCAGGATTAATGGTCAGGCAATTTAAATACTTACAGAATTTTCCTAACTGAGGATGGACAGAAGTAGTTTAGATGTAAAAACTAATTGATACAGCTGTATAGTAAAGGTAATAAATACTGTTGTTATAGAATGAATAAATCATATTACGTCTGTGTTGCTGTTTGATTTGCATAGCTATAAGCTGCCTGTCTTATCACTCAAATAAAAGCACACCTATCTTGTTCACTCACTCTTCTTTTTCTTTAAGATGATGTAACAGAGTTAATCTATCAATACTCTAACTTGTTTTCTGCTTAGGTGGGTATGATTGCTACCATCCATTACCAGTTTTAAAACACCTCTAGATTTCAGGTTTCCACTATTTATAGCCTCACATGGCGTAAAGTATCTCCTAATATTCAGTGTTTTCATTTTGGAAAAACTCAGGTTGCAGTGCTATCCCAGTCATCGTTATTTCATGCTAATTCTTTAGAGACATTCTTAAGCTTTACTAAATTCATCCAATAGGATATGCTTGGCAACAGAGCAATATTTGATAGATATCCTGATATTTCGGGCAGTTTCATCAAAACTGTAGAACTGTTATTAAATCAAAACTCCCACTGGAGTGTGTGTCTATTTCTTTCAGGACCTTTCTGTTTTACTAGATTGAAAGTTTTCTTTTACAGCAGACAACTCCAGAGCGACATATCTATCTGTAGCGATGTATTTTTCCTCGTTAATGTCAGTAGTGTTAAGAGCTTTGGCTTAAATTAGTCTTTACTAGGACTGTAGCAGTTTGGGAGGATCTTCAACTGCTTTTCTCCAAAGTACTTCTTCCTCATAAGAGAATAATTTGAAAAAAATTTTGAAAAGCACCTCCTGCTTAAGAACTTACACAAAGAACTTCACTGCCATCACTGAATTAACCATGCACACACATCACACAGATTTACGGAATAAGGAGACATCAGTTTTCCCTTCAAATTGTTTGAAATCACAGATGTCTTGAATAGATGCTCCAGGTTTGAACAAGATTAAGAGATAGATTTGAAGTCCTACATCTGGGGCCCAGATTCAAGTGATGCTATGAATAACTTAATTGTAATCACCCTCTCCTTTTAGACTGGGGTGTCAGGTACCTATTACAAGAATATATTGAAGAAAATGTATTATGAGGCTAATGTATAAGCTAGTAAAGCAGAAGGAGCTCTTTCCATGGGTGTAGTGACCAGGCACGTGGTAATGTCATCCTGTGCTGTTGTAACTCTAGGAGTGCTTTTAGAGTTTTGTCCTGCTGGAGGAATTACTGTCTGTATATGTTGTATGTGAACTAAACCTCTGGCCAGCTGTGATTTATGCAGACTTTTACCAAACTGTAGAAGTTACACAGAAGGGCAAACTCCACTCCAACTTCAGTCTGTAGATGGTGTAGATGGTGTAGCACAAACGATTTGGAGTAAAGTTTTTAAAAAGGCAGTGATGTAAGTACAGCTTCTGCATATGCCGCACCCCCGATTGCCTTAGAGTTGAAATTAGATTCTTATGCCGTCACCCTTTGTTTCAGGTAACCTGCTGCCACAGTCAGTTAAACAGGATCTTTCTTTCATCTCCTTCCAAGGTCAGGTCTGCTGTCTTTACACTTACTTTCTCATTGCCATTTGGTGAAACTTACAGGGTTCTTTGTTTCTTCCTGGCAGATGTGTACTGAAGTGCTTTGTCTCCCTTCTGCCCAGCAATTATTTCCATGACTGCGGTAAATGTGCTGTTTAGAGTGATAGTAGAGCTTGTTAAAACAAAGCAACTCTCTTCCTCATCACTCCTGTGTTCGGGTGCCTTGAATCTGCTGGTTTGCGGCCAACACACTGCCGGCCTTCTAGTAGTGCTGAATGTTGGTTTACAAACACGTTAGCTATCTTATAGGCATTTATTTATTTTCTAATCATTGTTCAATAAACACAGCTGGATGCAAATAAATTGACATCATAGCTAAGGCTTCCCAACAGCTTCACTCGCATCTCCTGAGGCCTTTCTATAATCTCTAGAATTTTATATAAAGATTTGTTTCCCCTAGAAATGATTACATTATAATCTAATTATCTCGTTATAATTATTCTCATAATTAACTTTGCTATGTTTAAAACTTAAGTAAACGATATAGAACATACCCTGTATTAATATTACATTTCTTAAATTTACTTCTTATTTCTACTTTATATTGTTGGTCTTGTTGATATGATCAGTAAGCACCTTCTCAGCCACTGCCAAATTAAAATAATACTTAGTTGATTTTTATTGTACACCAATAAAAACATAGATGACAGATGAATAGCAAGAAGGAGCAGACATGTAGTTTCATGGTATTTTAAATGTGAACACATTGCATCTAATTTGCTACTGTGAAAAAATGTATTGATAGACTTGGAATGTGTAGTTGAAAAAAAGCATACTGTAAATTCAGTTTCTTGTCTTAGTCTGTAGTCTAGATACTTCCTTATCTATTTCCCTTTTACTATAATAATACAGAAATTCTTGATTTATAGTTTTCTTTTTTTAATTTCATTGTCATTTCATACAGATATAGAACATTTGCACTGGCAGGGCAGCAAGAAACTCTCTTTAGAATACATGTAGTTTAATTTATTATTCATGAGTACTTTCTGTTTAGCTTTGGAAAGCAAATTCCTTGATAACAGTTCATGAGAACTTCTGTTTGTCTTTCTACAGCTTTATATTTGATGAGTGGCGTGGGTCAACCAATAGGTGAGTAAAGTTTCATGCAATGAAATTCCATAAGGTTTTTGAAATATTGACTAAAACACATCTGCTTTCAGTTCTCAGAAAGTGTATTTTCTTAAAATTCATAATATTTTGAGGATCAAAGAACATTATGAAAATAAATTATCTGAATACTTAGGATACTTCTACAAATAGCAGCAGAGAGATCTCACTATTGGTTCTCAGAATGAGAAATGACAGGTTTTTTGTATTTTCTTCTCACTTATATAGAGTTTCAAAGAAAAGTCAGAGAGGAATATATCTCTTTTTGATGCAGGATGAATACTCTTTTTGAAAAAGAATAGAATTCAGTTAATTTTGATATTCCTTATTCAGTATTTTGAGTCTTTTAACATTTTTTATATAAGCTAAAGGCTTGGGGATTTTTCTCCTATTATTTTCAAAATAGAAAACACGTTACCTTATGTAAGGAAACCACCCTATTATTTCAGGAAATTACTCATGAAATTTTAATGGAAAAAACAGTACTCTGCTCCAGTTGTTCACACCCTTCTCCAGTGTGGCTACTGTGTATAGCAGGAACAGTTAAATACCTGCTTGAGCTGGGGTAACACGGATCTGCGGGAGAAGGTAGCAGCAGTTACTGTTTTTACAGCAGTAGCTCTAGAAAGCACCATTCTCCTTTCAGGGCCCACTGGTTTTGACCTGATAGCAACCTCAGTTTTTCAGAGGAGGGAGCTCGAGACTTCTCAGCAACAGGGGTTAAATTGAATTTTGCCAGTTTATGGGAGGAGAGGGAAAGAATATAACCTTGTTCATTCCCAGTGCTGTCAGCTACGGAGTTCATTTTTATAGCAGAGGAGAGGCTGTGGAATGACACCAACGATTCCTACAATGTCTGACCCAACCTTATTGCAACACGTGGGCGGTGAAGGCCATCAGAGCAGACAATGTGTACATCCCCTACCCTCTCCTTTTGCATTGAGCGCTGGCCAGGGGACTGAAGCAAAATAAATGTGGGCTGGACAAGCAGTTGTCAGGGTATCTAAAATCTGGACATACAAAAAGCACGGTTTTTATTATGAAAGAAAGGCTAACTGGGCTGGAGAAGGGATGTGCAAAAGGAATAGGAAGAATCAAAACTTCTCTAGAAGCTAGTGTGAATATTGGCTCTGGAATAACTGAAAGGTCATTCAGACCAAATATAGAGCATCTCTTTGTGGATGGAATGCCTTTTTTCTTGATTTTAATAAAAATTCATAGGATAAAATTAAGACCACAGTTGAACTGAAGTATAAACCCACTCTCTTTTTTCAGCCAAATCTTATTTTTTCACTCTTATTTTCAACTGAATCTTTTGAAAAGAAAGTACCTAATCAGTCTTTAAAGCAGAAAAATATATTTCCAAAGTTTTCTTGTCACTAGTTATCAGGTATTTAAATCTTTACCTCTCGTTAAAAAAACCCAACAAACATTTGATAAGTGTCAGCTTCGTATGCATAGACTCTGCTTTTGGAGATGAAAGGGGGCTATTTCTACTTAAGTATCCATTCCCCCCTGAGAGCGTGCCCTGTGCCCTTGGCACTGGACAGCTATGTACAAAGGTCAGGGTGTCTGGGACCCTGAGGGTGATAAAGTGAACCATGTCACCTCTGTCTTTGTTTCCCTGTTAATCTGTTTTGCCTATTAAATCTCACCTGTCACCCTCATCACCTCCTCATGCTCTAAAAATGTACTTTTGTTTACTGCTTCTTAACCAGTTGTTTATCTATTTGAATGCTTTCTTATTTTATTCCGGCTGTTTCTTTAACATATTTTGGTTAAGGACTTGTCAAATGCTTTGAGTATGCAAATATAGCCTGGATTTCTGTTCTATAAGTATACCTACTGATGCCTGTAGAAAATATTTTGATATACAATGAGACATGACTTCCTTCACAAAATCGGTTTCTTTCATTGCCAATAAATGTATTTGTCTATAAGTCCACTTGTTCTATTCTTTAAAACCGTTTCCACCAATTTGCCTGGCTTTACTGGTCCATGATTGCCCAGATCTACTTTAGCATCAAATCAAATTTAAGCCAGAGGTTGAATAGTACTGTTGGTAGTTAAGTCTTGAGATAACAGCTATAGCAGTTATCGTGCAGTTATAGTGGTTTGTTACTGCTCACTGGCTCATTAGAAATCCCTTTTCAGCATCTTCTATCATTAATTTAAATTTGAAATAGGCACTCTCATATACCACTGTAGACAGACATTCCAGCATAGGAGTTTTTCCAAACTCCTTCGCCAAAATACTATGCAAGAAATGCATTTATTTTTTTTTCTGTTATGGCTTTGTCTTCTCTAAGCACTTCTTTTATATCTCCACCGTTTATTGACCCTACAGATTCTCAACAGGATTCTTTCTCCTGTGTTTTTTATGGCTTTTTAAAGTTGTTCCTCAACACTTTTTTTTTGGTATATCATATATATTTACCTGTCAAAGTTTATGATCCTCTCTGGTTTCTTCATTGGGACATAAAAACTCTTATTCTGCTGTTTAGCAGCATCAGGTTCTTTTGGTTTCTCTTAAAAGTTTTTACTGGGCACAATTTATATGTGAAAAACTTGTCTTTGGATACTCTTCATACTGCCTGTAAAAATTTTACTTGTTTAGAAAGACAGAAAAGAGAAGAAATACCTGGTCCAGTGCAGTGCTCTAACTAGACCAAGAGTTGTGTCCTCCTGTCTGAGTTTCCTGGCTGCCCATGTGATTCCTGGCAATGTGTCTTAGGACTTTTACTCCCCATTGGGTATAACTGAAGTTTTCCTGTCTCCGTTGTTATTGCATAGTTCATAATATGATGGTAATGGTATATTTCTCCTCTTGCCCCAGAATATCCGTTCCCTGGGATCACATCTTGTTGAACTGACTAGACAACTTGACTGATTAGTTTTAAACTGGTCTTTAACATAAGACGCTACTTACTGCTTGGCACAACTTACTCCATCTTTCATACATGCTTTGACTTTCATATATGTCCATTATGCTCTTTCCACTAGGTGTCCTGTATGTTGATTATGCCCATATTTGATATTATCAATTAAAAGTTTGTAGGCAAGGTAGTTAGGCAGTTTTTTCCCCCATCTTATTGCTTAGATAGTGGCAGAAAAACACATAAAAGTTGGTTTTATTTTGTTTCTTTGTGGAACTCTTTCTTTTATGTAGAACTGTTGTTATTCTATGCTATTTTCTATTTGATTATTTCTAGCTTCTATTCTATCCCTTGTATAAATTCTTTTAACTTCCCCCAGTAGCTTTTCTGCACCCATCAGCATTTCTTAATTTTTCATTTTCAGCAACTTTACACAAATCTGGCCATGTTCCTGGGAGGTGAATTACCCAACACCACAGCCTGCAACTTGTAAGTAAGGTTCATGACCCAACGTTGTGGTGAGGAGGATTGTCCGTGAATATAATTTTCAGTTTGGATTCAGGACTTTCCTTCTACACCATGGGTGCTGCTAGCCTGTACGTGTTCACTGCTAGGAAGGGTCTTCATTGCATTCACACACACTCCCCCTGAGGAGTTGCTGATTGCTACATCTGCTGGGCAGTGCAAGATATTCTTCACAACTTTGGATTTCTTAGCTTCCTAGCCGGATGGGCTACCTGTCTCAGTTCATTGTGTCAGTGCTAGCTGATTGGCTGCCTCTTGTTTCCTTATTGTAGCTCAGATTGACCATGACTGCAAACTTTTTTCATTTTTAGCACTATCTTCTCATGGCCGAATCTGGACTGAAGAATCCCAGGCAGACCTCTCTACAAACACTGATGTGCTGCATACGTTCTCGACATTGACAGTGTCTCTGGTAATTTTGCCTAGAATGACACCTCAGAAAGTGGCTCTCCTGTCTCTACTCTTAGGTATGTTGTGGTGTTAAACAGCTTCTTTCTGAAACACTTTTGATTGCATAAGCTATGTGGTTCTGGGTAAAACTGCCTCTTGTGAGGGAGCAGCACCTGGATGTGTAGTATAGTGATTATTGCTTGAAGTTGAGCACATTTATATTGAGGGTCACTCTACCAGAAGCAAAGCAAGCATGGATTAATTCCAGAGTCCCAAAGATATTGTTTTAGGAAGTCTGCAGCTACCAGAGAGAAAGCATCAACTTTCTATTTTCAGAAGTAGTTCCTCTGACTTTGAGAAATAATAAAATCCTGCAGAACATAGTTTGTTAAGATATAGTTCAGTCCAGCGTCACTGCTGAGGTTCACCACCTGTGCGTCCTCTTGGTTGCCTAAATGAATTGTAGGTTATAGAAATGTGTCAGGAAACAGCTTAGAGGGGCATCTATTTTAATATGAGAGCTTGAACATCTGCAATGTGAATGTTGGGAGTGTCATATGTAAGGACAGAAGTTGGACTCCATGATCCTTTTGGGTCCCTTCCAACTCGGGTAATTCTATGATTCTATAATTTACACGTAAATTGTGAAGGTAGAATCTTGTCTCATAAGAAATAATGAAAAATGTTGACCATTGTACATGCAAATGTCTGCAGCAGGACCCTGTTACATGTCCTGTGAACCTTTCTTGGGGTTTAGCTTTGCTTTGACTGCAATAATTGCATAGTTGCAACCTGCAGTACTTGATCTGTTTTAAACTGGTGTCAAAAATAGTTGCACATTTCAACACTGCACAAGTGGCTTTAAAATTTCAGTGGCTGGATTTCATTGCCTGTTGCCTGATAGACACAAATCTTCAAACCTTTTAGAGTCAAATTTCAGGTATTCAGTTTTGCAAGCTAGCAATGCTGCATATTAGAAATAGGCAGATTTTTGACATAAGAAGATTTTTTTTAAAAAAAACAACAAAAACCCAAAAAAACCCCAAAACAAGAACACCTCAAACCTTAAAATGTGTTTGTTTTCTCCCTATTTGCTTTTCTGCTGTTGTTGTTGTAGTTCACAACCTTACAGTCCGGCATTTAATGTTCCATCACAGATTGAACATAGGAAAAACCATAACAGCAAAAACCTCTAGATTTTCAGGTCTCAAGATTTATCTAGTGCTGCTTAATTACATAGATGAATTTACTATGGCCTCAGTACCAAGGCAGTCTCATTACAGTCAGCAGCACCATATTGGGGAATATTACCGTGTTGTTCACTCGAACAGACATCTGTGTTGCATGGGCTAAAGAAAGCTATTTCTGCCCCATACATTGGAGTCTGTCAGAGAGCTACTCAAGGCAAAATGAGCTCTCTGTTACTGAAACTCTTTAGTTGCAGTGAGCAGCTCAGCGTGTATAAATTAACTGGGACTGTAATTTAAATGATGTTGTTGATTATCGGAGATAAATGCTGGCTAAAATGTATTAGAAAGCTTGAACCGTGCTTTCTGTCCTTTCATACTGAACTATAAGCCACTTGCTTAATGAGAACAATTCCCTCAAAATAAAAGTCAAAAGCACTAATATGAATAAATCCAGCAAACAGCTTAAAGTCCAACTAGATGAGTAGATGGGTAGTGTTCATGCTTTATTTACTTTAATAGATTTGTGAAGCTAAGTTCTGTGCAGCTGTTTGAAAATTTATGGAATTCATTTCTGAAACAAACCACTTGGATGATAGACACGGCTGTGATTTCTGCTGTGTCTGTGCCAGGAAAGCCTTTGTTTTTTGTTCTGCAAACACTCTTTAATAGCAGATCTTTTGTTTAGCCTTTTGGCTTCTGAAAACAAATTACTCCCTTTCTGATACCCAGATGATTGTGATGCAACCTCATGATTCAGCTTTAGCTTCATATTTGTTACTTGATATCCATTCCTTTTATAACCACACAGACAGGGCTAGCAATGGTATTGTGTAGCTGAACCATATATTGTTAATGCAACCTAATGCTCACCAACTGCACCTTTGGTGTGTTATCCAATGCTCCTGTACGATAATACTGTTGATTTTTATTGCTTCTTGGACATAGATGTTCTTTTAAAATGTGCCTGAACCTCTGATGGATTTTCAAATGTTTCCAATTTACAGCCTCCTTACAAATATCCATTTCGGGGAATGCAATCCAAAATTTCCATAATCATGTTTGGTCGTTCACGTAGCCATTACATTTGAATATAATGAGGAAAATTGAACATGCTGAAGTGCAAGCATTAATTGTAAGCAAATGCCAAAAAGATGGTTTCACAATAAGCACATCAATATTTAAGTAGTTTCCTAGCGTTTAGGTATCAAAAATGTGTTGGGATCTGCCAGTACACTTGGTAATCTTGGGTAACACCAGGGAAGCTGCACATACTCAATGGCTTTAAGTAGCGCTGTTACTCAGCACACTTCTCGGGATTCTGTGCATTTTAGAAGCAATTACTTGTTGCCTTTCGCCACCTTGGCAGCAAATATCAGAGCAGCTATAATTTTTGTCAGGAGAAATTGTTGTCCTGTAATTCTAAGGAACACCTGAGGATGCCACTTGTGATAACAGAATAAGGACTGACCACATTTTGCTGGGCTCTGACTATGGACACATTTATAGCCCAGCTCAATAAAACCTATCTGCCCTGTAGAATCGCTGTGTAGCCTGGAATGTGCATTCAGAGCATTTTGAGCATTTACACAATTAAAAGCCAAATGTGGACTTTATTGCACGGGGCTTTCACTGGTTTGTTTGCAGCCCCCTAGATACACATTGTGCCGTGGCACAGCAGTGTCTGAAACACAAAATAAAGCAAAGCAGGGCTGTAAAACCCACTTCCATCTGCACATTACAGTTCTAAAGTTGTTAAAAATAAAACACTAGCTCATTATAATGCAAAGCTACTGAGATTCCATTCAAGATTCTGTAAGTAATACAGTTCATATCTCATGGCACGTCATGTGAACGTCAATCAATCAGTGTTTCATTTTCCTTTATACTGTTGGCATGACAAAGCAGGTAAGAGTTACCAGAGTTAATACTAAAACTCTCTTATCTATATCTAGAAACTGGCTCATATTGGCCATGGGAGTGTTTTAGATAGTATTTCCATCTTTCATTATTATCTAGTCCTGATTCCTTGGCAGACTGCCATATCTTACGTATTTCTCTCCTGCAGGTTTTTTCCTTTCTCCCAGGGCTATGCACAGTTTGTCTTCCTTGCTTTTTAAGTAGAAAATACTTTGTTTTTTCCATAGAGCTTGAGGATATTGCTTTCTCACATTTTTCTGTATTATTGTGTAATTTTCCTTCCTTGTGAAAGAAGGCATTGCTTGGAGAGTTCCCAGGAGCTATGGCTACCATTTAAATTCTGTATTGCTGTCTTTCCTGTTGTGGGAAGGTTTAAAGGGTATATGTTGGGAGAGAGGGAAAATAATGAAGGAAAACTTATTCGGTGGAGGGTTTCTCTGTGAGCATTCAGGAAAATAAATTATTCTCTGTTCAAGCATCCTACCAGGTCTTAACTGACACGATAGGTAAATATATGTCATGCTAAGGCAGCTTAATCATGCTCCTCTTTGAAGAAAACTTTGTAACCTCTAATAGTATCACAGTGCACTACAGATTATTTTTCATTAAAAATAGCTGTATTTCCTCTAAGGAGACCAAATAAGTAGCTTTCTTCTGGGTATCATTGCCAAAAATTAGGTGTAGTACACCTTCCTTTCTTAAAATATGTCTGCAGAGAGTGCTTTCAGCCTTTAGCTTATATCTACGTCTCATGTGCAGTTATCTAAAATAAAATCTTGTGGCTGAATGCACAAATATTTAGAAAATGCCTTATGATGTAGAATTATATTTGTATTCCTAAAAAGTTCAAATGAGGTCTTTCACTGGAAGCTTGTAAAAGAACTAGAAAGTTGAAAAATTAAAAAACCCCTTGACTTGTATAGTGAAAAAAGACATTTAAGAAAAAAAAACAAAAGTAATAAATATTTAATTTTCACTGAGGAAGGGGACTACTAGCATGTCCCACAGAAATCTCATCACCTATTCATAAATAGTCTCAGGAAAGGGTAACAGTAGAGAGGAAGCATTTGCTGAATATTACATTATTTGCAGTAGTAAAAATTAAAGTGGCTGTGAAGAGGTGTACTGTGATCTCAAAATAACAAGAAATCACGGGATCAAATGATAAATGAAGCCAAATATTAATAAATGCAGAGCACTTTACAATGTAGAAATTAGTCCTAATCTGTCCAAGTAACATGAAGGGTGCTGAACCAGCGGTTATTACTTCTGAGTTATTTTGGATAATTCTGTGACCATATCAGTCTAGTGCTCAGTGTCTGCATCTTGACTGTTAGATACAGTTTTGTCACTTCTCCCCTCTTAGAAAATCGATGGCTTATTGCATTTTTTGAAGCTGTTCCATACGGTATATGACAAACTAGATAAGAAGGCTTCATCTTGGAGGAGAGGTAACTGAAGTTGTGTGAAACACAAAGTTTGTAAATTAATGAATAGAAAACAGATAGTGAGTATGGAAAGATTAGTAAATATTTCTCCTGGTGGGGAGAAAATTTGGAAGTGGATTGAAAACCAAAAAGTAATAGTTTTTTTTCCCCAGTCCCATAATAAAATTGTGCGACTTGCTGCTCAAAAATGTTGTGGATTCCACAAATTTAGCTGCATTAAATACAGTATTATAAAGGCAGGTGCACGAAAGAAAATCCTGGAAGAGGCTTTAAAATATGAAGGTACAACGTGTGGCTCAGGTAGTTTGAAAAGTTTGCTAAAGGAAAGATGAAATAGGTTTGCTGTGGTTTTAAATTCTTCCCTGAAACCATCATCAGAGATAACAAGCTGTGCTGCATGGGTCTTTGGTCTGACCAAGGACAGTAAAATCATGTCATAATAAAACATAAATACTTTACAGCAGTGACCGAAAATCCCCAAACTCTACTACTGTGTAGAGATTGAAATAGAAATTGATGTGTGCTGTAGCCATTCACATAACTGGAGAATCTGGCTGAGTAGCAGCAGTGTTCTGGATTGCCATGAGGTTTTCTATGCTTTTATTTTTTATCTTTTAAGGTATAAGATTACTGCATTCCCTTTCTGTGAAGACCAGTGGCCTGTGAACCTGGTTATAGTTTAAGTTCCCCTGGAGACCTGGATTTTGATGGCTGCCTTTATAGAATAGCCGTACTCGTTTCTGTCTTGCATCTAGCAAGCATTCTAACTATTCAAAGCCTGTACTTGGCAGTCTGCACAGTGTGGCTAAACAGCTGATGTCCTCACTTAAGCTCCTCCACTCCTGTTTGGAACTGTGATGCTCTAGCAGAGACGTTTGTGTCCGTAACAGAAATCAAAAGATTGTCCTTCTCCACAGAGCACATTTTAGTTTTGTGGAAATATTATAATGAGCTTGCTGCTGTTGCTAACACTCTTTTCTTTCACGAACGCTCTAGCAGATTGCAATGCTTTGACTGTTAGGACAGAGATATTGGTTTCACTGGAAGGCAGTGAGGTATGCAACAGCAATGGGTTTCCATGGCCCCTGTCAGTGAGCAGGTGGGCTGCTGCTTCTCATACTAATTGGACTACTTCAGTCGACTGTGGCTTCATTCCCAAGTATTCATCTGTCAACTCTGAGGCTGGAACTCACAAAAAGATGGTTTACAACGACCAGGTGGTCCAATCAAGTGCAGCTATTGAGGTGTTGAGCGGATTTTTTTGTACGTATCTTCCCGTTTGGACATCCAGTAGCCTCAAAGACTCCAGCTGGAGTCTGAAACTCCAGCTCACCCTAATCATCTTGCAGGTGTCCTAGACAGATGGAGACGCCATGGAAGTGCTTTTGAAGCACTCCTCCTTATCTAAGTACCATCATTTCTACATTCTCAATGTTCTGATACAGTAGCTGGGTTCCTGCCAGAGCAGTCAGCCAGAGAAGCCTTGGGAAAGCCAGGAGAGAGCATAGTCTGTAACAGACATCTAAGTTTTGAGTAAATATTTTCTATTTGCCTGAAAGTCTGCCATCATGCCCCTCCCATCCAATAAAGAAACAAATATTCCAATTTAGCAACAAAAATTCTAAAAGACAAATGATTAAGCTATAGTCCAGGTATTGCTCCATGTCAAACCATCACTGTTAGACACTTATCTGTCTTGGAAGGACTATGAAGGATTCTGTTACACTGTAAACTGAAGTACCTTAACTCTGATAACAAGAGCTTAGCTGAGAGACAAGAGCTGTCCTTCTACCTCTGGTTTAAAACACATCTGTAAAGCCTACTGTATGTAATGTAGAGGTTTATTTTTTTTTCCCATGCGATCAGTTTATTAAGCTTCAAAAATAATCCAAAACAGTTTGAAATTTTTTTCCAAATGTATTTTTAGCATGAAAAAAATCATCCAACTGTTGAAACTATTTTTTTTCAGGCTAAGTATTTCTTCAAGAGTTTGCAGGAGTCAAAGCTTCTGACGTGGAATTTAAGGGCAATATGAGAGTTGGATGCAGATGAACTTTCCCTGCACTGTGTGAGAATAGAAGAGCTAGCTGGCATAAGAGCATCCTCCAACAATGGAGAGGATTGAAATCTATCATCTGAATTAGCCAGAAGAATGTCCTCAGTCTTTGACTCCCTCATCTCACTGCTCTGGGTATTGTATATTTACTCTTTGATGTTGTGCCTTTTCCACAAACACTGAAAACTTCATGGAAAAAAGAAAATTATGTGGTTGTGTGCTAGTGGAAAGACAGCAAAGTGGGAAAGTAACCTGTTGATATATAACCACTAACACAGTGTAGGACTGAACTAGCAGAAAGTGGCTGTTTACCTGGGATAAAGAGTTATTTCACTAATATGGCATCATACAACTGCAAAATGGGAAAGTGATGATGCTAGGACTTGATCTGGCACCGCCTTCACCGTGTGAGCTACTCAGCTGTTCATAGTTATGAGACTCTGCAGCACATATATATACATCTTCATCTTATTGTCTTCTGGAGTGAGACTTCTAAAGACCTATTTACTACTTAGATGACTGGAAAAAAGCTCTAGCAATTGTTCTGCCTCACATGTTACGTTGCAGTTATACTGAATTCCAGTGGAGAAACCAGATTATCAGCCTGTGTTTAATATTCTGCTTCTACCTTGTACCGAGTGTGGCTATTATAATATCTTTTCCTTCCTCTCGCACACATACAAGGAACTTTTTACAGTCCATTTCACTACAGCATCCTCGGGGAAGCTGACCCCCTGACTTTATTTAGACTATGTTGTTCAGTAATTCTCTACTCATTTTGTTGTTAGATAAAGTGAGCAGCAAGCTGCACACATGGCCCACATCCTTATGGAGGAATTAGGATTGTGCCCTAGCCACGCACGGTCCTGGCAATGTTAGCTGATAAATGTGTAATGACAGGATCATTTTAGGAACCTTTATTTTATGTATTCCCAAATGATATTGCAGGATAAGAATCTGATGAGGAATCCTAATACAACTGCCCATGTTGTGAATAACTCTGGACAGCATCCTACGTGTCAGACCCTGGGTAATGTGTCACCGAAGGAAGCTGAGCAAAACCAACCGTACCAGCTTGGCTGGAACAATTGCAATAGATGTCAGACAATAAATGCACTTCTGTCATTCACCAGTCATTAAAGTTCCTTTTATATAAATGTCAGCCAACTTCTCATTACAAGAGATGAACGAAATGTAGAATGTTGAATAAAATGTTTCTCTCAGACAAATGAGTTAATGGACTCATAGTTTTCAGGAATACAATGAACTTTACTTGTCCTGAAAGAGTTTCTTTATTTTTTTTTGATCACAGGAGGAAGGCTGGATAGCCCACTGGACAGTGTGATTTTTGGTTCAAATAAATATGCACAGAGCGATGAATGAAAATTTGAATGTTTTCTCATGGTTACAACAGGATCTGATTTTTCTGTGCTTCCAACACTCCAAATATGTTTAGGAAGATTTTCTTTTTTTTTTTTATTTTATTTTATTTGTCTCCAGACTCAGGAAGAAGTAAATATTTTACCCCTCTTTGTTTTTTTCCTTTTTCTCTTTATTCTATTTTGTAGTCTTCACTGCTATTTGAATTGTTTTTCTGCCCAGACAGAAAAATTAGAGTTTTCGTCTAGACAAGAGAACTTAAATCTTTCTGAAGACAGTTATTTAAAGCAGAGTGTTAGAACAACATTTATCAATGTTATTTGCACTGCAGATCCAGTCCAGGCACAATCAAAACTCTGTTTTTCCTCACTCTTTACTTAGGACCATAGTAAAATATGGTCCCTATCCATGAGTGCTTACAGTCTGATTGAAAATGTTGTTCACAGTGATGTTGTAAAACGCATCTTTCTCTATACAGCCATAAGCCGCTTCTGCTGTGTGTTCACGTCTTCAGAGGCTCCTGATTTAAATTCTCTGCAGCGCGGGGAGGCTGAGAACTGCTGCCTGGATGCACAGAAACCTCACTAATAGAGTGAATGGCATTCTGACTCTGAGCGCTCTTCCATGGTTAACTCATGCCAATATTTTAAAAAGCATCACAAGATCATATTTTGGGACAGGTTTATAAAACAGACCTATCTTTCCGGAACATCCAGCGTGCACGGATGCTTTGTTTCAAGGAAGCTAAGTGAGATGGATGGATATAGCCTGATGACTCTCTCAGTTGAATTTTATAGAGCTGAATTTTTCTGTTTACTTGAAAACAAACCAACTGCTCTTAATTATCGTTTTCTCAATGAGGGTAGTGCAAGCAAAGTGGTTTAGATGAACACTGTATCAAAGCAGCTGTTGAGAAAGCTCTGATGTGTGACAGCATGAGAAGACAGCATTGCAAACAAAGCTGTTAGTCTAGCCATAATATGAGAATCATTGTAGAGATAAGGGCAAAGTTGAGAAGGGTCTTGGGAAAGAGTGACTTAAGTACCTCTGTTAAGAATATAAAGGTGTGTTTTCAGAGGAAGAAATGCTAACGAGCTAGCAGAACTGAACATCTGAGGAACATTCTTCAAGAAAGAACAGATACTATCGGAGGGAAAGACAGAGTTTAGTTAATGAGGAAAAGTCAGCTGTGTTGCTATGTAATGAGAAACTTGTTTGTGAGCTTCACTGGGGGTTGATTTACATCCTCTACAACTTACCGACGTGACTATAATTTCATGGGATATGAATTAGACCAACTGTCATCTCCTTATGTTACTGAGACAAAATAGTTGGGTCAGAGATTTTTGAAGGCTTTTATTGTACTTGGTAAGAACAGCAATAGGAAAAAGAGAGCTGATGGCCTCAAGTGGGCAAAAAGGTGATGTGAAGGCGCAAAGGAATATTGAGTTAGTAGGATAGAAATACTGCAGTACAAAAAGCTCAGTGTTGAGAGCGTTTTGCAGTGACCAGATGAAGGCAAAAGAGGTATTCCTGAAGTCAGAGTCATTAGAGTAGTAGCCAGAAACACAGGAGGAGTTTGCCACTTGCTGATGGTTATTTGGAGTAATAAAGTGTCTACTGGTAAACTGGAAAAGACTTTAGCTTTTTTAGTAGTCGTGTGCTGAAGGGTTAACACGATTAGGAAAAATCCTCACTTGCTGTAGATTTAATTGAGGTCAGCAGAATGTCACTGCTTCCAAGTAAGTTGTGCAGATTTACACCAGTGCAGGTTTGGGACTTAGCCTATTCTCTATATATTTTTCTCTAATAAATAGTACACAGTTAGACAACATCCTTGAAAGGATTGTCAGGAAAACAGACCAAAATACTAATGTACTTGCAAGAATTATTTGTATTTTGCCTCTCAGAGAAATTCTGGAGGAAAGTGCAGTGAATTAAAAAACTACAGTAATTGTCATATTAATAAAAATACAGAAACCACCCCAAAACCTAGAGCTAGTTACCTACTAAAAATCAAAGGTGTTGTGTAGTTGGATCTAAAGCCCTGAAAACCATTATGTAAACAGAAGTGTAAATCTTAAGGCCAGTGTGGAATGACAGTTTAGGCAGTAGCAGGTGAAAAATCAAAATGAAAGTGCTGTGAACATCACAGTGAAGAAAAAAAATAATATAGATTTATCTAACACTTAGCGTTTCCAAATCATATGACTATTAAATAATGAAGAAAGTTGAATTTATCTTAGATGCATGGAAAGAAATAAAGGATGTGCTATATTTCTAGAGACTGAATAGTTATGGGCAAGCTGCTACTAGACTGGAGAGCTACATTACAGAAACTCTATGACTAAGGAGTTATGGGTAATTTAAAATAACTAAGAGGGAATGTGCATTTTCTATCTGGATTTAATAAAAAGTAGCATATACATAGAAGTTATATTGAGCAGATCTTGGAAAACAAAATAATTAAGTTTTGAAATTGAAATAGAATTAACAAGTCATAATTATTCTGCAAAAAACATCCTACAACGTTGATTAAGGTGCAAAATCTTGCTCTGAAGCAGCCTGACCACCTACACAGGGATAAGGAAGGTAAAAGCTACAGAGCTCCTCTTCTTCATGAATGATATTTTTATGATTCTTGACTGCGATCTTTACTTCACAGTGAACCAGGTTTAGAAAGAATTGTTACGGCTGTCTCATCTCCAGAGTAACCCAGCACCAGCCAGGTAAGAAAATCCCCCTTGGACAAGGAGATTTGATATTCTAGCATCATGGGAAGATGAGGGCTGTAGTGAAGCCAGCTCTTGTGCACTGCCTGGGGGCAGAGCTGAAGCAGTCCTGGCAGCGCTCCACAGCCAGAAAGTCTCCTGTGGCTTTAGATTTCTTCATTGTTGACTAGCAGCTGCAGCAGGGTTTCCGTGATTTTGGATTAAGAGAAGTTTCTTGGAATACTATTTAGAACGTGATGGGGCGGTCGATGTTTTGGAGTGCAGAATGTTCCTAATGACTTCCATGGAATCATATTATCAATTTCATTGTCATAAAAGCGAATAAGAACAGGGGATTGGAAAATACTGTGCCATTAATTACTGTCCCCTGCTTCATCAGGACAACAACCTGCAGTCACTTCTATGGAACCCATTCTGGGCAATAGTAAATGAAAGTAAATTTCTTGTTCTGCCATCTCACTTGAAAACATGCCCTAGGAATGTAGCGGTGGAATAGCTAAAACCATTTTTTCTTACATAGCCTTAATGTATGCGTGATCAGTTCACAAACATTTGTCCTTGGAATTATTAGTTCTCCAGTCCCAAGACAGCAGTGCTTCTCCCTTCCTCATGATTATTGTATTGTATTTATGGGCAGCAATGTTTTCCTCTCTTAACTTTGTATGTCTTGTCAAAGCGGTAATGCACAGTAGCTAGACTCCTCTCCTATCACTGTCTTGTTCTTCTCCAGCTATTCTGTCATCTTCCACTGAACATTAATGTTTAAATTTATTTACCTTGACTGTGAGAACCAGAACTCTGCATATTCTTGCAAAATGTAGTTGACAATCTCAATTTTGGGCCTCCCAACTGCTAGTTTTCGTTTTCCTCTCCTTCTCGTACCATGTGCCCCCTCCCACTCCACCTTTTTTTAACCACTAAGTCAGTCTAAGATTGAGTTGACTTTGTTTATATTCTATTAATGCATCATTTTGCTATTTTAGGACAAATTTTTAAGAACTGATCTGTATTTAGTCAAAATTCTTATAGAAAACTGAATATTAAACATAAACTCAGAACGCTATAATTAATAAATATAATTTCACAACAGTATTAGTTTCTCTTATACAGCAGATGTGCAATTGTTTACTAAAAATAAAAACTCTTGAGGAAGAGTAAGATTTGTAACAGGAGGAGGACCTTAGTGGAAGTCCAGGGAAAGAAATTCTGGATAATATGACATCATTCAGGGGAAGTAAGCTGTTTCTTCAGCAGCTCACAGGCCCTTGAACAAATATTTAAAGGAATGAAGGCACTTATTCCAGCACGGAAGAACCGGTAGCAGGAGGGCTGCACATTTTGAGCAGTACCTTGAAGAGATGCACCCCTAGTAAGATGCAGTACCTGGATTTGAGTATAATTCTGGGAGGAGGAAATTGTGATTTTTAACTGGATGGCAGACAGTTCACTAATTAATTCAGGTAGGAAAGAATAACATGACAAGGGGAGAATAATAAAATAAATGAGACCATAAAGATGATTAAACAATCACACAATATCTCTATATTCCTAATACTTCAGAATATTCACGTAACTGATACACTAGTGAAGTCAGTCAAGGCAATGACCAGAGTTTAATGAATTTAGCGTTTGTGTGATGGTTTGGACAGTTTGGCTACAAGTTTCCTTGATAATCAGTAATGATACCTCCCCTTTGAGGGTCAAAAAACCAAAGGATTTTTGCTGAAAATGTTTATGATGCTCAAAGCAAGACCGTAGCCTAACAGGGTTGGAGAAGGGAACTCCAAAAAGATTTGTTGAATGGTAAGAAACATTGCTTTCTGTTGCTGTGGGGGAGATTTTGCTAACTGTCCTGTATGTTACAGATCTGATTTGGTGAAGGCTGGTTAAGCATGAGGCAGGGCTTGGCAGCACTCCTGCAATTCAGTAAGCAGTGCACCAGGTGGAGGACTGTGACCAGCAAAGGGTAACCATCAGATGTGATAAGCAATGAAGATCAAAATGAATGCCTCATTTTCAGCAGTGAGCTAATCCTAATAATGTTTGTTACAGAAGTGCTGCCTTCTCGATTTTCATTTTCTTATTTCGATGGGAAAAAACCCAACTGGCTTTGCAATTTTTCCAAGTGATGGTTGAAGCAATGCCAGTAAATGCAGCAGTGTATTGAGTCTAATTCCTTCCAGTTCACAATTGCAGCCCTTCTAGATTTAGAGGGCAACTTTCTTCTTATTTTGAGACCTCTGATCATAATATTATTTCTTTCTACCATCTAGAGATTGGATCAGTACTTTGCTGGCCATGTGACAGCACAATTTTTGCAAGCTGTGAGGGAAGTTTTGTTCCATTTTATAAAGGATTTTTTGTTGGAAAAGAAAGCTATGTGCTTTATGGAGACATGCTATTGCCAGTGCCCTGATGAACATTTGCAAATACCAGGGAATTGATTGGTTAAATATTGCAGTGCTACGAGTTTCCCACTGTTACAGTTTCCACTGTTACTTGTCATTTCAATTAAGAGCCAAAACTAAAACTTCCACAAAATAATATTGCTAAAACTGACATGTTTGAGCCTGAACTGAAGCACTGCTGCTTCACTAAGTGGAAAAAAAAAAATAAAAAAATATTTCTTAGACTAAAAATACTATGTTGAACATCAGGAAATCAAGTCATATCAACTTAATATTAAATTAATGTTCTTTCACGTACATCACTCTATCCTAGCATAAGTTGTGCAGCTGTTCATGAAATCTGCACCCAGTCTATAGTTTGTGACATATCTTGAACAGATATCAGAAAGGTCCCTGTGTCTAACCTTCTGTTCGTCAATTTAGAACTTCTTATATTTACCTGTTAATAAATGTGTACCTTCCTATATATATGTATTGCAGCAGTGTCATGTATATGTTCTAGCAGTCACCCACATTTGCGTCTCCTTCGTGACCTTTATGCCTGTAAGGAGAAATGAAAATGCACTTGGGACTTGTACGTGTCATGGTCAAGTTTAATCTTTCACAATTGAAAGAAGCTGAGCATATATGATAGAAAATAGTGCAATAATTTCTTCTTATTCTAGAAAATACTGTTCATATTTTATGTGCCAGAAATATCTCCATTTTGACCTGTATAGAGGATAATCTCCAGCCACATCATTAAAGGTACTGAGGGTTTTCCATCACAGGAAGATGACCACAGTCCTAGAATTAACGGCAATCCTCCTTGAGTTTGTCTATGCCTCTGATTTTTACAACTTGTATGTATGCTGATTTTTAAAGTTAAAATATTGTCCTGTTGTTACATTCTTGGATGCAGTTCCCTGTTTATGTAATTACTCTTGGCTGAGAACTAGCAGAAAACAACTGAAACAGATCTGTTCAATTTTCTAAAAAACTCTAGACATGTCACTTTAAGCTGCACAGTGATTTCATATTAAAAACAGTATCGTTGAAAGCTTAAATGAGGATTGGATATATTCAGGCATGACATGTGAATATCAGATAACCATTTTTAATGAGGATGCTAGATCCAACGTGTTTTGAATATTATACTGTTCTTTCCCTTAATCTGATTGCTCTGAAAAATATACATAGTCTATTTGAAATTCTTGCTCACTGATTGTGAACCATGGCATTGTCTACCAGTAATCTCATGTTTTCATCTCTCCAAGAGCTCTAGGTAAAATGAAAGACAACATTTATTTGTAGAACTTGTTGGTTTTCACCTGTTTGGGAATTAAATTCATTAATTAGAAATGAGCTAAACATTTTATTAATATCTGAAGTTCCTCATTATTCAAAAGGTTTGTTTCTATTTACTTATGACTTTACTTGTAGTAGAAGAATAGCAGAATGGAAAGTTCATTTTTAGGGATTATACTTCCCTGTTCTCCTGGACATCGTAATTGTGTAAGGGCTGAGACAGATTTTCTTCTTTCTGTTCTTTGAACGGAATCAGAAGCAATATAACTGATAATGAAATAGCATTGACTCTGGCTTTGGAATTAGGCTCATTCTTACAAGAAAAAATGGTCATTTATTCAGGGGACGAGCCAGTACCAACTGCAGTGATGTATTTTTCTACATGGACAAATGAACTGTGAAGTAAAGGTCCAGTAAAGACTATCAATTATGCAGAAAACTGTAAATGTGGCCAAATACAATGTAGAGAAGCAGGAACTCAAAGGAGATTAGAAAAGTGATGGCATCATAGACCAGATAGCTTTTCAGAAACAACTATTTGTCGGAGCTTTAGAAACATTTATTTAGTATTTTAAGTCTCCAAATATTTCTCAGTAACCTCTTACCTATTATAATTGCTATCAGCCTAGTTTCGAGAGAAAGGCAGACACTTTATATTGCTGAGACTTGGACATTTCAGTGGGACATGAGAGGAAGTGTAATAACTAGTGTGAATAAGGATGGTGGAACTTGGACCTAAATTAAAGTCTGTAGCCTTGAGGGTTTGTCTACATTACCAGCCTAAGCTATTGCTTCCAAGGACTTGTTTTGTATATTGATTTTACAAAGATTTGTTTTAAACAAATCTCTGATAGCCATTGTAAATCCCTGTTTTAACCTTTAATTATTGTCTAGGCAGCTGGTTTTCTGCATTATATTCAATGTCATAAGTATTCTTTTTGTCTGAATTCCAAAAAGCTACTTTTAAATACACATTGTCCTTGTTCTTTCTTCTCAACAGACACACAGTGCTTTTACTCTATAATATTAATTTATTTCAATTATTATGCACTTTGTAAAAATTTCCGTATTTAAAAAGTGAAAATGTTGGGGTTTACTTGTGTTTTCCTTAATGAATCATTTAAATTCTCCTCTAGTTATTATAAACTAGCCTTGCAGTTAAGGTTTGAAGGTTAGATAATGGTTTTTTAAGAAGATGGGGAGGGTTTGAGATCTAACACTGACATTGATAAAAACACAGACAAATTGTTAAAGATGTATTTTTATGGATATACCATACAATTTTTTTATTTTGTCCTTGCTTTTTAAAAATCAAGCTAGGCTCAGCTAATAGAAACAAAGTACAAAATTTAGCATAAGAGAAACATTCCTTCCTCAGATAAAAATGAAGATTATGTTTTATAGCTTTTAGCATACTAAAATAGTATTTTGAAACAAGCTGTAATTGGAGAGTTATCTGAGATGACATTACCAGTGTTCTGGAATCACAGCCTCTGACAGTCCAGTGAACACAAATGGTCTTTACAGGCGAAACAACAGGCTGAACGGAATGAATGCGATTGTATGCACGTTGCTGTGTACCAAACTTTGTTACGGGCAAATAAAGAACATACCTTATATGCATAGCAAAGAATTTATGGTTAATGTAATAAAAGCATGTTTACTAATCTGGATCCACTTATTATAGAAAAAGCATAAAGAAAAGAATGCAATTTCATGAAAATTTCCTAAAAATGACGCAGTTGCAAACGTTAAATGCTCCTTGGTCCCGACACTCTGCTCTCCAGTGTGTTGTGCTAGTCCTACCATGGCCCCCATGGATCACAGCACTGGGTACTTGCCTTCCTGGACGAGGGGGAGGTTGTTATGTGCGCCATCTAGAGTCTCTGTTCTTCATTAAGTGGGGAATTTTGACTTTGGAGGTTTCCTCTGCCTTGCTGCTCGGTCAACTGAGTTAACTGATAAGGATCATTTGCTTTTGTTTTCTTGTGGGTTCCCGATTTCACCTCGTGCAAAATTCTTTATATGTACATATATATATACTCTTTGTTCATGTTGTTATCTAGAAGCCAGTTCAGTAGTCACATTCCTTTTCTGACAGTAATTAACTATTGGTGATTATACCCCTGGAGACTCTAGCATCATCCTCTGCCTTGATTTGAAGGTCTTTGCTGTCATCTCATGAATGTCAATAATTTTGACAGTGTTTTTTGGACATCTTATCTGTGACCTGGGGATACTTAATCATAGCTTGATGTTAAATTTAGTGCATGGACACAGCATTTAGCGTATGGTTCTTTCCTTTACAGTTTGGTATTCATCCTGCCTTTAGAAATTTCATTTCTAAATATCTCTTTTCTCTACTGAAACAAAATAAGCAACTCACTCTCACCTCCAAATCCAGCCCAAACTATAAATCAAAATCTAATAGTATAATGCTTGTATCAAATAATTTGTAACGGCTGCACAACTCCCTTATAATTGTTCCTGGGGATTATCTTTCCTAGAGATTATCTACTTTATGTATCTTCATTTCTACTTCAGGTTCTTGGCAGGTCTGTTTTTCTCTATATTGAATTAATGGTCTGAGATTTCTTTCATAACAATTATTCCAGTAACTTCTGCTTATATTCATTCCCAATAATTTACTGAAAAAATGCTTGTATTTAATTTGCCTTGCGTAAAAACACTCCTTATGAGAAGTAGTGGACAATTATAGTAGTAGTTTTACTAGAAAATAAAAGAATATAAAAGAATATAACAGGTATAGCAACATTTAGAAAACTGATAAGTTGTGTACGAATAAGAACTTTAATCAATCTTCCCAGTGGTGCTTTATGTTAAATAGCACCTCAAATTTGCCTTTTCAAGCCCCAGTTAACTTTGAATTCTTCGTTTTCCTGAAAGGATGTATTTAAATCCTTACATATCCTTAGTCCTCAAATCTGTGTTTCTGGCCTGCTGAGTGGCAATCATAGCTAATAGCTCCCTTCAGCAACCCGTGCCTCCCTCTTTAACTTTGCCTTTGGAACAAATAGTCAATTTAAGTTTGTATTAAATGTGAGTTTTGAATTGGACGGTACAGTACTCTCCTAATGCTAAAGGTATGACTTTATAGCAGTCTTTATAAAGCATACCCCCGTAACTCATCACATGTTCTCATTTCTCTACATTCTGTGTATATGTATCCTATAAATCACTTTACCTTTTATAGTCTCTATAAATCTCAAAATAAATTGAAACATAAAATTGAGGTACAAAAGCAATTTACTCCTGAAAAAAACAATTGGTATTTATTACATTAGCCACTTGCACTTCCCCTTTCTTTCCAGAACTCACTGTTTACACTGTCATCCTCCTTGGTCTATTCTTCCAACTTAATATTTATGTGTCATTATTAAAGAGAAGTATTCTTTCAGATGCTTTCCATAGCACTGTGTGCGCTCAGAATCTAGAGGAAAAGTTAAAGGAGTTTTATAGGTAGCATTCCTGCTGCTTACTTGCAGTAACTTAAGTTCCATATATTAAGAAATTGTTCAGATTTTCTTCACACCATCAAGGTTGGCAAAGATACTTTGCCTGCCACGTATCTTGGTTGGAGAGATTCTGCTGCATGTTTTAGTTAGTTGGTAATAGATGGAAAGATACTTCATTTTGGTATTTACAGCGCTTCTAGGCTGGGTAAGGAGCTTCTCTCTAGCAATTGGGGGTTTTCTGTTTCCAGGTGCACTGATGCCCTGGAAGGGGGCACGCTGCCCTGTATTGTTCTCTCCCTTACAAAGTTAAACTCTCCTGGGTGGCAGCTGGCTCATTTCTGTGGTCTGCCTCTTCTATACTTTGCCCTACCTAACCGAGAACAAGTCTTCTGCAAGTGGTGATCAAACAACTGGATCCTCTCATGAGTCCCAATCATTTTCACATGGTTACATATATTTTTTTACCTCATTCTTAACATGGTCATGCCTATTTACCACAAGCAGCTTGTTTCCTAGAGTAGCAGATTTTGCCAAAGCCCACCTTTCGAGAATCAGGGTTGATGTTACACATATATAGTGATGAAAATCATGGAAAATATGCATATCTTGGAAAAACAGATCCTTTTGTGTCCCATGAGAGTTCATACCAGCTCGAGATCACTCAAACTGATGTGCATACCAGCTGTATTTCTCATTTTCTATTTGAGAGCATTGTGCTCACCTAAAAGATGAGAGCTCTTACACTTTGTGTTTAGCGAATCAGTGTATCAGTGTGCACTTACTGCACTACTGTTGGGCACTGTGACTTCGTACTCCACGCTCTCAAGATTGATGAAGAGGTTGTTGAGTGACATTGACTCTCCCTCACCACTGGTAGTCGCTGCCCTGCAGCTCTCATTAGCTCACTGTTGACACGAATTTCACCTCTTCGTAATTGCTTTTTAGCAGGGTTTGTCATCAGAAAAGCCCACAGTACATCCTAGCTGAGTGCTTTTCTGAAATCAGGCTTATCCTCAAGCACCAGTTGCAGAAGTCATTGGAAAACCTTTTTGCTAACCTTGGAGTTGCCGTTGATTAGCCTCAGGCACAGGAATTATTAGAGTGTCTCTCTGTCTCTTCAGAAAGCAGAACAGAAATTTTCTTTTTCTGCATTTTGAATCTTCCCAAGAAAAACAAAATTTTGGCTCGGGCAAGGTTTTTCTGAACTCCTCATACTATCATCATCAGAATCAACTCCCTCACTCACTGATTATCTTTATAGGTAGTACTGCATAGCATATGGATACACCAGTCTGTTCACGTCACTGCTTGCTAGACTAAGCCCTGCTAATATGCCACCAACTTCCACACTTACTTAAGCATCTGATCAAAGTTCGTTGGCCTTTTCTACTGAGATTTTATCTTTGTTGTTACCCTGTCTAAGCTAGGTTGTAGCCTTCTGGTTTTACATCACTTGGCTTTTGGTCCACCATCCCGCTTTGCCACATTTATTCCCTGCTCCACAAGATTCTCCCCCTTTTCTCAAAATATCAAAATGTATAGTAATTTTCTTTCAGTACAGCATCCGTCCTTCACACCGATCTCCCCTTTTTAATCTGAATGTGTTTCTCAGTTTGGAGATTCCCAGGAATTTTTTGGTACTGCAGGAGTCTTCTGTCAGCTACTTCATAGCTGCTGATCCATTTCCATGTCACTGGCTGAAAATGTCCTTTTCTCTGACTTTCTGCTTCATACTAATTGGCAGAAGAATTCTTCTGCTGTCTGTGCTTCCTACCTGCCCTTTTGCTCCCCAGTACCTCGGACAAATAAAACCAACGCATTTTCAATGCTAATGTCATCTCCTGTTTCAGGAGATAATACTTGCCTTTCTCATCGTATTTCTTTTTTACTTCATGCTGTTCCAGGACATCGGCTGGACTTCCCAGGAGTTCAAGTATAGTTGCTCAGATGAAGCCTGGATAATGCAGGTGCCAAGTTTGTGAAAGGTGAACCATGTGCTTTGTGAAGGCTCTGGCACTGAAGTGCTGCTACATCTATTGTGGTTTTGTGACTATGACAGATAACTTAAGGGTGTTTCTAGGACTTCATACTGTGTATTTGGAGAGTATGGGATCCTGGAAACAGTACCATTCATGAATTGCATAGATTTCCAGTGCTGTACCTGAATTTGTCAAAATTCGTTTCAAGTTTTTTAGCAACCATTGTACATCTGAATTTCATAGCTGCTCACCTGTAACTGGAGATGAATCAAGTCCTTTTTTCAGTAATTTTCCCTTAGAGCCATGAATGCTAGTCACTAAGAAGTGAGAAGAACTGAAACAGATGCCAGAAAACTAAAATCAATTACTTTTTTACATAACTGTAACAAGGCATTTCATCTTAGTGGCAAACAGTGCTATCTTAAATAAGCATTCATTTGACCTCGTGGCTTTGATATCAGTTGCTATTAATATCTATGTAGCACTCATTAACAAGCCTGCAGCTTTCAGGGATTTAGCCGAATAATAAAAAGAACTAGATGTGAAAATAAACTGACCTTTAAGGAAGGGAATTTTTAAAGGAAAAAAATAACAAAACAAAAGGAAAATATACTTAAAAGTTAGTCCAACATAATACAGCAGATTAGTAACTGTAGACATTTAATGAGTGTTATCTTGTAAACAGAAAATAGATTAAAATGATGAAGAATTTCTAAAATTAGATTTTGTCTCAGATGATATATTTAGAATAAATTTATGGAAGTCTTGTTATGTGGCCATAGGAACAAATCAAACAACAAATGGACAACCAGCATAAATGTGTAATTCACGTGGTGTGCCAAAATGAACTGTACCACAGCAGCTTTCATGTTGCTAGAAAAGTGAAGAAGGGTCTCTAAAAGCAACTAATTTCCAATACAGAGCTGATGAAGTAACATTTGCAAATGTTTCTGCTGTGTTGAATGTTTTAAAGGATACTTACCTGTTCCCCTGGATTACAAATTAGGAATTGAAATTATTTCCGTACCTTCCCCCATTTCACCACCTAGCCTGACATAAGTCCATAAGCTATCTTTTAGCTTCTTCCTCTAAAAGTTATTGCAAAACTATTTTTTGATAGGTCCATATATCAGATTCACAGCTGTATCAGAAGCTTGAGTCAGTATTTATTTACATAATAAGACAGTTCTTCTTGCAATACGTCTAGTTTAGCCTATAGAGGTTTTCTTAAAACTATGTTAAACTTTAGTAACTGGATCAACACCAGTTTATGTCAGGTAAACCTACAGTTCAAAAGGTTTCTTCATTATCATTCTTTACCTTACTGTGATAGCTCTAGCTAGTTATTGATGCTGTGATCAAATCTGATGGTGCCAGGAAAAGCTAGAAATTGATTTCTGGTTTTTATGTTATTTTATAGGCAAATAATCAGATGAAAAATCTGTATTAGAGCTTATTGGAGATCTCTACAAGTAAATAGAAGCATTGATTGTTTCGTTTAGTTTGTTTGTTTGGGTTTTGGGATTTTTTTAGGAAATAGCATTAGGGACGTCAAGAACTATTGATTCATAGCGTAATCCTTTTAATGTATTGTTACTCTATGGAGAACTTGAAATTAATCAGAGTAATTTACACTTTTATTTAACGAGCAGCAAAGCAATATTGCATAAAAAGAACAGTGATTAACCTGACAGTCATTAATGTTGGTGGCATGGAACCTTCAAAGTAAGTGGCAGACTCTCTTTGGTCTGATCAGGGCAGGATTTTTCTGTTTGAAACAGGAAAAAGATAGGGGCTTTACGACTAGATTTGATCCAGCTCCACCAAAAGTCAATGTTTTTGAAATTCTGTTTAATTTGATTCCTATTCTGTAGCCAGTATTATATTAAAACGGCTACTCTAGCGCTGGCTCATAATATAACATGAGTGGTCATTGACATCGGTGGACAGATTTCTCCTCTGGGCTTCCTCACCAGATAGTTCTCTGAAGTAACTCTCTGTTATGATGTAAAACATTAAACATCAAAGAGGCAGGATCGCTAACAGCACCGCAATATTGAGGGCATCTGCCTGATTCTTAAATATATTTGGTTTTACAAAAGCCAGTGAATATTGGATCATACAAGAATCAATTTCAATTGGAGAAGTTCAGCACAATTTTTACTCCAGGGCACCATTTACATCACTTGGTGACATCAGCATGATCTCTGATTGCATCTTTGCTTTGAAGAAGCTGCATATGTTGGTTCTATGTAGAATTCATCTCCAGAGACATACAAATGCACCCTGCATAATTTGCTCAGATTATCAGTTTCTCTTTGTGTTTAGATTAATTATACTCACCAAAATATTTCTATGATCTCTGCTTATGCTTCTGGGGCGTTGATTTGTGCACATCAGTTATAGTGGAGGTTTACCAGTTTCAGACATTTGAAAAATATCAATATCTCTTTTCATACCTTAACCTGACAGGCATTCCTGCCTTACATCATTTGAAAGAAATAGCAGAAGCCTAAGACAAATCAGTGTTTGTTTAGCTCATTACTCAGTGTGCTGGGCTTTCTTGCAGAAAGAACTGTGTAAATAAATCCTTTTTAGACCTCATCTTTTGTAAGAGCAACACTGTTTTCCTCCATAATGGCCATCATAATCTCCTTGTGATGCATCTTTTCATGCATCTATCTCAAAATAACAACAAAAAATTATTTCTATAGGCCTGCTGACTGAGGGTAGTTTAAACACTTGCATGATATTTTATAGGCAGGGCTGTGTACTTGGAAAGCAATCAGTTCTGGATAACCTTAGTTATGCTTCCATTTTACAGGACACAATGTACAATCGTAGAGCTCAAGTAGAACAGATGAGCAAAGGAGATATTAAAAGTGCACAATGTAGACACCAAAAAAAGAAAATGGAATTGAAAAATTACTGGATAATTACAGGTCAGAGTATTTCCAGAAGATACTGCTTTGACAATATTGATGTAAGAATCAGAGCTGCCATCATCTCTTTCAGAAGGGAAATTCACTGCAAAACTGATGATTCCTTGAGATCTGTCAGAAGGTTGCACTGTGATATGTTTCCTTGCTTTTTATTTCCCAGGTTTTAGATCGCGCCTTAGCATCCAAAACCTGGAGACATTTTGGCCTGCCCTTTCAGGTATGTGTATGAATAATGGTTTTCATTTGATTTCTTTTTATATTTCATTTGTTATAACTTTGTCAAGATGGGGAATGTTTCCCTTTTCAGATTTTCAATACCAGTGGCTAATCACATGTGAAATACCTGAGAAGGTGTTGTAGTAATAACAAGAGGCTGTTGCAGTTCCCCTCTCTCATAAGACCCTTGAAATCTATAGTAGTGACATCTAAAAGAGTCAGACTGCAGAGGGGTTGCAAGGACTTCTTCCTCTGAGTAGTTGTAAAGAACTAATCAAAAAGAACTCCTTGGATATGAGTTCCTTCTAGATTGTTTTCATCTAAAAGTAAAATACTGGTGAGTCAGCAAGAAAAAAACCCTACATAATCTAAAATCTTTACAATATTTTATTTTTTGAGTCTGCTTCTGGGCAAATAGTCCCACTACACTGGAGGAAAATTAATAGAAAATGGCCTATTAGTGTCTTTATTTATAGATCAAGACTCAAAAGCTCAGTGATTTATATTTTCAATTTGATCACACTAACTGATATAAGGACTAACTGGAAATGCAGGTATGACCTTGCTTAAGCAGACTATATAAAATTCAATGTAGCAGAGCTTGTATATTGAAAAATGTGCTGTAATAAAATGTTTTTGCATTGTGCAACTTGCCAACTATGTCAATACAAGATAATGGTTTAGGCAAATGACAACTAAAGAATAAGAAATTTAACTGGAAAGAAAAACATAATATTGGGCTTGTGGCAAGAACTCATTTTATGTAAAACTATTTGCAATTTGATCTTTAAAGCAGAACACAAAGTACTGAAGCACTTGAAATACAAGGTCTATTGTAGAATAAAAGAAGTGTGAAGACAAAGGAGTAGTCCTGCAGCAGCCTAGACAAGGGCAAGAGAACCCTTATTGGACATAGCTAAATGTTGTATTATTAAGAAAACAGTGTGGTTATTTGAAATAAGGAGCTGATGAAATTCATGTGGGAGGACAAAGAAATGTAAAAATACAAAGTTCAGGTTTAGAAAGTTCATTTCATTGACTGTGGTTTTATCTTCACTTTAACATTTCTTCATACATTCGGGCAAGACAGGAAAGGTACTGAATTAGTGGAAAGACAAAAATTCAGCTTAGAAAATGCAGTTCCTTATTAAAGATTTTCCCAAGGCCCACATGCTTTTGCTGAAAAGCGAAATAAAGGGGTGTGAGCAACTTTGTGCAGCAACACAGGTCAGGAATGTGGGCCCAGAGAATACCCTCCCTGGAACAAACCTCCTGTCTCATGTGAAGCATCTGCAGGGACTTCTGTAGAGACACGAGGTTCTGCTCTGCCTGTACCCTCCACCCACTCTGAGTGGGCAGTTGTACAAGTGCTTTATGTACAGCCTTGTGATAACCAAGGTTCAAAGCAGGCTTACGTTCAGCTGACTTGGAGCCCAGGCAAGTTTTCCTTGTTTGAACCATCCCCCGCAGGCATACCCTTGCACTGCAAGGATGTTAGATGTTTCCATTGTGATTTCCTTAATTTCTCTTGATTCGTCTATTCATAACCTCCAAAAGTATTAGGCAAACTCGCTCGGAGGGATGTTATAGCTCATTGTAGAGATCATGAAGACTGATGAAGTAGGTGGGGAATGGTTTCTGCTATTCTAGTCTACGTAGTGGCTTTTCAGACAAAGCTTGTTGGCCCAGGATATCTATATGAGACCTTTGTCTCTTTAGCTCTTGATGAAAGGACTCCTGGTGAGAGGTTAAGCATTTTCTATTAAGTAGAACCAAGTAAAACCTGTACATTCCCCACAAAATGTGAGGTGCATACTCGTGGCCAAATAACTAATCGAAAGGAAATTTTCTAACCAAATGTTTCTACTGAAGGTGGGTACTCCATTAGGAAATGACTACGGGGATCAAAGAAGAGCTGATTGCAATGGTTTGAGGTATTTTCTACCAGTAATAGTGAGGGTTTTGTCAATCTCATTTTTATTTACACCTCCATGTTGGGAAGAAGAGGACTGAAGCCATTCAGTGCAAACATCTTTCATGCAAGTTAGATGTGTAATTTTCAAAGGGTAATTCCTCGCCTGGTACAGCCCCTCAAGAAAAAATAAATTCATTAATTTGTTAAAATGCCCTAATGGCCTGGAACAAGTGCAGAGCGTGTGATTATTCCTGAGTTATTAAGGGAAGGATCATTTAGATGCAGAAGTTCACATTGCTTCATTGAAAGACTGTGTAAAATGATTGTTGAAATAGGTTTCTGGTCTATTAGGCTTCTCACTAATCTTTTGGGGGAACTTATTAACATGCTTGAATGATAAAAGGCATAAAGATAGCTTTCATCAAGTGAAATTGTTAGTGGTGCATATCATGCATGAGATGCATTATGAGTTGTGTTTATGATGTGAGAAACCTTGTAATAGCATCTGATGCGCTGCATAAATCATTGCATTCTTGGGAAATGATAAATGCAGAGAAATTTAATTCTGGGACAGTTCTTAAACACAGGAAGTCAACGGATTGTATAAAAATCCTCCCTTGTACTATTTTTTGGCCTTCTGCTTATAAAGTATGAATGATGTACTCCATCCCCTTTTCCTGTACTGCAGATCTTTAAGTGCATAGCTTGAATGAAGAGCAGCAACACTGAAATGCTTTGACCTGTGTCCTTTGAGTCAAGTAGAAATAGTTAATCACATGTCAGAAGCGCTCTTTGGGCTATGATTAATCCCACATCTTGAATTATCTTTCAAGAAATTGTTTAAGAGAGTCTTTTGGAAAGAAAATGGGTCAGTTTGCCAGAGAAGATTTTAAGCATCCTGTTTGTTGGATAAATACCTGGTGAGAGAACTCAGCCGAATATGTTTGAAAGAATTATTATTCAGCAAATGAAACCATTACAGATGACTGTTATCCCAGTTTGAAATTTGATAATATATCTTGGGAACATTAAAAGTGGCAGGGAATATAAAGTATCAAAAATTTCTGTTCAAGCATATTTTTCTGTATTTACCTTATTTATGCGTTTATAATGACTTAAAAATTTTATTAGATTTTTGCTTGTCAGTATTTATCTCAAATTAAATTGCTAAGGAGAAACCTCTAATAGCAGATTTCTCAAATTAAATATTTTTATGCGGGCAAGTATGCCTATAAGCTCAGAGCCTGCTCTTACAGCCCCTGTTTACAGTTCCTATCAATCTAATGAGTAGTCCATGTGTAAGCTCAGCCATGAAATGTCTGTAGAAGAAAGGTAGCAAGAGATCTACATAAGCTGCAGAAAAATATTTTAAAGGATTTAATGAAATAAATGAGTTTGATAAAACAGTGTAATGTACTTGACTCATTGGCTTGGGCAGAATACTCCATGTGTTTATTAAAGGACTTACAGTTGCTTAAACCTCTTTCATCTCAAAGATAAAATAGATAATAAGTGTTATTAGTGGTGTCCCCTGCCATTGGATGCTCAACACTTAATTCTGATCTTATCTTCTATATTCATTGATACAGAGAGATTATGTTCCATTGTGGATTTACATGGCTGAGATTTAGAAAATAAGACCCAGCATACAAACAGAAATGCTCTGCTGCTGAAATAAGTAGGGAAGGCATGCTAAGTGAGAGTCTAAAAGGATGTTTTGCCTCAAATATAAATTTCCTCTATGTCAGGAATTGCCTTTTTTTTTCATATGAAATGTAAATTTGGTGGCTACCGATAACACCACTCTGAAGCGTGATCAAATGAGAGCAGGGAGGTGGGTTATATTGTCCATGCGGGGATGATCTTACAAACAGGCACAAAGGTCTTCATCCCTAGCAAAAAGGCAGCAGAGCAAGGCGGACAGACCAGGAGGAAAGAAGTTTGGGCAAAGTCTTCAGTTCTTCCAGTAGTTCTGAAGCTTTTTCACGCGGGCAAAGCTCACAGGGTAGTTTGTTAGTAGTATTAGTATTTACTATGCTAACAGATTATACTAATCCAGCTAGCACAATTTCATCCCACTTTTTCCTCAAGAATTAAGATAGCTTTGTTCATTGTTCCATTCAATGAAGGGGACAAGAAGTTTCTTAATTGCTTGTGCTGTGATTAAAGAGGCATCTTTTGCTTATGTCATAAGCAAAGCTAAAGAAATAAGAATTTACCTGTTTTCTCAATGCAGCATTTACTGAAATTGTTCCAGAGCCAGTTTTATGAATGGTACTGGTTGGATTTTTTTAAAATTACTTTGAAACAGTTTTTTTCTTTGCTCACTACTTCTGGACCACCAAGTTGTACTTGAAATCAGTGTGTAAACAAGGTACAAAGTTCTAAACGAAACTTATGCAACTTTTACTACTGATAGTATAAAGCTTTCACAGGGGAAACATGAAGCAGATGTTGCTTTCCTCTTCTAGCAGTAGTTCCTCTTCTAGCAGTAGCAAGGTCAAAACTCACTATAGCCTTTGAACTCTTAAAGTCCGTCAGGCTGTTTATGATTTTACATACCCAAAATAGAAAAGATGTGGGCATCAGGGAAATGCAAAATGACCTCCATCTTCAGTTCAGCACAAATGTAATTTACAGTCTCCTTTAGCAATTACTAAAAAACCAGCATCTTTAATTTATATCAAAGCCAAGTAGCCTTGGTTCAGCATTTCATTTTGTAGATGGAAAAGGACAGATATTGAAATGCCATATCTGAAAATATGAGACTCTTAGAAGTCTATTTATAGTACCTGCTTTTGACAACTATTACCACTTTTCCCCTTGTTTATTGTACATTTGCTATATCAGTTCACATCTTGTTGCTGATCTTTCCTTTATCATGTTACTCTAAAAACTCTCTAGCTTTACATCTATCAATAGTTTGAAACACAAGACGGAAAAATGCTAAACTGAGGGACAAGTGCAGATGACATATTGCAGATCAGAAAAATGAAACTATTGCTCAAATTTCAAGCTCTTCGGTCTCTTTTATATTATTGCCATTGACTCTCAGAAATATTTTAATAGCCAAGGGGACCAAGACTTTTGATCTCGTATTCCTAAGGCTCCATCTATTCCAAGAATGGCAAATAGAACAAGGAAGAATGTAAATGGTCATACGATGGTTACAGAAAGCGAAATGCAAGTTGAAATCCATCAATGAAATTGAGCACACTGATATGCACATTAAAACAAATTATAGATATATTACAAACAACACTTGCACTATTCAAATTAATTCATGAAACTCTAAGGACTAATCCCTGCTTCATATTGTAGTGTCACTGGTAAGAAGTATGTCCTAGTTCTGACAGAACTAGGTACATTTCAGAACTCTATAGTTCATCCTTGGATGGTTTCTTTAAAATTTAAAATTTACAGGCAGAAGAACAAGCATATTTTGAAACAAAGAAGCCAAACAATGAAACCCAAACAAAATCTGTGTTATTGAAAACAAAATAGTTGTCATATTTTTATTAGTATTGAATTCTATTTAATTGATATACACTTAAATTATTTTGTCTGACTGGAAAGTTTTTTCTCAGAAGATGCTGAGAGCTGGAAGCAAAGCAAGAGCAAACAGTGGCTGGAAGTAATGGGCATAGTACAGAAAATGCTAAATCCTAGAGTGAACATCAGGGAGGCTGTTAGATGGAAGTATCTTTTCTTTGGGCAAGATTCATATTCCCAGGTGAGAAACAAAGATTGAGAGGTAATACTTAAATAGAAGTTAAAAAAAGCCACAAGAAAACAAAAGACATGGAAGCAGTTGCTGGCTATAGCTGAAGAGTTTTTGACGGAGGAGCTATAGCAAGATATTATAGTTTCTCTATCAGTTTCGCTGCCCTAAAGGCTGATCTAAGTATCTTGGATGTACTGAGAATGGCAGGTAAAAATTACAATTCAAGTGAGGTAGGTTTTTTTCCTTAATCCTTTTTCTGCGCTCTGTGTCTTTCGGAGGAATAAATGATGCTTTGTTGTTTACTGAGTTTGGGCTGCAGTGATCCAGGGGTGTGACAGGATCCCAGGGAAAAGCTGTAGTGAAATAAAGTGCCTCAGTGTTAACCAGTGAAGAGTTAGGAATGCAGAGTCCCGTTTGAAGAGCAGTCATAGTGAACAGTCCTGTGTAGAGAGAGAAAGAGAGAGACAAATCTGTTTCCAAAAGGTTGTATCTAGAAAAAAAAAAAAATCTATACAGCACTGGAAGCAGAATATCAAAAATGCAGATATAGATTCAATGTTTTATATTGTAACCTGTGCCATCGATGTCAGTATTGCCTGGCTGGGAGATGTTGAGTTAAACCCAGGAAGGTTACTACAGGTTAGGAAACGCAGAAGACTACAGAATATCTCCTTTACTATTAATTATAGAAGAGTTGTTAAGGTTTTTTTGATGATGATGAAATGTGGTGTATGTGACAGTGTGTTCTGAGAAGGGCCTCTTTCATGTTCTTAGAGCTCGGTGCAAAAAAAAAGCCATTTTGTTTTCTGAGTTTCTGAGGTGTTGATAAGACATAAATATTTTGTACTACATCCAAATGATCTTGCCTTTGTTCCATTTCCCTCAAGCAAAAAGAAATCACTGTATACTGAAGATGGTTTCCCATTGCTTATGGCAATCACAGCTTGAAGAGAAACTTCTTAATACTCCTGTTGTTAACATTTCTGTTCACGTTGCTGAGTGAGGAAAAGACTATATACAAAAAGCCAACTATAACCTTGAAAGTGCTTGCAAAGATTTTTGTAGGTTTTTTGTTCTTAAGGCTCCCGTCAGTATTAGTTGGCTAAGACTTTGTCTGACAAGTGTCATTGCAATCACGGGAACGCAATAGTCTATCTCGCTGTTTTCTTCTTGTTTGGAATTCCAGGTGTGAATCTGGTTGGCTGAAGTAAGGTTCCTGTATCCTGATATCAGCTTTTCTTAACCTGTCAGATTAGGAAAATTAATCCTTGTTTGAGCCAAATGCTTCTACTCACCTTGGATGCATTTCAGCTAAGCTCTGAGAGGGATTTGGGAAAATCCAGATTCAATTTGAAAAAGCAGCTTCTTTTAACTTTTGTGTAGATCTCCATCTGACAAGCAGTGGCACTGTACCTTTCTTACCTTCAAAAATCCAAGGGGAACACTATCATTTTGATTTTATATCTGTCTTGACATAGGTATATCCCAGTTTTGCCAGGGGAAATATATTTATTTCATGATTGATGTCAAAGTTTCCTCGTGTTACCTGCCTGAGGGTGACATGGTATTATTCCTGGGCAGAAGCCCACATGCTAAGGCTCGTAGGACTCCTCTCTGGAGTTTCTTGTTTTAATGCCTGAAAATTGATTTACTCGGTGGTATTAACGGCCTCTTATAGCATGTCAGCTTTGTCTTAAAAAAAACAAAAAAGATCAGACCCAGGAGCAACAGCAGTAGTTAAAGCACTGCCTGTTACTGTCATCAAGAGGCAACAGACAGAGGTTCAAGACAGGGTCCTGTAGCTTTCTTATTGTCAGGGACTGTTAAAAGCAGCTACTCATAAAGCTTTAATTAACCTTGCAAACTGAACAAAATAGTCCTAACCTTCAGTGATTCTGGGTAGATCCCTCTTAAAGTCTGTTTTACCTGTGGAAGATGATGTTTTCAATAGCAAGGGTTTTCAGAAACACCAAACAAAAATGTCTGTGAGATTTGGGCAGTGACCAAAGAAGGGGACCCAGGCAGTTCAGGTTGGGCTTTTTGATGGTATTTCTTTGTGTATCCACAGTGACTAGAAGTCAACCCTTCTCTGGCACAATGGAGCTGGCAAATCCCTGGCCCAATGCAGCATTCATCTGTCTAAAACCTAAATTAGGTTCCCATTGGACAGTTTTCCATATGCAGTTCTCACTGCTTTATGAAGATGGTCCAGAGTCCCAAGTACTTTCTTAACTGGCACCTGAGCACACTGTTGACATCAGGTGAACATACGTCAGGTAAGTAGGTTTAATTTTTTATGTTTGTGCATTTTGACTGTTAAAAAAAAAATAAATCAGTTTTAGCAGTTAAATTTTGTCGTTATTTAGATGTTAATCATTCCCTTTCTTCCTGAAAGGGCAATTAAGCCCAACTGCATTGGATTTGATGTGTTTAAGAGGAGCCAGTGGGCAGTTATTACAGCTTGCTTAACAGAGTAAATTTTTGCAGCAGGGTATGCTGGCCATTTTTTAGTTTTCCCTGCCAATAACACTGTTCTAGGTCTTACTGTTCACTGGGCAATGGACAGCTTAGAGCAAGAAGAAAAATCCCCATTTGTGTTACACAGTGGCTGACTGCTTCCTCAAACAGCTCACACATGTTTTATAAGTATGAGTGCAATCAATGAAATGTGTAATCCATTTTTAATCTCTCACTCTTCCACAATGAATTATCCTGGTAAATTTTACATTGTATTAAAATTTCCTGTTAATAATTTTTTAATGTGTTTAAATGTAGCCTTGTAATTTCATTAACTGTATCTCCCTCTTTGGATTATGAGAGTGTGCTTGATTTACCTTGCCTATCCACTTCATTGTTTCAAGTTCTTCCGGCATACCTCGAATTAGTTAATGACTAATGTGAACTGTGTCAGTCTTTTTAATTTTTGTTCTCATGGAACTCTCTCTTTCCCTAACAATGCTCATTTTATTCCTTTTAGACTCCTGCTGTTTCTGCTTTTATGCTTTTGGAAGAATACTTCTGGTTTTATATCATTATAATTATCTCTGTATTCTCTTCTAGTCTCCAGCCTTTCTGAATAGCTTTGCACATGAATCATTGTTTTTGTAAGATTCTGTTATATTAACACAACACTGTAGGTAAACTATTTTGCTTTAGTTTTGCAGGGCAATGGGTGCAGATCTGAATGCTGTCACAACACTGGTGATTGACTTCTAGAGTTAGTCTCTGGTTTAGTCTCAAGTTTCTATAGTCGCTTCATACATTATTTCATTGACTGGAATGGAAGCTGACCCGAGCCTTTTAATGGAATTATTAATAAGGATAAAGTATCTCATACAAGCAGTCTTGTTGAATTCACCTTGTCTTGATTTATAGTTAATAAAATAGTTTCAGTCATTTAGATGGCTGGTTAAAAATATTTGGAGGTATTGACAAAGTTCTGAAAAACAGTCCTCTATGCTGATAAAGACTCCTGAAAATAATGAAATAGTACTTAGTTTGAAAATATGGTGGATTTTAAACTATTGAGTAAATAATATGAGAATTAGCAGAAATGGCAGCAAAGTACTATGTATTTCTTTTTTTTTGCCTGTTGAGTTTATGGTGATTCCAATCAAATACTGTCACTATTTAAGGATTCATGGACTTTAAAAACCATTGATCATAAGTCATAATATGATGAATTCAGTCTAAATTATCTAAATTGTGAATATATTAGAATCAGGACGGTTCTATGCCAATCTAATAGAAGACATAAAGCAAGGACATTGAAAAATGGGGTTTTTTTAGAAAAATTAAAATATGAAAATCTTTGCTACTGTGCTGGGGAGAGTGTTTTTATGTAATATGTAAATAAATATGCAATATCTTAAATGTCTAAATAATAATAGTTACTGTGCTATTGACTACTGCTTTTTTGATTGTTGGCTAAATTAAAATAAATGTTATAAGTCAGTTAATGAACATTTAGAATCATCTTTTTTTCTGCTTGGACACGCACAAAAGACCATGGAGATCAAGCAGGGCGTGTAATACTGATGTAGCTTTTGCTTGAAATCTTGACAGCTGAGAGAAAAACTCATTGTACTTAGCCTGGTTGCCTAGCATTTTGTACGGAACTGTGGTGTTTTACAGCATCGGTTGTGTGTCCCAACCAGTTGATTTTTGCTGCTTTGGATGAGGAGGACATCCTCACAGAGAAGAACAGCTGTGATGCATCTCTGTGTCACAGCCCAAACGATGCCATCGCCGTTGTGTTTGCATCTCTGCAGCCAGACACAAGGCTGCGAATTTTCGTCTTTCACAGTGTTTATGGCAATAGTTTTGGGGAATGGGATGCCCTCTGTATAAACCCCTGGAACACACTGGTGGGAATAACAGATTTAGGTCTCAGACTACTTTACCAGATGCCCACTCAGCTTTGATCCTGGTTTGATTTGAGCCCAGTGGTTTTGTCTGCAGTTGAAAAAACTATTCAAAATTATGCTCCAGTGACATTGGAGAAAATGGACTTTTCTTGCAGCTTACTGTTTCCAAAACTCTTAGACTGTTTTCCCCTTCTTGTACCTATTTCTGTCTTTCCCTGATAGCACGTATGTACTGGTTTTCAGACAACAATTTTTCTTCAATTTTTAAATTATTCGTGCTAACTGTTTTTTTTTCCCCTTCACAGTTTTTCTGTGCCATCTTCTGTACCACTTCACCAGCTAAATCTCTTGGACAGGGGAAGACTATGTTCCTATGCCTCCTATAATGTGGCTCTGGGCAGCAGAAAGGCTCACACATCCCATATGGAGCTTTATAACTTCAGGTGAGAAAGAAGGAATTGAAGCAGATGAATTTTGAGAGAACTGATTATGTGCAAATGTAGCAGTGGAAGTCTGTGATTCAGATGTCTGTGGGCTAAATTACTGGAAAGGATTTCTCAGTTAAAAATTAATCATAAAGAACATAAAATGAGCTTTAAATTGTTTCTTGACAATTTGAGATAAAAAATTTTGAAATTCTTCTGTGAAAGAAAATGAGGCATCAGCACAGTCTTTGCTGCAGTAAATAAAACTAAAGATACAAAAAAGAGAATGAGTGCTGGGAAGAAATCGCGGCAAGGTGGATTGTAGCTGTGAGACGCTTCTTTCCAGAGAATTAGATTGTCAACCGTGTTAAGTTGTGGAACCACCATCCTGAAGGACTCGTAAGCAGGGGCAGACGTAGGGCTGATAATATGTGTGCTCTTCCCAGGGGTAAGCTGGTAAGAAGAAATCTTAGAAACTCTTTACTAAGGACAAGGGAGTGGGGTGGTAGTGGTGGCTTGTGAACTTTTAGAAGTCTTTAGAGGCCAGGAAACTCAGTTTTCTGTTTTGAGGATTAGCTACCAGGTCATAGAGACACTCTTAAAAATTTGGTGAAGAATTTTTTTCTTTAAGAAAAGCATTTTCTTAATGTTGACTTTGCTCTGAAAACAGCTGCTTTTTCCTTTGTTTATTCCTTGCCATTACACTTCAGATTCTTCCATGGTTTCATTAAGAAGAATCTGTTTTCCCTTGAGAAACAAAATCCACAGAGGGATACTCTTTTTTTTCTCCCTAAGCAAATCTCTTTATGAGTAATGTCTCAATTGCTATAAAAAATTTTAAAGATCATCATCTCTAGTGATTTAACATATTCTCACTGAACATCTTACTTTAAAAAATCAACATCCTGAAAAACAAAACTCTTATGTGCATCATTAAAAGTAACGAGTTAAGCCCCATAAATCAAGGACCTTTCTGAAAAAGTAAAAATAATGAATGTTGGGCTCATTCTTTATACACCTTTTTTTTCTGATCCTGTAACACAAGGCTACAAGTTCTTTTCTTACACGAGATACGATAGGTAGTTTTAGCAAGATTATTGACAGCAAAATATGAAAATGGAGTTAGATATTCTGAACTAGGTTTTCAGTTACAAAGTTTCAGACATTCAAGCTGGAAATGGATATACCTGGTTCTGCAGCTTGTTATACATCCTTAGTTCACGTGCTACAAAAAATTGTTTTTCTTGATGTCATTATTCAAAGAAAGATAGGAGAATAAAATTTGGCATAAACGTGTCTCTGTTGCAAAGCATCTCCACTGACACTGGGACTGCAATGCAATGTCTTGTGATAGTGGTAGATGGGACACCAGAACACACAGTACAGGGAAACTTGTGCATCATCAGTGAAACAACATCTGAGAGGTAGTGGTCAAACACATGCACAGTTAATTGATCCATGAATTACACAGAGCAAACACAGCTCTCTGCAATCTATTTGTATTCAAGTTAGTTGCTTTCCCCTCCTTCATATATCTCTGAGTTTCCTGCAATTTATCTTTGTTGTTACAATTTAGATAGTTTATCTCTTCTATGTCTGCTTTAATGAGCATTCTTTCTTTGTCAGCTTCCTTTTGTTGAGACCATCTAGAGCCTTGCTCTACACTATATGCATACATTGTACCTGAGCCAATTTTTCTGTTTCCAATCTTCCTATGTTTTATAGAGAAGTGAAAATAAATGAATTTTTCACTCTTTAAAAAATCATCCTGAGTTCTTTAAAAATATCTACCTCTTACTGAAGCTGCACAAATCTCTTGGCACATAGATGCAGCTATTATTGCAAACCCCTGTTTGGAGGCTATAGCTTTTTATTCAAAAAGGGGATGACCAGCCATGCTCATGGCTCTTGAAATTTGGCAGAATAGAGAAATTACTCTTATGTAACCTTTGCTTCTGCTGTGGCAGTTTGTTTTGAAGGTTTTTGTTTGCCAGCTATTTACAGGCACAGATTGGGTTTGGATTTCTTACAAATACTTAACTTTTAGCAAAACCAGAGCTCATCTGCTTGGACGTTTGACTCCAGGATAAACAGACAGTAGTACAAGATGAGACTCGCATCCTTCACACACTTATTGGTGGTACGATGAACCTCTAAGCCAAAAAAAATAAGTTAAGCTTCATAATTTGAGGACCTTTCTGGAAACATAAAAAAAATGAATGTTAGGTTCTTTCTCTATACAAGGTTGTAAACGCATTATTTAACAAGATTTGATAGGTAGTTTCAGCAAGATCATCTTGGATGGAACGAAGGCACGAAATCCAACCAGGCCAAGCCAGACGATCAGAAGAGCAAGAAATTTAGGGGTTTCCACAGTAATGTTGGCTAGACATATAGTATACCTGGAAAACTGAGATTTTGATGAAATAGACGCTTATTCTTGAGCTATTTCAGTACCTCTGCCTTTCAGTTCAGTTAGGATAGTGTTTTTCAAGTGTGTTACTTCTTCACTTTTTCTGTTTCTGTGTTTTGAAAAATTATATTCTCACACTTAGCAGAACAGTCTCCAAAAACTAGATCTCTTAGCAGCATATGTATCAATAAGCTTTGAACACTGAGATTTTACTGTTGTTACCTTAAAACATGCATACAGATATGATCTTTTGAAAGGTCAAGTCTAACAGGTATATTTAAATACTTGTCAATGCTAAAATTTTACATAGATTAAAACCAGTATGTGGATAAATTAATGGAAGAAAAACTCACTAAAGGCAGTTAAAAATAATGTAATACCTTATCTCTGAAAGTCTCTAACTGAAACCCTCCAGAAGAGTTAAAGATTGCTAGGTTTGCCAGTGCTAAATCATCCATATCATTCACAGCCCACAGCCCCACCGTTGTCCCCGCAAGCCCTCTAGGCTTACTTCTCTAAGTAAAAAAGACTGTACGCAAGTGCCGCTAGTGTCCCGCATCCTGCATGTACTGACCACTTCTACCTCAGTTTACTGAGCATTTAGTTACCAGTTCTGTGCTTTAAGCCTGTAACAGGCAGTCATTCTGCCCACATTAGTTCTGATTTTCACATTGAACTAGGTGTTTGCTATGGCAGTGTTTGGAGGAGAGAGTTCTTCAGTAGTAGCCATTAAAATCATCTCGACTACAAAAACATATTGTAATTGCTACCATGAAAATAAAAACTAAATTGCTTGTAAATCAAAATTTCATGCAACACTGTGATCAAAACACCATCAATGGATATTAAAAATAAAAGGTAATGCAAATGGTAAACAGCTATGTATATAAAAATCAAGGTGAAAATGCAGTTAATATAAACTGCAGTGCATGAAGGAGAAATGACTCTGAAGATGATTACAGTAGCTCTGATTCATATTTTGAAATAATAAACTCTTGGGTAGTACATTACTGCTGTTCATAAAACAAAGATAAGTCACAAAATTTTTAGCAACACCCTATCGAGCTGCAAATAAAAAAACATTCAAAACACATTTCAGAATTACTGTGATATATTTCTGGTCAAATGCTATCAGCAAAGTTGTGCAAGAATTTCTAAGTAGTTTGTGTTCATCATCACCCTGCATGAGCAGGGTACAAGTAGCAATCTTGGTGCCCCTGGCTTCCCTTGATATATATGCATTTTCCGGATGTGGGACATAGTTCCACCAACACCCAACATCCTTCGTGATTTCCTGGGTGTGTATTCTATGCTTAGTGTTTGGGATTGTGAAAATACATGGGCTGCTTTCCACCCCAAAAGAATAATGATGAGGGCAAAGTTAACAGAATTGTATGGATGTGTTTTAATGAACGGGATGTTATTAAAAATATCGCAGATACCTTATGGAAGAAAGAAGAAAAGGGAAACCCCCCCGGTCCCTGAAATCTAAATAAGCTGGAAAAGAATGGCATAAAGTCAGGATGTTTAAATGAGTAGAACTGTATGTATGGAAAGTTTTCATATTAAAATATATGATTTCATTTAACCAAAATTATTTAAAGTGAAAAGAAATTTTAAAGTGGGAGGAGGCATCAAGACCATTTACTTTTGATTTTGTCATCCACCTGTTTCTGGATGAGAACTGGGGCTTACTACAGGAAATATTTTATGAAGCAGCTTCTAGAAAGATACTTCTATCCTTTTTTATTACTGATTTGCACATTTTCAGAGGCAAAAGATATGAACAGGGAAGCCTGAGTTTAAAAACAAAAACATAAAAGAGAAGTGTAAGGATGGATTGATGGGTATGAGAAGAAACTAAGCTGTTAGTTTGATGATTGAGAGATGGCTGGAGCTGGGTTATGAATAACCTGGTTTAACATCTTCTAAACACCTTAAGAAAGTGAATGAGACTTTTACTCAAACCCCATCACTTCCCCCTCCTCTTCTTTCCTAATTTCACACTTCCCCATATACTTTATGGACTGGCTGTTAATAAAAGTTTCCCTTAATAAATCTTAACACTGTTGCTGCCTTCTCTTGCAAACAAGCTCAAAGCAATTCATCTTTCCCCTGATGCTGCTGAACCATGAACCCAGATGTTAACCTCTGCATTGTAAACAGAAAGTTTCCTGGGGGAGCCAAAACCTTTCAGCTTTCTGACTACTCACTTTTGCATTTGTGCACTCGAAAGTTCAGGTCTAAACCTAAGTGTGTGGCTTGTATTCAAGTAGTTGCTGACAAAAGTAATCAAGTGAAAGACTTCTTTCATGCGGATCTGTTACGTTCGGATATCTTGCTATTAAGAAAAGGCAAGAAAAGTCCACAGGTGTGCTGACCTAAAAGGACAGTCAAACAGCTTCCAGGGATCCTGAGTTGAAGCACAGTGGAGAAAATATCAAGGAACTTAAACTAAGTCTGTGAAAATTTCAAGCTTGCACATTTCAGCACCAAAACCAGTGTCCTTGAGGCTGACTGTTTTCTAAGGTAAAATTCTGTCAGTGCTTCCCAAATGAACTGTTGCATCTGTAGAAGTTTGCAGCTTCCAAAAGCCAAAGAAAAACTAAAGCTTTATGTGTGGGCATGTTTGAATCCCTATATGCCTATGTCTGTAACATATGTTTCATTCTGATAGCTCTCAAGTAAAAGAGCAGTAAAAGTTTTAAGCAGCTGCCCTTTCTGATGGCTGCTACCTCGGGGCTCATCCCAATGCTCATTGAAAGTCAATGACTAAGATCCCATTACCTTTAATCATGCAGGATCAGGGCCTTATATGACATAGTCAACCCTGCTGAGCATTTTTCCAATAAATATTCACTTGAATTAGACCATGATTATGCTTTTGACTGCACTAACTCATTTCTGTATTAGCTCCTTATAAATATTCTGGTTCAGGTTTGCCAGTAACTGGGGATGTCCATGGAAACAGAACTACCTGTATAAGTTAGAACACAATCTTGAAAGCAGGTTTTTAATTAATTAATTAATTAATTAAATTTGCTGCAGAAATATTACCTAGCAAATCAAAACGGAGAAGTGTGTCATGCAGTTCCTGGATTGGGTGACAACCAGAATACTCTGAAATTTAAATAATGAACAGCTCACAGGCAGGCAAAGACTGGGAATGATCTACTGATAATGCTCGGAACAGAATTAATACAGTTGGGCTATTTGCTTACTTGTACTGTACTGCCCTTCTCTACAAACAGAAAAAATAATATCTAACTTCCTGAAAGATAACATCTTTACTTTCTTAGCATGAACAAGGCTTTTTTGGGTACAACCATTTTCCACAGAGGCGACAGGGTCATGTTTTGTCTTAGTAGAGCCTGCTACTTTTTACTGATTTTGATGCTACCCTTCTTAAAATAACTAAATTTATTCAGATCAAAGTGGTTCTACAAGGACTCTACATATGTCACACACGTTATATTATTTCAGGAGGGAATAGGAAAGAAAAGAAAAACCTCAGCAGAATTGCTACAGAAAACAATTTTTGTTCTTGGCTTTGTTATTTTATCTCCTCTACTTCATTGTGGCAGTACAACTGAATGCAAATGTGAAAAACCGACCAATTCCAGACACAAATTTTGTGGAATTTAATTTAGGAATTGAATCTCTAGCTAGAATTTTTTCCTAGGCAATTTGCAATTCAGATTATTTGAAAAAAAACAAACAATCTAAATTTTTTTCCTGGGCAGAGGGGCATTTCAGCTTTATCTCATCTATATGTTTTCCCGGAAGCTGGTGATAAAAAGCCTCTTGTTCTGGGACTGTTTGTGGACGTGACATTATTTCTCTATATCCTCTGGATTGTTGTCTCTCTAGGTTCTCGCAAAGTGCTTTAGAGTTCCAGGGATGTCTTCTCTGTTCTTTTGATAACATGGGTTTTCTCTCATTTTCCTTCTTTTCCTTCTCTGCCTTGTCAGGATGTGCCATACAAAACAGTTCCTGCACAGAAGAAGGGCATCTTTTGAAATCTGTGCCGGTATTTGTACCTTTTGTAATTAACTTAATGTTCTCCTAAAAGAAAGCATTATTTTCTTTTTTATCCTGCATTGCTAACATTTTACATTTTAATCAAAACCCACAAAACCTTTTATGGGGAATAATTCTATACTGTTACCGGTGTTTGATCATTTCTTCAAGGTGATTCTCTACATGAGTGTACATATGCAGCTGTTTCATCTGAAGGGTCCACTAAAATCTTTGTTCATTTTTCAGCTCTGGGACTGGATGAATTTTTATTCTGCTGAGCTGGAAAAGCTGGGAGGAAAGTGTTTGCATTTTAAGTAACTTTTACCCGTGAAGCTCTGTAGGTGTGGAAGAGAGATTATCTCCTTTGTGTCTAAGTCATGTCCATCATGCAGGTCGATAGCCACTTCTCTTCGTAGCTGTTTCTGTGTACTGGAAACTAGTTCCTGGGGTGTGAAAAAGCAACACTTTCTCAACTTCTGTTTGACAGCAAACCTCTTCCCAGTTCCCATAGTCCTGCTCTTGCACTCATGTATTTCTCTGTTTTGATATAAGCGCAGAACTTTTCCCTCTGTATGAGAACTTCTTTTTATAATTTCCTTAGAGCACCTTCTAGCCAATAATTCATACAAAATATATAATGTGCAAGCTGGATTGGTTTCCACAGAAGGAAAAACAATTCTACTTTCCATTAAGCATGAGATTAGGATTATTATAAAGTTACACGTTAAGAAAAGGTGTTCAGTTTTTCATCAGTTATGAAAAAGCATTGAAACAATCTGCCTTGAGTTGGGGGGGGGTCCTGTGGAAGCCAGTAAGAACAGGACAGACAAGCTCCTCTCGGGAGCAATTGCCTTCCTGCACAGGGATGGTCCTCTGAAGTGCTTCTGAAGGTCCCTGACAGCTCTAGGCTCTGATTATTTGATGACAATGACTGCATTTTCATTCATCAACTTGAGGATTTGTTTATATGTAAAAGCAATACACACTGAGGTAACACAAGCCTAGACTTCAGAGCTTTCCCCAGAGGTAAGAGATGCGATAAACTTTGTTCCCTTTCTACCTCTCAGGATGACCTTTCTTCCCCCTCTCCACACCTTCCAACTATGCTCAGGACAGGACATCTCTTGCACATTTCAGTCTTCATGAGTCAACCTCATAAGTGAGCTTGTCCAATTCTACCCCAAGAGTAAACAGTTTAATACTGCACCTGCCCGGCTCATTCCAACCTCCTCTGCAGCCCTCAGCTGCTGAGGCTTTTAGTCTACTTCAGAAAAAGGAGTGGTTTGTTCCTGGGCTGATGCTTCGTGTGGTTCCTGTGCTCCCTTGAAAAGTTGCTCATTCCACCAAGAGTACCTGCAAGAAAAGAGTCACCTTGGTATAAAGTCATAGGTGGGCAAATATCTTAAAAATACAGATGCATTATTAATCATTGTGTTCTTTAGTCACCAAATGTTGAAATGTGTCCTGTGTTTTTCTTTGTTCTTTCTGAACCTTCCTTAGGGTTAAGCTCTCTGTGATCATCACTTAGACTTTCTTTGCACCCCCCTAGACACAATGCATGAATGTTATTGGCATAGTGTTGGGTCACACAGAGTCCAGATGTTCTCAGACTAAAATTAGTGTCTTAGCTACTGTAGTGATCCCTTTATCCCAAAACTTCAGTTTGCTTATCGAATTCAGATTGCGGGTTTGCGATACAGACCTAGCTGACAGGAATCCACACTTATGAAAAAGTCTTATAAAAGTGGTCTGGAGAAAGTTTCCTGAATTTTATTCTTTTTCGGGTTCTTCATGACATGGTACCTTGAGTTTTAAGGCAATTTAGTGGTGGTAACCTACATTTCGGTGTTCGAACTAATCCGTTGAGGATTGTTAATATAATAAATACAGAAAGCTGTTTGAACCTATTCCTGCAGTGCTACATTGTAGATTCCTCCTTTGGTTTTTAAAGAATTTAGGGCATGGATGAATGCCAGGGGGTGTTCGTGGAAATAATTTCATTGACTTTCATTGGCTTAGTATCAGTTTCTTATGAAATAATTGTAGAATATCAGTTTTTTGGAACTACTGCTGAAATGCTTAACTCGTAGAAATATCAGACTGGAAGGAATAAATATCAAGGTGAGTTCGCTCCTTGCAGAGACAAACAGGTTAGATACCACCCACAAGCTCGTCAAGAAATAATTCTTTTTTAATACATTCATGAAATGTTTCACACATGCAATGTTAAAAAACCTGATGTTAATTTCGAGCTTAACTGTACTGAATCAGGACTTGGTAAATTTCTTTGGATTATGCAGAGCTGCTGTCGCACAGAGAACGTGCCTATTATTGCATTTGAGCGAGGAAGTCACATAATAATTTGCAGAAACTTTATTTGCAGAAATCTTAAGAGACATAAGATTTAAAGACAGAGTATCAGATTGTTTCCAGATGCTTGAACAAATATACTCTGTTGAATCTCCAAGAAAATGGCATCCCTCATATTAATAGTCCATATGTAAGTATCTGTCAAATTACTTAATGCTTAAGTATTCTTTAAAATTTCCCTTCTTTTCAAAGAAGAAATGATTGATTCAGATTAAAGTAATACTTTTCTGAAAAAAAAAAAATCATGTCAGGTATTTGAGAGCTGGTAAAATGACCAAATTAAATCTGATTCCATTTTTTGCTTTCCCATGTTCTGTATTTATACCAATTACCTTTATCACCAGAAAATTAATTAACAAGTTTCTTTCAACTAACACACTAGCAAATGCTTGTGTCATATAATTCAGTATATACTACTTTGATTTTTTTTTTTTTTTTGAAGGCTGGTAGAAATATATAAAATATTCTGTCATTAAAATTGCTTCTGCATCATCCTTATTTCCTCCTTATCTCCACTGAACTTAAAAATAGGCACTTAACAGTCCTTAACTGAGGAAAAGATGGGCTTCTACTAGCCAGAAAATATTTTTTTTTATTTTCAATAGAGGAGTATAGAGGTAACCATTTTTCAAGGACATTACTTAATATTTCCATCTAATCGAGTTTGGAAAAAAAAATAAACTGGATATCTCCTGTAATATTGAAACATTATTGGGAGAAAAAGGAATCTCATCTAGAATTGTTAGAGAAGATGAAATGAAAAATCATCTGCTACTTTTTTTAGCAGTATATTAACTATACAATTAGGTCAAAGCAGATATTTATTTTCCTTTCCACTGATTTCTTGGCAGAAAGGAACGTTCTGAAGTTGATGGTAGCACTATGCAAAAGAATATATGTCAGAATTCAAACCATTTTAGTTTAATTTACATTTTTAAATACATTTGCATTTTTAATGTATTTTCAAATATTCCTCATGCAGTTTCATTGCTATTTTGAAAGTCATAATGATGACAGTGATTATTCTTCCTTCACATGAGTGACAATGAACAGCTACCAAATGTTTTGGTATTTTTTTGAGGCAAAGCTGGCCACAGAGGAAAAAAGTGTGTCTTTCAGCCAACTCTTTATTTTCATAATGTAAAAAGGAACTACTATATTGTCAGCATAATTTCTGACAGCAAGGTGGCTTGGGGGTGAGGAAGTTGGACTCGATGATCTCAGAGGTCTTTTCCAACCAGATGATTCTATGATCCTATGAAGTCATAAGAAGTCCTGCAGAACAACTTGTCACATGTCTTTCTGTCTACCATTCCCTGACGTTTGCCTCCCTCAGGACAGGTTCTTCGATCTCCATGTAGAATCTGGTGGAATAAGGTCTCCAAAGACAGGACTTTCGCCAAGTTTCGCAGAGCCGATACCCTTATCCTACAATATCTTCACCACCTCAGAGCAAACAGTGTGTTTATGCAGTTAAAATCCTTCTCTCCTTACAGTCTGCTGAATCAATATAGAAATTTTAAAGAGTTTCTTGTAAAGTTCATGTTTGGAAATACTTGGACCTTTCAGAAGGATCTGTCTCAGAGCACCACTAAGTGTGCAGTACATGCTGAACTTTTGCAGTGGCCTTTAGTATCAGCTGTCCCCGTGGCAAGACTTTATCTATTGCATAGCCATTAATGAGCCTTGCACTACATTTCACCGTCCGGATTTAAAGAAGTGAATTTCAGGCCCAAGTTTTTTAACAAACTAGGAAGCAAGATGTGTCTTTGATTATTTCATGCGTATAATTCAATGTTGGTTTAAAATAATCAAAAAGAATAAGGGGTTTGTTTTGTTTTGATGGTTATGGATAAACTTCATTAAAAGGTCAGGTTTCTTGAGGCCGGGTTCTACACTAAAAGCAAAGTTTACTCTCTAATGTAGCTCTACACAGGTCTGATTGATTGATTCAGCCTTTCAAGTACTCATGAGATGGATGAATGAAATAAAGGGTGTTCCTTGGAATAAGCAGTGGATGGTCCTTTAACATTAATGGCTGTTCTCTCTCCTTGGCACTAAGTCCCAGGATGCTTATTCATATCATGGTTTATTATTCTACTGCACACTATATTGTCTCAAAAGATAGGCCCTAACTTCCCCAAATCATACCAGTGATGATTCACTTTTTCTGTTCCAACCTCAATTCCTTTGTACTGAATGTGAGATATTTGAATGACTTCTCATTTTAAGTGAGTTTTCCTCTGGGTCGTGGACGATTGTCTGATCATTACAAAATCCCACAAAGTTTTGTGGAGTCCCTAAACGGTAAAATTCATGAAGTATCAGCCTAGCCCCAGGTACTGCTTCCTGCACCAGGTAGAAGTCTTCTAAAATTAATTTGAGTTTTTATACATGAAACTGAATTTAACAATGAATATACACCCAATTTATGCTGAAATATACAAGTAAATACAGTATAGGGAAAAACATGCTTTTTAAGATCTTTTGAATATACATAAATTGATAAGGGCACTCTGAAGATGATACACAGATTACGTAAAGGTAAACTACTAGTATCCATCACTTTGTATAAAAAGAAATGTTGTTAATGGTTATATAACAATTTATTTCTAGTATATTATATAATGGTGTTGAATTCTGGTGACAAAGTCTTTTGTAAGTCCCATATATGTGCTAAGATGCAACTTTAGTTTGGTTCTTGTAATATCTACTGGGATTTTAGGTGTATTCTACTCTGCCAAAAGTTAATTAAACACTCATAATGCTCACCTACTAATAAAATAATGTGGCTCAGTGAGTAAAAGTTCCACTTCTACAAAAAGTTACGATATTTTTATTCAGAATATTCATTTTCCTATCTTTTTTCCTTGTAATATTGGTGGCTGTATTTTTATCTCTGTCAGCCATAAACTTTTGAATTTTGTTTGATATGATAAGAATATTGCAAGGTTTAAAAAATCCCACAATTAAAAACCTGCTTGCATGCAGAAATTACGGTTAGCAAATACATTTTTATTTTACCATTCTGGGTGTTTCTGGTTTTATTACTTTTACATTCTTTCGAATGACCTCTTTTTTAGTTTAATGTCATGACATATCAAGTACATTCAGCAATGCATAAAGTATTTGAGAAGTTTCTGAACATGCATAGTTTTAATTAACTGGTTAGCTTTTCTGCCAGCGTCAGTATGTTTCTGTATTCCTGGAGCTAGGTAACCACTGCTGGTGAATAATTCACTAAGAAGATTTTTAGTTTAGCTTTGACATATAGCTAATGGAAAATGGCATTACAAATAGAAATAGGTATCGGTGAAGTTAAATTAATTTTACCTACTCTACTTTAAAAATGTAAACTATATGAATCAGTATATGTGCTCAATTGGATTTTATTACAAATAGGAGAGGAATAAGAGAGGAATTTTTAAATTAAAAATCAACTTCCAAGAGTGCAGACCATTGATGAAGCACTGGTCACGTTAATAGAAGAGGATTCTCAGAAACAGCCTGAACCAGAAATAACATAACCATAAAAATGATGCATTTCACAAAGCAAAACTGGGACAAATATGAAGCCTGTTCTTTATTTCTGTCTTGAATGTAACAGAGTTCTGTGTCTTAGAGGAGATACATTTTGTTCATCTTACCTAGAGAAATGTCTGACCTTTTTTGCTCTAAATGTCCTGATTATGCCTGTGGTTGGCTTTGTTCACACAGCAGATGAGTTCTCTGATTTGCCCACACTTCTCTGACAATGGGGAAAATTCAATTCAGTGCCCGGGTGCCAATGGATCATAGTTTATTTGCAAAGCCTACACCAAACCAAATAGGACTGGTTGCAGCAGGTTGACACAGAGACTTGGACAGACGCACATACGTCCTAAAGGGGTTCCTAATATTCTTGAAGTAAAGAACTTATTTAAATATCTTCAAAGGGGTGAGAAAATAAGAGTTTCTTTCTGAAACGCAAGTTTCTTTTCTAAATATTTTCTGAGTTATGGCTGCATAGAAAATCTCTTGTTGATGAACAGAGCTGCACTTTTATACGTATCAGACGTACTTTACTACAGGAGAACCTTGATTCATATTAGTAAAGTTCAAAGATCTGATCAAGGACAGAAGTTACTTAGTGTTTTAAGCCTAGAAATGCTTTCTGTTATCTTGTTCCTGGTTATTCATAGAACCTGCAGTCATTTTTTTCATAGGCAAAAATTATTCTTTCATGATTTTCTCCTATATGATACTTTTTTGTGATCTCAAATGTCAGCTACAGACATCATATTCATTTCTAAATTGAATTGAATTGATTGTCTAACTGTTCCTTCTCCTTCTATTTATAGTCTACTATCTCAGGCACAGAGCCTACAGATACAAGGTATTATACAAATCCTCCTTTTGAATCTGTTTGTGATTATGCTTGTAGCATCCTGTAACATTACGAAACTTTACAAGAGTTTAAAAATACAATTTGCCTAATCACTAAATATATTGAATTGTTTCTGGACATCGTTAGATCTTTATTTTTTAGAAGAAAATACCTTTATGCCCCAAAAGAATGTAGAGAGTTTAATAATTTCAAATTAAGCTATAGACAAGACTGTGCACTTCTCTGTGTGTGTGTGTGTATATACACACGCACACACATACATGGTTCCTCTTCTTGGACTGTATTCAGAACCCTTTGAGTTCTTCTCACTTTATGTAAATCTACTTGCTGGGATAGAATTTTCTCTGTTAGTTGCTAGATACTTTTTTTAAAAGATATCAGCCAATTTAACATATTTCTCATAAATTAGACAAAGCAAAAATATCTCTTTAGAAAAAAGAAATATCAAGATAGTTTACTAAGCTTTAACATTTTCATCTTTTCAAGAAAACAGATGGAATTTAAGAAAGTATCAATTTGCCATGGTCATGAAAATATCTGCCCCGATATGGCCAAACTGCATTTACAAAACCCAGAGCTTTGCATGTGTGTCAGGGCAGACTGGAAACCCTGAGGATTCTGCCTTCGCTGCCTCTGCCCTGTCCCTCTGGTGTGGGCACTGCTGGCCAGCGTGTGCGCGCCTAACCCGCTGAGCAGCACGGCAAGTGCTGGCTTCCCGTAACCCCTGGGGTTGACGATACGGCGCATATGCCATCCCCATGGAGTAAATCAAACTTTTCTTGTAATTGCTGTCCCCAGCTGCCCTTGAGTGTGTCTTATCCGCCTTGAGCAACACCCATGCTGGAAATCAAGCTGAGTGGGTTTTAAGAGGAACCGTCTCATTTGAACATAGAGTGACCTGGAGCCAGGCCATGGACAAAGAAGGATTATTTTGGAATAGCATTGGTGATGCTAGAACTGAGGGGCAGGCAGGAGCAACTTTGAGCTGGGGTTATAGCAGTGGCAGGCAAGAAAGTGAGCTTTTTGCATGTTAGGGGATCTTGGGACGTGATAAGTGAGTCTGTGGTTAATGACGAAAACTGGGAGCAGTGACATGTAGTGTGAACACACACTTTAAACTTGGAAGTGAGAGGCAACTTTAACTTGGTAAGTAATACATAAAGGCTACAGGTTAACATAAACAGATTGACGCAGACTTGAGGTTGAGAGAGGGACTGTGATAAGGAGTTATAAAAAAAAAAGTGGAGAAGGAGCCAGAGTAGCAGGACCAAGACTGACATTTTACAGGAGCCAAGGATGGGGAGTGGGGATCGACAGCCCTCCTCTTCCTCCACTCTTAGCAGCTTCTGCAGCTCACCAGCATGGCAGCTGCCCTAGCATCTCTCTGTGAAGAGGGCAAAGTTCATCACTCTTTAGTCAGGCAGTCTTAATGCAGCTCAATACTGTGGCTTTGAAGTGTTGTTTTGGGGTTTTTTTTGCTTTACCTTTTTTCTTATTTTTAAATTTGAGCTTAAAGTGCTTGGGTTTAGTGTTTTAAATATCACATTCTGAAGACCAGAAAGCCAGAATCAGTTCAAGAAAGAGGTGAATCTATTGAGTCGAAAACAATGATGGTTATTTAATGTAATAAATTTGATATATTCGGGTAGTAACAAAAGATAGGCAGTCAATGTGTAATCATTCTTTCCCCGTTTGTGTTAGCACAGCCTTGTACTCTCACAGTTGTAACTAATGTCACCATTGAGATGGAATTGTGAGAAGGCTGTGCCAGCCAATTAAAATGTTAATACGACTTCAGGATCTGTTTGTGATCTTATTGATTTCTTTAATGGAAAACCTCTCTGTGACCTTTTCAAAGCATATACTGTACTTTTTACACTTCTATAATCTTGAAAAACATTATTTTAAATTGTCACACAGTAGCCTTGTAGAATTTTATAAATTGCCCCAAAGATGATAAAAACTACTTTGATTTTGTGATAAAGAGCATTAGAGCACTGCCAGCAGATGACAAAAAGTGTCTCTGAAAGTCTACTGGGAATCCTCCATGGCAGAATGAAAATTGCAGTAGAGCAATTAGGAAAAGGAAGATGTCTTCTATTACGACCTTGATATTTGTTGTGGTGGAAAACTTCTTTTAAAAATATATCTATCAAATGTGAACAATTTATAGTTCATAAAGTAGAAGTGTGAGTAAAAAGATCTTTCTGAGATTTGGAAAAAAAACAAGCACTGCAACTGCGTCTGTTAAATCAAAAAGCATCAGGCATGGACTTCATTCCTCAGATATTCAGACTTGAGAGATAAACCTAAAGCAAAACGGGGATCCAACTCCTTTTGCTCTTTAAAAATCTGAACCTTTAGAGAGAAACTAGTTAGTAAGGGGTAATTTCTCAACTTATTCAACATGTTTAGACTGCGTATCTTCATAATCCTTTTGTGATTTTCTCAGAATCTGTATTGCTGTTTGGAACTCTGTATATATACACGTGGTGTAGCATATCATTCACAAATGAGGTCAGCAGTCTTGCTGTGGTATACACCAGCCACTGAGACCCTTGTTACTGGCTCTGAGAGGCAAAAGGAAGCCTGTGGATGGTGCTAAGTCTGTTTATAGACATAAAAGAGAGGTAAACACAGATGCAATCCTTATTGACAGACTTGAGCCAGCTCTGCCCTTTCTGTAGAAAACTAGAGGAATATACACTAATTCCTTAAATCTTTCTTAATAGGTCGTGTACTTTGCCTTATGCTAAAAATGCAGTATCTAGGTCTCTTAGCCTTTAGACTACTCACACTGCTATGCATGCTCTCTTCTCAATCAGATCCTGGATGCTCTTTGAGAATAAACCAAGGTTGCATCTTCTCTTCAGAGCTCTCTTAGCAGCTATTTCTTGAAGCAGTTTTTGCTATTACCTGAACAATGAGTCTCTCCTTCCAGCCCCAGTGTCGTGGTCAGTCACCCCATCCTGGGTGGCGTATGGATAATATAAACCCAAAGGTAAATTCTTCCAATCAAGGTCTACGGTTTATAAGGGTTTTATTTTACCATGGAATCATAGAATACTTTGGGTGGGAAGGGACCTCTTAACTGTCACAGCTTTCTCAACCTTTCCTTTTTATTTTTTTTTTGGCATTACGTTGTCTCTCTGACTGTCTTCCTATCAACAAATTTATTTGCGTGAAATACATTAGTACTACGTGAATTAGAGTTAGACCTTCCAGTTCACCACCTTTTTGTTTTTTCTTATGTTTTGAGGATTTCTTTCATGCTGGAAGTGTTGAACCTGACCAGAAGTCCTAAACTTTGTCTTGATTCCCATGGTGAGTGTTTTCTGGGGAGACCTCATCAGGCAGCCATTTCTGATACTCTCCTCTTCCCGCACCAGACAGTGGCAGATGAAGAACCTGTGGTAGCTGCCAGACTGCTTTACTCACCCTCTCTATTAAACGGTACCATATCTAGTGGTGCAACGTGGCATTGTGGAAACATATTTTCTGTGTGGAGTGAATGCCTGAAGTGAAGATACGCTCTTTGAGCTTTATAAATCTCAGCTGGCATTGTCAGGCAGCCTGTGGTAGCCCAGAGGTCACTACACTTCCAGTCTAGCTCCTAACAGACAGAAATGGGAGTACACTGCTCTTCTCTGTTCTTGCAGTAAGATTATATGAGCCTGCATCAGTTGCCTTGCAGAAATTCAGTTTAGTTTGCTTTTTGGCATTCTAACCCATAACGTAAAATAATGAGCATACTGCTGTGCATCAGCAAACTGGTCAAGGTATGTTTCGCTTGCTGGTGCAGGAAGATGTGTGTGGACATACAGGACTGTAGGGATTATTTGGATTGTGCTGGAGAGCTGTTTGGTGTGGCAAGGACAGAGGTTTATCCCTAGCACCTCTGCATCAATGAGTTGATCTGTGGGTTTTGCCACAGACAGGACTGTGAGCAGTGTGGATGACAATAAGACCAAAGCTAATATGGTAGGGACACCCAAATTTCGAAAAATGTCAGAAATATTTGTTCAGTCTAATGTAAACAAATCTCTTTTAATTTTGTATTGTGCTGGGCTACGTATCCTGCATTCTATTTAGCTCTAAGTCTAACTTGTTGCTGGGAAGTTCAAGGCTTCCTGGTTGAATCAATTTGTGAGGATATGTTGTCCGATTTGCACACAACTGTGCCAAAATTCTGCAGTTTGCAACCTTTATCTCTGTAAATCTGGAATGTGATGACTTTGCCCTATTAGAGGCAGTATTAGTGAGTCCTTTCAAAGACCATCACAGCTGCACCACTGAAAACTTTCTGCTTCTACTGGTTTCCACCTTCTGCTGAAAGATTCCAACTGATTAAATTCCTAGGCAACATGCAGTGGCAACAGAGAGCACCACCTCAGCTTTGCTTGGCGTCTACATGGAAAGCCTGGGGAAAGCTAATGAGCTGCGTATTATTCACTAGCAGCTCTCCACCTGCTTGTAAGCCCTCTTTACAGCTCTTTCTACTTCAGTGGTCATTCATGATGGACAGTTTACAGCAGGAATGAAGTACTCTAGAGTATCCCAAGTGAACAACTGGTGCATTTCCCGTGGGAGGTGTGGTGTGGGGTGCTTGACTCAGTGACCCATCATCTCCGAAGGTGATGCTCAGCTCACCAGATCTATTTGAGGTTATCGGAAAGAATCTCTGATTCGGTCCACACTGCTGTTTTTTTGCACATGCAATGGCTCACTGAAATTTTCTGGTAACTTTGTGTAATAACTGAAGCACAAGTTGGCCACTCACCAGTCTGGTGAACCCCTCTGTCAGTCAAGTAGAACTCCATTAAACTATCAGCTTCTGAGTATTCCTATAAGAAAACAGATTTTTCTCTCCAATATTCACAGGTCTGACAGAGAGCAAAATATTTCCATTTCCCCCCAGCAAACAGCTTGTCCTCATGTAATGACAGTTTTCCATCTGCAAGAACTGCGTTTTTCATACCATAAACCACCTGAGGTGAAAATTTAACTGACTTGCTTTTCTGTAAACCTGCCAAAAGCAAAATTATTTTGCCTGTAGCAAGAACTGTTTTCATGCCAGTGCACTCTCTAACTTTGCTAAAAGTTACATACTTCTGATTTTATCAGAGCAGAAGAATAGCTGTGGTGTAGCTCTTCACAAATTAACCTATTCTACTGTGAATCAAGACTGGTTTTATTTGTGAGTTCAGGTTTCATATTCACTGAAGAAAGCTGTGGTATGTCAAATTATTCCTTGTCAGTACCTAAATTTGAGCTTCTAAATCACAGGTATGTGCCTGCCTGAAATGCAGACCCATTTCTGGAAATAGAGAACTGTAAATATGCATTTTCATCACCTTTTGAAGTCAACATATTTTTATTTAGGTTCATAAATATAAAATTAATTGCCTAAATTTATGCATTAATTTGGAAATATTTTGACCTGAAAAGTCGTATATTAATTACGAATGTTCCAATTAGAGAGGGGGGGACAGAGAGAGAGATTTCCAGAGGAGGGAAAGGTGACATGAGAGACAAAAATATGCAAAAATTTGTTTCTCTTTGTTGTGATGTTTTGATCAACATCATCTTCTGATGGAGTCTGAGGCGAAACTCAATATAATTACTTATTTTTAAATAATACAGTTTCTTAATGTGGTAAAACTGACTTCTAACAATGACTTATTTTTTTAAGCATTGTAATTGTTCTTATACTGGAAGATATTTAATAGAGAACCCTACTTGCCCTGACTTTGCCAGCATCCCAAAGGATTTAACAATCGTGTTTTTAATCTTATGCAGCAGAGTTCTAAATCCTGAAGAAGTTACCTATCGTGTGTCTGTACTAACTTTGGATAGCACGTCTAGGGAGTTTTTCTTCTCAACAGCTTGCAGGTTTTGAAATATGGTGATGTTAAGCACAGCTTCTTTCTTACAGTGCATCCTATTTATGCCAAAATCCTTCTGCCATGATTCCTTTCTGGCAAACAACCCTGTAGTTTTCTCCTGTTATCCATGACAGCATCTCAAATGCTTCTGCTTAGTTATGTTATTCCCCAGGAAGGTTATTCCCCCTCAGAAGGCGAAAAGCAATGACTTCATCCTTTCTGCTGCTGCTGCAATCCTGTCAGAGTGCTACTTACGCATCCAATCGTGCTCAAGGTAGGGAAGCTGAGAAGCACATTCTGTAGCCCTGCCTTTTTAGGTTGCTCCCAACCTCCTTCATGATCACAGAGCATCAATAAGAATGGACCTCAAAGAATATTTTACCTAGTTCTTTACTGCCAGAAGGATGGAGATTTCTTTAATGAAGTTTTATGCAATGTGAAATACAAAGTGAGAAAAAGATGAATACAAGATACCCATGTATTAATCACAGTTGCTTCCTAGGGGAAAAATGTTTGTACCAGTGAAATCAATATCAATAGCAGTGTCTCTGATTTTTTGCAAGGCTGGTAAAAATTTCAACGTAAAATAATAAGCCTTGGCTGCCACTTTTTCTAGTTCCATTTTCATTTCATCAAGTAATGGAGTATGAGTTACAGCACATTAGAAAAGCCAGTCTGTATTCTGACCAGCTACGAACTCAGTAATTTGACAGCTCTTTAAGTCAACGTTATTTTAAGATATTTTTAATCACCATAACATGAAATGTACCATGGAGTATTACTCTACTAGCAAATTAATGTAAGAATGTATAAAAGAGACAGTTAAAAAATGCTGCTGAAATAGACTTTCTTAAAAAATGTGCAGTAAAGCTTAACATTTTGACAGTCTAAAAATTGACAGTCGAATCATCCTCAAATAATACAGCAAGGACTGCCTGAACATAGTCCATCAACAACTGTTTCAAGAGCCCTACAAAAAGCATTGCAATAGCACAAGTTACAATAGGCCTTATGAGTTTCAAGATAAATCAGTGCAGTAGTGTTCACATAATAAACACGTAGACAGATGTCATCATGTCTTGACTTCTATTGAACCAACCAAAATGTTCCCTGAATTAAAATATTTAGAAAAGAATGTTGTTTCACAAGAAATTAATTTAAAGATACCTCTTCCACATTCATGTGTATTATGCACGTAAATCATCTTGAAAATATTTTGAGTGTCACATTAGATATAAATAAAGAGAGATTACATTTTCTGTGTGAAAGAAATATTTGGCTGCAGCTCCAGATTGGGCCATGATTTTTTTATTCTGACAGTAAATCATTTCAGTAGAGATGGAATACAGAGTGTTTCAAGACAGACCTTTAGAGAAATACATAGGCACTATCATCATATCTTTAAATATTATAGAATAAAACAAGAAAGTTAAAAACTGAAAAGGATCATCATGAAAAAGAAGACAATCTCAATCTAGAATTTTTGCTGGAAATAAAATCACTAAAGTATTAATACCAAATTATAAAGTTCACAAGCTTTTTTCATTGTAGCTGTAGGTCTAAATGACAGAATAACGAAAATGAATTTGCCTTGGATACATAGGAAAAGTTAGAAAAGATAAACTTACTATGAGAATCCTCAATAATTCAGGTGTTTTAAACCAAATGAATTGATGCAGCTCATGTCTCAGTACACAGCGCTTATGTCATTCGTATCTGTTTCTTCTCCGCTTGCATAATTTTACTTTAGAAAAGATATGTTTGTTCCAGAATCAGAATTCAGAGGAAGGTCAGTGTAGTTACCTGTGAGTAGAGGTGGTGTTGTATATTTTTATAAAAGCCCGTGAAGACAACACAATGAGCTTCTGCTGTTTAAAATAAAATTTTAATTTGTAGTGTGTGCAATATCAAAGTGCCAACTGTTTATCATTGCAAAGTCTTAATCTGTCAAGTTATAATACTTAAGTAGCTATAGAAATTCAATGCATTTATCACAGTTCCATGCCAGTCAATTCTTAATAATAAAAATTCTTCACAAATTGTTATAACGTGCCATTCCAAATACGTGTAGCTGATCTATTGAGTAGCTTTCCAGCAATACTCAAGTCAGTTTTGAAAGTGTGTTGTAGAGACATTCTTATTTGCAAATCCCCCTTACAGTGTCAAAATGCTGTTGTATGGTGAAAGTCTACTTAGTCTATTTTCATTGCAGGCAAAATAACACACTCATCAGGTAGTTAATTTCAGGTAACTCAGTTTTGTACTTGCTTTTCCTGGTACCTCAAGACTAGGTTTCTTTGATTCAGTTCTTAATTTTCTCAGAACCTTTTATTCAAATATATTTCCAGTATGTCCTTACATAATAAAGTTTTTGGGCTTTGTATTTGTAAAGCTGTCCTGGATCTGGTCTCCTGGAAGTAAAGTTATTTTTCCCATTTAAATAACCATCACATTAATCTCTTTGTCTCCATGTTTATTTTTTTTCCAGTTTTTCTCAGTGTCCACGTCTTCTATTCCATCGCCTCAAAAGCTTGTATTTTCTGGTGACAGATGCACTCTCTGCTAAGACAATGTGACCCCATGGTTCTGGTGCTGATGAGATCCTTCTGGTATCTTCGTTTTGCAACATCTTCATTCCTGTTTTTCTTAGCTTCCTGTGTCTTGCCATAATTATTCTTCTTGCTGTCACTGGGTGACTTCAGAGGTAATTGCTTTTATCCCGTCTTTCAACCTCATCTTCTCTTGTCTTTCCCCCCACCTTCTCATTGCAAATAACGTATTCCTCAGTTCACTTCCAATGCATTAGCTTGTCTCTCTCTTTTGTCCTTGTGTGCACATGCACATTCTGACAAGGGTTCTGTGCTTTTTCCCATCTCATTCATATTCCCTATTTGAGGGTTATGAATCCAGAACTTAAATAAATTCAGGATAAATCAAGAGTCAATGTGTCTTGTAGTGGTTCATGGTCTGGTAGAAGAGATCATGAGAAGATAAAAGTATGGTGAAGTCAGAGGTAAAGCCTGCTGCTTTCACATCCTTTTGTTACAAAGAAGCTTGCTGGCTGCGCTGGATGAGAGCAAATTTTACTGACTTCCACTAGTTAGGACATCATTTCATTTGAATAAAGTCAGGAGAATCTGCCTCTTATCCAGAAGGAAAAGCTGTGATATCTTACTCCTACCATTGCTAGCTGTTCATGCTTGCTTACATTTCTTGTGGAAGTTATTGCATTTCGCTAACGGTTAGCTCCTAGGCATGACATGCTGCCGTACTGACTGGTTGTCTTGCTAATCACTGAAGGAAATTAATGCAATCAAACTAACGGATTAGAGTTAATGAGTGTATCTGTCTGCCTGGAAGAGTGTTGGGTTTTTCTTTCTTGTTTGTTTTCTGTGGTAGAACTAATGTGGACAAATGTTCACTTTGGTAATATTAATAAGTTCACTATTGTATAATCAGTCTAACAAATCATGTTTTTAAAAGTTTAGTCTTAAAGAGCTGCAAATAGAAGATAATTAGCTATGTAAGGCTACAGCAATCACTGGTTAGTGGTAACTGATTGAAAAAATGGTATGAGTTTTCAGAAGCAGTTTCAAAGTGTTTAAGTGGTTATTAGTGTGAAAGTCTATCAGTGGCCTAAGAGATGTATTAAGAGTTATCAGATGGCTTTTAGTGTCTCATTTTCATGTTGATTAGAATTGGGGAATTTTGCAGATAATAGAGAAATATTTCAGTCTTGCTGTTTTTCCTATAACTAGCAAATTGGTGCGGGTAGATATCACTGGAATATAGTGATGTTTCCTGATGTGCAGAAGGTAATGCTTCTGGGTGTAATCAGCAGCTTTTTAAAATGGATTTTGCAGCCACGAGGTGACAAGATATCAAAATAAAGAACTTCAGTAATTTCATGTAGTTTATTTCATGTAGTTTCACATATTACAGAAGGATTATCCAGTAACTGGTTAGTCATTACAAGAGTTTAAAACGAAACCAAACTCTATATGTACTCAACAAAGTCTGCATTCTTTTGTTTAGCATTGAAGAGGAGGTAAAGATTTTCCTACATGCAAATCAACATAATATCCCATTAAGTAAATTAATTTTATCTTAATGACTACACATCTTACAATTTCTGTGTTGAACAAACTGCAAATACATAGGGCCATCTTCTCAACTGAAAAAAGTCATAACTTGCAGGGAATTCACATCTGTAAATTAGTATGACCTAGCTGACTATGTGCCCATTCTCCCCAAAATCTCAATGCCCAATATCAAAATACTTTCACTGATATCAGTTTGTACATAACAGGAAATTCTAAAAAATGAAGTAGTAATCTGCAAAAAGGCTGCCTAAATGTTTCGAGGCCAGGCTGAAGGATAATAACAGGGAATGTAAGTTCTCAGGGACCCTAAATGGGAAGATCTATTTTCATCCTAATAAAACTGAAGTTCCAGAATAGGCAACTGGAGAAACCAAATTGTTTAGTTATGATATAGATGATAAGGAAAAGCCTTCAAAGAAGAAATGTCACTAATGGTAGAATGGGATTCCATAACCTTAAGTCTTTAGATATTCTACAAAAAGAGACAAACTCTCTTACTTGTGAGGCCTCTTCACCTTGATCTGTAGGCAGATACTTAATGCTCACATAGTAGTGTGTCTATCACTGTAACACTCAGACATCTCCCAAGCAATTTCCATTGTATTCATGGGGAAATGAATGTATTCAATATCTAGAACTGAACTGGAAACACAGAACATACAGGAACACTCTATTCTCTCTAAAAAAAGTTAAAAGATGACAAAAGGAAGAAAAGAATGAGGGAAAGTGTGCACGGTTTGGGTCCTGTACTGTCCTCTCATCCCTCATCCACAAACCGGAAAATGTCTGGAGGATTCAAAACCATATGGTGAGGCTGCTGAGAAGGACAAAGAAGATGCTTTATGGCTCTCCTACCACAATAAACCGAACAAGAGGTGAATGAATAAAAGCCCCAAGATAGAAAACTGTACCACTAACAAGAAGCTGTCTCATGCAAGAAAAAAAATGAGGTATAAGGAGCAATGGTGATGGCATTGTGAGCTAGAGATGCCCCCAGTTCAAAAACTAATGAAAACCAGGAAGCGTGGTCTTGAAGTAGAGCCAAAGCAGATTACCAAAGGAATTCAGTGGAAACAGAAGTAGCAGCTGTCATCAGGCAACCAGGAGAGCTTGATTTGCAGGCTAATGAAAAGTTCAGGGAACATGTTAATTTGAGTAAAAAACTTAAAAGCGCTGACTGAATTCGAACAGACCCTTATGGTGCGTTGGGACTGGAGTCTTGAATTCTGGGCAGAGACAGCTTGTGTGGAGTGTAAGCTTAAACTTGTGAATGAAGCACTTATGTATAGCAGGATGGCTCTTTGAGGGCAAGTGTGTCCCTGATGCATGTGCTCAGTGCTGGAATGAAGAAGAAATTGTCTAGGTGATAGATAATCTCATCAGGTTGCTAGATGATCTTGTCTAGGCTATATTTCCCATGAAAAGCTGGAGCAGATGGTCTTTCATTGTCCCTTCCAACCTGGGCTGTTCTATAATCCTAAGCTGCGTAGCTGATGTCCGTGCAGGTGGGAAGAGGATGGAGATGGGATATTCTCTCAGCATATAGAGCATGCTGCAGTAAGAGCTGCCTGGAAATGGGAGCACCTACCAGAGGAGCCAAACCCAAGGGTTCACTGAAGACTGTGACAGCAAGAGGGGATACTGCTGCAAGGCCTTGCAAGCATAGGAATATGGGAAGCTGTAGGAAAGCAGCCAGAAAAGAAGCAGTAGAGAACTAAGAAAAAATGACCTCATGAGTCGCAGATGGAATCCAAATCCATAGACATGAGCTTAGATGTCTGTTCCTATGCTGACTGTTGCAGGTAGGTGATTTTTGAATTGCTTAAAGAATCACTGTCAAAGGTATCAGCAAAAGTGATTTTAGTATGGTGGTGTAAAAGTGCCAATTTGTTGCAAATACTGATTCAGGATCCTGCCGACTACTCCAGTTTGTTGCAGAAAGGAATTTTACACGGCTTTGATTTAGCAGCAGATTAATGTTTAATTTAATGTTTATTAATGATTTGAGGTAAATCACAAGGTTAAATTCTTAGTAGCATTTAATCATTAGCCAATTTAACATTTAACCAAGTGATTCAATGGAATTTATTATAATCAAAACAGTGACTTAATTAAAGATTCAAGAATGGAAAGGTTCACACTAGACTCACTGCAAGCTTCCTAAATTAAAGCATATATACACACACAAATACAGAGACAAACAAATACACACACATATATACCAAAGTCTAGACTCACAGAGGTTAACTTATCATTAAAATTCCCTTGATGAGTTACTAATTTTTGAACACATTGGTATTTGTCAGCAGGTCTTCAAAACGTGAGACATCCACTGTCACTGTGCACTTTGTTAGTGGATGATCTTTAAATCTCAAGTTTACTCTGAGAGGCATCCCAACCCAGGTGGGGATGCTGGTTACAGCCTGCTGCAGTACCGCATAGGATCATTATCTGTAGGATCACAGATGATTGGCTTTGGTCGGTATTTTTTTCCATTTTGGCCACTACTCAGGTGAGATATAATAATTCTGGCATTTTCCACCAGTTATGTATGTACAGAACTTTCCAGATTGCATAGTTCCAATATTGTCCTATTTGGGCTACAATCCAGGGAGGTGTACCAGGAGGACAGAAGGTGACTGACTGTCAGTCCATTTCTTAGGCTCTGGGCTACTTTTCCCAGGCACAGGAGAAAATCCCAAAGGGTGTACACCAAAGTGAGCACCTTGATTCTTCGACTCACCTGATCTTTACAAAGGGTAAGGACACAACAGGAATTCTTTCCCACATCATGCCTGATCTTCAGGTGTCCCAAGGACAGGGCTGGGTGTGTCACACGACCACACTAACCCCCGAGAAGGATGTCGTAAGAAAGAAACATGTCGGTGCTACCCTGAGAGGAGAGATGCTGCTAAAAAGCGGTTTCCTGAGCTAGAGTCAGTAACCACTTCTGCAGACAGGACCTAGAAGGAAGCTGCCAGCTGTTCCCTGTGCCCGGCAGTATTCAGATTCATCATCCAATGATATTTGTTCCAGCCAATTAACACCTCTGTACCTTTAATAAACAGTAATCTATTAAGGTATCTGTTTTTTTTAGGGTAGGTAACAAACCCCAAAAACATAGATTGAGTCATATTTGTATCAGTTTAGAAGCAGAAGAATTGAAGTTCCTTTTATGTCCTGCATCTCACAGGAATTTCTCCTGAACTTTGGGAGTTCATGGAAACAATCAGCCTTTCCAGCATCTCGGCGTGCATCCATGAACGTGCCGTGCAAAGGACTCAAGGCAACAAAGAAAATAGCTGTGCTGCAATTCACACTGGGTCTCCAGTGTGCTTTCACCCTACACTTATTGCAGGACTCAAAGGGATCACAGGAATATTTAGAACATAATCCCCAACCTTATGAGATCTTTTACTTTGTTACCTGAAGTGAAAATGGTTTTCTAGAAGTGATATATTTATGATCATAACAGTTCACATTTCATGGTGAAAGTATTTCAGGTGATGGCAAATTCCACTAAATACAGATTTTCTGTAAAGAAGTTCACATTTACTCTAGTTTATTAAAAGAAAAAAAAAAAACACGTTACGGGAACAGATTGCACAGAAAAAATAAAGATTGTTTTCTTCCCTTTTGTCCTTGAGTGGAAGGTCCAGAAACTGTTCATTTTTTTGAAGAACTGTACCTTTTGGTGGGAACGCTAAGTAAACTTGTGCTCTGTGTTTGGTTTTTAGTATATGAAATGATATAGAAAATATCAAGATATTAGGTAAAATATCAAGTTTTTCAGGAATCTACGCATCTCGTCTTTTTATCCCTTTTCTACAAAAATAATAAGCAGCAGCTACTTACGATTGTTTTACTAGATATCGAACTGTTTCTCTCGAGTATGCTTAGTATGATTTAACATCAATGTCAACATTCTGGCCTATTTTTAGTATAGGTTGAATTATTGTGTGTGAATTATGTTTTCTGGAAGATATGATATTACATTGTGGTTTAAATCGATAATAGGTGCTGTTTATAGGAACTGCAAGAATCTACATGAAGTACCAAAAATCTGTATTATCAGGAGAAACAGCAGCGTCTTCTAAGAGCAAAGAAACCCCGCTTTTAAGAAATAAGTATGAAACACCTTAAATAAGCCCTGTGCGAAACACTGGGTGCACGCTTCCGTGCACAAGTCAACTTGAGAGGAGGAGAAGCAGTAAAGGAACCTCCGCGGGACTGAAACATTCAGTGAGCACAGGTACATTCCTGAATTAGCAGATCTGTATGAATATTTGAATACTGTCACGGAGTTGCGGGACTGACATTAAGCTATGTTCCTGTGCTATTTAACCTGCTTACTCGTTAGACTCGGCATACAGTTGGCATTGCAGAGTGCTCCAGTCTAGGGAGAGTTCTTATGTGTGCTTTAAATCCAGCCTTATTTAGGAGGTTTAAATCCCGATCATTTCAGCGAGAAAAAAGTGTTAAGTTTTAGTATTCTTAAAGCCTACAGTTGTAATTACTGGAAATGGTTATTAAAGGAGGTTGCATTCCTTATGTTAACATTATCTTGTGATAAAATATAATTACAGTCAAGTAGTATTAGAAGAAATTATTGCACTTCAGTTCCACAAGTGAAAGAGGTGGTAATGAGAAGGTGTATTAGTTGAAATTACAACAGAAAAAAAATGATAAGTGCAACAGCAAAGGATTTTCATTTTAAAATAGACTTCTTCGTAACCAAGTATTTTTCTCATGTACTTGTTAGCTACCTGCTTTGGGGAGGGTATGATATTTTTTTAAATGGTTTTATAGTGACAGGTAGGGCAATTAATTTTTTTCTTCTGAGATTAACTAGATAGTGTTTTAAGTAGGAAAACTTGATTTCTATCTCAGTTTTCAAATTTTTCTGTTGAAATGAAACTGTTTCAGAATAAGGTCTTGTTCTACACCAAGAATCAAATGTTGTGTTTTTTTAATTTAGTATTAGTAACATAAAAATATGAGTAAAATTACATAGATAATATGGGATAATTTGCAAAATACTGTATTCTGTAGTAATTTGGTTTTCTGGAAAAGCATTTCGATCTAAGGAGTTTTCGATAGAGAGGGGGAAGAGGACTAACGTGCATTTTCCTGTCATTAACTGAGCAGCAAGGTTCATTTAAGCACACAAAAAATTCTATTTTCTCTCATGCCTAGATAATAAAGCCAATCAAAATAAGGTGTATTTTAAACAAAATAAGGTATATTTTAAAAAAATGAATGCATTGGAAATGTTTTATTCTACAGACATGCATCCATGTTTGGTTTCTATTTCTTTCTTTATTGCTCTTAATGAGTGTTATTCCATGAAAGATATTCCAGGCACATTATGATTAAGTAATTTTTTTGTTGTTGTTTAAATTTCATGTCTCAACTATTTTTATACATAGCATGATGGAAAATCTTCATACTTCCATCCAACCGTATGTATTCCATAACAGCAAAACAGTTCACAGAATAGATGGTGTCCCATTGCTATTTGAGTGGAAGAGATACTTTATTGCAAACTGGGCATTTTTTACTAAGTTTTCAGTTAAATGGTAAATATGAGAAATTTCATTCTTTTCTTAATTACACTGATTTGACTCCTGAGTGTGAACATCCTGTCCACACATGCAGTACGTGACCACAATAGAAGTAATGCTTTATATTTTTCCAGCAGCCTTCAGCTTTATATGCTATTGTCATATTTAAATGATGTTCCACAACTGTACGTATAGAGAGGGGAAACTGACTTTGTATTTTTAATAGTATTTTGGACAAGGAAAGAATATAAATAATAGGAAAGTTTTTCTCAGTCCATCCGTGCACTCCATATTTGAGACAAAAAATCCCATCTTGCACCTCTTCTCATGTCTTTTAACACTTTTTCTGTTCATTACTACAGAAGGAACATTCAGCAGATCTTCATGACATTCAGTAAATTAAATCTAGGGTTTCACTGAAATTTGTGTACATGTTTAATTTGGGTCCCTCTGTATTTACATATTATGGTGATGTTTCCTCCCATTTTCCCTAGATAAAGTACAATTCTAAATCAAATATTTTCTGCTACAAACAAGGTAAAAAGAAGTCCACTGTAGACTGAAAATTTCAAAATGGAAAAAAATTGTTAAATAACTTTTTTTGGGCACTTGACCAGTTGTCTTGAAATGTTAAGGAAATTTTAAGGAAATTTGTCCTTATTATTCAAAGAGAAGCTAGTGCTTTATAAGTGTAATATCAGTCTGAAGGTAACACAGGGAGAAAAATTGGAAGTTAAAATGTCAGAGACACTTAGCAAGTTCTCCATAGGAAATCCATTCTCTGATTAAATTCTGAGCCGTCAGAGCTTTGTATGTTCAACATGCTTTTAAGCCAGATTTATGACACTGTGTCAAAAGGGCCTGCTTAAAAGCCAAACCTAGGACAGCATTGTTAGCTTTATTTTAATTAGCATTTCTTTCTTGAAAGCCCTAAGATACTGGTAAGTGTTTCAATATTCGCAAGCCAGGCTGTATCTGTAAGACTGAAGAACCGAAGCGGAAAACTGGGAACCTTTAATGGTCTTTAAAACATTATCTAAATCACCAAGCTCTTAACTGAGTGTGAAGTGTATTTAAGATACTTGAAGTCTGATGCTGGTATTTTAGTAACAAAAGTGAGTGGCAACCGCGATTTGAGGGGAGCCCTGGAGCACGGAGCGAGCTGCAGTCATTTTGCTGCTCTATAGGACTGACTGACCCGCAAGTTCTCATTTTCTCTTGAGTGCTCAGTATTTACAACCCGGCTTTGGTTTTCCCAGTGATCTTTAAGAGCTGATCAAGGAAAACAAATGTGAATTGTGATATTAGACTAGGTACAACTGAATAAAAGCCTCTTTCATCAATGCCTGGTAAATCCCTGTCCTGTGATGGCATTTCAGTCCCTTTGAGTTCCTTAAGGAAACAGCAGATATTGCAGCAATGGGAATTTTTCAACTTAAGTGACAGAACATTGTCAAAAACCCCCTAACAATACTTAAAGCTGAGGAATGTCTTTTCCGTTTCACTTGGGAAAAGAAAGATGATTAGGTTACGTTCCTTTTTGCTGTTTTTTAATGCCCCTGCCGCCACTGAATTGTGGCGTTACTTTTGCTTAGTTTTTCTTGTATATGCACCACAGTTCTATTTCTAGATGTGAGAAGAAATAAAACCCAGGCTTTCTAGTCCTCTTTTTACACCTGTTCTGTAACAAAATTATTTTTTGCATGTATACAACTTCGTTATTTCTGCAGCGTTGTACTTGTAAATAAATTATGATCACCGAAAGAGTATTTCCATTGCTAATCAGATTAGAAATACCTTTGCTGTCAGATACAAATTATTCATTGCTTTTCTTGGATCATCTCTTGAGCAGAAAAACTTGTGTCTTTTTAATTCTGATAATAGCTAACAAAACTTCCTACATGCAATTTTTTTTATTTGAAGTTTTTTGTCCACTGTTTAATTTTTTATGAATTCTGAATTTGAACTATTTTGGGGGTTGCGGTGTTGTTGGGTTTTGGGAAGGGGGTTTTTTTTGTGATTTGTTTTGTTTTAAAGCAGCTGAATTCAGTATGCAGTGTTATATGTAATACTCCATAGCATCTAATTTACTACAATACATGTAGTAAAGACTACCTTTCCACCATGTGCTTCAGCTGTCTAATGTAACAAGGCCCTGAGACATCCTGAGCTCACAGGGATGATGGCCATAAAGCATAATAATAATATTAATAATAATAACTTACAAGAGAAAAGTGATAGTGAATATAATGTAAAGATGACATAAAATCACTAGTCTTAAATAACAAGTCTATTTCTCTAAAATACAACTCAAAGCTCTTCTAAACATCCATTTACCGGATTTACTAAGCATATAAGAATATAAACTCATTAATCCACTGAAAACCAGTGATGGAGTTGAAAAATGCAACTGGCAAAGTCTAGATTGCACCAGTCTCATAATGAAATTATACGGCTTCTGCAGAGGGAAATCGGTGATGTAGTAAACATGTAATGTAACATAGTATTAAACCAGTCACAGAGATAGGGGAGTCTATTTTCAGCATCAGATATTTGCTACATTTCTTTGCTGTATTTTTTTTTATTATTATTTTTCCTCTACTTCTCCATAAAATAACTTACCCTCTTTTTTCCTTTTTGACAGAGATGAATTTTGGACTTTTCTTTATGACGTACTTTCTGATATTCTTAGTGGGAGCTTTAACATTCTTTGAAATTTTTTCTCAGAATTGCAAGACTTGAGTTGTGTTTAGTTCTGTTTCCTTTGTGTTTCGAATACTTCTATATGCTGTAAAGTACAAGCGTTTCAGTTTCTTGGTACTCCCTGGTTCACATTCATCAGATAATTAATGACTGTTTGGGCAGACTGTTGGCATATTGCGGTTCATAGATACACCTATGAAGGTGCAACTGCTGGACAAGTATTTGTTGGAATAGTTTAGATTTAGTCTTTTCATTTCTTTAAGAAAATAAAAAAGGAAAAAATCCTACAAGTCTACGGAGCAAAGACTTACTGACTTGATCCGAACCTCTTAGACCAGAGCATAAACATGTTGTGCAGCATTCTCATGTCAGTCAGGGTAGAACAAAGCTTTTGGGGATTATCCTCTAATTCCAAGACTTTATTCCTATAACCAAACTAGTAAACTGAATTATGTTTGCTTCCTTATGTTGAAGCTTATGATTTATTTCAGTTTCAACTTTGTGGAATAATAGAATTTCTCACTGGTACCGCTTGTGTATAAATCCTTACAACCCAAAAGTAGTAAAGGATACAGCTAGTGTTTAAATTCATTCACATTCATGTTTGCAAACAACAGGATGGTATCAGACAGCATGTGCTAAACTGGTACAGTGGAGGGGATTAAGTGATTACTTGGCTTTGGAAAATTGAACATGTATGGTTTAAAGGATCACTAGTATTTAGAGGAATGTGTTTTGACTGTAGAATACTTTGCTTCCCACTCTTCCTTCTGAGCCTCCCATAAAATTTAAATATAGGAGCAATAAAGTGTATTACAATAAAAACTCTTCATACTTTCCCCTTTCTGTACAGTGGACATGGATCACATTGACTGGACAATTGATTGCCATGAATAAAAGCTGATCTGTAAAGCCCAAGCGAATAATTCAAACCAGTTATTTATGGTGTCTAGCTGTTTCAAACTTCAGTTCGGTAATACAGGCTACATCCAGCTGCTAATTAATATTCTGATAATCAAAATAGATAAGTTTGTAGCATGAAGGCACCACGGAGTCTGCTTTCAATCAGCTTATTCAAACGTTCACAGAAATGAATGTAAAACATACCAGCTATTAACAGATACCTGCCAGACAATTTGCACAGCCAAAACTGAGGCTGAAGTTGACTGTCTAACGTGCATCTTACGCCTTGGTTGTGGGAAGTCATTTAAGCCAGGGAAGGTGTTGAAAAAGCTTTTCTGTGACTTACCCAATTTTTTACGTGACACAAACAGAAATTGTTTTCTGCAATTATTCATAACTGATTAGTAAGACTGGCAAACCAGGCTGAACAATACACTTGCTTAGTGTTTGCTTACTACTTTACACACACAAATACAGAAACCCAGTTATTTAGACTGCAAATTGAATACTCACAAGATAGAAACTTCCATAATTAGGATAACACTTCTCCATTTGCAGTCTGATACCACACTCAATCTCATAACTATACATTATTTTTGCATAAGGCGTGTGCCTCATTCATTGCTCAGGGAGATCAGTGCTGTTTCTTCCTTCCCCAGCACACGCTGTGCTGCTGCCCGCAGTGCGCTGTTCAAACATTCCTCTGAAGTCAAATGATTAATTTCTTAATAGACTTCTATGGCATCCATAACTAAATTTTCCAAATTCTTCTTTTGTTGTAACTTTTTCAAAATGCTCCTGCAAGATGAATGACTATTAGCCATGTTTTATGACGGAAACATAGAATTATGGATATGCAATCCCCAGTAAGTGTGTAATCTTACATTCACTATGTTATTTTTCCACATAAGATTCAGATTTTTACAGTAACCTTAGTCTTACCAGTTCCTCATGGTTTAGAGTTTGAAGTAGTAACTTTAGTAACTAGTTTGTAAATCACCATGGATATGTTATGAAACCAGGTAAAAAACCTAGATGATTTGTAGTTAAAATAATAACAAAAGAAGTCTTCCTACCAAAAATATTCTGAGATATGAGCATTTACAGAAAATTAACCTTTATAAGTACTAGTATTTCACTTGAAGGGACATCATTACATTATAGTACAGTTATCTTGAAGCTTCTTTAGATTCCTTTTCAGTTCTTACAGATACAGTTTTAATTTGTTGATAACATTATTGCTTTAGTCAAATGTTATTTTACTTAAATACATATAGCTATACAATGCAAAGAGATTTTTTTTTTCAATGTTTAGGCAGAATTTTCAAATCTGAAGCTGTACATTATTATGTTAAAATATACAATGTTTATATACAGTGTTTAGCATTGACAATTCTAGGACAAGAAGTCATGACAAGGAGAGAAATGTACCACAGAAGGTCTGAGATAAATAACTGGTGACATACATTCTTATAATTTAATTTCTTTTCTTTGTCTGTGATTAACTGAGTAAGAAGTAATGAGCCTGAATTTCAGAAAAAAACCTCAAAAACAAACCAAAAAAACATTTCAAGTTATTTATTGGAAACGATTTGTAACAGGAAGCAAGAAAACAAGTTAGGTTGCCCAGAAAAGCAGTACAATCTCTAGTACTGGAGATATTTAAGAACACATTAGACACAGATGTGCCACAATGACTTAAATAAATTTAGGCAGCTTTTAAAGGGATAGAATAAATAACCCCTGTATTTTGTGACTGAAAACTATGAAGGCACTGAAGAGGTAAAATGAAATTATATGTAGTATTTTTAGTTTCGTGTATAGAAATGCAGGCAAGGATGCACACAACAAATGATTGGGAATTTCTCTGCAGTTCCAAGGAGATTTTTGCTGAGCAGATTCCTCAATAATATACAAGTTTACAGATTAATTCGGGGGCAGGGAGCAGGCTCAGTAATGAACAAGAATCGAGATAAGTGGAAAAACAGTTAATGAAATGTGGGATTTTGCTTTTTAAAATAAAAATCCTCTTTTTACTTATTCAACTCTGCTAAACTCCATTGAAAATCTCAGTTTCCATCACTGTTTCATAATAGGTGTATGTGAGATATATGACTACAGGGAAAAAAAGAATAATAGAGAATTGTTTTTCTTTCCTACTGTTCTCCACTTTAAAGGGCAATTAATTCATTAAGAAGGAATTAGGAAGACTGGTGGACTTCCTCTCTGGTTAGTTACCATCTTTGTGGTACCTATCTATTACCTGCTGAAATCACAGTCCTTGAACACAGAATTTTGAAAAGTGGAGAAAGATAGAGAAGAACGGAGAATGATTAAAGAAATAACTTTTTACAGCTGAGAATTGTGGAAGTACCTTAAAGGACATAGACATCCATCTCCGGTTCAAATACTGTCTATAGATGCGAGTGCCTAACACCTTTTGACACATCCATCCCAGAGGTTTAGGATTGCTCAGCAGTGGAGCGGAAAACGAACCTGTCCTATTCTCATACAGTCAATGTGAGTTTAAATATTCCAAAAGCAAGTTGAACTGTAATTTTCTTTGCTGGACAGGGTCACAGTGCAGTTCAGATTCACAGGCTGCTCTCAGTCAAACCTACTCCTCACCACATTCTCTCTAACAATGAGTCATAATGCCTTAAATGTAAAGCTCCATCCCAACAGTTCAGAGAGATTTAAGTGTATTAAAAGTTCGTTCATCACTCTATATAAGAATATATTGGAAATCTATATAAGAATAGATTTTTCCCTTAGGGATAAAAATGAAAAGGCTGTGAAATAAAAGCAAATGTGACTTATTAGCCTCATGATAGCAATCCATTTTCTTATCTTACTGTCTCCCTAGGAATTGTTTGTGGGTTTGCCCCCAAAATATGTGCTTTAAATAACTCTTAAAATGGCTAGTGTCAACCCAAGAAAAGCAGAATATCTAATGCTTATTATTTGAAACAGAAATATTAACATTTAACAATGCTCATGCTTCAAACCAATTAATATGGGACTTCTGGTATGTATCTCTTGAAAACAAACTGCTACCATCTGGAAATGATCTGGTAGTTAATTTTTTCCCTCTCAGAACTGGAATATTTTCCAGATCAAGTAACGTGGTTTAGAAACTACAGTGTAACCGAAATATATGGTGCTTGGAAACTACTAATTGTATTTCCATTGGCTGCAGCAACCCCAGGAGTTGCTATTTTGATATTCTGCTCAGATTATCATCAGCATTTCAGCTATTTGAAGATAAAAATTTAGATGATAAAGCCAAATCCACAGCTCCTTTTTATCTTAAGTTTGGCAAAGGCCTTTGTGACATTAGTGAAAGTAGTGCTTGTTCATGAAAATCTTTGTTAGGACACAGTACTCAAAGTGGGCCTAAAGGAAAGCTGGGGAGGAGCTCTTTATTGGGGATTGCAGGGGTAGGGTGAGGGGGAACAGTGTTAAACTAAAAGAGTGAGATTTAGATTAGATATTAGGAAGAAATGTCTTCCTATGAGGGTGGAGAGACACTGGCACAGGTTGCCCAGAGAAGCTGTGGCTGCCCCATCCCTGGAGGTGTTCAAAGCCAGGTTGGGTGAAGCTTTGAGAACCCTGATCCAGTAGGAGGTGTCCCTGCCCATTGCAAGAATTGGAACTGGATGAGCCGTTAGGTCCCTTTCAACTCAAGCCATTCTGTGATCCTATGATTCTATGACCAGTATGCTCCCGAGAACTTCAGGGACCTTCTTTAGCTCGAAGTCTCTGCTGCTCTGTACCTCTCTTTTGCATAGTCTTCCCAGAATCACCTTTGGAGGCAACGTCACCTACCTTTCTCAAGAGTGTGATTCTGTACCAGTTTTGGCCTGTAGTTTTATGTTAATTTTAAGACATCGTTTTCTCTGAGCATTAGGCAAAATTTGTGTCTATTGCCAAGGCAGCAGGGATGACATGACTATTAAAAAAGGCTAAATGAGCCTGTAACATGCAGCGGCTTTCATTACATGATCGTGTAGGTGGCAGTCAGAAATCAGATGTGGTAGATTTCAATGTAAAGAAATGTGGTCTGTTCAGAGAACTGTTGTTTCCACTACCTGTGTTTTTATTACAGATGAATGAAAGGCAGTTTTTACATCAATACAAATTAAATTAGTTGTTCTTATATTGATTTCAACTGGCCTAGTGGTAACAAGCAATTACAATAAGTGGGAAATTAAAAGGTGTACTACTGGCCATTTTAATTCACAAATAGCCTAGTTAAGAATCTGTTAGGCTTCAGAGGAAACTGTTCCTGAGCACCAGCACTTCAGCATGTAGCCAAATGTGATGAAGCTTGGCAAACATATTGATGTCTCGGAGAAATGAGAAATCTAAATGGAGATGGTTTTGGTAGGTCTGTTACATGGAACCTCACTGTAATGTCTACAGTTACTTTAAAAACATCAGCATTAAGCGGACAGGAGAAATTACAGAAAGTGGTTAAAGGAGGTATAAGTAGCAGTAATGGGAAGAAGTTAATTGAAATATAGTAGACTCTTGAGGGGGAAGAGTTACTTGCATTGGGACTGGGACACAGCAATAGGATTTTTAGCCTGTTGGTTAGTGCACTTTCTTCATGGTCATGGTGAATGTTCAAATTCTTTTACGCAAAATCCAAAGCAGAAAAGTAAAAAACCCCGTGGGATAAAAGTTCCGATAGAGTCCATGCCAGAACTTTTATACATCCTGTCTTCTCCCTGTATTCTACAGCCATGTTACCTCAGTGTTTCTTGCAAGATCTGAATCTTGCGCCTTCCACTGCCGGCTTGCCCAGTTTTTCAATCAAGCTGATATTACTGCTGTCAGTTAGGTTCAATAAACCTGCAAGAGTAATGAGATGTGGTTTCTGGCGTGAACTGACAGCTTAGTTAGTTTGTATACATCTTCAAAAAAAGAACATTTAGTATTTTTAAAAAGGGAGATATTGCAAAAGAGTGAGGAAAGGGTTCTACAATAGTGTCTCGAGAGATATAAACATACATACGCACACATACTTTGGTTGACATTAAATGACTTGTTAATTTATTCCTGTTAAGGATCCAACTCTGCTTCTGGAGCTGTTCCCTGATATTGATGTCTATTTCATTTCAAGGCTGTAAAAATCTGGTTTAGATCTCTAGGAGAGATTCAGAGCTATAAAATAATAGAAAAGGATGGTCAAGAAATAACTAATAAGATAATCCGCAGATATGAAGGGTTTCTTAAATTACGTTTGTGCAAGTTATATTTGGGTAAATGCCTCAGCATGTTGCAGGTTCTGGTTCTGCCTCCACAGATCTTTATCCAGGAGAGCAGCATATCAACACTGTAACCAGAAGTAGGCTAAAAAGTTGCCTTTCTCATTTCTGATCTCTGAGCTGGGGTGCAGTTCCTGGGGCTGGTACTGAAGAATAAGCAGGCTACTTTGCACAGCAGCAAAACAGACTCCCTGTATTTGGGGATTTTGCAGAACTGCTTGTTTTCAAGGTTTTTTTCCAGTGTGCTGAAAATTTAAATCACAAAAAGTTTGCATAAGTTATACATTGTAATGCAGCCTGTTTAGATGTATCCTGTCATTGATCTCATGTAATCAAAGATGATGTTTCACTGAGCACTTTTAAAATATTCATTCTCATATCCTTTAGAAAATATCCCAAGAACTCAGGAAGATGCCATTCCTTCAGCTCCGCTGAGGAGACAGCATATCGGCAAACAGGTTTTGGCACTTAAGCACATTATTAATGTAAGGCTTGGTTGTTTACTTTGGTATTACAAAAATATTTTTTGCTCTATAGAGAATGCCTGGAAATGATATCCTCCTTCATCTCCCTGTAAACAACCCAAACATCTCAACTTTATGAACAGTAGAGGTTGTTCCTTTAACGAGAAAAAGAAGGCGAGTGTAAAAGTATTCCAAAGTGATCCTCAGCAGTTGATTATTTTACACATTTTTAATAATATCTAACAGTTTATCTAAAATTTCAAGATGGGGGATTTTTTAAATTACCTTACAATGGTTCTGTAATAGAAAAAATAAGCAAGAAATTGCAATTGAAATAAGATTTACTTGTCTTTTGGATTGATTTTTCTCACAGGTATAAAACCATTATTCTGTTTATGTCTTGAGTCTGTTATAAAGAGCAGTATAAGTGAGTGTTCAGAGGCCAAGAGTTGAATATACTAATATCATTTAGCTTGAGTCTTCCAAAGTAACCTTCATTTATGGTTGCATTACTTTCTGCTCTTTAAGAATTTTTCCATGGTTTTGTATCTCTGGTTAGAAAGGAAATTCTGTGATGTTGGAGTACATAGCTTTTTTTCCAGATTTGGCTGTGAATCTTCTAGCACAAAGATGATGTGCAAACAAAAAGCCCTTCCTCATAGTTTAAAGAGTAGAGCAATACAGACGATGAAGAATTAGTGACCGAACTCCCTTTTATATAGCTGTGTAAATCGTTTAGCAAGACTGAAAACAGATTTACATTTCCTTTCTCTACACGACAGGTTATCACGTTTGAGGCACTGGGATGGGAACCGGTTTGGAGTAAGAATGTGTCCATGCACTTAGCTGGAGCCAAAGAAAGTGTCTGTTTAACTAGTGTTTGGCTCAGGTAAATGTCAGACACCCAGTAGGATTCTCTTAGCCTGCTAGAGAAGAAAAAGAATGTGGATCAATTCCTTGCTACAGGGCCTGCTAATGCATAAACCCTCTGACCTCTATTGTTCATCCATAAAATCAGCGCAGGACTGCTCAGCCAAGATGTCAAAAACTGTGAGCATGGGTAGGAGAGGAACTGTCCAGGGAGATTTTAATACATGTGCAAATCCTTTAAAGTAAGACAGCGACATTTGAATTTAGGCATCATGAAGTCATGAGGCTGCTTATTTGGATTCAAGGGAAGGGCAGGGGAAAAGACAGTTAATGATTTCCCCTTTTGATTGGAAGAACCTTTGCAGCCTTTAAATTCTTTCTAAATCCTTGTAAGGCTCTCACCCATTCTTTTTTAGTTTTATTATGTACTTGATGGCCGTGAAACATTGGAAGGAAATTGGATGTGATAACATCATAAAGAGTCTATAAATAGCATTACAGTCTTCATTGTGATTCCAGTTGTGTTGTAGTTACTGTGCTCCATGTTGAGCAGAGCACGAGGGAGATGGATGAGCTGCTAGGAGAGGAACTCAGGCACAGGGACAATGCAATCTGTGGCTACCTAGCCATTAGCTACCACCTAATGTGAAACAAGTATCTGGGGCATCCATACATCACCACCACAGATATTTACAGGTGCATTTCCAGAGGCACTCACCCAACTGAAGCCCCATCGTGTAAAATGCATGAGTGGCATTCCTCACTGTACGTTGGTATTCCTAATTGCAAACAGGATGAGAGAGCTGCCAGTACTTCACAGGGGAAACGGTGCGTCCTGTTGCAAGTCAGCAGACGCTTGGCCATTAAGTTTCAGTTAAGGCCAGAATCTCATTGGTCATCTAGGTTGGCAGGGTACTTTAGGTATCATATTCTTTGGCTCCTTTATCCTGTTCATTCAGGGGTTTTCTTTTTTTTCCTGCTTCGAGTAGACGGATCCCGGCTCTGCTTTCAATACTCCCTCTTCCCCCGTTGCCCATGCAGCGTTCCTCCGGTGCTGGTACCCCGAGCGCCCCTGAGCAGGAACATTTTCCCTCCTCAAGCAGACAGTAAACAGAAATAAGCCAGTTTCCCCCCACTCTTAACTTCCCACAGGCCCCCTTTATCAGCAGATACAAAGCGTAACCCCCCAGCCCATGGCACAGCAGCATCACTGTGCCCGCAGCCCAGGCAGAGGGATGATGAACCGCCGTGGGACGCAGGGGGTGCTTCCCATGTGCCCCGGGACCCTACGTCCCCTTTCCTTGCCCCCTCCCCTTCAGCACGCATCGCTCTAGGGGGCTTCTCCGTAGGGACCGAAAGGCCCTGAGCTACCCTGGAGGAGCAAGGGAACAACAAGACCTCCCTGGAGTGGTTGGTGAGCTCTTTTTGTTGAAAAGGGTGCAGAAGAGGCCTTTTCTTTATCATCTTTGGTTTGTAACTGACTAAAACATGAATTGGGAGATAGTGGCTAAAGGAAGAAATAAAGGATAGCTATCTTCCCGTCTCGCTTATTATTCCACCTGAGCACCGGCATTGCATTAACTACCTTATTGTCTGTTCATCACCATTGCTACCGTTCCTAAATGAGGTCTAATACTACTTGGTGTAGCTCAGAGTATAAACAGGGTTTCAAAAGTGTTTCAGAAGGATAAGTTGATGTCCCAGGTAGTTGAAAGAAGTAAATCTTCTCCTTAGCAGCTCTACTTCATGTGAGAGAAATATATTTTTAAAGTGGAGGCTATAGAACAAATGGAAAGGGATTTAATCAATCATAGAAAAATATTTATATGTTTCTACAAGGACATTATTAATGACAAAGAATAAAGTATTTAAATTTTTAATATTTTCAATTTTTTTTCACACCTTTTTCTTGCATAAAATTGTTTCTTAGCCTTCAGTATTACATGGTAGTGTTACAGGTACATAGTTTGTCAAATTTCTTATTTAGATTTCAAAAAGAAGATACTGTGCATTGTAATTCTAATTTAAGAAAAATTGTGGTTTACAAAGATTGTCACGTGGTACTCCTGAACAGAAACTGGACTTTGTGGTTTAATTTTAATGATACCTTTCCATTTTCTTGTGTCGTGTATAAGCACTCCATGCACTTCCCCTGTTTTATCCCACCTTAAAATCCAGCTGTGTTATCAGCTAAATAGAATATTGAAAAACATCTATAAAGGCTGTTTCAGCATTTTGTGTGAGTGGTTATAAAACAAATAGAATTAAATTGCTTATATGAGATGTTATGTTACATAGTCATTATTTTAGGGTATTTTGAATTGTAAATATAAGGAGGAAGTCTGTTTTAGGAAAACTTATTCATTTTTTCAGCTGTTACATAGAAATGTTTGTTTGTCTTTTTGAGGTATTTTCCAATCAAAGAATATGATATTTCTTAATAAGGTTCCATTTGTATGTCCGATAGCTTCAATATGGTTGTCTATTAGTTTTCATACCAGGTGCATAATTCTTGCGGTTAATAACTTAAGGTATAAAAATTCTTCCTTTCATTGCTGTGGTCTCTCCAGTCATGTTTAGGTAATGCTTTTCCACTGTTGTTCAGTATCAAAAACTAACGGTATGTGTAAGAAAAAGATATTTTTCAATGTTTTTCATAACATCAGTGGTTTCCAAATCCTCATCCCTCCCAAGGAACATTATCTTGGGATGATTAGAACAAAAAGCAGTGATTGCTATAGTTAGGCTTATGTGTTCTTAACATGAAACGTGTTTTTATGATGATAAGAATATACTCTCAAACAGGAAAACACTTCAAGACTGGGAGTTAGAACAGCTTATTGCATCAGTAGCTCTGGTGTTAGAAGTGTTTTACTGCTTTACCAGTCCTGTTCAAGGTTTACTTAATGGAACTTAAAATCTATATAAATGCTTTCAACCTTTGCAATGGGAGGTAAGAGATGAGTAAATTCCATACTTAGAATTTCTGATTAAATACAGGATGCCTATACCACTGAAATCCCTTGTATTTAGGGAAGTGTCATGCTACCAATTATGTTTCTTACTTTACTTAAACTTACTATTTGCTTAGTACTCAGGTAGCATAGTGATGTGGTCTCTGTTGTGCTATAAAATATTCTATTCAGAAAACCATAACACCACTGCCATATCTGCAGAATCCAGGATTTTAATAAAGAAGACTTATACTATTTTTAACAACAAGGGAACCTCTTTGGGAAGTATAATAAGGATAATACACCAGAGACTGGTTTCTTAATATACTCTGAAATTTTGATTTCTCTTTATTAGGTTATTTTAACCTAATAGTTAAATGTGAGTATTATTCTTATGATTTTTAAACTATTTCCTTTCCACAAAACTTTTATTTTAGAACAAAGGAAATATTTAAATTTATTCATGAAGAAAGATTTCACTATTTTTACTTTCTTTTCTTTTTCTCTGTTCTAAAGCCTTTAAACTTTCATTTTTCTCCTGTCTGAAATAGAAGTCAGCTGAATTATTTCTGTGGCTGAATTTAAAAAAAAACAAACCAAAACCAACCCCCCAACCAAACGAAAAAAAACAAAACCCCACAGAAGCTATTGATAGAATTATCTAATACTATTGATTTGATAAGACGTGAGATAATTTTCTATCACACCTGGAGAAAAAAAGAAATTAAAATTAAATAATAGTTACAAGTTCATTATTATACATAACTGCCCTTTTAATAATGGTGGGTTTACATGTTCTAGCTTCTTCAGGAATTCATGCTTACCCAAGTTAGTATGAAATTAGCATGAAGTTATCTGAACTTATCCTGGAGATAGCCATTTTAAGTCCTTTAAAAATAAAAGCAGAAAAAATAAGTTATCCATATATTAGAACATTTTTAAGCACCTCTATGACTTTTTCGTGTAGATTGCGATCCATTGTTGGAAAGCAGTTAACGAAGAACTCAGCGTTTCACCAAGACAGGTTTCCCAGTGAGCATAAGGCTCAAACCTCATGGAGAAACTGTAATCTTCAAAATGTATCACGTCATTGAATAATTTTTTCTAATGGCTTCTTCCTGTTATTAAATAATTAAATTACGCCTTTGGTAGCACTGTTCAAAAAGTTCTACATAGAAGGAAGAAGGTTTTAATACTCATGTTTTGTTTTGATTTTATAGAGTGTTACTCTGCTATCTTCAGCTTCACTTGGATGTTTCCCAATCCACTTCATTCGCTACGATTAGTGTGACAACACCAAATTAATCATTTAATGATAATTTTTATCTCACTAGAATTCTTAGTGCTCTCAAAAAGGTGGTTCTGTCTAAGGCATCTGACAGTGGCTTCAAAGAGAGTTTGGATAATTTCTGTATTAGGTCATTTGCATTAATTGTTTTAAATTCTTTGGATTAAGATTCTCCTGAATATTATATTTGGCTTTGTGCAAAATGGTGATCATAGTTTGCTCAATTTTTTTTGGAACAGATTAAATACATTAGATTTTCAGCAGATAATTTTCATGTGTCAGAAATTCATGGGTGCAACTTTTCTTTCCTTTTTTGTTTGTTTGTTTCTTTAGAAGGATGGCATTTTCTTTGTATCAAAAAAAAAAAATCTGCTGCCTATTGAACTTTCCTTCTTGCTTTTTGGAGGGTCTGTTTATTGATGATCTGCAGTTTTGGAAATACATGCCATACTTGCATATAGTATTGTTGTGTCATCCACTGTAATTCCCAACAAAACGGGCAGGAACGCACACGTGGCTTTGTGTGGTTTGTAGTATTTCATTTGTCCTCAGCCTTAGGCAGACTGGTTGTACGTACTCTGGCCTCTAGGTCGTTTTCAATTCAACAGGGTGGCGAAGTCCTCTTTTGCGCCTACTATATAAGGAATTATCCCATCACATAAAGCAGACGTAGACGTGAGTCAAGGTGTGTTATACTACTTCTATTTGCCATATGAGCGTCACACTCGGATTAAAATGTCAGCATTGCACGGTATTGTGTAAATTGCCACACACTGTATTTTCTGCAGAGAGCCCTTAGGTTGTTACCGATTGTTCTGGTAACATGGTCTTGTTCTGCAAGAGCTTGGTCCTGTGGTCACTTCTAAATCAGCATTGCTGGAAATGGCAAAGGAATGGAAGATCTTGGGGCTGTTTAACTCTGTCCTTACATAGGGTTCTTGAAAACATGAGTGTCTTAAAAACTCTTGAGATGTGAGAGTCCTTGTTAGCCTTAAAAGTGCTGCTAATTCTTCCTCCACTTCTTGAACACACAAAAATTCCCAGCTGCCACTGGAGCTATAGAAGAGGCTGGCAGAAACACATGCTGGCTGAAAGCGTGCTACTAATCTAGATTAGAGTTCTTCAAATGTTCTTGGAAATATTGGTCACTTATTCTTACTGATCAGTCTTGGCTGGATGAGTACTACAGAGTTCTGACACTTTTAGAAAGCCTAAGACTGGCTATACTGTCTCAGTAAAGTTTTCCAAAGGAATCATTTGTGAAAAATACATTCATACATTAGAATAATTTTAAGATGATATTTATTAAAAGTATGAATAGGAAGATTTCAGCAAAAATATTGCAACACATGATTTGCATACTTACAACTCAGCAGCAGCAATGAAATTTTTTTGTGTCAAGCACTAGAAGAATGCAAGTTTATGTTAAGAATTTTAAGGGAATAGAATTAATGCAACTTCTGAGCTGTCCTAAAAATTTGTTTTAAACTGTAAAGAGACATTTTAACATTCCTAAATTGTTTTTCTAAAATAAGTTCTCACAGTACTGCTGTGCTTAAATGGTACAAATTGGCTGAAATACTTAAAATAGAGTGCAATTGTCTGCAAAGAGTATTCAGCTGTTCTAATTTTTTCCTAGGAAAGCTTTGCACATGTGCACGTTATTTACTAAAAGAAAACCAGAGAAGAGATGCTCTATACTATTGGGATTTTGTTTATCATTGTGAGAAGGCTGTTTCAGGATTGTTGGAGAAACTACTTGTATACCTATTGTCGCAAGCAAGGCTCTGGGCACCCAGGTGCAGCAAAGAAGTGCTTTGTATGAGAGTTATGTGTGCAAGGATAGGAAAGAGAAAATGAAATCTAATTCCAGACTGCCCTAGGGTTGAGGCCAAAATCTAACCTGATTTTGCACTATTAAGAAATCTCAGAATATCTTAGCAGAACGTTGTTCACAGACCTTCCGTGCACTTACAGAGGATCCACCAGTAATTCTTGCAGAATAAATGTGATGAAGTGCATGCTTTGCACTCAGCAGCAGCTGAAGAGACTTAGTGTGGAAGCCAATTATCTCCTCCAGCTGTGACCGAGCAGCCAGATAGAAGCAGCTGCTCTGGGAGACAGTGTGGGCAGCAGGTGGAGTAGTTGTGTGATACAGGTGAGAGAAGTTTTGGAATGAGGCAATGTCTAGAGGACAAACAGCCGTATAGCAATGGGTACAAATGGCACAGAAAAGAAAAATGGTCCTAGGTTATTGAATGACAATAGAGAGGAGAGTCCAGAATTAAAGTTTTATTTCTTCTCTCTGGCACAAAATGTGAAGTAAGGGCTGCAGAGCTGAGAGCTCAAGGATTTCTGTGTCTAAGAGAGACACTGTGAAGTGTGTATGACCTCTCTAGTCTTTGAATAATGATTCTCATATCAAGGATTCTGTTTGGCTTGATGACTTATCTTTTCTCAGTGATGTCAATACAGAGTCCACCGAGAAGATCTTTGTACAGGTAAGTGATTCTGAGAGGGTGGGTCAGCCAACAAACTTCAACAAACATTTTTGTCTGGGCAGTTGTGTGGGAGGGTTACGAAATCACATAGACAGTCTGACCAGTTATTAAGATCTCAGTGTCTTGGAGGAGAGCTGAGGAGAAGCTGCTGAACTTGCGATTTTGCAAACTCCGTTTACTTACCCCAGCAAATAGGAAGCATGATGCATACTTCCTACAGTCTCTGTTTTCCTGTAACATCCACTGCTTTGGAAAGCTTTGTTAGACATGGTCTTTACACAGTTAAAAGTCTCCTTCTCTTGAAAAATAAATTTGCTCTTTATTCAAAACAAGATTCAGCTAATTTGTGATGTTGCAGGTGCAATATTATAGGGAGTAAGATTGACAGCAAAGCTCTGCAGACTGGAACATTGTAAAGTCATGGCATTTCTATTAAAGACTGGGGCAAAAAAAGAAGGGAGTTCCCTTCCATTTTTCTCCCAAACCTGCTGGTGGCTGTGAATGCAGTTTGTACTGAATATGCTTTCTGAAAGGATAGATGTTCTGGATTCATCCTCCAATTTGAAAGAAATGGTAGCTTCTCCTGTGATCCAAGTGAAGAACATGAGAAGGATGGTATTTAACCCAGAAAAGATGTGTGAGGAACTGTCACACACTAAAAGACTTGGTTTACGTTTATAGTCTGCTGAGCATTTTGCCACTTGCTTTATGTCTGTATTTAAGTGCATATTAAGTGTCTTATTTTACTGTCATATATGCTGACTTTATAATATATGTCTGGATTTCCCATGTTATCTCTGTGCTACACGATAAGTATGCATAATCACCTAATCATTTTTATATAAATAGTGAATCACAACATAAATAATTTTAACACTTTGAAAGAAAATGAAAAACATATAATTTTTAAAGTAGATCCTCCTACAGGAGATTATGGAGAGGCATAACACAAAATAAAGTCTTAGCTTTTCTAGGTATGAGGTTTTTAAACAAACTCTTCTACAATAACTAGATTTTCATGTTCAGTCAGGGTGCTGTAGTTTGCTGGTATCTTACCTGCACTCCCATTTCTTTTCCCTCTATACCAGCAAGAGTGAGGGGAAGCATTTCTAAGGAAGGAACCTGGGGTTAAAGAATCCTACAGAGCTGACAGGTTTATGTATGTTACCTTTGCCAAGATAGACATGTTCTTTAAAGCTCTGTAGTACAACTAGCTGAATGTGAGCAGACTTTGCAGCCTCTGGAGAACTCCCTTGTCTTCAGGAGTAACCAGCTTGGGCACAGTAAAATGACCCTAAAGGGAACTTCTGGGCATAGGCATGGGATTATCATCATCTCTATCCCATTGATTTGATTCTAAGTGATCATTGTGAAAATGGGTAAAGCCAGAGCAAATTAAAGCAAATTTAAGCAACCATACTTGCTAAGTTTCCCTTTATTTGACACACTATATTAAATAATTCCACTGTGTTCATCAATACCATTTTTACTCTTCTTGTCTTAAAAAACCTAAACCGAAAAATCAGAGGGAAAAAAGGCGGATCAAGTAAGTTTTATCTCACTGAAAGGAATGACAAAACTCCCATTGACTCCAATGGGCACATTTCCTTTTGTGCTTTACTTTGAATCAGGAGCGTGTTTTTGTAGAAAATTTGATCATCACCGCTTACTGTGCTTTGGTTCACACCATGATGTGATTGTAGAGGTGCAAACTGAGTTCATTTTGAATTATACTGAATTTAAGGACACATTCCAGAAGGACACCTAACGCATTTTAATCTCAAATGAGTATTCAGACTATGGGATGAGAGAAAGGCTTATCTGAAGTAAAAATTCTGTCAAATGGATGTAATGTGGATGTGAAGTTCTGTGCCCCATTGTTTCATTTTCTAAGTCTTCTGCTAGACTACATTATTTGCAAATATAGTCTTGACCAGTAAATCCAGGATTGGTCTATATATTCTTTGTTTGGAATGACACTGTGCTCTTTGGTGCTTTAATAACTTCCTGAAACTCTGAATGTTGTGGTTGTTTACAGAAATGAGTAATTTAGTCGAGATTTAATATGAAATTGAAATTGTGAAAAGGGAAAAATATCCAATATTAGAGGCTGCGATTCATCTTCTGAATTTAAAAATACTGTGGATTTTAATTTTGAGGGTTCTTGTGTGGGATTGTTATTATCAAGTACTGTCAATGTGCTTGACTGGTTTAAAATGTAAATGTCTTACAGGAGACAATATTTTCAGGATGTGTGTCTGCAGAAGCAACTTATCACCATAAATTATATGCTCTGTATAGAGTTAAGTATCTAGGCTGTATTTGCATTTTTTCTAATACTGTAATCATATCTTGTGAAGCTTATTTAGTTTGTTTTTTATTTTAGGCTTTTTGTAAATGAACATTTGAAAGGAAATAATGGACAGGTCTCGTGACAGGGAACTGGAATAGATACATGGTATGTGGGTTTGTGCATTGTATTAACTTTGTGCAGGCTTACAGCATATGAGTTTTTAATTGTGACCACTTTAAAAATGTATTATTAGTGGTCTGAATTAATTAGGGATAATGTAAAAATCAAGGGCATAAAAAGACGTGTCATGTAGCATGTGTTTGCTCATTAGATATGACAGTAGCTCTGCAGGGGAAATTAATATTGATGTGTATATAGAAACAGAAATACTCTGGAGAGGAATAGAGGTTGAGCACCGTTCTTTGCCAGCATTAATAATGCGAAAATAAAACAGAATTTAATATTGACTACAACTTCTCATATGCTAAGCATGTTCTGTGGCTCAGTAGGTTCCCCCCAGTGCCATTTGATTTCCCTGAGACAAATGGAGATTCCAATAATATTGCTGTGCTTCAGGCAAGGAAGACTCCATAACTGTGTCATTTCCCCTAACTACCATTATATTACAAAATTCGTGTGAAAACTTGGTTCCTATGCTACAACCTACACAAGGTTTGTGGTGTATGCAAAAATAGGAGCAGTCAGTGTACATATTAAGCATTACACAAATTCCTTCATTGAGTTTTCTGTCTCTGTTTGTGTGGTAAGCAGATCTGCCTCACTCGCTATTTCTGTGCTATTTGCTCTCTCTGGTACCAAGTTCTTGTTTACTGGGAGTAGGGTAGTGGGCAGTTGTGCCAAATGTATACTTTTTTGTTGTTTAGTTTTTAATTCGGTGAATTTAAAGCTGTACCAATATTTATATTTATGCTGCATTTCAGAAGTATTTGCAGTTTTGCAGAATTTTTTAGCTTAGCACTGTAGTTGGGTAAAGCCCATGGCTTGGTGGAGTTTTTCGTTTTATTTTTTTAATGTAAGATGATGTTCAATAGTAGTTAAATAGTTAAGACCATGAAGTGTGTCATAAATCAGTGATGCGATGTTAATGTTGTCTGATCGCTGCCTATAAAAAGTGCCTCATCTCCACTGGGATTCTCCAGCAGTACAGTAAATGGCAAACAGTGTGCTGAGAGTTTCCCGTCTTTCTCCGCGCTTCTTTTCCTTTGTTCCTACTTCTGACTTCTGAAACTTGGATCAGCTGTAAGGAACTCCCACTACAGAGGTTCCCATAGTAACACCACTGAGGAATTTTGCAGAAGCTGCATGCCATCAGCAGATTCCTAGTTTAGATGCAGCTGTGCTGACTGGTGCTGTTACTGGCTTAGCTTGTGGTAACTGGGAATTTATCATCCTCTGCTAGCTGCACCACACGAGCTCTTACGTATGCATTATCTCCAGCAGAAGGGTCTGTTCCTTTAGCTGTACTACAATCACTGTTAGGGATTAAATCTTGATCCATGCCTTGAAGTAATGATGTTGGAGGGGGGTTTGTGGGGTGGTTTTGTTTTTTTCCTTGTGTTTATGTAGCATCCCTTAGTGCTATGGGGAAAATGACTTCTGTGCTTCGCAGTGATATTCCAGCACGTGGATTACATGCAAAAAATACTATTATAATTTAGTAGTGAATAGAAAGATTGCCTTCTTTCCGTTCTCGCGTGCCAGATGATGACCCAGAAGGTCAGAGAGTTGATCAGAGCTGCTACCTCTGAAGAAACAGTTTCCTGGATTTGAGAATCTGAATAAAATTTTGCAAATTTCTTTATTCTTTCAGCATATAAAAGTCATTCTGAGCCTAAAATCATTTGCCAACAGGCTTGTCTTAATTTCTGCCACCCAGATTTGTTTTAAAGGAGAAGCTAACGTTCATCCTTGCGTTCTTCTTGTTAGGTTGCTTTGCTTTTTTTTTTTCTTTATTAAAAGCAGAAGCTATATTCTTTGCAGTCACTAGCAAGCAGAGAGCTTTATTTATGCTCAATAGAGATAAAGTTATTTGAATGTTAAACTGAAATCCAGTTTATCTTAATTTACTGTTTGAGATTTTGAATGTCATGGCCAGGATGGTTTTTTTCTTCTGTTCAAGACAAGAAAGTGCAAATTAGGTGCTCATCTGACAATTTCTAGAGTGGACTTGAGATACTTTAGCAGCATAACCAACTCTGTTATCTCTGTCCTCCTTGTAGCACATTTAAAGGGATTTGCCTAGTCTTAAGAGCAAAACCATATGTCAAGGCCACGGCTGAAATCAACAAGTTCCTAATTTGTTGTAACTTATGCTGCTGGAATAATAATGAAGTATACGCTTTGTTCTCATCAAAGGGGTATAGAGCTGATTCAGAACTAGTTTCACAGAAATAGCAGGAGTGCTTAGTGTGTGAAAATTACTACTGTTCTTGTGAGGTGGGATATTGACTTGTTGCAATGCCAGGTTTACTAATGGTAAACTTGAGATCCCTCTGATAACGTAATTGAATACTGAGGTTTTTATTTTTATAGCAGAGGTTACATTTGTGGCATATGGGTACAGGCTTGTGCTATTACACAAACTCATGAATTATTTGAAATTGCCATGTAAGCTCTGGAAAGTCTGCAGGGTCCTTATGAGCGCTGTTTGAGGACAGGCTGTACTTTTTGTACACTTGGAGAGAGAGGAAAAATTATTCAGTGTCTCCCTTTCTTCCTCTTTGTGTTTTTTAACAAACAGCTATAATGATCTAATTTGCATGTCTGTCAATATCCTAATAAACTACAGAAGTTGCAACTTTGCAAACCAAGACTCTGACTGATATCCTTTTTACAGAGAATGGAGGGAAGTTAAGGTAAATTTTGTTATGGCTTATATCAGCATAGTTTTCTGTTTTGAGAATTGTCACTGCTAGCTCACATGCTCAGTATTTGCAGAAGACAAAACACACAGTTCTGTCATTCTCAAAAGAAGCCTGGGAACTCAAGGTCACTGTGGTCGTTCTGCTGGCAATGGGAGGAGAAGCTATTGCTCAGCTCTGGAGAGCTGACTCAGGTCTGATTAGAGGGAAAGCTGCGTAGATCCTTTTTGATACAATAAACTTTTGTATTCTGTCATTCAGCATCCCGGTGTGTGATAAAGCTGTAGAAATTTCTCGATGGTAGTTACTATGAAGTAGCTAAAGCCTGTGAAAACAATCAGAATCAAGGACTGTCATGGCAAAAAGGGAGCTATAACAGGAAAAAAATGTGCGTATGTTTGTGCATACAAGTGAGTGTGCATGCTCTCGTTACCTCAAAACCACCACTTATATAGTAGAGCATGTACTCAATCAGCTTAGGTATAGCTGCAGGACTATTTATTTATTCTATTTGATTGCCAGTGTAAAGAAACCTGTGTAGCAAAGCCAAAAGTTATTTCAAAGAAAGTAGTATGCAGTCTGCTTAGATGCTACTGACCACTCCTTTGCCAGCATTTAACCTCTTCAGATAAGCCTGGAATTAACAGAATTGTAGGAAAGAAATTTTTTGAGACAACCTGAATTCAGAAGTAAATATTGGCATACAGGTACTGATCTGAAAGTTAAAGAAAACCCTACTTTGTTAATGGTGAAAACAGAGTGCAATTTCCACCTTTGCTAATGAATGAAATCATAATCATGGCCTTCTCTTTCCATGCAGGAGGATGAGGTATAAATCATTTTGCATAGTGTTCCTAAAATTAACACAGGAGTCAGCAACATTTTATGGTGGTAGTAAAAATTAAGGAGGCATTATATGTGATGCTTATCAATCCAACATGCATCTAGATGTAATGTGATTGTGTGCATTTGACAAGTTTTCCAGCTGGATTGCACCGATCAAGAAAAGACAATGATTTGGAGCCCCGCAGCAGAGGATATACTTGTGTTGTATGAACATTATGCCAGTTATCCAGTTTACGTTGGGATTTAATTATAAATATGTGGACTTTCAGAAAACAATGCATATATCAATCTTTCTAACAAGGAAGAGAAATTGGTCTTACTGTGCTGAAATTCTCAAACATTAAAAGATGGTAAATGCAAATTGAGCTCAATTCTTTTGATTCCAATGTCTGCTTATTATCTAATATACAACACGTCTATAAAAAAAGTTCTCTTTTATTACTAGAGAGTGGGAGAATATATTGCATTTTGCAATTCAAGTATCATAGACACTTAACTATAGAATAAGCAAGTAAATCCAGGAGAAAATACGGTCACATTTTTTTTGTTATATGGTACCTTATCAAACTATTTTTTCTTAACACTGAAGAATGTTTTATTTCATGTATTGAGCTGTGGTAACTAATGCTAGTTATTTCAAAGGAAACAATGGCAAAAGGAGAGGAAAACATATGCCAACACACTGCGGTGAACTTGCTACCTAATGTGTATTCATAGAGGTATATATCACTAATACAGGCAAATAAAATCTGTAGGACAGTTAATAAGCAGTAGATGGACAGTAGCCAAATGATAACATTGAGCAAGAAAGAGTTATCTGTCTGAGGGGAAGTAGGGGGATGACATCAGAGCAATAATGGACAAGGTCAGTTAAGAATCTTGATGGGAACCGTAATAATGAGGTTATGAAACTTCCTATCTCAAAAGAACTTTAGGTTAAGTCCTGAGGACCTCATCCAATCATTATGCGCAGAAAAAAATCTCTTTTAGCCAAATGTCAAAGTCTTTGGATAATTCCGCTTCCACTTCTGAACGGAGGAGCTTATGCTTAGATAGCGGTCATTTGGCCTTGCACCTTGAGGCTGTAGCTCTGCATCCTTGATCACTGTGGACTTCAAATGGACAAGTATGGTTGGATCAGCCTGGCTGAGTTTTGTTACTTTTCCATAATTTTATTCATTTCAATAAAATACAAAATGTAGAGCTAATTACGACAGAACAAATGCGCGAATACAGAAAACGGGTATGTTGGTCTCATTTGAAACATCTATTTTAAAAAAGGAATATAAATAATGAGCTGGCTAGCTTCAGGGTAAATCCTTCTAAGAATGAGGAAGCGATACTGTGACGGGTACAGGACAGCTTGGCATAGGTAAGGCTTCAATTGGGAAGTGTTCATTCCATAAGTAAATATTCTTGTGCCGAAAGTGTTAAAGCCTACACTGTAATTGGGTGCAGAAGGAAGGACTAAGCCTGCTGCATTCCCCCAGATTTCTGGCTCCCTGGGTACTACCTGGAACCCATTGAACCAAAAGGTAGGCAAAAGCAGCCCAAGGTTGCTTTAAGTTCCCGTGTGACCTAAAGAGGCATTCAAACCGTGCTATAATCTATGGATCCGTGATTCCTTTCTACTTTGTTTCAGTCAAGCACGGCTCTCAAGAAATAAAGCACGTACAGCATAGTAACTTGTAATGGCATTCTGCCTGGGGATTTACCCTATGCTTCAGCTCTCAGGTATTCAGCTTGAGGAATGTGCACTGGCTGTATGTGTTTATAAAACATGCTTTGTAAAAGAAAATCTCTGAAGAGGAATTACCGAAGTATAAGTAGGCTGCAAGTGGGCTGGAAAAAATTGTCCAGATCCTACCTTGTACCAGTGGAGGGCCATCATGCAGTATAAAACAGTGTTTCGTCTCTGAGATGTACGTCAAAGCAGAAGCTGCCCTTTTGAGAATGTGCCGAAAACGCCCCTTAAAGTGGGATTTTTGAAAGCACTTGACCTCAACTCAATGTTGGTACTATTTAAGTTCATGGGAACAAGACGAGGCCAACAATGAAGTCTTCTAAAGGGTTATTCACCTCCACATGACAAGCTTCTAGCATTGTGCTACAGAGAGAATTCTTAAGAGAGCTGTTAGTTCTGAAATATTCTGAGGTTTTTTATTTAACAGGTAACTGTGATTCACTCCAAACTCTGCTGTTGTTCATAAACCATTTATCACAGAATTATACAATTGTACGGCTCCGTGATTTTCCTGTGCTGAGGGCTTCAGAGCTCGATGCAGGACTCCAGGTGGGGCCTCAACAGACTGGAGTAGAGGGGCAGATCCACCCTCCTCAGCCTGCTGGCCACGCTTCTTCCGATGCAGTCCAGGATTCCACCAGTACCTGCAAGTTCTTGGTAGGGCTGCTCTCAGTCCCTTCATCTCCCAGCCTGTACTAATACCAGAGACTGCCCTGATCCAGACGCAGCACTTTATGCTTGGCTCTGTTGAACCTCATGAGGTTTACGCATGCCCACTTCTCAAGTGTGTCCAGGACCACATAAAAGCAAGGGATAAAGCAAAAAAATAATACCACCACCCCCCCCCCCCCCCCGACTGTTAAAAAGTGTTTTATTAGATAATAAGTAAATAATATTTGGAAATAAGAAAGACATTATTGGTCTGTACTTCTGTTTTGTATTATGAAGTTATTCTGAAAATTTAAAATGCTTCATATCTGATACATGTTTGGTATCATAGATTTTATTTGGGGATTTTGCAAGGCAAAATCCGAGTTTTAAGAAGTTAACTTGCAAATCAACGTGGAACTGTTATTTTAGCGTAGGGGTTTTGAGATCTTGCAACAACAGGAAACAGATCTTAAAGTCCCTTCTAATACTGATAGAAAAACACATGTTCAGTTTTCTGGATAAGAGGAGAACCCTTCAGAAGCTGTCACAGATTACTCAGGAGGAAATGGCTCTGTCTCACTAGTCAGGATCGAAAAGGAATTATGTTAATTTGAAAACACTATTAATGATAATTAAATTGCCTTCCAGTTTCTGAAATTAAAGATATTCTGAATTGGAGAAAACGAAGAGATCATAGAAGTAACTTTAGAAGATGTAAATAATTACAGCTTTCAAATGCATGAAGTAAAAAGGGGAAGGATACTTTCTTGTTGGCAAATTGATACTGGCAAATCGAGACATGATAATAGCAAATAAGAACAGCTACCTTCTCTGTTACTACCTATCCCTCATATTTTTTTATTAGAATCAGGTTGGTTTTAAATGAATATCACATTCTCAGGTTTTAATAGCTGCCTCTGTAAAATTAGACGCGATATACAAATACGTGTCAGAAATAACTACACTAGCTTTTGCTGTTAATATCTGTTCTTTCACGGAGAATAGTCTTGGTCAAATCCATGTTTTGTATGTCCTTTTTAAAATTTCGTTATTTCTGAGGAGGTATCATATTTTCAAAAACTTATATCTTCATTTTACGTTCTAAATTAGAAAACAATCAAAGCACTTTTCTGAAGGAAAAGAAGGTTGTGTTAGCAGATATGATAAATGAAACACCAGTTGAAGAAACAAAGTCAGTAATTTGGAGTTATTAATGGTTTATGTCCCTTAGCTCCTCACACGTTGCTATAAAGGAATAATACATTGCAAGATGATTATAACAATGGTGATTAAAATTACTTGTATTAAAATTGTGTACTAAATATAACTAGTAATTTTTTATTACAATATCACTATTACAATAGTGATAAAAAAGGACTATATTGCACTCCATATGTACTGGGTTTCAGGACACTGAGATTTACTAGAAGAAAATTAAATGTTCAGCTGAAGGTTTATTTACTGTGAAGAATTAAATTACTTGGTAGAAACAGTGCTTTGGAAATCAAATCTCTGTTCCTTGAGGAAGGAGAGCTAAAGCTGGCTTAAACTTTATTTTGGTCCTCCTTGGTTGAGCTAAAGGGTGTCCAACACAGCTTATGTGCTAGTTACACCAGCAACTTGAAAGGCTTATGCCTCGAGGACTGCTTTGCAGTCTTGCATCTAATACTCAGCATGATACTTTTCGTATGCAACTTGGAGTAGAATCTGAGCTTGATGTGAATTAAATGAAGCCAAATAAAAGGTTTGAGAAAAATAACTTACGCTATAGATTTTTTTTTTTTTAAGTAGTTTGCATTATGCCTTAATCATATAATTGGTTATTTATAAGTTACTTTTTTAATCCTTTATCTATTTCGTTATCTTGTTGGAGTTGACTTGAAATTCATGTGCAAATGTGTAGCTGTGTCTAATTTTCTACTGATTTATTGGAATTAATATGTGGTTCTTTGTCTTGATTTTTTTTTTTTTTTTAAGAAAAGGTACTGCACTGGGGGAATGAACAATTATTCTACACTTATGAATTCACAAGTTTCATGTCAGTAAGTGGCAGCTCATTCTCAAACTGCAGTTTCATGTTAATGTTGGAAAGAGGGAGAAAGTGTGGAAATGGAATTTTTCTTGTGCTTTCCCAGAGTCAGTAGTTTATTTTGTGTTTCTAATCCAGTTGTGAATGTAGATGGCTAATTATGCAGATGCTTTGCTTTCATATGAAATATCATATAAGCAACCAGGTTGAAATGGATGCAGTGTAGATATTGTGAACAAGATATTTACAGGAAGTAGCAATTGGGTATGAAATCTGGGAACATTTTTATTTAATAATTACAGTTTGCTAATTGAACTTAAAGACATGATTCTAAAGTGAGTGATAACTTGAAAAGTACTGATCCCCCTTACTGTGAATAACTCAGACTCCTTAAACTGCTTATGAGAAGAAACTTCCACGTGTAATATTTTGAGTAGCTGGATAAGATAAAATAATGTTTGCTCTTTGAATTAGCATATTGTTTCCCAGAAGGGAAAAAAAAAAAATCTACTGTGTACTTTACTCTTCTGTGAATTTTTTAGTGTTTCTACATCATTCCTGTCTGCAAGGACAAAACCAGATATAATCAGATCAGCTTGTTATATGCCCTGTGCATTAAGCCCTGTCCTTTGCAGAAAATTCTCCTTTCTGAATATCTAAGTATTACGTTTTTCATAAAAAATCCTACAGTTTTCTACCACATCCAGAAGTGTGCTCTTTGTCCAGTCCATAGTCTCTTATAAATCCGTTTATAATTTATATCATACCCCTAAACAAGCATTAATTAAGTGTTGAACTATTTAAAGATGCCAGCAGTTTTGAATTAATCTAAGCTACTTAGTCATCTGCAATAAAATCTTCTTGCCCTCATCCCACTTACAAGTTTAGCAATATTTGCTGTCATGGTCAATCTTCTTTGGTTCGGTCAGAATACATGAAGATGGTCAAGCTAAGAAAATCACAGCTCTAGTCAAAGTAGCAGGCTCAGATGCATTTTTTTAATGCATCAATGCATTTTAATAATTTGATGTGTGTACCACAGACCTCCTGAGCCAGTATGATACATTTAACTTGTGCGTACCCAGTAAACTCATAATCTGAGCACATCAAAGGTCCTATATCATTTGCACTGTTCATCCAGTATGTCCAGGCACCTGTTGCACTCATTACCTAAACGTTCTTCCTGAGTTTGCATTGCTGTTAAAGAGAAATAGCACAAAATGTGAAATCTGGATCCCAGTCAAATTTTGGACAGCATGCAACATCTGGAGCTTTCCATATTTTGAATTTTCCCTGCTGTAAATGCAGGATTTATGGTTGTTTATGATTTCAATTCTTAATTCCACCTAAACCACAAGTCCTTATATGTCTCTGTTCTAAAATTAAAAACTTTGTTTTAATTGTAATTTTAATTGAAGTACCCTTTGCTTATGAAGGTGGGATAGTTACTCAGGGAGAGCAGTAGTAAATCATTAGATACTTGAAACACTCATGTTCTGTGAAGGTTATGAAACTGTCACTAATTAAGCTTGTAAAATCTTTCAGTCTCTTCCCTCCCTCTGCACTTTTAGTCTATGGCTGTTCTTCATAATGCTTACTCTGTAAATATCCAAAATGTTTATTGATCACCACTGGCAAACTATTCTAATTAATGGGAAATTCATTAAAAAACACATGGGAAATGACTCCATCTGGCTGTAGAAAATGAAATGAATATTTGGTAGTCTGTGAATTTGTGTTTGCAATGTAAAACCAGCATGAATAGAAAGTGTTTTTAGAAACATTCGAATCTCGTTACCAAAGTTCAGCATGTTTACATATAAAGGTTATAAAAATCTACCATGAGGAAACGAACCTTATAAGTACTTATTTAGTTTGTAAGGAACAAAGGAAGGTTTGCAAGGAATCTAAGTTTAGCCGTCTAAGACACAAGTCAAATTAGCAGAAGGGAGAAAATTCCTTAAACTGATACAAAATGTTCATGATCTGACAAGGTTCCCAGTCCAATGCATGCTACAGAAATGCTACTTAAAGCATGCTAACAAGATATTAAAATTGGCAACAGTAAAATGTAAGTTTTCTTTGGCAAGTTATTTTCTCTTTCTGCACTTCTCTGATGATTTCTTTTATTGTAAGAGGCCTCTGCTGCTGGAAAGAGAGGTAAAGAAGTACAGCTGAACTGGAAAATGCTTCTCCTTAAGAAAAACAACTAAGAGGTAATTGAATGGAATTAAATAGTTCTTGAAGAGTGAGCCATGTGGTACATTAGCTTGAGTATATCTTTTTTGCTAGGATAGATTTTATATTCCAAAGCTTCATTAACATCAGTCATGGAGTTAAAGGTTGTATTAGCCTGGCTGAGGCTAATACAGTGCTTTTAATTTTGCCCTTTGATTAGCTCAGTATCCAGAAGAGTTCCTCATTCTGCCTTAATGTTTCTATAGAATCAGTGTTAATAATTGTTGGGACACCTATGTTAATCGATACTAGCATTAGTTTATTTTGTTCTTGACATGCTTATAAGTTTTGTCCTATTTAGTATTTCTTGTTTGAGTTTTTAGTTCCAATATTAGTCTTTTTTTTTTTTTTCCTCCCAGCATTGACTCATTCCTTTGTTTCAATTTACTATGCTCTTCCAGTCCTTCTTCATTCTGTTAGTCATAATCATAACTCATTTTCTCTGAATCCCTAAATGGCTCCAAGGGACAGGCATTTCTAATAAAGGACGTTTCAGAAGTTCAGATTAATGATTCATGAGCATGCAGGTGAATACCAAATTGCCAGGCTGCTGCTCCAGCATTTTTCTGCTCTGGTGGAATATAGATTTCAAACACTGGGGCCCAATACTTCCAGCAAGATGACTTCATATGGCCCTTTTATGGCTTTATCCATTCTTGTTTCTGTAAAGTGGCAAAAGCAGTATTATTTTTTCAAATTACTTCTGTTTTTTTTTTAACTTAGTAACTGAGTAATTATTACTTAGCGATTATCTGTCAATTTAGAAGTTTGTTTTTTTTTTTTTTTCGAAATACAAACACTGCTGGATAAACGATTTTATTAGAAAAACCAGAAATCTCATGGATTTCAAACAAATGTCTGCTAGATGAGATTTGTAGCATGGGTGTGTACTGACTATGCAACCCAGTCTAAAAACTGTCACAGGTGTGGTAACTCATGGCGTTTGGTGATAGAAAGAACTGAAATGGAGTCTGCTTTTTTATGATTCAATATAGAGGGTTTTATTGAAGGTTTCTACAGAATGACTGTTCCCATGGTTTCTCATAGAACATGACATCTTCCTTTACGTTAGGAGAAAAACCACGGACGAGTTAACAAAAGATAAAAGGGGTAAACCCCAGCATGTCACGTATGGCATTTGCTTAAGCAATATTTAGGAAGCATATCTTCAATATTCTATGATGTTCACTAGATGAAAATGTCTTTAATTTAAAAATCACCATTTTCCTTTCTTTATTTATGTATATCTATCTATCAAAATAAAAACATCTCTCCCTTTTAACTACCGAAGGACAGATTCCCATTAACAGAAACTGAGCTGGTGATACGAATGCACAAAGACAGAGGATATTATAGTAACGTATCACAATGTTTAAGTGTAATCATTTGTCTAAATTTGCAACCAAGCACATTAGAAATCCTAGTAAGGCACCTGCCTATGTATTTAGGCATCTAAATACCTTCAGCTGATAGCAATAGCGGACAGTAAATGGTGATCATCTGAAGACAAGGCAGGTGGTAAAAAAGAACGTTGTCTGTTGTGCTACATTTCAAGAAGCTCTTTATTTACTTGTGCAAGCTTACGTTTTTCCTGCTTTGTATTTCACTTTTTATTTTACGTTTTTCTCTGAGTGTGGACTTCTAAGATCTAAAGGAATAACAGCAGAAATTTTAATCACTTTGTTAGAAAAGTTTTTTGCCCCTTCACTATTTGCTGTTTCCTGATAACTACTGAGGACTGTCAGCTGCCTTCAATGTACCCTACCTGTAATTCTCAGAAATTCTTGTGGTTGCACTATATTTTGTTATTTTACTCTAGTAGGACCAACTCATAATATATTGCTTTATTAGTACCTTTTCTATGTAAGCTGTTTTCACCTCTCCTTGTAATTTACATTGCCAGTTGAAAAATTCTGTTCTTCAGTTGAGGATTAATGCCCACAAGATCATCCAGACACAATTGCAATGACCAAATATGCTTTGTGCACTCAGGCTTTCTTCACAGCCGTCTCAGTCACTTGGCCTACTTGGCTGACTCACCCCTTTCCAGTGCTGTCTTTGGGCCTCCTGCGCTGCCCTTGAGCACACACGCACACACACATGCCGTTGATATAGACAGTGTTCCAGATTAATTCCCTTTTGCATAAAATGTTAAATCGAGAAATGGAAATGTTTATTTTTGCTTGCTTGATAAAATGTCAGTTGCTGTGCTCATTTCATTGGAAGTTGGTGACAAATTTAGTTGTCAAATGGTTCAAAATCATACTTGTCTAAAGTTCGATACTTCATGTAATAATTAATATTTTTTTGCTGTGAAATGAACTTTCAGGTTCTTTCTCATTGCCTTTTGTTCTTCTATTCTGATAGTCTATATATCCCTGTAGACTAAGGAGGAAGAGAAGAAAGGACAGCACTGAGTTATGCTTCCGTAAGCTATTTTTGTAATGACTTGATTCGGTTTCTCATTCTGAAACAGCTCACTGTCATCAGTTTCAAAGTCATTTAGTGGCTCTGCTAGATCTAAATCAAAGGTGAAGCTCATATTTTTACTTGGTAGTTGTATGAGCCTTGAGTCAGCGTTGGTTGAGGATGAATGCACATATTATATATAGTGACTTGAACTCACCTAGGAAACAGTTAACTGCTTTCACTTATGACAAAGAACTTTATTTTCCTCTGCCTGCTGGAGGCCAGTGAGGTGTCAGCATTTAACTGCTAGAGTCTTGATTTTGTAATTTAGTATAGCATTTAGTAATCGGTAAAATCATTCCATAAAGCATTTAAACATGCACCTCTGTGAAAATGTATGACATTGTGTATCCACCTCTGTTATTGAGTGAGAACAGACTACGGTCGGTAACTTGGGCAAAAAGAGTAAGATTCTGAAAGGAGAAGGCAGTTGTATGAAAGGTGAGGAAGTAAATAAAGAAGAAAGAGCAGGGTAGAGCTAGAGTAGCAGAAAAGTAACTTGTGGAATTTATACATCAAGGGAGGAGGACAACAAAAATAATGAAATAAAAGAGATGGTGCAAGGTTAAGAAAGAGGGAATGGAAAAGACGTAGTAAAGGAAAAGCTTGATCCTCAGCAAAACCTGAAAGGATGAATTCGGGGCCAAATACCTCACTAAACTAAGTGAAAACTGTTTTGTTCTGTATTACGTGAAAGGCGTGGTGGGCCTGTGCAGGGCAAGTGCTGCTTTTCTGGTGTAATTTATGTTAAGAACTTTCTTGCGCTAATTCAGTCTCAGAAGAAGAGAAATCGAGCAGAATACAAAAACCAAGCCATTAGCAAGAAAAGCAGCAGCTTGCTGTGTTTGAAGGCAAGCGGAGTTCCTCCTCAGCACCCTAGGAGGAGTCAGGATTTTCTTTTTTTCTGCTTTTCCCCTATTTCTCTCCCCCCTCTATAGTATTTGGCTCTTTCACCTCGTTTGGAGAGCAGTGCTTTGTGAGGAACTGGCAGTTAATAGCTGTCTAGTTTGAGGGCAAGCTGGAACTCGAATTCAGTTCACCAGCTGGTCCTGGATCCCTCTCTTTCCTGTCTAATTGTGTTAGGTTCATGCATTAAGTCTATTCTTAAACTTAAATTTACTATGTTTATTTTTTCTATCTGTTCTCTTCCTCTCTTTGTAAGGTTTACCCTGCAGTCTGGTTTCTGACACTGTGAAGTTTATCAAAGATCAGTGCTGAGGTGATCTTATGTTGAGAACGTGTAAGAATGAAAATAGAGTAGATTGTTTAGATTTGTACATAATGAAAATGGGACATGAAATGGGACCCAGAGCTGTCCGGAGGCTGGGCAAGTTGTCCGGAGGCTGGGCAAAGGTGTTTTTATGGCTTTGGTGTTTCAAAGGGAAAGTGATGGGTCTGGAAGAGAATAATTATCTTTATTATTGCTTTATAAGTACTCACAACTGCACCGCTCTGCTTCAGGGATGGATTATGATAGATAATCTAATCCTAAATTAAAGCACACAAGATTAAGTTAAATGAGAGCACGTGAAGTTTTGCACAGATCAGGAGGACAGTAGATAAAGTGCTGAAAAGACTTCCCCCAGAATTTTATTACATAGTCCATTGAGAAATAAGGGCATAGTCTAGAAAGTAGGAATAAAGTTGATAAAGTTAAGTTATGGGTAAGAAAAAGAAAGAACATTTTTACTTCTATGAAGGTACAAATGTATTTCCCTTTCTTTTAAAATAGTCACAATGGAGACGGAATGGGAGAGAAGGTGTGTTTAAGGTGCTTGATAATTTTAATATACCCAATATTGTGCTGAACAGAGCTTAGTGACACATGAGGTTCTTGAGATAATTATTAGATTGATTGCTTCAATGACTGGCCTTGAGCAGCTGTTAAAGCTGTTCTTCGGTTCAGTTTAAAAGTACTATAATCCTAAACTGATCTTGCAGATTACATGAGAAGTCCCTGGAGAGAAAAGTAAAGGAGAGCTGCAATAAGAATGAAGAGTCAAGTCACCTAGGATTTTAGTCTTTTTCATGTGTGCTGCCTTTAATTTTTCCTTCATAATGTGAAACCACCTCTTTATCTTATATTGATATTATGAGGAATATTTGTTAATACTGATTTAATACTGATTTAAACCATTCCATCAATACTGTTACCAGGCAAAAGTAGTGTACTTGGACGTTTTGCAATTACTTTAACAATATATTATATCACAGATCAGATTGTATTTTACTTCAGTAAATTTTTTTCTTGATTTATGTTTCTATTTTTTTTTTTCTTAATATACAGTGCTTTTCATCTTCATCACTTATCTTGAGAGAGTGTACTTCTCATCCTTTCACTTGTGAGCTCTCCAATAACATTTTTAGATTAGGTGATGTAACACAAATCACCTGAAAATGCAAACAAATTAGACAGTTCATTAATAACTTGAAAGGTAAAGAAAAATCAAAACCCATATTTTTCTATAACATGGCATTTTGTTTTAAGTAATGTCTTACAGTATATTCTTACTGACCTTTTGGAAAAATATTGCTGAATCGAAGTCAAACAGGGTGTCTTATGTTTCGGTATGGTTGCATTGCCACGATCACTTGAAGTAATTATATATGGGGTTGATGCCAAACAGGACTGTCCTAGCATTTTTGCTGCCTGTCCCATGCTGCCACTTTTGTGGTGGTGCAGTCAAAGAGTCCAGGGGACTGATTTGTCTTTAAATCATCATGCACCACATATCCAACAAACCAGCCCTCTAGAGTACAATCAGAAAGGGAAGCTGAGAATAGGACTGCCTCATTTGACAGCAGCACAAATTTATGTTGGTTTAACAATGTAATGAATCCGCCACCTGAGTTATTTATTTAGGCCTTCAAACAATGTTTCATATACTTTAGGTATACCTGTAGTCCTGTTAGAGGCAATGAGCTTGTTTACATCTTGAGTTTACACGTCTGCAGTGTGGAGACTTCGATACATTTAGGAATTTTAGTAAAGCATGTTGGTTTTCTGTTCCATTCAAAATTAAATGGACATTCAAGCTTTGAAAGGTGACACAGGTCACTCAGAAGGTTGTTGATGATGTATAGGTGGTTGTGTGTGCTGAATGCAGTTTTCCACACCTGAAAGAAAGTGCTCTTTAGTCAAAGCTAGACCAGTTAAATGTACATCCTTTAAATGATTTTCTCTTATTATGTAGCCCCATGTAAGCTGTTCAAGTTCTCCAAGAAAATCCTTGTGTTGTTTGCACAGTAGAAATCGTAAGATATCGATATGACCATCTTTTTAACTAATAAGTATGGAGAAAGAAGTCAAATAGTTTTTTTACTGTGTACTACTTTTTCTTAGACAGAATAAGACAAATGGCACCATAAGGTCTGAAGCTGTAGAAGCAGCCCTCTCTCTTAAACAAATACACCCCCAGACATAACTCCTTCTGTCTTAAGATTGCTCACTGACATACAGATTTATAAGCTTCACACAAATGTCAGATACACATCAATATATGTGGAATATCTTATTTTATTCATTTTGCACCTGTACTTGCCTAATTCTCTTTATATTATTTTGTTAATCTTTGATGTAATCTGACTTTTCTTTCTCACAATGGTCTTGAAAAACTATTGCAGAATTTATGCAAATCTGGCTAGATACTCTCCTCACAGAGAGTAATTCTCAATTATCTGCTACTGAATTGGAGTTAGAGAAGTTTTTCTGGTGGACTGTCCAGAGGTTTGTACAGCTTTGAATCCTCACCAGTGGTTGAAATAATGGAGTAGAAAGTCTGATGCTTATACTTGACAGTACCATGCAGCTGGGAAGAACAGGGCAGGTTGGAAGGTGGGTTTGTAACGGAAAAAGTCATGATGAATGGAAGAAATGGTGTAAATATTAAAGTCATGGTTCAGTCAGAGGTCTACATTGCAGTTAGAATTTATCAACCACATAAATAAAGGCACAGCTAGGATTAGGGAGGAAATCAAATGGTTGTGGTTTTGGTTTGGGTTTTGGTTTGTGTTTTGTTTAGTGGGTTTTTTTGTTTGTTTGTTTTTTTTTTTGTTTGTTTGTTTGTTTTTTTTTTTTTTTTTTTTTTTAAAGGCTCTGATGGTTGAGACTCCGAAACTGAAAAGGAATAAAAAATACTGTGCTATTGTAGGGGAAAAAAAGCAAAGCACTGCTGCTTTACGTATGTAGTGGTAGCATGTATGAAGACATAAAATATACACCATGAAATAATCCTTCCAAATCATCTTCGATGCAGTCACATTCCCTGTTAAAGAAAAAAAGTCAGGATGGATGCAAACCATTGGGAGAGGATCCAGAGGAGTGCGTGAATTGTTGTTTTTCCCATTTTCTATAATTCTTCAGTGATACTTAATGGAGTTTCTTTAGCCTAAAGAAGAAAGATGTCAGAAAATGGAGGAAAGCATAGGAGAACTTCAGTATCTTCACGTGAGTAAAAGGCTGTTTCCAGCTGAAAAGGCACTACCTGACATATCTATAGTGCTTACACCAAGAAACATGCACTTGAACCTGAGGAGTAAAGATTCAGGACAGATGCGGATTAAAACTTTTTCCTGAGAGGATATAGAAGCCCCAAAATGGATTCATTGGAAGAGACAGGGAAGGATCCATAATAGGACAATATTAAACAGTGAAGATAATGTCTATTGGTAATGACCAGGAACTGCTAAACCTGCCTTGAGTTCAAGAGATGGCCTAGCTGATAGGGTTCCTTCCTGCTTTATGGCCAATATAATATTAATGACAAAGTAATTACTATTTTTCCAAACAGGAGCTTTGCAATCTATCTAAAGTACTCATCCTGTCTTCAGTATCTTTTAGAACCACTGGACACTGGATCTTGTAAGTATTTCAGACCAACAGATGAACAATTAGGGTAAATTGTCTCTCTAATGAATCTTGGATGTTATCACAGTTAATGATACATTGATCTCGGTGTCCTGGGAAAATTTTTAGGACAATGCTTTGTCCTGTACTTTCACCTGAGTGATATTTTCTCCATATACTTTCAAACTGTGAACCTGGGAGCAGACAGATGGTCATCCTGTACTAGAAGAGTGATTGCTCTTGTTACTGCAGTAATAAAACCAATAAATCATTATTCTGTTACAGTCAATGTCCTGTGCTCTTTTTTTTTATTACACATCCTACGCTTGCTTCTGTAACAGATCCTAGCTATGTTTAGGCAGACATCTTAAAAGTTTAGATGCTCATCTGTTTGTATACATCCATGACCTCTTCTGTTTAAAAAATCTATTTGAGTAATGAGCACAGATATCACCTATAAAATATACTTTTTGCAGGGATTCCTACACAACATGGTCCAAGAACCCACTTTTCAACACCATGTAATGTAAAGGAATCAAAAAGCCACAGCAACAATGTGGAACAGGGAAAAAAAAGAGATCAAGGATACCATCAATACACTACATCGTTTTCTCCTAATAGATAATATGTGTTTTTACTGTCAGGGCAACAAATTGAATAAACTTTTGCACAAATACAATTTGTGACAAAAGATACTAAGAAAGCCTGTGTAAGTCAGAATTTGTTATGGAGCACTTGGACATCAAATTTAGAGATGATAACTCGTCCTATGAAATGCAATTGTATGCTGTTAATAAATGCAGAGCTGCATAATCCCATCTCATTAGCTGTGAGAGCAGACTTCGCAGGGTTGTCAATTCAAGAAACTCCACTGCAGTGCAGTAGATTATTTCATTACTGTACAAACAGGCTGCCTTCTCACAGCAAAAGCCCTCACAAACCCCTGTGCATTATCCACCTGGAAATAAGTTTTCTCTCAGAATTAAAAAGCCTGTGACTCTAGAAGAAATATACGTATTCTTTCCCGCAGAAAGTGTAGCAAATAGAATATTTCAGGCAAAAGAGACAAATGACCATCCAAGAATCACTTTGTGCAATCTCAAGGGAATATTCTTCAGGAAGCCTTTTTACGTTCTGTTAAAACCAAACCCAAACAAGCCCGTATTACCTAGTCTCTTTTTCCAAATATAAAATGTTTGAAAAAGCAAAGACAATCCTCAGGTAACCTGTGTTGAAAACTTTTGGCTGCTTACTTGTTTTCATAACATGTCTTTATAGATAAGAATTAGTGAATTCACAGATTGTGGTTATGTAATGAGAAGCCTTCAGATCACAAGTCTTGATAACATGGATATACAGGATCATGTTAGTTTTATTTAAGATAATATTTGCACAAATGCTTAGTTTTAAATTCTTAGGTTGATTTCAGTGGAGTTAAGAATGTGTTTGCTTTCCTGTCAGAACTGCTTTACAAAATCAGAAGTGTAGATATTATGCCACTTCAGATAATACATATATAATTTTTTATTTCTGACCTCCTAAGTTCAATTCCCTTCTGTTGCTTTTTTACTTACTCAGATTTGCAGTCTTCCTACTTTCCTACTGACTTATGTTCCCAGAGAACCTTCTCAGCTTTTTGCTGCTTATTTTCCAGTATTCACGTAAGCAGCCATAGGGGTGGCCTGCCAGGTTTCAAGTGGTGGTGGTTTTTTCGAGCTGTGTTATATTTTTTCTTAATATATTAAATCAGCTGCTCGTAAAATAGAATATTTTATATCCCGTCACTGCTTGGCTCTTGGAAAAGTAATTGTAGAGGAGTGGATGATTAGACTGACTCAGCTTTTCAAGTAGGAAACCTGTTGGTGAATATGATATAGTTGAATATGTTGAATTGTTGACGGCAACTATGAATAGTTGACGAGCAGGTGTAGGTGTTGGGTCATAGGTTGGACTTGATGATCTCAAAGGTCTTTTCCAACATGGTGATACTGTGATGATTTCTTGCTATAGCTCCGCTTTGGTTTTGAATATGACCAGGGTATCTTCTAGGAGGCAGAGAAAAGAACATGAATGAATTATGCCTATCTTTGAAGGAAAATGTGAGTTTGAGACTATTGAGTGTTTGGGAAGCACTCTGGTTTTTGAGTGGATGAAATCCACAATTTCTTTCTGAAACCAGTCTTACAGGATGTGCTGAAGCAGTGTGAATGTTTAAAGTGTAGTGCTTATTTTCAAAACACAACATGACGTACCACAGTCTTAGCTTTCACTCTGTATTTATTTCTTTGCAACTTGGAAAAAAGAGGAACGGCAGAACAAGACATGAGTCTACCAGCCTGTCACATAACATACGAGCTTTTCTTTCCCAGACGAAGTCGCTCACAAAAATTCATTGTCTTCCATGTAAGCAGAAATCAGCCTTTGTGGAAAAGCGTGTTAAGGGAGTTCTGTCTCAAAGAATCTCACCAGAATTTTAACCATGCATCTTTTAAGTATAGCGTGTACTTCTAAATCAGTATTGCCTGGTCCTCTCTTGTAGGACAAACAATATTCAAGCATACAGACAGAGTTTCAATCAGTATTACAATGGGAACAATTATAAGAAATTATTTTTTTTCTAGAATGCGTAAAATATGTTTACTTGAACCTGTCAGACTTCACGTACTCGAGTTTTTTCTGTTTCAAAAAATCTGATACAATTCTTTCGAAGTTTAAGCTTCTTAAGTTTCGTACATGAGAGAGGTTGCCTGTAAGATCCTCCATAGGGAAGCAGTGCAACTGTGTGGTGCCGTACTTCAGCCCAGTCTAAAGGCACGCTTTAATAGCTGTGAGTGATACGAGTAAGAGGACTTCACGTCAGACCAGAATCTTTCTGCATAGGAGGAACTAACATTTATCTTGGATTTCTGTATAGAAAATAAAAGGTCTAAGAGAACTGACATATAAAAAAAAAATTAAAAGCCAGAAAGAAGGCTGGTTTTGACTATTATCAGTGCATGTCTATTCTTTCTCACGTGATGCAGATAATATTACTTTATGTGTTTATGATACATATACGAAAATAAAGGTTAGATGTAACCCCGGTTTTAAACTAAGCCTAGGAAAAAGCCTTTTGTTTAGTTAAAGAACTAGCATCTGCTTATAGTGCCACCTAAATGTCTGTCCAAATTTGATCTATGTAAACAAACAGAATGCAGCAGAGCTTCTGTGAGGCCCTTAATATCTCAAGGAGCCAAAGAGTGACTGCATAAGTTTTATTCGCGTCCATTGGTAAATGTCTGACAGAAATGGCAATCTCCGGAGAGAAGTCATCGATTACACTGTGTCTTTTGCTTCTTAGTGGCAGCTACCCTTGCTAAGCTTCTAGAAGTTTCATAACATTTTAAGAAAGCATTTTGATTAGAAATTTTGTTTAAGATCAGTTAATCAACTCACAGAATATTTCAAAATTTTTGTAGGTGTTTTGTCCCAGTATTTTTAACACATTGGGTGTTTTTCTATGATGGTAAACGTGATGTTCAACTCGTCTTCCTTGCCTTGGCTGTGTGTAATTCATAGAAATCTTTTTTTTATAAGTGGGTTTTTTATTTGTGTTTCCTGTTCTAAATGAAAACTCGGAACTGTGACCATTATTCATGGATTTCTATAAGCAAGAGGTTAAAACTCTTGCTAGAAATGTCTTACTTGCAGGAGCCACCTTCTTTGTAGTGAGTAAATTTAGCACTGACAGACTTCTGTGGTAATGTAAATGCAGAGAAAAGAAATATTGCAGCAAATTAATGTAAAAATTAAAGCAGAAGGAATTTTTTATTGGCCTAAATTACGAAAATGAAGATTCAAATAGAATATAATCTTTATATAACTTGTTTTGTTGCTACATTCAGTTTAGTTTATGCCTCCTTAAATTTTTAATATGCCTCAGAAGTTTTAGCTGGCAGTTATTGCTTTCATATAGAGACTATCTAGTGAGATCTAAGCTTCAGGAATTTGGTGAAAAAATAGTTTTGGGATCTAGCAGTCCAGCTAACTTGGGATTGTTAAAAGATGCCACGAAAGGTTAAATTTTAAAGCTGTCGTGTCTGAATTTAGATGACAAGTAAGGAAGCACTCCATACAGATCTAAGTTGTTGTTCAGTACTTTATTCATGTTGTGGAAGATGATATAACAATAATATACATGTAATCTATCTATCAGAATGTTTTCAAACATTCAACTTAGTTGGAAGACTTATAAATCTCTCCAAATTTTTTGTGGGTTTCAGATTTTGTGTGTGCTTGTAGATATACATACATGTAAAAAAACATAAATGCACTCATGTGGACATTCATGTTGAACTTAATTTTGGAGTAAATTCTGTGGTTAGAAAATCACAGAAAATGTGATTGTCTTATGTGTATGCAGCTAAGTAATTTCAATGACCCGTGAGGAACTCTAGTTCCAATGTTGATAGCAAGCATTATCTTCTGTTTATCACTACTTTTTCTTCTTCCTTATTTATTTATTCCTCTAAAAGTCTCAACACCATGGTAGTGTAGATCTTACAATGTCAGGGCTACAAGGGACATTGCTTTGGCACCAGAGTGCCAAAAGACGTAGCTGTGTTGTTTAATGACTGGTGTAAGTAGAGGAATTCGCATTGGTTCAGCAAGATACCTAAAACAAGTTGTCACCACATTTTATGCAGCTTGGATCCTCTTAAGTGCATTAAATTGCATTGTCCATCAGGTCCCAAGCAGTGGGTTAAATGAATCTATTTTCTTTAGTTCGTAACTGCTTTAATACAGCACCTACTGGGTGTCATACGTTAGTGAGGAGCCATTGACCTTGTAGAAATACTGGATCTCTTGGAAATGAGGAAGTGACAGTCATTCTACTCATTGCCTAAATTATGTTTGTTGTGATTAATAGAGAATTTTTTTAAAAAAATAGACAAATAGAACCAATAAGCAAAAATTTCCTTTTTGAAAACAGACCTGACAGTAATCCGTCTCCTGTTCAGCGATGTTGGGGGTTTTTTGCATCTTGAAGGGACTAAGCCCAGTGATACAAGCAATCATTCACTTAGTAAAACATAATTGACTGTTAATAATAATTATAATCCTTTTAAGAATAAAGGAGAAAAAACACGTTGTATTCTCCATACTATTATATTGGATATTAATTTCCCTATCACTTAAACCATCATGACAGGTGAAGATGTGGTGGTTGCAACCAGTTACAACTAAGGTTATTTTTGCGGCAAATATATCAAAGAAATAGAACGGCAGAGTTTATAGTGAGTAAAAACATAAAGCAAGGGTTGTTTAGTCTTTTTCCATAGTTTGCCAGACATTAGATCAAGAGCTACCAAATAAAATAATATTGTAGTAAAAAGAGAAGATAAGACAGCCTTAAAATCATATGAAATAAAGACAAACCAAGTAGATAGAGCTTCTAAAATCATGGAATATTCACAAAAAACCTGCAGGAGAGCATCAGGTGGTAAGAAAACATAAATACACAGAGGTAAGCTTGCACTGATTAATGACATCAGTTTGGTCACTTCATGGCTCACACAATCATACTACAGCCAAATGAACAGATAAACATAAAAAAGGAAAAATTGTACAGTGAGAATTACTTCTCAGAGGTTTTTTTAAATACAGTCCACTTCAGAATTCAACTTCCATCAGTGCTGAGGGATGGCTATGCCAAATAAAGCCTATTTCAGCAGATTCAGTTTAGATCAGCAAATAGAAAAGAAGCTGTTCTGTGCAATACAACACACAGTAATGGATTTTATCTTTACTGGAATCTTTACTGTGGTTCAGATGAAACAACTTGATAATGTTAAGGAAAATCAGTCTAAGTATGTGAAGCCATGCTGCAGTGCAGCTTTTCAGCTGGCATCATTTGACTTGGATGAAAGCAACATGTCAGTGATTTATTTTGTACCTACTCTTCACGATCTAATCTAAAAAGTCAGAAGTATGCAGAGGAACTGACTTAGCCTAGAGCTCCATTTAAGACTGAACGACAGAATGCCAGCTCTCAGGCAAAATAAAATAATGATATTTGTCTTCTGGAACATTATGTAAGAATGAAAAGATTCTTTTCAGGAACGATTTCCAGGAAGAACTCTTTATTAGAATCTATGTAAAATATGCAGAAGAATATGCTAGGTGATATCTGGGCAGGAGGGAAAGAAGCCGATGCACATAAAAAAAAAATATCCCCCACTAAAAAACCAAATGACCAGACGTAACAAAGAGAGCTTTGCGAATATGGGAAGTTCTGCAAGATTTACAGGAGCTGAAGTTTTGGATTGGTTCATTTTCTTTTATATTGTTTTGGACAAAAAGTAGGAAGTGAACTAGATTGTCTTTTCATGATTTATACTTGTTTATAGTCTTGTCACTGGTGGGGTTAGGGTCAGGCACTGGAGTCCGTGCAAGACATTCAGAAGAAAAGTTAGTTTTGTTCCTCGACACATGGAGTCACCCCAGAAGATTTTCTGTCCAGCTTGCCAAAAGAAGCGTTCAGAGACAAGAGATCCAAGAACTCTTCAAGCAGTGATGCTTCATAGGCTTTCTGACGTATCTCTGATCCTAGCTGCTCTTCCAAGTTCAGAAAAGCATTAATTATGATGTAGAACGTATATTCAAATGATGTCCCAATTTCTATTTCTTCTTTTTAGCCTTTGAAAAAACTTAGCATAGCTGATAGACTTTATGAAGCCCCGCAAGCCTGTTAAGATTAAATAAGCAGAATTGCTCATAAAACCTGTTGTAGATGTGGTAATTATTTTTCCCTACAAAAAAAATGCACCAGAGAGAATTTCAAAGAAACAAACAAAAAGAGTGAAACAGAGAAAAAACTGAGCAAGATGAACAGAGAAAAGGAATTGGGGGGAACTGGATGCGATATCAAACCAAACCATAACTAATGGCAGACTAAATTGTACAAAGGAGACAGAACCTGCGTTCACTTTATGGTTGCAGATGTGATGGCAGGGTAGCGTAGAGATGTGTCTGCAGTGGCGGTCAGCCAGGTATTAATTGTCCAGACAATTAGCAGCATGTCCTCTGTATACCTGCAGTGGCAAACAAGAACAAGCCAGGGACACCTGCTTTCTTCGTACTGTTAGCATTAAAAGATTACTTGATTTCCTACAGTAATTCCCAGCCCTATTCCACTGCCCTTCCAGCACTGGAATGTAGTTTCCTCACATCTTGTAACACCGAAGTGTGTCTGTGCAGAAAAGCTGTACGTGAAAAATGGTCAAACTCTTCTCTCACTCAAAAAAGCGAGCTCAGCATGCATGTGCTCTTCCATAAAGATTTATGCTCGCACTGGGCTGAGGACGACAAGGCAAAGAATGCCTCAGGGGTTCCTTAAAAAGTGTATTAGATCTTAATATTTTAATGATATCAGGGGATTCATAACTAAATGTCTTAAAAGTAGAGACTGAATCTCCACTAGGAGGCTTTTTCTGCTTTCTGTTCTCTCTTCTAGAGAGTTTTGTGTTTGCATTTTGTTTTCAGACTTTTTATTTTCATTATTTGGTCTTTGGAAAAGATATAGACTTAACATTTTATCACAACTGCTTTTTCTTCAAGCAGGATATGATCTTATCTGTGAATACTTAGAGCTGTTGCCAAGCGTGCTTAATTAGCTGTAATTAACATCTCTAAACATAGAGATGTTTAGATTTCATAAACTTATCTACAACATATATTAATTATCACCAATGTTATATTACACATTAATAAAATATTACTATAATATTATAAAATGAAACATTTTAGATCTGATAAACATCTCTAAACATAGAAAATGGGAAGTTCAACATGTGTGATGGGAAAAGAAAGTTTGTTTGAATTGGCTCTAACATCAGTGGTTTTCAGTCCATACGTTCTCAGTTTTCATATAGCAATTTCTACTAAAACTTGTTATAATTGTTCAGTAGAGAGTAAATTTAAAGCCATTTTTAACTTCCCCTTACATGGTGATGAGTTCTCTAAATAGTCTGTTATTGTAAGTTGGTCCTTTTGCTAAATTATATATTTACTTCCCTATTAAAAACAATCAGTCTTACAGTTCCTCCTCAGAACCATGTATTTTTACAATAATTTATCTAGTGAAAATTAATTACCTTGTTAAAGTAGAATTGTATGAGATCTTGCTGCAAGGTAGTCTGTAAACTCTAAATCAGTCGTGTATCTAGTTTCTGCCTCATTTAATGTGATTCTTTGAAATTGCATTAGGCATTACAAAAACTGCTACTGGATATTTTAGGTCCCCAGGGAAATATAGATTGTTTGTCAGATCTGATCAGGAATTCTGGTTTAACTGGCTTTATCAGAAATTCTGATTAATTACACCTTAAGCATTGTGTGAGAATACAACTCTTATAGATGAAAGGGTTTTAGGTTTTTAAGGAAAGAGATGGACGTAGAACATGTGTTTTTGTGCTTGCCTGCCTGCAAACCATTGTTCAAATTCTTGCTCTAATTAATATTCAGCTAACTTAGTGGAACAGCTCCAACAGGAAAAATTGGGATAAGCCTATCTCAATTCATATGCTGGTTGTGTTGGCATTTATTAACATTGTGGGAGAGCCAAATTCAAATCTCTATTATGCCAATAAATTATGTGGCTATGGAATTGCTATATGATACTTCTTAGCAGTTAACAAAAAAATGCTATTCTCAAGAGCCAAGTTTAAGGATTACATTAAAACTTAATTAAATTATGATCCTGATTCTCGCTGGGAAAGGGTTGATTCCCTGGTTTTGATGGAGAAGTTAATTTTCACAAGAAGCTGGGAAAGAACACAGCTGGGTAGCTGACACAACTGGCCAACGTGTTCCACGGCATTAGCATCATGCTCAGTACATATAAGGGGCTGGTCGGCAGGGCAGCTTGGTGCAGCTGGGCTGGGTTTACAGTTTCAGGTATTGTGACGTGTTTGCTTATTCCCTACAATGCAGTTTCCACAATGCGGGTACACAACTTGTGATTCTGGATCAGGAGCAGTTGGGCATCAATCTCCAATCGGTCAACCGGTGAGTGACTTTGCATTGTGTATCACCTGCTTTGTATATTCTTTTACTGATGTTATTGTCATTTTTTGATCCCTTCACTACCCCGTTAAACTGTTCTTATCTCAGCCCGTGAGTTTCACCTTTTCTTTTCAATTTCCCTTCCCATGCCCCAAGAGGCGGGTGGCATGAGTGAGTGGCCACGTGGCTCTTTGTGTTGGCAAGGATACAATTTGCACCAAAGAGAGAAAGAAAGAACTCATCAAGAGAAAGCACTAGAAAAGCGTGAGTTGGAAGACAGATGGGTTCTTCCTATAGTGTCTCATGTGCTGTGTCTAAAATAACTGGCAGTTGCTTGAGGATGGGAGTCCTGCCTGCTCTAAGAAATTCTGCTCTGCTTGCTTTGCAGTGCCACTCCTGATTGTGCTGAAAAAAATCTAAGAGACTTGTACAGGTTACTTGTGTCAGAGGAGTTAAAGATCTATAGGTAATTCCATCACATTTAATATATAACACCCTTAGGTGGATCATCCCTTGATCAGTGCCTAGGAATTGACGGGAACGAGTATAAGGGGCTGAGAACACTTCATGCCAGCAGTGAATATTTCTGGATACACGTTGTAACTAAGACAATGTTTTAATGCATATAAATGGCTTATTTAGACACCGTGACTTCATGGCCTCACCAAATTTTTCTCTGTGTGGTCAAGAACTGGTTTATCATTGTCGTCTTAATTATGCAGTGAATTATACACGATAGCCACTCTTGCTCTTAGCCAGATGGCAGACCTCATCAATATTCAAAATTGATAAAGCTGTGTTAAGTAACTGCAAACAGTTGAATGTAGAGGTAACTTTTGCATCTTAACTTTCTCATTTATTTAACATTGAGAAAAAAAAACAGCTGTGTTACTGAATTACATAGGAACAGAGAAAGAAGAAAAAGGACATCAGGCAAAGACATGAGTACAATGTCATGAGTCTTGCTTCACAGCATTTTAAGCCCGTATCATAATCTGGCTTTTGGCTATAAGTTCTCTGTTCTTAACACTGATATTTCATTATTCTCAGCTACAGCGATCCCCTACCTACAGTCTGAGGTGCTTTCATGTCCTCAGGTTAGAGGTGAGTCCTTCTTGAAGTTGAACAGCAAGTACATTGTCACTGAGAACTGGTGCCTCCAACCAACCATTTGGTGTCGCTAGAGGCAGGCGCTCCGGTCTGGTGAAGGGAGGTGCCAGTAGCTGGCAGCAGTCAGCCATAACTTACTTCCTAAAGAAGAGGGAGGATCTCCTCAGCTCAGCTGCGGTGTCAGTTGAGGAGTCAGATCTCTGAGCTGCGAGCAGTGGACAGAGTGACAATGGATCAAAGAGCTCAGGAGGCTAAATTCTGGGGCTAAAACCATATGGTAGCTATGTAACCTTTAAGTTCAGATTCATATCATCCATAGAAGGAAGACTGTCATGGGATAAATGTTGCTTCCCTAAATCTGAAGAGATTAACTTTCTGTCATGGAGACATTTGATTATTCAAACTTTGATAAAAACAAGAGTAACAAATATTTACTCTGAATTTGACTGTTACTGCTATGGAATTAGAGGTAATATTTGACATTATCAAAACACGCAACAAAATCCCATGAGCATGCTTGCCTTTCCCCTTTCTTTATTGTTACATTTCAAGTTCATTTGGCAAATGCTATTTTAATTTAAATATAAATTGTCAATAATTACTTAAATATTGCCTACGTATTACATGCAGTTACAGCCATTCTGCTAGATTATCTGATTTAGAAAACCAGGACTGATCGTCAGTGTTGGAGTGCATGCTGTGCGCCCTTCTGGAGAGTTCTTTCTTTATTACCCAGTTGCATTTGTTCTTTTCTTCTACCACAGACATCTTTCTTTGCCCCAGGCATATGCTTCAAGCAATTTTTCTCAGTATAGTTGTACAGCCTAACAAAGCAGAAGTGTCTGGAAAGTGAAAGACTTCCCTTGTCTGGTCACAACTGACAATATCATGACACTTTTCTCCAACTCCAGCCTGTGTTGCAAAGGTACAAACTAGAACGGAGAACATCTGTTGACATCCCTGTTGCATCGTCATTTATCGACCATAGAAGCCCTAATAAACCAAACCAGTTGACACTGGCAGAGTTCAGTAACGGATGACTGATAAGAATATATTCACTTCCATTAGGATAAACTGGTGTTAGAGCAGTCAGAATCCTAGAGCTGCTTTCTTTTTCTTTTCTTTTCTTTTCTTTTTTTTTTTTTTTTTTTTTTTTAATGCATTAAACTTCTGGACTGTTCTGGACTTTATTCTAATTCATTCCAAAGTGGTTGCCTAGAAGAGAATCCCATAGAGAATCTATGATGGCCTTTCATGTTACTCTCTGTTTGGGACAGACTAACCTGCATGTGAACCTCTTAGCTCTTCTTAGTTCCTTTTGGTTTTACTGTTCTGGGTTTTCTTGGGATTAATTTTCAGAACTCAAAGTTAAGCAAGAACAGGATTTTACAGACCTCTTCAGAAAGAATGCAGAGAAAGTTACAGTGAATGAGACTAGAAGGTCTCAGGAAAGCAGAAATATTGCAGAGGAAACCAGGAGGGGAGTTTGGCTCTGGACGAAGGGGATGCTTGAGATATGGAATATCCAACTTAATTCTATGGAAGCTAAGGATAGAGAGAATTTTTATACAAATATGTCCAAACTGAGTGTTAGGATAATTCTGGTAAAGCAGACTGTTGGCATTAACTTAGTTTCAGATTACCTACTGGTACTGCTTATCTATGATCTGCAGCATGGGATAAGTTCTCTTCTGTTTCTTTCCTGTTTTAGCTTCACACACCTGTGTTGCACTAAAATCAGTCTTGATGTGATCTGGTACAATTCCCACCGAAAGCTTATACCAGGGAAAAGTAATTGATGTTGCAGGCTTTCACTGATTTATAAAGAAAAAATTAACCTAAATATTGATTTCAGTCCTCCATTTACTGTTGAAGTAAGCATTTCTTTTTAGGGCACCAATGCTTCAAGTTGTTATAACAGCTTGAGAAAAACTGAAAGCTTCTTTCAGTTGATACGATTTTGTGTTTATCTAGCGTAAACCTGTGTGAAACTCAATTTATCACTGAATGGGTAAAAGTTACAGTTAAAGCAGGATAAATCAGTTTTATCTTTATGTTAAAATGTGTTATGTTAAAATCATGGTACAACAAGTTGTCAGATATTCTGTAAAAGCTTTATACCTTATCTGCTTTGAAATTCCGTGAAGTTGGGTGCTTTAAAGAATACATTTCCGATATGTTTGTTATTAGATAATCAAATGATCCAGTTGGTCCAGGTCAATATTCTTCATTTGCCATTCTTATCAGAAATGAAAACAAAAAGAAAATGACGAGCATTCAAATAACAACAAGAGTGGCTAAAGAATTTCCTTTCCAGCTTTCTAGTGTTCTTAACAATAGCCAGAAAGTTTAATGGCGTAACAGCCAAAAAGCAGTGACTAGAACTGGAAGCATTAAGTGCGTTGGAACATTTTATATTTAGGTTTGTAAATTAAATGACAAGAATTTCAGCTGTGATGATTCACACACAAGTACCACTTGTGTTAACAGGAATCTCGAGATCCTAGCAACTGTAGCGTGCTGCTGATTTTTTGAGTTTTTATTTATTGGCTTCTGTGAGAAGCGTGAGGAAGTACTTGTTTTAAATAAAAAATTTGTCTGTCACAATTCATGGAAAAGAATTGATAAACTAGATGGGAACTCGGTAGATCAGTGTCCAGACAGACATGTAGAACTCCAGAAAATATGTTAAATTTTGCAGTGCTTGAGTTGCCTGAAGCCATTCCTGTGATGTAGTGAGAGCTTGTACAAATATGCAGCCTGTGCTTTGGGCCCTAAAAGACGGCTCCTCGTGAGCTGTGTGGGCTTACCTGCTAATTCATCCAACACCTGTCCAGTGCACCACTCACTGTGCTTGACAGGGGCTCTTTCGATTAAAGCACTAGTATTATTTTGTTCACGGGGGCCTCATTGTGAGCAAACTGCTTTCTAGGCCCACTGGCACAGCTGGCTGTCTGGAGACATTTACTGTCTCAAAAGAGGTGGCCAGTGCTGCTTCGACAGTGAGAGATATTTTTCACATGTTAAGGAATACTGTAAACAGGATGAGAGGAGGAGGATGCTAAAAAGGATTATAAATGCGCTGGATAAGGCCTTTGTCTATCATTGATGGTTGTCAAAAACTGTATGTATTCTTCTGCATCTTTATGAAGAAGCTTCACAAACTTGTATAATTTGACTTCTCTTTCAAAATAATTGGATAGCTATTAATAGTCATGCTTTGATTTTCCACCTTGCACTAGTTCCATTTATAAAGTGTTTTACTCTCTGAAACTATTAGTTTTGACTTGATTGTAAAGTATAATATAATAGGGGAAATCAGTGTGTCCAGAGGCAGCCTTTGTTAAATGACAAAGAAGCTCAATCTAAGTTAACTTAACCTCACAATTTCATATTAAAGGTTTTGTATACATCATTACAGCGCTCAAATGTGCAAACAAAATATTCCTAATTGATAACCTGAAGGCTGCTTTTTCTGATTACAGCTTAGGTTAATTAAAAACTCAAGTCAGTTATTCCCTGCAGGAGACGACACACTTTTTGAGCATATGTGTAGCAATAATTATATCTATTAATGAGATGCAGCTGAGAAAGAGGGAATTCTGGCTAAGCAGCAGGAAAGCCTGTCCAATAGTGATAGATTTAGAATATTTTGGAGGAGTTTCCTGGCAAAAAAAATAGTTGAATCTCTTTAAATCTCGTTTGTAATAAAAAAATATGTCAAAGAATTATTTTGCAGTGGGAGACACCGAATTTGTTAATTAATACACATTCATGAACTCTGGCTTTTAAAATTTCATCAGAATTGTTCATAATGCTTGTGTTAGGACCCTGTACTTAAGCTTGTACAAATGTGGAAGAGTACTCTGAAGTCCAGGGAGTGTACTTGAGACTCTGGCTTGTTTATGTATCAAATGAATACTCTCTGTGGCATAAGAGTATCCGTTCTCCCCAAGTCTGTCTTTGGTATAACCTTCACTAGTTCTGATTTTAAACGGTGTTTTCTTATCCCCATGAACAGTGCAGAGTTTCACTTTCCGTTCAGTTACATCAGTATAATTAGTCAGTGCTGTCCTGGTCTAGGACACGGAGAAATCTTCAAAATCCGCTGTCTCAGTGCCTTCACACAGCTGCAAACATAGGCAGCGCTGAATGCATTTGACACGTAAGTAATGTTAATGTATTGAAGTTAAATACTGAGCTCTTTTACTAAAATCACATTTTGCAACATTTAATATTTACTACTTAGCGGCGTAAGAGAACTTCTTAACCAGGAAATGAAAAGCAATAAAATTTTAGGATCACTGTGGATATTGAAGGGCCTAACAACAGCCAAGAATAACAAGAAATAAAAGAAAAATCTGAGTAAAAATAAGAAGTAGCCCAGTATTGCACTCTAACTGAACTACTTTTTGTACTTCGAAAAAAATATCACAAGGTTTTTTACCTGCCCCAAGCCTTTCTATGTAAGTCTATCTTAACTATTTTTAAGGACCCAAAATTTCACGAGAAATGTTATTAAATTAATTGAAAAAACCCCACCCCCCACATAATTCAGCATTTTAATATAAACATATATGCTCTTACTCATATACATCATAATTAAGTGGGTAGTTATGGGACTGACTCCTGTTCCTGAAATGTAATATATTATTTCTTCAACCTGTAAGCATTATCCCACATAATTTTTCCTCCTAAAAGTAGTCTATGCACTTGTAACTAGTCTTAATCAGAGACAATGAAAAAAAGGATGTGAATAAATTTTGTTAAATTCAGTCCTTAATCAAGAGTGTTCATCACAACAGATTTTCCTCATATTAGTGGGTGTTTGGGAACCTTTTACAAGAGAAAACCCATGAATTTGTGCAGGAGGAAAACAACCTGCACCAAGATAATGTTTGGAGAGAGTCTGAAAAAGAGACTTCTTCCCTTAGGTTATTATCTTTTCCAAAATGTGGTCTAAACCTCCAGAAGTAAAAGTTCTGAATTTTCATTAAAGACAAAACCTGCTTCATTTTCTCCTATCTCTAATAGAAGGCACTTTGCTCACTAATCTCTCTTCTTCCCTTTGACTGCATTCTGAAATGTACAGGAACGGGGGAGTGAGCCTGGATAGTCGCTGAATTGCACATGACTTTGTTGCTTCACTGCCTTTTCTAATTTCAACGTGTAAAGAAAGCATTACCAGATAGCAAAATTCATAAAGAACTGGCAGAAGAGGCTTCAGGATTGTTGGCATTCATCTTTTGGGGACTCATTAAGAACGTCTTGAGATAAAGAAGAATGGAAGAAGGCAGATGTCCAATAGACCAATTTGATGCTCTGTTGCGTACGTGCAGAACTGCAGTCACAACTGTGTAAAGATCATAGAATAAGTGGTAAATAAGACTGTCCCATTTTTCAAGGGGGGGGGAGAAGAGAGATCTCAAATTTCTCCTAATCTGAAAAAAAAAAAAATATATTTGAGGAAGTGCTATGTAGCAAGTACGTCACTCAGTGCCTGACTACACACTTATTTTGGCATAACTCGATGACGTCTGGTTTTGTGAATATTTTTATGTAACAAATTCAGTGAAAATAGGTAACTAACAGGTATAGATTTAAAAAGTTACATGACTTTCGTGAGGTGCTGAAGGAACATGTGCATTAGTTAAAGAATTTAGCAAGAATATTGTCATGAGAAAAGACAGCAAAAAATGAAGATTGAATCAATCATATTTGCTGACAAAAATTAATCTAGGAGGGCTTGGTAACATTTGCAATATTGGACATAAAAGGCTGCAGGATGTAGAGCAGTTAACAGAGAGGCAGATGTTAGCAGAGTAAAATGTAATCAAAATAAATACAAAGAGGTTCTCACTCAATGCAAAAAACAACAATGAAAAACGTAAGTGGGAATGCTGACTAAGAAACAGTATTAGAATCGGGATCTCGGGAGTGCTAAACTGAACATAAGCGTGCAGTATGGTACTGCTACAAAAATGCAAATATGGGCATATAACAGAAAAGGACTTTTATTTTCTCTTTGTTTGGTCTAAGAATGAATGATTATTTTTTTGAGAACATTCTTTGATTGAAACAGTATCAGCAGAATTCTTAGGGAAACTGTCGTTGTGGATCACTGTGTCAAACCAACCCTAAACCGTTCCATTAAATAACTTGAGTAGCACCCACTCTTCCTCCCTTCAGAACTGACTTTTCAAAAGGATTACGTTTGTAACCACCACTCTGAACTTCTAGTCAAAATTCTAGCCTCAGTTGTGATACTCCCCTACGCTTGGCATTAGAGAAATTGTCCCTTATAGCCTTTGTTTATGTCTTTCTCCTGGTTGCTGAACATTTGATTCGCGCCACTCCTCTTCTGCAACCTAACAATGCAAATTGCTACTGTGTTGTTTGTTTTGTGTAATCTGTTTATCGTTGCATCTCTTCATAGAGTTTTCAGCCTCCTCCTCTAAGAACGTCCAAGAACAAATATTTCTTTGCACAGCTGCTTTTCCAGTTTTCCCCTGTACTGCTACCATCTTCATCTGACATAGTTTCTGCTGCTGAAAACTAAATATGCTACAAGGAATAGACATGAGGACTCTTTTAAACACAGAGCTTTTTGTACTGTCCTTACATTAATCATTCAACTCTTCTGTTACCACTGAGTTAAATTAAGATCCTTTATGGTGAGCTGTATAAATTGGAATTCAAAGGAGAAAGAATATGGATGTTTCTGCCTCCATTATGGCGATTCTTCCAACAACTACGACTTCCAACAACTTTCATCTGACTGACGCTTTCTAAATGGTCTCTTGCAAAGATCTTTCAGTGGCCTCTTTGCTTGATTTCCTTTTTAGCATTTTGTTGATTTATTTCCTCTCTTGCTGTCAGAATCTTATTTTATATGGTTTTTGACAGATGCTTCTGTATTTAACTGTAAGCCATGGCTGTTAGTTTGGTGTTGTACATTTGCTCTGGTATTCCGTATTTTGTATTGCACTTTCATATTATTCCTTTTTGGTCTAATACTGTAAAGGCAAACGTAATTTTAGCTTCAGTGTTATTAACTAGATGCCTAAAACCCTTCACATGCATAAATTGCTCTGTTTGAAATAGTGACTGTTCTTCCTGTAAAGTTGTCTGAATGATGGCATATTTTCTTATGCTTTGAGACTGAATATCATGTGTTTCATTGAACACTCTTCTTACTACTCTTAATACAGGTGACATATGACTTTTATGATAGACTGATGTTGTTATTGTTAAAAAGAAACAAAATTATTCTTTTATTGTCAGTGTCTTTCTAATCATTTTTAAAATGACAGTTGTATGCAATGCTAGATGTAATTTTACTTTAATATTGTCTTTGCAGTAGTGAGGTAAGATTTGTTTAGTTACCTGAAAAATAATTTGTAAGTTCTTAGTTCTTCTGAAGTAATGAAAAAAAGGTAGGGTTGTTTTTCTCTTCAAATCCCTCAGATTTATGTAAGCTCCTGGGATAACGGTTGATGTTAGGTATAACTGATGAGAAAAAAAGGACAGATAAATCAGAAATAACTTCCCTTACTGATAACAGCTTTTGGTGATGGAAATTAAGAAAGTTTTTCAAAATGCTGGACTGAGAAACAAGAGGATCAAGGAGTCTCTTAGTGACAACATATAGTTCTTAAACAGCTGACAAAGACAGCAGCTCTCCTGCCAAATCACAAGACAGATCAAACATATTTTCCACAAATTGTGCAAGTGAATTTCCTGCTGTGATGCATAGAGTTCTTGATGCTTGAGTTGAACAAATTAAAGCAGATGAGGGACATTAATAGGTTTGCCAGGAACAAATGTTCCACACTACTTTACTGAAAAAGTATTAATAAACATCACATTAATGGTAACAATATTAAAAAGGGCCTTGTTTATGCTTTGTTTTGGCAGTGATCTGGTTTATGACATTGGAGAATTTATTCATGTACTTTTTTTAACCTTCATTTCAGGTTCAGGCTTTAAAGTGCTTGGGGCAGGGCTTTCTCCTACCCTGTATACCACGGAATATTTAAAATGGAGCTTTTATCTTATATAAGGACACAAGGTAGCAACTGATACTGTTACTGAATGCAGGTACACTGGATAGAAATCAATGGTATCAGTGCCCTCCTATAGTGAATCATGTTTACCTTTTACTTTCAGCAGATGAAGGCCAGAATGCCTCACTTCTAAGGATGTTTTACTAAAATTCCTACATTAACTGGATTTAATGATTTGTAGTTTTCCAGTCGGTTCATTTTTCTTTAAATATGTGTTTGTATATTTGCATATCTTGGCAAAAAACCATCAATTTGTCTAGAAAAAGCAATGTAAAAAGATCATACTGGCAATTAACTGTTTTTTCTATGCTAAATATGTGTTTACTGGATTGTGGTTTAAAATTATTTACTTAATTCGTGCAATGTGTATGTATATCTCGCGTTCTAATATCTTATTTTGTTAATTTATTATTTTCCAATCCATTTTAATGCAGAAGGCTGCAAAAGACTTGAAGAGAATAAAAACGTATATGATATGTAATCGATCTGTTCTGTAAATTTTCAAATTGCTGTACCACGTTATTTAAAAAGAATATTATTAGACGGGAGTTTTCATTAAAACTGAATCCTGAAGAAGCAGGTGCCAGTGCTTGTTTAAGCATTGCCAAAGAGGGCTAATGGGACTGTAACAGTAGTAGGTGATGTAATGTAATTCTAGTAAATACTCCCGGATAATAAATAATTGCATAATAAGTAATCACTATAAAAAGTAAAAAGCTGGACCGAATTTGAAGAGAACTGATCCGGTACAGTAGTGTGTTTGAACATAAGCTTGTAGAAAGAACATAAGATTCAGATGACAAATCAGAGCTGTAAAAAATGTCAAGGTTTCAACCATAATTTACAAATTAAATCATGGCAAAAAGTAATGAGGAATGACATGTGGAACATTACTTTGCAAGTTACCATTGTACTGATATGGTCCAGTTAGCAGCAAATACTCAGTTGTAATAGGAACTGATTTTAAAAATCAAATTTATCTGCTCAACCTTTGATGACTTTGATTAATTGAAAAGGCATTCTGGAGTATGGTTTTGTGGTGTTGACTTGCATTTTTTAAAGTTTAAAATTTGCAATATTTAATTTAAATTTGTGTGTGGAGGTAGTATACTGTATTAGACAACCAAATATAGCTGAGAAAACTTGAGGCATGCTTTCAGGAATGCAACATCTTCTTTGAATCTAGGAGAACCCGTATGTTTATATTTAACACATTGTTATCCTAGTTTGCATTTTGTTAAGTATAGTGAAACACTGAGTGCAGAACTGTCTTGCTTCTTAATGCGAACAAGCTTGTTAAAAATGCTTGCCCAAAAGCTCACAATTGTCATGATTTCTTAAGACTTAATTGACAACATCTAGCAAGATTCATACTAGCAAGAGCTTTCCCGTTTGTTGCACTGGCCTCCTGCTACATCCAGAAGAATTCTGTCTGCTTGTTTGAGTCCTCACTTTGAGCTATTTATTTTCACTTTCCATCCTGTGTACGTGTGTTCTCCCTTCTCTATCATTTCAGCTCATCTGCTCTGTAATTTACCTTCTTACTCAGAAGCACTCTCTTCTGAAGTCCTTCCTTTGATCCATATGAAGTGTAAGATCTCACCAAATAGCTGCCTGACTCTACTGTACCTTTTTGTCTTCTAGATCTTTGCGTTTTCTCTCATCAAGCCTTCATGTTTTTCCTCTTTGATCTCTTCTGGGTTTGTTTTTGTTCTCTGGTCTAAACAAACTGCCCTAGAGGCAATTTTTCTTCCTACTCTACACAATGTATCTCCTGATTTTGACATCCCCTTCTTTTTTGCTTTTTTGGTTTCTTGTTTTTTACAGGTATTGCTCTGTTTTCTTTCCAGGCATTTATTTGTCTTCTATGCCAAAGGTTGAATGTATTTGAAATTGAGTTTTGTGTTATGATATTTTTGAAAATAGCATGATCCAAAACAGTTTGGAAGGCTTCTTTCTCGGCTATTTCCTCTTCCTCATGTGCCATGTGTATTATTCTGTTTCTAGGCTTGTTACTGTGCGGGACAACACAACAAAATCTAAGTCCTTTTACTGCCTCACTGATATCTTACATGCGGTATAATAGCTTAATATTAACCCTGTAGAAGTTACAGTCTAATTTTCAGTTGGTTAAGATTTCCTTACAGTTATCAAGGGAAACGGACATTTCTGTTGGATAATTCAGTACATCTTCTTACAAATAGTTGAAGCAGGAGAGATGGATCTCTCCCTGTAAGTGTCTGTGATTGTTGCCTGTAGAGGGACTCTAGCACACTGTGTCTACTTGTTGTCAAATAGGCATCTACATGGGTTACCAGAAATGAATAGTGCTCATAATCTGCAGCCTCTGTATGTGCAGCATGACTTCCACCAGGAACTGTAAGAAAAGGTGGAACTAACAGCCTCAGTATCTTGGTATGGGTATCTCGCATCCCCTTATGGAGGTCTCATATCTATGGACATGATTACGATTTGTACTCTGAAACTATGAGCTAGTCTCACTTGCCACAATGGAATCCATCTGAAATTGATTCTCTGTTGCTTTGCTAGTTTTAAATTTTAGCAAAGTTTCTTGAACAAGCCATAAGGCTTGGCAAAATAAGAGAGCTCAGTTAGATCAATGAACCGAACACCAGATTTAAGCAGGAATCCATCTTCATGTGAAGAGCAAATGTCTTTTAGTTTATCTATTCTTTCTTAAAAGAGAAGGAAAGCAAAATGAAGGCTGGTATAGTCCATGATGCTGGTAAACATAGGACTGAAGAATGCCTTTTCTTAAAAAAGCTACAAGCATAGAAATACCCTTTTATGGGCCATTAGTGGCTTAGCATACCATGGGTGACTAGCAAGATACCATAACATTTGTAAAGGTAAAGCCTTCTCAAATTAGAAGTACTAGGCAATTTGTATTTTTGTAAAAAAAGTTATTATCACAAATCTCACAAATTTATTTTTAGCTAGAAAATAACAGAAATATGGCAATCTCCTTTCTGCTAAGAAAAACACAAAAGGTAATAAAGCACAGTATAACAGCACAAGTTGCCACAGGATTTTTAGATTCTGGAAGAACTATGATTTTCTTACCTTGAGCTTGCAGAGATCACGTCAGGGAGCAGTGCTGAAGGAGTCTTAGTCTTGTGAAATGGAGAAGGGCAATGGGAATTAAATGCGTAGGTTTCTTTTCTTCTTAAGGCATTCTGATGTTTACTTGTAAGGTATCATTACAGTCTTACAAGGAACTGCTTTCACATCAAGTGCAGAGATGATGCAGCAGTTTGTAATCCCGCAAGACACAACACTCGACAGAACAATGGAGATCGCCCGGTGAGAAAGCAGCACTGTGACACTCTGTCTGAATTCTCTTTTAAACAATACTTTCTATATCCAAGCGCATCATTGCAGAAACCCAAAACTAGGTCTGAGCGAGGTGTCAGCTGTGTTTTATGGCAATATTGTGTTTATTTCAAATACTCATTGTTTCCCTCCCTCAAATATAGGCCTCCAAATATAGTACCTTTTGAAGGACTCTGTATTTTAAATGCAATAAATTAATGTCCTACAAAATACTGAGATCATTAATAGAACTGCCTAAGGAAAGCGATACAAAAAATTTTCAGTATATTTATGTTTAGGCCTTAAAGCTATGATTTCACATATTTTACTGGCATAATATAGAGACATCAAAATTCATAACATATTTTTAATCTATAATATATTACATTGTTTTATGCTAAAGAAGCAACACAATCCATCACTTAGGATTGACGTTGTTGCCTACAGAAATGATAGGGCTTATTCACTCTGTCCATGGTACATTGCAAGAAATCTCAGAGAAAAAGAGAAAACTGCCTGTCATTAGGGAAGATCTACATTTGCCGTAACGTGACATCTATGCCAAAACTTTCCTTTTGGTGTTTTCTAAATACAAATTTGTGACCTTCATTCTCACCAGCAACCCAGCGCCTGAGTAAGACTTCCCCCTAGTTCTGAGACGTTGTTCTGTTTAAGTTCAAGTCAAGTTACTTCAATGAAGAAGGTAGTCATAGAATCTTTTCTAAACTACAAGGTAAGTAATTGTTTATCTTTCTAGAAAGAATTAAAATGTAAGCATTCAAAAGTATGCCTGCAAATATGCAGAAATAGAAACTAAATCTTCATTTGCTCACCAAATTTAGAAGAATGCTGGAATTAAATCTTTAGTCTAGTAGCCCACCTCCACTGCATAGATACGTGTACTTGTTTCTGCTCCAATATAATTCAGTATCAAAATGTACATCAACTTTTATTGTGCAGGATAGTGTGTTTGTCTGTTATCATCAATGGTAAATTTATATTTGCTCCTCACAGTATACTTTGATATACAATTATTAATCTTCTGAGTGTATGCAAGATGGTATATTGTATGGCACATTTGCACACTATTTTTCCATGAGTTTCATGCGTTTTCGTTGAACAGGCTGGACCTGTTTAAATGGATAAATCAGGGTTGTGTACTAGAAGGTCTTTAGTATCGTGCAAGCCCTATTTGCTGCAGATAATGTGTATTATAGTAGAAAGAGGAAAGAAAAAGAAGGGGCATGATCTCAGAGGTTGATTTGAGAAGTTGCCCTAGTCAACTGCTTTTCATTTTTGTTCATTCAATAGAGCATCTGTGCTGTGCAAATTAAGTCACTTTGACTAGCAACAGCAGGGATTGGAATCACTTCAGGTTTTTTCACCAAGCTGGAGATATGATTTTAAGAAGTTCTGTCCAAATGAGGTTACTTATTTTTCAGTGCTAAGAAGATTTTATCTCTTGTAATTCTTCTGTAAATTAGGACTAATAATTCAGTATTGTCTTATAGAATTACATTGCAGAGAAATCCATTTCCTTTTTGTGAACTGCTGAAATAATGCAATGATGAGAGACATGGAAAAGTTCATCCAGCATTAATTGTTCTGCCTTTAAATGAAGAGTTGAATAGCATGCAATAAATTTTCTGACGTGTTAACATACCTTATAAAGAGCAAAAAGGATTAAACAAAATAATACCTGCTGGGTGCTTAAATGAGCAGCATTCACTCTTAGCCATAATGGAGGCTGGATTTCTTTGGGAAAAACAGTTGTGATCATGTAATGAAAGATAATTACAGCTCAGGCAAAAGGGAATGGATTGTGTTTGCAGAGATACCAAATGCCATAACTAAGATTAGTTTTCCACCCGTAGCATCTGATTCTACGAGAAAGAAAAATAGACTAAATAGACCCTTGATCCTGTACAATGACTTTCTTACATTCTTATGCAATATTTTTAATTGGAGATGTGGAATTCTTCCTCCCGCATGAAAAGGGATAATTTTTACACGGAGCCTTTGCCAGTCATTTAGGTATCCAGGCCCACAGAATGCACATGAAAGTCTTGGGGAACTTCTAGGTTTGTAATGACAGATCTTAGACCCCTTCTTGACAACTTCTCATGGTCATCCAGAAAAGAATCTCTTGCTCACACAGTCACGAAAAGTACAAAGAATTTTAATGGACAGTAAGATTTACAACAGGCTCACTATCAGACCTCTTCTTATTTTAGAGTCAAGGTAATTTGCAAGTTGTCTTGCATCTGTCTGTACTTTTACAGGGTTGCGCATGATAATGTAGCATTCTTCAAAGTTGATTCCATTGCCCTGAAGCCAAATTACTGTTGGATTGAGGCTTCTTCCATGTCAGCAAGAACTCACAGGACTCAGCCACTTTTCCTCTTGGCCTTGTTTTCTCACACGAAGGGAACATGCAGAACCTTCTTATCTCAGTTCTTCAGGCATATTAGCTGCACTTTCAACAAAGGATTTGCAACCATGCATTATTTTCTATTCCATTTTAATATGACTGTGTCCATGGAGTGTACAAGTTCAGTTTTAATTAGTTATTAACTGTACCCATTGCAGTTATAGAATTACATGAAGACAAGAGAAAATAAATTGGTTGCAACTAATCTATGTACCATTTCAGCACCCTGAAAATGAAAGGTTGCCAGGAAAACATGTGGGAGGAGGAGGGAAAAGCACTGGTTGAATACATACCATTTTTTCACTCTGATGTCAATAACAGCTTATTCAAATTTATTCTCTAGATTTTTGGGGCATTAGAACTTTTTCCACCTGCAAACGGTAATGTGGTTGTTGTTGAGAGATTTGCTAGAAGAGGTTTGGTAATATACAACTAGATGTGGAAACCTATCATAAGAGGAGGTGGAAGCTATAGGCTGCAGTTACGTAGCACAAAAACACTTAATCCAGACTCTGGTTGAAATCTCTTGGTTTTTACCCAGGAAAAATATAACGGTGAAAGTAATTTTGTAGCATAGATGTGACACTGCTATCTTACAACAGATGGTTTTATTTTTAGTACTTTCTGGAAGACTAAAAAGTAAACTGTATGATCTTCACTTTAAAAAGTTACAGGATTTTTTTTTTAATTCCTTACCATAAATATGTTATGAGAAATAACCTGCTGAAGCCAACTGGTGTTGTACAGACTGACAAAGGAGTTTTAGTCAATTCTTTCATAAAACTTTGTGATGGAATGTGCCTTTTCACAGCCTTTACAAAGAAAGGCAGATCCAAAATGAAGTAGACACCTGTAAGATTGCTGGAGGAAAAGGGAATTTGCCTAAAGAGTTGAACTTTTTTAAAGGAGGAATTCCACAAGGCATCACTGATATGATGCTGGGATTTTTTAGGGAAATGGTCTTTCAGGTTTCCTATTAATAAAATTTTGTTTTATTTCCATTGATTTACAATCAGCCTGCAAACCCCTCTGTCTTTCTAAAACACTCACTGTACTCCTATGTAGCATGCAAGCCCAGATCTAAGTACTGACGCAGTGAGCCATGCAAGTCAACAGAGCTTAAGACACACCTGAATTGAGATACACTGATGAAAATGTTATGTTGAATCTTCAAAGGTAGTAGAATATTTTATTCACTTTGTTTGATACTCTAAGCACTTTCATTGTTAAAACCCTAAAAAAAAAAATCTTGAATTTTGTTTGGGTTTGGCATTATTTTTTAAGGGAAAAGTAAAACTTTCTTTGGCAGACTGCAGGTCCCAAAGTTGGAAAATACCTTCAGATATGGTGAGTTTTATAAGCAATGAATAATATAAATTAGAAAAAAGGTACTTCTACAATGGAAACTGAAACGTCGATTGTTGTATTTGGTGTTAAACAGGATTTTGCCTCCAATTGAACACAGAAAACTGTCCTTCAGCTCAAGTAAATTGGCATCATTCCTCCCGAGATGAGAGTTTTGTTAAGATATTTATCTTCTTTCATCATTGTGCTAACAGACTTCAATATTATTGAGCCTGAATATCTGTCTGATGTATAACTCTGGTTTTACAGTGCCACGCTTCCATTGTTTTTCAATGGAACTACACAATTCACAGCTCATATGGATAGACACCTGAGTTATCTCCTGTATTTTTCCCTTCCTAAAGATACAGGGGGCAAATCTTTTATTCACTTAGCTTGGTCATTTATTAAGATATGAAATTGCTGGAATAAAAGTCTTTCTAGAGGACTGGAATGATGATTTCTATATTTAGTCTGCTTTGCCAAACAGCAGAAGTTTGAAAAAGTTTCTTCAGTCTCAACCATTTCTGTTAGTTCCTGGGGCTGATGGAGATGGGACTCTAGTCTAGTAACCTTCTCTGACATGGTCTTGAGATGAGGTGATTCTCCATATTTTCAAACCCCATGCTTTCAAAAAAACTCTCCTCCTCATTATCTATTTCCCCCCCATATCTGAAGCACGCATTCTTTAAGTTCTCAGAGACCAACCTTTGTGCTTCTGGGTTTTATATTCTTTGTACAGATGATCCCTGTGACCTTCAATAAAGAGATGGGAGAGTTCCCAGCTCATAAGACCTGTCCTTGAAGCTTCTGAAGAGTTTCTCCACACTCTCCCAACCTTCCTTTACAAAGTTGTGTCACCATTATAACACCCTATATTTGAAGATAGACTCTGTCCTTCATGCTCACTGAGTCAGCAGGACTCTTCTCTTTTACGCAGGTATAGGCTCTTTAGGAAGTCACTCAGTCACCCAGGCTGCTTTTATTTTAACTGTACAAAGATCATACAGCACAGTCATACCTTTGTGAGCTATCTTATTAATGAAGAAATGCCTAGAAGGAAGAAAAGAGAAATAGAAATAATTTCATTATTATCTTATCCTACAGGGAGCTGAGGAGGCATTCACACATGTTCTGATACAGTTACCTATTCAGATTGGTTTGATTATTTTGTTTTGGTCTTGTTGTTAATGGAAGCTGTGTTTTGTTTGATTGGGGGTTTTTGTACGGATAGAGACCAACTAGGAAAAAAACTAACAGGCAACCAGCGACAGAACAAGAGGACACAGTCTCAAGCTTCGCCAGGGGAGGTTTAGGCTCGACATTAGGAAGAAGTTCTTTACTGAGAGGGTGATTGGCCATTGGAATGTGCTGCCTGGGGAGGTGATGGAGTCACCGACCCTGGAGGTGTTTAAGGAAAGATCGGATGAGGCACTTATTGCCATGGTTGACAAGTAGGAGTAGGTGTAGGTGTAGGGTCATAGGTTGGACTTGATGATCTCAGAGGTCTTTTCCAACCTTATGATACTGTGATACTGTGAAAGGACAGCTAAAGCTTTTCCACTACGGTTGAGCTTACGCCTCTTAAGTACTATCAACCAACTAGTGAGGAGTCAGAGTGCGGGAACCAAGAAAACTAAGGATACACTGCAAGCCAGAACTTAACTTTCTAATTGAAAATGCTATTACTTGGACTATGTGAATACAAAGATCTTGCATTTGAATGGTAATGATTAAAATATAAAGTACAGTGAAGAAGCTGGTAATATGATTTCTTTCACTACAACTTGGTAGTGTATTTTGTAATTACTACTTAAGTTTTAATGGCAGCGATGTTTGAGCGGTTTAGATTATTATTAATAATTGGCCTTAAGTGCTTCCAATGAACTGCTCACTTTCTAATCTGAATTGATGAAGTATTTAATAATACTGTGCTGAATAGTAGTGATGAAAAGAAAAAGAGCTTGTGCTTCTAATGTAATAATGAAGCTTTTTTCTGCACAGAAAAATGTCTTTTTTTGTAAGATTCAGTTCTTAATTGAACAGTGAAATAGAGAAGAGGCCTTTTATGGGCACGACATTTATTTAGTTGTCTCACGTTATTGTTTTCCTTTCAATCAAATTTCTGTCACCACTCACTTATCATTTCCAGTGGTATTTTTGAAGGGAGATTTTATCTGCAATGTCTTAATTAAAATCCAAGGAATAAGAACGTAGGGATTTTTTTGTTTATAGTTTTGTTTATTTTTTAGATATTTTAGTAAAATATCTAGCTGCAGCAATAGGAAACATTAGACACTGGAACACAGGTGAAATTTAAGCCATCTGAAAATTCAAATGATGCAAATTTTGTCCTGATCATGTAGAGTTCTTCACTGGTATGTCTTGAAGTATTCATTTCTAATGGCTTAAAGTGGTGTTAATATTTCAGAGATACATTATGTGGCTGTAAGCATTAACTCTGGACTGCACTAATGTTCCTTTGCCTCTCCATTGTTAAAATAAGGGTAATTTTTTCTTCCTTTTTCCCTTTTGTTTCTTTTTAGTATATAGCTCAAATTTGGTGTTCTGGGACTCTCTTCACTGTGTAGATTTAATCAGCAGAGCGTAATCCTTAAGTACTACTGTCATAGTGATCATAATAAGAAATAATAGTTGTTACTTCATCAGCTATGAGGTTTTCCTGTTCAATATTAAGAACCGTTCTCCTTTTCAATGCATTTTTAATAAAAACCCATAGACATTTTTTTTTCATTTAGTGTTCTGATCATTCTGAAAACGTGTTTCTTATGCTTACTACTTTGGGGTTCCACTTGAGTTAAAGCTTACATTAACTGGTAAGAGTCAGTAATTTCTTATGTAAATCAACCTGCCATTACTCACGTAAGTTTATTTTCTCCTGAGTATTATTCTAACCCTTTTCCCTCACCCAAAATAGGAAGAACAGTGTGAGTCTGCACTGGCAAATATATGACACTTTCTCAGGGGAATATTTAATGATGTTAATTTTCAGAACCATAGAAAGAAAAGATACTTAGAGCTCCCATCATAGGCAATACACAAAGATGGGTTTGTCATCAGCATGCACGCAGTCCTTAGACTGCCAATTATGAAAGTTCAGACAATAATTTCTATCCTAACTTAGTACGCATTCCTGATTTCTAGCAGGCAAATAATCAGTAAAATATTTAAAGATACAGAAATAGTACCTGCAAGAAAACTAAAAAGAATGCCGGTAGTGTGAATTGAAAATTATTTTTTTATGCTCCTTCACAGAAGAACATGGGGGTTTTTTTCAGCTGCATTGCTGCAGTGATTTGAAAGCCAAATCACGTTCATCAGGGGCATTATTACAAAACTGGAATTAAAGCTCAGCCTACTCAATCTATCTGTACCATAGAGCCATCAAAAAATTCCTAATGACAGTTGAATGATTGATAGTTCATCTAGTTTTATGAACTAATGGAAGGCAGATCACCATTATTTGTGATGATAATAATTTAATAGTGCTGTTTTTAAACAAGAACATGGATTAAAGCATGTCTGTTAAAGAATATGTCTGATAGTTCTCTAGAAGATATTTCTTGTTTGGTTGTTTGATCTTTTCTTATATTGAATTCAGAGGCTCTTAGAGATGAAGTTTACTTATTGAGGAAGAACTTATAAATAAATGTAAGTTGGAGAACAGCTAATATACACGCATAGATCCCTTTATTTCATTCTTGCTTGCATAGTGTCAGAATAACATGGTGTGTGTGGTCACTCCCTTTTCCTCTCTTTTATTTTTATACATGTGCATGTACCTATCCACCCAGGTACATATTGTATCATATTTACTTGACTCAAACTGTAAAGCTAATTGTTTTGCAGTTAGATTTGTCACTTTTGAGAATTTGAAGAGCTGCTTATGCTCACAGCCATAACGAGAAAAGCTCAGCCCACCCCCTTTGTAAATGTATCCGTGCCTTTCTGTTGGAGCTGTCTTGAAATAGCTGTAGTAGACAAAATAGGCTCTTGCCCCATAATACTTAACACAAGAATGTCCAAAGGTTTTGTCAATTGGTTCTTGAATTGCTGAGCAGTTGGGACAAGGAGCAGTAACATCAAAGGCTGAAATTCAGCTCTTTCCTCTCCAAAGGAGTTATGAAGAGGGACAAAGTTTTAATAATATGGAATATTTGTTAATGAATTACTTAAAAAGATTTCTTGAGGGCATGGTTAGGAACTCAGGTCTCCATTACTTCTCCATGCTGCAAGGGACAGGTCGGAATACGCAGAGAGAGACAAGGCAGTACAAGGTCAGAAAATAGGACTTTACCTCGCAATCTGCCCAGGGCTTTCGAACACCGACCGGGTCGGAGTTTCACAGCAAGCAGGAGATCTTCATGGTGTCACCGAGCTTTGACTCATGGTGAGGAGCCCAAGGTCTAGCACATTTTAGCTTTTATGTGTTGGATGGGTGCACGATCGGCACGTGCACACAGTGGATTGGCCTGGCTACTATTCCTGTGTTCATATGATTGGTGAACAGTGAAGCCAGGTGCATGGTATTGTTTACATTCTAGTTGCCAGCTAGAGCAAAAATAAAGTTATTTTTGCAGCATGTTTTGATACAAGAGTGTGGGAAGTCTGAACAATGTCCATCGCCCAGTCTCCTCATAATTCTTCGCACTGCCCATGGGCCACATGCTGAACTGCAAGATTAGTCACACTTATTCCTTTGTTTCCTTTCTGGCTTTACTAAATCCTTGTAAGTCGTGCAAAATTAACAAGTTTCATTGGTGAGTTTGCCATGCACCTGAGAATTGTCTATAACCTAAATGTTCTTAGATAACAGATGGAATATAATGTGTGTTTGTTCCACACTGTATAACCTTAATTTACGAGAAGATGGTGATGCTACAACTTCACAGATTGTGCTTGAGTTGTTAGGTCTGTTCTGGTCATATCTAACTGATCATGTAAAAGTAGTCAGAGGACTGACAAGGTTTTGGATCCTGACAGAACTGACAAAAATGTGCAGCAATATCACATCAGGTATGTTGGAGCCTACCTGAAAAACAAATTTCCTTATTAAATACTGCAGTATCTACAATTTACGGAAATAATCATCAGAATAGACCAGACATGAGGCACATGGTTCATAGCCAAAAGAAGCAGCGTGTAGAGCCGAATCACTGAAATCCTTTCTTCTGTCTGTCACCTTATGTCTGACAGCTCTGAGTGTTGTTTAAATACTTATAAGTATGGGCATATTCATAGTTCATAAGAATCAGTCCTTGTCTTTTTACTGACACAAGGGAATTTGATAGTACTTTCAGACTTCACAGCTGTGTTTTCTGATATGGGTAGTACCCCTTTTCATTTTTTATTTTGGCTAGGGAGAAAAAGTTTTGTCATTTTGGTAAGCAAACTTTCAGTAATACATGATTAAAATAACCTTAACCACAAATATTTTGCACCATTTTTCATTTGGGTTTTTTTATTTGCTAAAAAGCATTTTTCACTGTCAAATTTGAGTCTGTTTTAATTTTCTTGTGTCCACCTTAGAGTAAACTTCATTGTGAAGTTTTTAGTAGTGTATCATATTTTTTTATTAATAATCCTTTATTAAGAATGCAGCTTCCAAGTATGTTAACCATACTCTTCAGGAAAATATCTTCCTTTGGTTCTCCAGAGAAAATAATAATACTAATGACAATATTAGTACTGTCTAGTTAACGCATATTCAGACAAAGCATACTTTTTCATCATTTGGGAAATAATTATCAATTTGTGTAGCCTGTACAGTGTTGTCATATGGGCTAATTTTAGATGCACACACCTTGGCATTGAAGAAAAGTACTTCTATGCAGCAGCAGGCTTCTAAAATTAATCTGAATTAGCTATAAGTACAACCATATATTTTATCAAATCACAGCACATTTGTCATGGGCAAAGCTGCCTTGTCTCAGGGAAATTTATTTAATTTATTGCCAATTAACACAAACTAAATTCCTGATTCATGTATTGAGAAAAAAAGAAAATAAAAACAATTTAACCCTTACATAAATACCCTTCCTCCCCCTTCCCCAGGCTCAGTTTCACCCAAACACATTTTCACCCCATTTCCTGCCCTTGTTTCTACCACGTGTTACGCTGTCACTCGAAATTGGAAAGGCTGCTGTTAGGCACTATTAGGGCAAAGCCACCTCCTCTCTAGGGAAAGCAAGTCCACTTCCCTCAGCCTCCTCTCACAGGGCAAGTGCTCCAGACCTTGACCATCTTGATGGCCCTCTCCTGAACTTGCTTCAGTGTATCAGATGCTTGCTGCTGCGGACTGTGGTGAAGTATAATGCTGATATATATTTATCAGACTTGTTGAGTTCAACTTTGCTGTTTGTTTAAGAAACTATTTTTTTTAATTTACTATATTAACAAATTTCCTGTTTCTCATTAGAAAATATGATGACATATTCTCTCAGGTGTGACCTTATCTTTACTGTTTCTCATAGTAAATCTTATAAAGCCAGACAGTGATGCTAGGGCATAAAGAGCTTTGCATTCCATTCAGTGTTCTAATTTCTGGTGCTGTAAGGATAGGAGTACAGTGGAAGAAAACAATATGAGAGAGAAAGATGTTTTAAGTGAAATTAACTGCTATTGTACTGAAATAGCTGATTGTTATGAAAATCACCCTGTCTGCTTCCCTGTGACAATAGATAACATCTTCTCTCTGTAACTTCACAAGCTATGGAATAGGGGTATTTTTCCAGTATTTTAAACCTTTGGAGAAAGATAAATAAAAGGGGTCAGCTGTAGCTCTGAATTACATAAATAACAGGTTGTTAATCTAAAGCTACATTAAGTAGGAGTATCAATCAAGTGAAGAGATCTCCTTTCTCATAAGTATGTGTATTCTCATGTGCATTTTGGATGGTTACTTCATTCTGCATTTGCATTTAGATTCCTATTCATCATTTCCTGCACAAGTCACGGGTCTGAGAGCTGAACCCACGTAGCAGAAAATGTCTCAGTATTTTTCTTTTTTCTGCATTGCTCACAGCTAGAGGAAGGAAATGAAAACTCAAGTAGAAAACTCAGGCAGCCACAAAAAATCAAAAGTCATGATCCTTCAAAGGTAGAGAATTTTTTTCTGACTTCAAAGCATGCTTTCTGAGACTGATGTTCAGCACAGAAGTGTCGCAAGTGTTGATGATATTCCCTCGATTTCCTTGTGAAAATATCTGAATGCTAAGCCTGAACTTACTTATTTGATATTTTATCGTTATTTTAACTTGAAGTAAGTGAAGAGTCAGTCCTACAAAAGCCATTAAGTGCATACACTGTGACCACCAAACAGCATATTATGGTGATGTATAATCTAAGAAGTCTCTAATTTTCTTTCTATAAGCTCCCTGGATGGTTTGGTGACTGAATGTTGTCAGAAACAGAGGTTCCTAAATCAATGTTGCCAGCTCAGTTGGTCCTGCTGGGATATTTGACCCAGACTTTTGTCCTCCTTGAATTTTTTATGCTAAGTAGTAAGAATTCTCATGGAACAGGTGGTCATAAGATGGTTTACTACTTCTTTATAGCCTTTCTGCTCTATCAAGTATCACAACAATTTGAGAAAAGCACCTAGGAGGACAGAGGCTACTACTTGTAGGAAAGGATGCTAACAGAAGATGAAGGGATCATGCAGGTTGCTGGAGGTGAGTTCAGATAGAAGGTGTTAGGGGGTTGTAGTCTATTATTTGGAAGACATTTTCCCTTTTTGTTTGTCTTTCCTGTTGGTTTTACTAGGTTAATTATATGTTCTCAACCTGTCTGCATATGAAACCTCCAAAGGTCTTGTTTGTTTTGTTGTCTGTAGAGTAAGAGTTGTAAGAACTGGCTTTGGAAAGGGTATTAGAAACGAGGAGATGGATGAATTTTCTCAAGCTGTCCTAGATATCTTTCTTGTGTTAAAGAACTTTGACTATTAGAAATCCTCAGTGAAATTTCTCAAAACCAGAATGATACATGGATTGAGAAGCATTTCTGTCCTTTAAAGAAGTGCCTTCCAATCCTTACTGAGTTCTTGCGAGCAGGAGGATGTTGTCTATTTGGATTCTAAGTTGCACAGGTTAAGATGCTTGCCTGTAGTAACTCAATAAAATTCCTTCACCTTTTATTTCCACCTAAAGCACTATAGATTTGTTTATATTCCACAGGAAGGTGACTGCACAAGTTGTTTTCTTAGAAGTTTAGGTTTTTCATTCTGTACTAAAATTTTATGTGTTTATAAGTTTTTTGCCTTTAGTGTGATCTATGGACATAAATCAATGAAGCATAGATAACTCAGGATTGTGTATGACTTCTGAGTTAACAGAATATGCTTGTGGTTTATTTATGTAATTCACATAAGGTACTCAAGATGCATTCCTTGCAGATTTATTTATACTGGCTAAGTATTTATCTAGCAGTTAATCCCTACAAGTTCAGTTCTGCCTTCATCCCTGCTTAATGCTAGGTACCTGCTTCAGATACTTAACAGTAAACCTCTGTTTCGCAGTAGCACTGCTAAGCAATAGCAGAACCCACAGTGACATGTACATTAGGAAAATTCTGCTTGTAATTGTAGCCTAAGAGCCTGAAGCCCTTCTGAAGATATAGGTGTTGATTACAAATAAGAATAAAGTAAATAAAAATAGCCAAAAAAGATTCATGAAAGGAAGAAGAGTTACAGAGAAGGAAAAAAAGCTTTGATCTCTTATTCTTCAGGTTTTGAAACAGTGTAAACTAAACATTTACTGTTACTGAGAAGTTGGTATACCAAAGGTAACATAAACAAATGTGAACCAAGGAAAAAAGATAGAATAAGATATGAAAAAGCAACCTAGAAGTTATGGAAGTGTGTTTAATGGAAGGTAACTGACATAATATTTGTACATTAATTAAGATATAACATCCTATGCATCAAGCATATCTCAGAAGTTACGTGCATCAATACAAAGGATTTGAGGGTCATTTTTATAATATTAAGGAATGAGACCAGGTAGGTTTTAAGAACAACAGAAAAGTCCTTACCTACCTACTTAGACAAGCTGCAAACTTAAAATACCCAGTTTAGAGCCACTATTGGTGCTAAATTGGGTTTTATATTCACAATACCGTTGGTGAAAGAAAACATATTCCACGCTTGGGTTTTGGCAGGTGGAAAGGCAGGTGGTGTTAGTCTGGATAATTTCAGCCCTTAACAATAAATAAATAAATCAGAAATTTACAAATATCCCTGAAAACGAGCTTTGAATTTTGCAAGTCACAAGTGCCTTCTGAATGTCTTTATGTTTGTGGAGATATTTCTTTGTGGTAAGAAACACCTCAAGAATCTTAATTTATTATCATTCATATTAATGCAAATATTCTCTTTCTCCCTTTCTCTTTTTGCTTTGGGTTGCAAAGTCTTAATAAGCACTGAAATATATTTTCTAAAGATCTTGCCAGTGCTGCGGGTGCCAAGAGTTTCCTGGCCTTTATCTCAAACAATTGTAATCAATACATTAATACTCTCTGGGAGTCTTCCAAGCATGTTACTGAAGTGAATTTATTCCAATGCAGTCTGATCCATATCACGCATCTTTACTCAAGGGATCTGTTTCAAAGGTGAGGGTGCAAGTAAAGAAAGCTTTGCAAAGTTGACTTGGTTTTCTACTTTTATTCCTACAAATAAAACATGATTCAGAACCTCCAGAGGAGGAAACTACTATAAACATTCTTTAGGAGGTGACTGGTTTTGACCGTAATCTAATTATATGAAGCAGAAAGACTATTAAGGCAAATTATTCTAAAATCTGCCAAAGGCTTTAAACAATGTCTGCCCTCATTGAGACTTGTTACGACAAGTAATACGCCATTTGTGTACTATGAATCCTTGGAAAAGAACTTCTGGCTCATAAAATCTCCTAACTTGGCAGGCCCACTTTTGATTTAGCAAGAATAAATTCTCTTGCTCTTGCTACTGCTAGAGTAGGCAAAATGTACATACTAATAGCACCTATATTACAGCAGCTACATATGGTGATGTTACTTGTTGTCAGTATTATCTAAGGAAACAGATAAAGCTGACTGTGCATTATTTTCTTGTATCTACCTGCACTTCCTAAAAGTAAACAAATCCGGAATTGTGTGAATTCCCTGCTGACTGTATAGTGTATATGGTCTTTATATAATTTATGAACAGACATATTCTGTTGTATTAATTGTCATGGCTATGTTAGCATGAAATTTCCTATATTCAGCATTATTCCATATACATTCCTTTTTCTCTTTCTCTCATAGCAGTTTTACAGGAAGGAGACTTCTCTTCCACTTCTAATTAATTAAATATTCTTGGCTTTTGAGACTTAAAAAGTTTTATTTTTTATCAGGAATAATTTTCTTTTTATTTTGTTTTTTAATTCAAGCATTTGGTATGCTGGTGGCCTCTCATCTTTTCAGAACATTCTATATTTGCTAAATAACCATCAGTAGACATAAAGTCTGCATTGACGTTGATAAAATAATACCAATAAAAATAATACAGGATCAATTATAATTTGGCTTGTACAAATTCAGTTTCTATAGGCCGTCACTAGTGTTGCCTGCATTATTATTCCTAATGAGAACTACATGGGGCTGCTAGAAAACACTTCCTATTTGTAAGTGACTTACAGTGCCACATTTTTTTTCTGTATATAAGTTATCATTTATGCATATAAAATTAAAATAAATAATGTTCACAAATTTTGGAAACTTGACTCATTTGGCCATGGGCAAAGGCAGTTACTAAAACCACTCTTGTTTTTCGGTACCAAGGATAGTTAAACTATTAGAATTACCAGTCAGAAAAGAGACAAATCCTCTCACATTTGCAATGGTTGAGTCAATATTGTACCCCTTTATTAAAGATAAAATATGGCTTAAATGTAGAAAAAATGGCTTAAGTAGAAGCTTAGAGGGGTGATGCAGAAATTGTTATGCAAGGTTCTGTGACCTGTGTTATGCAGCAGGTCAGAGCAGACCATCAGAGCAGTTCCTCCCAGCCTCAGATTGATTCAATCTTTTCTGTTTGATCCGGGATACTGAAAACAGTAACAGGTAATGGCAGGGTGAATTTAAGTAAAACTGTTGTCAACAAGCTGTTAAAAATCCCCAACTTCTTGTTTTGTTCAGTCTCAGTTTCTCTCTTTTGGGAGCACTGATATTCATGATCAGGTAAGGGGAACTGATATTTTCTGCAAGTGGTGTTCAAGGAGAAGGGAAGACAATGGGAATTATTTTTCTTTATTCCCCTCAAGATCAGAATCTTATCATTTAGTAGTCATGGTAAAATATAAAGAAAGAAAAAAAATCTTAGGCTTCTTTTACAGTACTTCTACCAGTGAGACTCTCAAGGCAGTAAGTAAAACACAGGAGACCTAGAACTTTAGGGAAATGAAAGGATTGTTTGAAGAAAAAGGATCTCGAGTTTACAATATCCTAGGACAGCCAATGCAAACAAAACAGGGGGAAAAGCAGAAGAGGACAGTAGGTGTAAGCGTAAGCCTGCTTTTACATTTACTAGACCTTGAGAAGCATGCCTTGCTGTTCTAGTATAACAGAGAGAATTTATTCATCCAGCTCTGCAAGTTCCTTTGGGGTAATATGAATAAAAGTGATAGCCCAATTTTAATAGAACGGAAAAGACCAAAGGGTGACATTTTTAGGATGATAATATAGATGAAGACCAATGTTTATTTAATATTAACTTCATTTTACTGCAGGTTCGCACAGTCGATGCAGTAGTTTACCCAGTATACTCCCTACACAGCACTCATGTTTCAACTTTAACTCTTCCTGGGGGAAAGAAGCATATTGATGGCGAGCTTCCAGTGGTTGTAAACAAATCTCACAGCATTTGTCGCATATCCAGGAAATGTGACACGTGATATTAGAACATAATTTAAAACAAGATAATAATAACTGGAAACTGCCCACCAGAATTTACTCCAGAAGCTTAATAGAGGATAAATATTTTGTATTATAGAGATCTGGCTCCCATTTTGCTGTCAATTTATGTATGCAGCAATTCAGCTATGGGTGAGAGTAAGTTTTTTGGACTGGAGAAAGGGACAGTAATTTGAGTTTTAAAAAATATTTAATGTAACTTAAGATACTTCATTTGAGCAAATTAACTTCAAATAGATTTACAATCTGAAAATAATCTCTTACAGTAGGAACCTAATTTCAGTAATATGTTGGGGACTTCTTGATGTACCCCTTGAGGCAAATTAAACATGCATTCGTTCTTAAGGATTTTTGAAAAAATCTCAAACTCGACAAATATTAATGAACAATGCATTGGACAGACTTCTACCACCCTAAGTAGCTCTACAATGAATCTGCAAAGATTCATCACAAACTGATTCCTTATGTACGCTTGCACTGGCACTGATCCCATCTAGGAGCACTGACATGGGGTGCCTCAGCCCAGCATTAGAAACATCCCGAAGTGCCAGTTCTGCTGCTCAAAGGTGGGTCCTGAGCACTGGCATTCCAGGATTTCTACAAGACAGTGCTGTGACTATTTCTTATCTTATCAGCAGGGAGTCACTCTGTCTCTGACATTCCAGCTTCCTTCCACTTCAGCCACTTCTGTGGTTCTTAAGGATCATTTCTTTGGTCACCAGGATTTTAGGTTTATGACGCATGCACTTTTCTATACTTTTTATAATCAGTAATGTTTACAGTGTTTGACAATATTAATTTAATATTTATCATAATGTTTAAGTTACATCTAGACACATGCATTCATGGTGTCCTGAGGAGGAAGGAAATTAGTTCAATTTTACTTCTAGTGCCTTTAATCGGGCTACTTTTATTTCTTCTTTTTGAATCTGTTTCTGCTCAGCATTTTATGCTTATAGCAAGACCATTGTGAACTGTCATATAGCTAGAGAAGACCTTGTTAGCTTTTGAAGCTGTGAATTGTAATCTAGTTGTATATCAGAAATTTAAGCCTGTCTGCAGGAAGCCTGCTTGCAGAAGTTAGGTGTTACAGTTGTCATTCTGGAAAGCTAACAGTGATACACATGGGACCTCCAAAGTCAGAATAATATCACTGTTTATTCCTGAAAACTTGGTCGCTTTTCTAGAAATCAGGACAAAAGGTAACGGGTCAATGAAAAGGAGAAATAGGGATTACCAGTTGTGTATATGAAAATCAAAACAGCTCTCTTCCCTGTGACCTACCCCTTCCAATCATGGAAACTAGTTGAGTACTTTTCCCTTTTCTTTTGCTCATTTCCAACGCAATGGATTTCCCAGAAACCAGCTCTGTCTTCTCTACCTCTTCATGATTAACTGTAACAGATTCCATCACGGCCCCTGGATCTTTTTTCAAATCAACACCGAGCTGACAGTAACATCTGGAATATGAGGAGAAAAAAATGGCAAAACCTCTGCTGTACCACCCTGTGTAACTCTACGTGTGACACCAACAGTGACAAAGGGTATGTTTTTGAGCTGTCAAGTCAGATGCAGCTTTTAAGAGCTAAATATTTAAGTACTAAAAGTAACACAAGACTGCAGGTTTCTGTTCAGTTGTGTAAATTTACAAATGCACTATGACCAAAGGCTGGCACAAAGCTCCTCTGCCAGCAGGTTTAGAGCTTGAAGACTGAAGCTTTCCAAGTGTCTTGGGCTATCCGTTATAGGAAACTAAACTCCACCCAGCTGCTCCCTCACCAACTCCCAAGTGGGATGGGGAAGAGAAGTGGAAGTGTAGAAGTGGAAAAACGCTGTGGATTGATATAAAGACAGTTTAATAGGTAAACAAAAGCTGTGTGCACAAGCAAAGCAAAATAAAGAATTCACTCAATAGCAGGAAGGTGTTCAGATATTTCCAGGAAAACAAGGCTTTAACATATATGGCAGTTAGTTGGGAGGACAAGCGCAATAGCTCTGAGTGTCGTCCCCCCCCTTTCCTTCTTTCCCCCACAGGTTTTATCGCTAGGTATGGTATATCCCTCTGGTCAGCTGGACTGAGCTATCCCAGCTGCGTCACCTCCCAGCTTCTTGTGCACCCAGGGTGGGAAACAGAAAAGACCTTCATGCTGGGAAAGCACTGCTCAGCAATAACTATAGCATGGTTGGTTTACGAACATTTTCATCACGGATCCAAAACATAGCACCATACAAGCTGCTGTGAATAAAATTACCTCTATCCAAGCCAAAACCAATACTTCAGGAAAGAAGGGACAAGAGCCAGTCTGAGTTACCTGTTCAGAGGAGAACGTGCAGCAGGAAGTTTTACTCACCAATCCGTGAGTTTCTCTTTGGATCTGCTTGTTGAAAAAAATATTACAATACGTTCTCTATATACAGTTCCCAAATATTTGCAGAAGACAAATCTAGCTCAGATAACTTGTATTTTCAAGCCATTCTAATCTTTTATCTTCCTTCTCCTCACAAATCCTCACCTCCTCATTCTTAAAAGGTCTTTCCTTCAGAATGTATTGTTTTGGTAGCAGCACATCATGTGCTGTCTTGGCTGCAGGAGAGTGTTGTCAGAAAATTCTTCCTGCAATTATCAGAAAGACTAGCAGTGTCAGAGGCTAATAATTTCATTTTTTAGTGAACATTACGTATTACCAGCCTACGCCTGCTTGCATGTTCCAAGAAAATATGACATCTTTAGGCTCCATCTGCTAAAGTTTTCATAGGAATTATTGCTTATGAGGGTGCAAAGTTTTTTTCATCAGCTATCATAACTTGTTTATTGTCACCAGTGTAGACTTTCTGTTCTCATCTACTGACTAAAACTCTTCATTGTCTCCTACTACTTCCCACTTCTTCATCACCAATGTTCCTGTTGGCCACCAGTTTTTCTAAACTACTAGGAACCCCTTCAAGCGCCATTCCAGCAGCAATGAGAAAGGCCCCTGGAATCAGATAACTCCACATACAAACGTCATGATTACTCTTCAAAGTAGCTATGGCTCTGAAATCACAGCAAGATCCACAGCTCCTGCTTTGGGAGGATACTTTTACCTTCAAATTTCAGGCCTCATTAAAGACGAAGTACTGCCCTCTTTGAGGAGAAGAACCCATTTTATTCCCAAACATTTGAGTCACTGTACTGTGCAGAGCATCCTATGCCTGTGTTAAGACCACTAGGAATGTTCCCAGACACTCCCAGGGAAGAATCCTCCCTACAGCCTTCCTTTTTTTCAAACTATTCAGTTTCTCTGCCCTAGTCCCTTTTTAGCATATGCTAGGATGAGAGGAAATAGCCTCAAGTTGCACCAGGGGAGGCTGAGACTAGACATCAGGAAAAGTTTCTTCGCCAAAAGGGTTATGGAGGTTGGCAGAGGCTGCCCAGGGAGGTGGCAGAGTCCACTGGAGGCATTCCATACCTAAGACTAACTCTGAGCCTCATCCCAGTCCTGAGTGTAAACTCATTTTCTGACCATTTGCTGCGTAAAGAGGGAACCCAGGCAAGAAACTATAACTTAAAATCTTCCAATGAGTTTAGTGATTCATCACTATCTAGCAGTGTTCTGTCTCTGCTTGCTCTTGCAACATCAGTACTGAATCTAAAATCATCTGTATGCTCATTTGCCTCACTGCAAGCTACTTCTACACCAGTGCCTCAATAAGCTTTCTTGTGATGCAAAAAGTGACTATGTTTGCCTCGGCACTGAAAATTACCTTAGAAGGGGTGTTCAGATGTTTATTACCACTCAGTAACTACAGTCTAAATGAGCTTTGATTAGAGGTATGGTTTTGATTTTCCAGTCAACACAAACACTGGAAACTAAATCTAGGATGTGCATATCAGACTATGTTCTTCTAAACAAGTGTGAAAACTGTGGTTAAGATATTTTGCTCTGGATGCTTCAAAATGAAAAATTCTTCAATCAGGATCATATCTCCAGAAGTTGTATAAGATGGAAACATATGACATAGTCTGCTATGTGTACATCAGCCCTCACAGAAAACCACTGATATCCTCCTTCTTTCAAAACATAGAGATGTTAGCATTTTCTCTGTGAAAAGTCTTAAGGAAAAAAGTCCTGGGCGAATAATTAAATTTATTTCTTTGAATATACATTTGGATTTTTAAACTAATTAACGTTGAGTGCTTTGAAATAATTCTGTATTTACTATTTATGTGTATCTGGGGAACCAATATCTCTCATGTGAATTCTTATAAGTAGTCTGAGCATGATCCAACTGTGAGCTAGAAAATGTGTGTATCAGAATTCCCACTTTTCTTGTTATCTAAACTATTCAGTAAGGAACAAAATAACATTTAATTTCACAAATGATTGTACAGGATCTGTTTGTCAAGATAATTTCTGAACTTCTTAAGCAAATTAATCTTGATTAATAAATTAATAATTTTTCACTGTATGTGAATTTCCTCGCATTTATGAAATTCTTCCTTTCAAATTCTAACATTCCCAGTAAGAATTTTGAATATGCTAAGAAAATCTTGCCTTTAAGGCCATGGACTATAACTTTGACCTCAGTCCTCCCTGTCTAAAATTGATCTTATCACTACAAACTTTCTTGTAGGCTCCAGGACAGGGCCAGTCTTTTATTCTGACTTTTTAAAGCACATAGTACAATACCTCCATCTTCCACATAATTCTGGTTATAACTTAAGAAAAAAAAATAGATTAAACAACAGTGTAAGAAAAAAATGAACTCATATACAACAATGTAGATATAGTAGACGCTTTTCCAAAGCATTGGGAATTCACACAATTCATATTTAAGAATGCCAAATCCTATTAAAAAGTCAATGGTAATTTAGATCACCAAACGTCTCAATGACTTTTTTTAAAAAAAATCCTTTAACATATACTTAGATTTGCTGTATAATTTTAATGAAATAATAATGTCCTGGTTTCTTTTGGGATAGAGTAAATTTTTCTTCTTAGTAGCTTCAGCATATCTAAGTTCAGTGTGAGACTAGCGTTGATAACACCTATTATTTACAGTTGTTACCTAGTTAAAGTTTATGCACAACTGCAATAGAAATAATTTTCTTCTCAGCAACTGCTGTATCTCTAGATTTTGGTATGAGAAGAATGCTGAAAAATAATTGTTGTTTTGGACTGTTGTCAAGGAAACAATGGAATTCCTCAGTTTCCCATACATTACAAGGGAGCAGCAGTATAAAGCTGGGAGGAGCAGAGCCAGGACACTTCACCCTAACTGGCCAACAGACATATTCCATACCATGAACATCACACTCTCTATATAAGTGGGAGGTTACCAGGGATAACCCTACTTCCTCGCTGTCCACTGTCCTTCAGGTTCTCTGCATTGACTGCAGCCTCCACATTCGCTAGAACTGCCGTGGTAACCACTGCTGGGAGTGTGCATTCTGTGATTATGAATCAGAATGGCTCAGTATTGTTTTGTATATTTCAGTAATATTAGTAGTTTTTATCATTTTATGCTTTTCCTTCCCAGGTAGGGAGGGGTACCTGGGTGATAGAGCAATTGCCTACCGTCTAGCTGCTGGATAAGACCTCAATGGTGACAAATATTTCTATACCTATTGTGTATTTGAGCAGCCTTATGTTGAACCACTATGTTCATTAGCAAGGACTTTGTTTAGTAAATAAAATTTTGCATCTCTTCCACTGCAATATTCTTTACTTTCCACTCAAAAGAGAAAAATGTTTCGTATATTACATATAGAACTTCAGTAAGAAATGAGATATTGATGAGATGCCATGGGGAATGCATGTATTTATACATCATTATCTAAAATAGGATTAATAATTTTAAGGAAATTAACTATAATTAAGCAAAAATACAAAAAGAATGCTTGAGGTCAATCACTGAAGAAAATTGCCTCACCAAAAGAGATTATTTTTTTTGTTCAGAAAGCTACTGCTTAAACACTGTGCTTTTAAAATTAAAAATTAAATTAATGTTTTCTGCGTGTTCACTGTAGCAGTAAATTGTGAAATTCATTTTAATTTACAGCTAAGAAATCACTGTATGGTAGAAAAAAAGACAGTCATGAAAATAATGAGTTCATATAACCACATACACGTAACATAGGGATAATATTTTAGTGCATGTCCATCAGTACAGAGCAAGACTTTTACATGATAAAAGCCAGGGATTTAAGTTCAGCTATTACAGTTCTTTTCTGTGTCTCACAGAAATTCTAAGCTTTTTATGAAATTTTTAGTCTGTTACTCTTTCATCTCATCATACCAGTTCTGATTGTATACAACTTCATACAGTTATCTCAAGGAGAAGTGTTTTGTGATAAAGCGTAATTTCACATAACCTTTTTTTTTTTTGTTTGGTATTTCATGCCTCTATGGAGCTTTGGAACTGGAACTTGAGCAGTGCTGAAGCAAGGAACAGGCTAATAGAAACACCTAGATTAGCCCTGCAAGGAACGACTGAGGGAACAGGGGTTGTTTAGCTTAGAGAAGAGTAGGCTGAGGGGAGACGTCATCACTGTCTACAGCTACCTGACAGGAGGTTGTGACTGGGTGGGTGCTGGACTCTTCTCGCAAGTAACAAGCGACAGGATGAGAGGAAATAGGTGCAAGTTGCACCAGGGGAGGTTTAGACTGGACATTAGGAAGAATTTCTTCACTGAAAGGGTGATCAGCGATTGGAACAGGCTGCCCAGGGAGGTGGTGAAGTTGCCATCCCTGGAGGTGTTTAAAAGACAGGTGGATGAGTTCCTTAAGGACATGGTTTAGTGAGGAGACAGGTACGGCTGGACTTGATGATCTCCGAGGTCTCTTCCAACCTTATGATTCTCTGACTCTAAGAGGAGTAGGGTTAAGTGTTGAAGTAGAACATGACGGAGAGCCATGAGCACAGTGCTTCAAACTGCTGCTTGGATTGCCTGTAGCAGAAGTCACTCCCTGTAAGGAAAAGGAAGGAGCAACCGCTGTTGGAAATACTTGTATTCTGGTCTGGGACCTGGAAGAGAAGATGTAACTCTAGTAAAACAAAGCAAGAGAACCAGAAATAATGTGACACAAGCATAGGAAGTAGCCAAAAAAATGTTTTGAACTTTTGTGAGGACATGTATAAAAGTTCCAGTGAGATATGTGGGGAATGCTTCTTCACAGATGTAGGACTATTTCTGTTTAGGGGGAAGAGAGTCAGAGCAGTAGGAACAGTTTTGTCATCATAACTACTTTTGCTGATTTTTTTCTGATGCTCCTATGGCAGCCACATGTAATGCCTCAATACACACCTGACCTGACTGGGCCAGAAAAACCTTAAAATATTGTTTTAGCCTCAGTGACCGTTGTTACCTGGAAGAGGATAGGAAACAACCCTGCCATCTTCCTGGGTAAGCTTTGTGAGTCAGAATGTGGAAATTTCTCATTTCTGCTGCACAGAGCAGAAATTCCCTACAACAGGGAATTTGGGATGCTGTTGTGTCTACTCAGGACACTTGCATTTTGAACAAAATGAACGCGGCCACAGTTACTTGCACTTGAGTTCTTCCCACTTCTCCAGCTGGGGCTATTCATATTATCCCCATCTTGAAAGAGTCTGGCCTGCAAGTGCTCCTAATGTTAGTGCAGCACCAGCAAAGCTCTGCCTGCAGAAAATATCCCCTTAAACTGCCTTGCATTTTCTGCCTGAAAGCAGAATTCTGTTGGAGAAAGACAGAGATGTTTCTGGGTACAGCTTTGATTGCTGAAACTATGCCTCTATCAAGGGTTTCTGCTGGAACGAAAGTGCACCTTTGTCACAGACTTTGGCCCCATGCCAAAATGCCAGTCTGCAGAAGAGAAGGGAGGAATGGAGCCAGAAAGTTCTGTAACACACAGCAAACGCTAAATCTCACCTCGTGTTCTACTGTGTGCTTATGCCTATGTCCCAGGTATACCATCCGCTTTTCCTCTCACACGTGCAAGGACTGGGCTTGCAGATGGACACCTGAGAGACTCGGAAGAATGGTAAGACTATGAACATGAATTCATAAATTAGTCATTAGACTTTGTGAGGTGTGTGGATCAAACAAGTCACAGAGTTGTATTCAAATAATATCACAATCAGAAGCATGTCTTTATTTTCAAATAACTATTTCTGCTGTAAAAACTACTGATGTGTGTATATGTGTACAGACACAGTGTGTCAAACTGAATTTTCTTGCATTTTCTGTATTTTCTTTGTCTTTTTGATATTTCAAGTTTATGTAGTTTTTACATTTCTAAAACTGCCACTTAATGTAGAGCTCAAAGGCTAACCAGAATTATCTTAGACTACACTACAGGCACAGTACACTTCAAAGTAATTGTAATATAGCTTAGCTCAATAAAAATCACTTCTCTGCTTTAGTAAGAAATGTATGATGTTCCACAATAACACTTTATTTCTGTCAGGACTTAGTTATATCATCCAGGTAAGGCAAAGCAAGCACTTTTGGAGACAGGAATTGATCATAGTTTATCTAACTTCGTTGCATATGACAACTACTAACATTTCCCACGCACATAATTAATAATGCTGGCACTGAGAAAGAGGAAGAGAGAAGTGAGCAGGAGAGGTAGCATTTTACTATATTGAAATCAAGTAAGATTGGTAAGGGGAAAGGATAATGGAGGAAGAGTCATTAAAAAAATGAGGCAGTGCAGAGACTTTTTATATTATTCTCAATAAAAATAAAATTAGAAGTTGACAGCGGAGAATTGATCCATTAGAGGTAAGAAAAAGACTTGTCCCAGGAATTTCACTCTTTTATTATGAAATGTATGTGGCTTGAAAATGCGGTGGGTAGGGTTTGGTTCTTCTTTCTGAATAAGCAGCTAAACAATTTGAAAACATTAGTATGGTATATACGAGTAAGAGGAGGTAGCCTCTGTTTGTATTTGCAAGGCTGCTTGTTAGCATTTAAAGCTTATTTTCAGACCAGTCTGTTCTGAATTCATTGGTTGGTTGTTGGAGAATTAATCATCTAGGAGATTATTTCAAAAGCAAATACGATGCCAGTCTTTCTTGAGGCCTTTTAAAATGTGCTTTATTTTCAGTTATGGGATATGTTACTCCGTAAAACTGGCAGGTGCACTGTTGTTGAAGGTTAACAGATACTTCAGACTTGGCTAGGAGTAGTATCTTTTACTGACGTGCATTGTCAAAAAACTGCGCATTACCCAAGTATATCTCTGACATTATGAATTCAAAGAAGTTGCCCTCCCATCAAAGCTTTTTCCATACCATCAGCACAGCCTCTGTGCGACTCCGTATTACTGATGGCTACTGACATAGATATGAGCTTTGCCTTTCACAGCCTAAAAAACTCTGTTCTTGACAAACTGGCTACTATGTTCTTGTATCGTTTGTGTTTTATAAAACGGCACCAAGAATCAATGCAGGTTGTTATTTTGCATGGAGGTGGCTCAAAGTTTTCACACTAAATGATAAAAGAAATGTTGAAGAAGTTGCATTCTGTGTCTGGTCTGAATTCTTCTTAAAATCAAAGCTCCCAAATACACTTAAGGAAGGCCAATAGACAGCTAGATCAAATAAATCATTCTTATAATAAGTCATTTGTTAAAAATGGGTGGATTCTTTGATAAGCAACTTGAGGTTATTAATATTTCATCTGTCAGAAAGCAATCTGAAAACTAAAATCACCAGAGTAATGGGTCAAAAGTTGATTATAATTGCATCAAATAATCAGGACAATTACTGCACTAGGGTTACAGCATGGGAACAACAGTACTTTGTGCTGGCATTGGGGTCTGCGGGGTAATTTAAATCACCGACTCATGGTGGCTCATTTCCTTGAAGCACAAGAAAGGGAATTGCATATTCTTTGTCTACCTGAGTTAGGTAGTCAAGAGGCATATAGACTTGATGGAGATGCGTAAACCAAACAGAGAGAGTAAACCGGCATCAGTTGCTCACGCTATTATTTTCAGTACAAGAATGAGGTGGATCAAGTCAAAAATGTAAAAGCCAGTTTCAAAACAAAGAGAAAGGCAGAGTTCCCTATGCAGCAAGTAATTGAGTTGCGGAACCCCAGAGCGAAGAAGTTGTGCGTTCTAAAAGTATGGATGAATTCAAGAAATGAGTTAACGGAAGCGTTATCTATAAAGGGATGCTAAAGTTATAGAAATATCATCCAAATCAGGAAGTGCCTAGGCCAAAAAGAGTTGACAACTAAGAGAGTTCTACTTTAAAAGAGAAAAAGTTCAGAAGAGTTTTACCTTACAAAATGCCCGTTGTCACTCTTGAAGGTAGGCTATGGACTCTCATGGCCTTTATCTGATACAGTACCACTTTTCTTATGTTAAAATTTTATTTTCAGTTTGCAGCTTGTACTGTCAGAGGAGCTTGGGTCACAACTTTAGTTCAGCTTACGTAAGATTTATTATAAAAGCAGCTACCTTAGGGTCACCAAGGCTTGAAATGCTTACCTGCCCAAGAAGGAGGGAATTCACTATGATGGTTTTTTAAACAGATGTGTTGCGCTCTGGCTTATTTTCTAACCATAATTTGTGGGTATTCCAGAACCAGGCACAGGACCCCAGGTGGGGGTCGCATGAGAGTGGAGCAGAGGGGGACAATCCCCTCCCTCGCGTTGCTGCCCATTCTGCTTTGGAGGCAGCCCAGGACACACTTGACCTTGTGGGGTGCGAGCACGCACTGCCAGCTCATGTTGAGAGTCTCCTCAAGCAGCACCCCAAGTCCTTCTCCACAGGGCTACCCTCATTCACGTTGTTCCTCATGCTGTGATGATACCAGCGGTTGTCCTGACCCAGGTGCAGGACTTTGGTCTTGGCCTTGTCGAAAGTGACGGAGATGTGGACGGAGGTGCCCAAGAGTGGGAAGAGCAAGAAGAAGTCAAAGCTGTAGAAGAAGGACTGCTACATGCAAGCTGACCCAAATCTGGCACAGCCTCAGCCCTGAGCAGCGTCACCTGTACAGGTACAGACTGGGCAGATTGGGCCCTACACTGTCCCCACGCGGTCCCCATGGGGTCTTTTCTCTCCATACAGCTGCCAGGCCTGGCACTTGAACCACCCGAACGGCACAGCCGGACAATGACGGGGACCACTCTGCACCCCTGCGGCTGCCACTGTGACCCCGTCCCCAGCTGTCACCTCCTGACCTCATTCCTGTCTCCCCATCCCTGTGCCCAGCTGTCACCTCCTGGACCGACCCCTGTCCCCGTCGCTGTCCCCAGGAGCAGCCCCATTCCTGTTGTTTCTAACCCCATAACTATTTATTCACCTGGCCTGGGCTGCACTGGGCTGGGCTGGTCCCACCCTGGGGGAAATGGGGACATCTGGGGACATCTGGAGACACTTGGGAACACCGCAGGACCTCTTCCTGGCTGCACCCGGCGCTCACTAAATGCCTTTGGTGTTTGTGTTCCCCTCTTTGTCCCTGTGTCACCATGTGTCGCCCTATCCCCTCGTGTCCCCCCGTGTCCCTCCCCTTGTATCCTCAACCAGGCCGATAACGTCACCAGAGCTTTTTATTCTGGGGGGTCGCCCCCCCCGCCCCCGAATCTTCTTGGGTCTCGAGGCCTAAACCAGTGACCACAGCGAACACAGCGTGCCTGTGGGGAGAGCGTCAGGGACCCCCAGGGACACCTCCAGAGACCTCCTAACACCGCCCACGGGAATCTCTAGAGAGCCCTCTCATGGACCCCTAAATGACACCTGTGTGTCCCCCAGACAGCCCCTCCAGGGAACCCCCTCCCCCCAGGGACCTCAGTGTCTTGGACCCCTCCTGTTCCCCTCAATCCTCCCCCACAGGTATTCCCCTGCCCCCCCCTTTCTGCCCCCCTCCAGTCCTGCCACCCCCAGGGACCCCCTCGTGACTCCAGTCCGCCCCCCCAGTTCTGTCTTCTGGTGCTTGGGCACGCGGGTGTGGAGGCCCCGGGGTGCGGCGGGCACCCAGCGAGCGCAGCCGCCGCAGTGCGGGGGCCTGGGAGGGAGGGCATCGGGGAGGACTGGACACCGCCCCCAGGACCCCCGGGTCACTCGCAGCCCCAAAACAGCCTCTCCCCGTAGAGACTCCCTCCCTCCTGACCTTCCCTGGCAGGGCCCCTCCCTGAACACTTTACAGGGCTTTTCCCATGCTCCCCTCAGAAGACTCCCCCTCTTCAGGACCCTCCCTGCTCACCTGCACCCCCAAACCAGCCCCGCACCCCCAGTAACCCTCCCTGTACCTTTCCCATCCCCCTTCCCCCAGTGTCTGCCCCCCCCTCGAGATCCCCCAACTCCTTCAGAGGGCTCCTCCCCGGAGGGATGGAGGGAAGTCACAGGAGGGTGACAAAGCCCGTGGGGACCAAGGGGGGCTGCGGGGAGTCACAATCCCAGGAGGGGGGGGGGGGCACTGGGAGATTTCAGGGGGGTCCCAATCCCAGGGAGGTCCTGCCCTCCCCCCAGCACCACCAGGCTGCTAGCAAAAGGCTTTATTGAGGTACCACCCCCCGCTGCCCTCTCCCCCCAATAAATACCCCATAAAAAGCAACAGGCATTAAAAAGGGCAATTTGAGGGGAGAGGGGCTCTTTTTTTATTCTTTATTTGTATATTCCATATGCCACATCGAAGACTGAATTCTGTGTGTGTGTCTCCTGCCAGCACCACCGATGAGTGGTGCCTTGTACGTGTGGTATTTAATTTTCTTTTGACTTGGCTTTCAGTTTGAGGTAACCTCACTGTACCATTCCTGTCAGAGGTCTGCAGGTGTTGATGGCAATTCAGCTTCCTCTGCCAGTGGGTACCACTTGCTGTAACCCTTCAGGCTTTTATTTCTAAGAGCATTTTGGCATGGGTTTCTACTATTTATATTTGTGCAATATAGGTGGAAAAGAACTTGGTGTTAGTAAAGGGATTTGAGACCCTTGGATCCTAATGGTTACAGACTTAATGATTGCAGTCACATGCTTTCAGATGTGGTTTGCACCTCGGTTTGGTTAATGGCATTACTTACACCTGGTGACCCTCTGCCTCCATGTCTCCCATCCTGCTGTGAAGCCCTGCCTCCCTCTCTATGGCCTCCCTATGCCGTGTCATAATGGGACCGGCTATAAGGCCCTGCTGCCTAGGTAACGACCTCAGTACCACCCTGGCACCTATTGGTATGGAAGGACTGGGAACACAGAGAGTTTAGACTGCTTCAGATGTGCACAGATTGCTTGTCACAGATTGTCCAGTGTTGCCACTTGGGTGAAGGAGGTGAAATAACCCAGGATTTTACTTCTAAGAGTCTTAACTCTGCAGCTTTAACATAGTCTAATCGTGAAACAGGATGGGGAGGCCTCCTGTTCTCCACTTGGGCCACAGCCTGGAGACACAGGGCTATGCTATGGGTCTGCCACAAATGGGATTCTGGATTTTCAAAGTTCCATTGTTGGTCTTCCTAGGTGACTGAAACATGGATACAGCCACTGACGAGATCCATGAGCCTGTGGGGCTCTCCATGAGTGCTGATGGATTCCAGAGAACAGCGACACCACCACGGAATGGGAACTGGGACAGAGCGGCAGAGAAGCTTGTGACTGTAAGTACCTGCTGTGGTCAGGCGGGAGCCGTGTTCAGGCTGGGAAGTCCCCTGTGTCCCTCCTCAGCCCACCCCTCTCAACAACAGCTTCCCACCTCTGTGCTGCTGTACATTCTGTTGGAGGTGGGTCTCATGGTGCACTGGGGTTTGGGCCATCTGCTGTTCCAGGGCAAGTCCTTAGAAGGGTGTTAGGTTGGTGGGCTGCAGGATGCTACCAGGTATATAGAGGAATCGCCCTGGGCAGGGCGAGGTTGATATGCTTTGTCTGGATCAGTGGTTTCTCAGATACATGCTTAAACCTGCTTTTCTCACGGGACTGCTCCGCGCAGCCCGCAATTCGAAAGGGTCAGTGACTGAGGTGGGCTGTTGAGTGGAAAATTGCTGGCAAGAGACCTGTCACAAATGGATTAAGGATTGCCCTGGACTGCACAGGAGGTTGGGACCGGTCAGATGAGCGCACAAGTAACAGGCAGGAAGTGCTCTGGAGCTGTGTGACCGCATCAGCACAGAGCTCAGATGGAAGTAAGCACATCCTTGTGTTGTTGAGAAGGAAACCTCTTGGAGAAACACCTACTGACAAAGATTCTTAAGCTTGAACCTGCTTAAGGTGGTCTAGAAACTGTTGATCATCTCATAACACGTGTGGCTGAGCTGTTTCCCTTGAGCGAGCTGGGCAGATGTGCTCACCAAGGGACACTACCTCACTGGAGATCACTCTTGGATTTTCATTTGTGAATCTTCCGCCCAGCAGATGAGCCTCTCACTGCTGTCTATCTTGTGTCTCCAGTTCTCAGCAGATGACCCGCCACAGAGCTTGGTCCGGCCCTTCCCGTTGGAGGTGGTATTTCAGAACTACACTCCCCATGAGATCTATGAAAAGCCACTGATTCTCAGGAACAATGACAAGGTGAGTGCTGGGACATGAAGGTTTGATTTTACAGAATCACAGAACGCTATTTGTTGGAGATGACCTTTAAGGTCAAGGAGTCTCTGTTTTCCTGTGTTCTTCCTTTTTCTCTTCTTCAGCTTGTTTTTATTCCCAGTAAGCCACAGTGTCTATGCTCTCCTTCTCTTGCTGCTCTGCCTGCATGGCTCTGTAGCACCGTGGCTCGACGGCCCCACTCACACCGGGTCTGTAGAAGGGAATTTCTTCCTCGCCCCGGGATAAAAAAATCTGTTTGGCCTTCAGAGAATATGTTTCCCCTCTGGAGGCGTGACAGCGGGATGTGTGTAGGGAGAAGCAAGCGGGTTGTTTGGACTGCCTGATGATGTGATTGTAACTCCATTGTGCCAATGTCTTCCCTGCTTGATGCTTCCTTCTCAAGGAGGCATTGTCCAGCTGCTTGTGGCCTAGAGCTGTTTGCCCAGGCAGGAGGGATTGAAGCCCACCCTTGCGTGGTCTGTACGCATACCTCTGGAGTGAAAGGTGCTCTGGAAGGGTGGCCGAGGAAGGTTTTTGTCAGGGTACAGCCAGGTCTCTTCTCATGTTTCCACAAGTGGCAAAATTATACTTTCACATCTTTTCTGCAGATTCCTCGGCTGGTGATGGTTGTCATGGAGAGCTCACCATATTTCAAGGGGGTCAGCCCCTGTGATGTGTACCATCAGGTAGCACCTGGCATGACTACAACTTGGTGCATCATTTTCACCCCTAAGGAGAACAAGGTGAGAGACAATGCCCCATTTGGTGCCTGCAGTGGAAGCTGAACCTACAGGGCTGGATTTGGAACAGGGCACCTGGTGTGGGTTTGGAGGAACTATCCTAGTTTCAGTGTGGTGGGACTGGATCTAGAACTGGGGGAAACTCCTTCCCCATGTGAGAGCAGGTGGATCTGTTGGGTTGTTTCTTGTGAGTTAACAGCCCTGTGTAAGTCTGGCTGTTGGAATGAAAGGTCATGAAGATAAAAAGTACCCTTGCATTATTGAAGGCTGTAGTTGGTGTCACAGAAAGAGCAGCTTTCCTTCTGCCATTGGGGAGGTACTAAATGCCTGGTGCTGAGACTGTTTCTTTCCCTGCAGGATTATTTCCACCAGCTGACTTGCATCACAGAAAGGGAAGAGTTTTTTGTGCCGATCCGAGCTATAGGTGCTCGAGCTAGCCTCCATTTCCCTAGCCAGCTGCACTTCTCCATCTGTCCAATCGACTACAACACCCAGAAAACTTTGCTGGATCGCAACGTCAGTAATCAGAAGGCCCACTACTGCATTGACACTCAGAGGTAAACACATTCCTCCCAGATGTCCTGGAGAATGATAGAATATGTTGTTAGTAGCTGACTTGCAACCTCCTGGCTGTAAGTACCTTCTGAAATGCTTACAAACCACTGTCAGCCAAGTACGTCCATTCTCTGGGGGCCACGTGCATGTGGTCTTCCCATGATCCCCTCATCAAATGCCTGGCATGAGTTGTGTTGTGGACAGCCTGTGTTGCTCCTTTGGTCTAAAGAGGCAGTGAGCAGTTTTCCAGTTGACCAAACTGGAAAGGGTAAATGTTTTGTTGACGCATCTGCAAGGAAATCAGTTCAGGTGCCTGGTAATGAGTGGAGAGTTGCTTGGTCCCAGAGGTCTTGGTGTTGGAGCTGAGATCAAGACTTCTGCAAAGACGTGCTGTCTGACTGGGGCCTCCCTGAGTTGCCTCATTTTCTTCCCCAGGAAAACCAGTCTCAGGAGTCGACTTTTCTCCTGTGAACTGGGAGGGGTTTAAGAGAAGCTTCCCCCAAGCCCTGACAAGGCTGTTGAAGCAGGTTTCTAGGGTGCTCTTTAAGCAGGCTGCTGCTTTTCGCTGTGGGAAATATGTAGGTAGGAACTTGTAAATCATGCTACAGTTTTCCTCTGGGTTTTTTGGATCTGGTTGTCACCACCAAAACAAATACCCAGGAAATGACTGACATCTTTCTGCAATGTGTTTACCAGCTACCAAGTGATACAGTGTGTGGTGGATCCTGCTTGACAGGCATTTGAGGAGTTTCTGAACTGCAACAGTCAAGTGTTGACTGAAAGTCCTGCTTTGCCATAAAGAAATGGCAAGCATTGCAATAGTTTTCTTTCAAGCCACACAAAGCCAGTAGATTTCTGAGAAATTGGGTTGCATGTGTGCGGAGATCAACTGGAGATATGTTTTCCCTTGTCAACTGAGGGCATCTGTCATCTCTTCCATTTCTTTATGAACTTCTGAAAGCTGGTTTGAAATTTCCAGGGTAAGAACATAAGCAGCATTTAATTCTAATTAAGTTGCTTTCATTCAGATTTCTTTTTAAATACACTGAAGTTTCTGTGTTTCTGCTCTCTCTCTTTACATCTTCACCGAAATATCATAATGAATTCTTTAGTGGGAACTTCCCTAAAAGTTGAGTTCCACTACTGCCTGTCTGTCTACCATCTGCCTGTACATACGTGCACAGATGTGTGGTTAACATGAGAAATTTGGGGAATACGTGAAAAGGAATTGGGCTGATTTTGGAGATAAAACCATATAGAACTCTTGACTGGAAGGGATTTCTGGAGAGCATCTGAGAAAACACCCTGCTCAAAGCAAGACCAGTGTCAAAGTTTGGTTGGGGCTGCAAGATACAAGTCAGACCAGCCTTCATCTTTCCTTCTCAAGGCTGTATGCACCCACTAGTCTCAGTGTTTTCCTGTTTGTCCTGTGCTGCAGTGCAGATCCTCTCCTGTAAAAAATGCTTTCTATCCCATCAGTTTGCATCTCTTGAGGTGAGGTTTATAGGTGGCCAGAAAAGACAGATTCCTGAGGAATTCAGTGTCAAGTTGTGTCTGCAAACAGCTCTTACCACCTCTGTGTACTTCAAAAACTGTTCCCTGATCATGTTGCTTGCAGTCAGACTCTTGAGCCCCACGGCAGAGAGCTAGATAAGAGGGTATGGGGAGATGAGGTCATTTTATAGCACAGGATCTTCTGAAGGGCTGGATCCCTTCAGAAGGGAGTCAGTAGCTTGGTTGCTGATCCTGGGTGTTGTGTTTTTCATCTGCTGACCGTGGTTTGATTGCTCCTTGCTTGCATAAGTGAGCTGAAGCAAACTAGACTGCGAAAGGAATATAGTCCCCAAGCCTCCGACAACAGTCCTGATATCTTTCTTTGTGTTGCAGCCCTTTCTTTGTTGATCATTCCTTTGGGAGCCTTGGGACTGTTAAAGCCACACAAGAAACAGGGGAGTTTCACACCCTGGAGATGAGTGATCAGTCCAAGTCGCTGGTAGTTCGCTACAACACAGGTAAGTGCTGGGCACTGTGCTGCACACTCTCGACATCCTTCCAAACAGAACCCTTTCTAAGCAGAATAATGTGAATTTGCTTTGCGAGCTGCTCCTAAAGCATTTCTTTCAAAACCTCTGCATGTTTCAGTGCCAGAAATGAGCAAATGAGAGACAAAGGCTGAATCCTTCTGTGTGTCCTGTGTCACTGTGTGCTGGCCCATCCCAGGGGACCCTGCTGTCGACAGGGTGTTCTCCACCCAACACTCCAGTGGCAGCCATCTGCCACTATTGCCCATTGTCCAACCAGCTTTTCTGGACTTGTATTGCATAGTTTCTGCGTATTCCAACCTCCCTGGGGATGCAAAGCCCCCTATTCCTTACGTCTATTTAATTTCAAAGATTTCAGCTTGTTTTTTGAGATCAGAACTGTATCCGAGGTTTCAAGACCCACGTGGCCATGGGTTTAGATGGTGAGATGATGACAGCTTTCATGGTATTTATTTTGTAGCAGTTCCTACTGTTGTTTGTAGTCTGGATCATTGTAGAGCATTGGCTCATGGATCCATGAACCCGAGCTGTGCACACTTGAAGCACCGTGCATGTCTCCCATTTCTTGTGTCCTTATTTCTCTGTTGACAGCAAGCTACAAGGATTCTGTGGAGAGGAAGGGTGATGCCTGTAAAGCAAACCTTCCTCTATGACTCTCCTGAACTTAGTAGTTGCTAAATAACTTGGGCGCACTGAATGCAGACTTGCACACGCTGGTGTGGGCGACGGGTTCCAGGCTGGTGAAATGGGCTTGCAGGACTGTAATGGGCAGGTTGGCATGGGCCATGGCCCAGCAGTCTTGTTTTGACACTTCTTCACAAACACACAGCAAGCGAGGGCACTACTTTTACAAGGCAGTGGAGTTCCCTTCTGAACCTTCTGCTTCTTCACTTGTTCCGCTGAACCTCTCTTTCCTGCCTGCATGCTCCCAGAGACCTTTGCTTGTCAGCAGCAAGGGGTCAGGAGAGACAGCACTGGTGGCAGGCCTGCAGGAGACCCTGGCTGGGCAAGCCCTGACCAAGTTGGGACTCCTCAGTCCCCTGAATGACCTCAAATCAGAATTGCCTGTGACACGTGTGGGATGGCAACCTGAAGGTCCCCTGGGCCCATCTGAAAAATCTCACTGTCATTCGTGTCACCTTGGGGAAAAGTCTCTGCAAATACCCCCAGAAATAAGGTGCGTAAGTTGTGTCCAGGACATCCTCACGCTGTCTACCTGCAGCTATTGGGATGCAACACATGTACTGATCTGTGGAACTGCAAAAGCCGTAACGCTTCCTTCTGCTACTGGTGATTTGCTCAGTTATAGTATCAGCAAGTGAGGTGAGCAAAGACTCTCCTGTGCTTTGTTCCAGGTGAAGATACCCACATATGCATTTATGGAGCAGCTGTACATTTTGACCTTGGGCTCGAATGGAATTTATTGACACTTGAGAAGACTTATCTTACACTGTCGAGCCGCAGGTCTATGGTCATCCACAATCAGAGTGGAATCACAACCCACTTCCAGTGGAAGCCTTTTGCTGCTCAGGAGGAGGAAGATCAACAGAAACTGAGGTTTGTTTGAAAGACTCATTTGAGTAAGATACTCTGCTCAAGGGTAAAACTAACATGTCGGTGCTCTGGAATGGTTTAGGACAAGTCAACCTTCTGCAGTGTCAGGAGATGTCACTGAGCTGCAGGGTAATGGAGCTGAGCGCTTTCTTGTTCCAGTTCCACCCATGCTCCAGCTGAGGATGATGTTTTGGGGAGGAAAGTGTTATTACAATGACTGGGTAGTAAATGTGATTTTTGTGGGAGCGGAGACCACTGAGTCCAGAGGTCCCTGGGCTACAGAGGGTGCGTGAGGCTGACGAAGTATCAGCAGTCCTTACCTGGGAGTCAGTGTAGCTGCAGGGAACAGAACTGTTGTGATGATCGCTGCACATGCTTCCGCTCCAGCTTTGACAGGGTGGCAGCTGCTTTCCCAGCAGGGTGCAAGGCAGAGTGCTTTGGCCCAGAAAGCTGAGGCCATCCTGCTCTGAGGTGTTGAATTGTTTTCCACTGTCTTGTTTTCTAGCAGAATGAGGTGTTTCTGCTCTTCCCTAGAGACTGGGGAGGATGCAGAGGCTGAGGCTTCTGTGGGGAAGGTAGGACAGCGCAGGCCTGTGAAGCACATTTGGGCCTCAGCAGCTCGTGTCTTTGTGGTGGTGAGAAACTGGGCAGGTTCTTCAAAGGGCATTGTTGGTGAAGCTTTGCAGTTCCCGTTTTGGGCAGCAGAGAAACACTTAGGGCCAGCTGGTGAATTGGAAATTACCTGCAAAAGCTTGGGTGGTTTGGGGAATCCTCGTGTGACTTCTCTGCCTTGGATGGATGTATGTCTAGAGGAGTTAGTCTGAACCCATCACCAATCAGCAAACTGCCCTAACCTGGTGCAGTTTTTCAAGGTTTCTGAGCAAGCAAAATTCAGCATAATTAGGTCAGACATGCCTTGAAGTCCAAAAAGAGTTTTCCACTGCTCTCTATTTTTAATTGCATAGTGCATGACTTCCATGCAAGCTCAATGTGTTAGAAGAAAATTTCCTGACTTTCTTCTCTTGGTACTTCCCTGGAGCAAGATGCTGGTAACCTGTAGCTCCTTCTCCCCTTCCCAGTGAAGCACTAGTGCTCCTTGGTCTTTATCTGCCTCCCTCATGCAGCTCTATGGTAGAAAAAGCCATTTGAGGATGTTGAAGCCAGTGGCATTGAGCCAGGTCACTTGCTCTTGGGCTGCTGGCTTTCATAAAACATCTTCTTAGCTTCTAAGTATGGAGTAAATCTGCCTGCCATGCCAGAGGACAGCAAGCGGCAGTCAGATCCCTTTGGGGCTCTGTGGCTCAGGATCAGCTCCTTGTTGAGCTGCTGTGGTTCCTCCTCAAGTGCTTTACTGCCCCTGCACTTAGCCGAGAATCTCTACAAAGATGTTTCTTATTAAATGATCTGCGTGGTTTGTCTCTCCCCATGGCTGCAGGCTGCAGAGGCAGCAGGATGAGGAGATGGATTCTTAAGAAGTGCATGGTAGACTCCACTGTCCAACAATGCCTTTCTCCTCTCTCCCACAGCTTCCCAAAGCAGACAGGAAATGTGCAAGAAAGCTCCATGCTTTTCTCTGATGATGTTTTCACGATTAACCCAGTGGTAAGTGGTAGCTGGGAACCTCCCTTCCTTTTCCTCCTCCCCCTCCTCCCTGACGAGGTCACTTGGCAGATCCTGCATCAGCTGGTTGGATGTGCCAAGAAAGAAGTCTCCAGTTCACCTCATGGGGCTGGGAGACCTTGGCGGCGGGTGTTCACATTTCTGAACTGCAGGCTCCTAACAGGCAGTGAGAGCTGCCTAAAGCCAAACTCTGCTGTGAAGGCTGTAAATTGAGAGCACTTAAATGTCTTCACAGCCTTCAGAGGTGTCAGTTGTTATTCGTAAGGGCACACCTTACCCAGTGTGTGGGGACTCACAGAGGGTATTAGAGCACTGTTGGCTCATGTATTGACCTGAAGAATGAGATGGTTTGTGCAAAGGAGGCCAAATTCAAGCCAAGTTCAATCACGGAAATACCAATCCTTTCATATAGCCTGGACTTATACCATGCCTGAATCTCCCCTCCAGTGTCACCTGAGAGCCTGGACACAAGCCTGGAAGGTTTAAATGGACTTTTTGAGTTCTGTTGCACATAGGCACAGAAAATGTTTTGCTTTTCTGTTTGTGCAAGCAAACCCCTGTGTCCTTCAGTCAACCAGAACCTTGATTCTGATTATATGCATGGTCTAAGATGAAGAACGCCTGCTGTCTAGCAGTGAAAAATCCCTGCTCATCTTGGAGTAGACCCTAGAGTAATCCCAACCTCTTCTTTGAGCCTGTGCTCAGGGAAACAGGAATGTGTGCATCTTGCGGAGAGAAACGGGATGCATCCAACTCATAACTCCTTTCTCAGGTCATCTGTTAGCTGGAAGAGCCTGCGTGCTGGCTGGCCGCTTGCGACATGGGGCAGAAGCAGCCATCAGTGGGAAGGAGTCTGTTCTCCATTGATCCCTGGCGGGAGGGCTTGTTCTGCTGGGTGCTGATTGCCCCGGCTCACCACGATGCATTATGCACTTACGTATGTGTGCAGAGGAAGGGTGTGAGAGGCAGCACCTTTGTAACTGAAAATGGAAAAATCCATTTGATTTGCTAAATCTTTTCTGATCTGAGTCAAAGTGTTCACATAGCCATAGGGACACAGGGATACAGCAGAAGGTTTGGAGGAGAGAAGTCACTTAGACTGGCTGGTACCTCTGAGGAAATCCTGGTTGCTTCACTGGAGTGCCTTTGGTTCCAATTTGGTTCCTTTGCTATAGCCCAAATTTAACTAAATGCTTCTATCGGGTGCCGGTAAAACTAGGGGCCTTAGAAAGGGGGTTTTGCTGCTGCTTCCAAACTCCCGTATAAATTTTGTTAACAAACGTTGCTGGCTCCTTGCTCTGCGCTGATGCTCTGAATAAAGTCTCCAGGGCTGAAAACAAGAAATGTAATGTTTGAAGATAAATGGTTTGCCTTCTGCTTCTGTTTTAGGAGGGAGATGTCTTGCCAGATTCTTCTGTTGAAATTAATGTCATCTTTAAACCCCGAGAAGCCAGAGTCTATCAACAGACAGTCTACTGCGACATCTCAGGTAGGGCTCCTTCGTCTCCTGTCAGGCTTAGGGAAGGCGAGGCACAACCAGTCTTCCAGCCCACTCTGCTCTCAAGTAATTGCTGGGAAGGGTCAGTGGTCAGCGGGGCCTTGCTGGCATGTGCTCACTGTCCCTGCGATTTCCTGTCCAAGAGCAGCTCTCAGGATGCCTGGCTACAAGCTTGGACCGCTGATCCCAGAACAATCAAAGCACAAGTTTTCCATGTGTTTGCCAGCATTTGCTCTGCTATGAGATGCCTATGAAGGCCAAAGAACAACAGAGCGAAACAGCTTTAATGGACGAGCATTAAGCCCCTCTAGACCATTTCCCTCCAAGAGGAGTCTTTATTACGTGGATGCATCATCAGACTCCTGAGGCGGTGGGAAATGAGTTGCCACTGTGCTCTCAGGGCTCAGATCACCTCTCACTCCCCAGATGCTGCCAGACCTTAGGTGGCTGAGACCTGCTGAGTGTGGTGTTTGTGAGAGGACCTTCTCTGGCCAGCACGTGCTTCTCTCCCTGTGTGGGAACTGTCACCTCGTAGCTCCAAGCCTGTGATGCATATGGGTAGTGTTGCACACAGCAGGGTGAGCACCCTCCCTGGAAATCCGAGCCCGAACAGTCTGCTAGACAAGCTTCGCCTCCCTTGGGCTCGTGTCTCAGCTCTTGTGTTGTCCTCTGCAGTTCCATTGATATAGATGGCATATTTTTGTCTTCAGTTGTGTTTTGTGAGCTTTGTGCTTTTGCCAAGTGGATTTCAAAGCTCGTGTAAGCACATGGGAAGGAATTCAGAGATCATGTTTTAAACTCAGCATCACTCTTTCAGGGTGCAAACTAAATTAGAAAGCAGCCCCAGGGGTTCATTAAAAAATAGGGACCAGCCCGAGGGCGTAGCTGCTGAGGGAAAAGAAGGGTCCTGTATCTTCCCCTGGAGCATCTAGAGCTGGTCCCTTCCCACCCGGAGCCAGGGGCTAGCATAGAGGCAGCCTGGAAATTCCAGGATAACAGAGGGAATTACTGCACTGAAACAGAAATCTCTCCCCAGGCCACGAAGCCAGGGTGCCCTTGCACATCAGAGGGGAAGGTATGGGACCCCAGCTCTGCTTCGACTTGGACCAACTGGACATTGGGAACATTTTTATTGGATCAGCCCACAGCTATGAGGTGAGCAGTAGGGGTTCACAGGGGCTGAGGTGGATCCTGATGGCTCCCAGGGCAACTGTGAGCCTCGTGGACCTGTAGGATTTCTGAGAACTCAGGCAGTTGTGAGCAGGGAATATTTTCAACAGCAGCTGCAAGACGGAAAAATAAGGGACTTCTCTCTGCTTCTGTGTCAATTTTTCTGACAGGTTTTGCAAGGACGAAAATTAGGGCACAGAAATCCAAAGCAGAGAGATCAGCCCATGGCAATGGCAGGGTTTCCCCCTGCAGCAATGAGAATTGTTACAGCTCTGCTCTGGGTGGGTTTGTTGGTGACAGCATGCAGACACCTGAATTATGTCCCGTAGCAGAGCTGGGGACTGCTCCTGAGGTTGGTTATAGTGCGGCCCTGAGGTGTCTGCTGCAGGCACCGAGCTTGTCAGCTGCAGTGGAAGCTGCATGTGTTCTGCCCTTGGCAGGACCAGGCTCACCTGGAGCAGAAGCTTTTGTGGCTTTTTTGAGTCACACACGAGGCTGCAGCCGTCCTTCAGGGCTCTGAGGCACAGGGCTTTGCGTGACAAAAGACAGGGGCAGAACTTGTCCTGTTTGTATTTTCTTTGGCTTCTGTCAAACAGCAGCATCTTCTGCCTTTTGCAGATGTAGAGTGTTTAGTTAAACACAAATCAGCCTTCTGTAGAAAGGGAGATTCCTTATGTATTTCTGTTTTGTTTTCTGGCTGCTGCAGGTGATCCTGTTTAACAAAGGAGCCATTGATGCTCCCTTCAGCTTGATGCCTCCAACTACAGCTCTGGGCTCCTGCTTCACCTTTCACCCCATGGAGGGCATCATTTCACCGGATGTGCTCCAAGTCATCGAGATCTCCTTCAGTACCACCATCCTGGGGAAGTTCAAGGAAGTATTCAGGTTTAGGGTGAATGGATCTCCTGAGCCTGTGACTTTGACTGCGAGGTAAGGAGGGATCTAAGAGCTCTGTGGGCACATCTATAGCCACCTCTGGGTAATCATCTCCCACCAACCTCTTTTTGTGGTGAAGCAGAGGGAACAAAGGTGTTGTCTAAGGTCTTAGTGCGGGGTTGCTAGGGTTAGAGCCAAGACAAAGAGCCAAGACTTTTTAACCTTGACTCCAGTTTGAACCCTGCAATTCCAGCAGCAAATGAAGCGTGGGTCTCTCAAGGGGAAAGTGACAGTTCCTCTGATGCTCTCAATAGTCAGTTAAACTCTGAAAGGCTTGGGTCCCTGTGGGAAGCACCTTTGCCTTCGTGGTTGAGCGGGGAGGTTCTGTGACTTTCCGGGACGCTGTGTGCACAGAGTCTGGCAGCAGCAGGTTCTTTCTGTGACCCTTTGCTACCCCTGTGTGAGGACCCCAGAGCTCTGGGCTGGCTCCTTGCCTGAGCTGTCTGGGCAGTTGTTCAGGTGTAACTTGTGCAGAGATGCAGTGCCCTCAGCAGAAACAGCAGACGTTTCCCTCCGTGCCTGGGAAGGTTCATCCCTGGCAGGGTCCCAGCGTGTTGTGTTTGGTTTGGAGGTAGTTTTCAGTTGCCTCCTGGCAAGTGCTCTGATGGAAGGCGTGTCTGTTGCCTTTGCTCCATCCAAAGTCATCTGTTGGGCCTTGGCAGGTTAGGTCTGATGCCATGAAGTCCTTTGTCGTCAGCAAGGACTTGCTACCCGATTTATTGCTCAGGAACTGACTCAGCTCCAAGAATCAAGAATTAGCACTGGATTGAAACTCCTGAAAGTCACTTTTTCCAGGTGCTTTTTGACTGTGCAATTGGAAGATGCCCAAGGCAGAGGGGATTATTCTTTACTGGGAAACCAAACTTACAAGGGCCTCAACCCTTCTTTCTTTGGTGTTTAGGAAGAGATATCAGAAAGGGGACGCCAAGGGTGAACACAGGTCCCTGGTGCGGGGTGCTGGGGTCTGTCCATGCGCAGAACAGACCCAGTGGCAGTCCTGTGAGTAAAACCAGCAGGCACTGTTCTCTGTGGTCCTTGAATTTTAACTAAGAGGCGGAGCTGTCACTGATTAGTATCAACCGTTAAATAAACTAATGAATGGTGTGCAGCTCCATGTGCTGATTTCAGTGGATGCTGTTGAGTTTTGGAGCCTGGAATCTGGCTGCTGGCTTTAAGGATGAGTGAGAAGTGTTTGTATAGGTTCAGGACACCCATGTTCAGTTTAAGATGCGTGTCGCTCTTGGAGGTGAGCTGGTGCCTCAGTGTCAAGCTGGTACTTTCCTCCAAGATTCATCTGGCTGCTGTGTAGAATAGTGCCACTCTCGGTGCCTGGGTGCTTTGCTGTATTCACATCTCAAAGTCCTGTGTGCCTAACGATTGCGCGGATCATCTGAGGAGAAGGTGTTCATGTAGACCATGCAAACACCCGTTTCAACTTAGAAATAGCACAGCAGGGAACCTGCAGATAGGAAGGCTTGTTGAAGTGTATGGGCACCTCTGTGTACATCGCAGTACAAATGGGGACACTGGGGCACAGAGGCATCGTTTGTTCAGGGTGATGGATTGATTTGAAACCCACCGTGGTTCTGAGACCAGGTTTTACTGATCGGAGTGGTAATGCAAGCTGAAACCTTTGCATATCTCTAGCTAAGCCAACGCCTGTCTTTTTTTTCACAGGGGCTGTGTCATCAGACCAACTTTTCATTTCAATGTGCCTTCCCTTGACTTTGGTGATGTCTCCTTTGGTGAGTGTGCCCTGTACTTGAACTTCAAGTCGAGATGTCTGTCCATGGCCAACATGGAGGACTGCAGCTCCATGCACATGCTCCATGAGAGCATCCATCACTCGCGTCCCTCCGCAGCAACCTTCGGGGTGTTAAACCAGGGCTGCTGTTTGCTTAGGCAGTATATTTGGCCATTGTGAGGTCAAACAGGACCAAAGGAATAGAAAGTCGACGTGTCCTAGTGCCCTTCATAGTCTGTCCAGCCCCAGCTGCCCAGTGCTTGCAGCAGAATGACTGTGACAGTCTGTGCCCAAGAAGGGCCCAGGAGATGGGACTACAGGAGAAGGGAGTTTACACACACACGAGCTTGTAGCTTCTCTGGGTGAATGTTCCTGTTGCAAGGCAAGGCCCCCATTTCCCACCTGACCTTTAGAGTGAGATGTGAATTAGTGCTGCAAGGGCACCTCATTATCACCTGCCAGCAAATATGCCCAAATGACAGCTGTGCATCAGGCACCGATGTCCTTGGAGCTGTGGGCCCCTTCCCTGCTGAAAGGCCAGCTCTGCTGACAGAGCCAGTGGCTGAGTGTCCAAAGTGCCTCGGCTGAAATGCAGATTCTGGTTCTTCATCTTAGACTCAGAAAAGACTTGTTCCTGAGATGATCTGCAGTTTAAGTGTGAATTTGTTGATTTGTTGTGGATTTGTTGTGGATTTATTGAAGGATCATTACTGTTCTATGCCCAGGGTGCCTCTGTTTTAATGCTCTTCATGGACATTTTAACAAAACTCACTGCCTTTCTGAGCTGCTTCCTCCCTTCCCTACATCCTCTCTCTGCCACTTCTTTGTTTCCCTTGGAATAAATTAAACAACAAGAAATGCCCCAGGCAGAATGATGGTTGTGTGACAGGAGATGAGTCCTACTTAATTTGAGTTCATTAACAAGGCCTTTTCAGCTGAAGGCAGTCATTGGCCGTGCTGCTGGCTGTGTCTGAAGACTTCGGTCCCGGTCCTGGTTGCGTCGGTGTTTGTCCTTTTTTGTGCTGCCCATCTGCCTGCTGGAGTCATTGCTTGAGGCGGGCAGCAGGCTCTGTCGATGGCACAGATGAGCTGCTGGCAGCTTCTGCAGTGGGTTTCCCTGCCCACCTGCATTCCAGTAACACTTGGTCAGCAGCCATGGGAGCTGACTCCTTCTCAGGGAGCTGCCGGCCAAACTGGATACCCGCTCTAGAGCAGGCTTTGTGCTGGTGTCCTGTCTTTGCAGAGCATCTCCACCACGGGCGGTTGTGTCTCCTCTACCCAATGCAAAGCTGGTATCAAACGTTGAGTGATGTAAATGTTTGCAGGTAGTAATCAAAGCGATCCAATCCAATGCGATGTTGCCATTTGTTAGGTCAGGTGTGACACGATTCCTGCTAATTCCAAAGCCAGCATCAGGCTCACCTCCTGTGGAGTGGGGGGCTGCAAGTTGTCTTGTGCTGAGTCTGGTTACCCCAAACCAGGAGTTGCCTTAAGGATCCTGCCTAGAGAAAATGCATGGAATTACTTTGCATGATGCTGTAGCTCCCAATTTCACCCATCCTTTATCTTCCTGTGCCATTACACTACTTATTTATGGATATAACGGAGTTTTATGGATTGCATGTTCAGAATAAGTGCTCTATCTGGATGCACGCTCCTAAGTGAAAGTTAATTGGTGGTGGTTTGGAAGCGTATGAGAGAGCTCCTCTGTTAGAGAGAGAAAAACTTGTGTTTGACATTGCTAAGGGCATTGCTAAGAGCGGGCATTGCCATCTCTGTGTTCACCATAAAACTTCAGTGACAATTAATTCCTTGCCCAGGTCCTCAAATTAGACTGGATTTAGGTTGAAAAGAGCTGAACTCCAAGCACAGTTTTATCGTAGCAGAGTATTCACATCAGGAATCATGGGATAATTGGTGCATAAATTCATACTTGGATCATTTTCCTAGGCTTTCCTCGCACCTTATTGTGTTGCCTCACTAACACCTCCTCGGTGCCCATGACCTTCAAGCTTCGCATTCCTCAGGATGGTTTGGGAAAGCCCAGTGTCACCGTTTTTGATATGTTATCGGACAACACTCGCCCATCCTGGAAAACGGAAGCTCGAGGGCACAGCAGACCGACTGAATTTACCATAAATCCCTGCAGAGGGACCATCCTCCCTGAAGGATTCCTGGATATCGAGGTAGGGGAACAGTCTGACCATATGCGCTTTGGTAGGTGGAGCTGAAGCATTGCTGAGTTATGAGAGGGTTTTAGTGCTGCTAGCATAACACAAGTAAGATATATGCACTAGTGTTAGGCTTTTCTTGGCTGGGTCACTCTGGGGCATTTCTGAAGGAGCACCATTTGGTTTCCAAAATCATAAGCTTGTACCGTATTGTCAAGGATAGAAACCATTCGTGTGTTTTTGACAGCTGCTTAGAGTGATTTCTTTGATTTATAGTAGGCAGAGGGAATTGAGGACAAAAGGTGTCTGTTAAAAAGAGAAACCATTCCATAAAGCAGTTTTCTTTTCAGTCTGATTTCTCTCCTGTTGAGCAGAAGGAGCTGTACTCTCTGCAGACTGGAAAGGCTCTGGTACCTGTGAACTGCACAGCATCTGCTGGAACACGATTTGCCCTCAGCTTCCCATTGTAAAGCTGAACTCATTCTGTTGACATCAACAGTTTTCCTCTGGATTTACACTATTGTAGTTGAGGCTAAAAACTGATCCCTTAATTTTAATACACTGATGAGTGGAGCATTAGTCCAACTGTGCTTTGATTTAGCTCATGTGCTCTGATAACTGCACAGTCTATTTAACATAGCAGATATTGTCAGAAGACTTTCATTACTCCCAGAGACTGTGTTCTACAGGTGGACCAGCAGAAGAATTAGGGCAAAATCCTCCCTTTCCTTACCACAGAAGGAGAACCAGAGGACACCATGCATGGCCGATGGCTTTTGGCAGTGATGAAGTATTTGCTGCTCTTCTCTTCCACCAGGTCACCCTTTGCTCCAACACCGTGAAGAGATACAAGCTGGAACTGGTGGTGGACGTGGATGGTTTTGACAAGAAGGTGTCATCATTGCTCCTTACAGCCAGGTATCAGCACTTTCCTTGCAGCTCACAATATCTCCTCATGCACTCCACCACCAGCAGGCTGCCTTGCATGCAGTCTGCTGGCTCCAGCTCCAAATGGGGAATTCTGCCTAAGGAGCCAGCTCTGCCCAGCCAGATGTGAGAAGAGCAGTGCTTTGAAGGCAGCCCACGTTACAAAACACCTGGGCTCAGCAGACAGGCACGGTCCTGAGCCTTCTTCTAAAGGCAACAGTAATTATATTCATTATTGACCTGTTTTTTAGTGCTTGAGCTGTAAGAAATTTACCAAGGGCCCCCTCTCCTCCTTCCTGCAAGTGCTGGACTTGTGCTGGGTTGCAATCAAAATGCAAAATTTGTTTGGGATGCAATGAGGCTGCTGAAAGTTGGTGTTAACGAAGGTGCATGCAAATGGGGAAGGGGCTTGTGGCAGGACTGGTGAGGGAGAAATCATGGTGAGATCTCACAAAGGGGAAAAGGACCCTTGACGTGGAAGCTGAGCTCAGGTTTCCTTGCTTCACTCTGGTTCTTTTGAGCATTAACGTTTTCACCTCTAAGCCAAAAGTTGTTTTGGCTGCAGCCAGGTTTAGTCCTGTTGTGCTGCAGTGGATGTCAGTTTAATTAGAAGAGGGATGAGTTTCCCTCTCCCAGGCAGAGCTGTCCAGTCAGTGTCTGGGCTGCAGTTATGTAAAAGAAGAGCAGATGGGAACAGACAGCTTATGGACCTGTGGGAATGGAACTGGGTGAGGGTGATCCCCCGCTGCGTAAGGCAGGTGGTGGCTGGTGCCTTCCGTTGCTGGGACAAGTAGCTGAGTTTTCAGGCAGGGCAACAGCGTTATGGGAGAGGAGGGAGTTGTTTCTACTGAGATACTGGAGTCTTGTGGTCCCTGAGCCTTGGTGAGCGCTGGAGCCCCGTGGGAAGGCTCACCCAGAGCTCACGCCTTGCTGGGACTGTTGGGAGGGTCTTTGCAAGCTTCCTGCAGCAAAGGTGCCCATCAGACAGCTCTCTGGAACAGGGCACCGTGCTCTGCCTGGGCACCTGGCAGCCTCTGTGATGCTGGGTCTCAGGGTTTGCTCCTCCTTTACAAGAGGTTGTTGAGTAAGAAGAAATTAAATCTGGTTTATCGCTATAAGGATATTCAGTGTCTGTTTGGCTGTGACGAACGTGTTATGCTCCATTTCACGCTATTTGCGGAGTAAACAAACCACATTCTCTCAGTATCTCTAATTGCCTTTTGGTCATCTCTCTGCATAGATGTGTCATTCCGCCGCTACGTGTGCCCAGCCCTGCTGTGATGTTTGGACGGTGCTTCCTGAAAGTCCCCTATCGGCAGATGCTGACCCTTATGAACGAGAGCGATCTTCCAGGCTGCTACAGGGTTCTTCCTCAGGTTTGGTGCTACATCCAGTTCCTGTCCTCAAATGTTACTGAGGGGTTTGGTAAAGTAAAAATAAGAAGGGTTCTGGATCAAACCTTGGTGAATTATATTCAGGTTGGTTCCTGAGTTCATATTGCTACCTGAATACAGACTCTTTAGGAAGCAGTTTATATTCTAATCTTTAGGATGCTTTCACGCAGGAGAATAACTTAGAGGGCTTTGAAAACCTGCTGCAAGGAGGCTGCCGGCACAGGAGTGGGGCTTTGTGGATGCAGTAGCTTCTGGACCCCCTCAGGGTGCTAAACCCCTGCTGGTCGTGCATCTGGCTTTGTGCCTTTCTGCTTCCTCCCAGGGCCTTTTAAAATGTGTTCATTACTGCTGTGGTAGGTGTCAAGAAGTTTGCATTTTTCTCTGAAGCTAGATTTGATTTTGTCCCTTACAGGAACACAAGGAGAATGCTGCTGTGTGGTACTCCTGCCCCGTGCCATGTGGGATTATCCAGCCTCGCAGCTCTGTAGAAGTGCCATTTACACTGGAAGCCCAGGTGATAGGACAGCAGGACACTGTTGCTCATGTCGCGGTGTTTGGCAAAGGAGGACTCCCACTGGTGGGTGCTAGAGGAAATGCGTGACATAGTGTGACTCTTGCTGGGGGGCTTGACAGGTACAGGGATCTTCTTGGGGAAACAAGGCCTTGTAACGCACAGCTGGTGTGGACGAGGACCGAGGGGATTCACGGCGTGAGCAACAGCTGGTGCCTGGAGAAGAGGAAGGCATGGCATCCTCTTCAATGCTATCTGAGTGTCTGCCACAATGTTTAATGATGGATTTGTGGCTCGGTCCTGCACAGTGTCCTGCCAAAGGATGAGCATTTCTGGATACTGCTTCTCCTGGCTGAGTTGCCTCGTGATTGTTGCAACTGCCAATGCTGTTTCCTTGAGTCAGACATCCTTGGAGGTTTGCCATCGTGGAGGCTGGTTTCTTTTGTGGTTAAATCACACTCCGTGAATTGCACAGCATCTTTTCAGCACTGGGAGTTTTATTCATTCAGATCCTTTTTGGGCATTTGGAACCGCTGAAATCCAGCCAGAGGGGATAAATTCTCATTGTTTTTAGCGATGTGAGAAGGTGATTTAGCAAAGGGATCCACATTCCTCCTCCAATAGGCGGCGCCAGTTCTGCAAGAACAAAGCTTTTGGGTCTCAGACTGTCAAATGGAAAACCAAAACTGCTGTTTGAAAGATGTACTTATTAATGCCTGTTATTCCTATCATACCAGGAGCACATGTGAGCACAATCAGCAGCAACCGACTGGTAGGATCTCTTCTCTGAAGAGCCTGCTTTGCTCCTGGCTTGTGCCAATTTCACACAGGGGTAGCTTTGGTGATGTTAATGAAGCTCCTGTCCACATGTGGCTGTGCAGCAGCAGAAGTCAGGGAGGGTGGTTTAGGGCAAGAGAGAGCAGGAAAAGAGCTGGGAGCAGGCACAGGGTAGAGGGAGGAAGGCTAACGTGTGGAGAAGCTGTGAAAAAGCAAGCGTGGGAAACTGGGTTTCTTCATCTGCTGGTAAGAGGAGCCTGTGGGTTTCAGATGGGATCGCTCCAGGTGCCACACTTGCTCCAGACCTTCTGTTTCAGTCTTGCAACGCTGCAGACTTCAAAGAACTGTAAATATGCGTCAGTCTAGGAGCACTCTTGGAGCTCTCTAATCTTTCTAAACTTCCCCTGTTCTGCTTGATCTTTCCTACCACTTTCCTGGAGCAGAAAATCCACTTGGTGAGCATCGGAGAAGGACCGGTTGTCTACGTCCATCCGAATAAGATCAATTTCGGCTGTATCCAAGTTTTACAAGATGCTTCTCAAAGTCTCCACCTCTCCAATGAAAGTATCACCCCTGCATCCTTCTGTGCAGAGATGGTAAGTATCTGCGGGGCTGTTTTCCAACCAAAATGACTGGTCCATAGCAGCCTGTGCCTTGATTATCATATACAACCTTTCTGTAGCTCTGCCAGAGAGAAAGCAAGTTGTTCCCTAACAATGAGGCAAAAGGAGCCTGGCTCTGCGGGTGGTTTTAGCTGGAGCAGCCCTCAGTAAAATAGAGAGTTTGTGTGGATGTAAGTGCAGAAATGAGTCTGGATCATTTTGGCAGGTTCTCCCTTTATCTTGCGTCTGTCCTGGGAGAAACTAATGATCTCAGCATTGAACTTGTTGATGAAGTGATGGATCCCAACCCTTGTGTAGCACACAGGGACTCTGATGTCCAATAGCGCAAGCTCCTACAGGGGCAAAACCAGCCACTGTCTCTGCCTCTGCGGTGCATGCAGCTATTGTACCATTTTCCGGAGCATTCCAGGATAAGAAAGGAGCAGGGATGTTATCAGAAGTTAGATTTTGATCTTCAAAGTGGGGGAATTTTTGAGTGTGGCTCCCAAGAAATGTCTTGTCCTTGGGAGACAGCCTGGATCGGTGCAGGCAGAAGCTGACCTAGAAACCTGAGCGAATCTGGCCTGGCAGAGCCTTTTGGTCCTGTCAGATCTCCTTCCTGTTGGGTGATGCACTGTGCTGCCCCTGGACCCACACCAAATGCTAAATGAGTAGGGCTGAGGCCACGATGCTCCTCTGGAGTGGGCTGTTGGCCTGGCAGGGTGTGGTGGATCTCTGCTGGGTCACGCTGGGAAATTCAAAGTCTAATCCCCTCGAGACAGCCCATCATCACTCCTCAGGAATCGTTTCTTGGGTACAAACTACTGCCCGGCTTGTTGCCAGACTGTGATAGACGGCTTTGTCAGATGGCAGACTTGTGGATTCACCTCTGGAGCAGAGCTGTCAGGTGTCCTTTTCAAGTGAGCCAGCCTGTGTCAGCATGCCCAGAGGAAGAGTTGCACGTTAATGTCAGTGAAAACCTGACACCCGCTGGCTTGGTATGAACGTGCTGGCTGGGTGGCCCTTGGCTGATGGCAGCACAGTGGGTGCCACTGAGACTCAAGATCAGCTACGCATGGGATGCAGGGTCTGCAGCAGAGGGCTGGTGGGATCCTGTGTGCTCAGTGAGGCCCCAGTGTTCACACTGTGCCAACTACTTTGCTCCATCCCATTCTCATCTTGTTTTATTTTAGAGACTTACTTTTGATGCTCAAGGGGACAAATTAAATGGAGCTGGGTTTATGTATTCTGCCAGCACCTGGAATAATTTTGATGCCTTTGGCATGTTCGACGCTGGGATGCAGGCACACGGACCTGACCTGCTCTCCAGGCAGGGCACAGTCAGCCTAAGGAGTTACCATAGCTGGGGCACCCACACACGCTGGCTGAGACCCTGAACGCTCAACCAGTTCTTTCTTCCCTGCCACCCAGCTCCTCTCACCCTCACTGTCAGCAGAGGTCATTTTGGAGGGTTACTATGATGTTTCCTATGACTTGGAAGAGCAGCTTGGTTTTCTAATGCTCTTCCCCATGGGCTGTCTGGTGTCCTGTTGGGGCCCAGTGCTGTCAGCTCGACAGATGGAAACCCAAGCTAAGGTCGCCAGGATCAAGCACTCGCTTGGATCATGTCAGACCTCCAGGCACATTGTTGCTTTCTATTAAAAAAAGGCAAGAAATCTCTCTTCTCTTACAATTTTGCAATGGCTGAGTAGTGCCTGTTATCCCAAACACAGCACTGGACTGTGCCGCATGTACCAGGAAGAGGTAAAGTAGCTTCTCTTGGCACACGCTGCAAAAGAGAGACTGGAGAGAGAGTAGCCTTCTCCTGAGGGTGAGCAGGGTTGGGCAAAACCGAGTAAATGAAGGAACTCTGTTAAAGCAGAGTGTTCCCAGAGACTGTAGCTTATATTTAGAGAAATTAATCCTTTGGGTTTTACCTCCAATCTTTAGTCCTTCCTTTTGCTGTACCCCACAAGAGACTAGGATGCGTGGTTTCCTTCCTCAGTTAGTTTGGCTTGTCTTACAGGCTGGCAAACATTCTCACTGGAGGATTGAACCCAGTAAAGGAGAGATCCCTCCCAACACCAAGGTGTCTGTGACTGTCACAGCAAACCTGAATGACACCGAAGAATTCAAAAACAAGGTGATGGTGTTCATAAAGAACAGCCGTAGCTACAGCATTCCTGTCCAGGCTGTCGGCATTGGCACCACAATTGTCACTGACGAACCCATTGCTCCAGAGCTCAACCTGGGCCGTCGCTTCAGGTAGAGTATGTCTAGGCTCCCACTCCTCCTGTGGGTTCAGGAAGGAGGAGTTTTGCTGTAGTCCTTCAGACTTGTTGTCCTTCCGCACTCAAGGTCCTGGCTCCGCTTCATTGACACTGCACGAATTCCATTAGAAACATTTTATGGCCGTGTGAAAGTTGTTAGAGATCCCCAAAAGGCACCAAAATGGAAACCAGTTGCTGAATCATCTCTCAGTTGCCCTTAGTTTTTATGCTGTCCACAGCAGCTGAGATGATGTTCTTCACGAAGCTTTCCCCTGCCGACCACACACAGACCAACTGCTGGGTGGGAACAAGCTTAGGGGCAGCCCGGGCCCCTGGCTCTGGCTCTTGCTGAGAGTTGGGGCTCCGTCAGCCTTTTGGGAGGTGGCTTTATTGCCACCTCCCAAATGGGAGTGTGCAGTCAGATAATGGCATTGGGGCCCTGAAGCTGGGTGACTGCTGGGAAATAGCAGCTCCCATGACATTTTCCACCTCTGCTTCTCTTCTAGCACGGTTCCTTTCAATTACTGCTTCAAGGTAACAAACAAAGGACGACGCACCCGTTTGCTCTACTGCAAAATGAAAGGGATTTCCACAGATCATCAGCGTCATCTCCTCCCTGTCCTCAGTAACACCAAGGGCAGATATTCCACCTGTCCCGTGCTTAAGCCTCGACCGCCGAGGATGGAGCTGTTGCCGGGCAAGAGCACAGAAATAGTGCTGGAAGGCTTCTCCAGCATTCCACAGGTGAGAACCCCCATGAGGGCTGAGTCTTTGCCATCAGAACACGTCCACTGGGAATTCTTCAGCAGCCCCTTGAGATTTGCCTGAGAAGCTGGGCAAGTGCTTTCAAGAAACTGTTTTAATGGCACAGGTTATCATGGCAGCACATGTTGTTTTCCTTGCTGGCCACCATCAGTTGCTAAAGCTTTTTTGTGTTTCTGTAGCTACTGCAAACCCAATTGGCTGATACCAAAATACAGGCTGAAGGAAGCATTGCTGCTTCTGGGGCAGACGGCAGATTGAGAGGTGTCATGTGCTGGGGCAGACAGGAAGGGCAGAGAAAATAAGTTAGGCTTAGACGAGGAGCACAGGCAAAAAGTGAATGGAAAAAAGCAAGGTGATCAATCTGAGGAAGCAGTGAGGGGAGCAAAACCCCTTGTGACAGGAGGGAGTCTCTGGGAACAGGACTGCATGTCCTCTGTAGACAAACAAGGGTAGAGGGGTCGTCTAGCACTGAGTCCTGGAGGAAAGAAACGACCACAGTCACCTTTAATGATCAGTGTGACATTCTCTTGTGTGGGAAACTCTTCCCAGGGATCATTATAATTGACAGCTTGACTTCTGTCAATATTTCCACAACAGCTCATCCCAGCCTCTCAGCCAGCCCCACTGTCCCAAAGGCAGCCAGGTCTTGTAGCAGCCTTGGGTGGCAGCTCTGAAGGGGAGATTTCAGTAGGGTCATTGGCTGTTCTCCTCCCTCAACCCTTCTTCCCAGGGTAAATCCAACTCCAGTCCAGCAGAGAAGCTGCCAGCTTACTCTGGTGTGCATTCCCTGGCTCTGGGATCACTGGGCACAGTTGTTTAAGTGAATGCAAAAGAAACCTGCATTAAGCTCCTGCTGATAGAAGTGTTTTGAAGGGTTGCCTCAGTGGTGACTCGAGGAAGACTTGTTTACTCACCTAGTTGACTGTGACGGGACTGTACGTGGGCAGTTCTGCACTCCAAGGTTTTGCTGAAGAGGAGTAAAAGGTACCAGAAAGGAAATAAAGTGGTCAGCGCATTGGCAAGGGTGTCTTGCATGGCAAGCCAAAAGGGTGTCTGTGAGCACAGCCAGCTCCTGCCATCAAAGCCAAGGCCCTGGGAGTGGGCTTTGTGCCTTGCTTGGGTCTGGAAAACTTAATGCTCTTGGGGCTGGTCAGAAGCCCAGCTCCCTGTAACATGTAACACAGATGAATTTGAAGGCTGTACGCTCTGAAGAGGAGCTGGATCGAGGTGTCGTACCAGAGGGAAGAGTGAGAGATGAAGGGAGGAATTTTGGGAAGTGAAACCATGAGAAATTAGGAAGAAGTCTTGAACAGAGGAGCATCCAGCTTAAGCAGAGGGTTTCCCTGTGAAGTGCAAGAGATCTCTTTCCTAGGGAGATTTCTTTTAGAACCGGCTCTAGGAGGGCACAGTTCATCCTCAGAATGAGTGATCCCACTTTACCGGAAGGCCGGCTGGCTGTTTGGGGTTTTCCCGTGTATCCTTTCCACTAAACTTCCAATGGAGGGTTTGCTGGCATTGGTCCTTCTGCCACCCGTGTCCCTTAATAGAGTTATACATTTGTAATCAGTTCCTGCAGCTTTCTGTAAGCATTGTGCTAGCAATGGGGTACACCAAAACATTCATCTTTTGAGGCAGTAATTATTGTAGCTGTAGACAGCATGTGACTCAAAAACGAACATTAGGGTGTAGCTATATGGGCATTTGAGTCCAGAATAGGTAGGATGCAACCTAAAAAGAAAGGGGGCTATTGAGGAGAGCGGTGGCTGTAACTTGATGGCAGTAATACCTGCTGGTGGCTGATGACCGAGGTCAAATGGCATGATTTTATCAAGGCAATCGAAATCCTATCTGTCCACAGTGGGGTGGCGAGCAAATGCAGTGTGTTTTCTGGATGTCCTGCTCGTACCCGCTGGGTGACACGTGACTCTCGCATACAGGTGGTGAAGGGGCGGCTGCTGTGTCACGCAACCGTGGGGAACAAGGCAGAGGTGGAACAGATAATGCAAGTGGATGTCACGTGTGAGTTTGTTGCTCCCACTCTGCAACTGTCCTCCAGGGAAGTAATTTTCCAGGTGGAGAAGGTAAGGCTCTGGATTGCATCCTGGCAGTTAATAGCGTGGGTGCTGACTGAAAGCCTGGAGGGGCTGTGTGATTGTGTTCAAAGGAGGGAGTTAAACAGCTTCGGCCAGTCCCTGGGGCTTTGGATTGATGTGAGGGGGACCAAGCTTTTCCTGTTAGCACTGAGATGTTTGTTTCATTCCTCTGGGGCTGGAGACAGTCTTGCCAGGTCTGTACTGCCTTTCCCGACGTGGAGACAGAATTCAGCTGCTGAGCCAAGGGCATGAGGTGACACATGTAGGAGCCACGAGAACAGCACAGGCTTTGCACAGCCACCCCGTGTGCTAGGACTGCGGGTGGTAGAGCAGATCCCTGCAGCTGAGCAATGCCAAACGCCTCCTGAGGGGCTTTGTAAAGTCACTGAGGAAGTTTGTAGAGACGGGTCTGCTTTTTAACTTCACCTCAGCACAGCCACCTCTAGAGAGACACACTCATAAAGGGATGTTTTTGAGACTACTCCAAGGCAGAGTGAAGTCTGAACACCAGTTCCATTGGGCAGCTAAGAAAACTGTCAGCCCTTGGTTCCTGTCAGCTGCTCAGGCTGATGAGGAAAAACTGTTCACTCCTGTCTCTTTTTGCCTTCTCTGCTCTGACTGTGGATGCAAGATCTTTGAATTTTCCTAACCCTTACTTTCTTCAAAGCACCTGCAGGCATCCCTCAGCTGCAGTGATAACACCAAGGCAAAACAGAGGCCCTTGAGTCTCTGGATCCCAATTCCTGCCATAATCTTTCCCCTCCCGCAAGGCATCCGAAAATGGGAGGCTACTTCATTGTTTATTTTCTGTGTTTTGGGATCTCTCTTCCATTTCCCAGGTATCCAGATAAGCACAACATCCTGTGAGCAGGCAGCTCAGCTATCCCTGATGTCTGCCTGTGGTCGCGTGGTGCTGCGCACTCTGATTTATTGAGTGCTACGGCACTGCAGCTGTTTGATACCAGCACATGCAGAACAGGTTTCCCAAACACTCTCTAGTCTAGAGGAACCATGCAGAAAGCCCAGGGCAGTGCACAAACAGCTTACACTAAGCTTAGCTTTGAGGCCGCAGACACCCTGTCACTGCTGCAGCTAGACTGCCGAGGGTTCTTGCTGGCTGTGTGTGCGTGCGTGTAAAGGTTGAAAGCTAACCTTAGGCTACGGCAGGCTCTCCACTACAGGCTAAGTGCTGCTTGCTTGTCTCCTCTGACCAGCCTCACTGCTTTTTATGAATCTATTAGAGCAAATAAGGTTGTAAAAAGTTCCTGAATGGGAGTGAAAAACGTCTTCTGCTGTTCTAGCCAGGAAAGGATAAAAAGCGGAGGCCGGTCATCTGGGTACACTTTCTGGTTCTACAATTGTTCAAGCAGCTGCCTCCTATCAGGGTCCCATTCCCTCGTTTGTCTGCAAGGCTGATTCCCTGTTTCCCTGAGGCATACTGTAGTTCCTCAACAAGAAAAGCTCCTGATAGATTTAAAGAAAAACCTTCTCGAACGGTACAAATTAATAAAAATAGGAAATAGAGATGGAAAATTTGGACTGCATCAGAAGGAGAAGGAGGTCCATGGCCACTTGAGGTTTTCTCTCATCTTCTGTTTCTGTAGAAGCCCAGTGTTGTCCGGACACTTGAGTACAAGCCTCTGTCTGTGAAAAACATCTTCCCCAAGCCACTTAGTGTTGTCCTGACTTTAGAGCAACCCTTCTTTATCTGCGATGGAGACCGGCATCCTCTCCCTGTAGATGTCCAGGTGAGCAGCCGCAGAGCTTCCTGCTGGTGGGGATTGAAGAGAAGGAGCGTGGTGGTGCCTTTCTGTTGGGAAGCCCTCCAGGAGAGAAGTTTTTCTTCAGAGTCAGCAGCAGCCTGGCCTGAATGAAATCATAGAATCACAGAATGTTTGGAGTCAGACGGGACCTTAAATCCCATCCAGTTGCACCCTCTGCCATGGGCAGGGACACCTTCCCCTGGATCAGGTTGTTCATAGCCTCATACAGCCTAGTCTTGAAGACCAGATTTGAAGGTGCCGAAGGAAAGATGTCCTTGCTCGAAGACATGAAGATAAGTGAGGAGGCAGCTGGGTCTGTGCGAGCCCTATGGTAAAGGTTTCTTTTGGAAGCCATCGCAGCGCTCCATCCTGTGTAACCTCAAAAGCTGCTTGCTCTCTCTGAGGGCAGCTCTGCCTTCCAGGAAGGCTTCTGTGCCATGCTGGTGACTGGCCCCGGCAAGGGTGAGGGTGCAGTGCCTTTGGGCTGGTGTTGAGCGGTAGGGTAAAGCAGGGCCAAAGGCCCTGGCTTGCCAGAGTGCTGATTTGGTTTATGTATTCAGCACACAGCTCTTAGGCGGCCAGAATGCAGTAAAACAAGAATTACTTCCTTCCTGTACTGATGCAGAGCCCAGAGATGTGTGTCTGAGATGGGCTCAGACGAGAGTCTTGTGGTGCTTGCAGTTGGGCACGTGCTGTAAAGGAAATGGAGGATGAATTGAGAAGCCCACGTGGAGGTCCCACTTAGAACACTTACGCATTTCATGCCGTAAGAATTTGGGACTTCCCCACACTGGTGGTTAATACTCTTCATCTCCTTGCAGCCTCTGAAGATGGAGGTAGGGGAGGAACGTCACCTCTCCATCGGATTTAATCCTGCTTACGAACAATGTTTGAATACCTGTGAGGTAGAGAAGGCTCTGAAGATGCGGTTTCTTGAGCACCCTCATGAGGAGCAGGTCACTGTTCGAGGACAACTCCACATTCCAAATCTCCGTATCCAGACCACGACCCTGGAGTCTCGCTGCGTCTCCAATGACACTGAAGTTGTGCGTTATGTCAAGCTGACTAACCCCAGCCCGCTTCCCATGCCATACAGGAGGGCCTTGCCTACGGAGAGCTCCACTAACCGGATTCGGTATGTGCACCGTTGCCCTCTCTTTGAAGCACCCCTTCCTGACGTCCCGTTTGTACTTTGCAAAAGCCAAGAGTGTTTGCTGGGATCTGACACATTGCTTTCAGCTTCCCTTGTGGAAGCTGCCTGCAGGGGAGATGCTGAGGCAGCAGGTGATCTCTGGCAGTTTGATGCTGGGAAGACAGCAGTGTTCTCCAGCCAAGCTGGGGCTGTAAGACACTACCAACCCCTCTCCGCATAGCCCAGAATCTAGACTCCTGCTTTACCTTTGGAGCTTTAAAGCCATGCTTAGGCACCTGGACAAGCAGATCCACAGTGACCTCTTTTCCTTCCCTGCCAACCCAGTTTGTGGTCATCTCCTCCTAAGAACCTACAGAGGCCCTGCCACCGGGATGGTGTGCTGCTCTCCCAGACTCTTGCTGCTGGTTTCCCGTAGCCTTGCTACTGGTTCCCCCGGGAAGGAAAGCTGGTGTGGAGATCTGCTTCCTCAGACCTTTGTAGCCTGAGGGAAACACCACCCTCTTGAAGGGCGTTTTCAGCTGTGCAACCGCACGCCACGTTCATGACCCAGCTCTGTAAGGTTTTACAGCAACAGGGCAGGTTCTGCTGCGGGCACAGCTGGAGGCGTCGATGGGAGGACTTGTCCGAATGGTCCCAGGGAGCCGGGCTGCCCAGCACCGGCCTGTGCTTTCCAAGCCCAAGCGCAATCTTGCAGTCGTGCTGGAGCACACCTATAAACACGTTTCTAGCGGTTCCTCCCTCTGTGGCCTCTCTGTGTAGGAAAAGGTCTGGTCTAGGCAATTTTAATTACAGTAGCAAATATTGTTTCCATAATGCCCCAGGAAACCGAGCAAAGCTACCCACTGTGCACTGAAGTGCTGCCATTCCAAATAACAGAGATCAGGAGTCATCAGTTTTGTGTAGAGAATCGGGACGTGGCTCAGAGGAGACAACCTTTCGGCTTGCTCGTGCAAGCTTCCCTCCCTCTCACTGCAGGTCCGTGATCAAAGTTATGTTATTTTCCAGGTTCAGCCCTCCCACAAGTCAATTCTTCACCAAAGCCCAACAAACAGAGGAGAAGAGAGCCCAGCTGGAATGGTCGGCCTTTGCAGAGAGCAGCTCCAGGAATGGGGGTGCAGAGGAGCCAGCCAAAGCCCTGGGAGCAGCAGGGCATTGTCTCCAGAAGCCAGCAGATGCAGACCATTCCCTGCAAGCAAAGGTAGATTTTCTTCCACAGCTACAAGCCAGCTTGGCAGCACTGGGCATGGGGCTTCTGCACGGGAGAAACGGGATTGTTTAGCGTAGTGATGCTCAGAGAAGTCCACTCAGAGTCTCCTGACGTGGGCTGGGTTTGGGATTGTTTTGGTTATTTGTTTTTTTCACAACACCACACAAGGCTTTTCTCTATACTGTGATGCGAAGGCTCCCAGTGTCCTTTCTGTCTCGAGTCTTGCCACGTACTGATCTCGGGGTAGCACTTTACCAGTCCCAGCCAGAGCCACCCATTTTCAGTCTTCTGCCTTCCCCCAGGAGCCAGTGTGGCAGTGAGGGCCACAAAGCCGGCTCTCACAAAACAGGGCTTTGCAGACAGAGTCGCCTTTGATGTGCTGACCTTCCTGGCAAACCTCAGGGCTTTGGAGCTTGACCTTGGTCGTGATGGGAGCTGGCATTGTGTGCCGCATCGTGTGGGACAGAGGCTGCTCGTGCGGCAACAGGAAAGGATGTAAGAGAGCACAGGAGGTTCTAAATGTGCTGACGCTGACATTAAGTTCAAGGAGTGGGCTTGCACGCGCTCACATCCAAATAGCAGCTGTTTTAGTGTTATAACGCCACGTTTTTTTCTGAATCGGGAGAAACGATGCCCTGTAGACGTAAAGAATGGTACGGCTGAATGTTTTTGATTGAAGCCTGAAATCATCATTATTTCCTGCTTTGTTGCCACGTATGCACGAATAAACTAGGGAAATACAAGTGGACGTGGTTAAGTAGGATCCAAAATTGCTTCAAAGGATACATGCGGATTAGAGTTTCATCTTCGGCTCCTGTTGCTGTATCAAGACGATATCCAAATAACCTCTCTGGGGAGGTGGGAGACTGTAGGCCCAGGAAAGGTGTGGTTAGCATCTCTGGGGACATGCGCCTGGCAAAGCTTTGCTGGTTTGAAAATGCAGTCATGAGAGAAAGAGCATCAAGACATGAGAAGACTCTGCCCTCCCCAGTGCTTTGTCTTGTCTGCTGGGCTGGTGGAGCCTCTGATCAGCTGTGAAGGTGGCCACAGCACAAAGACCTTCTTCCCGTTAGTGACGAAGTGGGTATTCTTCCGCTTTGAGAGCAATCGCAAAGCCCTCCTTTGTAAACAGGAGTCAGAAGGCTAGGGATGATCTTCCTTTTGAAAGGTGGCACCTCTGAGGTTAAACCCAGCTGCTGCGAGACAGAACAACATCTCAGCTGCCTTTGCCAGGAAGGTGTCTATTGAGTGCTAAGGCTCTGCAGCTGTTTGATACCAGTACATGCAGAACAGGTTTCCCAAACACTCTCCAGTCTAGAGGAACCATGCAGAAAGCCCAGGGCAGTGCACAAACAGCTTACACTAAGCTTAGCTTTGAGGCCGCAGACACCCTGTCACTGCAGCAGGAGCGGCATAAAAATAGGAAATAGAGATGGAAAATTTGGACTGCATCAGAAAAGAGTAGGAGGTCCATGGCCACTTGAGGTTTTCTCTCATCTTCTGTTTCTGTAGAAGCCCAGTGTTGTCCGGACACTTGAGTACAAGCCTCTGTCTGTGAAAAACATCTTCTCCCTGCTTCTCAGTGTTGTCTCGACCTTAGAGCAGCCTTTCTTTATCTGCGATGGAGACCGGCATCCTCTCCCTGTAGATGTCCAGGTGAGCAGCCGCAGAGCTTCCTGCTGGTGGGGATTGAAGAGAAGGAGCGTGGTGGTGCCTTTCTGTTGGGAAGCCCTCCAGGAGAGAAGTTTTTCTTCAGAGTCAGCAGCAGCCTGGCCTGAATGAAATCATAGAATCACAGAATGTTTGGAGTCAGACGGGACCTTAAATCCCATCCAGTTGCACCCTCTGCCATGGGCAGGGACACCTTCCCCTGGATCAGGTTGTTCATAGCCTCATACAGCCTAGTCTTGAAGACCAGATTTGAAGGTGCCGAAGGAAAGATGTCCTTGCTCGAAGACATGAAGATAAGTGAGGAGGCAGCTGGGTCTGTGCGAGCCCTATGGTAAAGGTTTCTTTTGGAAGCCATCGCAGCGCTCCATCCTGTGTAACCTCAAAAGCTGCTTGCTCTCTCTGAGGGCAGCTCTGCCTTCAGGAAGGCTTCTGTGCCATGCTGGTGACTGGCCCCGGCAAGGGTGAGGGTGCAGTGCCTTTGGGCTGGTGTTGAGCGGTAGGGTAAAGCAGGGCCAAAGGCCCTGGCTTGCCAGAGTGCTGATTTGGTTATGTATTCAGCACACAGCTCTTAGGCGGCCAGAATGCAGTAGAACAAGAATTACTTCCTTCCTGTACTGATGCAGAGCCCAGAGATGTGTGTCTGAGATGGGCTCAGACGAGAGTCTTGTGGTGCTTGCAGTTGGGCACGTGCTGTAAAGGAAATGGAGGATGAATTGAGAAGCCCACGTGGAGGTCCCACTTAGAACACTTACGCATTTCATGCCGTAAGAATTTGGGACTTCCCCACACTGGTGGTTAATACTCTTCATCTCCTTGCAGCCTCTGAAGATGGAGGTAGGGGAGGAACGTCACCTCTCCATCGGATTTAATCCTGCTTACGAACAATGTTTGAATACCTGTGAGGTAGAGAAGGCTCTGAAGATGCGGTTTCTTGAGCACCCTCATGAGGAGCAGGTCACTGTTCGAGGACAACTCCACATTCCAAATCTCCGTATCCAGACCACGACCCTGGAGTCTCGCTGCGTCTCCAATGACACTGAAGTTGTGCGTTATGTCAAGCTGACTAACCCCAGCCCGCTTCCCATGCCATACAGGAGGGCCTTGCCTACGGAGAGCTCCACTAACCGGATTCGGTATGTGCACCGTTGCCCTCTCTTTGAAGCACCCCTTCCTGACGTCCCGTTTGTACTTTGCAAAAGCCAAGAGTGTTTGCTGGGATCTGACACATTGCTTTCAGCTTCCCTTGTGGAAGCTGCCTGCAGGGGAGATGCTGAGGCAGCAGGTGATCTCTGGCAGTTTGATGCTGGGAAGACAGCAGTGTTCTCCAGCCAAGCTGGGGCTGTAAGACACTACCAACCCCTCTCCGCATAGCCCAGAATCTAGACTCCTGCTTTACCTTTGGAGCTTTAAAGCCATGCTTAGGCACCTGGACAAGCAGATCCACAGTGACCTCTTTTCCTTCCCTGCCAACCCGGTTTGTGGTCATCTCCTCCTAAGAACCTACAGAGGCCCTGCCACCGGGATGGCGTGCTGCTCTCCCAGACTCTTGCTGCTGGTTTCCCGTAGCCTTGCTACTGGTTCCCCCGGGAAGGAAAGCTGGTGTGGAGATCTGCTTCCTCAGACCTTTGTAGCCTGAGGGAAACACCACCCTCTTGAAGGGCGTTTTCAGCTGTGCAACCGCACGCCACGTTCATGACCCAGCTCTGTAAGGTTTTACAGCAACAGGGCAGGTTCTGCTGCGGGCACAGCTGGAGGCGTCGATGGGAGGACTTGTCCGAATGGTCCCAGGGAGCCGGGCTGCCCAGCACCGGCCTGTGCTTTCCAAGCCCAAGCGCAATCTTGCAGTCGTGCTGGAGCACACCTATAAACACGTTTCTAGCGGTTCCTCCCTCTGTGGCCTCTCTGTGTAGGAAAAGGTCTGGTCTAGGCAATTTTAATTACAGTAGCAAATATTGTTTCCATAATGCCCCAGGAAACCGAGCAAAGTTACCCACTGTGCACTGAAGTGCTGCCATTCCAAATAACAGAGATCAGGAGTCATCAGTTTTGTGTAGAGAATCGGGACGTGGCTCAGAGGAGACAACCTTTCGGCTTGCTCGTGCAAGCTTCCCTCCCTCTCACTGCAGGTCCGTGATCAAAGTTATGTTATTTTCCAGGTTCAGCCCTCCCACAAGTCAATTCTTCACCAAAGCCCAACAAACAGAGGAGAAGAGAGCCCAGCTGGAATGGTCGGCCTTTGCAGAGAGCAGCTCCAGGAATGGGGGTGCAGAGGAGCCAGCCAAAGCCCTGGGAGCAGCAGGGCATTGTCTCCAGAAGCCAGCAGATGCAGACCATTCCCTGCAAGCAAAGGTAGATTTTCTTCCACAGCTACAAGCCAGCTTGGCAGCACTGGGCATGGGGCTTCTGCACGGGAGAAACGGGATTGTTTAGCGTAGTGATGCTCAGAGAAGTCCACTCAGAGTCTCCTGACGTGGGCTGGGTTTGGGATTGTTTTGGTTATTTGTTTTTTTCACAACACCACACAAGGCTTTTCTCTATACTGTGATGCGAAGGCTCCCAGTGTCCTTTCTGTCTCGAGTCTTGCCACGTACTGATCTCGGGGTAGCACTTTACCAGTCCCAGCCAGAGCCACCCATTTTCAGTCTTCTGCCTTCCCCCAGGAGCCAGTGTGGCAGTGAGGGCCACAAAGCCGGCTCTCACAAAACAGGGCTTTGCAGACAGAGTCGCCTTTGATGTGCTGACCTTCCTGGCAAACCTCAGGGCTTTGGAGCTTGACCTTGGTCGTGATGGGAGCTGGCATTGTGTGCCGCATCGTGTGGGACAGAGGCTGCTCGTGCGGCAACAGGAAAGGATGTAAGAGAGCACAGGAGGTTCTAAATGTGCTGACGCTGACATTAAGTTCAAGGAGTGGGCTTGCACGCGCTCACATCCAAATAGCAGCTGTTTTAGTGTTATAACGCCACGTTTTTTTCTGAATCGGGAGAAACGATGCCCTGTAGACGTAAAGAATGGTACGGCTGAATGTTTTTGATTGAAGCCTGAAATCATCATTATTTCCTGCTTTGTTGCCACGTATGCACGAATAAACTAGGGAAATACAAGTGGACGTGGTTAAGTAGGATCCAAAATTGCTTCAAAGGATACATGCGGATTAGAGTTTCATCTTCGGCTCCTGTTGCTGTATCAAGACGATATCCAAATAACCTCTCTGGGGAGGTGGGAGACTGTAGGCCCAGGAAAGGTGTGGTTAGCATCTCTGGGGACATGCGCCTGGCAAAGCTTTGCTGGTTTGAAAATGCAGTCATGAGAGAAAGAGCATCAAGACATGAGAAGACTCTGCCCTCCCCAGTGCTTTGTCTTGTCTGCTGGGCTGGTGGAGCCTCTGATCAGCTGTGAAGGTGGCCACAGCACAAAGACCTTCTTCCCGTTAGTGACGAAGTGGGTATTCTTCCGCTTTGAGAGCAATCGCAAAGCCCTCCTTTGTAAACAGGAGTCAGAAGGCTAGGGATGATCTTCCTTTTGAAAGGTGGCACCTCTGAGGTTAAACCCAGCTGCTGCGAGACAGAACAACATCTCAGCTGCCTTTGCCAGGAAGGTGTCTATTGAGTGCTAAGGCTCTGCAGCTGTTTGATACCAGTACATGCAGAACAGGTTTCCCAAACACTCTCCAGTCTAGAGGAACCATGCAGAAAGCCCAGGGCAGTGCACAAACAGCTTACACTAAGCTTAGCTTTGAGGCCGCAGACACCCTGTCACTGCAGCAGGAGCGGCATAAAAATAGGAAATAGAGATGGAAAATTTGGACTGCATCAGAAAAGAGTAGGAGGTCCATGGCCACTTGAGGTTTTCTCTCATCTTCTGTTTCTGTAGAAGCCCAGTGTTGTCCGGACACTTGAGTACAAGCCTCTGTCTGTGAAAAACATCTTCTCCCTGCTTCTCAGTGTTGTCTCGACCTTAGAGCAGCCTTTCTTTATCTGCGATGGAGACCGGCATCCTCTCCCTGTAGATGTCCAGGTGAGCAGCCGCAGAGCTTCCTGCTGGTGGGGATTGAAGAGAAGGAGCGTGGTGGTGCCTTTCTGTTGGGAAGCCCTCCAGGAGAGAAGTTTTTCTTCAGAGTCAGCAGCAGCCTGGCCTGAATGAAATCATAGAATCACAGAATGTTTGGAGTCAGACGGGACCTTAAATCCCATCCAGTTGCACCCTCTGCCATGGGCAGGGACACCTTCCCCTGGATCAGGTTGTTCATAGCCTCATACAGCCTAGTCTTGAAGACCAGATTTGAAGGTGCCGAAGGAAAGATGTCCTTGCTCGAAGACATGAAGATAAGTGAGGAGGCAGCTGGGTCTGTGCGAGCCCTATGGTAAAGGTTTCTTTTGGAAGCCATCGCAGCGCTCCATCCTGTGTAACCTCAAAAGCTGCTTGCTCTCTCTGAGGGCAGCTCTGCCTTCAGGAAGGCTTCTGTGCCATGCTGGTGACTGGCCCCGGCAAGGGTGAGGGTGCAGTGCCTTTGGGCTGGTGTTGAGCGGTAGGGTAAAGCAGGGCCAAAGGCCCTGGCTTGCCAGAGTGCTGATTTGGTTATGTATTCAGCACACAGCTCTTAGGCGGCCAGAATGCAGTAGAACAAGAATTACTTCCTTCCTGTACTGATGCAGAGCCCAGAGATGTGTGTCTGAGATGGGCTCAGACGAGAGTCTTGTGGTGCTTGCAGTTGGGCACGTGCTGTAAAGGAAATGGAGGATGAATTGAGAAGCCCACGTGGAGGTCCCACTTAGAACACTTACGCATTTCATGCCGTAAGAATTTGGGACTTCCCCACACTGGTGGTTAATACTCTTCATCTCCTTGCAGCCTCTGAAGATGGAGGTAGGGGAGGAACGTCACCTCTCCATCGGATTTAATCCTGCTTACGAACAATGTTTGAATACCTGTGAGGTAGAGAAGGCTCTGAAGATGCGGTTTCTTGAGCACCCTCATGAGGAGCAGGTCACTGTTCGAGGACAACTCCACATTCCAAATCTCCGTATCCAGACCACGACCCTGGAGTCTCGCTGCGTCTCCAATGACACTGAAGTTGTGCGTTATGTCAAGCTGACTAACCCCAGCCCGCTTCCCATGCCATACAGGAGGGCCTTGCCTACGGAGAGCTCCACTAACCGGATTCGGTATGTGCACCGTTGCCCTCTCTTTGAAGCACCCCTTCCTGACGTCCCGTTTGTACTTTGCAAAAGCCAAGAGTGTTTGCTGGGATCTGACACATTGCTTTCAGCTTCCCTTGTGGAAGCTGCCTGCAGGGGAGATGCTGAGGCAGCAGGTGATCTCTGGCAGTTTGATGCTGGGAAGACAGCAGTGTTCTCCAGCCAAGCTGGGGCTGTAAGACACTACCAACCCCTCTCCGCATAGCCCAGAATCTAGACTCCTGCTTTACCTTTGGAGCTTTAAAGCCATGCTTAGGCACCTGGACAAGCAGATCCACAGTGACCTCTTTTCCTTCCCTGCCAACCCGGTTTGTGGTCATCTCCTCCTAAGAACCTACAGAGGCCCTGCCACCGGGATGGCGTGCTGCTCTCCCAGACTCTTGCTGCTGGTTTCCCGTAGCCTTGCTACTGGTTCCCCCGGGAAGGAAAGCTGGTGTGGAGATCTGCTTCCTCAGACCTTTGTAGCCTGAGGGAAACACCACCCTCTTGAAGGGCGTTTTCAGCTGTGCAACCGCACGCCACGTTCATGACCCAGCTCTGTAAGGTTTTACAGCAACAGGGCAGGTTCTGCTGCGGGCACAGCTGGAGGCGTCGATGGGAGGACTTGTCCGAATGGTCCCAGGGAGCCGGGCTGCCCAGCACCGGCCTGTGCTTTCCAAGCCCAAGCGCAATCTTGCAGTCGTGCTGGAGCACACCTATAAACACGTTTCTAGCGGTTCCTCCCTCTGTGGCCTCTCTGTGTAGGAAAAGGTCTGGTCTAGGCAATTTTAATTACAGTAGCAAATATTGTTTCCATAATGCCCCAGGAAACCGAGCAAAGTTACCCACTGTGCACTGAAGTGCTGCCATTCCAAATAACAGAGATCAGGAGTCATCAGTTTTGTGTAGAGAATCGGGACGTGGCTCAGAGGAGACAACCTTTCGGCTTGCTCGTGCAAGCTTCCCTCCCTCTCACTGCAGGTCCGTGATCAAAGTTATATTATTTTCCAGGTTCAGCCCTCCCACAAGTCAATTCTTCACCAAAGCCCAACAAACAGAGGAGAAGAGAGCCCAGCTGGAATGGTCGGCCTTTGCAGAGAGCAGCTCCAGGAATGGGGGTGCAGAGGAGCCAGCCAAAGCCCTGGGAGCAGCAGGGCATTGTCTCCAGAAGCCAGCAGATGCAGACCATTCCCTGCAAGCAAAGGTAGATTTTCTTCCACAGCTACAAGCCAGCTTGGCAGCACTGGGCATGGGGCTTCTGCACGGGAGAAACGGGATTGTTTAGAAGTCCACTCAGAGTCTCCTGACGTGGGCTGGGTTTGGGATTGTTTTGGTTATTTGTTTTTTTCACAACATCACCCAAGGCTTTTCTCTATACTGTGATGCGAAGGCTCCCAGTGTCCTTTCTGTCTCGAGTCTTGCCACGTAGTGGGGTGCTCGGGGTAGCACTTTACCAGTCCCAGCCAGAGCCACCCATTTTCAGTCTTCTGCCTTCCCCCAGGAGCCAGTGTGGCAGTGAGGGCCACAAAGTGGGCTCTCAGAAAACAGGGCTTTGCAGACAGAGTCGCCTTTGATGTGGGACTGGGATGTGGATTCCTAGTGGTATTGTTACCTACCCTCAGGGCAGGGAGAGTTTTTCATCTCAGCCTTTTATTCAGTCACCTTTCAGGTTTGCTAGGACAGCTTTTGGAAAGCTTAACCCCTCGCTAGATGTCAGGGATTTCCTACTTTATATCATACTTTTAGTGATTTGTCTGCAAGGTTCCATTACGATATATCTTCGGTATGAAGGCAGGAACAGGGGTGGTCAGGAATGCAACCAGAAGCAAGGAAAGGGAAAAAGGAAAGCAAGGAAAGGGAAAAAGGGAGAGAGAGAGTAAGACACCTGTTGGAGACATTTTATAATAAGGAGCCGCATGGTATTCTGAAAGGGCCTTGAACCGTGAGGTATGAGGGATTAGGTGGTGAAGAAATAGAATTGTTTGCAAAGAAGTGTAAGATAAAGAGCAAGTTATCTAGCAGAAGAATGTTAAACTTGCTTCTTGCAGCAGTGACTGATCATGTATAAGTAACCAATCACAAGTGTAACTTAGGTGTGTGGACAGCTGTATGTATCCAATCATGTAAAATCATCCAGCACGTGATAGAACTCTGAAGAATATAAAAATGCAGCCTTCTGACAATAAAAGGTCTTCAATTCTGCATCAGAGTCCGCAAATGGTGACTCCTGACGTGATCCGAAGAAGTCCGATGTGATCCGAACCAGTCCGAAGAATCAGGACGGACAGATCCTGGAATCGATAAAGCACACCTACAAGAAAGGCTGTGTCTGGGGAGGCATCTCAGCTAAACGGTCGTCCCAGCCAGTGGACCTGAGCAGGACAAAAGACTCTGGGGCATCAATCACCTGCTACAAAGGAATCAGGTGAGCAGCCGAGAAACACGATGGGAATTAAGGTGTCAGTGTCAGAGAAAGAAGAAGTTAAGATGATAAAGCATATGCTAAAGAAAAGAGGAATTAAATACAAAAACCAAGCTCTAGAGTTATTAGTAGCCTGGCTTAAAAATAATGGAATGCCTGTGGAATCTCCGTATGTTTTTGATATCTCTACTTGGAGAAAAGCAGGAGATTTGCTTTTTGAAAAGGCTTCAAAAGGAGATGTAAATGCTATGCGAATTCTAGCAACGTGGCGATTGATTTATTAGACTTTAAAAGATTTACAGGCTGAAAAACAAGCAGCCCAACCCACACAGAGTAGTCTCTTGAATGGCTATACCCCCCCTTAAAAGCGTTTGTCAGGGGTAATTTATGAAAAGGCATTAGCGCCTACAAAAGAAGGTTTTATCTCAGAGGGTACTCAGACAGATGTTAGTGACGAGGAAAAAGATCGGACCTTGTCCGAGCAGCAATCTGAATGTGCTACTACGATGTCGTATAAAAGTTCTAAGAAATCAAATAAAAAAAGAGTTAAACGTACGTACTCAGTGCAAAACTGGAAGTGACAGTGACAGCAGCAGCGATGAAGAAAAAAAGACAAAAGGCTAAAACCTTAGGTGATAATGAAGGGGACAATATTAGGAACAGATGGACAAAGATAAAATTAGATGCACTTAAGGAAGGAGAAAAGATGGATTTAGCATTTCCAGTTATTCTACAACCGAATCAACCACCACAATATCAAGCCTTTGATTGGCAGTTAGTAAAGGAACTCAGGAAAGCTGTTATGCAGGATGGATTGCATTCGCCCTTTTCACAAATATTGTTGGAAAATGTATTATGTGGACGATTGGTTACTCCGTATGATTGTCAGCAGTTAGCATCAATGATTTTAACCCCCACACAAAAATTGTTATGGAGAGATAAGTTTATGGAATTTGCAGAAGTGAAGGCAGTAGAAAACTTAGGACGCCCACAAGGAGACCCGTTATATGGGGTAGGAACAGATCATTACACGGGGGCAGGTCCGTTTGCTGACCCACAGGCACAATCGAGGCTGTTGCCAAGATATTTTAAGAGAAATGGGAAGAATGACACTCAAAGCACTTTTAACTTTACCCGAAGTGGGAAAACAGCCGGTCTCTTTTACATCTATTCGGCAGGGAAACAACGAGCCCTATATGCTTTTTATAGATAAACTGCGGAGTGCGATAGAAAAGCAAATTGAGTGTCCGGAAGCCAGAGAGTCATTATTACTAAAACTAGCCCTAGAAAATGCGAATCCAGATTGTAAAAAGGTATTAATATCTTTACCTCGTAATGCAACCCTGGTAGAAATGGTAGAGGCAGCAAATCGTGTAGGCACAATGGAACAACACGCGACTGTATTAGCAGACAGCTTTGCAACAGCAATGAGACCTTTAGGGGCAAAATGGTGTTATAACTGTGGGCAATAAGGCCACCTAAGCTATCACAGTAATAAGAATTTGCAAGGACATCGAAGAAATGGGCCCCTGCGAAATCAAATGCCAGGAATTTGCCCACGTTGTCGTAGAAGTCAACACTATGTCAATCAATATCGATCTCGACTTGATAAATATGGTAACCCTATTGGGCAAAATCAGGGAAACTGGAAACGCAGCGCAAGCCAGGATCGCACCAGGACACAAATGACTCTGAGTACCACACGCCCAAACAGGACAAGCTATTACTGAAAGAACACATCTAGGGATAAAACAATATTTACAAAGACAAAAACAGGGGGAGTCTGGGGAATCACCAGCAAATCAATTGATGAAAGTACAATATGTATTGAATTTCTTGCGTTTAGCAGGAGAAGATATAGTACCACCAATTGTGAAGCATACGCAAACCATGTCAACAGGAATGCCAGCATTTCATGAAAAGCTCATGGTGTTAATAAAAAACAAAGATAGACCGATGGAAGAAAGCCAACTGGAAATGCAGAGGGAAACCCATCTGGGCTGCAGATGTATGGCAAGACATCGCCACCCGTGTGGAGAAGCTGATCGTGAGAGTCCGCTGTGTGGATGCACACGTGCCCAAGGATCGAGCCAACGAGGAACATCGCAACCACCAGCAAGCAGACCAAGCTGCACAAGTCAAGGTGTCACAGATAGATCTGGATTGGCAGCATAAAGGAGAGTTGTTCCTGGCTCGATGGGCTCATGATGCCTCAGGTCATCAGGGCAGAGATGCCACTTATAGATGGGCACGAGACCAAGGGGTGGATTTAACCATGGACATTATCTCCCATGTTATCCATGACTGTGAGACATGTGCTGCCATTAAACAGGCTAAGAGGGTGAAACCCTTATGGTATGGTGGACGCTGGGATAAGTATAAATATGGAGAGGCCTGGCAGGTTGATTATATCACCCTGCCGCAGACCCGCCAGGGTAAGCGCTATGTGCTCACAATGGTGGAAGCAACTACCGGATGGCTGGAGACATATCCAGTGCCTCACGCCACTGCCCGGAACACCATCCTAGGCCTGGAAAAACAAGTCCTGTGGTGACATGGCACTCCAGAACGAATAGAGTCAGATAATGGAACTCATTTCAAGAACAGCTTAGTTACCACCTGGGCAAAAGAGCACGGCATTGAGTGGGTGTACCATATCCCATACCATGCACCAGCTGCAGGGAAGGTTGAACGGTGTAATGGGTTGTTGAAAACCACTTTGAAGGCATTGGGTGGGGGGACGTTCAAACATTGGGACCAACATCTAGCAAAGGCTACATGGTTGGTCAACACTAGAGGCTCAGTCAATCGAGCCGGCCCTGCCCAGTCAGAATTCCTCCATACTGTAGACAGAGATAAAGTCCCTGTGGTCCACCCGAGAGGTATGTTAGGGAAAACTGTTTGGGTTAAACCTGTCTCGAGCAAAGGCAAACCCATTCGTGGGATTGTCTTTGCTCAAGGATCTGGTTGCACTTGGTGGGTGATGCAGGAAGATGGAAGAACACAATGTATACCTGAAGGGGACCTTATCTTTGGATGAGTTGTCCATATTCTATGTACCTATCTGTAAATATGTATATAGTTGGAAATATATATGTATATAGATATAAGTTTAAGTTTGATTATGGGGTGTTGGCATGGAAGAAAAATTCGTGGTGGATAATGTTATGTTTTGAATTTGTCCGAGGAATTTTCCTATTGTCAACAAAGGGAACACGAGGGGGGCGGGGAGAGGCCGTTTCCGGGGAAACGGTGCCCGGATATCGGTTTGGTTTTCTTTCTTTCCCGCCTCTGGGGAGGGGAGCTGGTTTTTCTTTGTTCCGTTTCGCGCGCTTTCCTCGGGGGAGGAGCGGAGCGGCTACTGGCGAGCAGGAGCCCAGGAGCGGCCGGCAGCTGAGGTGCGACTCGTGGGGTTCTCTGGAGGAGGCAGCATCGGTCATCTGATCTTCCACAACTCCCGCAGAACTCACACGCCTCTTTTTTCCCTCGTTCCGTTGCCGGCCCGGGGCTGCGGCAGCGGCGACCGCCCCCGCCCCCTCAAAGAGACCTGCGTCGCAGGATTTGGGATACAGGACTAAATCCATTTAAAGGTTCTACGGTTTTGGGGGTGGTTACTGTTAATTCTGCTCTGTTTATACATATATTCGTACCTGAGAACTGTTACCTTTTTATATACAATTTTTTTGATTAAATATTTTTAATATCTTATTAATGTTCTAGTTTTTTATCAAAACTAAGTCAACACCGGAGGGCCTTGCCTAGGGAGAGCTCCACTAACCGGATTCGGTATGTGCACCGTTGCCCTCTCTTTGAAGCGCCCCTTCCTGACATCCTGTTTGTACTTTGCAAAAGCCAAGAGTGTTTGCTGGGATCTGACACATTGCTTTCAGCTTCCCTTGTGGAACGAGCATCTCCCCGCTGCCTGCAGGGGAGATGCTGAGGCAGCAGGTGATCTCTGGCAGTTTGATGCTGGGAAGACAGCAGTGTTCTCCAGCCAAGCTGGGGCTGTAAGACACTACCAACCCCTCTCCGCATAGCCCAGAATCTAGACTCCTGCTTTACCTCTGGAGCTTTAAAGCCATGCTTAGGCACCTGGACAAGCAGATCCACAGTGACCTCTTTTCCTTCCCTGCCAACCCAGTTTGTGGTCATCTCCTCCTAAGAACCTACAGAGGCCCTGCCACCGGGATGATGTGCTGCTCTCCCAGACTCTTGCTGCTGGTTTCCCGTAGCCTTGCTACTGGTTCCCCCGGGAAGGAAAGCTGGTGTGGAGATCTGCTTTCTCAGACCTTTGTAGCCTGAGGGAAACACCACCCTGTTGAAGCGCGTTTTCAGCTGTGCAACCGCACGCCACGTTCATGACCCAGCTCTGTAAGGTTTTACAGACTTGGAGCTTGACCTTGGTAGTGATGGGAGCTGGCATTGTGTACCGCATCGTGTGGGACAGAGGCTGCTCGTGCGGCAACAGGAAAGGATGTAAGAGAGCACAGGAGGTTCTAAGTGTGCTGATGCTGACATGAAGTTCAAGGAGTGGGCTTGCACGCGCTCACATCCAAATAGCAGCTGTTTTAGTGTTATAACTCCACGTTTTTTTCTGAATCAGGAGAAATGATGCCCTGTAGACGTAAAGAATGGTACGGCTGAATGTTTTTGATAAAAGCTGCCTTCACCAGCAAGGTGTCTTTTGAGATGAATGCTCAAGCAGAGATCCTGAGCTGTCGTGCAGCCATGGGTGCACAGGATGAAACCCAAGCACCATCTGAAATGGGATGGTTGTCTTAAGTGCTTTCAAAGTCCTTATTTTCCCATTTTTGATATGTTTCCCTCGCAGCTTTGTTCTTTTTTTTTTTTTTTCATGGAGAACCTAATCTGTCCAGGCATCAGGTTTCTAAGTGTCTTCCTTGGGCAGGAGTGAGTGAAGCCATGCTGGCATGAGGGTGCAAAATGCCCTTTGAGGTTTCTGCCAGGACTGAGTGCTGGGTGCACCCCACTTACTTGGGAAGTTTGTGTGTAGAAAGCGCAAATGCTGCTCGTGTTTCATGTGTGGATGGGCTTAGACCCACATTCAGCTGGTGGTGTGCAGAGACTCCTGCTTGATTTGCACCTAGGTCCCATTTCAGCTGATCCAGGCTTGATGAGATCATAGAATCATAGAATAACCAGTGTTGGAAGGAACCCAAAACGATCATGGAGTCCAACTCCTGTCCTTACATATGACACTCCCAACATCCACACCGTGTGACTAAGCCCAAATGCTTCTTGAATGCTGGGGCAGACTCGCACCGCCCTGCCGAAGCAACTGGTCACTGGAGGGGACGTGTGGGCCATGTCACAGGGCTGACCAAAGACGTTACCTGCATAGCAGCTGTGGAGGGCATTTTTCATCTCATCGCTAATCAAGTGTTTGATTGGAAATTTCTGCAGCAGATTTTCCTGTAGCATTTTGTGAGAGAGCAGCCTGCAATCAGAGAGTGAAAAGCGTCAGGGGTCAGATGAGCTGGGCTGGAGTCAGCCCCCCGGCTCCAAGGGCTCTGACCTCCAGGCGTCGTGTTTCTCTAGAGGCAGTAAAGGGTATTCTTAAAGGCAAGTTCTGCAGCAGAGAGAATTTATTGCTGCCAGGAGACCTCACAGATTACTTTAATGTAGTGTGTTAATTAATGCATGAATTGCTGAGTATGGAAGATGACTTTTCACATGGCTCCTTTGATGGAAAGTGTAATGGATGCAGGATGAGATGAGGATGATTTTTCCTGTGTTTGAGGAAGAGGCCTCTCCAAGCACATCTGTCCTTTGCCTCAAGCCATGGTTGCTCTTCTGCATCAATTTTGATGCTTGGCATCTTGATTTCTCCTCCCCTTTGTCCAGGTCTTTGACATCCTGCCGCTGCACGGTGTGCTACAGCTGGGCGAGAGCCAGCAGGTCATGTCCACCGTCTTTGGCCTCACAAACAAATGCATCCCTTCAAGTCCTCTGAAGGACGTGCTGCATCCTGCGGTAGAAGACCTTGACCTTTGGATACAAGAAAACTAGAAAGCGATGTTGTCCTACACTTCCTTATGTATGAGAACCTGCCTTCTCTTGTCAGCGTGTCCATTGTCTGAGCCATCCCTCCACCAATCCCTCTTTGGTGCATTCCCTCCTTCTCCCACACACTGCAGGATTACCTTGGACCTGGCAGGGAGCAAGTGCTGAAAGTCTACTACCTGCCAGGAGTGCCTGGAGTCTTCTGCCGGACTTTGCAGGTGCAAATTGGTCATCTGGAACCGGACAAAATCTACCTGAAAGGCGAGGCGACCTTTCCCAGGATCTCTGTGAACCTTCCCAGGAATATTAAAGGTGAGCACTGCCTGTCTGCTCCCCAGGAAGGTCCTCTGTTCCCCACCCCACGTGCTCCCTTTCTTCTATCAGGGCAGCTCACACCCACCCTCCACCAAGACTAGGGTTTTAGGGCTGCCAGACCAACACTCAACCCTCTGGTTGTTTCCTGAGTCTCTGGCAGATGAGCCTGTGCGCTTTGCCCCAGGACCCATCCTGCAGAGCTTTGCCAGCATATCTGTAAGAGTCCTGAGAAGATGATGGCTGGACAGAAATGCTTGGGAAAGCTGTAATAGAGGCCGGCAGGGGTTTTGGCAGGGCTGGATTTGGATTACAATGCAGGGAATGAGATGCTTCTGTGTGTGGAAGAAGTTTGAGTGGGAGTGAACATCGTGATTCAGAGAGGAGCAGCACCTGCTTTCCATAGACTGCTCAAGTAGTGTGTTCCTGGGAGAGGCCAGTGTTGGGAGAGTGGGGCTTCCAGCTCAGATGGGAATGGCGCTGAGTCCACACTTCTATTTGAGGATGTGTTCTTCTTTCAGGAAATGAAAAATATGAGAAGATCCTCAAGGAGGCAAGAGAGAAGATGCCACAAGACAGCCAGAGAGACGAAGCGGTTGTTCTGGGGGACTCGGGCACCGTGGTGAGAATGGCTGCTGCCCTCTTTTGCTCATGCCACCTTCCTCCTGTGTCATTTGTTCCCCCTGAGCCCAGAGCAGGCTTCCCAGTGTCCTCCTGGCACTTGTGACCTGCCTGCCCACATCTGGCTGTGATCCTGTGTGGACTCAGTGCTGCCCCAGGGGCTTCCCACTTCTGGCAGTTGTCCTCCCATAGCTGCACAAGTTTCCTGACTGCCCCAGGGAGCGATCCTGGGAGCCCTGCTCAGGTGGTTGAGCTTATGGTACTTTGTGGCGGAGATGCAAGTCCTCTCTGGGGTATTTGTTGCTCACAGCCCAAGCCCTGCCAGGTTTACAGAGCTTAACGACAGCAGCCTGACTGTGTCCTGGGATTGCGCTGTTAATGTTCATCTCCAAGAAGCACCAGCTTTATCATGATTCCATTTTCCAAGAGGCTTTGTCCAAGCTGCCTTTGCTTTGGCTGGGGGCAGGCAAATAGCTTGGAGCTCTGAAATGTTCCTGGCTTGTCTGTAAGTTTGTCTATTTGCCAGATCAGTTTTGTAAGAGTCACTGGGCAGGCAAAGTTTCCCTTGGAGTTCTTTCCCCTTGAGATAAGGGGGAGAGAGTAGGAGGTGTCACGGGCACTGAGCAGTGAGCCAGGAGGACCCCATCACCCCTCTCAACGGGAGCAGGCTGGGATCCTCTTTGAAAGACCAGCCTGTGCCTTGGGAGGAACCCTTGCTAACCAGGCACTGTCTTTCCTTTCCTCAGTTGGAGCCTTGGCTGCAGATGGAGATGGAGCAGATGCTGGTAGAGGAACATGCCCTGGAACAGCAGAAAGCTCTGGCCTCCAGTCCCCAAGAGGACACTGGCTTTGACCAACATGCTCGCTGGAAGCTTCTTGAGTTAGTAGGGACTGCCATACCCTGTCACCAGCTGCCCTGAGGATAACAGTCAGCAATGCCCCCCCTGCTCCTGAGAGCGCCATGTGTCTGCAGAACTGGGGACTTCAGAAAGGAGGTGATCCTGATAGCTTGGACATGCTCCCTGTGAGCAGATGAGTGTCCTCGCTTCCACAGTGCCACCTTGAGTTTGACCAGCAGTACCTTGTCGAGGAGGAGGTTAGAGGGAAGGTGTGGTCCCCATGGGCACAATCCCATAGCTTCACAGCGCTCCAGCGTTCTCAGGCCAGTGCCAGGGAGATGGAGACATCCCCAGGACAAGGCCTGGTGATGTGTTAAGGTCAGCCGAGCCCTGCTGGAAGGCTGTGGAGGGGTTTGAATAGTCCATATTGTTGGGAGGAAGGAATGCGGAAGCAGAGAGATTGTCTGAGGAGTCTGTGCGCGCAATGAAGATCAAGAAACACATCCCGTATATGGTTTCTCTTCCCTTTGCGCACAGATCCTGCGGATGCTGAAGGACTACAACTGCCAAAACACCTTGTTGCTGCCTCCACGTGCCCCGGGTGAGAAGCTGCCCCCAGAGGTCCTGGAGTACTACGAGGAGCAGAAGAGGCTGCAAGAAGTGCAGATGAAGGCCAAGACTGGGGAACCAGCAGTCCAGGCCAATGGTGAGGCTTTGGCATTGGCTAAACTGAGTGCGGACACAGCAGGGAGTCCAGCCCACACACCTTGAGCTCTCCACGACCTTTGTTCTCCAGGGAAAGCCCATGCTTTTAGCAGCCACCTGTTCCCTGGTGCGGTGGAGGAATTCCCTCTCCAGGTGAAAGTCTGTGGCTTGTAACACACAACCTCTGCCCACCCTGAGCACAGCCAAAGTGAGCTCATATCTGCCTGCCATGGACTGGGGACAAGCTCCAGATTCCCCTGAGGGCACAGACAGCCTGGACTGGAGCCTTGGGAGTTCCCCTGCTTGGGAATTTTTCCATCTTTTGCATGTGGCCATGCAAAGTGGCGAATGGCAAAGAGCAGATTGCCTGGCTGTGTTCACCCACTTCTTCCCTCCCATGTCCTTCCTCCTCAGGAGAATTTGAAAGAGCCAAGTCTCTGTCACACAGAGGAAAAAACCCCTCGTCTGGGGTCACTCACACCATCTTATCTTGTATATCAAAAATACTGTCCTATATACGCAAGGGGATGCGTAAACCTAAACGTGGAGAAAAGCAGAAGAAAGATGTGGAGAAAAGACATGGGACAGGTAATAACCCTAAGCTCTTCATCTATTTTATGTTGTGGTGGAGGACTTCAGTGTCACCTCCATCACTTCACTGCAGTCCGATGCCACCTTCACTCCTGTTGGCGCTGGGTGCACTCTTCTATGTGACATCTGTGGGATCCTGAGAAGCATCTGGGGCGGGGACAAGTGAGAGGCCAGGGAGGTTTTCCACAGGAGCAGCTTTTTCCTCAAGGAGCTGCTGGGACGGAGTTGACGCTGTTCCCTTTGTTAGGCAGGGCAGCATGCTTTCTGCCGTCCATGGCACTGCAAGCTGAGATGGCTTTTGGTGACCTCCTAAGGGCAGAGCTGGGAGCTTTTTGCAAATGCTGGTATGGTAAATTCAGAGCCCAGCCACATCTCCTGCTGTAATAATATTCCTAAAGCATCTAGCTTTTGGATGATCGCTTTGTCCCAGATGGAGCCTCTCCCTTGGTGCTGTGGCCCAGTCTGGCCTCTCCACCCCCCTCCACCTCTCCTCCCTGTGGGGAGGGGGCCAATGATACCTTCCTGCTACGGCGAGACAGGCAGCGAGGTGCAGTTCAGAGAGAAGGGGATCTACATCTCTTGTTGGAAAAGTCCTGGGCTGCGTGCAGGGATCCGTGGGTGAAGCCAAGGGGAAAGAGCAGAGCTCATCTGAGCTGCTGCACCTGCAGCAACGATGGCTGGTGTCCTTCAACATTTGTGTTTGGTGACCAGCTGCCAGCCCAGTGCATGCAATAGCTGACTTCTGCGTTCTTGTTTGACTTTATCCTCAGTTGAGTGACTGCTACCAGGGAGTGGTGTTTGATGGCCTGGAGACCCTCTTTGCACGCAACACGGCATCTGCTCTCCTCTGCTTGCTTAAAGCTTTTGGAAATCAACCTCATATCTATTTTGTGAACCTGTCCCAGGATTATGCTTCTTGGAAAGCCAGGGAGACAGCTGTGAAAGAGGAGGATGGTGAGGCTACTCATTGCCCTACCTCTCAACTACTGCCTCTCAAGCATTAGCATTGCCAGCGGAGCTTGCAAGAAATGTTTTTATTAATTCTTCCACTTTCCATCTCAGTGTAACCAGCGCTCAGCTCATGGTTGCTTAAAATACAGCAGAGCTGAGGCTGTAAGACTGACCTTAGTCTCTAACATCAGAGCTTGGGCAAGCGGTTGTGGCTCAATAATTACCCAGCAGCCAGCTGTCCACAGCACTGGTGCATGTGAGCCCGGCAAGGCACGGGAACTCACTGACTGGTGAAGCTTTGGGGAATGATCTGAATTTGGAACAGGGCTATGAGCTCCCCAGTATCTGGTGACAGGATGATGGGCTGGGTCGGGACAGAGTTGTGAATCCTCGCAACTGACTCAGCACAGCCAGCTCTGCTTGCAGTCACTAACGGTTTCTTCTCTAGTCTGTGCTGAAGAGCGGGAGCAGGAAGAAGCGGCCAGGAGGGAGGAAGCATGTCTCTGGGAGGTGGATGATGAAGAGCCTGACACCCTCGCTGAGGAGCAGAGAACTCGGCTTAATAACAACATAAGGCAAGTCTAGTGCGAGAGGAAGAAGAGGTCTGTAAGCCTTCTAAGGGTAACTCCCCAGGACAGTGTCCAGTGTCCCTGAAGGGTTTCCCTGCTTCAGAGACCTTGGTGGAGCTCGGAGGAGTTACAGAGCAAAGGCCACAAGTGCCTATGACAAACGGCACAAGGATCACCAGTTCCACCTCCACACAGGGAGCTGGTTTTTCAGAGCCTGTTTTGCAGGAGGGCAGTGATTATGCTCACCAAGGAGCAGGGTATGCAGGGAGAAGAAGGGCTGGAAAGGCCAAGCATTGGTGCCAGGATAAGTAGGTGTTAGTGATGTGCGGGTTGGTTCACGCTGGGAAGTCAGAGGGGGCTTCAGGCATCAGTGCAGAGAGATGCTGGAGCAGTGTTCAGCGGTCTGCTGGAGCTGTGTAGGCGGACCTTCTTGGAGAACTCTCACCATTAGGAGCTGATGACAGCGAGGCTTAGAATTAACTGGCCTTGGTGGTCCCATCCCACTTTTGCTCAGTTTGGGTGTTCCCAACCTCCCCAAGTAGAGGGAAGTCCATGGAGATGGTCTAACAGATCTGCCTGACCTCAGGGTCAATAATGAAGTCCAGAACCAGCTGGGAATGCAGCGAGCCCAGATTTCTGATGGTGACTCTTGGGGATCTTTTCTGTTTGGCCTTCTCAAGGGAGATGGATCAGCTGGCTCAAGAGCTTGAGGAAAAACGCCAGCAGGAGCTCAAGCACTAGAAGGAAGAAGAAGAGCTGAGAAGGTCCTCTAAGGTAGGAAAAAGATAACTTGGAAAAGACAAAGAATCCACAAACCCAGAACAGGGGGAAACCACAAACAAAGCCCTGAGTGAAAGCGAGAAGAACTTGGCCCTGAGGTTCAAGATCTACGAGGCATCGCAGAAGGATGTGGTGCATATTTTGTCATCCTGGGACAGAGTTCAGGGTGTCCTGCTGTCCCCTCTGAGCCAAGAGGAGGTGCATCACCAAGGAAAAACCAAGCACAAGCGTTTATTCAAGCCCTGTTTCTGGAAGGGCAGCAGGAAGGGGAGACAAAAGAAGGAGAACAGAGAGAAAGAGCACCCAGAGAACGAGCAGCTGGTAAAATGCCAGGATGTTGTGGTGCCCTGCTTGGACATCCAGGTGCCAAGCTCAGAAGACGTGACTGAGACAATCCTGGGGAGCGGCAAGCTGCCAGCAGCAGAGCAGGTAAAGCCCTGCAAGGGACAGATGCTGAGCCTGCCACGCTCTGCGCCTTGGTGTGTTGTGCCCCACCAGGTGACAACAGCACAAAACCTTGTCCAGGCCAGTGATGATGTTCCACAATGGATCTACAGAAGCCAGGTGGCTGGGGAGGTTCTCAGCCACCCTCACATGGGTTGAAAGAAGGAGTGATTTCTGTAGAAGCATCCCGGTTTTAAAGTTTCCTAGTCTGGAAATCATGAAAAATGGTCCCAGGGCAGAGCAGCTCACAGTCATCGTTTCCTTCAGCTGAACCACTCAAAGGAGAGGCTTCTGTGTACGTCCCACGTGTAGGTCCTGGCACTGCTCTGGAGATGCCAGTCTCACTGGGCATAAAAAAAGCACTGTACTCCATATAAATTAAAAAAATGCCCATTGGCAAAAGCTTTGTGCCTTTAAGGAAGGAGTATGAGGATGAAGGTAATGGAAGTATAAACAAGGTTTTCTCTTATGTTTTAGATCCTGGATTATCTGGGTCCGAGTCCCTCAGGGCCTCCTGTTCCACCTACGGTTTTGTATTCTGTGATCCATTACCCAGAGGAGCGAGTGGCCCCTGCAGCAGGAGAAGCCCTTGAGCACTTCATCTTTGTTGAGGTGGAAACATGCCACTGTGGAAGACAAAAGGAAGGATGCTGGAAGTCACCTGGATGTCCCCACTGTGCCCACTATGAAGGTGCCAGGGCAAGGGAGCAGGCTGGATGGGGGGCGTGGTGGGGGAAGGATGGAAAAGGATCGCTGTGGATGGGCAGTTACGACATGACAGGGTGCCGTGTTTGCAGGCATCCCTCTCTCTGTCCAAGAGAGACAGCTCGACTCGGGCTGTTCTGTGAGACGAGAAATTGACTCTTTTTCTCGCTTAAAGCCCTCCACATCCCTCGAGGATGGGGATGTCTCAGGGTAGGTCTCACCTCTCTCTGCCTTTTCTCTCTCCCCTTGACGTGAAGAAGTCGGAGGATCTGGCCACCCCCACCAAGGACCAGTCAAAGAAAGAGAAAGCTGTGGGCAGTCAGAAGGCGTCCCTGGAGAACAGAAGCTCCAAACAGGGCAGGAGAGGTTTCTGGGGTACACTCGCACTGTTTGGTAAAGTGAAAAAAAGTGGTGTGGACAAGGCCCAGTCCTCAGAGAGCCCTGCCAGGTGAGCTGTGAGGGAGGAAGTGATCCCTCCGCTTCGCATCCATCTGACCAAATGAGGTGCATCACCCCCAGCTCTGCAGGGATGCTCTGCTGGTGCCTCCATGGGATAGCAAGTCCATGACCCTCTTGTTTCTTTTGCTCATTAACAAGGTCTGAAGCCTCCTCTTCAATTGCCAGGCTGAGCCACTGCCGTTGGATCGTGCCTGCCCATGGAAAGGTGGAACTGAAGGTTCACTTCAGCCCCCTGGAGCTCCGCCAGTTTGAACAGACACTACATTTTGAGATCATGGGGACAAAGCGCCAGTACCAGCTGCAGTGCAAGGGCACCTGCCTGTATGCCACAATCTGCCGGGACACACGGTAAGACTGAGCGCTCCCCCAAAACTCAGAGCCAAAGCTGCCCCTTGTGCCCCAGCGACCTTGTGACTTGGGCAGAGCGTGCTCCCTGAGCCACCCATCATCACTTTCCATGCTTGGAACTGAGAACTAGTAGTGCTGCCTCTGCCACCAAGAGGTGTTATGGCTTTATCACCTTTTTTTCACTACTTGGAGCATCTTGGAGTTCCTCATTACCTGTTTTCTCTGCCCAGGCTGGTATTCCCTCAGTAGAGGAAGAGCAAGGCGGATGATACTATCTTGTCCCTGAGGAACAGCCATCCCTGAATAGCTGTCCACAAAGAACACAAGTTGAAAGCTTATGAGAGACAATAAAACACCAAGTCAACAAAAGGAACTTTGTGTTTACTGCAGGCCACCTGGTCAAGGGGAACCTGCTGATGAAGCCTTCCTCCAGCTACAGGAGGCTTCATGTTCACAAGCTCTCGTCCTACTAGGGGACTTCAACCACCCTGACATCCGCTGGAAAAGCCGCATGGCAAGCTGTAGGCTTTCCAGGAGACTCCTGGAGTGCATAACTTTGTAACTCAGATAACAGACACCCCTGCCAGAGGGGATGCAATACTGGACCTGATGGTTACCAATGCAAGTGAACTCATCAGTGATGTCAAGGTCGGAGGCAGTGTGGGCTGCAGCAATCATGCACTGTTGGATTTCAAGGTCCTGAGGGATATAGGAGAAGCAAGGAGTGTAGAAAGAACCCTAAATTTTAGGAAAGCAAACTTCCAGCTCTTCAGGGTGTTGGTCGGTAGAACCCCCTGGGAAACAATTCTCAGGGATAAGGGAGCAGAACAGAGCTGGCAAATATTTAAGGATGCTTTCCATAGAGCAGAAGAGTGCTCAGTCCTCAGAGGCAAGAAATCAGGCAAGGAAGGGAAGAGACCAGTGTGACTGAGTTGAGACCTGCTGGTCAAACTGAAAAGCAAGAGGGAATTGCATAGACAGTGCAAGCAAGGACAGGAAAACTTGGGAAGAGTATAGGGATGCTGCCCAGTTGTGTAGGGATAGAGTCAGGAAGGCCATGGTTGCAGCTGGAGCTGAACTTGACAAGAGAAACAAAGAACAAGAAGGGCTTCTGTAAGGTGTGTCAACCAGAAAAGGAGGGTTAAAGAGAGCCATACCCCCACTGATGAATGAAAATGGTGACCTCCTAGTGACGGACAAGAAGGCTGAGGTACTCAACAACTTTTTGCCTCAGCATTCACTGGCAACCACTCTCCTCACCCCTCCAAGGTCAAGAAACAACTAGATGTGGATCAGGGAACAGAGTCCCTCCCACTGTAGGGGAAGATCAGGTTTGTGACCACATGAGGAACTTGAACATATACGATTCTATGGAACCTGATGAGATGTATCACAGGGTCCTGAGGGAATCAGCTGATGTGGCAGTTAAGCCACTCTCCGTAGTATTTGAAAAGTCATGGCAGTCAGGGGAAGTCCCTGGTGACTGGAAGAAGGGCAACATTGTGCCCGTTTTTAAAAAGGGTACAAAAGAGGACCTGGGGAACGACCAACCTGCCAGTCTCACCTCTGTGCCTGGGAAGGTCTGTTGATCCTCCTAGAAGCTATGGTAAGGTACCTGTAGGACAGGGAGGTGATTCGAGACAGCCAACATGGCTTCTCCAAGGGTAAGTCCTGCCTGACCAACCTAAGTGGCTTTCTATGGTGGAGTGACCACATCAGTGGACACAGGAGAACCAATGGATATTCTCTATCTAGACTTCCATAAAGCCTTTGACACGGTCCCCCAAAACATCCTTCTCTCTAAACTGGAAGGATATGGATTTGATGGGTGGACTGTTCGGTGGAAAAGGAATTGGTTGGATGGTGGCCTTCAGAAAGCAGTGGTCAACGTCTTGATGTCCAGATGGAGACCCGTGGCAAGCAGTGTCCTCAGGTGTCTGTACTGGGACTAGTGCTGTTTAATATTTTCATTGATGATATAGACAGCGGGATCAAGGGCACTCTCAGCAACTCTGCATCTCAGCAAGCTGAGAGGAGCAGTGGTCACATCAGAAGGACAGGATGTCAGCCAGAGGGACCTGGACAAACTGGAGAAGTGGGCCTGTGTGAACTTCAACGAGGCCAAGGGCAAGGTCCTACACCTGGTCGGGGCAACCCCCAGTATCAGTACAGGCTGGGGGACAATGTGATTGAGAGCAGCCCTGAGTAGAAGAACTTGGGGATAGTGGGAGAAGATGCTCATCATGAGCTGGCCACGTGCGCTCGCAGCCCACAAGGCCAAGCATGTCCTAGGCTGCATACAAAGCAGTGTGACCAGCAGCACAAGGGACGAGATTGTCCCCCTCTGCTCTGCTCTCATGAGACCCCATCTGGGGTTTTGTGTCCAGTTCTGGAGTCCCCAACATCAGAAGGAGATAGAACTGTTGGAGCCGGTCCAGAGGATGCTACGAAGATGCTCAGAGGGCTGGAGCATCTCTACTATGAGGACAGGCTGGGAGAGTTGAGGTTGTTCAGCCTGGAGAAGAGAAGGCTCTGAGGAAATCTTACAGCAGCTTCCAGTACTGAAAGGGACTCCAGGAAAACTGGGGAGGGGCTTTTTCCAAAGGCTTGTAGCGATGGGATGAGGGGAACGGCTTTAAATTGGAAGGGGAAGATTTAGGTTAGACATTAGGAAGAAATTCTTTGCGATGAGGGTGAGGAGGACCTGGTACAGGTTACCCAGGAAGGTGCTGGCTGCCCCGTCCCTGGAGGTGTTCAAGGCCAGGTTGGATGGGGCTTTGAGCACCCTAATCCGGTGAGAGGTGTCCTTGCCAATGGCAGGGGAGTGGAAGTAGATGGGCTTTGGTGTCCCTTCCAACCCAACCCAACCCCATTCCAGGATTCTAGAACCATGAGAACAGTTAAACATTGGAATTAGCTCCCCTGGGAAGAGGTGGATTCTTCTACACCAGACACTTTTAAGACTCCGCTTGACAGGATTCTGGGCAACCTCATTTAACCTACTGATCACCTAACAGGTTGAACCAGGTGATCACATATTATATATTATATATGGCCTGTCCTGTACTAAAACATCCCAGCAGACACTTGAATTGAGGAAGTATGGAGTTGTTTGTTTACACAGGAAATGAATTTTGATGGACCTGTGCTTCGAGACAGTTTCTAAATTCTAAAAGATAATCACACATCAGATTAAATGATTATTAGTAGTGAAGAACATAAAATCTCTTCTGGAATGAAACAGCAATTTAAATAGTTTTTAATGGTGCTTTTATGGAGCCAGTTATACTGGTACTCCACGTGGTACTGGAACAACAAAATGTTTGAAGTTAGATTTACATTATTTACATTAAATTTAGTTGAGTTGCTGCAGGATCAACAATGATTGTCACTAGCAACAGCTTAAGATTTTAGAAAAGAGTACCAGACCATTCAAGTTTTAAATTAATCATTATGTAAATCTTACTCCAAAGAACTGGGTCATTCAAATTACCGATGCTCGGCATATATTCACAACTACAGCAACGGGGATTGAGCAACTGATTCAGGAGCTGCCCCTGCAGGGAACAGTGCAGATTCTGAAACACGGCTGCTCTAACGGCAGAAAGAGATGAGCAAGGAACCTTCATTTTGTTTTTGGGGTGCCCCCGTCAATGCAGTAGGTGAACTGCATGTCCATGGTGGGTTTGGGGGTGCCGGTTGGGTTAGGGTCTGGGTGGGGGAGGGGGAGGTATTTTGGGGTTTGGGATGCGTTGAGATGTGTGGGGAAGTGTGTTGGGGAGTTCAGGGCGGTTTTGGGGTTCCACCTGTCATTTCAGTGCGTTCAGGGTGGGTTTTGGGTGCTGTAATGGGTTTGGGGGGTTCAGGGTGTGTTTTGAGGTGTGGGGATGTTTTGGGGTTCTGGAGTGCTGAGTGGGTTGAGGTCTAGGGGGGCAGTTTTGGGTTGCAGGGTGGGTTTTGGGGTTTGAGGTGGGCCTGGGTCTGTGGGGGTTGGGTGTGTGGATGTTGGGTGGGTTGGTGGGTTTGGTGTGGATGTGTGGGGTTTTGGGATGCTGGGGTGTGTTTTGGGGTGCTCTGTGGTTTGAGGTCTATGGGTAGGTGGGTTTTGGGGTGTGGTGTGTTTTGGGGTCCCACCTGTTGTCACAGTAGGTGAAGCACTTGTCCATGCACCCATTTGGGGGTGCAGGGTGTGTTTTGGGAGCAATGTTGGGGTTCAAGTGGTTTTTGGGTGCAGAGCAGTTTTGACGTCCCATCTGTCATTGCAATAGGTGAAGCGCATGTCCATGGTGGGTTTGGGGATTGGGTGGGTTTGGGGGTTAGTGTGGGTTTTGGGACAGTTTGGAGTGGGTGGGTTTTGGGGTGCAGAGGAGTTTTGGGATCCCACCTGTCATTGCAGTAGGTGAAGCGCATGTCCATGTCAGTTTTGGGGTTCAGGGTGAATTTTGAGATTGTGAGCAGTTTGGGGGGTTTAGGGGTGGTTTGAGGGGTTTTCAGATTCGGGTGGGTTTTGGAGTCCCACCTGTTGTTGCAGTAGGTGAAGCGCACGTCCATGGTGGGTTTGGGGATGTGGAGTGGGGTTTAGAGTTGAGAGCAAGTTGGGAGTGATTTGGGGGGGGTTGGGGTGGTTTTGGAGGTTTGGGGTGGGTGGGTGAGTTTCCGGGTCCCATCTGTCATCACAGTAGGTGAAGTGCATGTGCTTTGCTTGGCACATCAGCATGGTGCCCAAGCCCAGCGGGTGCTCAAGGGCCATGGGATGCATGATGGCTTCACAGATCAGCACAAGGGAGCACCCCCTCTATGCCCCAATGTCCTCCCATGTCCCCATGTTCCCACCTTCCAGGTGGCCGTTCATAGGTTCATATATTGCCTGCACCCACTCAAGTTGCTCTTCATGCGCAGGGAGAAACTGCGCTTTGAGCACTCGCCCCTTCACTGCAGGAGTGGGGACATGGGGGGATGTGGGAGGACGTGGGGTGGACATGGAGACATGGGGGCCTATGGGTAGACGAGTTTCTCAAGGATGTGGTTTAGTAAGGTACAGTTGGGCTCAATGATCTCGGTGGTCTCTTCCAACCTGATGATTCTATGATGCTGTTATTTGATTTTGACCAATATTTGAGCCTAGATATAAAAACTCTGCAACCCACTCGTATTCTTTCTCCTCCTTTAGAACCACAGAATGATCTCTTCTTTACTTAGAGATTAACTGAGAAATCTCCACAAGTATATATAGCATGTTGACAGGTTTTGTGGATCCTCAGACCAGCTGGTAATCCCTGTTACACAGTCTGCATACCTAAAGTCATAGAATTCTTCTCAAACTTTTTAGTGCTTTCTTCTGTGCCATCTCTGCTAGAATGCTAGACAGGATGATACACCTTTCCTGTACACCTTGATTTTCTGAGGGCTACTCTTACATTATTCTCACTACTTGTACAGCAAATTTACGATTAAGTTTTGCACAGTAGCTCTTCTAAGTGTAATAGAAAACCCATTTCAAGCATCATCAGCCATAACCAATCATTTCCCACTGAGTCAAATACTTTACTGAAGTCAACAAACAAGACAGTCAATTACTAAAGGGTTTGAACATGACTGATTGCGGTCTTGGGGTTTATCCATGTGCCTCTTCTAAGTGTATGTCATACCAATTCAAATTGATATTCTGAGTTGTTTTTTTTAATTTTTTAATCCTTTCCAGAATAATGACCTTGCTTCCGTGTCAGTATCAATGAGATTGATTTGTGGATGTATGTTTCTTCCAGTGCTTTTTCCTAGGTCCTGGAACGTATATTGATCTTTTCCAAGAATCTGGCTGCCATCCAATGTTCCATAGCTTCACGAGTATAAAAAAACCACCTTATCTACCACTGCTGTTCAGGAAGCTTTATTGTTGCATCATCTTGTCTTTGAACTTCTCCATTCTTCATTCTTTTAGCAGCATGTGTTGCTTTAGACCATAATGGTGCTGATTCTGTTTTATCTGCACAGTCAATATCATTCATCTGTTCCTTATGCTTACGTAGTTTCTGGCAATATTTTTTTTTTGTCTGTGATAACATGTTTTTCTTCCACCTGGATTCTGTCACCTTTGAGTACCTGTGATGGGAGCTTTTAAGCAACATGATAGTGATAGTGCTGCAAATATCTTATTTGTGTCAACTGTTATGTTATCTTGTGAGTTTGGTTTATTTTGGTACAACATGTGATCTCCTCATTGCAGATTTTAAAATTATGATTGAATTTGTACAAATTATTTGGTCCTTAATTTTTTTTCTCTATCATAGATAACCATTAGTAGCTTCTAGGAACCCTCTCTTACTCATGTTCTATTCTCATATGTTTCAAGAATGTTAATAGTATCTGCTTTACTTAAATGTGGTCAGTTACTTTGTGTTTGGATCTTGCTTTTCTTTGAGTTTCAACAGTGCTTAAAACCAGGTTTTAGTATCTGCAGTATGTGTTCTCTTACATGCACAAAGTTGAAACTCGACAAATCAAGGCATTCTATTCGTTTTACCTTTTAGCTATCAAGTACAGGTTATGACTCACAAGCTGTACCAGAATAAATTGTCTATTTGTCCTGTAGTGGTCTCCAACTGATTGACTATCTGCAAGTGTCCTTCCTGTCCTTCTGATTTCCTGACTGTTGGTTTGGCATTGTTAGGGTATATAAGTTTTGATTGGACAGACTTCCAATATAGAATTCCAGTAACTTTTACTCTTCTTTTAATCTTGCCTACTTTTTTCTTAATTTTTCCTGGCTTTGACATTCATCATGATAAAATATGAGTACGTCTACCTTAGAAAATGTAGTGGCTTAACTCTTTTGTTGATTCATAACGTAGAAGTAGCCATGAAGGCTGTGATTCCCCTCAGTGGTATAAAACAACACTATGTTCTTTACTGATGTGTTTAAATTATTTTGACCTAACTCATGGTTGCAATTCCCAGCATATTTTCCGTCTGTAATTGTAATTCATTTACAATCAATGCAGTTACTGCAGTGTGAGATGTGTACAAGTTCCATTCATTAGTTTCTTTTCTTAAATTTGGTTGTTTTTTACTTTTGCACTCGATAGCCATAACACCTAAATTTGGCTAAATTACATCATAAAAGTGCTTTCTCAAAGTCTAAATCTTCTGCTGATTTCATACTTTAATGAGAGGAGCAGAGGACTGAGTGGAATCTCAGTGGTTTCTGCTCTGATTTGAGTCTCTCAGGCAAAGTAGTTCAGTCTGCCCCAACAGGAAATTAATTTCCTTTGCAGCGATAAGCTTATTGGAAAAGGCTAAGAAGGTGCTTCTGTTACAAAATCAGAAATTATTTCTCCTATTCATACATCTGTTAGGTTTACAAGATTTCTCCTCCATTAAGAGGATGTAGACAGCACTATTGTACACCAGAGCATAGATTTTTCAGATATTAGCTGTATTGCAAATACTTAAAATGTGCAATTCTATCCATGTTATTGTAAGTCAAAATATTTGGCTTATGGTCTCAGTAAAGTTTATCACACGTGTTCAGCACAGTGCTGCTTTCAATATCTTATAGCTTTGATTTTCTCAGTTTAAAGCCAAGATACCTTATGTGTAGGTTACACAAATCTAAGTTTTAAACAGTAAATTTTTAATAGCAGCAATAACAATAAAACTATGCCCTGAGTATATGAAAATGGAAAATACATTCTAAACATCTTAGATGTCTGAAAACCAGCTGAATGAATTATTTTGTATTGGGGCACTATATATGAAAAATTAAGTTTAAAAGAAAATGTTTAGACTATCTTGGTGCAGAAGAGATGATAGAAAATACTTTAAAAACATATTGATAACTTTCTGGAGTTAGTATAAGCATACAAACATGTCTATATAGCCGTTGATTTCAAAATCTTTCCTAGACATCATTCTGCAGTCTCAGTCATGGGTATTCCTGTTTTGCTCAAAGAAAATGTTATTCAATTAATATAATTTTTATCTTGAAATAGATTTATTTATCCTCTGGATGTGTGTGATAAAAGGTTTTAAGTACCAGGAATCCAATCTTATTTTCTTAGGTTTTCCATTGTGAATTACTGTTCCTCTATATTAGTATTTATGTAGCCTTCTGAGCAATAGAGTACCATGTGAAGCAGAGAAAACAACATATGATTTGGCTTTCTCCAGACATGTAAGGGACAGAAATGAGGAGAACTGAAAGAGCACAGAAGAGCAGAGCATCCCATGTCACTGGGACTAGCATCTTGGATTATAGCAGGTCAAATGAGAAGTGAAATTGTATGTCCTCAATGAATAACAGCCATCTGGCTGACTTTGGATCCAGATGTCGTATTTCTTTTTAGCCAGAGAATGCAACAACTGTTTCAAGGTTTACTTGGGGGGAAATGCAGCCTGTATGGAGGAGGCAGATGTGAAGTAGACATAAAGATTTTGAAAAGTAATTAGAAAAGATTGGATATTCTGTTTTATACTCTTCAGAGATTTGTTCCACCTGGTTTACTGTTATTACAAATGTTGGGAATACCCTTGAAATGTCAAATAAGACAAAAATGTTTATACCTTTTTATGTGCAAAGTGTTTGGGTAAAAGATGTTGAATGCAATATTTTTTTAATGCAACAATCTTTCTATAGTACTGAAAAAGCAATAGTTACAAACCCACTTATTCTGATAGCATGCTTGACTTTTAAAGAGTATTTACAATATAAATGTTCACTGAACCATTGATATCTATATAACATTTAGTGTGACCAGGTTCTAAATATCAAAACTGCTGTTACTCAAATTCACCAAGAAATTATTTTCTTGGTGGAGGAGGAAGCCTCCGAGAAGCCAAGTGATCATACTGAATTAATTGCCCATCAGAACATACTCTGCCTACAACAGAAAATGCCACTACACTGATTTGAAGTGTGGTTTATACTAATTATTTTCCCTGCTTACTTGTAGTGAAGGAGTGACTAGTGTTGATGACATGAATAGATAATACAGACTTTGAAAGACAATGTTATTTAGTGGGATACCTTCTTCTTTCCTGAGTATACATACCATGCTGTATCTGCTCTTTTACACTGAGAGATTTATGCTAACAAGGCTGGCAGCAGCATCTATGTGAAAAAGTGAATACTTCCTTCTGAAGAAGGGCCACAGATTCCTGGACTGGTCACTGGCTCCATATAGAATTTGACTTGGAGGGGTTCGAAATTTGAACCGGAAACCAACTTCTGACTTCCTAAGTCAGCGTGAGTCCATTTGCAATAATAAAGCTGAAGAAATGCCAGTTAAATATTTATACATTGAATATTTAAGTATCACTAACTGATGCTTTTTAGCTACTCCCTGTTTGTGCTGCTTTTACAGGAATCAAATTGGTACATACCAGCCTTTAAAGTCCATATTAAATTAATTCCAGTGATAGAGGGATCATAATGCCAATTCTGTAGTGACATTGTGGTCTAGAGCCTGGTGCTGAACCTGGAGGTATCCCACCATCACTCTGATTATTTTCTTAAATTCTCTTTCAAGTTCTTGTTTGTATGTACATCATGCTCTGGGAACGTCTATGCCAGAACCATTGATTGCAGAATGTTTTACTTCACCTGGATGCACAGCACTGCTTTCTGAGACTCCTCTCATGTGCAGCGTTTGGCCATTAAATGAGCAGAAAGCATCACACACTTCCGTTTCGGTGCTGACTGGACTGGAGATTCTTTTCCAGTCTAATTGCTGAATTTTGCTTTCAACTTTTATTGAAGTCTTCTTTCAGTACCTTCAAGAGTTGCTGGGCTTTATTCCTTTATAGGGCTTAAGCCTTCATTTCTTTTAGTATGCATGCTCCCATACGATGTTACCTCTCTTCCTAGTTCATAGATCTGTGTCTTGGAACTATCTGATGGGGACACCTTCTGTTTGTGCTCTCTAGAGGGAAACATTGTAGCTACGTGATTTATCTCTTGGGCACCTCAGCATCATGACAAAATTTTGGCATCCTCCAGTTAAGAAAAAAATTGCAATTTGCACACTTACCCCATAATGTTTTGTACTTCTTCTATTATTAAAAATGCACTGCTCCCAGCCCTCCTTTTAATTGCCTCTTAGCCTTCCCTTCGTCCTTTTAGGGAATGCTCTTGTGAAGCTCAGTGCTAAAGCATGAAAATCCTAAAATGCAAAAAGGGCTTTTAGAGGTTTTTTGGATTCTAGAAAGAACAGAGGATGGACAGCAATTCTGACTGGAAAATGTTTGAGTCATTTTTATATGAAAACTGAAGTTTGGGGTAGCAGCTTTTGTCCACAGTCCCTCTCTTCAAAATACAGGTGAGTTTGTCTCTCTCAGCCTTTGGGATGTTTGCATCTGCATATTAATCATCTCTCTATATCAGAAAAAACATTATTTCTACATGAATCAGGATCATTATGAATTCATGCTCCTGTCTGTTGTCCTGTCTATTACTTCAACTAGCTCCAGTTCTTACAAGATGACAGGGCTTGAGGACTTTTCCGTAGATGCATGTCTAGCTTCTATAAGATAAGAATTCCTGTAACTGCTGACTCCTTATTCCCACAAGACCATGCTAAAGTTGTTGCACTGTCATATTGGCTGATACAATTAATGTAATTTTTAGAGAAGAAGTGGCATTCATGAGTCACAGTTGGTAATGGATGTACTGCCTTTTCAAGAAGGGAAAAATTTTATTATGAATTATGGATAATTTTTCAGTTTTGGGTGCTAAACCATATGTATGAAAAATATCTTTTTTTTTAGTGATTGTATCTGTGTTTTATTAGGTAGTTTTGAAATAAATGGTTTGCCGTGTTTCTTCTGAAACTTAGTATTCGAGTAAGTCATTTACCTTTGACTACATATAACTGACCAGTGTAGCCTAAAGTGTCAAATATTAGCCTTCTGGAAAGACTGCCTTGAACTTAAGACTCAGTTACGTGATAGCCGCTCAGACTAAGACATCAGAAGGAATACAAAAGCTAGTCAAAATCAGCAGTGATAGCATAAATTTAACTACTCATAGACGATGCTGCTGTCTAAAGATAAGCAATTCCTCATTGGTACAAGCCTGACCCAAGCTCAGTACTGATTACACAGCCAGATCCCCTAGTGAGTGGGAAAGAGGTTTGCTGCAGGAATTGGAGAGCTAGACTAATCTTTTTCTGGAGCCCCATTTCAGCCTGTGGGTGCCAAGAGCTTTACTGCCACAGTTCTGGTCTTTGAAGTAGCTATGTCGTCTCTTGTCTTGATTTGTGGAAGCTAACTCAGTGGGTTCCTCTGTGTCTTCAAACTTCCCATCTCATCTGCTCTTCTTCCATGAAACTCCTGAAATATGGTTTCTCTTCCTTCGCTCCAGTACCTTTTCAGTTGAATCTCACAGGCTCAGGAGTCGCAATACACACTTTTGCAGACACGTCAACATTTACTGTCCTAAAATCTGTACGTTAACTTGCTTCAGGACATTTTTGGCAATATCCTTCAACAGTATCTTACCTAGAAAAATTAAAACTGACTGCAAGATGATTATATGGAATTAGGCACTGCATATTAATTCAGAAAATAATAAAATATATGTAAACCAATCCTTGCAGTGAAGACATATGTAATGAAAAATAAAAGTAATGTGCTAGCTCTCTATTTGGCAACTTTGGATATGTAACAAGTGTTACACATACTCACTGAATTGCTTGCTGACATTATTTTTGTGTGATGAAGAGACACAAGTAAAATTATCTGGAGCACTTGACGTGCAGAAGCCAGCAGATGTACAAAACCAGCCTGTTGGAAAGCTACCATATGGTCTGAACGTCCTTTGGCATGTTTTATAGAAAGTTCAAATCCAGATCACATCATGAAACTAATAAAATATAAATTTCAAATAAACACTTTCTTATTTTATAAATATGTAACATTGCTTTGACAGAGAAATCACTGAAACATGGATAGCTTCAGGGGCCCTTTCTGCCTAAAACTGCTAGAAAGGAGGGCGTCTGTGTTTATAATCGCATTATTTTTATCTTCTGTTCTTTTTTAAACTGACGTAACCCCAAAAAATCTAGCTCCCCTGATCTGCTTGACTAGTCACTTGTATATCACTTCTTACTGTCTTGTGTGTATCCACACTTTTAGTTACTATAAGCATTTCCACCTGTTGCTGTGTATTAGAATTTTTCAGTTTTAGCATCTCTTGTGTATGAAGATCATGGAAACACATAATCATGTTTTTACTTTTTTTTTTTTTCCAGTAAAAGCTTTTCATACTACATTTGTCTTTTGGAACCTACCAATCATTGATCTGTAGTACAGTAACAACAGTCACACCTCTCTCAGGAAAACACTGAGCTAGGACAGAAAACCTAAGTGACTAAGCTTCAGCATCCAGTTCTGTTCTGTGAGCCTTGAACTGCTGTCTTGGAATCCACCAAGAATTAGTGAGTTAGAATGTTATATTTCATGTAATCAACACAGTAAGACATATCATATGAAGAAGAGCTGTTTCGTGGCCTGTATTTACTGCTGGCTGTTAATCATCTTTTTTTATCCTCACTGGTATATTTTTATAAGGACAGAAAAAGCCATAGGATCGTACTTTTGGCTTGGCTCAGCCTCAGCGATCAGTCTGCACTTCTATAAAGTTAATGCTCCCATTTCCTCTCTGTGTAGGTGGAAGGGTAGATAATTACTCAAATATTAGTCTATTGTTAGTGGTTTTGTTTACATGAGACCTGCAGGCAACCAACACACCGCAAACAGTATTTTAGCACTACGGAAAATAATCTAATGGTGTTTTTTCTGTTCACACAGCTGCCAACTTCACATCACTTGTGAATGCTGCTTTAATTATTTGTTGTTTTCTTCTTCACTTAATGTGACATAAAGCAAAATAGCTCCAATTATATAAACACATGGTTAGAGGATTTTTAAAAGGCTCCACACATACGCATATTTTGCGACAACTGATTGCAGTCATGCCTTCAAAGCAAGTAAATCAATCCTTTCATAATCTCATTGATGACTCTCTAACCCAAAAAGTCTTGAATATGTACTCTTCAGATGAGCAATACACTACAAAACAAAACTACTTCTTTCTTACAACGATGGCCTACAATGAAAATATTTTTGGCCTAGGTGGACTTATCTTAGCCTGGGGGGTTTCATACCGCTGTGAATTTTTCTACCAGACTAAACTGCTGGAAACCTAACTCCAAACTCTACCAGCACTATTATGACATACAGCACTGCCACAAACTTATTCTTATGAATGTCTCAGATATAATGTAATATGATTAACATTAAATATTTGGCTTTGAAATACTGTCACACAAGATATAATCGTTATAGTTTAGACTCAACAGAGTTTTAAGTAAGATAATTGGAATTTTTTTTTCTTTTTTTTAAATTTTGCTTTAAAATGGCAGTGACTAAAATAAATAATCCTTATGAATGTCTTCAGTGGCTATAGGTTCTGAGGTGAAATTTACACCTAAGTTTCCATAATTTTACCCATTAAAAAATCTTTTTTTTTCTAGTTGGATTATCATTTTTGTGTCAGCAATCAAACCCATACACAGTGTAAGGGGAATATAATTCTACTGTGAGAACTTAGCAGTTCGGTCTGTATTTTCCGTGTTATTCTCATTTTGATAGTTTTTCAACAAATAGTTGACCAAGCACAAGAGCTATGTACCCTCCTATGCATGACTCTGTCAAAGACATAACTGTAAGAAAGAAAGAAATGCTGAACAATCTACTTTGTCTGAAAATAGCTCAAAAGTACAGCAGCCCATCCACACGCTATGAAGTATTTCCTGTATAGGACTTGATTGTACCTAGTTCCGTGGCTCCAGAGTAGCATTTTACGAGAATTCCCTGAAGCTCTTGGCATCGCTGAGAGCAAGTTAAACTTTTACAGCAGAAAAATTCCCTCCTTGCCTTCTGAAGTAGTGAAAAATCTTAAGAGAAACCGGTAAACTTCATAATCTCTCAAAACCACAGCTGCCTCAGGTGGAAGTGGTTGTGAATTAAGATATTTTCTGCACGAATATTTGACTTGTGTCTCTGCTTCTGGAAAAAAACCCTTTGACTCTAAAGCTCTGTGCCAGGAGACTGTATTTTGCAGCCGTAGTTTGTGCTCCCAGGCAAGAAGCGCATGAGAGGTGGGTGGCTCAGGAAGAAGTTTCATGCTGTTTCCTTTTCATATTATTTAACTTCTTTCAAAACAGAAGTAAGAGGGAGTCCAGCCTTTTTCTAGTCTTTAGCTTTACTGTATGTATCCATAGCCATATGCATATGAGCACTATTACTTGAATACAGGGAAAATAGGACACTGTTCCAATTGAGTATGTGTCATAAAAGTTCTCATGCCCTACCGTTAACAAAATCACTTTAGAAGTGCTATTTATGGAGTCCTTTTAATATCTCTTTTGCTCTTGCTGGGAGACAAAGAAGGTGGTGGCAGAGAGAAAAGACTTAGTTGCCTGGGAGTAGCTGCTTTTGCCATTGTGATTTAGACTTTGTTTTCAGTTTTAAAATCTTTAGTAAGTTCCTAAGATGAGTTAGGACAATATAAATGATATCCTTTAACCTGAGTTTATAACCAACCAGCTGGGTTAGCTTATTGTCACTTTTATTCTTTATAAAAATTGATTGGTCACGGTATTAATCTTTGATCTAATTAATTTAATTCAACCGATATTAAGGGTAACCTATTGATGCATTAATTTGACCTTTAACTAATTTTGATTTGTGTTAAATTGTGTTCTTTTTCATTGCATTTTGTTAGTATTAAGTTAGTATTTGTTAGTATCAAGTCGCTCTGTTTGGATGATACATTTTCATTTGCTCTATTCTTGGTTTAAATTTAAAAAACCCAAAAGCCAAACTCACCAACAACTGCTTTCTTTTATAAACTCAGTGGGTCTGGACCATTTGAAAACTTAGTTAGAAACATACCTGCCACCTGGTGATTAGCCTTTGGTTTTTACACAGGACGACTCAATGCTTTATGTACTAGGAAGAGAGAGCTGAGGAAAAAAAAAAATGTTACTTTCTCTGAGAAGTCTTGCAAGCCATGTATTTTAAGTATAAACTTAAGACTTTAAGGAGATAATTTAGTAAAATTTTAAAGTACTCAGCATAATTAAAATTTGCATACATCGCATGTAATTGCTTTCATGTGCATTTACCTAAGAATAACTATGGTGGATACTGTGTATTACAATAAATCCCTCCCTTTCTCCACTCCCAGGGGAAAAAAAAAAAAGCAAAGGAATCTGTATAACTGCAAAGAAAGTGTCTATTATAATACTTGACTAATGGTTGAAAATAATCTCACAGATGCAGTTTTTGACAGCTGGCATTAGCCCTTACTGAAATCCTTCAGCCGACAGCCTTATACAATGCCTCTGAAATACTTTGCTAAATTCTGTTTCATATAGTTTCAATATGAAGGTGTCACAGAGAGCCCAGCACAGGTAAATATGAATAGCTACGTTTCTTTAAGAACATGAATAATTACTCTTCATTATTATTAGAACTTTTTTAGCTGTGGCAATTCCTTTGTTCTATGCCTTCTGCAAGGACAGCTTAGCCTTACTATCGTTCCTTGATGTTACTGTTTAATCAGAAACCTTCCATATTTATTCAAACATAGAGGGTCATCTGGCTCTCAGCTTGTGAAACTGCAGTAGCAAATTCAATGAGGATTTGAGTAGGAGCAGGACATGTATAATGGGATTCTTTGCTGGAGAGACAGAAGGTGTCCCTGAAAGAAGTTAATTCTGAACCAAAGATTTGTCCACCCATGTTCACATTTATGAGGCAATCCATTTTCAATTAACATTTCTCCTTTTTGAACCACTTATATTTTTAATTTCCACAATATTTCATGACAGTAAATTCCAACATTATATTCTGAATAAAAAAAACCCTTCCTTTTGTTTGTTTTGAACCTGTGACTTGGTAAGAATATAATAAAAATATTTTATAATACTGTATCATTTATAATATATGCTTTAATAGAAACTTCAAATAGAGATTTTCAAATACAAATGTCCAAATTTAGATATCTAAATTCATCTTTGAAACCATCTAGGTATTGCCTTACAATTTCTTTCAGAAGGTCCTACATTTATTTTGAAGAGTGGTAGCTCAAGTGTTCGTTTCTGTTTATAAAATTAAATGTTAAAAAAATGAATGTAGTTGAGTTTTATTTGGTCGAAAATTCTTTTTAACTTTCTTCCTCACCAAAAAGAAATATTGTTTTTGAAGTTGGGTATGCCTATTTCCTATGCATTAATTTTGATAGGAAAAAATAATTAAACATTTAATTTAAATGATACTGCATCTGTTAATAGTATTTCTGCCAATTTTCAATAACTAATGCTAGTGTTAATGTAACTTGATTTTTGAACAGTTAAGCAGCACATTTCATACTGACAAAATTATTAACTGGGATCTTCTTTTGGGAAGCCAAAATAATGGCTAGCACTGTGTGTGTGTAAAATTCAAATGAAATTCTGTAATATTATTAAATTCTCAGGGTGGACACTAAATATCTCAGGCAATAGATAATGTGCCTTTCACCTTTCCATGAAAGCTGTTGTTGTAATCCTTGCTAAGACCACTAGTGATGGTGATCAGTAGGGGGAGAGAGCCTGAGAACCTTACTGAATGGGAAGGTACAAAACCCAGTGCCCTCATCCAGCAGTGATGGCTGCAGGCCGAGCAGCAGTGCACTGGAGGGGAAGAATGTGGATGCTTATGTTCCTGTTGTTTGTGATCAAGCAGACTCCAACATATTTCAAGGAACATTGAATTCGTCATGAAGTTGAATTATTGTAAAAGTTATTGTTCACTCAAAACCCTGTGGCTCAAAATCTGCAGCCTTTTTTGCGTTAAGTAACAGACATGCGTAATCAGTCTCCTTTGAAGGCAGCAGTCTGTCGGCTCTAAATATGGTTAGATAATCAAGCCAAATATGCTCACAAACTATTTGTCAAGGTCTTGTTTTATCTACAGTGAATGATTGTCATCTTCCTAAGTATGAATTAAAAAAGAAAAAGATTGGCAAGCTATGGGCCTTGGAACTTACATGAATACACTAGTTTTCAAGCTTGTAGAGTGTGTAGTAGGGGTAACATTTGAAAACGTTAACTTTCGGGGTAGTGTTACTTGATGAGGTGCAAGAGAGCATCAAAACAGTCTTGAAAAATTCATCTAGCAAGGGGAAATGGGTAACATCTAAGAAAAAGAAAGAAATACAGGAAACATAACATTTTGCTAATAGAGGAGGAAAGGGAAAGTAAAGCAAGGGAAGAGAAAAAGAAGGGGAAATGGTAAAAAACAGAAGCATTTAAAGCAAAGGTGACTATGGGTGGGATCTATAATATCAGCTGAAAGATGAGCATGGTACAAGGAACATTTGTCAAAAATTACTCTTACTGCTATCTCTTATTAAAAATTTTCTTTCCAGCTGCAATCCTCTGCTCCATTGTACTGTTCCTAATACAACTCTGTGTCCTGAGACAGCAGGGAAGGACCATCACTTCTTCTGTGAGCTGAAGAAAGAGAAGAGTAAACTTTGATCAAAGGAGATAAAGGTAGGAACAATATCCAAACATGTGTATCACTACTTGCTGTATACAGATATTCAGTCTTGGATTCAATGTACTAATGTGGTTTTAAACTGATGTCCAAGTTCATTATTTTGAAGGAGGGTAGGGGGAGGAGAAAGACAGCCAAGCACAAGAGAGAGATGTATTTCCATTACAAAGGCATTTTTCATGTATATGAAGAGCCTAATAGCAAAAATTTTAATTGACAATCTGCTCAGGGTAAACACTTCTCTAGTTGTTCCTTCTTGTTCCAGATACTAGTATTTTATTTTGCCTTCTCAATTCCTTATAATTTCTTCTTTTAAAGTGCTACTTTCCCAAAATGGAATGAGCAAAATAGAATTCTTTTCCTGAATTGTCTTCCTAATGTTCCTCCTAAGTTACTCACTTTCCTCCTTAGATCTTTAATCAATGGCCCAGAAGTCTGTCTGCTTTCTTTCTTAAGTGAATGTCTAATCTTTCTCCTCCAGTGCCCTCTCACTGCTGCTTCATGACTTAATGTACTTCTGCATGCCTTCCTTGGCAGCTGCCCAGCTATTCGCTTCAGAGCTTCCTTAGATCATTATGTGTAGCTGAGGTTGCAAGTTTGCTTTAGGTTTTGAGTTTATTGTCTGGGGATTTTTTTGGTTTTGATTTTTTGGAGGGGCGGGGGATGGTTATTTGGGTCTTTGTTTGTTTGTTTTATTTCCTCATATTTCCCTTTTATAAACAAGGCTCAATAGTATGTTCACCAAGTTAATTGATGTAATGTATGTCCAGAATCAATATGTTTCAATATCCAGTTTATGTCTAGAAATGAACAAATGTCCAATAGATTTGGTTAGATACCTGTTTCAAGGTAGTGCTAGCTAGCACCTATACTGAGGAACAATATAAGTCTTTCCTTGTCCCTCTTTTAATAGTAAGAGAAAAGATTACCTTTTGAGGTGTATTTGCTTCTCTTGATAGTAGGGAGACAAACTCCGAGCTAAGTACTGCCAGACTCCGTTGGGATTCAGTAAACCAACAGGACCAATACCTAACCAGTGAAGTTATTAACCAATAGTTACTTAGGCTCCTGCAAATGAATCCGCAACCTTTCTGCGTGAATAATTCACTTTGTAAAACTTCCACTGCCATTTTCATCCCCACTGTTCTTCACAGATGCTTCAGTCAATGTTCTGTGCTGACAGAAACCCATGCTGGATTCCATGCTCAGATGCAGTTTTGTGAAGGCTTTTAAGACATAGATTGCTTTTGGCATTTTGCAAGTAGTGTTTTTCACCTCACACCTTTGATTTCCATTTTTATTTCCAGTTAAAGAATTTGAGCTGCAGTGAATGTCCTGTGTTCAGGGGGGTGGTGCTTCCAGAATCCATTAAACTTTTAAAGTGCATGGCAATTCACATGTAATGCAGACTTATGTGCATTATTTCTAGCTTTCTGGAAATACATTTCTACATTTCTGCTTTGCTCTGTGGAACTAATTATTTAATATACCATGAAATGTTGCAGGAAAACCTGATGCAACCATTCTGTAACTTCATTGATAATGAAGTTACATTTATAAGCATTGCAAAAATCCCGATTTTATAAGCCATGCAACTTATGCTTTCATTGTTGGAGCTCTCTATCTGCTAGGCTTATCTGTTGAAACTCTTCCACTTTCCAGAGTAAAATGTATATATTCACTGGTTCACAGAGGAAAAGAATTTGAGAAAGAGCACACACTAGGGATCTAAAGAATCGAAGCCACGACTGTGTTATTGTATTCAGTTTTGTTTATTTTAACACAAAATAGAACTGCTTTGCAAAAATAGAGAGTAGTCCAATTCAAGCGGAAAAGAGAAATGTGTCCTGTGTTTTTGGATCAGTGTTTGAACTGGTTGAGCTGCTTAGCTCACTGTGTGACACTTTTTTTCTTTCACCCACCAAAATGAGTATTGAAGCTGAAGGAAAACAACAAACAAGAAGCCCCAGTACTAAAGCAATAAATCAAATAATATGAGTTTTGAATCTTCTTAAGACCAAAGTGTCTTAGACTTTAGTGCAGTTGTGTCATAGGTGACAAAACATTCCTCAGAGGGCTTATTTGGCCATCTAGGAATTCCTTACAGGGGAAAAATAGGCTTTTAGGGAATTGGTATATTCTTCTGCGTAGGTAACAGCAAGTTCAGAATACCTGAAGTATGACACTGTTAGATGTGTCAAAGTTTTTATGTGTCCAGCTCTAAACTATTTAGTACTTCCAGTAATATGGCTAATAAATACCATGGGCTTTAGCAGAAATTGTTCCATTTCTTTGATAATAGGAGGGGTGCTCTCACTAATTATGTAGGTTACTCTAGATTACAAAATTTTTAATTTTTTTTTGCATAGTCAAGGAGAGAAATACACGATTCCAAAGAATGGCTGATAGCCCCTGAGATGGATGATTTTACTTACATGCAATGATGACTCCTACCTAGTATTACAGAGTGGGCAATTTTTTGCTGAAAATATAGAATTAGATAAATTTTGGAAAAGATCAGTCTGGTGTGATTCATACTCACCTCTTATAATTCACATTGAGATAAAGAGAACAGATTATACTTCTTTTGTATGACCATCGTGAACACAGTTTGCAGTGTTGATTTCTATACTTGTTTAGGTTATTTGTTTAGATTACTTTTCTCATTAACATTCAGTGTTTATAAAGACAGTAGCAGGTAATTTTTTTGCACTCTTCCATGTCTGAAATAGAGTATGAAAAATACTCCTTTCTGTTTTGTAATAGTTCAGAACACACATATAAAGTTCCAATACTCCATTTTCTTTGATCATAGCTTCAACAATCAAATTGCCTTATTAAATATTTCTTATAGTCGGTCTTAAAGTTTTGAAGGATTCTCAGCTGCATCTACTGTATCAGCACAGGGTAGAATAAATACATAAATATTTCTGAAAAAAAAGTAACACTAATCTTTCTGCAAAGTTATAAATCTACCTTCTGTACTTTGTCTGTCTTCTCTTATATGCAGCACCAAAAGTCAGCTTGTTAGGATCTAATGGCATATGAGAGTTTTCCTTTACAAGACTCTTTTTCAGTGTTTTCTCTCCATAGAGGAGACTGGCTTTTGATGACCTTCTGAACCAGCAATTCTGTTTTGTGAAGCAGAAAATTAAGTTTTCTCTTCTTTACTGTGAAGAAGTCAATGTGTGTCTCATATTCACGCTAGACTGTCCTGACATACAAGCAGCAGAAAATGTGAAAATAACGTGTCGAAGCAGCTAGGATAGCAGAACACAGTTTTCCAGCAGAATCTATATCAGATATGTCTCACAGGTTCTGATTCTTATTCATACTAAGATACCTTTAAATTGCTCTGGGAGTGCAAAGAGCTTTCCCATGGATGAAGGTGTAATTTATACTCTTTGCACTGCCAAAAGACCACAGTGTAAATAAGAATCAGATTCCATATCTATTGTCCCAAAACAATATGGTATCCAGAGTTCATCAAGGCATCTGAATTTTCAAGTAGGAAGAAAGAAATGTCTAGGATACTTTAGATAAGAAAACTAAACCAAAGTCTGATCCTGGACGTTACATGCACAGATGTTTTAAGAATAGCTGAAAAACAAGGCAGTGACAAAATTTGTCCCAAAATGTCAGGTTGTGTCTGATCACTGAAGCTGGTGGACAGATGTATGGAGTTCAGATGTTCACCAGGGTAACAGCTTACAAAGGCGTCCTGGCAGAAATGCCCAGCCCTTTGCTCCGAGATTCACACTCAGACAAAATACTTCATATTCAGAATCCTGACCACTGGAATTTTCAGGTTGTGCCACTCTGGATGATCCACCTAGCATTTTGTCCTAATGCTGTTGTTAGCGCTTCTCTATATCCTCAATCTGTATGGGCAGATTCAGGCTCATTTATTAAAAAAATACTTGATCAACTCACAGTGATATTCATGTGTAACAGACTTTCACGGGGTCCTTCCTACAGCTTTACTGCAAACCTGCCCAATAACATCATTTATTTCTCCTGCTGTACATTATTCAGCTCCTCCTGTAATTTAGGTTGGAATAGCAGGCAGACAATTGCGTACTGGACCTTGGAGTATGGACTTGCCAAGTGCCAAGTACACCAGCCGTCTGTCTCAAGTGGAAGACTTAGGGTTACCTGTAAAATTTAGTCAGTCCCCTAGTTTGCTTCTCAGTAAGTGGCACAGCCTTTCTTGTGTGTTACTTAGCTGAAGTAAATAAAAGATTAGGCTGAATTTTGACATAATATATATATTTGTACTTGCAGAAAATAGGGAAGTGAAAATAATACCTTTTTTTTTTCCCATCCTGAATAGAAATGGAAGAAAAGCTAATCAAATGAGTGGAAACGGCACAGAAGAGCACTACACTCATATTAGAGATAGATTGAATCTTGTTATTCATGCTCTGTTGTTGGCAGACGGCTTAATGTATTAAAGCAGACAAGAGAGCATTACAGACAGCATGGCATCGTAGCTGTACAAATGGAGACAGTTCAGGCAGTAGCTCAGTGCGGTCTGGGGAGTGACTGAGAGAGGAAAATGTCTCTGTCACACTCAGTTAGAAAAGTAGAAGCACAACAGACAGACAAAGTCCAGTGACAAGTATTGTCCCTGTAGATCAAGGATTAGATACCTTGCACAGTCCATACAGTACCTTTCAACCCCTTGGTTTACTGACTATATAGGTGATATGAGTTCTTTCTAATCTGACAGTCTTAAAGAGAGAACAGCTCTTTTAGCAAGCAAAGATCAAAAGGAGAAAGACCCTGAAACTAGGTGATTCCCTTCACTTCCTTCCTTCTTAGATAAATATAGGACTGACTGCTGCTTTCACCTCTAGGATTTCTATTTCAGTGCTTAAATAAAGGATGATTTCTTTCTGTGATGATTTTATTTCTGTGCATAACTGAACAGCAGAGCACCCTCCCTGGTCCTTTCAGCAAATTTTTGCTTATTTTCAGTACAAGTAGCATTTTTGGAATCTTATAGGTGCTAGGAAGAACAAGGGATTTATTTTTTTCTTTCCAAAATCTCAGAAAAGAATTTTTTCTTTCTGACAGTAAGGTTTACTCATATTCAGCAGTGATTTCCTCCTCTTTAGAGTTCAAGTAAATTAATAGGTTTGAGATGTCAGGGACAGTCTTTCAGGTATCTAAGGTCCAGTGATTATATTAATGGATTTTCAGTGAGCTGTGATCAGTTTTTGGTTCACTCTCGACATGAAGTGACTTTGGGCCAGCTAGTGATTCCTAGCACTCTGCCTAAAATGGAAGTGTTTCAGGCTACATGTTGCTGTGTAGCCGACAGCAAAGGGGCTACACAGGCATGAAACATGGAGTTTTATCTTAAAAGTTTTATTGATTAATTAATTTTATATGATTTGAAAATTTTCTTGATCTCAGAAAGCTTTGACCTAAATACTATTTAACCAAACGTCTCAGAAATTCTTTTTGTTCTTTTGTTCTTCAGAAGATCAGGGTTAATCGTTCATTCCAGCTTTACCATTTGCCCAGTTTCTTCCCATTTAAGCTTTCTACCTGCTCTTCTGGTTTCCAGGCGGTTCCAGGTAGGCTAACTACTGTTCTTTCATATGAATAGATAAGAAGGAAAAGAACATATTAATTGTTTATGTTGCTCTGCACAGCTGCCACCAAGTTATGAAGTCAAAGTACCACAGAGTTTCTTTAGGATTAACACAGAAATCCATTTTAATTTTTACTTTTTCTATAATTTTCTACCAAGTTTTATGAATGAGAATATGAAGGATCCAGAAGTCAGGCTTTAACTAGAAAACTCTCCTAGTGTTGCTCACTGGGTGGTCTCTTCAAGAACAAAGACACAGGACTTCCTTAACAGGTCATTCCAAGTAGCTGGACAAGCTCACAATCAGCAATGTTTTTCATGGGACACAAAACATCGAAAGCATTGGCACAATGATTTTTTTTTTTTCCAAGGCAATTTTGAATTTTTCTATTTTGTTTTCTGTTTGCCATGCAATTAATTGGTTAGCCCTCAGTTTATCATCTACTTCATTCACAAAAATACCAAATGTTACACTACTGGCACATAAACAAGATCTTAGTTGTCCCTAGCATCTAGATAACTGTTCTTCTTAAATTTATTGGCTTCTCTTAACAGCCTTCACATACCGTCCTGTGATTCTTCTTAATGTGGACAATTGAACTTTTCCACTATAAATTATCTTACTAGTGTTTAACTGTAATAGATAAATCATGTACTATTCCTACACTTCATACTGCAGCAAAACTTCAGGTACATTCACTAGGAACTTAGCTTGAATCACCAGTGTCCCAAATTATTTATTATTATTATTATTATTATTATTATTATTATTAAATTTCTTTAAGATATTAACAATCTGCTTTTTCTAATCTTAGTTCACTTTTTTCCTGTGTTGCAGTGCTCCTTCAATTCTAGCTTTGATGTTTCTCAACATTTTGTTAGTCAGCTATATTCTTGAAAGTATGGAACCTTTAACAAGTAGGTCACTTCCTCAGTATATTTAACAAGTAAATTAAAATCTCTTTCCAAATAGTAATTACTTTGAATTCCTGCCATCTCCCTCTGCTTCTTCTCCTTCCACAAAACAGGTCAGAGTTTCAGTCTTCTATTACAGTCTATTCTTCTGTAGTGCTCAGAATTTACTCTCCACTTTTAAGAGCTTTTCACTTGTTCTGGAGTCATCAGTGAATCATCAGTGTATGTGGGCCATTCACATCCCATTAAGCTTGTCAATCATTGTTTGCGTCTTACTTTTTGTCATCTTATGAAGGACTTCCGTCTAAAGATTTTAGATCATGATGTGCTGTTCTTAAGCTGAAATAACTTTTATGTGGCTTTCTTCTCTTGTTTGTATGGGCATAAAGCACTGTATATTGAATAAAGTTAATTTAATTATAGGGAGACCTTTAAAAATGAGCTTGGTTATAATATAACTTCATAGTGCTTAATTACAGTAGTTAACAGTTAAAGCAGCCCAGCAATGATAGGGTGAATACTACCTTTCATGGAGAAATACAGAGAACAAAATATTTTGCTATATACAGGCAGAAAAAATGAAATTTGTTTTTTAAGATGCCAACATATGGGATAAAAACATCTGGTAAAAACTAGTTGCAATGTCAAAATCAATTACTATTCACCTTTATCCTTTCCATTTGATTTGAATTGCTTTACAGAAGTTGATTTTATAGTTATATCACTTGTGCTACTTTATAATTCTCAAAAAGACCAAATGATTTTCCTAAGATCATATGTAAAAAACTGAGACAAGAGTCACAAATTATACATTGTATGCTGAACAAAAAGTATAGAGTGCAAAATCTTGCTAAAGAAAAAAGTATATCTAAAATGTGTGCATGTTAAAAATTATCCGTAAAATCTACCATAGGTCCAGTTATTTTTGTATAGCCCTATTAACTTGAAACTATGTGGATGTGGACAAAACACACACAAACATACATAAAGACACATTCATTCAAATGTCTTATTCTTTCAAAAATATTGTTGCAGAATAGGGTTAATAAAAATCGCAGGTTTGCTGCTGCATTGCCATGCTAGTACAGAAATCAATTTCTTTTGCTTTGAAGATGCCAAGTGCCTTCTGAATATGGTACTTAGTGATCCTACTAAAGACAGTGAAAACAATTGAAAGCGACATCAAGGAAAATGCATCTTTAGAAGAAAAATCAATGGTATTAATTCATTTCAATTTCTCATTTTACAAATTTCATTACATCCAATTCTATTATAAAAACCTGCTCTCTCTCCATATGGCAAATAATTGGAAGAAGGAAGTTCAACTAGGACTAATAATTTATCTGAGTCCTCAAATGTTTCAGTTTTCTTCAATAAAATATAACAAAATTATAGAAGATGGTATCAGACCAGATAAAGTCTTGAGCACAGAAGATTTATCCAAATAATTCACCCTTGCCTGTATTTTATATAAATTCATACTAAACTAATTTATCACCCTCAAAACCCAGCAATTTAAATGTTTGCAGGAGTTTATACAATTGTAATAGACTTACTGCCTAGCTCTTCGTAATCAGTGCCTGTTTGTATAGTGCATGCTACGCTACAGAAAGTCATCACTCATTAGGTTGCAAGACATGGCCTGCTGCTTGGGTGGTCCAGCAAAATATGAGTAAAATCGTCTCTATTTTGAAACAGAGTACATGAATACTTGCTTTGTTTTGTTGTAATGTGTTTAATGTGAATCCTCGTTATGTCTTTGTATATCCTTATATATTTTAGAAGGATTTTTTAACAAAAGATCTTGGGAAGTTTCCCTAGAACCCATCTCCATTTTGATGGAGAACAACAGGCAATGGCCCTCTTTTCCATGCCAGCTGTTTGTTGGAATTGCCCTATGGTGTTGCATATCCATTATGTTCCTTACCTACGTGGCTAAGAGAGAAACAAGTTTACTCTTCTGAGACACAGAAAGAATTAAAAAAATAAAATCTGACAGTCACTGTGCTGCTGGGAAAAGCCAGACTTCAGTGATCACAATATTGAAACCAGCATCCCTAAAACTTGGAGACAGCTACAGAATAAGCAGTGAAAGAGAGATGGCTGAGGTCTTTTTGGTACTTCATATCATCCTCCTTTTTTAATTTAATTCTCAGGAGACAGCTGATTTATTTGAGACCCTGTCGGACTGGCTTATGTAACAAGAAATTGCAGTTCAGTGGCCTCAGGAACCAATGAACAATTCCTATTTTTAAAGGAAGAAACTTGTATTTCATCTCTCTTCTGTCTAAAATTCTTGTTTTATGACATGTGGTTTGCCATCTGTTCCCAGAGCACACAAGCTTAAGGATAGGAGTTTTGAAAAAAAAACCCACTGTAACCTTTCTCTGAACAAGGAAATGCCATTGCTCTTGACAAATCACATCGTGTTTTGCAGAATCAGAGAGAGAAGCCTTTGGCCACTGCAATAACTTTGTTGACTTTGCAAGTATAGCCTACTCTGTTTGCAGTCTAAGTTTTTGAGTTTTTTTTAAGCTCCTCTGTGTATGCTGCATTAATTCTTTAGTATTTCACTACTAGTCCATCCGTTATCCTCCCTTTAGATACCAGAATCTTTGGGCATTACAGCAGGTAATTAACACAGCTTGCTAAAACAGCTTGCCACTTCAGTGAAAAAAGAAAGCTGGAATCTTATGGCCAGGGAGGAAGTATTGTGAATGATTAAAATTAAGCTGAGGCTGTGGTAGAAGCTGGTCAAAGGATCTTTTGTTTATTTATGGACATCTGTAATGGGGAAAAAAAAAAATGTGTTGAAAATAGATGGAGAGCTTCTATCTATCTGCTTCTGGCAGATTAAAAAAGCAGGAGGGCATGGGCAGGGCAGGAAAATATGGGTTCGACAGGAGAAAGAGCTTTCGCTCCAGAGGGAGGGACAGGATTCATGTAAATATTGGACTTGTATGAATAACTTCATTATTAAAACCTCTGCAAAGGGATCTGAGTGCTGTCCCAGCCCATCTGCTTCCAGCAGGTTGGCCCGTTGGAGTGTTTGTTATCCGGCACTTACGGCTGTGTCAGAGTCCTAATACTGCCCTTCTTGTCAGAGAACAAGCAGTGTGACCTCTGAACCCTATCTCTGGAGAGCAACACAATGCAAATGAAAAGTGAACTTAGGAAGGTGTTTGGTAGTTACTTTCAAAATCCTTCCTGTGTACTGATAATTGGTAGCTGCAAAGTCCTAGGTACAAGGTGGGCATGTGTAGGAATTCCATACAAAGAAATTCCAGAGGGCTTTCTGGAAAAAAACATCACTTTTTTTCCTAAACGTTGACTTTACATGGAATTATAAACCACAAGCTTTCCATATTATGTAAAGCTCACTTTCCCTCCTGCACTCCTTTTTTTCCCCTAGGCTTAGAAATGAGAAGTGAGTTCCCTCTAGCAAAAATGTTCTCAGGAGTACCCAGCAGCAGCACAGAGGAGACCAGGGATCACTGCTGGCACCCACACACGGCTGCTGGGGGATGCGTGAGCTTCCCTAAGTGTTGTCCCAGACCACAGACCTCACAGGTAGAGTTAAGGCTGCTGAAGAGCTCCGTGACTGAGCAGAGGGAGCACAGCAAGCAGCGAAAACTCAAGGAGACCATCATGAGCAAAGTAGTGGGAGTATGAAGGTGAGACCAGGTGGCACACCAGCAGGAATTAGAGGTGCTTGAATGAGGGGGAGATAAGATTTTCACCCTTAAAGCTTTGCATTCCCTAGACACCAGGCTCCAAGGTGGTATAAGAGAGTCCAGTTTGTGACTAGATTTCAAAAAAATATCAGATTTCTGTTTCGATCGCAAATGAAACCCATTATATTGTAAACCTGTATCTAGTAATACCCAGTGATCGGCAGTGTCTCACGTACGAGCTAAAAAAGCAAAAAACAAACTCCTGTGACAACAAGATTGAAAACAGAACATTTTAGCAGTTTTGAGCCTTGAATTTTATTCCAATAACGGAGGATTATTATTCATTTTCAGCCAAGATTGTGGATTTAATTCCCAGTAGCTGTTTCAGACGAGATCTCTCAGATCCATACACGTGCTGAAATGTTAGTCCATTTGTACATGCTACATTCCTTCCAGAGCCCTGAGAACAAGAGGTTCTTCTAGGAGGAAAATAAGGAATAATAGAGCATAGGATACTGGGGGAAGTGAAGCATCTTGGTCGTTCTTGTGAACCTAAGACCTATTTGACTTGAAATTACATCAGCTTGCATAATGTTTGCTGTAGACAAAGGTGATTTCAGTTGAAAACAGAGCTCATTCTTAGCCAAGAAGTTGTCTTGTTTCACTTTTCTTGTATTTTACCAAATATCCTATTCAAACTCTTCAGTTGCTTGTAGATATATTTATTCTGTGCTCCGTTTTTAATTGGTGGAGGGGGCAACTGGTTCCAGTTTACTTTCTGACTGACTAGAAGCAGCTGCTATACTTTTGCCATAAACTGCAGTTAACATTTATTTTTGTCAGACTATTTCAGAAGCAAAAAAAAAGGAGGCTCAATATGAAATGCTCCACTTTACTAAGGTTAAAAATGCCTGTTTTTCCATTAGCACTGGTTATGGATTCTAAAAACTTTAGTTTATATGTAGCTAAATATTATGTAAATACATAAATATATTTATATACAATATGTAAAATAATCACACTATATTTTGTTAATGTATTATAATAACCATTAATAATATGATATATATTCTGCTATTTATAAAACACATAGTAATTAAGTAAGTTATATCATTATATAATAGGTAAGTAATGTTGAAAGAGTAATTTTTCTGTCAGGCAGGGCAAAGATCAGCTAAGCATTAAGGCAATGAGGTTAGGGGCAAATGGTTTGCAGTGTGTGCATGTGGTCTTCCTCTACTTGTGTTTACATTATTTCTGTATGAAATTCGTGGTACATGTACAGACCATATGTCAAGTATCAGAGCTTCCCTGTAAGGTGAAATGTGCCATTAGAGCGCTTTCTCAGGAGTGAAATCTCAGTTGTAAGCTACTACTTTATTTTCACATTTACAATTTCTGTCATAATCCATATGGCTTTTGGTTAATAAATACTTCTCTTAGTGACCATACCTTGCTGATTCCTTAGTTTGTCACTAAATGTGCCAGCAGCACGGCTTTGGTTGATTCAACAAAGCACTTACATACAACCCTAAGTCCAAGTTTGCTGTACAGATCATTGAATCACAGGCTTAAACATATTTTTTGCAATGCTAGCAGACCCACAAGACTTCTTTTCAGTGGGAATCATTGCTTATGCCCACTGCAATAAAATGTGATGAGGCATGTTAGATCAGTGTGTGTTAGAGGGTAAAGCATTTCACTATTACTCTGACCAAACAGTAATAGCTGTCAATTCAGTAGCTGTACTAAAGACTGCCTTAAAAAAAAAGTATTTCAACCAAAGTTTTACACACACTCTCAGTATGTTACCCAACATTTGCATGTGATAAGGGATACTACATCAGAAATGAATAATTCTAGTTTTCATTACAACAAACTACATGAACCTGTCAAAAAGTATCAAACCAATAAGGAAGTGAAAACTCTGGCATATGCTATCTAATTACTTGTCATGATGCCTGTCTGTATCCATTGTCTAGACAGCATACTGTATGTTCCTTTTGAGTCCTTATTAGGGTTTTTTTATATAGAAGTAAAAAACCAAATGGTAATAGGATTTAATTACTTTTCCAAAGAAATACTAAATTGTAGTCTTTAAGTTTCTGGTAGCTTTTCCAGTCCTCCTGTGAAATAAATTTTGGAATCTTTGAATACACGGTGGCAAATTCTGTGTCAAAGTGTGGATCTTATAGCTGGATGTACTTGGATAACTGTTCTTTAGATGATGGCTTGCTTAAGGAAAAGAACAATGCAGTAGCAGGGTGCAAATTTTCTGGATGAAGAATTAAGATATGGCCAGAAAAGAAGCTTTTTTTAAAAAAAAAATCTCTTGAAAATGTTTCCATTTAAAATATGGATGAACGTGATTTTGTTAATAAAAAAGACACACTGCGTTGAGTAGCCAATCAAAATGAATTCACAGAAGTCCCTTCCTAGAATGACATGCAACTCTTAATGTGTAAGCAACTGTTTGGGGATGCAGTCCATGTAATTTATACCTTAAGCAAGAACATGGGAAAGAGCTGCTCACTTTCTCTTCTTTGATACCTTGAAAATAATCATAGTACGTGAATTTATTTAGCACATTCAGACTCTTAGAATTCACTTAATAACAAATGAAATAAATGTACAGCTGCTTCGAAGCTGAAGTATTATGTTTGCAAAAAAAAATATTGTAAGGACTTTGATACTTAGGGACAATTTTCTTAGTATTTCCTCTTTTTCTGCATGTTTTCTGATCTGTTATATACTGCCATTAATACTTTTAGGACACGATGGGACGGTTTGTTTGTGCTTGTATTTTGCTTACACTGGACTCGTATTATTGGCTGTCAGCTTTGGTCCTCAGCTGTTGGTGATGCAGAAAATTAATGGAGTCTTCAGCCCAGGAATTATCATAATAGAGTGCTTGAGGTTGTGCCAACACCACCCAGGACTCAATAGCCCTTACTACCACTAAGCTGTTTGCCCTTTGGATGGCTGTATTAATAACCTTCACATTTTGTATTTTGGTATTGTAAAGTTGGCCCTGCCATGCCTAAATAAAGACAAAGTGTTTGAAATGCAGCGAGAGGAAAGGACAAGGAAGACATATTTTCTTTTGAGGAGCATATCTCTTTACTGGCAGCATGCTTTCTACCTGTTCAAAAGCAAACTTCAGTGTGACCGATCGGCTTAGCCAGCCTGAATGAGGGACAGCATTTTTAGAGAGATGCTATAGAAGAAGAACTACAGTAACTACTGTCAAGGGGATATTTTACCTCTGAACTCAAAATAGCTGTGCTGATTTAGACTGGCTGCTGAGCTGGCCATGCACTATTGCTTGGTTTTTTGTTGTAGTATTTTAAGAAGATGAAGTGAAACAGTATCTTGGGAGATGGTGGTGGAGGTGCTGAAAATACGTGTGCTGTCCTTTTGTTTCAAAAAGTTGCATTGTCCTGGGGAGAAGAGAGGCAGATAACACTGAGGGAGAGCATAGATACCCAAATGATATGAAAATAGGATAGATGAAAATTAATAGGTGGATCAGAAGGGAATAGGAGGGGTGGGTTATTTGGTCACTACAGACAAACTAGGAAATTGTGGACAAGGAATTCAGTGGTTCCTCTCCTCCTTTCTTGGCTAACCTTGCAGACAAGCACCTCTGTGGAGCCATTGAGGACCCACTGACAATTAAATTCCTGAACATCATATGAGCTGTGGCTCCTCTGAAGGACTCAGAGTCTGCACAGTGCTGTTACAGTGTGTAATGAACAATATTAAAAGATGTTGGTCCCAGCAAGCCTATTCTTACATCTGACAGTAAAGAGCAAATACAGAAGGCTGTGAAATCAGTGGAGGACCTCAGGGGCTGGTGCTTAACTAGGTAACCTGCCATGACAGCTGGAATGTGTGACTAGGTACCATCTACATACAACATTGCATCTGTAGTGCTGTTCCCTTTCCTCTAGGAGGAGGCTTAGTTATGACTGTGTAACAGTTGGTACAGAGCAGAGGGATCTGATACGAGCCGCACAACGTTGCTTCATACAAAATAATGCATACGAAAAATGCAAGTAGCAGTAGGAATAGTTTGCTGCCTGCTTCTCTTGGTTGCTGCAAATCCAAGCTCTGAGAGACATCACTGAGAATAAGGGCTTTGCAGCTTGCTGGGTGAGATCCTTAATATCTCAAATAATAATAAAAAAAGAAGTAATATGAAACAATTAATCGGTGCAACTTACTGTTAGGAAGGCTTCCAGTATGGGCATCTCTTGCTGTAAACTAACAGCGGGGTGAATAATGCAAAATTTTTACTTAGATAATCTGCAATTAGGATCAAGTTTAGGGCAGAGAAAACAGAAGGCTAGATTGGCTTCATAGAGAAAGTAGAAAGTGTAAAAGAGCCTCTCAACATTTTTCCCTTGATATTTGTAAAGCCTTGACTCCAGGGACATTCTGCTTTGCTGTAGAAAGCCTTCCTTTAAATGATGGTCCAAAGAAGCCAAAATAAACACAAAAAAGTTAGTTTTCTTCCTTTCTCCCATCCCCTTACCCATGCTGGCTATTTGGGCAAACAGAGCATGGTGCTCTGCTCTGTATTTTGCAAGCGTGGGAGCAGTTTCCTATTGCATTTCCATCTAATAAGAGAGCTCTGGGAATTGAGCAGACAAAATGCCTCCTAGCAGGCTTCCTGGAGCAGTTAGGACTGGCTCCCTCAGCATCCTGTCCCCCTGCCTCCCTGAACAAGCTGTGCCAAAAAGGCACAGTCTGCCCCATGGCTAATGAGCTACATGACTGTTTTCAGCTGCCGTTAAATCATTTGCTGTCTTCTATAAAAATAATAGAAGTACAGCAGATAAGTCAATGGCTCTACAATGGCCAGGCTGATAGAAGACAGAGCACCTAGAGGAAACATCAGCCTGTGTGACGAGGCGTCTCTGTAGGCTCCAGCTTGCTAAAATGCAGTCATTTTCACCATCAGGAAGTAGAACATGAATATTTCCTATCCTGCAAAAAGCTTCTTAAAAATAAAATTGCTAGATCCATCTTCTGCACTGCAAGATTTCATCTTAACTGTGTCTTGTAATTTGGAGTCAAAAAACAGACTAATTAGGCTTTCAGTTCCTTTGACCGCAGCAGCAAGTTTCTCCTGTTGATAAGAGACAAGAGGGTCTTTGAAGCATTTCCTGGTTTGTTTTTACCTAACACTTAAGCCATTTCTGCTTTAGATATATATTTTATTCTCTTTATCCCAAGAAAGTTTCCACAGAGTTGCATTTTATTGACAAGTGGTATTTTATATTGCAGCAATACCAACTGAGTGTATAACACAAAATCTGTAAGATTTTTTCATTAACAGTGCTAGTGCATTTTCTTCACTTCAAGAAGTGCTTCTGAAAAAAAAAATACCCAAGCCCACTAGCCAACTTAGGAGAGAGTAAACCAATACTAATGATCTCCCAGGGAAAACAAAATGAAGTGTATAGTATCATCTACTTGATTTTTAATTATTATGTAATTACTCTACTAATATGCTCTTAAATTGTACTCTATTGGACTATTTCAGATAACTGCTTTTGTTATGTTATTTTTTTTTTTCTTCCCAGCACCCCAGTGGTTTTAGTGGGTTATTGGAGAGGAAGCAGTTTATTAATAGCTGTGTATAAACCTGTGTAATATAACCTGTGTTAATTACCTGTGTTATAGGCAAAATTCAATGGGATGTAGAGGAAAGGCTGTGGAATAAGGATGGAGGTGGGAACACAGAAGATTGTTGGGGAGAGTCACTTGTGCCTCAAGTGACCACCAAGAGCCACTGGCAAAGACAGGGAGAGAGAGAGAGAGAGAGAGAGAGAGGTGAATATTGCTTTTCAATGCTGTTGGGATTTGGGACATTGCCACGCTGTGAGGAAGAAAGCAGGCACCATTCACTTTCTGAATCCAACATGCTCGTCTCAGGTACCAGAGCAAGGTGTCCAGCACCTTGGAAAAAGACATTGGTACATCAATGCAGAGGGTTACCACATCTGTTCCCCACCCTCCTCTTACACTCCCCTCAAAAAAAAAAAAAAAAATCCCAATTAGTTATGATGTTAGAATAGTTTTTACTATGCAGAAGAGCAGGGCTCCAGGAGTGGGCAGTGGTAGAGACGTGGTTTTATACTTTCCTGAGTGTCCAAGACCTGAGAGGACTTTAGTTACTTAGTAGGAATGGCTCACTAAGTCAAGGCAATAATGGATTAATTGGAACAAAATGCAAGCTACGCTAGCACAATCTGCAGTGATAGAAACTGCTGTCTACAAATTAGAATAGCTAAGTACCACAGAATCAACAGCGAGAGCAGAGTGACACAACCGAGGTGTTTATTAAAAAAAAATTAAAATCAACAGCTTTCATGGAAAGGTCTTGAATGTACTAAAGTGCTTCAACAATATTAAATACAATCTCATTTTTTAGTACTCGTCTGATTTTTTTTAAATAAAATTCCCTTCAATTGTCCATCATACTTTGCTTCATAATGTGGTAAATGTGGAGAGGACAAGGCAAGCTAATGAAATAATCTGAGCTGCAGAGCTGAGAAGGCCTTGCAAAGCTGGAGCTAAGTGCGTAGTTTTCAAGGGATGTGCTGATACATCATGCACACACAGAGTCAAAGCAACAACTAAGTGAAAAAAAATTATGCTCCAAAAACTGGGGCTAGGAAGGGATGGGTAGATTGTAGGATGAATCAAGTAGCTGCTTTTGAATAAAACTCAGCTGCACAACCTCCTTCAGCATTATCAACGGTGGCATAAAAATGGTTGTTCCCTACTTCACAGACCTGCTGAGGGGGCTAATGAGCTAATTCACTGGGCTTTTTAAGTCTCCAGGACTTATTTCTTATCCCTCTGCCTCCACAGGCAGAAATAAACTTCATCTTGTTATATTTTCATTTGGGTTTGAACTTTAGCCAAGAAAAAGAAGTCTAGCTATAATTAACTCATCGTTCTTTGGGCTCTTTTCAAAAACCAGCCATGGGTTTTGATTTGCTTGTTCATTTAGAGGTTGGTTTTGCCTAATAAATTCCTGTGTAATAGGAATAGTACTTGAAGTTGATATCAAACTGACTATCGAGCATGGACAGAATAAGAGAGTAGTGACTAGGATTGCAGAAGGAACACTATATTAAGCAATAAACCGTGCTTTAGTGATACTAATGCTAGAAAAACTTTCAATTAAAACAGACTAATAGAGTACACTTAGTGTGCCAGAAGGCTGGCACTGCTATAAGCAAACCTGACAGGTTTCTGAATGGGGTATTCCCTAGTGATAGAGACCAATAAGAAAACACATTTAAAAGACAAAACAACAAAAAAAGAAAAAACACACTAAAAGATGTCTTCTCAGTGGAGTACATGGTTTTTATTAATAATGTGATAACTAGACATTAGTTACAAACATTTGAAATAAAGGTGACCTATATCAAAGCTGTAATTTGGAGACATGAGGTTTTACTAAAGTAATACTTCCCCAAAACAAGGTTGTGTCAACTTATAGCTTGCTGAGGAAGCAGGCAGTCTAAGGGGATGGGCCAGAACATGAAATACTACATAGAGATTTTGGCTTTAAGGTGTGATCATGATGTACACTCTCCTGATCTCTGTACCACACAGAATCTTTATCTCAGCTCGGCTTCATCTGCCAGCAGACCTACTGAAAAGTAGGTTATACGACCTATTCTGTATCACCTCTGCCTACTCCACTTAACTGCTATCTACTTCCCACTCTGTAGCCCTAAGAGGACAGCAAAGACCTATACATGTTCCTGAGATCTCGATGCAAACATGCTGGAAGGAATTTAGGTTAGAAAGAAGCAACTTTTCTTCTAAACTTCTTCTTTTGTTTCATTTAACAGATGATAGTAAAATTATTGAAGGTGGAATAGTACTCACAAACTGATCTCAGAGTAATGATATATTTCATATTTGTTCTTTTGTGCAGTGATTAGAAAAGTTCTTTATTGTTGGTATCTGATTTATCTGGACTTCAACTGTAACAGTCAGCAGATTTTCTGAACTCACAGAATAGAGCAGGGAACAGAACACAGATTAATGTTAATGTTTCAAAAGGCTTTTAAAGAGCTATTATTACTGCTTTGTTGCAGTCAGTGCTTTTTTATTACATTATTATAGCCATGTTGTTAAAACACTTTTTGAGTTTCATCAAACACTTTCAAACTTACATTTCCAAGGCTGGGCCTTGGATGATGGAAGATCTTTAAATCTTTCTATCTAGATACAGGTTAAGGGCCCAGACTCCCAGCTAGCGTCAAGATTTGATGATGCTGATAAAGGATCTGACCCAAGAAACACAATGTTTAAAAAGCTCTGTGTCATAAAATACATGCAGTTTAGTATTGGCCACATTCATTCCTGGTGAAGGAATGCCTAAGCCTAGTGAGTACAGTATGACTTTGGGCAGGTTGGCACGTTACATCCCCCTTTCCAAGTACAACACAGTCCCATAACGTATGACTCAAAGCGCTTTGCTGAAAACGTGACAGTATAAAGACATGATAAGTTTTTCAGTGAAAGAAAATGGGTGTTTCTTTTCAACTGTGTGCTCCTAATTAATCCAACAGCATTTTCAAATAATTTAAGCAAGCATTATCTTACAGATTTAGAGAAAAGCAAAACATCAACGTACACAATTATTAAATAAGTAGATTAAGAAATGAAAAAACATCAATTAAGATAGGAAAACAAAAAGTGGCAGAATATTAGACTATTTCTCTGCCTCTAAATTCACTCATGACTTGAACAGGATGGATTCTCTTCTTTGCAGAACCTTTTCTGACAGCCGCGTAGATTTCTTCTGGCTTCTCTCTTTTAATTAGGGGCTTCTTCTCTGGAGCCTTCATCCTCCACATCACAACAGGATGTCGTGGGCCAGAAGGACTCTGAATCTTGATAATCTTTGTGGATGCAATGTAAGACATCTTCACTGTCTGCACCACAGCATTCATTAAATTTTTGGCAGCCTGAATTAGTGAAGTGACGCTATCCAGCTGTAATAAGAAAGAGAAATATTAGCCTAGGAAGCCAGTCTGCTTTTAATCACAATATACCGAGGAATAAACATCAGTTAAAAAGTAAGACTAACATACCAAACCCCAATTTCTTTGTTTTCCCTTAATGTGTTTGATCATGTTTCACAGCTCAGAGTTAAAGTAATGTACTGAAATTCATGCTGATGGAATATAAATGTTTATGTAGATAATGTTTACTGTTTTTTAAACATGAATTCATGATGCTTGTCTGCAGGGTATCATTGTAATTGCTATTGTTGGCTAATGAAACAAATTCAAAGAAGAGTTATGAAAATGTAACTCGTTGCTTCCTTTATATCGGCACTAGGCAAAGTCTCCAGCTGCTCCTGTCGTGTTCCAGGCTCCCACACACACTCCTGAGCAATGTCGGGAACTGTGAAGTGGCTGGCTTTGTCAGAGCTGCTGAAATAGTCTCAGCAGCCCAGATTTTTAAGGGTAACAAAGAGCAGGATAGTACACAGAAATTGCAGTGACTGAGTGGCTTCTCAAACTGCTTAAGCAGTGCCAGCCTAAGAGGCAGAATGCGTAACGAACTAATTCGTATCACCTACTACCATGTTCAACAGCACACTACGCAGGCATACAGGCACTAAAACAAAGGCATTTTCCACTGATACATATGGAAATAGGAAACAGTGCATTTATTTCTATCTTAAAATCTGCTAACTAGAACAAAAATGACAGCTTGAACAAGCAAGTTGGCTCTGCCGTACTGCTCTGTGGTGTAACACAAGCAAACTACTGGTTGCACTGTTCCCCTTGTACATTTGATGAACTGCAGGCTGCACAGTGTCTACAGGCTGACAGCAGAGAGTGCTGGGGACACGCCACTCTCTTAGTCACCTCCTCAGCCCCAAGGACTCCGACACCTAGCGGTGTTGCACTGTGCAAAAACTAATGTGATCCTATGCCGTGTGTTGAGTAGAAGCATTTTAGTTTGTGTTAAAACCTTCCCCTGCATTGAATCTTACTCTCAAACTCTAGCTGCAAATCTAGCCCAACACGCTCCAGAAGGAGATTTCAAGCAGGCTGTTTGCAGAACCATTACTACTCTGATGGGGAGAGCTATAATCTCAGGGTCCGTGGCTTGAAAAACCAAGAAAAAGAACGGGTATTTGACAAAAGGCCAATTCTGGCAAAAGAACTGATGCCTGCAGTCAGCATTTACCTCAGTCCTTGGAAATGAGAAAACACAGACCGATAAGGCTTAGACTCATCCTTTCAGAAGTAGTAGGGACAACAAACACACCAAAGGAACTAATGTTAGGCATTGTATTCCATCCTGGGCACTTCAGAAGGCATCACCACACATATAGTGCACTCCAACAGGAAAAAAAAATGTTCTATTTTAGGTGAAAAATTTACTATTTTATTTTTGGTCACATAGGAAGGGTTTTTGGACAGGGTCACTTAGCAGCTGAATGATGCCCTATTTTTTTTTTGAGCACAGTGCTTTTTGTACCATTAAATTTCTTCTGGATTTACTTGCTTGAAATAAGAAGTTGTTTTGCCCCTTGAACTTAAAGAACCTTTGCTGTTGTCACAGTGCACCGAAGCACTGCTAGGAACACATATAGGGCGTAAGTCATCTTCTTTGTGACCTAAATGAGTGGCTTTTTATTGTCAGAAAAGACATCACAGTCCTACTTAATTAGAATGTTGACAATTTCAATTTGGAAATTAATCTCAAGTCTGAATAAGCTAAAGAAGCCCTGATTTATGTATTTATTATTTATTTTAATATTATTTAATTAATAGTATCTACCACCTATCGTTATTATTTATTTATAAATATTTGTTATTATAAATATTAAATGAATAAATTTTACCTTTGCCACCTACTATTTTATGACATCCCCCCCAAAAGAGAAGAGTGTTAAAACTGTGCCAGGATGAGAATAGCATTGGTTTTATGGCTGTATATCAACTTCAAATGTGAGACGGTCTGCTTTCTAGAGAGTGTGTATGCATACACACGTATAACAGTGTGTGCACTCATGCTTACGTACTCAAAGCACACTGTTCAGGAATATTTGCGGCTTGCATATACGCTAACACAGAGGAAACCCACTATGATTATTTAGATGTAAAAATAGTAGGATTACTCTATAAAGCTGGAAAGCCTGCATTTCAACTTGTAAACATCCCCTGTTGAAACATTTCTTTGTCTTTTTTAAAAGCAAATAAGTCAGTTCTCTACAAGGGCCATTGGTTTTAGTGGGAGAATGGTTGTGGGCTTTGTCTCCCGGTCTTACAACAGTGTCTTTTGCAATATGCAGATTTGCAAACTGAGGTGTTAGGAAAGGTTCAAGGTCTTCTCCCCTTTGCCGCATTAAATAAATTGATCAGATGAGAAGAGTGTGTTATTGTCTACCTACATGTTGGTTGTGTAATACTTTATACACATAAATGCAAAAGCAAATAAGGCAATCAGAAAAATAATGCAGCCAAGGGACTAGTTTTAATTACATTTTGGAAGTGACTCTGAACTGGCAGAAAAAAACTTCCTCCAGTTAATATAACATTTACTTCTCTCCTGAAGTGCAAAAACCCCTTTCCCAATTCCTCCCTACTCGCCCCCCAGAAGATAAAATACTCTGAGGACTAGTTGAACCCACACACGTCTGACAGCAAACTAAAATTATCTCTGTACTCCAGAAAAAGGTATGAAATTTACCAAAGGGCCTCTGAAGTTCCTTCCTTTCGCTGTGCAGTAACACCACTGTGATGCTGCTGTGTGCTAGAGGAGGCAAAAGAAAAGATCGTTTTGTTTCTATGGCAGAAGGTGCATGGGCTTAAGGAGCAAGTTTTTTCCTGAAGTTTGTCAGTGATTTCAGTGTCCATAATCCTTCTGCTTTTTTAAGTATCCTGGTATTTAGAGCCATGCTCAGAGGATGGCAGGCAGGGCAGCCGGCTGCGCCGGGCTGTCAGCAGCAGGTCCAGTGACCGCTGTGCTGGGAGCAGGGGAAAACCAGATCTGTTTGCATGGAAAGGAAAAGGCTTCCAGAAGAAATTTCTAGCAGTATCCAAGCAAGATCCTTGGTTTCCCAAAACTTCATCCAGTTTTTATTGTGTCTCTAGTTTATACTGTGATATATGAATAATGAAGTGGAATGCTTTCAGGGGATGGTTACAACTTACTTGCCTTTCCTCTCTTGTGGACTGAACTATTAGTTATCACCTCATTCTGGCATCTGTAGCTCCTTTCACAAAATGGCCATGGCTATGAAACAGTCCACAGCTCCTTCACCACACCATTGTGATCAAGACAACCATATTTGCTTAAACTATAATAATATATATAGTATAAATGAACAATAAATAAACTTTATGGGCCACCAGTTTTGATGAGGTTGTAATTACAAACCAATACGTGACGTGTTAGCCTCATAGTTTGACACAAGGTCTGGGGAGCAATTACCCATCAACTCCGGCATCGTAAATGCTAAAAACCCGACGGTTGAATTATAAAGCCAATTGTACAGCTGTTCCAAACTGGAGTGGCTGAATTCCACGGCCCCACTGAATCTTTGCCATGTTAATTAAGTTCTACAGAAGAGGCCCTGAAATACAAACAGCCCTGCAGAAAAAGATATCTAAACCAAAAAATATGAAAAAAGTGTTGCTGTGTGCTGAAAAGCAGACGACCTATCCACCACTAGGACTGTTTAAATGAGGGGGTTTGCTGCATTTACCATAGAGGCGGGGGGGTGGGTAGGTGTTGTGTGTCAGGAAGGGCAGCACTCGCCATTAATTTTACTTTGCTCGAGGCATCTCTGCATAGGCAATGAAATATAGGAAGACTTTTTAAAGCTGCCCTTTGGGCTATATCCATTATACATGTTATCTGCAGTCTTTTACTGTCCACATTCCCCCTCAGTTTTCTGGGTGTATCCCACATTAGTGTTACTTCTATATAGAAAATATGGATATTAGGGCAGTGGGATATTAACTGCATTTAAAATTTTTGGAGAAGCTTTTAGAAGATGTTCTTGGAAATGTACTACAGATAGTAAGAATTAGGCCATACATTTTATTTTTTGTCTCTCTAGAGCAGCTGTTTTTATACTTCAATGCCAGTAACATTATAGAGTTTGGTGTGAATCTTTTGTTCTTCTATAAATCTAACGTACTGAAGGACTGTCTCCACATGGATGCTTTTATCTCAGATATTCAGCAGGCTCTTCAAGGTCTCATAACGTACCTAGGAAAACTGATGAAATGAAACTTGGCATAAATGAAAGATTGATAAAATATTCATTGAGCGTTTAAGTTCTTATCATTTAGATAGATGTAACTGCAAAGTCTTCAATGTATAGCAAGTGGTATATTTAGATTCACCAGCCAAACATCAACCAAACCCAAACTAAAATCTGTTTTATTTTTGTGTGACTTCCCCTTTTCCTCTTTTGGTACTTTCCAAACAAAATAGTCCAGCCTCCACATTTCACAGGTCTCACTGTGTCAGTCAAGACAGTTATTCATTAAAGGATTTAGGAAAAGCATCCCTTGCCATATCTTTCCTCATTTAAATATGTCATCTCTCGTGAGCATTGTTTCCATTGCAAAAGGAATAAAGAATGGTTCTGTAACCACTGTAACTTCATATTGTGGTGAAACACAGAAGATATAGACCTGAAGATAGTAATTAAAAAAAAAAAAAAAAAGGCACCTAAATCCCACTGCAACAAAAATCAGACTGGCAGAGCTTATTCTGAAATCAACTCTCTCTCATCTCCAGCGCTTACATTCCTCTTCTGTAATGAGTCCTGTGTGCAAGCAAGCAAACTCTCTATTGAACAACAAAGCTGGAGAAAAGGGACATCAGAAAAAAATGAATTTTGAAACTTTATTTTCAATTTGTTTGCATACATTATATTTTTCAGATTTTTTAAAATAAATTCATGTCTTGGCAGTAGTAGCAATGTGTTACTATAAGAAGTTTAACACAATACTTAAAGATAAGAAGGTTAAATGATATGATCAGTTATTTTTACTTAGTATTCAGAATGATTAAGAAAATCATGACTTGGAATTTAAAGAAACTCTGTCAAAGTATTTTCTGTTCAGGTACTAAGAAATGCCTGCTTTGTCATATGTCATTAGCAGTTGTTTCTGCAGCACTTAAAGACATAGAGAACTTCACAAAGTATGTACATAAGTCCATGTCTTTGTGTAGATTTGCAGACACTGTCTCTTTGACATAAAGAAGTGGAAGGCAATTGCCTCCTGGAATAAAGATGTGAGAGACTATAGAAAACAATACTACCAAAAAATTTCTTGGTATGTAACGTGCAAGTCTGCTAGAATCCCAGTTGTTATACTTTGGATTGTTCTGCTCTGAGCGTCACTTTTTTTTTTGTAGGAAACTGAAGTTTTACCATTTAAGCACAGATTTATCAATTGGCTATTTAAAATCTCCCAAGACCTCTTTATAATTTGACGAGACTTTCATTTTTGAATGTGGTGAAAACTAAGTATTGAATATCAAACACATAGTTCTTTAATCAGTGTTTTAAATCTGAATTTAAAATTGTTCTGGAGACAACATCAGTTATTAAAAATTTATCTTACTTGAATTGGTTTAAATACATTCCTAGAAGTAAATTTCTTTGCTACACTGTATTGAGAGACTAAGACTAAGCTTTTATTTCTTTGACAACTACTTCTGAAAATAATATGAATTCTATATTCCTATGAAGAGTAGTGCTGCAGTTAAGGTAAGGAGTATTTATTATATTTTGCTTTTCATTTTCTTCCCACCTTTTTACTATGCATAAAAATTAACTGTTGTGAATTATTTTATAGTTCTTTCACTAAGGTTGCTATAAAAATTAAAGTTATTTAATCTTTTGAGATTAAAAGTAGCAGAAGAATCCAAACAGGTGAATTATTAAGAGTGAAATCCTGACTGTTGAAGTCTTTGGAGTTTTTCTTGGCCAGGGACAGAATTTTAACACTAATTACTTTTCTGAGTTGAGGATGTTTACATTTCCACGTTTTTTCTCCACACAGAATAGTGATAATTTCATTTTAATGAAATTACTAGATCTTTGTGTAACAGTGAATCTAGAAGAGGGATGTTTAAAAAAAGCACAGGAAAAGTTCAAGGGTTGGAAGCACTTCATTAACCACCAGGTTTCTTCACATAACTGTCCAATGCTAATAAAACCTGTTGTGGAATCAATCCTAGTACAGATTATATATTAAATTAACCAAAGGCAGACTGGCCATTGAAATTCTTTTTTCCCCATTACTGAAAACCATTCCCTATGTTTTTTGCCCACCTGTGCTTTGTCATGCTCTCCCTTCAGGGTATTAGGGAGATTTCATCCCAATTTGTGGAACTGGCCTCGGGAAATCTGCCTCCCCATTTGGGTGAGTAATCTGGGGTGTTTATTTTCAAGGAGCTGAGTTTTCCTAAAAATGTGGCTATTCTGTTGGTTATCTGTATCTCTCTGTCTAGTAGCTACATCAGACATCCCAAGGTTAAGGACCTTGTTCTGTGTTTTACCTGGTTTTCAGGTGGGGAAATTGAATCTAGTGAACTAATAACTAACCAATTACCAGAATGTGCGCTAGGCTATGTAAGATTCAAAGAACTGAAATTGAATCCTATAATTAGACCAGGCTCTGTAGCCAAGTTAAACGATAAACAACTTACATAAGTACTGTAAACCTGTTTCCCTGAAACACCAGAATGGAATATACGCTTAGACTGGCAGTTAGCTCAGTGCCTCCCAAGTACTGCTGCTTTCACTTGCAGAAGGTTTTTAAAAAAAGGAAACTATTTTTTAATAAACAGGTCCTTGAGAAAAGGGCAATAATGGTTTAATATAAATACTTTCCTTGCTGTTTCCATCAGTTGCTTTATTTGTGAAGAAATAAGTGCTTGTTGCCATAATCTTTTACACGCATTGAGGCCAAGAACTATAAAATGCATCCTGATTTTGCTGATTAGCAAAGTAATTATTATTAGGAAATTTGACTGTCTTGTACCGCACATTACCAGTAATACTTCTTACTCCTTTAAATTAGTTTTTCTTGGTAGATGCAGTTTAGAAAGCAATAGCAACTGAGCTGTCTGTAAGTAATTAATAGGACAAAACATATCCCTCGCTTTGCTTCCAAAGACCAGGAGTTTTCTGTACATGCACCTACTAGCACGGGCTAGGCAAAAGCAGTGAAAGATGTAGTGTTATTAAAAACAAACCAACAGACACAGAGTGAAACGTTTCTGTCAACTCTCAGTAAAAAAAAAAAGTAAAAAATAATGTACCACCTCTTAGGGGTTCATGACAACTTTTAGAAAATTAGCTTTTTCATATTTTCAGAATCAAATACTGACATAAGCAGTAATTTTATGCATAGTGTAAGATCCTACAAGCAACCTTCCACCATTAGTTCAAAGAAACCAAACTACAAGTTCCCCATGGAGAAATACCATCAAGGAGAAACAAACTGGCTGAACAAGGAGCAGTAGCTGTGCCTCTGGCACACACAGGCATCAGCTTCGTCAGAACAACAGCTCTGGACTCAGACAAAGCAAAAAGGAAACTCCTTCAGGGAGAGTCACAGAGCAGCAGCACAGAAGTCAGTGGAACAAACCACCTGCCTATAATAAATGAAGCGAACTGTTACAGTAGCCAATATATTTGCTTTATTCAACATGAAAATATATTCACTATTGCTGCTTAACCCTCTGTTCCCATTCTTCAGTCCTACAGGAGCTGCAGCTAGGGAGCCGTTCTGCCCACCCTGACTTCTATTTCAGGAGGAAAAAGCAATCCTGAACAGAAAGCTTGAAAGGCACTGAAATGCACTGCTCCACATCCCCTCCCCTGCCAAAGGAGCAGCTATTAAAGATTTGAGCAAAATGTCAGCTCTTATTGCGTGGCTCTTCTCCAGCAGTAACTGAAAACCTCCAACTGTAACAAAGCAGCTTCTCAGCTGCCACAGCTTTCATGTGTTGGCTGAGACGTGGTTTTCCTGGACTGTGGTTATCCAAGGACTGGGACTGTGTCAGCCAAAGGCCTGGTGGCAGCTACAGGTACCCTACCCTGTATATTTCTACGTGCTGGCTTATAGCTTTGTCTCCACATGTTTTTACCTGCGGTAGAGCCTTCAAAGCTGAAACACGTTCACAGCAATATCATGCAGACAGCTTTTGACTTATCTGGCGTGGGAACTCTGTGGTAACTCAGCAACTGAAATAGACATTTAAATCCAGCCTTGAAGCATGAAGTTGGAAGTATTAAAGCATATTTGGCACAAAAGTGGGCTTAAGGCCACTGCTTAAGTGAGTCTGATTCTTGAGACATGAGCAGGAAGAGTCAAATCAAATGAAACATTTGCAGAACAGCCTTCAGTGCACAAGTAAGAGTGGCTAACCCGAGAGATCTTTTCTGTGCCATTTATCAATCACTCAGTGTTTCTGTAACTCTGTGAACTCTTTCTTTGAGTTTTCTTTTTCCTTTTTAAAGCAAAAAAGCTTTATCTCCCTTGCCAAAACGAATGTAAAATGAAATATAAGAAGATAATGGCTACAAATAGCATGAAACAGAATTGTCTGGCAGAAGTTGGCCATAGCAGGAGGGCTGGATGATCTTTAAGGTGCCTTCCAGCTTAAACCTTTCTACGAGTCTATGATTCTGAGAGACTACGATGCTCACATATAAGATATGTCAATTTTCTGTCCTGTGATATAATTCTCTTTATTTAAAGCCAGTGCTGGGAAAAAAAGAAAGCTGTCAACGTGCAAGCTTATCATTGTGCAGTATTTGTGAATGAATTACTAGATTATATAAATAAATTGATGCAACTACTTTCAATCTACATACTGCAAATGTTACCCCATTATTGTGTGCCTGAACAGGCACAAATTCTAATTAATAGAAGGAATTGTCCATTTCCTCTTTGATCACACCGAATGAAAACTTACTGAATCCTCACTATTTTTATTTGTGCAGCTTAAAAATCAGCAATGCTAGCTACATTATTAAAAAATTTAAGTATTTTATGGGAGCATGAAAGACTAAATACTGATCGAGGAATTTTTAATGAATGAAAAAACCAAAACTGTGGTGAATGAAGAATTAGATGCTAATGATTTACACATCTCTTCCTCTCTTTTTCTGTACATGACCCTTTCATAACAAACATATCCGGAGCTATAAGTATTACTGTGCCACTGACTAGAATGAAGGTGCTGAAGTTCAGGGAAGGGTAGTGAGAAAGGCAGGTGTCCACCTAACTGTAGTAGAAGATTATATGGCCTGAAGTCAAGAAGCCACTCATTGAGAATAGCAGCTAGGAGGACTGTCAGCTAGGTACTCCTCAAAGCCTTCCAGCTGCCCCAGGCTAATTGACCTCTTTAACCTACACTGATGATATGGCAGAGACATTAATCTTAAATAAGAAACATTCCACGGAGGCTGTCAGAGGAGCGTTAAAGGGAAGACAAGGCCAAGGGACACAGATGAAAAACAGCTAAAGAAGGTAATGTGTCACAGAGAATGTGTATGAGCTGTGTTTGTGGTTTACAACATACTTTTCCATATGCATAACAGTGTTGTCATGGCACTACGTCTGAACTGATCTGTGCTGGCAGTCATTGTACCTCGTTAGGTGCAGTGCTTCTACGTATGAGCATCCATTCCCTTTTAACAGAGACACTGGCCTTCATACAACAGCTTTGCTGACCACTGTTGTATAGTAGTATAGAACATGAACCAGCAGTGCCATTTTTATGTCTATTTTACTTTGTCCTCCATAGCTTCACCCAGAAGAACGTACTGGTAAGACAGTGACTTAATTCTGTTTTGAAAAGACAGTTCTTTCTTTTAGAGATCTAAAAATATAGAATAGAATAAGACTACATCCTCTGCTCTTCATCTCGCTATTCTATTCTGACTTAGTCTTGAGGTTTCAACAGAGGATTTTTTTCCATGAACTGCTACTCTTCTAGTGAGAAAAAACATTTAACATTCCTTGAGGCCAATTAAAATCCAGCATCCTCGTGCACAGTTCTTATTGTTGGAGGAAGGGAAGCGTGAGGTGTATATAAGCTGTATATAAGGTGTATATCTCTTTACTAAGAGGGTGATTGGCCATTGGAATGCGCTGCCTGGGGAGGTGGTGGAGTCACCGTCCCTGGAGGTGTTTAAGGAGAGACTGGATGAGGCACTTAGTGCCGTGGTGTAGTCGACAAGTAGGAGCAGGTATTGGGTCGTAGGTGATACTGTAATAAGCACCATCTTACATCTGTACAACAGTGTTTTAATGTGTAGATTTGTGGTCTGTCACCAGGTTTTGCTCGATTATTCTTAGTTTGTACACTATAGTTGACTTGCCATTGTAGAAGTTAGTTATTAACCACCTGGATGTAGAAATCTGTAATTTCTCATAGGAGAGGAGGTTTCCTCCTCAGCTCATCTCTTTGCAGCTTGCAAGAGAGACAGGAGATAACAGAAGGGAACCACGAGAAGCCAACAACTGACAGCGGAGGGGTGACCAAGGATCAGGTAGTTCAATCCTGAGCATACATGGACATGGGGACAGAAGACAGTAATTGCACAGAAACAGTGAAATAAAAAAAAATGGAGTAATCTGTAAGTATTTCCTCATGCCCATTCCAATACGCTTTTTTCCATAAGAGATCATCATCATCACGAGGAAGGATACAGTTTTAGATATTTTGAGACTCATATTTTTACTGAATACATAATGAAAATTTTACTATTTACAAGGGCATGTCTATTTTTTCTGAATCATGCCTGATGTCTCTTTTTCTGATTCTCGTTCTTTATTAGCATAAACAGATAAAAGAGAGTGTCAGCACTCAGGAGAAGATAATCCTATTCCAGCTACAGTTCTAAATCCTTGAAAAAAGAACTTTGCTATTGATTTTATGTGAGCAAATTCTCAAGTTTTAGTAGTGTTGCATAAACCATAAAAAAAAACCCCAAACCCTAGAAGACTGAAATTCAGCTGTCTGAGCAGATACTTGACAGATAATCAGGACACAGGTGTTCTGTCCACGTATTTTCTATAGAGATTTTTCTTCCATATGTTCCCAGACACTGGGGTGGGTGGGACACACAAACCTCTGTGTTTTCTTATCCAGAACTTTGTTTTGTCACTTTTTTCAGGGCCAGCTAAACTATGATCAAATTCTAAAGCCCCCACATGGCCTTTAAAAGCCAGAATAATCAGCCATTTTATATCAATAGTGAATTTTTCTCCTGCTCTACTTATTTTATGCATACAACATATTTTTAATTCCCTTATTCTCCTAAAATTTATGCAAGTCAAACACAAATAGTTCATTTACATATAGATTAGGACAAGCCTTATAAGAGAGCCAGCACAGTTTAGTTTGGGTGCATTTTCGCAAAACCACAATTTCAATTGAGAAGGGACAGTTGAGCGCAGTCAGCCATGAATGCCCGACACTTTTAGACAAGGGAGACTTTTTAAATTTGTTTTTATACAATTTTTTGTGTAACCACTGAGGTAACAACGAGGTATATCACCACTGATTTTAAAAGTGTAAGGTTAAGAGTGCAGGTCTCTGGGAGCACTAGCTGGCAGCTTTTCTCTCTTTTATAAGTCTAACTGCATCATTCATATTTTTTTTTTTTAAATGCAATATGCGTTGGAGCATTTTCCAAGATTGTTTTAACAGAATAACAAGCGGCAGCATTTACAGCATCCTACCTTACAAAACACTTCCAAAAGTGTTCAGGAATCTAAGCACGTCCTTAATATCCACTGTCTCCAATCTAAGTACTTGTTTAAGTGTGTTTACTGAGCTGGGACTGAGTTAAGCATTTATCTGAACAAATAATTCCTTTCCGAACTGGACTTCTGGATGCACACAACGTATGTCCTCACCTTCCTTCCTTGAAACAGAATTAAGGTCTATAGTCATCCCTCTGGGATTATGAATGAAGTTAACTTTGGGGTTTCATTTTAGGATTAAAATTTTTGTATCAGGATTATATACTTCCGACTGCTGACGTATCAGTCACACAATAAAATGGGAAAGAAAAAAATGTAAGTATCATTACTGCAAGAGAAAAAAAAAAAGCAATAACCAAATTACACTTGCAAAATTTCTTGTAGTACCTTCACCAATCAATTGTGCTTGGTAATGGAAATGGCACCAGGAAAATTAGATTGCATTTATTAGGCAGCATGCAGATTTTTGTAGGTCAAGGAACTTTGTGAATCCAAATTTGCCAAATTTAAATCAGATAAATACTGTGATGTACAAGAAGCTCTATCTTTGAACTAGTTTTGTAAGTGAATAAGGTTTATCTGTGCTGTGCACCTGTTCATTTGTCAGTCCTCCTGTACTTCCTAACTTACTAGTTATCTAATCTCAGATTTCCAAATTTCACAAAGACACAAGTATGCCAAAGACAAATAATAAATCTCTACCACAGATCACAGAATCAGAGACTGTAAACAGTAAAGCAAGAGGTCACAGAGAAGACAGAAATAGCCAATTTTTCTTGCCTCCAAAGCGAGTGGCCGGCAGCCTGCCGACATGAACTGCCATCTCTATGTACTGCAGTCGGTACCTGCACCACTGCTTGTTGCACAGCTGTAGTGGGCTTTGGGGGAGCTTTAAATCAATCAATCAATCAATCAATCAATCAGTCATGATCTAGAGGAGCATGTTGGAAGCACAGAAGCTGGGGTAAAAAGCAGAGTAACCAAAGAAGATGTGAACGGTTTATGGGCAGGTGAGTGGAAGAATGAAGTAGAGAAACGACGTCTCAAAGCAGAGAGGCATAGAGGGATTTCTGTTGTGTGGGATAATTGGAGGTAGATTATAGACAACATGGGGAAGTTAAGAGCATTGATAGCAGAGGACACGTCACAAAGGGCATGAAACAATGAAATTTGGCTTAATTAATCCACACTGCTCATGGAACTCCTTATAAAAAGAAAGAACTGGATCATGAAGATCAACCTGATTAATTTACAAACCAAGCAAAACAAGTATTTGCTTCAGAAAGTATACATTCAATTCAAAATTACTTATCTGTTGGCTCCAGATTTTTAAATATGGTCTTTGAATTAATATTTCAATAGCCAACAAAAATATCCTACAAAAATCAGTGTTTCAAATCTCGCACCAGCAACAGAGGGTTCATTTTTGATTAGTTTATAAACCATAGAAAATGTACTAATAGTTTTACTGAATTATTCCAGACTCTGTGAATGTGAAGTTATAATAAAGAAGAAGGTATTTAAATAGTAAGAAGTGGGGTGGTAAGATTTTGTTACCTGGTTTTGGTATCATTTATCAGATTTTATTTCTTGAAATCACAGTCCCATGTGCTACAAGCTATAACACGTAACAGAAGAATATGTGAAGGTGAAGGCATTATATGAATGCCTGTGATCAGAGGACGAGTGCGCAAAAGTTCCACAAAATCACAAATGGTATCTTTTCCATGGTTAATGATACATAACTGTGACAGGGCTAATGATTCTTAAAATTAATGCAAAATCAAGAAATCTACTCAAGAATAAAATCACCTTGCTCTTAATTTTCTTTATTTCTGTAGGGACGCAGAATGTCCTTCGTCTTTTCCTTTTGAATTGGCAGTACATCTGTGGGGATTTCTTTTTTTATGTAGACACACATACGTGCGTGCTCCAAGTGTGTAAATAAATGAATGTCTATCTTCAAATAGGTTACAGTTCTTAAAACCACGTTACCCCAGAATAACAGCAAAGAATAATACGTTTGGATAAGTTAAAAGAAAACAACCCCAAAACCACAAGTGATGATTGCTATTCCTTTTATGCCACCAGTCTTATGCTTCCCTGTATTAGATTCTCTGTGTTAAATGAGATTTAAAACCAGTGGGGAATAAAACCAGATTCAGGACTACACTGGAACATCTCACAAGCACAGGAAAGCACAACCCAAATTTAATACATATTTTGATTAACAAGAGTAATTAATACCATTCTTCTACTTACAGCAGACATAATGAGCTCACCGCCTAGGTTCTGGATTTCTGCTTTCACTTGACTGCAGATTTTGAGCTGATGGGAGTACAGCTTAATCTGTTCTAGGTAAGCCAACAAATCTTGTTTGCACGATTGGTCTGGGCACTAAAGATTAAGAAAAGAACAATTAAGAAAGTATTTCAGCAACTTGTCTCAGACATCAGGTTAATACTTCACTGAGGAATATTCAAATTTTTGTGTGAGCGTAGCCTTGCTTGCCACCGTAGCTGTATCAGGTTTCTTGTTTCGTTCATCTTGTGAAGCTTTTTAACAAAATAAATTGAGAAGCTCAGAATAATCCTAAAGTTCTCCATACTCACTTTTTACTTAACACTGCTGGGCTTTCCTTAACAATATTTCTAAACAAATTATTTAATGCATACAATAATTACTTTCCCTTCAGTTTCTAAGAGGTTAAGATTTGTTTTTTAAGATACCTACATTAACAGTAATACTTATACGGGACATGTAAACACAAATGCAGAGCAATGTTAAAATTTATATGAGATTATATTTTATCTTATAACACAATCTATGTATTTTGTGTTATGTCCAGAGTTTATTCAACTTGTTCCACAGATGATCTGTATCAGTGAGAACAGGAAAATAAGAATATCTTATAGAAAACTCTCTGATTTCAATACTTTAAAAACACTAATTTTATAAAAATAGCATCTTTTTATCCTCACTTCTGTGAACTCCGAAAATACTTGGCGTACTTGGAAAGGAAATATTGCTCTGTGAATACCTGGCTAGACACCTAAGGCATGGTATACATTTACTCTAAAGCTGTTTTTCATTGCTCTGGCAGAATAAAGGGATCTTAAGGTGACTGGTGAGTCCCTATTGTGCTACCACAGCTCTAAAAAGTGAGCACAATAAATAAGAAACAAATCCCTACAGTTTTCCAGAGATGAGTATTTAGCCTGTGTGCTGTACTTACATTACAAATATAGTCACTTTCTCTTAATGGGAAATCTGTGTTTGGCTTTTTGTATAAAAAAATAAGGTATATTCTCAACAACTGCAATGGCAACAACAATCTATGTGTTTGTACGGTTATTAAACCTTTGGTGTTACGAGCTTGTGGTCAATGCAGTAGTGATTTAAATCCAAAATCTGCTAGAAGTCAGAAGAAGCACCGGTTCTACTTAATTCATTAAACAATTTACCTAAACTACTGAAGAAACTTGATACCTGTTTAAAATGGGAGGGTGATGATTCTGCTCTTCGTGACCGTGCAATAGAATAGAAATGTTTGCTTAAGGAAACAAGTGAATGTTTTAGACTTGGGAAAAAATAGCAAGGAATAACAAAGAAATGAACATGAACAACTTACAATAAACTAATATGAATTAAATGTCAGCCCTTACCTTGTGATTTTCTAGATCCATTACTAAAGTGTTTTCTGTACTATGGCATAATTTAAAAGACAAATAGAAGAGTTTCTTGAAATCCTCTCTCTTCTCACACTGCCACTTTGAAAAGTGTTAGTATGTTACAGCATACTATACCAAAATATGTTTCTTCCTTACTCAACACTGCTTTAAGAACTGTGCACATCAGTGTTTAATGGTATCTCAGTGACTGTTTATAAAACTGGAATACTCATTGTTTCTTTAATTTTAATTCATAAAAATCTGTCCCTCCAGTCAGATGCAACTGTAATCCCCTTAAGCCTCAGAAATAATGGTATCAAGACAGGAACTAGATGCTTGCTCCTCCATTTTTTTTCTTGTCCTCTTCTTAAAACACACTGTGATATTTCTCCCTCCCCGGAAGAAGTCATGAGATGGACAGACAGGGTGCTGGTATGGTGGACGACAATGCCAATTATATACACGTTTAGAGACAAGAATATTTTAACCTTATTATTCATCATTCTTTAATATAATACAATTGGCAGGCCAGTCACAATGACTGTCTTCCTTACATATCATTAGAGAAGAAAAGTGTAACATTTTAGGAATGCTAAAGATGATATGCATCAAAGACCAGGAAATTGCCACTCAAGAACAAGACATTGAGGTTAAAACACTTCTTTGAAAACTCTGGTTTAGTGCTCTGTAGCATTCAAAAAAGGCAAACGCTAGGGATTATCACAGTATCACAGTATCATAAGGTTGGAAAAGGCCTTTGAGATCATCGAGTCCAACCTAAATCATTATCAGGAAAAGACTTCTGAAATGTGATTATGCAACTCTGTGATCTACCCACATGTTTTCTACCCACGGTAGGTATGGTGCATCTCTCTCTCTCTTGCCCATTACAAGGCACATAAGAAAACAGGAAAAGAACACCAAAGATTTTCATGAAGACAGATATTCTTTCTTCCAGTACAAAAACAACAGGTCATTAAAAGCAACTAGCATGAGTTCAAAATAAAAGGAAATGGTACTCAGCACTATGTTGTTAAGTTGCAGAAATCTCTGTTGCAGAATGTTTATAGTAAAATCTTATGTGGGTTAAAAAAATGACTGGACAAAATAATGAAAATTAATATCAAGGATTATTTAATGTATCAAGTGTATGAAAAATATGTTTAGTTAAGGAAATTCTTGAATGGTGCTGGATGTTAGGAGACCATATTGTGGAAATATCATGAAACACATGCCATTATCTCCCCAAGTTCTGTATATATCCACTATTAACTATTGTCAGCAACGGGATATTGGCCTAAATGAACCTACCAAGTCTGACCAAGTATGCTCATTTCTATGTTCTTTACCAATAAAACTTTACAAGATGGTATGATCAAGGTAGGAACAAACAGAACTCAAAGAAGAGGCATTTACAGGGGTAAAGATAACATTCTACACTACTTTTAAGAATGATAAATTACTACAACAAATAAAAACCTCATGCCTTATAGCATATCCAAATCAACTAGAAACAGATGTTAGAAAGATATGGACTCCGTAGAGAGGATATTCCATAAGGAATCCTCTACACATTGCTCAGAAGCATCTGGTATAAACAACACTTGCTTACTAGTGAAACCAAACACAAGACTGCCACAGAAGGACAATTAATAAATTCTGGGTTTAAGTGTCCCACAGGCAATTGATGGTTACCAGTTTAATGCCTCAAATTCTTAGCTGGAGATCCTGGCAAATTCTGAGAGGCTCTTTCCCATACACATTGAAGGTAATGGGGTGTGAAAAAGAGCTGTCCCTGAAAACAGGATCAGAACTGACTTGCATCCGAAAGACGCAGTTGTGTTTTACCTAATAAAAATAATATCCGGAGAAATCTCAAAGTGTTTTGATAAATTATGCAGTGATTGAAAAACACAATGAAACATTCACAATCAAAGTTGAAATGCCACTGGCACAGCAGTGGCACAAAAGATCAAGACAAAAAGTTTTGCAGGAAATTCTGACTGTAAAGAACATTGTTCTTGCTTTACTTTGATTTAATTCCTTTTCTAATGAAGCCAGTAGCATTTCTCTAGAATCTGAATACGTTTTCATGATGATTAATACTGGGTATAATCAAGCACATACTTGTGACTATAAATATAAATGTATAAATTATTGCAACTAGTTGTTAATTTTAAGCTTATAGTTTAGACAACCTCGTACTCAGATGATCTTTTTGACACATCATATTTATCTGCTAACGATTCTAAAGGATGCCTTTTTAATTTTTTCTTTCAGGGTAATTTTAAAGTACATGAGATCAGCTTCAAAGTCAGGAGACTATCCGGTTCTATAGAAAGAGATGTTTCATATAGATCCCTATACTTCCAGAATTTAAAAGCAGTTAACATTTTATTGCCTTGATATATTGATCCTGACCAAGAGACAACTGTAGTGACCCACAACGGTTTCATGTGAACATCCCATTTGACAGTGGATAAGTAACAGAGCTGTTTCTTTGTAAGAAAATCCCACAATAGACCAAATGATTAAGATGTAGGAATCTTTTCTAGGGACAGGATATACCCAGCATGCTGCGTGCGGATTGGAGGCCAGTTTAATGCTGCACCACCTGGGGTTCCCATCACTGAAAAGAATGTAAGATTATCTACAATACTCTTCTTTACAGTGTTACCTCTGACAAACAGCATTTTAAATCACACCTCACAGACCCTGAGCATCTTTCTTACTGGAATCTTAACAGACTAGCAATTCCTTGGGAAAAAAACAATGGAATACTTGAGGAGGCTTTTAATAAAGATCTTAATCTACAGCACATTCTATTAAAACCAGGATGGACTGCTTTAATTATCTTAGGACTTCAAGGTTACAAATTTAACAATTAATTTGGAACAATGTTATTTTAAACTAATTTTTTTTATTAATGTACTTGTGATTAATTTACCTCTATTTATATTGCTGCATTGTCATTATTTTCACAGTTGTTAACTCTGAGTCATCTTACAGTGCTGTGAGAATAGACAAATATAACTGAATTCTGCTATTCCTGGTAACACTCTGTGTCCCTTTCCTTCAAACAGAGGAAGAAGGATTTGTAAAAATCTGAAATGAAGAACAGTGTATCAGAGATGTGCTGTTGTGGCTGATGAATTATAAAATGTTGTAAACGCAGTTTCAGAGTGGGAGTGGGGTGTCCTCCTAACAGAAAAATTGTATGAGCCATGTAGTTCCACAGTTCTCAATTTTGAATCTCTGAAATTATGTGGAGTGTGAACCAAAGTAATTCATTTGCAAATGTTTTATGAACAGGAAAAGGTCAAAGCGATACTACCATGATTCTTCATTATGCAGTGATTGCTTATTTTGGGTTCTTACTCAGGTGTGAAGCTACTTGGAGGAAATAGAGCGAGGTTTTTGCTTTTCTTGCTTGCATGCAGTTTGAATACTGAAAATGCTATCATACATTACTGCAGTCTGTTAACTGCAAAGGCAGAGTAATAGTTGAGCCATGGGAAAGTGCAAACAGTAAAGTGATGTGGTCTAATTAAATGACACTATCAGAAGTGATATCAAATACCTATAGGATAACCTTAGCGCAATAGCAAGTGGTGAAATTGTGTCAAGAAAAGTGTGTGTAGGAAGAATGCAAGGACCTATAACAGTTAATCAAAAATTGGTACAAAATAGAGCTATCTATTTTCAGTTTTGAAACAAATAATACAAATACATTTTTACAAGGAATAAAAGTTCCACGCGATTTGGATGTTACTAGAAGGTAACAGGTAAAATATTCCTCTAAAAATTATTAATGCTGCTGAGAAAGGCACTCATAAAACCTCATTAGAATTTATGTTCCAGCCTGGGCACCAAGTTCTTGATGGGTTCCTTCGATTTGGATGAACTTCAGAGAATACCTGTTTGGTAGCCTAGAGGAATATAAAGTTGCTTTTTTTTTTAGGACCCCAAGTGAGCAAGGCATAGAAAATTTTGCAAAATAACATCTGAGAAGAGGATTTATTGGCCTTTACAGATACCTTGGAGATCAGAAAAAAAACCCAAAACCCACAGTGAGAAAAAAGCCCTGAAAGTTAAAGGATGACATGACAGGGAGAAAAAAGGTTATAGAAGTTAAAAGATTTCTAGCTACCTGAGGAATGAGAAGATCATATTAAGCATCTTTGTAATAGGAGGTGTACAGATGAGATTCTCTTTTTCACCAAGTTCCAGACCTGTCTAGCAATGACTGTGGTTGTGCTCAGAGGTACTGGAAGGGCTGCTCCAGTTAATCTTTTTTTTTTCCAAAAAAAAAATATTGGTCGATTTCTAACTTTCTAAATCAGTGAAAATACATCTAAAATACACCTATAACTGACTGTTGTATTTTAGATGAATACAAGATGCCACATGGAATAAATACTAGGGGTCATGTGGCTCAAGGGTATCAATTGTGTACAAGCTCTGAGATAGGACAAATGGAAATAATTTGACTGAATCCAGTAAAAATTTTACAATAACTTTAATGATCTCATAATTTTCAGCAGCTAAAAGGGTACACAAAAATTATTAGCACTAGTGAGTCATGGCTACTTTTTCCTCACACTAATTTGCTCATGTTTCTAGACTAGAGTCATTGTAATAATACAGAAAAAGGAAAATTTCAAGAAAGAAATATTTCAGTGAGACTGGATTCCCTATTCTAAAAAGAGCAAAAGATTATGACCCCTTACTCATCTTTGGCTTTGATATCACATCATTTTCTCCAATAAATCAGGGACTGGTTATGGGTTTGAGTTTTCATTTGTAATTGGTAAAATCTTGAAAGAGACCCTTCTCCAAGGCTCTTGGAAAGAGAATACCTGTCACGATCAGAAATGGGGATGTTTTACCTCTTTTTTCTACAAACCAGATTACAGTTGTATAGACTGAGAACAGAAACTCTTTTGTCTTGTTATCTGGAATTCAGACAGGTATGTGACAGAAAACACTAACAGATTGTTGCTGCTTCACAGATAATAAAAAAACAAGTGTTGCATAGGAAATTCAAAACTGAGGGGAAGAGAGATAGTACGTGAGAGGGTGTAAGACAGCAACTATTCGATGCTACCTGTGACAAAAAGACAATCGGAAAGACTAGAAACGTAAAAGTGTTAGATTTGGTACTTGCACACTGCCATTCACTGCGCTGGTCTGTTGGTACTGTCTGGCCCTAAACCCACCAGTCTTAATGGTAAAAAGGGCTGCATGTGAGGAGTTACTCGGTGTATTCATTTACTAAGCTACCATGCAGTTGTCTCAGCCAGGAAAATGAGTGTGCTTATCGTTTTACAAAGTTACTGGTTTGGGGGTGTTGAGCCATTTGATGCTTCAAAAATCCAATAGAAATAAAGTAGTCTTTATAGCTCTAATCCTTTGCATTTGATGATGATGTGTATTTCTTTTAAATGCTAAAAACGTCACCTCAAGACTGCAGGCATGCAGAGGCCAGAACTCTGACTATCCAGTAAGGTATTTACACAGAAAACTATTTGACATCAGTGCTCCAAAAAACGGCCGGTGTTATGGGGGAGAGAGGAAAGATAACCTAGGTATAGCAAAGCACAGATTCTGCCTGTGCATAGAGTTTAGGGTGGAAAACTTGTAATTTCAAAGGCAGAGAAGAAAAGTCACTAACCTTACTAAGCCCCAAAAGAGTCAGCCTGCTCAGCAGAGCGCTACGCCAATGCAACAATCCTGTGTTCCCACATCTAAACTGACTCGTCTGAAACAAATCAAGTTGTTTCTGCATAATTTACCCAAGGAAGTGAAGAACAGGCTACAGTACACATCTAAAACGTTGCGTTCATAGCTTAAAGGACCTGTGAATATATATGTACATACACGGATACTCACATATGTGAGTATTTATATCTCTAAAATGTATTTATATCTCTGAAATGTTGCATTCATAGTTTAAAAGAACTCACAAACATGCACATGTGTACTCAAAGGTCTTTTCCAACCTTATGATACTGTGATACTGTGTGATACAAATACATATACATACATATACATTTGAGTTATAAATACACATACATCTACGTGTATTTTTTATTGTATATAAACAAACACATTGATATGTATGAAGAAGAGAATCCATACATACAAGTAAGACAGGAGCTATCTGTCCGTTCCTTCAAGAATCGGTAAGAAAAGGAAAATCAGAGAGGTAAATCTAAAAACACCACAAACACTTTTGTAAGTGACCTTCTTAGGTGTTGGAGGTTCTGTGGATGGATTAATCTGCGACAAAGTTTAATGCACTGCAGCATAAATAACCTACCTGATTGGCAATCAGCCGTGCTAGGACATCCATCCTTGATCCAGACTCTGAAATCATTTTTGCTGCATTAATTACATCAGATGTGTTCTTCAGTGGTCCTCTACCCCTTCAAATAAAATAAAGGACCCTGTTATATTATTTGAAAACTGAAAATAAATCATATCCATGCAAATTATGCAAAGAAGAACCCAATTGAATAAGAAAACCACCCCATACTGAAGCAAAATTAATTTTATCCCTGTCCCCTAACTGTTTTGTTTTTATATCCCACAAATTTGTATTGTTTGACATCAACTGGATGCAGAAGTACCAGAAAGATGTCACACAGTTTTCATATCAGAAATGCCAAATTCTGAGGGTATGGATTTTAAGAGAGGACTTGTGCTGTTTGCTTTTCCTGTGGTTACATGAAGTTTACGTTTCTTTCCCTTCCAGGAATTTTCTAGTAAATATTTCAAAGTTAAGCACAGTGATGTATTCTGAGACTCATTACAGATATCTGGTCAGAAAACCTAGGATTTTTTTATTTAATTGGTGCACATAAGCATGAATAGAAATATATGAAGAGGGCTGCGATTAAAACTAGGAAATGCCACTCAAAATACAGATATGCCACATCTCAAAGAACTTCCCAAATAATTTCATAGATTGTTCTAGGAACAATTTTCAGTTTAGAAAATATATAAAGCTCTTGTGAACCGTTTGTTAAGCCAATCTCCTTTTTTTTGTACAAATGTTCCCGAACCCCCAAAATTTCTTTAATTACATGGGACTGTCTCTAGAACTGGAGCAGCAAAATGACTACCTAAGGTAGGCCATGTTAGTAACCATTATCTTCACACTCTTGGGTGTTTCAGTTTCTTCAGTGATGAAAAGTTTCAGCTAAACTAAAATGAACATTTAATTATACTTCCTACATGTATAAAGTGAGCCACACTGCTAAACTCAACTTTGCATTTAACATCTTTGATGATATTATATAAATATTTAATTCTTGAAGTCCTCAGGTCAAATTACAAATTCTGCAACGTACAAAGGAAGTAGAAAATATGGAAAAACCTCCTATACTTCTTTGTTCAAATGATAAGTTTCTTTTCCTTAAAGCCAGTGTGGTTTCATATTTAAAGGAGGCAAAAATATTATCATATGTAGTTATACAAACATTTTGTTCAGTAAAAAGACAATGATGACACAACATGGCAGGTAAGGTTCAAGCTCTTCTTTTCCTGATTAATTATATTGCTTAGCAAAGAACTATTTGTTGATCCTTAAGGAAAAATCATATTCACAGTTCCTTACTCTCAACTTCTGAAGCCCACATTTGGAAAAAAACTAGAACCGGGTATTTTACATTTTATTTTTCTTCAGGAAGGTATCTTCTTGTCATGGAAAATCTCTTTAGCGAATTGATCAGAGTTTATATAAGAATAATAGCATGTGTGAGGAACGACTTTGCAAATGCAATCCCCTGCTTACAGGATTAAGTCCTTCAAACTTCACCATGCCCTTCATTTGCTTTTGCTGCTATTTTCCCTTTTCAGCAATGAGGACTGACAAGACTCCTGCCCCACCTGTCACCTAACCGCACCAATGGTTAGAGTTCTTCTCTGTTACAGTCTCTAAGAAACATGGGGCACAGTGCTTATGAGCTATAAACCACAGCTAAGTCTTGAAATAATTGCTTAAAATAGTATTAAGAATGCCTTAGGCTTATATTAAAAAGTGTTGAAAAAAACGTATGTTAACTTACACAGACAAAGAGGCCTCCTTTTCTATGCAACCAAGAAGAACTATCTGTGCTCCTGTTTTTTTGCCTTCGTGTAAAATCCAGACCCTTTTAAGTAAAGTACGGGTTTCATTGCCTTGGGGTATGGCATAATGAGCCATTAGTCCTAATTCGCGATGACTGGCAATTCTATCCCCTAAATACTTTTAAAAGAATACTTGGCAGAGTACAGCAAATCTGCTGAATTACCAGGCAAATGGAAGAAACAGACAAAAAACCAGAGTGAAATTTCTATGGTGAAAACTTCAAACTCTAAATTTGGACATAAATAGTCAACTGTGTGCTAAGAGAGAGATACAGCCTAGATAGCAGGTTTTAAGAAAGCTATAGAGATTATTATAGTGGGTCAGTCTGACCAACTGAAGACTCCATGAGGGAGTGCTGTTATGAAAATAGCAGATGTCACACCAAGGTACACAAACAGGTAGATATCGAAACCAAATTTTTGCTTTTTGCTTTCTCAGTTTTGGCGATACTGCAGCTGCAGTTCTGTGTGGGTTTCTATGAAGAAGGATTTAATATGGAGACCATACAAGGAGTATGATTAGACATGTCATGAACATGACCAATAAGGCAAAACTGAAGGGTTTAAACTCATCTTTGATAAAGAAATTTCAAAGCTACAAGTGGAGCAAAAGAGGAAGCATGAGCAAGAGAGGCTGTAGGATACACATGGAAACAGTCTTCAAATGGGCTTTGTGGCTGTAGTGGATAGGGAAGGTAGTGTTTAGCTTCTAGAAAAGAAGTTTCAGGTGAGGTGCTGAGATCATAAGAGACTGGAACAGCACAGACAGGAGCTTATGGCGCCTCCATCACTTGACGAGACTAGAGAAAACATTTGCTAATGATTTCAGTTGCTTCTGAAATCTCTTCCAGTCCAACGATTTTACTATTTTAAATTTAACAGAGAAGTTCCATGTTGTTTAGTGAGTGACTACCAATTTCAATGCTTGTTGCCTTCTAATTTTATCAGTGCAGGTGTGCATTTTGTGAATTCCCAGTTTTCCTGATTTAGCACCAGATCAGCAGATTCAGAATGTCACTGGCTCAGATTAACTTCTTGAATCCAGATGTCAGAGGCACAAAAAAGTCTATTAAATCATCTAGTTTTTTTTCCCCAGCTAGAAGACACCTTCCTACCAGGTTTATATTTACTTCCATTTTTTTTCAGGCAAGTTTGAAATGTGAAAAAACACTTCACTTGTGATGCTGTTTCCCTGAACTATCCATCTCACTGTCTGGATTTGTTTTCGGGTATATCACTTAGTTCTCTCTCCATATCATTTTACCAACATCCCTTTCATTCTACAAATGTACTCCATGATTCTCCTCCACCTGGTGCTGAAGTATCGCTGCCTAATCTGTGAGACTACTGTGGTACTGGCCCAGTTGTTAAGAACAACCAAATTGCTATAGATAATACAGATCTGCATGCATGAGTTTAGGAAGATCAGCTTAGCTCAGGCACCAACAGCAGATGCTTAAATTCACACATTGTATCACCTTGCTGACCAACAGCAACACGAAACTTCTTTGCGGAATTTCCCATCTTTTTCCTCTTCTATGAGAGAAATTCTCATTTATTTTCTATGGTGTTCATGTACATTTTTTTTGTCAGCCTTATCTTACTATTTTTCCCCTGCTTCCAATCACTGTAATTTTCAAAAGCAAACTTCATCTCACGCATTCAGTTACTGCATTTAGTGAAATTCTTTCCCAATGATCTCATTGAGTTGACTGCCTACAGTAGACTCCATATGTCTGATTTTGATTAATTGCATGGAAGATCTAATATATCTATTTTCCTCACACTTCCCTATTTCTAAGCACAAAGCCTTATTAGCTAAATAAGTTGATAAAACCTTCAAGGCTATGAAAACAAAGATGACCTATGAAGTACTGTATTTACGAGCAATTATATGTCACCTGATCTAATCAATGAGGAAACTAGGAATAGATCATAAAAAATTTAAGAGACATCCAGCTATGTCTAACTAGAAGGAATGTATCTAGATTGTATACAATGATAACAGTTTAGATTATCTCAACAAAGGTATTGGAGAGGAAAAAAAGCTTCATCAAAATGGGGTTTGGAAGGTAAAATTAGAAGAAAAAATGCTGGACCATGTTAACTGGTATGACACCAAGGAGTTCTGAAAATTGTGAGAGATCTAAGCCTCTCAATTTACCCATTCTTGCTCCAAGCCATGATAAACAATGTGTTTGCAGAGTAACATCATCTCTGGCTGCCAAAAGTTAACTGAGCAGTCATTAGTATCAGACATTATCGTCTTTTTACCTCCACATTGGAATTTCACTTTGAAGAGTAACAATCGAAAATACTGTCTTCATTCTTATTTCAAACCTGAAAGGCCTTTGTCATCATGTTTTCCAAGAATAGAGCCTTCTGTCTCAGCAAAGCTGAGTGCTCACCCCTACTCACTGTACTCCCCTCAGCAAAGGTTTTGTACTTCTGTACCAGAAACACTAGGGAGCTCTAACTACTCAGTCGCAAAAAAATAAACTCCTACTTAACACATATCTAACACCACACATTACCATAAAACATAAGCATTTCATAACACTGCCAGCATTTCAAGGCATGAACTTAATCTTCACAACTACCCTCATTTCCAAACTACAACCTGAGTGGTCTTTGTCACGTGTAATTCTTCAGCTTCAGACACTGATCACTACACCTTCGGTCCTAATTTCTAGCCCAGCAGTTGCTGACAGCTCCCCCTGTAATTCTAGGTTCGTCGATACATTGCAGAAGAAGACACTAAGTCCAAACCAACACAGACCCAACAATATCTCTTTAGTCCTTGCTGTTCCAAAGCTAATGGATGCAGCCTGGAAATCCTGGCCAAGCCCAGACCAGTGTCCATCTGAGCAGCCCCAAACTGTATTATCAGTTAGGGTTCACGCTTGGGCTGGATGAGGCTGACAGTTGGCTGGGGCTCCGAGCTGGTGGGAATCAAATGGAGCATTTCTTGACTTCGTGAAGAAGTTCAGAGCACTCATCTAGGGGACTATCCATATTAATTAAGATACGTGCCTACTCTTGGGTAAAGTGCATTAATTGTACTGCTTACAGAATGTCGTAAGGTACATCCATTACCTTATCCACAGAGACAGAAAGACATTCCTAAATAAATTCATTACCTTTTATATATGCTACGGTATTTAGTTAATTCAGTTGTTACTACATTTGGTGGTTCCACTTGTGCCTCCTGAAGTTCTTCCCCAACCAAACAGAGTGTTTCTAATTTCTTCTACCTTCCCAATGCTGATCTGCAAAATGCTTCTAATACTGGAATACTTAAGAAATCTAGATTCCCATCACACGTTCTGATCTCTATTTCATGAGCTGTTTCTTAAGTTTGTTTTCTTTTCCTTTAACTTAGCAATTGTGTGAAGCCCTGGGAGCAGGATTCACACCGCACATATTACAAATGCTCTATTACCTTGCTGAGTAAATCACCTTTTCCTCTTTTTTTTTTTTCCTAGGAGAATGAATTTTTCAGATCAGCACTCAATTCCCGCAGTAACTTTGCTTCAGAAAAACAAAGTGGGCATGCAATCAGTGGTTACAGGTATAAGGCTCATGGCTAATATGGATTTAACCCTCCAGGCTGAAAGGAAGTGAAATTCCCAGTTTCTGGGTAAGTATTTAATCTAATATCTAATCTGTCTATCACTAGAATATACTAGTCTCCTAGCAATATTTTTAAACAAAGGTTTTTATCACAATTCTGGGGTTTGGGGTTTTGTTCTTGGTTCAGGGGTTTTTTATTGTAAGGAATGACTGGAATTATACTTACTTAAGGATCTCAATTGAAAAGGGGAGCCTAAATCCCATAGAAGGAAATATGAAACCTCACGTTGAACATTTCTGCAGATCATTTTGTCTGCCTCTTCCAACTCACTGTACACAGTTTTAGATTAAATTTGTGAAGTGCTCGACGTGGAAAATGTTGCTTTTTAGAATCAAGGCTATAAACAAAAAATTATTACACCTGTCTGTATGTCTCTACCCTGCAGACCCACACAAACGGGAGGCAGCAGAGCTCCTCAGGAAATGCAGTTAGAGATTGTAGAGGTGGAGCCCAGACCTGACCTTGGCCATTTCATTACAGCTGTGGACACAGCAAGAAAGATTCTAGTTGCACTCACTTGCTATCCCAGTCTGAGTTTACAGGTTCAGACATTATGAGAAAAAAAATCTTAATTCTAGCAAAACTGGTAGTGTAACTGACTAAAGGCCAAACCCACACTCAACATTTAAAGGTGCAATGACCGAAGCAGTTCCACTCATTAACAAAATAAATGCAATATAAATAAAAATATAGCCAGCTAAGAAAACTCAGTGTGAAGAAATGCTAAAAGGTATGAGGTAAATGACTGTAAACTCTCTGTAATAAATTGTATTTTGTAGCTATTAATATTTCTTGTGAGTAAAGGAATTTAAGACACCAAAAATACTTGGATTATATGGACCCAGGCACTCAGTGAAGTTCCAGGCAATGTGAACACAGCATACGTATTACTAAATATTCTATAGCTCTCGAATGAGTTTAAGATAGAAGTTTCTCTTCCCTCTTCTTTTTTGCCTTCCTACACTGGCAATATATCAGATCTGCATCTCCTTCAAAGAGGAATAAGGGAGAGGAGGTCAAAAGCATAGGCTTTTTTACAGCAAGACTGGGGTGGTATATATAAAACAAATATACTTTTAAAATTAGTATTACACAGGCTGATCTGCATAAGACTGGTTTTTGTTGGGTTGGTACCTTTGAGTGTGCAGAAGTCAGCCACAGAGCCTATCAGAGTTCTGAGTGCTGCCCTTCAGAATCCCTTGATACTAACGTTGGCAGAGCAATAAACCTCATTTTGTCTGTCATTTCCAAATGGTGGCTGCAAAGAGCCAAGAAATCCTATCAATTCATAATCAAACAAACAAGTTGGAAGCATACAGAATATAACAAAGAGATGAGTAAGAGCCAATATGATTTTTCAAGGATAAATATTGTCAGACCAATGTAAAATAAGCTTTTATAGCTTTTGGAGAGATTAGAAGCTTAAATAGTGTGTATATTCAGATAGGTTTCTGAAACTGTCTCCTGCTGTATTATCATAAATTACCTAAAGAATCTGTGTTCTAGACAAAATAATTGCAAGAGAGATGCAAAACTGTTGGAAAGGAATACTCCAAGATAAGACTGGTTATCAAAGGGACACTGTCACAATGGAGGGGAAAAATAGAAGGAGGAACCTGGTTTTGCTGGGATCTGCCTTGTTTTCTCTGCTGCTCAGTTCTTTTCTTATGGCTTGAATAGAGGCGAAAAGAGACTGCTAAATGAACTTACTTAAACTTGATATTGATGTGGAAGGGGAAGTAAAGAGGCTGAGAGATCAGACTTGGAATTAAGAATTATCTCCATATAAGTATGGAAGAAAAAGTAGATGCAATTAAAAAAGGATATGTGCACCCACGTATGAAAATCAAATGCACAGATACAAGTGGAGAGTCAGTCCCTGCACAACAGGACAGTAAGAAGCAAATCAGAGTTTCAGTGAATCATAAATCCGTGAGGAATTAATAGCAGCATGCAGCCAAAGAAAAGGCAATGGAAAAGCAGTAAGCACAGAGGAGAAGTAACACTCTTTTTTACAGAAACAAGGTCTCTGTAGGAAAATTCCTGGAAAGACATAAGAATTTAGAAGAGAGAAGATTGACTGCCAACGGAATAGATTAAGTTTGAGGTCACTTCCTACAAGCTTCAGTTTATTAAGGTGGAATAATCCATAAGGAGCTGTACAAAATCTCCACATGGGAATTCCTCTTCAACTGCAGTCACTGGGTTATGTCGAACAACAACATTATGTGGCAATTAGTCACATAGACACAGGGTGTACAAACAACGACATCTTATCTAGCATCATGGATGTCTTATCTTGAAGGCATCTATTCTGAAAAAGTGGTCACCTTCTGTTCCAGGGAACAGTAGGAAGTGACATGGAATTTCTGGATAAACCTGCAAAAATGAGCTCAAGGAATTCTACAGTGCTAGCTCTGAAGGGACCAAAGACCTGAGAAAAATACTAAACAGAAACAGCTCAAAAGTCCAGACTTTTCCTCTGAGTTATATTGGCAGGAGGCCAACTATACTTCTGTCTTCTCCCAGACCTTTACAGAATGACAATGCAACTGGGGCTGAAGAAATATTGAAAATGAAGGCCAATGTAATAATCCACAAGAGCAGTTAAATCCTTTACACCAGTGGGGTAGTTTAAGGGGAACTCAAAAGTACTGTTATTTATACCTATTTTTTTTTTCACATCAGTACAAGCTTATGTCAGTCTTACGATTTCTTTCTTTTTCTGTCATTTACAATAATAGAGAAGAGGAAAAGAAGAGGGGAGAAGAGAGGGGAGGGGAAGGGGAAGAGAGAAACCAAGTGGGAACAGAAAAGCTGGTGTGTCAGGAGAGAAGCTGTATGTGTAGCCCGGGAGGTGGAAGAGCAGCTGAAACCCTGTCGACAAGTTCTTAAATCAAAAGTCTGACAAAACTAATCACAGCAACAACAGAAGGTGGAAAGCAAAGCATCAAAAGGATATTGTTTGTATGTGTCTTGCTATGATGTGTATGTGTATGCATTGAACGTGCAACAATCAAATGCAGAAGTGCCCGTATGTTTACTTACACTTATAAAGATGAAAATCTAAGAACTGTGAGATCCTCCCATAACAACACTTGTGCACACAGACATCCTTTCTCTTTGCTTACAAATCCAGAAGTCCAAATCTTCTCAAAGACACTTGCACTTCTCTTGCCAATTCTGATGAAATGCATTAATGAAAATATCCAATTTCTACCCAATTGAGATCAGCTGCAGGAGGTGTATATATTAAAAAAATAACCAAAAACCACAAACCCCTCCACCAAACAAACACACTCCAGTCCTCCCAAAACACCATACAACTAGACAAATACACATTTTATATATACATAAAATAATAATAATATAATGTTATCATTGTGATGTGAAGAGGAAAAGCACTTCGTAGTGCTTCATAAAGTTGGTTGTTGCTACAAAATTATTTTATCAGTGGATTTTACACTGCACTCAAACCCCCCTCCCCCCCCCAAACCAGGTCTCAACTGGAGAATTTGATGATGCATTTCACCAAAGACTGCAAGAGAAGTCCAAACATCCAAGGATTTCCATCTATATGCACAAGTGTAAAAGTCTAAGTATGGAACGAGCTTGCAATTCTTGGATTTTCAGCTGAGTGGACGTAAACACAGAAACATTTCTATGTTTGGCAGTAGTTTATTAAAAATAGAGACAAAATTTTAACAAAAGCAGTGGTTTGTACAATATAGCACACCTGAATAAATTTGATGATGCCATTACTGAGCAGATACCATCCATAAAACTTAATGATTCGTGTTTTGTTTAGATACAGAAGAAACAATTTACAGATGGAGAAACTGGTTACCCCAGTTGGTTATTTCATAGCCTTTTTTTCCTGTACCACTAGAAATCTTTCCCCAAATCTCCTTTGGATCTACCACATCCATACATAAACTTTGTTAGTACAATGTAAGAGAATACCACAACATCACAAGTGAGTGAGTTTGGTTATCTAAACCAGGCACCAATTATTTGTTTCTCACCTCTTTTTCATCTCATTATCCCTCAGATGTTTCTCCATCTCTTTCTGCTCCCACAAACAGCTTTTCAAAGGATACTTTGAATTTTTTAGTTACTAAGAAGGTCAGCAGACCTTACCAGTCATGGGCTTTAATTTGAATGTCTATCATTTTTAATCGCTATGTTATGTGTCTACAGTTACTGTTTCATTCATTACAGGAAAAGCCTATCCTATTTGCCTCATCAATCTCCCTTTTCCTATTTCCCCTGTCATGAACAGAAACTATCCAGAGACTTCAACATTTCTAACATAAGAAACCATCCAATAGCCTCACAGACTCACAGTAATTTTTAAAGTCCAAGCCTTTCCATAAATAAAAACTATTTAGTTATGAATAAATAACGTTAAGATTGTACACATATATATGAGTACACGCACAGCTTCCTTGCAGCCTGACCCAAATCGTGCAATGAAGTGAACAACGCAAAAGGATACGTCAAGACTTGTCCTTTACAAACAGGCCAGACCCACTGTCTTTGATACTTCTGTAGGCACTGACAGCCTGTCTGTAGAGGTACTTAGGGTTGGCTCCTGTGAGAGCTAGAAGAGCAAACGTGGAGGTGTCTGGCTACACAGAATATGTTTCAAACATAATGGCACTGCAGATCTGTATCTGTGTGTTCTCAAAGCACAGAGGTGAACTAGAGCTGAGACACGAAGCCAGCATTATCTCTAAGGGCTCCCACTGCAGAGTGCCCCATCTGCTCCCCACTCTCATGGACTATGTGTTGAATTTTCAACAGGAGTTATAACATGGTCTAGAAAAAAACAAGTCTTAGCAGCCTATAAACAGAAAAAAAAGCCATCACAGAATCATTTAAATGATTTAAGATCATCAAGTTCAAACCTTAACCAAACATTGACAAATCCACCCCTAAACCATGTCCCTAAGCACCACACCTACACATCAGGAGGGTTACTAATGAAACAAAATATTAAGGTAAGCAGTCCAGTGCAAACATATAGCAATGCCACTAAAATAAGTCAATACTATCTTATAAAATCCTATTGTTATGCTGTAACCTTTAAAAAATGAAATAAACATTCCCTTCGTTAGTCAAAGTGTATCTTTTAGTTCTCCAATGAGAGAAAGCAGATGAATTGTTCTGAAAATAATTTGTTGCGTTTTCTATGAACATTTTTTTCTTTAAAAAAACACAGCCACCTAAACACCCAGACTATTTCCTTCTTTCAGAACATGCCTGTTAGCAAGGTCTGTTAGAGCAATTAAAACTCAATGAATCCCAAAAGACAGAGGTTAAAATTCAAACAGCAAATTTGAATTTTGTGCTTTATGACCACTGTGCTCTGATTTTTTGAGGGTATTTTATTCTTTGTTCGATTGTGCAATTAAAAAAAATTAACTTAATTAACCTCTCGGAATAACTACATCTACATGGAGACTATGTTACAAGTAAAGATGACGTATCTGGATTTCAATAACGACCAGACAAACTGAAAGCTCTGGGAAACCTGTCTCTCAGGCACACACACAGACTGGCCTGCTTTCTTAACCAGTCGCTGGTTTTCATTATACTTCCCAGATTAACACAGCACATAGAACATGAATATATGACATGTGGGATCCTCCTCCACTATCCACCACTTGACTTCCTTGGAAATATCTATGGTCAACGGGTCAAATGTAGGTAATTTCATGCAGCTGATCAAGGCAAATCATGGAAGTCCCATCCTGCCACAAACTCCAGCTGTTAAACAGTGGTGAGGGCAAGCAACGAGGGCTGAGGAATGATCTCTGCAATTCTCTCTGTGCATTTCTCTCCATTCTAGCAGGCGCAGCACCCTCCACCGGCTCAGCTGTCAACTCCCCTCAGTGCTTCCCCAGACGTGCTGATTGTCTGAGTGTTACTGACTCTACATCTGTTGCTGCACGCAGCCATCCTGACACAAGGGCTGTCTATGCACAATAATGCCTTAAATACATCAGAAGCCTAACAGTCTGCTGCCATTTATGGTCTGCTGCCATTTATGGTCTGCTGCCATTTACACTAAGAATTTCACTTTGGGGGTTTCAGGTATTTAAAAAAAACACGACTCTTCAAAGGATAATGGAGATGATAACTCAGCACCTTTACAAATTTAGTTTTCTGTACCTAGAAGGCCATGAGGCTCATAGGATACATATTTCCAGACAGAAAACCAGAACCTAGCTGTGCAGTCCGTGCAGGTGTGAACATAACTGCTGAGAGATAACACAATTAATTTGAGTTGTATTAACGACGTACAGTTTTAATTCTGAATCCATTATCTCAAATTTTCTCATTCCCTTTGTCCATACCTTCAATCACAGCAATTAAAAAAAAACCCCTCATCCAGATCTCAAAAATCACAAGACTGGCCCAAAAATATGCCATTCAGATTATTTTGAGCTGCTTTTATTTCTAAAGCTCAAGGCTGCTCACTGGTCATATCTTCAAGCTTTTAATGTCTAATCATAAAAGCCCAAATTATTTTACCTTTAAATAAAGGTTAGGGCTCTGTCCAACTCAAAACAAGAGCTTCCTTATCATGGATAGCTATGATGAGTGGCCACTCTTTGCCAGGGGATCCTCTCCAGCATCCCTGCCCTTCCAGGCAGTAGCACCAGGAGACCTTGCACTGCAGATTGGTACCATGATTATAGTCACTGCGGACACCTCTGCAAGAACAGAGCGGAGAGGTGATGGCTGGAAGAACAAAAAAAATCTCCTCATGTGAAGCAGAGCCCTTTGAGGCTCATTTACCCACAGGTCTTCAGAAGCAGCTACTTTAGGAAAAAAAAAAAAAGCAAAGGAAAAGAAACTCTTATTGGTAGGTAAAGAAGAAAATTGGAGGAAGTGGAAAAATTGCTAAAAGTAGTAATATCACGAGTTAGAAAGGTGGTCGTGTTACAGTCAGGTCTGCCTTATGGCATTGCTTTAGGCAGTTGGCCTCACGAAATCTCTTTTTCACCTTCCTTCTAATATTTTTTTAATACTTTTAAGTTGATGCACAGCACAATAATTTTATCTCTTTCTTTTCATCACTTCCTACTGTGATATTCTTCCATGAAGGGTTTATCATTCCACTCAAATATTGATTCCAAAATGGATCTTTCAGAATGTCTTTACTACATGTAACACCATCTTGCTAATCACCAGTCACACCATTTTCAGAGTCGGCATGGGGTATCCTATTTCTGGTGTTAATAGGTGCTATTAATAATCGTATTTTTCAACACTTCTGCCCACAAGCTATCATTAATAGGTATATAAGCTACTTCAAAGAACAAGACCTCTCAGTGGTACAATTATAATTTTAACTACCCTATATGTCACCGTAAAGGATTCAGTCTTCTGAAAAATATTGAGAAAAATACAAAAACACTGGGCTATCAGTAAACTGCTAATATATTTTCCCAGAAAGAAATATCTGACTAATGGTATATAACAATACTGCAAAATTGTCTTTCAGAGTGATCATCTAGTGCTTTGCAAAGAAAAAAAAACCCACGATGGTCAAAGCTTTTGCAAATACAATAAATGGATTTTAAGTTGAATGAAGTTTAGGACACAGAACATGGGAATGAAAGAAATTTTTGGAGTTAGGGAGTTAGTTTTCTGGTGGTTAAACTACTATAATAGTATTTATGAATTTTTCAGTTTTCATCTTCAGAAAACAATGGCCATTTCTGCCTGATTGTGACATCTGACATTTAGAAAAGGGTGTCATGAAGTTGTACACTCAACATGCCAAGCACTATAAATTCAACAGCAACTGGAATTCTAGATGTTACTGAGCCTAGAGAGACACCAAAATCAAGATTAGCACAACCAAAGTGTTGCAACAAACGTGTAATGGACAACAATGAAATTCACCTTTCAAAATTAGTTCGTCCAATTAGCAGACTTATTTTAGAATTTAATAGGAAACTGTCCTCACAGATTTTATTTTTTTTATTAAATGGACATTCAGTATTGCAAAATGAAACAAAGGGCATGATATATAATGTAAGTAGAACATTTTGTAGTAAAAAGTAAGAAAGTACTCATCAAAAATTTATATTTCATGTTATATATGCACCTACCACATCTGCTACACCATTGTGACAGATGTATATTAATATGGATATCTAATCATATTGCTAGATTGCTAATGGCTCAGTAATCCATCTTCTAAATACCACACAAGTTTCTGGTTATATGTTGAACCAATTATCAAAATATTTCCAAAGAATTACTTGTTTAGTTCTATGGCTTCTGAAAAGTACAATTAACTTGCAGTTTTATGTTTCAACAACAACGTACAATTCTATCATAGCAATACTTACAACATGCATTCATGTTATATAAAAGACTTTAAAATCAGTTATTTAATATGGTAAGTAGTATGAAAATTAGCTAAAAATTAATAGAAACGTGGTTTGATATGAGAGAGCTCTTGAAATATTATGTTCTATGCTAAGGCTGTGACCATGAAACAGGTAACTCTGCTGGACTCCACTCCTTTTAGTTATCTAAAGGAACACAGAGATCCTAAATCCTACTTCTTCACACATTATCCCACCATAAAATTTTTATGCCTCGCAACCTGCAACCTGTTTTTCCCTCTCAGTTTGGTTCTTATGTCCAGGGGAAAGGGGAAAAAGCTTCCCCACACCAAAATAAGATACTAATCTCCAACATTCTTTTTCAACTTCTAAATTTCTGAATATACAATCTCATGTCTTCCTGCCAGAGTACTACAGATCGTGCGCTTACTTGAAATGCTAGCATTTAGTTAGAGATTTAATTAGTTAGAAAATTTAGTTAATTATTGAAATATTTGGTTACAGTTGAACATCAGTGTTTTAAGATTCTTCAAATTGTAGAAATAATAATTTTTTATTAAATTAAGGCTCATAGTATCCTTTTCTAATATTCCAGCCGTTAACTGCTGATGTCCACTACACATTTGTAATCACTTTTACTACGCACATATTCTCTCATCAACTTTAATTATGAAGGTACAGATAAAGCCTACTCTATTACAACCAAGATTACAGAGATGAACAAACTGGACTTGCCTTTTTAATTCCCTTGATTTTTCTGATACTACTTTAGTCCCATCTGCTTTCCCCTATACATCGCCTAGGTCACTGATAAGTTGCTGTTTCATGTGGCAGTGCCACAGAATCAGACTAAAAGGCAACAGAAGCTCTTGAAAGTGTTTCCTTGGTCACCAGATATGATCAGAAACCATCAGATACAATCTTCAGAGCTGAAACACCACCTAGTGTCATCCTATCTGTTGCATTTCGAGGGCTGCGTGTTTGGGGATTCTTTGTTTGTTTGTTTGGGGTTTTTTAAGTAAAAATAGTAAATAGATTTTTATATTTCTGCTTCTTCCATATTACAATTGCCTAATGGCCATGACCAGAAGTGGTGATTCCATCTTACATAGTTTTCATGACTACCCATCTTACTCGACTCTTACTGCAAAGAGGAAAATAATTTCAGATTTTTAGAATAAAAATATACATTTTGCATAATGAAAAATAACAGTTTTAGAGACAGGCTGTATTTACTGCATTTTCTTTGTACTTTATCAATTTGATACTTGCCTTGTTCATGCTTTGAAAAGGAAGTAAGTAAATAAATTCTGATTTATATTGTTGACAACTCACAGAGTAATGAGCAGCTCTATGGCACCAAAGGAAAGGGGACCCCACATTTTTCCTGGTGGGCTTTCCTCATTGCTCTTCACTACTTATGTAAACACACTGTAACACAGAGAGCGTCAGAATGAAATCTTTGTATTGTCTACCTCAAACATTCAAATATCATGACTCAGGTTCCAAAATATCACTGAACTGGAATAAATACCATGAGACTTGAAATAATAAATCTGAGGTTCTTTGTATTTACTTTATGTTTTCCAAGCCTTCAGGGGTCACATTTTCAGGATTTGCTCAGCAGCCACAAAACTTAAAAAATGCTGGAGATACATTTCACCTACAATAATACATCTCAAGTGCCAAGCCATAAAGTAATATACATAGCAACATTTCTAATAATGTTGTCAGTCATCACCACTGATTATATGAGTCCAAGAAAAGAGCACTTAAACCTTGGAAAGCGTTAATTTCTGTTCTGAACACCCAAACATCAGTAAGAAAGCTCTCTTGCAGCCACTTGGTGGCGAGAGATAAGTGGCAGAATGAGAAGAAAACATGGCTAGAATCCATCACTGATGTCAAAAAGGAAAAAAAAAGAGCAAAGAGGTGGGAAAAATTATCATCATGTGTGCCATTTGCTAGAATGCATAACCTCTGTCACATAGTTATGTCTGCTTATAGCGTGGTACAAAGTTGCTTAGCTCATTTTATCTTTTTTCCCCTATCTTAAGAATAAGGAATTTGCTGCTGACTGGGAACAGAGAGCGTTCATCACCCCTGCTGCAGAATGCTGGGAGCGAGGAAGCGATTTTCTTCCCCACAGTGATGCAAGAACTCGCCTGCTGAAATGTTTGGCTGCAGAGACTGCAAACTAGAGCCAGAATTCGGGTCTTACATAGATCATCCCTTACTGTTTTGAACTGCATCGTGTAACCTCAGCAAGACAGTCCATTCCCAGTTATATTAATTACGTACTTCAAAGGATTTCTAGAAGACTAGAAATTTTTCTTAATGGACGCACAGTTTCTGTAAAAAACGATATTCGGAACAATTAACACAATTCAATATGGCAAGTTACTTGCCATGGGCAAGTGTCACTGTCATTTTGCTATGTCAAGATGAAAGCACCGGAAAAGATGTGAGGTACAGGCTTTCTGGTGACTTAGACTTTCAAATTATACTGTAGTAACAGAAACTGCCTTGTACTGAATGGGGGAAGTATCCTTTGAGAGTATTTCAGTGGAATACAAGATGCCGCAAAAGAAACACAATAGGCCTGAATAAAAAAGCCACTGTCTATTTTTTCACATAGAATCATCAAGGTTGGAAAAGACCTCTGACATCATCTAGTCCAACCATCAGCCCAATACCACCATGTTTACTAAACCGCGTCCTGAAGTGCCATATCTACACATTTTTTGAACTCTAGGGATGGTGACTCCACCACCTCCCTGGGCAGCCTGTTCCAACGCTCCACCACTCTTTCAGTGAAGGAATTTTTTCTAATATCTAGTCCAGACCTCCTCTGGCACAACTTGAGGCCACTTCCTCTCGTCCTATCACTTGTTACTTGGGAGAAGAGACCAACACCGACCTCAATACAACCTCCTTTCAGGGAGCTGTAGAGAGCAATAACGTCTCCTCTCAGCCTCCTTTTCTCCAGGCTAAACAGTCCCAGTTCCCTCAGCTGCCTCTCATAACACTTGTGCTGCAGATCCTTCACCAGCTTCGTTGCCCTCCTCTGGACATGTCCCAGCAGCTCGATGTCCTTGTAGCGAGAGTCCCAAAACTGAACACAGTATTTGAGGTGTGGCCTCATCAGCACTGTGCACAGGGGGAGGATCACTTCCCTGGTCCTGCTGGCCAGACCATTTCCAGGAAGCTCTTGGCCTTCTTGGCTCCAACACTGAGCCCTGGGGAGCAGCACCTGTGACCGACTGTCAACTGGATTTAACTCCATTCACCACAACTCCCTGAGTTCAGACATCCAGTCAGTTTTTTACCCAGCAAAGAGACACTCATCCAAGCCATAAGCAGACAGTTTCTCTAGGAGGCTGCTGTGGAAGACAGTGTCAAAGGCTTTACTGAAGTCCAGGTAGATAACATCCACAGCCTTTCTCTCATCAGAATTAAACTATACTTTATTCTAAGGCCTGAAACTATAGCTGCGGCTTGTTTCCTCAGCCCACACGACTTGTATTTGAAAAGAACTTCTGGAATAAGTTACTGCCTTGGCATGCAATGCGGTAGAGACAGCTGCTTGTTCACTGAAATTCTAATAAAATACTTAGGTTTTCTGCTCTGAGGCTTGTGCTCTGTCCCTGGCAATGAGAACCTCTCTTTCTATATTAATAACTCTGATTTATTGATGAGAAAAGCTGCTTTTATCACAGTTAAGCAACCCATTAAAGAGCAGCATTTACTTACATATTTATTTTTACATTTAGAATGGTCCTTTCACTGCATGAGCGGAATTATGGGGCTATACAGCTTTTTAGCATGGCTTGTCCTAGGATTAGTTGGAAAGAATATTCTTCCAAATTTTGTTTAAATACGAGTAATATTCACTTAGTTAAAAACTGCACAGCCGGACTCTGAAAAGGAAACACAAGATGTAGCCTTCGCACTGCAGCAAAGATGTAAAGGAGAGGAATGGCGCTGTGATTGAGACACTTAGAGAGTCTTCCTACTACAATATTTCATAGTAATTCTTCCTTCCATCCACCTTCTGATTGCTTTGCCTGTTGTCAGAAGCAAAGGCGAGACCTTATCTGAGTGGTTGTCTCGGGAATGTGGGAGAGTAAGGAGGTGATGCACATTCCCAATCCCAGCAACTGGGTGTTTTTAAACAGCAGCCAGATATCACATGAGGTCCACTGAGCAAGCTTTATGATTACGGTGGGGCCTCAGGGCTTGCCATATTGTACTGCTGTTAAAAAGAATTTGGTAGACTACTCTGAAAGTGTCCTTTGAGGAAAAAAATCCCAAACAAATCCTATCATCAGTTAAAAAACGTATAAGAAAAGAAAGATAAGACTCTCTAAATACTTCACTGACTCTCTAATTTATCTAGATTGAACTGAAAATCCCCAAAGCAAAATCATGGCTTGCGTAAAGGAAAGCTGCAAAAAAGATCCACATGTGAAAACCAGAACACTCTTGATGCAGATAAGCTGCAATGATTAATTTGGTTATGACCTAGACATTTATAGCCACTGAATATTTAGAAATGAAAGAAACACATTTAGGCATAAAAGGAAAATTAGAACTACTGAGTGAACACTGGCAATGCCCCTTCCAACTGCATTTATTTCTTTGGCAGTGATTTTTCCTGCCATACCTTGTGTTACCCACACCATGAGAGAAAAACTCTTGGTGTAACTCAGCATCAGGCTCTCACAGTTGCCAGTAACAGATGTCCAGCATCTGGTGCCTGCAGCTCATTCCTTCCTGCATAAGTATTGAGAACTCTTTAAGGAAATCACTTTTAGGATATTCATGTTTTCCTCATCTGCTACTTCTGACTGGCCCACTTGAAAAGCAATATAGACAGAGACCAGACAGCCTTAATGAAGCCATTGAAGAGAGAGAAATTGAATCATGTATATTCCAGTATAGAAACCTTGAAGAACTAAATTAGCTGGGAGCTATAATCTGCTTATAAGTGTTGAGCCAAAAAATATTACTTAAGAGCAGAGCATTACAATATGTCTAGCAAATAAAACAGGTCCATACATACAGAAGAGGCTTCTCAGCCATTACTCACCGAAGAATATGCTGCTCTGCATAAATGATTCAGTCAACACGAAAAAGATGTTTAGACCAATGAACAAAACTCTGAAAGTAAACCACTGTCCAAGGCTCAACATAAATCAAAGGTGTTAGTGTAAATGACCAAGTATTTTCTTAATTTTAGTCCTCACTTATACAGCCTACCTGCAGCTCTAGGGAAAGAGAGACCGATCCTCCTCAGGACAGCAAGAGAACTAGTGATCAAGTCATCCAGGTGGAAGTGGGAAGCTGACTTGAAGGGCTGAGAAACAGAAACTACATTCCTCTGCTTCCTTTTTTTCTGATTTAACACTAATCAGAAGCACGCTGTCCCATAAAAGCATCCATTCCTGGGAGTAGGTATGTGGGACCAATTGTGCTCACAATCCCTCTCCCCTTTTCCTTTACAATTCTGGTTCTATTTTATGTATTTTTCTTCCCGGTATGTTGATGACATGAGGCCTTTACATAAATTAAAAGATTACCTCAATGACAATGTCAGCTATTCCCTTAAGGGGAATAAAACAAGTAGGTAAGTAGGCATGGTCTCAGTGGTCTGTGAAACAAGTAGGATCACAGCAGATATTTTTAAATGATAGCTTTTCAATGTTTGCCATAAAATGAAGATACTCTGCTGAACTCTGGGACTCCTTCCATTAACTCTCACCAACCCAGTGTATGCTAAACAGTGCCAGTCCTTCCCTCTGCTGTCACAGAGCACACAGAACTAGTGAACTGATTGATCCAATACTCGCTGACAACATGGATACCTCTCCGATGGCCTTAACAGTTCAGGATTGAAGCAGGTATAGGAAAATACTGTGAAATAAAATCTTATGTTTGCAATCTGAGGTACAGATCCTTTTACATTTGCCATCTTATACCAGCTTAGGTAACAGCCATGATGCAGTCTTTCAATAAAGCAATCGTAGTATCAGTGCGGTTGGACATATGCTGCATTAAGGCTACATTTGTGGAACACAGATATTCCCAAATATTCGTATCATGTTTACACACATTTAGGTCACACATCCTCCATACTCCCAGATACTGAACTCCAACTGGTTAACTGGCTGTGGTCATTCTACAAATCAGCATTGAAGCAGCAAAAATTCCCCCAATTACATATTCTGTGGCAGACAAAAGGGAGCCTACTTTGCTTGTTCTCAACTTGGCTCCAGAAATCGAGATCTGCTGCAGTAGGGCAGAACCATGCTCTGAGCAGGTATTTGTGCAAATGGATAATGGTGACCGGTAGCCATCTGGCTTACAGAAAATCCAGCACTACAAGCCAGCTCATGTAAACACAAGCTTTGACCGTTATGTCTCATTTGACCTTCTTTCCAGCAAACCAGAGGTATGTTACTACACACAAACGCAGGGCGTGACAAGGGAAATGCCATGTTTATACTAAGAAAGCTGAAGTCTGCTCTCAGCTGGTGTCAAGGCAGTCAGGAGTTTGGACTAGAGGCTCAGTATGGACATACCTCTTTCTGCCCTACAGTATTAGGGCAGAAAAGTGTCAAGAATATAGTAGAGTGAAGAGGCAAAACTACTTGCTACACTCTATGAAAGTAGTACATTAGGTCTGAGGCATTCTAAGAGAAGCTGAATGCCATTACCAGTGCCATTTCAAGGAGAAAGACAAGACTTTTAACCCCTAGGCTACTAAAACAGTGGCTGAAAAAAGCATTGAATAAAAAAAATGTATGTTAAAAATGCTATATAGTGTTAAATTAAAAAGTATGAGAACCATTGGCAGGCTGCTTGAACCGTGAAAGGTCCTATTTTAATTAAAAATAGTTAGAACAGACTCCAGTCATACTTTTAGCAGAAAACACAGTAGTTCAGAACTGTTTCTGTTGTTCACTGTGCTCCCAAGTTGAGTATTTGTGAACAGTTTTTCTTAGAAGTATGTATATTCAAAAAACAAAACTAAACAAAAAGTCTACTACATAAAATGAATCATATGGAAAGTATAGTCAGACTGTTTATAACACTATATAATTGTATTTTATTAGATGACAACTCCACCCTTGACTCTTGGCCACAAAAAAAAAAACAAAGATTCAATTGAAACTATTTCCTTTCACTTGATCACTCAGAGAGGAAGAAGTCAGACTTTTGGTAGGATGAACACGGGGAGAAGAAACAATAGAGGTGAATTGATTTTAAGAAGTTGAAGGCCTTATCTCTCTGAAATAACAATGGCTTCATCTGCACAGAAGAGTGTGACTGTAGCTACTGCTACAATGCTGCCAAACAACTGGTCTGTAACTCAGTTTAGGGAAGAGGGGAAAAAATAGTAAAATAAACCTTTAGGAAAGACTGAAGTCATATTCTGGAAAGAAAATTCTTCCTCTCACCACCCTATAACATACTATTATACCAAACAACCAAAGCCAGGCACATAATTTGGAGACCCTCCAGCTGATTTGGATATTCCTGTGTAGCACCATAAAACCTGCTTTTTAGGGTGTGCTGTGCCTTCAACTCATCTACGTGTTTAAAGCATATGGAATATGTCTAGAAAACAAGAGGCCAAAGCTTAAGTTTCCTCCAATGGCTGCAACTTACCATACATGTGCATGCAACAGAAGATAATCTACTTAAAGGAACTGATTCTTATAAAAATATTAAAAAATCTCTTTGCTTGGGATTTATGGCCTCAAAGTCTTTTTATATTTTACGTTCTGATAGAGAAGCCTTGAAATATAAAGTTGATAGCATTGCTTCTAAGGGTAAAGGGGAGGGCAGACGGCAGAGAAGACCCTGACAATAAGCCTTCCTCATTCCCCTCTCTCCATACTGCCCACTTCCCTTCTCACAAAGATCAGAGCAACAGCCCAGAAAATTACAACCCTTTGATAGATTCATCTCATCCCATTAATCAAGAGCAAACCTCTGAAGAATATCCACAAATTGTGGTGACCAGCATTGCAAAGCTTACAGAGCATCGAAAGCACTCCCTTTTGCTTTATAAAATAACATCCCACTGGTCTGTTTCCTTTTTGTGTCTCTATCTGTGATTACTATTTACCTTATATAACAGTTACTACTCATTTTTATGCACCCACATTGGGTACTATCGTATTATCCGGTTCACAAACTCTGCCTTGACAATCAAGCTCCAGACTTCTAATTCACAATGACCAGCCATGTCCACAGTGCAGTAACAGTCATAAATCTGCTTTTTTGCACTGTCAGACAACAGTCAAGAGGAATGTGGGTGTACATCATACTCTGAATGTGACTGATCTCTTGTAGAAGTAAGCAAAACTTTCAGTTGAATCAGCATTAAATTCACAGGAATAAAATGTAATTAATACTTCAAATTTCTGGTCATAATTAATTCACTGATGTGCCTACACTTCCAATAAAGAGGCTGATAACTGCAAAAGTTTCCAGCCTTTATTTCTTGGAAACCCTCCAAAAGTTTAGACTTCTAATTTCTGCTAATTAATTCAGGAGGAACCTGAACATATGGTGTTATAGCAAAAAATATATAGCATGTACAAAATATAGCAAATAAATTGCATAAAAATAGGCGTACATTTTAAAGGAGAAAAGTGCTTGGAGCGGTGCTTTGCCGTTTTAATGACTACTTCTTTATTTCTCTATGAGACATTGCTGGGTATTCTTACCCATCAACAGCTTGAACAAAATAAACAGAAAAGCAAGTCTTGCATCAAGCCGTTAAAATTCAAAAGGCAGGCTCAGTCATGCGCCACCTGGAGAATACTACAAAAGCTGTCGCTTCCCCGAACATTATCATAAAAGCAAATCGTAGTATGTCACTGATCACGACCTCATACCCAGTTTGGACATTGCCTTCTTGGCTTCCCCTTCTGGGTGGGTCTGGGCCATCAGAACAGACTGAGAAAAGTGACAGAGGAGAAAGAGCTCTCCTCTGCTCCAGCTGCCAAGGGCCTGAGTGCACCAATAGGTCTTAATGGTCCTGACCACCCTCACCTGAGGGCTCCCCCCAGGCCTCTGTCCGTTGCCCCAGGAGCTCCACTTGAGCTCTGGCCTGCACCCTCCCAAGCCATGACCTGAATCACAGGTATAGGTGTCTCAAGGCCTGTTTCTAGTCCTGCCCTCTGGATGAACTTGGACCTACCTCGTCAGTAGCTTGTAGCCTGCATGGACCCTTGATGCTCACGATGGAGTTAGGCTTTGGCTCCTTCTCCTTTTGTTCCCAGACCACACAGCTGCTTTACTGCTTGTCTTGTTTGGGACTGCTGAAGCATCTTGTCACCAGGACCCTGTGCTCCCCGCTGTGCTCAGGTGCTGTTGGACTGAGCCTGGCTCAGTGCAAGCTCTGTCTGTGCAGGGATTACCCTTTGATGCTGGCTTGTCTCCCGCAGGGTGCAGCTGGCCCTCACGCTGGCCTACATTCTCATAACCTCAGGATACCACTCCTGCTGCCTCAAGACCAAGGAAGATGACCATGGATAGAAACGGAGCAGCCCCTGTCGGGCTGGTGGTGCTGGCTGACTCTGCACAAGCCTGCAGCCAAGCTGGTGGCTGTTACCTCTGGGGTGCTCTGCTTCCCCGTACTAGGGAGCTGACTCCACTTCCGGCCATCCCTACTAGATGGTGAATGGCTACAGATCATACCCTGAACTGCTGTGAGGTGGCACTGAATTCACACAGGTACAGTTTTTCCTTGGTCTGTCACATCCAAAGGAAACTGCCCTGCCAAAGGCTTCTCAGCTGCCTATGAAAACTGGCCTGGAAGCTGTTAAATTACTGCACGAACCCTTCTTGCTTAAACTCTTTATGTCTCTTGGCAGGGACAAATACCTGGGAACCCTGAACCAGGTTTATCCTGTGAGTATAGTAGTGCCTAATGATGAAAGGCAAAAGACGGCTCTTCCTAACATAAGAGATACAATCCTATTTTAATGACAACTTGTATTTAGTGTAAGGTACACTGTGACTTTGTATTTGATATTCCTCTAGTCCTGAATGGATTTATACTGATGGGTAGATAGATCAGTTTAGCTGCCTCATTCATGATTTTCCAGTATTTGAGTATGTCCCCATTTTATTGTGTTTTCTTTGTGTATAAGGCATAGGCATTAGTTTCTCATTAACCTCCTTGCACAGCCAGCAAACATCTCTCTGCCACAACTTTTACACAAAGGATTGTAGTACTGGTACCAAAAATACTAGCTACTCTAAAATAACTGTTAATCTATTTGTAAGATTGTTAAAAATGCAAGGAATTCACTGAAATCTTGCAGAGGAGTACAGCGAAAATGATGAAGAAGCAACAACAGTTACTTATCTGATTTCTTGAGAACCCATTGTTTTCAAGGAAATAGTAGTTACTCTTAGAGATATTGAGACAGGGAGGTCTAAAAATATTTTATTGTCCTATTAATACAATTATTTGTCCTGTGTATGCAATTTGTTTACCTATACATTTGTTATGTACAGGTATTTGTTATTTGTTACCTATACATTACCTATTTGTTTACCGCACCTTGAGTACTGTGTCCAGTTCTGGGCCCCTCAGTTTAAGAAGGACGTTGAGATGCTGGAGTGTGTCCAGAGGAGGGTGACGAGGATGGTGAAGGGGCTGGAGCACAAGCCCTATGAGGAGCGACTGAGGGAGCTGGGGTTGTTTAGCCTGGAGAAGAGAAGGCTCGGGGGAGACCTTATTGCCCTCTACAACTGCCTGAAAGGAGGTTGTAGTGAGGCAGGAGTTGGTCTCTTCTCTCAGGTGACCAGTGACAGAACGAGAGGACATGATCTCAAGCTTCACCAGGGGAGGTTTAGGATTGACATTAGGAAGAAATTCTTCACTGAGAGGGTTATTGTTCATTGGAATGCACTGCCTAGGGAGGTGGTCCAGTCACCATCCCTGGAGGTGTTCAAAGAGAATTTGGATGAGGCACTTAGTGACATGGTGTAGTTGACGAGTAGGAGTAGGAGTAGGTGTAGGGTTTGGGTCATAGGTTGGACTCAATGATCTCAAAGGTCTTTTCCAACCTTATGATACTGTGATAACTAACAACATGCGAGCACAAGCAAAGGATTTATTCAGAAAGAGTAGAATTAAGAGGCTCACTGTTTAAAATGGAACCCATTTTATTGGTTTTAAATTTGTAAAATTCTTTTAGAATGTGGAACTTGTAATTACTCTAATCAGAGGAATTAATCTTCGCAGTTTCCATGACTACGAGACATTTTTAAGTGTGAAAAAAAAATAATTCAGAAATGTCTTTATAGAGTCCAGCAGTAAGAAAGCTAGAAACATCAAAAATCAAACCATCACTAAAATTTTTAAGTTAAGGAGTTTTACATAGATTTTTAACAAGATGATTAGTAGAATTCTCTTTCTTAGATAATGTGTTTCAATTTCTGCCTCTGTATATGGCATTTAAGAGTTATTTTCCCTCTAGCTGGCAAGTGACCATTTGTTTTCAATCAATTAAAATATTCTTTTAAAATAATTTCAAGTCTACATGAAAAAGTCTCCATTTCTGAGCCTGCTCCTTATATCAATACCCAGTTTTCTTGCAGGAAAAACAAGAAATAAAGAAACGGTTTGCAACACGGCCAAATGCTTGCGAAAGCAAAGTTCAAATTAAGAAGGTCTAATGTCAAGATAAAATATTTTTTTGAACTCTTTATCAAAAATGTAAGTGTAATTGTTAATAATAGAAAATCTTTATGATCACTTTCAGTTTTCATCCAAATAAACGAAAATTGCACAAACAAAAAGAAAGTGTCTTTTTAAAAAATAGTTGTTAAATAAAAGAGCAAGCTGTGAATATCTCAGCTTTCTAAGGAGAGAAGCAATTAGAAAGACAGTGAAATAATTACACATGCTTAAGAGTGTAGAAAGATATCCATCATGTAGTTATGCCAGTGCCAGAAGAAAAAGCTGCTATCCTGATCTTTTGCTGAAGAGCTTGTGTTTTCCCAGTACAACTGCACATCGGCTCACACAGATCCAATAACGATTCAGTAATAGCACACTTTCTGCAAGTTTTGTGGAATTAGCTTACCCCAAAAAATCATTTCCATTAAAGTCTTACTCAGGAATCAGGTCAGCATTTGTTTTCTTTCCAGAACCGGAAGCAGAATAGCTTTAAGAGAAGATGAGGATTCAGAGAAGACCTAAGCAACTGCCTATGCAGCAGTTTAATAACCGAGAGTTACTAGGTCAATTATGCCGTATGTTAACTGAATTATTTGAAAGTTGATAGCATTCACGGGGGACACTTAAGTACATCGTGTATTCTATAAGTTTTTAGTTTTGAGTAATGCATTTTTAACTTAAAACTTTACAATGTACTTGAGAAACCGGGAAGAAATAGTGACAATAGCATGTGATTAAATTCTCAAGCAGAAGCTACTCATCAGGATCACAGTAATTTCTACCATAAGGAGTGATAGCCCTATACTTGACCTTTGCAAGGCTATGTCTTAAGTCCTCTGTTTAATTCTCGGTCCTCAGTGCTACAAAGACACTGATAAACAGAAGGGAGTCCAGAGATTTTGGGCTGGAGCGTATGACATAGGGAGCAGAGGCTGAGGGAACAAAGCTTCAGCCTCAAGAAAAGAAGGCAAAGGAGGGGGCTAATCTGTATTCTTCCACTACCTGAAGAGGAGGATATAGAGGACACTGACTTTTTCCTCAGAGATGTACAGTAAAAAAAAGTTAAAAATGGTACATGGGACCCAAACCACAGCAAAAAAAATCTTGTTCGATGAAGATGCAAAAATTCTTTACTGTGGGTGATGAAACACTTCTAGGTTGGTCAGAGTGGCTGGACACACTGTCATTTCCAGTCTCTGGAATTTTCAGAGCTTTACTGGACAAGCCCCTGAGCAAGTTGATCTAATGTAGAAATCAGCTGGCTTTGAAGAGGCTGGACTAGATGATCTTCACAGGTTTCTTCTAACCTCATGTTTCCTATGAGTTGGTGGGAACAAACTGATGAGCAGTGAGATGAGAAAGGACTGCTGGGCATCAAGTCACCCCAGCAAACTAACATGCCTGCCAGTGCCCATTTCTCAGCCTGGAGTGGTTCTGGGATGTGAAGGAGAATAATGAGCTTCCACAGCAGTGCCCTGAAAGGACCCGTTTAAAAAAGAAACCTAGTAGGTGTTAAAGGAATATGATGGTATTATGACTGGTATGAGCTGGCTGGAGACAGAAACAGTACAGAGAAATGAGAGCAAAGAGTTGTGTGTGCTTAAGGGTTTGACAGTGAAGGCAGGTGATTTGTTTGATGCAGCAGAGGTGAGAATAGAAGTGTGTAAAAAAGGCTGTGGTTAAAGGAACAACAGAGATGACGCAAAAGAAACAAGAGGCTGCAAAAAGATGCGGATTCAAAACAAAGCATATAGGTGTGCATATGTACCTACTTCTCTTCCTTCTTTGATGTTGATATGGAGCTTCAGCTCATCCATCTCCTTTAGTATGTCTAGTCCAGTTGTAAGCAATAGCAAAAAATTATTTATTGAAAGTAGTTATACATGATTTAGCTGTATTTTGTCACAGAGGAAAGAAAGCAATGTTGTGCTCGTTACTTTGGTCATTAGCAGTACACTGTATTAGTTTATAAGTATTTAACGTGCTTTGTTAACCTGCAAAACAGCAAGCATATTACCATAATATTTGTTACTCTTCTCACCTCACCTCCTTTTTTAGCTGCATGCTGTTTATCCATTTAGAACTTGTGTCACAGTCTAAAAGTGAATGCTTACTTTGCAATTCCTAACAAAAATATATAAAACATACTATGTATCCATGGTTTACCATGTTTGTTTAATAATAGTGCTATTTAATTTAATTATGCATACTATAGAAAATAATCTACTCAACTTGCAGGAAAACTGGGTATCAAAATACTTTGAGTAATACTCTGAGTAATTGAGCCAAGTTATTTATTTCTTGCATTTTTTTTTACTTGAATCATTTCTCTTTTTGTTCCAAGAATTCATTTCACAAGGTAATTATCACTTTGAAATACATAGTTTATACGTATTAGTTATTAGTATGTATTAGTTGTTTTACACGTAAACCAACTAATATATTTGGATGTCTTCTTTGTTTGTTTGTTTGGTAGAAATTTTATTATCAGAGGATGACTACCTCGTACTTACCTTTTGGAATCATATTGAGGCACCAAAGTAGCAATTGCCATTTCTGATTAAATATTTTCTGGTACATGTCTTTAGGAATCAGCCAAACTATTTTTACTATAAAGGTGGCAAACGAGCACCCACATAAGTATCATATGAACTATCATGGTCTGTGTAAGTATCATTAAGACACAGTAGTATCATGCATGAAATTCAGACTTAGTCAATATCTATTGAGATGCATAAGAGGACAGATATAGGTTTTTTGTCTTCAAAAACTTCACTTACTTTTGAAAATCGCATTTTTACACATCTTAGAAGCTCTGTGAAATTCAGGAAGAATGAACAGTATCAGCTGCTTCTGTGTTGCCTGATACGATTCAACTTGACACGTCTGAACAATTCATCAAAAATTTGAGAGATCATGTTTCTACTTGAGGGTAACAACTGCCTGAGGCTACTACACGTAGTTCTGGCAGGACAGTCAGTAACCTGCAAGTACTGCAAAATCTTAAATAACTTCTTCCCTGCTCTAGCTAATGCAATTCTGCTGCTCGTTTGAACAGTAAAATTTATTTGCTTAATCTACTATGTAGCAAGAAATAAATCCTGGTGATTCTGTTTATTAAAGCATGTACAATCAAACATGTACAAATATGCACATGCAACTAAATTGTACTTGCCTTAGAAAGAAAATTATCTTAAATAACATCTTTATATAATTAACTCTAGTAAATTGTTCTGAAGATAGAACTCTAAGGAGGGTTCATCTACTTTGCCCGAAGCGATTTTGCCTAAAATAACTCTGTCCTTTCTGATGATTCAGTTCAACGACTTCACTGTTGACAAAACTTCTACGACCTTCAATCTTTAGGTGATTTTTGATGAAACAATTTAAAAGTGGAAGTTGTTTGTTCTCATATGCATCTTATGATGCATGTTCTTTTTTAATCTTATGATGCAAACATTGAGTAGCTATAGACTCTTAAAATCATCCCGGACTGCTTAATGAAATAATGCTGACCTATGAATTCTCTGATGTGAGCAGTGAGGGGAGGGAAAGGGGATTTTTTCTATGTATTTGAAGTTTAACTGTAGATGTAACGGTATTTAGTTCAAGTTTTTCAGTAACAAAGGTACCGTTACCTTTCATGGCGCTGACCAGGGAGAAGACTGAGAAGGAGCGCTAAGTGAGTGATTTCCAGATGGGTGAAAGTAGCTGGATGGAACTGACAGAAATCTGAGGGCTAGGAAGAGCCAGGAAAAGGCGAGGAAATCGGTGGATTTTAGGGTGCAACAAGAAGGCTCCGTAGTATTTCAGAAGCATCTGGGTGCTAAAGGAAAGCTATCAGGATCATGGATAACTCTGAGGTGGAAAAGGACACCAGGAAAAGTAAATCAAACAGTGAGTCATGGTAAGGAGCTTCATGAACAAACTCGAATAGGAATAGAATCCCTCTTCTATTTTCTTCCATCATCTTATTTTTGTCCTATAGTCTTTTCCAAGCCCAGTAACTACAGAACTGCCATCTTGACTCCCATCTTCTTTTTTAGAACACCTCTCCTGTTTTCCCAAGCAAAGACTAGAAGACCAGGGAGAGCAGATGAATTAAGGCTGAAGATTGTGGCTGTTACCAGATGCGAAAGCTTGCTAGACCGCAGAGCTGCACTTTAATCAAAAGTAGTACAGAGAGAAAGTTTTAGGCTAAGCTGCAGCCCTTGGAAGTACTAGAGGTACGAGGAGAATTATATTTAGGCTTACTACAAGATAAAAGGGGACAGATTTGGGGGGATGACTTCACTAGATTTATTTTGCAAGTCTTGCTAATTTGTTTTGCTATTTTTATTATTAATCTCATATTCACCCTGATACTGATGCCATTTTGGACACAGATGGCCAGTATCAAGGGCAAATATGAGACATTTACTGAACAGTTTTGCCAAAAGTTGCACCTTTTTCTTTTCTTACTAAAACAATAAAAGAAAGCGTTCATATGGCTCCATTTGGCATCTCAACAAATCCACAAAATGGGTAGAGGTGATTCTCTACCAGTGATTCTCATTTACAGTTTATACCACAGGAAACTGAAAGGGATTGTCATACAAACTTCAAGCAGGCCCTATGAATCCTGAATGCAAGGACTGCGTGCCATCAGGACTTGCTGTGAAACAGCCTAGCAGAAGTCATTTACCATATCTGTCTCGTCCTGGCATATCTTTAAAATCATCTCAGACATGGCAGCAAGCTCTGCCTTCTATGTCCAAATCTCATCTGAGGACCTAGCAGTACCTTTCCTGTAAGCAAACTTCACGTTCCTTTATATGAGCAGGAGATCCACAACCCCAGGATTTTTCTTGTACATTTTTAGCCAATCAGCCAAGAAATCAGAATATTACCACCAGAATATTATATAAAATATTATAGTAATGAGGCAATTTCTTGCTATTTACCTTACAGAGGACACTGAAAAATTACAGAACATTGATCCATGTGATTAAATACATTTTTCCCATAAAATTAAACATTCTGACTTCTTTTAAACTTAGAAATTTTCAATCAGTGAAAATTCATGCTTTTATATCAAGAATTGAGGGAAAATATAAAGTGGCAGGACACAAGGAAGAAAAAAATCAAATAATATAAGCACACATATGTTTCTACATACCCAAATGCTTATTCTTTGACCCTTCCATTCCTTTTACAGGTAATTCCACCTGTTGTACATTCAAAACACTGACAGACAATAGAGACTACTGCAGAGCAGCATTACTTCCTGAGGAGAATACATCTATACACAGACGCACACATGTGTATGTATCTCCCTAACCCAATGCTGTCTTTGAGGTAAGTTTGTCCACATTTTTTCATTTGTTTAAAAATACAATGCATGCCTATGTTCGAGATAAGCTTATAAATAAGCATTTTTTTCAAAAGCCTTGCAATATTTTATACCAATAAGATAATATGACAATGGTAGAAAGCTTGGGGAAAAGAAGTACTTTCTTACTGAGAGGAAAAATTGGTGCATTTCAGACACTGAATCAATGATGTATCTAAGCCTGTTTATTAGATAGTTGATCAGTTTCTGTAAAATGCAGCTTTGAAAAATACTAACTAAAAAAGTCAAGGGAGAGTTTTGAATTAACTATTTAAAAAAATTGTAGCCATTCTTTCTTAAGACAGCTGGTTGTACCCTAATGTAGTTGTTTATAAGTGCTTCCGAGTTCCTTGTTCCATGAAACTGTTTTTTCTTTAATGTCAAATCTTTGTAAGTTCTCTTCTGCTTGGAATGAATCAACTGGTTCACAGGCCAAGATTTAAAACTAAGATACAGTGCACAGTATTTGCTTCCCAGACAGATTCTGTGTCCCAAATCCAAATTAGCGTCCTCTTACTCTTCCTAAAAATATGCATGTTTAGATGTCAGTTCTGTTCTAATCTTTCATTTAGATACTGCCCATCAATGCAATGACACAATATCACATAAACTCTAACGAGTGAGTTAAATTAATTGACTGTTCCATGTTTATATAGATGCTTGCCAGGAATTATTTTCACTTAAATGCTCAGTTTAAAGGAAGAAAACTCATCCATTGCTGAGACAGAGGCTATTTCTTTAAAAGTAGTATATTTTCAAACAGCAGGACAGATCTGCCACTGATGGAAAAGCAGAAGCTCATAACCAGAATGATCTACTTCTATTTTGAAACCAGTGGGTGTAAGATTTAGGCTGAGTTTTTAGGTCAGTAATAGTCTTTGCACAGCTATGGCATTTCAGACATCAGACACCTAAGACTACAAAGGGACTTTGGTGCAACTTAGTGAACACCACAGCACTTAAACGCATCTTCCGCAATCACCACACCACACCCACTGCCCTGTTAGATGGTGGGACACTCTGTATATAAGAGTGAAGTAATTCACAAAAGATCCACACAAAACAAAATGCCCATCATGAAGTCATCTAAGATGACCGATAGGAAAAATATGGACAAAGGTATCCTTGTATCTCATCCTCATCCAGGAAACAGAAGTCTTTCAAAAACTGAACCAAGAAAAAAACATGCTTTTCCTTCTCCATAACATAATTGATCAACACTCACCACAGTGACAGGATTTGGGCCAAGTCTGACTTAAGTGCGTAGCAATATAAATCCATGTCTATTGCCACCTCTCTACTAAGAAATGTCACAACTGCTACGCTACAGGGTACGCAGTGTGCGAGGACTGTAGAAACGATGGTTTTGTGGAAAAAAAGGAACCTAATATCCATCTTCCTGTCCCTAAACTATCCAATGAATATTTAATATTTAATAGAAAAATACATATTCAACTTTTGTAACAGCACTTGTAATCCATAAACACTAGGCAAAACAAACTCCTCTTCTGCAAAGGGAAGTCCAGTGTTAAACTATCTCCCACAATTCCCAATAATTTATAGCCTAATACTCTGGAATGAAAAAGTAAGTTTAAGACCCCTCTAGCCAAATCCCTAAGGTATCAAAAAACCAAAGCAACCCTATTCTGTACAGTTCTGCATAGCAGGGTTTCAAAGGAGATACAGATAGGCACTCCCGATGGTTCCTGACCCTGTAAGGTGCTCTGAAAACACCCAGTCCCCTTGAACAGGGGAGTGACAAAGCACCTCTCTTGCATATTCAGAGGAGGATGATAAGTGACACGCACAAAGGAACGGTCTCCCAGGCTTTGCTCATTTCTTTATAAGGTCAGAAGTACAGATTCCTGCTCAACCACTGGGGAAGTTAACAGAGCCAATCCAAGATGGTATTTCATAAGAAAGATATGAATAGGGCTGCAGCTACAGGTTGAAGACAGACAGAAAACATTAGCAGACTCACTGATAATTTGTTTCTCAGCCTTGCTGAATGTCTTTGCTGTTGAAGCCATGGCAAAAGTTCACAATTATTCTTTTTTCCTTATTCACTGTAGCACCCCCCTCCCCCAAAGAAACTAGAACGACCATCCAGTTCATTTTCAGCAAAGTAAAATTCAGCAAAGTAAAATTCATCAAAGAAATCTCTACCAAACAGTCTCGTTTTTCGCAGCAACAACCTTCCAAAAAAGGCAGAATACAATTGGCAGGAACCTCTTATGTTATCTCCCAACAAGCAATAAGTCTGGTGGAATCCAACTAGAAATGGGGGCATGCCTTCGGCAGAGCAAATGCCTGTTATCCACTGCCTCTACCTTTGTCTGTCATAGCCAAAGCTTACTACTGAAAATATGGTGGTATTTTTATAGATTTTTTTAATAGATTCCAGTAATTAATATAACCACTTTTGCATAAACAGGCCTGATTATCATGTTCATTCCACTGATTAGCAGCTGCTGTTAGCTGCTACAAATGTCTAACAATAGATTTCTGCTCTTGCTCAATTACTTTTCCATCTGTCAAGTATAAGTTTTCTATGACAATGATTGATAGGATGGTTCACCACAGCAAGGTTCATCATTAAGTTTTAGTAGGCTCCTGTCATGTAGCACATACTAAATTTAAAGAAAGCAGGGAAAATACATCTTACATGAAGTTGCAGTAGCCTAGCCTAGTGTCTATCTGTTCAGTAGGATAAAATTTGTTTTAAATGAGGTTCTGCAGGTCCCTTCTGCCAAGATTCAAAAAAAGCAGAGGCATCTGCCTCTATAAGCAAATAGGGAAGCTACATCATAATAAGCTACTTCAGATAGTTACTCTTTTTACAGCAGTCCTAACTTCCTCTGAGCAATCACTGATTATCACTGGCCTTCACTGAAGTCATCGTGAAGTATTTTTGCTAATGATCTGAGACATACACATCGATATTTTATGCCAGCACCATTCCCATTACCTTCTGTCTGAATAATGAGTTATTTCGATACCAACATTGACCTGGTTTTAGCTGAATATATTACTGTTGCATAAATGTTCAGGGCAATGCATGCACACAAACACACTGAGATGCCAAGATGACCTTGAAAAACTAAAGCTTAGGAAAGCACTCATTGAGATAAAATAAAAATGAATGCAAGATAATGCTTTTGAAGGAAAACAGAAATCAGCTTAGGTAACAAGTGTCTCAAACACAGAAATTTACTATTTGCCTGAGTAACTTCTGACGTAACAAATACAAAATATCCAAATCTTTTAATTCTTCCTTGTCCAAGAATTTGGGATTACAGGCTGGGGAGATCAAACCCTAAGGTGAGCTGTTACTTACTGTGGCCTCTGCACTATTCATCCCCAGATTTTCAGGGAGAAGGAAGTGAGAAAGTCAGCTGTGTTCCTCAACATTCAACTGCTCCCTTTGATACAGCAAGAATTAACAAAAGGGGAAGAGTTCACCTATCGTTCACATAGATACAACCCTTCATTTTACAAGAGGTTGTCTGGCATCATTGAAGAAGAAACAAAACTTGAAAAGAAATGACTGATGGGCATATTCAAAATCAACTTCTTAAAGACAAGAGGTAAAGTTATGCAAGATGCAAAAGTACCTTCTAAGACCATTATTATATATGCAGGGTGACTTTAGTGTCTGTGACCAACGGTCGAAACTGAACAAAAGACTTGGTAGGATAGTCCTGCCCTCAAGAAATTACAGCTTAAGCTTCAAACACATAGTACAGGAGTACATACTTCTACACGCATATCTCAAATTTCAGTCTAACCATCTATGATTAATAAAGATTAATATACTCCCCAAATTTTGGAAGAGAATAATAAAAAACTATCTTCCAATAACAGAGTTACCTACCATACTCTGAAGTAAAGGGTAGGATTTGCGTGCTCTCTTCCCAATAAATTTTAATTTTACCTTCAAGTAACTTATTGTACTGGAGTTATTTTGGAGTTATCCGTGGACTCTTTGAACACCAGCAACACTGGAAAAGAGCTGTTCTTCAACACAAAACTCCAGATTACACTGTCTTCAACTGGGAGCCACAGATGCAAAACTAAGACTATGAGCTAGCCTTGTCAAGCTTGATTAATCTAAAGCTATAAATAATTTAAAGAACTTCGGTGAAGGAGGTGGACTTTAGTTGTAAAGACTGACTTTATGATACAGTATGGTCTTTTTCAAATGTCCCGGTAAAAATCACATACTCTTAAAATGAATAAAAGGATTTCAGAGTTCAACATGTAGGTCCCTAAATCTCTCTGACATGAAGATGCATTTGGAAAGTGGTAGCGTGATTTAAATGCAACAATCATCTTGCCCAGAATTGGCCTAAGCCAGATTCTGGCTTTATTAGCTGATTCACCTCTGTGCAACTCTGTTTAACTCACACACCTGAGAAACTTATCCAAGAGGCTTAGATTTGAACGGAGGGATTTATTTTATAAGACATGAAGGATGTTCCAAGAGTGATCGTGCTTTAAGGCTTCACCTACCTATCAGAAACTATCTCATTAGTAATCAGATAAAAGAAAAAAAACACCCAAAAACATAAACCAAAAGTCACAAGTATCTCCTTTTGGTACAATTAATTTGACTAAATCTACAGAACAGGAAAAGTTCCTGAACTTGAGATTATTTCCTGAATACAAGTATCACAGATCGTATACTGGCAGCTTTCAAAGCTATCTGCTATAGGACACCTCATTCTTATAACTACATATAGCTGTGTGACACAGTTCAGATGAAAGCAATACCAAGTAATGGGATATAAAATATGCATGAGTCTGAGTGTGTACCACAGACATATGTTCTGTATGGTACATTTTATGCTTGACAGCATGGTATGGTACAAGTAGAAAGAAAAACATAGGAGACAGAGCCACAGCTTAAAACCAAGACTATTTGTTACTTTCTCCCTTTCATTAAAAGCTGAAATAACATGCTAAAAGTGAGCAAAACCCTCAACCAACAAAATGAATAAAACAGGACAAAGAGAAGAAAATAAATTAAGGAAAGAGAAGAAAATAAATTAAGGACAAGCACAGTTCAGAACTGAAAACCTTCCTTCCAACATTTCAGTACTGCTGGCTGTTTGGTAAAGCTAACTACACCAGCTTAGCCACTCAATTTTGTAAAGACATTGTCACCTGCCATTAAAAACTCCTTATTTCCCATCATACCAATATGACAATGGCCTCCAACATTTACAAATATTAAGACCCTTTTTTGCATTATTACCTTGTAAAGTCAGTCATCTCCATCATGATCACACACATTCTCTTGGCCAAAACAATTATATCGTTGCTGGTATCATCCCATATTTCAATCTCTGCATCAAGCTTACTCTTGACTTTTTTGAAGTCAGCCACTTGCTCAGCTATCTTTTCCTTTTCAGCCTCTGGCAGTTGAGTCATCTTGGCCTGAAATGTAAAATATTTTGATTTGCAAAACATCAACGTCATGTTGTTTTTCTTTTTTTAAAAAAACAAAGTCACCGGATATTATTAAATATATAGTTCAAACACACAGTGGCTTAAGCCAACTATTCCAGCCAGAGCACTTCTGAATTTCAAGATCTGTATGCTATCATTGGATTGGGTCAAATAAATTGCATCAGTGTAACGGTGTCCATGAAGCTATCAATATTAATGTAGTGAAAGAAAGAAGAATAAAATCATCCAAAGATCCTTTATGAAATATAACTTTTAGATTTCTAAGTGGTTTTAAGTATGCAAGTTACAAAATGCAACATTCTTTCAGGCAAGAAAGAATAAAGGAAAAGGTTTAATTGTCCTAAAACTTTCAAGTAAACTTGCCCTCCCTCCTGAGAAGGTTCTACAATATCATTTTAAGAACTGTGAAAGACCTAGCTTTTCAAGTATGTATCTTCTGTCTTTGAAGAAGATAATTAAATAGATGAAAATGTCAGAAATCAGTATGTAAATAAAGTTACCAAATAAGTGTCCTGAATGCCAACAGGAAAACATTCAATATTCAAATAAAGCACAGTCATACAGGGCTCAGCAGGATGTAGCCTTATACTTGGCTGCAGCTCCAGACTGGACCAATTGAAAATATTCCATCAGCTAAACAGTTTCAAATAAAGGTTTAGTGTAGCTAGAAAAGTGATGTGTTTTGTGCAAGTTCCAATTTGACAAGAGTCAGAACATTCAATCTATACTAAATGAATGTTTTCTTCCCATATTCAGAGTAATCCTGCCCCTTCATAACACCTTCTAGCACAGGAAACAAGATCTTTTTGCCTGTTGGTCTTGATGGCTCTACTGCCATAGTGGTTTTGTATTTGTCACCTTTTATCTGAACTGGTCCCCCTCTTGCACCGTAGGCCACCAGGAACCCACGGTTACATACAGCAACTCTTAACACACTGCAATTATGCTGCAACTAAACAATAAATAGTTTGTGACATAGTCTTGTTTATAAAACATTATTTACCGTCCATAAAATGGAAAATCAAAGCAGTGGCTGAATTACTATAATTAGTATAACAGGTAAGTACTTTACTATGCAATGTGTGTGCTTTTCAAGCCATGCCATTTCAGAGATTTCATTTATGCTTGAATCATTCTATCACAAGGTTAATTTTCCCATTTATATGAATTATGGTAAATTACAGGTCTCCCAAAGTATGACTATGTTATAGTTGCAATCACAGAATTGGAAAGTTTAACTATTTTAAGGAACAATTTTCCTGTTTTGTTTAAAAAAATAATCACAAAATTAAAAAAAAGACTAGAGAGGATCAAGACATTTTCCTCATGGCTGTAGGATAAGCTTGCTGGGAAAGGTATGACAGAAAAAATAAGAGTTGGCCTACAGAGTCAAGGGAACTGAAGTACCTTTTTTATAATCTAACACACATTTGCTGGTTGGTGGATGCTTATGGTATTTCCTATACCCCAGATTCAATTTTGTTTTGAGTTCAAGAACACAGGTTTATATCTGGAAACAAGAAAGATGGTATTTTAGTGAGGGAACTGTGACATACAGTATCCTGTTATGTGCCAACAATAACGAGCTTCACATGGAATGAGACAAATTATCCACTGGAACAAAGAGGCAAAAGAAACTACAATTCTGACCTTGATTGGTTTTTTTCTTTTTTTCATGTCCCCCATACTGCTGTAAAACCATGTACAGCAACAAAATAAAACATTTGCATGCACAGCCTTTTAAGCACAGCTACAATTTTCTTTCAAAATAGACAACATGATGGTAAAAGTGAAATAAAGATCTAAATTGAATGACTTGTATTACGTAAGTAAAGGTTATTTTATCCACCAGGAAAAAAATGAGTTTTCCATTGCTTCTAAAACAAAATGGTTTTTATTGCAGTAGCAGATAACAGTTAAAACCTGGTGAGAGCAGAACTTAATTTTTGATATTTTTCTTTCTTCAATTAGAAAAATATCCCAGTACATATTCTTGTCTTTAATTTCTTGAATTAACTCTTCAGAAGGCTGTTTATCTCTGATTGCTGGGAGTCTCCAACACAGGACCTAGTTGCATAGTCTCATTTGCAGCTTGACTTAGCACTTTCCAAGTTTCAGTCCATTTGCTACCACAGATACTGAAATTTTAAGGTCAGAACAAATTGTCCACATAATGATAGAAGTAGAGGACACACATAAGGAGTAACTATTTGGTGAAGGCTGTGACATTTCTCTCACTTGTGTGTTACTCTCCATTGAGAACCCAAGACAAACAACTGGCCTTTTGCCTACCCTTACAACTGGCTACACTCTAAGGAATTGCCCCCATATAAACTTAGAATTATTCTCTCCACATCTTAGACTGACACACATTTTTTCTTTCTTGATCCCCAGGAAGGAAGGAAGGAAGGAAAAGCCACAAGTACAACACATTCAAGCAATTGTTAGGTGTTACCAAAAACTCCTTCTGGCTGAGACAGAGTTGAATCAGATGTCCTATTCAAAGGGAAGAACCTCCCTTTGAAAATTATTTAACACTTTGTAGGCTGCAGTGTGTCAGGTAACTACAGAGAAAGAAGAAAACTCCAGTTTTCAATAATTTTGTAGGTTACAAAGAAAGCAAACCCCACTCTCCTGAAAGAGCTTTTACAAACATGGGTACAAAATAACATGTTCTTCACAAACTGTAGTTATAAGACAATGACAGATTCAAAAAGACACAATTCATGTCCCTGCTTTGCCTTGGCTAAGAGCTGAGCTCTTCATTCCACAACAGACTCAACAGCAACAAGCAGCCGTCTTGTAGACTAATGAAATTTGCTAATGAATCTGCTGATCTCTGAAGAAAGATAAGATATTTGCATAGGAAGCTCACGTACTGTGTGGGAATCTCATGCTTGCTGAAATAATACCAAATGAATTACTCAGCTTCAGTCTAGGTCTGATTTTTTGCTTTTTTTGTTACTTATACTAAAAGACAGAGCATTAAAAAATTTTTAGAATGAGTAGGGGATGAATAAATACTCAAACTTTGCAAGATAACACCTCCTCAGGAAAGGTTACCCACCTCCTCAAAAGATCCTTACTCACCGAGCATGCAGACTGAAATTTTATTTGAAGGCTCCTTTGGAAGAGAGGAAAGAAATGACCAACAAGAATATGGGGCAGGGGTAAAATTGAATGTTCATATTTAATCAGCATAAATATCACACTAACACTCCTGTGTGTGCCAGCTTTATGGAATTTCCACCTACCACCCATCTTTGTGCAAATATGAAATAAATAAATATCTCGGCTCTGTGTGTAAGATTGGCTTATTGCATACTGGGTACCATATGAGGGACAAAAATCTCACCTGTGTTCTTGCTCCCTTGCTGCAGAGTCAGCTGAACGTTTTGTGGAAGTGAACAAGATCTCTCCAAATCACCCAAAGGACAGGAATATATTTCAATAAAACTGTTTTAAAATGGTTCCAATTGTGACAATTAATTGTTTTTCCTTGAACAAATTTCAGAGATCACTGTCATAAAACACGTGCACCTCAGCTGAGACCATTTTATCATGAAGGTGAGCCTAAATAAGCATTTATAAAGACTACTTTACAGGTGTGTTTTGAATGCCAGTATAGAAGTACTTTTCTTGAACATGGCTCAGAGTTAAGAGTGACTCTGTTAAAATGTGTAAATAGTGTCCACTACCTTTTACAAAATGTCCTACTTTTTATACTGAGTCAAGTTTGGGTAACGAGGCGAAAGACAGAATGGTGGATATTCTGCATTTCATGGCAAAGGATACACAGGATGTTCCCTAGAGTTAAACTCTGTGGGTGTGGGATACTGACAGCTGGGAGAAGCTGGATTTCTTTTGTCAAGTTTGCTGTCTGCTGTCACCAGCTGTCTCCCTGCAATTTTAAGAAATGTAGCCTGCCTGCCAGAGTCCGGCATTCTTTGAACAAGTCCAGGGAGTGCCTCATTTGTGCTGCCGTGTCAATTCCTGTATATGTTTACATACAATATAACTGGATAAAGACGTAAATTTACTGGGAAAAAATAACAAAAGAACAACCTGTTTAATGCCATTTTTGCACCAGCCTTCGCTAAAACAGTTGACCTAAATGAGTGAATTGTGTCATATTAAAACTAATTTGTCTTTGTGCCAGAACAACATGCCAAATGAAGAAGCTACATGTCATATGAAGAAGCTACATGTCATGAATCCGGGCTTCACTAGGGTTTTGTCACTGGTTCTCATGTCATCCTCATAAATAATCTAGGGAAATATGATCTAGATGTAATTGCCATTGAGGTGATGTCATACTGTTTTGAAAGCTGCCCACAGAATACTTATCAAGAACGCATGCCAAACCAGAGGAATCTATCAGGTGAAATTCTGATGGGACCTGCCCTGACTCTGGCATTATTCAGTATTTTCACTAATGGCGTGGATGACAGAACCAAGAGTATGCATCACACATTTGCACTGTACGAGGCATGGTATGACACGTACACCTCCTGGTTTACAATTCAAAGTGATCAAAGAAACTGGAAAACTGATCCCCCCCAAAAAATAACAAGATGTATTTCAGCTAAGACAGGAACAAGAATTTACACCTAAGAAAAATCATCAATACAGACAGAGAACAGACCTGACAAACTACCAGCAGTTCTGTGGGTGAGGATTTGTAGTTGATCAAAATGTTGTATTCCTGGCAAAAGGGCAAACCTCATTATAAAACTCATTCTAAAATGCTGAAGAAAATAGTTTAAACCTTGTTGTTGAGAGATAGCCTAGCATAACACATTTAACAATATAGTCTGGACACAAACCTCGAGAAGAGCATCCAGGGGAGAGAAAAGCAGAGCAAAAAGACATACAGAAAGGATATCTATATTTTATCTTAAAGGATAAAAAAAAAAAGCTCTTTGAGTTATTTAATCTGGAGTTTAGAAAACAGACAGGGCATGGAATAAAGATCTACAAGTACAAAGATCATGAAAGATCATGACTCCTGGCAGGGAATATTTTGCCTTATATTAAATGTAAAAATTATTAATAGTAGTATCTACTGAAAATTACAGTAGTTCTTTGCATTATGCTTGAACTCTTATAATCAGGATTTCAAGCCTCTGTGTTATTTTGATAAAAATTAAATTTATGAAATATTTTAAATTTGTCTTTTTACTATCAAAATAGCACATGCTTCCTGATAATATATGCCAGCATTTACACTAACTCAGAAACTTCAGATGTAAAGTAATTCTTAATTGACTAAGAATAGCTGAATTATTTGATGGAAAAATAACTTCCCTTCTAAGTATTGTTTTATGTAAGTATCAACAGGTGTTCTTACTATTTGCTTATATATCAAATCCCTCAGACAGCTTAGTAAGGCTTACATAACCATCTTTTCAAGGATAAATGTATTTTTAGACATATATAAATAATTGCTGTATTTAAGACCTAATAAAGTAAATCAATCTGAATTATATCATTCACAATATAATACACATTGAGTCAACTCTTCTTCAGCCCTGAATTGTTGCACAAACACAGTATGCAACAAATCTGGCTAAAAGATCTTATTCTCAGACTTGTCTATGTATTCACAAAAGAGTCTGCTGAACAATGAGTGAAAATGTAGGTGGGTGGTTGCCTGAAAGCATTTCTGCTCTTGTCATCATTAAATGGATTATGCATGAGATAAAACGTTTCGCCTCTTCTTCCATATGAACACCCAACCTGTAGCAGTAACTTTAAAATTAAGCTAAGCTGTTCTCTTCGGTAATTTAGTCACTTTAAACACTTACATTTTCTCCTATCATCAAAATGCACATCGTCTACTAAGTCTGAAAATTAACTGAGCAAATACTTACTTGACCTTCTCTTCAATGCAGAATCATATGATAATAAGCCACTAACTACCTCAATGGAATTACACTGATCATGATGGCATAAATTTCCTCAAGCAAAATTACTGTGTGATAAGCTTGTAGAGTAACTTCACAGACCAGACACAACAACCAGAGGAAGATCTCACTTTCAGCTGAGAAAAACTGCGCTCGTCTGTGGATTCACAAGAAGTACCTGGTTTTTTAGTAGCTAAGGTTTTCGTCTTAAGGATCTTCTTCATGGGTATAAAACTGCCCTACAAATGAAGTAACATTTCCAAGATTACCTACATACTTCCAGAGTCAGGAACATAAACACAAGGTCAAATCTCATCTTGTCATCTCACCACTAAGCTACGCTCTCCATCTATAGAAAGATTGATTATGAAGAAGCTACAATTAGTAATATATGAATATTTCCTATATAAGGAAGTTGAGACATCACATCTGGTTTTACATACTGTGATACATTTTTTATGTAGTGATAAAAGGGAAAGAAAAAAAGATGTTTTCATAGGCACTAATTCCCTGTGGGAGCAGTGAGAGATGTGACATAGGAGAAAAAATAACACTCTTGACAAAGCAAGAGGAATTAAGAGTGCTGTTACACAGAACTACTATCAAGTCAGGTATATATAAATAAATTTGAATCAATGTAGTGGAAATGGCCAAGGGAAAGAGCCCAAGGAGGAAAAGAAGTTACTCTGCAATCTCACCCTACCACCTCTGGAACACAGTCGTTCTTGGCGTTACCACTGCACACAAAAGGCTCACAACAGCAAAGAAAATCTGCCGTAGAGGACAAAACAAAAGACAATCCCTGTCTACATCTTACAATCTATCTGCCCTATACAGATTCTTCATATTGCTAAATAGGTTCTAGGTATAAATCTTCAAATATCATTATCAAAATAGTTCAAACAAAGAGGCCTTAAATCATTGTTCACATTTGCTGCAGCAGAATATAGGTTTGTCCAAATATTTGTTTAAAAAAGAACATACAGGAAGGTTTCCATCAACATATTGATTTAGGTTAACGGGTATGTATTTAATTTTGCCAAAGCTATAATTTTCTATTAATTCTGGGGGGTAATGTTCCATTTATGGCCCTGATACCATAATTGGAAAACTAGGAAAAGTGTTCCCAAGTAAAGATACGGAATCAGGCTATAAGTAATGACTGCTATCTAGATCTCCCCAAAAGGAATATTTACATTATTTTTTTTTATATTGGGGAGAAATGGAAGAAAAGATAGAAATGTACATCCTACACTGTTAAAATACTGGGTTTTTTTCAGATTTGTTAACCATAGTTTACCTACAAATAACTGTCCCTTCCACCTCTCCACCCAATTCACTAACAGTGTGATATTGTGTGTACTAAAAGGAAAACTCTCTCTCTCTTCAAAGCAACAACCTACGCCTCTGATTCTTGATAACCATCTCCCTACCTAAACCAGTGCTCGGCATTTACTTCTTGCTTTGTACAGACATCTGGAAGCATGTGTTATTTATGGTTTTCTTTTGAAAGAACACTACCTTTAAAGAAGTGTCACGGTTTATCTGAAAAGCGGAAGGCCATGCGTGAAACTGTGATATTTTAACGCTTTAGTGGCTCTTCTGTTACTATATCAGGATAGTAAACATCTACAAAGTACTAGTGATGATTTCCTAGGGAAAGAAAACCTTCCAGTGGGTTCATTATGGGATATTTATGAAAATATGCAAGCACACCATCTGTACATATTCCAAGCAAATTCATAGCTTCTTAAATGTATAATATTTCAAAGGAGTTCTGAAATACAATAGAAATATTAGCCTTTAATGTGGGCAAAAAGTGCTAACATTTTTAAAGCATAATTTTAATTGAAAAGGGGAGCTAGCATATTTAAATTGTCAATTATGTTTATTAATAAGTTTATATGACGTGATCATTCACAAAGTTAAATTTCTCACAAAGTTTTGAGAATAAACTGACAATTAACATGTAATTGACATGCAACACTAGTAAACAGCACTCATTTTGATTAGTTTTGCATTAATATTTAGGGTCTTAACAAAGAAAATAATTTGTATCTGGTGGATTAAAAAACCCTGTGCTTGCTGAAAACCAAATGTGAATTAAAATGTCGTTTTCTTGACTTAATTCCTTTTACATTGAAAAGTTTTTCTTTTTCCCAACTAGTTCTATCATTTATAATTTCCATGAAGTGTGAGAGACCTGGTTTTGCTCTAGGTATTGAGCAAGGAAATAAAATACAAATATCTGGGCCCATGGATCTTTCCATTTCAGAAAGTTGTGAATGAAGGTTTGCTGAAACATTATTTAAAATAAAAATATTATTGTTTGCTGAGAAACCTGCCTTTTGCTACCTTAAAAGTGTTTTCAGGCTCATAAAAATGTGTGAATTTAAACAATAATTATCAGGAACATAGAGAAGTCCTTAGGATAAATGATGATAAAACAGGAAAAGCAGATTCTGAACTTCCAATAAATACAGAAATTGTCAAATACTGTATTTTTTCGTACTTCCTCATGAATTCACTGGTTCTAGCAATAAACTCTAGAATATGTTCGCACATGAACACAGCAGGAAAAGTCTGTAACGCACACATTGAAGTGGCTAAGGTTCCAGATATATTCCTTTCTCCTCAGTCTATGTGAATTTTCTTGTTTGTAGAGGTTACTTTTGGTTAATATGCATTGCAGGCTTTAATAAAATCCAGATATAAAAATTTCCCCATTAACCTAGCTTCTGTTCAAGCAAGCCACATTTATGAAACTGTAACTTGTTAGAATTTCACTCAGTAAGAATTTTTATGTCTAATCTACATCAGTCATTGGAACAGACTCTCCATGGAAGTCATCATGGTACCATGAGTTCAAGGAGCATCTGGACGATGCTTAGTCAGATGGTTTAGTTTTAGGTAGTCCTGCAAGGAGCAGGGATTTGGACTCCATGATCCTTATTGGTCCCTTCCAGTTTGAGCTATTCTGTGATTCTACATCTTCACCAAGTTCTTACAGCTTAATTACACTGTCATTTTCTCTCTCAGATCATACATATCATTTTATGCCCTCTGCACGTTTCCAGAAATCTGTTAAGAGTTGAACAAGATTTTAATGGTTCACTGCATGACTTTAAGTGGCTTCATAGAAACAATAATGCAGTAGCATCTTTCCCCTCATCAGATGGTTTTTTAAATAACTGGTGAAATACATACCCTGTCAGTTTTCCCTTCAGTCTGAATACTTGTACGACTACGTGCATCATGGTCTTCTTCAAGGTCAGACACATCTTCCAGCTCCTCGGGTGTCTGAAAAAAGAAAGTAGAATCAGGTTATTCTCTTTTACGGTTAGTAAGTTTGGTATTAATGTGAAACATGTATTATAATTTGGCCCAAGAACATGTCTGACAAACAAAATTCCATCCTGGTCTAGAAGTGTACAGGTTACTAAACACTCGCTCAAATCAAATTTTGTCAGACAGCTTTGAACTAGTTCAAAATATTCATGCTTTAATTAAAGCACTGACTTTTAAAGTTGGTACTCAGGGGAATTTATTTTGTAGTTAAATATTGTGTTATTGCTGCTAGCAAAGGTGTTTTACAAGAAACATTTACATGACCAGATTGAATGCCTATGTTTTACAACCCACTTTTTTTTACAAGTGTTTCTACTGCTTCCCTTCGCTGTCCAGAAGTACTCATATGCCCACTCTCCCATCTCCATGTTAGATCTAGTAGCCCCTCAAAAGAATCTAATATTTTGACAATGGGAGTAAAAAGCTTTGGAATCCTGCCGATTTTTGTTGTTATGCTGACATCACAGAGTGCTCCAAGTCAGCTCTGTACTCTGGGAGGGAAAAAACACCTCTTCCCCAGTTTTGAATGTTTCACTTAATTCCATCAAGTGGCTTAAGTTTCTGCATTACAGGAAAAATTAAGTGGCTCTAATTTGCTATTTTATGCATTATACAATATATGCATACATTTCTGTACACATTGTTTCATATGCCACTGTCTGTTCCTTCTACTCACCTCACCTACCATTTAAACAACACCAGTTTATTACAGGAGAATACATATTTGCATTATGGTAACTTGCTATCCTTTTCTACTCTTGTGATGTTTTCTAAGTGCTGTCTGCTTTTTGCCTGTAGGTGGACAGGAAGTAGTTCTTAAAGATATCAATTAATGATATTGATCCATCATCTCAAGAAAGGAAACTTAATCCCAACAGTATTAGGTAAAGAAATTTACATTTTATTCAGTTTATAAGCCTTTCATAATCCTTAAACTATTATCCTTTGAACAGTTATTGTATACATTGGGAAAAATGTAATTTTCATTTAGTCTTCTGTGTTAATATGCTGTCCAAATTCTCTTCTCTCTTCCTCTCCACTGTTTTTTTTTTTTTACTTTTCTTTTTTGTCATAACCTTCAGAACACAAGTGATTTGAGCTAGTTTATGACTTCTACTGTGTATACTGTATGCACTGGGATGCACCCATAGCTAAAAGAATCTGGTTTGGTAACATAGGTTTTGGGTATTTTTGTTTCAACTATACATGAGCAGCTCTATCAAAAAACACGAGCAATTTTCTGTACAACCTGGGTCTTCAGATTTATTTCCTCCTTCCCACTCACCAATATATTATAAAACAAGATACTCTTCATGAATGAGCTCTGAATTGTACCATAAACAACTTAGTAATAAAAAGCATACTGAGCATGGCAATAAAAAGGACACTAGATAAAACTTTTAAAACAAGTTTACTAATATTAACAAAACACTGCACAATGAAGCACATTAATCTTTCAGATTACGAACTATTTAAAAAACAATATCGGTTCTGTTGATGGAATAGGGCATTCAAAAATTTTTCCTTTATCAAGCAGGTTCACATTTTAAAGAGCAAAAAATATAGAGAACCAGACTCAATACATAACTGGCAGCAGATCTACTACTGAATAGTCTACTACCAGCTTGACATCTACAGTTCCAATTAGAAGGAAATCCTGACGTTCTTAGTATCCCCAAAGCCTGACATGCTATGAGAAACACGACAAGAGAAGGACTGTCAGATAACCCTACCAAAAGACAGGCAGAAAGAAGCACTGGTCATTACTTTTACTTGATTTTCAATGATGTCAAATGTAATTTTTTAAATCTAGAATTGCAGCATGTTTTCTTCTTATTATTTTTACCTTCAAGTTACACATAAACAAGATCTATTGAGAGGGACAGCGTAGGTTTCTGTTATTTTATTTCTGGGTCCATAGCTTGGTAAAGGCTCTACATTAAACGGAATAAATCAACCTGCATACATTCGTATCATTTGAGAAAGCACCTCTGTGGCCAGAGAGTGGTACATAATCCACTAGACTTCAATGTCAGCCTTGAAACAAGGTTTAAATAGCACTCCATTACTTCAAGGGCACACAAGTAAATTCCATTCACTGAACAAAATAACAATAATTTCTATGAGATAACATTGTAAGAAATAAAGAACTCAAAGCTGGTGCACAAGCTGGCAGAAATATAATGCTGGTGGTGAAAAATACATCTAGGCTTCTTCAAGAAAATGGACAGGCAATCAGCTTTGGGGGCAAAAATGAACAAAATGCTTTACTGGCAAGGCAGCGAAAAGGAACATTTTATTTTCAGGCAAAGACTAACAGTGTGATGAAGTGTGTCAGTTTTAGTCATGCAATTAGATCTAATAAGAACTCTACAGTAGCTGAAAGCTGTTACCATGCAAAAGCTCTTTGAAAACCTGCAGTGTGGAAGGAAAATTAGATGTTGTTGTGGGTGGATATCCATAAAATTGAAAAATAAAAGATCACAAACTCACTTTAACAGAAACACAGACAATCTTATTAGAGGACCAGTAACAGAAAGGGCATTAAAATAGAGTAACTTAAGCACCTCAAGATCCACATTATTCGAGAATTTTAGGTCGTGTCTGTGAGTTTTATACCATCACTGCCACACAACAAACTGCATATAATAAACAAAAGCATTATTTTAGGAGGCATTGAGAGAATTTTGTAGAATTGTTTTGGTAAAGTCAAACTACTTAAATATTACCAGCCTAAATCTAGACAACTTAGAGAGCAAAGAGGACAGGGAAATTACATTAGTATACAACATCTCTAAATGTCTCGAGATTTCCACAGATGAAAACAATGACCTGTGAATCTGATATGCCGTGTTTCATAACTGCATGTTGTAGAATAGAGATCTCTTTCCAGCTGCACTGGCATAGGGATTCACTCCCCAATTCTTCACTCATATGCAGAATATTGGCCAGAGTCTTAAGTACAAGTGGGTTCATCTCTGAGCTCCTCTGGGCCCAAATGTTGTCAGAAAACATTGTTTGGTTGTTGTTTGGTTTTTTTGGTTTGGTTTGGGGGTTTTTTAATAATGCACACGCCCTATTCAGGTTAATAAATTGTATTTGTGGCTAGGATGAGAATTTTCTTGTAGAAAGCCCATTTTCCTAGGCAGAAGAGTGCACTTCTGTTGAGTTCTTCCTAAGTGATTTTCTCCAAATTACAGATCTGCCAAGTTATGAAATTATTGGTACTACAGAATTCAGAAAAAAACCTCTCTCCAGTTCTTAAAGACTACAGACAAAGTTTCGAACAGAAAGAAGTGATTGACTTATCAAACCTTAAGCCACAAAACAAAAAACACAGTTATTTTCAGACACAAAGCATGAAAAATGTTAAAAAAAATCACCATAATACTGAGAACAATAGAAGTAGTTACCCAATTGTTTTCTCTCTTTGCAAGCTGTTTTATGTGATTCAATGCAGGATTTGTGATTTTTTTTATATTGCTTTCATGATACATTTTATTAAATAACTGAGACACACATGTATGAGGTCTGACACACACCAAAAAGGTAATCTGCCTGCAACACTTTTTGTTTAACAAATTAAGAAAATCAGCTGTGATTAACTTTGGCTTTTTTGTGTTTCAAGCTCTGTAGAATGTTGTGTTTGACCAGGTTTCACAGCATTTTCTCTAACATAAAGTTTTTTATGCAAACACTCCTCAAAAGTGATTATCCAAACAACTGCATCTAGATCATTCATTTTTAAAGGTCACATACATCCGTGAATCCACCAATCCTGCAAATAAAGGGTCTCAGCTGTTAAAAAATAATGCAGAGCTAAGACTAAAATCTAAAGTATACAATGCAAATGGAAAAATAAGCATCATAACGTGAAAGAAGGAAGCTATCCACTCCTATCTAATACACAAAGAAATTGTCATTATATGCTCTTCTGCTTTATCTTTTCTTGGTTTCAACACCCTCTATGCATCATTCTTTTGACCAAATGAATACTAAAATTTGGTGCAGACTAACACCTAAACAGCATCTAATTTGATGAGTCTTTATTGTACCACTCCAAATACTGAGTTATTTCTGGTATGTAAATACAGACAACAGAAATGCTTGTATGCACTTTAGGAAGATCAGAATTCGTCTATTATGTTCTTCACTAAGAAGAGGATGGGTTTAAAGAGATTATCTATTCTACTCTGGACATTTTACTAATGCCCATATTTTGAAAATTTCATCATGTCGAGCAGCATATCATTCAACTTAACAAACTATGGTAAATGTGTCACAAATGGGCTCTCTGTAAATATTTAGCTAGTGTTTAGTATTTTGGTGTGTTTGTCACAATACCACTGTTATCTCACACTTAATTCTTCCAGATGACGGGCTGCCAGGGAAAGAGTTTGACGCGCTAGAGGGAGAACAAGAAATTGCAACCATTATTTCTTTTTCCTGAATAATTCAGTAAAAAACTCATATAATTGTTGCTATCTATTCATTAAAAGCATTTTTCAGGTTTTTACTAAAAGCAATTATTTTGACTGTTATTTTGAAAACAATAAAAGCCCATGTTATAAAGTGCAAATTAAAATCCTACGTTCTTAATCTGTCAATATTGTGACAACTCAATGCCATGGGAAATACCATCCTCCCTATTTATTATTAAAAATGATTATATGTCTATCCTTGAAATCTGTTCTTGGCAATTTCCTTAAAATGACATCTTTTGCATATCAAATTTCTTGAGATATTATGAATATAAAGCCAACAAATGACTAATTTCACCAGAGATCAGAACTCTTTCTTTGATAGCAGTATTGTCACCAGCTGCCAGCTGTCACCAGTAATATCAAATAGTAAAATCATTGTCCTACCATACCCTGTAAACATTAGGGATAGTTCATTTTCAAGTGTGGGTTGAACAGTTGTTGTTACTAAGAGAGAAAATTATGCAAACCATTTTTTATATATTTAAACTGTAATTTTAGGTAAGATTAATGGCGAGAACACCAACTTTGGTGAAGACCAAACAGTTAATTAATGATGAGAATAAATTATGACCTTCAACACCGAATGATTAAATTCTTCTCAATTAAAAATGATTGTGTTACGTGTTAAACAGTTGACATTTAAAAAATAATAAATACCATGAACTCATAGTACAGGGCAAAAGTTACCTTATTACTGCTGGATGGTAGGAGGTTTTGTTTGCTTGTTTAACAGTAAACCAACTTATAGCATTCTACTCCAGTAGATTAAGAGAAAATAGTTAAGATTAATCACCATTAGAAACTGCTAGGCAGATCAATAGCCTGACTCCATGTGACAATTCCTGTGTTTTCAGTTCTCACTGAGCATACATTAGGATAATAATCCTCTCAATAAATTGCCTGAGAAACAGGAAGGAATGTGAGCAGAGGAGTGCAATTGAAAAGTTTAAAGTGAAATTTTTGAGAATTGCCTTCTGAAAATCCTTCCGAAGTAACAACTGTGAAGTTGTCACAGCACAGTAAGTTGGCACAGAGAGTTTTAGCACTTATTTTCTACCCAAAGTTACACCTCTTCTCCTGGAAGCCTGTGTTTCAGCACTGTTTTCATTCCTTCTTTTCTTGGAGTTTGGTTGTACCTCTTGAAGCATTGGTGGTACTTTGTAGGCAAGCTACTCTTGTGTAATGCCTTGAACAATTCAAACAGAGTTTTACTCCTCAGCATACTAACATAGTATGGAGTTTTTTACTGTTGTAAAAGCACTGAACATATATTTATATCTAAAAAACTGGAAGAAACTTGAAAGTTGTCTGAAAGAAATAACTAGTAGTGGAATTGTAATCATAAGAGTAGTAGATACAAGGAAGTTAAAATTTACAGATGAGCTAGCAGTTTTTACAAAATGAAACAGTGTGATCAGAGAATAAACTAAGTTTTCAGGAGTACAAATTCTTTATCAGGTATCTGAGAACTCACTTGAGCACCTGAAAGCTTGTTTACTTTTTTCCAAGTATTTCATTTCAAGGAAGCACTTCTTTGGTACGACATTTTAAAAAATAATTTAAAATCCCAAAATACAACAACAGAAAGTATTTTCATAGTTATTACAATCATACGCCTGCTTTGTAAATAAAGTTCCTGTCTTCACTCCATGAAAACCATGACAACTGATACACGGCTCCATGCAAAATGTACCCTTTGCTTATGCTTATTAAGTAGGAAACTTCACCACATGGCTTAGAAGCTTCCATTAGAAACGTAGAAAATAAATAATAAACAAGAACAGAAAAATAGTTTTTAGTGCAAGTGATTTGTTGTTCTGCTGAACTAAAATATATTCCCTGTTTCCTCTGCTGGGCTGATATACATTTGCTCCATCTAGTGGGAAGCTAATTAAGACATTTCATTTATAACAGAAATACTACTTAAGTTGTCTGAAAACAGGATGTGAAAAGCCAGTTGAGCCATTTTTCTCACTTTTGTCAATCTTTATAAAGTAAATTACATATGGTCTATGAATTTTATAGTTGCATTTGAAACAGAAGACTTCATTTCTAAACATTACTCCAACATTTAAAAATGAAAAGAGAATAGTAATTTTTTTCCTCTGTCTCATCTGTCGGTATTAAAAATAGTCTAAAACATCATTACTGTATGACTGGCTAACTCCAAAGGCAATCAAACAGATGCTTTTTATGTTGAGTCTTCAAAAACTCGTAATGCTTCCCATTTGAAAAAAGGAAAGAAGAACAAATGAGAGAAGCAGAGATTGCTCGGCCTTTCTTTGGTCCCTTGGAAAATCATGGATGTACTCCTCTTGGAACACAACCTCCAAAGGTAAATCATAGCTCATCGACCTGACTACCTCCTCCCACATTTCTGGATGATTTCTATCATTTACAAAGGCTCTTCGCACCATCTCCCGGTTTCTGTAGCCAAGCTGGGACGTTAGACTTTGGACGATCAAACAACTAGATGAATAAAAACTGCTTGGATGATCAGTCTCAAAGCGCAGCAGTTCCTGGGAACCCTTCTTGGTGGCAGGGAACAAGAGAAGTACCACAGAAGTCTACCTCAAGACCAGTTCAGTATGACATCTTTACCAAGTGTCTGGAAGAGGTGATAGAGTGCACACTCAGCAGGTTTACAGCTGGCATCAGATCGGGGCAGCAGTCGATGTGCATAAGGGCAAGGCTGCTATCCAAGGGGATTTATGCACGCTGTAGGAAAGGGCTGACAGGAATCTTATAAAATTCACCAAGGAGAAATGTACAGTCTGGCAGCTGAGTAGGGAGAACCCCTTGCTATAAACACAACAAGGGGCTGCCTGGCCAGGGAGCAGATCAGCTAAAAAGGACCTGGGGCTCTTGGCACACAGCAAGCTGGGCCAGCAGTGTGCCCTGGTGGCAAGGCGTGCCAACAGCATCCTGGGTTGTACAAACCACAGCAGAGTAAGTAAAACAAGGGAAGTGACTCTACCTGCCTTTACCTGACTCTAGTAGACAGCACCCAGAATGCTGCATCCAGTTTTACCCCCAATCCAATGCACAGAAGACACTTGATTAACTGCAGCGAGGTCGGTAGAGGACCATCAAGACACTTGGTGGCTGGAATATGAGTCTTACAAAGACGCTGTGGGAAGTGGGTTGTTCTGCCTAGAGAGAAGGTGTCTTCAGGGCATCTAACAGAACGTGGGTCGGTGGTGGACTCAGCAGTATTAGGTTTATGGTTGAACTCAATGACCTTAAATCTCTTTTCCAAACAAAATGATTCTATGATTTATGATTATAAGATGGAGCTGGACTCCACACAGCAGTGCATGGTGGGAGGATGAAAGGCAATAGGCATGAGTTGGAACAAGAGAGGTTCAACCTGGCCACAAGGAAAACCTTTTATCCTATGAGGACAGCCCAGCAGTGAAGCAGGCTGCCCTGAGCGGTTGTGTCCTTCCCATCCGGACAGATTTCAAAGACACAGCTGGTTAACATCCTGTGTGTTGAGACTGTGTCCCACAGAAGGCAAGAAAACTCCCAAAGCAGAGGGGATGATTATAATGAAGGTCCACTTAGCTAGATCCAGTCACAGGTTTCAAAAAAACCCTTCATTTCCTTCCTCAGCTTTCATTCTTGCTTGCTTTTTTGTTTGTTTGTTTTTCAAAATGTTTAATTAGCATTTTAATCTCACCCAACAGTGAACTTTCCGCTATGCTTCTTCCTTGTAATAGGGAGGAGTGAGGTGTGAAAAGATAAATCTACTTCTTGTGAACAAGATTTGAAATTATGGTTTGAAAAAAAATCACAAAGCCTGACTTCCTGTAGAAATTCCCTTTCCTCCCTAGAAGACTCCTTCTTTTTTGAGGAGGCGAATATATCCCACAGCCTCATTCCCTCCAAAAAACCCACAAAACTGTTTCAAGGCACACTGCCCGATGAAATGCAGATAAGAAAAGTGGAATTGTTTTTGGAAAATATCAATATGTTAAAAGTAAAAAAACCAAGTACCTTGAAGTTTGAATGTCTTAAAAAGACATTACAATGCTCAGAAAGAACAAGAAATGAGATAAAATAGACAATTCAGAATTCAAAAAGAAATGTAGTTTTATCTGATTAATAAAGCCCCTGCATCAAAGATTTTTCTCTAACACGCCAAATCCACCTGTTTTTGTTAAATAAATTATCCTAAATGAACATATTAAAAAACTAAAATCCCCTTGGGTATTTGAATACATCCCTTAGAGAAAGGTTGCCAATGAAAAGTACATTTCTCAAACTGGAGTAGATGAAATTATTATCTACAACCTTAAGATTTGCTCGAGTCTCTTTAGTCTCAACCAACCCTCTCTACTATCTGATCTGCAAGTAAAATATATAATCTTGAAGCAAGGTGTCAATCAAAAACTTGTGCATAATTATAAAAATACAAAATCTACCCCACTTCTGAATGCACAGGTACCACCACTGTCATCCTTCTCCCACATTCCCACCTATCATTTATTATTGAAATGTAAACTCAGTTTTACCAAAAGTGCCTCCCAGACACTAAGACAGTGAAAATAAAACCACCCTAGCCATAAATGCTATATCCATTACTTTCATTCCTGCTTTTAATTATCAAGAGGCTTCTGATGCTCAGAACGTGCATCCACCCACGTTTAGTCATTCAGTAACCAATAACCATTCAACTGAGCCATCAGTGCCAGTTGACGTGGAACTAAATAAGCCATTAAGCACATCATTGTGCAAACCAGCCTTCATGTCACACGCCAGTAATTTGATTCTGCTTTAAGAGATGGATAGTCTTTATTACCAAGTAATCTCCCCAGGTGAAGTGGAATTAAACACACCTTTCACCCAACCACCCCTCAAAGAACAATATTTCAGGTCTTGTTTCTGAATAAATTATTTACTACATGATTTTTTAAAAATTTTATAGTTGCTAAAGAGAATCATATAGCAACAGGTTTTTAGTTATGTATACACAGTTAATAATAACACATTTAACAGTCCATGTAAAATTCTTGGTGTTGTATGTGAAATTTATGTGAAAGCTGACACAATAGGAACAAATTCAAAGTGCTGAATTTAGGCAGGAAAAGTCAACTGCACAAACAAGATGGAAACTAAGTGGCTAAGCAGGAGCTCTACGTAAAAGCATTAAGAATTACAGTGGATCACAGACTAAATAGGAAGCAGCAAAGTCACAATGTTGAAAATAAAGACAATCAGATTGTTTTAAGTATCTGCAGGAGCAGAGCCAGCAAGCCTTGTTAGATAAGCCTTCTACTCAACTCGAAGTTGAGACCTTCACTGGAAGTACTGTATCTTCTTGTTGGCACTTCCAGAAGGAGATAAACCAGATGAAGAAAAGGATCGCAAGAAGCATAAGCACAATATGAAAAGAAACGCTCTTTAAGTTTACAAGAAATGAGAAGAGGAGATACCCTGTTCTCCATATCCTTTATGGGCCAGACAAGAAGTGCTTTAAGCTCCCACAAGGAGACCTGTGTAGTGGATTTTGGGAAGAACTGAAAGTAATGGAAGAGTGGAATAGATCGCTTGTAAACACCAAGGAGTTTCAACCTTGGATGTTTCCATGAGCAGGCCAGACAAATGAACACTGGAAATTATTGAAGTTAATCCTTGCCTGCACAGGAAACAGTGCTGATAAAAGTACAACTGTGCTTGGGCTACTGAACTGTAACCATGTCTGAAGGAAATAGAAGCAAATATTATATAAGTCTGTAAACACTGCTACCAGACAACTTTTTAAAAATCAAAGATATCTTGTTATGCACAGATTACACTCTGGAATATGTGCTGTTAAGAGTACAAGCAACGATTTACAAGAATGATAAGTTTAAATACAAATTGATACATAGAGGAACGACACTTTAATTCTAATTAGACAGTGTAAACCCTGAAAAACAGATGAAAAACCATCCAACAATCATTATGCATATTGCTGCAATAATGGACCGCACTACTGTTACTACTGCTTGAAAGTTTAGAATGGGACTTGAACGTAGTGTAAAAAAACAATCTTACACAATTGAATAGATTTTGCATATGTTTGCATGAACATAATTGTTCACAGATCCTTGATTCATACAGGAAAATCGCTTCAGAAACACTGATAACACAAATGATCTTATATCAGTTTAGCTGCCTCCGTTTATATGTTGGCCAGAAACTCAATAAACTATTCAGAATGATTTCAGTCATCCACACACCAAAATTTTCTATTACCTTAAATAAAACCCATACCCTATCCATTGATTTGGTTTAAACTTTTGTTTCCTTTGTGGAAATACTATCATATTAGTATGCATATATATGCAGGCAGTATGGTTGTTAAGGTGTACTTATTTAATGAAAAAACACCTTCGCTTGCTAAGAGTACGGTAGGGATCACATAATGACACATTATTCAGATATACTGCAGTAAGTTTGCAGACTATCTCAAAAGTGCTATTTGCTAACTTTTAAATGCTTGTTTCTAAAACATTCTGGTTTTTAGTGTGGTACTTTAATATAGATAGAGCTAACACAAGAAACAGAAGGGAAAGAAATCAGGCGCAAACATCTGGATGAGTCTGAGAGAGTTTAAAACGTAAAATTTAAAGAAGGGGGAGAAGCTTACTTTCACAACTAAGAAATCCAATTCCAAACGGGGGGGAAAAGGGTGAAAATGGCTTGAAAAAGTTAAAAGGCAGGAAATAACTAGTCATGAATGCTCAATGAACTGTGCCGTACCACAGGACCACATGAGACCAGATTCAGGCTAAGCAATATGGGTAACTGAGGTCTGCGGCTCACAGTGATGGAATGGCCTGTATCTATTTCCCCTTTTTAATATTTTATCAACAAACTCCTATTCTCTGTCATACAAATAAGCGAAGTAGTTGCCACAGTTTACTGACTTTAGCATAGCTGTTAGGTTTCTATAAGCAGATGTGGCCCATTACATCTACATATATCAGTTTGCAGTTGCCCACTATTCAGTGGTGTGTTCCACCAGACATTAAAAATACATTAAATTCCCATGAAATTTCCATTTGCTTCATGTTATCTTTGGTGAAATACATTTTTTTCCTACTAATTTGTTGTCATTTATTCTATGTAACAGTACAGTAAAAAAATTCCACCAAATGGCTTTCTTGGTATATATTTTGCTCAGATTTTTTGCAGCATATGTAACAGAGTAGAATAGTACAGAATATTTTCAGTTGGAAGGGACCTACAGCAATTACCTAGTTCAACTGCCTGACCACTTCAGGGCTGACCAAAAGTTGAAGTATGATATTAAGGGCCTTGTCCAAATGGCTCTTAAACACTGACAGGCTTAGCGTATCAACCATCCCTCTAGAAAGCCTGTTCCAGTGTTTGAACACCCTCTCAGTAAAGAAATGCTTCCTCATATCCAGTTTAAACCTCCCCTGGTGCATCTTTGAGCCAGTCCCACACGTCCTATTACTGGATCTCAGGGACTAAAAACCAGCACCTCCCTCTCCACTTCCTCTCCTTAGGAAGTTGTAGAGAGCAACAAGGTCACCCTTCAGCCTCCTTTTTTTTAGTATTACTTGTATTCCTCTTTTATCAAATGGAATCAAACAAACAATACTATGTGAGGTGAGACAATGCATAGTACGCCTGTGACGCAACACCACTATTCTTCCAAGAATACTATTCTATGTTTTCATTTTGCAAGCTATTCGTGTCAGTTGTTGAATGGTCCCTGACATGAATTTCAATTGCTCTTTTACTCTTTGTGAAACATGGTATTTTGGGGCAATTAATAATACTCTCAACTTTTTTGTTTTTTTGCCTAGGCAGTAGATAAATCCCTGAGCTCATCAGTATACCCAAGAATAAACAAGAAAAGGAGCAGAGATGTATCACAGCCTAAAACCCAATTATGGCAGATAAAAGCTGCCTGCCAAACCTCTGAGCTATCTGGCAATCCTACACACTGTGTAAGAGTGAATTGTTCCATCTCTAAATATCCAGACTGCAGGTAATACTTTCTATTGAGTTTTCTGAAATAGAAAATACCAGGAGAAAATTAAGGTTTTTTATTGATGAACTAAACACAGACTAAAATTTCATCTGGGTTTAACTTTCCCAGCCGAGAAATGTGATAATTTTATAGGGAGAAAAGGGTCTGTGAATTATAAAGCTACTGTGTTCTACAACTGCGCAGTGCAATTTTGCATACCGAAAAAACGCCAAAAACCTAACCAAAACCAACAATAAGGTAGCAACACTATCAGATAGGATGTTCTTTTCATTCAGGAAGAAATAACTCCCTTCATGCAGATCATTTCTGCAGTCAAAAGGCATCTAGGGCAACTCATCTTTTTTCTCATCTGAGAGTTTCCTATAAATGACGAGCAAATCAAGCAGTGAAGCCTGAGATGGTGGCAGCTGTAATATGCAAGTCTTAAGGCTATAGCAGTGCAAAGAAACAGTAAAGTGGAAAAGAAATTCTAATTTTAGGCAGATACAATTTTAGGTTTCATCTCGGCTGAGAAGTTTCTCCATTTCAGAAATAAGTGATTAGTTTGCAAACCCCTAATTGGCAAATGAAGACACAATTTGTGTCGTTGCTTCTCTGCTTAAAATCTGGGTAAGTTCTAGTTCTGACTTTGCTTACCGAGGTGATAAGCTTGTTTTGTTTGTTGTCACTGACCAGCCAGACTGAGCTTCCTACTTATACAGGACACTGGTGAGATCTCACAGTGCTTCAAGCACGTAACTGTGTGCTACAACCAGTTTATCATTGCTTGTCGTGCTTTGCTCTTCCTCACTGAAACAGTAAACAACTCTTCAGCTCTGTTCTTTACTTGTTAATATTAATTAAGCTTCATACTTAGTTTTTTTAGCATTTGGAATCCAGCTTTCACAAACACAAACTTTTTCAAGGCATGTCTGACAGAACAACCCTGTTGGGTCAGCGAAACTCACAGACACAGCGAGGAAGGCTATGCTCAGGTGGGACGCCTAACTGGCTCCTCACTAAGGCAAAAGAGACTGATTCCCATTCTGGTAGCACATCAGCAACAAATACAAAGAATGTAGAATTGTCTGACATCTGCTTACCTGACTTCCTTAGTGACTATATTACACACTGGCTATGAAGAAGGTAAAAGGCAGCCATTGACATAATTAATACAATAATAAGGGTAGAAGGACAATAGGTCCAACAATTATTCACCTGGCTCTAACACCAATTGCTGTGGCCAAGCATGTGGCCCTTGCTTGCAAGACTACACGCAGTCAGGCAGTGAATTTCAGTGCCCTTGACAGAATGGGCAGTGATGCCAATGGAGGAAACCTGCTTAGGCTGGAGAAAGGTGAGCCACTGCCGGACTGGGGGCCACGCAGCTGCTCTGGGTGCGAGGGGGCTAACTAAGGCAGCCCTCTGTTTACAAAGCCACTCTCAGGGACACATCGCTGTACCTGTGTGCATCCCCAAGCTGTCACCGCCTCGCTCTAGTTAGTTACTGGCAGCTTTTTATTCTCAGCACTTCACAGGGATGTGTTTTGCTGTATCACAACATGAAAGTTGCTACTATTTTTGTTGGTGACTTTAACAAACTTCAGGATGCTTGAATTGGTACATATGATAATTTTTCATGCACTACTTCATGTATGCCTAGAAAAAAGGAAGACAGAAAGGAATTCTGTCTATCTTGCTGAATAACTGGGTTTTCTTATATTTTCTATAGTAACTTTAAGCAGACTACTTCACGGAGACCAGGATAACAAGGCATTTGGAGTAACAAACGGATTTCATAGAGTCATAAGGTTGGAAGAGACCTCATGTTAATGTTACTGCTCTGATTTCCTAATAACTAAAGTACCTGGTATAGCGAACAGCAAGAGGGCCTCAAAAGCTAAGTTACATTGAAGAAACGGTGCTCTAAAACTGCAGTTTCAACACGATCCGTGTGGTAGGTGCTGCACCGTACTCCCATGCCACAACACTGACTTTGTGGATACTGAATAAAATGAAGAGTCTCTTGTCTTTTTCTAAGACCAGGCTGTAAGTCCCAGAAGTTCTCAGGTAATTAGGTAGTATCTGGCTTGTCAGCCTCCGTAGAATCTTTTCAGGTAAGCTCAGTAGCTCAGTGGAAGATTAATAAATTTCAATGTCACACTGCTGCACCAGCAAGAAAATGCATGACCACAGGACCAGATCTTACATGTGTCAAAGCACAGAATAACACAGACCACAGCACTGCTACTCCATTCCTGTGACAGCAAAACTGAGATCACAATCTAGCACACCAACAATCATTATTATGATTTCGAAGTCTGATTACATACTGAATACATTTGTAATGTATTGCTTTTCTGCATCATGCTAAAAAAGAGTCCATCCTACCAGTTAAATGATTCCACACTGAAAATAATGGCAACTGAGAAATTTCAATTATGCTGTGGGAGATACAGGTGATGACGATCAGTAAAAGGGATCTATGGCCAGATTTACACTGAGCAATGAAGATCTCTGAGCCAGAACTGGCACTAGCACTGTCAGGGCTGATTTCAGAATCAGAAGCATAGCCTGAGTTATTAACACTATTGAGGGATGGCAGTCTCCACTTCCAGGCTTCCATTTCACATAGTCCATTGAACCATGTGACAGGATGCGTATTTTAATAGAGTATCTGTGATTTGCAATGTTTTTGCTGCACCTTCCAGTTTCAGTTCCAGAAATACAGTCCTTCCCTTTTAACAGAATAATAAGCATTCCGTTTCTGTGGGAATAAAATTTATGTTAGACAGTAAGCACCAAATGGCAAGGAAGGAAAACTCTTCACTTTTTTTGCTATGAGAAGAAAAACAAAACCAAAAAAAACCTTCAGCAAAGATTTTATGTTCCAGAAATGATACTGCCTTGTGCTTTAAGTTTCCAATGAGTCACTAAACTAGCTCTACCAAAATGTTCTGGAAAGTTCTGTGTTCCTGAAAGAAAGGGATAATTTTGTGAACAATTGAAAACATAAACATATGTGACATAGTTGCAATATAATTTAATCCCTGAACTGGGAAGAATTGAAATTTAAAGAAGTATCTAAGTCAAAGCTGTTCATGCCATCCATTTATGTACAAAGCATATTGGCTCCTCTGTCTGAACCAGTAAGCCCAGCACTAAGAGACTTTGACGGTGAGCCATGTAGCAATTTGCTGCTGAAAAGTTCTTAATTCACAGCCTTGCACGATGCCTAAGGCTGTGTAGCTTGGGCAGAAGACAATACAGATTTGCCAGGATTGCTAATTGCACATTTATATCGTAATGGATACAGTATGCAGCTGACATTTCCACCACTGGTCCCTGCATCAGCATTTCTGAGATCGTTCACTATTTTTGTCATATATAGCCATAAGGTTTTTCCTTTATTTCTTTCTTTTCTTTTTCTCTTTCTTTTTCTCTTTCCTTCTTTCCTTCTTTCGGTTTCTTTCTTTCGGTTTCTTTCTTTTGGTTTCTTTCTTTTGGTTTCTTTCTTTTGGTTTCTTTCTTTCTTTCTTTCGGTTTCTTTCTTTCTTTCTTTCGGTTCCTTTCTTTCTTTCTTTCGGTTCCTTTCTTTCTTTCTTTCTTTCTTTCTTTCTTTTCCTTCTTTCTTTTCTTTTCCTTCTTTCCTTTCTCTTTCTGTTCTTTCTTTCTTTTCTTCCTTTCTTTTCTTTCTTTCTTTTTGTTCTTTCTTTTCTTTCTTTCTTTCTTCCTTGCTTTCTTCCTTTCTTTTTCTTTCTTTTTTTTAAAAACCAACATAACACAACATCTATCTATGCCATTAGTTGACACTTTACAAACTGAAAACCTAAGGTAGATTTAAGAAAACTAAATTTTTAACTGGAAAAAGAATCCAAAAAGAGAAGATGGGTCATACAGCCATGTGCTGAATATAAGCAAGCAGGGATAAACGCAGCAAACAATTATATAAGTATCATATTCTAGTAGTTGCATGCAATGTAGCAAGCAGCTGCTTGCTTCTGTAAATAAGAGGTAGAGTACTCTCCTGCTTTGCTTGCCCCATAAATTCTCCATTACTCTCCTAACACTAATATACAAAAGAAAAAAACAGACATATTGCATATCTGGGGATGAAGGGGACCACTTTTTTCCTATCCACTATTCATTTTATATAAAAAGAAGCCAGAATCTAAAATCAAAAATCTCACTATAAAATCCAGAGCAAGTGGCTGGAGTATGGGAGCAGAAATCAGGAGCATGTACAAGAAAATTGAAAAGTTAAAACTTGTTAGTTTGAATGTGCAGGAATGGAGAAGAACGAAAGGCAGATAGTGCCTCTTACCTTTTTCTAAAAAAAATATCACTTAAAAAAAAAATATAAAAAAACTCCATCGTTCCCCACCACCCTGCTGACTCGTATTCAATGGTTTAAACAAAGGGAGCCTGAAGATGTGGGAGGAGAAGGGCCATCCCTTCTTGGATGAAACAATAATGTATCTGTGCTTTGGCTCCACTCCCATGCCTGAGATTAAAAGGGTGAGCATTCACTTTTTCCTTTCCTGTCTCCCTCCTTCTACCTGAGATGTGAATACACCACCTGCTTTAACTAAATCAATAAATTAATCCAGTTTTCTACTAACAAATTTCTAATATTTTTTTTGTGGAAACACCTCAACTCTTAAGAACAGAGAACTTGGTACAGGAGTCGTGGCAACTCCAAGCTCTGAAGATATTCCCTAGGGTAGCAACCTGTCTGCACGTTCAAGAAAACAGGATGCAGCTTTCCAAGAAACTGAGAGGGTGGATTTTATTTACAGATACACCACTGAGCAGCTTTGTGCTATACAGCAACAAAATCAGCACAGAATGGTCATTTGATTTGTTGAAGATATTAAAGGCCTTAAACTATTGAAATTGGCACAAAATCAGACCCATGAGAATTTGTTACGTGGTACATAAACATGAAATACAAGCAAAATGTTATGTGTAGTTTTTTGCCGGAGAACAGAAATTGGCTTTATTTATTTGGGAACACAAACTGACCGGGTTCTAAATGGAGATTAGCATTTTTAAAAATTGTCAGCGTATTAAATTGAAATGTATGCAGACTGTGTCCCAAAACTGCTGCAGTACAGAGCATTTTGATAAGACATGCAAGGTAGAGTCATAATAATAATGACTGAGTTTATGATGCTAATACAGATGTAAACATAAAAAAGAAAATATTTCTACAACATCAGGTGACTTCCCAGGTATGCTGTGAGGTAAAGAACACAGACATATTTGGAAAATATGTACGTCTATGAATTAGGACATGAAATGTAACCGATGTAGGATAGTGCTTTAAGTTTTCCCCATAACAGTACCTCAAGGTTGGTGAGATGTACGTGTTGGGGACAAAGAGCTGCCAGAAGCTTTTACTTGCAAGTACCCATATTTGATTTTGGCACTAAAGAAAGCGTTTTAACTCACCTTTTATTTGATTTCTGCAGCACAAACACAACATTCCACAGTAACACTTTTTACGGAATTCTGGATGAAAACCTGGAAAAGGAACAGGTGTCCAACTATCCTTAACAGATGACAGGCACTACGTCCAGGCTCTTTCGAAAAGAACATCATTTTGCAGTCACACTACATCTAGATATATCAATCTTTGGATGACAGGACTGATAGAATAAGCAAGGAAAGCACCGTTTGAAGAAGGTAGGGCATGGAAACATCCGCTTGGTAATAAGCAGTATAGAGCATATTATTCCCTAAATAACAGGGAAATAAAATCCTTTCCTGTTTAAAAAAAAGATGACAACATAACAAGTACTAACTATGTTTATACTAGAAGTCTAGTGTGTAAGGGAGCACAAATGAAAATACACAGAAAGCTGCTGTTTCTGCCAGTGAAGTCAACGAGTTTAGGGAAGAGAGGGTCAGCTCTGACCTACATAGGTCAGAAGGAGCAAGAAAATGTGGAAAGGTCCAACTGGTGTTGTAACAACCACTGCAGAAGTTCTTCCTCTTGTGCAATTGGTGTAGAACAGGAAAATGATGAAAAAAAAGCTATTTAACAAACTTCCCAATACGCATTTGTAATGATTTAGCATCACTCATACATTCCAGACTAACAGCAATGACGTTTACCAAGACTATATGAATTTTCTCTGTCTTTCCTTTCCATGAGGTCTCAGGGCTCTCTTGGCAAAACAAACAATTTAGACTGTAGAAAGCATCTTCTTTCTTTTTTTTTTTTCTCAAATGCTCTCCCACTTTGCTTTGTTTTCTCAAGCTTTTAACGAGGGATTCAATTCATGTGTGCTATTGCCTGCACCTGACAGGATCTTACTCATTCTTACTACATAAGTAAAACCAGGAAGAAAACCCTGCATATATAGGATAATTCTGTCATTAATAAAAAGAACTGTACAATTTGAACTAGGCACTTATTAAGTCGCTGGAAGAGAAACAGGACAGGAAGGTTTTCACTACTTGCTATCTCCCTTTCCAAGAAGTCCATGTTCTGAAAATTCCTGTAACTCTGCTGGATACAAGAGATCAAATTCTGCTGCGATGTGTCTTATTGAGAGAAATTAAATGTATTGAAGAGCTCACAAGTTCTGTTATGGATAAACTCCTACCTTTTTTTAAAACAGAACTAAAAACTACCCTGAATTTCTAACCAAAATAGGAGAAAAAGGGAGCCATCCCAAGCATATTGTGAGGTAGCCAAAATATTTTAAGAAGGGTCATGCTCTAGACACCTTACTTTGTAGCTAAACTGAGTTCAATTTTGTAAGGAAATTAAAACCCGTAGTAAAAGACAACTGGCTAAAGAAATAGGAACATAAGGAATGATGATGTAAGAATCCAGCTGAAATTAAAGTATCTAAGTATGATAGAAAACCAAAATGAAAGTTTTGCCTCCATTTTCAGGTGGAAGTAAGGGTGAAGATCATATACAATATGGTGCAGAGAATGGTTGTTCAACAGTAATAAAGGCACCACCTGCAAAAGAGACACTCAAAAAGCTTAATATTGTAAACTCTGAGGGAACCTGTGCTCTCCACGTCAGAATCCTGAAAGAAACAGCACTTGGAATACACATTCATCAGAAGGGATTTTTAAGAAACGTATCAGAATGATGCATTGCATCAGACAAGAACTACAATCTCAATATACATTTTCCACCTCGCATAAAATAATGGAACACAGGTCCCTCATTCACTGCTTCCATGAACCTAAGAGTAGAATTTTGAATAGAGTATATGAATTTATTGCCCTCTTCTTCCTCACTGGAAAAGTCACAGCAGCTCATTTCTTTGTCCTCCAATAAAAACAAAGAATTCCAAGAAATTCTGACACAGTGAATTCTTTTCCACAGTTCTTGGGTGTATCTCTGTTAAGATGACTTTATTACTGCTTCAGCTACCAGTAGTTATTAATTTGAAGTCATTACCACTTTCCACGGTGTTTAATGTCCTAATGGCACATTATTAGCTGTTACTTCAATCTAGCTGTCTCATATTCTTCAACAAACTACACTTTCATATAGGAGCTCCTTTTATTTTTTTTTTAAAGCAGTTCTAGTCTTGACATTATGCAACATTAAATACATATTGTCTCAAAAAATGCCAATCTGTTTCCTTTGACTTTTCCATATTTTTCACATAATAGAATTCTAATCTTTAATTCTATTGTCTACCCTAGTCTATTGCCATAACAGCAATATTCTGACTAAACCGCTATTCGGATAATGCCCAAAGTTCCTGTGCAAAATCAAGCTCCAAAAGCCTCTATAATTCAACAAAAATCAGATCCTTCAAGAGTCAAAAAAGGACAGAGGAACATGGACACTAATAAGTATGTGCAGCCATAAGCCCTGGATAAAATACCTGCTGATTTCAAATCAACAGCTACCACTGGATAAATTAATCCTTGTGAATGAAACCATGAAAAGCATCTTAAGGGAAGCATCCTGCAGTTTCAGAGGCATTTCTATTACAGCTCATCAGAGCAGCACACCTTCCACTATTTAGTTGCTCTCAAGTGTTATTCACATTATACCTCCAGGACTGGAATTAATGTTTTCAGTATCTGTGGTTAAGCATGGACGTTGAAAAGCATATCTGATAATTTGCATTAACAACAGTATTTGGCAGCATTTTACAGTTAGAAATCCTATTTTTAAAAACATTCTTTCTTTGTAATTACATGCTTGAAATGCTTCCTGAGGAACTGATCTGGGAGTTTCAGCTTTTACTCTGATGTTGAAAAATTGCCCCCTGTGATCGGTGCCCTAGTTCATTTGCACTTTGCAATTATATTTTGATCAAAAATTTCTTTCCCTGACTCAGTTTTGCGGTCCCATGCAATCAGCAACACATCGTTCTTTGGCACTGTATCAGTGACCCCTTTGAGACTGCAACAAACACTCTTATTTCCTCACCTTGGCTGCTGTGGTAACAGCATACGTCTGAATAACCATCAGATTTATTAAAGCTTCTTATAGGCAGACTGAAATGAATCTGGCATTGTCTGGAAGGTATCTAATTCGGAATGCAAATACATCCTTATTCAAAAGACGAATGCCAGGGTTTCCTCAGTCCTCTCTCTGTGCTGGCAGTCAGTATCTCTAAGGGATGGTGGCGTAGCTGACTATCATTTCACCAAACCTCAAAAATCCCCTCTCACTTTAGTGTCTGAATAACGGTATCCCTCAAGTAAAGCTGCACATGTCCTTCTTAACCTATTAAGTTTGGGGTTTTTTTTAAATCTTGAGCTTTTGTCAGGACTCTGCAGTTGCTGGGATGTTCAACACATTCAAACACAGATGACTACACTTCCAGCCACGTAGATTTCTAAGGCGAACACATAGACTGTATAGCATAACGTGAGGTTCAGTATAGGTGGAGGCTGGCTCTCATCCCATTGGTCATAACTTCGTCAATTCAGAGGAGGAGAGGGAAGAAGAGTGTCTGCTCTTTGCTACTCACAGCTTCAGGTACAGCCAACAAGGTAATTTCTGATACTTTGTTTTTTCTTGCCTTGTCAAATTGCACTTGCAAAGCAGTAGTGGAAGACAGCACTGATAGCATTCTCCATATTAACACTGAGGATTTAAGTGTCTTGCACTTACATAGTACACATACACTGTACACTTACTCTACATTATCTCTTCAGATGTCAGTTTTCTCCTTTCTTGTTTCAGAAAAACGTACAAGGGATATAACGTCCTTTTATATTTTGAGTGACTGTCCACATACATACACACATCACAGAACACTGTAAGAACACGCACTCAGAGTTTCCTGTAGATCAATGTGTGTGTCTTCACAAAGGCCGACTGAAGCTTTGTAACACTCCTCGGTGCATTTCCAAAACATGAAAAACTCCATAAAGGAATATTCAGTCATGATCACCTGGACTTCAAGCCCGAGAAGACTGGACATATAGAAGACTCAGATCTCACTGAGGAACAGATAGAAACAAGTTTGTAATCTTGAAAAATAAAAAGACTCCCTGAGTTACTAAGGAAGGGAGGATGAGCAACACTGGCATTAAATGAAGATAGAAAAAATATTACTGTCCTAACCAAAACTCAGTCTACGTTCAGTAAAACAGGAACCGATCAGAAGACCTAACAAAGGATAAAGCTTGTTTTGTGTTGTTTTGCCAGATAAATCCAACTCATGTAAACTGCTCCTGCCACAGGCAAGAATCTTGTGGAAGAACAGATCAAGGGAGTACGACCCTGCGAAGTGAAGAATCTTGGGTCAAGCACAGAGTACTGCCATCAGCACATAAAGAGGAGCAGAGTTTAGAAAATTTTCATTTTCAAGGACTGTTATATCAAACCCTCTAATCTGTCCTGAATTTGACTTTCCCTGAGAAGGACTCACAGAATTAAAGTGGATAGAGGAAGAGAATACAATGAGCCTCCTAGTGTCATTTGAGATGTCATCTGACTTGCAAGCAAAAGGGCTGATGCTTTCTTCCTTGTGTCTGAGGCACAGAGCTTTATCCTAGAATTACTTCCAGCCTTAGCTGGACTGGAATTGAATCATTCAGGTAACATCCGTATAACAACATCATTCACAGTCCCCATGGGTAGCTGAGGTCACGTACTAGGATATTTAAAATGTGAAGAAGGCAAACTTTGAATCTGTTCCTGATGACTAACCGCTCCCTTACAGAGAAGCATTCGAAACTCCATTAATGTAACGCATTCCAGTGGCACTCATCATATAAATGGGATTTTCCTGATAGATATTTGCCTTTCCTGTTTAATCTTGAAAGTATCTACTGTAAAATCTTCTTCCCACAGATGTACAGAAAAAAAGGTTTTATAATTCTCTGCTTAGCAGAGAAATTATATTCTTTAAAGTATATGGTTGTGAGAACACATCACTGAAAAGGCCTTTTTGAGCAGAAATGGTTCCAGTTTGGACTCCTCTCCAAAGGTACACAGTTTAAAGGAGGAGCAAACGGAGATGTCACTTTCATCTTTGCCGTAGATGTGCCCGTTGCTGCAGGATCTGTAAATGGTATCTGACCGAAGCAAGAATGCATGAAAAGTAAACATCTGGAAGACATTGTAAGAGCAGAAGCCTACTCAAAAGTAACAGTGACAGGAACAAACAGAAGGCAAGCAGACACATGAAGATTCCTTGAATGTATGTGGTAGAAGACAAGTATAATTCAGATATGATTAGGAAGCTCCTAAATCTGATAAGAAATAAAATTATTTTAAAAAAACTCCAAGACAGAAAACTAGTAAAACAGTAATAAAACTTTTTCAGGCAGTGCAATGAAATTAGACGGTACTAGTTGCGTCCTGCATCATGTAGTTATGTGTTGAACAAGACAAGCAGGCCAAACCTCAGCGACTCCTCCAGATAAAGTGTCTCGTTATCTATTTCGTTATACCTGGCTACATGCACAACCACCAGGTAAAAATGCTTACAAACAAACAGTTCAAGACAGGACCATTTACGACTAAATTGCTGGCAATCAGCTAAAATCACTGTAGGTGATGTGAAAGAACAAAGCAGACAACAGTGTTTCAAGACTTCTCATTGGTCTGAAAACAATATAATAATTGACAACTGCAATGAGGATAGGACATTTTAAAGATTTTGCACATTTACATTTCTATTGGAACTGTTTAGCTTATACACTGCAATGTGTTAAGACTCATTAATATTCTTCATGTTAGAATCCTGGAATCATAGAGTAGTTTGTGTTGGAAAGAACCACATCTATTCCTAATTAACTTAATTTAAAAACAAAATTGCTGAACATACAGACACTGCAGCTGAGTTGTTAATGTATATGATTTGAAATGGGATTTGTGGACTGAAGATATTTGGGGGAAATTCTTCTGACAAAATTCTGTTTTGGATTTTACAAATTAGTTGTTCCGAAGCATTTTCTTGAAATTCAGGAAAAACACTAGGATAAGCACCTCAACTATGATTGTGTAAGATTGACAGAAATGAGGTCATTGGTCCAAACTTCAACAGGAGATTGTCAAGATCATATGAATTAACTCTTCATTCCTCCATTCCACTAAACAGGGTTAAGGCTAGAGAACGACAAGCCAATTTGGGTTTCTAGCCACAAGTTAACCATTAATGAAGTGAATGGAGATCCTTATAAACCAAACATAAATGAATATTTTTAAAGAATAAAGCACATTTTTATGCAATATTCTGATCTGGTACTCAACCTAATTCTAGCCTTCTGGAGTTATAATCATGTGTGCTTCATTATAATCCAAATTTCCAAGAGCATTTCAATCTGGATATGAGCTTAGGGTCATTGTTCACGTACATATCTCCAAATGAAATTTCCCCTGAAAATGTCCTGATGTCCTAAACTATCTTAGAGATGAACAGTAAATGAACAGATACAAAACTTACCCGAATCATCATGACTGAGCATCTGATGTTATGAATTGTATCATATACTTTCTTAGAAATGTCCACAAACTGGTTGTCATCAAACAGATGAACTGTGTTCTTGCTTAAGCTCTCCAATGCAATATTTACTTGACTAATAAACTCTGGAATCACTATTTAAAAAAGAAAACATAAAAAAAAATCAATCAGCATAAAAAGGCTAAGTTATATAAGTTATCTTTCTGACAAATGTCCTCATATTGATTAAAACTTTATTTTACAAATAAAGCAACATTATAGTAATAACATTATTAGCTTTAAGAGGGAACATATTTGTAATTTTTATCACAGTGATAAAAATGCACTAGGTGAGCACTTAAGCTGTGGATGGTTATACAGTACAACAAAGAAGGAAGTTTTAAAAGGGGAGTCAAGGAAGCAGTTGTAAAAATTTGCCAGTGATTTGCCAGCAATTTTGCCAAAGAATCAAATTAATTCAAAGGTTCAAAGTTGGAACCGCTATTTAGCAGACTCCTACAATCTGCTTTCAGTCTCAGTGGAGACAAACTACCAAAAGACTGATGATTATTGTCCAAATTAAAGTCCCACAGCTGTAACCTAGACTTACCAAGGCAGTTTATCTGGTTTGATTGAATGAAACCAACTTTAAATTTTGAGTCAGTTTGATATTAACTTATGTTATACCCAGAGCCTCTTCTGGTGCTCCATGGCCTTTTGCATGGTGATCTGCTACCTGAAGCAAATGAAGGCCAACATACAGAATATGGAGTGAAGAGGGAATGCAGCTGGAAAATACATCACGCACAAAAGGACCTCAAACAAATGCAGATCAAACTCATTTGCAACAACTGATTTGCTGTCACTTGGAGACTGAAGTCAGAAAGAAATGCAAAGTAAAGGGATAGAAGTCAATTTCTATAATATTCAACATGAATGACTTACACCTTGTGGAACAGAATCTTTTTTCCGGCCAAGTATTGGTTTAAATGTGTACAACATGCTTTCCACCCCTTCCTCCACAGTCACACGCTGTGATAACACACGAAAATAAATTTCTATGCAGACAAATTTTCAGCTGAAATCATCAGGACTTCTGAATTAGAAAACCTGGCAATATGTACTTTAAACAGGTGCCACAGCAATTCTTTAACCCCTAATTTGACATGGAGAAACCCACAGAACACTTGGCAACATTTAAATTTACTCTTAAATTACAATAACTCCATTGTTTTTGAGGTCAGCTGTTTTTCTCTACTGCATAACTGTTGCTTCTTGGGTCAGTTCTCAGAAACAACAAACTTCAGTTAATTCAGTGGTGGTGGTAAGGTTCATTTTCTTCTGTAAAATATGTGTCCACAAATGTAAGACAAAAATATACAATTTAATTTGGAAAATATGATACTTGAAAAGCTTTTCTTTTCTCTTCAGATTATCACTTGAATTACCTTGCCTTCTGAAAAAGTCAATGAGAAGAATAGATTTCTTGAATGATATGGAAAAAAGACAAGGTATATTTTTATCAGCAACAAAATGGAATAATCAGGGAGCGTAGGAGCCTAGTTACGTAGTGCTTTTTGAAATTTGGGGGTTCTTTAAAAGAGAAATACAATTATATACTTTCAGAACGGGAATTTTTTTTCTGTTAAACAAAGATCTTGGCCCCTAGACTATCAAAATAATTGCAAGAATGCCACTTGAAGTGATCCTCTCCTCTCCTCTCCTCTCCCTCTCCCTCTCCCTAGAAGGTTCAACCAACTCTGGCAGCGAGGTATGAAAATACCTCCTTTTCAGTAATATTCGCATCACTTCCATTAAAGCAAACTTACATTTAAAGGAGAAAAAATAATTCTGTTGACAATTTTGGTGGTCTTTAAATCTCCTGATCAGTATTAACTTCTGTCCTACCACACAATTAAATCTGTGTCTCTGTTTAACATATGTATTGAGTACAACACAGCTAACACAAAAAGGACAAGAGCCAGACAAATACTACTACACTCACACACTGCACACATACAAAATAAATCAGAACCCAAAGAATCACAAGAATTAGTGCCATTTACTTTCTCCTATTAATAATCATGTATGGAAATTAATTTTTAAATATCTCTGCCACATTCACTTCCATAAATAGAGTGTTTATGTGCTCTGCCCACTACTGTTAAAATATTAAAGAATATTTAAATATACATCTTATGTGTTATGATTAATTGTACATATAAAAACAGCTGCTTAGAGTGGAGGTCATTATTCACACATCAAGGTGCCAGAGTGAAAAAGTATGAAAATACAATTTATAAGTCAAAGTACAGTTGTGAAATAAAATAAAAATCGAAAAATATGAAAAACCTTTTGGGGAAGAAAACAGCATTGACAAAATACAACAAAAAGAATAACTAGTAATAAAATCTGTTCAAAACCACAATCTCATATTTCTATTTAGAACTGTGGTACCATATTCTCTATTTTGTTATTTACTGTTTGAATTCTCTTCAATTGAACAATTTCTATTTCTATGCAAAATGTGCTCTAAATTAAAATAACATTTTCCCTAAAAGAGCATTGAATTTTAGTGAATTGCTGGACAACATTAGAATATTTTTTCATAACCCATATAGTAAATCATCTGACCATTGACTGTTATCCCATTTTCAAAACATGCCTTCTTATTACTGTTTCTAAGTGGCACACCTAATGATATGAAATATATTGATTTTATATGAAAGCAGTTTGTGCAGAGCCAATTAACTAGTAACCTCCTACCATTTAATCATGTTCAGCTAAGAACTCAACTCCTCTTACAGCATAGGTATTTTTATCATTGTGAGGAAAAATCAAGGCATTTTGAACAATGGAAGAAAAACAGAACTTCAAAAAAATTGTTATATCTCTTTATAAAATACCCTGAAAAACTGAACTCACTTTTTCACTACTCTGTCTTACAAAGCACATACTGAACTTCGAGAACCAGGTCTAAAATCTACTCCTACCACAGGGGGCACCTGCTTTGACCTCAGTAGGTCTGGGATCACACTGAAATGGATACTGGTCTTGGAATGGATAATGGTTATTACTGTTGCAATACATTAACGCACACTCTTTTCTAAATACAGGAACTATACTGTCCATCAAGTATGAAACTCTCCTCTTCCAAGAGTAAAAGTTTAACATTTCCATTTCAGAGAAATATTGGTGCTTTTAAGTCATGTAGGTAAAAATTAACAGGAGCTGTTGATTAGGAAAAAAAATATATCCTTTTAACACTCTTCCGATGCCCCTATTTAAAGGAACAAGCTCATGCAATACTTAGAAATAAGTACACCTAAATCCCCGTACACCTTATATTCCTCAGTTTAACATTCCAAAAAAGCAACAATTGTAAAGAAAAAAAAAAAAGCCACAAAGAAAAACAAAATGAGACAAAAGTGAAATAAAAGTTGACACAAAACTAAAATTAAAAAAAAGGGAAAAAAGTAATAAAGCACTAAAGTAACCGTTGCTCTTTCGTCAGGAGAAAAAAATATTTTTTTCTTGTCATGTGAGGTAATTCATTATTTCTTCTCTGTATGCCTTTTCATTTTCCTCTATGCTCATCAGCACAGCTAGACTTTAATTTTTCTTGCTTTTAATTTTGTTTACCACTGAGAAAGCCCCATAGTAAAAGGAATACATGCTTGAACTCAGCTCCCTAAGGATGCATTTCAATACTGTATCCTAGATTTGTACACTATATTAGACTGAACTAATCTAGAATTTATTAATGGGAATGAAAGATTTGTTTTAAGGATGTCCTTCATCTTTCAGCAAGAAGTTCGGATGAGTCCTCCCTGTGGTAGCATAAGCAGAGAGTTGTGGCAAGTGGTGTGTGTCTCAAGTATTTTATTAACCCCCATAATCTGATCAGCTAGCATGAAAGTCAGTGTGATAGGTATAGAGAATTTAAACAGTTTTTCAGTTGCAGGGATTTAGCTAAAATGAAGCACAAGCAAAGCATGGTTGAAAACATTAAAAACACAGCTACCACTTAAATGCAGGGTAATACTAAAGTGAATGAGAAATCTAGTTAACTGCACAATCCTTATTCAGGAATTCTTTATTTTATTTCCCTCTTTGAGATCAAAGAATAGTTTGCACTTCTGGTGATTTAAAAGTAAGCATTCGCAAATTTTTTCTGGATTGGTATCTAAGAGTTCCAGGTAGTAAGAACATTATATATTCTGGTAATTCAATTTTAATGCTAACTATTATGTCTATTCTTAATGTCGTTTCAATACAGAATGGTAGACAAAGATCTTTTAAATAAATCTAAGCTAAGGCAACTGTGCTGGCCAAGGCATACCAGCTGAAATACAAGGGCTGCTTCCACCAGAAGCTTGAGTTACACCATCCAAGGCATGATATTTACAATAAACTGTTTAATAATGGACAGAGACATCTTCATTAGATGTGTTCAAAAATACATTTAAACAATAATAGAATTACTGAAAAGAAAAATGATTCTGCACTCGCTGCAAAAGGTTGAGCTGAATAACACCAACAAAGATTCTTGAAGCTCCAATCATTTATGAGTCTGTTACAAATGCACAGAATACAATGCTAATACGAAGATCTAGCTGTTTCTAAATCTGTGTCCACTATGTTACAAACACTTAACCTCGAACCTGCACTTGTGTGGTACAATGTTAAATCAGTGACATTTTAGTGCTGTATCGGATGACTTACCAAGACATACGTACACGTAGACATACATGCATATATATGAAAGGATATTTGTGACTGTGAACATTTGATAAATCCCTTCTACTTTTTCATATATTACCATTCATACTTAATCACTTTTTTTTGGTAGCAGGAAAAGGGATTAATATTTTTGGAACTTCTAACGCATGAAATGTTTAGCTCCCGTTCTTCTGCCAATCTCAATCCTACATGAAAGATCTCTAAATCGCCCATCCTGTCTGCACACTCCCATCTATTTAGACTATAAAGAACTACAAATGATCTTTGTGGCATTCAGTCTTTCATGCTAAAGTTTTGGCTACGGAAAACGCAATACAACATGGAGTAGCCAAGGCAGAGGCCTGTTGCACATAAAAAGAAGTTGCATACTAAAAGCAAGATGCAATGAGTATTTGATCTCTTGTACCCAGATACATGCTTAATAGAACAGTGCAACCAGAAATGTGTAAGCATTCTGCATCACTATGCATTTGCAAAGTTGTAAGACCACTACTACATAGCATTTAGAAAATTTGGTATTTTATATAAATCTATAGAATATTTATTTATAATACACTTATATATTTACATACATACTTACATATAATCTATGTTGAATACATGACAACAATTTCATGGTATTACACCATTAGAGCTAATAAGGATACGAGTTTTAAGAGTTAACTGTCCTGAATATGGAAAATGATAGATAATGAGTGAGACTTAGTTCTCGGCAATGTGTATTATTGATGAATTGCAATCCAGTAAATACCTCAGTTTAAGTCTGAAAAGGACCTAATATATCTCTCTTTTTAATGCACCCATGACAGTGATTCCACTTCCTACCTGGAAAACAGAGTTATTTTCATTTTCACCAAGACAAATACATCATTTAGATATACACCAAGGCAACGTTATCCTACAAGACAGCAGACTGGATGGGTACGGGTTTGGATATGGGTAATAGTTTATAACTTTAGACTCTGTGAGGCTCTGGATTTTCCCCTCTGTCTCCACAGTCCTTGCACAGCCTGGCAAATGCACGTAACACTGCAGGTGGGAATTAAGGCCATGGCTGCAATTAAATGTCACGGTACAAAGTTTCAGCGGTGACTTAAAGGAATCTTTTTCCCCTCACTGCAGAAATGTGCAAAAAAACACAGAGAGAGGCAGTTTTGGTTTTGAGGGGATAAATGGATTTCCCTGTATAAGATAGCAGAGGCAAGTCACAGAAACCAGAATAGCAGAATGATACTTTGAGATTCCAGAAATAACCTAGCTTTTTAAAGCTCTCTCCCTACTGCATTTGGCTGCCGTGCTCAAGGACAGACTGACCATGAGATGTTCGGCGAGAAAGACATTTCCCCCTATAACATACTGGCAAAAAACTTCAGAACATGTGGTCTGAAGGCCATGTGGACCTGTCCTATCTCATCAGTTTCCTACTGTGCATTCGCCCCTCCTGAACTGAGTTCATGCTACAAAACTTCATGACCTTCTTTAGTCTAACTGAAGTCACTGGGCTTAATTTAGAGGCATTTGCACTGAACAGAACCCCTTGTGATACGCATATGCTACAACAAGTAAATACCTAATATATAGATTTAAGAAAATAAGCATGATTGATTATTTTTCATAAGTGACTTTGAGGGACACACAGAGGCTTCCATTTAACTTCACTCCAACTGCAGACCACCATCAAACCCCCACATGTCTGCCCTCACTACACAAGTAGTGATCATACAGCAGCACGGTGACAAAGCTCCACGAACCGAAGCAATTGAACACCTTGGGTTGCCAAGCTACTTTTGAGCTGGTTCATTGTTCTGGTACAACTTTCTACCAGGCCAGAGGCTGACAAGCTAGTGCTGGTGTGTGGAAGGCAGAAGGAAAAGGCAGATGAGGTAGACAGGTGCGACTGCTGTTAATAAAATCTGCATTCCGATCTGCCTGAACTGACTGTGAACTGCAGCCCCCATTTCTATGACTAACATTTGTTACTGGAGATTTCTAATGAAGTTGCTCTTACGGCCAAGGCCAAAGCTCTGCCAGCAAGAGCAGGGAACCTACTAAACCATAAGACAATCTCTAAAGGCTTCTGAAAAAGTACTCCCAAATAGAGGTTGTTGAAGTATACGGGACAGGACACAGGAAATGCCAAACAATCCAGCAAGGGGAAATGGCGATCTTCCTACAGGGCAGCCTTATTGTATGTAAGAAAGACTAATTGGATAGAGGTCAGGGAAAAGAAATCCCAAGTGCTGAATAAAAAGGAAATTATTTTTTAAAAAAATGTCTCTGTGAAACTCGCTAGTTTCTAGTGAATAAGCATTAAACTATATATTGCTTAAGCTAGGCTGGTGTTAATTAGGAAAAATCCTAAACCACGTAGATTTCTGTAAATATTATTACATGCTGGTTTTCATTAATTTTACTTTTAATATTATAATTCCTATGAAATTTGAAGTAATATCTTTAACAAAGAGTATATAAAGGGGTATTTTGGGGTAAGTAAGACTATTTTAGTCTTCAAAATTGACCTTTGAAAAGGTCATTTAGAAGATATCTGAAGTCATTTAAAAGCATTCAAAAAAGAATTATCTCTTTTGAATTAAATAGAAAACTTATTAAACCTGATAAGGAGAGAAGTACTGAGAAGACGACAGAATTCAGTTCATGCAATAAATTCACCGCTATATGAAAGTCGACATATTTGGGAAACAGACACCCTGGAACATGGAATATATCCTTACCCTGTGTGCAATATAGCCCAGATTTGGGCTAAGGTTTTATACATTAATGTTACCAGGACTAAAGCATGGGTTTCCTCAAATAGTTACTTATGAATGCTGACACAACCTGCAAACTGACAGTTCTGTTTGCTGTTACATCCCAGAAATTAGTTTGACATTATCCCAGTCTATGCCCTGAGCTTGTAAGTCTTAGTGCACCTTCTCCTTTGCTTGACAGCAATTCAAGAGTCTTCAGATCCCCAAAATTAAGCAATTCCACAAAACACACTGTTGCTGGATAAGGTGTATTCGTTTGTAAACATACACATAAGCTTTGTGTGCATAAACACAATGAATTTTTTTAAAAAAATATTGCAGAACGTTTTCTTCATTTGTTTCCAACAGATTACAATTTTTGAGTCTTATGAGACCAGTTTGATTTGTTTTCTTCAGTATGACAGTAATACCTTCACTACCATTTTAAACTCCTCTGTAGCTTTCTGTTCAATAGCACAAACACCGTACGCGTGCACACACAAACACACTCTCCAGCCCGTGGAAGAGGAGAAAAAAAAGAAATATTTGAGAGATACTACAATCTCTTTGTCTTATCGCTTGCGACTGGAAAGAAAAATTAAATCAGTAGGAAGAGCATTAGCAGTTCACAGGAATGAAGGATAATCTGGAGGGATATTAAGAACTCTTTAACTAACCTGTTTCAAGCACTTGATCCTGTTATCAATCAATATCAGTGTGGCAGCAGGCTAGACTCACTGGTTCTTCGCTAATTTTATTTCAAGATAGACAAAGCACTCTCTGACTGTTAATACCTAGCATCTGATTTCATTTCCAATTAAAAACTGTTATAGTGGATGGGATGTGGCAAGATACTGTTTTCATTTGAAGGATAAGGAGGATGGTTAATTTAATTTAAGCATATAGATGTCCTGGGGAAAGCTAGCAAGAACAATAAAATCAATGGCCAAACACTAAGTATCTGTCACTAAATATCTCTGAGCTCCGCTTAGTGAAAAGTCACAGAAAACCAACCATAGTTTTAAGTGCAAATTTATATTCTCATCCTATAAACTTCACCAAAACACAGCTTATGCTGCATGAAGACACTGACTGCCTGGAAAAATGTAGACATATTTAATTAATTGACAATTTTTTTTTATGTTGAAGACGCACTGGTAATGTTTGGATGGTTCTAACACTACAATGCCTGAATGCCTTAGCCCAAAGCAGGTGCCTCTAATCTGTTGCAGTGCTTTGAAAATGCTAATATAAGGGGAATGGCTGATACAAGAAACTAGAGAGGAAATAAAAAGCCACAGGGCAAGGGGCAAAGGCTTACCATGGATTAAAAGCTGAAAGTGATACGAAAGAAATCTAAAGTGAAAGGAGGCTCCTCTGAGCAATGAAGAGTTTGGCAGGTAGTGCCTCAGCAGATCAGCGGGGGTGAAAACCATTATTCATAGCTACTCTCACATTCACATAAATCTAGGAGTTATCTAGGCATGATAAGGAGGTAGTACCCTTCATTCTCTTAAAGCCTTCAGCACAGATCAATGACAAAATACATCTGTCTGCAAACAGATACAGTAAGAGTCAGAGAGTTTTAAATAATCCTGTAGCTAACATGAACACTTTTAAAGGAACAAAGCTAGAGTCCTTCCTGTCACAATGAGTAATTAAATGTCTTTAAGTCTTTAAGACTGTAACAGTCTCCAAACACGCTTACACACTTGGGGAAAACCAAGCAGCACAGTTCGGGATAGGATTTACTTCAGTTAAGTTTAGGTAACCCTTAGAAAACAGTGTGTCTGCCTCTCAAACGGAAAGATGGCAAAGGGAACAGACACTGGACTTAACAACAACAGCACTGCAGGCCTAGCTGTTTCGGTGTGCTGCCCTCCTCTCAGCGCTCTCCCTAAGGCCTTCAGAAACACTCTACATCACTGCAGTTGCGTAAAGACAGAGGAGAAACCCGAACAGGATTTAACACTTGGTAGCTTGAGTAAATGTAATAATTACTGATAGCACATCTTCTGAAATAGCTACCTTTAGTTCTGTCTTTTATGGGAAACAAATAACAGTGCTCAGCTTGAAATGGTCCAGAAAAGCTTCTTAATGACTGGAAGAAACAAAATGACCTGAACAGGACCAAGCACTTGCAAAGAAGAAGAGCATCCACTCTAAGGTAGCTTGTGTGGGACTTTTCATTTTGTATTGAGTAACGCTTATTGCATGGGAGTCCTGGTAATAGAAATGAGTCATCATCTTCCCAACGGGGCAGCTTTTGTCACGCAATGACAAAGAACGCTTGTTTCTATATTTTTACAATAAATCTGTAGACAAAGCATAAAAAGAAATTGCATCATTTTGGAAAGAAACAGTCTATGATGCTCACATTAGACTTCTCTAGGCTTTGTTTATTGATTACCGTATAACTTATAATGAACTGAGTAGCATAAGGATTTTGTTCTCTCCCTTTATCTGAAGTTGGAATTCATTAATTGCAGCACTGACGGAATACACTACTTTCATAAACTGCAAGGTTGATTAATTCTATATTCTGGCCCCAGTTAGTACACAACACTCCACTAGCCAAAACAAAAAAACATGTCAATACCTGAATATAGGAGTATTTGTTTTTCTATACAGGGGTGGTTTTAAAATGATGTTTTTAAGGATTTCTTGACTCAGAATTAAAATTATCTAAAAATTATCTAAAAATAAAGATCATTCAACTGAACAAAGTCAGAAATTCTGACTGAGACTTTTCTTCCCTTTTACAAAAGTAGTGTTCCCACTCAATAGATTTTTTTTGAGAGGAAAAAGAATGACTCAATTCAATGAAAAACAGAAATCAAAATTCTCTAAGTAATGTTTATAACTTTATAATTTAAATACTATCCAAACAAACAAGTAATACTGACCGATACATTGTTACCTTATTTTTTTCCATCTTTTCATATTCTCTTTGGAATGAGACTGTAGAAACTTTTCAGGTCCTACTTTTATAGGAGGGCAAGGGACCTCACAATTTAGAAAAAGTCACCAAACCCAGAAATGAGAATAAAAGAAACTATCTAGTCCTGCCTCATGAATCCAACAGGGTCCCTTTCTAAAATGAATAAGATGTTACTTTAGGCTGTAATACACATGGACTGGCATGCATTTTTTCAGTAAAACACTAGAACTAAATATAAAATACTTTGAACTAGTAGTTCATGCCATTACCTGTCATATCTTTTTTTAGTTGTACTTGCAATGTCAAACTGCCGATGCAGCCCTGCAGTACTACATGTTCCTACGTGGAAAAAGACAGAAAAGCTCTTTATTTTAAGGGGAACAAGTCTAGGCTGCAAATCTGCAAAGGAACCCTTACTTTGTACCTTAACATAAGTTCAGTTCATACAATCTCCCTTAATATTTCTCTTTATCCAGGCATTTTTCTTTGCAGTTTCTACAATAGTTTGGGGTTTTTCATTCTTATTTTACGTTTAAAGGACAAAAATGAAACATGCTTTTGTTTTTACTTTGCCTTTCATACTGGACTTTATGCAATTCATAAAAGACAAAATATAGGAATGTAAAAGCAAGGGTGTTAGTTTTATTTCTTTTATATCCAATTATTCATTTTGAGACACTACCCAGAATGTCTCTTTTGCAATGGCAAAAATAGTAAAAAGTCAGAGTTTCATAAATAATGTTTCAGAGAAGAGACGGTGTTTTACCAAACATGGCAAGAATGAATTTGTCTGCACAGAACCATTAAGAAGTGGATGTACATGGTCTTGAGTGCCGAACATAACTGGCTCTTGAGCGAAATATATACCTGTAAGAGAAGACCAGACTATGTCCAACACACTCAGTTACTGCAAAAATAGCCAGATCAGGCAGAAGATGTGAGCATTAACTACAGCCTTTCTGCTTATATCTTGGTAGAAGGATGAAATTTAGAAAGGCAAATGGGCAGGTGTGTGTGCACAGGAACAAGAACAATGCAGACATCTCTGGTCAACACTGCTAGAAACCATAAAACAAGGCTGCTACATTTTGCCTTTGGCAGTAGAAATACATCCCTGTAAAATCAGCTGCATCTTTGACATATGAATCATTTATTTCCCGACTGCAGCTTAGATGTTTTCATACCTGTAAGACAAACTTGAAGAACCCAAACAATTCTGAATGTTACCATTGTTACAGCCAACCACAAGGCTTAAATATTTAAACTGGTATTAATATAAGTAATCATCCTATAAAGACAGAAATAATGGTTTCCAACTTAGTGAGAAATGTTTTCCGATGAAAACGGGAAGTTTACAAGCAAAGGTGGGTTGAATCTACAGGTGTAGAGAAAGAATTGCAGCAACAACAGTCTTCATATTTCCCTATCTAACACTCAAACTAGAGAAAATAAATGGTCCACCAAAAATGAGAAAAAATGGCTACGAATACGGTGTTTTGAAAGAGATGCTTCAAAGCAGCTGGAACATGTGCTCCGTCTCCTCTTTACATCCTGCCTGTTTGCAGACAACTTGCAGGATATTAAATGACTCTGCCTAAGTTTTGTGGCAAGATCATGCTCCACCTATGCTCAAGAAAATGCTTCTGAGCATGTGGGGTCCAACATTGGTGAGCCGTATCTTGAGAGATGGCTTTACCAGCAACAAGCATTTTACTGTGCTCTCTTCATGGAGGTTTGGTCTCATTAAAAGCTCTAAATTAGACACAAGAATAAAACTTCTAGGAGGTTGACGAGTAACGTACTTAGGGAAGTATCGGGAAAACTGAATGCTTAAATTTGAGTTACCTCTAGTCATCCTATAAAACAAACAAAAACCAACCCAGAGCCCAGCAGTTACTAACACACTAAATTCTTTATTTTCCCTGCAGTAAGTCCTTCAGTGATGTAGAAAGGCGGAAGATTGGTCTTGGAGAAGTGGTTATTATGCACTTGGTGCAGGAAGGTTTTTGTGTACTGTTGATGTTTTGTCAGGAGGCATCAGTGTAGTTTCAGAAGCTCAGAACACATAACTGGGACAAAGTTTTCCGCTGTTATAACCATGCTGCCAAGTTGGTTTTCAAAACATTAGCAGTAAACAACAATGTAAACACTTCAATTTTGAATGCAGCCGTTTACTTTGGTATATTAGCAAAAATATTGTCTCAGAAATTTGGTTCCCAATGGGTGTAGGATAAACTTACAAGTCCTGAAAGTAATTGAATTAAACAGAAGGTATAATCCTGCACAAGATTCCCAGCTTTCTTTGGCCCAAAGACAAATCAAAATTGCAAATCACATTGGGAAACATTAGAAATTAACTGTTTTCTTTAAACAGGATCAGATACTTTGTTTTTGAGGTAGATGTTAGCAAACAACAGCAACAAAAAAGACAAAACTGCTTTTGGTAAAAAGCATTTGGTTAAAAGGTCACAATTCTTTTTGGTGCTTTGTCTGCTACAGTAGTAACTTGGAATAATCGAAACTATTTAATCAAGAAGAGTTATACTTGAGGGAATATTGCTGACATTTAAAAAGCAAGCACAGGAAAAATATAGTGCAGTATCCAAAATCCTCAAGTTCTTCATTACAGACAAATACCAGTAAGCAGTCCACTGCAGAAAAGAGATTTTTTTTCTGAATGGTGTCAGAAAAATATTGAGACTACATTTAATATTAATAGGTAGCCTCAAATTTATTCAGGAAACATTGCCTAATGACAAAGACAAACTTTGTTTGTCTTATTTGCTGTCTTTGTTGTAACACCTCAGTGTACTCACGTACACTGGTACCCACTGGTATCCTACCTGTTCTTTGCTGTACAATACGATAATGGACAACAGTAAAACTCTGTAACTAAGTGGGACATACGGGTTTTGAGACATAATCAGTAGAGTTACTGGCAATCATTCCGGGGGTTTCAGTGGATTCAAAATTAGGTCCTAAACACTGCAGTGACCATATGGAAACTTTTGTTACTAAATCATATTACTGAAATTCTTTTGAATTAAAAGTGAGGAGGGAATGCTGGTATATTTAAGAAGTATGTTCAACTATAATACCTAATCATTTGCAACCAATAAGCCTGCTACTTGCAGAAAGTAAAATACCATTGGGTAATTCTCCAGCATTTACCTGAGATTTCCTAATCAATTAGTGACTAATTAACTAGCAACATTTACAGATATTAGTGTTAATGCTCGTATTATCAGCAAGAAGTTGTTCTTTGGGTAAAGAAAGTTCTCTACAAGAATCTAGAGAAGCAATGTTAAGTTAATTATAATAGATACTGAGTGTTCTGCACATACAGTTGGGGTTAACTCTGACTCCGGGGTTAATAGACTGCTGACAGACAAGAAAGTCATTGTCAATCACAAATTCAATTCTATGTGGAGAGTAGTGACAGGCTGAAAACGTTCCAGAAGATTTTTTGGTTGTTGTTCGGAGTTGATGAAAGCCGACTACTTCCTGCAGCCTGCAATGCAGAAAGGAATCACTTTTCTCCAGACTTATAATACTAGACTTTAATAAGCACTCAAGAATGTGAGTTATCAGCTCTAAGTGTATCAACTCACAAACAGTGGTTAGAAACTGAATAAAACTATGCTAAATAAAATGAACATTGCTCTTAACACTATTAAGATATGATATCTGGTGTTATTAGGTACAGGCACTTATTTGCCTTTTCTGTCTCACAAAATAATGTATAAGTAAGAGAAGCAAATGAATTGAGTAAATACAAGATGAGTATGTTGTTATTTAGCATAAATCTGGGGCACTGCTGAAAATCTTACCATTAGCTATCAGGAAAAAGAAATCAACACAATTTTAAAAGAGCATAGTACACAGCAAACAAACACTTTGAAAAATAGAGTACCAATGGCCTTTAAATGTTTATCTGCCTATCTGGAAATGTATCGGATTGAATCATGTAGACTGCATCCATTTGCAATGTTGCTATTCTTCACCTCCATTTCATATAACCTGTATTAGCATTCTGGAGAATTCACAGATTCAGAATGAGGTATCTGCAACCGTTTTACACTAAAAATCCTTCTCAAATACTAACACTACATATATTTAACAGCAAGAAACTCACTGAGGAAGAGAAGGAGTTCTTCTCTGGGAATTTGTGATTGCTACAACAGAGTCTGAGTGCACACATTAAAATATTTAATTACCCAGAAAAGATGACTGTTATATGAACACAGTCATATTTGAAAAGGACTTCTGCATATCATTTGGATCAGTCTCCTCCTTAAAAATTGGACCAACACCACATCAAGTCAGTCATAGCTTTGTCTAGCTAAGTCTTGAAAACCTCCAAGGACAGAAATTTTGCTACATCTCTGTTCTAGTGTTGCTCCACACTTTCAATTTCCCTTATGTTCTACCTTAACTTCTTGTGCTGCCACTTGTGTTTGTCCTTTGTGGTGCTATCTGTCTACACCAGCAAGAGTGTGGCAACTTTGCCTCTGTAACTATCTCTCGCGACGTTGTAGGCTTCTACTCAGTTGCCCCTTGGCCTCTGCCTCTCCAGGTTAAAAAGCCCTCAATCTCTTCCTTCCCTCACAGGTCACTTGCTTAAGGCCCCTGAGCATCCTGAGAGCCTTCTGTTTTCTGGAAACCTTTTCCCCAGCATTTCTGAATGCAGCTAGGCCTATTTTCTAAAATGTATGGTGAAGTCCTCAAACTCTTTAAGTACCCATCTGTTTCCAAAAGACACATTCTCAGATTTTTTTCTCATCTTCTTTTTCAGTATTCTTGTCACAATCAATGTATCAGCTTCCTTTAATGTTTCAAGTGCTACCATTGAATATTATTTATTTTAGCATGAATGTTTCCTAAGATATCTCTTTCACAGTGTTTCCTGAGATCTAACCTCCCAGCCCTAAAAAAAGAAAGAAAAAAAGGATAAAGGAGTCCCAGGAAATCTAAGAACAATAAAAATAGGCCTATTTCTTGTAGCCATCTCCTAGAAGAGGTCACTAGATTCACTAGATCACTAAATGCTTTTGACTTCAAACCTATAAATCAGTTTCAGGAAATTATTTTAAGCCTCCCTCAAGAACAAAGTCACTGGGAAAGCATTGTCTGACACAAGACGTTAACTTGCAGCTTCATTTCAGGAAAGAATTTATGAAGTTGCTCCACATTAAAAAAAATATTAAAACGCACACACATACACATACAAAAAAATTCCACACAAGAACCAAAACAACACCAAAATCAAAAAAAACTCTTGAAATACCTATGGTATCTCCCAAACGCTTTTGTTAATTAGGAGGGATGTCAAACTGTTTACTGCCTAACCTAGATGTCAAGCTCCAAGAATTCCATGAGAGAAGCATGGCTGCTGCTTTATACTCCTTTGGAAGGGCGAGAATTCCTGTAATTAATTTTTTGTACAATGCCCAAGGTATGCACCTTCTAATCTGCTGACTGAAGCTGTCTACCTTTGATGTTTAAATCTTGACAGCAGTCATAAAGGAGCATGAGTGATGGGTAGTTGTATATTTCTGCACAAACTCCATGACAAATACTCTAAAATACACAGATGTACTACTTACACTTTGTCTGCTATCTACAAAATTACTTCAAAACTACTCTGGCTGCAGTTGTTTAATAGGACTGGGTAAGGTGAGGAGACCGTCTGGTGTTCTCATCAATGGCAAGTCAACATGAAGCCCACAGCAGACAAAACTGGCTCCAGAGATGACCTTGTACAGTGCTGGCAGTTCTGGGATTTGGGTAGAAAACAGAATCTGGTCCTGCAAAGTACGGATGAGCCCTACTTACAGAAATATTTATTCAGCATATAATGCATTCAGTGTCACTTCTCAAACACTGCCATGAATGGTAGTGCTGAGAGACTTACTGAGGTCCGAGGTGAACAAAATGACCACAAGCATTTAATCTATGAGTTCAGTAAGACTCAATTTTACTATGTTAACAGATTTATAATCCATAAATAAATACACATGAATACATAAATCCTGCTGAATTATGCATACGCTTCCCCCATCGAGATCTGTTGTATCATTTCCAAATCTAACAGTTCATAGTTACTAAGGAGGAAACCAGAAAAAGCTGAGAGCATGTTTGCCAGAAAAGAATTGGTGTGAGACATTACAAAAATCTTAAGCAGAGTAGACTTGGAAATGGTCAGCTGCATATAGTTGGAAATAGGAGGGGAATCCTATATAATTTTATGATTGCGATATACCATGTCATGACAATTATGGATTTTATTATAAAACATTAAGAAATTATTCCATGCAAAAATGAAGACTTTGGAAGGTGGTTTTGTAAATTCAGGTTAAAAACAACAACAAATGATAGCTATGAAGAACTGAGAGTGATATAACTGAGGAAGAAGAAGTTACCACAAATTATCAGATCTAATGAAATCCTTAATAAGACTGGATTCATGTTGAAGACTTAAAACAAAAAAAGCCCTCCATAGACTATGGAACACAGAATTAGCTCTTAAGCATTAAAGATTTGTGAAACGGTGTTACTCAGTCCACAGTCCTATTTAGAAGGCACATCATGCTCTGGCCTCTAAATGTGGCAAAATCAAATGATTACATGAGTGGTAAATCCCAAGAATTCAAAATGTCTTGGTCTGTTAGAAAAAAAAGTAGGCACATCTGACCAAATGGCTTCTAGAAGCATCAGAAAAAAAGCCAGAACTGATAGGCTAAGAACATTTGTTACTATTACAAAAAACTTATAAAATAAATAAAAACTTAGACTGCTGTAAGGAAGATGTAATTTCCAATGCACCACACTGTTCTAGGAGAGAACAGGGAAAAAAGATTCTTTGAATGTTGTATGGCAAAGGAAATAATTGTTAAACTTCTGCCTGAGACACAGAAAGTCAATAATGGAAAAATGCAACGGGCACAGCACACACCGTAATTTCCAAAAACCACAAAATAAAAATAGTGTCAGTGTTTGTGGATGCAAGACCACGAGAGAAACATTATGAGAATAGTAATGGAAAAACCCTGCTACAGAGGCTCTGGAAAACACATACAAAATTACCACCCAAAAGGTTTGGGAGTGGAGGTGAAAGGCAGACTACAGAACTGCAAACAAAATGTCCTTAACATTACAGCGGTTAAGGCGCATAAGACCCTGTGCAAGAAAGTCACAGCTGAAATGAAGGTAATGGTTTTGATATGGGCACACAGATAAAACCTCTCCAAGTTAAGAGAGTTTGCTTCATTTAAAAATGCTGAGTACAAAGTAGTTCCCTGACCTTGCTATCAGCTTAAGGAAGTGCTGTGATTACCAGTGGACTGTACTGAATGGGAGCAGGACAGGCATTCTTAAGATCTAAAGGAGAAAACACATTTAAAGGGGTAGATAGCTGTTATATACACAGTGGAAAGTCATTTCTTAAAGTAGCCTCAAGTAAAGAATTTATCACAGTGTGTCACATATGAGGAACATAGAAGGGCAATTCTACAGGAGAAAAAAATAAAAACAGTGACAACAAAAAGCCAACAAGGAAACAAACCCACTCAACAAAAATTATCTCCTCAAATACACACAGATGTAGGTTTATTATACTGACTGGGAAAAAAAACCCTGTACATTATTGTACTATCATACTCACCTCCCCAACAGGAATAAAAACCTGATTTTACTAAGGCCTTGGGGAAATTAAAGAAATAAAGACAGCTATGGTTGTCCTTCCTCCTTTAAGGAAGGATTATGCAAGTATCCTCTGCTCCAGAATCAGACTGCAAATAAATCTGGCTTCACTAGGGTACGTGGTAAACTCATCATGAGAGCACAATTTAGAATCCACAAGAAATCCTCCCTTTTCCAGTTTATTCTACAAATGCCACTTAGACTGAGAGACCCTTCCCTTGCCTCCCTCTCCCTTCCCCATGTAATTAGCTGCAGCAAGACCACGTATATCAAACCCATGCTCGTAATAGAAATGTATTTACTCTCCCAATTCGGAAAAAGAATCCAGCAAAGGCAAAATATGAAAACTGAATTGAAAACTTTAAAAATAAATTTAACAAGTTTTTTATAAGCATAAATAGACTTTATATTAGTTCTGTGATTAAAATACTGTTCTTACTAATGTTTATCTTGAGAAGGAGTAAAGCTTTTGGGATTGTGTGTTTAAGGACTTGTGCCCTAGGCAGCAAGTCTGCACTGGGCATTCTGAAGCTTTAAATGGACAAAACCTGTTGGGACTGTGCTCTAAAGAAGAGTTTCTTCTCAGTACCTTGGATGATCACTAAGTGCAACGGCATTTTAAAGCAAACAGATGTGTAATTAAAGACATCTTAACTCCCACACAGTGTTTATAAACAACACGGACTTTACTGTTATTAAGAGTGAAGGAAAGCTATCTCTGAGCTACTGGAAATGTAAAAAAGATTGGCAAAACCAAATGGCATTATGTTCAGGATCGGGTTTTATTATCTGGAACACAAAATTTTTTTTATGATATTTCTTTGTATTTTTCAGAACATTCTTCGCATCTGAAGCTGAAATCCCAGTTTTTAAAGCCAGTATTTTTAACACAGTTTCACAGAGGGATTAGAATAGAGCCTTACAGAAATATAGAAGCTCACTGCAGCCTTAACCAAATGGAGGTTACTGACTCTGTAATAAAGTAATTGTTGCAAGAATGACAGGTTATTGCTTAAGTTATAGTCTTACATTCATCATGTAGTTCTAAAGAGAAGATATTTTAGTCTAAGTCATGCAAATATCCTCAGCATTTTTTTTAGTTAATGCTTTTACCTCTTAGCTTTTACAATAATTCTCCATTGAATACTTCCTTACAAGCTGTTCCTTGATTGAGAAATACACCAATTTCACAAGTTCATCGATTCCTTAGGCCTGCATACTCAAGCCTTTCTCCAGGTTTTCCATCAAATGTTTTGGGATTTATTTTTTTTTTATAATATTTTACAGGGAAAAGACTCAGTCCTCTACAGCAGTGCTCTGGCTTCACAAGCAAGGGTAAAAGCCTCTGAATACTAAACAGGCTCAAATAGCAAATATTATCTTTAGATCTCATTCTGAGGGTAATGACTGAGCAGTGGAAGATTTTTTTCATTAAAAATATTTGTCTTTTTAAATTAATGAAAACTCTTGTATGCACCACAAAATTAGTGAGATTATACACCTCATTTTAACAACACTCAAATAAATCACCTAGAGTAAAGTTGGTCATGTTGGTATCTTTCATACTACAGGCAGAGGTAAGTAGCTTCAACAGCTGAGTCATCCTATCTAATCTGAAGACGTATCTTAGGAAAAGTCAATGAAGTCTCTGGAGATATTCTTTCCCCTATTTTGGCTTAAATGGCAAGCCAAGGAGGATAAAATGAGTGCCAAATGCCAGAAGGGGTAGGAGAAAACAGGCTGCACAGCCTTCTTATGTTTCCTCCTTGGCTGGTATCTTCTGGGTGAGAGAGGGTGTAACATTCTTGAACTGGAGAGAACAGACAATCCCTACTGCAAAAGACTCAGACAGTGGACAAACAAAACCTGTCAGTGATTTCTCACAAGCTGTTACGATTTGCCTGCAAACTGTATTTGAAAAAGGCTAGTTAAGCTGCTAGGAAAAGGCATTAACTTGTGCATATAAACATGCAAGAGACGGAGGTAGATGGAAAAGCTAAATAAAAAGCAGAAGATGGAAGAAATCTCCTATCAGATAACACTTTATCTTTTGTTGCTAAGATAAATTACCTTTGCCCAGAGAAAAGCAATGCAGTAGACTTAAGCCACCCTGCAGAAACACTTTCTTAATAAAGTACCACACAGGAAAGCTCTGTTTCAGGTGGAGCAGATCAGCGTTAGCATGGAGGTTTTACCACGGGTCACACTGAAAGGGCTATAAAGTGAGAGAAAACTCTGGAAAGAGGTAACAATAACAACGCGGACCAAGAAATAGACAAATAAATAAATTCATTAGTGACACCGGGCAAACAATATGGTGGCAAAACACGCTACCAATGCAGAAGACGGTTGGGTCAGGAAGAACAGAATGACTTGTAGGGTGAAATCATAGGAAAGAATTTTTTTTTTTTAAGAAAAAGGTAACTGAAACTTGTGAAGGTTTTAAGACAATCACTGGACACCAACCCAGACTGTCTAAAGCAGGTTTAAAAGTTTGGTGTGTTTGGACAACTGTGGCCAAGTGTTTTTCATCCAGACAGAAGAGTTGTTTATATTGACACAAGACAAAAATGAACAAACTGGTCATGCACAAATTCTAGGAACATGAGAAAATACACAGCTCTTGAAGATATAATGGGGCCACACATTGTCCTTGGTATCCCCTTACTATATCAAAGAATCATGCTTATGTGAAGATCCTTGAATCTTATGAATAAGCCATGGCGACTGTTTGGAAGCAGGGTTTTTCCCTCACTATGAAATGCCTAAAAGCTTGTACTTACCCAGATGATTACTCACTTAATTAAATAGAACCTCTGTCATGTATTTTGCCCTTCAATCCCCAATTACAAGTAACATTGCTAGTATTACATCAGAAGAGCAGTAGTCTCTAAAACTGTTGGATTCCAGTTAATTCAATTACTACTTCATAGTTTATGGGCACAAATATCACATGAATAATAGTTTTATTTTTTCAACTACTCTTACACAGTTTAAGCATATGGGTATTTGTAAAAAAATCTGACTTATATCCCCCTCTTGTACCGAGAAGTATTTGGAATTCACAATTATGGAAGCAAGTTTATAAACATTTTCTGAGGCAGGGAGAAATATGTCCATGTCCAACTTTACATTTGATATCACCATTCTGTCTCAGAGCTTAAACTCTGTCTTAACCCATACTTCAAAGGGAGTAAGAACAGTATGTCCTACCAATATCTGTCTCAGAACAATGCTTACCGCAGACCTTTAATTTGAGGATCATTAAATTTGTTTTTCATTTCAAATACATCAGCATTACTATTCCTAAACTCAAAGTCAAGTCCTATCTTTATGTGAATTGCAAGGTATTTCATAATTCTGGTTCTAAGAAGCTGCGGACAACGATTGCTGTAATTATATCAGCACTACTGGAATAAAAAACAAACTCAAACTCCAGTGATTCAGAGAAAGATACCTCCACCAGTTCCTTAAGAGAGTTAAAATACTTATCATCTTTGTATCCACTCTTTTTCTTGTTTTTTTACAAGTTCCTTAGATTTAAGGGATTTATATTTGTGCACACATACACATATATGCTATAGTATATCATCATACTTTGACATGAAAGCATAACTGTAGACAAAATTTGCAATAAATACAGGCTTTTAACTATATCAACAGATATATGCCATAATATAAATTGTTTACTTAAATTTAACTGCTGCAGATTCTGGCAGGCAGTAAAAGAACAAAGTAGACTTTGATATTTTAAAATACAATACATTGTTACTCTTTCAGTTCTGAAGTGGAAAAACCTTAGTTTTTTATGAACAGTGTTTCTAAAGGTTTCATTTTCCTTTCAAGCAACACTACAGAAGCCCTATCAAAATGCAAGGATTTACATATTTCAACCTAATCAACAGTGCCAGATGTTAGGAATGACAAGAAAGGTATCAGTAATAACATTTTCACAGTCTTAACCACATCAGAATACTGCCTGAACCTCTACCGCCTTGGCACTTGTAAAATCAAGATAGTAAACGTGGGCTTAAGCAATTGCCTACACAGAATATGCAGACCACACGACTGAACACTCTCTTCTCCAGTGGTTCATAAAGGTTTCATACAGACCCTGGCACGTGCATTTCAAGGGCATGATTCTCAATGCTATTTTCAAATCTAGTTGGATACCCACATATCTACATGCCCTTCCCACTGAAACCTGAGAACAAGAGGGGACTGAGTATGTCCTGATCTCATCGTGATGTAGAACAAGGACACAGTCAGCATCCTCACTCAGATCGGGAGCTGGGAAGCGTTCCTGCACCCCACAGCTCACTATAGCCTCATGAACTTATACAATATCACGTAGGAACGCCATATAGTGACAGTCCAAACGAACTATCCTCAGTATCAGATCACATACTCTCTTCCTGCAGTCTTCTGCTTCATTACGTTCCAAATTGATCCTACGGACACCAGCCTCCTATAATATGTGACGCTGGCAAACATCTAAAGCAGGTGCATCCAATAACCCGAGTTAAGCAGCTGGTTTGTAACGTTAACTATGTACAATCACATAATCACAATGTCATAATGTATACACCCGGTGCAAATCAAAGCTGCAAAGACAACTTTAGTTCTGGCATTACCTAATTTCTAAGAGCTTTACAAGATAAATGGTGGTCTTAGAGGGCCTTGTTAGTTTGTTTGGGATTTCCTTCTTGTTGGGGTGAAGAGAAGGAGCAAAACGGAGGAGCAGCACAACAAAAGCCTGAGAAAGCAGACATTCCATTGTTTAGTGCTGTAGAGATCCATTTGGCTCTCAACAACTTACATTAAACAGAACTACACAAATTGAGCTAAGAAATTAATCACAAGTTTTTAATGCTCATTTTATGGCAGTATTACTATATTGTTGTTAAATAACTTACTTTACCATCTCAGATATGTTTGATTTCTTCCAGATAAAAAGAGAGATTCAGCAATCTTGTGCTCTTTTCTTAAATATACTGTCATGCAGAGAAGTTAATTTCTTTTTTTCTTACAAATTACCTCAAAATGTGCACTACAATTTAACCTCAGTCTTTGTTTCAACAAACAGTAAATGTATCTGTTCCTCTTTATGCACAATTTCTCTGTCCTGTTATCTCCAATTTACATCCTCTCTGTTTCTGGCTCTTCCTCTCTCATTTGTGCTTTTATTTCTCTACAATGTCTGTGTAGCCTATTATTCTACAATTCTACTTTCACTAACTCTATACTCTGCCCCCAGTAATTTGTCTTCAATAACGCATTACCTTTTCACTGGGCATAAAGGACGCACTTCACTGCCCCCGGTTACTCATGCAAGTTAACTTAGGAGCTAATGGCAGTATAAATACACAATTCTCTGCTAACGAAATATCGCCTTGCTGTCATCTGGCTCCTGAAAAACTCCTCAGTCATAGAGTATTTTGGGTTACACCTAAGGGCTGCAGATTACCTGCATTTTCCCTGTAAATTGAAACAGTTAAAACAAACAAATAAAAGTTACTAAAAAAAACTTGCATGATTTGCTGTCTGTTCAGTGCAGATCACATAAATACAGGGAAGAATGAAAAGGACTTGTTTCTTTTATCCATTTCTATTGAATAACATAAAGATAGTTGATTCTTAGGTTTGAAGTACTGCGAAGGCATTTGAGCAGATGACACCGTGCCTGATGTCCCTCGACACAGGCAAACATTCCAACCAAAAGCAGTTTTATGTCTTTCTGTCTTTTGTAGATACAGGGATTTAGGTACATTATATATTACTGTCAAAGCAAGGCAAAAGAACAGAAATCAGTGTCAGCTCCTAATGTGTTTAAACACTACCAGTTTCAAAAAAGGACTCAGCTTTTACATGGGAATCAAAACTATGCTTTCCTATAATTGCTGCTTCCCTTGGTATTTGTCATAGTACTTTCAGAAGTTATGAAAAAAAGCATGTCATGCTGAAAAGTTCTCATATTTCTCATCAAAATGTCAGAAAAGAACATAAAACCAGGCAAGTCTAATTCAAATTCTTCTCGCTATTCTGTCCCTTTTGCCACTACATTGCTATGTCGGTTCACTGTTGTTTCACATGGAGACAGTTCTGTCCTGGACTTATTTGAACTGATTAAGATAGAGCAAATAAGATTCCTGTCTTTTCTTGTGCTAAAATAAAGTAAATGTCAGTCACATGAAAGATACTAGAAATTTGTTTAGTCTGACAGAGCTAGGATTTAGACTACTGAGTTCATGAAGCTAAAGCCTATATTCCAGAGATGTACAGACTTGCCAAAAAATTTTTAAACAACCAGTTTTTAACTACCTGACTATTAGACTTGGAACCACTGAAAATATGGAAGTGCTGGAAGCTCTGCAGATTTTTTTTTTTATTATGCATACACTATGAAAGACCAGAGATTCACTTATATAAACAACAACTGCTGTAAACAACAAAACCATTTACAGAATAGTGCAGTTACACCCTGCTGCGGGTACAGGTAGATTCCCATGCAGGATACCTTCTTATTGAATGTAATAAAAAGGAAATGCATATTACTAATCATCGCTGGAAGTTCCCAACTTGCTTATCAAAACTGATATTTGAGGATATTTAAGCAGTACTAAACAGTCCATTAGGAGAAATATACATAAAAATTATAAACTTGCTTCTCTTTCTTGGAGTTTGCCTTTCATCTGCTTAGAACACGTGTGATGATGAGGCCAGTAAAGCAAAGTGGAAAATAGCTGTCTCATCAGTTGCAAGTCTCCAAACATTGCTACTTGCGTTTATTTAAGAATTCTGGTAAAATAATCCAAACCATAAAAAATCCCTAGACAAATTATGTAATACAAATAAAAGTTTGAAAACTACTTTTTAACTGCATGGTATCATCATAATTGCATGCTGAAAGGAGATTAGAGACCACGTAGTGAGTAATTTCTACATTATGTGGGTGGTGGGGCAGCGGCACAGGTTGCCCAGAGCAGGTGTGGCTGCCCCATCCCTGGAGGTGTTCAAGGCCAGGTTGGATGGGAGATATCCCTGTCCATGGCAGGGGGAAGTGGAACTGGATAACCTTTGAGGTCTCTTCCAATCCAAATCATTCTATTATTCAATTAGATCAGAGAATCACATGATTCACTTTAAATGTGGCACATAAAGGAAATTTTATACCATTAAAGAAAATGAGAACATATCTTAGAAATCAGACTTACCGTTCTTGGTCAAATACTGAACGTTCGTCATGACTCCTTCAGTGTAAGCCCCTGGTTCATAGTTGTCCATCTCACCCGAGACAATATGAGCTACTCTTGAAGCACGCCCTCGAATGGCTCCTGCTGCACGGTCTAAATCATCTGCATTTTGCTCTCTCAGTGCAATGATACACTTGTTCACATCCTCGAGAATATGGCTTTCTGCAAATAAAAATGTTTCTTTTAAGGTGACATCTCTTACACAATCAGACACATTTTTAGACAATGAGTTGACTGCATTTTTACCTTTTTTTTTTTTTTTTTCTGTTGAAATGCATTGGCCAACACAGGCTTGGATAAAACCACTTACAATATGAAATACGTCCTAAACTGTCCTTAAAATCCTTAAAACAATTTATTGATTCACAGAATTCAAAGGTAAAGTAATACTTTCCCCTAAACAACAGCAACAATAAAATACTAAGTCAGAAAGTGAGAAAAACATGAAACCTACAAAACTACATAACCAGTGAATATTTGCAGAATGACGGAAAATTCAAAGGTATTAAAGCTGCTACTTATTGTTGAAAACTTCCTACGCCACTGTGACAAAATATTCAATAAAGAGATACATCTCTGCCAAGAAGCAATTGCCCCAACAACTAAACTAACTTCTTTTATATCCATGTGTTAGGATGTGCATTCTAAATCAAATTCTCATGTGAAGAGAGAAGTATTTTTGCCTGGGACTAAAATTACAGTATTACTTATTAATTTATTGCAGTAGACACTCTGACTCATTAGAAAGGGATGTTTGAATGGACTGCATCAGGGAAAGCTCCAAGTTCCCAAACACTTTTAAGATAAGCCAAAATCAACACTTTCAAGGAGAAACAAAAAGCAAACTTCATGCCAGACGCTCAACAGAAATGCAATTAGACCTGTATGTTGTGGTCTGAGATTCCAGTTAACTGCTTCCTCCCAAATTGGTAAGAATGCTTTTAAGTTATTTGAGAACCTAACTATCAAACCCCGTAATGATATTAGGGGACATAAATTAAAATGTGATACATTCTTCCAGATAATGTGTTTCAGCAAAGACAAAGATGGATGCAGATTTTTTTTAGGTATATCGTCCATCCACTTCATACAAGAAAGGATGTGCAACATCTTCTCTTGCTACATCCATACATGGTAACCTATAAGGAGTCAGTTGAAAAGTTGACAAACGCCATACTTATGGCAAAAACTCACAGTCTCTTGTCAGCACAGCAGAATGCACAGTCAATACCTGCGTTCACAATGACCTTGTCCCCACACACTGGTACTATACAGCATTAGACTTTCTGAATATCCATAGCCAACACGCAGTATCTCACAATGATCTGAAGCTCTTCCCATATAAGTAACTTCACAATCAATAAAAGATTGCTTAACTTAATTTTCCCAAGGCACAAACAAGCTTCTACATTTATGTTAGGAGATCTAATGGAAAAAGGAAAGAAACCAGCACTGATCACAGTCCATCTGAGTTTATTTTAACCTGTATCTTTCCCACAGATGCTTCTTCCTCTTATACAAAATGCATTAGATCAACTTTTGATTTTCATCCAAGTATCCTACTTTCCAAAGCAGAGAAGGAAGATTAGGATGATGTACCATCCCTTTGTCATGAGTCAGAGTGTCTAGTGTAAGAGTTAACTGTAACGGTGGATTGATAGATGTTTGAAGAGATTGTCAAATTGTCCACAGTCACCACAACAATTATCATGAGTGGTGCACTGCACCTTCTCATTTTCCTTTGGGATCTTAGTTTTAGTTGAACTGGCCAAAACTCATATCTCAGCTGAGCTAACCACTGGATAATAAAGCTGTCTGACAAAGCCATGACTCAGACTGTCTCTGGGACAAAATCAATAGCTTTTCCTTTCCATGTCATCCGGAAAAAATGGGTGATGACCTTCCACACTACTTGGCATTGATAAGGCCTCAGTTGAAACACTTTTTATTAAAGTTTGTCAGCTCAGCTGAAGAAAATTGTGAATTAAATGGACACATTACAGAAAAAAAGAAAAAAAAGAAGAAAAAAAATTATTACAAATTGAAGAAATAGAGTATATGAAGAAGCATTAGAAAACTCAATTTGTTTGGTCTCCTGAAGACAAGATGGTAAAATAAAGCATACTTTTCTGCAAGACTTATATCATAAAATTAGATGAAGAAATGTGTAGTGATAGCTTAATCTAACCAAAATAATTTCTATCTTTTACAAACTGCTGGCCTGATAAAATGGGAAGAAATGAAACTTTCTATAAAAATTAAATTTTGTTTCAGACCACTCCTGCTCTTGGTATGGTACCTTACGGTACTACTCAGAAAAGGATTCCAAGTTTTCTAATAAGGGTGTTACCTGGTATGGCAAAAGACATGTTCCTTCAGACTCATAAAGCTTTGGTAAACCCCCCCAAAATATTTTATAGCAAACGATTAATAATATTGATACAGATCTAGCAATTTCTGGTGCGAAAGTTAAGAGAACAAGACTACTAAAAAAAGGTGCAAATCTCAGAGTACAATTCCCTTTATCATTCCTCCTGTATTCAGATAAAAAAAGAGGTTGTATTTAATTCCCACCTTTTTCCTACATACCAAAGTTCAGAGAACACTCGAGACAAAATCTCCGTGAATAATCTTATGAAGTAGATTTTCTTGGCACTTGGGGCTCTTTTAATATAATATCTACATTATACAAGCAAGACAGTGTCCTAGTCACTGTTCAAAAAGAAAATACGGTAATCACTTAAGGTTCAAAGCCCCTGGTGACTTCAATAGAAGAAATTTTAAATTAATGAAGAAGTGGAGAAGAATAATTACTCAGAACAAGGAGAACACCCTTTCTTCTCTGACAAAACTAAGAAACTAGATGATAATTTCTTATATTATTTGTCGCTAATCTAGCTGACAACACCGCCATTCTGTCTCAGACCAAGGGTGGTGTGGAGAGGCCGGGTTCACAATGGTCTGCTGTTTACACAAAGGCACACACGGTGCTTCCAAAGCACTCAGGTTTAGACACATACAGCCGTAACATGAGAGACACAGAAATGTCTACTGTTATGTCTGCCTTAAAATAAGGCAAGGAGGATCCAGAGAGCTACAGGCTAAGGTTTCACATAAGTTCTTGGAAAAGTTATGGAACAAGACCTGACAGAAAGCATTTTAAAGGCATATGAAGGACAGGAAGATGATTAGGAGCAAACAGCATTGATTTTCCGAGGTCAAATTAAGCATGGCCAAACTGATGGCATTCACTGATGAGGGACTAGCTCTGTGGAACAAGGGAGTGTATTGGTTATTGCTTATTGCAAGAAAATTTCTGACACAGTCTCCCACAGCCTCCTTACAGAAAAAATAGTGGTAGCATCTTGGTGGATGAACAACAAGGTGGATGAAGCAGCAATCGGATATAGGATCATTAGGTCCACAGAGAAGTGATCAGCAGCTCAGTGCCAAACAAGAGGCTAGATGGGACAGCAGCTCTTCACGAAGGGCCAGTGCTGAGGCTGGTACCACTTAACTTTTTCATTAATACCCCAGGCAATGACATAGAATGCACCTTCAGAATGTCTGGAGGTGACATTGTCTTGGAAGACTGGCTGGCTGGTACTCTAGAGGACAGGGCTGCCATTCAGAGCAACCCTGACAAACCGGAAAAATGTGCCAAGCGGCAGCTGGTCAGAAGTTGAAGCAAAGGAAACTTAGGACTTGATGTAAGATGGGGGGGGGGGGGGGGGGAAGGAAAATTCTTCATTGTGAGTGTGGGGAAATATTTGAACAAATTGCCTGTAGAGACCAGAAATTAACTGACATAGAGATAGTGCTTTTATTCCAGGCACTAGATAAAAGAAATTATTCCCACTTTTCATCCACACCAAGTAAGTCTGCCACAACTACAGTCTCTTCCTGAGAGGGGAATTGTGATGCCAAGAGAGATCAAATTTAGAAAAGTGCATACAAGAAAGTTCTTTTGAGTTAATAGGTGCATCTCATGCTAATGGGTACTAGACTACAAGGACAAATTGTCCTAAAGGAACAATATGCCTATGAAGTGTGTCAGAAAATTCCAGAAAAGAGTAAGCTAACTTCTAGAAAGGTAAAAAAGCATCCGATACTGTGGAATATAAGCACAAAAACATGGTGTCTATCTCTACTGAGCTGGTGGCTGCATGACAAAAGCTAGAAGACAAGAGAACAATATGGATGGAAAATGAATATGAATGTGGGCAGAGAAGAGAGGAAATGGCATAATGGCACCCCCTCCCATGCACAGCACTGAAAGTTCTTCAGGATTTATCACCATCTGTGTGCACCATTGTAGATGATTTTTGAAGAAAGAGAAGCAACACTTTAAGTTATATGACAGATTTCTTGTGTATATTTTTTAGAAACTTCAACATATAGTCTGAAACATTAACTTCGGTTTTGTTCACAGAGAACACTAACTGAAGCATATATTTCTTTTGGATTTCACCTTAGGATGAACAAAGTATTGATTGAGTTGGCAGCCTCTCCTTAAGGTTCATTTTCATTCACATATGCATGGATAATTCCAAGACATTAGCATTTAAACTCAAGAAAACTAAAAGGAAAAAAAACCCCAACAAACACCACCACCACACCATCCCCTACCACATCCCCACCAAAAAAAGAATCTCTGAAAATAGGAACGTTTCTTAAAGTGAGAGTCTATTAATTGCAGAATTGGCAGCCCATGATGATCAGTTTAATTGGCTAATGAAGGTTTTAGATTACAGAAAATTTCTCACCCTGCATGAGTGAGAACGTTATAGCACTATTAACAATTTCCTGAGTTTTAATTCTTTCCCTCATTCATTTTAACGTGATTACAGTAAGATCTGTTTGGTTTGAGATGTTAATTGTTTGTTCTTCATTCCTTGCCTTCAATTTCTTGGGCACAAAATTCAACCTAAAGAGAGCTTCCTGGATTGCCAGACTTCTCATTCAGCGTCCATATGTATGTGAGGATCTTGGGGAAGCACAGTCCTCACTCTCAGCATGTTTACAGCCTTCAGCTTTACTAGAACCTTACGTGAGTCAGGCTCTGAGATCTCTTAGTCTGCATTCAGTTGGCCCAGCTGTGAGCAGGAGAATGGACTAGACCTTGAGGTCACTTCCAACCAGAATGGTTTTATGATTCTGTGATACAGTGCTTGGGCTAAGGCCAACACATGCAGGATCTACAGATTACTGAAACACTCCTCTTCTGTATCTGCAAGGCTTTTTGCAGATTTAGTCATAAAATTCTTCAGAACATTTGCCACCGTCAACCTTAGCTCAGATGTTTCTTCTCAGTCTGTTATCTTAGATGTAATAATACTTCTTACACTTCTTTTAGCTACAAGATAAGGGAGAATTATTTGTCTTACTAAATCATGTCATATTGTCCTTGCTATGTGGCATCCAGATCATGAAACACACAGAAAAACCATTTCCTTTATGCTCAATCCAGGATTGTTGCCTCCACATTTACACAGCTATGCATAACTAAATCTGTTATTCTCCTCAGAACATTCCCTCTCAAAAAATTACAGGTCATCATTTCCCTTTCTTTCACCTTTATAAACCCCAAGTAAAAATTCTAGAAGGATTCTTTTTTTCCAGAAGATGAACTACAAGAGGAGAGAATTGCGACTTTTCTTTAGGGTTTAAATTTTTTTCATTAGTTTTTTCATTCCCATCAGCTTTTCAGCAGACTATGAATTCCTAACTATTGGAGAGGATTACCCCTCAGCATATAAGCTGAGGACTGTGTCATACACAAAATGCTCCAAAAGCCTTCGGTGTTTTGTATCCCACTTGCCCCTTTTCAAGGCACAGTTGCTTACATAGCTGATGAATTACAGCAGATAGAGGAAAAAAAAAAAAAAAAAAAAGAAAAAAAGAGAGTTGTATTCTCAGTGCTATGAAAGTAGAGATTCAATTTTCCATATCATTTGCTCTGCCAAAAGAGAAGAGCTGAAGTCTGCAGTTTTATTGCCTTAAGTGAAATATGACTTGGCCCTAAACAGGGCATAAATAAATCTGGTTTCTGCCCTTCTGTGGCTGGGAAATGGAAAATTTATTGTTGCTTTCTAAGTTCTGCATTCAAAATCTAAATCTAGATAAAATATTATCTGACTTCATGAAAATATCCCTTAAAAACTCAGAAAGGCCTTGAAAAATCATAAATCCTTAGGTCTAAAATGGCAAACACAATGTTTTCTGAATAACAAGTTATCTAAAGGAATTAGTTTATGCCAGCAATTATGCCGAGTTTTTCACTGAGCTCCATTCTTATCTCATTGGAAATGATTGTCTTTTGAACAGTGAAATAACTAGCCAGCTTACAGGGAAATAGTTTATAGCATCCATCTTAAAAATCAAGGCATAGCTGATATCCTTGTTAATTTCAGGGCAGATGCTATAGAATGAAGAACTGGCAATCTTCCGAGTTTGGACCAAACAGCATAAAAGAAATTTGCAATTACTACGGAATACTCGGAGTCTGTCTTTCAATTAGCTGGAGGATTTGGTCAATTCATCACATCCAGAAAGATTTAATTTCCTCTGGGAGGTGGGGAGGAATTAACAAATATGAAAATTTATCATCTATTTCCTTCTGCTGTATTAGTGGAGTATAATTGGAGACCTTTTGCATTACCTGTTTTACAATGTGTGCAACAAAGCAGACCATATTATGTTAAATGGTAGCTATTTCATTTATGCCTATAAAATACTGTCAAAAGGTAATAGCCATCTGCCGCTCTTAGATAATTGTTCAGGTGAAAACATTGACTTTATGATAATATTCTCTAGTACCAGCTTTATATCTACTATTCTGAAAGTCTGATGAACACTTAGTAATTCTATTTGACATAATAGCCAACCCACTGATAGGGCAAATGGTAACAGAAGGAAAATATTTAATTGACAAGAGATAATTCAGGGCAGGAAACTCCAAAGTCTCCCCCAAAAATTATAAACTCTAAGCAATGATAAATTTGTCCATTTTCATGGTGAAAGCATTACACCTATCTTTGAATTGTATTGTTTATTATTAAAAATAATTACCGCTCAAAGTATCAAACATGCAGAAGGAAAAGCTGCCTTTTCATTACATCATTTTTTCCACTGAAGAGTAAGCTGGTATCATTTTAAAGGTCAAAACTACAGAAATACAATTCATGTAGCTCATCTTTCCTCTCTTTATCATGCAGGAAGTCATATAAATTCACAGAGCCATGCAGCTCTCTGCATATCGTTACATAGTACAGTAAAAGTACACAAAATTATTAGAGCTGTATGATACTGGCCAAAGTCGTTTGCAATGTGGGGAAAAATGAAAGCTAATCAGTAATGAGGTTAAAGGCTAATATTTAGGATTTTAAAAACTGAAACAGAAAATTTTTCCTTCCATCAGTCTCCCACTACTAAAAAAAGAGAAAATTCAAACAAGTACAAAGGTATAAACATTCAACACTTCATTTGATGTTCCAAATAAAATCAATGGAGTTTAAAGGAACAAGAAAAAGGCTCTTGGCTGATCAGTTTATTATTCTTTTAATATTAAACCTCTCCTGGTCATAATATCTAAGCATGCTATCTCAAAAGGATTTAATGATATTACCTTAAAAGCCATGCCTGGAAGGCCATCCCTGCATACTTAGGCACATCTGTGTGAAAAATGGAGTTGCAACATCTGCTCTGGTTTTACTTTCCTTTAGTTTTTGGTTGCTGTTTCTTTCCATAATTTCATTAAGCAAAATATTAAATTCACTTTCCATCACTATGTTTGCTTCAAAGTCTACTTTTTAGAACAGAAATCAACTTGGCTCACTGAGAAAGCCATAATAGCCAATTGGTTGGTAAACATAAAAAAAGAGGATTTTTTTATATTTCCTGTGACTGTATTAAATCAAAGTCACTTCATCATCAACATTCCACTTATTAATTCTGCCACAACCCCACTTCCTTTTATCAGCATATCACTCAAGAGGACTCACAGAACTTGTTTCACAGTGTATAACAAAAATAGCTATGGCTGTGCATTTACTAATTGATAGCTGAATAAATTATACTGACCAAACAAAAAGTGCAACACAGAGACCCACTCCTGTTTCTCCTGTCTTTTCATTTATTCTTGTTTTATTCATTTTTGTCTAGACAACCAATCCTGAATGGCAAAACTGAGTTTAATACACTGTTTTCCGTATATGAAGCCTATATCCCAGTGAGGTAGCTACACTGTGAGTGTTTGCACTTCACATTATACTGCACAGATACCTCAGCTTGGCCATCTCTTTCTTTAATCACTTTAAAAATATTTCATAAGTACCTTGACCTTCCATTATACCCACTATATAACCATACACTAGTTTGGATGGCGGTGGGTTTGGGGTGTAGGGTTGCTTTGGCTTTGTTTGGGGTGGGTGTAGTGATATTCATGACAAGGTATTAAACACACCGGTACAAAAGACTGATCCATTTGGAAAACACTATGATATTATAGTTGCAATTTTCTAAGTACATTCAAAAGGTAAATGAAAGTTGTTGCTCAAAGACACGCAATGTCACATGTACAGCATAAAAAAAAAATGTACCCTCAAACAGAAAACAATGAGAAAACAATACATGCATAGGCACACGCATATATACACCTATGTATATAGAAGATTTATGCTGGCATTAAGACTAATAAAGAGTACACCTTCTGCACTTACAGTATGACTACAGTCAGCAACATCATCAAGAAAACAGTAAAACAAATTTATCTCTTGCTGTCCATATTTTGATTCTCTAGAAAATGCAGTACTCACAGCCAGCTCCAGAGGAACATTGTTCTTACGTCTGCCTTCTTTCTGTCAGGTTCCAAAATACCTCATTCATGGGTTTTATAATTTGTATGCTAAAGATGGACAACTTCTGTTGTTGTTCGGGGCAGAGGGGTTTGTTGGTTTGTTTTGGCCCTTTCGTGGAGGGAGATGGAGAGGTTATGCTTTGAGGTTCCATTTGTTTGGTTTTCAGTTTTTTTCCACTATTATACACCACATTTCTGGGACCAAATTTAAAGTCTCTGCTAAACTTACTGGCAATAAGAGTTTGCACGTGTAAGTCAGACTTTATGCAACCCACAAATTCAATTAGGCGCGTTCCTTCATTTTGCACTTCCCCTCCTTGATGCACTAAGGATTTACAGCTTTGTGGACAACAGGCACGTGTCCTCTCTAACTGCTGGAGGTTCCGAAGAGTACGTTGCCCTCTGATCATCAAGAAAATCCCATTAGTGTCCTACTGCTTGTTATCAAGTTCACAAGAGGGGATCTTAAGGGAGCACACCACATGCAGCAATGAGTTTTTGCTCATCTTGTGCCATCTATATATGACTGTTTTTTTAAGTTTCTGTTTTAAATAAAACATGGATTTGACATGCTGCATGCTAGCCTGGCTGGCTAACTTTCAGTATTAAATGCACACATCAGACATTTCAAAACTACACTAGAGCTGTGCACTGGAACCTGTTCTAACATGGCTTAGAAACAGAAAGTCCAGCATTCTGCACCATAGTAGCGCTGTCACTTTAAACTCTAGCGCCACTAATGAAAAATCTTCCCTTGATCACTTGGTTGTGTTTATTTAGATACTATTTTTTAGAACAGTTGTGCATGTTTCCAGTATGCCTCATTACAAAAAGCAAGCAGATCAATTCCTGCAAAACTGCACAAAACCATTAAAAGCTACTGCCACAGTAGCAGCTGGAAAGCCATTAGCAACCAAACTGTTAGGAAATAAACACACAAAAAATTAATTCCAATCTGCATCAAACCCATGCATCCTAGACCATGCTCCATGGGCAGCCAAATCTAAGCTCAGTCAGATCAAATACAAAGTGAATTCCAAATGCATCCACCTTCAAAACTCTGTGAGAAGGTGCCAGTAGTTTGCAAAGCTTGTGATGAGAAATAAACATTGCAGATAACTTGTTCTTAGCACCAACTTACTGAAATTCAGTAAGAAGTAAGCAGCAATTCAGTATGAAATTTTAGTTTAGGGTTGGAAACTTTAAATGATCCAAAAGATTAAGTCCACTGTTGAATTGCGATACCTGGCTCCTTAGTGCCACCTATTTACTGAATGACTTCATACATCTTCTGATTTGCTCCTATCCTCTACAGCCATGCAAGAAGTTCACCTCTAAAACATTCCCATAACCTTAGTAATAGGCACAAAAAATCTGGAACTAGAAAACACTGATTTGAAATAGCAGAGTTCTATGGGACAACAATTGCCAAAATGTTTTCCCAAACCCAGCATGTGATACATGATCCAATTTAGTCGTTAGGATATGGCACACCTAACCATGTTGTCCAGGTGCATCTGTTATCTAAGAAGCATAACATCATTATAATGTTTGCCCTTCAGTCTAAGCAATCAGTGCTACAAAAGTAAATTGCATCTGGATGGGTGTATCACAGACTGCCTGCTGCTTTGGGGGCAAGAATATGGATACAAAAGGGAGGTAGGAGACAACACTAGATTTTCAGTTAAAACAGAACAGACACAATGAGAATCAACAAATTTCCAGGAACAAGACATTCATCTAATGGAAACTAAAAACAAGTTGTTGAACTACTAGTTGTGACATGTAACATATAAAGTTCTATTAACCTTGATAACAGATTAAGAGAAATTTATTATTATGGTGATGATTTTAAGGAGTTTTGTGGGAATCAGGGGAAAAAAACCCAATACATATATATTTCTCTATTGAGCAAATTAGGAGGAACTTTTACATAAAATAGAACTGGGAGAGATCCAAGTATGATGCAACAAAATAGCTTTGTAGGGTAGAAAGATGTGTATTACTGGAGAGTTTTAAAGGCAGCAGTGAACAGTGGGATAAGTGATTCATTTGGTAGCTACAGATTGCGTTTTCAAAAGGCTTGCAGCTACTGTTCCTGGACAACTCTGAGAAGCCATGGGATAAAATAATAGGTTTTTCCTTGGTCTTACTTACTTGTTACAAAACAGAAAACAAGGGACAGAAATAAGCAGTTTTCACAATTACAGATGTCAGCAGTTCCACAGGGGTTTGGCACTGTAATTGTGTGATTCAGTACTTTCAGTAATAATGTATTAAAAGAGTATTGCATTAACAAAGGAGGAGTTTGGTTTTTCTCATTTCAGATAGTTAAATTTGGCAACAAAGAACTGAAGATGACTATCACCGTACCAAGTGATCAGTCAATAAGAATAGACCACATACAATACCATTAACTCAAATATCAATTAACTCAAATTAATGTGTATAGTGAAAAAACAGCGTTAAGTCTACATAAAATATGGAGCTATATATTAATCACTATGACTAAGCGTAGAAACTTCTGAAGTCAATTAAAAAAATTCTAGAAGGGCACTAGCTCAATGACAATTAAAGGTAAAAAATGTTAGAATTTCCCAGGGAAGACACGACAGTAAAGAAAAAAAGGGGAGCATAATACATACGCCAAATCATAAACGCTACAAATAGCTCTTGTCCTTAATTCCACCTAAAAACATCTATTTCAGTAAACAGCAGGACTAAAACCCAGACCCCCTACTTCTTCACAAAATCAATCTCTAAATCGTTGAAATAACAGTTATGTAATGTTATGGAAGACAAAGAGGTTAAAAGAAAGTGTCCTAGACAGAGGAGGTTATGACCAGCAAGGGCAATGTCCTACGGTGGCTTTGACAGACCTTTTCAGGTGGGTCATTATACTGACGACTGATGAAAGCTGTATCAGCATATGCAGACTTTGCACGCTCAGCGACACACACAGCAAGCCTTTAGTCTTGATCAAAAAGAGAAAAATTCAAAGCCATTTTCTTACGCTCCAGGTGAGAGTCATGAAGAGGGATCTTGACTGTTTTAGCTTAGTGAATTCATATTTATCCTGAAGCATATTATAGTAGAGCTAAACAAACTTGAGATAAATGGTATTGCAACCCACTGTGTAATTTACATTCTTGTTTGGATATCACTTCACCATAAATAAGTACATATATCTCTACTTAGATTCTTATAGTTATTCTCTTTCAAAAAGCATGGCGTGGTATTTTGCTATTGCATGTGCCAAAAAGCTAGCATGAAAACATTAAATTTAATCTTAAGTCTCTGAATAGCATCTTGTTTTTCCCCCTATCTCCATGGCTATGCTAAGAGTGAATCTATAATTGGCAATTCATGTGACGCATTCACCTGTAAACATGCTACTTAGACTGGAAAAGTAGTGATAAACTGAAACAGAACTTTGAACCATTGATGGGAAACTAATTATATCGAGGGAGATAAGCAAGCCAGAAATCTGAATCATTCTCTTACTCTTTGTCCAAGTATTCACAGTATATTTTGCAGTTTACTTTGAGTGACTTTAACTGTCCAGATTGCCATCTTAATGACTGTAACTGCCCAAAGTAATTTGAAACATGAGCATGATCAAAATCTAAAATTTAATGCTATAAATACTTACAGACTGAGCTCTGGATTTATGATTCATTCTATTTGAGTGCTATTCATCAAGCCTGGTTTTTAACATAATAGAATATGTAACAACGTTACAAGGTTAAAAGAATGGTGATCTCAGCTTTCCAAACAAGCACCACAGAACACCTTAGGTCTCTTAATTCCAGACTCCCAACTGAATGAGAGCTTTTCAGTATCCATGTAGAAGAATTGGCTGGTATTAGTAAATGGGCATTATAATGATTTTCTTTGTAAACAGTCTCTCATCCATAAACAAAGTGTTTGATTGCTGGGGTTTAGGGAGTTTGTTTGTGTTTAAACTAAATGCATTTCATAAGAAGCTGCAGACTCTCTTTTGCATTCTAGAACAAGAAAAATGTTTACACAGCAGTTCAACGTGAACCAGAACGAGGGCTTCCCCTTCCTCCAAAAAACCCCCACTAACTTATCTACTACTATCCAAATCACATACATAAAGGACACACGGGAGGCAATGGACAACAAATTCCACGTCTTACTCATGAAACAGGCAATAAACCCAGGAGATATCAGGCACCACAGACACTCGCGACTCAGCCAGGAAGAAGCCCTTCTACACAGACTGAAAGGTCTCTGTCATTGCCCAGCAGCAGAAACCATCAGGGACAAGGAAGAAGGTGGGCTTTCCATGGCAACACAATAAACAGAATGAAATTTCTGTGACTTATGCTTACGTGTGCATGTATGAAAATGGAGCGGGATGTCTCTGTGCAGGTAAGCAGTGTATAAATATAGCTACACGTTGTGCAAGATTTTTAAACAAAATCTGCATGTGGAATTTAAGGGAAATACATAGTGCATTGGTCTCTGAGGGATTCAGCAAAGGAAGGAAATTTTAGTACACCACTAAATCTAGTTGTAACGCTAGAGATCTCTGATGGTCACAGGCCCTCTCCAGAGATGGACTTCATACTACTATGGCACACAGCAGAGTATTTTAAAGATAGACATACTGTGTTATTATATTTGATATGACTTGGACCCATTTTATGCTTTTCATTATCTGATTTTTTAAAGAAAGGGTAAACAACCTTATTTCATTTTCTTTCAGGGGTTAATGAAAAAGTAACCATAGTTAATGGAAATAATCTCACCAAAGCCAACTTCTGGGTTCATCTGTTGAACTGAAAAGTCATACCTAAAGTCCAGCTGCCATATATTGAGACTAACTAAAACTAGAGATGAAAGTGCTTTACTCACAGTAGTTCAATCACACACACACAAACGTTTAAACATGAAATCACTCTTATAACTATAGTGATGCACAACTTGAACAGCCTCACCAGTATTGTTCATGGCTTTGATGAATTCAAAGTAATGTGTTATAGTACTGGAATAGCAAAGTTACTGCAAATACCTAAAGTAGTAACTCTTCCTACAATGTACCTAACTATTTGCTAGGAAACAAGTAACATCTCCAGTGATGCTCCTTAAAATCTACTAGGCAATCTCTATTCAAGCTCTTCTACAGTGGAAGACTTCACTCACTAGACTTTTCCTCTAAGACAACAGCTGTTGCTCACAAATTTTTAAACAGCAAAAGAAAAACATCAAGAGAAAGACATATCCCCCGAGGCAAAAGGCAAAACTTCCAAGACAAGGAAATAACATATTATTCTGATTAGACCAAATTACATCTAACACTTTATATGTGGCTTAAGCACAACTGTGTATCTTGGCAAAGAACAAATGACTAGCAAAGCATAAAAAGTTCTGCCTGGAGAAGTACCTGAACTACAATAACCTCAGACTTGCACTTTCCCTAATGCAGGCTCAGTGTAGGTGTTCAGAAAGATGAAAGCTAACATACATTCCTAAATCATTGAATAAAATCACAACAAAATGCATCCCAAAAAATGCAGAGATGTCATATACTGTTTCTGTTTGCAAGTGGTTCCACCAAATTAGCAAAGCATTGAAGTTTTACAGTCTTACCTGCAACGTACTAGAATGTTGCAGAAGTTTTGGGCTTTTATTTAAACGAGAATGGGAATGTAGGGAGGAAGGAGATTCTAGAAGATAAAACTTCAAAGTGAAGAAATTAGAATATTTTTTGGGTGGTAGGGGAAGGATATGGGAACTTGTCAGTGGAAATGCACAGTACTATGGAACTGAAGATATTTTTGGAATAAAATTAGAAGAAATCACATATAAAATGGTTTCTAAACCTTGAAATGCTACAACATTGGATATAACATTTCAAATATTTTAATTGCACTTCAGTAGTTGGCATTACATAATTTTTCTATTTAATCTATAACTTCCAATGGAATATGAGAAAAAAACTAAGTGTGAACAGGATTTTACACAGTTGGAGTAATATTATTCAAAACTAATCTAAACAATGCAGGGATTCTCTTCCACTAAGCTTTCAAGATAGTCTCACCATTTCTGAATGTTCTACCATTTGCCTCTATCTAGGTCTCTATCTAGGTATTTACAGTGACCTCAATTATAAATGGCACCTCTACAAAGAGCTCTTGTCACGTTTAGGCTCATACATGTAGCGATTTTTTACATGAAGAAATCCCAGATGATCATCAAAGCAGCGATCAGAGGAAAGAATAATTTCACAAGTTTTTGGCAAGGTATCACAATTCAACACCACTAATGCCATCAGTACATTGCAATAACTAGTTATACAAAATAAGAGTGTGAAAAGGACAAAAATGCTAGGTCTAACACATATGATGCACTCTCTAGTAATGGCACAAAAAGCACAAAAAATACAGTCTGTTTCCAGACACTGATTTAGTGCAGTGAAGGCCAGATGATGCCATGAGAATCAGAACCTGTAATTTGGCAGGAAGGTAGGACACAAAGAGCTGCAAAACCTATCCTATTTAATGCTTGTCCTCCCTCCAGTTGTCTCCTACCCAGAATTTGTCACCCAATTCGAACTATTGGGGCAGCAAGTAGTTCTTTTTACCAGTCAAACCTTCTGGCAATTAACCTGGGGAAAATAACACCAGCTATTACATTAAAGAAAATCAACATGCCTCAATTCACTCTAGATAAAAGAAGTAAGCACAAAACAATTTGAAAACTTGCTAATGGATGCAAATCAGAAATGAACTCCGTGAACAGCTAAGTTATTTTCCCTTATACTAAGTCACTTATTGTACAATGTTTCTCTACTGCATGATCAACTTATTTTTACGGAACTCCCTTATTTAACAATTCCTGCAAAAAACCTGATACATAGTAAAATATGAAGAAATCATTCAATGTGATTTCAGCACAACATGATCCCAACACAAAGAATAATCCATGTTTTAATATCTCCTTTTCTTTCACTCCTCGGTTCATCAACAGAAGAGTGTCTGAAGCAGGAACAATGACTACAATTTTAGTTTGGGTGCAATTTCATTGCTGATCTGTGACGATCAGTGTGAGTCACCACAGAGATCCTAAAGGAACCATGACCTCTGGTTAGCAGACAAAACACATAGAACAGGACAGGCTGAATTATGTTAATTACCTCTGGTGCTCAGCATTCTTCTCTTTCAAAATGTCATCAATTAACATAAATTAAATCCTAAACTATTTTCACCTTGAAGTCTGCTGCTGCTGCTTTTGAAACAAGAAGAAAGCATTTTATACTAAAACCAAAGTTTTCACTCTCCTACAAATGTAACAAAAAGAGGTCACCACTCCCTTCCCATCTTGGCCTGTTTCTACCCTCAGACTGCAATGGCTGATATAAATTATTGCTTCAGATTATTTGAGGTCCCAGAAAAAAAAAAAAAAAAGAGCAGCGCTGGGTAGACTACGACACAACCCCAGATTAATGAATATGATGAGATCAAAAGGACAGGCAGTATGAAGAAAGATATATCCCAACAATACCTTTATGCAGAATGTGACACTGGATAATGAAGAATAACGGTTCAACAGTGGCATAACTACTACAGGGCAGATATAAGGAAGAATGTGTGATATTCAGAGAATATTTATAATACAAAATTGGAAGCGTAGTTTAATATAATTGTATTCTAGAGATACGAAAACTCAGAAGAACTAAGAGGATAATATGATTTTCCTAAAAAAAATTACAGTTGATTCAAAGTCATTTTGGAGAAGGCTAAGGATTTTAGGAAAGAAACCTTTCAACTCTTCAAAGAGTTAGTGAATAGAGCCCCCTGGGAAACTGCCCTCAGGGAAATGGGAGCAGAAGGGAGCCAGCCAAACTTTAAGGACACTTTCCATAAGGTGCAAGTTCATTGATCCCCAGGTGTAAGAAAGTAGGAAAGGGAGACAACAGGCCAGCATGGCTGAGTCGACACCTGCTGGTCTTGCCCTTTAGAGCAAGAAGGAAAAGCACAGGCAGTAGAAGCAGGGACAGGCATCCTGGGAAGAGTATAGAGATGCTGTCTGGTTGTGCAGGAACAGGGTCAGGAATGCCGAGGCACAGCTAGGGCTGAATTTGGCAAGGGATGCAGAGAATAGGAAGGGCTTCCAGAGGTATGTCAACCAGAAAAGGAAGGTCAAAGAAAGCACACCTCTCCTGATGAACACAACTGGCAAACAGGTACCATCAGACAAGTCTGAGGTACTCAACAACGTCCAGAGGGCTGGACCATCTTTCGTCTGAAGAAAGTCTAAGAGAGTTGGAGTCGTTCAGCCTGGAGAAGAGAAGGCTCCAGGGAGGCATTACTGTGCCCTTTCAGAGGCTTATAAGAAAGGCGAAAACTAACTTTTTAGTGGAGCCTGTAGTGACATGACAAAGGGTAGTGGTTTTAAAATAAAACAGGGTAGATTTAGACTATATATTATACAAGGAATAAATTTGCTACAATGACAGTGGTGAGAGGTGGTAGATGACCCATCCCTGGAAACACTCGAGGTCAGGTTGGACAGAACTCTGAGTAACCTGACCTAATTGAAGTTGTCCCTGCTCCCTGCAGGGGGGCTGGACCAGCTGAGCTTTAAGGGTCCCTTCCATCCCAAAGCCTTCTATGATTCAATATTTCTGTGAAATAAAGGAAATATTTGCTTTTGTTGTATGAGATTGGATAGTGCCAGGGATCTGCTATAAATTTGAATAAAACAAATTTCAGAAATTATTATAAGCCTTGCTACCAATGGAAATATTTCAGACTGGAAGATCAGGGGAGAAATTCATAAAATTTTTTGTTAGTCCAATCTCAACAAAGTTCTGTATTTAGGAGAAAAAGACTGACTCATCTAGAAGGACAAGGGACACTGTCCCAAATATCGGTAAATGAGTATATCTCTGTCCACTGAGAAGAGAGGGGAAAAAACAGAAGATTAAATTAAGTTTAGGAAATTTATTCAACTGTACACTGAAAAATAAATGCTTGTCTGACACTATCAAGAAAAAATCACCTATTTAAAAATTGCTTTTGTAAAGACTGGCTTGATTTTAGTTCAGGGAGAACTATATGGAAAGACTATGATTCCAGAACTTAGGCTCTCTTAAGAGTAAACTTTGGTAAGATGAACAGAACTGCTTGGTGTGTAAATTGCATGCATGAATCTGAGGGAATAAGAAAGGAAGGAACTGTAGAAACTTAAATCAACAACCTTCTGCAACCCATCATACAACAGACATTAACAGAAAGGAACACACACAATGCAGGCAGATAGAGCTGAGGACACAGAAGGCCATTTCACGAAGCTCTTCCAACGAATGTATAAAACCCCTAAAAATAGCTCTTAAAATTCAAAACAGGTTAGAGAAGAAAATTACCAAACAGAAATTGAATTGCTATGAAATTCAGTCAACAAAGAGTCTAATGATCCCGGAGGTTTCTGTCAGGGGCTTCTCACAAGTTTTCAACAATTCTCTTTTGGTTCTACACAAAAATAATAAAGTACTGGTTTTCCCATCATCCAATGCTTCAGCCACATGAGACTGCAACCAAAGAAGGTGAAGGATAATCACATGGGCAACCAAGAGCCTTCCAAAATTGCACGCATTTCAGCAGAAATAGGTGGCTACTTTCTTAAGCAAGAATGCAGCCTACTTCTTCTGAAGCAAATTCTGAATCATCAATATACAGTCAAAATATTTTTAAATACGTTGTAATGAAAATAACATAACAAAGTTTTTGATTTCCACCCACACAAATGTTTATTTAACATACTGAAATACTTGAAAACAGAAAGAGCTTTACAATAAGGCTAATGGCAGTTATTTTTGTATCCAATAATGGTGTGCTCCTATAACTTTCAGTTGCTCCATTTAGTAAGTAATCCTAAGCAAACAATTACAAATTAAATGTTTACATAAAGCCTTTTCTGCTATACAAAAGGGTATGTGTTCTGACTTATGTACATTATAATTTCCACCACAACACAATTACTGCATAACCATAGGGCATCCACTCAGGAAGTCCTAACTCGAGTCAGTATCATCAGTTTGGACAAGCTATGCAATAATTTTCAGCGCTCAAATATATATAGTTACACACAGCTGTGTGTGTATACATACATACGTGAACACAGATATGAGCGTATGCATGTGGACACATACACTTTTTCTGATTCATTTTAGTAGCGTGGTGGTTTAGATTTCAAAAGAGCACAGAGTGTCTTTTCTACTTCTCAAAGAATGTGTGCACAAATGAAAAATCAAACATGAAAAATCCTTTTTAAAAGACATTAAATTTAATAATTGTTTTCAGTTTTTAAAAGCAATACACTATTGATATTTTCCATATCTGTGAATGAAATAAATCTCATTTCAAGGTACAGATACCGTACCCTTAGCATTGTTTTGAATTTTGCCGCCTTTTACATAATCCTGAAGCTTTTATGCAAACACATTTACATGAATCTACTTTAGTTGCTCTGACTGTGACTGCATTCTTCTTTCAATGACACCACTGAGAAAAAGGAATGGTCAGGTAGACTTTTTTTAGATTTTATTTCAGTAGATGAATAACTGCTTAACTGTTGCATTGTTTAAGCTTTGCTATACATTAAGACCAAAGAAAAAAATGGGATTTGGATCACATAGAATTAAGAAGTTTCAACTGAAATTTCTGTAGGAAATTTGAACTTTATCCTGCTCTGTACAAGGCCCTTTAGTAGATAATCTCCAGAATTCTCTTCTGATGTCTTTTATTCTTTTACTCTGTTCTCTACTTTTGCCGTTTTTCACGTTACACTACGTGTTAATGAAGTTCACTTGACTTCCTGCTTCCTAGTCAACTATTAAAGACCTCTTCCAAGTGTAGAAACTGCAGCAGCAGCAGGGGCTTCAGATCTGAAGCTATGTTAGGAAAGAAGTGAAGCTGCCTATTTGCTCCTTCTTTATTATCAGTAATTACTTCCTTAGAACTGGGCCTTTGGAAACAAGACATAAGGTAAGTTTCTTTTTTACTGTTTATTTTTGCTAGTGTTAAACTGAGGAAGCTTCACTGAAATCAAATAAAAGCTACAAGATTATGGCAGGAAAATATGTGGCTCCTTAGCTCTTTGTTTTATTTGGGCCATAAGACTATTTGGACCCATGAAAACCACCTTCTCTAACAACTTTATGACAACTTCATATCTTTTGCTGCTTTTCACTAATTAAACGTAGTTTCTGGTGGCACAGGTTTACACTAAAAGGCAACTTCTGTTCTAACACTGTGCTATCTCACAGTATTGCATGATGCTTGGAAAGAATGTTTTCTTAGGTTCCAAGGGAAGGATTAAGAGACTCGCAACACATTTCTAGCCTGCACAGTTTCAGATTTGGAATGTGCTCTTCTCAGTTTCATTCAGAGGGACATCCATTTCCCTAGCCCTCTTCTGAAAGTCTGTACACACGCTGGCACAGGAGTGGAACACGAAGGTCAGCTACAAAACTTCTCCCTCTTGCCAGCAGTAACTGATTCATGCCAATTCTTCAGTTAAAAAAATCAGTTCTTTTTGCCTTCTCAAGCAAGACTGAATGATCTTCAGTCCTATCACAGAACTTCCTCAGCAGTCTCAGAAGTCTTTATCTCTCTATTCAAGGCAGTTCAGTTCGATTTCTGGAAGGAGTTGAATTGGGGAGCACCTCTGTCCTTATTGTAGCATATTTTTATGCTCACGATGATAAAAATATGAATAATACTAAGTGTTTTTCGGATTCTACAGAATACATGTCTGCAGATATCCACAATTAACGTTATCAATTTAACAGTAGAAACAAAACCATGGAGTTACCCAAATCCTTACCTAAAGTAAACACTTTAAGTCATTCCACTGACATTCACTCTATTAGGTAAAATGGCAAGAGAATTTCTGGTAGAGAAACAACAAACTGATCATCAGACAAGACTATCTCAAAGCCTAATGAGCTATTATCTATATTTTTGATTTAATTTACATTTAGAAAAATGTTCAATTTAAACTGTTGATGAGATTACAAGAGTCAAAATTCACTTTCATGTATCTTAAGGAGGTATTTGAAAAGACAAAGAATGGCAATATCATTACACTAAGAATACAACAGGAAAGTGTATATGTTATTTGCATACAGTACATGAAGAAGAGGATGAGGAGGTTCAGACTAGACATTTGGAAAAAATTCTTCACTGAATGGATGGTCAGGCATTGAAACAGCTGCCCAGGGATGTGGCTGAGTCACCATCCCTGGAGGTGTTTGAAAGACGAGTAGATGACTTTCTTAGGGACGTGGTTTAGTAAGGGGACAGGTATGGTTGGACTTGATTATCTCAGAGGTCTTTTCCAACCAGATGATTCTATGATTCTGTGATTATTCATATATGAAGAGGGATGAGAAAAGAGAGGGAGGATTTATTTTAATTTTTTTTTTTATGAAAACACAAAACTTGAACTTTGGCAAAAGAGGAGCCAATATAACAAGAATTTAAGCATAGCAATGTTACCTAACTGACAGGCCAAAACTCAGAAAGTATGGAAAGCTGGACAGAAGGTTCAGTAGATGAAATAGTCATAGTTTGGGCAAGGACATTGTGAAGAGGACAGAAAAGTACCATAGGGGTCTGCAATCATGTTCTTCAAGAAGACAACAGAAAGGAAAATCACACATCCTGAGAATTTTGTGTATATAATCATACTTTTGGTGCTTTCCTTAGCTATAATTCTTGTAGAAACTGAGTTAACTTTTGTACTAAAAGATCTAACTCTTCTCTTTTATAACAGGTAATGATGTTAAAGTACTTAAAAACTGCAGTTAACAAATTACGGCAATTACACACCATCATTGAGAGAGAAAAATGTACATATAAAGGAAGGAAATACCAACTTTTCAATTTCTCTATCTATATCTGAAGAGTTCATTCATGTGATTTTGAATAAAGAGTATTAAAATAACACAGAAAAATCAACATTCGAAAATTAAGATCATGAACTGTGTTTTAAACCTAACTGTATCAGGAAAGAGATGCTGAAGAGTCAGTTTACAAGAACAGACCTGAGGATTAAACTTAAGATTTATCAACATAAACAAAATTACAAGCATATCAAAATTAGTTTCCTGGAAATTCATGCATCAAATGCAATAGCACACTTCATTCTCCTTATATGAATCTAAAAACTTCACAGCATCACGATAAATGGATGACAGTATCTGTTAAACTTAACGTCAGTAGGTTATAAAGATTAATACACACATTATTCCTTGCATAAATTAACTATCCAAAATGATAAGTCGAAACTGATTCTCTCTTCATAGGAGGTATAACAGATCTATGAACAAAAGTAACATCATTTATAATGTTTCTTAATTACAATAGAATTTTCTAGACAATTCATTAGCTTTTGCTTTCCTTTATAATGAACAGAACATCATTTAAACTGGATATTTGTAATCAGACCTCTTTTTAACTTATAAAGACCTGATTTCATCTCTTTTTGTCTTCTGAAGTGCTAGTTTTCCTTTGAAAACTTTCTATATATCACAAATATAAAGAATAAAACACAACTGAAGCAAAACCAATCCAGTTTCATGAGGACAAGTGAATCTGAAAAGGAGACCAATACACTTAGAAAAAAATAACAGCATCATTAACACATACAATGAATGTCATTAATTAGCACTTTTTAAAAAGAACCAAGAAACTCCAGACTTCGAAAAGCTCACAATTCATCCTTTTTGATCTGCCACAGAATTCTCCTTCCCCGAGTGCTACATCAGAGAAGTACATGTCTCACAACAGGAGAGACATAATTTTTCTGTATGCATGTGTTTTGCTTCAGCAACCCCACAAGTGACTTGCTCAGAGCTACAAGAGGATATTTCATTGGGACCTCAGTTCCTTCCTGTCCTCTCAGCTATAGCTCCCTTATTCAGCTTATTTCAAGGACAGAAACAACATCCAGGATTCAAGAAACATAAGGTCTAACCCACTTTCTACTGAGCTCAGCGCAAAAATATTGCATTGACTTTAACGGGAGTTACATTGTACCTTAAAAACACCCATAAGAGAAACAGCTAAAATAATGAATTTACCCTCCAAATCACCAGTAACCCAGAACAACTCATGTAAATAACTTAATTTTATAGAATAACTTACCATAAAAGGCGCAGGTGACATTGTGTGAAATGCAGCTGCATAATGTAAAACACAAAACAGGTATTCCTAAGTCTTGTCATGTTTGGGAAGTAGATTTTGTATTTCCTCGCTGCATCAATTGGGGATGCAATTTAAAACAAACTTTTAAGCAAGCAATCTGTATGTATGATTTGGGATTCTGAATTATCAGAACTACTATAGAAGACACGTTTACTGTATTTATAAAGTGTAATATATTTTTTAAGATGATTTTAACACTATAAGACTAATCACTTCCCTTGCCGACCTGGAAGATACGGCCAGGGCTGCAAACTGAGCCATTCCCCTAGAATATGAGTATCTGACACTCTGAGACAGCACAGTATCAATTTTGAATGAAGCATGTAATTTAAAAAACATTTTTCCCCTCAAAAGGCCCACGTTGGCATGTGCTGTAGAATCCTATTTTTTGTACAAAACCCAGATCCATTAGAAATCTTTTCTCAAATTCCCTTCATCTCAGGGACACACAGAACACTCACTGTACATCACCTTTCCTAAATACCAAGTAATTTCTGAAAAATGTAGGTACCATTTTCTAGTAGACATTTAAACTTTTATTTACACAGAGCAATATACGAAAGTTTCACTCTCTCAGAACGTGGCAATTGTGCGAATGCACTGAGTAGTAGATCAAGAGTAGCTTGCACCACTTCTTATCATTAGTCCTAATAATTACTTCTTTATACATAAGCTAATAAAAAATCTTCCCAAAACAAGTAGATGACACTGTCAACAGGAAACATACTCAGTAAATCACTTAAGCACAAGCATGACACTTAAGTAAATTAAATCGACATGTGCCAAGAGCTACTACCAGAGCTTACAGAATTGGGATCTTAAAACTGCAAGAAGCAAAACAACTGGTTTTTATCTTCTGTTTAAATACTGAAGACAATTATTACTTCAGTAAATACCATTTACTGCTATCAAAAGTCTCTTCAGTGAAGAGATTTATAAGTAAATTTCACTGATAAATATTCTTAACTGAAAATTCTGGAAATAGTACAGTGCATCTGTTTTGTTTATGATGTGTTTTTAAATACATCAACTTGAAAAAGCAGCCCACATGATTTTCCGTTTCTGCATCTATCCCTGGAATTACCGCGGAACCAATAATTGGAAGACAATATTGTGAGAATCTCCAGTTCTGTATTTATGCATATTGATAATCACTTTCTTTTCTAAAAGGAGATTTCTCACATCTGCAGAGGATTTTGAAACTGAGGGCTAAATGAACCTGTAAAGATGGAAAAATGTACCCACTGTAACAGCATTCTACTTCATGCACCTACAGTTTGCTCAAGTAACTTCTACTTAGCTCTGCATTATGCACAGTAGAAATACCCACTGTACAGGGACATTTTAAACAGATGCAACAGCTTCACAAAATCTTACAAAAACTAATTTTCCATTAATTCCACTTGAAAAGTTATGAAAAGTTTTCAAGGCACATGAAAGAAAAATCAGATTCTGAAAATTATCCTACCTGATACAGCAAGAAAATCATCAATACTGGTTATATCATCCACAGCTTCAGTAAGAATATGGATGTGATTCTCCCACGTACTTCTATACATTTCCATGTTGTTTTTCACAACTTGACTTTTTGGCCTGGCAGCAAGAGCTAAAGCAGCGTTAATAACCTGTACCAAAAACCACAAATGCAACATGTAAATAATTATGTCTTCAGAAATAAAATGTTATGTTTTACTTTATAGTGCAGAGTAACATTTCTGTTCTCCAAGCAAAAGCATTACTCAGGTTTTTTTTCTGTTAGCATGAATATCAGTCAGGTGTTGCTTAGGTTAACTTTCATTTTACCTTCATAAGTTAAGACGTTGATGAAACAGGATATCAAATATAATTTTACTTTTAAAATAATAGGTAATAGATAGGGGAGGTTTAGGCTTGATATTAGGAAAAAATTCTTCACTGAAAGGGTGATTGGTCACTGGAATGCGCTGCCCAGAGTGGTGGTGGAGTCACCGTCCCTGGAGGTGTTTAAGAGGAGATTGGATGAGGCACTTAGTGCCGTGGTTTAGATGATGGGTAGGTGTTGGTGTTGGGTCACAGGCTGGACTCGATGATCTCAGAGGTCCTTTCCAACCTTGTAATACTGTGATACTGTGATACTGTAACTCAGCTCTAGCCCAGCCCAATAAGGACTCAGAACTGACTACTTTTTTTCTTTTCCTGATTATAATTTGGTTTGTGTTGAGCACAGAGTTTTCCCCATAGCTTTCAGGCATCCTTTCAATATAGCCCCTTCATTATGCGTTATACAACTATTTTATTCATACTCTAGAGCTACAAAATCTGCAACAAAAGCATTTATCAGCTATATCACTGCAGATCTGTCTTGATGGTGTATGATCCTACCTCTAAAAGCAGGCACACCATTTATGTTTCTTATGTGAGAAACACAATCCCAATTCCCCACTCTCATTTATTGCTTTCTTTAAATGCACTTGCCAGGAAACATATACAGTTAAAATACAGAATGCACAGAAGGTGCCTTATATTTCAGTTCGTAAATAATGTTCTCTCCTCCAATAAAATGCAGGAGAGAATCATAGTAACTCCCAGGGAGATTAGGAGAGAAGGTCTCACAAATGAATGTTGAGTGCAGCTTGGAGCACACCTAAAATTACACATCATTTCTAACATTTGAAAAATAGCAATAGCACAGCAACACTGACACAGATTAAAAGGTTGATCATTTATACCTCATCAGAATGCATACATTAAAAACGAGTCACCAGGGACTTTGCAGCCCTATTCACAGGCGCCAAAGAAGTTGCCTATGTCCTAGGCGTACCACAATAAACCCTCCGCCTACATTCCCACAGGCACTATTTATTTTCAGCATCACTTCTTTGGAAACATAAGGTCTTTTCCTGCAGACATTAATTTAAGCTTTCATAGCCAATTGCTGCTGGCTTCTCAAATAAGTTGACAGACCACTCAAGCCGCTGAAGGCTTAAATTTTCATTTACGTTCATTGCCTCTACTGAAGGCGCTGCAAGAGCAGGTTGTTATTTTTATTTATTTATCTATGCATTTGTTTATTTATTTATTCATTCATTTATTTACAAAGAGTTAAAGCAGGAAATTTATGAGTTTATTACTGTTTATTTTTATAAAAATAAGTGTTCAGCTTTCTCCTCTGTTAGAGTACTACCTTTGGCATTAAAACACACACTGTGAATAAATGTGCCAAGAAAAGCAATAACCAACCAACCAATCAAAACCCAAACAAAAAAGCCAACAAACCAAAAAAGGGCATGGACAGTCAATATGCACAAAACCAGACTGAACAGACACTAAACTCTCCATCACTGGAGTATTTAAGAGCAGCCTAGCTAAAACTTAGTTTAAGTCAGCTAACGTAGAAGGAGCAGATGTGTTTTGCTTTTGGTGCTCTGATCTCAGAACTGCTTCCTACACCATATTGCGAGATGGGCAAACTTGCAAACAGCTTTCAGAAAGAGTGTAACTGGGGTGCTTTCTTGCACACTGCTGGTGAGGAGCATGCACAGGAGTTCTCATGAAGCTAGGATTCGTAGCACAGAGACTTCTGCACGCGTTGCAGTATTAGGTCCCCTCCTCCATACACCTAAAGAGCCTACGATAGGAGCTGTCAATAAAGCACGGAGAGCACCAGCTATGCAACCATAGCAGAGTTAGCTGCCCAAAGGGTCCAGGAGATGGGCTACAAAGCTGGAGGCGTACCAGCACCCAATTAAATACCCTCTGAGCTCGTCAAACTAAACAGGATCTGTACATCTGATCCCATTTGTATAGTCTGTAGTTGCATATGAGAAATAATATCATTTCTTTATTGTAACATCAAGAACAGAAATACAAGAAATTTCCACATACATTGTAATACATAAAAGCCCATTTCTGTTTGGCTCTGTAGCTGCTCCCTCAACACTGCCTTAAAGGTAAGACATTTGCAGGAGTTGAGACTTTACGATTTTCATTCCTATTATGCCTGACCCAGTTTCACAGGATCAGTTTTCTGAGTTACAGGCTCAAAATTTCACCTCAATATTTCTTAGGTCACATTGGTCTTGTTTCCATTCACCACATTAACTAATCATTTTAGGTTTTAAAATGTGTCCATCATGACTGAAATACTACACGAGTATTTTCTAACTTTCCTGTTTAAGTTCCAAGAAGATATTATCTGAAAGTCAAATCCTATTTCTGGTTGAATACAATAAAGTTTTTTTCTTCGTGTATTTTATTCTTTATTTTGGTATATTTACCAGGGGATTCGCTCTTCCAAAAATAACAATGAGACTATGTAAAAAGCTGTTTCAGCAATAGAAAAGCCATAAAATTTTTATCTTGCTAAATGCAGTAAAGAGAAGAATTGCTTGGGAAGATCACCAAAACCACTACAGAAACAGTCAACTTGAATAAACGGGTGAATTTAGAAATCCAGATGACCTTCACTAAATGCAAAAACTACAGCACAGGCAGCCAGGTATCCTCATAAGAGATCCTCATATAGAGATTGCACTGGCACACAGACTGATGGATTTGCAAATCATTTAGTCTAGCCACTTAAAGAACACAAACCATAGAATTTACATAAGGCTTCTCTTAGGAATTTTACAACCAGAGGTTAAATAAGTTACATTCTACACAAAGGCAGTTAATCCTGAATTAAATATATGAGGTGACAATGTTCCTTACGTTTCCCAAGGTAAATTGTTCTAATGCTCAATATTCTATTAAGAAAAGACTTAATTCCACTTTGAATAAACATAGCTTCCACAAAAGTGAAGATACCTACATTCTATAAAAAAATCCAGATTTACTTTAATTAAATCAAAATCCTTCCATAGCTAAGTTGCAGAGGAAGGTATAAGACCTCATGTCTTTGTTTTTACTGGGAACTACGTCAAGTGGTAGACCTAAGGATTAAGCAAGGTTGCTAAAGCCTGACTAAGCACAAGTATATTATTAGCTTTGTTCTATCTGGAACTGCCCTGATAGCCAAGATTCGCTAAATTAATAGCAGCAGTAACAGAAATTTCTTTTGTATAGGCTTACAAGCAGTTCCAAAGCTGTAGTCATTAGGGTCTTTGTTGGAATGAAAAAGCAGCCATTCACCATGCTGGTGTTTGTGTCGCCACCTCAGACCCAACAGGAACAAAAAGTCAAGCAAAAGGCAATTGACACTTTGCTCACCCAAACAGTGCAATACAATGTATTCATCAGATCCGTGTCATCAGATTTTTTTTTTTTACTTAATTTTAGAAAAATCAAACTTGGCAAGAAGTTTTATCTATTGTTTATTAAGAAATGTTATGATCTATGTGCTTAAAAACCTCTGAGGAACATCACTAACATTTTCATGTTCAGAACAAAATATAACTACAAACTAAAAATATTGTGAATCCACCAGTGGCATTCACACACAAAAAAAATCAAATCCACAACATGTATTATTTAGACTGGAATACTGTCAATATGGTCTAAGAAACTTGAAGAGATACACTAACATACAAGTAAAATGGAGTTTAAAACCCTCTTTCCTTGTAAAAAGAAGAAAAGTCACTAGGGTGCTCAAACTCATACCAACAAGAGATCAAGGTGAGAAAGTTTTAGACAATTTCTTAGGCTTCATGGGGCTGAGCTTTTCTACCTCTCTCCTATTATCATTTATGGCATAAATTTATCATTATCTGAATTGACCTCAAGAATCAATGAGAATAAAAATAATCTGAAGTCGCTGTTCTATCTCTGCTTCCTGATCCAAAGCAGGGTTATAATTTGTTGCTGGCCAATTAAATATAGCCTTACTCTACCTTATTGTAGTGTATTTAGGCTGTTTTAATTCCATCATTAGCCAACATTATTTTTTCTCAAATGTCATCCCAAACGTTGTATTTCTGCGCTACAAATCTCACAGCTCAGGTAAACATTACCAGAACGTTGTTATTGCTCCTGCTCTACTACTTGGGCTTGTCACCAGCAGCTAAATTAATAGTTTTCAAATATCACCTTGTGCTTCTGAACACAAGTTAGCTGAGGACAGCATATTTTATTACTAATTGTATTGCAATAATATACATATGTTCTCATCAAGTAGAGGATAAAGCATTTCATTAAAAGAAAGCCAGTCTCAAGAATTTAACAGAACAATAACAGAAGATTGCAGAAGTTGAGGGAATCCTGAGGACAAAGTGAAATGATGACAATACTATGAGAATCCTCCATGCCTTCTACTGAATAGCTTCTGAACAGCTAATGATTACAGAGAACTACAGATAAGCTAAAATGAGATTTCAGGCACACACAGAGACACCACTTTCGGTGAGCTACTCCTGCGCAAGATGAGTTAAAATTATCAAACATCATCCAACAAAAAATCCCAAACCATCTGGACAGCATTCATGGGTGTGACAGATGGATTCCACCCCCATCCTCTCTTTAACCAAACCAGCAGCAGTTTTGTTCATCTCGAGAGGGAGGTAAAGGTCTGCCCACAGCCAAGTCAACACTCCTCTAAGAAATTCCCAAGGAGCAGAGCAATAAGGAGGTTTGTGCATCGCGCTAGTACACGCAATTTTACTACAAGTCAAACACTTTTATCCCATAACTACAGCAGCCTAAGTGAGTTTCTTTGATCGCTCCCTGCTCAGCAGTGTGGCTGCGTGGTGATAATCTCCCTTCGTGCTGGGACACCTCTCCGGGGTGCTCCTAGAAGCAATGAGATCTTCTACCAATGACAGATTCTGGTGAGCCCCACTAAAATCCTCCCTGTACGGCAGCTGGACTGCGAGTCAGGCAGCTCTCCTCTTTAATAGGGATTAGTTGCTCAGCCTAAATAGGAAACATTTTAAATAGAATTAATCATTTATAGTTTCAATGTTGAGTGATTTAGTATGCTGTTTGCTTAGTTTTCTTAGCGTGAGTAGCAAGACTTGCTCTGCAGCACCAGGTTTCCCAGCTCATACAACCCGTTCAGTTAAAACATGGGCTCCCAGAGTCAAGGAAAACCAGGAAAGCACAGAGGCTTCAAGGATACAGGTTGTCAACCCCTGCTGCACCAAGACACGATAAAAGCCTGTCTGAAAGATAGCAAAAGAATCCAGTGAGAAAGCAGCAGACCTCAGATCCCAATACTACTACTGGGTTGAAGCAGTGGGTAAATAGTCTATAACTGTATAACTAATTGCCCAGAGATTTTCTGGCTCAAGTAGCCTCTCTCTATGGAGTCCTCCTCTCTCTGAAAAGTCAGTCTCTGTCACCAAACTTGACCATGCTGCCATATGCCTCAATTTATTTATTTTATAAAATCCAATGCCTGAGAGTCTGCTTTGCAAAACCTCATATTCTAATTTTGGCATGAACTAACAATGGACGTCCAGATGGAGGGATTCAATGCCTGAGAGTCTGCTTAGTGAAACCTTGAATTTAAATTCGAGAGCAAGCTCACACCAGACACCCAGATGCCAATCCAAATGAATTGGGGATAAGCATTACACAATTTTGAAGTCTGAACTAAGTGACATAGTGAATCAGGTATGCAAATATATCCCTTTGGCTATGAGCACATATAGTTCTTTACCTATAAACACATATAACCCAATTTTCCTTCGTATATTTCTTCCACACAGTAAAAACGTGACCTTATATAAGTTTTATTTAAAAAACTCATTCACAATAATGGCCCTAGACTATGGGATAGTTACTCAGTTATTTTAGAAATAACATACTGGAGGTCAACAGACATCTTTCATGTACACAAGGGAGGAAGAAATAGCGAGATGGTGCTTTAGGGTAAGGATTACTCACTCAGCTTAAGGTCAGGCAAAAGGAGATAATAGAAGAGTAAAAAATGCACAGTAGGGTTGGAGTAACATTGCAAGAGAACAGTTTTATCGGTGTTTTAATTAAATTAACGAAAGAAGGAAGGGCAAATATCTACATGGCAGAAGAAAACTAGAAATTTCTTAGAAATTAAAGATATGGTGAATACTGAAAACTGTTAAGTCTCACTAATCAAATAAATAAAAAAAAGGTCTTAATTAATCGCTTGGGGTTTGTTTGCAGGATTGTCCCTTTTGCAGCTGAATAGGAGCTGGCTGCCCAGCCTTACATTCATCTGCACCTCCAGCAGATGAATTTCCAACAAAATTAAGTGGGCAGATCCATCAACTTGACACAGTAACAGCAGAGCCAAATTTAGTCAAGTATTTCTCCAATATACTAGAGAAATTTACCTCCAAAAAAAGGTCAGTTCTGCCCTAGTGTAAGCTAAGACAGGGAAGCTGAAGGAGCTGAAACTGAAAGACCTCCCCCCAGGATAACATGGTTTAGCAACCTAATCAAAACAGGAACACACACAGCTTTGGAAATAAATATTATCAAAACGTTTTATTCATCTAGGAGACAAGCAATACCTTAAAAGTCTACACGTAATTACAATCTAAGTCTAAGTGTGTATGGATTCAGGTTATGGGGTAAAGAGCATATTTTAAACTCTCTCTCATTTATAACTGAAGGCATCTACTCATTCACCTCAGGCATCTACTTCATTCACCTCACTTTTGTCAACATCTGTAACCAGCCTTTCGATCACCCACACAGTTCTATGCCATTGATATTCTTATAATCCTGTCTTTCTAGGAGGTTTCTACAAAGGCGAATGTGTCACAGTTCAGCTGAGGCACTAACAAACAGAAGTTGATAATCATTATCATATTGCCCTGAAGAATTATTATGCTACCAGAATTAATTCACTGTGTTTTCTGTATGCGGTCTTTTCTCCAATTACATGCAATAGCATCTCAAAAGCAACTACCACATCAAACCCAAGAACTTCAGAAATGTGTTTCTGAAATGATAGTCTTTTCTGTTTAGAACTGAATTCACACTTTTCAAAACAAGATCTTAAGACTGGAGTCCCCATAAAGAGAGGCTTCTGACATTGAATTTACTTTTCTGGTTGTTTATCATTCTATCCCTTACTTTCTTTTCTGAACCGGCCATGCTGCTCCACCTTTGCCCACACCGAGCAGTAAACAAAGCTGCAGTGTTCACAGTGACTAATATTTAAAACATTAGCATGAAGCACAAACTCCAACCAAAGCATGGGCAACTTTGTTCTCTAGACTTTACTGCCAAGTGATTGACAACTTCATCCTATTCTTTAGAATACTGAGATGCTTTCTATCGCTGTACATGGCTGAGGTGTTCATCTCTAAGGGAAATACATGGACAACTAAACACAAATGCTGTATATAATAGCATTTTTATGGGAAATGGATTGCACTCAAATCCAATTCAGCACAGTTGTCATGGGATCAGCCAAAAGGGACTTTTGGACACACACCAAAAGTGTAGTGGTTGTGCATAGATTACAAAAATTTAATACCAATCTCTACTGCAGCAATGGGAAAAGAACACATTGATAAGACAAAGCCCAGATGGAGAATCCACTTGTTGCCTTTCCTAGTCTCACCAAATTGGCAAGCACAACAGTCTGTAAAGCTGGCACTTCTGAAAGAAGTGCTCATGTTCATGAAAGATGTAAAAGGCCACAAAGTTCTCTTAATTTGCGTGTGGAGCTACATCTCCAGAAGCTAATACGCGACTGAGAATCTTGGTCCCAAGCATTAAATTATCTCTTTCTTTTTAGTATTATAACTCTGTGTCTATCCTATCTACATTAACATAATGTCTTATGAGATTATGCCTTACTATTACTGGATAATCAAATGCAGTTGGAAACTGGTAGGTTTAGCTGCCATCCTATTCCATGAAGTAGAGCAATAGGTCCGTATTTGCTCCAGAGCAAATACACCCAGAAATTTCATATTCTGCCTGGGGTAGAAAGTTCTGAGCTGAATGCAGGCTGGAATCAAAAGTAAAGAAATGGTCTCTAACCACTTCTTCCTGTGAAGTGAAAGATTACACACTCTACATTCATGTAAATAAACATAAACTGAATTCAAAGCATCTGATTTGACCACAGAGTTTTGAAACTGGAAGATAAAACTTCGTAGCTCCATATTTTTGTAGCTAAAGAAAGTACGGTCATATTCAAGGTGAACCATATATCCAATGTGTCATTTTATTCTGTCACTTCCAGAAATCAAAATGTACATTTTTGTTTAAAGGCAAAACTATTTCTGCACCTTATATTAATCCAAATTCATTTATGTAATTTGAACAGTTTCTAAGCATATATCACAAGATTCATAAAGGTATGTGAATAACACATCAAAATAACAGAGAACAGTTGTTGGAGCTTTTAGACCTATTGCTGGTTTTTTTTCCAAGCTATTATTGAACTGATCATTTCAGTGAATTGAAGTGCTTAGGACAGTATCAGTAAGGAATAAAATACATATCCAGCTATTTTTGATCTAAGAGAACCTAAGGTTTATCTTCCTCCTTTCAAAATTGATCAGCAGAATGTCTGAAAAACAGTCTTGCAGGTTGGATAGAAAAACTACTTGTCCTGACACAATCTGGGAACCGGCTGGCTAGGGAGCAGCTCTGCTGGGAAAGGACCTGACATCTTGCTGGACGCCACTTTAGAACGCATGTCAGCAGCACGCTCCAGCAACAATGAAGGTAACAGCACAGTGGGATGAAAGGGCAGGAGCACCACTGCTGGAATGAAAAAGGTGACACTAGATCACGTCTAGAAAACTGTGTCCAGGTGTCCAGTCTGGGGCCTTTTCACACAAGACAGACATCGGTAAACTAGAGCAAATTCAGCAGAAGGCCACAAAGGTGGTTAGGGGCTGGAACTCTTGCCCTGCAAGGAGGAGGCAGAACTGAGCATGTTCAGCTGGAGAAAAAGGAGGCTTCAGAGGGACCTAACAGCAGCCCCTCATCAGATATAAGGAGATGACAGAGACAGGCTCCTCACAGCCATGCATGGGTGGAGGACATTCTGCAGAGGTCAGAAATTGAGGGAGGTTCTGATGACAGAGCATGGATTCACACGTATGTGCTTTTCCCACCAAGGTCAGTTAGGCAGTGGGAGGTTGCCCAAAGAGTTTGTGAAATTTCTGTCCTTGGAGACCTGATCTATCAAAGTTTAGAGAAAGCCAGTTTGAAATTCAGCATTGAATTTGCTTTGAGCAGAAGTATGGACTGTAGATAACCTAAGGCCCCTTCCAACTTGAGCTATTCTGTAATAAACCCAAAAAACAAACTTGAAAGCAAAATAAAAAAAAGAAATCACAGTGATGAAAAGGCTCAGGACTCAATAACACTGTTGTTTTGGCATCTGCCATAAAAAGCCTTTAAAATAACAAAGACTCCTAACAATTTAGAAGCTTTGAAAGCTGGGTATCTTGTATAAAAAATATTTAATCATAAAATGTACTTCAGTCAATATAATTAAATAAAATTGAGATCATGTTGATAATGCAGCTCTAGACAACAGACAAATTCTACCCGAGGGATAAGTGCATTCTAAGGGTAAATAAATTACTTGCTATATTGATTAATAAAATCAACTTTAATTGTTCAGTGAATTTAAATGTGAAATCCATCCCCACCGAAAATAGCTTAAAGGAGATGCAAAGTCAGGGAAGATTATTTAATCATTATATCAAAAGTGACACATTAGTGACAAAGGAAGACCATCCTCTTCTGAAAACAGGAAAGGTTCCATCCACAGGACACTGCTCTCTCTCACAACATCCTGAAAAGCTTCTATCTCAGCAGCATTATCAAGTACCGATAGTTATGAGGAGTTAGGTGTGCAGGTGGTACGATGGGCTAAATACCTGACCAAGTTTTTACATAATGTTCAAAAGAGATTAAGTACTTCAGACAGAGAAATAGTGATGCAATAACACGGCAGTCTCTAAAATACTAAGTGGAATGGCGGAAATACCTAGGACAAATTATGATCCAACATAACATTTCAAAGTCCTATTTGCAATCACTCTCTATTTTGGCAGAACTATCATTTAAATAATGTACTATATGACTCTATTTCTTCCTCCTTTCCAATCATCTAAAGCAGGAAGAAGTGATTACTGAAAGCACTTGGTTTGATAGTTGGCTATGTTTGGTACTAAGTTTTAGAAGTTAAATACAGATTTACTTATTCTGAGATTATAAGGTAACTTTATCTAAGCCTTGAGAAAAGGTCACTGAACAAAGTTAGTTCGTATTTCCAGCAAAGGCCTTCTTGATACCAACCTTTAAGGGCAGATTTAATTTCTACATTGTTATTACAAGCTACTGGCCAAGGATCTTGCAAATAAACTACAAGCACACAAATAAAGCAATCTCTCAAGAACAAACAGAATTGTGGGGCAGGGGGTAAGCCAACAATACTATAAGCATTATCGATCTGATACTCCAGGCTAGAAATCAAATACAGCCCTGCGTAGCTTTGTCTCCTGATGTCTGAGCAGTGGTTGCTGGTGATACATAGAAATATGTTCTTATTACACTGGAATAAAGTTTTTGTACTTTATTAAAACAATTCGTCTAACTTCACTCAATAGCATAGCTCCCAACATTGCCTAGCGCGGCCGAGAGGCACAGTGCACTCTTGAGGAAGAAAACAAGCCAAAAATGAATTAAAAAACCCACCAAAAACCCAAACCAACCCAAAAAATGTAGGTGCCCAATTTGCATGAAATTAGTCATTTTGTTTGTTAAGTACTTTCATTTTCTTTTTTTGTTTTCTTTTTTTTTTCAGTACTGAAATGGAAGTAACCTGTCTCTGTCTTATTGAACACCATGTCTGTAAATCACCTGAGGAATGTTTTGGATATGATATTCAAAGGTAGGGGAAGTGGACGGCACAATTCTCCTACTTTATTTCAAGTATCAAAAGTGCAGTTTTCCACTCAATCAAAAAACACTGTTCCTCAAACTCCATTTTTTTTGGTATTGGGTATACACCTAGTAGCCAGTATCTCACTTAGGATCAAGAAAATCATAACACTGATCAACTACTTTAAACAATTTTACCTACAGTTTCAATTTTCCAACTAAACAATTACTTTCTTTTGTCCAGGGTTTGTGGTTTTGGGGAGCCAATCACATTTTTCAGGCCTTGAGCAATGCATTCTCAAGTGCTGTTTAATTTCAAGAGAAGCAAAATCTTGAAAGAGAAGACTAAAATAACCCTCAAGACTTATTGATAGATGGAAGAGCAAATTAAAAATATTCAAAACAGAGTTCTCTTTGTAATGTTTCATTTGTTATTTAATTTGTTATTTCACACTAAAAAACAATAGAGGAAGTCGTATCTTCAACAGTGCTCCAGCAAGAACTGGAGCTCCACTATCTGAAGTTCAGTATAAACTTATTAAATTCAGGAAAAAGCCTCTAGATATAGCAATACTTTTTAGTGATGTAAGCTTCTTTCTGTGTTCTATCACAGTATGCCAACTATACTGCCATAAAAATTATCAGCACTGGTGGCAGCTGAGTTTGCTGATCAAACTGGGATAAGCCGTACTGTCAGCAGCACAATTTATGCTCCTACAGTTACAGTAAGGCTTTCCAGAGTACATCAGCATAAAGAAAACTCTCCGTGTCAGTTTACAGTCTTGGGACTTGAAAGGCGTTCAGCATTAAAAGCCCCTGAGTCTGAATACAACACCCATAATTATCAATGAAGTTAGCTGCATAATGAAATGACAACATAAAAACAAAGGTTATGTCATTAACCTTCTGTTTATTGGATTTCATATCTAAGTAAATCTTCAGTCCAGTTTATAGTGTACTGCATATATAAAAGAAAGATCCTTATGGACTGTTCATTCATGCTGCTCAACTCACAGAGATAAAATACAACTACAATGGAACCAGAACAATTGCAGTGTAACTAATGAAACTACACTCCAGTTACAGTCTTTGAATATTTGGTAAGATAAACACATATATGGATTAAGTTTGCATACCAAGTAAAAAAAAAAGACATCAGTAAAGCTCAACACACATGCCACAACTGTTGTTTCATCTGCCTTTTGAAGTACATTATGCGAGTCCCAACCAAAAAACAAACATAAAACCTCAACCTACTAAAAAGGTATTAAATCCACTCCATTAGTCCCGCACACCCTCTTGGGATTTCTAACAAAACTTTTACTGTTACAGACTACTTTCTTCAGTAGTCATTTGTCTAAATGCCATTGCCCTTCACTTCCTATAACATCGATGAGCTATGACATGGTGTGAGCAAAAGAAACCAAGAGCTGAAGACAGTAGCGAGCTTTCAACTTAACACAAAAATGAGTTCCTGAAGAGACAGACGGCAGAAAGCTTTAGGAGAGTAACAGAGATTGAGGTCACAGAAGTTGAAAATCCCTAAGGTGCCTCCAGAAAGAATAGGTAGAAACAGCCTGGTGAAGAAGCGGGACTTACAGACATCTTTGAATATATTCCATGTCATTCATGCGACAGAAGAGCCCAGCTTAAACTTTTCACCTGTTGCTGTCACAGTTAAAGATCTAAGCTATAGCAAGCACCACCCTGCCCCTTCTGCTCCCTGAGTTTTTTCTGTCCTCCCAAGGCCTCGCTGCATGCTATTGTCCCCTCACTGCAGGCTCCAAGGACATCGCTAGGCTTTCTTTCTCTGCCCCAATGCGCAAACTCTCAAACGTTCTTTTCCTGATTCTCTCACCCAGTTATTTTTGAAGGGACTTGAACCAACACAACCGTAAACAGAAAAAAAAAAAAAGCCCAAAAGCCTACATGTACTATTTCCTTTCTCTTTCTAACAGGCTTGCTTCAGGAGCAGCACTTCAGGTAAGGCACTTGTCTCATAAGATGTGAGAAATGGGACAACTTTTGAATTGTCACTAATTATTTATGCATGTCATGATCTAGGTATAGGTAAAACAAAAGTGAGAATGTTGTAGTGTGCTAACCAGAAAAAAAATCCTTATGATAATGTCTTTCCTAGAAAACTATGCATGTATGGGTAATAATTCTCCTTTGGAGATATGAATCAACCATCAACAGCAACAGAGCCTGCATTCTTCAGGAATTTCAATGATGCTACAGTAGAACACAAAGTTAGTGTGACTACAGTTATGAATTTAAAATCCATTTTGCATTTTCTCAGAAAAAGTGGAAGGGAGAGAGAAGTGGTATAATAAGAAACACACATACCTCACCCGTGTTTTATGTGTAGATGCAAACACGAGTTCACTTCTAGGTAGCAGGTTACATTACACAGCAATTTCAAGAGAAATCAGAAAGAAAACTTTGCTTGAAATTATTCTGTTTAAAATATTAGTAACAGCTTTAGGATAGCAAAAAAGGGGTTTTTTAAATCAGAAAAGCAAATTAGACCAGACTCTGCAACAATATCCACAGTAAAGCACAATCATTTAAGAGATACAGGAACCAAATTAGTGCTGTACATGTTACTTTTAATATTACTTCCAGTGCTGCTCTTACTGAAATACTTCCTAATAATATTAATTTGGAATTAGTGAAAGAAATAGTCAAATTGCCAGATAGACTTTTCACTTATCATTCCAGAAATATAACACAGAAAATCCCCTTGTAGGTCATGTTACGTCTCTTTGCTTTCTTTAATGACATTTTATCATTTTAGTTTCTTCACAATTCCCTAGGTCAGATAATTCCCAGAGAGACATGCTAGGATTTTCCCATCTCACTGAAGCCTCCCCCTGCATCAGTGACAGAGGAAGATGACGGATGTGCAGGAAAGAGGAAGAAGAAAAAAATTCTTGTGCCTCTGCTTTGAAAACTTGTGCCAGAGGACACTAGAAATTCCCCAAAAGTTTTTTCCTTAGCTGCAGCTCGTGGTATATACATGCATGTCCAAGAACGTTGACCATGAAGCCCCACTCTGTTGACGCTGCAGCTACATCAAACTTTTGTTTACCTCATTCACTTCTCTTGGTGTCTGCCAGACCAAGAGCTTCTGTCGGTTCCCACCATTTACATCACCAGCTGCCTCATTGGGGCTGAAGCGCCCGTGACGATGCCCATCGCACTTCCAAAATTCCCGTTAAAAAACAACTCAAAATTAGGTAAACAGGTGATGTGTCCAGTGTCAAAGAATGGAGTTATGTCAGCTGGAAGCATGTTTTAACAGTCATGATCCAACAAGAGGAACACGCCCTATTGTCAGCCTGTGCTAGTTACAGCTCTCTATTACTGCATGCTAGAGCTATTTGTATTCTCTGCTCTTTATTGCTATCTGCCCCTCTCTTCCAATAACTATGCAAAACTACAGTTCTTAATAGCGGTATTATTTTGCTGTCTTGTACTAATCTAAGCTCACCTACTGTATGACCACTCTCCTACTCAGACTCAGTGGGATTTTTGTCACAAGTCTCTAATAATGATGTTTTACTGCCTTTCTTTCCTTCCCTGGCATTCTGCCGCAGGGCTGTCACCAACAAAATATGGCATCTCAGGAAAACTTAAAAAATTAGAAAAAAGGATGAAGTTGAAGAGATAAAAAAAGAAATATTTTCCAGGAACAAAACTCTCAAGTTTTAAAGGTGCAGGGAAAAATAAATTGTTCATAAAACATTCATGGCACTTCTGTACAGTACGAATTTACAGCAAGTGCCCTCCAGCAGTTTTAGGAAACTCAATCATTCTCATGTCTTGTGTTCACTAACTGCAGGTGGAACGAGCGGAAGAGGATGAAACAGAACAGATACTGTGTCGCTGCAAGAAGTTAAGGCCACTCAGGGTTAGTATTTTTAATACTACAAATTGAGAATTTGTTGAGGATTCTACTCTAACACAACAGATGCTGGAAGACGAAAGTTAGACTGAAAATCTCAAGGCATTTTGTACTTCATTCTCTCTCCAAGAAAACATCCAGGAAATCACAGCCAACAGGAGACTTTCACAGGAATATAAGAGTCATAGTATTATTTTTCTCCCCTTCAATCTCTGTTTATCGGAAAATTTCAGGCAAACATCCTTCTAAGTATATTTGTATTAATATAAAAGTACAAAGCATTAGGTCTTCCAATACATTTTGGTGGCACACAGCTTCAGTACCCCAAACAGCTAAACATACTACATGCCTTATGGTCTTTTCAAAACAACAAACTTCAGTTCTCAGAAACTGAAAAACGTAACATCGTACAACTACTAATACAAGAGAATATGAGAAAGGTTGCCATCTTCGTATCATTTTCAAGTCCTTGTCAGATAGCCAGACTGGAATCTGGAGCATGGCTGGTTTTGTACATGTTTCTTTTCTGTAGATTGCCTGGCACATTAAGACTAGAGCGTCCCTATGGCACGTAGGATCATCTACCCAAATAGGATCAGACACTATTGCTATGCTTAAGGACTAAACTAACAACTTCTTCCGTGCAAAGTCTCCTGTTAGCTAGTAACAACTGCTACCTACTCATACTTAAAATAAGCATTAACTTCGAACACCAAAGCTGTGCCCCGTTTGCTCAACCTGGCATTAGTCTGCACTGCCAACAAAAGCCGTGGCCCGCTTCTCCTTTAGAATCCTTTTTCCTCATCCCTTCCCTTGAGCCAGCAAGCAGTGTTCATACATCCATAGGGCAAACTACATTTGGGGAAGTGACTTAAATGAAAGCTAGCCTTCTTTCCAGGTTAATTCTCAGCTGAGTCAGTTTCCTGATCCAGATCACTTGATAGCTGTATGATTGCTACCGTCACGAGGGACGGAGGCAGAAATCAGCAGCTTCAGAGTAGGGAGGGAGTTCAAGTCTCAGCAGCACTAACCATGTCTGCCAGATTAAACTGGTTGTGCAACAAAAGGGTAAAAGAATTAGACATAGGAATGTTCAAGCAGACAACCGGAGCTGTCAAAGTTAATGACAATTTCTTCATTAACTAAGGCAGCATTTTATGTGGACTTTTCCAACATGGTGAAATCTACATGAGAAATGTATCTTTCCTTAAGTTTTAGAAATACCATTATTAAGGCATGACAAGTACTTTTAATTAATCTCTGAATTGAAAGGCTGGAGATGGTACTTAAGAAGATGTCTGATACTGTTAGAGATACATCTGTTTTATCTCTTTTAAAGCAGTTGTTGGAGAACTCACTGATTTACCATGTTCTCCCCCATTACTTCTGTCCTTGCAAAAGACTGCTGTATTTGAAGAAAATGGTATTAAGACAGATAAAAGGAGAAGCCACCCAGATAGTTCAACTACGAAGATGAAACAATCCTGGTTATTAAAGTGATATCGGTGAAATTTTCATGAGGCTAATAAAAAACTTCTTTACTGTCCTGCACCGTTTAATGTACCAAAGCAAATAAAAAATGGATGATCAATTTTCTCTGATGAAAAAGTAAATATATAGGACATGTAAATTGCTAGCTTCAAAAATCCACAGCACCATAAAATACATAATTAAAGTCCAATACCCGAAAAATGTAACACATCAAAAGATGCTGCCCACTTATTAGCTATCAAGTCTCATATTTGTGAATGACAATTTCCAGGTTTGTTCAATACAGTACCTTCTTTTTAGAAAATAACACAGAAGCAAGTAATATCCATCTATCTGTATCAGCCCAAGAGGGCCAAACAATTTAAGTGTAAATCCAAACATAGCTCAAAGGAAAGACTAAATGCCCCTGTTCATTTTTATAAGGAAAAAACATACTGGTAAAGTGTTTAATTTTGAGAAAAAAAAAGGTATAAAAGCTTGACCAAAACACTTTGGAAGCATAACAAAGTTATGATCATAGCTTTAAGAAAAAATGCAGAGAAATGTAAGCCTGCTTGGAAATCAGAGCTGATCTGTTGAATATTTGTATGTGTAGGGTGTAGTCAATATACTTTAGAAGAGATCAAAATACAAATGGCTTGCAGATTGGAGTGGGGAAGTTTTGACTAGGTCTTCTGTACAGACAAACACAGACACACACTCTCCAAAACACCTCAGTTCCTTAACTCTCCGTTTCACAGTATTTCTGAATTTACTGACAAATGCAGACCATTTCACAGGATCTTAAAAAAAAAGCAAGAGCCTTAATACTGTCTGTTAGAGAAATAGGAAGCATCAAGTGCTAAAGTTACTAAAAGTCAAAGAGAGGAAGGCTGCAGAGGCTGATTTCTCGCAAGGAGCCTTGGCATTTTTGCCGTTCTCCTCGCTGCAGGTACACGTGTCAGTAGAGAAGCAGATCTCTAATACAAAAACACAGCAGTCAGTTCCAGACAGCCATAGGTTGGCAGTGAAAAACCAGATGAATTATGCTGGACAAGCCAAATACAAAATGTTAAAGACAGCTCTCAGTATTTGAATGGCCTGGAAATATGACATGTATAAATGTATTCCCGCCAATCAGCTCTGCATCTTCATTACGGTAATGCGTCTCCGTGTTACTTGAGCTACCAGACTGATTTATTTACAAACTCACAGAGCCAAAAACTCATCCTCTATCTTTAGTGGTACATCACATATCGAGCAATATTAAAAATAATTAACTGCATATGATGCTCCAAGCAGCAAGAAAATATGGCACTGAGAATTAAGAACTCTATCTTCCACAAACGTGCCAAGTGTTATGCTTGTTTTCATTAGTATTTTTTTATATATATTTTAGGAGGAAAAAGATAAACAAATATAAAAATATATGAAAAATAAAGATCAACTGCAAAAATTAATCCAATATAACTCACATTAAGTATGATAAAGATCAGTACTCAGGTAACAGAGGCCAAGAGATACCACGCGTTGACTGTTCCAGTCTATAATCAGCATGGATGTAGGATGGCGGTAGTTGTTTTCGGAGAAATTTATCAACAGGACTTCTGAGTGCTGGTCACGTCTAAACTCCCTTTTTGGAGTTGGTCATTTTATTAAGAAATTGCTAAGAGTAGATTTTGCAGTGTGATTTCACTGAATGATGTTAAATAACATAATCCAAACAATTACTTAAAAGATGACAGATATTCCTGCCTAGAAATAAAGATTTTAATTTAGATTATGAAAATGCTGAAAATTTCAGTGAGATAGGATGCTTATCAGATGCTTTTGCATACATTAAACATTCTTAGACAGAGTTCTTCCTGTGGGAAAGGTGATAACCCCTATGTAAAGAGTGGTAATTCAGTCATTTATATAATTTTTTAATTCTATCTTGAAAGAAAAATTACATCTTAACAAAATGAACCCAGGAGTGTCAGACACCCAAAACAAGTCCTAACACACTGCAAACCAAAATAATCAACCTGATTTGGAGCAGAATACTAACAGGGCTGTTTTGGGGAAACACGGCCAGAACATTGATCCTTTGTGAGTGAGAATTTTTAGAGTGAGGAAAGATGAGATTATACATATATTTTTATACACTGAAATTTAAACAGAAGTGCTGGAAATATCTGAGACATCCTTCAAGTGTGGGAACACACCAAAACACCTTGTGCCCCTTTTAACCTACGCTAAAGACTGCAAGGGGTCTCTCTCCCAAATCCCCCAGGAAGTTGTGCAGGAGTTCATGAGTGAAATCAACTGATTTGAATTCCCCTGTAAATAGCAATAAGAACAACACAAGTATTAAGAAGTTTCGTAGATTTTGATCAGTGAATTTAGGAGCCTAAATAGAAGATGGACTCTTCTAACATAATTTGGATGAATTAGAGTAAATTATGGGGCCTAAGAAGTCAGCGCATGTGCCCCTATTAACTGAAGTCGGAGTGAAACACAGAAAGGGTTTTCTTTAAGAGGAAGTTCAGCTTCATAACTAAACTTGTTCTATGTGGGAACACAGAACAAGCGACACTGTAGATTCTACCTGCGTGATAACATTCAAGAAAATTCTCCCAATCAAAGCTAGTAACATGAACAGAAATAATTCGTCCTTCATCAAAACATATGCTAGCAGCTCTTTATTTCTTTATTCTACTCATTATTATTGATTTAATGTTAAATATTGATTTATCATGACGTATTCATGAAATTTCAGGCATTACGTGATTTGTATCATTCTAACATACATACCTAGCTTATTTCATTTATTGAACAATCCAAATATTTGCAAATCATCTTGCTTGAGATTTCAGAATAAGCCCTCTACATTTTAACTACATTACAGTGTAATTAATATAACATAGGCATATCTATGAATTCTAACAATTAAAAGGTTTTCCTCCAAGGTTTGCCAGTTTTATATTTGCTTTTTCCCCAGTACTACATAGGAAATGCTGTTTTCATTGCTGGTTTTTTGGTTGTTGTGTGGGAGGTGTTCTGTTTTGATTCAACCATTTCAGATTTCAATCCAACCATTTCAGATTTCAATCCAAACCACATGGTTCTCTTCAATAAATACATTTTTCAGAGCACATAAAATCCTTTTTTTTTACTTTGAAGATTTAAGAACACTGGGGAGTTCTACATGCAAATTTCCCCATTCCAAACTCTAATTGATGTGCCCTGCACATCAATCTTAAGAGATAATTATTTTCCCTATGGAGGATTTTTAAATGATAGGGCATAATCTGATTTTCTGGAAAACACAGGAACCTTATTCTGTTATTTCTTACTTAGGTAAAATGCCAGTTGCTTTTGCAGGGTATGGTCCTTATCTATGAAAGCACCAAATCCTGCACAATGAATACACCATTAATAGCAATATAATCTTATCATGTGCACACCACATTCTCTGTTTAGACATATCTATAATCATAAACTAATTCATCCCTGGTTTATCTCAAGGTTAAAAAGGGAGGGAGAAAAAAACAAACAAGAAACTTCCATTTTCCTATAGGAAATTAAAACCCTAGCAACTTAACTGGCTGCAGAAAAAAATCAATATTTTTGTCAAAATTAGATTTTAGGAGTTTCTGGTATCAGATGCAATGTTGTAAGTGTAGATTTTCAATTAAAAAGCTACATCTGGATGCATAATAATGTATTATAACGGTATACTTGTATCCCTGGAGAAACAAAGAAGCTGCAAGAAGCTGTTCATGAATTCTCCTAACAAACCACCAATCTTCTTATAAAACCAGTAACACATTATATCAAATAGAGTTGAATGTGAAACACAGAACTGTAAAAGTTATAAAAATAGACATTGAAATGGAATTATTCGAGAGAAAATACTGATCTGTGATATTTTGGAATATTACATGTCCATGACAGAGGTTTCTTTTCCCCCCAAGTCTTGCATTTACTCAACAGGCATAAAATGGACTTCTCAAGCTTGTAATTAAACATATTATTAATATTTGCTCTTCTCCTTCTATTTCAACTACATTTAGCATTCAAACACGCAAAAGGGCAAGAATATTTAGGCCACTGTGCAAACTATAGTGTTCTTCACAGAACTAATGGTCTTGAAATTTTGCAGCCTCAAGGCTGAAACACTCAGAGCAGATTCACACAAATCAGTAAAATCCTCGCTTCGAACAGATGTAATTGCAGAATTTTTTTATATCTCCATAACTCTGAGCTGACAGAGTGAATATTCTTCTCAAAAGTTTAACTAACTAAAATTTAACTGTAGTTGTTCTGGTTTTTGTTCTTTTTCTTAAGAAAAAATTCAAGCTTTTAAATTTGTCACAATCAGAAGAATTCATAATTTAACATTAAAAACCACAAAATCCACTATGAAAAATACACAAATTAACTAATCTGTCCTTATAATTTGGCCTCTATTTATTACACTAACCTGTGTGAATGGAATGTGAACTTAGACTGAAGAAGCATGACTAAACAGCTGTACGGTTGGAGAAAAATACAGCTTATGTTCAGTGCACTGTTATGGGAATGAATTGAAAAAGTCATACCTGTGGGCACAACGTCTCTATGTGATTAGTTGCCATTTGGACAATTTTCATTCCATCTTCATTTGTTGACAATGAACAAGCAAGATTTGCAACCTTAAACAAACAGACAAAGAGTTTTGTAAGTAAGTATTCGTCCATAGATGTTCAAACTTGCCAAAAAACATCCCCGCTAGAAAGCTTTCATTAGTTGTGGAAATTAATTTGTCAAAGAACATAGGTTCAGTACATTATCGCTGTGGGGTGGTGTTAGGTAACATCAGGAATTTTCAAAGATGCTAAGGCTTCAGCTATATTGCTTTCTATCATGGCTGTTCCTTTTTCAAAGACCTTCAAACAATGTCCAGCTTTTTAATTTTTCAAAAAACAATTTTTAAGACCTTAAAGATCAAATAACCTTTGCCTTAATTTGTTGCAATGCAATACAGAACATTTTATGGCTTGAGCTATCCTTAGATCATTATTTTAATTGGCGGTACTATTTTCTACAGAAATGGTCCTATCAGTGCAACTTACACTGAAAATGTATAAAGAAACTTGAAACCTGTGAAAGAACAAGTCTATCTTCTGTTTTATTTTACTATACATCATGGACATTCAGCTTCCTTTAAAGGAAAAAAGTTCTTCCATGATGCTCCCCAATTCAACGACTTTGAAGAGATGAAGGAGAAAGAGCACTTGCAACTCAACATCAACAATCCTTAGCAGACACACTTGGCAAAGGATCAGGAAGGGATGGGATACTGGGATCCAGTAGTTATTTCATCCTACTAAAGTCATATAAGTCCTTACATAAATTCCTACACACTTGTTAGTCTTCATAGCCTTCACTGAAGTAGCAGCTGATTATATATATCCGTGCAACGTAAATGTAGGCGGAGAACTGCCTAAAAGTAGACCTCAGTAGTGGTGCAAATATCAACACAGACTTAAACATAGGTATGCACAGTTAATTAGTAATTATTCAAAACTCATGGAACAAGTTCTACAGTCAAGTTGCGGCAATGTAGCAGCAAATTTTCATTTATCATAATTTTTGGATAATATTTCTAAAGGAAGAAAAATAGTTCAATGATGATCTATTACCAAAAGCTTTTATAATTTTTTTCTTAATTGATGTTAATAATTACAAAGAAATAGTGCATAGCCAAATTGATTCCCTTTCCTATTAAATATTCAGAAGAGACTAAGCAAGACACTTTCTGAAGAGAATGAAGGCTATAATGAACTGCCTTGCATGTACATGTCTTTTCAATGTAATACTTGAGAAAAATTTTCTTTGGTCCTGTGCTTCCCTACCTGACTCTTCAGCTGTAAATTACCTACAGATGTTTTGGTATCATCATAATACAACTAAAAGACACCATTGCCTCCCTTGCAAAAACTAATCACTTATTTTTCTTTGGACTGGAGGTCAGGGGGTTTCAATTTTTGTTATAACAACTAATTCACATTGGTTTGAATATTTTAATTTTTTGTCACAGTCACTGAGGTTCTTGTGTGTCCCAAACGTAACTCTGCATTCATTCACACTGCATTAACATATGGAAAAAGAAGCACTCTACAACGCTCAGTGCAAATATTATTGATCTGTTTCTTAAAGAGCTCCTCAATGCCTAAAGCAGTAACATTTCAAAGGCTTAAAAAAAAAAAAGGCAATAGAAGCCATTCTGCCAGGACAAAACCAACACTCTCAGTACTTTTTTTCTCTTTGTCATAAAGTTTCTCAGGTTTTCTGATTGCATTTCACTTTTCCCAGAAAAAAATACTTTTAATTTCTTGGCATCCACTGCAAACACGTGATACATAGCTCCTGCTAATCAGTAAGAAGAGTTTTAAGACTGACTTCTCTGCTGTAAGCAATAAGCGTTTTGCCCTGTCTCGATATGCAAGGTAGACACAGAGATCCCTTAAAACCATTTTTTATTCTGTTTCTCCGTTGCACTGGCTGAAAGATATTAGTATAAATCCAGTCCTTGAAATAAATCTTGTCATAGAAACATAGAATAATAATTAAGGTTGGAAGATGTTTCCAGACCTTATGTACTCCAAACCCCTGCTCAAAATCTGAGAATGAACTCTAAACTAATCTGTGCCAAAAAGGTCTGCACAGCAGACCAGCAGCTGGGGACAAAAGCAAATGATGTGAGTTCACATTGAAGATTAAAAGGGTAAAAATCATAGTGGTTCTCTTATAAACATACTCAGGTTGGGAAGGATCTCTTAATCCACAAGTATTGTCTTCTATTTGAAGTCAACAGCCATGGAGATTTATATATATATATGTGTATATAATGAGGAAAAAAATATTTCTGATGTTATGCTTTCCTTCCTGATTCTGCATTTCTAAGTATTCCTTGGTGATGGCCCAATTAATAATAGTATTCTCAAAGCACAAGCAGCAAACTTATGATATAAGCATTAGGAATTTTTGTTAAGCCACTTTACAATGACAAACAGAGGTCTGCATTATTTACACATATTTAAAAAACCAATAAAGTTAAAGAAAGTAGTATTTGCCTACCTCAGAATAAATCCTAATGGATTTCTAGATTATAAAGGCATCAAAGACTCTATTATTTGATGCCCACCACTTGTACAAAAAACATATGCCAAAGTGTATATCTTTTATATTCCTGAAGCCACTAAACAAGCTTCTTACAGGCACTTTAGCTTGTGTTTTCATTTTTACTATTGACTGAAGGTTTGCCTTTCTTGGGAGGAGGTAGTTACTCTTTAAAATTTGGTGAGCCATCAACTTTTCAGGGTAAAGATTGTTGAAGAATAAGTCCTGTGTATAAAAGATGCAATCAGTTTTTAAAAGATATCAACGAATCATATCCTTCTCACTGACTCACAGGTTACATGAGCATGAATGCATATCCAGAAGAGAGCACAACTGGAAAAGCTTTTATCTGAAAATGTTTGCATGAAGTTTTTCAGTTCCTGTTCTTTAACAATTGAAAGGAAAAGGAAGAAGCATTTAAGGGCTGTTTGAGATACATTATACATGAACAAGTTCTTCAAGATGAAAGGCTTTTTATCTTGACTGTGCTCATGCAAGTGCATTCACACTGAGTATCTTAATGTTCTCTTTCCAAGTGGGAGATACATGCTTTAAGAAGATGCTTCTTTCAACCTCAGATTTCCAAATAATTTCCAATCAAGATTACAAGGTAAAACAAAAATACATACAAGCAAAACGTCTTGGAGATCCACTAATTATTTCCAGTGGATGTCCCATAATATGTGACAAGAAAGATTCTTCAGAAATGTGTGATAATTTGCAACAGCCAACGCGCTAAAGCCATATATTGCTAGAAGTAATAAAGATAGTGTAATATCCTTCCTGTAGACAAAAGAAAAGCATTCGCAATCCATTAAGAGTCTTAGGACAAGTGGAGGTTCATATACAAAGTGAGACTGCCTCTTCACTGTGAGGGGACCAAGAGGTTTTACCGTGTTGATTCTGCTGAAGAGGAAATCACGATCCCATTGGTAAAAGTCCTTCGGAGAGACAATGCAATTGTGACTCAACAATGCCTGACAGTGGATTAAGAATGAAGCATGGTTCAGAATTAACTCCAAGGTGAGAACATACACCCAAATCCAAATGCAAAAGTGAGATTTTTAAGTAGCCAAAGAGTAAATAAATCACTGCACTGCCTCATCACCTGTTTCAGTCTGAGAATAACTTTACTATTCAGTTGTCCACTTTGCAAACTAAGGATTAAATGCACCCCCAAGGATTTTTTCAGTCACATTCACTTCATTAAATCCCAAAAAAGAGTATTTTCTCGGGGATAGTCTGCCAACTAAATAAATTCCTTTATATAAGCTGTAGTAAATGAAGCAATGTGTTCTTTAGATGCGCTCCCCCTTGCTCCACCAATAAGAATTCAGTTTCTTCTCATTATCTTATCCAGAATCCTAAATTTCTTATACTGTAAATCACTAAGGATGACTAAGTTGTTAATTCCAAGAAACTTGTGTTTCCTCTTCTTGGTGAAGACTTCCTGTTCTTCACAGGAAATACCTCCTATCAAAAAAATCTTTCCATTGAGTAAAGACTTTCCAAAGCTCTGCTTACCCTAAAGTTAACAAAGTCCTTCACCACACTGCAGAGTAAGTCCAGAGCTTGTTCTTTGAAAACTTTTTAGCACAGTGTGAAGAACTCTCTGGCAACCGAATCCCTCCTCATGATAACCCTATAGATATTCTTAAGACCATGCTGGGTGCGTGTATAGCCTTGAATAACTAATGCTCTGTTGCTATTTAAGTATTTGGAATACAATTTTATCAAAACCAAGAAAAAACAATGATATGTCTAAAATAAAATCTGATGTGTTTTAAATTTCAAGACAATTTTACTTGTGTGTCACAAGATTTCAAATACAGTCTTTACTAAAAAGTGTAAATATTGATCCTGTTATTTTGCCAATCTTGAATTTTTTTCTAAATGCACGTAATAAAAATCACAACAAAATCCTGTTGGTGTTCCACAAAACCAAGCAACAGCATTTCTTAGAAATACCTCTTGAAAACACTGACCAGACATACTGTCACTTTAATGTGCTTATGAATTTACCAAGTCACTGACATCATGACTGTAATGTATGGGGTTAAAATACCAAAACCAAGACAAGGACCTTGCTTTGCCAAAATCTTCACAAAAGACCTTCACATCCATCAAACTTTATCTTTTTAACCACCAAAGAGACAGACACCAAATACCAAGAAAAGAGTTGACATGAGACGACTACACAAATGGACACAAATACAGTAAAGCAATTTGTTGAGGTTCAGATTAATCCTGAGTAATGACAGTTCGGTTCATCGTAGGTGTTGAGAACAATTGAATACCAAACCGGAGAATAACATTTGACTTTCAGCATTATAGAAGTCAATATGACTTTTGATATAAATTCTAAATTCATTTTAACAGTTAGTCTGCTCTCTTCTAACTATAAATAGAAAAAAGTACTTACATATTCTCTGCTTCTAATTCTGTGGAATACTGATCTTCTACAAGTTTATTACATGTTCTTTTATAGCACTAGCTTTATTCATGAAGCCTTTAGAAGTCTTTTGAGGAAAATGATTGTTCATACAAAAAAAATACCATGGAATAAACTACGGTCAACAATAAATTATGACTCTATACTTTTTTAAGAAAAAGGCTACAGTGATGTATGTATGTCTTCCAGTTGTTGCTGCATTTTTATAGGCATTTATGATTATTATGTGCATTTTTATGAGCTTAATAAAACTACACAGACTAGAATATTTGTTTAGAGTGAAAGAATATATTCCTATGGACTGAAAACTTATCTCCAGTGAGCAATAAAGTAATATCATGATGTTGCTTGTTTTCCAACCCATTTTCTACTCTAAAATTCTTTTTTTTCAGATCAAGTCAAATAGTAAAAATGAGCTATTTATAAGCTGCTGCCAGAGTTTACATTATTTTTGCATTGTTTATAAAATGATTTGGGATACTTGAGGTCAAAAGTTAAAAGTTACACTATTACTTTAATTTTATTTGGTTTTACTTTTGTGGGAGTAAAGTTCAAAACTATACTCAAAAACACATTTACTATATATTATGTTGCTTTCCCTGTCTCTTTTAACTTTTTACCACTCTTCCTGAAAGATTCTTGAATCTGCTAATTTAACTGCTGTGGGTCTACTATGACTGCAAGTCTCCTCATTCATCTTTTGGTTCCTTTTGCACTTCGTCTCCGTCTCTTCCATTGCCTACAGAACTGAATTACATAGTACTCTATTAATGCCACAGTCACTACTGATTCAACAAAATTAGCTCTGCCTTGTACACCGGAGGCTTATCACTGCCCCTGTTCAACTGTAGCCAACTACCTTGTTAACATGAAGAAATTCCTCAGAGTATTATGTAACTTTAAGTGCTTCCCGTAATGTTATTTGTCAGGCATGCTAAAGATTTTATTTCTGTAATTAATTAATAAAGGTGATTTGAATATCAATGGACTAAATTGTTCCCTTCTTTTTTAACCAATGTAAATCTAGAGCAACCCACTGCAACCAAGTTCAGAGAAATGCTGTAGAATTTACCAAGTCACTGACTTGGCAAGGAATTTACCAGAAGAAGTCAGAGAAGTCTTATCACATACAAGTTCATTAAGGACATTGTTTTGATAAACTGAGCCTCGATCAAAATAAAAATGGAAAATAAATTAAGCAAACACAATATTCTGAGGCAAAGATCACACATGTGTAAGGGAGAATTCTGCACAGTAACATTTCAGAAATCATTTTCTTTTGAATAAAGGTGTCAGGATTGAAGCAGAGCCCCATCAAGCTTTTCTCACTGCTTTAGGCGTCACCATAAAGACAACTGAAGAAATAACTTAAGGATTCCCTCTCTAGAACTCAGTGTGGAGAGCCCTGGTTGCAATCAAAGAAAGGAGATTGTATTTGGATTACATTTGTGCTCTGGTAACGCAAGTTAGCTGAGTCCACTAAATAGAATCTGTCTACATGTGTAACGTGTCTCACAGAGTTTCCCAAAAAAGGTACCACCTACACCAGCACCAGACTTAATCTGCTGGAATAACCACAAGTGGCCTTTGATATCCAAAGAAAGGTCCTTCCATGGGCCCAAATGTAACAGCAGGTGAAAGATCTAAATGTAAACTATTTTATGAAACCTCACCATTAGCACCATTTTCTGAAATGCGACAGAGGGCTTCCCAGTAGTACCAAACGAGAACAGAAACGTAAAGAAAACTACCCGAAAAGAACAGCACAAGCAAAAAAATAACTACGATAGTTTTGCTCTCTTGTTCCTACATCTTTCTTCACGCATTAAAAAAAATAAAGTCAGTATAAAGACAAAACTTTATGATAGCAGTAAACAAAGGTGTTTATACAACAAATAATCAAAGGTGAACGTTACATCAAACTAGAAGAAAGCATGGTTTTCAAAAGGAGAAAGCGACAATCCAATTCTATAACCTGTAAGCAACAATCAAATTTCCGATTTTCCTTGTCTCAGCCTGACAACAAACATGGCAAAACCCACAACAGTCAACCATGGAGCAAGCGAAACAGGCAACCAGTCACGCACAGAATTAGCCAATTCTTCAAAATATCTGAGAAGATGAGTGATAAAAACTCACTGCCAGAACTTACAGTCCTTGAGGAACTGGGCACCACACACACTTTGCTTTTGAACAGATGTGAGTGAGGCTCACCTGTCTTACATGGGACTGTCTGACACTGTCAGGATTTGGTAAACATTTATCACCAGCAAAAGCCATTAAGGATTGGGGTGGATCAACTAATTCTCAAAACAAACACAGCATCTCAATTTCCAAATATCTTATATATTTGCCAGTTTTAAAATAAAATACCGTCTGTTCCCCTCACTAATCTTTTTGTATCTAATTTGTAACTAATTTTTTTTGTATCTTCTTAGTTGTATCCTCAGCTGTAAAATTTCCAAGTTTCTCTTTTCTTCTGCATGAACAACTTTTTTTGTTTTTCCTGCATGAGACCCCCTATTTTCTGCATCTAAACAATAAAAAGGCAAATGCAACACACATAATAAACAGTTGATGGAACACTCAAGATTTCAGGCCCTTTCCTCTGTAAAATAAAGGTAAGATCCAAATAAACGCATGCATACAACCCCATTTACTTTCCCGTTACTCATTATTCAAATATTCAATGAAACATTACCCTTGTTTTAAGGATTTTCTCTTGGACTAAACAGCAGATGGTTTTGTCATATAAATACCCAGTTGTTCTTCAGTGACTTTTGTTTCCCCTAGCTACAAAATTTTAGACTCTCCTATTATCAGAATCAAAATCTTCACCTCTTTGCCTCTGACCAGTTACCTGACATAGAAATTGATCCCAGGAGAGGCAGTGTATTTCCTCCAAGATGCATACATCCTCTATTATTTAAATCAGTGTGAGCTAAGAAGACATAGTGTGTTAACAAATGAAACCACACGGCTCTCACTTAGTACTTAATAACTATTAGTGAAGCAGGAGCAGAAACGGTCTTCTTTCCAGCAGTGTAATCACTTTGTTACAATGCCAGTAATTCTTTCATTTCAATGTGAATGTTTTCAATTCCTTGAGGAAGCAGGACACCTGACACAAAAAAACATTAAGTGATTGCCTTTCAATGAGAAACAAAAACCACAGTTCATGTAAGAGATATAAAAAGAGTTCAATATAGAAGCAGTACCCTGCAAATATTAAGTATTTATCCTTGTACAAAAACACCTGTGCTTTAAGCACATTGTTCTGATGCAAAACTTCAATTGGGAATACATACTAGAGACTTACATTTTTTATAAATAAAAGGTCAATCACACAAAGCATAAATTATTAATCCGACAACACATGAAACCCAGAATTCACCTCTAGAAACTTACAAAGAACCACCACTCAGAAATGTAATAAATATTGTAGCAAAAATATCAAAAAAATCCTTCACAATTTAATCATTCTTGCAATCAGCCCTTCACAGAATATTGCCTCTGAAGAACGTATAGTAATTAATTTTATATTTAACATTCATATTGACCACCTGATTCAACAACATAGAAAGCGTACAGCAGTACACATTTCTGGAATATGTATTTTTTGCACCAAGAAGCAGTTAATCTGTATTGTAGTTCTTCCCCAGCTATCATTAACTACTGACACAGAATTATAGATGTGTATGGTGCTCTAGCACTTAGAATCAGATCTAGGATGAGAATAATCGGAGAGTCAACAATAACACACCGAGGGTTAGCTACAGCTGAATAAAGTTTGACATCAGAATGTTAATGTACGCTACCTAGAAGCAAAAATGAACTCTTCAGCCACAAAAGAAGACTTTTTTTTCCATAGTTGAAAGGAAACAAAACAGGGAGATACAAGCATACACTGACTCCATAACAAAAATTCAATTCAATGTATTACCAGAAATGAAGCAGCTCACATCAGTCAGATGAACTTTAATGTTAATTTTCACAGATCCATCACTTACAGTGCCTACTTTTTTTCTGCAGGACACGGTACTTGTGTTACAAATTGCATTTGACAAATACTAAATCAGTGAAACTGTTTATCCTCTAACAATTATTACAGGATTCAAAATGTCCAATTTCTCTTTAAAAAATAATCTCTTCTTGAGACAACAAACAAAATTTCATGATGACAGGTTGTCCTGTTCACAGGGCTAAGAGCAAAAAGGCTACCTTAGATCCTTAATTCTGACATCAGTGCAGCAACTTTGTATTTCCCTGAAAACTACTGCACAGAAGTTCTACAATATCACCAATAACCAAAAAAACATAAACCTAAAACATACCAATGCATAGGACAAGATTCTAATTTCACTTTACTTGTGAAAATTCCAAATACTATGGCTGACTTTGGTGTCACTGGCAGTGACAGTACTGCAAAATAAATGCACAAAATCATTGAACCATGTATACCAGCATACATGGTTAGTAAACTGGGACAACATGGTATCAATAAAGACAGTATTTGCTAACTTATTATTAATGGTACAAATTGATTAGTACTATAATGGAAATCTAAATTAAAACATAGATAGAATTAATACATAGCAAAAACAGGACACAGAATAAACCTGCACATCTCATACTGCACAACAGATAGGATTAACCTGAAACTTGAGGCATTATTATTATCAATCCTGAGAAGCCTTCTCCTCAGATGAGGAAAAAAATGCTTAGTCATAGAAGTAATTTTCCTGATATCCATGCAGAAGTGTAGTTGGGGGTTCTCCCGCCCTCCAACAAAAAAAAAAAAGAGTGTCATCTGACTTTTTCAAGATTCAGGTTGTGACAACATCTGAATTCTAATGCTTGGAAAGTCTTCACAGAGCAAGTCCATCTCCCTTTTTGAAGGAGGATGAAATTTTTGGAAGAAAGCAGGTCAAAGCCTAAAGCACTTCATGTGATCCACAGCCACCAGCTCCTTCTACCTCACACAAATAAACGTACAAGAAGTGTTTAACGAATTCTTTTCAAACACTTTTTTTTCAGAAAGAAAAGAAGTCCCACTTCAGAACTTGTCAAGAGTTAAGTCTTTCAGTATTCTTGGAATCTTTCTCTCCAACCTTTGGGACAGGATGGCACCAATTCAATACTAAATGGTGTGCAACCCTCACAGCACATTTGCCCATAGAGGGAAAAAAACTCCTTATTTTCAGAAAAATATTTGGGTTTATATTTTACAATTAATTGGATGACTCATACTTCCCCAAGGCTTTCCAACAGTTAAAACGTTAACAAATGCTGTTTCCTAGAGTAAAAGTAAAGGAGAATAACTCAGAAAAAACCTCGTAGAGAAGATCACCTTAGTGATTACCAGAAAGCAAGGTGCAGTCTTTCATATAGCCTCGTGCAAGACGGGAAACAATCACAGAACACAGACGCGCATATTTGTATCCACCATGAACAAAAAATGATTAATTTCACAGTTACACTATGCTAAGTACTTTAACGTTTTCAGGGCTATTATAAAGAGCTTTCATCTATTCATGTTCTGCTCCCACTGAACAAGACTTGAAAAAATAACATGCAGAGGAGAAAGCCAACTTTACCACTCCAAACCGGACTGTGTATCCCCCACTTCCACTGGCGAGCAGTCACTCACACGAGTGCTCCCAAAAGCTCATTATAGCTTAAATGCAGTCCTTCACCTAAAAAAAAAAAAGCTAAACATTCTGACTTGAAGAACCAAAACTGAAAACCTGACAAACCAAAAAAAAAGAGTTTCTTCTTTAGAACATTAACTAACGTGAGGAGGAATTGGACTGAACCGAACCAGTCCCCTCTGAGCTGCTTTGGTGTGTTTGCCCACCCCTCTTGCTCAGCTATCAGTTGTTACAGCACGAGACTCTAAATCTTAGGATTGTGGGTTCGAGCCCTACCCTGGACACCAGCAAACTGTCACGGTTTGGCCCCAGCCTGACCTGATCAGCTGCTATCTGAATACGATTGTGGACTCATTCCCCACTCCAACAGGGAAAGGGGAAATGGAAATACTAAATGGGCCCTCCTCAATGACTACATCAGCGCTGGTGCTGCAGAGCAGGCACGGGGAAAAGTTCTGAACTGGGCTCAGTGCCAGATGGGAGCTGGATGCAGGGACTGGAGTCAGGAACGCGTGGATCCCACATCAGGGGTAAACAGAAATGAGGTCTGTATTTGACGCTGAGGCATTGAAGAAGAGAGCATGACCCTCACGATCCCTCAGTTTTATACCACGTACGATGTATATGGAATGGAATACTCCATTGGTCAGTTTGGGGCTGCCTGTCTTGTCTGCTTCTGTCTGCAGTTGTGATCATTCTTCACCTCTTTCACTTACAGCATTCCACCAGCTTGAGGGTGGCCTTCGTCTCCATAGGGATAGATACAAGCAATGGCTTTTCTGCACACCAGTGCCCCATGTTATCCCTTCTACAGACAGACAGTGTCTGAAAACATGCAGTTTACTTCCAGAAAATTAAGTTACTTAAAAAAGACTTAGCTTAAAAGTTAGAAAATTAATTCTGCTTTAGCTTAGGACAGAACAATGGACAGGCATGAAGTCAGGGTGTGCGCTAACCTTATTCAAAAACCTTAACGTACTGAAGCGAATCAAAACTTTAAATGGAAATTTAAGGTTGTGAACACGCTTAGGAAGCATGCAAATTATATTTGCAGTGACTATAAAGCAATCCATAATTCGCTCATAATGAAGTACATGCATGTATGTATACAAGATAACTAAGTTGTCTGTAAAGCAAAATAAACCTTATACTGCTAGTGGTAAAAATCTAATCTGTGCCACAGACATATAGTGTATTATTATGAATTGCACTATGTCATTTCTGAATTACAGTATATACTTGGGCATTCACTATAGGCTATATTTCAAATATCTTGTAAAAATATAATTAAAGCTCTCATTCATTTTTATCCTTCCTTTATCCCTTAAATGAATTTCTAAGTAATTTTTCTCATCTTTATTAGGATTTCTTCCCCTCTTTGCTAATGGTGTCACAAGCTGAGTTCCTGCAGCTCCTGTGAAAGTCATCTGCAGATGGTGAATTCCAATTGCAGTGAAGCTGGAGGTAGTCTCCTAGCTACTATAGTTTATAAATGTTGTACTAACATAAAATGTTTCTGTGTCAGCATAAGTCTTTATTTCATGTTATTTGAGTTTAAATGTTCATAAAACTATTTATAAGAAATCCTTGACTCATTTCTGCAATGTGATCTCTGGTCCAGGAAAGGTAAAACTGATCAAAAAGGAAAACATTTAAAACCATTTATAAGCCTTGAACCAAAATTTACTTATAAAATTATCCAGATTTCCAAACTGCAGATTGCAATGCAGTCTGAGGTATCACTGCCCCGTCATCCCTATGCCTCGAGTCCTCTCAGTCTGCAAAATAACAACTCACAACAAAACCTCGTGTTTTAGACTAGAAAAATGGTTTACAAAAGAGGTTAAATTAATGCAAACCTATTCGCTATGCATATATGCACACACACACATCATACATATAGATGGTTTTCTCTGTTCTCAAGGACTTGAGATCCCATCAGCCAATTTGGCCCAACAGGGGTCGGGTGATTTGAGAGAAGGACAACAGCCTCTAATAGATGCACTTCCGATAATTTGCATAGAGGGCCACATAGGATAAAAAGTATTCAGCACCTCCAGCGACAGGAGTAAAGGTCCTACTTCACCAGATATCACGGCATCCATGCTCCAAGGGAAAAAAACACAAACCGAGAAACTAACACATACACACTCACAGAGATATTTGGTATTTAAGAAGCACAAGCTTTAGAAAACTGATGTCACATTTTGATGACATGAGCCTTTTTTAGCACCTTCAGAATTATTCTGTTAGAGGTGGGTGGCTCGTTACAGATCAGTACGGTCAAAACTCTAAGACTTTTGAGGACACAAAATGGAATCACAAATAGCACAATTTCTAATATTCTGAGAAAGCTCTAAATCTGGTTTCTGCAGTAATACAAGAAAAATTCAGTGCCATTGCACTTGTATCCGCTGCCTTTATGTTATCAACACTAATGTTAACCAGGTGTATTATGAAGAGGATTCCACGTTGAACCAAGACAACTTCCCTGTCGGAGCTCAAATAATTCATATTACACCCTGCCTCACCGTACAAAGTGGCTGACATTTCTAGCTGTTGAAATATGCCCCTCAGACACAGAAAGTCAGATAAATCTTTGGGTTGTTTATCTTTTGTTCCCTCGCTCCGCACTTATGCAACAAAGGCTGTGATTAAGAGGATTAATGAAAATGTCACCGTTTATCACCTGAAGCTCAATCAGTAATAGGAAAGTTGGGCTTTATTTGATTAATTACATAAAGGTGCAAAAATTCTCACATTATAAATTCAGGACTTGCTGTAAGGTGCTGGAACTCTCTGAAGCCCAAAATACCACAGTTCAAAGCCTTAAAGTTTACATATGCTTAGAAGTACACGCTTGACTTTAAGATAATTCTATTGAATTGATTTTCTTAATTCACTATTTTGATCATATTATCTCTCCATCAAGCATCCATCTACCATCTCCAACACATTAAGAACAAGCTACCTGTCTTTAAAGGCCTCCTTCCACCTACCTGAATCTGCCAGTTACTGTTTCCAGGCTGTATTAGAATTCAAAGCATTTTTGCATTTAAAGCATTTGTGCATTTCTTCTGTGCCGTCTTTCATTTTAGAAATAATTCCACACATGCCCCACAAATGCCATTAACATCTTTTGGCTTCCCTTTTGCTCAAACAGAGCAACACTTGCAACAGAGGGGTTTGTAAGCACAGCCAGACTGTCTATGCTGTTTATTGACAGCTGCCAACATCATCTTGACAAGCAGGTCAGTTTGCTGAAAGACTCTAAGAGCATTCAGCAGAGAAGTGAATTCCAGCTGATACTGGAAAGGAGTTTAGACCTAACTTTTGGCCTCACTGGCATTAAAGGTGTTTCAGACAGCAAAAGTTCGATTTTTAAAACAAGTTGCAGAAAGAGTTATTGGGAAGTAAAATGAGGAAGTATATTTTTTGGTTTTGTAGACAGATTGGCATTGCTTGGTACAGACCTCTCTAATCACAGATTAGCTAAGATTAGCAAAGTCAGCCATTGGATTGCTGAAATGGATCCATGAAGATCTTTGGATTTAACTGAACTGCATGAAATGGACAACCTAGAAGAAATGAACCTCCGCTACCCGGATCTCCCGGATGCACTGCTTAACTAAACCTTGTCTGAAGAGCAGGCTGAACACTGGTTTCTCCTGAAAGTGAAAAAAGTCAGACAAAACCAGAGGAGTGCTGCACAGGAATTCTAAATCACACAAACTGAGGATGCATAGAAATTGGTAAACTGAAGGTAGTTTTCCTCTCAAAAACAAAGCATTGTGTTAACTAGCTAAATAAGAATAAAAAAAATAAAAACGTATGATGAGAGGAGAGTTAATTTTTCAAAGGTAGACTGACTCTAGAAATTGCTATGGTAATGTAATGAAAATCCACTTCCCATTCATAATTATTGATTGTGATTAAAAGTGCTCATCTTATTTACCATTATTGTCCTCCTAGTCTGCTGACAGGTACATTTGATTCCCAAAATGCCGACCGATATTCTGTATCTCTATACGCTGACTGCTTCATGTTTCATACTTAGATATAACTTCTTTAGAGCAGAAAACCACACTTAAGTTCTTTGCTGGCAGATCACTTCATACAACAGGCCCTGCTTTCTAGTAACAGCTGCTGTTAAGACGATGATATCCTCTTCAACTTAGGGTCTTTAATGGCTACTTTGACAAGGATGTAATTAGATGATAACATTGAAAGTATATTTGGGGTTAAAGAAGAACAGTAACAACAAAAAAATGCCAGCAAAACCGTGACAAGCCTTACAAGGGGTAACAGTTTTAAGCTGAAACCAAGGTAGATTTAGGTTAGACGTTAGACAGAAATGTTTTCCTGTGAGGGTGGGGAGGCCCTGGCACAGGTTGCCCAGGGAAGCTGGGGCTGCCCCATCCCTGGGGGTGTTCAAGGCCAGGTTGGATGAGGCTTTGAGCCCCCTGATCCAGTGGGAGGTGTCCCTGCCCATGGCAGGGGGGTTGGAACTGGATGGGCTTTGAGGTCCCTTTCATTTCAAATCATACTATAATTCTATGATCTTATGCCTGGGGATAAAATTCCTTAGCATTGGACTGTCCAAAACTAAAAACTCCTACATAAAGGATGCATGTTTCTTATCTTCCAATTACACTTCTGAAGAAGTATGATAAAAGATTCTACTCTCCCTAATACGCAGAAAGATGTTCCAATGATCTGTCAGCTTGACCTCCAAATGTGCAGTTATGCGGTTTTGCCACTCATAGAAGTAGTTTTGCTTTACAATAGTTCAGTAAAATCCATAATAAAGAACTAGTAACGAAGCACTAAAACATTATTGTTATTTAGTGTTTAGCAGTCTGGGTTGAAGCCCCATAGAAATGGGTGCAGTGCTGAGAATACTCAATTCCCTATTGTCTTTGAAGGTAGTAGAAAGAAATAAAAATCTTCCAGTACTTTAATATCTAAACCATAATTCATTAATGGATTGCTAAATTCCATTTTAGATTAAACTGTTATCTGCTAGGAAACTGTTATTTTTGATGTCAGACTGGGGGGGGGGGGGGGGGGGGAAGGGCGGTGTTAGAATTGAGGTAATTTTCTTCCCGTGGTCCTTAGCTCTGAGTAAAAAGAAAAATTATATGAAGGAATGCAGTCCTTATGTACTGGATGTTCAGAGGTTAAAATAATGGCTATCACAAGCTCCTTGAAGATTGCTTGTTATAGACTAGACTCAGGAAACTACAAGAGTGAGATGAGCTTTTTAGGGTGCTTCTGTCTGCGTCTTTCAGAACTATGGTGAGTTGTTCTCAGAACCCAATTTTCTGGGTCAGTATATTTTAAATTTGACATAGAAAGATGTAATAAATTACATACAAAATCAGAAGAAGTGGCAAATAAGAGCTATCATCTTACAGACCTATCAATAAACCAGATTGAAATAGTGAGAATTTTCCCGTTGTATTTGAAAAGAAATATCTACTGTTTGTATACAGAATGAAAAGCAACTTATCATGATTAAGTTACAGATTCCATGCTAAATCTGACTTTTGGCACAGCTGTTTTCTACAAGAGGCAGATGTAGAAAGCTTTAGTTCAAGAGCCTGTGGCCCTGTGTTTTCCTTGAGAGACAGGGAGGGTTTTCTTGCAGCCTGCTTATTAAGTTATTGTCAATATAGATTAATTTTTATTACCAAATATTTACTATTATTTCCATTGTGCTGGATTTTGCAATATTTTGATTAATATTTTTAACATTGAAAACATTTCATTTATACGATATATAATTTCTTCCATATTATTTGTAGAAATGGCATTGTAATTGTAATAGTCCTTAATGAAAAATAGTATTTATATTTATATGCATCTCAAACCTCAAATCCTTTATAGAAATTGGATCAATTAATGATTTTCTAAATAGGAGGAGTTAATGATGATAAACCCCTATTTGGATATCCTTAACTGAGTTCAATGGTGACTGATTTTGAGTTAGCTAAATTCATTTGTCTGTGTTTTATTCCAGGCTCCCTCGTTTATCCACGTGGAAGATTCATTCTCACTTTCCGTCTCCTTCTACAGTTTATCTGTGTCATCTGTTTTCCCACATGTGAGGACCCAGATATTTCTTGGAGTTTCCAGGGTGCTATTAAAGCATAAATGAAATAAATGCTTCCTCTGAAGATCGTGATTTCTGTGAACAATGAGTGCTTCTGTGAGTTTGGTTCATATTCGTTCAAACACATTTTCTGGGTCCAGCTCTTAGGTGAACAGGAAAGGCTCTAAACCAAGAAACTGTTATTTATACTTAAAATAATACAGGTGCAAATCCCAGACGGCCGTCATTCCACACGCAATAGCTTGATTACGTTAGAGTGGCAAAAAGCTATGAACTGTCCAGCAGCATGGTTTAAATTAATCTCCCTCACCCCTGTTGTTGTGCTCTGCTATCAGGAGACAGACACAGCGTCCCCAAGGAAGGGGTCAGGAGGCCCATATTAAGCAAAGGGTGCCTGGACTCAAATTATAAACTGTGAAGCAAACTTCTCCCAACATATTCAGAACTTTAGCCTCATGTTTTGTTGAAAGCTAGTTTCAGAAGTTCTATAACAACACATTACTGCACATTTAAATATATGTGCTGCCTGTTACTGTCCATTGTCCATAACAGATTCAACCTTAGAAATGCTGATTCCTAGAAGCGAGCATTGTCACACAGGAACACAGTCAAAACTGAAAAAAACAAGCACAAGAATTAGGCAATAAATTTATGTATTACAGTAGTAGATCTGAAGTCTGTGTTATTAGATCAAACTAGAGAATATGATACATTCACATAATCAGAGAAGAGATGAAGAACACAAAGTTCACTTCATCATTGTTTCCACTTCTCCCATTAAATCTCTCAGCCTCTGCTTGGTACAGCTGACCTTTAAACAGTGCAGTGGGAGATTTGCATCTGTGCCAAAAGAAAAGATAATCAGAAGATTCTTCCCTGCTCCCATCAAATTCCTTTTTTAATCTCAAGTTCACCCAGCCTATCACTCCTCCTCTCAGAACACATTACATCTCTTTGATAAACCAGTTCAGAACAGCCTATCAGCTTTCCCAAACAAGAACTTTCTGGTTATAGAGGAACATCTTTTTTTCTTGTGCAGAAGTGACATTCCAGTCTTCCTTTTTAACTGTCTTCTGTTTACTTCTACATACTTTTTCTTTCAGAATCACAATTTCTTTTAGTCTTTAGTAGACCTGAACCACAAGCCAGAACACTATATTTATTAAAAACAGACATGCCTTACAAAGGGACTATAAACTACAACCAAGACCCCTAAAGCCTTTCATTATTATTTTGTCATAATTTTCATAATTTTTAATCATGTTTATATTCAAATCAGAGCTAATTTTGAAATTTCCTAGAAGATACGACTGTTTCATAATGTTTCCATATAATCAAATGTTTCAATGTAAGAAAATTAATATTCAGAGTTACGAATATTTGATGCAGCATATGAGCAATATAAGGCTCTGTATCCTGGAATAACCTCCACCTGAAGTATGTTTAATGTGACCTTTATGGTATTCATGAAAATACTTCAGCTACTTAGAGTCCATTTCATACATGGAAGTACTCAGCATAATAAGCCAAAGTGGGCATTTTGATGATTTTTTTCTTTTTAGTGTAACTACGACTATTTCACTTCCTCCATACATTTGAAGGTACTATTCACATAAATGAGTGGCTCTGTTTTGTGCTATCATTGTGCAGCTATAATAGTGCAAAGATGTTAACCAAGGTATCTCAAATACTTTGCCAGCGTTTAAGGTTTTCAAACACTAGCACTGTCCACAAAGCACGCGGTAAGCGTGGCTGACAATCCAAGCATACACGTATTTTAACACAACCTAGAGCCTCTGGGGCAAGGACACAAAGTAGTTAATATACTCAGGAGAGAGAAAACATAAGAAAACAAGGAAGATATTACACAGTATCACACAGTATCACAGTATCATAAGGTTGGAAAAGACCTTTGAGATCATCGAGTTCAACCTATGACCCAAAACCTACACCTACTCCTACTCCTACTTGTCAACTACACCATGGCACTGAGTGCCTCATCCAAATTCTCTTTGAACACCTCCAGGGATGATGACTCCATCACCTCCCCAGGCAGCGCATTCCAATGAACAATTACCCTCTCAGTGAAGAATTTCTTCCTAATGTCAATCCTAAACCTCCCCTGGTGAAGCTTGAGACCGTGTCCTCTCATCCTGTCACTGGTCACCTGAGAGAAGAGTCCAACTCCTGGCTCACCACAACCTCCCTTTAGGCAGTTGTAGAGAGCAATAAGGTCTCCCCTGAGCCTCCTCTTCTCCAGGCTAAACAACCCCAGCTCCCTCAGTCGCTCCTCACAGGGCTTGTGCTCCAGCCCCTTCACCATCCTCGTTGCTCTCCTCTGGACACACTGCAGCATCTCAACATCCTTCTTAAACTGAGGGGCCCAGAACTGGACACAGCACTCGAGGTGCGGCCTGACCAGTGCCGAGTATAAGGGGATGATGACCTCTCTAGTCTTGCTGGCCACACTGTTCCTGATGCAGGCCAAGATACCATTGGCCTTCTCTGCCACTTGAGCGCACTGCTGGCTCATGTTGAGTTTCCTGTCCATAGTTGCTACTACCTTTGGAAACATCATTGCCCTGTATCTGGTGTGGTGTTCAGACTTTCCATTTCACCGATGTCTTGTACGTCACCAAATCAATATACATAATTATGAACAGCATTATATTGTTTTGTCTTAAATTAGTTTTTAAAGGAAAGACTGTAATTTCCAAATGCTAATTCAGAAGAGAGATACTTGTAAGAGATATTAATCCTCAAGCTGATTTACAAAGGTCACTGGCCTATGAGGATACCGTTTGTTTCTTAAATTACAATATGAGAAGTGCATCAGTGTAGCAGGCAATTTAGCTTAGCTAGCTTAACATTTCATATTCAAAGAGGAAAAAAAAAGGCATGTTCTTTCTCAAGACCTATTGTTTCTATTTGAGAAGTTTTCATTTTCAGATTAAAATAGGAACCACAGAAGATATCTCTTAATACTTCAAGTAGTACTTCTAATTTCCATATCAAATTAAGTTTTGGGGAAACCTTTGTGAGAAGATGAACCTCTGGTTTCATAATGTCCAGCTCAGACAATTGTATTTGTATACAAAAGTGTCATAACCTATTATTCAAACAGACTTATCTTTCAAAAACAGATGCAAAAAATGCACTGAAAAAATAGGATACACCTGATTATAAACTGCTAAATGAAGCATAAGAAAATGCAACATAATTTATGTCTGAAGATACCAGCACTCACCTCTGAAGGCACCATTCATCTCACCTCACTTCATTTATCTAGAAATTAGACATCCAGACTAAAGAGGTCATTTAATCAAAGGAGAGTGAGGAACTTTATATAAGCAATATAAATCTTATTTGGGAAATCTTTATCTTGGATCAAGAGTAAATGGAGTAAATAAGGTTTTAAATAGAAAAAAAGACCAACATAATCAAATCTCAGAATAATAAATTGTAATATTGTTAGTACATGTTTTAATTTGAGCAGAAAATTAAATGATCAAACTGGAAATATCAGAAATATCAATGGTTTTTTTTACTAAAAAATTGACTTACATTTAAATCCTCAAACATCGAAATCATTGCATTATCTATCACCAGACTTGCCGGCTGCAGTACTAAAATTGACTTTTAAGTGACTGGGGACCTGACTACACAAATACACAGGTCTTTGTGGACCAGATTCAGAAATTTACTTTTCAAATTTCTGCAATCAAAGGAAACATCGTGGAAAGAAAAATAAATACCAATGGTTTATCAATATAGCAACAACAGCATCATTTACAACTGACAGAGTCATAGAAAAACAGAGTGTAGACTACTGTTTACAAAGGCCATATTAGAGTAGGTGATAAAACTATGCTGATTCATATTATGGCGCATTGATGATTTTTTGAGAATGCAATATGATCTCTTTATTGCAGCACGTTGTCCTGTGTCATTTTTTTAATTGGTATCAAATTAATCATTCGTGCATCACTATCATCCCAGTGCAACAATGTGTTTAAGAAGACAGAGCTGAGACACTATTTTGTTTTTAAAGAGGGGACTTTTCTGTCTGCCCTGTCCTTCTTGCAGGATCAGGCTCCCAGATTTTTATAGCTCTTTGAACTGTATCTGATTTCTATGGAATATGCATTACCAACAGCATCATGTTCAGTCAGAAACCAAGCATATTTGCCACTTCTGAGTTTCTGCATTACGTGTGTGTATCTGAAGTATGTACGTTTGTGAATACAAGGATTAGTGAGATACAAATCTATCTCTTATAGTCCTTGACAAATTAAAACAACAGTGCAGTGCTCTATTACTGTCAATTTTAATATATGCATATTTTCTTTTTCAGTTTAACAGGCTTTAGGCCACTAAAAAACAAAATACGCTTCCAATTTACAGGTCTATTAAGTATATTAAAATGCTATTCCTTTTATATTGATTGAATTGGCATTACACTTTTTACAAAAGACATGCCATAGTTCTTTGATAATGCTTTTGAAAATAACTAAATTATTCTTAAAAATCAGATAGATATGTTTATACGTACAAAGCCGTTTTGTGGCCAATTGTTTAGCTGTTAATATTTTTTCATTTTTGCTTTCTTTTATCTGATAGGATAGCAGTTGATGGATGCAGTAAAATTTCTATCTAATTAATTTGCTAGAGAGTTTAACAGCAGTTTATCAAAAAGCCTCTGAATATCATCAATCAAGCTCTCAGAGATACTGAGAGTAAGCACATTAAACCAATAGAAGCAACTTTTTTAAAAGTTACCTAAATTCTAGTAGATATCCAGAAGATAAATTCAATTTCATTTTATGTTAATTTTCAATAGCAGCATATGATATAAACCCAGTAAAGTGACAATTGCGCAGCATTAAGTTAACAGCAAGAACTGGCATGGGGTCTGTCTGAAAGCCAGTTACTTAAAACATTATTTAAACTCTGCTTTTTTACTATAGGCAGCAAATTACATCACAGCATAAATGTAAACATGTACACACACACTGTACAATCATACATACAGTAAGATCAGTCTAACATGTTAGAGAACCCCTTTTGTAAAACAGTCATGAGAGTCTTGCTTTTATCCCCTTGCATGATTTTTTCATGCTTTACTAATTTACTCATAAAATATGTCTTACGTCCTCAGAATAATCTGGACCAATCAATTTCCACTAGTATTTACATACACGAACTATACACACTCTTTCCCTCTTAGACTGCTCTGATTAATAGCATTTAAATAATAATTGTAGGTTAAACTAGAGCGTTCTGAAGTTAATCGCTCAGTGAGGTTAACGAAGGCAGTCTCTAAGGTTCTGAGGCATCACAGTGCAGTCTTGTCATCACTTTGTTAAAGGGACCCTGAGAATTAGATTACACTGGTAATATCTATGCTGAAAAAGGCCATTTGACTTCTTTTTTCCTCTCCTTTCTAGGTGGTAACTACGCTGCAATTGTGAAACTTTGCTATTGTTTTTTCTACATCACTAAGAATAGCTGTCTTTTGCGCAGTTTTACATGAGCAGGCAAGGCTACTACATGTCCTTGTCAATTTTTTAAGTAGTGTATCTGTGCAGTCATCAGTCCTTTAATTACAAACCTGTCTTGATGGCCAGTTATTCCCTGCATTTGGGAAACAAGTTCGAACCCATGAAAGCAAATGAATATTGGATTTTTAGGTCCACATCTTCTAAATCGAATAATGATCTGGGTATTTCAGATGACTTGGACTCAATTCCGAATTCAGTAAACTTATCTGATCTTCAGAGATCACCTGCCCTTTCTAAAAACCAGACTTCAGACTTAAAAACCTGAAAAACTTAAAATTTTGGGTTTCAGCTTTCATTTGGTTTTGCAGCCTAGTCAAAATGAGGCACTTATAAACTGGAGAATACAACTAGCCTTATTCTGTAACTAGATGACCATGAAGAGATAAATAAATGCAATGCCCTACTTTTACTTTAGCTATTTACCTGTTTGTCTTTCATTATCTGTAGATCACCCAAGATTAATGAATTCATTCTGAGCCAAATATTTTTCCTAAGTAAATTTTTAGCCACAGTGAATTAATTGTTTTTTCCCATTTTTGCAACACTGCCCAGAAAAGCGCTAAGAGCTTAAAAAAAACTACAAAAATTAGCAACACATTCTTTATAGGCACTTGAGGTAATACTCCTGCAAAATCTGTGACTTCAGTATTCCAGCAGTGTTTCAAACTCCAGTTTGAACGAGTTTAGGTCAGTGAATATTTAGTTACATTTGCAGGACTGATTGTGCAACAAACTAAAACCTACCCCCAATTCAATTTGCAAATTTATAAGCGATGAAGCATTGTTATACGTAATAAAGAAATATATGATTTAGAAATGAACACAGCTAATACAAGGTATGTGAGGTATTTATTCAGCATAGGTGCCAACATGCTTTCAGTCTGCTAGAGGGTTCATGCCTCTAAACCGCGTCTCATAGCACAATTTCCTCTTCAGTAGATTGTTACACAGGCTATAAACTTTCAAAGTCAGAAAACTGGCAAACAACTAACAGTAATGCGATGTCTGACATAATTTGGGTATTCAGAATGCTTTGAGCTAATACTCCTTAAACTCACTCATTTGTTCAAGTTTACACTGAATACGTTTTTGGAAACCCACTGGTTTCTCTCAAATTGTAACAGAATAGCCCACCACCTAATTTCTGTGTAAGGAATTACTATATAAATGCCGATAGCACAAAACCCGCTGTCTTACTTCGTACCTTTACATAAGAAATGGAGTATGTTTACTATTACCCTGGGCCATTTATATATTCTTCCCTGAAATGCAAAGCTTAATTGTTTTATGATATCTGCCAGCAAATGAAACGTGCAGTGGCAAGTCATTTATACCATATATTCAATAAAAATACAACTCCATCAAACATACCTCCACAAGCCTGCTGGTATGCTCTCGAAATATAGCAGCATATTCCTTTATTTCTTTTTCTCTTCCATTTTTAGCAGCTTCAATGAGAACTAAAAGTGGAACAGTGGTATCTAAGAAGGAGTCTGAGATGTGATCTATGATGGCTTTACGGAGCTGCAAAAGAAAACATTACATTAGTATCTGCTAATTGGACTATTTATTAAAGTCTATTGTAATTATTGACCATTAGTATTTTATAACATAAACATGTACGCATTGTATTCCTGCATTATTTGCAGGATTATGTTTCGGAAACCTACTGCAGCTGTAATTTATCTACTACACAGAAGATTCTGGTTAATTTTAGTGACAATTTTAATACACCACTACCTAAATATGTGTGTTTCTGTGTGTGAACGTATGTCTATGAGAATACAGATACATAAAACACTTAAAATATGCCCTAGTTCAGTTGAAATCAAGGGATTGAAACAAAATATTCATGTTCTTTGATGAATAGAATGGACAACTTAAAAAATTCTACATATAAAAAATTATTGCTAGAACAAACCTAATGTTTCTGGGGTATTCTCTGTTGAAGTTCAGACACCAAGGGAGAAGGCTATATCACTTTACAAAGAAAATATTAATTTAATTATGCGTGTACTCACAGAATATTTTACATCACATGTTTTCATAATTGCAAAATTATCCAAACACTGTCCGTCTTGTTGGAATATGCAGCAATATGATTTGATTAGTAAAAAGGTAGCCTTCATGGTAATTACATCAATGACATTACTGATTACAACAGCTGATAATAGATTAATAGAGCAAGAACTGTAAATGAGTTCAATTTTCTCTATTTAAGTAAATTGTTCTTCAACTTCTTACTTAAATTATGAGAGAACTATAACATTCTCCTGTAAATTACTTAAATTAGCTTTCATGCGAGCTTATAACTGATCATTGGGACTTTACTTCACTTAGGAGGTTATTTTCCATGTTATAAACCTACACATGGCAATTGTTAATTTAATCACAGAACACTACAAGAAATATACTAATCATAACAATACATGCAATGCAACTAAATTATCAAGTTCACTGAATTTCCTACTGCCAAAAAATTATTTTTATGATGGATATAAAAGATATTAATTGGAACAGAAAAGAACAAAATAGGCTTTTAAGCTCTTACGTGCTGACAGTTTTGTCACCAAAGGATGTTTTCACTTTGCATTTAGCTCCAATGTATATACGTGAAATCTCAGTAGAAGTAAAGGCTCCTATAGCTAGAAAAGTATGAAAAACTACAATCTTTTTGAGGCTATTTTTCTGCAAAGCAGAAATAACAGTAGCAAGATCTGTTGATAATCAAGACAAGATTCGGGTAGGAATTCCACTACTACCTTTTGGATAACCTTAACATATAAAGCCAGCTCTCGTTGACTCAACAGGCTTGGGACAGACACAGCTTCCAAAAAAATACAGGTAAGTTTAAGTTTAGATTGGGATTTTTGTCTTCTAATTTACTGTAGCTTATTGCATTAAGATATACCCTCTAGATACAGGGTATGTTCTCAAGAGTAATTAACAAAGAAAAAAAAGGCGATGGGATTCCAACACAAAATTGGAATTTGACTGTCATGTTCACATTCCCAGCTTTATTCATGCTGATGTTTTAAAAAATAAAAAGAAAAAAGACAATATAAACTTTTACTACCAGAAACAAAATACATTGTAGTTCAAATATATGTGTTAGAAAAGTCCAACTGATGAAAACAGACATACCGACCAGCTTAAAATCAAGTATGTGAATGTGATCTTGAGGAATCAATTTAAACATTCGGATTTCAATTTACAGTGATAAGCAACAAAAAGCTGTGGAACCACACCCATGATTGATGACTCATTATCTCCAAGGCAAATATTTTTGGGTTCTGAATAGCCCAAATTGTAGGATATTTTCAGCCACAGTGTATTATTTGATGACCAGTGACTGTGATGACCTTAGTCACATTTGTGGTGAGCTTCAGGCACCCAGTTTTCAAATGAGCAACTTAATTTTATCTCTCATCACATAATTCTTTGCTAGAGCTTTTAACTGGTTTGCTTGGTTTAATTAACCTTTAACATATAAAGTATCATTATTATTTTGTTCTAAGAAATCCTCTGTCCTGCAATTAAACAGTGAGATATATCTTCTTGAAAAAAAAAAAAAAAACAAAACCCACTGTGTCTTCGCTGAATACAAACAAGTTTGAAATTATGTTCCCATTTCAGCTATGCAAAGGAATCCATAAAGCTGAGATTTTCAAAAGATGGCTTGAGCAGCACTAAAGAACAAAGAAGCACATTGTAAAACAAAGAAAAGAAAAAGAAAAAAGAAAAAAGAAAAAAAATGAATTTTTGAAGCAATATCTCTCCTTGTCCAAATCATAACAATAATTTTTTCCACAATTCAGTAAGTCTGTTTGTGACTCTGGCTACCTCTTGAGCAAAACATTAAAAGCTAAGTAGCGAGAGAGAGAGACATGTAAACAGGCAAAGAACAGCATCAGTAGTGCTAACAGGCAGTACTAGGAAAGTTATTGTGCTATAATGAATTTTTTTTCTCATATTTTTAAGTGAAAGAGGCACAACTGGAAGAGAGAAAGCAAAGGGGGGAAGATATCCGACAGGGTCTTATTCCTACCCTTTGAGCAGATTGTTTCAGAAGTGGAAGCATGAGGAGTTTTTGGTTTTATAGCTAAATGTATTAAAAAAATAACATAGAAACATGTTGTTTACACACATGGGGCATAAGGTTGTCAAAAACAAACAGCGAAGAGTAGAGAAGAAGAAGAAAAATACCCCAACAGATGTTTGCAATACTATTAAACATCAATATCCTGATAAGTACAGAAAAATGTGTTTGTCTTTATTTTGCCTATTGCCTCAGAAGACTACACTGACAGAAGTCCTGGAAAAATAAAGATTACTTATTATTGAGGGATTTCTCTTTGCTGTTTCAAAGACATGCCAGGAAAGCTATCTCCTTTGTGTACAGGGAAAGCTATCCGTGATGAAGCAGCAACATAGAAATGTAAGAATATCATGAGGAATAACGTTTGTACAAAAAAAAAGCCAACCAAACAACCAAAATTTACATGATGGTTTTGTTTATTGTGCACTACATTGAAGAGATTTCAAAAATACAACTTCATAAGGTTTCATCTTCAATTCTGGCTTTGCAGAGGCAATACCAGTAATGGACTGAAAGCAGAGTACGTTGTGTAGATCGTATCCCTGAATCCACTATGAGAGCCTAATGTAATACCTGCTATAGTAAACACTATCATTAAAAATAAAATTAAGAATTGTAAAAGCTGTAAGCGTAGACCAAATAGCGATTTCATGTTTCTAGTAAAAGTGCTAGGAGACAGAATAATGAATGTTCATAAGGGAAACCAAATAAGACTCTATTGCAATATCTGCAGGCACAGAACACACAATTTCAGTTTCCCAGATCAGGAATTAGACATGCAGTAAGCACTCCTCCTAAAGCAATTCCTATGCAATTCAGATGTACGAACGCAGAATTGGACAAAGTAGATTAAATACTTCTCATAAACATCTTCCAGTGGAAAATGTCCAGAAGCCATAGAGCTACTCTGGTTAGAGAAAACTACTGGTTCTAGATTGACCATAAATTCGGCGTTATTACATTCAGCCTGAACATTTTACGAAGGTTTATAAACACACACAAATTGAATTTCTTACCAGATTTTGAACACTATAACACAGTCAGTAAACTGTTACAAGTTAAATTAACTCCTGGAAGAGACTGCGGGAGAGAATAGAAGAGTTTCTAGACACACTGAGCTTGTGATGCAAGTTGCTGGGTGTCTGAGCTGAGCATATTTTTGATGGAATGTGAGGAGGAACGGGACATCTAGTTAGCTGTAAACACTATCTAGGTGTACACACTATGTATATTTATATTACATTCACCTCACCTTTCAAGTCTTCTCATGGCTGATTATGAGAGACAGGAAGGAATTTGTTCATCATCTCGAAGCACAGGCTGGTTTGTAAGACTGTACAAAGCTATAGGGAGAGATATTCTTCTACCAGAGAGTAGATAAATAGCCACAGCAAGAGACAGCATGAAAGCAGCATGTGCTCATGTTCTGTGCAGCCATAAATTTTCATATAGTTGGTTGGGGCAGCCTGGCTGAAAGAACTACAGGCTTTCTAGCTCTCTTCAAAACTGAAACATATATACTTTCAACTCAAATTGCAATTTTTCTCAAAGATGTTCCCTGCAGAGAAATGATGTAAACACAGCTGATGTCTCCTCACTTTCTGCAGTACACTGAGGTTGTGGATTTCTGTCCATGTCTTACATTAGTTTTAGGATACCGGGATGCAAAATGGGTGAGTGAACTGTGGATCAGATATTCCAAGCACCCTTTTTTGTTGTATGAGTTCCTACAGATGTGAAGAACTAGACATAGTGGCCTAGTTGTCCTTTCAAGTTCCGACCCTATTTAAAATAAAAGGAATCTTGATGTTCAAAGTTCATTGCTGACCTTTTTCTATAGCCAATACAAATTTAGACAAACGCATGTGCAGAGTTTTGCCAGTATCACTTGGTAGGGTTTTCTTCCCAGAGTTTTGAAAATGTGTCTGTATATATTCTGTGGAATAGTGTAACTATTTTCTTTTTTTTTTTTTCATATAGAAGTATTTATTTTCAAAAATGCATTGCTATGAAAATTGAAAATAGTAATTTGGAAAAGCATTCTTCAACTATCCTTTCCTACTTCTGCAGTTCCGCAGGTTGCTTACCTGTCTGCGAAGGTCTCTTGTTTTCTTGCACATACTATCTATTGCAACATTCAAGGCATTACTTCTCTCTTTCTTGTCAGCCTGTAATAAATGATAGAAAACACAGCAGTGGTAATTTGTGATCTCTTAGCAAGCACGTTCTTTGTGTCCTCAGTTCATCAGAGCATTTGATAAATCTTATATATCGCAGGAATTTTTTATATTTAATAAGTTTCAGAAGCCAGTACCACAATATTCACATAATGTCAATTTGTGATGTTAAGCATAATCTGCTGAATCAGAACGCATACTTACCTAGCTGTATATCAACAAAATTCAACAATTTTCTCTTCTGAATTTCTGAATTATTGTAATACTCTTTTTATAGTCCAGGGTTACTTATAGAACAACAGTAATATAATTATTATTATTATTCATGCCAATCCATTATCATCAAATTCATATTCAAAGCTCTAGGACAAATGGTCAAGGGCTCAGGAGCACAGGTGGTCTTCTCCTCAGTCATAGGGAATGATGACAGAAGGAACCAGAAATTAAACAAGTGGCTGAGAACGTGGTGCGAAGAATAAAACTTCGGGTTCTTCAATAATGGGCTGGCGCACATGCCAGGCCTGCTGGCAGGTAAAGGGGAGGGCCTGACCTCCAAGGGCAGAAGAGCTTTCTCAAAAAAGCTTGTAGGACTAAGAGGGCTTTAAACTAGATTGGAAGGGGGAGGGGAATGGCAACCACGCTAATAGAATTAGATATGGGGACAACACCCCAGGATCTGAGGGGCATGGTAGACAGACAGTAAAATGGGAGGTGACGACAGCTCATCTGAAGTGCATTTACAGTAATGCACACAGCATGGGGAACAAACAGGATGAGCTGGAAGCTGTGGTTAGGCAGGGTGACTATGATCTAATTGTCATCACGGAAACATGGTGGGATGACTCTCATGACTGGAGTGCTACCATGGATGGCTACAAGCTATTTAGGCGGGACAGACTAGGAAAGAGAGGTGGTGGGGTTGCTCTATACATCCAAGAGTGTTTTGGTTGTATAGAACTCAGTAATGATAAGGTAGAGTGCTTACGGCTTAAACTCAATGGTGTGAGTGGTAACCCAGACATTGTGGTGGGAGTTTTCTATCGGCCACCCAACCGGGATGAAGAGACTGATGAGCTCTTCTATAAACACCCAGGAGAAGTCTCACGATCGCATCCCACCGTTCTCGTGGGGGATTTCAACCTTCCGGATGTCTACTGGAAGTACAACACAGCAGAAAGGAAGCAGTCTAGGAGGTACATAGAGTGTGTGGATGATAACATCCTAACACAACTGGTGAGTGAACCGACTAGAGAGGGTGCCCAGCTGGACCTGCTGTTTGCAAATAGAGTGGGCCTTGCGGGAGAGGTTACAGTTGAAGGACGCCTGGGACACAGCGATCACGAGATGGTACAATTCTTGCTTTTTGGGGCAGTGAGGAGAGGGGTCAGCAAAACTGCCACCCTGGGCTTCCGAAGGACAGACTTTGAACTCTTCAGAAGGCTGCTTGATAAGTCCACTGGGAGGTGGCTCTTAAGGACAAAGCGGTGTAAGAGGTCTGGACCTCAAGAAGGAAATCCTGGCGGCACAAGAGCAGGCCATCCCTGTGTCATAAAACATCTCTGGAGATGTTTAAAAAATGGGTGGATGAGTTTCTTAGGGACGTCGTTTAGTAAGGAGACAGGCACGGTTGGACTCAGTGATCTCAGAGGTCTCTTCCAACCTAGTGATTCTATGATATGAAAAATCACGTTATCTGTCTACAAGCAGTTTATAAATTCAGATGCCCACAGTGAAGTTTGGTAGTGCTTTAGTCTGCAGTATTCATTACTTTACTCCTGTAAAACAGAATGGGTGAGTTTCAAAATGTTCAAGATGTTGCAATGCAAACGTTGTAAATTAAAGAGGACAATCTCTTCATTTAACAGTACATGATTGTCAGCATCAATAGAAGTTGAAGCTCTTGAGATATTTGAGTGGTCTTAAGATAATTAGTATACCTTCCAATCTTCAATTTTATTTCTATCTATAAGCAGAGTGCTTATATTGTTATTAGCTCTTTGAAAAGTGTGGTTAATATTGTTCTGCCCAACACTTTCTCTGTGCAATATTACCATAGTAATTCTGCATCTACTGTGTTGAATAATCTTTTTTTTCAGGTTAGTACAGAAACTACATGAAATTCCAAAACATCTGATGAACTTTTTTTCTCTATAGTAATTATTCATTACTCACTGCCTTAGATTGCACTGGTGCAAAGCAAAGAAACCACAAACAGTGAAAATATCTTTACACAAAGTCTTAAGTCAGTACACATGACATTTCCCGGGAAAGAACTAGATTCTCATAAATGTTAAAGAAATAGCTATGCATAATGACCATAATATTTGGGTTTCAGTTACAGAACACTAGGAAGTCTATATAATGGTCTCACTTTGTAAATCTTATTACAATAAACAGCAGTGAAAACAAAAGTAATAACATCTTGGTAAGCACCTGGGTCTATAAATTTGTTACATACAACACTTCAGACTTCATTCAGAGTCATTTTCTTGCTAAAAAAAATAATAATCTGTGAATAGAGCAATACGCTTAATATTTAGAGTAAAGACTAGAGATGATCAGGAAAGAACTTGCACATTAAAAGTTAATGAGTAATGTAATAAATACCTTGAAATAATTAGCACATTCTCTATCAACTGCAAGGAATAATTGCTTTTAAAAACTGAGCTTATATAGTCAGGGTGACAAATCTTCTGATTTTCTGTTTCTGAAATTGCTTAGTCTTCACAGAGAGCAGCTGATCAGAGGTCTTAGAGAGAGATCTGAACTTCACCTTGAAACCTTCAAAGAATCCCTAAAGATGGATACTGGCTCTCTTTTTCATAATAATACGACCATTTCTCATACCAATGCTTGCATAGGAAGGGAAGTAAATTATGACTCTTCTACTATGTTTTGCAAGCAGGTTCCCTTGCACGATAGACACACAGGTCTGCAAGAGGAGCCGAAAGCCAAATCCTCACAGCCTGGAAACCTTCCCAAGGTTAAGAGACCCGAAGCCATCAATTAAAGTGCCTTCTGTAAAAAAGAAGAGGAGGGTCGTAGTCACTGGGGACTCCCTCCTGAAAGTTACAGAAGGAGCAGTACACAGACCAGACCCATTACACGGGGAAGTCTGCTGCCTACCTGGGGCCTCAGTTGGTGATGTGGTAAGGAAGCTCCCAAATACTGTTAAACCCACGGATTACTGTCCTCTACGCATCTTTCGAGTTGGAAATAATGAAAGATTGACTAGAAACCTTAGGATGATTAAAAAGGACTTCAGGGCTCTAGGATGAATGGTTAAGGATTCAGGCGTGCGGGTAGTTTTCCCTTCTCTCATAGGGAATGGTGAGGGGAGGAGTGGGAAGAGCCAGGAATTAAATGTCTGGCTCAAACAAAACTTTGAGTTCTTTGACAATGGGTTGGCCTACACACCAGGCCTGCTGGCAGACGATGGGGTACACTTGTCCCCACATGGCAGAAGGACAATTTCCAAGAAGTTGGAAGGGCTATTTGAGAAAGGGCTAAGCTTTAAACTAGATTGGAAGGGGGAGGGAGCAACACTGGCCCTGACAGAGTAAAGCACGGGAACGGCACTTCAGATTCAGAGGGACGGTGCACTAGTGAGGGCCCCTGGTCTGCCACCTCAGTGGAACTAGGGGACAGCGCTCCAGGTGGCTGCCAGAATTTAAATGTTATTTGTGGGTTACAAACTACAGCTAAAAGACACTTAGGACTTACGGCTACTCCACTCAGGGAAGAGATGGAAACAACAGCCTAACTGAAGTGCATTTACAGTAATGCATGCAGCGTGGGCAGCAAACAAGGGGAGCTGGAACCTGTAGCAAGGCAAGAAAACTGTGATGTAATTGCCATCACGGAAACATGATAGGATGATTCACACAACTGAAGTGCTGTCATGAGTGGCTGCAAAATCTTCAGGTGGGATAGGCTAGGAGAGGGAAGCAGTGAGGTTGCTCTCTATGTTAGAGAATATTTTGATTGCGTAGAACTCAATAACAGTCATGACTGGGTTGAGTGTAAAATATTGGACATTTTTCAGATTCTCTAAGAAGTTGTGACTTCAAAGTAGCATCTAATCATACAACTAGCTCTAAGTAAACCTAAATCTGAGGTACCTAATACGAAATAACCTCAGTCAATGAGTGGCATAAAAATATTGAGCAGCGAATAAGCTAAAAATACTTTACTAGCAAATTAATATAATTGTCTATAGTCAATATCTAGAAAGCAAACCTAACTATGACTGGAGTTATTCGTCACCTCATGTTTTCTCCAAGGAACAAATACACTGTAAGTGCAGCAACTGTAGAATCTGGACAGATCCAGAATGTGGGTAACACCACAACTGCAGACCTTCAGTCTTCCTTAAAGAAATTCAAAACTCAAAAAAAATTCATTACTATTTGGACCAATCCTTCTTATAAACACTTAAGTATTTTAAAATTGTGTACAGTCTGTATAAGTCAGGAGAATATTTGGCTGTAACTAGAAAATCTACTGTGGGAGCAGTCTTAAACATCAGTGACCTCTCACTGTGTTGTCCAGCTTCTATAAGGCACTGTCCTTTGGTCCTAAGTACCTTTGAGTGCTGAATTACTGTTTTAATTCAGTTTATATTTCTTTGCAGACTTCCAACCCAAATACGTATGGTGATAGTGTCAGTACCTCTTAATAGCCGAAACATATCAAATTACAGTATTTCTAAAACATATATTAAAATAATGACATAGTGAAATCAAACATGATCTGAACATCTCTACCCTACGTTCTACTCTCCAATAGTACAGCTGGCGTGTCTGTATTTGCAATACTCTGCAACTGCTTGTCAATTAACATTCTTCTCATGACTGCTATACTTAAAAAAAACCCACGTCTGTCCTGAAACAGTTCATTCTTCTGCAGAGTGAATGAGTTAAGAAAAGGGCTAGGAAAATTATGCACATTATCTGGGCTCTGGATTTCCAGAATCATGCGGCTGAGCTCACCCTTTTCTCTCAGTTTTGCTGCACTTAACTACAGTTTTAGTCTGTAAAATATATGTAATAACAGCAATATGGCTCCCTTGTGAAAAGATTACAAGCAATATCCAGCTCCTATTTCAATGCATTTTTAACACATGAAACAATTTATAAGCACTAAGTCACATTGTTATTAATACCCTACTAAGTGAAAACAAGCACTGTTAATTAACGCTGCATAGCCTGAAGACAAATGCTGCGTATTGCCAATAATAGAGGCCTATCTATTTCACACATTGTCAAACAACGTCAGTTGGAAGAAACAGAAACCATATGTACAGAAAATCTCGTGCTGTTGGATTTTCATTTAAAACAACAGAGATCTAAGGGCAGAGTCTCAGTTGAAACAATCGTCATATCTCCACTGTTTTTAATGGAGTTCATTTACATCATGACCTTCATGGACATCACAGATCATTCTGCACTCCAAAGTGTACGGATGCAAACTGTTTGCATTAGCTACACAGCCTTGAAAGAACACTTCTCCAGTGGAGTCTTTGGTGGGTACATGCCAACAGTTAACAGTATTAACAAAGACAGCAGTAATTCTTCAACCTTCAGTAATTCTGCAACCTTCATACTTTGTTGAGTTGAAGAGATAGCTTAAACAAAGGAATATAGTTATTCTGATAAGGTTTTTAATTTCACTTTGTTTATACTTGTTGAAGTGCTACAAATGTTTACCTAATTGTTTCACCGTGTCTCCCATCTGAAAACTGATCAGTACATTACAAACAAGATTTGTGCAGGACTACTTAAGTGATCATCTAATCTCTGCAAGTACTTAGGCAAACAGACAATGGCTAAATTTATAAAAAAAAAAATTAAAAAATTATATAGAAAAGGATACAATCAGTCATGGGTATTAAAACTGTAAATTCTATTAGTATTCATTATGTAAATCAAGGAACACCCATCCCACTTAGTCATAATCAAGAATTCAGTTCCAACACAGAACTCTCATTAGAAGGACTAAAATAAACAAGATCTAGCCAAGTGAAATGGAGACAATTAATTGGAGTATGTACTTGTGACAAAATATTCAAAAGGATTTCCTTAAATCTTGCAAGTCCACAATCCTTGAGGTACCCTTACAGTCATCAGAGAAAGTAATCACTTTTGTATCACCTCTGAAGGCCCTGAGCCTCTACTCGCTAAAAAGGGTGGTTGGAGAGACCTAGAATAGGCTTTTTGAAGCACCGTGGATATTTTGGATATATTCACCTGAAACAGGTATGAAGATTTCAAAAATGAAGTCCCTGTTTTTCAAAAGTAGGCATACATGTTCAAAAATACATCTGTAGACTCTAGCTTTTCAATATTGTGGAGTAAAAGTGGAGTGAAAGGTGATGTTGGAATAGTGAATGCAAAACCTGGAGCCTGAGCTTCACTCTAAATTTTTAAGAGCCGTCCTCCTCAGCCAAGTTGTCGGTAAAGGAATAAATATATGCAGGTACTGGATAGTATAAGGTCATAAACGGACCACATGAATACAAGCTTAGTTATATCATACACGTCTGTTTGTGCCATAGACTACATAAACTACCAAGCAGTAAGTAATTTATCTTGACAGACATCCTGGCTTTCTTTCCTTAAACACCACTGTAAAGAGTTATTTGTAAGCACACAAACCCAGCTTGAGATTAAGGGCATTCTTGATGTTTGAGGATATTCAAAAGCAAGTTTGTCTTGCATTCCTGATTACATATTGGTTTAAAAAACAGAAGTTGAAAGAAAGCATTGATTCTTCATGGGAATGTTTAAAATTACATACATGATTTAACACAACTTTATAACCTTAATCCATTTTGTACTCTCAGGCTCCCCTGAAAATAGATTTCCATACTTAAAGGTCTAAAGCCAGAAACTGAGCATCTTCTGTCTCCTGGGATGTGTTTGTTCCCAAACATTCATTGTACAATCTTGGGAGGATTTAATAGAAAAAAACCCAACTCACTAGCATGATTTTTGTTGCTTATCTCTAGCAGATGTAGCATGAGTTTGTGATAAACATCTTGTGATTTGGTTCAATGTCTCCAAGGACAACTTTATTTTTAAAAAGACTAGCACATTTATTGAAATCCGTTCTCTACAGAAATATTCAAAAAAAAAGTCAAGCTAAAAGGTAAACAGCAATCAATACTATGATATGTTAATAAATGTCAGAGCTCTAATTAAATGACTGATCATTTCAGGTTATCTGTTGACTTACAGTAACCCTATACTCAATAATTGTAGGGTCCTGTACATTGTGCCTTAATTAAAAAACCCTCACTCAACCTAAAACAAAGTCACAATCCCTATAAAGATAACAGGCATTTCATGACTGTTGCTACAATCTAGCATTTAACGTTTACCATTTAACATTTTTTGGCATATGGTACTTATAGCGTTTCGTCTTTTGAACTATAAATTTATTTTGAAGACAAAACCATAACAGTTATGAAAAAAGTTGTGTAAAAAGTAGTTTCACAATATTTTGTGTGTATTGAAACAATTTTGCAGTTACGTGGGAAAATTCCACATATGGATTTATTATGCAAAGATAAAAATAAGATTTCTTTTTTCATATCCAGCTCATAGAAACCCTGATATTTCAAATCATGTTGTGCAGTTCAACAAAGTAAAGACAACTGCAAGCATCTGCTTCACGAATAGTGACGACATACAAAATGAGTGCTTGGCTATGAAACACCTGTGAGAAGTGCCAAGTCTGGGACAGCCACACCACAAGAACAAAAGGGCCCCAGAAACATCCTGGTGGTGGGAAGATCAGAACACAGTAAGCAGCTCTTTGTACCCAAAAGCTCCTGGGTTCCTAGTTCAATCAAATATAAAGACGAGAGCTCTCAAGTAAGTTTTTCTTACCGTCTCCTTGTTTCATTTTAAACTGATAAATCCTTCAGTCCAGTTACTGTTCAGTCCCAATCCTACAGTTTCCAACACAGTAGCAACAAAAACTCTTGTAACCGAAAAGCAAAATCAAATAAATTTAAATACTGTTAAGAACTTCTTTGTACATCCTTGTACCAATCTGTATGTTGCTACATCCTAGAAATATTTGCCTTTTACAGGCAAAATTAATGGAGACAATATTTTACGCTTCAAGTCTTCAACTTGCTCCTCAAAGTCAAACTTCCAAGTGAAAAACAAGATCCCTCGTTGAAGGCCGCATGTCTGATTAAAGAAAACAAGCCATGATCTTCTCCAAAGCTATAGATCTCAATGGACAAGTTTGTATCAGATTCAAACACAAAGCCGGTTGTTTACAATCTTAGTTTTCAAGTATGTCTCATGCTTTTAAATAAACTTTTAAAAAGACCTCTTTTTTCCCCATCCTGGAAGTAGGTAGGAATAACTTTTTGAGTGCAAATAACACCATTAAATCAATGAGACTATTTAGATGCATTTATAACTATTATACGCATGGTTTTCTTCTTTTTCCCAGAATCTTTAAGGATTCACAGCAGTGCCACCTCACTAACTGCTGTCTGAGAAAACTCTTAAACGAACTCTTTAGAAGTCACTCCAGGAATCTTCTGACAAGGTAGTATAGGCAGAATTTGACATCTTTGACTTTTTAAAGAAAAAAAATTCCTCTGAAAAGGCAAAGGTCCCAGGCCTTTCCAAACATTTCAAAGGACATTTCAAAGGACATTTTTACTGTATGACAAAAGTCTGCAAAAGGAAATTCCTTTGCAAGTCTATTTATGGCCTTTTTTTGTTAATATAGGAAAAACAAAGACTGAACAAACCACGAGTACTTTAAGTTGAAAGTCGCTATATTTACTTTGTAACACAGATTCGTTCCTCCAATAAAACAAGCCTAGTGCACTTTTTTAGAACGTTTGACTCAAGAAAAGACATTTCAGTGTAAAGCAAGTGAGTATATTTTAAAAAGAGGGGGGGGAAATCTAAGTAAAAAACAACCAACAAGGCATGGAAAATCATATGCAACTGAGCAAATAAGGAATCTTTCATGTGGAACTGTTTCTCATTATAGATAATTTTTCCTCCTCAACAGCTTCAATACGAGACTGTCGGGGGTTTTTTGCCTCTTCAAGCCATATTGGAAAGCTCCCTATGGATCTAATGCTATGAGATGTGAAGCACTCCATGAGAAATGAATTACCTCAACTTCTATCGATATCAATTGGAGTACCATGGGCTTCTCCTCACTGTGTGAATTACTCTCTCAATCAATATGCAGGAAAAGTCTTGAAATTAAAGCCTCTCAGTGTAACACTCTTTTAGCATTCTGTTACATCCAGTTCCTAATACTGCAAAACAAATTTAATTCTAAATGAGCATGCATAAAACAGCCAAAAAAAAAAAAAAACAAGGAAGGAATTACATTGCAGGAGTATGCATAATATTGCATGTTATATTCCACTCTTGAAAACATCAATGTTAGGCAACTAAGTTGGAGACAGTAGCCAAGATGTCTCAAAGGACAGAGCTGGATCCCTGGTTTCTGGTAAGAAAATATGGATCTTAAATTCTCTTGAACATGACTGAGCAGAACAAAGAAGGGAATGGGGAATCTATGCTGGTTTTAATTGTTTCTTTCTGATATATAAGGCAAGTATCTCATTATATTAGTTTTTCTCTTACTTTTTCACATTGCCAATATAAGAAAATGTCAGCATAATTCCAAAGTGATTCTAAAAAAACCCAATATCTTTCTATTACTTATTTGGGCAAAAGATATGCAGGAAGTTATTGTGTCATGGCTGGTCTGTTGCAAAGCAAATATAATCATCACTTACTACTTGTAATACAAAATCAAAAACCATACACAACTCATACTTTAATATAACAGTCTTTAAACATGACAGGGAAAACGTAAATGCCATGGTACGTTATTTCAGTTTGTATTTCAACTTTAAACTTATTGGATGAATCAGTATGGAGTAAAAAAGTAAATCTATTTTAATCGCATATTACTGTCATTCACTATTGATGCAGGAAGGAAAGACAAACATAACAAGAAACAGGGCAGTAGCCATACTATCAAACCAACAACACGATGCATAATTAACATTAATCTGCTTTTCCCTAGTACAGAAGTTTTTAATTGAATATCCATCTACCATTCAAAGTGTTCCAGCAGTTTTGCAGCAAGAAAACAGGAAATTAGTTGAAGAAAAGCTCATCCAGCAGTAGCAGCTTTTCTATGATGAACTATCATATAAATTGCTTGGAGATTATATGTTGTTATGAGAGGGAGGAAAAGGACAGAGGGGGAAGAAAATACAAAATAAAATATAGTAGAGTTGCTGAGACAGTCCTTCTCATACAGATTGTTTAAAGGTCTTAGCTGTAACTCTAAATCAAAAAGCAATAGTCTAAAACAGGAACCATAAATAGGGAAAAATGTCCAGTGCTAAGCTACTCAAACTCTTCCACACCTAGGGACAGACTGCATTGGTACATGTTCCAAAGTGATATTTCTGCAGCAAAGCAAAGGCACATCCTGCATTTTTCAAGACAAAAACCCAATCTTATCGTGGTTTTAGAATTGCTATTTTAATACACAATGTACTACATGCATAAATTCCAATATACTTGAGTGCAACAGCATTCAAGTTAATTAGCATTATATATATACACACACTATTTTTTTATATATATATAGTGATAACCATCATAAAAAAAATCTCTTTCAAGCCCTTATAGCTACTCCATATATCCAGTAACATCATGCTTTCTCCTTTTATTCCCATCATATCAGAGAGTAATATGAACGGTTCTTGAGTTGCTGAAGCGTGTCCAGAGAAGGGCAATGAAGCAGGTGAAGGGTCTAAAGCACCTGCCTTATGAGAAGCAGCTGATGGAGCTGGGGTTGTTTATACTGGAGAGAAGGAGGCTGAGGGAAGACCTTACTGCTCTTTACTACTATGTGAAAGGAAGTTGTAGTGAGGTAGTTGCTGATCTCTTCTCCCAAGCAACAAGTGATAGGATGAGAGGAAATGGCCACGTGTTGCACCAGGGAAGGTTTTGATTGGATATTAGGAAAAAATGTCTTCACTGAAGGGGCTGTCAAGCACTGAGTTAAAAAACAAATTGCAAAACAGAAAAAAACTGTAATTCCATGTAATGTTGTATTAGTTGTATTAGTTAATCCCTTTCTAATCCAGAGCAATTAATTTCATTTAACACCATCCTGTGATGAAATACGTGAATCTAGGAGGCTGGGAGTCACTCCAGAATGTTCAGTGAATGAAAATCCAGCTTTCAGAGGGAGGACTAAGGCAAGTGGTTTAAACATTTAGCTTTCAAATTTACGAATACTTCAGATAAGCAATGATCGTCATCCTGTACAGACAATGAATCCAGATTGTATGAATTCCTTTGTGTGTGCCTTTTCTATATGGAGGACTACAAGATAAGAGGTGGCAACATAAGATGTTTGGGGGATTGTCAGAGTAAATAGTTGATGCAATCACTTCACCAGGTGAATTCAGTACTATCAGTCACTCCTGAATAAAACATGCCATTATTTATAGCAACACAGAGAAGTGACTCCAAGGTGATATTCCCAGAAGCTCGTGACTAAATGTTTTCGATACCTAAATGTTATTTAAAAGAACCACTATTGTTAACTAGAAAAAACTATTCAGATAGTTTCTGCTGTTAGTGCTTATGGTGGAAAGGACATGAAAGAGACTGATAAAAGAGCACTTGAATAATCTTTTTACACTGATGACTACCAGGAAAGAGGCCATCGCATAGACATTTATTTAGCAGATTGATTTGGACAGTGAGAAACCAGAGCATTACTGTGGTTGTTGGATTATACTCTCAGTACAAGTTTGAAGATCTTGAGTTTCTGTGCTACAAGAAAGGAAAAAAAGCAATTTGTTAAATGTAGCAGCTAACAAACAGAGCAAGGGAGGCTGTGTGTGATGGCATGCAGGGAAGACAACTGAAAATTACAGTTTCCTACAGGGCAGGGATTTGCAGAATACTGCATGAGATCAAGGAAGTCTGTTATTCAGGGCATATTCCTCTGCAGTTTTATGCAGCAATTCTCTGCAGTTTTTCCCCCTATTTATTTTTATACAGAAAAAAACCTCAATATACCTATGGAAAAACTCAAACTCAGCATATATTTTTGACATTCTAATGAAATGATCATAATTTATATTGGAAGTTCTGTTTCTGCAGGACTTCTAGCTTAAACATTCTAGAGTATTTTTAGTCAAAATCAAGATTTCCAAGTTTCATGTTTCAATTTTTAACCATTTACACCCCTAATTAGCTAAAGAATTAATGTACTGTAAATTATACTAAATGTGATACAGTTGCTGTCAGCTCCATGAAAGAGTATAGTAAAAAAAAAAACTTAATTAAAAGTACCTACCTAGAACATAACCAGTTGACAAGTAACTAGGAATTATGGTGAGTAAAGCTAGGAGCAGAAGAAAAAGATTCATTAAAGGTTTAAGAGAGATGTGTGTAACTTAAAATCCTGTGCTGATGCATCATTAATTATACTGAGTAAGTTTTCAACTGACAGGCAGCAGTGAAGATCAAGTAAAGGGTAATGAAAAGTTGATATCAGTAAAAAGCTGAAGGAGAACTATTAATACATAAGTAGAAGGTACAAGAAGATTGTGTCTTATGGCTAGAGAAGGGAAGAGTCATGCAAACTTATGAAGTTTGGCGGTCAAGAGGAACATACCCTGTAGAGGTACAGCCTATCGATTTTAACAGAAATGTTCACACTTTAGAGTAGCCATGCATAACGAAGCAATGGGTAACATAAATGCTCTGTAAGAGAAATAAATGGCTGGCAATTTGGTCACAGCACTGTGTAATGACATCAGTTTTCTCAGTTGAGTAGAACCTGGTGGTATACTCCCACCATACTGTAGGAAAACAGGTGAGAAAAGGACCTTTAAATAAATAAAAATCAGAAAAACACAATAAAGTGAGTATTTTCACCAATGCAGTAATACCACAGAGCTTAAAGAAAAACTTTTTCCTGTAAAATTTATATTCATTCTTTTACTTCCAATGATGTAAATTAAACACATGGCTGAAACCTAATGCATAATGTCTTTTTTCTATAAATGCGTTACTGAATTATACATGAAGTGTAAAGACTGTTAAAACCCCACAAAATAAGAAGATTAAAAGCAAGAGTAGACCCATTATACCTACTGTTCTCTAGTTGTAAAGTACATGTAAACTCAGAGATGCACTTACATTAAAGGAATATTCAGGTTGTGTTATAGTCACCTGTAGCGAGGGTCCTAAAAGACTGCAGTCTGTTTGTGTAGTCTAAAAGTGGGCACATTCATGCAGCACTACGTAAGATTTGAAACTTTTCCTTATAACAGCTAATGTTTGCTGTTGGACCTCCCTTACTGCTCCTCATGTATGTATGTATATATAGGGCAGAGTGCCACTAGTTCATTAACTCTCAGCCACACAACTGGCACATAAAGAATAAGAAGACAGGTAGAACTCCAAACATTCACACAGACTGCAAACTCCAAGGAACAGTTCATTGGTAAGGAAGCCTTCATTATTTTTTGCAAGTGCTTGTATATATTCTAACAGGTGCAGTCAGTTACCTTTTTCATGTATCAGCTGGCAGACAGTTTGAAGTTTCTCCTGCAATGACTGATGGTAGCACCACCATGCTAAAAGCCACATTACCTCTTGATTCTTCAAAGCTGCTGTAGCATTTAATGAGACGATGGAGCTCCAGGTGCAACACACCAGCCATCTAGAATTACAATCTCTGCTCAGCCACAGAAGCTTTTGGGGACTCTTATAACATGTTCCAACTATTGTAGGATGGCTCCTTTCAGCAGTTTATCAGCAGGCCCAGATACAGCTTGCTACCCGCTTAGAAAGTCCTCTTGGAAATCCTTGGATACAAAGATCTCCCAAGAGTAATCATCAGTAAATTGAAAAACTTCAGAAAGGGATTGTTCTTTGACTCTGTGCAGTATATGAAACATCATTCATGTAGAGAAAAGATAGTATTCAAGCACGCATTTAATTGTCCTAGCGTGTACCCTGCTGATAGGATGTGGCAAGTGTGAAGAAGAATCTTAATGCTTCTTGCTGCTTCAAATTTTATTGGTATCAACTATTTATGCATTTGATGATACATATGGACATTATTCAAACATGTCACAATACACATATTTTTATTTGTATTTGCATATGTCAGACTGTATCTGGTTTGCTTCACAAATGCTCTTTAGATTGAAAGAACTGCCATTAATGCATGCTGATCTGATGGAAATCTGAAAACAGCGAGTGCGCAAACCTGAGTGACTAACTTGACAATTTACCGTATTCGAGAGCCACCTGTGCAAGCATTGGCAATCAAAGAATATTGAATATTCTATTGATTTGAAATATAAAAATTCAAAGTTACCATGGGAAGTACTGCTAATAAATGCCATTGAGAGAGTTTAGCCTAGAGTAAAATTGTGAATGAGATTCTAAGAATTAAGATAAATATACCTAGTAAGTACCAAAATTATCTTATTTCATGACTGAAATACTCGCTATCATGCTATGAGCAGTATACGGTAGAAAGTAAGCTTTCTTCTGTAATCCTTTCCCCTCCATTCTTGTTGTACCATCTGTATATTCCTATTCTAAAATAACAGGGAATATTATATGCCTGTTTTGGGAGGGAAGGGAGGAAATGGAATCAGTTCAAATATCAACTGTTTGTGGTAGTATAAAATATACTAAAAATGCAGTGCTGAAAGTATAACTTCAGTTTGTTACCATCTTTTATATGTAAATAAATGTATTTTAAAATACATTTGTAATATCAAATACATTTTACTGTGCCATGCTTCCAAACTGCCACAGCAAGCACTGCCTAAAAAAATGTTTGTGGATATCTCCTTTATCAAACTACTTAAATTGCTTACATTGAGGGCACATATTTAAATGTCTGTCCTTCAGGGATATTAAAGGATGCATATGTTCATTTTTAGCTACAGTATATATTCCAACATAGAAAAAATACCTCTAGAATCATATGACAGTATTATATATTAAAAACAACAAAAATAATATTTGAACAAAACCATATTAATGGGTTCCAATAAAATATAAGACTGATTGTACATGAAAAGGTTTTATGTCAGATTGTGCTGATAGCATGAGAGAGAATGGATGCTGTAGTAAACCATATTACATAAAGAGCAAATCTGATCTGACAGAGTGTCTGTTAGGAATGTTAATAAGAACTAAATCAAAATCATTAATAAAGAGAATGAGAAAGCTAAGCAGAAAAAGCAAAGTAAATATTCCAAGAAAGGTTTGTTTTATCATTACAAAAGAGAAATTAAATGATAAATTATGGAAGAGCTGGAAGAATTGTTGTTTCCTACTCACAAGGCACGAGCAACAAGTGTACTTGGAACTGAAACGTGTCTGCAGAACTGGAGTTTGGTTTTGCTTGTTTAAGGTTATCAAACTCAGCCTTATGATTTTTTTTTAAGATTACTGATAAGTTTCTTACATTCTCATCAAGCAAATTAAATATACGAGGCATTTTTGCTACATCCAGGAAACCTCAAATGGGAACTAACATAAAACTGCCATTACCAGTATACACTGACATAACCTAAATTGAAGGGTACTGAGATGAACAAAACTCTAAAATATGAAAGTGAGAAAGCTGAGGGTTCTTCTTATGAAAAACTTGAATAATGGTGCTTTGTTAAGCTATGTTTAGTGCAGGAACTTGAATGGGAAGAGTCAAAATGCTTCCAAATTATCTTTCTGCTAATCCAGGTTCTGAAAGATCTGGATCCTCACACGCCATCTAATGGTAGATTAAGAAAACCATAGAGAACCATGCCACTCTGAAGTCAGAAGATGGCAATCAATGACGTGCCGTGACCCCTGCACACTACTTCTGCTTGCCTAAAGACATTGAGCCTGCGTTAGCGGAGAAGATGCCAACTAAAAGATTCTCCTCCTTTGTTGGGATCCCTTTAACCCTCTCACAGGGCAACGGCTTGCACCCACAGAGTGATCAAGAGAGGAGAAAAGAAGACAGAGCTACAGAAGGTAAATGTGATTTACTCTATTCTGAGGAAAAAAATCCAAACCCATTCTAAGAAAGTGTAAGAAGTAACACTGTGATGTAAATTACACAAACAGGATCACTTCACATACTTCATACAGATGGAGTCCAAACCTAAAAGCTGAGAGACATACAATTTAGCAGAGATTTCATTAATGCATCATTATTTATCAGTGGTAATCCCATGGCACTTTCAAGCACCTAAAAACCAGCAGTCTCTTTCTTAAGTGAGTGACATTTGAAGACAAACAGGTCTTCAAGAGGGGCTATAGAGACTGGGACAAAACAGAGCTTCTAGAACTTGTCAGTTAAATCCACCATAAGCAGCACAACAGCAGTGTGCTCTGAAAAGTCCCTAGTAATATATGGACAACGTGTACTTGGAACCTCTGGGTATTTTTATCCATGTTTCAAAAAAGTGTTGAGAGGAAAGAGGTTGTTGTACTAGCAAAATACTGAGAAGTGCAGGATTTGTTTAGAATAACTACATGCATACTCTAAAAAAGGTCAAAAAAGGATGCTTGTAGCCACGTTAACTTTATTACTGTTTTCGCAGTAAGCAATCATCACTACTCAAGTGGCGACATAAATTATGTGCACAGGGTAGATCAAACAGGTTAACTCAAATACACTGAATAATATCAGCTTATTTCTCATACAATAAAGAGATACAGATCCCATGATATGCAAAATATCTTTAATCACTTGCCACTTTATATATTAGTTATGGTGTTTACTGGAAATATTGCAGTTTTAATTTAACGTTATTAAATGTTATTATTGGTTTGTTAGAAATCACAATGTTGTGAAATGCGCAACATACAAAGAAGTACTATGCTTTTAACAAATTCCATCGACTAAAAAATTATCCTCATGGCATCCAATACCATTTTGAAAGATAAATACACATAAATTTTACTTGTAACCTGAGCCCAAATAAAAATAAGATCTCAAAAATGAAAGATTTTATGTGTTAGTTGAAAGAGCCAGTAAGCCTAAATACACTGTAGGTGACTTTGTTGGTAAAGCTGTAAAAGAAAATAAGAACAAGCAGCTAAGAAGGACAAACAACACTTTGCTTTCATTTTCATATATAATTGAAATAGGAAAGTATAGTATACTCAGGGGTTATGAATGATATATGATGGAAATCACTGAAGAAACAAGAATCCAGCAACTAGAATCCAGCATCAATCCTACAGAATATTCTACATCAGGCAGAGAGTAATAGGAATTGCCAGTTCTTGCTAACTTAAAATTTCTGAGGGTGCTCCATGCCACACTGCCATCCCAGCATTTATAAAGTACTAATTAGAACTAAAAACCACATCATCACTTAGAAGCCTATTTCTCATCCATTTCAAGCGTAATACGAAGAGACATTGCCATAAAATGAATTCATTGACCAACTCTGGAGACTGAGGCGGAAAATGAACAGCTTCCCACTTAGGGAATAAGTTTAGTAAATGGCAAATGGAAAGTTGAGCAAGACGACAGAATGGCATCTTGTGAAGGCTAACACAAGGAGGTCTGAAAATAATATCTGTAATTTTCAACAGATTTACTGTTGACTTAGCAGCAGCAATGAGGAATTGTAAAGCAGAGCTTTATCAAGCAGCTTTTTCGATCTTTTGAACTGAAGTGCAAGAAACAAAATTTTTGGTCTAAATGTGTCTCTGCTATTACAGAAGCAGTTCAATTAGCATCCTCCGACTCTCACCAACTACAACACACCTTTCACAAAATATGGGTCATACTCCGTGCTGCATAATGATATGCACTGTTAAAACAGTTACACTGTTGTAAGAAAGGACTGATCCAATACTTAACCCATATGTAAAAACTTTCATTTAACAAACTGATGAACAAGCAAACATCATTAATTTTATGCGTGCACAACATGCAATTGTTATTTAAATTCATGTAAAAAGTTGCTAAACTGAAAAATGCTTTTAAATTAATTCCCTTCCTTAGCACATATACTAAAAAGTGACAGAAGCCAACAGAGAAGACTCTGGCTGAGACTTTAAAAGCTGGTGGTTCACACAAAGGATGCTAGATAACATCAGTGATCTCCTTAAGAATTTAACTTCCACAAGTTTTTGGACCATTCACTACAGTTCTAACAACACACTCCAAAAAGCTCTTCAGTTTTTAGACACGTACCAGAACAAACCTAAAGCATTTCTTACTCCATTTTGCTAACTGCAGAAATTCATTCACCTAAGGCTCAATGATGACAACTTTATTCAATTGCTAATTAAGATCAGAGAGTTTTGTAAAATCTATTTCCTTTCTGCAGGCTGCAAAATACTATGCTAAGAAAATAAAGTCCTCTTTTTCAATCTTTGAAATATCTAAGCCCCATTTGTTGTTTAAGAATATAAAAGCTGTAAACATTTTCAGATGCTGTTACAAGAGTCTCTTTAGATTCTTGTCACTCTTATTCTTTATACCATAAATAAAAGTTGGGTAGGTCAAAAGCTTTTGAAAAATACACTTTGCCATTATTCAGACTCTCTAATACATATCTCGTACGACATGGCTCTAGAAGTAAGTGATGCTTGTTATCAGAATCACATTAGCTAATAATTTCTTGCCAGATCCACTTAGAGATTAAGGAAACTTTCTCAGTAAAGGCACTGCCGAAGAACAGCTACCCCTAGTGATCAAAGAAATAGAAGTTGCTCTTTGTTTACAGTCAGTTCTCATTTTTCTCAACAAGCTTGTAGCCAGACACACAACAGACACTGAACAAAGACAATACAACAGTGTGTATATACATATTTGGCAAAATAATTGCAAATTATTTTACCAGAAACAGCTTTCTTAACAGGTTTGTGTCACAGTGCTACACCCGGGTCCAAACTCCAGTTTCAAATGCTTATGGTTCCTCCAAGTAAAGAGTTAAAGCCCAATGTAAAGTTCTCTGGTCCTCTGAAACACAGAATAGCAAACATCCTTCTCTGTGTCTCTATGCAATATGAATGCACTTCAATGGGCTAACTTATCGGTCTTTTCTAAGTGCCCTGATCACTAAGCAATGATTTCCTTCTGCGGAGAGTCACGTGACAGGGGTACCAACAGCACACGGAGAGCAAAAGGTAGCATTGTCAACTGGGCACCTGGGGGCAGAAAACCTCAGTCTGATGACAGGAACATCCCAAGCCAAATGGTGTGTTTACACTGTGCCTCGCAGAGAGTCGCAAGAAAATCCAGATGTTACAACAGGAGAAATATAAGTGGAAAAAACTTAATATGAATAGGTTTTATTGAAATAATGTTATTCATCAGAAAATTAGACGGTAGCAAGTATTAATCTTCCTGATTTTTTTTTTTCCTGTGAGTGAATACACAGCGTATAATCAAACTGGCTAAAATTGTGCCCTAGAATGCAGTCCTGATGGATAATTTAGTACAGGCAACACAAACTATTTGGAGTTGTTATTATCTAGAGATTTTTGAGGCCTGTATGGGCTCTTTACTTAAGCTACACAATTGCATTATACAAATGGGAGTTCAGTCTGTGTTCATAAATATTATACAGTTACTTTAAAATATGATTAATACACTCTTCATAGACTCAAAAGATGGATACAGGCCTAGGAAAATAATTTTTACAAGAACAGAAAGAAAAAAATTAGCATAAGAAAATATTCATATGGTAGGAAATTTAGCGCGCACAAGCTGCAATAGCAAGAAGAGATAAGAGTGAGGAAGAAATCAAAACCTCAGTGAAGGGAAAGAAAAGGGAGACAAATTAGAAATAACATTATTTTCATTAAAGCAGAAGACATAATCACTACAGTCCACGCTTGGAACAGAAAACTTGCTATAAACTTCACTCATCTTCTATGTACATATAAAATCCTATTCTGAATTCTATTTGCTTCGGGGCAGTCCTGCTCAGGCATCTTCCTTACACCACCTCTCTATACATACACAGATTTCAGTCCTTTTCTTTCTCATAATAACCAAAGATAATACACCAGCATCCTCCATACCCAGCTTTACTCAGATTGACAGTCTCTGGTTATTACTACTTGTCTACCTTTGTCTTTACCATTCATGGATTTACAGAACTTCCATGTGGTAGATTCTGTGCAGGATCTTTGAAGAGCTTATTTAAATCATACCGTCTCCAGCACATAACTTGTGGCATCAGCTTTCTGTGTAACCAAGAGAGAAGCTGAGTGAAAGGAGAGAGAGAATACATATGTGGGGAAGCTTTTTGTTCTATATTATTCTCACCTTTTTAAAAAAGTTATTTTTACTTTATAAGCTTTCTCTGTGCTCCACAATAAAGCCAAGACAAAAAGAGCAGGTTATGCTACAGACGCATGCTTTTTCATAGGTGTTCATTTCAGAACAAAAACGCTCCTCTGAAAATAGCAGGCATTAATAACATAACACAATGGCTTTAAAATGAACAGTCTAATCCAGAATTAGCAAAAAATACTTCTCTCGTTAACATTTACGTTATATGATACCATCAAATTTCAACTTCTCTGAAATCAGGGAGAAAGGTGTTTGAGAGCCCAAGCAGAAAAAAACAGGTCAATGGCACAGAATATATTTAAACCATAAGAGAGGTTTAAAGATAATATGGGAAAAGGGACAAAGGTAATGATGATGCTTTAGAACACGTGTCTCCCACTGACCTAAGTGTCACATCCAGATGACCACAACAGTTCTCCATATAGACGTCCCAGAGGAAAGCCAGATGGTGGATAAGAGCTCCCGAAGTGCTAGAAGCAGCACGGAGCCAGCTCCAGTAGGGCCATGGCATTTTTGACAGCACAGAGCTCTGTGTGTGGAACCAGTCAGAGGTCTCCCCACCCGACACACAGTTAATCTGCAGCCTGGACAGTCTGTGAATGACAGGAAGTTATCTTACAGTGTTAAGGGACTATGATTCCATGATTCTGGGGCTAAACTGAGAAATCACTGAAAAATTTATTAAATCCTTGTCCCTTTTAAAATAACTATTTTTGTAAATTATTTTCTATTAGATTAAAATACTGATTCTGTTCTGAAATAGAAGAGATAAATAAAGTGTGTCAGCCTGTTACAAACCAGGGAGGCATATTTTCATCTTTATCTCTTGACAGACAATGAGAAATAAATTTGAAGCATGGTCTGTGACAACTCCTCACCAGCAAGTAGTAGCTGGACACATCTTAACATGACAAAGACAATGTATGGATGTGGCCAGGCTCTCACAAATTCACTTTGAGTGGGAAACAGCTGAAATAAAGCAATATTACCTCTACTGCCAGGGAAATGCATCTGGCAGGAAATAAAAGCAAGGTCAATCTCAAAAAAAACCCAATTCAAATATAACACTGGAGGGAGATAATTTGGAAGCAGGCACCGGTAAACACAGAACAGACAAGCTGGAAGACAACAGCGAACTGCCAAAGAGTGCACAGTATTAGCCAGTCTAACTAAGGTGTTACTACAGGTTACACACCATGGTGCGTGCATGTGGCCTCCGGAAGAGCCACCTCATATGGAAGTGGAATTACCATCCTGCTTCAGTCTGCAGGACCACAGTCCTTTCTTTCCAAAGATTCAGTGTCACTGTGGCAAGAAAATTTGACTCATTAGTATTACCAACTCTGATGGACAAAGTGGAGTTGCAGTTCATGTAACAAAGAGCCAATATTGTATTATTAAGACAGGCTCATATTAATCATGTTGTTATCCTGTTTTTCTAGCATTCATCTGTATATATTATAAACTCTGAAAATCCTTCTCATTTGTTTAGACACAATCAAATACAACGAGGCCCCTGCTGGAAACAAGTAAGTGCAATGAAGGTAATAATAATTAACAGTAATGGAGTACTAGTATAAAACTGCTCTCATCAGCTTTTATTGCACAGTAGTTAACAGTGTGAGATTTTCATGAAATGTTCATCTTTAATCTATTGTAAAATATAAGTAATAATGTTGCTCTGGAAACAAGGAAAACTACAGAAGAAAAACAGCACATCTAAAATTTGCAACCCCTTCAAAAAGCACTTCTCACCTGATATACCAAATATGTTATAATAGTATCTTGAATAAGACTGCACTGTTAAGTACTAAGTTTATTTTGAAATACTTATCCTTCAATATCATAGTTGGGTATTTCTTCATGACTGCATTAAAACGGTTCCACAAGCTACACTACAAGTGTTTGTATGTTATCTGGTAGTAAAGAACGTTTATACATTTAAACTGTATTTAGCAGGCTTTTTTTAGATTCTTTAAAACTTAAGTGGGTAATAGACTTTAGCAGACAGACTGCTAAAATCCAGTGGGCCAGACAGGAAGGAAATGTGACAATCACAAAACTAGGCTACACAATAATAATGATAGCTTCCTATGGCAGCAGATGAGGTTGTGATACAACTATAAATGTATTGATAGATTTGGTCTCAACCTTTTGGTAATACAGGAGTCTCTGATGGCAAGAGCAAATAGGGATTTGATTTGAAACCATACCAGATAAAAAAAGTCAAACTGCCTAGTCATATAAAATATTAAGCACTAGATTCAGCTTATCTGGTTAGGGTCTTACATCCATGTTCACCAGCAAACAAGATTCTCACTAAGACTCTTCCGATAAGCATCTCTACTGCCTTGATGCTGTTTATCTTAAGGCAGTAGAAGTTCACATGAATGATGATGTAGAAACAGAGACAGCAGTAGCAGTGCTCTAGCAGAGGCAATTTTCAGCTACACACCACAGACAGTAGTTTGGCAATCACCTTAACTGAATGAAGGATAAAGGGGTTTGAGGATTTATTGCTATTCATTCTGTGAGATTTCTGTGATTTCCTTTACCAGTGCTTTGTGAGGAAGACCTCTGATGTTCACTGGAAGGTAGGAATAAGAATCCTACTAACCATTTTCATAATGAACATGGATGAATTTGAACTCACTGAGCACAGTTGAAAATATTTCAGTCATTTCTGGCTCACCTTATACACTCTCTTAAGACTTGTTAGACCTGTCCTAATTGAAAGGAGGCACTCTTCTTGCAATTCTGGCAAACTGTCCCGCAGGCTCTTATTTTAAAGTCCCTGTGATTAAACTCTATTGGTTTTGTATTTACATTCATATCATTGTTGAGCCATTTTAGCTTTCTACAGCTGTTTCAGAGTCTTCTCTGGTAGGTACTCTGGATTTGCTCTGAACCTCTAATGCAGTATATTCAGTCTCCATATTATTCTGAAAGAATTCATTCCTAACTCACCTTTTTAGTTTCTTTGTCTTGTTTACTTTAATTCCTCAGTTCCAAATCGAGCACTAGCATATCAGAAGTTTTTACTTTTGTTTCTTCTGCAAAGATGTTATATCTACCTGCATTACAGAGTCGCTCTTAAAAAGGGAATATTTTTAACTAAGTTCAGTGTGTTATTCAGGAATAACTAAGGAGTTTCTTCTTTTTTTACACCTAAAAATGAATTGGAGAAGGGCAAGCAACAAAGTAGCTCAACAGTCAGAGTGCAGAGACTGTAACTCAGGAAAGACACTCGCCAGTTCTTGTACTACACAAAGGAATAAAAGGTATAAGCAAGGGAGGAATTTGTGATGTATCCTCAATAGTATGTGGAATAGTATAGAAACCTGCCTGGACAGCAACATCTTTGCATTCCTTTTTTAGCCTGAACTAAAAGAAGGAAGTTATAATACTATCAATAGCAAATGTCATTTCACACAACAGACAATATTGTATCTATATCTTACTCTACAGTGCTGTCCACTTTTATTACGTTTTTGCAGTGGTGGTGAAAAGTGTCATGCTTACCGTGCATGCAGTTGAAATTGCCTGTGTTCTCTCCCCTTCCCTTTTTCTTTAAATAAGTATTCCCAGGACTCAGTCATATTTGTAGTGCTTCTGCACCAAAGAACTGCCAAATTTGTACGGTCTGTTAAAGAACTGTATGTTAAAGGCAGCCAAGGAAAGTTGCTGGTGAAGGAGCAATTCAATTTCTGCTCGCGCTCATTTACCATTTGGCTTGTTTGTTGAAACTGTCAGTCAGTGTGTGATTTAAGTTTTCTAACATGAACTACTGGTGCTTTCTGATAATCAAACATTTCATTAATAAAAAAAATTACTTTCACACAAAGGAAGCCAATTTTGACATGGGCAATGTGATCATATAAGGCAAAAAAAAAGTGGTCTTTATGATAGCAATTTCATATATAAAATTGAACCATGGTTCTTGTTGTTTCTGCCTAGTTTATTTCTTCTCTTCTGATGTGAATTCATGTAAGAGCCACTAGTCCCACTTCCTCCTTTGTTTTATTATTTTATATACCATGACTCAACTTTAATCTTTTAATTAAAATTATAACAGGTAGATAGCTATGCCAAAAGAATGATGCTGTATCGTAAAGATTTTTATGCTAGCTAAAACTTCAGAAAAAAATGACATCAAACCTTGAAGGAGTTAAGAATTTTTTTTAAAAAACAGTCATCTGGGTATCTAACGAAAGCATAAATACAGCTGGTCAGTATGAAACAAGAACTTGGCCAGACTGGAACTATTTTTCATTGTAGCTGTAATTATGAACTTTATTCAGTAGAGAGGTTTTATCATGTGAGTAATTCCATGTTTTTCACTGATGCACAGTAAAAACAGGCCTTTAAAGTGAGCATATGCTTTAAAAGCAATGTCAACAGGATCCATTTCCATGGACAGGCAGTAGAAAATAACTAAAAAAGCCCAATGAAAAGAGCTGACACTGCCCATGTTAAGCACCTACATATAAGGCACCGCTGAATCAGAAACACAATTTTTTTACTTTCAGTAACGTTTACCTCTTTATATATCCACGTAGGTGAGCACATGTGTGTATATATCACAGTATCACAGTATCGTAAGGTTGGAAAAGACCTTTGAGATCATCGAGTCCAACCTATGACCCAACACCTACACCTACTTGTCAACTACACCATGTCACTAAGTGCCTCATCCAAATTCTCTTTGAACACCTCCAGGGATGGTGACTCCACCACCTCCCTAGGCAGCACATTCCAATGAACAATTACCCTCTCAGTGAAGAATTTCTTCCTAATGTCAATCCTAAACCTCCCCTGGTGAAGCTTTCCTTAATATATAAAGCTATAGTTTCAAAATCCTTCAGGGAATTTTTCTCTCCCTTGCCAACAAAAGGGTTTGGGGAGCTGAAGAGCCAGGACGGGTGGCGGGAGGGTGGCCAATTGATCTGAGTTCCAGCTCAATGGCTGGGGGCGTGGGGGGTCCGCGGAGGGAGGTTTATTCCAGTTGGCACCACTTTTCTGCTCGGAGGCTGCTGTGAGCGGGAGCCACCGTTTTGCTGGGCTGGTGGAGACATCTTGGAGGAAGTTCCCTTGACTCAGCCCCCAACTGCATGTATCCTGTGCTGTCCTTCAGAGAGAGAGAGCAGTCGCCACTATCTGGAATTGCTGCAGACTCCTTGGAGGTCAACGTCACCTGCAGAGGAGTTGCTACCCTACTCCCCTCTACCCCTACTGTTATCCTTCTCTATACATTTCTTCCTGATTAAAATCTCTTAATTTCAGATATGCATCTTAGTTTTCCTTTAAACTGAGACAATACTTAATGTTAAAAAAAAAATCATTAGTTTGCTGGAAAAAATAATCTCAATTCACCTAAAACCGACCAAGTGAATTCGTAACTGAATTTCTATGTGAACTCTTTGTATTTTCTAAAGCGGTTGCTAATCCCATTTTAAAGATGTCAATGTTTTTCTAGTGTATTTCAGTTACAGGTAATTTTATATTGTTAGTTTAAAATAAAGATATTTTAAGAGTCCAAAAGCCAAAAACCTGAGTATTTTGATATTCGGAGGCAATTCTATGAACTGCCTGATTTTGACTAGGTCATTCTTTACAAAGAAAAAAAAAACAATTTAAGGATGTAAGTGGCATGTTATTACTCAAAGAGAAACCTCTCTTTGAGATACAAATCCACGCAACATAAGCTTTCTCAGAGACAACAAAACAGATATCACATGCTACGTAACTGCCCCAGCAGTAATAGGCATGAGAACTGAAAATTTATGACAGCTTAGTCTAATATAAAGTCAGACCACATTAGCTATCATGTTTACAATCAAGAGAGTAAACTCAGTTGCACAGCAAGTCAGCTCAGTAACATAGGAAGGAGACGTAGACAGCATTTTAACGTCGCTATTAAAAACCACTCTAGTTAAAGCCTATGTAAACACAGAAAAGATTAAAATCCTGTTATCTGCCGTGCTCCTACATCTCTCATAACCTCCAAAGAAAATAATCAACTAGAGCATAATCACAGTAACTAGATGCTAAGCAGCATGAGATTAATGGTAGCTTTCCTCCAACTACATCTTCCAATGCTTTTAAGTACAGAAATAATAGGATTTTAAACACTCAGCACTTGACAAACCTAATAAGTAGTCCCCTGGACTTCTCAGTGAACCTGGAGTAGGAAGCTACCAGTCCATAGTTTACAAAATGCATTCTGAGACACTCCCGAGAGGCACTTTCAGCTCAGCCACTGATATACTACCTAGTCACTTTATTTCACTCTTCCTTGAAAAGAATTAGTTTTATAGCCAAAAGGTCTGTGACCTGGGGGACACACACTCACTCATCACTATTTACTGTTCTTTATTATGTCAATACAATCAGTCTAATGTAATATATCATTCATATTGTAATGAGTATCACCGAAGAACTGTAAAATATAATAGTGATAATTAACTCTTACAATGAGCTTTTCTTAAATTGTTTGTAAAGAAAGTAAATAATCTTCTCTTGTTTTCTCAAGAGAAAACTGAGGCATAGAAAGGTGAAGTTACTTGGCCATTGTCACCTTCAGGCCAATAGCAAAGCCAGCGATAGAAAATAAAACTAAAAAACCCACAATCTTTAACTCAAAAGGGTCAAACGTGAAAGCACAACTGAATACATACACAAAGTAACCAACAGTGCAGAAAATGGGATAATCTTTGTTTCCTGCCACAAGACTATCGAAGCAGATCAGGATTTCACCATACAAACTCAGCATCCACTGACACCAGTTGTTACTGTAACTTATTGCTGTGAAGAAAATTTAATACAACATCCAATACATGTCTGCCATTGTCCAGGTAACGATCTTAAACCGAATAGGTATAACATGGGAAACTGAACACACAACATCACTTTACCAAAATCTGAGTCACACCACCTTTGAATCTCCCTTCTTACATGCTTATAAAGTGATTTCTTAATCTTAAAATCATTTTTTCCCCTTCATAAGAGTCCAAATTCTACTTTTGCCACTCTGACTTGCCGAGTGATGTAAAAGTGTCTTCCATCAACTCAAGACAAGGCTAAAAAGAAGGGAATTCCAACGTCCTAGCATTATTTCAGTCAAAAATCCATCTAGGGCAGTAATCAATGCAAACTTTTCATATTTCCTGGGAGCAATGCAAAGTTTCATGGAAAAAAAATAAGAGAGTTGAAATCTTTTTTTACTGCTTACGTATATCAGGCAATTGGCAAGTAAGAACTAACAGGAATGTACTGGCTATCAGAGAACAAACTCATTTACAGGTCAAAATATATAAAGAGATGCATTCTGCAAATATTGCGGATATTCTGCAAATATTAGGACTATAGAAAGAGTCTGAGTTGGCTGGACTACTGATGCACAATTACAAATCAGAACAAAAGGTTAAATTTATCACTTCCAAGATGAATTAGTCTCTGCAAGCCATTTCAACATCTTTGGAATGGCATACATCACATAGCCTTACGAGAAGTGCCATCCCTTTCTTGGTCATCATTAAACAAACGGCAGTGAAAATCACGTCCTGTTATTGTTTTGTTCCATGGATTTAGGGATGTGTAAATCTTATTTAGGTTCTCTAAAGAGACAGTTTGGAGTGTTTTAGATGAATAGTTCTTTGTTTAGTTATGAAACTACAGTCAAAAGGCAGGTCAGAGCACAGCAAGCTATCATTCATGATTTCTTCCTCTCTCACATTAGGAAATAACTCTCATAATTTAATTAATTTTACATGTCCACACGGTCATTAGTTTGGGGTTAAGATAACAAGCAAGCATGCCTGTAAATAAAAATAAGCACTACCTTTCTGACCGCAGTTGATATACCCTTTTTTCAGCAGACCAAACACAGCTGCACGTTTTGAAGTTTAAGTTTTTCTCCTGTTTTCTAAGGACATACAACTTAACCCCAGAAGCTGTTTTCCTTACCACTGTAAGGACTGTCAAAGTTACCACTGTAAGAACTGTCAAGTTAATACCTTCCCTAATTGAAAGCATTTCATCAGGTGGGACATTCAGCCCAATGGCTTCTCCTCTCCCACTACAGATCATCTGGCAGAAAAAAACCCAGACATTGTAATTCTCTTATGCCGAGACCAAAATCAGGGTTTGCAGCTCCAGAATTATCGCGCCTTACTAAACATCAGAAGTCAGGGGAGGCCACATGAATTCAGAAATTGAGCCAAACGACTGTCATGTCTTCATTTTCCAGTGAAGAAGCTGAGTAATGAGGCTGTATAACCTGTTGTCACATCAAGACTGTAGAAGAAACATCTAGAGCTGCTTTGCAGGCCTGATAACAGGGATGCCTGTCCCCCCGCATGCCTCTCCGGCTTTGCTGTTTCACAGAGTAGCTTTGCCACATAGGAGTAGAATCGCAGAGACAATAAGCCGACTTTGAATGCATTTAGTCATGATAAGTACTCTGGACTAAAAGGCTGTTAATATTATCTAGTTTGCAAAGTGTACTTTGCAGTTGTGAAGTGTTTATGACCAACCAAGCTTTTGTTAATAACTCAGCAGGACAATTCTATAATGCAGTGTCTCATATAACGTGAAAAGCACAGTCTTCATATTTTGCTTCTGTATTCCTTTTACGGGACGCGGACATGAAATACTGTTTATTGCCATTGCAGGAACACAATTATTTGCTAAGTATAGAGAAATATCTCTGGACAAGATTTTGACTGGCTTCAGCATGAAAAAAAAAAGATTCTCAGACATCTAAAATCAATTACTTTGGAAGGAATAGCTATACAAATAAAATATAAAACCAAGCAACTTCAAGCTGTTCAGATTGCCAGGAAATACAGGGCTTAATTTAGTATTGATATATGCCTAATGGGAATTTACTGGTGTGGGTGTCAAGCAGATTTGCTCAAGGTAAGAAATTGTTAAGAATGAGAAATATTTGTATAGTTTACTTGCAATGTCACATGGGATAGGATTTTTTAAAAAAAATCCTTTTAAGATCTTTTTTATTGTTTCTACAAAATGGACTTAACATTACAATTGCGTTACACTTCACTATGATACAGTACCTTTATTACAGCCAAATTCCCTTTAATATTCTCAGCCTTCAGGTCACAAATCTTTTAGTGCTACACAGTGGTTATGTATTTCTTTTATTCATTCTGTTTCTAACCCGGTATTCATTTTCCTCCTCAGAGTATTCTGATTAGGTTCGTAGTCATTTCAATTTGGATGAAGGGAAAAAAACAAGCTTCTACAATTTTGCTCTTGACCATCTCAAAACTTAAATATATTTGTTTTCTTTTTACTTTAGAATGATTTGTGTAGTGTTTGGGATTTACGCCCAAATAGGCCTAGCTGACTGGTATGGTCATACATCTTAGAAATATCAATTCCCTTTGAATGGTTTAAAAGCTGCACAGAATGTAAAATAGAAGTGCAATAAATGTGGCTGGACATCTAGCAACACCTTCAGAACTGCAAATTCATCTTTCTAAAACAACCTATCCTGTTTAGGACGGTCTCAAACAACTCATACCTACTTTCCAGCTAGTTTACGAGATCTCAGAATTTACTGCCTGAGCTGTGTTGACAATATAGCGTTTGACAGCTGGTGGGTGGATGGAGGAAGTATATGTATAGGAATTTATTCTTCTAATCTTAAAGGTTAGTCATCTTCTGAATTTTATTCCAGTATCTCATATTTTGATGAAGTTCATTGACCTTTAATGATATAAATTAACAGATTAAATTAAAAGTACTGATATATTTTCTCATTATTGTGAGTCAATATCTGAAAGATTCTGGTGTATCAAATGTTTCCTTCTTGAAATTTCAAGCCATTTGTTTTTAATATCTAAGCCTATTGATTTGTCAATGTTTGACAATGGAACAATGAGAAAAGTCACACATTGCAATACAGAATAATTATCTTTCTTACGCAGTTCTACTCATCTGACTTTGGTATCTAGAGTATTGATATCTATACCTGAAGGAGTTGCTTTGAACTCTAACTGTGCCAGTGGAGAAACAACACAGACAATGGGATTAAACCCAGCCTAAATTTGGCACTTACATGTTGTCAGATTGCAGACACCTGTGATTCTACTGACAGCACTGTGATGGGAACCTGGAGTGCGAGGTTTAGTGTAGATCACTACACCGGTGATACTTAAAATTAACATGAGTTCCACTCTCAGTGTCCAAAAAGCAGAAGTCCCTTTATTTTCAGATGAGTTTGATGATGTCATTATAAAAATTTCTCTCACTGCATAATTGTAAATTAAAGACTTCAGTATCTTCTGTATTTCTTTTTTGCAAAGAAAAGTAAAAGGCATATCCCCTGAGTGAGCAAATGCTGTACAACTTCCCTAGACACTAAATTAAAACACCTGAAACTGCTTAGCTATCAGCAAACCTGAGTGAAAAGGTACTTACAAAAATCATTTCAAAGACTTGACAGAAAATAGTAGAAGTCCTAATGCTGCATCCACTGGGGGCAGCAGGAACATTACCACTTGTTTACATGGAAGCAGAACTAAATAGGAACACAAGAAAGCTTTGAACTATTTTGAAACTAGTACATCTATTTTTTTTTAAATAAATGCACTTTTTAGAAATATACATTTAATTTAGATTCCTCCCAGCAAGCATCTGAGAGGGCATGTGGTGGTGGTCCAGGAACTGGAGCAGAGAACGTGGCATTTGTAACATTGGTTTCTAAGACAGATTTCTGCACTCAGCTTTACAGATAAAACCTTTCCTTTTGGCTGTATATCCATTAACAGATACTGCGTATTGTGGAACTCAGAGATAATTTTATATAATTAAACTATAAGCACAACCTGTAACACTAGCCAAGAATGAAAATGGCAACTGAAAGCAAGTACTAACTCAGTGAAAGCAGTAAATAATGTTTACCTGATAAAAAGCCAGATCAGTAAAAAGGACAGAGGTTGATACTTTGTATAGCTCTTAAATTCTGCTCACAAAGCTAATTCTAGTTTAATAAATACATTCACTTGAAATCTCCCTTACTGCCTGTCATTAGTTTAGAGAAACAAGCATTTTTTTAGCCAAAGAAAAGCCTGTGTTATGCACTGGGGCAAGTCCAAACTAGAAATTTTAGCAATATACAGATATCAATTAGATGTGTGAATTTTAATAACATTTTGCTATTATACCTGCAAAAAAACAGGACAGGTTTGGTATAATTTGATTGAAAGAATTAATTTAATGCTCATTATTGTTTTGTTGTTACAGCTAAATTTTCTGCAATATATCTTGTGTTATTTCTATAGACATTACTCTGATTGGCGTAGTTTAATGTAGAGCAGCTGGCCTAGATGGTTCCATTTAACCAATCAGCACACACATTTCTGTTTATATCCAACAAAATACAACAGTACTTTTCCCTTAAGACCTGAGCTAGTTCATTTTAAACCAGCAGAAATAACATGTTTTTCTACACAATTAAGTTAATTTTGCTTATTATTCAGAGCAAGAGCCCAGTGTACTCCGCAAGTCACTCATGTACAGCTCCTCAACTGAATAATCTGAAGGAGGATGTTCATGTTTATGCAGAGAGACTATAAAAATGGGGAGAAGTATAACGCGATAGCATGCACAGCCTTTGTTTGCAGCGCATTTTACATTGATGGATTTCAAGTAAACCATCTATCGCTTCACGACTCGCAGGAATAAAACAAAATGGCACATTACAGAGGAAAGCTATCTCAAAACAACAGCTGTATGCATACTTTGGCTATGAATGTAACTGGCACACAGTCCCAGCAGCACTGACTATTCTGTCATCCTTCACAGGGAATCAATGCCTGATTACAATTAGCACGGCCTCTCTTTCGCTACATTCATTTCATCTGCTATGAAATCATAACTCTGTTTTTTTATTTCCTCCCCAAGCTTTCTTTGTCCTGAATTCTTCTGATTACTAATTCCCTGTTCACAGTCTTTGTGTATCTTTTAAGAGCCAGAGCCCACACTGGAGGTCTTTTATGTAGGGTTTTCCCCTCCAGAAGTGAATCCACATCCTTTCATCACAGAGATTGCAAAAAGCGTCGCACTCCACATAGTTGGGGCCTTTCCACTGCCTTAAGATAGTCACACGTGAATAAAGACAATCTAAGTTTACTGTCCTGTCTTCACCCTTTGTCTGGAGACATGCAATGACAGTGGGAGCAGCCCCAGGTCCTGCATATCCTCTGTGAAGAAGTCGACTAAGCCAAACAAATTTGGTGAGCCTGATCCTGATGGGTGACTTCAGGGAGAGCTCAGCAGAAGTTTCCTGTCACTGAAAACGCCTCTTGAGGGCATCTCATGAGCTCTGCCCCTTTGAAGTCCTAGATGTATCACGGTCATTTTTGCATGCTGCAAAGCACCTCAGATACACCTCTAGAATGCGATTAGAGGCCAGAATTAAGAAGGATACCATGTTGTAGAAGTCCTGTATCCAAGAATGCCATTAAAGTTAACACAAAACCGCAAAGAGTACCCCAAGCACACTCTCTTTCCCTCTCCCTCTCTCTCCCACACTCTTCCTTCCTTTCACGACTCCTACCCCTCCCATCCCAAAGCAAAAAGCTGTGCACTCCAGCAAAGAACTTTCTCACTGGTGGAAGAAACATGACCAACCCTTACAACAGTACTCTTATACTGCTGAGGAGGATAGAGGGGTGGGAGGCTGGCTGTTCCTTAGTCTCTTTACTTAGGGTAAGTTGAGAAGAATCATAGCACGTGAAAGAAGGAAAGAAGCACAGTCCTCCAGGTTAAATGTGCTCTCAAATCAATATTCTTACTTTTGAGATTGTAACATAGCTGACTGGTATACTAAGAACATATTGACATGGCTACAGCTAATGTACAAGGATTACTGAGACAAACAAATTCATCATAACCATAGCAGTGCTGAATACCTTGAAAAGTAAATGGATTGTGAAGTTTTTAGAATGTCCTCAAGACTCAACTATTAATCCTCCATTAATACCCATAAGCATATTGAGAATTACACTAAAGTTTCACACAGAAATTACTTTTAGAATTTTTTTTGGCTTATTATAGCATATATCCAACATATTACAGAGTAAGATGGGAACAAACCCACATAAGACAATGTAATGCAATGTGAAATCCAAAACTTATTGAGACTAAAACCACCACACTATCTTGGCTCTTCTTAGAAGGTCATATAAGATTACAGAGGCTTTTGAAAAATGAGCAGCGCATCCAAGAAGTGTGATTTCCAGTGGATTTGTAGTTTATGCCTAACAGCCTATCCCATTCTGTCAGCTCCTGCTCCCACATGCCCTGTTCATTTAACTGGCCATGTGGCAGCACACGGTGTGGGAAGCTGTCTATAAGGTACACGCTGATTCACCCATCCAGCTATGCCGTCTTGACCAACAAGCCAGTGACTCCTTCACTATGACTAATGTGTAGTTACAACTGCTTTGTGCTCCATGGAAGCTTTATTGTTGGGTCTTTTCCAACCAACAACTGATTTTTTAATTTTTTTTTTAAATTATCATAATAACTTCAACGCTCAGACAGATGTGGCTAAAATCAGCCAGAAGTTTGAAAATTATCAAGGGGAGACTCACAGTCAGCAATGTAATCATTTAAACCTCATTTTCCTAAGAAATCAATATAAATAGTAATCTTTTTACAAAAGCCCCAAGCCAAGAAAATACATTAAATAAGTTTCCAATTTTAAGTATGAAGAAGTCCAATCAAATAAACAGTCGCATAGTAGAGGGTGTTTGAGTGTGGTCATGCACCAACAAATAAAAGAGACCTCATAGTGGTCTCACCTTCTTCCACCAGCTAGTGAAACCAGCACTGGAAACCAATGGAACAGGCTTAATTTAAGCAGAGGCTAATCAGCTCACATCAGTTCCTGCTCTGAAGATGTAAATAAAACTTTCCTCCTTGTTTTTAGAAGGTTTTACTTTTATTTTCTTATATTTTACTTGTATTTACTTGTGTTTTCACATCTAGATTTTTTATAAACAAAATAATAAGTACGGTATTGTTTTAGTATTCATTCTAATCTACACACATATATTTTTGATCTGCAGGTCAAAAAAGATTTCAAGATGGGGAAAATTATTTTAGAAACAGATTTCCTGATGATACAACCACTAAAATATGGCTTTTCATTGTTCAAGAATTATAGCTAGAGTTCCGTTAATGACATTGCCTGCAAGAGCATGCTGTAAAATGCGTACAGTAGCATATTAAAAAATACTTACCTTATCCTGTAATCAATTATTTATAACGTATTTTATTAGATAAATAATTACCATTAACATGGCATTGCATTTTTACTATGTTTCACTCCCTTTCTCCTCTCAATTTTAAACAACATTAGAAAATGTGACACCATGCAAAGTTTACCGTTTCTGTATAGGACATACTGCATTTATAATGGAGTGTAGGAAAAGAGCGGTGTGAGGAAGCTTTTAACAAGAAGAAGGAACAAAAAGATTCAAATGAAGAGATGTCAGATCTTTAGTATCCTGCTGTTAGTAGGGTTTTTTTCTTCCCATTCATCTACACCAATTTATATTGAAAAATCATTTAAAAATACTTTTTTTATTACTCCTTGTTTCCCAGACTTCCAATTCACTGAACTTTCATACAACTTTCTCTCTCTAAGTGTATTGTACAGGTTCAATAAGTTTACAATGTTTAATAAATTTACAGGTTCAATTAGTTTACAGTGGTACAGTGTGCAGAAATAATCCTTGCCGTAGTTCAGCAGAATGCTCTAACTAATAGAAATCCCACCCATAAAGATAAACCCATGTATGACGTTTGTGCAAACCTTTCTTAGATGGTCCCCAGATGATTAGTCTCAGTTAATTCAGCGTTACATAAAACCCAACCATATTAAAAATAAATAAATATATGCAAGGGTTTGGGATTTCATATAAGTACAAGAACACATGTAAGCAATCAGCCCACAGGTCCCCATTGCTATGTGTCCTACCTCTGTCCGTGATCAGCCAGGAACAGCTGCGAGAAGTATGTAGAAGAGAATAAATACACATTGATACTTTCTAAATTATGCGCTTCCACTTATTGACAATGAGCAGCATAACTTCTTGACTTCTTGAGCCAGAGGTGGTATCCACCTCTTAGTACCAATCCACAGCTGCAGGAAACAAAAATGTGTCTGACTGCTAGATACACATAATTCATTATTCTTTAGTCACTGAATCTAAAAGTAGAAACAGTAGTCTGTGACCTAGGTTCCCAACTGCACACTATGAAGAATAAATTGCAAATAATTCAAGCAAACAGTTTATGCCCATGGGCTAACATTTTTTTCACAAAATATTTCAACATTTGTGAATAATAAATAACTGAAGAGGAATGCTTGTTCATGAACAATTCACAGAAAAATAAATGCTACCTTATCCAGATAATTCATTTGTGACAGACTTCGGCCAGCTCCCATGATCAGAGAACTGCTAATTTTTGCTGGTCTCCCCTTCTCTTCACCCCTCCAGCTCCCATGAGGAGAATGCCAGCGACTGAGGGATGGTGACTACTAAGTTCCTTGAAGTTTGTCTCATCATTCCGAATCCCTTACTTCTCCTAGCATGAAGTGAAGAGAAATCTACCAGGACCACAGCTCCACAGCTAGTGTTTTCTACATACTGAAGCTATTTCAAAGATGTTTCTCTTCCCCTTCCCTCCAAGCCAAAACACTACCTAACGTTAGAAGCAAAAAGGCAAGACGATGCATATCTCCTCGAATTTCTAATCAATGTTAATATCGCAGAAAAGCAGACTACTAGAAACTGCCTGCTGAAAAATATGCTGCCTACTGCTGACACTGATGTTTGCTGTGTACCAAAGAGTGGAAGCCCCTTCTAAGAGTTTGTCCCAAATTCCACATACACCTTATTACTCCCCTTCAATTTTTCAGCATTTTGAATCCAGTTTTCAAAACAGTTGGAGGGTTTAAACAAATAATTTCTACTGAGTGGAGGCACAACTGAATGTATCCTTAAATGTAATATCCCCTTCTGTACTGCAGACTGGAAATTCCAGGCTGGATCCAGACACCCAAGTGAATTTCTCCAAGTAACTTCAATGCACACAATTAGATGCCATCTAGTGATAGCTACAATCCTATATAATCAATAGGGAGAGACAGTTGGTTCCCAGAGGGCAATTCAGAAACATGATACACAGAAAAGAACAGCTACCAAGGGGTAGCGAGTAGAAAGTAACAGACATCAAGTGCATCCAATTCCCCTCCTCACTCAGGAGATTAGATACACATCTTGGGATGTCACATAGCTCAGCCTGACACGGTGTCAGCCCGTACTACTCAACTATAGAATAGGGTAGGTAGGGCAGGATTTCATCCCTCATACTGAAGGAGAGTGGCAAGTGCCACAGGACCAGAGTGTGCTACTGACAGACTTCAGGGTTGACCACCTAGTCCCTGCTCACAGGACTGTCTCATCGGTCTTGAGGTGAAAAGCCAAAAATTCCATTAAGATGGAAACAGAATTCAGACGTCTCCTTCCCCAGTGAATGCCCAAAGATTTGCACGACTGCCATCACTGCTCTGTGTGGTGCTTATAGATTCATTCTCCACACATAGGGAACTGTGAAGATCAGACTCATGATGGTTTTATACTTCCAACATTTCTCTAGATCTCTGATTTAACTACAGGCTTCAGTAAAGTCAAGAGTCATCCCTTTTTTAATTTAAACACAGTGTGCAGCTTTTCCAAAAGCGAAGTTTCCATTACTAAGCACTGGAGTGGCTTCCAGCCCCTTCTGGAACACTGCTGTTTCGTGACGGTCTAATCTGGCAGAGGGAAAAAAAAAAAAATCTCTTGGCTTATTTTCCCATTTTACACTCAATTTCTAAACAGTTACATTTTGTTTTCACTAGATCGCTCACATTGTTTGGGGATTTTTTTTAGATGTTAACAGGAGGAGCATGGACCCTGTTCCCAAGGTAATTTCTCTTCCTAAGTAGTCACATCACTGCAGCATTCATTTGGGAACTCAGTTGTGGTTTGCGTTGATCACGAGAACCAAACCCACTGCTTATTTCATTAATACCAACATACCCAGCAGTCTTGAGCTGCAGAGAACAGAGGAGGAAGGATAGACATCCAGCTGTCCTATGGAGTACCGGAATGCCATCTTCAGGTCTCTGCCTTTCCAAATGCTAAGTAAATGCTGCCCTCAATTAATCCTTCTAGTTCCCATTTTGTTGGATCCCTCAAATTTGTGCCTTCACCGCTCCATGGTTGCCAGCTCACAAATCCACAAGCCCAGTTGGTGTCTTTTCACTCCAAAACACTTCACTGTCCATTTTAAGACAATGTCACTTTCCTATATCTAGAGAAATAAATTGTTTTGCTTTTGTTGCTACATGTCATAAGTGCCATTCCGAGAATCTGACTTCACCTGAAAATGTGTTCGTTTTAAAAAAAATAATTTACATCATCAAATACATGTGTAGTCTCATACTACATATGCCAGATTGCGTAAAATATTAAAATAAAATAATTACCAAGCATAATTATTTTTCAAATTCACAAACATAAGTCTCCTTACAAAGAATATTTTAAGATTTTACAGCCTATTTCTGAAGTTCAGCATCTCAGCTCAAACTACTAGTAACATTTCTGCAATCTGCATTTCAAGTTTTGACTCTGGGATGCCAGTTCTGCAGAGTTGCAACATTTGTATGTTTATTTGCCCATCAAACCTAATGCTAAACTCTGAAGCTAATATTTTCATACTTTACACATTGCAATTACAAGTTTATTTCTATAAGATATAGTTCAGTTGCTAGAGATGTCTCATAAAACTAAGCTTTTTTTGCTATCATTTAATTTCCAACTCCTATGGTGAGCATCAGGCATTTTTTAAAAATTATCACTACTTTAAAATAAAGTTTCCAGAAACGTAATGATAGAGTTGATACAGTTGAAACATCTATGAAAATGATTGAGGAATAGAGGCTTCCAATCTGGCATCCTAAACCTGATAAAACTTTTCTACAGTGCACACAACTGCAACTATTTCTACTGAAAGCTGAATTTGGTCCTGAGTAAGGAATAAGAATTTGAGAGCTGCTGTGGGGTAGCTAACCTAAGGGTCGATATTAATGCCTTCTGGCCCACAAAGGATTTAAGAAAAGGAGCTCACTGAAGTGACATTAATTTCTCAGGTGGTCTGAGTTTATATGGAAGATAAAAAATACAAAATTCTACACCCATTCAGTAGAAATTGCATGGGTTAGTTATTTAATCAGTGGTAATCTGACAAACCATTAAATTGAAATGCATTTCTATCAAGGCAGCAAAAACACAAATATTTCAATTTCATTTACAGCCTATCTAAAGATAAAGGCATATAAACAGTATTAATTTAGCAGAGAAGCCCGCTCAACACAAACCTTGTAATTCTACTCGTACTTGTAGGAGGAGCTGGGATTTTAAAACAGTAGAGGCATGAAGCTTGACATTCCTCCTTCCCCTAATTAGCTTTTCAAATATTCTGAAAATTCAGTACACCTTCAGGGAAAGAGTATTTGTCCGGCCCCATAGGCACACTGTGGATTAAAAACTGTACCTCATCACCAGTTCCAGTATGCCGCCTAAGTAGCAGCCACAAGCATGCCAGAGGTGATGGCTGCCAGTCATATTCAGGCCAACCAACCTTAAAAACTTTTGTAGCACTAGTGGCATTTAAAGCCATAATATTTTTTCACCAGTAGGTTAATATGATTTATATTTATACCATCATCCTTGAAAGGAAAATCAGCCTCTGAGTAAAGAGCATTTTCTAAAGCACCCTCACTTCAGCATCGAACCATTTGGCTGTTGTTAACTGAGTCACATTTGTGCAGATGAGGAATTTACCAATAAAAATCTATGAACACAGTTATTTTGTTCCTCATCTCTGATTTTCAGAATCTAAACAAAACAATAAACTGTTGATTTCTTTTATTGTTATCAGCCCATCATATTTTGCAATAACATTAAGCTGCTTGCAGTCTTACGAATGTATGCATTCAAATATACATTCTAAAATTCAATGTCATTTAAAAGTGCTAATGCAATGAGTCTAATAAATTAAGACTATTCTGTATATGCATTAGATTTTATTAATTCCATGTTTATTAGGTGTTAGTTAAATCTAGTTTGCCAACTGATTTTAAAGCAAATACCTTGCTACAGTCATGAGGAATACATTGCCTTTTGTTGCAACAGCGAAACTCTGAGAGTGACGTGTTTCTAACAGAAATTTTCTAATTATTTCAATTCAAATAGCTTCCAGCACAGGAGACAATTTGGCTGTGGTCTGAGAGCTGCATCACCACAAGCGTCCAAAGAAATCATGTTAATACACACACAGAAATGAACAAATGCTGTTTCTAAAAGGTGTCATTCCCACCGAGACCAGACTGGCAGGCAAGGCTCTATGTTCCTATAATTCCATTCTTCCTCAGGGAATAATACTTGACATAAAAGTTTTTATTACCATTGAATAATTTTAACTTCCCTTAAAGAGAGAGACCTTTTATTGCCGCAGGATAAATAGAATTTTAAAGATTGAGGACTGAAGTTTAACTCATTCCATGCATCATCCACTAGTTTCAGCCTGAATACGTTACACTCCATTCAGAAAGTGTATCTCGCTGGGGTCTGTTTACTCTATTCCTCCTCTCTTTTTTTTTTATATTTAATAACTCTATGCAGAAATATTCACCATGCCTTTCCACCTCCTAAGTTGTCTTTTCACATAAGCCTAACTAGTGGTAAAGAAAACAAATTGCAATGTTGGGTAGGATGAGTGTGAGACACCTAGAGATGTGCATTCTATGTGCAAAACAAGAAATACATACTATCCGTAAGTAAAACGGTAAGGATGGAGACAAAAACACGCATTTCATTCCATAAATGTAGTTATAACTCTGAAAAGAGAAGCAGTAATAAAAACACTAGCAAATATTCAGCTGATCCAAAGAAACATCTCCAATATCTTTCATCCCAGAATGCGGAAAACAACAGTCTCTGTTAAAGATGTAAACACGCTAAGACTGAAAGTCAAAGTACACTCAGGTTTTACTCTTTCTATGTCTTATTTTCTATCTGTCTATTGTCTAATATGTTTTTCCTACATGTGCTAATGTCTCCCCTTCAGGTAAAGCTGGTAGATTGCCCAGATTTATCAGTGTACAAAACACTATGGAACTGAAGCACTATGATTTTAACAGCAGTGAAGCTACTGCACGAGGTATGACTCAAAAAAAACCCAACTCCATAGCTTAGGAACCAAGAGTGGGAGAGGGGAGATAAAGGGATGGTTGTGGAACTTCTTATAGTCTGTCACAGCCAGACTAGGCTCAACTTGATCGCTTCACTCAGTACGAGGGGATGTGTGCTCCAACACAGAGGTTATCTTAGCCTCGATCAGAAAATGTCAGCGTGCAAGAGCAGACAGCGAGTTAACATCAAGACAACATGCCAGCCCACAATGCTTTGTCTATGAAGCAGTTCTTAGCTAATAAAAAAATCACCCTATTCACCAGACCTGGCTCCCTGCAATTTCTACCTCTTCCCAAAGTTCAAGTTGGTTCTCAAAGGAACCCATTTGTTGTCAGTAGAGGATGCGAAAGCAAATACAATGGAGATACTCAACAGGCTTTCAGAAAAAGATCTGTGAAATTGCTTTGAAAGTTGACAGCATCATATGTAGCTGTGAGACAACTCAGAAAGGAGGGTGGTTTTGAGGGTGATCATAGTTGATTTTCTTAATTTTTTAAATAAAAGGATTTCCAGACACAGTCTTGGGATTTCTGAGTAGGACCTCAAATTTACTTTTTGTCTGTTGTGACAGCTTCAGACCACCAGTTTAATAAAGCAGAAATCACTCCCAAATTTCCAGTGAAGTCAGTGTGGGTCAATGGTGTCAAACCATCAAGCTGGCCAGAAAGTTGGTCTATGCACAGTTGTGAAAACAACTATCCTACATCCCATGCTTCCAGTCTTTTGAAAACACTTGTCATATGTTTTTCTCAGTGAGATTATAAGCTCCTAAGGCTGGCATTAACACTTTCTGCATACTGTCCACTATCACTGCTTCGGCCAATAATTTCTGCATTAAAGGTCTACACAGAATCTGGTTTTTAATTTAAAGTTATGTTAGCAAGTGTTGAAGATTAATCAATCTAGGACCTTCTCTTCCCTGAATATTTCCCATTCAGTGGTCCTAAATGTAGAGAGACAGACAGCTACTCTTGCCTAAAACAGCATTTCATTCTCTATTTCATGATCCTGATCCATGATGAGCAGCCAAGCCTAATACTTAATACCTATCTAAAGAGAGTATTAAAACAGAGACTTCAAGATCAAGCATTATTCTTGACCTTTTGAATTTTGTTCCAATCAATACCTTAGAAATTGAGCTTTCCTTTATCCTGTGTGCCCCAATGGTTTCATTAAACTCAAAGAATACGTGACCTCCCAACAAGAAAAGGCCATCAGAACCTATTCTGTAGTCTGTGCTACATAAAAGCTGTAATCAGCAACTGGTGAGTATCTGAGAATATCAAACACATCCACCTCAGTTATTATATGACAATCATACAAGCAGTGGTGTTTAGAAGAAATTATGCACAGAATATTAAAATATGATTTTTTTTTTACTCTTTTAAATATCTGGCAGCAGAACACATTGCTGGATTTGGACTGCATGAAAATACAGCTTCAGCCATTACCAGTTGATCAGAGCAAGTATGTCAAAAAGATTCCTAGTCTAAATGCATTCAAGGGATTTGATACATTTGATATGGGATGTTAGTCCCCGTCCGGTGACAACTTCCTCCAAACGCACTTTTAACCCAGAATAAATGAGGTAACCACATTACTGTTAATGTTGGTCCCAAGCAACTTGGAAATGCATTACTCTTTTAGAGGCGAAGAGGTCCAAAGGACAAAGGTGATGTCAAGGACAGCCAACTGGGACAACGAGCTTTTGTACTATCTGGACCCTGCCAACAGTCTGATAAATGGAAAGTCCTCCTATTAAAATATCAGAGATCCTGTGGGCATTTGTACAAAAGAAAGAAAGAAGGTTAAAGAGTCCCTTGAGGTTTCAAGGAAATGTGCAAGCAGTGTTGTGTTAGTAACACCACTTGAAAATAGACTTAGTCAAAGATAACCACTCTATATTTTCTGCCTCTTACCCAAAACCCACCTTTTTTTCTCTATAAACTCTCGCTTTCCTGTTCTAATATCCAAGAAGTCTCCAAATCTATGTAATACAACAACCTCCTCCACAATTCTTAACTTCTCAAGCCTGATGCCTTCTCCAGAGTCAACACAATTCTAATCCTTCCAAGAACTTCTCCCTTCTACCACAAATCCTGTCTGACAGAGTTCCTTCTGTCCTTCCTGAACCTAAACTTCCTCATTTTCTCATTTACAAGAATTGGGCTTCTCCATTAAAGCTGATTACAATTAAAGCAATCATGATCTCTTTGTGCTAAAGGAGATGATTATATATTTGTGTTTTTACCATCAGAGGTCTTGCTCTTCCTTTTTTCCCAAAATTCCCTCTAGATCCAGTGGTTTCCTTTCTCTTTCCTTTTTCCTGTCCTCCCGCTACACCACACTGTCATTTCACACCTTCCTGCCTTCAATAGTACCTGGATTTGTGTTCTCAATTCCACAATGGCTATAATCCAACACTCCATTTACACTCGTCATCCTCCTTTAATCCCTCTTTCAGTACAGCTGTTCGAGTCCAACATAAGCCTGTTCTTTACCTCAATTAAATAAATTAACGTTTGCAGAGTGGACTTGCTGGGGAAGAAGGGGAATGAAAGAGTAAATTTGAGAAACTCCAACCAAGACAGCAATTATCAAAAGAACTCAGTCCTGGTGAGAGCATAGGGACAAGAAAACGCTTTGGAAATGAGCGTAGAAAGAGAACATTGCATGGTCATTTTCCCCAGTGTTCATCCAAACTCAATAGTAAATACATCCATTTGTCTGTTATATAAGGGGAAAAAAAAGTCACTTTGCAAGATTTTTTAAACCTGTATTACTTTGAATAAAAGCAATCCTAAAAAAACTGATTTAGGGTTAGTCTGGTGGAAAAATGTGTGGACTTTTTCAAGCAGCTCTCAGAATACCAACCACAGAAAAATAAGAAAAAGAAATTTAAAAAATGTAGTTAAATGCATAACCTCAATGAATCACCAGTAAAAGGAGGAAAAAGACAACAAAACAAAACTCATTGCATGGCAACACTGAAGTGGTGGGAGTTTCATCTGGCAGAGCAGAAATAAGGGAAGGATTATTAACCATTCTGTACCTTCAAAGCTGTTTGTTTTGGTTTTTTATTTTCATTCAAAACATGTTTTCTGATTATAAAGCTATGGAAGATCCCAGTTATGAAATAGGCATATGATAATAATATAACTTATGAGTTTGACCTCCTATTGCTTTTTTTAATAAAGTTATGACAATTACACAAAAATTGTTTGACCATAGACATGAAGATTTAATCTGAAGAGGTCATAATATTAGTACAGATAAGACAAACAGTTCTTTGGACTGAACCAAGGGAAATATTGAATTTTTTTCCCAACCAACGAATATCACTTGCCCTATCCTCAATCTGTCAGTTCTGTTTATATCCACCCCAAAATGGAGAGCTCTAACTTTTCCCTAACCCTTACCCCACCTCTCTCCATATAGGCTCAATAAATAATGAAATGTCCATAAATAATGAAATGCTTCCTCAGTAAGAGCACTGGTCTCCCTTGCCCCAATTCTATTATAGCTCTGCTTCTGAACACCTCTTAACACAAGAATCTGTAACCTAAATCCCCAGTACAACCCTAATTTGGCACATCCAGTCTGGGCCCTGGCGTGATGCCTGAGAAGATCCTAACCACAACTCTAAAAGATATTTTATTACAAATAACTGTACGGAGTCCTTATGTTTCCATAGAATCAGTCCAATAGTGGCCACATAAGCCTTTAACTGGTTCAAAGACAAGCACATGTCAGTGAGACACAAAAAAACAAGACATGAAAACTTGTCAGAAATCAGACTATATTGTTAAATGGTAGTGGTTGTTGCTTTGTGGATGCTTGCGTATGTACAGTAGGGAAAGGCAGGGAGAAACATCACAGAAACTGAGCCGCAAAATAATTTAAACTATCAGATCCTTCAACTGTAGAAGCCAGAAAAAAACTTAGGGAGAGTGTTTGCTGGGCTCTGGCCCGGCTGAAAGAGACTTGAAATGGTACTGACAAGGCTTAACTGCTATTTGATTGTTGCTGTATACTGGGAAGCTGGATTTAACAAAGAAGATAATCTTTGCCTCCAACATTTACCGTTCCTCCTAAGCAAAGCTACTGGCAGAACTAACATTTGTCTACCTCTCACATCAAAATGGATACCAATAATGACACGAGCCCAAACACTCCTAGAGCTGAGCAACTACTCTGAGGAAACATGCTTAACTACTTCCCAGTTCATACAGTTTCAACTATGTTTTTTAAATTTTATTATGTACAAAGGAAATAGCTAATTTGAAAAATACCCAGAAAAAAAAACCCTAAAAAGTACAACTTTCCAACTTCCTGGGTCCAAGATAAACAATAAATTACAATAAATGATAGACACAACTGGACAATTTCTGTAAGTCAATCTCTAAAGACATTAATACATTTAAATTATCAAAGCAAACAGCCTACCTACAAAAACTGTACACGTTACAAGGCTAAATATGAAAACTAGTTTTCAGGTTGGTCTTTAATTGATTTTATAAATCTAAAAACTCATAGCCCTACAAGCATAAATACACAATACCAATAATTTAACAGATTAACAATTTAATGAAACATACTCATATTAAAATGCTGATTAAATTAATCTGAAATGATTCGTGGGAAAATATCTGTCTGAATTTTTCATTGATAAAATCTGTTTCATTTTTTTTTTTTACAAGAATCCAAAACCAAATCAGGCTGGTGGGTGAAAATGAAAACCATTTCAAATTAAAAAAAAATCATCAATAACTCTAGATAATATTAATTAAATTCCTATTTCTCTACATTCTTATATATTCAGTTTAAATTAAACGTTTCTAAATTATCAGCATAAAGTACTTTAAAAAAACTTTGCACTCATTTTAGAGATAATCACCTCATTATACCTCAAAGCCTTGATTTTCAACACAATTTGTGACTTGTTTTTGAAAACTGATAAAGGGTAGAGGTAACTTCCCTTTCCAATTTGTGATATATACAGCATAAAATCTGATGTCAATTTACTAAAACAGCAGCTCCTACATAAAAAATTATTTCTGTATGAATGCACAATAAGATCAAAGCAGTCCAAAAGTACATGAAGAGGGTCATGGCTGGTGCTCCTCTGGGTGAAAAGATCAAATAAAGAGTCAGGTAGGGAAGAATACACGAGAAACTTAAGGAATTAAATTGTTCAGAGAGCAGTGTTTCTTGGTGACGACCCACTCATTTCACACGTATTCTTGTTACTTTACTTCTTCCACAGTAAGAAATGGCAGCGTGGAGGCTCTCTGGCTCATTGGTACAAGTCCGTGATGATAGGTAAGACAGCTCCTCAGCCTCAGAGAGAGGAGACAGTGCAGAGACACCACAACAGCCCTCTGGGACTGCAAGAATCCTGATGGCACAAAAAATTCAGTCCCTGATTCCCTCTTTACTTTCGTCACTAGAGAAAGCACTGAAGAACTGCTACGTGTCTGACTACTATCTTCAACCATGGGAAGTTTGGAGCAGGAGGAGGAAAAAACCCGAACTTGTATAAGGCTAAAAATGTACGGACTGGAAACATGAGGTTATAGTTACTTATTAAGTACGTTGCCTTTATAATAAGGATTTTCAAGCCTTTAGAGAGGAGAGATTTCAAGATTTTGAGAAAGAGACGTACATATGCAAGAAATTCTAATAGTTTTAAATTAGTTAAAATGTATTGCCTGTTCAGGAAGGTGGGGGGGTTGTAAGCTGTAAGGTCTAGAGAAGCTGTTCCCAGTTCGGAGGTGGTAACAGTAAGGCAGGCTGGCATTCAACAGTGACCATATAGAGAGCAAAATAAGATACTGTATTACAGAAAGGAAGGTGAAAACATACTTTCACTTCACAAGATGGAAACTTGCATGATCAGTAGCCAACTAGAAAATCAGGTAGTTTTGTTTATTTACTTTTAATGGACAAAATGAGAATAGCAAAGTTTCTAATTGTTAGAAAAAGTATGAATCATTTAACAAAACTGATATCTTTTTTCCTAGCTGTTGAGCTTCAAGCATATTTTTATTTTCATTTGCATTTTGTGAACAAGAAACGGATCCCAAAGAGTCTGCAAGAATGCCTAAGAACAACCCTTTTGGCAATCTGGAATTTGTGACAATACTTTAAAAAAAAAATCTGACCTGAGAAACCCAACACATTAAAAATTAACAATCTCTTCTGAATTTCTCACTAAGTATCCTCTCAAACTGAAAAGAATAAGTATGTGCTATAGGCTGAAATAAAGCCATTAAATATGGCAATACATATAATGCTTTTTTTTTTAATGGAACAATCCCTGTTTGGCTGAACTGAAACAAGAAGTCTGGCTCACAGGAAGTGCATTACAGAGAAAAGTTCACTGAACTTCCATGAACATTATACTATCTTGAAAAACTCCTTATGTTAATTTTCTTGAACCATGATTCGTGTTTGTACAATGACTGTAGTTCCTTTCCAGCTGTGTTGCACAGAAATGTTCATCTATGCGATTTGTGAACCCATTGAAGTGCTGCGAGCACAGATCGACTGTCTTCAAAAGCATTCATTATTGTTTCAGCTGTGATTAAATGGGAAGGACAAGGATCTTGATAAAAGGATTATTGCATTGCCCTTGTAACCTTTTTCCAGAGCAATAACATTTTGTAACAGTCTTCAGAAAAATCAAAACACATCCCTTGTCTGCTACAGCAAAATTCCTATGTATAAATGTCAAATAGATGTTTACTTATGTCTTTGTGCATTAAAAGGTGATTCACCTTGGATCTATATATGTATTAAAGGGAGTAACAGGGAGAAAGAGAACACCTCAAATCACAGAATGCCACTGTCACTTAAATGTGATGATAACTTACAGACTGGCACTTGGATACACGCACAGACTCGTTTTGGTGTAATGTGGATAAATATGCATGTCTGAAACTGGCCTTTAATTGTAGATCTAAGAAGGAGCTGAGAACGGTGAAACATGACATGATCTATTCTCATACTACTTAGCAGAGATGAACCTCGCAAACAAGACTTTTAACCAGTACCTGAGGGATTTTGCACAAGGTGGTGAGAATCTCATTATCTCAGACTCTTTCCCCATGGAATACTAATCCCGAATAACTGGACACAAAAGCTCCCTTTTTAGAATGTCAAATAAGTCATCTGCTTCAGTTCAAAGTTAATTAAGATGCAAATTCAAGACACAATGTTATAGCATAGCTCCCTAACCCGACACGAAGACATTCGATAGTATGAGGGACAGCTACTTGTAACAGAACTTTTTGCTGCTCGTAGGTGTGGTATTTACTGGCTCTTCACTTACGAAGGCAGTCTCTCTTTAACAGATAGCTTCATACTGCATTTTCTTTACATGAAATAATTCCCTTTCTTGGGGAAGTAAAGACAATGGGAGGCCAGTGCAGCTGGCTGATGAATGCCAAAATCTATTCCATTTAGTAAAGTTAATGACAAAATTCAGGAGAGGCAATAACCTAGCAATAACGCCTATCGATTGTCTTAGATGCCAAGTCAACAGAGTATTTCCATTTTGGATTTCATCAGTCTTCTAAAAACATCACCTACAGCACACACAAGCATGTCTAACACATACTCATGAGTTTTGTAAGAGTTATTAATTATTATTTATTAAAATGCATAAATATAATCTTACTATAAAATATTGTAGATTAATCACCTTGAATATCAGAAGTAAAACTATCCAAACAGTGGCTCTAGACAAAACGTCTACCTCTGACCCATGTTCTAATCACATACAGAACAAATTAGAGACGAATAGAGTCATTGATTTCACAGGGAACAGCAGAACATACTTGCAGTAACTGTTATGTTAAATCCTGCAATTCATTACTAATTTCCTAATAATGACCTCTGAAAGACACACAAAAAATAGGTGCTGAAGCATATTGTCGTTCTGACATCCACGTTCACATCTGGCTCACTGATATGCCTACGCATTAGCACTCCTGGAAGTATTTAGATCATTTCTCACTCCATATAATGATGAGTAAAACTCTGCATATTTTTTCAACTCTTTATTGTTTGAGAACATGAGAAACTTCCTAATGATTTCATAAATGGTTTCATATGTGGTTTCTACCTTTTCTGAATGGCAACAATGGAAAGAATGGGAACTGAAACAAAGCAAATCTCTGCTGCTGATTGCTTTTGCATTAAACTGTGGGAGTTAAATAAGCCACTACTGGCACACGACACTTCCAGCCAGGCTCTGACAAGGAAGCAGCATAAGGTACCAAGCAAACTGTGCAGAAAGAAAAAGACAAATACTAGCAAGGGGGCAGAGGCTGCAAACTTGTAAAGCACTTACTTGAAAGCATTTACTCTTTTTGAAATATATTCTAGGCACAGTGGGACACAGAATTTCATACATTTTTGCTGCAAGTGGCCTAAAGTAAAAAGTAAGTGGCAACATAAGCAAAGAATACAAATGTACTAGATAAATACTCTAAAAAAAAAAAAAAAAGACATAAAATACCCATTAAGTACTTCCAGTAGCTGGGAAAAAAAAAAAGCAACAGGAGAAAGGTCACTGGCATGTCTATTAAATTATATGATGAACATTTAAGAGTCTAATTTTGCCAGAGTTAAAAGGATCAGCATCTACTTCTTTTAATCTTTTGGATGCAGTTTATTGTATTAGTTCATGATGTGATATGGGATTAAATATTCAAAAAGAGAGAGAGAAATCTAACAATGGAGAGTCCTCTCCCACTGAAATTCTGCAAATGAACCACAATCATTATGTGGTGACACCATCATCAGTTAAAATATTTGACTGTAAAAAAACTGTGCCAAAGTAAATATGAATTCTCTGTTTCCCAGTGTCTCTGATCTAATTTACAAGAACTTTTTAAAGTAGAAGATCCAAGTTGATAGTTTATCAGTACTATGCTTATTCCCACCACGTTAGTAATGCGTAACAAGAGAAGGCTCCCACAGTTCTCACTGAAGATTCAATAACCATCACAGACACGAATAACCAGAATAGTAACTGGAAACCTTTTCTAAATCTAACTTTGGATAAAACTTTGTTTTATCAAAATTAGGGAGATTTGCAAAATTAAGTCTTGCAGTTCAGCTGTTACAGAGCCTGGCACATTCGCATCCTGCCTTCCACGCATGTTTCTGCATTTACAAGCCAGTGGAATGTTAAACTCGGATCTTTACATGTACATATGAATTATGAACTTCTTTAAAATATTAATCTGCTGATCAGCAAAAGTTGATACAGAATTCCAAATACCACAGTATCTTAGGAGCAAATATATTCAAGGACATTTATAGTTATATAGATTCTCTCACACAAGGGTGTTCTGATATAACTCCAAGACTTCTATCCACTTACAGATATCTCTGTATTTCTACTTGACTTTAAATCACAGAGAGAGAGGAGAACATTGAAATTGCTATGTCAGATAAGAGCACTGGATCTCTTCCAGCCTTCTGTCTCAGAATGGCAAGTACTAGGAATTTTAAAGGAAACTGCAAAGACCTTCATACGAGACAGCTCTTAGTCACACGGCCATTTAGTACCTTTATTTTTTTCCTTTCCTAACACCCTGAAGTTATTTTCTGGCTTTTACATTGAAACATGAGAATTTTATGTCTTAGCTTTTACTACCCTATGTAAATTCTTTATGCACGTGAACAGAACCAAGTCACATCGCCCTGGAAGGAATGCCACAGAGATTACATTGTGATGTTCAATTATCATAGTATAAAGTGAAATATACAGCTGAAATGATACTTATTGGTGAAGTAAAAAAAAAAAAAAAGAAAATCCAAGGCATACTTAGTTTTCCCTTTAAAGCCTTTCTTTTTTACTTTGCCTGTGAATTTCAAACTAAACATTTGATGTAATTCTATTTACTCTATTCTGTGTATTAGATTTGTACATAGTTATCTCAAGATAGGCTTGACATCAGGAAGTTCTTCACTGAAAGGGTGATTGGCCATTGGAACGCGCTGCCCGGGGAGGTGGTGGAGTCACCGTCCCTGGAGGTGTTTAAAGAGAGATTGGATGAGGCACTTAGTGACATGGTGTAGTTGACAAGTAGGAGTAGGTGTAGGTGTTGGGTCATAGGTTGAACTTGATGATCTCAAAGGTCTTTTCCAACCTTATGATACTGTGATACTGTGAAGATTTGGGTGTTTCTTAGTCTTATGATGGCAGAATAAAGCGCACTCCTTTCCTAAGTGTTTACAGTCTTACAAAGCAACACAGGAGACCGCCCAACACAGCGGTAGAAATCCCCACAGGAAATATCCTTGTTGTGTTAATTGTACAGATACATGTCTATTTGTGCTCTGGATTTCTAACTGGTCAATTTGACCAAACATGACACAAACTATAACACAAGCATATGCTGTAAGAACAAATCAGCAAACCACATATTTCCCCATTACATAGACAGAAGATTTTTTTATTGTATTTCTGTGACAAAAAAGGTGTTTCGTAAGAGAAAGTGGATGGAGATGCACCTGCTTCCTTTGTGTCTGAAGGCAAAACGTCTGAGTTTGAAACTGAGTTAAGGTTTATAAGTCCTTAATATTTTCTCCCAGTTCCTACTACCATTTAGGGATACAGAAATGGAGCTGTTGACTCACCCTGGTTCAGCTCTCCTGTGCACCCCCTACGTGGGCTGACCAGAGGCTCTACTTGGTTAACAACTGGCAGCATTTCTCACTTTCTAACCTTTTCTGTATGCAACTGAGCTGTAAGACAGAAAGATGTTTTTAAGCTTCTTACCTGCTTAGGAGATACAGAATACTGGATAGAGGGATTTACAAAATGCAAAACCTAGAACATGACTATCCCACTATTTTTGCAAGCAAGAAAAGGTTGAAAACACTAATTCTTCTATTCATGGCAGTGTCCTCTCTTCCTCCCTGGGCCTGCAGCACTGGTCAATCAGAAATTAACATCTTGCAGATATTTATTAGTTTACCTTGTGATGCAGCAGAAAAACCCCATGGACAATATTTGAACCTCTTTGAGCTCATTCTGTCATTAGTTTGTTGTCCTGTTCAGTGGTTAAAAGACATTTAGTTTTAAAAAAAGTAGAGGATACTGTCACAGAAATCAAATAAATCTGCAGTAACCAAGAGTTTTGGTTTGAAATTAAATATATGGGAGTCTGTTGCACTTTTGTAAACCACTCAAATATGCTGGGGTTTGCTTGTATATTTATTTTTTTTATTTAATCACATTTAATTTAAGACAATTTTCTTGGGTAGACACAGCCTGAAATTATGAGCTAATAAGTCATTTAATTCACATGTGGTTTCTTCAGTGCTCTGTTTTCTGGGCACATTAATGGAAAAAGAATAAGAAGGATGGCAAACACAGAATGGAATAGCCACAATATACCTGCAGCAATCTACTCTATTTTTTTTAAAAAAATCAGAAAGTTCTAGTCCATCATTACTGAGCACAGACGAGTGACCTCTGTGACTAAGTAAAAGCAGATTACAGGCTGGTTGACTAACTAAGATGGCAAATATAATTAAGATGCTGAGCTTTCTGAGGAACAGCAGCCACCAAAGCTGGAATACTTTAAAACTGCTGTAGCTCACTTAATAGAAAAAGACTTGACTGAATTATTAAAAGCTACAAAAATCTGAAACTTTGGATGAAAAAGAGAACAAACATTTTCTGCAGGAAAATGCCAGAAAACAGAATTAGGCTGAAGCCAGGGAAGGAAGTGACTAAGCATGCAACTGCAACCATTTGGAATAAATCATTTTTATGCTAGTCACAGTGTGAATGAACATAATTATATCCTCCTTAACTTTGTTCGTGTTTTTCTCTTTCAGTTGCAAATCTGCTCAACTGTCATGTTTAGTTTTCTCTTAAAAATGTTACTAACGCTGTATAGTAACACATCATTTTGAGTGTCTTTGAATTTGAAATCACAATCTCAAAATACCACACTTGAATCCAAGCATGAGTCCTAACAGAGGTAGGCTACAATGCTTTTTTCTCTGTAGAGTTTTTCGTGCATAAGCAAGTGGAAGGAGAAAGTGGAAATTATTCTAGAATATTTCAACAGGTCAAATGAAATCAAGGCATACTGCACTCTAATTGCTTACGCTTGTATGCCTGTTGACACTGAAGAGCAATAAGATTAGGAAGTACAAGAATAATTGTCTTCTCTGCTATCCTAGGTCTGATCCTACGTAATGCTATGCATACATATCTTTCATTTCAACTACCTGAAAAATGTTAGCCACCCATCACAATTTTTACATGGAAAATTAAATGTAATATTCAGCAGATTTTTACATAGTTTTCAAAATGGCACTGTTGTAACATCAAAAAAATGTATTACAGTGAACAGAAGTAAACAAGCTTACTAATCAAAGATTTGAGATAATTTTGCATTTTAAAAAGAAGACTGTTCTCCTATATTTGATAAATATGTTGTCCTCACATGGAATTTTGCTATTTGGTCATTCTAGCTCAAAAAACAAAAGGTAACCATTGCAAGTAATAAAAATGACAACAGATATGGCATAACTTGTGTTGGAAATCCAAAAAGGAATAGATGGTTTAACTGATGGAAAAGACATATGTTTGAAAATAGCTAGTGTCAGACAAAAAGTGAAGCAAGTCATCTATTATGATGATAGACTTATAGAATAATTAAATGTCATTATCACTCTCTCATAAGTGGAGATACTGAGACCCAAAGAAAACTAGGATGAAACATGAAATTTCAAAAATGAATTGTAAGATTTTTTTACTGTCTTTTGATATGAAGTGGATCTCGTGGGTTTTGCCAGCAGTCAAGAAGTCACAGCAGCCTGCAACTATTCCCGTGTTGACTTGACAGAACACCTAACTTGACAGCTCCAGCATACAGTGAGATATCAAGTTAGTTTCATTTGGACAGCCAAGGAGCAAGTAGTTAAATGTGTAATAGGGAATATGTCTGAAATTCTTAAGAAGTAGCGTCAACATGCATTGTATACATATATGTGCTCTCTGCTGAGCAACTCACAAACATTCATTCCTCAGAGAAGTATACATAGGGTAGAAGTTAAGAAAGAAAAGATATAGGCAAAGGCACGAAGGCAGAAGGAACAAGTGAGGAGAAAAGGCAGGCCCTGAGGTTTTTAACTGCACATCAACATGGAAGACTGAAAAGGTCTAGGGCTTGGAGGAAAATAAAACACTGCTAAAATGGCCATATCACTGATACTACCAGCTCCTCGCTAGTCCTTAGCCAAATGTTACCATTTGTGTTCTTACCAATAAGATGTAAATTCATTACCTTTGCCATCTATCACAGCCTGCCACTAACGCACAAGCAGAATTGTTATAGCAAGGCAGAAGTCACGTATCCCTAGGAGAACCAATTATACTTCACAGGCAAGTGTACTTGAAGGTGACACCTAAGGGCTTCTGAATGCTTTAGGCTACATAAACATCACCTGTGCTGCCTGGACAATAAGACAGTAGGCACTCTTCCAGCAATGGCATCCTGGCCCATAAAAGAGTGGAAAGCATTTGCACCAAACCTGGGTTTATTCTAACCTAACCTCCCCAGCATCTTCACAGATATTACAGGCAGAATCACAAGCAGAGGCCTCTAGGAGTGCCTTTCATGCTGCACCTACACATCTCTAGGGCACTTAGGGCACTTGAGCTCTAGAGACTGAAGCTAGCACTATGTGTAACATGTAATTAACTTATTTTCCTTCAGGGATGATCATTTGCCTTCTGCTGCTACTACTCATATTCCATTTTCACCAAGATGCTGGAGGACAAGCCTGAATGAGTCAACACTACATCCACTGAAACAGAAGTGGCACCTATCAATTTCAGAGAGTAAGTAAAATGATAGCTTTCCTTCTCACGTAGTGGTGTCTCCAGAGGATGAGACAGAAGCACAGGCTGCTTGCCTTCAAACAGCTTCAAAATCATAGGACAAAAAGTCAACTGGAGCACAGTTTAGTGTCCAATGTCTCATTAGGGATACAGGAGTTATCATAGCATCCAGAAATTCTAGCCACTGGAAGCCATGGACAAAGGTTATAGGCTTGTATGCAGCATTATCTACCCCGGGACAGGTTAGAGGCCCCTGTGACCTATCCACAATACACAGATTTAAAAAAAACTGTACAGCTGGAAAAGCTTCCTTATACAATAGTGTGTAACTGTGCATGAGGAACGCGTTAGCCTGTATTGCTCTGTGAACCACAGCACTGAAGAGATCCTCTGGGTATACCCAAACTGACAGATGTGTCCTTGATGTCCCATACAAGCAATCGGGTGTTATAGAGGTTACCGACTCCTAGAAAGGGGGCATGGCTCCTATTCAGCTTCACATGATCCTTCAGCTTATCACAAAATTTGTAACATTGGATCCTTTCACCCTCACAGACACCAGGGGAGGCCTTGCAAAGTTAATCGTTCCTAGCAGGAGAGCAAGGGAATATTTTCACTTACTCACCTCCCCCACCTACCACTCACTATCATGGTCCTTCGGGTCAGTACTGACATACTGCTGGGATAAGACCCTCCCACTCTCAGTCCTCTCCCTGTATTTTTAAGAGCATTTTCTGTTTGGAAAGGGACCACTCTGCCTGGCATAATTCTACACAGCTGACTCTCCATGGGGAAAACTCTGCACAGGGAAGGTTAGCATTATGGTTAGGGTTAAGGTCAGGCTTAGTGGCTCCTGAGAGAGAGTTTTCCCCATGGGGAGTTGTCCTAGACCTTTTTTTGTTGCCCTGACTTCCTTTACCAGCGTTGTCTTTGAACCTAGCTTTCCCACACTTCCCTTTCCTTATGCCTGCCTTTGGCAAATTCTGCATCCTGATTTTCCCTCTGTCTTTCCACACTCTGATATTTACACTGGGAGTTATACTCCCCCAGCTCTAATCTGATCCTCATGGAACAGCAGGTTCATTTAATCACTGGCTCAAAAATTGCAAACACATTTTATTAGACTTATCTACTCTTAATGACACAGTGATAACCCGCTGCAGTACCATTTAGAGCAAGTTACTATTGCTAACCCAGCTTACTCCTAGTTTCTTTATAGAGAAATAAAGTCAAGGGGAAGACACACACTGTCACTTCATAAACCCAAAAAGGAACACAGTGCAGTGCTTGTTAACTAACGTTCCCCAAAGGGACATGTGATTACACATATAAAGGCACTCCTAGACTCAGGAATTCTCTCTGTGAACAGAAAAATGTTGTGTGCAGAAGTCTAAATTCTGAAGTTCGTGCACTGGGAACGCAAAGCACTGTGGCTAGAAAGCATTATACTGCTTTTCTGAATGAACTTTTTATGGGAGCAAGAGAAATGGAAACTATTTTTACAAAAACAGAAATAAGAACTGCATTTTAAAGAGTAAGAGTGAAATGTCCTGACTGTGGTTGTTGAGAAGCAAGTGACAGAACAGGGGATGGCTTTTGACTGCTGATTTGTGTGGAATCCCACTACCACCTGGAAACTGCTGGTTCCTTATGCTTTGGGAAGTATTCATCTCTTCCCTGCACCCCTCATCCCCATTCTACTGGAGCCTGGTAATTCTTTCATCCCTTCTTTTCAAATGTACTCAGCAAGCAGATGTACCTGGTCATTAAAGGTGCCTTCTCATAACATTGAAAAATGCAAGGTCTGCTGTTTCCCTTTTCCTCTGCAAAATATTCCCATTCGAAAACAGCTCTGTGGAGGAACAGGATTTTACAGTGAATGCCATCTTTCAATTCACACTCTACTATTCCAGCTGCAGTTGATGTTAAGCTTTGCATAGCGTAGTTGCAGCTAGGTACAGAAACCACAGCCCAAATGAATGGAAAAAGAAAATATACTATAATTTAGCTATATATTCACAACCAAACATGAAAGTAAATTAAAGCAAATTACTGCAAAATTAGATAGTAGTGAAATATATCTAGAACAACTTCCAGGCAGAAAACCCACTGAAAGTTTAGCACCAAGAGAAAAATCTGGGTCATCGCTACCTTGGGATAGTGCATCATTTCCACACAACTTTGAACTGAATTTGTCTTTTGCGTTGGTGAAGAAAATAATGTGTTCATCATAGCCTCCACCCAAGATATTGCTTCTCATCTGTATGAATGTTAAGATATATTTAGCAATGCATTTGTCAATGTATTTTCTGTTGTGTGTCATTTCCCCCCTCAAAAAAAAGCCCAGAAAAAACAAATTTGATTTACCATGGAGGCATACAATTCTAGACTAATAGGCTTCCCAGGTTCTGTGGCATCGCAATTTATGTCTAAGGTTGAAATCCCAAAACACAGACTGCATGCGAGAGTTCACAAATAAGTGAAATATTTCTCTTAAAAGTATCTGCCTTTGCAGAATTGCATAAAAGGCTGTCTTCATAGGCAGAAAAGGCATAACTTCATTTTGAGCACTAATATTTGGTCAGCCTGAAGTCATTGAGATTGCTGCTACTCATAGTTTTGACCTCCTTGTTCCTGACTGAGAAGCTGCTGTTCCAGGACAAGAGGCAGGGCTGCCTAGCAATAGGGCACAGGTGAACTTAAAATGCCCTGCATCTACAGCAGCTGTCCTGCAGAACGCAAACACACAGACTCACATGGAGTAAAAGTCAAATCCGCACCAAGCCTTCAACAAATTCCTGGATTTTAGGCACTAAGGACTTGCGGTATTAGATCTAATGAAAACTAGCTTATCCGTAAGAGATGTTAACCAGTTTGGCCTCGAGTTCTTTTTTCCTGGTTACATGAGTGAAATGGTAATGAAACAGGGTTGCACAGATATATAAGGTGTAGCTGATACAAAGAAAAGGTTAAACCACTTACAAAAGGTATCTTCTTATCTAAAACGTGGTTAGAACTTAATTCTCTATTCTTCATAGTTTATAATATGGCCAGAGTGGTCTGAAGTTTTGTATGAAATGTTTCATACTGGGAGCAGCTTTATTTCCACATTTTGAAAAGAACCCATTCAGCTGTATGAAGATACAGAAATGTAATTTTAAAAAACTGTTTATCAGACACTGGCACTTTTCCTGCTTGTGTAATTCAAAAAGGATCTCAGTAAAGAAAATTGAATTTGGCAATCCATTAACATAGATTTGATGCTCTCTCTGTTCATCTCTTGATGTCTCACCCCTTTCAGAAAAATGAAAATAACTCATGGTAAAATAGTGGCTGTTCCCTCCTATTTGTCCAGTGTATTGGCAATTACTAAAACCCTGGAAAAAGCTACCAAAGCTCTGCTGACTCATGGTGGCAGAGAAGTTACTTGTTAACTCCACAAAGAAGATGGAGCAGGGAGAGAAGACAAAAGAGGAAAAGCCAGAAAATAAGGCAAAGTTTGGGGAGAAGGTCCAGATTAAGCACCAGCTCTTGAGGAGAACGAATTTGTGTGTTATCTGAAGCTTTACATGCTGTGTTTGAACCAGGTGAAGATTTGCACCTAATTTCATGCCATCTACCTTTATTGAAATGGCTCAGTTAGGTTCCTAAAGAGTTTACTTGTCACAGATATCCTCTATTGTCAACAGCGGAAGAGCAGCAGTTGCACGAGGCAAATTGGCTTGCCGAAGGTCTGAATTGTCTTCTGAAGCTGCCAATCCTCCTCCATCAAATACAGAGAAACCCCAAGGCAGTGATGGAAAACCTGTAACAAGCACACCAGGACTGGCACGTGACATTCCTGTCAGCACAACAGCTCCCCAGACAATCACAGTTCCCAGTGCAGTCGGCAGTTTGATGCTGGCTCCTAAACCCTACAGATCGGATGTAAGAGCCAGAAACAAGCTGTAGTAGAGAAAGGGAGCTCGTGACGGTGACAGAGATTAATGGAGAAATTAATGCTTTCCTTCCACAAATCTGACCCAAAGGGGAGAATTTTCACAGGACATGCCTTGATGCAGGTACGTATTTCTGACTCCTTACATGACAGATGTTCATTGTTGTTAGCCAGGGCGACCGTGCTCCTAATTTAGGGACAAGAGATAGGTGTGTTAATACTGGTGGGATTACTCTAAACCTGGAGTCATTCACAAACCAAGTACTAAGCAGTGTCGGCATTTTAATGCATGGAAAATTTCAGGTTTCACCTCATTTTAAGTTCTTCTATGCTCACAGCAGTGAATAATAAGGGAAAAGTCAAAGCACATTATTCCAAGGGGTAAGGATTTTGCCTCGGAAAGGAAAAGCAGTTCTCAGAGCTGTCTGGTTGCATTTGAGAGACTGTAATCTATACTGCTCTTTTAATGAGTGGCACACTTCTCTACAGGCTCTAGCCTGTTCTTGCACAACAAAGAGACATGATTTTACACCTCCTCACTATCACATCTGATCACATATTTCTTGGTGAAGGAAGACTGCCAGCATGGTGTATTTTCTGTAATGCCATCTTACCTTTGCTCTGCCCAGTTAAGAGGAGGTGTCCTTTCTCTACAGAACTCAGGAAAGAAGGGAAGAGTAAGGAAAAAGGTTCTTCATGTGATACATAAGGACTGCTCAGAGTCATCCATCTTAAAAAAAAAAAAAAACCCTACATGTTGTACCTTCACATAAAATCCTGCCCATGTTGTAACTACAGTAAAAATAATTCACCTGATTAAGGTACGACCCCAAGCTGCTTAAACCCTATATTGTAAGGGTTATGGAAACCAGTCTTTGAGGTGTTAGTGCTGGGGAATGAAGTGACAGCAAGTTGGAAAATAAATGAGCACAATACTCTCTTCTAACCTCCTGGAACTGTGCCTTTTAGCAGAGAAGAAAAAAGCAAAAAGGCAAAATGTCAGCTCCAAAACATTTTTCATGTTGTAAAATATAATGTTCCCACTGAAATACTTGATAAGAGACACACTGAGGGGGCTGATACTTCACTAAAAATATTGAGTTAATGCACAGAGGTGATGTGAACACATGTCTAACGCAGTAAGAAAAAAAAAATACAACCCTAGGACTGAAAATCTGTATCTATGTCCTACAAATGTCATCTTAGCCCTTCAGACAAAAGTCTCAGCAGCGCACGCTGAGCTATTAAGTTCAAGGATACAAAACAGCCTTCATAAACAGCCAGACTAAGAGGATTGGGGCATTTCAGCACACCTCAGTAGTTTGCATCGAAGCTGACCATTCCGCTTCTATTAGTCACTCAGAACAATCACTCCTTTCCCAGCAGAGCTTACTCATTTGCAAGATAAAAGGAAGACATTTCTGCACATGCCCATAATATTCTTCACCACTGGGGGCAGCTTTACATAAGACTGCATGCGCCGAAACCAAAGCAACAGTCGGACGGAGCTTTCAGAATGACAGTATGCAGAAGTGAGCAGAGCTCGTTCGTTGTACCGGCTTATTCTACCTTCTATGCTACAAAGCAGCTTCCTAGCCGGATCGGGTACTAAGTAAGGGAACTGCTGGGCTATGGAATACAGATGTGTGCATTCAGATAGCTAAACGGTGCTTGGAGGAATCTAACATGCTCTCCTATAAAGAGAAATTTTAAAAGCCAGGTTCCTAACTATAAAGATGCAAAAACATAATATCCATGAAGATCCTATTACCTAGGAAGAATCTGACATTTTGCTGCGAATGCTGTGCTGGGATTGATTTATTCTTGGAGTGTTCTGCATGGCTGGCAAAGAATAATGTTCCAAAATCGGTCCATCTCCCAAGGGGTCCAATTTTTCTTCCTGGGTGTCAGCGAGCCCTGACTCACTACAGTGCAGCTGACAGGGGCTGCCATGCTTGTGGCACACTAAGCAAAAAACAAAAGACCTAAGGACGACCTTTGAACAACACAAAGGATGGGTATGTTTTTCATGTTATTCTTTTAAATGTATAGTTCATAGCCACTGAATAGCCTGTGCTTTAATTACTCCATAGACGTACCTTGATGTGATTTGTTATTACAGTAAAATTGCTTAGGGATTACACCTTTTACCCAACTGTTATTCAGTATTTATATAAAGGTATGCTTTTTAAAAAATCTGAGTAAAGAAAACAATGTGAAAAGTAGTTGAGTTGAGAGAGGGTTTTTTATATGACTGTTGAAATAAAAGATTTTAGCATGATTGAAAGAAATGACTGATGTGTGGGGGGATAACTTTTCTAAGTTGTTTTTATTTCCAGGTTTCAATGTAATTAGGCTACTGAGCGGATCAGCTGTAGCTCTGGTAATAGCCCCTACTGTATTACTGACAATGCTTTCTTCTGCTGAACGAGGATGCCCTAAGGGCTGTAGGTGTGAAGGCAAAATGGTATATTGTGAATCTCAGAAATTGCAGGAGATTCCCTCAAGTATATCTGCTGGTTGTTTAGGTTTGTCCCTTCGATATAACAGCCTCCAAAAACTAAAATACAATCAATTTAAAGGTCTTAATCAACTCACCTGGCTCTATTTAGACCATAACCACATCAGCAATATTGACGAAAATGCTTTCAGTGGAATACGCAGACTAAAAGAGTTGATCTTGAGTTCCAACAGAATCTCCTATTTTCTTAATAATACCTTCAGACCTGTGACAAACCTCCGGAATTTGGATCTGTCATATAATCAGCTGCAGTCTCTGGGATCTGAACAGTTCAGGGGCTTAAGGAAGCTGCTGAGTTTACATTTGCGGTCCAATTCCCTGAGAACCATCCCTGTTCGAATATTTCAAGATTGTAGGAACCTTGAACTGTTGGACCTGGGTTATAATCGCATCCGAAGTTTAGCAAGGAATGTCTTTGCAGGCATGATCAGACTGAAAGAGCTTCATCTGGAGCACAATCAATTTTCTAAGCTCAACCTGGCACTTTTTCCAAGGCTAGTCAGCCTTCAAAACCTTTATTTACAGTGGAATAAAATCAGTGTGATAGGACAAACTATGTCCTGGACCTGGAGCTCATTACAAAGACTTGATTTATCTGGCAATGAAATAGAAGCTTTCAGTGGACCTAGTGTTTTTCAGTGTGTGCCCAATTTACAGCGCCTCAACCTGGATTCAAACAAGCTCACATTTATTGGTCAAGAAATTTTGGATTCTTGGATATCCCTCAATGACATCAGCCTTGCTGGAAATATATGGGAATGCAGCAGAAACATTTGCTCTCTGGTAAACTGGCTTAAAAGTTTTAAAGGGCTGAGGGAAAATACAATCATTTGCGCCAGCCCCAAAGAGCTGCAAGGGGTGAATGTTATTGATGCAGTGAAAAACTACAGCATCTGTGGCAAAAGTACCACGGAAAGGTTTGAATTAGCACGAGCTCTCCCAAAGCCAACGTTTAAACCAAAACTCACCAGGCCTAAACATGACAGCAAGCCCCCTCTGCCCCCAACTATTGGAGCCACTGAATCAAGCTCTGAGCCCGAGCACGACACGGAACACATCTCCTTCCATAAAATCATAGCAGGCAGTGTAGCCCTTTTCTTGTCTGTGCTTGTGATCCTGCTGGTAATCTATGTGTCATGGAAGCGTTACCCAGCCAGTATGAAGCAGCTGCAGCAGCGCTCTCTCATGCGAAGGCACAGGAAAAAGAAAAGACGGTCACTGAAGCAAATGACTCCGAGCACACAGGAATTTTATGTAGATTACAAACCTACCAACACTGAAACCAGTGAGATGCTGCTGAATGGAACAGGACCCTGCACGTATAACAAATCAGGCTCCAGGGAATGTGAGGTATGAACCATTGTGATAAAAGAGCTTTTAAAAGCTGGGAAATAGTGGTGCTTTATTGAACTCTAGGGACTATAAAGGGAACGTTTTTCTCACTTTTCTGGCACAGTTCTTCCATGTCACTTTTTTGTACATTCATAATACTGGTCATTTTACTCTCATACATAATCAACTCATTGAAATTTAAATACCACAATCAATGTGAAGCCTGAGCTCTGGTTTAATACAATACCTATTGTACAAACCCTTTACTGATTTCATTAAAGTCTCTCTTGGTTTTAAATAGAAAACTTCTTTCATAAGTAATCCACTGCACCTGCAGCGACTGTGCCTCTGTTTAGGGAGACAAGGGACAGCAATGAAAAAAAAAATTAACTCAGTTTCCCCACCCCCCGCCCCAACCATCCTAACCAAACCCCAGCCCTTGCTCTCAAACTCACTTTTTGAAGCACAAACGAACTAAAGACCCAGGTACTGTAGCATCATATGAATTTGAGTTGTCTGAGGGGAGAGATGGTGCAGGAACAGCTCTGCAAGAATGCCTGATTTCTGCCCAACAAAAGATAAAATAAAAAGCCAGCAGGGAGTTAGAGCACCGTCTTAGGATGTGAGGTATCACACCAAAATCAAAGCAAAGGGAAACTTAGGCTTAATAAAAATTTGAAAATAAAAAGCTACAATGGGATTTACTGTACTGCATTATAATAGTGTTTCTAGGGCTGATATCTATTAATTGAAACCTGTTTATGTGACTTCGTACAAAAGGTGCCAGTGTTTATCTCTTACATCCAGTTGCCTTTCAGAAAGTAGTCAAAAGGCATTCATTAAATGAGGAGCAGAAATTCCTTATTGATGCAATTAGAGGAACTCAAATGTGCAGCAGCAAAAGCAAGACTACTTCCTGCACACATTTGTTTCAGTGCTCATTAGAAAGTCTCTTTTCAAGACTGTCAAAGGCATTAATGTAGCTGAGGAAACTATTAAATTTGTCATTTTCTTCTATTTCTTTTTATTTACTGGGCTGGGCTTGCTAGGGTTTTGTCATGTTTTGCACACTGTCCCTCTAATAAGTAAATAAAGCTTCATTACTTACAAAGCCAAACAGCGTATATTATAGAAATACTGCAACAGCAAAGAGCTTACTGATCTGAGTAAAGCACATCCAAAAATCCTTAAAGAAATCAGTGAGAGATATTTTTTCTCTTTTAGCAAAACCCTAAGGACATTACAAGAATTCACAAATATTAATTTTTTATGTGTAGTCATTCATCAGTGGTTCTGTGATAAATTTGAAACCCAGCTACTCCTTGTCCCACCCCCCACGCCCCAAATAATGCATTTTTGTTGGCTGCAGAAAAATATAACAGCCCCCATGTTTCCCAATGAATCATACCTCCTATTTTGATTGTCAGGAAGGGATGTGAGGATGAGGAGTGGTTCATTCTTAAAATAATACAACAGCACCTATATAAAAGCAGGTCAGCAATTTAATTATCTCTGTTTAGTAACTTGATTTGGCTTGGTAAACTGCACGTCTTCAAGCACTTGGGAGGGAATGTTTCTACAAAACAGTTTCACTGCAGCAGATTAGAAAAAGCCAAACCTTAGCAGAGTGTTTCCCTGAAATTTTACTGGGAAAAAACCTAACCACAGCCAATCACCTTGAAATATGCTGGATACAATGAAAACAAAGCTAGAAAACCTCTCTTAAGCAACAAATACACTTGAAGGGGGGCTGTTGGTTTGGTTTTTTCATGTAATGGAACCATTCTCATTTTGAAGGACTGTAGTGAGAAAAACATCCTAGAGTAGAAGCTTGAGACTACACTGAACACTGCAACAGAGACCCCGTTTTACTGAGCACAAAGAGGAACCCACACAATTAATAGTACAAGTGCTTGAGACACTTTAGGAGCACTGAGTAGACTGTGATTTTTAATCTGAGTTGTACCTTGCAAGTTGCTGTTAAAAAGTCAATACACATTGAATTATCTTAGCTATTATGTGATCCAGCTTTCCACCAGCAGGTCTTGGTCATCTCTGTAGTGAAGGATTAGAGTTTGCTGTAAACTTTGTGTTAAGAACCATCTCTGTACTTCTATAGGCTTTAATGTATGCAGTGGTGACTAATATCAGGCACAGCCAAACTAAGAAAGATTTAGCCCAAAACATATATACATTCATCTATAAATATATACACAGGTGTGTGTATGTGCATAGAGACAAAAATTATGTATAAAACTGAAAGAAAATCTTGTTATTTTGTTTTGGGACTGCTAACTGCAATAAGGAAATTTCACACTATTAATTTAGAAAGTTTGCTATTTGGCAATATTCAGCACATCTTCTAAACCTTCTTAATGGATTGTCATTGTGAATGAGTTGTATATAACTGAGTTTTACTGTATATGCTTCCTTTTATGTTTCTTTAATGCCTTGTTCTAACCATAGCAATACTCAGAAAGAACCAATCCATAACCTCCTCCAGAAAGAAATACCTGTAAAATTATGAGTAGCCCCTTTTGAAAAATATTTAATTGTGGGTGTGAAAAAGAAAACAAGAGCCATATGTCATTAATCATAGATGGATAATAAAAATGACAATGAAAATCCAGTAGGTCTATATTCAAGCACAGACATGCCCAGATCAATTCATTCATTGATTGCCTGGAAAAGTAAAGATTCACTTTTCATGAACTTCCAAACACATATCAAACACAGATGAATGTGTAATTGCTGCTATAGTCATTGGCAATGAAGCTACTTTCCAATCACACAAAATAAGATGCCCAGCGTAACTCTTTGCACCTTCTTGCACAGACTGAAGCCCGTGAAGCCTAATTGTTAAGTCTCACTCTAGTGACTACGGCTTAGGAATCATTTCATACCAGCTTCGTAGCATGTTAAAACACATTACAAAACTTATGCTTTTACCTGGGAAAAGACTACATGAACAAAGCTAAACTTAGTCTCATCGCTGTGAAATTAAATGCTATAGAATTGACTTGTTTTGGGTGAGTAGGCCAACCAGAGTCAAATTCTGATAATATCGTAGGAAACAGCCTGGCCTTAGCTGAGCAACTTTCAGTCTCTGACAGGCTGCCCCTTTCCTGAATATAAATGAAGATCCTAGGGAAGTTATTTCACTTTTGGGTCTCTCTAGCTGGGGCATCAGGTATCTGGAATTCTGATCCTACTTCGTCTTGGGTTTCGGATATTTTGGTGCCAGTCTCTCACATAACTGTTAAAACCTTGCTGGCTGATCCTCAGAGGATGTGCAACAGCTAGGATTGCTCTTCCAAAACCCTAAGCCTTCATATGAGTATTTTAGGCAGCAACTTGAAGAGGGAGAAGTGATTGAGTGCCTCTCATGACCTGGATATCCCTTAATGGATCAGTTGCTGCCTACATATTTCAAGTTTAGGAGAGCAACAATGTATTTTGAAGGTGTCTGGGCCTTGTTTTATGGTGTTTCTTGTTTTTTTTTTTTTAATCAACTTTTACTCCTTTGCCCAAGTCATATATGGTGTTCTGGAAGACCAGGTCTTACCAGGCCACAAACAAAGAGCAGTACTCTACCATGACCATTTGCATTTGCATTTTGCAGTCTTTTATGCAGTCTTTACATTTTGTTAAACAATGTTGAGACAAATGTTAGATGGCATCACCAAACCACACTGTTTCATTTTATCATAGCACCCCAAAAATCCTAAAAGAAATAGGGATTTCCTCTGCTAGCCACTGCAAAACCACCTTCCAATGATCTCTTAGATTAAATGTTTACAAGGGATATTCAGAAGACAGACAGAAGATAGCAAATAAACATGACAGATTTGAGGTAATTTGCTCAAGACCAGCTAAATACTGGGCATATAATCCAGTTTCCTTACACTAAGATCTCCTCCTAGCCCGTGAGCCAATCAGCCTCTCAACTAAACAGCCTAGGTCCAGAAATACTCAACTGGTATTTCACAAAAATAAAACCACACAGAATGCACATCTTTGGAAAAAGAAAATAACTAATGTGCTGTGCAAATTCAAAGAGACTGGTAATGTTCATTCACTGTGTTGAGATTACCTCCAGCAATTGCAGAGTAAGAGAATAATAATGAGAACGAGTGGCTTGAATATAATGAATGCAAGCTTCTCCGCTGGCTGGTAGGTGTTCATTACTCACTATCCGCACTTACAAAGTCTTCACAGCTTAAGGTTTTGCAATGCTTTTCTTATTATTATTATGAAATGGTGAACCTTGATATAAAATTCAATTGCAAAATGAACATAACTGTACAATATTCCTGCAAACACAATTAGGAATTTTCAGTTTGCTGCAAGCTGATGGTCTTTGCTGTCAGCCTCTCAACTCTAGATAAATATTCTCCTAGATGAATTTCTGTGGAACAATAGTGACATCCAGCGGGTACTTAGCTTAATCACAGGTATCTATTGTCTATATCAATTCACATACAGATGTGTTTGCCTTTTTACCTTGCATTCTTCTGTATCACATGGTAGCAGCAACAAATCCTTTCAGCATACTAACCATTCAACTCTATTTTAGCTTCATTTCTTTGTACAGGAGTCAAACTGAATACAGTGAGTAAGCAGAGAAAATAAGAGTAGATGAATGCTAGCAAGAAATGGTCTATCCAGAATATAAGACACTACTGCCAGTAAAGGAGAAGAAGCCTATAATAAGTAAAAGCAAGGACTGGAGCTGTAACAAATTTGTGGCCATTGGTTTAGAACTTAACTGCTTCAAAAAACACCACTAAGGGACTTTAAGATTGTATAAAATAAACTCAGCCTATAAACAACTCATACAGCATCCAAACAGTAGAAGATTTTTTTTTAAAAAAAAAAAAACAACAAAAAACAACCTTTTGATTTTATTTTTACAATAATGAGAGGGAGATATTATTAGACATCAAAAGGAAGGGCACTTCCCACTGGGAGCAAGTTAAAGCAACAGCTTCATTTCAAAAACACATCACGTACTAAAAAGACAAGAAGCAAATTCTGAAAGATCAAATTCACAAGCAATAATAAAGCCAAACAATGGGAAACTCGCCATTGACACGCAAACACAACATACGTGCTTGGGGCACCCCTGGTATGTTTTGCAGCAACAACTTTAGGTCTCGGAGTAACTCTATGTCAATGTTACTGGCAGTAACATTAAACCAGAACGAGTGACATAAGCCAATGAAATAAGGTTTATAGCTCTGTTGATAACAGACAGATTGCATATTCTTAAGAACAAGCAGAAGAACCCATTTCACTCCACACTGAATGAAACAGAGTTGTATGTCTGACTTTTTTGTGTCTTAGGTACATTTGGAGGTGACCTATCAGTCCATGATATATAGCCTTGATTTTTTGTTCCTGGCTGTTTTTTAGAATGAGTGTTATCGCACTGGTACAGTAAAGGATTTTGATGTGATTCTCAGGGTTACAGCCAAACTATTTCTTGACATAATGGTGAATGGGACACAGTAAGGCATAAAAGAAGTAAAAAGTGACTGAGTTCACCTGCTATGATCAGATCACCAAGGAGGTCATAAAAAAATAAAAACAAGTTCATTCAAGACACTCTGGGATGGCTAGCTGTGAGCTGATGGCCAACACTTTACCTACCAGAGAAACTGCAAATCTCATTTAGGACAACCTCAAATACTGTAAAAGCAATAATGAGAAAAGATTTGCAGGTAGTAGGCAGTAACTTTTATTTCCTCAGACTCTCATAGAATTCGCATCTCCCTACAATTCTTGTCTAGCTCATATTGTTGGACCATAGCACTAGCACACTAATGTGAGAATGAGCACTGTTTACTGAGAAGGGACAAAAGTGCAGTTAATCCCTATTTTATTAACCTTTTCTTTCTAAACAGCTTACTGAAACTTACTGACATTATTATAGGAAATATTTTATATTCATGTAAAAAAAAAAAAAAAAATCACATGATTAAGGGTCGTCTTTACCTAAATCAACCAAACTCTTTAACAAAACAAAGATTTCCTTCTTTATTTCAACTGCATGACTGGAGATGTACTCTTGAAAAAGTGTTCTTCAAAAAGCCCTCACATGTCTTCTCAACTACTAAAACCACTCCCTTCTGTTCCTGCGCAACTAATACATTGACCATGTGTCACAGCTTACACTCCTGACTGAATATTATGTTTCTATTACTTCACACTAGCAGTAGCGTTGAGATCATGCAGGACTTCATCATTACAATTCAACTTTGCAAATACTCGAAGTGTTTTGTGGCAGCCCAACTATTAATACATCATAAGGACATACAAAAATAAAACATCATAACTACTCATCTACTCACACTGCAAACAAGAACATAAAGGCATTACAAGGTATATTGCTTCATTACACCATAGAGAAAATCATTCTCCCAGGTCTGAGTGCAGATCCTTTTCTTCTTCAAACTAACAAAACATTTAATTAGCTAGGTCTCTCAGGAGTCTAATTGCTTAATGCCAAACAAAAAAAAACACTAAACACCTTAATATTGGCAGCAGCCAGCAGAAGTTGTCATCATAAAGTCAGCCTTTATTAGTTATTCTCACTTGAAATCCAGCAGTACCTCCTATACTTATCATGTATTACATCTGCGTTATATCCCATAGCGGGATGTACTAACTATATTAAAACATTGCATTTTTATGGGCGCTTCTGCTCATTTTCTGTAATTAGAGTGAGAGATGGAAATCAAAAATGACACAGGAAAAGGACTGCATATGGCTTACAGTGCAGGTAAAAAGTTAGGGAGGATCATGCAGTTTTTCCAGAAGTTAAACAACTGGTTTTAAGAGCATTAAAATCATATTCTAAACCAAAACCAAAATTATAAATAACTGTTTGTGCATTTCTGAAAAGTATTATAGGCATCTATTTTTTAAAAAAAAAAAATTGCTACTGTCTGGTTCTGGGCATCTCTAATCAAACAAAAATCTTCTCTAACTTTTATTTCACATCTAACTTAACAAGAGGAAGAAAATACCTTCTTTTAATGTAAGACGGTTCTTTCTGAAGCTGTGGGACTGAGCTGATAAGGGAATGATCAAAATACCCTCATCTTACTGTTTTCTGGATTGTTGTACTATTTTCAACGTCTGTAGGAATTACATGATATTGCTAACTGCTACATTACACTACCTGAGTACACGCTCCTGGCATTCATTTTGCACTTCATGACAAACCATGGATTGTCCTATTGGCTCCTACATTTGCCCTTTGTGTCCAGGAACAACTTACTGAATATTTGAATATCAGTTCTTTAATTAGTGGCTATGATAACTGGTGCTGTAGAACTCATGGTTCTGATTTTAAAGCAGTTACTTTTATTTTCCAGTTCCTTAAAGGCTGCAAAATTCACAAATCAACTTCAAAATAACGTGATGAGATTACCATCCCCTTCCTGGTTCAGCTACAGCTCAGGGGAGAAAACGTGCATAAACCATTCAAAGGTACAAAGCAAGACCTCCAATACAAGCTGGGCATCCTAGTTGCCTTTTTGAGTCTTCCCTTCTCTGCTCTCAAAATTAGAAGTAGCTGCAGATGAAGAAAACATGAAGACTGAACACGTGTTTTACTAGAGTGTAGATAATCAGCAATAATAATACATTAGTTATACAATCTCTGAGCCACTGAAAATACAAGCATCACAAATGTATTCCATATTCTAAAATACCGACTTTATAATGTAGATTCTAGCACGTGCACAGTTTCTTGTTTGTTTTTTTTTTTTTTTTTTTTTTTTTAAAGATATGCAGAAACCTATTGTGGTAAGCTATGCAAAAGCCACAGATAATAAAAGTATAGAAAAGGGAATGCAGTTTAAAAAATGCAAACTGGAGTCAAACAGAAAAACACTTTAGAATTAATCTGAATTAATCTAAAATAAATTTTGTTACTAATTTTTCAATTTCCAGATTTTAGAAAAGCTACAAGGGAGAATACAAATACCCAGATCCCACCCACTTCTTGCAATAGTTGAGCAGTTAAACTTTGTTACAGAACATTATGTCCTCTCCTCTTCTCCACAGAATTTGAAATTTGAACAAGACTGTTAGCAAGGTCTACAAAGTACTCTGACCAACTTCATGAAGCCAGTCTAAAAAAAAATTACCTTCCCAGAGAATGTGGCAAGTTTTCTTGCGAATGAAAGGAAGCAGTTATACCTCAATGCTGAGCAGATGGTGGCACATGTAACTCAGTAACACTGAGTGGGATGCGTATTAAAAATGGTATATACTGGGAAATTTGCCTTCTGACCTACTACAAAAGGGACTGCCACAAATTCCTCACACGCAGTCAAAATTAACTGACCTCAGAGAAACAATTACCGATGCTTCAGTTTAAAAAACAGCTACAGATTCTGAAGTCTGTTTTTTAGCCAGATGAGTTAATTCTATAGAATCATAGAATCGCTAGGTTGGAAGAGACCACTGAGATCATCAAGTCCAACTGTACCTGTCTCCCCACTAAACCCTGTCCCTAAGGAACTCATCCACCCGTCTTTTAAACACCTCCATGGATGGTGACTCCACCACCTCCCTGGGCAGCTGTTCCAATCCCTGACCACCCTTTCAGTGAAGAATTTTTTTCCTAATGTCCAGTCTAAACCTCCCCTGGCGTAACCTGTGGCCACTTCCTCTTGTCCTGTCGCTGTCACTTGCGAGAAGAGCCCAGCACCCACCCCGTCACAACCTCCTTTCAGGTAGCTGTAGACAGTGATAAGGTCTCCCCTCAGCCTCCTCTTCTCTAAGCTAAACAACCCCAGTCCCCTCACAGTTGCTCCTCACAGGACTTGTTCTATAGAATTCCATGTTCCTCAAATAACAATCGTAGTAATTCTACACAAAAATATTTAGCTAAGGTTTGAGATAGGGATCATCTTTCCTTCAAAAAAAAAAAAAAACAACATTAAATAATCATTCCAGTACATCAGAGTTTGGTTAGCAGTGCACTATTAGCCTTCCAGCCAGGGGTAATGAGTCATATCCTCAGAACGGCGCACACCTCATCCTAGCTTGCTTCATAGCAGCCAGCTTCTCCCAAATCACACTGCCCTATCTGGGATGCATATGCATTGCATAGCATAGCAATTTCCAATTCAGAAATTAATTTCGTCTGATGTTACACCTGTGACTCACACTATAATGGACTTGCTATCCACCTTCCAACAAAGGATCACAAGAGACGAGGATAGAAAACCTTCAGTGTGAACTTCTCCTAAGGCTAATTGTACCTATCACAAACAGCCTCTGTACTTTTGGGACTAACCGTTTCATTTTCCCTACTTTCATTTATCCTTAACAACAGTTTCCAGGCTACACTATGGATACAAAAAGGTAGGCCTGTAGCAAAAACTAGCAGTATAATTAGACGAGCTCAGCAGCTCCAATCACTAACCAGTAACTTGTCTTTCACTAAAGAAAAGATTTACTTCAAACATACATGATGCTGGACAGCACATTTCTATTCATTCCTAGTCACGATGGCAACAGAGAAATAATTTTTCATTTTTTCTTAATGAAAAATTCACAGCCACAGAGAATATGGGGGAAATATTGTAACATTCTAAATCAGAGTCCTATATATTGAATCTTTATACCGTCAACATTTTGCATAAGTGGTGTCCTATTTTTAAAATATGAGTGTAAAAACAAACTATTTGCCACAGGGGAAGTGATAAATTTTGTAGCGTAGTCTACACATAACTGCCAGCAACTAAGTTCTCTTCACTGACAGTATGAACTTAAAACTACTCTTCGTTTTCCAGCTTAAGGAAGCCTACAGTGCACAACTATGGCATCTGACATTCTCTTAACTTTTTATTAATTTTTGCATATGACCTTTCTTAGGACAAGCCTTGAAATATTTTAGAATGAGAAGTTATTGCCCATAAGGCTGAGCAGAAGGCAATAACGTTGTAAGGGGAAAAATGACTGCAAGTGACATGCTGTTGCCTTTAGTTTGCATGTGATAACTACAGCAACATTCACAGGGCTTTGCTTCAATAAAGCCCAGTAACCTAAAAATTAGTGCACAATTCCTTGCTACCCAAAGGATACAGGTGTGTTTGTAGCTATAGTATACACGATAAGTTCTGACCTATAAGAAATATCTTCCAGCAATATAAAATAAATGGAAATCATAACATAATGCATTGCATTCTCAAATCTGAAAGCACACTGTATTTGGACTGTAACAGTGTCCTAAATTAAAAATGCCTATATATCAGTAATAAAGTGCATATTTCCAAAGGCACAGAACTATGATGTGTATGCTTTGGCTTCATGTATAAACTGACATGGCAAATTCTAAATTTAACACAGCCAATTTCTTTTAAAGCCTCATCACACTAATTACATCCATCAAGTGTGTAAAATACATTTTGTCAGCTAAGAACAGAGGACTTCAATTAAATGTAAATCCTTATTCAGCACTCTAAGCTGTTAATGGCTCAAACTCATTAATGAGATGATGAAAAGAAAACGCTCCTACATACAGACTCTGTAGTGAGAATTTATTACAAGTATTCATTATATTCACCTAGTTCATACACTTAAGAAAGTGTCTCTTATTTATGCCAACACTCCAATATCAACAGAGAAAGACACCAAAATAATATGAAATAACCAAAGTTCGTGGGTGACTGTGCTTGTATACATATTTCAAACATTAAGACACCTTCTGTGCAGAGCTTCCTATAGCTGTTTGATAACTTTTTTGTGCAGTCCCAGGAGCTCTTTTGAAAAATTATTCCATATAACCAAAATTTTCCTCAGCCATCCAGCAGCATGGTTATCCAAAACTGATAACAAAGTTCACCTGAGAGGTACCAAATTTCTGCCTCAGATTCAAATTAGAAGAATCTGTCTTTTAAGCTGTACTGGCGATGAGGCCTCAAACAGGGAAGAGGAAACTATCAAAATAATATTCTAGGCTTACTATCCAGCATCTTAATATGCAGAGCACATCTTGAATAACAATTTTTTAATAATACATTTAAATACATCCTCCATTTAAATTAATCTAGAAGAGCAATGGAAAGAGATTTGCAGAACTACAGATGAATTATGGCGGGACAGAGTAGATATGAGAGGAAGAGAAACATTGTTCTCCAAAATTTGCAAGTTTCATTTCAATTTAGCAGCATCAGGATTCATGAATTTTCAGCCTTGTTGTAGATTGCAGCATTTTCTGTATGCATTTATCGACTTAAGGAAGGTCATGGCAATTTCCCAATTGGAAGACTCCCCTAAATAAGGCTTACTTCTCATAGAAAGGAAAAGCATCATTAGATTGATTTCTTTTTCAGGTTTCTCTCTCCCAATCCACTCCCTTTCCTTCCTCTGCTCTGTCTTTTTTTTTTTTTTTTGATTATCTATTTCCTAGAAACAAAAAGAGAATCCAAGCTCTATGTATCAATGTACCAGAGGCACTTGAATTTCTACCTGGTCTACCAAGTTCTGTCCCTGCTAAGCCTTGTTTTAAAACAGCCTCAGCTCCAACAGCAAGCAAAATTTCAGCAATAAAGAAATACTAGAGACATTCTCACAATAGTTTTAAATTACTTCCCCCAGCAGAGAAGACTCACTGATCAAAAAACAAGTAAAATGAGATATGGTAAAGTGATTCTTGTTCAAATAATAAGAAAAAAGAATAAAAGAAATCAGTTTTGAACACTTGCACCTTCTGCAGGAATCCTATCCTATCAATTTTAAGTGAAAATTAATATAATGTTCAAAAATTGTTATGCATGAGAAAACAAAGGTTATATCAAATTATAGGCCTTGCCATAGAGACATGCTGATTAGTTACAAAGAATTGAATTTTTGGTTTCAAAGCTTTATTTAGGACTATATGGATATGACAGACAGGACATGTCTGTACACTACAGAATTGCTTAAGGTTAATTCTATACTAGCTTAATTATCAGTTAATCTCTCCCAAATGCACTTCTTAATGTACTTAGAAAGGTCTTTGCAAATAGAACTCTTCTGTTATTGATAGGATAGTTTTCAAGGCAGACAGCTATGATGCAGTATATAGACAACATTCCTTCAGCTGATCTGGTTAATTAAAATGCATGGTTACAACAGGCTCTCTTAGAGCTGCAGCTGAATAACCCATGATCCCTTTTCCTCAGTACCGCAGAGCACTTTGAGTCTATTTAATAGGGCTGTTTCACGATTTAATCGAAGATTTTCAATTTACACTCCGGAACAAGGAGTCTTTCCCTTTTTAAAAGGTTTCAAATAAAACACTGATTTCACAGAGATCCCTTCTCAGTATCTGTAGCCTCTGTCCCTTACCTGCACCTTCATTCAATTTAATGTGCTTTATACAATTTAATATTTCCACTTCTCTGCATCCCTAACACAAAGAGAAAAAAAACAAGCAACCCTATCACATGTTCCTTCCAGCACAAATCTGTAAGTCCAATTTTGTTGAATGAATTCAGAACATATTAACAGCTTTGAAGGGGGAGGCTAACTGGAAGAACTACAAAGGCTGATAGTGTGCCAGGCAGAGGATGGAGCAGGATTCAAAGTGGAAATCCACCTGCTATGTAGCATTTGGTAACACTCTGCAGTGGTGCTGCATGCTAATGTAAGTGAGAGAAAGAAGGGTATTTGCAAAGGAATATTAACTTTGAAGATGTGTAGGCATTAAACTGTTTGGAAAACAGCCTGGAATAAAAGCATGCCTCAAACTCAACCACTCAAAAACCAGTAGGCGCTTAAAAACACAGCCCTTCCCTATTTCTGTTCATACATTGTAAAAATCATTGTGATAATTACAAGGCTCATTTAGTCAATAAGGATATCTGAAAATGAAACATCTTCAGTTCAGTTTCAGCTCTGACTGTATCTGGTACCTGACTCAGTTTTTCACGTGTTGGAGCAGTTGTTCGTTTACCCAGAACTAATGTGGGTCACTTGTGACAATACTCTAAAATGATCCTCTAATCCAAACGTCCAACTCAAGACCTCTAGTCAAAGACCTCGACTGGGTTGGCCTGTGTATCTTTTCCTAGGACTACGGGAAATCTTCAGTAAGTTGCCAAACTTATTTATAGTTTAGAGGAACATTGCATTCAGTTGTCCAGTGAGCCTACCAAAAACAATTGAAAAGATTTTCTCCAAGCCATATTTTCCTTTCTAATGCGTGAATTCAAGCAGACCCCATGGTACAGCTTCTAAAGTAGCCCCTTATTACAAAACCAATAAACATTCAAGGTGGTCCAATTACCTTTACAAACAGTTTAACATTCTTTTTACGCGATTTAAGTGACATAGATAAATGAAGAATCACTGCACATCGCTCTTCCACTGGTTTAATTCTATTTAAGAGTTTGTTTAATGGACAAAACAGTGAACTATCCAAGGGTCTTCATAGCAGCACAAGCTTTGGCAGGTTAACTGTCAGCTCAGGTGTGTTATCTTTTAGGAAGCACTGTTTCGCTCGACAATAGTAACTATAAGAAGAACAATATATAACAGCAATAGCCTTATGCTTTCTTGCTCTATTAATGTTTCAGAAATCAAAGCTTGCAGAGCCTGTGGCAAAGAAGCCAGTGACCATTAAACTTCACTTTATTTTAAGCTTTTATAATTTCAGGAGTTTCATTTCAGGCTTGCAGCCCTCAGGTGTAGAGTTGAGAGTGATGTAAAATATAGCAAAGTAGTAAATATAATGGCACAAGTTAAAAAAGCTTTTTTCCCCCCAAGACCCCTGGTCATCTCCCCCAGCTCTAATGCAAACTTTATTTCAAGGTGTTTAACATTTTTTTTCCCTACTTGGAGTAAATGTGAGTTTTGATTTCAAATAGATGAGTGAGACTTTCATATCCACATTAAGAATCCTGTGAAATTTCCTCTAACTTCGCACCACAGACGCAATCCACTTTTGTAACAAAAAAGAGCTTCCTGGTTTGATGTCGGCAAGGGCAGTGAGCCCCCCAGACCTCTCCAAGAAGTCACATTGAGCAGCCAACACCTGTCTTTCAAACTCTGAATTTGTCAGCAGTGGACTAGGTGATTCAGGACTGGAAGGATGGCTGACAGCCTCCTCATCTCTTCATTATTGTCATCCATATAAATCCAGCAGAAAACTCTACTGCTATGAAAAAGCAGGAAATCACTCTTGTACCCTCATTCTCTCCTTTTGTTCAAGTTAGATTGTTCCACTGAAACTCAAGATAAGTTGAGACTTTTCCACAAGACTTAAAGGAAGACAGAGCTTATTAAGAATGCACAGGCACGAGGACTTTGCTGGTGTGGTTACCATAAAGCCACAAAGTTTAACCTTCATAACTAATTCATGCATCAAAGTATTTCAAAAGGTTAGCTGAATTTTACAGAGAACTGTCATATGCTGCGGTACGAAAGTAGGACACTGGTATCTTACTGACAAGAGGCCTTAGAATTTTCCTCACTAAATAAGCATGACTTGTGATGTTTGCAACAAATCTATTCTTCTCAGTATCAGCTTTTCAGTATAGTCAGTGAGAGGGGGAAGGAGACAAGGAAAAGCAGCCTAACATGCTACCTTCCTTTCTCAACACAGAGAAATTGAGGTGTGCCTTTTACCACACTTCTGTACAGCCTGAGGACCAGGCTGGAGAAGCGGAAACGTTATGCCACTCTTGTTTAGGGACAGACCCAGAAACCACAAATGGCCTCTACTTCCCATAGAATTTCACAGACATGCATTGCGCTAACATAACACACAATGTTATATCCACTGAAATTATGGTCCCTTTTTATTTATCACACAGAATCGCCTGGTCTAAGATTTAGACAATTTATAATGGATCTATGAGGTGTGATGGAAGCCAGCACTACAGAGAAAGGATAAATAGCCTTCTTTGCACTCTATTTTTCAAAGGCTCGGTTGATTAAATAATATTCATTAGCTCCTATTATACACAAAAGCCACAGGAGAGGGAAAGTAGGCCAATCTATTCAATGGAAAGGAAGATGGCACCAGTGATTCTTCATGCGTCCTAATAATCAGGTTCAGGGGCTTTACGCCCCTTTATCCGCTTGACCTGTAGGCAAAAAACATGACCTTTTAAGTTATGTCCCAAATCCTCCTCAGGGAGAAAAATCTAGAGCGAACACACTTTGTACAAAGGGTTATTCTTTTGGGTTTGAGTTTTACAGGCTGATAGCTTTCAGTAATTGATTCTGTAAATCTTTGCTGTCACAGTCCTTCCTGTGTTTTATAGTGCAGGTGGGAAGGTCTGGCAACAGACGCCGGCAATGTTCTGACACGCTGTAGTGTGACACTGCAGAGGACCCAGGCTACTGCCACTGGCCCCCAAATCCTCCCAAACCAAAGGAAGGCGTAAACCTCCAAATTATTTGCACTTTTCCAAGTCAAGTCAGTTCCCCTGCGAGCCAAATAGCTGTTGTGATGTTTGCCTGCTCACCTTCACATTTGTTTATGTTTTGGGAAGGCAGTAGATAAGGACATAAAGACAAAGATTTCATCTAAATTATACCCTCAAGACGAACAAAACAAAAGAGGAATACATCTCTTTGGTTTTTTCCTTGCTTGGTGTCTGCAGAAATAAAACTCATCAATCTGGCAGGTAATTATTCCTACTCAGAGTTTTAGCATCAAATATGAAAAACCCCATTTAATTTTCCAGGAATTTCTAACTGAAAATAAATAGCTCATCAAGTCAAGTTATCTATTAGTTAATAATTTAAAGATTGTAACATTCCTCCCCAACTGCTTCATAGCAGAATTAATTAGTTGTAATTAGAAATAAATATGACTCCTTAAAGTAATTTTAAAAACAAAAATGTTGAAGCACCTTTCATTAGAAAGTCTTGAAACAGTTATTATTCATGTCATTCCCACAGAAAAGGCACCCGATCTGGTTTCCTTACAGATTGTAGCAGCATTGGGAGCAGATGCTCAGCCTCACTCTGTCAGTCCCGAACTCCGACCATTAGAACTTTGTGACTGCCTCGCCCACACAACTCCGGGCAACGTCATTTCTCTGAGCCAGAGTGAATTTCCATTTCTGTTTGTACCTTAAAACTTGTATTCAAACAGTTGTTGTAGAGTATCAGTACTTGGGAAAAGGGCTGCTCCTCACTGCATTTTAAGAAAGTTTACAAACAGCGACCTCTTTACAAAACGGGTGGGAGGAACTCTCAGCACACACAGCAGTGGGTGCCTCACAACCCTCAGGGCAACGTTATAGGTTTTTCCCAAAGACAGGTATGCTGTAATTCTAGGATGTTCCAAACAGCTGTAAATATGTAAGGGATTCTGGCTCACCTAAGCTACGTAGCTCACAGCTGCAAGTCAGAAAACCCTAATGGGAATTGCTTTCACCCCAATATCCATGGTGAAATTACATCTTCATCTTAGCTACTGCCTACAGCAGCAGAGCTGACCACATTTCTGCTTGCCAGATTAACACAATCTCATATTATATGGTGAAAATAGTATATTATTCCTTCTATATTCCATTTTTAAGGGTTATTTAATATTACTTTATTGTTTTTTCTTACTCACAAAGGAAGTGGAAATTGGGTAGGAGACGTGAGTCTGATGAAGTGAGAGTGAAGAATTATGCAGCAGCAAGGGAGTAACCTCAGATGCTACCGTTTAAATTTAGAAGGGTACAGAATTTTTTAAATTAAGATATAACCTTAATCCCATAATAGCACACTTTCAGAGGTGTTGCTGGAAGATCCATCGCCTGTCAACCCATAAAATAAAATTACTCGGAGCTTATAATCACCATAGAAATCATGTGGGCCTGTTGTGGTTTGGCAGGCTTTCCTCCTCCATTGACAAATATAAAACAGATGATGGTGGCCTACAGAACTTTAGGAAAATATAATGCTTGACAGCAAAACATCACTGCCTGGGAAGTATTTTATATCTTCCAATAAAATAAACAAACAAAAACTATCACAATATCCATTCCAGCAATTATGACCACCATAATAAACCCAGAGTTTGAGGTTTTTAGTTTTAAAAGACTCAATTCATTTTGTGAATTACGGCTATTCTTTCTAAAGTGGCTTATGATCTGATGTGAACACGATTGCTAAGAGATTCACGTAGTACAGTCAGATTATTGCAAAATTATTACTGTGAACGTCCACTCAGTTGAATATTTTCTCTAAATTGAGAAAAATTACTAAAAATCAGATTTTGTATTTACCATCTAATCTAGTATTAATGTTTTTTTTTAAATTGACAACAGCTGAAATAATAACTTTATATTTATAGTGCCAGAAAAACACTTTCATTGCTAAACCCTATATATTGATTTCTACTACACATCCTACCCAACAGGACTTAGCAAGAGCATGCTGATGTTGTGGTTATTGTTTCCAAAAGATCCAAGTTTGCTGTTCAAAAGCAACCCATTTTGATCTTAGTATTTACATTATTACCAACAAGTAGCATTGAAACACACCTGTCTGTGATAAACTGATGAAACTCAGCTTAAATAAAGACAAGCACTGATCTATCCTAGCAATGACCACACTAATACTACACACAAAAATGGGAGTGATGTCATCCAAAATCCAGACAACTTGAAAGAAATAGTCCACTTAAAAAAAAAATGTAGGAAATATTTATAATAAAGTGACATATGCTGAGCCTACAGAGCCAGGCTTCCCTGTGCAGAAGGAAAAGGATTATCCAGAAGAAACCAGATTACATCAGGGAACATGCTATCCCACCTTCTGTATGGAGAAACCACATCCTCTACAGCAGAATTAGTTCAGGAGAGTTCTCCTGTATTCCTAAATTGAGTCCAGCTGCAAGCTGCCAAATGCTGTTTTTCACCATCTCTCCCTTGAAAGCATCATGCCAGGTGAGGAGAGTTTCTAAGTGGTGGCTTACGAGTTAAAAATTGTGTTCCAGCTTCCATTGACCACATTAACACTACAAAGGAGTTGGAATACTGATGAGATTTTGTCTCTAGAGAAACTCGGAATCAAACTGAAACAAATATCAACATGAAAATTGGTTTTTTAATCCCTTTATGACTCTGTTTAAAAAGCTCAGACCATGATGATACACAATAGAGTAATCTACCTTTGCTTCCACAGATGCATTCAGGAAGTTCTGACAACCGCAATAGCTTATAAATTGAAGGAATTCATACACAGGACATTTAACTATTTGTGCATTCTCCTGAGCCAAGGATATAACAAACACAATAGGAAATGTCATATAGACCTGATCAGCAGACTTTCTAACTGTAACTGATGCCTAAAAACAGGTAGAAGTACATGTTTATATATTTTACATATATATTTATAATTAAAAAAAAGATAGGCTGCAATAGTTAAGAGAAAAGATGCTACTGTCTTATCCCTTAATATATTATCCTTTCAAGCATGTGGATCACGTATCATACCTTTAATTTTAAATAACACACTTGTAAGTGTTCTCATTATACATTTAGAAATGAAATCTTTTTATACAGAAATTTTACTGAAACCTTAACATCACCGAGTTCTGGCAGCAAGCTCTACAGAAGAATTATGGACAGTGAATAAAAAGATTTTAATAGGCCATTTTAAAATCCATTCCCTAACACGTGAATCATGCTTCTAAATATTTTGCTCAGTAAGCTCCAAACCATATCCGCTTCAGCTAATCTTCCTTGATATTACATAGTTAAAACTGAATGTAGACTCAAGAGAAAAGGTGATCTATTCACACAGACATATTTATTAATTTTCAGTGTGTTTTCTAGTCTGTCAAATATAATCCCATTTATGTCATTGCTGTACTCTGAACAAGCCTTTGGAAAACCGTGTCCAGAAGGACGCTGCATACTCTCTTTTCATGGCTCAAATACTAACAGCAGATGTTTAGATTTCAAATTATTCCTGCCATTGCCAAGAGGCATTACTTTACATTGACAATTAATTTTGCTCGGTAGGGTACTGCTCATTCATCTAGCTTTGCCGAGCTGTGGAAGGGCCTGGCTGCATTTCCTACGTCTGATACGCTAAACAAATGTATATCATCTACACATTTTGCCATTCTCCCTTTCAGAGAGATTTCAAGTTGTACTGCATGAATCTAACCTGAATTCCTCAGGGCTCCCTTGTTATTAACCTTTTGCTATGTGGAAAACTGACACTTCATTCCTTCTCTTGTTTTTCTCTCTACAGCCAGTCCCTTCCCCCAGACGTGTCCTTTCAAGTCAGGACTATTTCGTTTCCTAAACAGTTTCTAACGAGGCTTTTTGAAAGTCCAGATAAATGCTGTCAATGTGCTCTTCTTTACCCGGTCAGACAGTACCGGTTAGCTACTGCAGTAAAGCTCTTCTAAAAAAAGAAATATTTTCTGGGTTGGTGCTTTTAAGCACCGAAGACAGTCGTACATTAGTCCCCATTTGCCACATCTACTTGACGTGACATTTAGGAGTCAGATAAAAAGCAGCTACGGGCAGTATTTCAAATATCTATGATATCATTTCCCAAGAAACATAAGAGAAGAACTTTCCAGGAGTGGTTCTGAATTTTTCTCTTTGGTGTGTTCAGGTCAATCCCATAACGTTATCCTTAATTTATTTGTTTTCTGATTTAATTATGCTTAGTGCTAGTTTCCAACAGGATGTGGTTATATTAGGCAAGACATGCTACAAAGCACTAAGGCTTAACAGAGTGTAAAAGTACAGATGTTATCTTCATTCGTATGCACTGGATCAATCTAGAAAAGTTTATTACAAAGCTATCATTCTGCAGTGAAAATTCAGTCAAGAGTTCTTTCACTTTTCCTTTGGAGATGAATATGAAAATCAAGAATTATTATGTTAAAAACTACCATTCAGTAATGGGTGCAGAATTAAATTTGATTAGAGTCTTATTGACGTACAATGCAAAAGCATGTAAATGACAAAAATTAAAATCCATTTATTTTACAGTTGACAAATGGAAGTGTATGTAAGTCTAGACAAAAATAGCATACAAGTGTACAAGCATAGCCAGTGTTCAAAGGCATGTCTGTTATTCTAACGATCCATGCATGAATGCCTCCATACTAGAGTAAGAAGAGAAGAAAAATAACATTATTTAAATTACTTGTTTAGTAAACACATATGAGATCAGTCACATTTTTGGCTATCTTATTAAAATACCATCTTACAAAAACTTACACTGTTTCATATGATTTATTTACACGAAGAAGATAATTTGCTCTCTTTATGTCACAAATAGATACAACGTAGATTAACAAACATCGTAAGTAAACACATTTTTATATAACTTACATATATAAAATCAGGAGCCACTGCTTTTAAGGATAATAATTAAATACCCTTTAAATGATATCTCCAGATATCTTCATGGTGGTTTAATCCAAACAGAAGGGTCTATAGCAAGGCTGCTAAGTCCAGCCACGAGCACCCTAACTTCTGTTCCAGAGATATATTACTGGGGTGAGGTTTGTGGGAGAGGGAAAGATAGGCAACCACACCTAACTTCACAGGAGCAAACTCTGGACTATGAAGTCTTTTGCCACCCATCCATCCATCTAAATTGGACACAGTAAAATCTTAATGGTTTGACTACTTTAACAGGGTTTATAGGGTTTTTTAAGTCTCAGGTCCTGACAGGAAATTTCTCTTCAGGTGACTAAAACAGAGTTTTTAAAGTTGAGGTCTGGATGGAAAATTGTCTATATGCATTTTCCCCTTCACAGTTCTGTACAGTGTTCATTCTTAATGTACTTCAAATATTTGTAGATATGTATTTAGGATAGGCATATCATTATAACACACCAGTTGAAAAAGAGGCTTAAGAAAACTAACGGTCTTGTGCAAAAGTAGAAATACTGAAAATTTCATAGTCAATAAAATGCAGTCCTGTATTTACAAAAAAACCCCCAGAGAAATATCTGTCAGATGCCAACAAAGCAGGGTTTATTTGCTCTTTTTGTAACCAATTGAAGCCAACAATTTAAATGAAAAACCTTTGCAACTAGGTTACAGAAATCTCCATGTAATATAGAATATTGTTAGTTCATCTGCCTGATACTATCAGATGAAGATTAGATGTATTTGAGCTACTGTTATCCTTACAGCCCTCTGGAAAGTTAAGTATTCTCTCACTTCTGTAATAAATCATCTGTTCTCTGCTTGCACGTAAAATGCTACGCATTTTTAAAACAGCACCCAGTGCAAGAGAAAAGAAGGATTGGCATATGAGTCCAAAATTTGCTGTAGTTCAAAAATTCTATTTCATTATATAGCTTTATGCGCCTCACTGCAAAAATAAGACTTATTCTTCTCTCCGGAATACGTTATTACAAATAATTTTCAGATTATTTTAAAAAATCATCCAGTCAAATTTCTAGAGCAGAGCAGCATGGAAGAACATTTAACCCTAATTGTTTGGGAGCTTATTCTTCCCTAGCTAGTCTGCACAATGACACAAAGATTCTCTTTTATCCCTAAAGACCCTGCAGCTCTCACTTGTCCTTGCATCACTTGCCTTGCATTTCTAAAGTGAAACTGGAATAGTATCAGAAAATTTCTCTAATGTTATCAACAAAGCAGCACGCCTCACCTTGTCCCACAGCCTTCTGTGGATTTCAGGGCAAGTCTTCAGTCTCAGCAGGTGCAACCATGCTCAAAATTAATCATAACAAACATTAACTAAGGTTGACTCAGGAATGGATGTAAGCAGCTGGCTGAAGTTTCATTAATTTGAGTCACTTGCCCCCATAAACATAATTCATAATAATGCACAGACACTCATCGATCTACCTCCAAAACTCATTGCAGTGTTGACACTTTGTAAAAAAACCAGAGGATTCCCAGAGAAAGACATTTTGGTTGTGAAACTTCATGTCTCCTTGTCTGTCCACAGCCACAAGGACAGAAATGACATAAGCCAAAGTCAAACATTAAACAGTCAGTGCATTTCCCAAAAGAGGGAGAAGAAGAAGAAAAGGAAACCAAACGTCAAAGTGCTTCTATACAAATGCTGAGGAGACTAAAAAAAAGATGGGTAAACTAGGGAACTTAGTTTTAAATGAGTATGTTTTAAAGCATGTCAAACCATTGGAGGAAAGAGATCAATTATTGATACATTAGTACCTGGACATAAAGGATAAAGAAAAGATGAGATAACTGGTGTCATTAGAGGAATCATGTTAAGAAATCATATTATGAATAGGATAGAATCAAATCAGAGCTTGGTAAAAGGTAGCAATAAATAACAGAATCTCTACAAAATTGAAAGTCTATGTCCAAATACAGGAAAAATATATTATTAAGGACAATCTTATCTCTATCCTTTGGCAACAGCAACCCTGTCATACCCAGAGAAATTAGAATAATTGCTAGCACAGGAAAACCAGCAATAATTGTAGGGTTTAGTTATTTCAGGCATGCTGAAATATGGTGGTGCCAAATTTAATCTGTAGAGATTGTACTTCATGTAGTGGCTAGACATGGAACTCACTAAAACCCACTTGTGACACAGTCATCAGCAACAGCAAGGACATGATTGTGAAAGACCCTGATGTATTTAGATTCAACATCTCTACAGTAGACAAAAGCCAAAAAATATTCAGTTGATTTCAAAAAGGTAAGCTGACTAAAAAGGGAAGCTCATTAAAATAAAACAAAATATCAGAAGGTAAGTATTGGCAAGTAGCATGAAGATTACATAAGTGGGTCTAGGACAAGTCTCTGAGGGACACCTCTACATGGCCAACAGGGAGCCTTGAGCACCTGGTAGTGAGCGGTCTGGCAGATGCCACCAGTCCTCCTGCCCCAGCACATGCAGAGCTCCATAGAGCCCTTGAACATCAGCAGGGACTCTTGCTGGGTGAGAGTTGTGCTGCAGAGAGTCAGTCATGTATAGGTGTCCCACAGAGAGCTGTCCCTTTCCATATGTAAGCACAGCATAGTAGCAGGTGAGAGCAAGCATATACCACCCTTCTCAAAAAGGCTGCTGAAAGATTAACAGCAAAAAAGCTATTTAAATGGCAGGTTAAGAGAGGGTACAAGAAACAACAGTGTCAAAAATATCATAACATATGCATATCAGTACAACAGAAAGAAATATAAATCATGGCAGGTCAGCTGTAGAAAACACAGTATCACAGACCACAAAGGGTTTAAGGAGCAAGTTGCAACAATAGAGTAAACTTTCATCAAGAGTCGGAAGGCTGTCATCGAGGTGGACTATTCACAGAAGATTGCAGAAAAACCACATGAGCCTTTTTGCACATATAGAGCAGATAATTTGGGGGAGGTTTCCATGAATGAATCCTTCCCAAAGGGCTTACCAAAAATGAAATTATATTTCATTACAGAATAAATTGAAACAGTAAACTGAAAACTCATCAGCACCATCCATAACTCATGCCCAAATTTAAAAGAAATTCAAGGATAAAATAAGTAAACTAATCCCTGTGGCATGCCATCTAACACTATGAAACCATACCAGCAGCTAAAGGTGAGAAGGCAGCACGCGTGACGCAGGTTCTTATTAAGAAGCCTTGAGCATAAGGAACTAGGGACCATTATGCACAATGTCCATCTAACATGAAATGATAGGACCAATAATAAAGAATAAAATAGGCAAATGGACAATTACAGAGTCTTGAGAAAAGGTTAAGGAGACTTTTGTAAAGCAAAGCCACACTTCACAAAGCTACCGAAACTATACTTAGGACTCCAGAAACAGCTGGGAGAGCTTTACAACTAGTTCTTAATTAAAAATCTAGAAAAAAAAATTATATCCATTGTGGATTGATTTGTAAAATGTAAAATCAAAATTGTTCCACCTGCAGAATAAAATCCAGCTTTCTAAACTCTCAATCCCATATCTTTCAGCTGGGACTTTGAAAGGTTAATAGAATTGGATACCAAGTGGCACTTCTTTTAATACTGGAATTTAACATTTTTTGATGTTGTTCTCTGACAAAGTTAGCTCTAGTCATTCCATTAACAACTTCCTCCAACTCATTTCTGTTATTTCAAGGTAAAATTAAGTCCTGGAGTGGTGTTATTTTGCTGCTTGGATACCATTATTATACAAATTCAAGTTGCTATTCAAGTTGAAAATGGACAGGGTTCTTTTTCACCATCACTGCTCTCCTACCTTCATAATTCTCCAGCCATTATTCATCACACTCCAATAGGTATTTGATACCTGACAACATGGCAGACAGCTAATAAACATACTTTTGAAGTTTATGACAGGATAGGCAGTTTCCAGGGAGTGAAGATCTATGTTCCCACTCTTTTCCTAAGTGAAGGGGAGGCTGCATGTAAGTCGATGCCCCCAGGGAAGGCTAAAATAAGAGCACACCAAAGAGGAAGGAGATGGGCAGGGGAACACTGTTAAAAAGCACCCCTGGGAAGCTCTGCTTCTTTTTGTTACTGCCCAGGTCCCCCAAAAGCCAGATTGCCTGTGCCCAGTTTAGAAGGCATCTCTTTTCCTTTTCTCCTTCAAGTTTCCTTGTTGACCCAGGCAAGGAGCCCAAGGTCCATGACCTCAAAGCAAGCTTGTGGTTTTGTACAGCACAACCCCATTGATGAGCTTTTGATGTAGAAGTGAAAGAAAGAGTAAAGAGTGTGGGGAGAAGAGGGAAGTAGCTCTGTGGTTTAGTACAGCAGTGTTAAACACTGTGCTAAAATGCAGTAAAATGCAGGTATGGTGGCTGTTTTCTGCTTCTACCTTTTGGCAGTTTCTTTTTGAAAGGGCACTGTGTTAATCAAAATCAGGCACAAAAGCCTTAGAGATTCACTAAAGCACTGCAGTTTTATAAATCTAAATGGAAGTTGTGCACAGTGTGTCACCCATACGCTTCAAAGGAAAAAAATTATAAATGGATCTTTAAATCTCCTAAAAACCAAGAGTGAAGAAAACAGGTGATACACTCATTCTTTACAAAACCAACCCTTCACAACTACCATCTTCACTTTAATCACTAATTCTTCAAACAGAACGTTAGAGGGAATGAAACAAACTGATTTAGGCCATTTTTAAAGTTCCACCCAAAATATCTAAACATGGTACTGTGTTCTCAAATTTGGAGAAATTCTACATGTCCTTGAGTACCAGCAACCTGAGTCCTCTCTCTCAGCCTGTGCGCTTTCTGCAGCAGTCTGCATCTCATCCTGCTAGCCTTCAGGGCAGACCAACTTCCCCGGCAAGCTGTCTTAACTGTACGGCCCACAGTCTCAGGAGTCGGTGACTTAGAGACCTTCAGCCCTCTTCCTGGTCATACCCGCTCACTCTTCAGCCTTAAAGGCAGTGCAGGGAGAAACCACCTCCCCCTGTTGTAAGGCTGATTAGGTCACTGAAGAAACCAAGGGACATTCATTTCCTGCCCAGGCATATTACGTAGCTCACAATTAAACCTTCTGCTGTGAAAATTTTAAATATTTTTCTATTAACTTCTACACGATATTTTTTGAGTAACTCTACTTCTATAGTACCATTGTGACTTCTAGAAGAAACATTAATTTAATATGCTATGCTAGTATTTCTTCCCTTACAACATAAGAAACAAGGAAAAGCTTTATAATGCAGAAGAGATTTGGATTTGGCAATTAAAGCTTAATTTGTATTTCATTTAGCAATATAAGAATTCTGCCAACATCTTTGGAAGACTCTTAATATATCTGCATTAATGCACAGCCGATAACCCTCCAAGTGCTTTCATTTACTAAGCGCTCTAATGCGGCTATAGTTGCCAGATCAGCTGGTGCATGGAAAAAAAATTTTCTTGGTTTGACTAGATTATCCAGTCAGCTGCGCTGAATTAAAACAGAAGTAGCTCCAATTTTCAACTTCAGAAAAAACTCTAATACATTACCCATCACGTTAATCAGAAGCATATGGGTTTCCAAATAATACGCAGCCTTCAGTGACTCAACACTACTGCTCAGAGAACCAAGGGTAGTACGTTAAGCAATTCTGATGTCAAAACAAGAGTCTTGCAAAGCACAGGACGACTCTAATTCATCTATTTTTCATGTTTTAAAAATCATCTGCCGTTTAAAATTATAAAAAAGGAATGATGCAGTTCTCCCATTAACGCAAAAAAGCAGCATGACAGTTCTTAGCCAACTACACAAAGCAGCCCCGCGTTCAGGGTCTCTGAGTGAGCCAAACAAAAAAATCTGAGAAGAAATTTTGCTCAGAAAGATGTTCTTGTGAGGTTTATATTGCATCATTACGCTAACATAATTTCAAAGATGTGCATAATTTAAAGATTAGCTCCAAACATGTGTGCCCCATCAATGGTGCAATAGAAATTCATCTGCATTTCATTGTAATAACTAGGACTGCCCAATTTGTGCAGATCTTCTAGAACAGTCTCTTAAAATTGATTCCCTATTACCAGTTTAACAACCCTTCTTCTGTTTGCTTCCCATACAATTATGAATGTTTTTTTCTTTCCTAGCCTGAATCACAAACTTATTCTTTGAAAATGTTTTATATATCTGTATGCAAGCCAAAAATGGGTACCTAAAGGAGCTGCCAGAAAACTTGAATTCTTATAAATATTACACCACCTCTAATTTTTTTATTTTCAGAATCAAATACCAAGAATGAATATAACATTGCTGATAGAAAATACTCAAATAATAATAGAAATCAAAATTTTATTAACGTGGCAAATGATTGGGAAGGAATTTGCCTAGGTCTACATTAACCAGGGCTAACAGCTCTTTAAATGTGTTATAAAAAAGAAAAATATATAAATCTTAAGGGCTAGATTGTGATCCCGTTACTTCTACTGGCTGATGTTAATCATTGGCAATTCCATAAACTTGGGAGCTAAGGATATCACTACCCCGGTGTGAAAACAGAGAAGACTAGGAGTATACTAGAAAAAAAAAAAAAAAAACAAACAAAAACAAAACAAAAAAGGCAAAACAAAACAAAAACCCCACCACTTTGAGATAAGCAAAGCTCCTGCAGATTCAAGACTCTTCCTCCTGCTCAGAGGATACAGGGTAATAAACACTATTTTATGCAAAAGAAGCAGCACTCATTAGCCAGAGGCTACTCTGCTGAAACAATAGAAATCCCCAAAAGATTTACAAGGACTTGGTGCTTTAAAATGGTTCCCTTAGGTAACCACTGTGAGATCCATCACTTACCAGTGAGTATTGTCAATGATTGCCTTCTTCCAAAGGGAATTTGTATTTAGATCTGACAAAACACTGGTGAGGTTCTGGTGCCATTTTTGGTCTGGGGAAGCATGAAGACAGATCATTTCAATATTTTCCCTGCACCTGGGACACTGTTCTAAACATTTCTTAGAAAATCAGCTCGGAAGCCCTGAGCTCTGTCTGAGGTAGAGAAACGGCTACTGGGTGGCTTTCATTGTTGTTTTTTTCATTAAATCTTAAATCTGTTCTTTCAAATTAGGCAGAGCTGGGATGTAAAGTTCATTAACAATGTCCCAAATCAGTGTCCGAACTACGCAGGCAATCAATCTCTTTTTTTGAATCTTTTTTTTTTTGATTCAATTCATCCAGTCGATTTGACCTTTCGATTTCAGCATGACAAAAAATCAACACACTTCTCTGTGGCTTTGGTTTACTTTGCGTGTTTGTTCTTAACTAACACGGGTTCCAAAAGCAACTGCAGATGCAAAGCTACTCTCCAAGCTCCCTGACAACAGTAATACTTCCTGCTGCAAACTATGGCAGCAGGGAGATGCAGGAATAAATCCTAAGGAGCAACAGAGTAGCCAATAGGAGTCAAGAGGTGAGGAGAAAGGTGCTAGTGAGCTGTACCAGGGCACTTGGAGCATTGGAGGGAAGTTCAAGTGTGCTGCAGGCAGGCAAAGACAGGGGGAAAGAGGACTGAGCCGTCAGCGTGTTTCAGTACACAAGAGAATCAAAATTCTGTGTATTGTCTGCAAGGCCTTCAGGAAAATTAGCAGACTAGATAATGAGAGAGAAACCACTACGAAGGAGGAAAACTGCTGATCTTTTCCACCCAAGGCTGCAGCTTCACAGTTACTTTAAACTCATCTGATTACAGACTGTTGTGAAAGAGGATGGGAAGGGCAGTCGGGATTTTCTCTCCCTCTCTTGTGCTGGCGCTAGATCTGGACACACCAAGCAGGGTTTCACACAGGGCAGTGATTCAACTGCAGACTAATTTTTCTGCTGTTTCTAAAGTCTTATCAAGCTGCTTCTAGGCTGGATCAATTCCCTCTTTTGATTCAGACAAAGCACCTGAATAGCACACTTAGTTTAAACCATAGAATCTTAGAATTACCCGAGTTGGAAAAGACCCAAAAGCATCATCAAGTTCAACTTCTACCCCTACACAGGGCACTCCCAACATCCACGCCATGGGACTGAGGGCATTGTCCCCAGCTTTACACAGAAAGACAGAAAATATCCATGGTCCTGGGTAACTTTCCTACCGCTATAGCATCTCCCTGTGTTTCTAAAGAAGTCTCATCCACCACTACTTTACAGACATTTCCATCCTGCTCAGTTCACCAAGGTTTTTTATTCACAGCAGTAGGCTACAGGACAGAAAGCCTCTGTGTGCCTACCAGACTGCAAGCAGGCAGCTATAACGTATGCAATGTGTAGTGGAGACAGATTTCAGGCTTCCAGTAACATGACACAGTTTAGCAGGGCATCGGGGAAGAACATTTGGTTATGATTTTTCCATAAATAGCCAATTTGCAAAAAAGCTGTTCAAGTTCTAGAAATCTGTTGCTTTTCTATTTCTAATTCCTTAACTCATTATTTTACATAAATGTTCCAAACAGGCTTCTAACTTCTAAGATTTAAAGTTGATGTCCTTGTAGTTTTTGGCTGGAAGAACACATGCTTCACAGATACAAGCAGACAGAAATTAATTCTTATAAACTAGAAGAAGGATCAAACAGCAGCAACTTCAGGTCTGCAAAACAAGCAGTAATCACTCATAAATGACATAAGAATCTTTTTATAAGTAAAATTGCCATTTATTTTTGTCTGTAAATAACCAATTCATTTCTTTTCAGAACTTTCTCAGACAAACTATCTTTGAAGCTCTTCTTTGATATGTCTCAATGACACTAAATTGATGTAAGAATTGCCTTGGGGCAATTTTCTAGGCCTTTGTCCTTTTTTAGCTGCTTAAAAGTTGCACCTTCTCACTCATCTTTAGCTCCATAGATGACAAGGTTTTCAAGGGTTTTTTGTTAGGTTTTATGTCACCACTTCAGAATCTCTTATTCTAAACTGAAAATGCACAGAGGTACCAAGACAGTAATTTAGGAGTCCTGCTGAAACAATCTGGCTTTAGACATATGCAATTCAGCTGTAGAACCTTTTATGAAATGCATCACAGTTAATTTCACCTGGAATAAGGAGAGAGCCGTAAAGTGAAAAGGAAGCAGAGAGATCATAAGAAGAGTTTTTGGAACCAAGACTGCAGAAGTAATTCCAAGTCAGAGAAAAATCGAAAATCCAAGTCACTACTGCCAAAAATTAGCGTGAAGCATTCTTTATGAAAGCTGCCACTTATGGGTCACACAGACCCACATATGAGTCTAACTGTAAAATTCTGCCATGACTGTGCATCAGAATTATTAACAAAATTTGACAGGAACGGGACTACTGAAACAGATAAATCAAGATCCAAGTAAGTCAGGACTGAGCACACAGCAACCGACAAATACTATCTCTGACATACCTATCCTTAAAAGTCTTGTATCTGCCTTTACTTTCACATTAATGTTTGTTAAAAAACTCTTGGCTGGACTTAACAATGAAATCTAATACGTTCACTACTGATCCATACCTGTGCCAAAATTGCTGTGGTTCTGCAGATGCCTACTGAGAGCTTATCCTTACAGAGAAGGCTTTAGGAGCCCATTTAAAACCAGTTTTGCACAGATTATCTATTAATTTTCTAAGCCACAAATCTATGAAAAATATTATTTTCCTGGTATTTCCCAAGAACTCCAAAATAACTGAAAATATTTCAGCATTTTTGTGGATCACGGCTGCCATGAATGTGCCACACAATTCCCGTTTGCTCAAACCTAGTTTACACTTTTCAGTACTCTCACAGTGTATTTGGTAGCAAGGAAAAGTATTTTATGCTCTAAGCATAGAATGTTTTAGGTAAAAAAACCTTTATGAAAGATGACTTTTCACTTTATGAATTCCAGTAGAATTTGGTGTAGCATGGTGAATAATAACAGTAATTATAGCACCTGTCTTAATCTCATGAAAACCAGCTTCTTGGGCTTCACGGAAAACAAATAAGTTATGAAAAAATTATTTAATGAAATGTATTTAGAGAGTTTACAAAATACAATCCCTAACATAGCTGCTTTACTGGGAAATGGAATCAGATAGCTTTTATAAGAACAGAAGAGAAAGTAATATTTTTTCCCCACATTTCTTAACCACCAAAATTTCTTCCCCTTTTCATTTCACATTAAAATAAAAGTCAAGTTAGTGACTCAAAAACTAATGCTGTAAATATTGACCTCCATAGGTCTGAAATGATGGCTGGTACCACTGAATCCTTGAAACATGGTTGGAAGAAGTAAGTGGAAAAGTTTTGTAAATTACTGTAGAATTTTCTAGTGCTCTGTGCACCTTGTAAAGTCTTAAATATTTGCCAGACAGTATAGACAGAAGTAATTTACAACAAATAACTTCTGTTAAAACCAGCCAGCGCTGATGAGCTGACTGATCTTTATTTAACATGATTACATAACCATGAATTAAAATAAGAACTCTCTGCCTTTTCAATGTGAAACTCAATTTGTCATAGAGTGTCTCTTTCACGCTTGATGACAAACGACAAGATCATTTCTTTCTGTTTTTTATGTAATACAACTACAGCTAAGAGATATTTACTGCAACATTTCATTACCCAGGTTAACACGCAGTGTGGAATATCTTAGTAGTATGTTTACAGAAAATATAACTTTTAAAATGTCACTGAGTTGAAAGAGGTGACTGGAATAGGATGAGTGAAAAATCCATTTGTTCCTTTTCCCTGAGGACAAAGGCATTTTTTCTTCAATCGTGAATTAAGAAGAAAGTGAGAAAACAGCTTTCTGAGGAACAGCTTTGCACATAAACAGATGTAGAGGCCTAATTTAGAAAAATAATGCAAACCAGTTAATTCCAGTGACCTCTGCCAAAAAGCTTAGGTAGGATACTCACAAAGCTTCAGGTTCACAGAAACCCAGAGCTTCTAAAAAGGCAAGATGAGAAACCCTAGCGTGCCTGTGAAACAATCTATTCCCCGGTGGAGCTCCCAGCAGACGGAGCGCAGCCCTGGGGAGGCTTTAATTGACTACGTTGCTGCCAGTGGCTGAACAAACAAAGGAGCAGACATGGTCACAGTTTCATTTACCATGCTCTGAAACCGCGTTGTCATATTTGCTCAATTAGTAAGCAAATGAGTTCACTGTGTAATTTTTCCCTTTAAAGATGAAAGAAAAGGAGCGGTATCTATTTGCATTGGAAGTCAGGGACACAACTCATTCTGCTGCCTGAAGTTCACACACACATAATTCTTATGCTGCCACAAGAGAGAGGCAAGTAAAATGAGCCTCATAAAATGTTCAAAAACTGTTCTGAATTTAGCCAAGCCTTTGCTCATGCAAAAGGAATTATGACTGCTTATTCTTAAAATATGACTTATTTTAAGTAGTTGGAAACAGCAGTGTTAACAGGTATTTATTGATAACGCACCAATTAACTGCCAAACAGAAAACACTAGCAAACAGAAAAAATCTGCAAGCCCATAAAATACAAACAATAAACGTAACTGACTTCGGTGGGAATCTTGGATAAAAACAAATACAGGATCAGACCCAAATACAGTTCAAGCTGCAAGTCTAGAGAAATAATCCTAATGCTATTTAACAGAGAAAACTGGTCTCTGAAATAACTTTCAATGCAAGTTAATGAAAGACTTTACTAGTGTTTTATCATGGGATTTAGATGGTGCTTAAACTTTATTTCAGTGTCAAAGACCATTAGTCCTCTCTCTGTGATTTCTAAGGGGCCAAGAAAGGGCTATGGGAAGAGGAAGAGATATTAATTGTGATTAGCAATAGAAATTACTATCTGAAAAGCTGTTTCTCATAACAAATATATCAGAAATTCTGTGATTCCCACTAATAATTCACCCAGAAGGATTTTAAACCATCTGAAATACAGGTCAGAATGAGGGTTAGTGACATCAAACCTACCTAATCCATGGTGCATAAATACTGTGGATGTGGGTCATTAAAATATTGATAAATAAGACACTGTAACATTTGTTACTTAACTGCATTTCAGGACAACCACAAATGAATGGGAGCTTTTTTTTAAAAAAAAAAAAAAAAAATGCTGCCCCACAGTTCTAATTAGCCTAACACAGTTAAATTTAGGAGAAAAAAAGATTTTCAAGAAAAGCTGAAAATAGCGCTGATGGGAAATTTGGATAATACCCAAGAAGAACAACTATATAAAAAAATAGAACTGGAGGGAGTAAAGAATGGATACCAGAGTTACCTTCAAATAGGGAGCAATTAATGTTGGCTCCAGGATATTTTACATGAAGCACAGGAAGTCTAGCAGAATTATTTTACTCCAATTGACTAATGCTGTTACACTGCATCCAGTTTCAGACTCCATTTTAAAGAAAATAAAGAAAAAAATAAAATATTCTGCAGAGGAGAAAATAAAATTAGACAAAATATTCTTAAAATAAACTATAATATGTTGAATTTGTTCAATTTGGAAAAGATTGAGGGAGATGAGAGAGAACAATCCCCCACTTGATTAAAAAAAATATAGTAAAAGGAGTAATAATCAACAAACATTATCCACAACAAATGAGAAGGGGGGGGAAAAAAAAAAAAAAAAAGGAATTTATTTTGCAATAAAGATTTAGGCTGGGTAACAGAAAGCATTTCTTCAAACCCCATTTGTAGTTTTCTCTTCATCCTTCTCTCACAGCAATAGTATTTATTGCCTCTATCCTACCCAGGGAAGAAAGCCTGATCTGTAGAAAGGCCACTGTGTAAAAGCACACTGTTAAGCACTGAAGCAAACACAATTTGTAGCTTAGAGCAACTTTTATTCGGCTTCATCCATGCTTCTGAGTTGCCAGATGTTGGCAAAGAATACATAAGCTTCTTATAAGCCACAAATAAAACCCACAATTTATCTGAGGTTCTGTGCAACTTTAATACTTCCTATATTAGGCTATCAAAAATATCACGTGGTCTTAGGTTAAAGCAATGTAATGGATTACAAATTTGTCGGTGTAAGTAGAAAACTAGGCTTCAGAAAAAAACCCCACAGATTTGCACACAACAAAACATGAACAGTTAGATGTATAAATAATGAGAAAGATGGGTGATTGTCAATAGCCCAGCAAAAGAGGTGAATAATGAGGTTTCAGGACCAAATAACGACAATATGTCCTAAAAGTTTCTCCCCCCGGATCAAAGAGTAAAATCAGCCTGTATTCCAGTAAAGAGACACTGTAAACCACTAAATAGAGAAACCACACCAATAAACTACAAATCACTTATTCAGCACAAGGAATAATAAAGATGCCTTCAGACATACAGGAGAAGCAGAAGTAGCCAGATATGATCATAGAATCATAGAATCCTAAGGTTGGAAGAGACCTCCAAGATCAAGTCCAACCATGCCTGCCTCCCCACTAAACCATGTCCCTAAGGAACTCATGCACCCGTCTTTTAAACACCTCCAGGTACGGCATCAAGCTCATTTAAAATCTACCTAAAGCTAACTGTAACAGGCCAAGCTCATTCCACCTTTCAGGATAAATCAAGTCTAGGCACTAACTGTAAGATGTAGAAATATGATGAAGGATTAACGTAGATTCTTACTATATTGCATCTCCCTGAAACTGGTTATAAACTCAGTTTTTCCAAGCCACATCCTTCTCCATAGAAATGGCAAAATTCAGTAGCATATTTCAAGGCACCTCTGTTAGGAAACTGCTACTATGGGGTAGAACTTGGCAGCAATAGGAGTGAGCAAGTGTTTTAAGTGTGCAAAACTCTTCAGATATGATACATATGGTTGGGAGGCATTTAGCTTCTGGCAGATACAAAAGGATAATATTTAGGACAAGTGATGCATATAGCACTGCGTTGTGGAGCCCAGTTTGATAGACCGGGTGTTACAAACAGCTCCCAGAGAAAAAATTAAAAGCCAAACATAACAGAACATTTAACACATCGAGGAGTTCTGAGATGCAACTAAAACTTTGTGTGAAGGGACTAAAACTTACAGTAATCCTACCTTTTTTTTCCCCCATGTGTCCCCCCTCGATCCCTAAAGCAACTGGAATAAGACCTACCTGCCTCTCCTCTTCCTGGTATACAACACACATTCCAGACGTCATAGGCAGACTTTAAACCCAACCATTACATCAAAAAACAGAGTTAAGGCTTGCTATTTAACCACAGCTGTCTGATGGTCACACCTTCCTTTCACCTGCTGCCAGTCAATGAAATTAATTCAGCAAGTGGATTGTGTAAAAACAACAGATTACAGCACCTGAGTTTTCCTCACTTGTGCTGATTTGAAAAGCTGATTTGAAAGCATGACAATTGCCAACACTTTGGAGCTGAAAAACTGCAGAATATAAAAATAAAATATGATTAGAAATACTAAACCTCTGAAAGAAAATACAGATGGATTTTTTAAAACAAGGGATTTTAACAAGTATGTTTCATTAAATGAAATGTTCATGGACAGTATTTGACTGAAGTAAATGGTTGGCCCAGTAGCGTGCTGACAGGACATCCCACCTTACACAGGAGAGTATGATGCCTCACAGGTCTTACATAGCATTCCATGCTGCTCTTCCACAGCCCAAAAGACTAACAAATCCTCTGATAAGAATAGCTATTGTTGCCATGCATGTGTGTAAATTCTGCAATGCCTAATAGCTGTCCTTTGCCTGCACAATTAGCCAAACAGGGCTAGTAATTCCTCCCCCACCCCTGTATTAAGAAAACCTCAGCTCTCCACTTCCTTCTACCACCTACTGCAGTTAGAACTGCTACAACTCTCTTGTTTTTCAATGTTTGAACAGGTTTTCTTTTTGATCCTTGCCTAAAATTCTCATCTCACAAGCCAAGAGCCACAGGTCTTGCCATAACCATATTCTGCTTTGTGTAATACAGGAGAAAATGCATTTCAGTATAAAATGGGCTTCCATCAGTCCTACAGGTCTCTCTCCAGTACCTAAACTAGAAGAAAAGGGTAGGCTTGGCTAATCGCAGCTCAGCTCTTACTGAGGCTCTGCCAAATGCTGCAGGAGAAGCTGTTGCGTGAAAGTACACCTCCTACAGAGCAGTATTGTATCCGTGCAGGTTTCCTACCTAGAACACAAGTCAATACAGCAGTTAGGCTTGTCTAATACTATGCCTGAATAAAACATTTCAGGAAAAAAAGCAGCAGCAGAAAACCTAAACGCGAGTCAGAGACTCCCTTGAATCAAAATCCTAGATCTGATCAGCACTCCAAACTTTGGAAAGTCCAAATACTGGACAGCAAGCAGTCCTTCCAAGAAATATGTCTACAAACTTTGTGAACCCTCTCTACTTAGAAGTCAGTTATGATGCAAGCTGAGAAAAAGTCATGTATCCCATTTGAAGGTGAAGCCATCCTCATCGTGACTGAATCTGTTAGCACAACTGGATGAACTAAGTGCGTGCCAGTATGTCAAAGGGGACTAAGTAGGTATTTACAAAATACAGTAAGTGCAAAGATTTTCTCCTCTTCTCATTTTCCAAATGTGTGGTCTTGTGGCCTTTACCCAACAGGAGAGACAGACAGATGCAAGTCATTACATAACCTGTCTTGCAGCACTGAGACAACTGTCTGAAGCAAATGGGCAGCCCAGTTGTGTGCTGACAGAACAGCCCACCTGACACAGGGGAGCAGATCTGTGAGCAGATCTGAACTAAAAAAATGACAGTACAGATTTTACATTACAAAATTTAGTGCTAATAAAAACAGGCAGTATCAGTCAGGTGTGTTCCTGTTCATGAAATGCATGCAGAAACCAACCACAAGGCCAGAGGACATTAAAAGACACGATCTCCCGAGAACCTCTCCTCTATGCTTGACATGTCCTAGTACCTTCAACCACCAAAATAAAACTTTCTAAACCCCTAAAGATGTTCTTTTTTTTTCACTGATGCAATTTTAAAATATACCAAAACTACCTCATTCTTGTGAAAGGCACGTTTATCCAGAGACTTACCAGCACTGCGCTACATTCAGAGAACTGAGACAAGTTCTCAGATACCTTTGTAAGAGTTCCGCCGCTCTCATCTGACCAAGAGGAAATGAATTCAAACCAAACTGCCTTCTCAGAGGCAATCACATAGCAGATGGTAACAGCATTAAGAGTTGTCACCTTCGTCTGAATGCCCAGTGGCACATACTACACATTTAGTTACTATCTTTCAAGATACCTTATTCTCAAGGACATGGTACTACCCTTATCTAACTATGCCACATAAAACTCAATTTAGGAAGCATTCTAAACTGCCCCACTTTATTACAGGTAACAACTATCCCCTTCATGTGTCTTTTGTAACTCATTGCTTTTGACTTTAAAATAAACATGTACATTGAAATTGGGAAGGGGGGGTTCTTATTACACAGTACTATTCCCTGTAACTTTATCAGACATATCGCATTTTGAGCTGCAAGTTACTTAGGGAAGCCCTTGTTCTGTTGCCATTATTATTGCCAAGTAGCTCAATCAAATTTAATGGCAACATTTATTTAATAAGATACTACCCAACATGAGAAAGAATGGATGAATCCAGCTCCCAGTAAGGTATCCGCCTCATTTCAGCTGGAATTATGCTTCTGCTAACCACATACACATTACGTGGTAATTTTCTCCCAACTTTCCCCTGTGCTGTCTTTTCAAGTGGTTCTTAATTAACTCTGTTTTATTTACGAAGGCATATTTTGCTAGACTTTCCCCAAGAGCTTTAGTACACAGCTATGTGAAGCTTATCTCCTTCAATTCTCTCAAAGAGGGGTAAGGGGGAGAACATTTAGAGGGGCAGAGCTGTGTTTAGGGTGTGAAGGTTTTTGCTACTTTAAGTCTGTCTCTTAAGCCTGGTTTCCTGAGGGAATCATAATGTTTTTCCATGCTTCTTTATGTGCAAATGCCAATTTTTCTCCTTTCTTGTTAATTTTTAGCCAACTAACCTATTTTCACCTAATTTGGTAGAGGTCAGAATTATTAAAACTATAAAGATCTTATAAATTTTGTGAATATTGGGAACAGAATGTGAGAGAGACTGAATATTCCCATTGAAGGAGAGATGCAGTGGCCTATTCAGCTCATTAGATGCAACAGAACATAGTTCAGAGTAGTTGCTAAGTTTGCAAAAAGGATGGCTGTTAATTGTCTTGAAAGGATGCCCGCCACTATAAAGAAAGGTAGGACAGTGTTTAGCTTGTCCTGAAAATCCGAGCACTCTCTGCAGGGTCAGAGGGTCAAAGCATTCTGCACCTCACTTTGGTGTGTTACGCCTCCATTTGCTGGACTGCAATGTATGTCGACAAATGTATTCACCTTGCGAATCATTTGTTAGTGAAATGCAGTCAATGATAAATGACAATCATTTCCTGAAGCAAAAAATTACGTACTAATTTGACAGAGCTCACATGCAGATTTGGGACTGTGAAGAGTGAATATGCACTCATTTACTTCTCAAGCCAAATGAATCTTGCAGACTTTTGAGTCTTATGGGTCTGAGAACTAATGGTTCACCTATAACCCACCAAAAATAACTGTGTTATCTTTCCATAATATGGAGGAAGAATCAGAATTAAGCCAGAAAAATTTTGCTCTAGCTGTCCTCTGGGTGAAGAGATGTGGTTCCATATCGGTGTGTGTTCAGCTGTATCCCTTCCTGTCAGTTTTTAACCAGCCATTTCTGACCCAGTTTGACCTCTATCTTTTTTAAGACACAGGTGGTTTTTATTTTGGAAAAACAGAGGCCACATAACAATTTGTCATTAGAAACATCAGTTAAACAGGAGAGTTAAATGCTGATGAAGTTTAAAAGCCTTGAATGTTTACAATGCTTGTCATTAAATTACATTGCTTAAAAAATCAAGCTGTGAAAATATTTTCACTATTTTTTAAATCCCTGAAAATTTCAGAAACTGAATAAAAGTAGGCTGAAACAGAAGAAAAAATTAAATAAGTTCCATTATTTTCAAATAAAAAACCCCTTACCATTACAACTGACTTTCCTTTGCATCAAGAAAGGCATTAATAAATGAAAAAAAAAAAAATTAAAAATATGCTGACTAAAAATCAAATATTAGCTTTCATGTCAATACAAAAAGCTACTTTTCAAAGCCAAATGTTCATTATCTTGTTTTACCAGAAACAAAGAAAGGAGGACTCAAATACTCCTAATGACCAAAAGAACAGAGGGAAACAAAAATCATTCAGGTATTTTGAGCCTATGCTCATCACATCAGCATTAAAGTGAAATAAGAAAGTGTTAAGCAAGGTTATTACTTTTAAATTCTAGAAATGGATGTTTAGATAAATATTTATTTTTATAAACATGAAACGTCAAGTCAGAAGTCACAAAATTATTTCTAAAAATATTCAGAATCAAGAAACCATTAAGAAACCATTCTAATTCTTTTGGGTTTGAAAAAAAAAACCAAACTCTTAAATTTGTTTTCTATCCTGTTTCTTGCCTGTGCTTTTTTCCTTTTTCTCTCATTTGTGGACAGTCAAGATTGCATATTTGTTTTGCAGCCATCTCTCCATCTGGGCCAGTACACCGACCACAACCTATGCGTCCTGGCCTCCTATCATCTCCTGAATCACATAAAGAGCTTTTACATTAATTGCCACAATCCTGGGGGCATTACAAAGGAACACCAATCTACAAAACTAATTTTAAAAATATTCACCTTACCAAAAATAGTTGAATTAATTCAGCATAGATTGATCTCTCTTCATTTTAGGGATCCTGGTCTGTGAAATACAGTTTGAAATTTGGGACTCAAAACCCATTAGTAAAGCTAGCTTAGGAAAGGAGCTGAGAGCTGGCTATATACCAATTCTGGCTTTCACAACCACTGAATTCACTCAAATAAAATACATTTAGTTTGGCATTTTTTTCACTTAAAGTGCAGTCTTTTCATCAGGTGTGTAAGAAATCACAGCCTTCAACAGCATGAGCATTTGGCTTGGCAAGTAAATGGACTCAAATGTATAAATGTTCCAGACAGGAGTCACATCAAGTAGGAAAATGTAGTGCTTGCCAAAGAACATTTAATTGCTGTTATATACACATTAGAAACCATATTTACTTTTAGTAAATTCCTGAATAGTCCCTTCAATACTACATACACTTCTGAACGAAAATGATCATCCTATAGAACACACAGTATAAAATACAGTTTTTACACGCATTAAAAGTGTCCTTTGACTGGATCTGGCACTTCTATTCAACTGTACCAATGTTCTGCTTAAAAGAACAGAGTAAATAATCTTTGTCTCTTTCTTTTGACCTTTCATGAATTGTCTTATCTTAATAAAACGTGTTTCTAATTGACACCAGGATTTTGTAAACAGGTATCAATATTTTCTACTTTTGTCTCCCTGGCAGATACCCCATTGCTTCAAAAGAAACCTTCTGTATCTGTAGCCTTTACTTGTATTTTTGTTTCAGGCTATAGAAATGTTTAAAGCATTGACAGACACAGACAAAAATCAACTACACATGTATATATATAAATTCTGCAAGTACTGTCTCCAAGATTCCATTTACGTTCACTGAAGTTAATGGAAAAAAAAACACTGAATTGAGTAGGATGTCAACCAAGCAGTTACATTGCTTCGTTCTTGTGGCTGAAAGGTTTTTGAAGAGTTTTTCATGTCTCCCTGTGATTTAACCACCTGATTTAAATTTCTCGTGCTTATACTAAACACCATCTGGGAATATTTTTTCAAGAGTTTTCAAATTCCTAGCTTACAAATTTCTAAAAAATGTCCAAGAGTAATTATTGCATTATTCCAATAGTCAGCATACCCTAGGACTCTACACAGTGTCCAATACTGCTGCAGTCCTTTACTCAAGGAAACAGTGGGACAAATACAGAAGCATCTGATGAAAAGAAGTGATACATAGTCTAGGCACAGGTCCGAAAATTACTCATCTGGCTCCTTCCAAAGTCTTGGGAAAGTTACCTAACTTCTTTCCTTCAATTTCCTTCTCTATAAAATGGGAATGTTAGCATTTAACAATTTTGAAGGATATGATGATAAGTCATACTTGTGAACTGCCTTGAAGGCAAAAACCACTATATGAAGGCTAAGTATCATCCCTATCGTCAGAAATTCATGATGTGTCCTTTCCTCCTCTGTATATAGGGAGACAGGAAATTATCTTACCAAGGAGATTGATGGCACCTGGAAACTGTAGGCAGCCACCTCCTAAATTACTGTGCATGAGTCACTTTAAAGTATTATAGTTCTTTACTCAATGGGACTGTATTAACTCTAGCATATATTGTCAGAAATGTATTATGGAGATGATTGTAAGAAATGGTTACTGAAGTCTACCTGTAACTGGTAGATAAAGCTGCTGAGGTGAACTTCCCAATTACGGAAGAGATGTTGCCTCTATTTCAGTATTCTCATCCCAAAATATGCATTCCAGATCACGTCAGAGAGAAGCTGTGTTGACGTATAACAACACCACCACCAGCAGCAAAACAAGATCCAGACTTAAATACAGTCCTGTCACGTTACAGAATAACAGAACGGTTTGGGTTGGAAAGGACCTCAAAGCCCACTGTATTCCAACGCACTGCTATGCACAGGGACACCTCCCACTGGATCAGGTTGCTCAAAGCCTCATCCAGCCTGGTCTTGAACACCTCCGGGGATGGGGCATCCACGACTTCCCTGAGCAACCTGTGCCAGGGCCTCACTGCCCTCAGAGAAAAATATTTCTTCCTAATGTCTAATCTAAATCCCCCTTTTTTCAGTTTAAAACCACTTCCCCTTATCAGGGAGTGCAGGGATCAGATGAAGAGACCCTTCCCAGCTTTCTTGTAGCCCCCTTTAAACACTGGACTTTGTCCCTAGAGCCCTCTCTTCTCCAGGCTAAATCACAACTCTCTCAGCCTCTCCTCACGTGGGAGCTGCTCCAACCCCCTGATCATTTTCAAGGCCCTCCTCTGAACCTGCTCCAACAGATCCATGTCCTTCCTGTGCTGTGGGGTCCAGAGCTTGATACAGTACTCCCAGTGAGTAGGGGGTGAGAAACACCTCCCTTGACCTGCTGATCACACTTCTTTTGATGCAGCCCAGGATGTGGTTGGCTCTCTGGGTTGCAAATGCACATTGCCAGCTCATGTTGATCCTCTTGCTCATCACTGCCCTAAACTCCTTCTCTCCAGGGCTGCTCTCAATCCATTCTCTGCCCAACCTGTGTTTGTGCTTGGGATTGCCCCAACTCAGGTGCAGGACCTTGCACTTGGCCTTGTTGAACTTCATGAGGTTCACATATTATGCTGCATACACCTCCCCCTTACTTTTTTCCTACACAGACATCATGACCAGGTGACCAGAGAAAAAAAAAGTCAAGAAATGCAACTTATGAACTTCTGTTCAAGGTACCCCAACACATCAGATAAGGAACTACACTGAAAAAAAAAAAAAAGATATTTTAATCAAAAGAAAATTTAAACTATGAACTATTTCTGGCTCTTTCAAATGATTAAATGCCATATCCTCAGCAAGTTTAAATTAAGGTAGTTTCTTTGATATTAGTTGAGCTCTATTGCTTAACAGAGGATGAAGAAAAGCTATTTAAATTCCAAGAAATAACTAAAGCACCACTTGAGATATTTGAAGATGAATCTCCATGGAAATTTCATTTTTCATAGCTTCATCTTCTGATGGTCTGTATTCATTAGTCTTTGCAGGAAGTAACTTCACTCTGTTAATTCTACGACAGCCATAGTAAGAGCATGAGCTGCTGGGGTTCGAGCTTGTGTAAATGAAAACATTGAGTGACACGGTATGTGGCAGTTACAGCATTTACACTGAAGAAAACTAAAAAACTAGAAAACTAAATTGGAGTACTCGGACTATCTTGACACCATCCTACCTGCCCAAACTCTCCATCAATATTTTGGTATTAAACATGAGATAATGAAGCATTCATCCAAACACCAAGGACCTTTAGTTAAAAATATTTGTCATTCACCACCTCAAAATGTGGTCTTAGATATCTCAGAAACAGAATATTTAAATGGAAACAACCAATCTGTATTTTTTTTCCTATCTCACCTGCATAAGGCTACAAAGTGCCTCATGTCTTAGTTTTAGCCTTAAAACTTTGACTTCAAGGATTAAATTTAAATAGCTAGAATATATCTTCTTCCGAAGGCATTGAGTAAGTTCAACAGTTTTATGTATTGAAAAACTGTTTCGTCACTTTTCATCTTTTTGCTTCTAGACTTAGCAAGTCCAGCTCTTTCAATCTTCCCTCACAGGCATTATTTTCTAAACTTCTTATCATTCTTATTTCTCCAGCTTGTCCACATCCTGACAGTGATGCTCAAATCCAATACAATATACTTCCTTTTCATCCAAACTGCAGTCATCCTAAGCATGACTACTCTAAATGTTTCAGCAATATCTGTTGTCTTAGTAAAAATGTAACCTGAGTCTCACATCTCTTGAGGTTTTGCTGTTTACATATCTTCCCAGCAAACAATGGTGAGAAAAATTAATTATATGTTACTAAAAAATAATTTTTAAAAAAAAAAAAACAAGTCTTGCTGTAAGGAAAAGACTGAAAAAATAAGTCAACAGTAAAGATTCCAAAATTGAGTTGTAAAATAAAAATAACTTTTAATTGCATTCATTTGTCATCTCCTTTTTCAAAACCTGATATTGTGATTTTGAACAGTCCAGTTGATGACTTTGGAACGCAACCCACTTTAAGAAACAAAACAAAAAGCATATCTGAAATTCCTTTTCTCTTCTACATTTAGGATAACAAGACATCTACTGACCCGGTGTTCTCTCAGAAGTAGAGTAGTAGAAACCATAAATAACTCAGTCCGTATGAGGAATTGTGTGATTTGATTCTTAACTTCATTTTGCATGTCTTATTTCTGAAGAAAAATGAATACTGTCACATATAGACTCATCATAACTGATGTTAGGAAGAATAATCTGGAAAAACTGAAGTTGAAAATCTCATTTGGACTAAGTTTTCAGGTGATCTCTAAGAATAAAAAATGGCATAAGGTCAGAGAAACCAATTTACCCATGTATTTTCATTGTGCAGAAATGATGTGAAATTCTGTCTTCATTAGACAAAATTCTGCAATTTAACATTGATTTTGACTTGATAATTTTAGGGGTGACATGAGAAAAGTAATGTGAGATATAGTAGAAGAAACACAGAATAATCCCAGCAGAAGTTAAAGGCTGGAAACGCTTCTGAAGAGCAAGAGGTTAAGGAAACCTTTCTATTCATCTCATTTAACACTGTATAAAAAATGCAAACTTATTCCTACCAAGCTTTTTTCTTCAATTATGCTTGTTTCCATGGGTGATAAAAATTAAATATATTTTAGGCCAACAGGCAACATAGCACAAAAAGACTGAAAAAGGTGAAGAACCACTTAATTCTCAAGCTATCACAGATAAGAATAGATTTAATTGCCATGACAAAAAAAAGGCAAAACACTGTTGACAGAACCCATTCACCTTTTATTTACACAAGTGAATCTAATGCAAGCCCCCAAAACCCTTTACAGGGAGTCTTCAGCTGTCAGGCACTTCTTCCCATGCAGCCAAACCTTGTTTTGCTGTGAGAGGGACATTTATTTTTCATATGAAGATTAACATAACTCTCATCTGGAGTTCTGAATAACCTGACATGTTTTCTGTGTTGCGAAATAAGCAGGATAACTCCAATGCTCATGGCTTTAACCTAGGTCATTGAAAGTGTGATTCAAAGCATCGCTTCTACTTTATATTAGAGATACTTGTACTTCCACTTGCGGTGTATTTTTCTAAATTCTAATTGTTCTAATGCCAGCAGACTCTTTATTTTATTGGAGCAGGACAACTGCCATAGCATGACCTGAATTTCTGTAGTGCTGCTTTCACAATAACATTCCCATTTTATTCACTGCCCTTCCTGTTTTGCTGTAACGTATCAGCTCTTGGATCTGATCCTTCAGTGCATGATTTCTCATGCCATAACACATCAGCTCCAAATCTGCAGTTACTACTTACTCCAAAACAGTTTTATAAAGATGTGGATAGACACAAATACATAATCACTAATAACATCATCCCAGTTCATCAGTAATTTGGATAGCACTGTCCAAAAGTCAGCAATTTGCAATTACAGAAAATCTGCAATTGAGAGATGAGGGAACTGAGTTTCAGAAAGGGAAATCCTAAAGATGACCAGGCCATCGGCAGAGGGATGTGATAGAAGCCAGGTTTGCTGCGTCTCATACCCTGAACTAACACAACTTAGAAATCCCACCACAGTTTACTGACCCTTTGTAAACCCAGACAGTGGTGTTGCAGCTAAAATATTTCACATAAATTATTTAACTGTTCAGGATAATGTAACTAGTATGAAGATTCATCTGAACTTCCTCTTTCTTTTATTAGCCAAGGTTTTATAGCTAAATTTTCAGGATTATATGGGCATAGCACACTATATTGTATCAACCATTAACCACAAAACCAGGTGATTTGCAATAATTCCACCTTTAAAGTGAGAGTTCAAAAGACTCAGTACTAGAAGAATACTGCTAGTAGAAGCACAGCTTTGGTGCATATTAAATGTGGATTTTATATAGTCTTTATGAAACTGAAACATTGATATTAATGAACAAGGCCAGAAAGGTCTTGTTCATACATTTCCATAGAGCTCTATGAATACTCATGAGTCCTAACCTCTGATGTTGTTGCATGCCTTTTCCTAGACTGCCTCTCCAGTGGATCTTATATGTTTCACTCTTCATGAATAAAAAACATCAAAAAAATATTATTATTCATGATGTTTCTTAAGACTGCTGTTGTTGAAAAAAGTTAAGATGGAAAAAAATTACAGGAAATATACGTTCAGATCTCATAGCATTGCCAGATTTTGTTAGCTGCCTTTATGTTCATTAAGTAACACAGCCAGCAGGAGAATGGGCTCCTCTACACAGGAGCATGGGCTCTGAGTAAATCCGCCCTGTCCATTTAGGCAAGAAAGTATGATCTGGCAACACCGCTCTTCTCCCTCACAAACAGCACCTGAATATGAGGGGTTTTCATTAGTTGAAACTTTTCCTTTACACTAGCAGACTCACTAAAGGAAAGAATACACTGCTCTTACCTTTCTATCTGTGCCTTTCTTTGCAGTGAAAGCAACAACTGCCTTGCTTGTAACCACAGTTTTAAGAGGCGTTGGCCATATGAAATCAGCAAAATATTGACGAAAAGGTGTCGTTATCTGTATCAACCAGATAATTCCATAATCCACCTCCCTAGTAAACAATTTATGACCAGTGCCAAGCAAGTCATTGCAGCTCTAAAATTAACAGGGATCATAAAATAAAATACACCTTCTGTAATGCCCTTTTTATTCCAAAAATAGCTACCAGCATTTAGCCTTATTTTTTTCTCAACAGCTGCAAAATAAGCACAATGCAATGGTGCTGAAAAATTGAGGTAGAAATGCTGGAAGTCCAGAAAGACAAGTCTTTGCTGCCTAGAGAAAACTCTACTTAAAACACACTACATTCTAACCTGTATGCAGAATTAATAACATTTGCAGAGTAGTCAGTTTTATCAACTGTGCCACAATTTTTAGCACTGCTCTATTTCAGATCTTTAAGGCAGTAGTCAATTAGTACTTTATGCTATACTGGTCTTTCGTCTTTTTGGTCTGCTAACACCATTAAAAGGCATTGTAAGCCTTGGTGAGTACTGTCTATTTCAGATTCCTAACTGGATTTTACTAGTCACTTCTCTGACATCTTACCCAATACAGGCATTCCTCACAGTAGCAATCTCTAGTTTTCATTGACGTTAAAATAATTCTGAGATTGAGTAGGTATCTTACAGTATTTTCTCACAATAACAAGCTGGAATTGGCTGTCACAGTCTCCCAAATAAATTATAGTGCCAACACAAAAAATTAAATTCTAAGGAACTAACTAATAAAAGGGCAAATCTTTGGATGCTGTAGATGTCATCAGTGGAATTTTGACACCGGCGGAAAATTTGGCCCTACAGATTTAATAACATATCTTCAGACATATTTCAGCATTATTGAGGAGACATAAATTGGAACTCATCAGGTTTCTGCCTAATAGAAGCAGCTGACAGCCAAGAAACTGATCTAGAGCATTTGAAAATTAACCTTACTAATTCCCTCCATGCACTCTTAGTATGCTGCCTTCTCGTCCAGCTGTTATAATTCATGCTTTTTTGTAGGAAACAGAAACCAGTGGAAGAAGGTAATAGATAAAGCCAGCAACAATAGGATGCATTTAGGACATGCCTATGTGTTAAAAATTTAGCCTTATGTCACATTTTTTTTCTAATGTTTCAATGGTTAAGTATTTTTATACAGGAAGAATAGTTTTGATATGTCAAAATGTTAATATAGATTGTTCGTGTTCCCACTAGAGTTCACTTAAAGTGAACTTCTAATAGGATAAATTATAATATTTCTAATTTTCTTTCAGATTCTTATTGTCCTATTCACACTTGAAGTGCACTGTCTCTATTCAATAAACATAATCAGACTTACAGCTTCTTCCATTCACTGTTATGATGAATGTTATAAAATAAGCTCAAACTTCCATTACAAAAGTTTCTCACCAACTGTCTAAGGAACAGGAAAAGTAAAAGACAAAAACAAGAAGGTACAGTTCGTGTCCACTCAGTGTAATCTGACTGAGGGCTGCAATGATCTCCTATACTGAGCCAACTTCAGCAATAAAAAGTTGCATCATTTCTTGATGCTGTGTTGATAGTTGGGTTAAACAGCCCACAGTGGCCTGATGATCAGAATATTACAATAGATATATTAATAAGACAAGACAAGCAAGGGAGCACCATGGGTTTAGACACTGGTATCTAAACTTGTTAATGCTAATCTGGACCAAACATCACAGTTATGGACGTTGAGTCGATATAAAATCACCATCTGATTTTTAGTTTATAACACCAAGCCATAAACCAGAATGCTAATTCCATATTTTAGTCACATTTCTCCTCAAATAAATACAGCCTCCTGTATTGGCCATGCATGCAAATATCAATATAAAGTTCCTTTGTAAGAGTTCTTTAAGTGTTTCTGTGCTTAAAAATTATTTCTTCCTCAGAAAGTTGACATAACAAGCACTTCAAACACAAAACCCACCAGAATTCTTTTGGCTAAGATTCTGTACATTCATGTTCATCAAATGTCCACTAGTTTCCACATCTCAGGAGACACCTGCTGAAAACTGTTCTTTACTGCCTCTCTCTTGCTCTGCAGAGGCCACCTCTAGGTTAGTGAAAGAAACTCATGCCCATTAAGTTGTTAGACTGTGATGAAATTGGCACAATGGTGCCCACTGGGGTGATTTTAAAAGAGTGAGAATGGAGACTGCATGAAGGCTTCCAGCTGGAGGTATATTTTTACGTGCTATTTACGATTCACTGAAAGCAAGAGTAGCTCTTAAAACTGCAAAGCAGCTCTGGAAGCTGTGGGAGCCTCTAACAGCGGTGACATTTGCTGTGGATGGGGAAATATTTGAACGAACACAGCCTCACTTTGAGGAGGGGGGAGAGGTAGGAATCAAAGAAATAATGACACAAAACATTTTCAGGTATCTGACATTAGACTACCTAGACATGGCCTCTAACAAGAAGAATCCCACCCATAGGATTTAAAACAGGTTCTTATGCCTTTGCATTTTACAAGCTCTAAGACCTATTGTTTCATAAATTCAAACAGCCTTCTGCCAGCTGTTTATTCCCTGACATTTATCTTTGCCAGAATGCCTATATATACATTAAATGTGACCATGATCTTGTGCTTTCCTTAATTGACTTATGATCCGAATACTTCTGATTATTTAAATAGATTACAGACTCAGAGAATAAGAGTAAACATTTTCACACTGCATATAATTACAGCATTTTACCCTACTTAAACAATACAATATAAAAGATAAGAGAAATAAGTAAATAAGTCATTAGCAATGAATATGTTGCATTTTTCAAGAAAAGAAGCAGATTCTGATTCAAAATTCTGTCACTTCAGGACAAATATGGTTTCTTTTCAATCTGTTTTCCTACATGAGGTATCACCTAAGTATAAAGGATTTAACAAAGTACCAGTTGCAAAAGGAGTATTCAAACCCAAACTTTATCAGCTAGACTAAAGATGCAATACTGGCTCCTGAACCAAAGAAAACATAAATCAATTTCATGTGAAAAGTACATTTGCTCTGTGTGAGCTGATCAGCTTTCCAAGGAACAGTATTACTCTCCTTGTCCCAAGCCATTAGGTATGTATCTATAATTTCTTCTAAAATGTTACCTTAGTCTACCAAACTGATCGAGTTTTCAGCTCTCTCTGACTCTAATGACATCTTTGCCCTGTCTTGTTCCAGAATTAACATTACATTTTCCAACTCTCATTCCTGTCAAAGACTTTTAGTTACCAATTCTATATTTCAGCTCTGAAACTTATCCCCTCAATGAGACACTGCTCTTTGTCACAGCTCCCATCTGGACTTCAATAAAACAAACAAAAAAAAATTAAAACCACTATTTTTTATGAAGAGATGAAGATCAGCAATGAGAAATCTGCAATGGATAAGAAGGTAGTTAAAAGAGAAGCAAAAATTCAGGTTTTGAACAGAAAGTGAATGGCTGGTGAGAGATCAAAAATGGCTTATCTCAGTATTTTCATTAATGATCTTAGCACAAAAAAGTAAAATCATGCTAATGCAATTTGCTGATACACAGATTTATGTAGTATCATCAATAGAGCGGGACTGGAGTATTACATTTGAAGAGGAAGATGTCAGAAGATTGCAGTAGAAGGAGAAAGATTAAAATTGATGGGAAATAGTACAAAGTCATGTTGAGACAATTTTCTTTTTCTGTAAACAATAGGCCTATTCACTGGAAATAACAGCAGGAAGAGATATTAATTTATTCACTGATTCAAACCTTAATATGAAAGAGTAATGCAATACAGCTTTGAAAAAGCCATCTGATTCTAAACATGACAGTTTAGTCCTTTTGAGTAAAGAAAGGGAGGTGCTAACGTTATTATAAAAGGCCAAAGTACCTGTTTCTCTTGAATAGTGGATAATTCTGTACAGCTATATTTGAGAAAGAGATTTAAGATGAATCTCCGATGGAGAGACAAACCTGGTGACAATCACTAGGAGGGATGAAAGGAAATTAACAGCTTGGATTTTTAGTATAAAAAAATCAAAGACAAAGGAGAAAACAAGGTATATTTCAGTAAATAAACCCTAGAGAAAAAGTTATTTAAACTGATAGGCAGTGAAATGTGCTTATTCTCTCTGTACAACATTGTGATCAGAAATTAAAGAATTTCTGACATCAGGAAAATTACAGCAAAATTAATAAAAGAATATAGAAGAGAGGAAACATGAGTTTCAATAATGCATAAACAGCAAAAAAAAGGAACCTCCAGATTTATGTTCTATTTATCCCATGATGAACCCTTCCTAAGACTTGTCTCCTGCTGCTCTATATCAACACAGCCTCGATGGGATTGCACGGAGGCCTGGGGGGTTACGACAAGAATGCAGACTGTCTTCCGTTATCAACTTCTACATGTGCGGGAGTACAGGGAACGAAGGGATATCAGGAAATTACTGAGGAGGACATCCCAGAAATACCTAATTCATTTCAACACTCTGCTATTTTGAAGTAATCTCTCTAAAAATTATCAGTGTAGGATCCCAAGTTGCTAGGAAGTAACTGTAGAGCCCTTTGTGTAGAAATAAAAAGCTGCGTTGTGCAAAGTGACTTTCCACAAGCCTTTGCCCTTAGATAAGGTACCTTTTTTCCCCAGGTTATATTTGACAGTACCTTGCAATTGGATTAATTGCACCAGATTTGAGACTAACCTACTTCTCTAGGTTTGCTTGACTAACCACATTCACGCAAAACAGCAGTTATATACTCTGAATTATGGGAAAACTTAAACCACTCACAGATGCTGTACAAAATTTAGGTTTGATTAATACAAGAAACACTTACTGAAATATTTTTAAGGCATCTGTCCTAAGATCTCGGAAGCAGAGATTTAGTCAAACAACTACCAACAGGTAGATGCACAGACCTTTTCCTTTTTCCGAGAAGATTCCCTTCTGACATGAAATAATTATTACTAACAAAAGGAGTAGAGTTAACTAGAGAACCTAGCAATCTTGTTTTACTCCTCCAGTGAGGCACTACCTTTCGACACACATTTGTTATGCATTCCCTTTTGGACACAGAAAGCTTAAGGTCACAGTTATGGTTTCCACAGTGAATCCTCAATTATGAGAGTAGAGTCAGAGTAGATTTTTCTGGCACTAATCTACTCATTTACCAGACTCCTTAATAAAGGTGAAATGTGCCCCAGCTGCTTTTTTGACTGTCCTGTTTCTGAATTACATTACTCTAAAATGTATTTTTATTCCCAGGGATTTTAGGAGATGAATGACAAGCCTTAATCGTTAAGATACTCCTCAGGCAATGCAGATGCCAAATATCATACCCTGTGACGTTGTAACACTTCTCCAGAGAACTTTAGGATTATACGGAATCCTGAAAGCAGGGAAACTGATGACTTTTTGAATTCAGGGAGTTTTAAACTCTCTTGTTTACAGAAGGTGCTGTAGCCTTCAAACAGACCCTTAAGGTACTCCCATTTGAAAAGAACAATGGCAATCCAGGACGCACAGGAATCATGAAGCTTATCCACTACCAGTAATGTAGGTATTTTGTGTTATTTGTAATTCCTGCCTCCTTTTATCTATGCTGACCCTATACCTGCTGAGAGGTCGCCATCCCTACCTCCATTTAACTGTGGACTGCTCTACTGGTTGAGGAAAAATAATTCACTATGTCTGACAACATCCAAAATTTAAATGGTGCAGAAATTCCACCTTACCCATTTGAACATAAAGGTGTCTCAGTGCTTTTAGACAAGGGTTTCAGGAGCTTATCACATTTTGGCTGTCATTGGGTCATGGCCTCAGAGCAAGCCAGCTGCACTCATTTTGCATGAAACTAAATCAGAGAATGTGCTCCAGGAACGTCTCAACTGCGTGTGAGCGCTCCCTCTGCAAGATCAAACACGGTCTGAATGAAATTGCACACTTTGCAGACTCCGAGTCCTCCTCAATAATTGTTTCACTCTACACATCTGCCTCTATTACACACAATAATCCAGATGAAGCCAATGGTTTATCTAGAAGCTCCTCTAACAAAAGCAATACTAGCATGAAATTTTGCACATCAGCCTTGACAGTTCTTTGAACAGTGGAAGCTGAGTGAAGGCAATAATTAGCCATATCTTTTTTGTTTGGTTGGGATTTTGCCTAATAATTGTCTGGTACATCACAGATCTTCTGTAAAGCAGAGGAGACCTCAGAACAAGATTTAAGAGAAGAAAGAAAAATGAGGTTGCCTTCTCCCAGAGGTACCCACCCTGACAGGCAGAAATCACTCTCCCCATGAAGCAGGACTAAACTGTCAAACTAGCGGTGTGCACGCTAGACCATTTGAAATGAGCAACACACATCTCTAATTCTTTTCCCTGTTCCACAGCAGGTGGATGAATACAATTGATGAATACAACTTTGAGAAGATATGAAATCAGTATATATATATATAATATATATATTAATATTTCAAGTAAGATTTGAATCAACTACACTAAATTACTGAGCCTTAACATCAGCGAAGGTACATGAGTATCACCTAATCACAATTTCCAAAGTTTTCATTTGGCAAATTAAGGAACACTTTTTGTTTCATATCACATCAATTTCAGACTCTTTTTATAAGGAAATAAAATATGCATCGTTATGTATGGTTAATTATTATATATGCATAGATCGACTAGTATTTTTTAAAAATTTAATAGAGTTATTTTACTGGCAATTTTCTTTACAAAATATTACCTATGCATTAAAAGAAAACTTTTCATATATTCTAGACAAAAATCCCTCTGCACTGTTTCTCTTCAAAATAGTTTCAGGCTGGTGTTAGCAGAAGTCATTGTTGGTACTCTTACAACATCACACTGTTGCAAAAGGTGATGAAAATCCAGAGGGACTCCTGTGCTATGGCAAAACGATTTCACTGCCAGACTGAGGAGAGGAGATGACTTCAGAGTAGTCACTGGCCATGTCATAGAGTCTTTGGGGATGGTATCATCACGACCACACTGCATTGCAGGTCTAGTAAAGACATGAGACTCCAAAAATTTAATTTGATTGTTTGGCACCTAAACAAATTACTCATACAGGAGCAGCTGGAAACCTATCAAGCATTGACTCAGCAGCACTTACTCACCAGTGCCGTAAAATGATAAATAGTGACTTTCAAAGGAGATGAGCTATGAGAAGAAGGGAAAGGTAACAAGCAAATTATTTTGTATGCAACTGCTGTGAGAGACCTCCCTAACAAATTCTGCATCCATCATAATTACAAATAGGCACAACCCAAAAATGTGTTTATTTTGCTGGCATTTGAATTCTGAGCTCATTTGTAGATCCTAAACATTGTTTCTAAAATGTTACAATACAAATAATGTCTCCCAGAACTCTGAGACATAACACATTAAGATCAGGATGCAGAAGAAGAGGAGGCTCAGGGGAGACCTTACAGCTCTCTACAACTGCCTGAAAGGAGGTTGTAGTCAGGCAGGGGTTGGTCTCTTCTCTCAGGTGACCGGCAACAGAACAAGAGGACACAGTCTCAAGCTTCACCAGGGGAGGTTTAGGCTTGACATTAGGAAGAAGTTCTTTACTGAGAGGGTGATTGGCCATTGGAATGCACTGCCCGAGGAGGTGGTGGAGTCACCGTCCCTGGAGGTGTTTAAAGAAGAGATTGGATGAGGCTCTTAGTGCCATGGTGTAATTGACAAGTAGGAGTAGGTGTAGGTGTTGGGTCATAGGTTGGACTCGATGATCTCAAAGGTCTTTTCCAACCTTATGATACTGTGTGATACTGTGATTTTGCAATTCAAGTCTATTTCTTAGATAAATCTTCAATCAAATGTCCTAAAACCACAATTTCCAAGTACCTGTCTTAGGAAGGGCAGGGGAAGTAACTAATATAAAGTTGTGATAGCAATATGAAGTAATCTGGTACAGCTGTGAAACAAAGAAACACATTATCAAGATGTTAATTAATTGAAAAATAGGATCACCTAAACACAGAAAGTGGGCAGAGGAGAAATCTCCTGATCCCTGTCTCGTTAATGCTTCAGATAATAAAGCTATTGTAGAAGCGCCTATAGATGGTATGGACACCTTTCTGTTTTGTTATTTCACCTCTTTCATTATGTTTTTAATGCTGAAACAAACCAATAAAAACTCTAAAACACCAGGCAGAAGGTAAAATTATGGAGGTGCCTATGATTTTCAAATGAAATTCGTGGGTACAGCTTTGAACAACTCCTCTTTTTTTTTTTAAATAGTAATCTGAAAACAATATGATTTTTCAATAATATACTGCATGTTCTTCAAGTAATATAAACAACTGGAAAAAATGTTGCAGAATAAAAAAAAAAAATCTAAACCTTTTTGTTATGTCTCAATGATACCAATTTCAGGATAAATAAAATATTAAAAACCAAAATTGATAAATCCCTTAATTGAGGCTACTCTTATTAGGTTACTTTTTCTCTGAATAAATGTAGTCTTAATGAAAACTGTCACTGTAAATTGGAATGCAATCATTAGATAAACTACTGAATTAAGAATTCCCCCATATGTAAATGGGTGCATAGGGAGTATCACAATATCATAGGAGTATATTTCTGCATCAGGACGACTAAGGAAGAGAGCTGCATAATTTTTCTTCCAAACAGTTTATTCTTCGCAAAAGGCAACATCAGTTTCCTAGAACTCTTTCACAAATGTAGGCCAAAAATAGGGGAATAAGAAGTGAAAACTTTTTTCCTTTCTTTAGGTTTTTCAGCTCTTCCCATAACTAACCAGAAGTGTCGAGGAAAGGTTGGGGTGAAATTTAATAAATACAGTAATAAATGTATTGACAGATAGCATTTTATTTAACACATTTGCAACTTTTTCATACGTCATTCAGGTTTTCTAATTAACATTAATGAAAAATTGAACTTCTACAACAGGAAAAAATGTCAATGCCCATACCAAATAAGTATCAGCAGCCTTGAAGCTGACTGTACCATCACCTGTGCATATTTCTTTGCAAAATTCCATTGTAAAATTCTGTTCGGTATAGTTTTACTCCATGATCAGCCCAATTTCTTTCTGGGTGCTTCAGACCAAATAAGAGAGCAAATATCAACTATTCAAAATTGCAATTTTTTACTTTTTTAGTAAATATATGGAATCATAGAATCCAGAATATGAGACTTCAACCTTCTTGTCCTGAATGACTTAAGGTATATCCTATTTGACTTAACGTATATCCTACTTCTGTTTCAGTTCAAATATGAAACATATGCTTATGAAGATATTGGTGAGCCTTCTATTCACATTTAATTTACTGTATTGCTGTAACTGTATCATAAACACAGCCATGCATGAGATTAAATGCAGTTTATGAAATAAGAAAGTCACTTGTTTAATTTGATTCAAGCAATTCACCCCTAGTGCTTTTAACAACATAATTGAGTTAACACTAGTGTTGTTCTCTACTGCAGCGTGTCAAGAAGTGCTGCACTTAAACCTGCATCAAGGTCACCTTTCCCCATAACTCTCCTAATCCTGAATCACCACAAAACAAAAAAAACTGCCATCAGAGAGTGAACAGATTTATATTATTTTTAACAGCCTAATAGAATTAAAGAGTTATGGTGTCTCGAATGGAGGCCAGATTTTAAGTTACTAGGCACGTAGGAATATTAGACACACACTTAAAATGAGCTATGACACTTCTTACATTCCATAAAATTCAGTTTCCTTGATGGGTCTTACAGACTTTTAGAATTGCACAAAAAATGCGCTGGGAAAGGAGAAATTGCTCATTATACTAAAAGTAACTCATCTAAATATATTTTCTTTGGCCTAATTTAAATACTGCCAAAGGTTATTTATGAGGCACTGAAATGATACGAATACCATCACAGTAGAATGTAAGACTACGAGATGTATAAAACATGGCAGGTTCTAAGACTGCAATTAGCTTCACACTGGCACGTTAGCAGGCCTGCGGAGAGACCTCTTTCAGTCAGCTGAGCTCCAAAATAGCCTTATGTCTAGCACATCAAATTTCATTACATGGGACACTTTACAATTTCCTTGTTTGTATTTCCACTATAAATGGAATATCTGAAAGTATATACATGGAAAACTTTTGTACTTATTCCCCCCAAGTTGGCTTTTATTAGATTTTAAAAGACTGCAAAATTGTCAGAATCACAGAACAGTATTTGCTATGTGAAAGGTCACAGTCCCACGGATTTTCTTTGTCCTCACCAATCTTCATCCAACCCTGTCACATGGCAGAGCATAAATTATACTTTCAAGTCCTGCTTCCTAGAGAAAAACTAGAGGTTCTACGAGTGGTACCAGGGCATTTGTCTGAACCCAGATTTTTCAGTCTAGCTAATTAAACAGCATCTACTCGTGCCGATAGAAATGCATACCTCCCCAAAACCCATATCTCTGTATTCCTGGATACTTAGATCTTATCCCACAAACATTCTGTATTGCCACTAACCTTTTTCTGACATAGAGCACTACTAAAAGCATCATCCAGAGGTCCTTCAAGAAACAGACCCTCCGTTTCACAGAAACAACCTAATGAATCACTTCACAAAATAAGTACACTTCTACAGATCACACTGCATTTCACTATTTCACACTCCAAGTTTGTCATAAAGGTAAATTCAAGCTATTAAGATGGCAAGCAGTATTTTTACTGACTTAGCATTTCTGTAGCCTATATTTCAGGATAGCAGCCCCCATGAACTGTTAACTAGAATAGATCACAAAGAACATCAAATTTTTGCTAGAGAAGCTCTTTTTATTTTTCCGCTGTGTGATTAGTATAGAAAAGCTGAAAGAGAAATCCTTTGATCCAGGAGGATAATACTTTAGAGAAGACCAAATGATATTTTTCTAAATTCCATCACTGGGCAAGAAAAATTGACTTAATCAATCTGGATTTCTGGAACTACTCCATTTCTACTTTTCTTTTGATCAAGCTATATGTGTTAAGATGCAATAACTCCAGGCAGGCCAAATTTATGCCCAAGCTTCTCTGAACTTCAAACAAGTTTCCTGGATCCTTTAAATTAAATTTTATCTCTAACTCAATTACAGAGAAGTTGTTCCTTCTCCTCCCACCAAGAAAATATATTTCCATTTGCATCACCTTATAATTTCATATAACCTCCTGTGGAATCCTATTTCCCCTGTCAAATGTGATCAGGTTCCCTACAAAAGTTATAGACTGGAGTTAGAAAAGTACTTATTCACAAAACTTTCTATGGTCTATGCCCCAGTAAAGATTATTTCAACATTTAAAATAATTCTCTTGTTCTCTTAAAAAAACAGAAATTTACCTCATAATTTTTGTACTCGGTTTAGTTCTTACTGAGACCTTGTCGGAAAATCCCCTCCGTTAGAAATATAATGGCTTATGATAACTTTTTATATACTAGAGATGTGTGGGAAGCCAATCTTGGGAGAAAACTACTTGCAACAAAAAACAGACTGCTATAATTTAGCTGCGTCTAAAATCAGATGTAGTACCTGCAGTGAGTACAACACGGGAAAGAATTTTAAAGGAAACGTTATAGATACTGATGCTGCAAGGATATCCTAGCACACAGTAGTCAAGCACAGGGGGAAACAGCTGTTCCAATGAGATACTACGTCAAAAAAAAATTGCTTACTGAGTTGTATTCTGGTATTTCTGTAACTCTAATACAAAACCCAGTTTGTTTCTGTTGTAAGACAAGATGGCAAAAATCCCTTTTTACAACAGCATATTGCTCTGTTGTCAAGAAGTCACCTAGTACACCCTCATCCACCGGACACAATCAGCTTTCTCTGGATCATTCTGTGAGATATCCAGACGTCCCCATGACGGAGAACACACCTTCCCTAACGAACTGCTCCCACGGTTTGCCATCATTAGCATGAAAACAAGAGAAGCCTGTTGCTTCTTGTCCTGTCGAGCTCAGTCCAGAAGAGCAGCCCCTTTCCCCAAAGCACCCTGTAAGCCTCTCATGCCGTGTCCACCAGAATGGCTATCAGATTACTACTGGTTCAGTTAATAATGCTGATACAGAAATAGAGATGGAAACTTCCTATGTCTTTGTGCTCGGAGAGGCAACTCAAGCTAACTGGAGTGCACACAGGCTCTACCCACACACCAGTTCTCTTGCACACCACATTATGCTATTTAGCCACACTGATGAGGCCGAAAATGTGAATCTGCTTTATTTAATTATCTGAATTACAAAAACGCCTATAAATCTTTTCCAATAAAATGTTGCTATCTTTGCCAATAACTTAGCACACTAAAAGCCTGGACCAAACTGCTGTAGAAAGATGAAGACAAATCTTGAGGCCAATTAACAGCTCCCAAACTTCAAGCTGGTTTTGCATCTGTATGACCTGTGCTCTCAGGAAGGCGTATATGGAATAGACAGCAATTACGGGTACTCTCCCACTGCTTTACATGCAATTACAGATACCCTTCTAGCGACTGAATGATTTTCTTTACAAATAGATCTGACAGTGAGAACTTTTTAATCCCTTTTGAATTTGTCCTTAAGCAAGTAGCCTATGCCAGCTCTACATGGCTTTGACACTTATTCTCTACAGTGCTACAGCATATTCAGCTCATTGCCATTCGCCGTATGAAAGCAGGGCCAGGCTAAGAACACATTGCCAGAGTTAAAGCTTCCAAAAGTATATACATATATTTAATTTTGCAAATTACCCAGAAGCTATTTTGAAAAGTGCAGTAAATTTATTAAGCCTCATCTAAATAAATCAGATTAACCCCCTGTTTTCCTTTTGCATCTACAGCGTTATTAGCATAAACCCAGTCAAATCATTCCTGATTTATGATGTTTTAAGTGGGAGAATTAAATCCATTATCCCTTTCTGCCAGAAATAGACTATGATATATACCGTTCTAAGTAGGTTGATGAGAGGAAAAATATTCTACCTAGCCCAAATCTTTTGTAATTCAAACATGAAAGCCCTCATGCTGTCCATCCCATAAAGCTGTGTCTCCCAATTACTGCTACCACTTTCACCAAGATCTCTTTTTTCAGGGTAGGGGAAGAGATAAACACCATTAGAACTCCTATAGAGACAGAAATGGCTGCCATCTATTTTGAGCCAAATATTACCTCAGAAAACTCATTCAAGATAAAATAGAAATAACCTCTTCTCCTAGGAGTGCCTCTCTCAAGGGGAAATATTCTCTTGTATCTCAAATGAACCACCAGCAGCCAACACAAAGAAATATTCCTCAGACCAATCACAGAACACTTGTGGGTGGCCCATAAGATGCACATACAGAATTTCCAGTGGTTTTAGCCTGTGCTAGCTTTCCATCACTCAGCCCCTAAACACATTCCCAGGCTACCTGGGACTTCCTTATGACAGAACTATGCCATATGATATAAACCTGCATGCTTATGACAGAGGATGCAGTGCTCAGTTTTCAGGCACATCTTTTCCCATAATTTCAATTTAAGTGCCATTTTCCTGTTTCATAGTGTAACTCTTGAAGAGGAACATCATAGCTGTGATTAACACACACGCTAACAGAGACAGAATTTGCAGAGTTGTGAATACAGAGTTTCTAAGTCACAGAAATCTCGGGGAGTGGAGCTGCTCTCTATGTCCAGAATCTGTTACAGCAAGTCCAGAAGAGGGCCACAAAAACCATCAGAGGACAGGACCACCTCCCATATGAGGACAGGCTGAGAGAGTTGGACTTCTTTAGCCTAGATGAGAGAAGGCTCTGGAGAGAACTTATAGCAGCCTTCCAGTACTTAAAGGGGACATATGTGACAGTTGGGGAGGGGCTCTTGACCAGGGAATGTAGGGATCAAACAAGAGGGAATGATTTTAAGCTGAAAGAGGGGAGATATAGATGAGATATTAGGGAAAAAAAAAAAAAAAATCCTATGAGGGTGGTGATGCACTGACAAAGGTTGCCCAGAGAAACTGCGGATGCCCCATCCCTGGAGGTGTTCAAGGCCAGGCTGGATGGGGCTCTGAGCAACTTGATCCAGGGGTCGGAGCTGCATGGGCTCTAACATCTCTTCCAAACCAAGCCATTCAATGATATTTAAATAGCATAGTCATTGTTTTACTTGTTCCCCATTTGTTAAAGACAGCTTCTCAAGCTTTCCTGGATAGGACCACTCCTTACTCAATTGACTTTACTATCAATGAAACCCCTATTTGCAATACCTGCATTTGGAGAGAGACAACGAGCACGACTGCTGGAAAGAACTTCAGTCAGTCAGTTACATCACCATTTGGAACATTAGTACCACAGAGAGGTGAAAAGAAAACAGAGCTGAATAAAAGCTGAACAGATGGGACTTTGGCAAGAACATCTCTGATCCCACACAAAACACAGATCTCTCCAAATTTTCTTCTAACTTATTGGCTCTATTTCTCTACCTAACAAGGAGTATCCTCGCCCAAAAGTATATTTCTTTGAGGTATACCTTCCAATTCTGGAAACAACCAACAGCTTTTACTTATCTAGGATTTTTTCAAGGCTAAAAAGGGGTTTGTTTCCGTTTGGGGGGATTGCCAATTCCAACTATAACAACAATCTCTTCTATCTAGAAACTTACTGAGAAAATGTTTACTTCAAACCAGTCTTTGGAAACATAATAAGGGGATTTGGGGTTCTTTTGTTCAGATTCAAAGCATCTTTAAAAACACGCACTGCAGAACAAGGGTGGGAGGATTGGGGATAGCATCTTGTCCATCACTTGCCCCAGCAGGAATGGTCATGATGTCGTCAGTCAGTCTGGCTAATCTATTTCTAACTTACTTCCTGCGAGGTACACTTCACTGTTTCCTCTAGCAATCTATTATAGTACTTAATTATTCTTAACACAAGACGTTTAATCCAATTTAATCCTATTTAAGATCTGCTTCTTGTTTTATCAACTATTGTGATGGAGAACAGATCTTTCCTTTCCTGTAGCAGCATTTTATATATCTGAAGGGGTTTATCACACCTTAATTCATCTTTTCTTTACTAAAGACTCCAGATCATCCCCATAAGCCATCAGTTCTAGATGTAGATTTCTCCTGATGCAGTCTTTTCAGACAGTCTCTTATTATTTTATACCTTTCCTTAACCACACTGCTCAATACTGGACAATGCCTCGTCAGTGCTGGACAGAGCACTCACTCTTGTGAGCTATGACAGGACTAGAGGTAATGGCAAGAAGATGTGCCAGGGAAGGTTTAGACTGGATATTAGACAGAGGTTCTCCACCCAGTGGGTGGTGGAGCACTGGAACAGCTCCCCAGGGAAGCAGTCATGGCACTGAGTCTGCCAGCATTCAAGAAGCATTTGGACAATGCCCTCAGTCAGACGGTGTGAATGTTGGGAGTGTCCTGTGTATGGATAGGAGTTGGACTCGATCCTTTTGGGTCCCTTCCAACTGAGGTAATTCTATGATTCTGTGATTCTGTGATTGTATTACACATGTGTTGGCAATGAACTCTCTCATACGCCATGCCTTTTTCACAACAGCACAATAATCCTGACTCGTGCTCTGCGCCATGCACATACGCTTTCCTGCTGAATTGCCACTTACCAGTGGTTTCTTACGTGGTGAGGACACGGCTGACTACTCCCATGTGAGTGCAGAACCAGGCACTCTGTCTTTTTGAACTGCCTCTCCTATTTGCCAGTGAATCTAAGTTCCAGTTCTGCCCTCCAGCATACCCATAGTTTCCTTCCACAAATTTAATACCTCCATTAAGGAGCTGCCTGATGACCAACATATTTAGGAGAGATTTCTGTGGGATTTTATTTTCTACATTCATTCTAACCTGAAAGTGAAACTGTAGAGCTCACTTGTTAGAATGCTCCTCCGATCCACTCACCTGCATTTCAGCACATAATAAGTTCACCTTCCACTTTACATTCCCTAATATGTCCCCTTTCACTTTCAAGTTTTCCCTATAGCAGCATAGTCAAATTAACATACACTAACAGATATATTTAAAGTACCCATTTTATCAATTTTTTCAATTTAATAACATTCATGCTATGTGTAAATAACTAGAAAGACAGCCTAGGCTATAAACACGTGAAAAAAAATCTACACACTATTAAAACATATATAATATGCAAAATAAGACATTCATATTTCTTCTGTAGTGTTCGTAGTTCATATGGTTACCAGGTTAAAAACACTGATTATGACCCTGTGTACCACAAGTGCCACAAGGATTCTGAAACAGATTGGATATTTTGGTGCTAGGGCACTTGTCCTAAGCAGATTTCCTGAGCCAGGCACGCCTACTGCCTCTGTTCAACACACCACGGGTCTGCTGAGCCAAGTGTGTTGTGCAGATCAATATTCAATAAAAGGATGTATGGCAGCTCCGTCGTTCATGTGTGCAGCTCAGGGGCACAGAGTGACCTCTTAGGAAGTACGTACGCAGATTTGAAATCATCTCTCTCCAATTTTAATATACATAAAGTTGAGAATTCACAAGAACATGCAGAAATGAAATAGAAAAGGGAAGAAACTGTGAGTATAATGACAGCTAATTCACTTACCACGTGTTTGTCTACAGCTACCATGAGAATTCCTTTAACCATTTGTAGCTGTAGGCTGAGAATGAAATACACTCTTTTTCAAGCTAAATAGAAGAAACAGGCATTAATGAAACAATTTGATTTTAGAAGTAAAGATAAGAAAATCAGAAATTAAAGTTTCCAGAGCAGGTGGATCTCTGTTGTATTTTATGTATGTATTGAAGTGAAAAATGAAAATACACATATGCACAAATGGAGAGAATTATATGTGCCATGAGGTAGTATAACAGCACAGTATTTCTTCAAGGGCAGGTTTCATCCAATTTCTGTTTTACTTCCCTGCTGGAAATGCAGCATATCCAGGAACGCAAAGGATTTCCTTGAAAAAACTGAAAAAGTATAAGGGTCTTGAGTCTGGATGGGTTTGAAATCAGGATTAGTACTGTTATACCAGCCTAATGGACCATGGTTGTACACAGAGGAAAAATTCTTCACAATTGGACCAGTTCTGATATTAATTAATGCCCTACTCAGCTTAAACAGCTCATCTTCATGTAAAGAGGCATCAATTATGACAGGAGCAGATGTTCTTTGCAAGACTTTTACATACCTAACAGACATTATCATAACCAATTAACAAACACTTCAAAGCCAGGCTATTATACACAACAAACTACATTGTTAGTCATTATATTCATTTTGAAAAGGTGTAGCTTACAATAAGTAGAAAAATACAGTGTGGATGCTAGGGAGAGTTTAACACGGATTGTTAGAAATAAAGCCAGTTTACAATCCAACTACAGGTTTTACAGATTCTCTTAAAATAAACAGATGCTTAGGGCCGAGTATAACATTGAGATTTTTTATGTGATACTCAACTGTCATGTCTTAAGCCCTGATGCCACAGTTAACCAGGAGATTTCTGGAATTACATCAAATGATACTGAATGCTCCTTCAATAGTCTGAAATCTTGATTTAGTAAAGTCTCCTCCTCCTGATTTCTAATAGATGAGTGATCTCAACTCATACATACAAGAGGCCAGACTCTGATACAAAGCCTATATTTGTGGGATTATTCAAGGACTAATACTACATTTGTCAGAGTGAATATATCCGTCTCTCACTGTTAATTCAGTAGTCAGTTGAAAATATTATATGATCAAAGCATCCATAATGCTTTAAAGGATAACAACAGATTAGATACAATACGCTGATGACGCATCAGTCTTCAACTCATCGTTTTTTTGAACTCAGAGATATACTACTATATCAGACTTAATAAAAAACTGAAATATCTATGAAATTGGTAACACACTAACAATTAAAAGAGAAAACTAATATTTAATGGTGACTAGTTCAAAGATTCCCATCATATACTTTAAGCAAGACAATTTGGCAATAAGCATCCACTAATATCAGGATTAAATATGTGTATAGTTCTCTTGCTGCTTAAACAAAACTAGTCTGAAGTAAAGAGCTTTAAGTTTTTGTGTATTCTACAGAAACTACAAGCAACTTTAGCCAAAAAACAAGGGAGGGTAAAAATGGAGTAGGAAAGTTTCATGCTAAAATCTTTCCACACAGAGAATTTCACTCCAAAAAAAAAGAAAAGACAAGAAAAGTATGTAAATGAAATTGAATTTTTGTTATTTCAGCACAGATTTATCTGTAAACAAGCTGCCATTTCCTTAGTTCAAACTACAAAGCCTGAACTATACTGGAGGCCCCAATTCCCCCCTTTGGTGGCAATCAACATTATATTTGTTCTGAATAAAGCATTTTTGGATCCTTTTTCAGACATCTGGTAAAAACTTCTTTGCATATGCTATTAACTAACACGTGAGAAAAGCATTTTACCCCCCAAAACAGAGGAATAATATTTTATAATATAACAATATCAGACTTCTTTTATATTTGGCACATCTACATAAATAATATGGTAATAGTAGTACTGCATATTTTCTAAGTAGGTCACCATAAATATATGGAATTATATTACATTTGTCAAATCTGAAAATTAATACTGCAGCTGGTAATCATCTCACTTTGCCAATTACGCATCTTGTTACAAACATCCACCTAACAGCAAACGCTTCTTCAAATAAATGAGCCAAAACTACAGAATTCAACATAGAATACAGACCAGTTGATTTAAGGTCTGTGTAACGTTCTATAATTATGATGTTTATATGATTAACAATTACGTGAGTATATGGTGTTATAATATGGGCAAAGGAGCATTCTGCCCGCTTAGGTGACAGAGGAGTCCGTTTGTTTACTGGAAAGTGATGCTGACTATCATCCAGCAAGTTAATAATGACTTACATGTTAAAAACCTCCTAAACATTAGCTGCTGGGCTTGCTTGGTTGGTTTTAACAGCTACTTGCCAAGAGTAGCCTAAATGTTTTGAATACATCCTCAAATTACCGAGAAATAAAATGGACATGATGTGCTTACTTGACTTCTTACTCACATGGATAACCATTTTGCTTCCCTGACAATCACAGCCTCCAAATAAGAACAAGGAGAATCGGTCTTTGAGTCAGTCAGAACATTAGGTAAGAAGGAGAACATAAAGAGCCTCTCTCTTCCTGCCCCAGTGTCAGTGGTTATTCATTCCCTGTTTCAGTAACACGCAATCCAAACACTCAGGTCATGCCCTGGCTCTGGAGTCCCTGACTGACAACATTTTGCAATGGTAAAACCATATGGTGGAACTATCTGCTCAGGTTGGGGTTCTTCCCCATAAAAATAAGAGGAGACTTCTATCTTCAGAAGAAATGTAGAGATAAAAAGAAATATTTTCTCCTGAGACATGGAAAGCAGGTCCCATCCAGTATTATGTCACTTTAATATGACAATGCATACAAGACATGTTTGGGTGATTTGGATGATACAGGGTTAACACTGGAGACTTTCTTTATTTTATGGTCGCACATTCTGTATGAAATGACGGTGCAATGCTGAGCAAGGGAAAAAATGGTTGGCAGGTGCAGTGCAAGTCTTTTAATTACAAGAAGCTACATCCTGGCTGGCCCTTTATGTTAAACAATTTGCTGGTTAAGCAATCACCTGTTCCATCAAGTTGCCCCTAATTGAAGGAAAACATTTAGAGAAGCAGATGAGAAGTATTAATAATCTTCCAACACCAAAAAAAAACAAAAGGGACATACAGTTTTACTCAAAGTAGAATATTACACAAAATTCGGTAAAAAACACATTTGCTGCATATATTTTACATGTTAGAACAATCCCCTGATCTGGCATATTCCAGAGTGCAAAATAAAATGAAGATTGACAAAAAGCTCTCCTGACCTTCACACATACAAAAGGATGCCCAGTGAGAGTCACTAGCAAGCAAAACTACATAGGCAGCAACACTGTGTTACCTCATGTAAAGGAGAAAAGGAAATCAAAAAGCATCCATCTGAACAGCTACCATCATGTTGCACAGAACTCAATATATTATGATCAGAGCAAAACAGGGAGATTAAAAAGGACCCCTAACAAAGGAGAGCACACTGGAGAACTTTATCAATAAATTATACTATGCTTTAAAAAAAAAAATAAGTGAAAACACAACACTTATCAGGAAAACTGTCTCACTGATGGAGAGTTTTTCTCCAAAAAGTTGTTTTCAACAAGGAAATTAACATAGCTTGAAACAAATACATAGCTTGACAATGGCAAAGATTCCCATAGCTCTGAAAATGTAGCATTAAGACTCTCAAATAGTACTGCTCTTACTGCACTGGTTTTTCCCAATCGGACAGCCAGACAAGCTTGTCTTCTTAAATCTTCTTATAATATGCACATTTGTGTTGCTTTTCGGTGTAGATCTTGTCTCAGCAATATCTTCATCATTCTCATATTTTGGCAACGTTGCAATTTCCTTACATTCCTTTATTTATCCAAACCAGCTGCAAGAGTTAATGATTTCTTTGCACTAACCATGAGATTTCTGTAAAGCCCACATTGGCTTTATTTCTAGGCTGTGAGCGTCAGATCAATGCCCTCGTGGGCAGCATAGCAGTATCAGTGAAAGCAGTACAGTAAATGCAGCAAGAATTAAAATCTGGTTTCCCACATGCAGTAAAAATCCTGCAGTACAGAGACAGTGTTTGCTGCAAGGAAGCAAAGAGGAGATATAAAACAGTAGCACATGTTGCTTAAACATCTCCGGGGCAGAAGGGAATAGAAAGGACAGGTAGATTAAGGATAGAGTCTACAATGATATAAGGATTTTTTTTGTTTGTGTGTCCTCATTTTCTTTTAGTCAAACACCACACATGAAAGTACCACATGCTAATCAAATAAAAACGGAACATAAAGAATCTCAGGAACTGAAAATCCCATTAGAATGTAGGTATTGTTCTTACGGATTAAAACTCACCATGTTGTGAGGAACAAATGAACATATCAACAATCTGACACAAATCATCAGCTCAGCAATACAAAAAAAATCTCTGAATGGCAAATAAAAATTTTTACCCTTCTCATTTTTAGCTTGTTAAAGCTTTTCTTTCTAAACAAAAAAGATAATGTGTGTCATTTATTCCAAGTGTGTAACTGCTTTTCAGAAAATGAATTCATAAGAGTGTTTTGAAAGCTCCACTGTGATTTTCACATTTACTCTGTAAACTGAGTGACAGCATATACTGAAAAAGCTGGATATCTAGGATGCTGAACGGTGTATCTTACAGACTCAACCTGAGTATAAAATTAATTGTTCCTCCTTCCCCTGTTGCACTCTCCATGTTGCTGCCTCATCTCTACAGCAGGTTGCAACAGAAGTTTTCCAACCTTTCTCTCAATAACATCCAGACAACAGTAACACTAAATAAGTATTCCTTACCATTTTCCTTTCTTACTTTCAAACCATGAGTTATTATTTCTATATAAAAAAATTTTAAGCTATCGATGTGACGAGATCTAAAAGACATTGCACGTAAATCGCCACCACAGAACACTGAGCAATGGAGAAAGAAAGCCAGCGCTGACTGAGCTTCTTATAAACCAAAGGCCATGGAGAGGACAGTGTTACTAAGAGACAGACCCAACATTACTGTATTGCTTCTGGGATTTGAGTTAGCAATCACAGCATAAATCAATGTACATATCAGTTTGTTTTAAAAGTAACTTCCTTCTCAAGCCAGCCTTTACTTACTACAGAAATTTACACACATAAAATCAGTACATTTGCTTCCAACAATCAATAATTTTGCTGTGCCTTCCAAAAATCCTAATGACTCAAATAATTTTATCACCTTTCTCTTTCCTGGACAGCACTTTGCCTTTTCCAAATCCATTTCCTATCAATGCCAGTTCCAGAATGCAGATGATGTCAAAGATTGTGGCTGCCCAGACAGCTCTGTGGAAGGCAAATTACAAGTGAGGACCTGCCTGTGTGGCTGGGACACAGGCTTCTTCTAGCAGGCTTATAGGTGAACAAAGACCAGGTGCTTGATTTAGAAGCAGGTGCCACAGACTCCATGCATGAAGGAATGAGCTGTCTCAACAGCAACAAAATCTACATTATCTTTTCTATAATCAAGTCCATTCCTCGAAAAATACTATTTTGGAATCTTTAGGTGATTTATCAAATGCGTTCATGAGGTTAGAGAAGATTTGTCTGTACAACGGTAAAAGCCATTTCTATCAACAGAAAACAGACACATAATCCATTCTAGTTAACTTCACAAGCTTTGAGGTAACGTGTCTTTCATAAGGAATTTTCCAATATAGATTTGAGAGACTGGCAGATTTCTGTACTAGCCATCTGCATCTTTGGTTAGCTCAGTTGAATAGTTCTCTGTACATCTATTTTTAATGTGCAAAGTACATTACCAAATGGAACAAAATGATAAACAGCAAACTATTCTTTAAAAAGGCAGAAAACATCTCTGTCATGCGAAGTTATATAAAATATTTATCTTTTTTTTTTTTCTAAAATCACCCTAAAGAAATTCTGCCCAAATATTTCAAAATTTGTTTTATACATTTAATTCCATGTTACCGGTGACATCTGATTGTGAAACGTGGTCAGATCTCCAGCCCATCTGGTGTGCATATTAAGACATGCAAACTGAGATTTTGAAAAAGTTGTACTAGAAATTAATTATGTTATTGTCATTCTCATGCAAATCCTTGTAACGAATGTCTTACACAAAGGTTTTCAAAGAAGATGGATTTCAAGGAGGGGTTTATAAAAGGTGAAGTTAGACGCAGGCTCATCAAGCACCTATACTGGCCCTTCTTCAGGTCTATTTGGATTCTTTGGACCAAATGTAGTGCAGTCAGCAGTTGTAACCAGTGTTGTAAGCAAACACCTATCTTCCATTCCTGCACTGTTCAGCATCTCTTAATCCAGATTTCAGACCCAGACACTACCGAGCACATCTGATGGATTTCCTGGTGGTCAAATTAGGTTGGTTGTGAGTCCACAAACAACACTGAACTCCAGCACCCCAGGAAATTAACAGGTGTAAAAAATAAGGAAGATGACTTGGTGTTGCCACTGGTGGTTGATGTGCATTAGCATCCACTTACACGCCGTTTAAGCTCATACACCCTTCTGTCAATGAGGCCTTCAATCTGCCACATGACTCTAAAGTCAGACCCATAAATGTTACTTTGAATACACAGGACCTTCAGAGGCAACAGTCCAAAGGCATGCCAGAATCCTCTAATTCAAAAGTAGATTTTCAGATGGGATCTTGTACTGCCTAATATTGTAGGACCACTAGAACATTCCACGGTGACTGACCAAATGGAGGGAAATCCAGTCCTTCCCACTCTGATAAAATGCTACTAGGTCTGTGAATCAAAGTCAAACAAACCAAAGTAAGCTGGCACAGTTGCAATCCCATGCAAGAGAGCAACACTCAAAAAAGTGGCGTGTATGAGTTGGCCTTTTTGTGTCTTTATGGCTAACAAATCCTAAAGCAGAAATTGAGATAAAGCCACGTCACTACTGTTAGTAACTCAATCTATTGCTGTTAGATTGCTTTTTGTGTTTGAATCCGATGTCTCGGATGAGATACGACAGTACTTTGCAAACAACATCATGCTAATGCCATCATTTGGCTCCAGCAAAGGAATCAATCCTTGGAATTATTCTAAAGGTACTAAGAATTGGTCAAACACACATGGAAATATGGATGGATTTTTCCATAAGAAAATTCCAACTGATTAAAAGCATTTTTTTCTTTATAAAAGAAAATCTACCGACAATATTTCACTATAAATTCTAGAATGTTTGGATTATATCGAAATGTTCTCATTATGATTTTAATACACTCTTGCTATTTTTAAATGCTAAATAACATTTCAAAAATCATTTTTTGTAATTTTTGTTGTTGCAACCTGAATTCTTAATACAGCATGCAACAAAAACAGAACAAAACTTTCTAATTAAAAATTAAAATTCTTCAGTACTCTGAAGAACTTCAAAAGTCCTATATTATTTTTCATTCTAATTCACTGTGTATTCAAAATATCTCATTTATTTTAATTTCCATCTAAGTGGAAATAAATATTCTGTCATCAGCTTAGAGTTAGTGCAGGTAAAACATGCAGGCTTCAGAATGTACATTTCTCAACATTTTGAAAAGCAGCCCTATTTTATTATCTTTCAGATGCATACAGACCTCTTAATATGGATGGATCACACATCATCTTCATATTTCTCAAATACAGAGGTTAATTTCCTTTATTACCAGCACAGTCTTCGCCCTCTTGCCCCTGCTATCATTACCACCTGTAGGCAGCAAATACTGACAGTAGGCCAAGCAGACTGATAAACATCTTTTATACCTGTATTGAATTTTTCCTTTCACACACCAGGACTGGTTTACTATGCCTTTCTGTTGAGCCCTCTAAGTTTGTCTTGTTTCCCACAGAGTTTTCTCACTTGTTCTAACAACAAATAAGCTCTTTGAACAGAAACACACCTTGGACTGTAAAATCTGTGAAAGCTTGCGTATAGAAATATATAAGTGGAATATATTTAGTACATTTTGGTGGAATCATAGAATGGTTTGGGTTGGAAGGGACGATCAAGATCATCTAGTCAGACTCCCCTCCAGTAAGCAGAATCATCTTCAGCTAGATCAGGTTGCTCAAAGCCCCATCCAACCTGACCTTGAAAGTTTCCGTAATGTTTTCATTCTTTTCAAAAACATTCAGGCTCCATTTTTTTTCTCCAGGTCAGACATGCCAGAAGCGCTGGCAGTGCAGCTCATCACCCTTTTTTTGTGGTCCTTTAAAGTTATGCTGGGCTCCTGCTATAAGTGTGGGCTTTTTAAATACTGTTTAACAACTCAAGTTGCATGTTCTCAAAAGAACCATCCTCTGCCTACCCACAATACCAAAAATAGTACAATGTACTTCTTTTATTCCAGCAATACGACTCCATTTTGACCTGAAGAAAACATGCTGACCAAAATAGCTATGCAGTCAATATAAGAAAGTAAACATTTTTGCATTACTGGGTGCTAGAACAGATCAAAATGACTGGGTTTAACTGGCTGAATAGGTAAAATAAATTAATATCATAAACAGTTTTCATTTCCCTCATTGTTTGAAGATTTCTTTAAAGGGAAAATGCACTTCACCTGTAAAAATCTGAAAGGATTACCACTGGCATCAACAGTAGGGTAGGGTTTCATGGTCTGCTTGTCAAAAAAGCCATGAAAGGGTATAATAACCGAGATATGGACTCAGACTGCTCTTTTTTATATTAGTCCTATTCACATTCCTGTACCAAGAGGGATATAAAGGACTCAGCTGTACAGAGACAACAGAGCAGCTTCCTAATGGCGTTCAGTAACTACCACACTGGGCTAAGCAGATGAGTCACCTGGATATCTAAAACTCAAAAATCCAGTCTCAATTCTATAAGCCACGTAAACCAGCAATTAAGGTCATCTTTAATGAACCAAAAAGGTCTCTGACAACTTTTGGGCTTTTGGTCCCTTGCCTGACCACCTCTCACTGTCACATTGTGTTGTCCATGCTCCCTTGCGTACTATCATCTTCCCAAAAATCTGCCACAATAACTAACTCGTGCAGCATTTAACAGTGAAAAGCATGGGGAGTAGCCTGGCTGTCAATAAACTTTCACTTTAAGCTTTGAATATTTGATATTAAACTGACCAAATCATGCCTTCCTCCCCTGCAAAATTTATAGAATTTTTTAATTATGGACAAGTACAAATACCCAGCATACCTGAGTGCCATACAAATACCTTAAGAACACTGCAGTTGATGTACATAGGTATTTTAACAAGTACAAATATTAATATTTCTTTTCAATAGATATGATCCAGCATATACTGCTTAGGAGCATAACAGAGCTTTTTCTGTCTAGATTATACAGCGATAAAATATAATATGAAGGCCACAAACACATTCACAGTGGAAAGGAGTTAAAAAAAGAAAATTATGTCATTAGTGCAAATATTAGACAACATATGTAGAGCCATGTCTTGGATAAGGAAAAGAAATGCTATATCTTTGCTACTGTCACATTAGAAAATAACAATTTTATATCTGTCAGATAAGCACAGTGAACTTACTAAGATCCTTTCCTGAGAACTGAAAGAACTACATATCCCATGCTCCCCATCCATAGGATATATAAAAAACATTAACCTCTGTTCTTGGTTTTTAAGCTGCATCTGGTAATAGCCTTGTTATATTATCATTCCATTTTTAACAAATATGTTTCTTTAAGTTACTTTAATTACACAGAGCCTTATTCACTAATATAAACGGAAATACTTCACTCAGTTGAGTTTTATGAAATTACGTTTTTTTGTAGAAATAAAGAAAACACTGTTTATTGCACAATAAATGCCAAGATCTGAGTCTGTTAAAGCAGTATTTTATTTGAACATTAAACTGAAATTTCCCCCTTTTTTTACACGTATTAATATCTATTATTTTATAAGTTTCCAGTTAGAAATTTGACTTTTGGGTTACTTTCTTCTGTGTTTTCGGTTTCTTCTCCCAAAACCGTTTAGAAGGTCTCTCTCTGGGTAAACATGTCAATTCTCCTGCCACTTAGCAAAGAAAAAGAACTTCATTCTGGGGGATCCTCTGCCAAAACTGCATTAGCATTTTGGCATCATTCAAAGAGGTTTTTTAAAATACGTGAAAATGCCCTTGATGAAACAATCAGAAAAAAGCAATACCTTAGATATTTAATTAAAGAGTAATGGCAAGGGAACATGAAAGTATGAATGGGAGAAGTATTCCTGCAATTCTATGCAGTATGTAATAAGTTTTCTGATGAGAACATATGCATTATATAGTGCAAAATATTTAAAAAATAAAGCACTTTCTACATAAACAAACCATTTGAGCTTCAATGAATGATTGAATCCCAAGGGAATCTGTCTATGCCTTCTAACTAATTTAAAGATCTACATGCAAATCTCATCATGAGTCAGCAGTGGCCCAGGTGGCCAAGAAGGCCAATAGCATCCTGGCCTGTGTCAGACACAGCATGGCCAGCAGGAACAGGGAGGTGATTGTGCCCCTGTGCTCAGCACTGGTGAGGCCCCACCTCAAGTGCTGGGTTCAGTTTTGGGCCATTGAGGTCAGGAAGGACACTGAGGTGCTGGAGTGTGTCCAGAGAAGGACAACGAAGTCAGTGAAGGGTTTGGAGCCCAAGTCTTATGAGAAGCAGCTGAGGGAACTGGGGGTTTTTTAGTCTGGAAAAGAGGAAGCCGACGGGAGACCTTATCACTGTCTACAACTACCCAAAAGGAGGTTGTAGCAAGGTGGATGTTGCTCTCTTCTCCCACGTAAGAAGTGACAGGACAAGAGGAAATGCCTTCAAGTTGCACCAGGGGAGGCTTAGATTGGATATTGGAAAAAACTTCTTCACTGAAAGGGCTGTCAAGCATTGGAACAGACTGCCCAGGGAAGTGATTGAGTCATCATCCCTGGAGGTGTTTAAAAGACAGGTAGGTTTAGTGCTTAGGGCCATGGTTTAGTGGTGGACTTGGCAGTGTTAGGTTAAGGGTTGGACCTCATGATCTTAAAGTTCTTTTCTAACCTAAATGATTCTATAAGCAAGTTTGGATTTCAGTCAGGTACTTCAAGGCACTCTGGGACCATAAAAATCAGCAAATGGTTTAAAGCAGTCTCAGTACAGGTTTTCCATTTCTGACAGATATGTCTGGATTAGTCATTGAAATAATATTACTCATATCCTAAGCTGGTGCAAGCTATGAATGTAAGTTACATCTTTTAAACTTTATTTATTAATTTAAGAACACAGTGCACAAGAGCACACTACTCCATGGAAACTCGTTTGAAATGTGAGGAGAGGAATTTATATTGCAAGACACCTGATAATTAAATCAAAAGCACATACTTAACATTCTTATTCTTTGTAAGTATTTTCCTACATCCAAAGAGACATTTTTATGATATGCCTTTCAAATGAATCCACACATGCCATATATTTTCAGGTATGCTTCAGACAACCTGAAGTACTGATCAGCACTGCCTCACAAAATAATGCAGCAGTACAAAGAGGTATCAGAGAAGGGAAACGTAAGGTTGTTGGGGCAGGGTGTCGGTGGTTTTTTAAGCTTTCTCACAGACTTCCTAAGGCTTCTGGGACAAGAGATTTCATTACATAGGAATATTCCTGATATCATAACATATCAATGACGGCTGAATGCTTCGTTACTGAAAGTCAGCTGAGAGAGCTGTAATAGCAGCCACTTGTCAGAATAATCAAACAGCAGACCTCCTGCACCAGCTAAATTAACAAAATTAAGTATGGCTGCATCTGCATGAACAATTTAGCCAGCACACCTGTGCTGCTGAGAGTGCACGATGACTTTTCAGAACTCTGTGAACAGGTTTCTCTCACCTATACATGTGACTGGAAAACCTCTTCTCCAGAAATGTCAGGAAAAGAGGACTGAAATCGAGTTTTAGTTATAATTAAATTGGTATCCCAGTTTAATCTCAAGCTATCTGTAATTTGAAATCCAAACAAAATACATCAAGCTTGTCTTCAAGTCAGTTTCTACACAAAACATCTAGAGAAAAAGATCAAACTAGCAGAGTAAATAAGGTTTCCTCCTTGCTCTCAGAGATAGCATAAGCACTTTTCCTTTCAGATCTGCAGATCTTTTGGCCCTGGCTTCTGTTGGCCCGTACAATTCCTATTTATACAAACACTGGTTTAACTACATGGGTGTCTCACCAGTTCATTTTGGTAAGCTAGTCAAGGAAGATGGAGAACTACACAAGTTATTAATATGGTTAATAATAAGGAGGATGCTTCCTCTTACAGGCAGACATAGAGGGAAAACAACAAATCAATAGAAGAAAATAGGTTAATAGTTGGGAGATAACAGAAAGAGAAAGGACAAAGGAGAAAACAGATCTAGATCATCAGTATTATCAAGTTTCCTGGTATCTACTAAGACCCCTGCTACTGGAGCTTTAAGAACTTCAGCTTTCACTGAAGTTAAAGCCTAGTCTTCATAAATAGATACAAAAAATATAGAATATTCCCCAACTGCTCACACACCAAAAAGTAAACAAGAAGTTAAAACTTACAGCAACAAAACTATCTTCCTAGACTTTAGGTAGGCTCATGAGTCTTGGTTCTGAATACTCAGAGCAGGTAATACCTCAACTTCTGCTTTATATGGTGTTATTTATTTTGTTGTTGTTTTATTTCTCTGTAAACAAACCTGATGAAAAGTAATGAGAGTGCCAGTTATAGCACTTAGGGGAATATTAAAATTGCTCGTTACATTAAAATAATTAGAGAAGGATAAAGAAAATAAGATCTTATTAATCACACTCTACACAAGCCTATCGAATATATAAGAATCTAACCCTTGAGGAACAGAGTCCTCAAAAAAACCTACTTATAGCCCTAAGGCCAAAAAGTTCAGCCACCAACAAAAAAACTCATGTTTAATCAAAAAAAAATAATAATACAAACCTGCAGGCTGTTAAAGTGAAAAAAAACCCAAACCTGACAACCCAAACAACTCAAAACAAAAGAATACATACACACAAACAAATAAAAAAAGAAATCAAAAACGTAGGGCAGATATTTACCTTGTCAGGCAGAACAGTGTTTATAACTTGTTCATGTTTTAACATTAATAGCTAACCAGAACGTCTAACTAAAATAAAACGTAATACATACTTATTTCAAAACCAAGCAAGCAATTAAACTAATAAAGTCACAAGTTGTTCCCATCCCACGAATGTCACACTCTTTGCAGGAAGGAAAGATGTTATCCAAATGTCATCCTGTTTAAATTTTGAGAAAACTAACAACATGCAAGACAAAATGTCCAGCAACCAGGAAACCACAGCTCACTATTTCTTAGTCTGAACCCCAATGAACTGAATCAGAAGGAAAATAAATCCAATGTAATTCTGCTTCCTCTTCTTCCTTATCTTCCGCATCTTAAAAATAAAAAGAAAGGGGTGATAACCCGTAGCAGCTGTTAGCAGCTGTTCACGTTGACATTCCAAAAACTGGTAAAGGCCATTGTCAAAACTAGTATATTTAACTTGCTGAAAAATGTTGGCTAATTCCTTTCACTTTCAAATTGAGATACCAAATCTACATTGACATAACTAAAACAAATGGACATGGTTTTCCCAACAGTGGCTGAATGTTCTTTGTACCCTTTCTCATCCCTCAGAAAAAAATCAGCTTGGTGTTTACATGTCCAACATTCAACAGAAAGATTCAAAAGTACTGGCCTTTGTTCTTAAAAGTCACTTTTCACTTTCTGACACCACTCTCTTCTCCCAGGAACATGCTGCATCATAAATTACTCAAAATTCATGTTGAACACTGAACAGATAAGAAGATTATTAGTGATGGACTATAATTGTCATCATGCACTTATTAAAGTTTTTTCTTCTTTGGTATCAATATAAAGACAGATCATTCTGCCTCTAGAACAAGGAAAGTCTAAAAGCAGTAGCTACTTCAGTTGGAGCTTTGAAAGAATATGTTTCTTATATTGCCATGGAGACAACTGGTCCTTGTGTTCAATGTGACTGAATAGGTGGATAAAAAGGCTTAAAATACACCTGTGATGCAGACCTCTCATTTGTCCTTCGCTTCTTCACTCTTTGATACGAAGGGACAGTTACAACACAAACTTAGTCTAACACAGTAGTAAAGACTGGGAACAAAACAGAAGCATAGTAATAAGTGTTTGTCTTTGGTTGTGTTATTTATCACAATGTGGGACTCCAATCAGAGCACACAAAACACATCGCTGCTGTAATCTATTGTCTAGATCCACTGCAGACGAAAAGAAAAATCATAGTAGAAGAAAAGCAAGTGTTCTTGAGCAACACAAAAGAAATTTTCACACTAAAATTGTACCACATCTCCTTCACTAAAAAGGCTTCAACCTAGTGTTTGTGTGAAGAAAAATTTTTCTATTCAATGAAAAGCTATTGTTACCGCTTCCACTTTTAGTGGGTTTTTAATCACAGCCTGAACTGAGTAGAAACTAATTTTGAGAGAAGCAGGAAAAACTTGAAAACATCCTTACCTTTGCATTCCTTCAGTTGCACAACTCCTCCCTGCCATTCACAAGTAAAGCTGGGTGAGCTAATACCAATGCTTTGTGACATTTCACGCTAAAGTTCTCACCAGTTGATCTAACAACATATTGCCCTTTCCCAGGCCTTTACAATTTGGACTTCGAAAGGTTAAAATATGCAGACACAAGATTGTAGGAATAACCACCTAAGAATTTAGAAGTTTAAATGAAAACTAAGATCTTTGAAAGTGACTAGAAAAAAGTGAGTCCAGAGGAGGCCACAAAGATGATCAGAGGGCTGAAGCACCTCCTATATGCGGAAAGGCCAAGAGAGTTGGGGTTGTTCAGCCTGGAGAAGAGAAGAGAAGGCTCCATAAAGACCTTACAGCAGCCTTCCAGTACTCAAAGGGGGCTACAGGAAAGCTGGGGAGGGGCTCTTTATCAGAGATTACAGGGATAGGTTACGGTTTTAAACTAAAAGAGGGGAGATTTAGATTAGATATTAGGAATAAATGTTTTCCTGTGAGGTTGGGGAGGCCCTGGCACAGAGAAGTCATGGATGCTCCCTCCCTGGAGGTGTTCAAGGCCAGGTTGGATGGGGCTTTGAGCACCCTGATCCAGTGGGAGGTGTCTCTGCCCATGGCGGGGGGGTTGAAATTGGATGGGCTTTAAGGTCCCTTCCAACCCAAACCATTCCATGATTCTACAACTAGTAATTTTTGCAGCCAACCACTTTCAGCACTTCAGAGGGGCCACTATTTAATCTGAGTTACTCATTGCCTTACAGCGAGGCCTCCTCACAGCATGTGTAAATGTCACCTCCACCAAAAAGTAACTTCTGGTAACCTTACCTCCATGACTGAGAAATATTTTGATAAAGGAACTAGGAGGATCTGTACTGTAAATCCTCAGCTGTCACAAGTTGCCTATAACAGTTTTATCTATTCCTTTGACAGAGGCTTAAGTTTAATTATCTCCCTTGTTTCATGGCACAGCACTTTTAAGTAAAGATATGCTTGAAGAAGTAGACAAAGAAATGGGACAAGATCATAATCAGATACCTACTTTCTTTTCATAACCATACCTACCAGACAGCTCTGGGGCTTTCACAGAAAGCCGTTGGACATGCTACTTCAGAGAGGAAATAAGGGACCTGTTATATGCAAGGCCTGCCTAAATCACACAGACGACATAAAGGCAGAGGTGCAGGGGCAGGAGAGGTTGACAAAGGTACAGCTTATGGGAAACAGGGGTATTTAGAGAAGAATCAAAGACATACTGGAAATATTAGCTGGTAAATATGAATAAAAAGTGTTCAGTGATGTTTTGCTGAGAACATTCAATAGTGAGGTTCACAGGAAACAGGAGAGAAACTAGGAATTCAGGACATTCCCAATTGAAGACAGAAACTGCCTTCACTTGTAATTCAAAGTCTGAAATCAGATTGTTAAGATTCATGAAAGAGTCAATTTAGATAAGATTTCTTAAATACATTAATTATAATTTATTCTAATGTATTCTTTATCTAATAAAGCCGAGGTACTTTATTTCTTCCAAGCCTTTTTCAGTTTTACATGCATAAAGATTCAAAAATATTACTATTCAAAATTTAACCTCCAATAAATAAAAATAATATGGCACATACTTCACAAAGACAAACTATTGGATGGTAAAGTATAGAACTTGGTTTTATGTTCATTTGAAATAACAGGATTCTTCACAGTATTCATGAATAAAGCATTTAATTTTGATTCATGCCAATTAAACCTTTATGGTTCCCTAGTATATATTGCAAGGGCTTGGGTTTGGGGTTTTTTTCCCTGAATCCAATAGAAAAATTTCACTGACTTCTACATGAAATAGATTTAATTCTCATGTGTTGACAATATCTATATATATTATATTCCTATGCCTATGTTGTAATGACATTCCTATATTCTGTACATTTTCATAATGATATACGACAACTCCATCACTTCTAGTGCTTCCATCCTTCAGCTCATTTTATTTTCCTATTTCAGAGTACAGCCTAGTTTACTGATTTTCATCCCTCCTGTTCATGATCTTCTGTCTTTCAGTTCCTTATCTCTGCCAGCTTCATGGATAATATTCGTTTGCCTTATTGTATTTTCCCATGCCCACATTCTTAAGCCACTCCAGATCTGTGGCTACGCCCTTATGCCTTTAGTTTCCAAGCTTTCGTTTCCAGGGTTCTCTGGCTGAGTCTTAAAATCCCCCCAGGGGATTTAACAACCCATATCCATTAAAATTAACAAAATACCAAAATTCTTAGCCTGTAAATATTGCCTCTAATTCTAAATACAAAAAGTCATAAAAAAGTACAATTTTGCTTCTTACAAAATCCAAGCCAAAGTCAAGCAATCAGATAAGAACACAGCCACAACACCAGAACCTTAATAAATGCTGTACATCTCTGCTAGAACCTTTCCCATCTTTGCAGGCTGCCAAGATATTTACCTGTAGCTGGACACAGTCCCCTCCCCGACCAGTTCACATCTGCTCAGTAGCGAATATATTTCTGCAGTGTGGATAAAATAACTTATTTCCTGTAGATCTCTGTAATTGCTAGACAGAAGCCGTAAACTAATTCTCAGTGTCTTTTTTTTTTTTTTTAATTAAAAAAAAAAAAACCAACACCTTCCTTTTTAATCTCTGGTAGCTTTTCAACTGCCAGCAAGGATCAAAACAGAAATGTGAAAACATCAACATCCCAAACACTGGATTAAATTCTTGTCAGGACTTAAGAGAGGTTGGGGTTTTTTTTAATTCTGGTTTGCTATACAGTCTTCTAAATGCAAACTTTTAGATACATTTTCTATGTAAAATAAATCTGGAGTTTTAGACTTTCTTGCTGAAAAGATATAAGGTTGCTGGAACTTTTCTCCCCACACACTGTAGAGAAATTTAATACTATGCAATGAAACTCAGCTTGCAGGACAGATTCTTCCTTGAATAGTAATTGCAATTTTAAGCCTTCTGAACCGTAAATCTGAGATAAGCAAAGGTTTTTTGGATGCTCATCTGAACCAGAAATCCAACCAATATGAAGCCGACACAGCCCTAGTAATTAAACAATGCTGTGGTTTTTACTCCAGAATTGCTGTCAAAGAGATGAGAGCTATCATTACAAATGCTATGGTATTACTTATTTGAATTTTAAAAACTGTTCAAAGAACAGGAGCTTTACAGAGATCGAATACATTTAACCGAGACACATACCACTATCAGAAGGAAAACCTGCAAAGGAGGAAATACAAACAGGGATCCTTCTGTGTTCCCTGTTTAATTACCGTGCTATGTGGGTATAGTTCTGTTCCAGAAATATAGGCCAAGAAGTCCAAAGTGGTCCAGTACACCCAGACAGCAATAAAGCAGCAGCTGGTGGTAGCTTCACCTGATGGTTCCAAAAGAGCCATGGTATGGTCTGGAGTGACCAAGAAGTCTCCTTCCTAAAATACTTAACACTAAAAGAAAACAAAGCAGGTGGTCAGATCCTGACCATTCTAGTAAATAGAGAGAGAAAGGAGAAGGCTTAAGGAGTGAAAAAAGATGCAACAAGAGAAAAGGAGTAGGTCAGAAGAAACTACCTCAGTGATTTTATAACGGGTCTGAATATCACAATTTTTCTAAAAGATGCAGATTTGCATTCTACAGGAATAACCTAGTTAAAAATAAACCAGTGCAGATTCTTCTGAAGAGTCCCATCATTCCTGCTTCATATTTGTCCAGAATATAGTAGAATTGCCAACATCATTTCATCATTAAATATCATTAAAACAAACGTTGTTCTGCTTCTCTGATCTCTGCTAGGTCCTAGATTTCCACTTGTGGAGAATATGAGCAAGTATTAAGATTGTAATACACTTTTTCCAGTCCAACATAGATATAACAAACCTTTTTTCAAAAATGTATGCAGGCTTCAGCTTTTATTCTGAACACACAGAGATTTTAATTTTTACAAAGCTTGTCAACCCGTATCTTCTACTTTGATAGATGTGGCACTAAATATCTCTTCATTGACTATTTCAACAAATGTGGGCAACAGCACATATGAAGCCAGATTGTACAACATTTTGTCTAAGCTGTCTGTTGACATGAAAGTGTGGATAGGCTCTAGTGACTCAAGTCCATTCATCACCTTTACTTCTGCAAAAATACGGAGAATGAAAGTATGACTAAATTAGTTGAGTAGGCAGAGGAAAAGTAAGTACCAGCATATCTACATGATTCCCCCTAAAGCCCAAGCCTTTTCCTGTATGGCCACAGCTTTTATGCCACTATTCCTTTCTGTACACTCTTTGGGACATCTCAAGCCTTCTGGGTTAACAAAGTGGTTTATTCAGCAAGAAATTCTGTGTATCTCTTGGTCATACACGTCAGGTTGACAGAACATGAACAGAGATGGAAGTGGCTTTGCTTACATCCCATCTCCAGAATTTACGGCATTTTTAGGTTAGTTACAAAGAGGACCAAAGAAATATTTACCCTACAGCACCATGGGAACTGGAGGCATAATCAACCTGGGAGATCAAGTCTGTTTACAGTAGGACTCAAGGATGATGTTGGTTATATTGAAGCTGCTAATTGAGGAGATCACTTAAGTGCAAGGAGTTTGGGTGTGATCGCAGTAACAACAAGAACATAGTATAGCACCGTGGCCCTTCCTCTATCATGAGAGCAAAGCTGCAGGACACAATATTGGTCATCACATTGCAGCCTCCAAAAGTAATCCATTCCCACAGTAACACCATCCACTATTGTGCCACATTCATGAAATTAGGTTAGGAAATACATACCTGTAAAATACCTGTAAAAGTTAAGAAAACATAGTAGTAGTGTTTATGGAGGGGGAAAATATGGAACATTTCTTCTTACTCTATGTATTTTAAAGAGTTCTTCCTCAGGTAAAGTCTTTTTGTCACTTTAAGAAAGCCTGAGCCATTCATCCAGTGTTTCATCATAAGAAAAAAAAAAAAACAACACTCAAGGTGGCTACATGAAAGGCAGAGAGATCTCATGAATTTTTCTGAGTGAAGAGATAGGGATCACCAGACATCTGTGATACAGTAGGGTGTCTTTAACCTTAAGTCTTTCAAATACAAGAGTCAGGAGAGAAAATGATACATTCCACTCGTTGTCTGATTCTGTCCTATGTAGATAAAACTTCATCAGAGGTTTAACTGATATTCTTCCAATTTGAACAGTGTGATTACAAGGTATGGTACATACGTCCATCTTTTAAGCTGAAAGTTATTTATCTCTCCATGAACTACCTGTATCTCATATTTAGGTAGAAAAGTCACCCATTTCCTTATATTTTTAGTCTGTTTCCATGTGTTGCGTAGCACATGAGCACTGTTTATAATGGGACTTCAACATGCTGTCATGAGCATGTAAAAGTACAGACGGGACATTCAAACACATCAACCAATTGTGCTAATGAGAACATTTTGTATTATTTCATGGTCAAATTAAGATACTTTTACATATTAACTGTTTTCATTTTTAGTTTTATTGTATTTCAGCCACTCTTCAACATAACAGCAAGAGAACAATAAGTCATAAATATTTTTTTCTTTTTTTTTTTACTAGAAATCTGATTTTTAAATACTTGCATGCATAATTCACACAGCCATTAAAATATAGTCACCCTTTTCATCCTTCAATTCTCTTAATATATATAAACATAAATCTAATATTACAAGTGCATACAATTCAAATTCTGTATTCATTTCACATCTGATTCTATAGTATATTGTAAATAAGTCTATGCTGAAGTGTATTCAAAATCCTAAAAAAATAGTAAAAAAAAAAAATTAATATGTTTTCAGCTTAAAGCATTTGATAGTGAAGCTTCCAGAACTATCACAGCATAGTAGTGGATGGAAATATCATCTACCATGGTCCAATGTTTACTGAAAACTGTTAGACTCAAATCAACGTTTACGCTATAAATAATAGAAAACTTGTCATCTCTGAGTATTTCCCAGCAGACAAAAGGTAACATACCAAGTGATAAATTGATATCATCCACTAACCACTCCTAAACTTGAAAAGCCATTTAATTTTAAATATTCCATATATCCCAAATTGAGTAACTCCTCTTTCTTGTCCCTGACACACTGATTTTAGCAAATGCTAATGACATTCTAAAGATGATTTGACTTCAATCACTTCTTAATCCTCACAAATTTAAGCACACACCTAGCCCCAGGCCACAAGATCAAAAGTGGTAGCGGTTAGGCCTAAAATATCACAAAGACTAGAGCTTGGCTGGAACAGGGAGGGTAGAGGGATAGAGAGAAGGAAGAGATGTTTTGCATGCAGCAGGATATTCTGCGTTAGCCAATGTTTTTAGACAGTCTGTTTCTTCATCACCAAATTCAAGCAAATACAACACGATTATGTCTTTTGGTAACTGGCTGTTTTTCATCTTCATTTTTCCCCTAGATTCCGTTGTCTATGAATGTGTCAACATTTCTTGCCTATGATCAGCCCACAATAAGTTACTGTGGAGTACATCATGAACTGCTTGCTCACAAGCCCTATGACTCAAGTAACCAGGAAGAAACAGTGGAAACACATCTAGAAACTGATTTGGATCTGAGCACAATAACAACAGCAGCACGAATCAAGGAACACAGTCAGCAGCTGGCTTAAGTTGTGGGGTGGGGGGTTGTTGTATTTCTTTTTTCCTGTAGCAGAGGCTGCAACCAAATTCTGTGTAACATTATGGACAGAAGTGAGAAGACATAATATTATGGATTCCAGGATGCTGTTCAAATTAAAAATGAATCACAAAGATTAATTGTTTCAAGTCTACAATTTGTAATTAGTTAAGTTGTGCAGTATTTTTTTGACTTCAGAGTATGACCCTTAAAGTGAGTCTTTTTCAAAGCTCATCCTACCTACCTGTATAAACTGTACAGATGCAATGTATTTTTCATATTGTAAAGTTTCAATTATCAAGAACAGCTGGTATGTACGGTACCATAATTTAATTACATCTTACTTTACAAGTTTCTGTTTCTAAAGTTTCAAATTAACAAAAGTTTTTTCTTGTGTTATTAAGTTACTCTGTTTTGTAGGGATCATTTTGTTACTGCTTTTGTGCCCAGAGTTCTTTAATCTAAAATTCTGTCCTTTGCAGAATATGCACCATTTTTACCATGTTTAATGTGTAGAATTTTATCTACTGGTTCCAGAAGTAATGGATTAACCAAAAATAAGAGTTTAACTATAAAGACTTCTAAAGTTATTATTGACGTACGTAGACAAGTTTTCTTACAAGTGAAAATTTTTTAAAAAATAACAATTCTCCTCAAACTTACCTGTTGCCTTGAAATATAGCCTGATTCCTAAATCAGAAAAATGTAATGCTAAACGGATATATTTTAACAACAAAGTTTACGTATGCATCTGTTAGCTTCTGATGCTGATGTTTTGTAAAGTCTCACTGTTCTGCAAGACAATACGGAAAGGAGATTTCAATAGGCTTTACAAAACCTGCTGTGAAAGTATGCCCTGCCAAATCAGGCATTTGCATTTCTACTTACACAAACGACCCCAAAAACTACTTCTGTCAAAACCAGCTGCTGGTAGAAGTGGCAACAGAAACAAACCCTTGGAATTATGCTACTCCTAGAATGTAAAATGTTACTCAAAAGTAGGAGACCTCTACTTTGCTGAAAAACATAGTAATTTGGACCATCAAACTAAGGGAAAAAAATTCCACCTTTAAATAAAAGAAAAAAAAAGTAGTATTAAGTCTTCAACAACTACTACATCATATTTGTCTACCATTTAATATCTGGATTGAAGCATTCTTATATCCCATTCTTTGGTTTTAAATCTTTGGTTTTAAATCTTCAAGACTCCTCAATACTGTATAAGAGTAACTTTTATAATGCTACCCTCATGTTGTAATCATAAAAGATTACAGAAATTAGAAATATTATATCATGCTGACTCGGTGAAACATAAAAGGAAACATGAACCTTCTAAAATATAGGATAAAAAAGTTTCATATGGTGAAGCAACTTTTTTATAATAAAGAGAAATTCTATAACCACAAATCTATTTTTCTGAATGTTTATCCCACCATATTTTCATGTAGCTTCAAAGCAGAAGACTAAAATTTAAAATTACAGTTCAACTGTTTGTACAAAATATAAAGCAAATATAATGGAAAATAGCTTCAAAATATTGTTAACAAATGAATTCGCATTCACTATCTTTTAAGCAGAAACAAATGTCAAAACAGAATACATTGTATTGGTTATTTATTTAGCATCATAGATTTTGTAACATATTTTGCATAAATTATTTGCTATTCAAAACATTACTTGTCTTCTTAAGACTCATCTTAAACCTCCACACTTCAATTGCTAATTTCTTTACTACATGGGTTCTTGAATTTCTCAAATTTTACCATGCAGAGTTTGAAAATACATTTTTCTAATTATGAAATCAAACCAAAAATGCAGGTGTCATTCTGGAGTCGAGTGACTTTTGTACTCTAGGAAGAACTTAACTGCTTCATTTCAAAGTTGGTTTTAAGGTTTAATGTTTAGGTATTCTGGTCATAATAGAAAAGCGGAGCTGTTAGAATGAAAAACAAAATCCTCCCAAAAGATAATTTCAGTTATTCGTACTCTGTCCTTCCCATGCTTTATATCATCTACCCACTGCCTCCAAATATTTATGGTGCGTGAACGTGGTCCTAGGACTAATGAAGTTACTCAAGACGCACAAAGGTTCAAAGGCTCCATGTACTTCTAATTCCTGGAGAACTGTACATCATTAATATTTTCAGTGTAAGACACTCTAATGAACTTAGGCTAAGCAACGTGATATACATGGTGTACGTTCACATACAAACAAACTATTCTCTTTTTGTTTCTTTTCCTCAATAATGAAGCACACATTAACAAATCTGGTTTGTCTTGGACCTCTCCTGAAAGACTCATAGTTCCAGACCAACATACCAATGGATTAAGGGTAGAAGAACAGGGTCACAGAAATAGCAATTCTGCACTTCACAGGTCTGCCATCCCATCACCATCAATTTCCTGAGCATTTGTAATGTCAGGCTCTCTGCAACCCCACTGGGCCACTGCAGTGCTCTGAAAGACATAAAAAATCCCACGGCCCAAAGCAGCAGTGGAATTCATGCCCACCCCAAATTCAGAGTGTTAACAGATACTTTGCCATAATATAACTGCATACCATTTTTTTTTAATGGACTACATCAACCTGAGATCTGCTATTCTCAGCCAGATGGATGTCTTCAAGGAAACTAGATGGCAGGTAGGTACCTTCCCTAAAATATCCATATCACACACAAAAAAACCCTAGGTTAAGCTAACTCAAACAAGGACTCACTCCTAAGGTCCGGTATTACTGTACGTACGTCTGTTTTCCAACAGATTATTGCCGGCTATATAGTGACTTGGAGTGCACAGAAACAGTAAATGCTCTAGTTATGTGGACAAAAAAACCCTCCAAAACTGCAAGAACAAAACTGCAAGGGAAATACCACTGACAAGAAAAATAAAGCCAGCATTCCAGTATCAGTGGAACTTGAATAAATTCTGGAAATGGCTTTATTAGCAATATAGGTACTCAAAGATGGTTAATGTAAACACATCACATGATCATGTATAGTGTCGAATACAAGCAGCTGTATTTAGTCCCCAGCTGGTCTAGTACAAATTGCTGAACAGGTGAGAAAGAACAGTTCAACTCATGTTGCCTAGTCTGATCCTCCTCTCTTGAGGGAAATACGCTTTTGCTCCAAACTCTTCCATGGGTCTCAAGGGCCTCAGCTTCTTTAAGGCAAATCTTACCAGTAAAAATATAATATCTGTAAATGAATATAATAATGGCTTTACTCAGTCAGATCAAAGGTACATCTGAATTTGACACCATGTCTTGAACAGCGGTTGAAAGAGGAAACTCAAAGAACTGAAGAATGAGGCAAGCACACAGCAGTAGTTTCCCAGAATGTCCCTCCAGTTCCCAACAATTTGTAGGTCACGGACTTACTGATCCAGACGTGGTGCCTTAAGACTCCCTCTTTGAATGTGTACACAGCATCTTCAAAGCCGTATAAATGTTCACAAGTCCTGCTGAAAGCAAAGTTATTTTGACAAGAAAAGCTGGATCTTTTCTTTGTTCTAGTAGAAATGAACGCTAAAGTAGAGTAGTAATAACATTTTTCACTTCATTTTTTGACACAGAAATATGATTATCACATAATTAATCATGACAGACTGATGACTTTCAGGTAGATTGTGTAATCCCATACAGTCATCTGAAGTACAGATATTATCTGAAACACTGCAGATTTCATTACGAGACTTCCAGCGGGGACGGGGGGAGGGGCAAGGTGGTGGTGTATCTCAAAATCAAGTTTCAACTCACTGGAAAGCAGAACATTTTTTCAACTTTCTCAAGTCCATCAGAACAGCAAACAAAAAATAAACCTGTTACTCACAAAGGATTGTAAAACACTTTTCAACATAGAAAGACACACATGAATCTCAGATACAAGTTTCACTGTATGATCTATTCTAAAGCAGACGATCATTAAATTCCTCAAAAAGATCGAACATTTAAGTGAATTAATAGTTCTATTATAAAGTAATAGTATCAAATTCCATTTTCCTGCTGTACCTAATTATAGAATATGATTAATTTTAATTATAAAGTTTCATAATAAATCAACATGAACATCATCAGAGTTCACGATTAATGTTATTTTAATGAACACCTAAGGAATTAACATTTTGCCACTAGATCCTTGCCAAGAGTTTTCATGTAAGCAGAAGTGCATCGTATACAACTGTGAAAATCCCACATGGCATGGAGCTTATATTCTACTTTATCAACATCAATTTTGTATGTAAATAACTCATTCCTCAATCTGTCTCTTTTGATGGTTAACTACAAAGGCAAAACTGCTGTGTAACAGCAAATGAGCCTGTAACATGGAATTCATTATACCTAGTCCCATAACACTAAAGCTCTAATACATTCATAATAGTGGACACTTCAAAGTGTCACCGCTGTAGACATGACAGGTCTCACAAGTGAGAATTAATTAATGTTGTATTAGCATGGAATTTCTTCAGATGAACACTAATTTTTGATAATTGCTTTAGGTCAACTGACATAAATAGAATGGATGTTATTTTAATAAAGGAATTTTAAAAGTTCATTTATGTAAGCATATAGGTTTACCAGCTTTCACAGAGAGAATCTTCCACTTTTTATTCCACAAGAAAGAGACATTTCAGGTGAATGCAATTCAGTAATAGTTCTATCTACAGTCTAATCATAAAGTGATTGCACCAATGAAACATAGTTCAGAGTCAAATAATTTAAACATTCTATACATTAATTCTGTGCTTCTTTGAGAATGAAACTTTTAGGCATGAGAATACTCATTAAAAGAAATTATGTGCCTTCTCCGGCACTCTGCACTTCAATAATTTCAGCAGTTTTATACGAGAGTGTGCCATAAATGAGGCATGGAAAAGTCATTAATTGAACCATTCATATTGAATACATTTTGTTGTCATTTATTCTTTCAAAAGAAATAATGAAACTCATCTCTTTTTCTAGTGATTATGATGCATCTCCCTTTTACATCCTGTTGTCGGTTAACTATTTTTAAACAACCAGTAAATTCACACAATTAGTCTAGACTTCTCTACCCAAAAGCCTTGTTCTCATTTTCAAGAAAGGAAAAAGTACAGCTATCAGTGGTGTATCTCAATGTGACAACAAGATCCACCCAGAAGATTTTTTTATTTCTTATCTTCTGCTTTAGCATTATCTAGATAGTTCATATTTCTTCTCCTTACACCTCTGAAACTTGCCTCTTTTTCCAAGTACTGTCACAACTGAGAACGCCAGAAATAAAAGAAAAAAGAAAACAAAAATCTGTTCAGGCTGAGTTACCAGAGGGGGGAAAAGAGCAGTGTTAAATGACTTTCAGCTATCCATCTCCAGAGCTGAACAGGTTTGCTGCCCGTCAAGCACACACTAAAGCTCGTCTGACTCAAGTGCCTTTTACCTCACCACTAGATCTCACAAATAAATACTCATAAATGTGCAAGTGCTATAAGATGCTAATAAAAAATCAACCTGTTGTTGTCATTGTTCTACCACTACACAAGGTGGTGCTGGATTTTGGGTTGGGGGTTTTAAAGCCTTGAATACACATGATTAAGAGATGTTAGTGTAAACTGTCTTAATTTTCAACAAGTGTTTGGAAGGGATGAATATGATAATAAATATCAAATCAAAATCATCTTTACTATGAGAGAAGCTTCTCTAACGTCTTCAAAAACGTCCATCTCTGGGAAATACAGTATCCGCAGTAATCCATATCCATGCTTAAGGATTCTGTCTCTTAAAATGTTTTTTCTGCACACCTAACCTAACTGCTAATAATAGCTGTTGGAGGTCTACACCCAATATATGCCATGGTCAACTTGAAAACTGCCATACAGGTTACTACTGACTAGAAGTCTCTTATATTTTAAGAGAAGAAAGTAAAATATTTTCCAAAATTTGAGCTTGCAGAAAGACAGATGCACACCTTGTGAAGATATCCAGTACATTCTAAAAAAAAAAAAAATCTAATTTAAATTATATACTTAAATAGGCAGTGAACCTTATGGGGAATAAGCAATATTGATTAAACTTCTCTTTTCAATTTTAAGACATTATAATTCATAAGATTTCTAAGACATGATTTGTAATCCTATCTACCTTCTGGCCTAAATGTAGCCGGTTTTATGCTACTGTTTTCCTGATGCTTTTTTCTGTTTCTTTATTCTCTTTGAATAACTCCTTGAATCGACAAAGAATCTCACTGAAGACACTTGGATTCCAAACAGGCACGAAGATCTGCCTCTGTTTTGCACTGCAGGATCAATCTCATGATTTAAATTTAAAATGAAAACTGAAATGTAAATTGCTGCCAATGTGTTCTCCCATATTCACAAGCTTTGGCACTTCTTCATTCTTTTATTCGCTACCTACATGCATTTTGCCTCAGGATTTTTGAAGTTCCATCTTTTCTTTAGCAAAGAAATTAAGAAATCCACTAAAATTATTAAATTATTTCAAATCTTTATGCTGCTAAATTATATTCTAAGATTCCTTCATGTAATGAGCAAGTATCTGATTAAAAAAACAAAATTATTCTTGTAAAAAAGAATAATTTAATTTGTGCTTCCAGAAATAAGCATTAATGGTCTACTGTAAGACTTTGCGTTTATTTTTTTCTTTTACAAAATTTGGAGGAGTGGTGGAAATTTATGCAGACGCATTGCTAATAAGACAAAAACATAATAGTTACTGAAATAAAACACTCAAATTGCTAGCTAAAACTTGAAGTGATTTAAATTCAGAAATTCAGTGTTACTCCTGAGAGGGGATATAAAGAAAGGAGATATAAACATAGATGCAAATAAGTTATGCTGCACGAACCAAAAAAAAACCAAAACACATTCTCAAAAATTATATGGAGCTAGAATACAAGATATTTAAAGCTGATTTTTAAAAGGATGTACAAGTTAATAAGGTACTAAATAAAACAGTAGATGAGAAGCACTATATTTAAGTATATTTAATACACACCACAGGCAAAAAACCCGATAATGAAAAAGGCTTCTGCCTTCCTCTCAAATGCAAAAAACAAAAAAAAAAATCCATTTTCTCTATTACTAAATATACTTCTGTATATCTAAGTAGTCTGTAAGATGATATCCAAATGTAAATTATTAAGAGAGATAAAAAAGTTGGCCTTATATACATCAACTAAAAGGAGTAAGTGACCACAGACAAAAAAAAAAGACAAGACCCACACATGTAAACGTTTAAATCTCAAGCCTCTAACTGCTCTAGGATGCACATAAATAACTCTACATTAGAGCCTCAATCAAGTGCTTTTATGTTAAAAATAACTCGTTGCTAATGATCTGTTTTACTTAAGAGGACTTCAGGGAAACTAAGGGAAATGGAAAAGTTAATCAAAGACAGGATTATTAATAAATAACTAAATAAACATTAATACATGTAAAGACGTCAAAATATTGCTCATATGAAAAGTAATTCAATTACATGGGGTAATGAGGATGTACAATATTGCCTATCAAAAGCAGAGGTCTGCTATGATTTAGTGGTATATTTTTCCATTAACAACACAGTTTTCAAGACTCTCAGTTATAAAGGAAATTGTGGGAAATAATTTAAAAACTAAGCAAGCCTTATAGAGGTAAAATCTTTAACATATATACGTTAGCATCAACAGGTCAACTAAGCTGAGTTGCTTTATAATTTTACTGTCTGACTGAAGAGATAAATAAGCAAAGCAGCAATTATGAATGAGAATGAAATGCGCTAACTACCAATAACAGCTTTTGAGATCCTTACAATTATTTCTCATGCAAAGCCTGTATCTCCATTAAAGTTGTCCAAAAATGAATTTGCATTTCACTGGAAAACCTTTTCTCCTTATGCCACAAACTTCATGAATTACACCCAACTAGGAAAAAAATTAATTCTATCTATACAGGAGAAGGGGTAAATGTGTAAAATGGAGGGAAAGAAAGGAGATAAAGCAGAAAGAGAGGCAGATGTGAAAGGAAGACCAAATTGATTCAACCAGGAAGGGCTTGACCAAACTGGGTAAGTGGTCCCTACGATAACAGATTTAGATAAGCATTTAAGCAGCAGTAATGAAAATGAGAAGGCACAAATTAAGCTGCTCGTTCATGTTGACTAGTCCCAAATCAGATTTAATCCTCTGTGGAAGGGAAGCATACACAATGATATCTAGTTTCAACAAGCTGTCTACCTCATCTGCCATGGCAGTAAAAATAGGTGAATAAGAGGTTATGTTGCGTCATAAGAATAGGAAAGTAACACTATATATATATTAAGACTAACACCTGAGTTGATGTTATCTTTTCAGCTTGAAAATTTCATTCTATTTGGACATGTCAAGGTAGATCCATCAGTCATCTTCTGTCAAAAAAAGGGCTTTTACTTTGCTGCAATAACTCTCAAAAGTATTAGTTTTAAAAAAAAATGCATTTTTCACCTTTAGTAAAAACACACTAAAACCCGTAAAATACTCTGTTCCCAAAATTCTTATAAAAATAAGAACATTCCACTCAGATATATTTGATTTAAGGACAATGAAGCAGGTTTTATTCGCTGCAGAACCTTATAAATCTTTTCTGATTTCTTTTGGGGTAGAGCAGAAAAAGGAGTTTTTGAAGGAAAAGGTGACAGATTATATTTGCCTGAGGGTAGTAAGGCTTCCTACAAGGAGAAACAGCATAGTCTGAATAATTACATGCAGTTTGAGGCCAAGAGACATAAAGAGCCTAGTCCTGGTCAAAAATTTCAGCTGCCATAAAATACTGATAAAAAAAATGCGTGAGGAAAACAGAATGAATTCACACTGGTTTTCAACATTTTTCCTTTTGCCAATTTGCTTAGCTTAAACAGAAGGTCAAACCGTAATTTCTTCTTTCTCCTTTGCAGGAGAGTCTTCCATCTCGCATCACGTATGGCAATAGGAAAAGAAAAGGAAGAGCCAAACCGCATGCCAAAACTTCAACATACAGAACAATTCCAAAAAAATACACACAACCAGGACTGTATTTTAACAAAAATATTGAATATATTTTTCAAGGAATGTTTATAAGACAGTACAATAAGCATGGGCACCTGGCAACATAGGCAACAACAAAAAGCACAGCATGAAACACTCAACACGGACTAAATCTTTAAAAAAATTAGTAAGACCTCCTTCACACTTCCCCCAGGTCCTGCACAGCTGTCCTTTTAAATCCACAGAGTTTAACTCCTTGAAACAAGATGATGTTCTGGCTCCACTAAAGGCAGTTACAGTTCCACCATTGGCTTTAAAGGATTTGACCTTTAGAAGCAGTGGGGTTCTTGCACTTACGCTGGTCAGGAGTCAGCAATGACAATGAGTGTTTTATGTAGCACAGTTTGACACTGGCAATAGCCACGACACACTAGCCAATCTCATAATTAAATACTCACCTTCTGACATATTTGAAAGAATATTTGATGAGAGGGTAATTCCTTCCTTCTTACACTGAAAACAACAACTCATTCATCCAGTGATTTAAGAATTAAAATTGGACCTTGTCACTGAGAGGCAGCTATAAGGATCCTCCCAGATACTACTCCCCTCTTGACCAGAACCTCCCTCACCTCCGTAAGATAATCAAAAAGACACCGAATCAAAGCTATGATTTACTACAATACAATTCTGAAAGAGTGAGAAAGCTGTCCTGCTGGATAAAAGGAATTAGAAAGAAAAGTGCCAGCCAGCCCAGCCCTCCCTTGCTCATCACATACCCTTCCTCTCTCACAAGTTTGTTCTCAGGCTAAGAATTCTCAGGGGCAGGGAGGCGGAGTGGGGTGCTGAGATGTCATAACTTTATAAAGCTCTCTTAGGATCCACAGAAATATTACCTTCTTCCTCTGAAGTCTCCTCCAAGAGATACCAGTCCCTAGGTTAGGAAACTCTAGAAATTTCTCTCAGCAGATCATGCTCAGCTGTTCTCAAAGTGCATTTTCCCTTTCAAAAAGCGCCACCTGAACAAGGACTACAGGAACCAACAAAGCAAAATAAGCAACGTTTCTCCCTGCCTCTGCACCAAAGTGTAACGTACAGTAACACTCAGTAAATAGCAAACATACGAATAACAAAAATTATACTATCAATCACTTCATCCCAGCATCACAAAAGTCACAGCTTGTATCACAGTTCATAGATCAAAAGCATCAGAATAACTTCAGTTTTTCTTCTTTGTAGTTTTAGGAACTTTAGGCTATTTTCTAGGTTGCCTTATACATTACTTCAGCACAAGCTAAAAAGATATTCAGTGAGAATTCATTAGCAGCTGGTCAAGTGTAAACAGCCCATCAATCATTTTTATTTCCTTACTGTCAGCAGTTCTAATTTCAACTCTTGAAAAAAAATTGTTTTAAACTGTGAAATACATCATATAAAATAGTGACATTCGATAGCACATTTTTAGACTCTCAAGCTTACTGTGAAAAAGTCAGTTTAACACATAATGAAGCCATTCTTCCTTTATAGCCGCCAAAGGTAATTATAAGGGAATAAAAAAAAAAAAGAAAGAAAATAAAAAGCTACTTCAACTACAGCAGATGAGCAAGCTACAGTCTCTCGCAGAGTAAATCCATCGCTTTGTATCTAAAGATCCAGTAAAAATTCTGAAAGCATTGCAAAGTTCTCACATTATCTTACATTTACATGATTTCTGCCCAACAAAAAACAAACACATATTCTGGGTTGTTCTTACATTCCAGTCCGTGAAACATCAGCCAATTACTATAAAACGACCTTTCAGTTGGCAACAGGAGTCACATCTTCAACACGTCCAACACAGTGCTCTGCTCTTGTGCTGTTTTCACAGTGCTGTTTTTGCAGACACACTTTCATGAATAGCTCTTCTACCAGAAATCTACCTGGCATTCAGCAGAAGTTCATGAAGAAGGTAACACTGCAGTTAGTCACACAAAATGACATCATCACCTTCGCAAATTTTCTGCTCACTTGCCGTACCAGATATCAGAAAAAGGCACTGCGTGACGCAGGGTTCTGGGGTGGAACAGAACCAGCTTTTCTCTTTCACGTGATGGTAGCAGAAGCACACTCTGTCTCTAAAGCTATCACAGTATCACAAGACTGGAAAAGACCTTTGAGATCATCGAGTCCAGCCTATGACCCAACACCAACACCTGCTCGTCACCTAAACCACGGCACTAGGTGCCTCATCCAATCTCCTTTTAAACACCTCCAGGGACGGTGACTCCACCACCTCCCCAAAGCTACGTTTACTCCAGCTTTCTGTTTATTAGAACAGAAAGATAACAAAGCTGAACACAGTAACTATTGAAGAAACAAGCTCAGAGAGCCACGTGACTCAAAACATATGAAAATGGTTACCTCCCCCTCATCTGTATCCTGACAGAGTGGATAGCTCACTCAATTCTTTCTTCCTTGTTGAACACCTTGCAGCAATTCAAGACCCTCCTCCAGAACCATTCCTCCCTCCTAGGAAATTTCCTCCCCCCAAACCTCAGGTGAAGCTTGGCTGGACGCCCACTCCCTACGGACACGCAGACCTAGGGCAGCCTTCTGCCTTCCAGGTGTACACCAGCCCACTCCACGTGCCGGGCAGCTTCCTCGCTTGTGCATACTCCAAAGGCAGGAGCAGCCTCCAGGCCCTTGCCGAGCTCCTTCAAGTGCAGTAAACAGAACTGATAGGTTGATGCATCCTGTTTTTAAAATAGCAGAGTTTGAAGCGCTTTCAGAATACACTGAAAGCATAAGCATTTAACTACACAATCACACCTGACTGTTTCCCTGGCTGTTTGCCTCCTAAGTTTCACCTGCCTGACAAAATGTTAAGCAAATCACTCCTTCAGGGAGAGTCAAAAGGAAGCAAAATGATACTCCCTCTCAAATAAAAGCACCAAGAACAGTGATATTGACATTTCCTAAATTATGAAATTATTAAAATTATTAACATGAAAAGTAACAGTAAGTACAGAGTAATGTCAAATATTAAATATTTATCAGATATTTATATTAACACTGTGAAATTATTGTGGATTTCTGCCATACAACCAAAAGCTAGAAAGATTTGGGTTGTTGGTTGGATGGTTTTTTACAGTGCGTATCAACTTTCTTCAGAGAAAAATGTTAATATGAGAGAACAGCTCACATATTGCAATGCACAAACGCAATTTGATTGCTGAAGTTTTAATATTGTACAGCAAAATTCAAATCTTTTATTTCTTGTACTCAAGTTCTAGTTCATGAACTGATTATAGGATGTAGAATTGTTAGGTAGATTCTAAAATAATAAATTTAGATAAATCTTTCTAATATAGTTATAAATTTGGCAGGGTAAAAAAAAAATCCCTGTTGATATGATAATCTGAATCACTGTTAAATGTACTGCTTTCATACAAAGAGCTCACGAAGAAATAGACTTATAGTATGCATACGACTTAATAGCTTCTTTTGTATATCCAGCCTTCCACAGATATTGAAGGCAAAATTGTAAAAGGGACAGATTATTATCTTTAGATAACTCGGAAGTCTAAAAGCCCCTCCAAACATCACTTTTCTCTAGACATGGAAAAGCCGAACTCTTTGGTGATGTCTATGAATGTACAGAAACCTGAGTTAGATCAGTCACTTCACTTTGTCCTCAGCAGTGTTAAGAGTTACTCCTGCTAATAAAATTTACCTTTCCTTGTCTTTTCTTTTCTTTTTCTTTTAATGTACATTCAAGGGAATGTCATACGCCTCCTTCTTTAAAGTCATCCCTGGAAACCGCCATCATGTCTCATAAACAACCCGCATGCCATTCAGTTACAGTGCGTTTCTGGAAAACTCTGTTTTCCCAACCTGGCCAATTACATCTTTATTTTCTCTCACCAAGAGCCAATTATAATCTACAGGTACACGCAGAACATATAGACTAGCACAAAACACATTTCATGCTGACACGCATCCATGAGGAAAAGAAGAGCTGTTAATCTAACACGAGCCGTTGGTATACTCAAGAAAGTGAAACAGGCTCACATTTTTGTATTAAAACAAGCATTATTTTTCCACGGAAGTGAAAACCAGGAAAAGAATCGTGGAGGAAAAACTCCTCCAAGCTTTCTAAGGACAAATTTGCAGCAAGAACTAACAGGTGTTAGGAGGGAAGTTCTCTAATGAGAACCTCTTCATAGGTGCAACCTATAAAGGCTTAAGACAGGCACCAAGAATGAATCCATGACACGCACGTTGGCAGGAAAGGATGACAAGTCAGACGGATAGGGAGAAGCTGTAGGGGTCTTTCCGATTTCCCAGGGTGGACTGAGTCAACAGCTCACAGTCCACGAGAGGGACAATACTGCTCAGCTAGCCCACTTCTGCATTCTCAGTTACTCAGATCTGTTTCCTTGGGGATCTGCATAGAGCTTGTGTGTCCTTCTCAGAGTTTGACTCAGCTCAGTAAAGGTGAAAGAAAATTAATCCAACAAGAACAAGTGAATAGTCAGTTTGGCAAGCTGAGTTGGCTGACAGACAGGGTAACCTAAGTATCAGAGCTAGCACAAGGAAGGGGACACACCTGAGGGGCTGACAGTTCAAACATGCTAAGCGCACCATGGGGTGCACACCTGTTCCAGCTGAATTGAGCACTTGCATCAAAGCAAGGGTAAAGGGAAGCTCTGGTGAGATACAGGGGCGAGGTGGGGGGGGAACTGTTTCACAATAAGGATGGCAAAACATTGGAATAGGCGCCCAGGGAGTCAGTGGAGTCTGCATTCTTAGAAATCTCACCTGACTAAACATGGCCCTGAGCAACCTGATCTAACTTTTTAGTGGGCCCTTCTTCAAGCAGGGAAAAATCACCAGGTGTCAGATGTCCCTGATAAAATACAATCATATAATATGTTATCTTAACTAATAGTTTCAACTATTAAGTTAATATTGATGAAAGCTACAGAGACAAAAATAAGTAGTCAGAGGGCTTACTACTCGCTAACAATTCTATCAAACATTAAAAATGACATTGACAATGCTAGAGACTAACTGGAAAATAAACATAGCAAGAATCAAAGAACAACATTAGAAATCAAGAATACAACTGACTGGAAAACCTCCAGAGAAGTCTTTCTTCCATTGAATTTTGCCAATTTATCAAAAGCAGAATATTCCATGGAAATACAGCAAGCACATAAGATCTTCTGACAAAACACAGACACATGCCCTGCCAGGTCTGCAGGATGGCCTTGGAACCCAAATCTGAAAGTCTGAGATCCACTTCTCCCACTCCCTTCTGGGCAGAACGTGGAGGTACCAATCCCTGAGTAGTATTGCTCTACAAAAATTCTGTTCTTAAGCTCAGTCAGGTACTTTGAGGAACACAATAACTAAGGAGCCAAACAGCCTGGCAGCCTTACCCGCAGCTTATTCAGATTTTGCACGCTCACTCATATACAGCAGCACTCTGGTTTCCCATCGGGATCTAGAATAATACTTCATCTCTCCTCTCAACAATCTGGTCAGCTGGTCCACAGCTGTTGAGTAGTGGACAGGAATAAAACTGACAATAATTTTGGCAATATCAAACAGCATCACCTAAGACATCCCCGTGTATTTCATTTTTAAATCTTGCTTTAATGTGGACACTGTTGAACACAGGAGGTGGCTGGCAGAATCCAGAAGATTATTAGGCCTCTTTTTGTCAAGTTAAAAGCAAAACGTTTTCCAATAACTTAAAAGCTAAGAAATAAAAACTCCATTTCCTAGCCAATTGTAGCAAACACCAAAAAAGTCGCTATGAACTCACCTCCTTAAAAAAAGTCTACAAGCTGCAGTAGCAAAACGCATATAGAATTTCACTATTCTTTTACCTAGTCACTGTGTGGTTTCATTTAGTCCACACTTTCTACTAGAACTTTGCAAAGTTTTCATCTATTTCTCTCCTTCTTATTCCAAGCAGGAGACTGGAAACATCATTAGCAAACTAAAGTCGTTCCTACTTGTGTACATACGTTCTCTCATGTGTACATTGTCCATTCGTGCATGTGCACAGTTAGTAAAGACACTTTTATAATACAGTGCTCATTCACTGTATTAAGAAAAAAAGTACTAATTGAGTTTCCAGTGGAGACTTTGACTCTGTGCTCCAGTTTTGTTTTCCATTAACTGCTTCGAGTGTGTAGGTAATTATTATATTTTTTATTTTCTCTTAATTATGTGGTAATCAAATTTATTATTCTTCATCTCTCCTGGAAAGAGCTAAATATATTCAGTAAGAAAACAGAAGGATGTATTCCTTTACCAGCTATCTCATTTTAGAAACTGATAATTCCTCCCATACAATATTAAGGTTTTGAAAAAATTAGAAACATTGCTACTTGATAGCAAAGATAATGCTCGATTATTCCTGAGTAAAGGCCCTAGTTAAGTAGCTGGTTTATCCTTTTTTTCCATCTTCATATAAATTTTCTTTAATTTTTGCTACTGATAATGAAACAATGGTTAAAAATAGTTAGAATAACCTAAGATAGCAAAGATTTTTCAGTAAATAGAGTAATTAGAATAATTTATTTAATGTATTCTACTAAGCATTGCAGCTGTTTGATTCGAGACATTTATTTTCTTCACATATTCAAACAGAAAGAAAATGTGCCAATTGGCATCACAAGCTCAGCAAACAACTGCAAGAAGCACTTCTTGAGAAAAGCTGATCTTGAAAGGACTTTTTAATTTTTTAACACGGGGGTTAGTTTGATTATTTACTTTGTCAGCCTTCTGATCACACACACTGGTCACGAATACAATGATACGAAAGATTATTCTTCGGGGGTTTTTTTAACTAATTACAATCAAGAAGACTAGCACAGCAGACAGAGAAAACAACTGGAAATCAATTTGCTGAAAAGAAAGTTAAAATAAAAAGGAAGTGACAAAAAATGTTAGTTATTTTGGTGAATTTGGATTTAGATCTCCACGTCTCTTAAATTATTGATTTAAGATCTGGCTGAGCAGTAAAGAAAGATCATTAGAATATTTTATTTATAAGTTTTATGATACAGTACTGATTTCATCATAAACTATTTCACATACAACTCCATTGTTCATTCCTCATAAAAAGATCAACGGAATCATAGAATGGTTTGAACTAGAAGGTACCTTAATGATCATCCAGTTCCAATCCCTCTGCCATGGGCAGGGACACCGTCCACTGGATCAGGGTGCTCAAAGCCTCACCCAACCTTGCCAAGAAATTAAGTTGAAAAGCCAGGTGAGTACCATGGAGATATCTCCATTTCTGTCAAAGAGAAGTCTATAAATGAAGAACTGCAGCATCTCATATGTCACTGGTGTACAAATACCTTAAATCTGAGTAACTATGAGAAAAGAACAGGGTTCTTTTGCCATGCAGTAGACCTCATCACTCTGGGTGATGAAATTCATAGGGAGAGCTTTAATCAACCACTTCCCAAATGATTCTTACAAGGAATTCAAAGCATCATTCTAGCCTTTGTTTTATATAGAGCATTAACGAGCAGACAATTTAACTCTCCCTTTCACCACCTCAAGATTGCCAGAGAATAGTCAAATTAAAGATATTTTCTTTTTACTACTTTACTCTAGGTAATTTCTTATTCTGCCTTCATTATCAAAGTAGTTTTATCTTCCATTAGTAAATAATAGGATTTACTTTACATTAAAAGAAGCTGGCAGGGACATCCAGAAAGTCGCACAGACTTTTCAATTTATTCAAATGTTTAGAATCACAGACTCCATATACTGAAGTCATCAGGGACATCTGGAGATAATCCAGTCCAACCCACTGCTCAAAGCACAGTCAGCTACAGCCATATTTGTTTGGATTTTGGATAGGAACTCCACATCATCTCTGGGAAACCTGTTCCAGTATCCAATCACACCCACAGAAAAAGTTTCTTCTTGTTTAAATGCAATTTCCTGTATTTCAGTTTATGCCCATTGCCTTTTGTCCTGTCACTAGAAGCCCCTCAGTCATGACTAGCTTTGTGTTCTTTACTCCCTCATGTCAAGTATTTGTACACACTGATAAGATCCCCTTGGAGCACTCCCTTCTCCAGGCTGATCGATCTCAGCCTCTCCTCCTATCGTCAATGCTCCAAATCCTTAACCAGCTTCACAGCTCTCCACTGGACTCTATCCAGTATAGCCAGGTCTCCTTTGCACTGGCCACAGCGCTCCAGATGTGTCTTACCAGAGCTCAGTTAAGGAGAAGGAGCACCGTTTTGACATGCTGACTGTGCTCTTCCTAATGGAGTCCAGGAGGCTCTTGGCCTTTGCTGCAAAAGCACATTGCTGGCTCATGGCCAGCTTTGGCTTTTCTCTTTGTTGAACTTCATAAGGTCCCTTGTCAGTCCTTTTTTCCTGCCTATTAAGGCAGCACAACCAGCTGATGCCTCTGCGATCCCTCCCAGTTCTGTATTACCTCCAAGCTTGTCGAGAGCGCACTCTCCCATCATCTAGGGCAGTAATGAGTTAAACACTACTGGACCTAGTACTGACCTCAGGGGTATACCACTACCTACTGTCCTTCAGCTGGACTCTGTGGTGCTGATCCCAACCCTTTGTGCCTGGCACTTTAGACAGTTTTCAGCCCATCTCACTGTTAACTCATCCAGTCCACACTTATCGATTCGTGTCATGGGACACAGTGTCAGAAGTCTGACTAAGGTCAACTTAAACGACATCCAGCATGTTATCACGCCGACCAAGTGTTTAAAGATTGCACAGAGATATCTGGGGTATCGTAAATTACATATTCGGCAATTATAAGGTTTTTAACGGAAGGAATTTAAGGCATTTTGGATTTGTTTAGAAAAAGTAATTCTTCTGTTAAAAAGTTGGATTTGTTCTTCATTTGTTGTAATATCAATATTCTGTTAAGAGCTCCCTAAACTATCCATAGTTTTAATGAGAATTGTTATCCAAACTAGAAGTAAATAGCTTTTAGTCTGTGAAAACGAAAAAAAGATATTTGGACGACAAAAATCAGCTGTCCTACAAAGGAAATAAAAAATAAGATAAATGCATTCTGGAACACCAGACTTCAGTAGTGTTCCTAGAAACGGCATAATAACATTCGGAAAATGATCAGTCTTTAACATCCTCTAGAAAATAGGAAACTGGTCCAGAAAAACCTCATGTAATTACAACCATTTTCCATAAACTGTAAAGAAAAAAAAAGAAACTCTGGTAAATTAAACAGCTAGGTAGGTGTTGAGTTAACAAATACTTTAATATTTATTTGTAATGCTTGTTGATTACCATAATCAAGGATTTATTTCATCTTAGAGAAAGAAAATGCTATGTTATTGAAGGTTCCCTGGAAAAAAATTAGTCTTCAGCAACCCAATATATTTTCAGTCCTGTCAGGTATTCCAAATACAAATTACTAACTATGGTACTGAATCATCCTCTACACAGCCATGAGTCGCTCATCACGCTACATTACTCCAATGCAAGCCTTAAGTTAAGATCCGATTAATCCTGAAATAGCTTGGCTCAGAAACATTAAATGAAAAACAGTGTTTAAAAACAGAATATCTTTCATTATCTTTCTCTAGCTCAAGTGCATAGATCCCAGTTTATTGCAAATTCTGCGAGACCATCTATAATCTGGTAAATTTAACTGCAGCTTGTTTTCCAACTGTAAATCTATTTAGGGAATTCATTGGACTACTTTTGTCTTTTCAGCACACTAAAAATCTTCTTGCTGAACAGTTCATATCTAATTTCCCTATAAAACTAAATGTTTGACAAAAGTTAATATTTAGAAAAACAATTTTCAATTACACATACTGCATATGAAATGTAAGAAAACCCAATGTAGGAGTGTTCAAAGTCAACTGAATTAAGTACTTGGCCAATGTCAACAACAGAATTATGAAAGCTACATGTTTTCCTGCATAAATGCCAGCATAATATGCCATATGGGCATAACGATTTTACTGGAATAAATCTTTTCTCTGAAAACATAATACTCAATAAAATCATTTAAAAAACCTGAATAAGAGAAATCTGAGTGACACTTTCCACCCACACATCACGCTCTGAAATTTTTATAGTTTACATTTTGCTAGAGCCAACTTCCAAATTTCTCTGCAACAGCAGTTTTTTTGAAATGTTTGAGTATGAAGAGGACACTAAAGTAAGAACATTTGAATCCATTCTTTTTACAAAAAGACATGAATACAAGCTCTGTTTGTTCGTGCCCCTGTAGAGAAATACAGAAATAAGGACTTCAGGAAGTCAGTCAGTTCAATCACTTGCATGAATAACCAGCAGATATTCTGTTCTTGAAGACTTTAACAAGGAACTTCTTTGAACTCCCTGGTTAGTCTAGTCTGCCAAGTTCGCTCTCAGTTCTTCAACCAGAGAGCAATTACACAGAACTTTTCAAGATACATATTAGTGAAAATAAGTGTAAATACCCAAGAAGGACAAGTCAAATAACCTCTTAATTCTTAGCTCCCTAGACATGACCGACAACAATTTGGAGCATCCAATACTAAAGTATATTATTGAACAAATAACATATTTAACATAACTCTAAACAGTTGCTGCAATCTTCAGCTGTGTTATAAATGATTATTTGGAATACTTTTCATTATATGGAAAAATTAGAGACATCAAGCTAAATAGACAGATACAAAGCTATATAAGAAAATTTATTTCTGCAGTCATAGCTCCTAGATTCTTTAATTAATGAGCTGAATTCTCAATTTTACAGTTACAATCAGAACATAATTTGAAGCTCTGTAAAACAATGTTTGTACCTTAGCAGAACTGGTGATCTACTTCCAGCAGTTTCACTATACACAACAACAATGAAGGACAAACAATGTAAAAATAGTAAAATACACATATTTAGACATGTATCAATATATAATCCATGGACTGATTGAAATAGTTTTTGTATCTAACAAGAAGATCTCTTATGACAAAATTTTAACACACGTCACCATAGCAGCTGTCTACAGAAGAGGAAACAGTAGCTGGCAGGTACTGAGTTAAGAAGGTTTTTTTAAGTCATAAAAATATATTCATGAAGGAAATTATGCATTCCAAATATATTTTCAGCATCCTATTAAAAACATTCACATTAGACTGCTCCTTATACCCCCACTTCAAAACATAAAGGTAAATTAGTCCCAAATTCATGAAACTTAGGAAGTAGCAAACACTAACTTCTCTGAAATAGCCTGTGTTCTCTGAGGTCCATCTGAGAGGAACAGATTAGGTGAATACTTAATGAATTGAGAGCATAAGCTTTACCATAAAGAGATGTAGCAGATAGGAAAAGTATCTGGAGTTTTTTCCACAAGTTACATTATTGGATTCATGCAATGTGAATTTTCTTTAGTAAGAGATGCTATTTTGTGCTCTAATTAACGGGACAACAGTCTTTTCGTACACGTTATTAACTACCAGAAATCCACTTTTCTGCAGCTAGAGCACATGGATAATTAAGGGAAAATAGCCCCAAGAGATGTAAATGACTAACAAAGACAACCAGGCAGTTCTTTAAGAATATGAAACATTCCCTTTTTAAGCTGAACTAAATTTTTAATTCAACCTCAAATAGCTCTTTTGGATGAATTCTTGCAATTTCCACTATCAAAAATGCTCCCCCTGAGGACTGAAATGAAAAATCCACTGCTCAGAGCAAGATTAAGTAGCTTAAATGCAAGATACATTGCACCACTGTGATGATAAACCAAAGTGTCTCGACTTCCCTCCAGCCAGGGAAGTGTTAAAAGTCTTCATCAGGAAAGCATGAAGTACAAGTAATGTGAACTTTGAGGTATCTGTGTGCTTCTTGAAATATCTATATGTCCTTCCACGCAAAGAGCAAGAACAGCAATTAAATACTAGAGAAAATGTTATCAATCTCAGGCAGTCTCTACACAGAGACAGTGGATCAGACCTTAAGGCGTCATTGAAGAGTACTCAATACAGGGTTAAAGCAAGACATTAGCTCTCCACAGCACTCAAATTTATGAGTTGAGACAAAGGTAAGCCCCAGAACCATGCCACCAATAAATAGACTCCTGGTTTTCCATTCATTTTCTGTTTTTTCCAGTGCTCAGGTTCCAGAAAGTGAACAACAATTACCACTTGAAATCTGGACAGACTTGAGTGCACAAGTCCCAGCTGTACACTGGGTCGTCTTTCCCAGAGCTGGGCTTTGCACTGCATACCTTTTCCTTAGAGGGCTCAGCACGGTCGAGCTGACTCCCTGTCTGAAATGTCCTCCCACTTTCAGGGAGCCCAGCTGCTAGCCTTACCCTCACACCATTGCAGTTTGTGCGCTTAGATCCAAAGATGCCTCAAATCCAAGTGTGTCTCATACGCAGCAGTTGCAGACACAAATCTGTGGTGAAGTTTCAGAGAACCTCCAGGGAATGAAAAAAGACAAATCTCCAGCAGCTACTTTCCCACCGAGATTCAAGCATGCCCTACATGCAATACAGGTGCTTTGCTGTCTGCCATCAACTACTTTATCTCCCTTAAAGCAACATTCCTGGAGTGGTCTGATGCTGTCTGCCACAAAACAGATGAGGTTTATAGTCAGCCTTGGCTTAGCCTGGCTTTAATCTTCATGGATGGTCAGGGCTTAATTACCAGTACCCTAAATACGTAACATAAGTATGTACCATGTGGTCAACTTCAGACCATTTTTTCACCTGGCCTCAAGATCAAATGTATCATTGGTCTCCTCACATTTTCTTAAATTAAGAGACTGAAAGCACCACTACTGTGTGAAGGGATGCTTGGCTCTGCTTCGTGACACACAGTGCAGCAGTTCCACACATGGTGTAGATGTGGTAGAGAAAGAAGAAGCAGCAGCCACCACTTGTGGCGTAAGAAGGACAGAGCACCTCCAGAACTGCAAACTAAATTACTGAGATGCTGCTAGTTTGCACAGTCACACATTCCTGTGAATTGTGTGTGAAATAGTCTGTGAAATATTTTTAATGAGAGAAATTACTTTGTGGCACTGACACCTTTTTCAAATCTATATGAAGTTGACTAATGTATTTTAAAAGAATAAAAGAATATTGGTTGTAGAAACGTATTTTCAAAACTCAGTGTTACAGATTTTTGTTTTAAACTATTTTTAAAGACAGAAATCTTAAAAACATGCAAAAAAAAGATGAACATTACATTCAAAAGGCAAACTATTTTACTGACATTGTTTGACACAAAACCTTAGGTAATTTTAACATAGGGAAAAAAAAAAACAGGTAAGAAACAAAATTTTTTTAAATATAGAACAAGACAGAATGAAACCACAACCTTCCATAAAAGGCACAAAGTATATTGGCCCATCATGCATAACTGTGCCTGTGTGTAGATAAATATACAGATACACACGTCCAACCAATACCCAGAATAAGTATAGAAACTAATAAAGTTCAAATATGACAGAACAACATTCCAAAGCAAAGGAAATTTTAATTCAAGAAAGCAGCTATCGTACCATCAGTATATCTGACCTTTCTTTACCAACCCTTTTTCAGTCTTGTCTTAAAAATCAATCCAGTGATCTTTATTCCAACCTATAAGTGGGTGCAGGATAATTATTCAGACATACCATCTCTATTTAATGAAGGCAGACAAAGCATTGCCTGCAATCATCCTAATTGCTGCTCACAACCGTCACTTTAACCCACACTCAGTCACAACTCCATTATTCATTTTCATCACCCAGATAAGTGCACATCCCTATTGTGACTGAGAGTAAAAGCAGAGAACTCAAGAAACATGGAGTTAGTATTGCTGCACTCCGATGTATTCAATAACTTTCCATTTTAAAGGATGAGCAGAGACAAGAGCTTGTCATTAGGAAAATGCAAGTGCTTATTACTAGAACAAAATGATCGCTCCTGTGAATAGATCATTACCCACACACCACAGCATGGTTCTACCATTGATAAGATACCCAAATCTACAGCAGTAATTCCTGTTATTTGATGTCCTGAAATGCAAATACATCCCTTAACAATGTATGTGTATGAGTAAAATTCAGAGATTATAACAATAGTACACAAATAATTCCAAAAAGCCAGAAGAAAAATTGCTGCCTTTCAGCAGAATTATAAATATATTTGCAATTTACTATATGTCTGAATTACTTTGTGAACAGAAAAACTTAAAGCATCTTGGAGACAGAGTGCATCTTTATTAGTGCAGAGAATGTTGTGCTTAACTTTCGAATCAGCTCACCGTGATATAGCTTCTGTGAAAAACAGCCACTTACATAAAAGGCAGCATCTGCTGAAAAGATATTTCTCTCAACTTGCAGTAAAAACTCTAAATTTTATCACTGATAGCAACAGGTCCTTGATTTCACTTGATGTCCTTAAGGCTCACAAGATCCTTTGAATAATTGAGGACAAAAAAAAGGAAACATATTTAGGAAACACAAAAATATATCCCTTCTACCGTTTCAAATAGTTAAGGCTAAATTGTAAGTTTGTGTACATTTGTTTGGGCACTGAAGGCTAGTTTAAATAAATAAATAAATAAATAAAAATCAAATGATGCAGAACTTACAGAGAATTTAGGCACTGAGGTCCTTGGCAATGATTCTGTTAAAGCTAAACACTTACCATCAGCACCGGACCCAGGGGCTTTAGACACACACTGAATGTTACCAGTGCCAGGGCTACTCACATCGCTTCCTGGCAAGTCAGCTGCTGGAGAAGGATTTGTGAAGGTGGCACCTGCTGTGTGTGGTGTCTCTGAAAGAATGCAGCTCCCACAAGCAACACTCGGATAGGAAGCAGCCTTAGACAATAATCAAACCAATCCACTAGCAAGAAATGATAGAAAGATATGCAGGAAAATATCTTCCAATCAGCTGACTACTACAGCTCATGAGGGTAACTGAAAAGAACTGAAATGACAGTGGGTAGGCTGTGTTTTGTGAACCATACATGATCAGGACAAAGACAGGAGCAAAGTTGCCCTTTGTGGATAGTGGGCAAGGAAAACTTCCTACTTTCAGGCACAAGCTGTGGTACAGAGCCTCTGTGCCTCACTGTGGGCATAGGGCACAAATACACCATCAGAACACGCACGTAAACTCACGTGAAGTATTATGTAGACAATGGGATTGCTCGTGGATTACAACGGTGTTCCCAAGGAGACAAAGGGAATCACAACCTACTTCTCAAATTGTACTATGTTAACAAATGGCCGGCATAATTTTTATGGCTCATTCAAATCACAGTCCCAGCTTATTGAAGTTATTAACGGAAGAGCCCAGAAGACAGTGATAAATCAGCACTGTCTCCCAGATCTATCATCTCTTTTCCAGTGAGTTACAGTTGTGAAATAAAGTAGCTGGCATCTGATAATCTTCTCATTGAAAAACTTATTTAATCTAGTCTCGGTAATAGCCATAAACTATTCCTTGTGATGGTTTTCCTGTTGAGATCAATATTAATTGTATAAGCACATCAACAGCGCTAAAAGCAACTAAAAACTTTAACTTCACTCCTGTTATTTAACTCTAGTATAACCCTTCATTCCTTAAATCTTTTATATTTCTTCCTTTCTTCTTCCCTCCTCGTCTTTGCCGCCTTGTGCAGACACGGTGTTCTGCAGCAAATTATATAACACTTCTCCTTTTTGCCATATTTAAATAGCTGCTCCCTGACTTTCTGTAGTCAGTGGAGTGGGTTATATACTCTTTCCCTTTATATCTACATTATATAACCCTAAAACCAGTATTATTTCTAAAGAAAATATAATCACCATTTTCTTTCAAGAGTCCAAAAATTTAAGAGCATTTGACTTACAATCATAGTTTTACTCCTGGAACACATAGAATTCCCATAAAGTGTTCGTGTGACAAACTCATAGTGATCTTTTGGACTAATATGGGTTGCTACACACCACATCTCCATCCTCGCATGCACTCTGGCTTCTACAGGTTAGAATCACAGAGTCATTTAGGTCGGAAAAGACCTTTAAGATCATGGAGTCCAACTGTAAGAAGTTGATATTTTGCCTCATGAGACTTTCAACCTTTTAACAGCAAATCTGATCTCCCTAGAACAGATATCGCAATAGACATCTGCTACAAGGTGTCAAAGAGTAACACTCCAAGCTAACCAGAGCTAAAGAAATTTCATATATCTACTTCAGGGGTCATCACCTTAGAGATTCAAGATTTATGTTGCATTCCACAGAAACGCAGTTAAATTTTGAGTAAAAATATGAAAGCATCTTTATCTGTTACAGGGACTAAAAGAGCATCTTGAATTCACAGAAAATGAAATAAATCGGCTATAAATCCCACCTGCACCCTGTCCTCCAATAAATAAAGGGAAAATATCAAAAAGTACAATATCAGTGAAATGAAAAAACATCTGATATGCATAGATTATCTTAGTTCCTACACCTCATTATCCTAATGACAATAAAATAATACAGAGAAAATTGTCTCATTAGAACAGCCTTGGACTGTGGTAACTATTATGACTTATAGAGTAAAAAAGGAATTTCAGCTTCCTAAAAAAGAAACAAATAGCTGTATCATACAATTACCATCTCGATGTGCTTGATGAATCATCTTTAAGTATCTTTAGATAAGAACAATATGTATACAGAAAATATTCCCAGAGAAAAAGCATGATATTAACACTGTGTACCCATATTAATAGTATCCAAACTGTTTTATCATTTAACTGCCAGACGTAAGAAGTGCCAAATCCATTCTTTAAAGCTAATAGTTATTTTTAAAACACAAGCAAACTAAATTCCTTTTCAAAAATTCACAGATTATTTGGCCCATAAACATGCCAGACAACCAGATTTCTGGATTTACTGAACAGTCTTATCTTTCTAATTTAGCAATTAAGTCATTTTTACACTTGCAATTTGCTGCTCTTACACAGATCAAATGTAGTGGCTTGAACGTGCTATTTAAAAATTACGTTAACAGATTACTTACATTTTAAGAAATTGTTATTTAAATTACTGAATTCTACAGGAAAAGAGATTACATTTTAAAACTCTAGTATAGGAAATTACATTACAATAAAAATCTAGTATGTCCTCATATGACGTATTATGTCTGTTCTATACTAGTAAATCTTCTTAATAAGCATTAAATAACCTAAACATACAAACTGTATTTGTGACACAGCATTTTCAACTGTCTGTACAATATAATATGTTTCTTATTCATTCTGGGGATGCATATTTAGCTTTTGCTTAGATTTATGTAAAAAATGTTCATTTCAACCTTTTAAAGAGAAACATAAGTTAAATTCTAAAGTACACTAATTATAAGTTGAATTCTAACATACGATAAAATAGGCCTTGAGACATTTAAAAAAGGAAAAAATTCTGGTTACCTACATTGTTTATGTATTCAGAAAGCAGGTCTTGGAGAGCCTGGCGGATAGCGTTGCATTCAGCAATGATGCGCTCTCGGTGAAAATCGCGCGTGCAGGAAGAATCAGCTAGCAAAGCCGCTCCACTGATAATAGCTTCCAGACGTTTCTCTAGTGATGGCCTTATTTTCTCTTCATTCACTACAAGAGGGTCCAGGCTAATCAAATTCTGGAAAACATTAGGAGTAAAGGTAAGAAAATTACCCTAATTAAGTCGTTGCTTAATTTTTTACTTGTATGAAATACAGTGACATTGTATTTCATAGACTTGCAATCAGCTCTTTCCCCTTGAAGCATCCAAAATACTTTTGACTACGGCAGATTCTGCTTTCCCTACCGAGGCCGTGCGCACAGGTCATCTGCAGACAAAGCCGACTTCTCTCTGCCATTCAGATCTCCTTCGTTCTAAGCAAATATCCACATTATCAAACTCTACCCACCTGGATCAAACGATAAGAGGGCAACAGATCTTCCCAGCTGGAGCTGGTTCACATCCAAGCAGCTCACAGAACAAACAGAGCAATATCACATCTATCTACAGGCCACGTTGACATCTTATCACTACAGCCTTCTTGTCTCTATGTCCTTTCTCTGTTTCCTACTTTTGCTGCATGATATTCAAGATTTTCATAGTCTGCTTTAGTCTCTTTTTATCTGGCATTTCTCCTTCTACAAGGCATTTCATTTTTCCTGGAAACAGCAGTGCTATTTGCCTACCTTTATAAATACCCAGGCATTCTTCTCCCTGCAGTATCTATTTGGTCTACCCATCTTCATAACATTCTACTCTACAAAGAAAAGCTACCAACTCCATCGTATAAGCAAAGAACTGAGGCTCAGACTTCTAAGTTCAGAGCTATACAGAAGTTATGTCTTAAAACAGGCCACTGTGTACCATCTTCCCAAGTTCTTCTTTCAGACTCTTCCCTATGACTGTCATGACTGCCTACACTTCTTCAGTCATCTGTCTTCCTTACCCTCCCATACAGTGGGCTTGTGTTCTATATTGATCTGGTAAATCCTTAAAAAGAAAATATATATCCTATACTAAACTTGCAATGTCTACGTATAGTCAAGACACTGTGTATGAGCTCACTACTCAGTAATACTCCACGCTTTATCCAAGTCGCTCGGACCAGAGTCTCAGCTTTGTTTGAAAGAGGGGTTCCAAACCTGCAAAACTTAGTCTGGATTCAACACAAACACAGCAGTACTAGCTCACAGCTGACAATGGTGAATCGTATTACATGATCAGATTGTTCTGCTGATTTTTAGTGTAATACAATGCCACACTGGCAGAAAGTCACTGCTGCCACTTGTAACAGCCTGAATATGGGCAAAGATCAAAATAGTAGCTTTTGTTCAACATTTTTTTTCTCAAAGGACGTACATGTAAGTGCTCATGCAAAGATGGACAAATAGCACTGGTAAAAAAGACACTACAGTTCAGCTCAAGATAAAGAAAAAAAATCCAGTCAATAATAACTAGGAAAATATTACTCAAGATTCTGCCCACAGATTAAATTCTTCAAGCAATTTCATCAATATTTGTGACCAGCACATCTACATAGAGAAGACGACCCAGTTTCCAACCAATCAGAAGAAACCAAGCAGTTTTGTGGTTTTGCTTTAACAGCACTAAACACTGGTCAGCTACATGAGTTCTTAAACATAAGCAAGCATTTAAAACAATTATTAGATCACTATTTTCTCCCTCATTGGTCTTCCCATCTGTGAAACCTCTATCCAAAAACCTGATTATATTTCCAGAGAATCTGGCTTGATTTACAGTATTTTGACCTCTCATAGCTAATTGTTCTGCTAGACCATAGATCGGATGAATACACTGACAGAGTCAGGCACGCGAGACCTGTATCAATTTGTGAGAAAATTCTTTACATTCAGAAGATGGATGTCCAGCAAAAGGAATTAGATAGCCTGTACCTACACGCCTTTTTTAACACAGATCTTCATATGCAATTAAATTTGAAATGTTACAATTTTGTGTTTATTTATGATTGACATCATAGTTAAATGGAGCCTTTAAGAGGAATTCTTGAGAATCTACTGAGATAAGAGTGAGCTGCTCTAATTTTACTGGTGGTTTCCTCACCTATAAATCTGTAATAATTTCCACACTGCCAAAGAAAGAATGACATTGCAAAACATCTAGATACTACGTTATTGGGTAAGGTCTGTGATACATATCCACACTATAAACATTTAATGAGATTTGTTCCCAACAGACTATTTACTACATCAATCTCTTTCATGGCACTGTATTTGCAACAAAGAAGATAGAGCAAAGGTTATTTCAGGTCCTTAGCCAATAGAACTTCCTGTAAAGAAAAAAAAGTGCTACCATCTAATTCACAAAATCATTTTAAGAAGTTAAATGTTCTATAAATTGTGCTTTATCTAACTCGCACAGCTTCAATTCCCATTTATATGTATCTAGGTAAAATATATTTAAAACTCCATAAACAAATGGCTTCTTATAACAGCCAGACTTCGACATTCTTATGATTCCGAATAAAAACAAACTCAATCCAAAAGACAATTTTGTGATAAACACAAATATTAAATTTTAAAACAACAATAAATTTATTTACATTTTTTTAAAAAATCATTAAAATGGTACTGCTCACATACAGTCAAGATAAATTAATCCGCAATCAGAAAATGCAATTCCTTTGCAAAATTTTTTTAAAAAAACTTGTAGATAAAACAGGTAAATAAAAGCTCTCATTTAAAGCATATTATTGCAGTTTTAGCCTGTTCCTTTGGGGTGGGCTTCGGATGTGAAAGTTCTCCTGGACACGTATCAATATTGGAGTTGTGAGGCTGAGATCTGGTAAGTCTGAGAATTTGCAACCGAAAAGACCCGTATTTACAAAGGTGTTCAGAAACTTTCATTCCTTTTGTTGATTTGGACCTACATCAGTTCCACCAGATGAGAAGCACGATCCATAATCTCATCTACAGGAGGTCTCTTACCTTTTGGGGCAGGACAATGGAAAATAACACTGGTACAAGCCAGAGCAACCATGAGAAAAAAGGGAAAGCTCCATACAAAAGCTTAGGATCAGGTCAGAGAAAGAACTGGTTTTCTCCCAGTATTTGCTTAAGTAACGGAAGGAGAAATGCACACTTTGTGAAAGCATATTGGTTATGTCACTTCATGTAATGACAAGCAGAAAACATATATTTCTAAACCCTTCAATTCTATTACATCATGATCCCAGTGACAAGTTTTGGAGTAAAGTACTTCACCTTGCATTGTACTGGTTCAGATGCAGTCAAAGTAGGAGTGATCACCATCATCTGATAATTACTGTTATTTGTAAGCTATACTCATGGGTTCTGCCCACTTTATCGATGATGTGTCTGTCTCTATCATTAGTGACACACTTGGAACTAATTCTTCCCTGCTGTTTGAAGGAAGCCAAATATCGAACATATGTGAAGACTTAATTCCAAACTCTTTTGAAGGAAGTAATCTCTCCTCATGAAATAATTTAGAGTGATATTATTTAGACTAGGACTAAGCAGAATTCTAATGTCTCTGGGTCCATCACTTAGGACAGCAATAGTAAATTTAAAAAAAAAAAAAAAGAAATAAAACATTTTTCCAAATATGTTGCAGTCTCACAGGTTTACATACCTCAAGCTCATCAAGTGCACTTCCAAGAGTAGCTGTGTGTGATGTAGGTTGTCCTATTTTATTTCCAACTCCTTGGGAAGCATTAGAAATTACATTGAGAGCATTCTGTATTTCATTGCAAATTGAATCCTTGCTGGCTGTAAGGGATGCAACATCTGAATGTTCCAAACAAGCCGAACATATTGAATGTAGGAGAGAAGAATTTTCCTTCAGGGATGCACGTGCTGCAGCAATTTCATCTCGCTGATTGCTAGATTTCAAATCCTGTCAGCAAAAGAACATAATGTGTATTTCCAAAAGGACTTCAAAACTGACAAGTAATATATAAACAATTTTTTCTGTCTCTACTCTAAGAAAACACCAAGTTAAACTCGTCAAAGATTATGAAAATGGACTACAACAGTACTTACCATTGAATCATTTTTCTCTCATGAGAAAAGAACAAAGTCTGAGTAAAATAATGCCAACTTTTATCGTATTTTCTAACCATCACCGTGAACTGTCCACATTTTGCTTGCTTTTAAACAGTTTTCCTAAGAGAAAACTGGCCTGGAAATTAGTCATCTTTCCCCACAGACGTGTCTATTCCCAAACAGCAGAGAAGGACAGAGGTACAGACAGGGTTAGGCAAGGAATTCTGTGGTTATTGCATCTAAACGAGTGCCCTCTGTTTGCTTCATTGCCAATATATACTGAGCAGAATGCAGAAAGGAACAGCAACTCAGGGATGAGAATCCTGTACTTCTGGGTAACGCAAAGCATAGAAGGTGTAAAAACGAAAAAGGTACTTGAGAGAAGCCCTGTGTGTGAAGTGCCACTGCTTGTTTCTTCTCCCTCCCTGCTATGTACACACTTAAGGTTCTCAGGGATCTGGCCACACTCATCTTGTTCCTCCCTTCTCCCCCAAGATCCTGAAACCCCACTGCTTCCCACCAGCCCAGACAACAAGGAACGCGGAGCCTGACGGAGATGCCAAGTCAGATTTAACCATTTCTAGGAATCAAGCTTGTAATCTGTTATTTGGACAGCAGAAAGTTATGGACTTTGGGACAACCATCCAGTCAACATCGGATTGACAGGAGCCTCCTGTCTCTTCCTATTTTACTCTAGACATTGACCCCACTTTCCTTCTGTATTTTGTCTCTTTGAAAAAAAAAAACAAAAAAACAAACAAACAAAAAAAACTAGTAGATATTTGCAAAACAGCTTGGGTGAAGGAAACTTTAAATTAGGGGGAGGGAATAAAAAAGGAAGGGAAAATAGCACATCAGAACAATAAAAGCCTGTGGCACCAGTTTCATATGATGAGAACAGGCACAATGAAGAATGAACAACAAAATGCATACAAAACTGCTCGTAGCCTGCTCTAAAGCAAGCCAAAGTCTTTCCAATTATTTTCCTTTGCATTGCATCCAGCTCTATATGCACTATTTACAAAAGCATTACGATATCCACTTCTCAATGCATAAAGTTTGTAAGCTTGTGGCTGAAGAAAAGAACATTCAATATTAAATGAACTAGTCCTGTGCTTCTAAAATCTCATTTACTGCAAGATACGCATTGGACATGGGATTGCATTGTACTTCCTCAGGCTAACTTGCAAGTCTCAGAGACAGAGTAAAAGCAAACAAAACAAGCAAAAAAACACCACAAATGGAAGAGAACAAGCGAGAGAGAGAGAAGTGGAGCTTTAAACAGAAGCAGACAATGGTTTAACCAACTGATCATCTGCATTACAAAACAGAGTTATTTTCTTGGGCATTTTACTATTTAACATATTTTTAGATTTTAAATAAGTGAATCTATAAATGAATTACCATTGTGGGGGCATATCTTCATTGCCTAGTGTGCTCAAATCCAAATACTAGTTTCCAAACTAAGACCATAGACTTGTAAAGGTCTGAGCATTCAGTGTGTCTGATCTAGCGGCACTGAAAGTTGGACTCAAATAGGTACCCACTGACCCTTGCCCAAGTATACTACATTGATTTTGGCACAGAACTCAAGAAGACATATTACTCAAGCGTAAGCAGTCAAAAGAATCACACAGTGGAAAGTTAGCACATGTAGGATTGAAATATCTGTAAAGCATGGCACCAGAACAAAAGGAACAGGAGAACACAAGCTAAGACTATGTTTTCCGTTACTCAGAGATTATTGTAATTATGGATGGATCATCTTCCACTTCCACAGACAATAAATAGAATCTATAGATTCAAACCACAATATCTGAGTATCTATAGTTCCTCCAGCTACATTACTGAGCTTTACTCTATTTTTCTTTTTCCTTCATAGCTCACCACTTTCCTCTTATTCCAACTTCTTTTTAGAGTAGTGGACTATTTCCACTGGTCTGGGATGTCTTCTTCCATATTAAGTCAGCAACTGAGCTCTAGTTGTGTCACAGGAGAGGAGCTGAGATCAAAAGTAATCCTGTCTCCAACCTCTGCCAAGCTAAGAGTCCTAATATAGTGATATTTCCCAAGGCTGCTGTCCCAGTCACCTGGGATGTACTTTGATGTCTTCCTCATACCTGGTTGTCCCTGATAAGAGTGGAAAACGAATAGTCACAGATTCCCAGCTGTGGATTGTTCCAGCCATACATAGACAACGAACAAGAAGACTTTGAACGGAAAATGTGAAAACTACCATCACAGTTAAGCTACAGTTGCACTACTTCGATAAGAAGAAAAAAAAAAAATTTAAAAAAAAATCTGTTCTTTATCACAGTTAATACATTTAAGGTTTGACAGCACAATACACCAGGAAGCCAGTTCTTGTTCCCTGAGTATGTGTATCAGCACAACTCATGGGATCCAGGTATCACTGTGGGTATAAATCACAGTGCCCTATTTCGCACTGGCTGCAGTAAACACAAGGCTTACAGAGGCAGCTTCAAATAAGAGCGCTGTAGTCCCCTAGCTCACTCTTTGCAGAGACAGATGTCATTAAACCGAATTCTACATCCAGGAAAAACACAGACATACAAACCCCCACAATTTTATACTGCTGTGGGGCCACGGGACAAGAGCACTATTTGTTGCAACTTAAGCCTGGGCTTCAATGTTCAGCTTTCAGTCAAAAGTCACTGCCAAACCGCATGTATTTGGTGAATCAAAGACAAAGATCAGACTCTTCTGAGTGCATTTATGCACTTTTTATCCGAGTAAGGTTCCAGTTTACATATTTCCTACGTACTGTGTAGCCTTATTCAGGTGAAGGATAAGGCTACCACCAGCCTCAGATCAGGCCCAGATCAGCCTCTATTGGGGGCTCCATCCACTCCTCACCCTCTGCTCAGCTCACTGTGAGACCTGCGGTCTCTGTCTGAGCTACATCGTAGGAGTGCCAGCCTCCAGCTCAGCCACAGCTGTCACCCTGGCTGCCCGTAGGCCCTCCAATCCAAACCTCAGCCCACAGACTGATCTTCTGAGCTCAGTCCTGCCTCCACAGTCCTTTCAAGATATCACAGGGCTGTTTCTGACATGGTTACCCTCACCAGGACTGACTCACAGCCCAATTCACGGACTGACTTCCTAGCCTGTCCTCTGACCTGCCTTGTCACTACAAACTTGCCTGGTGATCAGGACTCTTAGTTGAACCTGGTTACTGTCCCTGGCATACCCAGCTCACCTGGCTGGTCAGGCCCCTGCTTGAGAGAGCTGCATTCCCACAATAGCTTTTTCTAAGCAGATACGCATCTGCCATCAGCAGGGATCACCTGTTATAAACTCTGTCATAAAGCTGACCCTGTCTGCTCTACAAAATGCTAAGTTTACAGAAGCTGAACATGACCTAAATGGCCTCTTTCCCCCATGTGAGGCTTAACTGTACATCTGAACTGATCACCTACACAAGTGATTGGAACCGTATAAAAGACAGACAAAAACAGACTTCGGGTAAAACGCCTGACTTAGGAGTACGGCTTTGTTAGCTCAAACGAAACACCACTAGATCAGTAGCTGTACTATGCTGATCGTGAAAGGTCACCTAACATGCATTCACAGTAAGTTAAACACCACTGAGTAGATACACCAGTAAATTCAGAACAGCACTGAATCAAAGGAATTTGATTAAACACACATTTCTGCATTTCTTATAGACTGAATCAAAATCCTGCTATTATGTCTATAAAGCAAATGATTGGCTCTTCCAGCGGCATAAAGATGTAAACTTGCTGGAAAGTCTTCTTAAAAATACCTCTGAGAAAAAATGAAGAGAGGATGCATGCATTCCCAAAGCCAGCACATTTGCATTTTGCTTTTTCTCTTTAAATACATAAGTTTCCAGAGATGATTTTAGCGTAAGCAGGTAGATGAAATAAATTAATACTGTAACACTCCAGAGATATAAACAATTTTCCTTTCTTATTTCTTTTCTCCAATAGACAAATAATGTGGAAACACTGACATTCCCTGAAACAACAGTGTTTGTGGGCTTCACAGAAGTAAGTCATTTTAAAAGGTGTACCTTATAGACTGACCAGGTCTGGAGACAAAAATAAGAACCTATCTTTACAAAGCAGAAACACAGTATGTGCTTGTTTGTTAGGAATTTCAAGCTAACTTTTTCATAGAAAGTTTTAACTACCCTCTAGATTTATTTTTTCTGACTTCAGAAGTCATCACCCATTCTTAGTCTCATGCAAAACTATATATTATATATATAGTTTTATATATATATTGTGTGTATATATATACACACATATACACAAAATATTTGTACTCTGTGTTGCTATAAACTATAGGCAGAGTTTGCTTGCATCAGCCTTACACATGAATGCACAAAATGTGAAGTGTTACAGTACAAAGCCAAGTCTACGCTGTCATAGGACTAAGTCTTGAGTAATACCCTCTGACTCTAAGGAGACTCTGCATGGCCTTCATAAAACTGTAATTTTCAGTCAACCTAGAGGAGGAAGCAGATTTACAGGACTGAGGTTCCAAGCAGAAGCGTAGCCTTGCAACTTTCTCTCTGCATCTACACCTATTTACTATTGATCGTACTCAAACTGATGTATAATACCACAGAAAAGCAAAGCTATCTCAAACAAAGTATCAATATCTGCCCAGCACTAGTTAACATCCCAGGTTTTTAAATTTACTAATGTTCTTCAGGATTTGCTGTTTGGATATGGCAGATACGGTTTCTTTCGATAACTTTGTTGCTGCAAAATAGTCTGTCTCTTATGCTTCAGCAACTTCTAGCCCAGTTACAGATGATAGAGCAACACCTTGCTGTCACTTCTCCATCCATTATTTCAGGTTTTGGTCCCCACACTTATAACATCCAGCCCTGTTAACTATCAGTCTCCTAGATGAAGTAGCTGATTTTGAAAGGTAGCAAAGCAATTTTTCCCTGTAAGAATTAATGTAAGAATTTTCCTTCAAGTCCAGCAATCCTTTTTCTGCAAATATGCACTAAATATATATTAGCTCACAGAGGTTTTCTTCTAGTACAGTTATGGTCACATCTATCATGAATTAGTTTGCTTGGAACTAAGCAGGAAGCATTAATCAAGGAGCAGGCTCTGAAGTTAGGAAGCTCCAGAAGGTCTTACCACATCTTGAAGAGAAGGAGATAGCTGACAAAGATGTGAATCAGATGAAGGGAAAAGAGAGAAGAAATACAGCAGAAATATAGATTAATTTGAAGAGAGGAAAACAGGAAACAGGAGAGATACAACATGAAAGAGTGAGAGTGAAAAAGTGTAAGAAAGATTAAGATGAAGGACTAATGGATTATGGAGCCAGTGATATATGAACCCCACTTAATTCCAAACACTCGAAAATAGGATAGCCAGAGTAGAAGCACCCAAAAGTAGGGCAGCAGCAGGCTACAGTCCTGTTACATAATTTAATGAGTAAAGCAGAAATCCTTTCTTTGTGAAGAAAAAAATAAGTAAAGCAGCAATTTCTTTCTTCGTTTATGTTGCTACCTAAGGAACACCTTCTCTTTATGCTGCTGTCAAATACAGTTCATAATTTTCAGTAGTCCAGTGGCATAATATTCTTTTCCTATCGAAACTTGCTTTGTTTTCAGTGCTTAGTTGTTAAAAGGACTTGGAGACAGATCTCTTTTCTGAAGAGGTGGTAGGTGTAACAGTTTGTTTCAGAAGTGCGTTGTATGATCTATGTTGTTTATAAGTCCATCTCACGCTTTAAGCTAAATGATCTGTTGTTAATGTCCATCCTTGAGAGGAAAGAGCTCAGATTGATGCATATTTCTGGTAGGCAAAATAGTTTCTAATTTAATGTAAAGCTTAACATTAAAGCAACCTATCAGAGTTTTCAATACACAAGGAATCTGTGCATACATATCTATCTAAGTAAAGGAATACAAGGCAAGCAATGCAGAACATGAAGTTTGCAGAAAAAGCAATAAATTCAGAAGATATGCCAAAGCGTTTGTGAGAAATTACGGGTTAAAAATATTCTCTAAACATTCATACAAAAAAATCAAACTAAAAGACATCAAGCAAGACTCAATACAAGAATTTCCACAGAAATGTTTAGGATGGAAAAGACCTTAAAGATCATCAAGTCCAACCCTTCACCTCACAGTCAAGTCCACCACTAAACCATTGCCCTAAGCACTATACCAACACACTTTTTAATTACCTCCAAGGTGGTGACTTAACTGCTTCCCTGGGCAGCCCATTCCAATGCTTGACAGCCCTTTCGATGAAGAAATTTTTCCTATTATCCAAACTAAAACTCCCACTCGTGCAACTTGAGGCTGTTTCCATTTATTCTATTGCTTGTTACTTGGGATAAGAGACCAACGCCCACCTGGCTACACTCTTTTCAAGCAGCTGTAGAGTGATAAGGTCTCCTCTCAGCCTCCTTTTCTCCAGACTAAATAGACTCAGTTCCCTCAGCCGCCCCTCATAACACTTGTTCTCCAGAGCCTTCATCAGCTCTGTTGCCCTTCTCTGGGCACACTCCTGCACCTTGATGTCTGTCTTGTACTGAGAGTCCCAAAACTGAACACACTATTCAAGGTATGGCCTCACCAGTGCTGAGTACAGGGGGAGGATCACTTCCCTGGTCCTGCTGGCCACTCTATTTCTCATAAAAGCCAGGATGCTCTTGGTTTTCTTGTACACCTGAGCACACCTGGCTCATTTTCAGCTGGCTGTCAAATAGCACACTCAGGTCCTTTTCTGCCAGGCAGCTCTCCAGCCAGTCATCTCCAAGCCTGTAGCATTGAATGGGGTTGTTGTGGCCCAATTACAGGACCTGGGACTCGGTCTTGTTGAACCCTTACATTTGGCCTCACCCCAGCCAGCCAGCCTGTCCAAATCCCTCTGCTGAGCCTTCCTACCCACAAGCAGACCAACACTCCCACACAACTTGGTGTCGTCTGCAAACTTACTGAGGGCGCATTCGATCCTCTTACTGTAGTTATTTCAAGGTATGGAAAATATAAAGTACCAGCATTCATATATAGTACAACACACAGAATACACCTGTTAAATCTGTCAGGAAATATTTCAGCCTGGAATTTTTTCAATGAAAGATGACTCATTGAAAAATGTGGCAGAATGACATTTATCCGCAACTACTTTTATCACTAATTTTATTAAATTCTCATAATACCATATGTGATTATTTTTCTTCTTGCTTCTTTTTTGAGATTTTAAAATTAGAAGAGATTTGTGGATGTTTATTAGTTCGACAATCGGATTCAGCCTCAGCCTTACTGGTGTTAGGCTACTTCGAAACAACTTTGGTAAAACTATTAATAGTGGAAGATCATGTTATACATGGTCCACTAGCATTTTCACCGATACACAGTTTAACAGATACCAAACAGATAGATCTGTTCTGGTTGACCTTCTTTTTATACATATAATCATGTCTAAACATATTCCATCTGCTACAAGAGTTCAGAATCTCTTTCTCCAACACATGCGCTCAATAAAAAACAAATCAGCAACAATAAACAGGCTCACAACTTCTGTATCGGGAAGCCTGTTCCAACGGTTGTTTTCTCACTGATTATATACTTAAATATTCATGGCCCTTGCATATATTCTTCTGTCGAACTCCAGTTACAATTGAACTGTTTAAAAACATTCATTATAAATATTTCCCAGATATCTAAAATAAGCTAGTTTCATTTTTTCTAATTAAAAAAATTCCAAAACTAAAACAAGCTGAATGAAGTAAATCAATGACACAGCCTCACACACTCATTTAAGATGCACAGAATTCAAACGCTGCAGGGAATATTTAAGTTCCTGTAAGACAAAGACACATAAAATTGACATGGGTAGAATGGCACTCAAGTAAATGGAACAGAAATGCTAATCCATCAAAACAAGCTTATTAGCATTAGCAATTTCAGAAATCTTAACAGTGGGGTTTGGTTTTGCTGTTCAGCTTAAACAGCAAAATGAGCTGGTTTCATGTATTTATCATGGGCAATACCATTTCCTTTTTTTTCCCCTGTATATCAGCTGAAGTTTTTTAATGTGGTTTTCTGCATACCTTGCAAGCACTTACACAACAGCAACTCAAAGCAAGAGAGAAAAAGCCATAAGCCCTTGAGCTCTGTACTGAATGTTAATGCATTTGTCTATGATAGATTTAATACAGAACTGAGAATAAATGACTTCCAGCAGCTGCACTCTGGACCTATAAATCGCTGTGAGTACTACAAAATCCATACAGAGGAAGAACAGCTGTATAATTTACAGCATCAGTATCTGTCAAGAAATGCTGCAAATACAGAACTTGATTTCTTCATTTTAATATTGCCATAAAAATTAGAAATTATCCTTACATAGATGCTGTTTAGTTTAGAACTTTTATTCATATTCCCTGATGGCACTTCAGTGCAGAATGCAGAATTTTTACCAGTGTCAAATGAAATCTAAAAACCATGAATGTTAAAGAGTTTTATAAAATAAATATAAGAAAAGTGTCAAAAGTTAATGATTAGCGTGTTTTATTTTGCGTGGAACATGCATTGAGAAAGTCAGACAAGTATAGCGCTGATCAGATCATTTATACCACACAACAGATGTACAAACTCATAAGAAGCAAACCTTAGGGGCAAAGGTTTAAACAGTTGGACTTTTCTCAAGACACATCCCTACCAACAGTACTGAGAGCCATCACTCCACACGTTCTCATTATTCTGTATGCTCAAGGGAATTTAGCACCACCTTCAGAGCACAGTGTGAGCAGCCTGATTCTGACCCAATACACTATAAAAATACACAGTATAACACAGTAGCAATAAAAATAGTCTAAACTGTTATCAGTATCTAAAATGTGTAGAATTTCATTAATTTTACAGAAGAAATCCAAAGTTTTGAGTCCCAAAGTTACAGGACCACTCCACAATTATACCTGATTTCTTATTCATGAACACCAAGCAATGGATTTTTAAGGGATGAACAAGATCTGAATTTTTCACTAAGTATGACTCGGCAATCTGTGGGTTTGATTCAGAAAATGAGAAAAACTTCTGGTTTTTTTTCAGAAAACAGACATTTTAATAGTTTTATTTATAAAAATATCCTGTAATATTTATTAAATAAATTAATAAACTTTATTAAAACAAGTAATTTCAAAATCTATGCAACCACAATGATTTTGTTTTGTTAAAGGCATTACAAAGTTCCTTCAAGAAAGATCAGTCTGGAACTGCATTGCCTAGTATGTCCATTACCTTAGGAGACTACCATCTGTTAACAGTAGTGTAAACCTCATTTTAATTTATATGTCAGCTTTCAACTTTTTTAATACTTGAAATGACTCAGTAGGAGACAGTGTCTTCCTGGTCTCATAGCCAGTGACAGCTAATCCTGTAATGCAATTCTTGTATAGTCATAAGGCTGGTAAATGCAGTTTTCTTAATATATAAGAAATAAGAGGTTCAACTCCCTTGAAAAATTCCAGCTGAGATAAGCTGACCTGAAAGAAGACATTTCATTATGTTTTTGTTGCAGAAAACCAGAATAGTTCCAATACATAATTTCCATTTTTCTAAGCTGAATATTCTATAAGAAGTTCAGCCATAGGAAAGCCCTTCAGAATTGTCAGAATTTAACTTTATCCCTATACATGACACACACTACCACAAAACAAAACAGAAAACGTGTGTAAGTATTATCTCATATGGCACTAGGTGTTATGATTCCGTGAGTTCAACACAATTCTTAACCTTAATACAGGGGGGACAACAGGAAACTTGCCCTAAGACAGCTGTGTTCTGTAGAAACATCATCCAGAATATAATGATCTCCATTAAATAAAGAAAAAGTAGTAGAAAGCACTCATAATTTAAAGTTCATTAGGGAAAATTTGATGAGGATCTTATGGACACTGTGAAATACTGAATTTTTTACCCCTTACCAAATCATCCTTTAATATATTAGTTACAGAGCTGTACTGTATCCTCTACGGAATGAAATATGATTACACAGTTGATTACAATCATCACCAAAATCAGCAAATCTGCTTCACTTTGTTATCATCATCTTCCTACTTCAGGAGAAATCAAAATAACCTATAATAATCTTTCCCTAGAAGAGAGGAAAGGGTGAAGAACTTCCAGCTTCACACAGCAGTTTTGCTAAAATGCCCTCCCATTCACGTGCTGACTTCCATATTTTTAAGACTCATCTAAGAGAGAGACCTGTAGGCACCTTTCCTTATATTCATAATTATTACTTTGTAATTCAATCTTTTCATTTGAAGTCGAAAAATTCTGTAAATGGCTAAAAAGTGTTATCAGAATTAGTTGGGTTTGGCTTTCCTTTTCTTTCTTTTTCTTTAATGATAGTACCAACAGTGTGGAAGAACATTTATGGATTATGACATCCAGTGATTCATTTAATTAAACTCCTTGAGAAGTTTTGAGTTCAAGGGTTTTGTTTAAGTATAGTTATTCTCTGTAGTATCAAATTCTTGCTTTGGAGCAACTTCTTATTTTCCTTATAAATCACTCCACTTAATAAGCCTTGATAGAATACACCCGTTTCTATGATTAGCGGGTTTGCACAAATGATAGAGGTCATTTTTTTCCATTGAGTAAAGGTCACTGCCAAAGAAAATGTCCTCATTGGTAGCATTTCTAGTTAGAAACTGCAATATTTTGAGGACCTCAGATAATTTAGGGAATCTAGGACAGCCTTCTTGGTTGAGAAATATTTACAGTACTCAGGCTTAAGTGTTTCTAAATAAACCATTCTTTCCCGTGCCGGAAGAAAAGACATCTCATTAAGATTAGTTAAACCCCAGAACCTTATAAATTGCAAAGTAAATGATACAATCCTCAGTAAATACTGCAAGTACTTATGGTAAAAATCTATTTTAAAATGTCAAATTCTTTTATTCAAGAAAGAAAATGGAAGAGGTTAAAAATAACATCAATCTTTCTCTGCTTTCCTTGATCATAATAAAGGAGCACAATCAAAACTTACGACATGCCTCTGTGCAGATAGTTTAGAAAATTTTAGAAAGATAGGTATATTTTACTCTTCCTCAAAAATAAATCACAAGCTTTCAGGTTTGTCGAGTGAAATTTCAAGAGTTCAGTGGAAGGCAGCCAGGATTGTTAGCTGTGCTAGAGCACATAGCAGGAGGCTGTGGGAATGAGGTTTGCTCAGCCTTGAAAAATTGAGCGATCCCATTTATAATCTTTCATTACAGAAAGAGTTGCTGTAGAGAAGGTGGAGCCAGACTTTTCTCAGAGATCAACAGCTAAAGGATGAAAGGGAAGGAAATTGCCATCAAAACTTACAGGGAGGAAAAAAAAAGTGGGTGATGCAATGCAACAGGGACCTAGAGAGGCTATGAAATGTTCATCCTTAAAAATATTCAGAAGTTGACCAGACACGTCCTGAGCAGCCTGATCTAAGTTAGAAATTAGCCCAGATTTGAGCAAAACATTGGATTAGATCTCTGGAGGTCTCTTTCATCTAAAATACAATACTAACTTTCATTATTCAAGGGCTAAAAATGAATAATCTGTAGCTTTATGGGAAAACAGGAATCTTCCTTTTCAAGGAATTATGTAATAGCCAAGTCCTACTTGGATGGTCCCCAAAGATTCAAAAACCGCATAGATGTAAATCCTTAACCCCAAAAGTACTACAAGGCCACAGTTCTGTTTCTTTGACAGAGAAAGTTCCTATTATTCAGGATAGTCAAAACTTGTAATGGTGAAAGGCTAACTACTCCATTTTCCCACAAACCTGACAAACTAGGAGGAGGATATATTTTAGTAGATTTCACTCCTCTCCCGTATAAAATGTAAAAGTCCAGTTAAGTCTGGATAAACTTAATGAAGAAAAAATAAAACACAAATTGCAGATGAGATATAAAGTGTGATAAACAAATTGGCTTGCTTTGCATTGACTTGTGTAACATTTTCCATTATTAAAAAAACCTGCTTTCAGCTGTTCATAATTTTGACAAATGAATAGTTCAGGCTAAAACTGATCACATCAGATATCTGGAGAGGGTTGGTTGTTTCTTCTTATTCGATGCTCTGCATGCAGAAGAGATGAGTTAAGGCACTTTCAACTTAAAGGCTAAGGAAAGCTTTCTCCCTATGTCAATATGGTCCGAGCAATATTTTGTAGAGAAAACATAGTAGTTCATTTTCCCTTTTTTTTTTTTTAAGAACTGACTAAAAATGTGTTTCCACCAATGTTATGTAAAGTTGCAGATGCAACACTAAAGATCAACTACAAAATAATGGTTACTACAGCGTAACGGTTAGGGCACTTCTCAGAGAGAAGAAAACTCAATCAATTGTCCTGGGAGATTATTCTGACAAAGAAGCCACGTCCTGTAAATACACCAGGGTAGAAAAGGTAAAGGGGTAGGAAGACAGTATCTCCATTCCTTCCATTGTTTTGACACACTGAAAATACTTTTTAACTTTAAGCTTATTTCACACAGTCTATGTGAAAAAGCAATTTTATCTAAATTTGTTTTCAAAACTATTATTTAAGCAAGTAAGTTATTCCATCATACCAATTAACACATCTTATTGAAGTAAACACACTGTTATTCCAGGTAGTCACTCAGTGCATCGTTTGACTACTTCTCACAACGTAAAAGCAAAGCTCTACTGAATTAAAGCTATTATCTGTAATTGCTGCGTTAGCTTTTGGAGACCTGATGTTTTCCCAGATGCTCTCTTAGTTTTTCTATCTGTAGCCCATCAAAGCCTATCCATCATCAGAAGTCATACTTCTTACATATTTTCTGGTGCTTGCCATATATTTTTCTCAGCAAAATATTGGCCTGTGGTTTGGTCCGGTCTATCAGCTTCCTTCAGTGACAGCCCCTTCGCTGCTTACAGCTACAGCCACGAGCAAGACTTGTGCGTAGAAGCCCACCTTCCCCGAACTTTAATGAGAAAAGACTCCACATCAATATGGCTACGTATCACACAGCAAACGTTAGTCAATTACGACCAGTCAATATACAAGTAAGTGATTTCCTCCAGTCCTCACATATTCTCTACGTGCTCTTGAGAATGATGGACACTGCGATTGGGATGTAGGCTCTGACAAATGTTACAGGAAGCAAAACTGAAGGGGGAAAATTAAGGAAAGATATGTAAATAAGTGTATGAGAAGGAAGAAAATACGTACAAAAAATAAGTTAAAAAGGAGGAATACTAAATTAAGGAAATACATAGGGGAAAAGTAAAAAAGTAAGGTAACAAGCAGAAGGAATAGCAGAAACAACCGACTATTACACATGGCCATCAGGCCTTGGTATTACGTCTTGTGAAGCCCAAGGCACATGATTCAACAGGTAAACACAGGAGTCCCTTCTAATAAAAGGGGAAAGATGGATTTTAACATCCTGTGTGTCACAGAACATGGAGAGAAACCTCAGTACTTTGCTTTTTGGTTTCCTCTCCAACAGACTCTTTTTTTCTCTCCAGTTCTGTGTCACAGAAGGAAATAATGTGGTAGATGGGAATAGAGGCTCAGCAACCATCATTGAAACTACTACCATAGACGTAACCTTCTGTCTTATATTTCATTTTGCAAGGCCTCATTAGTAAAATGAGGCCAGGTAAGTCAGTCTAAGCAGCACTGTACTTCACATGACCAATTGATCAAGCACAAACCATCTCAATCCATGTAACATTTAAAAACTTTTCCGCATTTCACATAGAAAAATACTTTCACGCGCTCAGACAGTACTCAATACACAGGCATTAGGACTTTGTGTGACTTTATACTTCTCAAAATCCCTTCAAGACAAAAGGAAATTGCTATACAAGTCTTTGCAAAAAAAAAAAAAAAGTGAATAAAATATCATAACATAAAGTCAACTTTTATATTTCTGGATGTGGGGGGAGGGTTTAAGAGTTTGCCATAGGTGTTTCTTTCATTAACTAGTGAAGTATTACCCAATTAATTTAAATTTAATTACTTCCCCCTCATTACAGTATCAGAATTTTGTTTGCGGCACATTCAAAAATTCTAGGATTTACAAGTATCCAGAGCGCTTTTCATTTATAATTCTGAATGAATGGTGTAATTTCCTGGGTTGCTGGAACTACAACACATCAAATTATATTCTCCCTGTATCCACCCTAAGCCACACCACAATTAACATAATATCTTACCATTTCAGGACTGTGTTACATTTATAGAAAAATCCCAGTAGAGTTCTTTCATCTTGGAAGGTTTATTTAACATGAAAAAACCTTTCTGAAATGTTTCCTTTCTTCTAGATTATTCTTGTGATGTATTAATGCAGCATTAAAACCTTTTTTCATAAGACAATACCTCATTGTTAAAATGACAAATCACACTCAATGACTGTCTAATCAATTTACTTTTTAGATTATTGTTAGAACATCATTTCTGAAAAGTGAACACAATTTTTTTAAAGAGTAATCCTTCAGAGACCTGAACTTCAAAGCTAAGAAGCATAACTGCCTTTTGAAAGGGAACAAATCTTTTGTATTTTATTATAAGAGTCAATTTTCACACAATATTGGAGAGGATATTCTTGCTCAGCAAAAAAGTTTTATTACTAATATAAACTTCTTTCAACGTGAACATGAGACACAGGGGGGGTTTTGTATATTTCAGAAGTGAATTCATAGAATCATAGAATCATCCAGTTGGAAAAGACCTCTCAGATCATCGAGTCCAACCGTACCTGTCCCCTTACTAAACCCTGTCCCTAAGAAACTCATCTACCCATCTTTTAAACACTCAGCCACCTCTCTGGGCAGCTGTGCCAGTGGCTGACTACCATTTCAGTGAAGAAATTCTTCCCGATGTCCAGTCTAAACCTCACCTGGCACAACTTGCAACTCAAGGTGTGGCCTCATCAGTACTGAGCACAGGGGCACAATCACCTCCCTGCTCCTGCTGCCCAAGCTGGGTCTGACACAGGCCAAGATGCCATTGGCCCTCCTGGCCACCTGGGCCACTGCTGGCTCATGTTCAGCTGCTGTCAGCCAACACCCCCAAGTCCTTCTCTGCCAGGCAGCTCTCCAGCCACTCTTCCCCAAGGCTGTAACACTGCACGGGGTTGTTGTGTCCCAAGTGCAGGACTTGGCACTTGGCTTCGTTGACCCTCATCCCGTTGGTTTCAGTCCATCGGTCCAGCCTGTCCAGATGCCTCTGCAGAACCTCCATTCCTTCAAGCAGACCAACACTTCCACCCAGCTTAGTGTCATCCGCAAACTTGCTAAGGGTGCACTTAATCCCATCATCCAGATCGTTTATAGAGATGTTGAACAGGACTGGACCCAACACTGAACCCTGGGGAACACCGTTCGTGACTGGTTTACCACCACCCTTTGGGCCTGGCCATCCAGCCAGTTCTTTACCCAGATGTTCCTGGCAGCCAGTTTCTCCAGCAGAATGCTGTGAGAAACGGTGTCAAAGGCTTCACTGAAGTCCAGGTACACCACATCCACGGCCTTTCCCTTGTCCATTAAATGGGTAACCTTGTCATAGTTCCATAGTTTCACCACCACCACCACTAAAGGTTTTAAATTTATAAACCGTATTCCAGGGAGGTGGTGGAGTCGCCGTCCCTGGAGGTGTTTAAAAGACAAGAAGATGAGTTTCTTAGGGACATGATTCAGTAAGGGGACAGGTAAGGCTGGACTCAATGATCTCAGAGGTCTTTCCCAATCAGACGATTCTATGGTTCTATATTCTGATTCTGCAATATTAGTTCTGTAAGAGCAGAGGTAAAGGTTCTCCATTCCTCTGCTGGAAAAATTTACTGCAGGATTGCATCGTAGCAGCTGGGATCAGATCCTCAACATATGGGCACTAACACAAGGAACACTTTGCTTCTGACGCCACATAACACTAACAGGTCACACTATAAATAGATAAGAAGAAAACACACAGAAAGAAGAAAACAAACATTTGAGCCACATGTTCCGCTTTTCATTCTCTTAAGCACAGTCAGGCTAAGCGGAGAAAGGAATGCACTGGAAGGGGACAGGAAGAAGAAGAAAGGAAGAAGAAGAAAGGAAGAAGAAGAAAGGAAGAAGAAGAAAGGAAGAAGAAGAAAGGAAGAAGAAGAAAGGAAGAAGAAGAAAGGAAGAAGAAGAAAGGAAGAAGAAGAAAGGAAGAAGAAGAAAGGAAGAAGAAGAAAGGAAGAAGAAGAAAGGAAGAAGAAGAAAGGAAGAAGAAGAAAGGAAGAAGAAGAAAGGAAGAAGAAGAAAGGAAGAAGAAGAAAGGAAGAAGAAGAAAGGAAGAAGAAGAAAGGAAGAAGAAGAAAGGAAGAAGAAGAAAGGAAGAAGAAGAAAGGAAGAAGAAGAAAGGAAGAAGGAAGAAAGAAGAGAAGAGAAAAGAAATCTCACACCTTTTAAGGAGTGCAGAAATAGAAAGAATAGCACCTGGCACTGGAGTTATCTCATGGAGAACCAACGGGTACAAAAGCCATCTGGATTACTGCAAGTCTACAGGCTCTTCTGAGGCTCTGAACAGGCCAGCTGTACTGTGCACTCGCTCTACAGCTTGTGACACCAAGTGAAGAAGGTTCTGCACATGGAGTTCCACAGCACCTTGGCAACCATGTAATCCTTCACTGCAAGCATTTTACGTGCTAATCAGGTATCAGTAAAAACTATTCTTATCTCATTCTAAGAAGCCATATATTTCCCAGTTTGGGGGGTTCTTTCTGCATTGGGGTTGGTTTTGGTGAGGCTTTTCTTTTGTTTTGGTTTTTTGTTGTTCTTTTGGGGTTTGGGTACTTTTTCTATTTTATTTTTTTTAGGAACCATTCACTGAAACCAAAGAAAACTGTTTAAAAGTACCCAGACTACCAACACTATTTCAATGTTCTTCATTCCACATTCTCTCTACAAAATCAGGACAAGTCTGGAAACTGTAGTAGGAAATTGTAGCATAGAAAATATTCTTCTGTTAAAATGCTGCTCGTATACTAACAACAACAACTCCATCAAAAAAAGGTGCTTAACAAATGCATACACCTGCATTCTGTATACGGACTCAACTTACAACACCCACACAACAGCTGTGGAATGTCTGTTATTAACTGTTTTTCGTGCTTTTTAGACACCCTTCTAAAATAATTTGTTCTTGTTAAGCAGTCACAGAATGCCAACTTCAAAATTTAAAATCAGTCTCATCAATCACTTCAGCATAAAAAAATGTTCCAAAAGCAAAACATTTGAAATTATTTTGAGCACTGTATTAAACAGCCAGCCTCAAAAACTCAGATTTGTGAAAGCCAGTGAAATATGTTAAATTCCACTGCTGATTCACCCTACTAATGCCATAGTAAGAACAAGTAGTTGCCAAAAATCCAACTACATAACAATTTCCACTGGAAAATGATTTTGATAATTACAGTCTTGACAGATAATCAAGAAAAAAAATACATCTCTGTTAATGTAATTTAAAACATCATTTAAAATAAAAATAAATATTGATAAGCATTATTGTTTCTATCATAACAAAATTATTTCTATAACTATTGTATGTTGCATTCTGTAGCTGCCATACTGCAAGGAAACTTTCTGACAGCTCTGGACCATGGTCACGTATGTTGTCAGACAACTTGGTACATGTGACATCCATCCTTGTGAGGGACTACCTGTAGACTTTGGCCTGATCATCTGCAACGAGGTTTGGGTGTCGATTAGTGAGACTCCTTCAAAAGAGAGAATGAGAGATGTAGTTGACTGCTGATAAATATGTAAACAATGTATTGAAAATTCCAATGATGATAATTACAATAGTTTACAGGAATTGGACAGTAACTAGCAAAGCGAAAATACGCATTTTATCTGACCTAGCTAAACTTGCAGTTTCGGCAAATTGCAAAAAGTGGTATAAATGGATATACGTGCCAAAAAGAAAAAAAGGCAATCAGTGGGAGAAAATTACATAGCCAACTCACAATATATTACAAGATAAAAGGAGCAAAATTTCATTATCTGTACAATTAAGGTATCTAGGCACCTTCCCCCCCCACCTGCTGCATGGACAGTACTGCTGCAGGAGCATGGTGAATCACAGACTTCCTGAAAGTTAGAATTCTAGGTCAAACTGGTTGTGTAAAGGAGTTTAGGATATGTGGCTTGCTGTCAGCTTGGAGGAAATGCAACTCTCCCTGCTCCCCTCTGGAAATAATGGGATAATTATCATTGCTTCTAAACGAGGCTGCTTAACTCCTCCAACAGAGACGGAGATCTCCTCCTCCTTCCCCTGAGAGCTTGTACCTGAAGAGCACCACAGTGCGTAAAACCTTGATAACTTTACTACTCAGCACTTAAGTGAAACCTGCAGGGATTAATTAGTAGCTTTTGGAAAGCTTCACAAAGATGCAGCTCAAAGCAGCATTAGGTACTGTTTTATGTACTGTCTTGTTGTCCCTCCTCTGATGAGAAATCACACGTGAGCTCCGGCTTGCTCTGAGTGGGACATGGATGATGTTAACAGAGAATGTTGGAAAACCAGCGAGAGCTGTGATCTCTGAAAACATTTCTTCTCTAAAAGAGGGGTGTAGAGTAAATGAACCACACAGAACTTCTCTGTGCAACTGGAAACCCAGACAGAAACAATGCCAACCAAAGAACATGTTTCCCTAAGCTTTCAATTCCCGACAAAAACAGGTCTGTTCTTCCCTGTTATACAACAGGAGGGAAATATAGGAAAAAAAGAAAAAATAGAGAGAGAAACTATCAGAGTAACTTTCAGAGGATAAAGGAGTAAAACATGTTTTAGCTACTTCTGTTGTGTAAAGAAAAAATGCTTCGAAAATGTAAGTCTGTTCTGAAAGACAACAAACCGAAAAATAAAGAGCAAAATATCAGCAATGTTCAAAAAGGCTGCTTATCAATACACAAGCCAATATACTGGCCTATCAGTCCATGTCAAGCTGAGACTCAGTTCCCACACACAGGGCACCAACCCAGGAAAAACTGAAGAGGATGACTAAGCTTTTAATCATTGAGCTGGAAATAGTCCCAGCCACAGCATGACCTTCAAATGAGGAATAATTTATTTTCAAAGAATTGACCCACACTTGATTGTTAGGTTAAGTAATAATTTATTCTGCAGTTTCTCTCCAGGGAGAGATACAGAATTTTTCAATAGACCATCTATCTATTTATCTATCTATCCATTAGCACTGTTCCAAAGTCGTTAAAATATATTCTCTTTCTACAAGGAACATTTTTTAGAAATAATATTTTTAAGATAACAAAGGGATCTAATTCATAAGAGACTTAGTGTCTACCCCCTACTGAAGTTATTCTCTTACTCAGGTTCTGATTCAGCAAAGGACTACATAAATCTAACTGCAAACATGAGTGATGTCATCAGCCTCCATGGGACTAGAGACAGACTTCCTGCTTAATTTAAAATAATTACGATGTGGGCATTAGAAGATTAATAAATGGACAGAGATGATTTCCAGTAAGACAGAGAACAGCTGTTGCACATCATCTCTAATCAAACAGAAACTGAGATTTGAACCTCTGGTCTTCAAATGAAGGCTCCACGTACTGTGTATTGGATTTGCGTGGGAAGGTTTTGGTAGCACGGGGGGTACAAGAGTGGCTTTTGTGAGAAGCTGCTAGACGTTTCCCCAATGTCCAACAGAGCCAACGCCAACCAGCTCCAAGACAAGACCCACTGCTGGCCAAACCAGTCAGTGACAGTGGTACCGCCTCTGGGATAATATAATTAATAAGGAGGAGAGAAAACTGCAGGATAATAGGACAGAAGAGAGGAGCGGGAATATCAGAGTAACAATTCTGTAGACATCAAGGTCAGTGAAGGAGGGGACTTGTGTGTAAGTGGTGTAGCAGGTTGCTAACCATTTTTCCTTGGATTACGGGGGCACTGTTCTGCCTCCATCCCTACCATCAGCTCAGGGAGCTGGATGCCCAGAGAACAACTGGTCTTACTATTAAAGACTGAGGTGAAGAAGGCATTAAGTGCCTCAGCCTTTTCCTCATCCTTTGTCACTATGCTTCCCCTCACATTCAATAAAGGATGGAGGTTAACCTTAGCCATCCATTTGCTGCTGACGTATTTACAGAAACATTTTTTATAGTCTTTTATGGCAGTAGCCAGATTAAGTTCTAGTTGGGCTTTGACCCTTCTAATTTTCTACCTGCACAACCTCATGACATCTTTGTAACTGTCCTGAGTTGCCTGCCCCTTCTTCCAAAAGTCCAGTTCCAGCCAAAGCTCTCTCTTCAGCCAGGATTCTCTCCTTCCGCACGAGCCCATCTTTCAGCACATAAATGATAAAAATGATAAATCTTGAGCTGAAGCGCTGTGAATAGTTGTGGGCATTATAAACCTTGCTCCACCTCCAAAATCCTCTCTTCGAAACAAGAGGGAAGAGAGCACTGATCATGCATAGGAGTCCTAAAATAACCATTTTAATTTAGAGTAATAACTGAGAAGACTGAGGATGGAAAGAGAAAAGTTACAAGTAATTATGGATCTTTTTTAAAATAGATAAAAAGGAAGTGAATCATCTTTTCTCTCTGATTACTGTGGACAGTAGATAAAAACCCAACAAAACACTTAAATAAAAGGGGAAAATTTTAACAGTAAGGATAGTGAAATGTAGAATCGTACAAAGAGGTTGTAGCACAGGTAGGGATAGGTATTTTAAAGAAACAAGTCTGTCGTAATTGCTCACTTATATTTAATTATGTCTTGGGACACACGGAGAATGGATGACATCCTGCGTTCCTTTCAAATCTACTTTTGTGATTCTATAAACACACATTTTTAAACAGATAACAAACATCACAACTCTCCACCAGACTAAGCAAAGAGATTTCACATCCAATACAGAAGGAAATGTGTCTGACTAACAGAAGAAAGTTACAAAGGCATAAAGAGGTTTTCATTATGGGTCAGTAAACTGGATCTCAGTTTCTCTGGTCATGACCAAAATAACTGCCTTGTACAGACTCGTGTAAAAATATCGGGCATGTTGTCAGAACAAGCCAGAAGTACACAGGGTCTACATTTCCGCTCTGCTGGCCTTGTGTCGAAACAGGCCCATGCATGTGATTTTGTTCAATGCAGCAGTTTACACAGCCACTAAATTAAAAATTCTGTGAAACATACAGGAATTATAACTACAGTCTAATGCATAAGCTGAATGTGAAGCATCAACATCTAAAAGGACAACATTAAAAACGATCGCTTACTGCACATGCATGTTCATTCACTATGTCTAAGCAAGTTGCTAAATCACAACCTAACGTGGAACATAATGCTTGTGTTTTGGACCCATGTTTTAAGTATCTTCAGCTCAGTAGCGTTGGTCTCTCAAATTTAATTATCAAATAGGTTGGAAATTATTCTAGAGAGCACCAGACTGCACCCGATGTTACTTAAAAACCTTAACATTAATCCTGTAGAGCAAAGCATGGTGCAGAGATCCATACCCTAGCACTGACCCAGGGTAACGCATCTCCACAACACAGAGACACAGAGACGTAATAGCCCCAATCCAGAAGAAACTTCAATATGTTGTTACAGTCCTGAGCCATGCCAATGTTACAGCATAATTTTACCATCTGTTTCAGAATGACCCCTCCAGATAGACAGGGTTAATATTTGGGTCTGTCTTACAATGATCAGTATAGGATGGAGAAAGGAAATCCAAGTTTATTAGCTTCATGCAAAGTTCTGCTGATGCAGGTGGACAGCTTTGGGATTCTTGACCATCTCTGTTCAGTTGTACACAGACACGACAGTTTGAATCAGTACTCATTTAGATCTGTGCCTACCACGTCTTTCCTTAGTTGCAGTTAAATCTCTATTTCCTTGCTACGTGTGAAATCCATTCCATACATTTTGTGTCTCTATGTACATATACAGCAGCACTTGTTGAGAGGTATAATTCTTTTCATAGAACCTATAGAAAATTATTCATAAATAATAGTAACATGCATTTAATTATTAACAAATAATTTAGTGATGTATCTTCTGTTCTTTCATATATCCTTTTAGAAGGCTATTACTCCTAATCTGCAATTATTCTCAAGCTTAGCTCCAAGCGTACTATAAGGCTTAAAAACTTCTCACAGACTCTTGAACACATCTCAGACATCTAAGCGAAAATTCTTTGGGCAAACACTGCTTACAACAGTTCCATGAATCGGCTGCATTCCCTGGCACACCACAGCTCTGCAGACCACTCTAATCTAGAGGATCTTTACAGCTGACAAGAGTGCTGTAATTAGCACTATACAGACTGAAAAGTAACAGAGAGAGATTATTAAACATAAGCCGGGAACTTATTTAATAAATGTCAAAGGTTTTGTAGAATTCAACACGTACCCTGTCAGGTCATGGTTTTTCTCCCCCACTGATTAAATGATGTGTCTTTGCCATCACCTTCTTCCCCCTCCTCTTCAATTTCCTTATCCAAAAGCTCCCTCTTTACTTGCTTTATTTGTCTCATGAATGAGGTAGGCAAATTGTAGACATCGCATTAATCCGTTCTAAGGGCAATGGTTTCAAAGTCTTGTTATTCTCTCCATGCAAGCATGGAATAAATGTTTACAAAGGTCTATAGATATTGGTTTAGGCCACCCTGGGTCTTTTTTAACTACACCAAACCAGTCATTACCCTGAAATATCTCCTCTTGTGGCACGTTTACATCACACCTACGGCAGGTTTGCACTTAGTCATTATGGGATCTCTCACAATCTCTCTCTTACAATGTAATACGACAGGGTTGTAGGGTCAGAAACTGTTTTACTGAAACTAACGCGCCTTCAAAAATCAACTGGTCAGTAATTGGCAGTGATGACCACGACCTGCTTTGAAAAAGCAAGTGACCTCAGAAGGTCTGTCCTTTCAGGCCAGCTATGTGCTCTGACAGGGGCATCCACAAAGAAGTCCAGCAGTCTCATAGCTAAGGAACAGAAAGAGCTTCCTGTATCGTTCTTGCCCCAAAAGCAGTTCACTACATCAGCTCTTTCTATCCACAGTCCAATGCTCAAGGACAATGGAGATTCATGCTGAGTTTTACAAAACTTCACTTAGTTTACACCAACTCTATCTTAAAACATTTGTGTGCCCCAAGTGATAATTCACGACACTCAAAAAGAACATTTTTCAAGTATCTTCCTGCTCTCCAAATTTCATATCCACCATAAAGTTGTATTAAGCCGCTTATCTCACATTTTGCATGACTGCAACATTTTGAAAGAAGTAGGGTAGTAAAGTTACGTCAATTAACATGTATTTCTTCACTACGTGTTTGTATAAATCAGCATGAGAAAAAAAAAATTATTGCTTTTTCAAAAGTACATGTGGATGGTTAGATAGCTAAGGCTCATAGAATACATTTTGTTTTCAATTCCGTGTTTACAGTGAATGAGTCACCTGTAATTTTCATCTCTTGGAAACACTGAGTAGATTTGTAAATTAATGGAAATATTAACAATTTTTTTTTTTGCACTAAGATTTCGCTAGGTTTTATATTCCTTTTATCTCCTGATTTTGTGAATCCTATGCTAAATGTGAAAACTTGTCTTTTTAATTTGAACATAGACATTCCTGAACTGAACTAATTTAAAAATATTTTTCACAATTTGGGATTCAACTCCGCAATCTCAGAATTTCATGACCTCACCTCTATCTATTCATCTGAAGACTATCTTTCCAGATTATTATGTCCCAATCACGACAGCTAGGAAACTATCAGGGATTCCTCAGCAATCACACATTAATAACAACCTGGATTTATTTCCCTACAGTTATCAAGGGCATCCTATAATAATTCCTAGCTACTGCAGCAAGGATTAAAGAAGAGGTAAGGATTACAGGGGAGATGATCTTTCATTTCCATCTTCTTTGGATATCTATAGGTAGAATAAAGGGGTTTTTATACCTTCTCTTGTGCTGGTGGAGGGAGGAAGTCAACTCCCCAGCCTGCAGACCACACACCAACTGGAAGGGACTGCAAAACAGCAGGAGGTACCTAACACTGCCGGAGATCACTATGCCGCTCAAAACACAAAACAAACAGGGAAGACGCCTGTAGGAGCAGCTGTGTAAACACCCAGGGACTCTTGTCTTATTGGAAGATATCATCAGAAATTTACGATTCACACACTATAACGTACTTATGTGAAAAATCTCTAGGAAAAGCACAGCTTTTTTATTTTAATAAACTATGCATACAAAAAGGACCAAAAAAAAAATACTAACAGATATCATCTTTTATGGTCATAGCAATTTAACAAGAAAACTATGAGCATACATACCAATACATCAAAAAGAGCTTCAGTTATTTCACAGGGCTAAGGAAAAATCTGAAAGGTTATTCATGAGAATTTAAATCTGTGTTTCCTTTAGATCCGTAAAAATCACTTATGATACTGAAAATACTTTTGAGACTGCAAAAATATATGACCCAAAAAAAGATCTATAAATATCATTAAACATTATAAATGCTAAGTTACATAATAAAGTTAGAAAAAAAAATAAGCATGTTTTTTTCTACCAACACTTTTCTTGAATCTGCAGGTCAGAGATGCTAATGGTCAGAATATCACTGTTTGTTATACTTTTCATTTTCAGTCTGTCATTGAAAACAACCGGGTATAATGTTGTCTCATTAGCTTTTTGTTCCAAGATCCTGTAACCTTACATCCTTAATGGTTGATGTGATCAATCATGTGAAATGTACTGCAGTAAATGTTGAAATTGGAAAAAAATAAGATTAATTGAGGTTATACTAAGAAGGGATATGTAAAGCATGTCACACAGCTCAGTTTTAAATAGGTCATGAGCTAGAAGGGAAACAACACCTTTAATGTACAAGGGAGCTGTGTAACGTCAAAAATCTTACATTTTATCAGACATTCTAGGATGAACATAAATCTGCTGAATTCTGTATTGATGTAGTAATGCTGCTGCAGTTTCATTTTTATAAAATTTATTCATTAAAAAAATCAAAGGCTGTGGAAGCCAAAATAATTTCTCCTAACAAAATGGAATATAGCCATGTTCCATGGTACACAGGAACAGAGTCCTCTTCCCACAGGACCACATAGTATGCAGTTCAGCTCTAAGGTTTTTTCCACACTGGATTTTATCTGCAGCCCCGAAAGATTCATACCCACTGCACATCATGTATTGACTGAATGACGCTCATTTATTTTTTGAGAATGTTTTGGAAATAATGAGTTATGTTCCAACCCTTCTTTTCACAAGCTTCTGAAATGCTATCCATAAGAATTTAGGCCAGTACTAACAGGAATGCTTCCTGTTAAATCCAGCTTGGTCCAAAGCCCAACAGACAGACTCTTCTCTGATAGCAACAGATTTTACAGTAGCCCAATGGTTACATGGCTGTCCCTATTTGTATATTTACCAAGTACTTAATGTTGTAATAATTTAATTTAACAGTAAATTGGTTTTCCAGAGAAGGAACGAAGGTCCTAATACTTCTCCAAAATCTTTTCTCTTTTTATATCATACTTTAATTAATACCGAGCTTCATCTCCACTGATTACTGAATTCTTGCCAGCATAAGCCGCATGGCATTCTCTTCTTTTTTCATTATAACATGACTATCAGAAGCTTTAAAAGCCATTCTTAAAGATCATAAAGATCATTTCTCAGAGATGCCTGCCCTCTTCTGCACTTATTCTATATTGTTATACCAAATAGGATTAGCTTTCTTAATTGGTTCTCAGCACTACTGCAGTTCCTGAGTAAACTCCTGTGAAGGTCTGAAACATTTCCATTACAAAGAACATTTCCAATTTCTTTTTCAAAGTTGTTGTCAAGTATTTTCTGTCAAGCCAGAACATCTCCCAAACAAAGCAGTTTGTGTTAACGCTAAACAGAATCTTTGTTTCTATAGGATAGTATTTTCATCTGTTCCCAGGTGTTACATCATTTTAAATGCAGACACATCTCTCTGCATGCAAATGGGGTGGCTGTGCCCCTTGAACTGCACTTTACTTAAACACAGTTTAAACACCCTTCCCATATTCCTGATCATAAGAGCAGTGTCCAGCCAGAAATGCAAGAGAGGATATTAGATAAACAAAAACCTTGGCGCTTAAAGTAGGAAACCATGAACAATCGCCCCAGGGTTCAGCTGTATCCCGAGTGATTACAGGAATCCCTACTCCTGAATTTAAAATCAGTTGTCTTCATGGACATACAAGGATACGCAGTCAGAAAGCTAGGAACTTCATCCACCTGTGGTGCGTTACATTTCTGTATAATCTTATTACTGTTACAAAATTGTAATGCTATTTCACTTGTTCATTCTTTTGTTTATTAAAAGAGCAAGGTGAGGATGAAAACATACACAAAAGATTATAATTCTCATCAGCAATCACTTGTTTGTACCACGGATTATTAGATGTGCACCTATTGGAGCAGGTCCAAAGGAGGGCCACAAAAATGATCCGAGGGCTGGAATACCTGTCCTGCGAGGACAGGCTGAGAGTTGGGGTTGTTCAGCCTGAAGAAGAGAAGGCTCCGCAGAGACCTTACAGCAGCCTTCCAATACTGAAAGGGGCCTTAAAAGAATGATGGGGATCAACTTTTAGGCAATAAGAGAAGGGGTAACGACTTTAAACTAAAAGAGGGTAGATTCAGACTTGATATAATGAAGACATTTTGTCCTGTGAGGGTGGTGAGGCACTGGCACAGGTTGCCCAGAGACATCGGGGATTTCCCATCAGTAGAGGTGCTCAAGGGCAGGCTGGACAGGCCCCTGAGCAACCTGATCCAGTGAAAGGTGTCCTTGCACATGGCGGGGGGGCTGAAACTGGATGATCTTTAAGGTCCCCTCCTTCCCAAACTATTCTACGATTTGATGATTATTAGCTGAGGATCCATCCCTGAAAGAATGTTGCAAAAGCAGCAAATAGAATTTATGCAGATTTACAAATATATTTACATGAAACATCACCAAAAAGTAATGTTGTTCTGATTCTTGATGTAAACTACTTCACTAAATAAAATACTTCAAGTGCAAAAGAGAAAGTACTATTGCCTTAACCCCTCTATTTTATGTAGACAAAACCCAGCCAAAGCTTTCTACCCTCATACCTTCAAGACCACCGACACAAGAAGATAATTAAGGCCTCAATGAGAGGCTTGTACACCCACTGAGAACACCGTGGAGCCGGACTAAAACCTTATGCCAAATCCTAAAACAGTGAGAGATCAGGCAAACACCTAATACAGGTACTGAGTTGGCTGAAACATCTCTGGCTTAAAAGTACACCCAGAAAGCCAGAATTACAGTAGGGAAGCTCAAGACCTGCACGTCTCAAGGTCACAAAGAAGCAGCAGCTCTAAAATTCGTTCCAGTATTACTAGTTTATCACGGCCCTGGAGGGCTACTAACCAAAACCACAGCGAATTTCATATCTATTCTTTCCTGGCTACTGTTTGAGGAAAGCATCCAAGGAGAAGCTGAAGAGCTTAACGTGTGCTGTAAGACACAATAGCTATTTAGGCAAGAAATCAGAAATTAATTACAATTACAGAAGTTACCAATCATATTTTACCTAGATAATATCTGTAAAAGTAAACAAAATATTTATGTCTATGTTCCAAACACATTTACAGATAACATTGCTTGAATTATTTCTTACATTTCATGTGCTGTTTCAAAAGCTTTGGGTTACAATACCTGAAAAAATCCTAATGTTCGATTTTCTTGATGCACCGTACCAGGTGAGAACTTACAGAACAGCATTGCATATTTTTTGTTTATTTGTTTATTCTTTAATTGGGAGTGATAAAAGTTGAACCTGCTTCCGCTAGCATGTCTGTTGTGACCTGTTTTCAGACTTAAAGTGACTTTAGATAGATAGTACACAATCTTCTGCAAAAAGATTATCCAAAATTCCTTTTAATTTGTATGTGAGCACTCATTTTCTCTCCACACCATGCCTGTGAGAAAAACAGGGAGGCAACTTGAATTGTTCAGCCAGTTTATCAAGTGCAGTATGAAAATATTTGCAGAGAGAAGTTAGCAAGTTTAAAATTAAATAAAAAAAAAAATTCTAAATTGGTGTAGAGAGAGGGACAAAAAAAACCTATAAACAACCTGGTTTTAGAATATGCTCCATTGCTCCTCCCCAAGAAGCTTCTTACTATAAAGCATCTAAAGTCCCATCTTCAAATGCACACTTGGAATTCTTTACCGAGGTGGAAAGCCAGCACGGGCTGTCTTTAGACAGGCAGTTAACAATTTCAGAGAAAAAAGTTATTTAGGGCATGCCAGCATAATCCAAGAACCACGTTCTACACTTGGATATGTCAGTCTCAAATATATTTCTACCAAATGCTCTGCTTTTACTGCAATTTTTTTCTTCATTACTTCAACACCATTTCCCACCTTTTCAGAACTGTGGAAATGAAAAAAAAATGAAAAAAAAAAAAATGAGGAAAAATGGTGGGGAAAGGAAATAAAAATAAATAAGGAGAGGGAAAAAAAGAAAAAATAAGACAAAAATGTTTAACGTTCCCTCTGTACTTCATGCCCTCTGTTCCTTAGATTTGTACAGACATGATGCAAATCTTGGCCTACGACAGCAAAGCTTCGCAGGACACGACTTATGAATCACTTGCCTGATTGTAGTTACAAAGGTACTCAGACACTTGGCCGATTCAGGACCCCAGCAGTCTCAAAGAACAAACAAATATTAACAACAGTCTCTACCTTTTCCCGGCTGTATACATAAATAATGACCTCTTGATTGTGGCTTAGGGGAAATTTACTTAAAAGAGAAACTGTTTGCCTACCTGCAGAAGCTGTTGTGATTAGAACATTAGTATTAAATCACTCAGGAGGGAAAACTGGAACAGACAACTCTTTAGAAATTATCCTAAAATTATGTCCAAATGTGGACATCACAGTTCCTTATTAAAAAATAAGGTTATTTAGAATTGCATCAGAAAGACTAATACAGAATCTCAAGGTATATACTGTCTGCCATTCTAAAAGGAAATTTTAATCTTAAAAGCACCGAAGCACATAGCAGCACTCTATACTGAGCATATGACATAATAAACAGAGATAACATATAAGAATTTTCCACGGTAAATTAAATTTCTGTGTCTTCTCCGTAACTTTATTAATAAAGAGACTAAATGTTTTTTTCTTGCATCAAAATATTTTCATCTCTGAGGAAAGGTCATCCATGAAAAATTTCAGCCTTGAATTCAGAATGAATATTTGGAAAGCTCTGAGCATATAAAACAGAATGGCAAAAGAAAAAATGCTATTGCAACTCAGTCCACAGACTGGTGTTTCAAACCAGTAGATTTTGAAGAAGAAATATATTCTACTGCTGCTACAAATTTTTATATTCTTACCAAAATAGTGACAAAAGGAATTTACTTTCCTTGAAAAGCCACTCATTTTGGAAAATGTAATTTTTTTGTTTAAATAATTTTATCAAAGACATAATAACGCCCTTCTTCTGGATAAACTATATGCAATAATGAAAAATTTACCTAAAGTTAAGAGAAAGCACATTTTCAACTGTATTTATAAAACTGATAAGCATATGAAATTCATGCATAAATATAAGGCACAAACTATAACAGCAGGTAATGATCCAATGAGATTTATTTCTAGAACTAATATTTGTAGCCTGTAAGTAGACTTTTGTCCCCCATAGAGAATTCTAATGAGTTACATATTTGTCTATTTTGCAGTTATATTATAAACACACACAAGAGAGCAGGAAGTCTCTCTCTCAGCCACTCTATTCCAAAGATTATAGCCTGGAAGTTCACTCTGTATGGGAAAGTATACTGGAAAACTTATATGGAGTATAATTTTATTGATTTATCTATTTACTGAACACCTTTTAATATCATTTCAGGTTTACTATCTCCCATTCCAATGCGGCAATTAAATGAAAGAAAATCTTCCAAACCTAGTCTAATTAAAGTTGCAGTTTGTCAATTAACTAGTAAGTATACATAGATATCTATACACTTTTCCCTGTATTTTCATTCTATATAAAATATATTTTCGATTTCACTATTGGTAGTAAATAAAACGCAAGTACATTCTATACTTTCATAACAGAAAACTCTCTCTGTTCAGGTATTTTCAAGGATAAGCTGTAGGAGGAAGAACAGGTCATAAAAAGATCAAATATTTTACATTTCTATGTGCATTTTAAATAATCCATCTGCTCCCTTACTTGCAGTGAGAAGTACTAACCCACTTTGTTCTCATGAAAATTTATACATCATTAAATGCACTGCATGCAGTTTACCAAACATGGGTCCATATTATATCTTCAAGAATTTTCAGACACTTGCAGTCGAGGCTATCAACATTCGTTGCATATGAACTATTAGCATTCATTTCATAGCAGAAGACAGGACACACGTGTAAGCCCACAATGCCACTACACTGCATTATTAAGTGCGTCATTAACATAAGTCCCTCTACTTCACACTCAAGAAGAGATTCTTTCTATCATAAAGCCTCACAATATAGACAATCTGTAAGAAAGAATAGGGAATTGTAGTTTACGCTGAATCAAGGCACTGCTTTACAAAAATGATGCATTAAGTCTAACATAGGATAAAATTGTACGGTACTGAAAACCTTGAGATTCACCCAACCAAAGCCACTGCTATTGCAGTAAGAAAATAACCCAAATAAAATTATAACACTTCTCTCTCGGTGTTTAAATATTGTTCCTTAAATAAAGTTCAAAAGGAATCCAAATAATTTCTGCAGGTTTTTTGTTTGTTTTGGTTGGTTGATTGGTTGTTTTTTAACGAGAATGGGGAGACTAGGTTTTGTATGAATCATACCTTTCATTCATACATAAAGCACTCTCCAGGCTACCCATGGATGAGAGATGAACACTAAAGAGCAACACTGCTTAAGGAAGCAATCAATAGACGCACAAGGAAATTATAGACCCACAAATCCAAGATGAGAAAAATAATCTGCTGGAATTCTTTAAAGATGTAACCACTGAGGAGGGATAAATTGGTTGGCAGAGCTTAAAAATGTGCCTTGGGGTCTACAAAGAGTACAGTAACCTTTCAAACATGTATAGAAACCTCATTGGCCATTATTGAAGTTTAAAACTCTCCAATTTAAAAGGGAGGAAGGTTAGTGAAGCTTCAGTTTGTTGTCTGGCAAAAGAGGACAAAAGGTGCTTCTGCGTTACATTCAGAGCTGCAATCAGTTAAAAAAACATAATTCCCAAACTCCAGCACTCTTGAAGGCTGGCATACAGCATTATGGCTAAATATGTTTAAAAGCAAGGAAGAAGGAAGTGCAGCTGCTGTTGATAACGTGCACCCAGTGTAGAGTCTTGAGTCCTGATAGTTCTTTTACTAGAAGAAAACCACACTGGAGCACTGGACACAGCCTTTGCTGTAGCCACCCTGTCCTGGCTGGAGTAGAACATCTGTATTTTCTAAAAACACCTTTCCCTAATTACTCTTCTTGCAAGCCACTCCGTTCAGAGACAGGCTGATTTCAGTGTTGGAGTTGTTGCCAATCACCAGAATTACGCCTTCCAGAATTACTTTGAACCCAATGAATGCTGTCCCAAAAGCCTTTTCAGAGGCTTTTGCCGGGGAAGGGTAAACAAAAGAAAGAACCCACAACTCTGGGCAAGTTGTTCTACTTGTATAGTATGTTAACAGGATTAGTTTCAGGCACCAAATCAAACCAATCTGATTTGGGGGATAAAAGTTTATAGGGTTTGGAGAGCTTTTTTCCTTATTCACTCATTATTAATTGGATTTCTAATTATATATAATGCATGCAGATTAAAATTTGACTGTCACACTGTGGTGCATTTCTATTACTTGTAGTGACATTTGAAGGACCACATTCCAAACAAGTACTAGTTTTAAGACTGAAGATTAGTTTGGTGAATTTCCTACTTCTGTGGTAAGGATATTCAACACAGAATTCAGAGACAAATATATAGCTGCACTGTTCCATTGCTACTAAATCGCTTCTCAGAAGAAACACACTGTATGATTTAGCTCCTTTCCAACATAGCTTTACAGCTCGGAACAAAGAAGTTAGCAGCCTGTGATAAAGAACAACAGCAGATACGTGTCACAGTTTATGAACTTTTTTTTTTAAACTACAAACACTACACACTGCAAACTATTGCTACAAGTAATTGCTTTAATTTTAGCAATAAAAAATGCTAACAATACCCCTGAATTTCCATCACCTACAATCTTACATCCTTTCACTTACTAGAAGCAAGCCTAGCAAATATACTGACTGTCACAACCTCTATTTGCTCAATCTAAACCAACTATCAACCCAGGGTTTTGTTTGAATAAATGCAGAATAGCAAGATATTTCCCTGTTTCCCAATAATTACAGTTTAAAGATTATTAGTTAACAAAGACAGAATTTTCTCAGTCATCACCCCCTGCTTGCATGTGTATTGACATTACCGATTTCCCACCTTAATAATCATACAGAAGTTCTTTAAGATAATGTAATTGAAATATTTTAATGGGTCTTTAGAGGTAAGGTCACTGCACTGTGCGGTAGGGTTCAAATAACTGATATTTTTAAATGATTAACTATGGTCCTGTTTGGTAAGAGAACGAGCTGTATTGGACTGACCTTCCAAAGCTGCTGTAGTTGACAAATATTACCTTAACAACAAAAGTCAAATCACAGATTAAAGCTCTTTCCCATCACCCTCTCTTTTTCTCCTCATTTTTTTTTAAATTTTCTCAGAAATGAAATGTTGACAATATTAAAACAATTTTCAGTAAGGTAGTTTCAATGGAAATACATTTTAAAATAAAAAATATTTTCCAATTTTTTCTAGATAAACACAAGTTTTAAAGTTTTAGGGAGCAATTTTGCAATATATAAATGTACTCTTGCTTATGTTTATGCCACCACTTCACGCATGTGAATCTACTTACACTTTTAACAGCTTTACTGGATTATGGCCACAAAGACTGATGCTTTAAGCCTCTGTACACAGAAGTCTCATTCAGATCACCAGGATTTTTATCTGCTAAAAAAAATGGCAGAACCAAAGCCATATGGCCTTTTGGCTTGGATTATACTAGCATATGGATTTTGAATTTTCACTCTCCTAAGAGTGAATTAACATGGTCATGGTATATGGAGTACCCTAAGGAAATATTTGTGCCCAAAAGCTAGAGCCGACTCTAAAATCACAAGGCCTCTTAATTCACAAGTGTTTCCAAAGTAAAGAAGCGGACTTCAGTCAGTGACTGCAAATACATAACGTACTTCTCCTGGTTTGGCTTTATTCTTTACCTCTGCACCAAGAAATTCAGACATATACATGAAAAGGATTTAGTCTTTTAAAGTAACCATTTTAGAGGTCAGCTGTTCTATTACGCTACGGTGGCTAACCCAATAAAAATACGCTACGGTGGCTAACCCAATAAAATTACTCGCGTGAGTAATGTTTTAATGAACAGACCATTAACATCCCGCAGACTTCCACAGATATAGAGGAAAATAATTAGAGTCCATATTTCTAAGTGGTTGGTCTTACTTCTCTCCCCACAAATATTCAATTTTGTAAAAAAACCACAGTTTACTTCTCTACCAGTCTTGCCCGATACCCTGTAACTCGATAGTAACTAATGACTTCCCTAATATAAAGACGTTAATGCTGTGCTTTCAGCTTTTACTACTGAATTTTTGAGAATGAAGATGAATGTTGACTTGTGTAAACCTCCTGCTGCTCTGTACACCTGCAGACTGGCTCATACAGCCCTCCTATTGTCCAGTGCACCTGTTCATATTATACCTTCAAAATGTGCTGCTGCTTCACATTTTGATTTCCCCTACAACCCTTTAATAAAATCTTTGTAGAGTCAAATGGTGAGAAATTGCAGGTTTAGCAAAGTGACTTTCCATTTTTTTCAATGGTAGATTTTGAAGTACATAAAAAAAATGTTCCACTTCATCCCCTTGAAACACTGTTGTTTGGTTATTAACACTATATTTAACACAATCAGGGGCCACTGCAACAACTTATTTCCCAGTTGAAAAGAGTACATAATCTGAAAATACTGAATACTTGTCATATACAATTTATTCTGCCACTGTATTTTAATTCCTTCCTGAATATGTTACAATAGCACCATCCATCTAATTAAATTCCCAAGAATGTATAAGCCATTAAAAATATGAATACAAGATATTTATAATGTGCTAAACTTCCATACTAAATTCTTTTGAGTTTTACCAGTACTATAAAAAAATGCAAGTCATAAAAAGGTCACTTGAACAAAAGTTATCCTGTTGAAATTACTCCAGATGAAAATGTATGGTTTTCCCAAATTGAAATGCTTTTGGAATGGCATGCTATCTTCAATCATGGCATAAAGCTAACATCTGGTTTAGCAGTTTGCCATGAAAATAAATTATTTTATAACCATTCACAATGAAGAAATAGTACAATATTAAGCACAAAACCCTACAGTCAAAAAGATAAAAAACTGTGTGCAACAAACCAAATATATGAAAAAAAAAACAAGAAACAGTATATATTTGTTTAGCGTTATGCAATGTAATTAAATTCAATAATGAAAACATGCAGTATTTGACAATAAGTTAACATCATGCAACGCTTTTGTAGGTCTGAGACGGGCGTGCGGGCAGGTGGGTGTTGGTTTTCAGAGACACCCACTGTACCGTAAAAGTCTTGAAAGCCCAGGCTCTCCAGGAAATAAAAAAGCGCTCACTGTTATCTAACCCACTCCCAGACCTTATGTATCTCATTAACATTGCTAACAGCTGACTGAGGTTACCAAAATTTAACATCAAGGGAAGTTTCCTAAATCAACACACGACAGCAAAATGTTAGCCTGGTCAAGCAAGGGTCCTTAGTTATTCTGAAAAGCAAACTACCAGGTCATGGTACAAGGCAAGAGTATTTACACATACAAACCGCCACGGACAGGAAACCACAAGGCTTCACTTACATGTCTAGACCCCACCTCATCAGTGAGACGTCATACCAACAGAATCAGACGTGTTAGAAGCAAATACAAAAATGACATTTCATAACAGTGAAGACCGTCAAATATAGGCAATTGCTTCCATAAGCTCTCTCATCGAAACTATGAAGCAGGGTTTTCTATTTTGCTCATTGAAGCAAGCCAATGCTAGACTGGAACACTTAGATCTCCGTTCCACTCTGTCCCATGAATTTTTGAGTGCCTATTTAAAATAAGAAGAGGGTAGTGTAAGGTGATGAGAAAGAAACTAGAATTTTTTTTTTTAAATATGATTTGTGTTTGTTTCAAAAAACAGCGTCTTTGGACTATAGAAAATATTTTAATTTTTTCTGAGATGGGAAAAGAAAATAAAAATTAGTCATACGAATAATGGGATTTTTTATGGGTCAATAATGTATTTTACCAGAAAAATTAATGGAGGAAAAAAGTAGGTATGCTTTTGTTCAAAAGTATTGTCTATCAGCCTAATAAAAGCATTAGTTCTCCTACAACCTGGACAAGTTTTTCTCTTCAGACTGCTACGTCTACAACACAATCACTGGCTTTAAAGCTTCATGCTAGGACATAGCTTTGTGCTGCAGTTTTATATTTCATGTAGGTTTAACTTACCCAAAGAGCAACAGTGCATATAGCAAAAGTTTTCCTGGGCATATAAATCTATACAAATTGATATTTTTGAAGAATCCTTTATAAAAGACAAATAGGCAGGAAGACCTGAAAGGTTTCAGAAGCTTACAATAAAAAAAACCAACTAAATATCAGATCATTATCTCCTATTCTGCTTTACATGCCAGAACGTTTCAAAGAACACACCTTGCATTCAGTGCTTCATCTTTTAAGGGAAGTTGACGTGTACGAAACCAAACTGAAGTTAACATCTATAAACTATCTATATGTAGGTACTACAGAAAATCATTGCAGGCATTCAGAAAATGCCAAATTAACTAGGTGACTGAGAAGGTGAAGAGAAAAAGTCCAGTGAAGGAAACACAAACATATATCTGTGAAAGAACATTCAGTTTAGCAAGACATTATCTACTCTAAAATTATTAGTTTTCACTGGAGAATTACAATCACAGCAAAAGATTAATGGGATAAAGTAAAATAATTTCTTAAGTAAAATATTTGAAAGACTTTCTGAGGGAATATAAAAGAGAAATTAAAGAGAATTTAAGAAACAAAAAGTCTTCATTTGGTTCAGTTGCATGTCTTTTTTTTTTGTCTGCGTTAGAAGGGGCATTTTATGTGGTCAGAATTAATCAATATTACAGAAATAAATCTAATAGATAATGTACATGACAGGTAGTGTCAGACATGAAAAAGTCAACATCTCTGTGTTTAAATTTAGTGTTGATAGCACGTGCATACACCGTGCATATATTTCTCCTTTATATATATTCACAGAAATATATAATTATAAAAATATATACTCAAAAATATAATTTTAATAACTCACTGTCCAGTTCATGGAGTAAAAAGCTTATGGAAAACAAGTGTGATGATGCCTTAAGCTGTCTCAAAGTCCTGTTCATAAAGTATTTATACATAAATTTTCTCATTTTTCCCCTCTTTAAAAATGCTATTAAAAAAGAAACAGTAAATGATTCTCTGTAGCAGATATTGCCATTCATTCTTCTATTTACTAGTGCAGCAGTTGCATTTGTTTTTTCTTGTCATGACAGGATTACACTGAACGGACATGATATGAAAATACAATTTTATATTTTCTATTATGAAAATAACTTTCCCTCTGTGCCACATAGAACTTCTCATCAATGTCACAATGAATTACAATGTACAGGTAAAACCTGTCAATTCACAAACTTCTCCAAGTCTCTCCCTGTATCTATGGAAAGACATAACAGTGGAGGTGCCAGAAATTCTGTCTTATGAAAACTCCATTATTTTCACAAGGCATTTATTAGTACACTATGAATAGGTCTACAGCCACACAGCTATGACTTCTACAGTTCTTCCGAGTAAACTTCTACACAGATAATTTTGCAGCCAAGCGGTACACGTATCAAACTGGGGCACCTGGTAAAAGTTTTACTAGCAATAATTATTCTGGATAAACAAACTGACAAACAATGTTTGAATGCCTACCAGAACCCACAGAAAGTGTAAACTGTCCAGAGGCTGCCCCTCTGCTGAGATGCAGGCACCAAGGAGCTAACATGGAAATGGGAACAGCGCTGAGGAAAAAGTATTGAAACTAGATTTTCAGAAAGGGGCATAAAAATAGGTGGCCCCTCAGTAGTACTTGGGTCTCCTTAAAGGTGCCCAAAGAATCAGATGTTCTCGGGGAAACAAACTCTTGCCAGCGAAATGAGGGAACCAACACAGGGAAACAAGTCTATAATCAGGTAGGATGCTTTGCCCCCTCCTCGTGCCACCTGATTGCCATCATTGCTCGTCACAATATCACATTGTGTTATGGAAGTAACAAATAGAGAGGAGCTGCCCACCATGAAACAGTATCCCGTGTTCCTATCTAGCAGCTCCCAGTCTCACTGCAGCCAAGAGCAAGCGTTACTCATTTATGTATTTAGAATTTTTCTTATCAATTACAAAACATAAGCCAGATGATGGCACTTCTTTCCAGCCAGGGAAGTATTTTTCCTTAGGTTTTGAGACAACTCTCCTATACCCAAAAAATCCTATGGATTAGACATATTGGGAAACAATTAATCTTCTAAGACAATTGCAAAATAATTGTTAACTAAGATTAAAGTCTCTTCCCCTCAAGATAGCCATACATTGGACAGACCACTGATGCTACCAGCCTACTGAATTCTAAGTCAATTGGCCTGCCACTCCTGCAAGGTAGAGAAGCAAACAGCATACAAGGTTGCAGGCAAAAATTTCTTCTTGTGTAAAGGAATACAGAAAACAGTTCTATGATACTGCCTTTGAGAGCACCTGAACGACAAACACCTGTACCATGCTCTTTATAGAATAGAATTTATAAAGCCTATGCACTATATTCCATTTAAATACATCTTCCAAAGAAAAGGGATTTGCTGTATAACTCACACAAACATATATTGGAAGACCCTCCTAAGGCATATTTGACCAGCACTAGTAACGCCAACAAAAGCTACGAGCTTGCAGGTACAGAACTAAGTGATTCTCTGGGAAGGTCCTTGAGGAACTGAGGGATCAAAAGTACCCTGGGCTGTCTTGACCGAATCAGAGTCAGGAGGTCAAGGAAAGCGAGCATTCCCTTCTACTTGGAGCTTGTTAGGTCACATCTAGAAAACAGCGTCTAGTTTTGGGCCCTCTGATGCTGGAAAGGCATTGGTAAGCTGCAGTGATATAAGTGGAGGGCTACTAAATTTCCAGGGGGATGGAGCACTTCCTCGTAAGGAGGGACTGAGACAACTGGGCTTGCTCAGCCTGGGGAAGATACAGCTTTGGGTGCACCTAACAGCAGCCCCTCCAATACCTGAAGAAGGTGATCAATAAGACAAGTAAAGGTCTGCACAGCGGTGCATGGTAGGAGGAAGAGAGACAGCAGGTAGAAGTTGATAAATTAGATGTAAGAAAAATGTTTTTCCCTGGGAAGACACCTCCCAGAGAGGTTGTACAGTCTCTGTCCTCAGAAATTTTCAAGATGCTACTAGATAAAGCCCTGAGCAAGTTCACCTGACCACCAAGCTGTCGCTGCTTTGAGCAGGAGGTTGCACTATAACTCTCATGAGGTCTCTTTCAATCTGAATTACTCTGTGATTCTATAATTAGAAGGAGAACCTAGAGGTGCTGATAGTCAATAAATCACTGTGACATTTTTGTGACATATAAAATAATATTGCAGCAAAATTATGACACGAGTATGAAGTCTTTATACAAGGTTCACAAACCATTTTTATAGTATGTATGAACATAGCAAAATTTATATGCATGGTAAAATGACCCATTTAAAACTTTTGTAAGATTTAACTGGTTACATTGTATCAGCTTCACTTCCTTCCCAAAACAGGATTAAGTATTACAATGAAGCACATCTTGCTTAAAGTATTTTAAGTATGCATTTAAGAATGCATTTAAGTAATGGACATGTTTCAGCTTTTAACTTTGATTTTCTAACTAAATAAATTCTGTATCTGCCAGAAAATTTTACAGAACAATTCTCACCAGCACAAGTACTGGCTCTACTGAACTCACATTAGTAATACAAAAGGAAGCTCTAATTCAAACTCTATTCTTTGACCAGGCCCAATCTTTTCATTTTGTCCCCTAAGTTTATCTTTCAACTTAACTACCAGAACAGTATATGTGCTGGAATGACCTGGAACCTTGTTTACATTACAGCTCACATCAGTTCACCTGAAGCCACTGTTACGGTTTGAGTTCATCAGGGAACTTCTGACTCTGGCTCAGCCTCAGTCTAAAGTAACTGCATTTTCTGAAAAGCTAACTGCATATTTTTGGGACAGTTTCCTTCTAGCAGTGCTAACATGGAACAGTGGTATGCAGAGGCCAGTGTTTATACTTTTTTCTCTAGTAACCAAGGCCATCCTCAAGCTAGCAAAACACTGCCACACCTGCAGAAAGGCAGACAGGACATCTGACCAACAGACGATTCCATCCCATATACGTCATACTCACTATAAAACTGAGAGATCATGAGGGTCTCTCTCTCTTCTGTGATATCAAATATCCAGTGAGGACCTCATTTGTCTGATTGTTCCTGACCCCAGATCCACGCATCCCTGAATCCAGTTGCCGAGTTCAATGCCCTCCTGGCTGTGGACCCATTGCTCCGCATCCAATCTACAGCAGTTGTGGTGACGTACAATCATCGAGGGGTGGGGGTGCGATCTCAGATATTTGTGCATATTTTCAGTACTTTCTGATTATTTTAATCATTTTTTCTATTATTATCATCATTTCATTAAAGCTGTAGCTTTAGTTTCCAATCCACAAGCCTCTTTCCTCTCATTTTCCTCTCTTTTCCCCTGGGGGAGGTGGGAGTGGAATTTGGGAGTCCAGCTGCATGAATTTAATCAAAGACTTAGCCAAGTCAAGGCTAAACTGTGACACCCACCAGAAGAAGTTAGTTGTGTTGGGTTTTTTTTAAAAAAAAAAATAAATAAATAAAAATTTGAGATGGTCCCTAATGTTCTTGATTACCCAAAACAGAGTTCAGTACCTTCCCCAAAGCACCTTTTCAAGAGCACGCAGTCAGGTTTGTACGTGTATTTCCTACATCTGTCAAACTATATCAGAGGCAACTGGAAAAAGCAAGAGTGAGCAGAACGCTTCACTTTCAGAGATCACGTGCACAAAGTAGTAGCCATAAAGGAAAAAAGAACAATCTACATGGATGAGACTAAATGTATATTTAGTCTGGCATCCTGACTCTGACATCTGAATAAAACTGAATGAAACAATCACAGACGCTTCAAAGAATACTGATGAATGAGCCAGGGTCTAACTTCTTGGCTTGGGGTTTTTAGGGCATTTGCTATAGTAGGACTTTGAAAATTAGAAATATTGGTGTGTATGGCTCACCGCATGCCTCACATGTACCTTCATAACTTTCAGATTTGGTCTGGGAATGAACACCACTGAGCTCTTTGTCACAAGCCACACAAACAATGGTAATATGGCAGGAAAGAGAACAAGTCCTCAACACAAGTTAACACATTTTCCTTTCCTGGCTGTTAGATACATTGTTGTCCGACTGAAAAATTCTTCTTTCTAGCTTTTTTATTTTTAGATGGATGGGTAGGTCGATGTTTACACCAGTCAGCTGACTAGCTAGAGACTAAATAAACACTACTACTTTTTTCTCGTCTGCTTCCCACGCCATTCAGATGTGCGTGACAATTACTGACAGCCTTCATCCCACACTAGGGAGTTCGCCCTGGGCAACAATCCATAAAGTGTGGGACCATGAGAATAAAAGTAATATAGACTAGTAGGAACAGATGTACGAACAATAGCCTTACACACCAGCGGCAGAATTGCACCTATGGCAGACTAACTTACCAGCAGCCCAAAAACTGCTAAAATATGTGGGTGGTCGGTATCCTCATTTCTGCTTCTTCTGTGGGTACTGGTTCCTAGAGGGAAGGGTACAAGCATTCAGTGGAGAGGTGACAGCTGCCTGCGTAAATACTTGATGGTGTCATCTCTAATAATATTTTTTAAAACCTTCTTCCTAGTAACGCTCATCTCGAGACTCCTGTAAGGTAGGTTAAGGCTTATCTCTACTTACAGGCAAAGATACTAAGATTAAGACCAGTAAAGGGCATGAAGAAAGGATAAAGGGAGAATGTGTTGAAATTATTTTGAATTTTTGTAAAATATTTCCCTTCTGCATCTTCTTTTGAGGACTCCAATAGTGCTCACATCTATTTTACATTATTTCTGTTCACATTTTATTTTCAGAATTGCCTTCCTTCTTTCCTCCTGACAACTGTTTTAATTTCACACCTATGTCAGAAGCAACTGTCATTTCTCCCCTAAACCGTTAAAGACAATCGGGAAGGAGGTACCTTGCTTTTCTGGACTACCCTTACTGCTGACAATAGCAGTGGAAAACATTAGGCAATATTCATGCAGTGCGCAGGCAGAGATACTTGTAATCTTCATTTGTTCTAACCTTTTCAAGATTCTTAAAAGCTTCTCAGCTAACTCTTTGAAATTCTAATGAATCATTTCCAGGGCAACATAAAAACCTCCTCACTTCATTTCCAATAAGCCCAAAGAGTGGCCAAGGCCAGGATCAAGAACTCTTTAGCACGCTTTCAGTTATCTTTCTCACTAATTCCTTTCCCGCCTAGGGAACCTCCTAGGTTCAGTTCTACACAGACCATAATAATGAATCTATCCACCCTTCCTGTGATGAAATGCAGTCCCCCTCTCTGACAGACACTTCCCATTGGGTTCAGATGGATAGGTTCAAGTGTATCAGGACACTTTGCTGTCATTTTATTTGTGTTTAAAAATTATAAACTACTTGTAAAATTGGAATGTGGGGGAGGGGGGAGAAAAAAAAAACAGAGAAGAAAAAATAGTAATATTACTCATTACATTGCCTCTGTACCTATACCGTCCTCTCCATCTATCAATTGAGCCATAAAACATAACCAGCATCTCCAAAGTTTTGGGTTGCAATCAAATGTCAGTTCCATGAACCTTAGACCCCTCCATTGAGTTTCAGATTCTTGACATGCAAAGTATTGCTCTAAGAATGCTGGCTATTAGTCTTAGAAATCTCACCCAGGGACATATGCTTAGCAGCTCATTTCTGGAACATCTTTGTCTATAAACTAATAACCAGTAAGGAAGTTAAATGTAACGCTGCACACACTGTTCAGATCCTGAAACAATATATTGGCCTCTACTAACTCTACTATCTCAAGATGCTCAAGCAAAGACTAGCTTAATAGTAGCTCATCTGAATGTATAATACTTCTATCTCGCATCTGCCCTTGCAAGAAGCATAGCGTATCTGTATCAATCAGTAAAGAGAAACAATAACCACCAAAACAGCAAACTGTGACTCAAAATATATATCCAAAGTATTGACACATCAGCTCCAAGGAATTCTGCCTCATCTTTTCCCTTTGCCTTCGCCACTTCCTGCTATGGTTTGTACGTGAACAGTTCAGGGAATGCAACTAGTATTTCTGAGTACAACTACGTACCGGGCTGGAGCACAACTAGCTTTCTGCAAGCAAGAAATTCAGCAGCAGGCTTGCTTGGTTACAGAAGAAACTGGAGAATATCAGTGATATTCACCAAACATAGCTATGGCAATCATTTATATCTCTAATGATTGCAAACATCAATTTAAGCCATGCCATGCTTTAGCTATCACTAAATTACGTATAAGAGTCTGACAGTGAAACGGCTGTTGTGTAAATAGAATTGCTTTCCCTTTCTCAACACTGTATTTTCAGGATTAGCGTTTCCTCAATACAGTAGCTTACAGAAAGTTCCAGAACATATAATAGTAACTTGGTTCTGCCTTCTCCTAGCTTTTTAAAGGTTTTTCAATCCCTAATTAGAAATCATATGCTAAAACCAAAACACAACTATGCCTCAAACACCCGATTTTTCCATGCTTTTAGCACTTGCAATAGCTGCTTTATTCTCAAGTCCTTTCTGAACTGACTGCACCTAAACTGACTGCTCCAAGTTAGATTTAGTATTGATTGTTCTATAGCACAATCTGAAGTACTTTCCTGATAATATGCCTCAATTGCAACTTTTTATATATTCAGTCTATACTCTGCACATTACTAGACCACGTCAAGATCACGTAAGACCAACCAGTGGTCTGCTAATCGGGTTTTTGGAATTCATAACAGCAATTCTCCTAGGTCCTGTTCTCTATTTCTAGTTCATGTTCCAACTGAAAATTAAATATACCTCTTCAGTACAGTAACTCTGCACTTCAGATGTACCATCTGCAGGAACTGCTCAGAAACTTCTTTCCCAGGTCCCAAAAATGAGAAAGGGAATCATCAGTAAGAGATTTTAGCCTCCAGTTTGCCTTTCCCTGAAGGATATTTAACTGTACACTGTGACTATGTAATCTGATAATTTGTTTTACACTTTAGTGAATCTAGTGCTGAATTTCATGAGTGTTGATAACAGTTTGGTAAGATTATGCAATAAAACATGTCTTTATTTTGGCAGTCTTTTGAGATCTAGTTGAAATAAAAAAACTACATGTAACTGTCCTCCATCAAAGAAGATGCTCAATTTTCTCCAAGTGATAACCAATAAAATTACAGCTAAAATTAATATCATTGCTGCTGTATATGTAAACCTTGACTGAAGTAAGACTTTATTATATACTATCTTTCGTAATTACAATGTAAATTTAGATGAATGGTTAAATTCACGCAAAAAAGTCTTTCAGTCAAAGAAATAAACCTAGATTTAAACTGGAGCATTCACTGCTCCAATACCAGGAGAATTTATTATCATTAGTTATAAAAGTATTGTTACAAGTAACAAAATCTTACTTACAAAGAAAGTTTTGTTCCATAACAACCATCTACAATGCCACAATTTTCCTAAAGCAGACTTCAACGTAGACAATACAAAAAGAAGAACTAAGAGCCCAACTCAAGAATGTCACAAAAGGCAAAGTCAGAATACTGTCTTGGAGTCAAGATGAGACTAACAAGTAATTCATTAGTGTGTGCAACACTGATTTCTGTCTTTAGGGTTTTGTTTTAGTCCTGTGTAGCATTGTTCCCGCTTAGCGGTATCCTCAAACATCCCAAATCCAAAGGTTGCACGGATACCCACTATTCAAGTGACAGAAAACTCATGAATAGGGCTAACGAGTTGTTTCCTAAAAACAAGTTTGCTAGCCAGGTGTGAGATACAAAGCTCACCTGGTACATAATCCTGAATGGTTACAGAACTTGAGTTTAATAGGAGACAAAGAGAATCCTACCTCTACCTCCTAACCCTGAGGTCCAGGGAGTTAGGGGTACTCACATGAGGAAAAAAAAACCCTACTACATCCTGCATTAACTCTCTCGGGCTCAAGGAGTGCAATAAGTCCAAGTTTTCAGTTTCCTAAGTGAAAGTTGTATCTACTAAAGCACTGGGCAAGTATTATGGGAACTAAACCACAAGACATAACTGCTCTTGGTAGAATCTGCTTTTGGTGTTGTATGCTAAGGGTTCCTGGAGCAAGCACTTCGGGAACAACGTTCATGCAGGAATTTTCCATAATTCCCAAGCATTACGTTCTCAAACCATTTTCCATTCACAGCACAGTCCTTTTGCAAAACTTTGAATTTCACCTAACCTGACTTTTATGAAGTGCCAAGGTATAGAAACATTTTATAAGATAATTTATTTTTCTGTGAGAAACTACTATATGTCTGTCAGGCTTGGATCAATACAATATAACATTCCCTTCAGATAATCTTACCATCTTCTATTACTGCCATTTTCACCATGACATAACAGCATTCATTGACAGTATTTCCTAATCAGGTCTCTACATCCCAAATTGTAATTCCACTTGCAACTTGCATTATTTCTCCAGCTGAACAATAGTTCTCTCATATTTTAAAAATAAATAAATAAACATAGAACTACCCACAAACACAAAAATAGTGGCCCAGACTATATGTTTTATGCTGCCACTCTATAAAGGTGTGTCAGTTATGCTCAGACTGAACTTCACTGAACTGGTTCGCTCAGGTGAGAAAATTAAGTGCAAATTCTTAATATGAAGACCCCATGTCAGACTGGCCTAGTATAGGGGTCAACTTCCTGTCTTTTTATCCTCCTATTGTGACAGAACTTACCAAGTCTGAAGCGAATCCATCACAATCTCACAAAAGGAACTTCAAATATCCACAGAGTTTTACTGGCAAGTCCTTATACACCTATAGATTGGATGGAGGCATTTAGTGGCATCGTCCAGTAGGTCTGGTACTAAGAGACTTGTTCAAGGTCACACAAGAAAGTTGTGAGAAAGCAAATTTGAAAGTGTTTACAAGACATCTATACACTTATCCCCCTCTTCTCTTTCTATTTCATCACTTCTCAGTAAGGAAAATCTCATTCTTACACCACCACTCCCAATTCCTCCAGACTGGTTTACTTAAAATAAGAAAGGAAGGTCAAATCAAAACAGTACATACATCACCTCTGATAGTGTTCAACAAATGAAGCATCCTCTAACATTCTTGCTTCTTCTGTAGAATATTCAGATATATTACTTTCCAGAAAATTGAGGATTGTATTTTCTCCTTAAATTATAGCTAAGAATCGTGCACCACTTTAATAGGTGTTGATTTCAAACAATAAGAATGTACTGAGATGTGCTGAGATCTATAAGACAGGAATTAAGAAGTTGACACAGCCTTTGAAAATAACATTCCTTGATTTTTTTCAGTTTTAAAGCAAAATTTTTATCATTTCCGGAGACAAAGCCAGCACTTAGACCCAGTCCAAATACAAATATCACTTCTCATGCACAAACATCAAAGTGTTGTGTTTTATAATATTTTTGATAAAAAACTTGGTCAGAGTTTCTTAGAATGTAACTACAGATCATAATATTGCATAAGCTTTTACACAAGGCTTATATAATATAGGAACCCTGACAGGTGCGTGAATAAGGACATTAAAACCCAGCAGTGCCCTGTCCCAGCAAGACCTGCAAGCAAGCTGATGCAAACAGGAGTTCTGCAAGACTGAGCCAGCAGGCGACAGAAAAATCTGTACCGAAAACCACACAGAGAACATAATACAAGGGAAAATTTTCTGCACGCAGAATCTTGCAACACAGGCTTCGAACTACTTAGCGGGGTAGAGAATATAGCAGCTCAGAAATCGTTCAGCAAGATTTTGAAATGCATCAGTGTTTGATAAGGAAGGTGAGAGAGAAAATCCTTCAGATTAGATTTTAACCAATTTGGAGAAACTGTGAAGTTCTGAAAGGCACTTTTGTTTGATGATGGCACTCGTTACTCTTGGAAAGAAAACCTGCCAATTAAACAGCAATGTGTTCCATTAAGGCAGTTGGGTGGAAGGAACATCATCCTATGACAACAGAGAACTCTCCCATTGATAACAATTCGATGCTCCTTGCTACCACTGTTCCTCTATGAGAGAGTGTGGGGGTCTCCATCAAAAGGGAAGACTGAAGGGAGTAACTTGATTAGTACTTTTCCAAAGAGAGAAACCAAGGAATTAGACCAGTCAGTTACACTTTAATTCCTGGAGGGACAGAACAAATAATGAAGTACACTATTTAGTTATCTAGCTCTAAACACAGGAATGGGTAATAGCCACGATGGGTTTCTCCAGAAAGTCTTGCCAAATCAGTCTAATTTCCTCCTCCCTCTGTTCTTATTGTCATTGGATTAGTAGTTAATGTCTCGCAGTATAACTAGATTTTTAACAGTCTCATGTGTCTTTCTCATAAATAAATGGGGAAAAAAATTGATTGAATTACTCCAGAATCAATGGACATTTCTTAAGAGCAATGATTACAAATGATTCACTGCCCCTACAGAAGAACGCACTAAACCATTTTCTGCAGGGGTCTGTCTTGGGTACCTCACTATGTAACATAACTTGGATAAGAAAATAGAATGGGATGTATTGTGGGGGAGGAAAAGGAACTCTTAGTGCACTGCATGGCAGGATTTGAACTCAAAGTAATGTTTATAAATAGATGTGATGCTCTCAGATAGGATACAGTTCCGTATGGATGAGTACAAGTCATCGCATGTAGGCAGGAACCGTCAGCTGCACAACTTATCATTGCAAATACCCGATTAGGAAGCACTTTGCAGGAATTGTTCAAGGATCATAAAGATGATCATACTCACAAGCAAGTAAAATCAAACACGAGTAAATAGAAGACTCCAGAAGAAACCCTTCCATTCGACTTATCAACAGTATCCTTTACCAAAAAGGTAGAATTATTTGAGCCACTATATTTATCAGAAGGTGTCAAAAGCATGACGTAGGAGGAGGGAATGAATGATTTGTGGGTAGTTATTTTGAAGCAGAAAAGCTTGAGAGAAGGCATGAGAATACACACAAGACCACCGCAAAGCAACAGGAATAATCTGTCCATGGTGGAAATTACAAGATGAAATGACCTTAAGTATATTAATGAGAATTCAGATTAGATATTAGGAAAGCTTTCATTGAAACATAAGGACACCTAGAGATGTTGTGGAATCTGTCACTGAAGGTTTTAACAAAATTTTAGATAAAGACAACTCTCAAAGTAGGTCATAGCCTGACGCTATTAATACAGTTTAATTCTGTTGTGGAAAATCAGAATTGTCTCCCAATGTATCTTTTAGTTTATGTTAAAAAGAAAAACAAACAAAAACACAAGGAGATTTGAATATATTTTTCATTCATATTTTTTCCATACTCCCACAACAATCTGACACAAAGACTATTGCAACAAAAATTATCAATATATTCATCCCAAAAAAATTCTCTCCAGAAAAGGCATAATTTATAATTTATATCACCAAATAAACTAGAGGTGAAGAACTTCACTTGTGTGGTTACATTTAGAAAAATTGCAATTTTTTTTTTAAATGCTCTTAATACAAAAGCGAAAGAAAAATTTGGAGTGTCCTTTCCCCATCAGTATAGAGATTCTACAGTCAAATTCAGACATCACCGTACTTTTCTTCCATGAAATTCAGAATACCTTATGAAGCAAACTATGTACAATTGACTTTTTCATTGTCCTGCATATTGCAGTCTGTTACTGCAAGAAAACTAACCTGAGTTCTCAACTTCTGAATTTTGCAGAGCAACTGAAAAGTGATTCAACTTTTTTGTGGTAAAGATGCTCCTAATAAAGCTTGCCTCTGTATATATCACAGCTTTATAGAGGCGTTATCGCACTACAACTCCATCTAATGCATAAGCTTATTTCTTGTCAGAGAGATTAGCTATGCTGTGGGAATAACTACCTGGAATGAGATTTATAATTTCCTTGCAAACAAGGTGATGCTTCCATGTGAGACAGTCTCGATAGTAGAAACACAGAAAATTTATTCAAACAGCAACTGTTTCAGCATCAACTCTGATACCACAGCCCTCAAAAGATGATTAAAAAAGCATTACTGACTTTTGTGAGAAAACACATGCTTGTAGGCATCCCGCTGGGTTAATTGATAGGAAACAAAGGCCATCAGTCAATAAACTCTCTGCTTCCTTAAGCCTCATGGGGCTTGCACACAACTCTGCAACATACCAAAACCTAACAGAGTTAGGTTGTTCTCAGCAGGGAGAGCTGCAGTCTTCTCCGCATTCATAAAACCTCCATATACATATTATATGTGACTGCCAAATACAAAAAGAAACACACATGCACAAATCAGAGTAAGTAAATCAAATATATCACATCTGAACCTGCAAATTACTTCTGAAAATATTCAGTCATTCAGTTCCAGGATGAAAACCTACTCAGTCTGAACAAACTTTGAGGGTAAATATGGAAAAATAAGTCACAAATGGTTTTAACATCTGACAACCAAATTTAGTAGCAAGAAGGAGCACCACTGCAACTTTCAAGTTTCTTTTATTTCTCATAAAAATGAAGACACAATCCCTTTCTCAAAACTAAGTAGATAACTCCAGTAGAAGATTAAACATTCACTTACATAACACCTCCTGCCTTACGATACTTTATTTTCATACAAATCTACTTGTTTTGGCTCCTCCACTGCATGAATAATGCAGTCTAAAAATGTACAAGTATGAACTTTTTCTTCGAAATCACTCACCCACACAAATATTTGCCCCCAATTACAAACCATTCATGTTTAAATAGCAATATTAATTTTGAAAATATCCAAGAGTAATTTCTACATTCTATCAAGGGCAATCTGAACACTTCATTCAATAAATTTAATTTCACTGCAAGCAGCTATGAAGTAAGTCTACATGGACACACTTCTGCAGAACAGAGTGGGCAAGCAAACCCAAGAAGGTTTTTAATCATTTTAACACCACTGGAACACAAAGAAAACCAAACCAATAATACAATAGACAAGTTGCATAGAAGAAGGGGGTTTTTTGCTATATTCTCCTAAATAAGTATCCCATAACATCCACATAGAAGAAACCATAACAAACACACACATTACTTCATCACAATGATGTGCTCGGCAGCATTCATATTCCGAAAATGTACACAAATAATTACTTGGTCTCATAAAGAAAACCAAAGCACAAAATCACTGATCCTATTGCCAAAGCATCCCAGGACCAGCACTCCCCAATTGTTCTGGCAGAATGGCACTGCCACGTGCCAGCTCAGAAAAAACCCAGCAGTAATGGAGTGGGTGGTGCAAAGGGCTGTTGGATACTTGTTAAAGGCGGAAGCTGAAGTTGAAATAACTGGAACCAGACAGAGAGCTAGAAGTGTTTCCAGAGCACAAACATCTCTAGTTTGCTTTACTAGTAGGCTATCACCTTTTTACTCCCGTACAAACCAAAGATACTTAGAGAGCGCATCATTGTAAACAGACAACTATATCCTAAATGCTGCAAAACATTTGGATCTCAGTACTCTGCTGTAACTTTTATTTGAAGTAGTGTCAAGTTTGTATTTTAGAAACTCTCTCTGTAATTCATGCTGTAAATGCATTAGCCTAAACTGAGTTAGCTGGAGAGAATTTGACAGTGACAGCAAAATCTTCACCCAAAATATTTTGTTCTTACCTGCAATACGCTGCTAGATTTTTTTCTCTTAAGCTGACCTAGTCTTTTAACTTAAGACTGATGCTTTCCTATCTCTTTTATCTAATTGTAATGTGGATTGTTACCCTGCTCAGGGTGTTAATTACATGTATGCTCCATGATGTGGAAAAACAAATCAAAATACTCCCCGTTTTTATTTTTCATTCACTCCTTTCTGAAACAACTCTTATTCCTCAACATCAATTTGTGGGATTAATAATTTTGACTCCCTTACTTGTTAACTTACAGAAGCCTCATATATAGTCTTACTATGTATTTGGAACACTTCCAGAGAGCAAGACGACAACTAAAATATATTAAATACACCTCATCTGTATTAAAGCAAAATTGTAGTCTAAAATTAATGTGCCAACACACAGTCATGAATAGCATCTGTATGTAAAATGAAGGGATAATGCAGATCCTCACAAACAAATGCACTTCGCTACATTTAGAGCGTTGAACAAATGTACTGCCTGCTCCAAGAAGCACAGGTTTTGGTATAGCTAGTATTCTGCAACTTGCCTTAAGACAACATCTCTGCATGAACTCCAAAGGACCAGATCTTTGCCATCTGTGGGAACGAGACAGACTTGAGTCTAAGGAACAGTATATGTCACGAATATTTTTCAAGGAGTACAACTATAAACAGAATGTTCTTACACTAATTTAAGAAGCTATTGGGGCCCACTACTTTCTTTAGACTTTAGACTAGTTAATATCAGTAAGAAAAGTCTAGCATTGGATATAAATCTAACTTGCTTAATGCAAGTTTCAGTAAATGCTTCCTTGCCCCCCCTATTTCTGACCTTCTGCATGTTATGAATAGTCCACTCCTTTTTTTCTTCTCCTCATATTACATCTTTAGCTATACTGAATTCAGCTGAATGCAACAATTTAAGACATAAAGTATCCATGCCTTAAAAGCTTGAATTTAGTCAATTTGATGCCCTTGAAATGCGATTCCACAAGAAAAAGAATCCCTTAAATTAAGGATGGAACATTTTTCTTCTATCAAATAGCTCCACCATGAAATACCTGGCCAACTCTATAACTATACATATATACAAGAAAAATGTGGTTTCAGTTCATTAGTTGAAAAAATGTTGGCTTATTTAGGGGTTATTAGATCACCAGGCAGTTTATATATTCAACTATTTCTTCTCAGAAGATGGCAGATTTTTCAGTTGTACATTCCACAATGTAATGTATTTCTGTTTTACCTTCAGAGATATCTAGACTTTTGATTCTTTTTCTCATTCAGCAGTGAGAACATTCATTTCATTATGACCACATTCATACAAAACATAAGACAGAACCTTGATGTATCTCATTTTCTTACATCCTTCACTGTGATGATGTACTGAGAGGAGAGAGTAACGTGTAATAGCTGGTTCACACAGTGGCAGCAGCAAGACTCATGCTGGCTGGTATCTTTTTCCTTCTGTGTATTTTCCTCTGCCTTACCTGGACCTGCATATTATGGGTTCAACAGCAACAAAAATCAGATTTTGACATGTTACTGGCAAAGCTAAGCAGCTCACACAGCAACAGACCAGTAAATGGAAGAAAAAAAAATATCACCAGTAATCAGTCTGTGCTTGAGCTCTAAGTTGCTGCGTTCACAGAGAGAATCTGGAAATTACTTTTAAGTGGTGAAAATCAGAGGAAAAGTCACAGTAAAAAAAAACTTCACATGCAACATACAAACTTTATAGAAAATAACTGGTGTTCTTTGTTAAGTCATCCTTGTGTTCCATTTTCATTACAAGTATATATAGTGTGCGCCAGTAACAGGAAATCGCTTTGAAGCTATGAACTGACCTGCCAGATTTTAAAGATTTTTTTAAGTTGTCTTTTGTAACTGATGAAGTTTGTTGTTCCAGTGCTTTGTTGATGATCGTCTCCTGCTCTCAGGAAGTTCTCAATTAACAGTGTTCATGTATTTATCTTCACCCACTCTCGACAGTTAAGAGCCAAAAAGTAGCATTTTTTATTTTACTCTCACCATTGCTGCTTGGAGTAAGGGACATGAAAAAGAAACAAGTTTGAACACTAGACATTTTTGGGCGACAACAAATTAGAATTGAATTGAAAGTTATCAACCTGCTATCTAGCACACAAGATCACTGTTGCTTTATGTGAATAAATTTTGTGTTCTATACCCTACAAACACTTAGCTTTCTCCTGCCAGACTTCTGCATTTCTCTCTAGAACTGTCACACACAAAAAATTCCCTAATAGATTCATTTCAGGTGAAAATCATTAGTTCTAAATGCTCTCAGCAGAGCAAACAAATAATTCTGGTAAGCCTCATTTTGTCCTCCTCATTGGAGAGTCAAGATCAGGTCTTCAGCACAGTGGGTTCTAAGGTTATGAAGCTGGCAGGGAGCTGTAGCATTTCAGGCAGTTGTGGATGGATGAAGGCACTGGAAGTAATCAGTCAATTATTGAGGTCCTGTGACCAAAAATTTGCCCAAAGCGTGTTCAACCCATTCTCCAAAGAGAGTTATCACTGTGTCTTTCAGATTTTACACGGCTGTATTGGATGTGTTGTCCAAGGCCTAAGAGCAGTACAAGGACTAGAGAGACCAGGGGCAGGTAGACATGTTCTGTGTCACAAAACACATTGAAGGACCTCGCCTTCCACCCGCTCCTGGAAAGCTATAGAGTGTATCTCCTACCCCATCTCTCTCCCTCATACCCAGCCACACAAAATACTACAGAGTGCATGGTACATCTTCAGCATCACTGAACTTCCCCACGTGAAAAAGATCCGCTCAGATCTGCAACAGTAGCCCAGGATCAGGATGCAGGAAAAAGTAGAGTGCCAGTCCTTTCTGGTGAGATCTGTAAGAACAGAGCGAGAAGGCAGGCAAAAGGCCAACACACAACTGCACGCTGCACTGTTTCACGGGTCTTGGGGCACTCAACAAAAGCAGAGACTGGTACACACAAATAACTCAGCGTCACAGAGAACACAAAAGGAGCTCTGCTCCTACACCTGATGTGAACTGAAGGACAGGCAGAGAGGATGTAAATACTACAACCTTTCATTCAGCCAATCTCAACAATTGCTTACAGCGCCTTACGCCTAAGCTCGGCTCTGAAAACCTTGTCAACTAATAGCTGAGATACCAGGGGCTATAACTGTACACTTAAGGACAGAACTGAATAACAAAAGGGAAAGTACTGATGCTTTGCTTGAAGTCAGGGTATACTGTCCCCCAGCCAGCCATACACCGTAACACATGCTGCTGTTCTTCATATGCATCTATGGAGGGGGTGAACTACAAGGTGGAAGAAATAGGGTGCCTCAAGAAAAATTAATCATCAGCTGTTTTATAACAGGAAACAGAAGGAGATATATAAAAATCAAGATAGCTAACACTTTTGTCCCTTAAAAACAAACAAACAAAAAACCAACAAAAACACTGTGTGAAAAATCACTCACCAAGGCCAGGGCAAGCCCAGGAAAACCCAGACAATTGCCATGTCCACAGCCTCTTGACATCCAGAGTCCAGAGCATTATGATAAAGTTTCTGAAGAGTTAGATTATTTTAAGCACCAGATGCTTTTGGCATTATGCAATTCATATGAGTATGTCAGAATCCTTACCCCAAGGTTCTTATCCAAACATATGATAAAACAGGATACATTTTTCAAAGAGAAGGCAGAAAGCTTCTGACTGCAGGGACCTTGTCTACTGGCAAAGCTCCAGGTTCAAAATTATCTGGCATAAATACAGTAGGACTAGGTCTATGGAGAGGAGCTTAACACTTATTTTCTGGAAGCGATTCCTCATGAGTTCATGATCCATTTCCAGCATCCAGAAGCTGACAAACACTACAGCATACCAGCTGGGGGGGGGCAGACTAGAACGGTAGTCAGGAAGACCACAATCACACTGATGTGGGCAACATCATTGTTTTCTAAAAACTAAAACAACAGGTGCAAGGAAGAAAGCAAACAAAAGCAGAAAATAAAAATACTACTTGAATGAGACAAGTGTTGTGATAAATTTACCATAGCTGTCGAAACACTTTCCTGCTAAAGCTTGGCATGTAGTTTCTCTGTTATTTTAATCACATATATTTCAAATGTACTTCACGTTCAATTTTTTTTTTAAGTACTTCCTCCGGTTCTTTTTTGTCCTTTTAAACTAAGACATCAGAACTGGAAAGAACAGATTGTATTTCAGCACACAGAATTGATTGTGACAATCACAGAAACTTCCATTATCACATAGCTGACCTTGTTATTTTCAACATCATTTAATTTTTAAGATCGCCCTGGGATATTTTAGGTATATCTTGACAGGAATAATAAGACATTCCTTCCAAAGTGTGCTCCTTGCTTAACACAAACTACATATCAGTTCTCATATATACCATGTGAATTCATCAATAAAATAGTTTTTACCAGGCAAAATCAGAGCCACAAGAGATGAACATGCTCCCCAAGACAAACTCCTTGATGTGGTGCTTAGGGACACGGTTTAGCAGTGGACTTCGTAGTGTCAGCTTAACAGTGGGACTCAATGATCAAGGGTATTTTCCAACCTAGATTATTCTGATTCCTTCAAATACTCCTCAACTACTTCTCTCTCCATGCTAAAATACGTTAATGATAACTTCCTAAGATGTGGTTTGAATGACAGAAAATCTAATTTATGCTCAGTCTGACCAATGGCTTTTTGAACATAGAAGAGTTTAACCTTCCCTGCCCTGCGGTAAGTAATACTGCACTCAACTAACTCCCAAGTAGAAGTTCTATGGCTCCAACAAAATCAGTCAACTGAATTTACTTTGCTCTCTGCATAGAATGCCACGGTTTAGCAAAAAGGGAAAAATATCGAAAGATATTGAACACTGTATAATTTACTCTTTTATAGAAACGGAAAAAGGCATTTAAGAAGACAGGAGGGAGAAAAGAATATTCCCAACCTTCCTAAGTACAGCAGAAGCAGGGGGTAAGATCTGAATAGCCCACAACCACATGCCTTCCATGGTTCTGAGGCACAAGGGCATCAGGCACAGCCTTAAGTTTCCAAAAGGATGTCCCCGCACTGAGCTCTAGACTTGAAAGCTCACAGGTTCTCTGGTGACATTTACACTTAACTTTAGGCTTTGAGTTACCCCAAAATAATACTTAAAAGAAAGAAGAGAGAATTACTCTGATTCTCTTCCATCTTCCCTTCCTAATGTTCTCCATCCTAACAGAAGTTTTGCAATAGAGCAAACATTATATATACAAATGCCTCCAACAACCAACCCCATTAATTTCCATGTGGTTTCACACACACATGAAAAAAGTATGATCTGATCCTACTAAAGATCAGATCAGGTTTCTTGGCCAGAATAATTAGAAGGAGAAACAACCACAAACAAGGATGGTGATCAATACTGAGAATGTATCTTGACTTCTCTTTGTTTGTGCTTTCAATTCTTTGTTTAGACTCTCCTACCATGTATCTTGTATTCATTGATGCTACTATTCTGTTCCCTTATATCCATGAGCAGTTCACAACTCAAAGTACTACATTTCTCTATGACCATATAGAGATATTTTCTTTTAATATCTGTATCAATACCTTTATATTGGAAAATTCTTGCAGGTTTCCACAAGTTTACTTTGCCTGTGTACCTGGGAACAGGAAAAGATCAACAAAACACAGCAACTAAGACTCACCTACCAACTCCATTTTTTTCCGCTGTTGCTAAGCTCACTCTTAATCACTCCTGAACACAGAATATTTTATTCTCTTCTCTAGTAGGTTATTTTCTATCCCAAAAGTACATGAAATTCATACTAATTTGCAAGAGAGATATGTGGTGCTCACAGATGTGTATTGGTGAAGTTTACATTAGTCCATGCAAAGCTAGGGCTAAGTATAATTAATGAAAATTACTACAAAAGGTTTCTGGAAGAACAATATTTCTGTGAAAGAAAGATAAAACAAAATAAATAAGAAAAAAGAAAGATTGCATGCAATCTTCTGGAACACTTAAAAGATTTTTTTATTTTACCTGGGAGTATCTAAAAATAGAGAATTGTTATAGAGCCCTCTTGATTATACTGTTCTTTGTACTCTTCAAAAAGATAGAGTGGTTTGTATCTCTCCTAAACACAAAAATATTCAGTAAGGTAATAAAATTTCAAATACAGATAATTAAAAAAAAAAAAAAAAAAATATATGCACATCAACTTGCTACTCCCTGCATAGAAAATATCTGCAGAGTAAGTCCACTCATATCAAAGTAAGACAACTTTTTAAAGTTTTTGCATTATCTCGCAGTGAATTATACAGCAATAGTAATACTGCTGCTTCTTCTTAACATTCATTTTGAGTACAATTCACATGAATTGTGTGGTGGTAGTGAACACCAGACCTCAAAGTAAGAGGCAAGCAATTCAGTTTTAAAATATTTAATTTACTGAAATTGCTGTTGTTCAATTAGAATACATTCTGACCTTAGTTATATCAGTGTAAGTTTACAACACTATTACCTTCCTCAAACTACTTCACATTTAAACCTGTATAAATAAAGTCAGCTCAGAATATAGAAACTAAGCATTGAAGTCCATCAAATAAAATGGAAGGCAGAGAACCTAATATGGTAATTCTCAAGACAGTCTCCATAGACTACCTGGATTACGTAGATCTATTGATACTGATTGAAACAGAGACATCGAAATCAAGTGGAAGCAGGAAGGACAGTATAAAAATAGTACCCTGAAAAAAATGATCATTTATGATCCTTGATTATTTCCTCAATACAGAAGCTTAGTAAAAAGTAATCCTCCATTCAGAGGAGCTCCCATTAATCAGAAAATACGTCACTTAAACTTATGCCCAGTTTAGATATGTTTCCCAAACAACCGCTCTCTTACCACTTCCAACTATTCTCAAAAACTTTGCGTACCTCCAGGCCGTTTGGCTAACACAGGGATTATCTTCTTAGGCACCATAAACTCAGGCAGGGCTTTTCTTATGTCTTTCTCATGACTCGTTCTCTGTTATGGAGAGAATTCACTAATAAGACGCTTATCATGTAACCTATGATGATATTTGCATCAATTACAGTTCAGATGTGGATCATAACGTGGACATGACAAACCACACGGAAACACAGCCCTCGTCTCTCATCCTGTCTGCATCCCAGACATGCACAAGGGGCTCAGAGGAGCCCAGCAAATCACCACCCATCATCTGATGCACTCTGTGCTCAAAGAAGCAAGTTCCCCCTCACTGCAACAAGATCACTGCGATTTTGGGTCTGTAAGGACAGAGTACTTCAATTACCTCTGTGTTCTGAACCAAGCAGGAACCTGCAGCCACTGTCCTGTGTTGTCTTCTCTTTCTCTAGGAAAGGTGGTGTAGAAACTGACTCTTCTATTGTTGTCTTAAGCATCAACTCGTTCTACTTATATTGTCGTCAATATCTTCTGACTCTACTTGTATCGTTGTCTTTAACAACTTTTTGAGTGCTGTGGCTCCTGCTGGGCTGACGGTGCTGCTGCAAAGCAAGGGGAGGAGGTGCAGCAGCAGGTACTGCCCCCCTCCCCTGACTGCACATGAGGACCCAGAGAGTTCAGCCAGAGGTTATTCTGGCAAGGGTCTGTTAAACTGCCAGTGAGCCCCAAGACCCAATTCCAGAACCTTCACAAAGAAGCCTCTGCACAGGCACCAATGCGAGAACTTTTGCAGCAAGAACAACCCTCATGCTAGGGGAGGGGGCACGGACACACCCACCACTCCATGGAATCCACCTGAAGACGTGCAGCAGGACCACCGCAAGACCACATGCTCCTGAAGGCTACCCCCTTAGGTTTCTCATCTATTTTACCTAATTTTGATTCTCAGATTTCTACAGGTAAAAACTGTATCTATGAGAAGATCAGCAAAACCTTCCCCATGCAGCTGCCCAGTGAGCACACTAGATTTCCATACCATGAGCCATACACAGAAAAAAAAACCCCAAAGCTGCCAAGCAGTTGGTTGTTTTAAAGAAATACTCTACCATGTTTCCTTTTTTTGACTTATCATTGGATTTCTCCTTCCTTCAAAGGCATGGCTTTTTCTCAGAGGTCTGGCTTCCATGCACAGATGGAAAAATTGTGCACGTGGATATATGAACTGCTTGCAGCTTAAAATCATGCAAGACTAATACTACAGAGCAATCCAGTTGAAGAGCTGAGTTGTAAAACTATGGTGCAATTGTCACGAGAAGCAGTTACTATCATAAAAAGTGGAATATTTTGATTTAAGCTAAAGTATAGCTAAGTTTCATCTAAGTAACTCTATTTTTTTGAAAGTTAGACAGAATGTTCCTCTGATAGCATGTTTTCTTGATAGTGTGTTTGGCAAAGGAGAAGTGGAAATTTATATACCAGAATCTAAATATATCGAAGCAACAGCTTTATTATTACACATGATTGATGGAAATTACTTCCCTCATGCATCCAACACTGAAATAAAGGATGCTTGCTTTCTAAAACTCCAAACGGAGTCTTAGAGAGTCAATTTGCCAACATTTTCAGTATCACAGGCAGCAGCAAAGTTGATGGATGACACAAAAGTCTTTCACCCACCACTCTGAAAAAGTAATAAAAAAAAATTGTAAATAGGGGAATATCAGCACTTTTGGGTGGGCAGGGGAAAGGAAAACCTCTTCACCCATTAAGAAAACTATATAGATACACAGGAGAGACAGAAGCAATGGCTAAATTACGGAACTACCAAGAAATGTCAGGTGGCTGAAACAGAAATGTCATAATTTTACAGTCCCTTAGCTAGTGAGACTGATTTGCTGTTTGTTTTTTTTAAATGAATGCATAATCAACTATTTTAATTACACAACAACATGATAGATAGGGGTTCTTATATCAAGGGAAGATAATAACCTAGAGTACTGGAAATACATCCTATACTTGCATTTTATAATTTATATTGTGTGACTAAATACAAAAGAAGAAAAGGAAAGAAAATGTTTTCAGAAAAAGCCTAGGGGAATCAAACACCTTTATGTCCTTAAAATTACTCCAAACTGAAGCGCTAGGCTTGTTTGAAAATTCCTAAACGAGAACTCAATACATCCAACCCTGCAGAAGAACAGACAATGGCAGAGTGGTAAATACAAGAGTAAACAAACTTGCCCATTTCTTAACCCAGGATGGCAATTTAAAAGACATAAATCTGCCTTTATCCTCAAATACACAAGCAAATGTACTGTCATACTTAAGTCCAGGGGAGAAAAAAATATGAATTCTCATTCAAATTCATTGAATAGCACAAGCCTTAAAAATCTCCATAATAATTATTGCCCTTTGACTGGCATCTCAGTTACTGCACATATTTTAGAAAGGCATGGATTATGGATATGAAGGCTACAAGCAGTGATTAATGTACTGTACCTCCTAACTAAGCCATCTCAGCAGTTAATTATCAAAAACATTCACTTGCTTTCTGGTTTGAACTTTTCCCATTTCCATCCATTGGATCTTGTCATACTTTTGTGTACTAGAATAAATATTTAGTTAAGTACCTCTGTTTATGATATTTCAAAGCCATAACCTTTTCCAGAAAAGCTACAATGACTGAGCTCCCTAAGTTTTCCACCATACTACTTGTTTTCTTGATAACAAATAAATCAATTCTACCTTGAACTCTCTCCAATTTTCAGCATGTTTTTAAACATGTTGTCACACAAAAAAACTGCCAGTTGACAGTGATAACCTCTTTTGAAAGCTTTGCTCCAGTTTCTGGAGTAGAGCGCTTTGGTGAACAAACCTCACGCTCAAAACAATGTCATCTGAAAAAGCAAAGTGAACATTCAAAGGTAGAGAACAGAAATGCACTTATTCCATTTTAGCAAAGAGAAATATCATTGGACTGTAGAAACAAATCTTCATTCCAAAATTAACAATCTTAAAATGTAAATTTGACCTCTACGATCACGAAGACAACTGCAGTACTGTTAGCAATGGACTGCTCCGAAGCAAAACAGATAAGGGCTCTGCTCCATCTCCTGGAAGCATTATTTCCTGTAAGTAAATTACTGTGTGCCCAATAAACATCCTTGGTACAACCATTAACTCCTTCAGTTTCAAATACAACTACTTAAATCATTTCTAAATAAAGCAATCATCAGGAAGCAACCCTAAAAGTATCCTGAAATGGCATAACCAAAATGGTTTCACACAGATTCAGTCCTTTAACAAACAATTACCTTGAAGGCATACAATCAAAATCAAATTAAGTAAAGCTTAAATCAGCTTACCTTTACAATAGGACACTGCTTTTGTGTGTGTTCACATACTAAAGTTCTTCCGTCAACTGTTAGATTACCACATCGCTGGAGACTTCCAGGCAAAAACTAATTGTCTTTGAATCGCAGCCAGCACCGCTATGGGCATCCTAAGGCACTGCTAACACCAAGAACAGCAGCAGCAGCAATAATTTTTCAGTTTGACAGGTGCTAAATACCACTGAATTTGATTATGAAGCCATTTTTATCATAGCTATTGTCCAACACTGCTGAAATGACGTTACAGTAAGATTGTTGTAATGAATGGCCTTAAACCAGTGCTGTTTCAGCTGAACAATTTACAGACAACTTCTCTTCAGTAGGAACAAGGTCCATATAAGAAAAAAGGGAAGCATGCACCTATTACAGTATTCCAAAGAGAGTGTTGGGATCTATCACTGACTCCCCTCTGGCCAAAGTGCTTTACCATTTTTTCCCATCTCATTTCCCCTGTAAACAGAATCACAGAATCATAGAACTACCTGAATTGCGAGGGACCCAAAAGGATCGAGTCCAACTCCTATCCATACACAGGACACTCCCAACATTCACACCGTGTGACTGAGGGCATTGTCCAATTCAATACCTCATATTGTGCGGGGGACACAGAAATATGGTAAAGAGCATCATTCAGGCTTCTTGACCACAATACTAGCTGTCATCCACACAGCTCAGCCTTGCAACATTAAAGTCCCTACTCCGAGTACTTTCCATCTTTCTTCTCTGTAAATTACTGAAGAATTCAGCCACCCCGACCAGCTCAATGCCAGCTCGTACGTATTGTTAGCCTATTTGTAAAATTAGAATCTGAAAGCTCTGAGAAGTTGGATCAGCATATGCTAACAACATTGAGGGGTTTGTATAAAGAAAGCCAGAACTGAATTCTTGACCTCGCTGCCTATTTTAAGGAGGCATTTCTGTTGGCAATCTGCTGGCCATATGAAAACCCAAGACCTTCTACTCCATTCTGAAAATTGTCAGTTAAAAATTACTTAATATAAACCATCACCCCACACACGTTTGCCTCTCTTATACTTCTACCACTCATAGAAGTTTGGTCTATATTTATAAACCAGAGCCAACATGGGTCATTTTAAAAATCCTTTAAAAAGCACAGTTCTAATTTCCCATCTGTCTTGTAAACTTCGCTGCTGAAGAATTACATGGCTATATTGCATTTTATGTCTCAGGTCTAAAAATTAACGATAGAAGTGGATAACTATATTTCATTCAAAAGTAATATTATTACTTTGACCTCATAAAAGACTTATTTTACCATGAATGGATTCATATTCATATTTTACATAATTGTTTGTCTCCAAACAGATGGTAATGACTCATCATTTTGCCAGTGCAGCTATGAATATACCCTTAATTTAATAAGAGAGCATGTAAGTTGTTATCAATTAAATGCACACACTCCACAAACTCCGATACAAAAGTCACAAACTCAAGGCAACTTCAGTCCCAGTTCAGGTCTGTGATTTTTGTACAGTAATCAAACAAAATCTTAAAGTATTCACAGAGAGATCAAAGCATGACAACATTCAAAGCATGTTCTATAATAAGTAGATTGTCAGCTGTTCAAATTCATCACTCCAGATTCTCCAGCAAGTTCTATTGAGATGAAAATCAAAACCAGGTAAAACGCTACTCAAGAAAACCATAAAACTACTGATCAGCTACATCATGCAAATTAACTAAGACACGGAGAACATCGCTAGTCTCCTGTTTTTGTTTGAGGGCTGGTTTTTTTGATAATTTCAGGTTTTGCCTCGTTTATTTCCTTAACAGCATTGCATAACATTTTAGAAAGATTCAATCACAGAGCAGAAGACAGAACAGCGTATCTTCTGTTCTGTAATTGAAAGCAGGAAGTGATTTTACACCTAATACACCTTTCGTACCTCCAAATGCAAAAGCTCCTGCAGAAACAGCACGGGGAGATATATGCATGCCTGACATTAAACGAGGAGGCTGAGATTCTCCAAAAGGCATGAAAGTGCCAAAGTGTTGAGATGGGAAGCATGGTTAATATCTGAAAACAGGAGAAAAGATGCCCTACTCAAGGTGAAATGAAGTGTTATTGAAGCATATTCAGAGTCTGCTAGAGCAGCAGACATATATCACTTGAAATAACAAGGAGTTTTACGAAGAGTCAGAATTCAGAGTAGAAAAAGCTACTCCCAATAAAAGCATGATGATAGCCTGAGAAGTAATTATAGAATTTACACTTTCCTGGCTCAGAAACCCTCTCTAGGCCCTTGCAGATATGACATTTATTACGTTTGACATAATTATGACATCAGATAACATAAACCTACATTAGTTGTCAGTTAAAACACTGCTTTTTGGTTGCTGGCAGCCCCATGTCAAAGGGCACAAACAACTATGGTATAGTGCTACTAGAATAACAGCTCCCACCACGCTAAAACTCACCCAAGCCAATTGCTCCCTGACCTCTCTGTCTCAAGAATCAAATATTCATGTGTTCAGATACCATCTGTCCCTGAGCCTTTTCCTAATTTTTAACTATCTAATCAATTACCTGATATAAACAACTGCGAGCTGCCCTCAAGCAAATCAAGTGTTTGACAACACTGACACCAAGCGACAGAATTCAGAAAAATACAACCAAAAACAACCCCCTCATAGAAATGTTAGATCATTTAATCAGCATGCTCCAAAAGACGAAGTCTTATTTTACCAAGAAGACAAAACAGAAAGGAAGACCTGTTGTGAGAGCTGACATTTTCACAGAAGCCACGCATAAGTGGCAGAAAGTATGTCCAACATTAAACACAGGTTAAGGATGCAACTTAACCTCGATCTTGCAAGCAGAAATCAAAGACCACATGAACTTCAAGGTTTTACACACTCTAGCCTTGCAAATTCATTTCTAAAGAAGAAAAAAACCAGTGGTTTGTATGCACAGTCAATATTTTATTCCATTAGCTTATGTGGATTTAGTTCATTTTTCAAGTCAAAACATCCAAACAGTACTTTTATGCCTTTTAATTAAAAAAAAAAAGGATTATGTGTTAACGCAAAGTTTAATAGTCTGCTAAGTCTCACTTACTTGCTTTCCTTATCTTTCTCTCTGTTGAGAAATCCAAAAACTATACAGTCCAACATCATATACATTAAATAGAACTGTCACCCCTCCTACTGGTTACGTGATGATGTTACAAAAGAACAGTAACTCTATAAAACACCTCAGTTTTACACCTGTGTTTATGCTCAGTGTTCCACATCCTCCTACCAAGCTTTCACATTCTTACCTGCTGACGTTTGTATGCCAAATAATCAAGATTTTCCAGATCTTTTTGAAACTTCTGGTACGTTTTCTGTAGCTCAGATTTACTGGATACATTTCTTAAAGATTCGAATGTTCTTTGAAACTGTGATAGTAAAAAAAAAAAAAAAAAAAGAAAGAAACACAACCAAATACCATCATTCACACAGTTGCTGTATTTTTCACTGTATTAGGATTTTATTCTAATAAATACAAATGTTACGGAGCTGTGTCACCTTTGAGTATAACACCTTCTAGACATTCTTTTTTTTTTTTTTTTTAAATCAATCCCAGAATCCTAAGCATACTACATATCCCCTGTTTAATTAAATTAAATCCTTTAATCCTTTAACTTCAGAAGTCAGACTTGCATAAAACAAAAACATTAGCAATCAACACAGCCTCTAAAGGTTAGTTCTTTTCTATGCCATGTTACAGGATGGAAAATATTCATATAGTGATAAATTGGTTTTCAACTAATAAAAGCAAATGCAACATTATACAGGTCGTGAACTCCTTATTCTATCAAGTATAACAGTAGATTTTTTTATGTTAACTGAGTACTCCTTATCAAGTTAATTTACTTTAAAGTAATCTGTAAGACCGGATACTCATCTTGGGCAGCATGTTCGCATTCTATATAAAAGCTGCGACAACGTTAATTATTCTTCATTACAGATCTTACTCTTACATTTAAAACTTCTTTCACACATATACTATTATTAAAAACAGTACTTTTCAAAGAGATGAACAATACCAAGCCAGTTGTAGGTAACAGAAAGGTTAAGATTTCTAGAAAGAAGAATATGATCTACGGCTTCCTTGCTGCCCTCTGATTTTCTCTGTTTCCCCATCTGTAAACGTTCTTCTTTACCTCACAAGCATGTGACAGCTGTAAAGCTGTAAGAATTTGAGAAATATTTTGTTATCACAGTGATTACCTCCAGAATTAGGACTACGAACGTTTATTTACACTGATATAATTAGGCAGAACTACATCTTCTAAAGCCATTCAAAATATTGACTTAACAGACCCTGTAGATGAGGTACCTACTCTAGGCTTGCACGTGGTACTAACGCCCATGCAATGAGGTAAAAAAAACCAAAAGAAATGGACCACTTCCCAGTCAGTTCTGTAAAACCAAGCATTTCAGTAGTAACTACAGCCCCTTTCCCTATACCCTTGCTAAAACTAGCCATGGAAATGGAAAAATGAACAATGAATAGAAAAGAAAAAAGAAATCTGCTCATGTTCAGTCCTTCTTTAAAAAGCCGCAAAGAGAACTGACAGCTAGCGCTGGCCATGGATATAGACTGCTCCACAGTGTGACTCCTCCTGTGGACATTTGACAGAGATGAGGCCCAAGTGGTACACACAGTTGAACAGCCACAAGGCAATTCCTCTTTGGGGATCAGAAGCAGCTGCAGTTGATTTCAGCTGACTATTTACAACACAGAGATACATCCTAGAATTTTCAAGTCAGTCAGTACTTCTTGTTTGCCATGTTGCAGCATTTATTTCAGTCTCACTGCTCTCATAACCAAGAAGCAAGCTAAGGCAGTGTTTATTTGTAATATCATAGAATCACAGAATGGTTTGGGTTGGAAGACAGCCTAAAGGTCATCCAGTTCCAATCTGCAACAGACCAGGGTGCGTAAAGCCCCATCCAACGTGGTCTTGAACATTTCCCGGGAGGGGACGTCCATGACTTCTCTGTGCAACCTGTTACAGTGCCTCAACACTGTAAAAGTAAAGAATTTCTTCATTATATATCTAATCTATATCTACCCTCTTTCAGTTTAAAACCATTACCCTTTATCCTATCATTACCTGTCCTTGTAACAAGTCTGTCTCCAGCTTTCTTGTCAATATCTAACTTAGATCTGAAGCATCTTAGTCTAGGTGCTTTGTATAGGCTGCATCCTTGACAAGAATATCTTAGGTGGACAAATTCTCTCCAAGTTTAATGGGCTTCCACTGACAAGTGTGGGAAGCTCAATGTGGGCCATGAAAATTAATGGCCTGTCAGCTAAAAAGGAGGCCAGGCCACAAAAATATGAGATCATAAATGTGCAATGCAAAGTACTTTACTGCTTACAATTCAGAGATGCACCAAGAGACATCAACAGATATGGAGTACAAAGTAATAATCTTACAGTCTCCATACAAACAGAAAGAGGTATGAGAGGCAGTAGACACTGCTTCTTCAGTTTGTGAATGATCCTATTTGACAAACCACATATTTTTAATGTCATTTGTCTGACAGTCTAGTTGAGTCATAAGGGTGATTAATCAAATGTCCTGCTGCACATCCTTTACTTGGTCTCATTCTGCATACTTGGTTCAGATTTAGTGCCAATGCTGTAAAAAGCCACTCTGTTATTCAAGAATAAAGAGGAGTAAAGAGGAATAAGGCTCTTTTATGGTTTGTCTAGAACTGCAACAGTGAAGGAATATTTGTCTTTCAGAATTTCAATGTTATCTTCCACTGTGCAGGGCAGAAAATAGCACTGAACTAGTTCATCCATTTGTGAAATATTTCTCTTTATTTTCATATGGATTAGTAGAAGTTGAATTAAGGACAAGCAGCAAATTTTATTTCCATTCTGACATAAAGAATCCATGCATTAAAAAATATCTCCCTGTTTTAATAACATACTGCTTCTTTAAGACTAAATTATATTAAATGTACTATTTTAAATCACCATTAGATATGGTTGAAAAATAACATTCAAAACCTTTCTTAAACTCCAATTACTGAACATACGTACTTATGAGAAAATAATTGTTCTCCCAATGTTTTGCTGTAATGGAAATGCCTCTTTGGAGAGGTTTATGAAGAGTAGGTGACACAGCTTTTCCCATTCAGAAAGTGCCAGGTGATTTTGCTCTCATTTTAAGAAGGTCTGAAAACATGCATTTTGATGATAAAGCAGATAATGTTTGTTTTTCATGCATTTCTTCATTGTTGCCTCCCACAGCAAGAGAAAGTTATAAAATACATTCTTCTAGGTCAGAATGACCTGTGCATGCTTGTGATACAAATAAGTGTCGATCAGACAAGCCACCGTACGTTACACTCACTTCATCGCTACACTGATGTTCTGGTTCAGCCTAAAGAACATGTTCTCTGGATTTTCAGCCAAGTCTCTTTCAAAACTTCAGCTGCTGAAGCCTACCAGCACATTTTTCAGACAGTGGCTGCCTGTGATAAGCGTGACAGTTGTCACCAAGGTAATGGGGCACTGGTGTGCACCTATTCCTATGTAAATCGAGACCATCGCAGAGCTGATGGCATCTGCCAGAAGGAGTTGACAGGTGACCTAAACCTGACCGACTATGTATTCCATGCCATACACACTATACTCAGTATAAAAGCCAGTGTCAGGATCTCTTCTTCGATGGCCGATGTTCAGGTCTGTCTACTCACCCCTACAGGCAGTTTTCAAGATGTGTCAAACTTTCTCCCTTGCAGGCAGGAGCTTCAAGAGGGAAACCTGTTCCCTCCTGTTGCTTTCTCTCTTTGCAGTAGATGGGCATGATTTTCCTTTGCTGTTGTGACCCATGACGCTATTAAAAAGGCAGTGGCTGAGCAATAGGGAGGAAGGCTGCATATTTATCTGCCCTGCCATCACTAAGGGTGAGATATTGCTCCTACTGTACTCTAAATCATGTACACACTGTAAAAAAATTAAATTCACCTCTCTCAAATCTACGAAACATGCTTTGCTCATGAAGACCCTTCTACTATACTGGGCAGGACAGGAAATAGTGCAAGACAGCAGACAGGGCACCTGCAGCAGAAACCAGTCTAGGAAATTCCTGAGAAGCAGCAGTTCCTGAGAGCTGACCCACACCCAAATTTTAGATGTGACAGCAAAGAAAAGTTTTCCATGCACATAAAGACAACACTGAAGAGTCTATTGCAGACCCAAATATGCTAAGAGGTACTGAACTAGAAATAATACTGACAGGAAGGCTTTGCACTGCAAAGAAGCAAGGACTGGATTTGTTTTCAAACTTTTTCATTTAAGTGTGTTTTTAACCCAGCAGTTGTGGGTTTCTCTTGGAAATACAGCCACTATATTCCATTTGGTTTTCTTTTCCTCTGCTAAAACAGGATCTGGAGCCTTCAGGCTTGCTCGCTTCAAAGAAGTTCTGGAAGAGTAGTACCTAAAGCTGGCCAATTATGGTCCCTTCAAAGCTACGTTTCAGAGTGGCAAGAAAAGAGAAATGCTCTTTTTTCAGCGATTCCCATGCTAAGACCAAAACCAAGTATTATATAAACAGAAGTGCAGTCACTGGGGAGCTCATTCCTTCCCAGCAGTTTGTTTGAAGAGAGTCATTGAGAATATGGTAGTTTCAAGAGAAGCCCCAGGGACCGTAAAGCCAGGAGTCATTAAGGAGTTACAAAGCAGCAGTCGAGAGGCCACTACACCAAAACCAGAAGTGGATCCAGGTTCCTGTTGAACTCAAAGGATGTTCACTTTGAAAAGTGCAGCTCTTAGAAGTAATTCTTTAGGAACTGCTTTTTCCTCTGTCATTTATTGCACATCACAGACTGCCACAGAATTAGCAGAGTGCGATGTTAAACACTGTAACCCAAACAACTGCACATGGTGTTACCACATACTGACCTCAGACTGGCAGCAGGAATCCATTGCTGCTGGTTGATGAAAAAATAACCACAAGTATGAACCAGAAGAGAAGCCAAATCGTCTCCCAAAGACTCCTGTCATCTTAATGCTCCTTATGTTCAGATTTCTCTTGCCAGGGGGTGACCCAGACCCAGCCAAGGGAAGGTGGGAAGAAGGTAGAACTTATTGTCCTTTACAACGGTAGCCAGATTAAAAAGGGTTTCTAGAACTGTATTAACAACAAAAAGAGGCCCAAAAAGAATCTCTGTCCTTTATTGGTTGCAGGAGGAAACATAGTGACAAAGGATAAGGAAAAGGCCGAGATACGTAATGCTGACTTCACCTCAGCCTTTAACAGCAAGACCAGTTGCTCTTGGGATGCCCAGGCCCTTTAGCTGGAAGACAGGGATGGGAGCAGAATGGAGCCTCCGTAATCCGAGAGGAAATGGTTAGTGACCTCCTACATTTGGCAGCGTTACCTTAGAGGCTGGACTTAATGATCTTAAAGGTCTTTTCCAACCTAAACAATTCTATGATTCTGATGAGTTTTGCAAACTGGCCCTGTAGTCCCAGGGTCACTGACATTCTTTTTTTGCCTTTGCTCCATTTAATGTTTTACTGTGCGATACCACAATATCGAAACCCTCAGAAAGTAATGTGGGGAGCACGTCAAATTCTAATTTAAGCAGAGTTATGCAAGTTGAACCAAATACCTAAACCTGAAGAGTAGGTAAGCCTGAGATGACTTACCTCTCTTCTTTTACATAACCATACTGTTTTCCTCCAGCTCAAAACATTTTAAATGCTGATTTATACACTGCAGAGAAGGGAAGATCAGAAAGCGCTATACCCACAGGCTCAGGTTCACAAGTTGCTTCTTATCTGTAGCCATTTTTTATTATTTTTTTTCCTGGTAAGAGTTTTAAATAACTCTAAGGAAGCATTTTCTAAAGATCACGCTGTCTGAAGCATTCGTGAAAAATATGAAGACTTAAACAGTAAATCTACAAGCATGACAAGTGAAAAAAGACAGATAAAACATGTTGGCTCAGCATGATCTGAAATAGATTAGAGAAAGACAGACCGTCAATGTGCTTTGAATGAAATTCTCGGAATTTGTTACCTTCTTGCTGTTCTTTTCTGATCAATAAATTCAAGCAATTCCATTAGTCTTTTAATTCACTTAATTAAATAATATCGAGCATTACTAACCATAATAAATGAGGCTGGTAATATAGCTCTGAATCAAGGAGTGCAATACATGAGATAGGCCTTTGTCTGCCTACTCAGTTTTTTGATTAGGGACTTCAAACTCAGAAGTATGGAAACTCAGATACAGATAGCTGTTTATTTGAACTCCTCCATGTTTAAAAAAAATATTAAATTGTTTGAAGAAGCAAAACCTCTTATCAGTGTGATGTACTTCATTTTCTCAGTCAACTCTAAAACGAGCTTGCTGTTTGCAATGCACTATCACACTCTTTATAAAGCTGTTAATTCCACAAATGGCTAAAGTGTGCTATGCCAGGATATGATGAGTCACTCAGATTTCATCCTGGCTTATAAAATGCATTATTTGATACACATTTTGCTGGGTGAAGATTCTATAGAATCCGTGAAACAATCAAAATTTACTCCACTTTATTAGTTAAATATCAAAAAGCTAATCTCATGTTCACAAAGGTAAATTTTTGGACATTTGGAGTGAAATTTCTGCCGGGTTTATCAAATTCTGACCTGTTATTTCTAGTTTAAAAGTTGCGGTTTAGTATTTTTGTGACAAAAATATTCATTATTTTTAGCATGTACTCTGTTTTATATAAAGATTTCATTACATGGAAATCAAAAAGAGTCTGAAGCCTAAGTGAAAGGTACAAAGCCAAAAATTTTATAGAGTACATTAAATGGAAGGAGGTAGCTGAAGTTGTTCCTTTTTCCTAGATATACTTAGAATGGCAGATGTGACAGGTAACATTAAATGAAGTTCTATATGATAGCTACCCACATTGTCATTGTTTCCACTCTATTTTTATTCACAGATCAAAGCGGAAATTAAAGTTTAATGATCCGAACTGCATTGTTTCAATAGAAGTCAGTATGGTTTCAAATGTTTTGAACGTCAGTGTTGGAATTAACCAGCTTTACTGAGTGAGCAAGATTAAAAACTTTCAGCACTCTGAGAAATTATTTTGAAAAATATTAGATGCATAAATAGATAATTTCCCATTAAATATTTCCCTACTGAATAAAATCTGTTTAATACTCTACATAGTTCTTTGCTGGACCACTTTTTTTCACTTTATACGTACAAACAAAAATACTTCTTTGATTAAAATTTTCATTTCCTTTATCCTACTATGACTTTTTTCATTTTTAAAATTAATTTTGGCTCAGTGTTTTAAATTTCTGCATTTATTATGAAGCTCAGAGTTATGGAAATAAAGGGAAATGAGACTTCTCATGTCTTAAGTGATTAATAATAGCTGTAACATGCACGTCTTTGTGAAGAGGAGGATGAAATGGCAGAAGTATTAAAATTTTAGAACAAGTCCAAACAAAAACTGCTAATAACGTTTAAAGTGGGTTGGGTCTTAATTTGTATGAACTCACAAACATCAAGTATATTAAAGCTGATGCAACAAAGACAAGGTTTCCTTTCCGTGCTGCAGCCACTGTGTGAATACATTGTCTTTTTTTGGAGCAAGTCCACATTGAAAAAACCCTGAATTCCTAGGGGAGTTTTGACGTATAATTATTAAAGTTAAGGACTTTGAAAAGAGTAAAATTGAAACTCATTAAAATATTCAATTTCATATTGTAATATTTAATTGCCTATAGTGTATGTTGAAATTACTCATCTTCTAAGTTGATTTCCTAATTGGATATCAACGTAAAAAGACACCACTACAGCTAATAGCACTGTTGGCAAGTTCAGCAGCCATGCCAGAGGATAAATAAATATGGAAAATGTACCACCTTCCTCTAAGGACTAGGGTGAGTCTTTTTACATAAGTATTTTGGAGAGCACTATTCCACATTAATTTATTCTAAGAGTTAATTGAAGAATTCAGTTCTCACTCCTATTAAGAGAACTAAATTAAAGTATGAAAAAAAGAAAATAACTAGAATTCTTTGCAGTGCTGAAGTTTTTCCTGAATGGATCTTTGCAGTTTTTTTATTCTTTTCAGTTACTGTTTTCATTTTCAAATGGAAACCATGAAGTTAATTATATGGTTGTTTAGAAATGCTCTAACTCTAGGAAAGAAAACAATCCAATTTCAGTTCTTTCATGTAAAACATATTGAAAACATTTGAGAAGGATGTATCTAGGATTATAAAAATACGTACATAAAAATGTAATAGGCTACCAATGAAAAATATAATAATTTAAGAAATTTTTCCACAAACAATGCAAAAGGCATAGGCCACTGTTCTTCCAGTTGGTAAATTTCATACATATATAACAACATAGAAGCTTCTGCAAGTCAGTGTTCATTTAGCCTGTACTGCATCTCCAACAATTGCCAGTGTTAGATGTTTTCAACACAGCATTGAAACCCACAGAACATCGTTTTATTGTGAAATATTGTTCCTACTCTGATTTGGAGCTAAATTTTCACTCCTCTGTTCTCACCAAACTGACCTTGCTCTAAAATGGTCTGCTTGAAGTCAGCGGGTTCTCTTGTGGCATGAGGTGTTATTAGCGATGCCCCTGATTATTCATGTCTGCCCTGAAACTTTAAGATGTTAATAGAACTGAATTTTTATCAGTCTGTCACACATTACTCAAGGGGGTGGGGGAGAAGGAATCAATAATAGAAGAATTCCTTGCTCTTCCCAGCAAAGAGACATCAGACTGAATAGAGTAAGCAGCCAGAGAAGAAGCCCAGTAAACACATTTTTGTTGTCAAGCACAACACTTGGAAGATTAAAATTGCACTGTTAGAAAAAGGAAGCCTGTTCACACACAACACTACACTGACATTAAAGAAACTTGAATTTATGTAGACAGCAAAGTATTTTGATGTTGAACAGCAGCGTGGACGTTTTGCCTAATTCAGCAAGAATGTCACAACCAATGGTTAGTTTTATATGGAAATAGAAGAATGAAGCCCACTCTTCTGTATAAAGAGAGCCAGGTGGAAAAAAGATGACCCAAAATATAGGACTGTTATGATACGTACTTCCAAAATGCATAATTTTCTTAGTCAAGGGAATAAAGTGGCTTTTAGAGAATGTTTTCCACTGCATAATTTTTAAAGCTTTGCCAACATTAAGACTTTCTAGTCATTTCTCTGCAGTGTACAAAAACATAGCTGGAGCTGAGGAGTTGCCAGAGGCACATCTCACTCATCTTCTCCCTCTCCTGTTAGCAAATCTCACTCAAAAACTGACTTGAATACAAAGATATACCCTTACCTACTCAGTTATTTCCCTCCATAAATATCCACATAAAATTCCATCTTTAAGATTTTCTACAAATAAATTATTCCCTACTTCTGCCAAAAACATAAGAAAGTTTCATTCATAAAAAGAAAATGGAAAGTCAGAAATAAAATGAAACTGAAATATAATTGTATGGATAACCATCTCCTTCTCCGGATCAAATATCTTGAGTTAGAAGTAGAAGACCTTTTTTGGTTCATTCTATAAATCTCCTCTAGAAGCTACACTTTTACAAAATGCCAAGGCGTTACATGCACAAGACCTGCAATACCCAAGTACAGAAAGAATTTTCAATGCAGGAAGAACCACAAGCAGGCACTTCTCTGGCTAAAGCGAGCCTGAGTTAAGTCCAATTCTACTCACAGTAGTTAAATGTTCCAGTAAGTACGCCACATCAACCATGTCCGCAAGAATTAGAAGCCTTGTGACAGCTGTAAGGAGAGATCGTGCCGCTTGGACAACAGCCTGCCTCTTAGGCAGATAGCAGGGATCACTGGTAAACGCCTCTGCTGATACCTTTAAGGCTTGACCTGCAAAAGGAAGACATAAATTCCCTTAGGTTATATTACACCATCTCGGAAAACAGAAATAGTTCAAGCTCAATCAGTTATTTGGCAAGTCACAAGTATTGCCAATAAACTTGGCATCTCTTTGTTGCCCTAATGCCTTAAAATGAAGGTTAATTATTACAGATCATGCAGAATGTTCCACGTTTTGAATAATGCTCCATTTCTGTTCTTTCGAATCATTTAATTCTGAAATAATTCCTTTGGCAATCACACCATTAATTTAACTGTAGACAATGAGGCCAGGGGTGCCACGTTAACCTTTTCTAGTCACTGCTTTTATATTATTATGTACTTTGCTGTCCTTGCTATTAAATAATTCCTAGTCACAGAAGGGAATCAAATATTTTTCTTCTCATTATAAATGTAAGTTAATGAAATGAAATCTCATGCACTCAAATATCTGACGTCTATGCAATGGAACTAGTAACTGTGCCAGCAAACAGCAATATATTGTTCTCCAACATGAAGTTTTGCAAATTATATTTAACAAGAACAACAAACACCCAAGTTTACTTTCAGCAGTCTGTCAGCTAGACTTATTCTGAGAAAATCCCATTACATTCATTTCTAAAAGCATTTCAAAACCTATTGTCAACTGAGGAGCTTTGCTAGTGATGCCACAACCTTGAGAGAACTCATTCTACACAGAACAACACTGGAAAGCTCTTGTCATACGAGCACAAACTGCTAAAATCAATGCTTGACCCGTTAAACTCTATATCAGCTATATCACCAAGGTAAAGCCCTCACTAATAGCAAGGTGAGGCTGGCAGTAAAAGCTCACCTACCATTAAGTTTCAAAGAATCTACAGAAGTGTTGAGAAGCAAATTTGAAGGAAGACAGGCTCTCCTTGTTCCACTGTTCATGGGCTGACTTTTTTTTTCTAGACAGAGAACATCTGAGGTGTTTACAAGGAGAGGAAGAAAACAGCACAGAGCATTGTGGCACTGGTTATTTATCAGCATTTACTTAGAAGGCAAGCAAACTGACTAGATTCACCACTATTTTTGCAGTGTCTTGCCATCCCAGCAAAGGCAAAGCAGCTACTAATGTATTTTAACTCAGGACTTGAAGCCAGATTTGCAAAAAGAATTATAGCCCAATATAAATTTGGTCTGTTAACCTCACATACTTCCTAGGACAAAAGGATAAATGGCAAGACAACTTGTTATCCCTCTGGGGAACCTAAAATTTCTTAGGCAGACGATCTGATGCAGTTCAGAAGAACTTCTGTTGAAACACAGTTGTGTCTGGAGAAACTGATTAAAGAATTAATGAAAGGAAGACAATAAGAAAAGAAAATAAAAAGGGTTACTCTGAGAGGAAAATCTAGGGTGTGAGAGGGGTCGGGAGGGTGAGAGAATCAACCAGTCAGAGGAAGACTAGGTGACATCCTTAGTCCTGTGGTTCTGCTCTCTGTCATCCAAAGCCTAGTCTAGTGTAGTAGAACTGAGTGACCTTAGCTAAGAGATTTCTTGGTAAGGTGCCTGAAAGTATATTAGATAACATCACATAAGGTAAGTAAAACACAGACAGAACTGGAGCTGTAGAGATAGTGGTAATCAGCAGTCGAAGAACCCAAGAGGAAAAAATACTGGCATGAAAATCTATAAACCTTAGGCAAAAAGGCCCAGAAACTTGCAAGATAGAAATTCTGCAAAGCTGAGCCACAGATCTAAAGAGACAACAGAGGCCAACTTTTTCCCACATGACAACTATTTGGTCAGCATTACTAGGGGTAATAAACACATTAACACTTTGCTTCGTCACTCATTAGTCTTAGCTTTCATTAGTAGCTGAGCTAGTGGCTTATAGGGCAGAGGGCGCACACATGTTGTTCTTGACACGGATCATTTACAGAGGAGCTCCGTACCCTATTAGGGTGTGAGGAGCACAGAGGAGGAGTCTCGCCACAACTGCACAGTATGTCTGTGTGGGAAGGTATTGAATTGGGGCATGTGCAGAAGTTGCGTCAGGAAAGTTCTCAAACTGGGGCTGAGGGCTCCAGGGGTCACTGGCAGTTCAAAGAACCGCCGCTTGAACACTTTGGGCACACACTTGCAGTCAGGAGCGCTCTTGCACAAATCTCTCAGCACCAGGTCCAGCACACATGGTCTTTGAACCCCAGAAGCCAACTGCAAGGTGCCTCTCACTCTCTCTCCTCTGCTGCTGCCAAACTGCTTAAAACCCCAAGCACACAAACAGTTTCGCACCAACGTGGATGTTGAATATGTACAGAAAATACAAATAAAGAAGCTGATCTTTATATACAGGTTCAAGAGGAACTGGTTGATTAGGAAGGACTGAAACTACTCAGTCGTGAGAAGTCCAGACGGGAGTGATTGGTGACCCTATGAGTTTGTAATAGATCAGGAGAGAAATGAGATATTGCTTAGCTGAGGATAGGAGACAGTGCTATTATTAGGAATAGTTAATAAAAGTTGGGAACAAGAAAATATAATCTGACAGCACAGCAGCTCCTCAGATACCTCTAATATAATATTTCCCCCTACCCATAAGTACAAAGCTGAACTGCATGTTCACAGGCCCCATCTGCCCAGGTCTCCACTACTGCACCTTTCAGAAGGGAAAGGTCGCATGGATTTGGGTGTTCTTCAAGTACCTGAGACACTTTAGAATCTCAAATAGTCCTAACTTTTGAAAATAATATCATTTCAATACTGATATCTTCTGTGTAATTGAGGCACAAAAGTTAAGAAAATAAAGACCTCTCATATGAGGAAACGCCAAGAGAGCCAAGACTGTTCAGGCTAGAGAAGAGAAACCTCAGAGGGATCTTTTCAGCATGTACCAAAACCTGACGGGAGGATGCAAATAAGATGGAGCCAGATTGCTCTCAGTGGTGTCCGGTAACAGAGCAGGAGGCAATGGGCACAAACTGACACACAGGAGGTTCTGTCTAAACATCAGAAAACATTTCTTCACTGCGAGAGTGACTTAGCAGTGGCACAGGCTGACTGGGAAGGTTTTAGAGTCCTTGGACTAATTCAAAAGCTGACTAGACATGGTCCTGGGGAGACTGCTGGCCCTGCCTGAGCCTGGGGATTGGACCAGATGGCCTTCAGAGGTCCCTTCCAAACTCAGCCATTCTGTGGTTCTGTAAGTGAGCGTGTGAGCAAAGACAAGACAGAAGGGTACGAAATATGACCAATCCTTTAGAAATTAGTTGGACATTAGCTGGGATGGCCAGATGAATGAGTATAAAATCATGACCCTAAAACAGCACTATGAGATGTAGCCTAGGCAGAAAGGAGCTATGAGTACAAGCAGCAGAAAATGACAGCTCCAATAACAACATGATGTTAGAACTTTCTTGAAATACAGTAGACGGCATGACAGTTCGATGCAATTTCATCCCTTTTATTGTAATTCTCATCAGTTGGATATTCTTCCATAATTACTTTTGTTACAAACAATGAAACGTGAAAGATGGTGCCCTTTGAGAGGCACAAATGGGGAAGCAGAAATATGGGAGTATTCATAGCATTTCAATTATTTTAGACATTCAAATGAGAAGCAATTCAAAGAACCAAAGTCAGGATATATCATAACTACATAATTATTGGAAGGCAGATACTTCCAAGACTCTATTCAGCACACACAGATAGATGACTCCCAGAGTAAATGATGTTGCTGCCATTAGCTGAGCAGCTACTGACACCTACTGCTACTGTCAAATCACTATCATTTATGAATGTACTTACAAAAATCTATGCTTGGGCATGGGGAAAGGTAAAAACACAGTTGAGCCACCAGTAATTTTTTTAAAAAGAGGATCCATGCACTTTATCCAGCACCAAATATATCCAAAAACTCATGTGAAAATTCCTTTAAAAGCAAGTCAGCTGTAAGCCTGTTGGCAAATTTGCAATTGGCAACTATCTGACAGAAGGTCCCCACCTCTGCTGGCTGCTAGCTGATGGCAGGCAACCTGTCTGGACAGATACCTGCAGTAATATCACTGACTGCAGCCAGTGAGCATCCCTCAGAGACAGCGTTAAACATCACACACCGACTACAGCTAAACATTCTATTTTGTTTTAGCCAAGACCATCAGAATCAACCGTTATTTATTTCTTTGAATAGATTTTCTTTCTCCTACTAAATCCTATCCAAGCATCACATTTCTTTCTCTTCTATTTGTTTTTACATCTTGCTTTCTCCTCTTTTTTCTTTTGTTTTTAACTGTAGCAGTGTGAAATCCACGTGGAATGCAGTGAATTTTATGCCATTCTTGCATCCTCCCACAAGAAGGTATTGTTGACAAGAAAGAGAAAGTCCTGTCACTCACTCCTGTGAGCTGCACCCTTAGAGGCTGATGGATTTACAGTTCCAGAGAAACACAGTTGTCAAAGTAAGTCCATGAACTAAGGGAGGGAGGGATGTACCAGTCAGTAGAAACAGAGGATTTCAAACATCCTAGTCTCAAACTTGAGAGAAAAAAAAATCAGCTGTTTATACCAATAAAAGCAAACTTATAAAAACTCTGATTTACCCTAGCATTTGAAGCCTCAAGTTCTTCAAGCATGAACTAACACATTACCAGAATCAGTGCAGGAACATAATGAAAGATTTGGCTAGAAGGAACTATAAACACACCCAGGTGACCTTCCACCTGGGATGTAGAGAAGTACAGAAATCATGCTGATCATTGCCTAGTCTTGGGTGCTTGACAAGCAGAACCCTTTGTGCTTAGGTAACACAGGCCTGCAAAACTTAGGGCCATCCTAGAAAACATGTTTGAGATTCCAGCCCTGCTGTGAGAAAGATCAAAGCACAGTGAAAAACTACTTTGCTTTCCCCTGATGGGGCAAAGAGGCAGGCTACACACACTTTTCCTAGCAAGGTCCAAGCTCCACGGTACCTATGTTCCCATTTGTGTTTCTTCTGCCCAGGTGCTGTTTCAGAGTTGCCCCAGATCACGAGGTAACAGAAATAAATTTATTCTTTTCATTTTACCTGTGGCTTTGAGGTTGCTCCTGTGCTCTGCCTGCATTCAGCTCACACAATCAGTGCTAGAGAAGGCTTGGAGTCAGCATCACACCGCAGCGCAAAAAAACTACCCTTTCTAAAACCAAGATATTAAACAACGCTTGTCGCTACTATAATCACCTGTTCTGCTGCCACAAATACCATCTCTATCTGCTTCAGAAAATAAAGGATACTGCTTCAGCCAGCTGGAAGTGACACTGTCAGGGTCAGGGCATGCAAGATTGATAGCTCATGTATGTTCCTACTACTCAACACTGTAACAACTCAGACTCTCACAGTAGCTTCCTGTAGGTGTTACAGGACATTTTTCTCCTGCCACGCAGTCTCTTACCCTACTCAGATGCCCCCATGTTCTGTTGCACTGCAATTATTTCACTGCTGCGTACCAGGAAGTTCCACTTCCACATCTCACGCAGTTCTGCCTAACGTGTAATGAGAGCCACCACACACCCCCTTCATGCCTTACACCCATCTCTTCATTCCCCCTTTCCCACTCAGGGACACCGGATCCAGTGATGGTGATGTCAGAAGCTTTTCCACAACGGATCTGTTCTTTGTTTGCTGAAAAGGCTGTACAGCACAGGTTATTTTAAGCCATTTGGATATCTACACTCTGCCTCCTTGCCCAGAATGAGTCCCTCAGACACAGCCTATACACCTACCTCTTAATGTGGAATGAGAAAGCTAAGCTCATTTTGAAGATTTTGGGAGAGACAAATAAGAACATAGTATAAAACAAGAGACCACTATTTCCTTCCTCTAGTGAATAGAGTACAGACCCCATTTCTTGCCAGTGAAAGGTAGTTTCTTCTGTGCCATCAAAGCTGCATCCCCTGTTTAATGTCCAAAAACATTACATATGGACGGACATTCGGAACACCACGTTATTTTTTCTCATTTTCTTCTAAAGAGTAACTGAGGGCTCAAAATGTAACTCCACCACGTAACTTGCATTCATTTCACTGTTATATGTGATGAAAGGCTTATCTAGGAACACACTCGAGCACGATAACAGCTAAACACATGAAACACTGACACTGCAATAGATAGAAACAATGCCGACAACAACTGTTGTGTTTCTGACCATATATAGTCAGTAAGCAATGGAAATAGATACCAAATATTTTAGCTATGCCTGTGCAACTGTTTGAAAACTATGAGCAATCACACCTTGATATAAACGTAAAAAATAATTATTCTAAATTTAACACTAGACTTCAATGCAAATTCCTAAGATAACATTTCCCCACATGAACTAAATCACTGTAAAACTGATTAAATATAAGGATCAGGACATTAATTATAGTCTGATGTCTAGAGTCAGAAGCTGAACAATGCTTTTTATTCCTTGGCGTAGGGATCAGTTATTTTACTGTTAATTCACAGCACACTGAGTCAGAAATTACACATGAAATCTGGCAGTAAGAATTTTTCAAAATGCTAATATTTAGGGTTATTACACTATTTTAGAATAAAAACGTGTACATGTTTGGCCTTTAACAAAGCTTCACTGAACTAGATCAAGAGGAAAACATGACAGTTCTTCAGTTACGAAGCTAGTGGATTTCTGAGTGATGCACACAGTGCACCATCCACAGGCTGCCTGGTGACTCATTTAGCAGAGTTCCAGAGATGGTGAATCAAGATGTGGATACAGGCCTAGAAAAGTACTTTCTCAAGAGGAATCTCAAAGAAAATTGTGGAGGACCTCTGTATTAAAGTGATCAGCTCCAAGACTATAAATCTTCAGTAAAACTTCACAGATGTCAAAGAAAGCAGAAAGCAGATTTATCCAGGGAACATGCCTGCCAACCGTTATAGCGGCACTTTCTTTCAGACGTGACTCATAGAACTCAACTGAATTTGAGACACCAAGATCTCATCTACTGAAAACTGCAGTCAGGGAAGCCACACCCATCCTCCCACTTCTGAAGATGTTAGGTGAGTCACTAACACACCCCATGATTTAAATATAATAAATATTCTATTTATTTTTTCTTTATTGTTCACTTTTATCCTACTAATTTACCCTTTTCTTCTCCAAAATATTATTACAAACAGAATTAGCAGCAGTCTATCATTCCTCTAAAAGGAACCCCTAATAACAAGCTCCAAAAGTAATAAAGCAGCATTTTCACACCCGCAATTGACATTCAAAAAAAAAAAAAAAAGGCATTTAATTCCCATGTTACAGTCCTCAACTTAACAAGCTCAGTGAGTGATACAAGCTAAAACGTAAGAAGAGGTGAGAGTATTTATTCTTTCCAGATGTTGGTATGCAGTTCCTAGACTGATAATTTCATGCACGTGAGTCAAACTATCTAAAAGATTGTTTCAAAACTCCACTACACAGTAAATACAAGCTGCAGCCACATGCTAAAATTCGTGATTTATTTAAGAGCTTATTATTAAAAGTATCTGGCAGTCACCACATAAAAACATCTCACAGAAAATTAAATACTATATGACATGCATGGCAGGTGACTGCGTGCAAGCACAGTTTACTACCCACATCCTTTCAAAGAGCTCGAAGTACGTAATATGAAACATTTAACGGCAGCAGAAAGTGACTTGAATAACAGACAATAAAGTTACATTTCATGTGGCATACCACAAATTAAAAAGAATAAGTCTAAAAAAGATCTTCAAAATTAACAAACTATTTATTTTCCAATCATTCACCAACGTCTTAAAATTAACTTGTGCAGTCTGGCAAATCCGTGGAGGCAGATTGGCTGTGAACATTCAATTTGTCATTGCATAATGATAGGTGATAACATGGACTGAACTTTCTTTTAAAATGTATGAGGTGTATATAATACACTTTATGTATTTTTTTTGTTATCTCTGGTCTTGGCTGAGAATCAATAAATAAATTGAAAATGTGAAATATTTTTATATTATCTATGTATAAAAATCAATATAAAACCATGTATTAATATTTCATTCTTGCCTTGTGTTATCAGCCTGGAATGGATGGGCTAACATCTTAAGAGTACTCCAAAATGAATGATTTTTTTTAAAGCCTCAGCTGATCAGTGTGACAGATAACAGTGATATTTGCTGGTCACAACGCTTTTAATCACAAAGGACCTTAAGGCATCTATGGCAACATATACATATATCAAACTCTAAAATGCAGCCATCTCTTGATCCAAAGGAAGCCAATAGCTTGTAATCACTACCCTGTACAACAGCAGAGACTCAGAAACCATCCCAGCTGCACACGGAGGAATATAAATAATTTTGGTATAGTATGATGTATGATTTGATGTATGACATAAAATAACAAAAAACCTCATGAAGCTGCAACTTTAGTAAGAGCGGGGTAACATAAAGACCTGATTTTAACGGCTAACACACAGTCCTTCAGGCACAAGTTGTCACATGGCATAAGAACATACACCACGCTGCTCAGTAGCAAAAAGGCAACTGAAGCCCTCTTTGCCCCTTGATAAAACCAAGCCTGGTTGCTGGCTCATTTGATAACATGGCCTGACAGTAACTTCATCGTACAGACCATTGCTCTTCGCTTGCCTACTCCCACTTGCTTGGGAAGGCTTTCATCAGCCCCTCTGATTCCAGGCAATCCTTGGGAACAATTTACTTCTAAAATTCGTGGAGCACAGGAGAAAGGACATAATTCTCAAATGACCAAGCACTAAAAGCACTCCTCTTCTGTTCCATTTTTCCTCTGAAACCTTACCCTGAATCAGCTTTCAAGGCTGTTTCTGCAGGAAGACATTTTGGATTTCTGTCATCCGGATTCCTATTTGAGCCCGGCATTTATATTCACCCAACAGGCCTTGATTAGCCATGAGGGCAGTAAAAATCAACAAAGCCACAGAGAGCCTGAAAGAACACGGCTAAGTAGAGTGTTCTCAGCAGATCATAAAACCTACACTGGGACTCTGATTGGAAATATGATGATAGGTCCTGCGGAAATGGAACATGGCAGAACACAAAGATAAGCTGCTCTATCACAAGAGGATAACTCTGGCAGTACGTTAAAGAATCCATCTTTCTCCTAACGAAGTCTCAAAACATACCTCCAAACTGGCTATTATGCCTTCCCAAAGTTCTTACTACTCAAACAAAAGATAAGATTTCTGGTTTTAAATCTTTAGGTAAAAGGCCTTAATCCCAGATTCAGATAAACAGTTCTTTTCAAGAAGAGGAATAAAGCATGCACTAATTTAAGCTTGTGCTTAACAGCCACTAAAATTAACAAAGCGTGTCCTGTCTTCACTGAAAAGAAAAAAGCAACAAAACTTCCACTGACAGAAGTGTTTTTCCACAATGGTGCTCAGCTTGCACGATAAGTGCTATCTGAGAACATACAATTAAACAACTCCAAGTTCAGACATTCACTCATGAAAACTTATTTCTTATGGACATCCTAGCTTTATTTTGATACCAGTATTACAGGGTTAAACTAATTCCTTGTAGTGCCCAAGTTATTTGTCACATACTTACTCTCTTTCTGCACATTGGCGAGTGCTGCATGAAGTTCCTCTCTGAGCACACCTGCTTCCCTGGCAATTTTTTCCCCTTTGTCCAGTAGATTCCAAGTGGCTTCTTCCACAGAAGCTAGCAAGACACGAGCTCTTTTGGAACGACCCTTTTTCTTACTAGAAGGATTCTGTGGACAGTTCACTAATGTTGTAACCTACATTTAAGAGAAACAAAAAAGTCAGTAGTGGTGTAAATTCTGTAATAAGTGAATTTGTGTTGTTCTCAAATTTAAAAGTCAAATTAATAGAGGATCATAAAATGGTTTGAATTGGAAGGGACCTTAAAGATTATCCAATTTCAATCCCACTGCCATCAGATCAAGCTGCTCAAAGCCCCATCCAACCTGGTCTTGACCACCTCCAGGGAGGGGCCAGCCACAGCTTCCCTGGGCAACTGGGGCCAGGGCCTCACCATCCTCACAGTAAAAAATTGCTTCCTGGTATGTAACCTAAATCTTCCCTCTTTTAGTTTAAAAGCATTACCCTTTGTCCTATCACCGCATTCCCTGATAAAGAGCCCCTCCCCAGCTTTACGTAGGCCCCATATATATCAACTATATATTTGAGAATAAGCAGTGAGATCTCCGCTGCTTTGGAGCGAGGCAGATATGGTCAGCACACATAGTGAGAACGGACAAAACGACTGAATGAAATTTGACAGATAATTTTACTTAGTGTGCCTCATCTTTGTATTCTTCTTTCTGTATGATCAAAGCAAAGTCAATAGAAATCTCACTGTCACATTAAGTCTGATCCAAACTCCTGACACTGTTTATTTCAAAAATTCCTTATGATAAAATATGAATTACTAATGTTATCTAAGGGGGCTTCAGCCAAGGCAGGAATTAACATCAGTGATGAATCTTCCCATACTTCCAGTTTAAATCTCTCAAGTCAACTCAGAAGCAAATACCCAAAACAAATACAGACATATTTCAAAATATTTTCTCTTCTTACAAAAGAGGATCACACCAGTCAGAACTCAGCACCTCAGAATTCTCAGTGGAGCTCTCAACATTAAAATTGTCCATCATTTTACCCAGAAAGTAGGTTTACTGCAGCTTTGTCCAAATTATGTTTTTTAAACAATGCACTTCATAAAGAACTTATTTTTACATAGCATCCCACTCCGCATTCCTCTTCTGGAGTGTGGGGGCTGTGCTCAACAGAATGCTCCTAACAGACCATTCTCTAAGGCATTGCCTGAGTTATCACACTAGGGAAAAAATCCTAAACAATTGTAAAAGAAAAGCGTTATATAGATATTTTAAAACATCAGTGAACTTAAGGAAATAAAGTATGTTTTTCAATCCTTCAGCTATTCCATTCTCTGTGTCAGAATGTGGACAATATAATACTAAGTACAGATCCAGTCTTGGAGCTCAACTAACACATTCCATATGTGCATAATTGCTTCATTTTCTTAAATAGCATTCTAGTAATCAACAACACTGTACAGGCAAAGGAAACGCTGTGGATGAATTTCGAACTTGGCGAATGGCTTCAGCGCAGCCTGTGGTTTCAGCCGGTCTGTGGAAAAGGGCTGCATTCACAGGTACATAATGAGAAGTGTTCTCGCTGTGCCCCAGCTCACCTTGAGATCTTGTTCATGAATTCATGCACTTTAGCGCTGTTCATGAACCAGTACTTTTAAAAGTAACTGACAAACATCCTCTGGGAAGCATTTCTATAAACACATCTTTGAACGACAAAAGCCCTGACCCCTACACCATTCATGTGGAATTCTGGGGGGGAAAAAAGGACCAGCCACTTGACATTGACTGCTGTAGCATGTCACAAGGGAGACAGCAACATAAATAACTCTGGCTCAGATTGTTAAAGAGGGCTTGGGTATTTTTCTGACTGCAGCTCATAGAAAGTAAACGTAATTATTTATTGCACGTAAATCAGCCAGCTAGTAGAGAATGCACTGGGAATAAGAATCTTAATGGTTTGTTTGGTTTGGTTTTTTTTACAAACCCTCTAACATCAGTTATGGAGCATTTAATGCAGTTTCAATGATCATTTTTTTTAAGAGTGATTTAAAGATATTATAGGCTGATACTTCCAAGAGCAAAGGCATAGAAGACAGTAAAAAATTAGAAGCTGCCCCAAATCAAAGACATTTAAGAGTCTTAAGTATTTAATCACCTTTCCCAGAAAATAATATATTCTATTTCTCAGATATTCACTGTAGTCTCCTTTTTTCCATAAAACATCATTCTATGTATCGTTCATTCATATATTTTGGAGGAACAGCAAAGGAAACAAAGCAAATGGAAAAGTATGAAAAATAATCATTCCTGCAGGTGAAAACTCCTGACTGTAAGACCTTTCATCTTCAGCACTGCTGTCAGGAAATATTAGAGGCAGCTTCTGATCCCAAATACAATTCAAAATTTTATTGGTAGTTCTAGTCTCGTGGAGATTAAGAAATATTGAAAAACTGTTCTGAATTCTCTAACACAGAATTCCAACGAGGAATGCAGAAACTCCACGCAGATGTTACACAAAGAACTGAACTACGCAGCAGCTAATACAGTGTGCCCTTTGGATTCACTGCCAACACAGCTTGTACCGTAGTGGCAGAATACACAGACAAAATTAAATCATTACAAAGGAAAAAAAACCCAACAGGCATATCCCCAATAACGCGCCCAACCGCGTTTCCCAGTTATTAACACCTCCTCATTGCCGCATAGAGCAGGTCTCCCAACCTTCAATGGAAATCATTGTCAAGAGGCTATTTGGTATCTCTGGCAGGAGCCACAGAGTTGTGCTAAAGGCACAAGGGTTTTTTAAGTGAGATTTTCAGGCCCATATGCCACCACAGCTGCAACGCTGAATCACGTCGTTGTTGCCTGTTATTGCTATTACTTATTAGGCTGAAGGGGTGGGATTTTTTGTCATGATTATTCCAAATACTGAATTCCTAAGGAAAGGTGCAGTAGTTCTTGCAATGCTATATGCAGTATCTGCCAGCCTTACAGACAATCTTTTAATATTGCAGTAGTTAAGGAAACAATGTCCTGGGACCTTGAGTATGAAATCTTTAGTTCAACTTCGATATTAACATTAAAGTATTTCAAAGCATCAATCATAAAACATTCTTTTGTGTTTAAAATTAAGTGTACTGCAATCCCTAAGCTATGAAAAAGCAGTAGACCAACCCAGTGATCTAGTGACAACAGCAGAACGTCCTGCTCGCTGTTGCAAATCGGAGTTAGATGTTCGGCGATAACAAGGCATTGCCCATACAAACAAATACTGGTTAAACCCTTTGAGTGAGCATAAAGTCACCCCACGCAGAACTGAAACCAACAGCATATGTTTTCTACGTGAGGAAACTTTTGTGGGTATGGATGACAGGTAAGAATAAATGCCTTTTGACTTGCCTACTCTTCATCAGTGACGCAAGGGTGTAAAGTACATGGATGTTTCTACACATTCTGCAAAACTTACCTATCATCTCTTGCAGCCATAAACTTTCCTTAGCTTCTATGTACATATAAAACATAAAGCAATGGAAGACAAAAGGTTTGGCAAGGAAAAGACCTTAAAAATATTTGCTTATGTATACACACACTCCCCCCACATAAATATTGAGGTTGTATGTCTATAGACAGATAAAGAGAGCTTTAGATACAATATCCAAATAAATGGCAAATTTACATCTTAAGACTTGCACTGACTGCAGAGCAAAGGCAGTTATGAAGTATTTCCTGCATGAATTAATGAAATTATATGAATCTCATTATGTCTTTCAAAACTTTTACTGGTACATAAATCTAAAGAGGAAAAAAGTCTGTTCACTACAGAAGCAAATTTATACCTAGCCATAACTGTAATCATTATATAGTATATAGCAAAGAGATTAAATAGACTTCAGTCTCTGAGGATGAGGTAAAACAAGAGGATATTTTCCAGTACTTTATTATATTTTGTGAGTAAATGCAGCACAAGGATGACAAATATTAGACACCAGCAATGCAAATGAAAATGCTTTATGATCTACTGATTGCTTCACACTAATTGCTCCACGGCAGAATGCATCACTAATAAAACCCCAGAATTAAGGAAAGATTGTTTGTCTGAGCGTGTACCCAATTCACATCAAGGCAGCTGTCAGCTAAATTATGTCAATTTTGACAACTATCTTTTTTAATGCACCAGATGCATTGATAGAGAACTTCATCTAAAAGCTTTCCTTTCAAAACTGATGTCCTCAAAGCACCTGGAATAGAACAAAACAAAGGCCACAGAGGGAACCCCTTCTGGAGGGGACAATTGGACAGGATTAAAGAAACTTTTTTCAGTGCATTGAAAACAGAGCGTATCTGGCAGTACATCCCCACGAGAGAGCAGTCTGTAATGTTGGACACAGAATCACACTAATGCAGCCACGCCGCTTGCAGTATGAGAATTTCTCTCCCGGCAAAGCCCTGCACAGAACTATCTGAACTTACTGCTCTGGGTCAGGCCGCTGTTCCGGCCGCAAAGAGGGAAATGCAATGAGGCTGCTGCCTCTGCAGTCCCCCAAGCACTGTCATTTAGGGGCGTTGCTTTATTCCAAGGATGGAGAAGTTGCCATCAGAGAGGGGTTTATACAAATTGTGTAATAGTGTTTTCATAGCTTCAAACTGATCACCGCTGCCCACTCCAGAATGCAGGGAACAGAGAGGATCTAGCAAAGTCATTTGCAAATAAGTTACTGCCAAAAAGGCTGGTTTTGCCTTAATTTTCTCTTATATTGATGGTGTTAAACTAATGATTGCTCTAAGACTTGGCATAACTGGCTAGAAAGACTTCAGAGAAGCTCAAAGACTTCCAAGAAGCCCAAAGACTTTCACTGCCTCTTTCCTACCAGAGCATTACAAGGCTATTAAATAAATAAATTAGAACATAAAACTTAAAATACAGTTAAACTGTGTTCAGAGCAGCAGCCGCCAAGTGGAATCAGGCCAGAGTATAATACTATTCAGTTTTATCTGTGAGTGTTCTGATTCTCTTTCTAATCATAGATGAGTTTTCATTTATTGCCTTTCCAGTATCTCAATCATCCTTCATTGAGTATTAGATCTAATCCCTGCTTTTTCATTTTCAACATTTTTTTTGGTCTCCTTCCCACTGAAAATGCAAGTTTGCCTTCCACAGTTCTGTTATGAAACAAAGCATTAAGGTTGAGAGACAGTGACAGCTAAAGTTGAATTCTCTTTGAAACTAAGCATTTTCATTTTTAACAGACTCAAGCTTTTAATGTTCGAGAGGAGCTTTAAAAGAAAAAAAAAAAATAGAGTTTCTTCATTTTGTTCTGGAACTGTATTTCCTTGCTTAATCAGGTTTCTTTGATCTTGCAAAACTCAGGCCAAAATTGACATTTCTTCATCTCTACTAAAAATACCCATAGAGCTGCAGCTGCCTGGGCACTGTCTGACCTTCCGGTATAAAAGATAAGGTTTTAAAATGCAGTCTATCAAGACATCTATTCCTATTAATCTGAAACTAATTTTATAATCCATCCACATATGATACTCCAGCTTGACAACTTCCTATAAACCACTCCACTGTTAATTGAAGTTTTATATGCCATCAATCACACCCAAGCAAAATAAAGGCAGACAAAAAGAGTGAGAGGCAGCTCAGTCAATAACAGCTGGAAAAAAGCACTGATAAAAAGAAAAGGTTGTTTTCTGAAGAAAATAATTTTCCAAAAGGGGTCAATAAGTAAGGGAGGGAAAGATTAAGTCAAAAATGAGAAGAAATTTCAAAGGTAATAATGCAAAAAACTAATAAAAGTTTCAAATAGGGAAAATACAACTTTATTTGCTAAAGAGACACTTGTTTCAATGAACTGACTTGTAAAAGCTACTTTTCCTAGAACCATTATAAAATATTGCCAGCACCTCTTCACTTTTCCTAGCTTTTAGTGGACTTCTGGAATAAATAAAGGACTTCCCTGACATAAAAGTCCAAATAAACATAAGAAACCATCACTCTAAACATACTCAGCATTTTGTTGTCCTCATCTTTCTTCTCTGTATTCTTCTTCCCTCTAGTCATTATATGCTGCCTCTTTAATTATGATCTGACTGTTCCCCTGTGTCTGGTCACCACCACTTAGCAAGCCCAGGGAAACATCATGGAACAGATGGGCTCCCAGGACAAAGGAGGAAAGATGTTATCAGAGCAGTGCATGAAAAGTGCATTCCTGGAACAACAAAATTTACCATGTACCTAAGGGGCTGAATGCAGTCAAACAGAGCACATGAGCTGTTTGAGAAAGAATATTTTCCCTTTAATATCTGTTTCAGTCTTAATTATAACAATTTCATTTGTCTCTTTTTAAAAGACAGAAAAGTTGCAAATTGAAAAAAATGGAAAAATAATAGAAAATTTGGCAGATATCTTTTTTGAATAAGCTGTACATCCCCAATTCTCACATGCATATAAATAGAATAACAGCCAGAGTACAGTATTCAGTCTGGTTTTGCTCTATTTATGGGCAGTCATTCTCCCGGTGTCAGTTTTGTTTGTAGATTGTTAACATAAGTTATTTAACAAAAAGGTTTTGTCTTGTAAGAGGCATAACTCAAAGAGCTTGATAAGACCTTAATCAACCAAACATGGGAAAGTACTTCATAGCCATTATACCTGGCAGTCTTCACCACCCGGAAAAAAACAAGGTATTCTTTGTACATGAATGTGAAAAAAATCTGAATGAAGTTGCACCTTTCTGTATCCACACAACCTGCAGCCAGGGTAGTGATTGCCATGTAAACATACCCTCAGGCAGGAGAATACTAAATAAGCAGTGTACAGCTTTGACAAGTAGTTGGATCTACACCTTCACAAGGCTGGAGGCCAGCAATGAGCAAGCATCCTTGTGCTATGTGTAACTGACTAATTAAATGTAGGTACCCCGACATTATTCTTTTAAGTACAAGGAAGAAAAAATTCAAAATAGCTTGAGTTTCAAAACAGAAGATGTCTTTTCAGTTCTTTACTCTGTAACATATTGCTACAGGTCTTTCAACACTTTCTTAGTTATAGGCATTATTTGCAAAATGAGGTCAGGTCTTAGCAAGAAGGTCCTTGTCGCTGTATTAATAAAGACATTTCTAATGCATATCAAGTTTAACGCTAATGACAGAATCTTTAAACACACTAAGCACAGCATATTTAATCAATGAATACTTGAAATAGAACTAGAACATGCAGTAAAATTACTCCTCCTAAAAAGAAAGTTTTAACAACAAACCTGAAATCATTTTTGCAAGTCCCTCAGTCCAAGTTTTCTTTTGCTGGATGACAAAGTACTAAAATAGGTTTATACAATATGCAACAATTGTACTTTTCTGAGGGTCTCTCTTCTAAAATGCAACAGAATGGAATTCTTTTCAAAACACAGATAAACTCACCTATAGATTTTTCAGGCTCTTCTTTTCCAGTCTATCCTCTACATACAAAGTTTTCATGGGTTGGAAATCCATTTGCAGTGTATTCTATACTTAAACAGCCACTAGATAATACTGTACAGGAGACTAACGAGAAGATCTAAAATTTGCTATGATACTGCGTGGCATTAGCGAAAATGGAGGTAACTAAATGAGTAACCAAACCTGGAAGATGACAGATCCCCCTGGACACTTTCTGAGCCAGAATAAACCACAAGTACAGAAGAGCTATGGATATGCCTTGATAATCATGTCTTTAGCCAAAGTTCTTCAACCTCCCCTCCCTCTATGGTTATCCAATTTATTTTCTGCAATACTAAAATACCTGAATTATCAATGGTTCCAGTAATTTCTCCACTGTGAACGTCTGGATCTGCAGATCCCGAGGATCAATTTTCAGTTTGATACTTGGCCCTTTTGTTGACATTTCACCTGAGTACAAAACAAGAACAAAACTGCAATAAGTAACTATTAACCATGACAGCAAGTCTCATTGCCCACTGTCAAAGGCCAAGCAACTGCCTACGGGAGTACAGACTTAGTTCTGTAACAGGGCTGGGATTTCAGGGGATAAAATTAACGTGTCTGATTCCTTATTTCTAAATTGTGAAAAAAAATCTGCAGATACTTGTGTAAACTGGAAAATAGTGGGTTTAAACTGCTTCCTTTTCTTGTCTTCCAGAATTCTAAATTGATCGTATATTTAAAAATACAAGGATAGTTGTATTAGAAGACCTTTGTATATAAGTTCTCTAGTAGTCAATAAAAAGGACCGTTAAAGCAAAAATTATATATTACATTATTGAATTTATCACAAAACAAAAACATTAATGCTATGTGCACAATACCTGTCTCTTATTCCATGTGCCAAATTGGCCATAATAAACACTTCATGAACAACAATATATAAAGCAGATCTTAAAAGTCCTGGCAATTAATAGCAGGAGAAAGTGAAATATTTAGGTATTTTTATACTCTGTAATAACAAATATTTTTTAAGTGTCAAACCAGATTAAGTCAAGGAAGCCTATTACTGAAGTCAATAAGAAGTAATTAAAGCTAAGTAAGGTCTTTAGAGTGAATAAATCATTCATTGGGAGCTTGATCCAAAGTCCACTGATGTTAATTTAAGGGGTTGCACTAAGTTCACCGGGCTGTGTTTCAGCCACAATGAAATGTGTGTATGCCAACATAGAATTATAACTGTGCCTTAGTAGGAACGCAACTGATTATTGCCTCAAAAGACATTTTAAATTTTCCAGTAACTCAACTTCTCATAAAACATAGCTCAGCAAAGCCTTTTTACCCAATAAAGTCTTCACACATACAAATAATGGATATCTGTCTTTTTTAAGCAGGACTTATTACAGTCATTGGTGCTGTATAATAAAGTAATAAGTTACTGCAATTGTGCAGGCTGAAGGGATATATTGTCACCTTTCAGTGAACCTAGCATTGATTTAATACAGCACAGTAGGTTTAGGGTTTCTATAGCAAAGTTGTGTAGAAAAGAACCTAAATCATTTATCACAGAATAGTTATCCACACTTCATTTGCAAGCAAAGACAACAGGAACAATAATTAAAGAATTAAGGCTACAGGCAATTTAGGGATTGTCACTCTTAGGAAAGATTATACAAATGCCAAGTTTATTCTTCTACTAGAAGCCATAGTCAGTTCCCTACGTTCCCACAGAATCAGCTGCATAAAGCCAGGTGATAGCATAAGTAAAGAACCGATTTTTCAGTTTTAATTCCAAGTCAAAATATAAAGAGAACAAAACCTTGAGATCAGACTGACTAGAATTACATTTTTCCTTGCATGGAAGGAAGTCACTAATAGAAAGGGAACTCTAGAAACGTCAGTTCAAATTATTTGGCTGTTTTACACATCTAACTTTCAGATACTTGTAACAAACCCCAAGGGAATAAAATTTGAGACTCCCAAAATGGCCAGTGTCGGGAGTTCTCTTTCTGTCTGGTGAATCAGGACGTAGGACACTCCTACAGTTTTCAAACACTCCAGTTTAACTTATCCCTCTGTTTGAAGGGAACCGAGCCCACTCATCACTCACTGCCTCAGGAACAAGTGGTGGCTCCAAGTCAGGAAAAAGAGTGCTGCCCTTCTGCCAGCTCAAATTGCCCCTTCCCTCATGTGATGAAGCAGTAGCTATGCAAGCGTACAGACCACATCTCTCAAAGCCTCACTGCAGCTGATACAAAGTACTTTGAGATGGATGACACTATCTCCTGTTGGTTCTGTGCTACTCAGTGTGAAAATCCTCACCAACTCACTGAGCTCAGAACAAAACAGGCTGTAAACACAGCATAGCTGTAGAGGCTGGGGCTTAAGGCACGCTCCCAGAAGGCAAGATACTTTGTTTCCAAGCTTTTCTTAATTAATGTTTTCAGAATTTCAGACTACAGAGAACAAGAGAGATAGAAGACATCAAAAGTCAAAGTTAAAATATCTACAAGCATATTCAACATAATAAATGTCCTGGTGAATCAAATCCACAGTCCATCTATCCCAGTATGTTTGTTTTGGTAAGGCTATTTAGATACAGTATTTAGGATACCCCAGCCCAGCCATTTCCTATGGTTTGTTCTTCCAATACTTCTCTAGCATCCAGAACTGCTTAGGATAGATGATAGCGGATGGTATCACTACCTAGTATCCATTTAAGGTCATATTGTTCATGAACCTATAAAATCTTAAACTTTTTCATTAAAGAAAAAAGTAAAAGCACAGAAATTTCAGGGTGGTAATATTTAGTAGTTCAATAAATCAAGAGGAAAATACTGGCATGAAAATTCATAAAATCCTAGAAGATGACAAAAAAAAAAAGAAAACTGGAAGAGAGTAATCAGTACAATAGCTGAGATTACCATTATCACATATCTTAATATCTCAGCAATACTCAGTTTTGAAAAAGGATATCTCAAATATGAAGCATTAAAAAAAAATATTTTAGGGTTGGGGGAGTGTTGGGGCTTTTAGGGGTGTCCGATATTGTTGTTGCATTTGTTTTTTTCAACACAAAGTGAATTCTTCAAGACAAAACTTCATATAGCTTCTACATGATTGCGTATTTTAGACACCATCTAGTCTTTACAAGAGCCATAAAGCTGCCAAAAAAGACAAATACAAAAAATTCTTGATAATATGCTGTATTTCTTGTAATAAGTAAGGCAGGCTCTTTCCATCTGCTGTTTAGCAGAGGAATCACTAAGAGACAAATTCACAATCACCCAGAGGGCTTCATACAACTACAACTTAAGCCTTCGCCAAAGCGTAACACCTGGTTTCTCTGTACTGGGCACGTAACATCCTCGGTGAAGTGAGCTCTACAACAAGAGCTTATTCTTACAGCTCAGGCCAAAGATGTGCCAACAAAGCAGGTCCTTTTTTTAAAAATTCACTTTATCCAGTGATTCGTACTGTTAATACCCATCACTCTCTGTATGGAAAGTAAAACCAAAAAGTGAAACCAATTTCTCAAAAATGCAATTCTTTGGAAACAGACTAAATAACTATGTGAGTAAAGCCTGTAAGCCTCAAGAGTGAGAGGTCAAGTACAAAATGCAAACGGCCAACACTAACTGTATCATTTTATTGAAGAATGAACACTCTGAAAGGTTCTGTGTTTGCAAAGTAGATTAAAACTCAAGCTTTCTTATAGCTACAGCTATATAGTTATTTCCAGCGACATTTACTATACGAGTAAGGGAAATATCAGTAACCTGGAAGCCAGGTACCTACCAACATTCAGAACTCCACACAATCTCTGGAATTAAAAATAGCAAATATTAATATGAGATCCTTTTTAATCCATTAAAGTAAGCTTTCCTACAGTACTAATAACATGCTCTGAAAGCCATAAATGTTTGTCATTCACATCCCTGCTCTTGTTTAGCTTCAATTCCAAACTGCATTGCTATTTAATAGCTTCTTTAATTGTATCCGCCATAACAAAACAGTAGTGCACACACCTTTGACTCTGCAGTGCTGGCAAAGAGCAGGTTATGTCTGTGCCTACCTGTCAGCATGTTGGCACAGCCTATGAACACACAGCAGAGAAGCACCCACACTGCTCAAGCTGTTTCTGCTGTGTCCATCCCTCAATCAAAAGGCTTTTTAATTTAACAAAATACTCTCTTTCAGCTTCACAGGGATTGTATCAAACCACATCATTTCACAGTCTTGAAAAGACAGACTTTTTTACCCTCTGCAATGCACTGGTTATCTAAATCTTTGCCAACACTTCAATGAATCTGCCTTTTGTTCACATTTTTTTAAAAAATGGTTATGATATTGCTGGTTCATAACCACTATCTTTGACACTTTCACAAGCCTTCCAGTATTCAAGTACTCCTTGAAATCCATCACAACTGTTGCAAAGAGATGGTATTGATTGTGCTGTGAATTTTTTTCTGGTCAAGACATACATCAGTTGCAGGGAGACAGGTAAGAATTGGATAGAGATAGTGCTTCATGCTTCCTCTGAGATTTGAAGAAATCACCAGGTGATTTTCGGGTTATTTTTAATACAGATACACTCATGCTTTAACTTTGCAGTGGCTTCCTCTCAGTTCCTTGACAGAAGGGAAATAAAATCTTCGCTGCTCACAGCAAGAGCTGTTCCTCATTCTCTCAGCATAACTTTCCATACACAAGGATCAGATCTTTTCTAAAACTTGGCAGATAAAAATGTAGTGTAAGTATGGTCACGTCCTCTTACTAGAGGTCACTGCGCTCCAGAATCCAACCACCAAGCAGTCTAAAACCTGGGATGTGTTACAAATCAAATCCTAATTTTGCAGATCAGAAAACCGTGAATCAATCTGCTATGACTTTCCCTTTTCTGGGTTTTGGGGTTGTTTTGAAGGAGGTTGGTTGGTTGTTCTTAAGCTTAGCATGTTGCCTAGCATAAGTATTTTTATTCTTTGCTTGAGCCCCAGCTCAACTGCCTTTTGAACCCAATAACAGCTTTTAGCCTTGGGTCAGGCCCATAACCTACCATTAGCTGGAAGTTAGCCACAAAACTGATTGTTTTTTAAAATTTCACATATATTCTAAGGTATAAATAACCTGCTCATGGGCTCACTTGTTGATACTAGTCTCTTTTAAGGTTGAATTCTAATGCTTCCTGAAACTTCCCTCAAGCACACAAAATATGAATACAAGCCTGCAAGTCAATGCAGGGAAAACTAAAAAAAAAAAAAAAAATATCTTTAATTAATTGGATTCCTTAACTACATATTTCTAACTTACCAGGACCTCCTTACTGTTATTTACTATATTAGATAATCAGTATTGAAATAGGGTTTTTCTTTTTAAACCAAGGCAAGGGTAATAGGTATAGGAAAAAAAATAGGCAGCCAGTAAAGATCATGCTAGGGTTTTCTCTGATATTTCCACCTAGAAAGCAAATTTCTGTCCTTGCAGATCATCTTTGTTAAGACAACAAATTTTGGTGCTTGCCTCAGAGAGAAAAAAAAAAAAAAAGAAAAAAAGAGAATCACAATCCATCCTTTTTTTTTATTAAATGCACATGTCTACTGCAGTATAATATGCCCTCAGATTACAGCAGGCATCTTGACTGTGAGATATTTTGGTAAAAGGCTGCTATAACCTCACACTCACTTATATTAACCTTTACAGTAGGCAATTTCAGCACTGTAGACGAGCAGCTCTTCCAACACTTCGGATGTTAAGCATGTGTCACAAGACACAGTTGTGCCTCAGAACAGTCAGAAAAGTAACCACCTGCACACTCCTACCAAGTGCTAAAAGCTTTAAGATAATGAGAATTTTGTCTTCTCAGCAGACACGTCCAAACTGAAACTGCTGAGTCTTTTGGTGTAAGAAAAAAAAAGGAAAGACGAAAGCAAAGTTGGTATCCATCTGCAATATAATGTGAACATAGTACCTGCAGCTTTTAAACCGTTTGTAAGTACACTGTATATATAAACTATTCAGCGTCAGAAAGCAGAGTCAAAGATATTCTGCATAAATTAGAAAAGGTTAACTTTAGAATCCATTTTCTGCTAGATCATTAGAAAGCCAACAGCACGTCACTCACCTATCCTAGCATATAAACGGTCCATATTCAGCACTAAAGCAACTGTCTATGTAATTTCCTTGTGTTAGGAACTTCAGTGCAACTGCTAAGGCTCACTATGTGGCTTCTGAGGCATCTGCAAGGGACTGCCTGACAGGCTGTCCAGTGTATTTCGGGATGACGGACAGGGCACAGCGGCTGCTGGAGGGGTGGCAGGGGGATGGGCATCCTTAAAGATACATACTAGAGCACAAATAACATCTAAAATATTTTAAGTTTAAAAGCTTTCGAACAATTAGATTACATGAAAAATTTCATTACTGATACTTCTGGTGCTTATTCTCATGATTGACAGCACAGCTATTGTTTTCCCACACATTCTGATTGTGTGCCAACTTCTGCCTCGAGGCAATGACTCAGTCTCAGACAGCAAAGGGATTCATAAGGGTCTCACTCAGTAACTTGGCACCAAATTTGTTTTCTTTCGGTTGGCTTTTTTTTTTTTCTGTTACATGTTACTCTACCCTGAGATACAATATATTATCTTATCAATTTCAATTTCAGGGAAGACAAAAATATTAAAGTAGTCTAGATTAGTATTTTTTAAACAAGATACATATGGACAGGAGACCTGAGAACTTCCTGGAGACAAAGTGTTGCTGAAAATATGTAATAGAATGTTTTATTATTTGTTCTTAATTTCAGTATTTATTACACAGCTCCATCAATTGGGGCCAACGCCGCTCTGGGAATAAAGTTTGTTGGTCCTTTTGCTACAGAGGGAGCATGGCAAGTGCAAAACAGGTTTTATAAAAGTCAGAGACAATCACTGTATTTTTCTTTAATCTTCTAGCTGATACATAAAATAAGATATTCCGAATGCTAAAATGTACTGGCTTTGTCTGCAGTACAACAGCATGGACTTTTTTGCTTGAAATCCTGCTGTACTTTGTGGGTCAGACCATGCCCTGGAACAGAGCAATATCTGACACCTGGGAAGGATTTGGCTCATTTAACACCATGGAAAATCTATAATGCACCTGCCAAATTATTTAAATTCCTATACAAAGCTGTCAGGTTACATTCTAATCATCTCATATTTTATCACTTCCTATCACTAGTAACAGGAAATATGTTTGTTAATGCAAAGACACCACAAAGGAAAAAAAAGCTGGAGAGCTGAAGAAGGCAGCAAGATTCAGATCCATTAATAGCATTTCTTCACTGAAGCCTACTTTATTTGAACAAGCTTTGCATTTAGGTGTAGATTTGCAGTTAAGTAAGGGCAAAGAAAGAACACAACCTGGGTTTTTTACATTCCCTTTCACATCCTTCTGTGTCTACTCTCTCCTTAGAGCAATTTTTAAATCCATTGGCCAGCTTAACATCTGAAAAGCAGTTGAAATTCCCAAGGACACAAGATTTCCACTAAGTTCTTCAACATGGTTCTCAGCATAGAGTCATACATCATCCCTTATAATGAATCTATCAGGGAAAGAATACAGTGTAAGCCTAGTTCTTACCAGATATCAGAGAATCCACATGGCAAGAAACCAGTTATAAGAGACCTAACTGCATGAAAAGCTTTAATTAAGCTTTATGGAAAAATAAATTTTGAGGTGAGGAAAGCATTACACATCAATGAACTTGCCTTGTGCAGACCTTCTGACAAGCAGCAAGATAGCAAATGGCAATTTTTCCCAGGTTTATAACCTTCAGAACGTGCTCTTTTCCTTGCTTAATAATCATACCTACTTTCTCTACAGTGCACTCCAAAGCACTTTTTCAAGCAGAGTTCATCTTCATCACATAAGGAAATAGAATCATAGCAGAAAAAAAATTTACTCAAAATCACACAGAATGCCAGTGGCAAAATCAGAAATGGAGCACTGGGATACAACCATCCAGTCACTAGAGCGCCTTCCTCATGTTTTCTTTAACTGAGGCCAATTAACAGGCTAATAATATACATTATAAATCTAAATATTATAATCTCATCTTCCATACTTATGTCAAAGTTACCCAAATATTAGTATTTCTTAGTAAGGTGAGCTAATACATTCCTCTCCTTTAAAAATACTATCAAAATTACTGTCTAGGCTGAATATATGCACTTCGAGTTGCAACACACTGACAAATTCTAGGAGACGTTCCAGAAGTGTGAATCTTACAGCCTGACCAGTTCCAGAACTTTAGCTTTGCACTAGCATACCAGACTCTGCTTTTCAACCAACAGCTATCCAATAATGCGTGTTACAGCCCTGAGCCTACAGCCACAGCAAGGAAAATATTCTCCAAAGTGTGACTATGGAAACGTGAACCTGAGAATTTTCTCACTATATAGGCAGTAAACCAAAGAATTCCACCAATATCAATGAAATTCTAGTAGGTACCATTATGGGTGACAGCAGAATCAAAACAATCCGGCTTTGTTTAGAAATGCTTTACTCATCTTCATAACACTTCTTCCAGGTTTTTGCAGGTACTGGAGGTTTTGGTCTTGGAACTGCAGTTGTAATATTTAAGATATTGAAAAAGCATTTACTTCAAAATAAAAAAAAAAAAAAAGAAGGTGGCGTGACATCAGATGGCAGCATTTTATTCAAAAATAAAAGGTTTTCATTAATACTCTTTGAACTCATGTCAAACTCTTAAAGAAAAAAAAAATTCCTTTCACATGAGTGTCTGTGCTATTTTCACTGCATGCACTTCAAGCGTGGCACAAGGACCCCTCTCTATTTTAAAGTGGCCTGCAGCTCTATGTGGACAGCTATCCCATCCTGGTAGTGAAAGGTTAAGAAGGCCTGGCTCCAAGCCCTCCTTTTTGTTATCACTTTTAAAGTGTTCCTATCTCTATTTGGAATGAGAGACTCTGTTTAAATAAGTTCAAGTTGACCTTCCACTAAAAATAGGATATTGTTCAACTCACTAAAAAACAGACAACAAAAAAATTCCACAGTGCACTATTAAAAGGGGTTTTTCATTTATTTTTGTCAAATGCAGTCACCTCTTTTCCTCTGTTATTTGCTGAGAGTTATCTATTGCAACATTATACTACACTGTTTTGTTTAACAAATGTCTCTTACTTAGTTGCAATGAGGTGAAAAAACATGCTTTTCCTTTTCTTTGCAGAGCTGCCAACAGATTTTGTTGTTTCACAGCCATGCATTACTCCAGAAAGCTTCACCATCAGACTACTTTGTGTAACTGTTTTCAGATTTCTACAATGGTTTGCATTATTTGTTTTGTCCAGTGACCCAAATAGTATAGTTCTTCCTTGTTGTCTACAGACACATACAAAACCCCAAAATTATAGGGAGTATATGAGTGATACCTCTTAAGCATACGTTAATTTTGAGCTATTCGTGAAAATCAAAGAGAAATGGTTCTCAAACTGCATCACTTTGGATGTTGGCAAGCAGCTAGTTAGCTAGCACCTACAAAAGCAACACCTAAAAAACAGGTGACAGAAAACCAGTACCTAAACAAAACCATAATCCCACACAGCATGCCTGTATACATGAACAGACCTCTCACAGGCAGATTAATTCTTCCAGTGGGGTTTCTGGTACTGCATGGCACTATTTCCTCTACCAACTCCTACAACCAGTTTCAAATCAAAACATGGCTCAGAATCAAAACCCTACTTAGTCGATAGATCATTTCTGGTGAAATAGTTTCAGAAATAAAGATTAGAAACATCGCTGTCCATTTTAACCTTCGCTCTCATTTGAAATCAAAAGGATTCAGCTACAGATCAACGATAAAAAAAGTTAATTAAAAAAAACCTACGTAAAAAGAACAAAGCCAGTCAAACTCTGTCCAAGGTGGATTAGTTCAATAACATTGATCAACTGATTAGGAATAGGACTGAATAGCAACAGGTCATTATGCATTTTTTCTAAATGCTGGTCATCGGGATCGATTCTTTGCTGCTGAATGTCTTTTGGACTCCACTAGCTTGGAACATAACTCCCGTCATCAGTAAGAGGATTCCAAATGGATTTAACAAAAAAGGAAAATTGTCTAAGTGTTCTCAAAGTTGTTGTACCGAATTCAGGATTTTTACCACTAAAGTGATAAATTTACATTTACATAAGCCTTCCCTGCGTTAGATGCAAAAGTATCAAAAGGCAAAGTAAAATTTTTAAAATAACAGCATTCATGCAACACTTTATACTTCCTTTTCCAATATTCCCTTATGTTTTTTCATATATGGAAATATGGAAACACGTTGCACAACTTTTAGTTACTGGCTTCAAGTACACAATTACGATGATTCAAAATGTTCAGAACATTTAAAAAAAATCATGTTTAAATGTTCTTATTCGAGAAAGTTGGTTAAGAAAACCGGCTTTTTAACTCAAAATTTTGAGTTTTTTGTTTGATTAAGCAACTATATTTCCAGCCACAGCTTCATATTCTTCCACTAAGTAGGAAATTCCCTTCATTCCTCTTCAAACTTACCTTTTTGTATCAAGAACCTAACAAGATCCTAGAAATACCTCTGTTAAGAACTCACTTGATGCAGCTTGACTCCAAAGGCACTGACAGTGAAACAGCAAACGGTTATCTGTCATTCCTAGTCTATGAGGAACAAAATAGGAGGGGTAAAGAGTCAAAATGGGGAGGGCAGTACCCATTTGGCACCTCCTCCTACACTATCAGTTCCTGACTTCATTGACAACTTAGTACTGGAAATACCACTTAAAGAAACTCCAAGCTCATTTCTAGTCTTGCAAACAGAGTTTGGCACTGAGTATTCAGACCCTCAATCAGGTCCCATTGAAGTCAACGGCAACACCTCCTCAGAAATCAATGAAATTTAGGTTAGATGTGAGAGAGGAAAGGGGAAGAACAAAAGCAAAGGCCATTATTGTAAAACCCAGATAAAAAGTAGTTGCAATGTGCATACTGTAGAAGTTCACACAAACCATGCTGTACATGACAGTCTTATTTACCTTCACAAAACACTCAAAACATATTTCCAGATCAATAAACCCACATTTAAAAGATTTTCTACCAAAGCAGTCATTTAAGAAATGGACATGAGTGAAGTTTTTCCAATTTGCTCTACGATAGCAAATTTCAATCCTCCGAAGTGTAACATACAATGGTGCTTATGTAAAAAAACTCCAGAAACTCTGAAAAGCCTTAAGATGCTCAATAGCTGTATCTGTTCTACTACAGAGTTTCTATTCTACTGCTTTATCGCTTAACGATCTTAAACCATTGAGTCTGAAAATTTCTACGAGGTCCATGTGTCAGGCTAAATTTTCTGTTTGGCAAATTTTAACCACAGGATTTTGGCTATTTTTCAGTTGATTTACAGGTAAAAAGGGCACAAGTTCCCTGAAGGGAAATTACTAAAGTAATTTGACACCAGCTAACAGCACTGGAGAGGCTCAACAGGAAGAAAAGGAGAGACCTGAGGAATGACTGCATATTGTGACTACACACAGGACAGGAAAAACACCAAATCTTGGACCGATGTAAGAGGCAATTCTGAAACAGTGGGAGGGAATGGGGGGGGGGAATCTACCATATTTGGAACTTGCTATGCAACATCCAACCAATTTCAGTAGCATCTTCCACAGTTAAAGCTATACAGAAGGAAAAGGTTTGGAAGTCAGACAAAAGGTCTATACAGAATATCTTATTCAAAATTTTGTTCTCCCACAAAAGCAGCAAATATTATTCACGAAAATTACTCAGACTTTTCTAGATTATATAATAATTTGTCATGGGGAAACGTAGCTGGCATTGCCATGTTAAACTTAACATTTTATTCATGATTCATTCCTCTCAGAATTATCTCAAGGTTCAACCCTGAAAGATAATCCTTTCTTTGCTCACCTTCAACTAATTAATTTAGAAGGTACAAATAACAACAGCCAGAGAAGCAGCTGCTGTACCAAGATTTAATTTTCTGAGCGATATATTAAAACCATGTGACAAGATCCAAGTCTAAATCTTACTAAGATTAGTTAGCATTTCATAGCTCTCTTATTTGCTTCATGAATGTTAGCCAAGAGTTAAGAGCCAACAAAAATGTGGTTAATTTAACTGCAAGATTCAACACAGATAAGTGGACTTACATAAATGGTCCCTATTACGCTGGTTTTAATCATTAGATCTTTGTAACTACTTCAGTGTTTCATTTATGAGACAGTTTACTTCAGTGGTGAACAGAGATTCTTCTGTATTTTAATTGGTACACTACGGAGAGGTGTGAAAAGATGCTAGTTTTATTTAAAGCTCTTTATTCTGTCATTTGCATTATCAAATGAGGAATGGGATTTGGTTCCTTGAGCTCAGAAGCTAGTGCAATTGTAGATACTATAAGGTATCCATGATGCAATCCACTATGGTTTCACAGGTCTCCCCTCCCACTCCCCTTCACCTTCACAGGAGGACACGGGTGGTCTCACCCTATCGCTTGAGGCAGGCAACAAAATCCACCTGGGCAAAGGGCAGGTCTGAGGTAGGGGGAGCGCAATCCACTTCTTCCTAGTGGTGGATGTGAGAATTGAACATAAAAATGTGCACTAAGTCTCTTTGGGTTGTTGAAGGGGGTTTTAAGTTAAATCATTTTATGCTAGCATTCAGTATAGGTGTCATAATGCTTGCTTAAATACTTAAGACTACACTAAGCCAAAGGAAATTTTAAAATCAAAATTCTTTAATGAACTTTCACACCACTGCAACAACTTCTGATGTTATCTGTCACCTGAATCACTTCAGAAATAAAAGATTTTCTTTTACAGACAGTACACTCCAGAACCTACAGTCGATTTGCCTTCACCTATTATGTCTAAGTAAATTAAGTAATTAGTAATTTCTATTTTCAATTGCTTTACTAATTTATATGTGATTTTAATTGAATTACTGAGCAGAGTTAATATAGCTCGCATTTCTACATTATTATTTAATCAAACTTGTCAGAACTGTAACTGAATCCATAAACCATAATTTTATACAAACAACAGATAATATTTAAAGGGAGAACTCTTTAAAAATAGCCTGCTTAGAGGGAGTACTTCCCACTACTACTGGAAGCCATGCAGTATGAAATTAGCAGTATAGGAGTTTAAAATGCAAACTTAATCATATCACCATGAGCACCTGAAATGAATCAGCAGCGTCTGCAGTTCCTGAACTCATGTTTAGGTCTTCTCAGAATCCAAAGAGAAGACACAAACCTCACAACTTCCATTACTTGAAGTTTATTTCTTCAAACTCTCTTTTGGCATTTTGACCAGGAATATTATTCTTAAGTAGGAATTGTAAGCTATAAAGGTGAGAATAACCAAATAACCAAGATCACAGTGTTCTCAGACAATTCAACCAAAGCACCTCACCACAGTTTTTCCACATGCAGCCCACTACCAACAGAAATTGTCAACACTATAGACATAAAAATCAAACTTTCAATCGTGACTGCTAATATTGTATACTATAGACGTCTGCACAAGCAAAACAATAGTAGATGTGTAATCAGTAGACCTTCTAATGTTGTATAACAATGCATATGTAGAAGCTTAGTTTGAAACAAAGAGGACATTGAGCTGAGAGACCCATGGTAAATTGACTTTAAGGGATAATCAAAGCTGCATCTATTCTACCTGCTACAAAGATTTAGCTGTCCCAAGATCTTATTATTCAAAAGTATTTGATTTTATATGTATACAGAATTTCAACGGTTTATTGCTGCAATCCTTTACTGCAGCTTAATAGGAATTAAAGTTAGAGTGGTCATTTACCAAGGATACTTGCATTCTGTCAATACTACAAATAGATTTTATGTTTCGGCATAAATGTGTGTTAACCCAACCACTGATCAACAGGGAGATTTTCTAATAAGGGAATTTTTTCCATAATTGCCCATGATAATTGCATTTGAACTTTCTTCTAAAGCATCTGGTAATATAGAGGTACTAAGAAAAATCAAGATATTGCATTAGATGCACTTGCTGGTTTTACCCAATATCATAATTCCCATTCCTGTAAAGATAATATGGAAACATAGCCTGTAAAACAAAATCACAGAATCACAGGTTTTAATCACAACTCTTAAATACACAAAAGGGAAATCAGGGTCTCCACATCTACTTAGGGATCTGTGTTCAGAACAGGGACAAAAGACAAGCAACACAGAATAGGAGCCAGAAGCATATTTTGTTTTCATACAGGTGGTAAACATGTTACTCTTGCTTTATGGCATTGCAGATGCATTGTGAATGCTAGGTCCTACCATACAGGTATTTTTGTCACTAGTTTCATATGATATTTAGCCCACTCAGATTTTGAAAGCCTATCCTACAACATTAGAGGTATCTGCCTATCCACTTAGACCGCTTCTGTTTTCATAAAAGTGTAGTAAAAGTGTGTATAAAACAGTTGCAAGTAGAAACATGGAACTTCTTGTAGAAAACCCAATAAATCTGGTAAAAATGCATTAAGGAAAAAAGCCTCAAATCCAGTAGTGCGCTGCACACATGCCTAAATTTACTGGGATTATTTACTTAAAGATAAGAATGTATTTAAACACTTGGCTGCATTGACACCTATGAAAATATTCAGTTATATAATTTGATAATCTTGTAGCACTGAATCTATAATTTCTTTTAAATTTAAGCACAACTAGTAACACTATTTTTATAAAGTATCCATTACTGAACATAAGTGAAGACTAAAGGGAAAAGCAGGCTCTATGCAGTCCATTAACTTTGAGTATCATTTTCAAGAGTTAGATGAAACCTTCAACATAAAATTGCATGCATTTTTGGGGGTATACATGGATGATTAGACACCTATATTAATATTTAGCTGTGTAAGGAGGATTAGCAAACAGCACACATTTATTCCTATACTCGTGTTGACAACTGTCATATTTCCTTCTTTTAAAAATATTGCTTTAGCTAAGTTGATTCAGCATCTGTGAACAGAGCCAGATAGATGCACAGGAAACTGCAACTATGTTTGCATACAATGAATATGCCAGTAAAAAGCATCGGCACTTTCTCAACACAACACTGCCAACAGCCTTGAGACCTTGAGTAGAAAGGACCAGCACCAGAAGAACAGTTTGGTTTACACAATTATCAGGAATTCTTTGTAATTTTTCTAAATAATACTTATAAAAAAATACCTTGTGATATGAATTAATTCCATGGAAGCTGCCCAGCAGCTATTATGTTGCAACATGTTTCGTCATCACTGACAAATATCAAGCAATCAAAAGTTCCATATCCCATAATCAGTTGCAGTTCAGTCCCGGAATAAATTGTACATTTGCAAAAATTACAGCTATCCATAACAGAAAATGAAACAGCAAAATAACATATTTCATGAGAACCTCTCTCTCTTTCAAGGACAGAGGTTTTATTAGATTTGTATCTTGGAGACTTGAGTATGCAGCATTGTTTCTGTTACTGTTATTCATTAGCTTCTTTAGTAAAACACAGAGATGTGGTCCAGTGGCATTGGCACTATCTGTTGTAATGCACTATTTGTGTTGGGTACATCAATTCATTCGCATTTTTCAAGCGAGATGTAAAATTTACTCTTGAATATTTTAAGTTACACAAGAGCACAAAGTTACTGTTCCACTGACATCGCTGTAAATATTTCTTCTTAACTTAGCAGACAATCTAATCTATTTTTTCTATTGCAAGCACAGACATCATATATTAATAGATCTCTACCACAAATAAACATTGGAACTTTTGTATAGCTGATGGAGATCAATTAAGTAAAAGGGCAGAGAGCAAATGTGTGAGAAGGGATGGAACAGGCGTTACCAAATGAACATTGCACTTGAGGTCAAAAAAGGCAAGAAAATAAGCGTTGAAATGCTTGGGGGTCAGTCCTGTATTTCTAAACACCATAATACAGAGATTATTTAATGCTGAAGAACACATTTGCATGCTGATTATCACTTTTGCATTTTTCCTACTGGTCAATTAAGCTGTCCATATTTCTGCTAAGGTCTTTGCAGCATCCATCCTCTTCACTTACAGAAGTTAAGACATTTTAAAAAAAGGGAAAATCTATCAAATTTTATACCAGTCCTAAACCAAATTTTCTTTCTCCATTATCTATTCCAGTGTCCAGCTCCTGCTAGTTTTAAGAAACTAAGAAATAAAAGTTTTAGGATTCCTTTGGGAGATAAATTTACACCCCAAAATACATTTATCCATTGGGAAATTTTATCTGTTATCCTACGTTCAATTGCGACCAATTAAGTCTTCAACAAAAGCCCATGAGATATACTAAGACTTTTTTTATTGTTTACTTCACATTTAGTACTGCCATGAAAAAAAATTCTAAACACTGATGGTTTTTATTTAGTTTGCATTTCCAAAGCAAGTACATAATTGTATTTTCAGTTTATGAAAATTTTATAATATCACAGTCCTTCCTAAAGGCTGTTAGCTGCAATTTTTATTACCATTTGAAAACAAGTGACATGGGTTAAAAAAATTCTAAAGTGAGAGAATAATATGTTCATAAAGCAGTTATGTGCATGACTTCTGATAATGAACTAATTTTTTGGCAATATCATTGTATGCAAATTAACCATATACATGCATAAACATTTAGCCTGTGATATACCAAATACTTTAGGTAGGCTTTTAGTCTCATATCTAGTCATCTTCAGGGCTGCTCAACAGCTACTGAAAAGTATTTCTGAAGAATTGCTCATACCATTCTAAAACGGGTGAGCTTACCTGCTCACTAGGGACAAGGATTTCCCTCTTCTATGTCTATAAAATATGATTTGAGCAGCTGGCTGAGGCATCTACTAATAAAAGTGCCTACTTGAATGCTGGGGAAGATCAATCCTACTCTAACTGCCAAAGACCAGTTTCTTTTGACCTATCTCCCCTTACATTGCTTCAGTCCCTTAAAGGTTGCCAATATATTGGACTTCCCGTTCTTTAAAGTAAGATTATATTCAATAGGTAGCATGCTTTACTATTGTGTATGTGAGAGCCTGTCAGCACTTGGCAATAGAGTTTCTTATTTCACTGTAAACAAACTGTTTCGGTTTTACTTCAGGCTTGTATCTCGATTTTTTAATAAATTACTTATCTCTTTTTGGTCACCACTCATCTTCAACGATTTTTTCATGTAAGTGCTTAAATCATCTTCTCCTGCGTGTAGTACCTCAACACATCCCATCCGCCCTTTTATCTGCAGCTTGCACAAAGAACACTGGAGGTCACTCTAGCATTGCTGAAGTAACAATTCTCTCGTAGGAGAGACAGACACCAAATATTTTGATATTCAGTTGAACAAGGTTGGTTAAATAGAACACATTGCGTGCCATTTACACAAGTCAGTTTAGTTAGACATTACAAATCATGACTCAAAAGGAACGCTGAGTCTATTTTCTAGTTTCAATGGCTCAGGATACTGCATATATGATTTAGAGATCTCTTTACAAGTCTGTGTTCATTGCACCCTGGCAAAAGCCTATGGGCCTGGAATGGTTAAGCTATGGGGTTTCATCTTCCAAGAAAAGCCTGATGGAGAACTACAGAACTCAAGAGTTCCCTCTAGTTCCAGATCAAAACTCTCACATCCCACTGGTCTTAGAAACCCATTGGCTATTCCTACATAGCTGTCAGCCAACCTAGGGTTTCCAGCTGGACAAATCATAGAACAGTTTGAGTTTGAATGGACCTCAAAGCCCGTCCAGTTCCACCCCCTCTGACATGGGCAGGGGCACCTTCCACTGCATCAGATTACTCACAGCCCCACCCAACCTGATATTGAACACCTCCAGCTATGGGGTATTCACAACTTCTCTGGGCAACCTGTTCCAGTAAAAAAAAAAAAAAAAAAAAACAACCCTCTTCCTAATGTCTAATCTAAAATTAAGTCATAAGCAGTCCGTGTGTTTTTGTGTCACCACACAAAACTTTACTCAAATATACAGTGCTCCAAAGAACATGGTGTTACTATTCATGAGCCCAGGCTTGTAACCTTGGTTTTGGCATCAAATAAGTTAGGATTTAAAAAGTAGCTTGGATTTGCTAATAGGTAGCGGGGGATTTCCACTAAAACCAAAGACTGAGCGCAGTCTGAGCTCTGTATTCAGTGTTTAACCACCCATTTCTTTCTTTCAAGTAAATAAGTTCTTTTGTTACTGAGACCACACTCAAATTTATTTTTGCTGTGACTTGTTTGGATTTTCTGCATTTTGAATGGTTTCAGAAAATAATTGTCTTTCTAGCGTAATTTTCAGCAGATTTAAAACACATGTTTTGACAAGGAGATCAAATACAATCACCGATACTTGCTCCTATAATTTAGTATGGATGTCAATTAACTCCATTCCTGAGACTTGGGAATTATAGGTCTTACAGCTCTTATAGTTCAGGGCAGCTATTAAAATAGAAGTCAAATAGCATGATTTGAATATTTGCTTAGTACGGACACTAATGATACTCCAGTAGAATTAAATACAAGGATTGTTTCTGTAGTCTGACTACAAAACCATTTTGATTTAGGCTTTAAGAACATTTTATGTTATGACTCCCAGTAATGGAATTTGTTTGCACATTTCTTCAATGTGCAATGAACAGAACAAGGCAGGGAAAGCAAATTAATACTTCCTGTAGGTAAAGGGAATTTTTCCTCTCTTACAAACTGCCCTTAACAAGTGGGCAAAATTCAAGTTGTAGAGCATTTGAAAGTTTTTCATTAACATTTTCTGGGTAAAATAATTTTGTGCAATTAACAGACTCACATGGTAACATGCCACTTATTGCACACAGCTCTAGGTCATTAAACAACCTTAAGCGGTATCCATGACCAGATTATATTTTTAAGTTACTGCCCTTTACTCATCCTGGAAATGTCATCTATTCAGAAGGTGAAAATTATGTGTAAATCGTCCAAGATTTTAAGTGTCCAACAGTTCACTCAAAGCTTCAGATTGCCTCCTGGATGACTAGAAATTCCAGTCCATGCACATGCTGTGAGGCAAATACATGTAAGAATCATATGAAGATCAATATAGAGCACATACACAAATTTCTGTCTACAGGGGAAAAAAAAAAGAAAATACAACAACAGCTGTCATTCAATCCCTTCAGGAACAGTTAGAACAAATACCCTTACTTGAAACAGTATTACTAAATCTGAACTTTTATGTGTTGTTATAATTTGATTTCCTTTGGCTTTGAATACTAAAAATGTTCTTGCATTTCATAAACAAATTACTTGTATGGATTTCAAGTAGCCTGTTTTCTGCAGAGAAAATAAATCTGCAGCAGACCCATTAGTGTAGAAGTAAACAGCTCTGCTCCTTGTCCTCAAATCAATTTTCAAGAAAAAAAAAAAATGCTTTATACTAAAAGGCCAAATAAGTCTTTTCAGGCATTTACACCTGAGAAATACTTGTTTCTCCACCAGCAGACATGATCTGTGGCTGTCTCCCCTTCTATTTATGTTCTTGAAGAAGCACCCCTTGCCCATAGTGTGGTGGTACACCAAAGGCACTACTTTTCATCACCCCGTTCTTCACATATTTCCTATTTACATAGTCACAAAAATTTGGCATAATCATGCTTTTTGTCTTCAAGTATATGAAAGCAGGTACACTATGGGATAAGGACAGCATCTTATCAGGCATAACACAACTTGAGAGCCATATCCAAACACACAAAACTACACGGACATCAGCAAAATGGTCCAGACCACCTTGGGCACATTAAACTATCAACAACTTAAATAAAGATTATTAAGATGATAAACTAAGGAGCTGCACAGGAGGATACAAAGTAAGATAAGGACCATTTTATATGTTAATGCTTTTGAAACATTCCTCATTTTCTATAACACAGCAAACAGCACAAACAAATTCTAGATGAAGTTTGATTTTTTATTTATATGCACAATAACAAAGACATACAGGAGAGAAAGAAGACACACAGATAATATCAATACTAGCATTGAATCCTATGCAGTTAAATGCAAGGGGGAAAAAAGTTAAATAAAATCACTGACATATCTAGTACCACATTTTCTGTATCAGCCCAGCCTCTTAATGTCTAATTTACAGGGATTATTAAAGGCCTTTACCGTGACAGGCCTGCATGCAGCTAAGGAGTCATCCCTTTTTCTACCAGAGGTCCATGAACACTGTTGTTATTTCCCATTGAAACTAACGATAAATTCTCTAACATTTTTTGTAACGCACAACTGAGTAGTCATAGCTCTCTAGAAATGACCACAAACTTAACTCCCAATTGCTAAAAAGCAATTAAAGGTAGGGATTCAAAACCTTTCAAAAAGCTATATTAACTTAAATAGTAAAGAGAATTTAACACCTATTAAAGTAAAACAAAAATATCTGTGTCTTTTTAAAATTACAGAAACATCTTGTGCTTTCTAATGTCTGTCTGTCCTTTGCATTCCCCAAGTCAGGTTCCAAAGAAGCATCCTAAAAGACCAATTTCATAAGACCAATTTAGGATCTTTATAAACCCAGTAATATTTTTGCTACTAAGAAAAGTTTAAGAATTATTACAAATGCTTCTTGATTAATAAGCCATACAAAAAACGGCAGGGGCACAATCAACCTCACTGCAGCTGTTTTTAACAACAGTGAGACATGAGCACAGGTTGCCCAGAGAACCTGTGGCTGTCCCACCCCTGGAGGTGTTCAAGGCCAGATTGGATGAGGGGCTTTGTGCAACCTGATCCAGCGGGAGACGTCCCTGCCAATGGCTCACTGAGATTTAAGGTCCCTTCCAACACAAACCATCCTACGATTCTATGAAAAGCTGTGTGTATAGGAGGAAATGTAGGGTAATATTCCTAGCATAAACACACTCTGCAAATAGGATGAAAATGAATACTTATATTTTGGAGCATACATGTAAAGGTAAGCTAGATATAATTTTCATTATAGTGCTGCTAACACAATTAACCGTTGGTAGGGTAAAAAAAATAGCTACAGTGAATGGCCTCAAGTTGCACCAGGGGAGGTTCTGATTAGACATCAGGAATAATTTCTTCACTGAAAGGGTTGTCAGGCTCTGGAACCGCTGCCCAGGGAGGCGGTGGAGTCACTGTCCCTGCAGGTGTTTAAGAGATGGGTAGATGAGGTGCTCAGGGGTGGTTTAGTAGCGGACAGGGACGGTTGGACTCCATGATCTCAAAGGTCTTTTCTGACCAAGGATTCTATGATTCCATGAAATTACATATTAAGTCACACGACAGAGAACTTCTGTAATAGGCAAGGGAGCAGAATTAGTAAAAAAAACAAGAAAGCTCCACTGTGAAAGTCAAAGCAGAGCCTGGCAGTTCCTGTGTTGCAGCAGTTACGGGCCGTTTCACACAGAGAACTCAGCCGTGCCCGGGCACTCCTGGCGCGTTCAGTTTGGAGGAGCAAATGCAGCCTTTACGTTCCACGCTGAACAACCCAGAAGGACATAAACTAGCCTCTGCTTTTCCGAAGCCACATCGCTGCACGGAAGACGCGCTGTAAAAGAGAAACCTGCCGCCAGCAGCGCCCAGCTCCGCGGCGCCTGCCTGACAGGAGCCCACAGCTTCCGTCCGGCCCGGCCCCGATGCGGAGCGCCGCCCATTGGCCCCTCGGTGCGAGCGGGCGGGCGTTTCCGCCGGCCGAGCGCTCGATAAGGAGGGATGGGCGGGCATATAGTTCTCAACAGCAGCGATGGCCGAGTGGTTAAGGCGTTGGACTTGAAATCCAATGGGGTCTCCCCGCGCAGGTTCGAACCCTGCTCGCTGCGAACCCGTGGGGGTTGATCGTTTTTTTCCCGCTCTGCCTTACTGCTTATGACATGCGGGTTTCTGTTTCTCACTTGTACTCTCACTGTTAAGCGCCTCTGCAGCAACAAGAGGGATTATACTAATATTTATCCGGTCACAACTCACTGGGCCATACCTACACACTGCTCCCAAGCTTCTGGCAAGAAATAAAAGTAGCAGCAAAGCCACCGCAGGCTCCAGGGCAAGCTTCCAGCCCAGCATCTAATCCACTTGTGATAAACAGCACTTGATGGAGGTGGGAGAAGGGCACACTGAGATCAGTGTGCTCACTTCCAGGTCCTCTGCCCACAGGACACCGTGCAAGTGCAAAGCTCAGGACTAATCCAATGTATTTCACCGTGTCCCAATTCACCCAAAGGGCCACTGTCCTCATGTCCTGCAGCTGATACAAAATAAAGCCTTGTCAGCAGCAGGCTACTCGATATTGAATACATTTGCTTCACTCTCATGAAGGAAGCTGGTCTGATCCCTGCTAGACTTCCAGTGACAGGGTTCTAGATCACCTCCTCCTGGCCTTCAAGGCCTTCTGCACAGGCAGAAGTATGCACACACACTCACACACAACCACCACTCCCTTTCTGACTGGCATAACCTGACCTTTCACCTGCCAGATGTGTCCATCTCCTCCAGATGTGTCCACCTCCTCCTACATGCGACCCCAGCATCAGTGAAAAGCCAAAACACTTGTAGACTTCTCTTACCCCAAAAGGCTAGAAATAAGAGGCCCTTTCCACAGAAGCCAAAACAAGCTGGAGTAGGAACAGACACTTTTCACCTCCCAAGAAAAAAAACCACAACACACACACGCAAACCCATTCTTTCTAGCATTATGTTTTGTTAATGCAACTGAATTCAATCAGAAAACAGGGCAGAGAAAGAAGAGGAAACATTGAAATATCCCTGCTCAGAACAAACTAAAAGAGGAGACAAACAATTGTTTAACCTGGCAGCAAAATGATCACTTCAAAGTGCTCCCTAAAATGGCTTCCAGGGATTTCAGGTTTGGGTGCAAGTGTAAAACACCACACTTCAGAGGGAATCTGGCAAATAACAGACAACAGCACTGTGTAATACGCAACCATAACATTAGACATTTCCTTCAAGTTCTTACATGCTTAGGTACTTGCCAAGGGATACTGGAATCGGACACCTCTGATATTGCAGACAAGACAGTTTTTAAATTCAAGAGCAACAACTTAAGCCTCCTTTGCAAAAGTGCAGTACAATGTGCTACCTTCACTTTAGCATATTTGTATTCTAACAGTGGCTTAAGTGTGCTCTTAGACGGTACAGAATTAGTCACATTGCAAAATATCAAATTAGAAAGACTACATAACTTATTTCCCAAATATAAGGCTTGATTTTGTTTAATCAGTCAGGAATTTAAACTCTTCTTTGTTCTTTTATAACTTCAAGATCTCACTCACCCCTGTAATCTGGAACAGATGAGAGAAACTCCATTTTGTCTAATGCAGTTTTGGATAGCATTCCAAATTAAAACAAAATAAAAAACAGTATTAAAAACAGTTAAAATACTAAACACATAAGTAAGCTTTGCACAAAGTCCTTTTCCACTGCATCACTGAAGAAGTTACCATGTTTTTTTACTGACCACTTTAAGTGTCTGACTTCCAAAAGACATGTTTTATTGCTTTAATAGATCTGAAGACAAAGCACCAACCCAATAAACATTTATTAGGAAGTTTCCAACTTCAAGATGTCCTTTTCACCAGGACCTTGCTGGTGATATAAGTGTCATATGATCAAAGATGTGCTTATTTTAAATTTATATTGAAAAATAAGAGGCCAGTCTGTCCAAAAAGCAACAAAAAAAGATCCTCCATCTAAGGAAGTATTTGCATTCAGTGACTCTTTTCTCCTTGAAGAGTTTTCCCACTTCAGTTGAAAAATAAAAAAAGAGCAGCAGCGAACACACAAGTTATTTCCCACCCTCACCCTTCAGCAAGATTTATGAAAGTGTTCCCATCAAGGCACTAAAGGGGAAGAACCATATGGTTTTAATTGCCATTATTTTCTTGTAATTGCACAAGATAGTAAGTAGGGACTGCCAAACAGCCCATTAACACTGGACATGCATCAGCACCACCAGCGTTCCGCGTTCAGTGCTCTCCTCTTGACTCCCATCACACCTCATGTCCATCTTGTAGCAAAGAGTTGAAAGTCCTACTGTTCTGACCTAAGTAATATGGGCTCAACATGGTACTGCTCCACAGCTCTGCCACTTGGTGCAGTTTTCCTCCTAGACTTGGCCCATGCCCTTGGATCAAGGTGCCTTCAGCCAGCTAAGCAAAGAGGCGCACAAGATGTTCAGACTCACTATGAAGGAAGCAGCCTAGTCCTTGGGCAGTGGCCTGCCAAGGACGGACACAGGAATCCTGGGGAGGACTCAGATATTTGGGAAGTCAGGACTGCAAGTAGCAGAAAGCAGCAAAGGCACCCAGGCCCAACCAGCTGGAACAACCTGTTACTCCTCTAGACCATTCTCCTGCCTCCCATCAATATCATTTATGCAGAGTTGTTCATGAAAAAAGGCAGAGCTGACAATCCTCTACCCAGTACAAATTTGGGGGCTGCATGGAAATTAACTGCCAGTAAAGGACCAGCTCCAACAACCCCAAGAAAGTAAATCTACTTTCTCCAAAGACTGATGAGAGTACAAGTACATCTCCTTACAAGAGCTGTTGGCCTTTGGTGCCAAGAATCCTTCAATATTATTATTTCCAGTGAAGCAGTTTTGACAAAGCAGAAAGTAAATAATTTTGTCCAAAGCACAGAGAACTACATCACACATCAAGACTGAAAGACTTGTCTACATTAGCAGCAAAATTCATTTTCTAGCAGCCACTCTCCTTCACTGTCCCACCAAAAGAAAGGAGCAAAAACAAGCCACTGCAAAAATACAATAGAGATGAAAGAAAATGAGTTTTCTCCAGCATCCATCACCTGTGCCAGGTTATTATATCCATCAGAGACTTAAAACCTGTAAGAGCCCTCGGTCTATATTGTGCACCACTGTAATAACGCAAGACACAAGCCTTTCACAGCTGGGATAAAAGAGCATGGGAAGAGTCTCATCTTTATTAACATGGGAGGGAGAAGAGACCAATATAGTGAAGGTGAAAGAACAAACAGTTGCATCTGCCAATAGGCAGAGGCTTGGCAACTCTTCTAACAGCAGAACAAGCACGTACACTGGGCTGCAATAAAAACACCCAGCATAAATTAACTGATAAACATCACCCCATCTGGCAATGGCAGCGGTTGACAATTTACTGAGTTGCTTATCTCTTGCTGTGTAATTTCCTCAGCTTTACAGTAGCTTCACTGCTTACCTTTCCAGCAGTCTTGTTACTCATTTCAGGATATGAAAGTGTAAGATAACAATGCTCACGCTCAGGAAATTAAAACTACCCAGTATCTGTTTTTATGATCAGGATACTTGCTTCTATTATGGAACATATAAACTGCCTTTTTCTTTTATCTCCCCTTTCTCACTGAAAGAGGAAAACAAGCATTCAGGAGATGGATCCCATCATTCAGTACTACTCAGCCTAAGATTTTAAGTCACATGCTATCTGCATTCATAATCAAAGCTTTAACTCTTGCATTACCACTTGGGAAATGTTAGCAAAACAAGTCAAGTAATAGCCACGTTTAATCAATACTCTTGACTAGATTCCAGAGGATCTAGGCTCACCTCACAGGCCTGTTTACACTCACACAAAGTCAAACTAAGACATTTAGAGCTACAGCTAACAAAGCACTCCAGCACATTAATGCTCATTTTCTGTACAACAGAAGCACACAACTTACCAGACTCTCTCAGATACCCACAAGGCCCAGCACTCTTTGTCTACCCAAACAACTTGCAGGAAGCCCTGAAGAAAAAAATGAGACCTTACTACCCCCAACAGATCACTCCTCCCTCCCTCCCTCCCTCAACTTAAAGCCCCACTTCTGACGCGTTTTATCTGGGGTTGTTGCTGTTGTTTCCACCCCCACAACTGTCCTCTTGCAGCTGGTTCCACTTTGCAAAGAAAATTTAAGTTCTCTATTGGCCACTGAAAAACAACATGCACCTGATTCTATTGTCTCTTAATGACAACGGGCACAGAGCTTGAGATCCACGTTATATCCCCTGTTCCAATTCATATTTAAGCATGTTAAGTGTGTTATGGTCTAACCACTGCAGAGGCCAAGTCACCATAGTATTGTCATTAATGTCATGGAGGACATTTGCTAGATCTTTTCTTGCCTGTAGAAAAAAACTTCTAAAAATACTCCTTTTTTAAAAAAATACAGCAGTTAATGCTTAGGGCAGTGGGCCCTGAATGATCTAACACTGATGAATTTGTCAGGTGCTGATTTCTTTCCTTTCTAACATGAGGGAGAACTATGCTACTCACCTTCCCATTAACTGTTCTTACTGGCCAACAGGTCAGGTCCCACTAATGCTGTCCCAAAAGCAGAAGAGGTTGCACAGCTTCCTCTTGCTTTCCAGTACCTCTGCACGTTCTCACCTAGGAATAGGTTAATTCAACTGTATTTTATAAAATTGGACCATTTTGCAGTAAATATATACATAAATAGAAAAAAAGCTCTGTATCAATGTGCTAGAGCACCAGTTAGTAATCTGCCCCCTTCACTAGGGCAAATACTAATTAGAGTACTGACCTCTAGCAGCTGTGTTGCAAAATACAAGTTATGCCATCAGCTTTTGCTGGGCTGTCTTCCAAATATCTGCAATTATTCATCAGAACAAATGCCTAAAGGTGCTTTGCCAAAACAAACCATGTCATAATTGGGTCCTAATTGGCTAATAACATCAGTTTCATTAAGATGAAAAAATGAGTTTGCTGTTCTACTTCTCAAGGGAAAACAGCTGGTTAGGTGCTGAATCATCCACTCAGCTGCCCCCTTTTACCTCTACGAGCAAGTAAAACGGGGAGAGGAGATATAATACTTCAGCTGGTTTCATTTCTATCATTCTATGAAAAGAGAAAAATTGTACCCTATTACTTTGTACCCTTTGCATGAACTAGAGTTTCTTCTGTTACTACTCCCCCATATAATGGATTTAAAGTCTTTCTTGAGCAAATACCATTATATAAAGGAAAGCAATATATGCACTAGAAGAAAATGTATTACATTTAGCAGATATTAGACAGGACTATTCATCTCATTTCTATCATGTTTTCTGCTGCAAAATATGCAAGGGAAAAGTATGCAGAATGAAAAAGAAAAATATTTTGGATAAGGAGGATTATGGGCTGTAAAAATCACTATTGCTACTGATGCAGCTGCATCAGTAGAACACCAGCACTTTGAGCTTTTATTAACTGGCACAAACACAACCAGCATTAACACTGGTATCAGCCCCTGTAGAGAAAACTGGCACTAGAATAAGTATACTAATGAGGTTAATAAGATGTACATTTTATCAGGGGTCCCTTGGCAGGCACTTGTGTTACGATTTGTAGCAAATAGGCACCAAACAGGAGAAGCAGAGCGGGTCAGTCAGCACCTCATACCCTGTACAGTAGAGCTAAACCTGTCACTCCAGGGAGAGACAGACATCCCAATATTGTTTCCCTGTTGGGATAAGACTCTAGTTTTCAGATTAGAGTTTCCACAGAGATGACCAGGATTCATAACTGGACTCCCTTAAGTTTTTACCCACTGAGGGGACAAATAACAACAAATTCAAAAAGGATCTCTGTGGTGGGTAGAGAATTTCAATTTAAAAAAATGAAACAACCTCCTTCTGTATGCATGCAGTTTTATTTATTGCTGATGGAATTACTTGCCTGCACAAAACCACAATGTCAATACCTGAGACATTAGTGAGGTTTACAAAGAAGAAAGCAAAAATAAATAAACAAAATGCAGAAACATTGCCCAAAACATCAAAACTTTTTCATGTGAGATTTTGCATACATTGATGCTGACTGGCCTGATTCTTCATTCCTCACAACAAAAATCTCTGATAAGACCTTGTCTGCCAGAGCAGAGCAGGGAGGGAAATTACTATTAAGCCACAGGACAATGATGGCATACAACATTAGGGCTATCAGTTGTCCATCAATAAAGTTGTTAATGGGAGAAGTGAAGTTCTGGAACTGCCTTCCACAATAAATAATAGGTCCAGAAAAGTGTACTTGTTAAGATAGAACGCAATTTTAAGAGTGCTTGATCTATCACACTGACCTTCTTGAATAATAAGAAAGTTCTTATTTCATCTGTATCCCAAGATCACAATTCTCCAGTAAGTTAAGTTTGTAACAGTATTGTGCATGGGTACATTATAAATCACTACAGGTAAGTACAATGTAACAGAGAAGTGAACCAGAGTACACAGTTCAGAAAGAAGCACAGTTTTGTTTAAAGTTCATTCTCATACAACTTTTGGAACATGGATGATATCCTGGAGTCTAACATTAACTTCTGGTTCTACCAAGAGTAATTCTTTATAATATCACAGTACTGAGAAAAATACTATTCACTACATAGTATTTAAGGATACAAAACTATATAATAGTTAGATAACTTCACAAAATTACTTTATGTTAATACTGAAAAGCGGTTTGCTTATTAAATTTTGCTTATTAAACAAAAGACTTCCATCTGTAATGCTTATAGCATGTGTACTAACAAATCAGTATTAAGACATTTATTTAAGCAACTCTCATATCACAATGAAGGAATACAAAATAACTGCTAACAATAAAAAATACTGAATTGTTGAACAGATGATCTCATTCCTGGGTATTTCGCATTTTAGATCTCATAGTTCCTGAATTTCCTCAGAAGCTCTGACGGAGCATCCCCTGACCAGCGGAAACGCAAGTGCAGGTAGTTTGCCTCTGAAAATCCTGAGGAAAAAAAAAAAAGAGACAGGCAAGTAAATTATTATAAACATGTATAAAACTAAGTTGTCTGAAACAATACTTGATAATCTTCCCCTAAAAAAAATATGTACAAAACTTTTCATTTCCAGTGCTCTTGACCAGCAGGGACAACCTCGCATTCTTGGCACCATTTGAACAATAATTCAAGCAAACACCAAACTTCAAGATATCCATCAGCAAGGAAGAGTCAAAAAGAGAGCAGGAAGAATGATGGCAGTGCAGAAAAAAGGACTTGTAAAGAAAACCTGAACAAATTGCATTTGGTTAAGCTGAAGAAGATGAGCTAGAGGGCGATGTGATAAATCTCCAAGTACAAGAAAGGCAGCAGTGTGCAGGGAAGGTACAGATGGTCCTTTCCACACATAAGGGAGTACAGGAATTTTTCAGACCCTGTGCTATGTTTTTATGATCTATGGGCTGTTAATAACTAAGGAACTGAAAATATCCCAGTTTAAAAGCAGAATCCAATATAATAAATTTTCCTGGACCAAAACAAAAGCATTATAAACATGCTAATATCAACAGCGAACACTGAAGTGTATATAGGCCCTGACAAATAAATATATTCTAATATCAACATTTATTAATATAAACACTGTATAAATTAAGCAGACATTTGATGAGTTTTCTCCCATTCAAATCTATGGAAATTAAACTAAAACATATGAAAATTATGGAAAAAAAATGCCTGCAAAGAAAACTCACCATTAGACCTTAGACTAGACATCAGGGAGAAATTTTTTACAATGAGGGTGGTGAAACACTGGAAGAGGTTGCCCAGATACGTGGGAGATGCCCCATCCCCACAAACATTCAAGGCCAGGATGGATGGGGCTCTGAGCAACCCGATCTGGTTGAAGATGTCCCTGCTCACTGCAGGGGAGTCAGAACAGATGGCCTTTAAGGGTCCCTTCCAACCCAAACCAATCTATAATTCTCTGATTACAAGGAACAAGATTATACTTTCTTTAAAGTGAAATTTTACTGTTGTACAAATAACCAAAAAATATTACAGTATAATTTCATAGAGCATAATTTTTCAATATAAATTCTTCAGTTATGCCTCACACACATTTGTTTTTAGAATTTTCTTATCTATTTTCTGCATTCCATAAATATTGGGGATTAAATTAGGTTTTGCTACCCTCACAGTTCAACTTAATTTCCTGTTTGATCAAGCTGGGAAGAAATGACAGGACTTTTTTTTAATAACAGTTCTCTGATAACAGAAGCCTAAGATTATGAAACTCCTGAAGGACCAAACAGAACAGAGGGTGGCCATTGTGGTAAGTAAACTTTGATTCAGGCATACTATCCTAAACAACAGACAGGAAATATCAACAGGCCAGATGACAGCTTTTGAAATACACATTTATTCTGGTGCATGCATTATTTTTTACAAGACCTGTTCAAATAGCAAAGAAGCCCTCAAGTCTCAATTTTTAGTCCTCATCAGATGCAAACTATGTGTAAGTACGGAGTAAAAAAAGAACATACATATAATATCTAAATGTTTTATTTACCATTTTTGAAGGTATTTTTTTAAAAAAATCACTGAAAATAATTGCCTTTTTTTGACATAGCAGCAAAACTCAATTTTTCCTTTTGGTTTTAGATTTTTTTTTTCCCCTTCTCCCGTTTTTGGGTTTACTAGCAAACAAGCAAGTAAATGTGGGATAGGGAAGAACAAAGGTCTGAAAGCTTAAAAACCAAATAATATAAAACACAACCCAGAACCACAACCCAAAACCACATTAAAAAAGCTACCAGTTAAACATATTATTCTAGAGAAGAATTTCTCATGACTAAAAGCCATTCCCTGGATACTGCAATTTTCTGTAACTGCTGGTTGCACTTACTTGGGGAGTCTGGATTCTTTGAAGGCTCTGGTTTCACATCAGGAATTGCAACATCTTCCTGCTCCTTGTTCCCATCTGAGAATCCATCTTCATTGTTTTCAGTCTGTTTGGTCCAAATCTCATTAGTTATGTTGTTGCTATTATTCAAGTCAGGAGCTTCCAACATTTGGTCCTTCTTAGTTTGGACAGCCCAGTGCATTGACTAAAGAAATGCAAAAGTAACAAATAAGAACTAAATCCTATGCTTTCTAAGTTTTTTAATGAACTTCTCTTTTCTTTCTTATATTGTTGCAATACATGGTTAAATAAAGCACATATTAGAATGAAGCTTGTAGGTCAATAGCCTAGAGGAAAGCATGTTTACCACTTCAAATAGCATCTGAGAGGATAGTTTATGTCAGGTATGCAGGAAAAAAAACATGTAGAAATGCAACTTGATAAATTCACTCTAAAGCTACCAGCCTAAACCCCTTCTGTGAATGGCCTTCTGTAGCCCATTTTTCATGAATTTACTTACTTTCCTCAGTGCTGGAATCACTCTGCACTACTGCCGTCCCCAAAACCCCACTACTGCAGCTGAAGTGGTGCAGCTCATCCCTTCACTCACAGCAACATTTTCTCTGGGCCAGCCCTACCCCTCCTTCCTTCTGAGGGCCCAAACCTGGGCAACACCAACCGTTTTCACTGAATTGCTCAGGGCCTCCCATTGCTGGAACGGAATGGTAATTTTGCTTCGTCGCCAGTAATCGTAACGCGCCCGACTTTCTTCATTGGTAAGAATCTCCTTAGCTTGCTGCAGCTTCTGGAAATTCTCCACTAGAACACAAACCAAAAAGATTTTGAAGCCAATATTTGTTTTCAAAGAAATGAATGCAGGCGTGAAAGGGAGCCACCAACAACAGCTTAGAGCAAAGAGAGCAGAGGAGATAAAAGGAGAGCTGAACGATAAAGATATGTGGTGGTTCTGCCTATAGCTTTGCACAGATTTAGCTGGATTTAGGGTCACAGCACCTTTGGTTGACAACTGACATCCTTTACAAGTGAGGGCTAAAAATTTCATTTGAGTACTGGCTTCAAAATCTCCTAAATTTAAGCTCAGAGAAATTTAAGAGAGGACAGCAGGCAAAAGGCACAAGTCACCCCCAGCATAAAACCTTAAAAATGGAAATTAAACCAGAGTGATAAAGCTTATAAGGAACACACATCCACAGCAGCAAGGAAGTCAGAGCAAAGCATAACACCAAGAAAACATAAGGAGGAGACAAAAAATAAAAATAAGCAAATATTTCATAAGCAAGAAGAGGAATCTAAATACAGGTCAAATTCACTAACTTGTGCATTTTATTAGGTACATTTTCTACATACGCTAAAATGTTATCTTGAATACCAGACTGCATGAATGAAAGTTCTTATTTTTTCCCTACAGGGTAATTTTTCATTAAATGGTTACTAAGGATGCAGCTGCATGTTACTATTTGTAGAAGGATTACAAAGATTTTATCTATGAGTCACCTATGTTACAGTGATGTATTATTATTCATTTATTCCAGTTTACAAATTAAAGAGATTTCTTTTGAAATACACTAAGCTCAAACACTAATCAAAACTGATAACCATAAATCAAACAACAGACAACAGGCTGAGGGGGCAGCTCTATCAGGTTCCCTTTTTCTAGTGTGACTTGTTTACAACAAATAAAAGGCTACTTTAATTACTCTTTATTGAGCTTTAAGCTGATGAAATAAAAAACATAAAGTAAACTTTCACATGCTGTATGGTAAACTGAGCATAAAATATTTCTTCTAGACAAACAAAGCTGCTCCAGCATTTGGCACCTGGCCTTCTTTTTTGCAATACTCAGTTTCAATTAATTTGGGGGGAAGTTGGGGATAGTGCTGCAGACAGACAGGACCATGCACTGGAATTGGTCTCTTGTTTCCCTGCTGCAATAGCCAGAATTTTCTGCAGAGAAAGTTGTTTCCATTGGTTTCATTGGTCCTTGTGCTATAATTTAGAATAAACTAAATATCAGTGATTGGGTTATTGTTAATAGGTGGTAGGTTGTCTCTCAACCATCAGGGAATCTCAAAGTATAAAATCCCATCTCTTTCACCTTTTGACCTCAGCTCTCTGATAGCCGAGTAGGATGGCACACCAGTAAAGAAAGCCAAGCTCCAGGCAGTAGAGCACGAGTTGCATTTAAGATCTGCCACATCCAGCTCTGCTACCTCAAGTGAGGGCATGGGTGAAGCCGAACTCACACAAGTAGGTAGGAGATGGTGTTCAGTTTATCATAGACTCATACAATCATAGAATGGTTTGAGTTGGAAGGAAACTTAAAGATTACCTAGCTTCAACCCCCCTGCCATGGGCAGGGACACCTCCCACCAGACCAGGCTGCTCAAGACCCCATCCAACCTGGCCCTGAACACTTCCAGGGAGGAGGCACCCACAGCTTCCCCTGGCAACCTGTGCCAGTGTCTCTCCATATTCATATATTGTTCAGTTTATAGTTAAACTAAAAGGAAGAATCCAAAGGAAAAGTTTGGTGCGTTAATCAAAATGAGAAGTATATTTTAATTAGTTTAAAACACATTTTTGGTGGGGATTCTTAATTATAAGAATATAAACTATTCAGACATCATTAAGCACTGATTAGAGCTATCTTGGGGTTACGAATGGGTAAGATTGTGTCCAAATAACTCAGATGATACCTAGCTGTCACAGGTATGATGAAGTGCACACTTTCATAAATGCAAATGTTAGCTGCTGTTCTCAAACAGATGGCTACTCATGTGGTGCTGGCTTCACTTTATTTCCAGTCATTAAATTACATTAAAAGAAACTAAAGTACATTTTATGTGCTCCTGATGGTCTTATTCATGGAAGCAATTAGCTAGTTGACGCAAGTATGGCACTCGAATGACACTGAGCATGGAAGCAGGCCAACCTCATAGGTCAAGAAAGGGATACACACCATATATAATTTCTGGATTAAACGATATTCTACCATAGAAAACAAAAAAAAATTAAAAATCCTGGGGTGCAGGGGGTGAAATCAAACAAGTGTCTTTCTACTCCAACCCCTGGAAGTGCACAAGTGTTAGAAAATAATATTAAAGCTTGCTTGCTATCTAAAGACAATATGCTCAATACACATGACAATTAAATATATTGGAGGGAAAGAATATTCAATAAAGTCTTAAGGCTGAATTTAATATCTTTGTAGTGTTAATATATGAAAAAAATGGATTTTTTTTTAAACAGGGAATTATATATACCTGCTTTGGGATTTCCAGGATGTTTGTCAGGATGACATTCAAGGGCTTTAATCTTAAATTCTGCAAGAATCTGTTCAACCTAAACAGAATGTCAAGATTTACAGTGAGTAAATACATACACACAGAATCACGGCAAAAACAAAGACATATTAATGGTTAACAAAATACAGGAAACCACTGGAGCGGGCATCAGCTTAGATTTTCAAATTTTCCAGTTTTTCAAAGTATCTGGCTTCTTATTATAATTCAGAAACAAAAACGTCTTTGTATTTTTCCAGTACATCTAAAGCTCTACAACAGTTTGCCCTAAGATAGCAATTACCTACTATTCTCTCCCTTGCTAAAAAGGTTGATCATATAAATTCCTTATCCTCCAAATCCCGATATCCACATACAATTTAAATTATTTATTTCAAAAGTAAGGTTTACAAACTTTCTTCTTGAGTACAAGATTATAGTTTATTCAACTAGCTGGCCAAATTTTGTTGCCATGTGTTGGGAAAAATGTGGTCTACAGTGGTATATTAAGTATTCTACACTTTTTGCTTTCCTGAGTAACTTCTTCAAGAGGGACAGATATAAGGTGGGGTATTTCCAGTCAGTAAGACACTTAAAAATATATACATTGTACAGAGAACTCGCTGCAACTGGTTACTATATAGCTCGCTATCACCTCTAAAACTTAGCTACATAAAGGGGAACTTGAAAGTTAAAATATGTACAGTAGCAGAATATCAGCAAAAGGTAAAGTTTATGGAAAGTTTATACAAAATATATGAAATTTATATAAAATATTCAGTGAAATGTTTTACCAAGAAAGGTACCCAAGACCCTCTATATATGAATAACACTGTTCTTGGGAGAAGGACGTAAATCAAATCTCCTCTCTTCCTCTCAAGTCTAAAGATGAACTAGGTGTCCATGAGCCCAATTCTACGTGAACCAAGAATGAACATGGATGTTTACTTGAACAGAGGGAAAATCCATAAAAATTGAGATTGTTTCTGCTTAAATTTAACCAGGTCAGCTCAAGACCAGAATTTTCAGCATCTTAGATGAAAGTACTGCAGCTGGGAACATGCTGTATATGTTTGAAAAAGCCTGTGCTCCTGCAAATAATCGACTGCATATTCAAAGTAATGTGATTGCAAAACACCTGTAATGCTTCAATTTTCCGTTAACCGTTAGAAGTAGTTGTGTGCACCATCCTGAAGAAGGGCAATCATGCTCCTCAGTCAACTTATGATCTCAGTTCCTACCTCCGTATCAAAAACAATCTAGTAACTGCAGCTTCTCTCAATAACAGTTTGCAGAGTATTTCTCAGGATCCGTTAGCATTTATTCTATCTTTTAAACTTGATTTTGAAGCAATCTGAAAAATCATCATCATACATACTTGAACCATTCATTAATTGCTAAGTCCTCAAAGAATTAGCATGAGGTAGAAAATGAGAAACGGGATCTGCGACACAAGCCTACATAGAAACTTTACCACTGCCCTCTGCTGGGATGATGTTTTAGGAGTTCTCTCAGGATAAGCTTTAAATTGCCTTCTGTAACAGATCGCAGTTGCTTATCAGTATGTTTTCAGTGACAGAAAAGACAGAAGTATTTCCTCAGCATCTGACCATTAGGACAGCTGAAAGCATCTGATTAAATCTACTAGCAAAACACAGCTTTTTTCTACACTGATTACATCCTCTATTACATCACAGCAACCAAAACTCCTTTTCCAAAATCAAAACACAATTACAGTTATTACAGCTATTACATCAAAAACTATTAGCATAGCGCTAACTCAAACTACCCAAAAAACGTCACATGGATGCCTTTAGGAAGAAGAATATTTGTTTAGCTAGATGTCATTCAACAATGGCTTAGCTAGATCTCATTCTAAATCTCTACTCTAAAAAGTATCTCTCAAGTCAAATTAGTAAAACTAATATTTGAATATCATTAAAATTAGCAAAAATAATATCTGAATGTCATTAAAATTAGCATTTAAAAACCATTAATATGATGAACGACAAATTATTTATTTTTTTCCTCCCAACCAATGCATACAAGTTTTTAAAAAATTTAAAAAATAGGTATAGAACCTTAAAAACACCATGGCATTATCAGTGACCCATGGTATATGAACATTCATTGCATTAGCTGCATATAAATAGCTTTTTTCATCTATTAAAACTGAATATATATTCCAAAATATTATTTGGAAGTTGTCAAATTAATGCGGTTAGCTCATTAGATTCATAACCTTATCACAGAAATTAATAAACCATTATTTCACTTGTATCTTTAACAGAACTCTGGGTTATAAAACACTTTTAATATAAGCCTAGGACCTTTAATATAAGCCTATATTCTAGGACCTTAACATCAGGATATAGATCAGAAAATTGAGCTTTGCAAAGGGAAGAAGGAAGGTTCACAATGCATTTCAGATAGTCCTGCCTGTAGAGATAAACTTCAAATCTCTCCTGTAGATAGACAAGCACATTCAAAATGCTATTAACCTGCAGGGGAGGTGGGGAAGGCTCTTACCGTAGACAGTTCATCACATCCTAGCAAGTTGTAGTAATCCTCCAAGTCATCCGGTCTGCAGTTCAGAATCGCATCCATCTGGACGAGGTCCCCCTGGCTTTTTCAAGCCGAGGCACAGAGGGTGTAAATACAATATTAATACAAAGCTCACTCAGGGGTTACAAGTGGCCCAGGCAATTTCCACTCAGATCTGCAGCTCTCTCCAGTGTTTTTTAATACTGGCAGCTGACACACATGGATTTTCTTAAATTCTCTGCCTGCCATTGGTCCCTGCAGGATGCCAATCCGGTTGCACATACCTGCTAATGGCAATGCTCCCTGGGATTTGTAGTTGCCAAAGTCACTTCAACATTAAACTCCGGGTCTCATCCATGCCGAAAAGAGTTGTGGATACTAACGCAAATCTAGCTGTGTTTGAGATTTAAATCACGCCATCACATGTACAGCCACTTAAACTCAGGCATGTAGTTAAAGGCTTTCCTGCACCTGAGTCTACATACACTAAAATACATTTTCTGCTTAACTTTTAATTGCAACTTTTGCCACAGCTTTTGACAAGGAGATTGCATGGGTAATTATAAAGAAGAGTAAGGATTACTTCCAAGTCAGCAATTACAGGGCTGCAAACTTTTGAGAATGAAGTACTGACCTTGTTGAATCCTCTCAGAGTTCTGTCAGTCCCTTCAATGGGAAAGGGTGAATCTTCAAAAGCTACCAAGCAAACATACACACTGTTCTTCAAAATAAAACATCTCTTGTACATCAGTTTATGTCCAACAAAATTGCCTACGGAATATTTACCGTCTACTATCATATTAAATAGCGATTTTCTCATGCAAACTTACTTTAAAACTGCGTCTTGAAGGTCTGTACCGTGTGCAAAACACAATCCTTGTAAAACTCTTTTACATCGACGTGAAACATCTTTAACTTTGAACTGTGATTAACGATCAAGGCCTTAGTCCAACAAAGCCTACAGATGTGTTTAACTGTTGTGTCTCCTATTATCTATTGATTTAAAAATATTACTTCCTAGGCATAATACTAACCACTTGCTGAAGTCTTTCCTCTGGAGCCTAAGGAGCTACATTTTTACTTTCCTCATCCCTGCAAGGGCTTTTAATCCAAGATGTTTAATGCTGCTAAATATTGCTGATTCTTTAAACTGGCACTTACAAATAGACGCCTTGAATAGTTACACAATTTTAGATGCACTGACCTAGTAAGAAAGTCTACGCTGAAAAGACACACGAGCTGTCACCAAGGTGAGAACAGTGGTGTGTTAATCAGTCAAGGACCTAGTGGCCATTCAGAACTGTTTATAAAATAATTCCTGCGTTTACAAGTGCTTTATTTTATTACCAACATTATTAATGTTCTTAAATTATCTACACATAATATTAGTCTTCCACTACTTTCTCTTCAAGGTTGTATTGTCCAAAGTTTTCTGTTTTTACCCAATGTTCACATAGCCTATAAAGATTATAAACTATATGAAGCACATAAAGAAGCAATAGTATCAAATAGCACAACACAAGCCTCAGTGAAACGACTTAAATGTTACTGCTACTATATTTCTCTGAGTAAACAATAGATACACTTTCTGAACAAAGTGGAATAATTAGGAATTACAAGACTCTCCCTCTCCCCAGATGTAACAATAATAAACTAGAAAAGCATAGGAAAGAAAAGAAAGCCTTTTAGCAAGAGACCATGTAAATATTTAAATAGATTGTACTCTGGGGGAGGATAAAAAACAAACAGCGGCCCCTCATCCCAACAGTACTCCTGACATACCATTCCTGTCCAAGTATTTCTTGCATATTTGCGCAAGGTGAAAGGGAAGGTTCTTTAACCCTTTTCCCCTCCAGCTTTCAGTGGCTATTTCTGTGTTGCAAGGTGAACTGCAGGTCCAAGAGCTGGATTCAGACGACAAAAACTTGAGACTTGCAAGCTGCTTGTTCATAAGGAATTTGCTCACTGAAGCCTAAGACCCACCTATACTAATCTGTTCTGACTAAATGAACAAAGGCTTTGATCCAGCAGCAGCAACCACACTTGTGCGTCCTACTCCCAGAGATTTCCAGTGCTTGGGTACAAAGGGTCCCATAACAGACTCTGAAGGTTTGCATGTGAAGAACACAAAATACCGATCCTGAATCAGTACTCAAACTTTTATTGCTCCTACCTACTTCAGCAGGACAACTCATAGAGCAAACCACTATCAGAAAAAGGAGAGTGAGAGAACCTGCATATAAGGTGCTGAAAAGAATATACAGATTGCCTTCAGGACATAAACTTTATTTGAAATACAGTCACAGTGCAGGAGATGACACAGCTTACGTGCTTACACGTTTTGATTAGTGCTGCTCAGAATGTACAAACAGTACTAAAAGTGAGGAAATCTCATATTTGTTCTCTGTACCCAAACATGCACAAAACGTTTCCGTTCATTCCTAACACATCATCAACAATTTTGCTTGTTTAGAGTCATGAAGAAAACTAAATTCTGGTTCAGTGTAACAGGAGGTTTACTATCAGCTTGTAAAAGCCATTAATGGCCCTTTAAATAAAACAGCCAGATCTGGAAATCTGTATTTGAATTTAGAACACACCAAATTCTTCAGTACCAGTTCTTCTCAACTGACTTTAGTTGTTTTGCTTCTTGAGGAGTATGCATTTTCAAGAAGTTTAAGGCACAATGTAACTCGAGTTTTGCATTTCATGCTCCATTCTTGTTCCCAGAGTTATAGAAATAGAGGAGGACCTAAGCACTACCAAAGCAGCTTCCCAATTTAGGGGCAACTCCTGCAACATCATCAACATATATAAATGGTTGCAATATTAGAGTCAGCTCGCCAAACTTTCACAGAAAGCTTTAGATCATAGACCTATATCACTGTTACATTTTATTCCTTCAAATACAGCTTCATCTAAATAAGCAATAAAATGATAATATTAAAAGACACAGCTCTCCTCCACATGCTGACAAAAGCATCTTACATGTGCTTTTTAAGAAATCTGAATTCTGGCTCAGCTTCAATAAGGAAAAAGGTTGTTTATATACAAATTTGCACAGATTAAGAAAAAGTTGTTGTGGTTCACATCTAGTTACTTCACAGCTTGGTTTTGAGAAATAGGTACTGTGTAAGAAATGGTATGAACAACTCTTTAGGGGTTGTTAATACCTGAAAGAACCAGAAAAAATACCCCCTCCCCCATAAATACATATACCATCTACGCCCAAAGAACTTGTGAATGCCCCATCCCTGGAGGAATTCAAGACCAGGCTGGATGAGGCTATGAGCAACCTGATCCAGTGGAAGGTTTTCCCACCCATAGCAGGGGGATTGGAACTGAATGATCTTTAAGGCCCCTTCCAACCCAAACCATTCTGTGATTCTAAGATATAAAGTCAGTTATCTATAACGTAATCTCCTTTGAGGCCAAAAATTGCATAATCACAACTTTAACCCAGAGGTTTTCAAAATCTGCTGTCATCAAGGCCTGCAAGGGAGAAATTCTGTCTGAACTTGGTCTTGCTACTAAGGGATTCATTTGTATTAAATTCATTGAAACTATTCTGTAAATAGTTTGAGATGTTAAGAAAAACAATATTTAACTTTGTACCCATGAAGTTTAGATCCAAACTACTATACCAGTAGATGTCCCAGGAAAGCAGCGAAGTTCTACCCAGACAAGATTCAAGCAGAAAGAGATGCTCTGTTTCAGAAAGATCATGCGTGTTATCTCTGGAGAGGCTCTGGAGAGGCTCACAGTGATGGTCCACAGCTCAGCATCGAGGTCAACCACTCAAGATTGTCCCTACAGTCATGTAATGGATTGCAGGACAACCACGGGCTATCGCTGGTCCTGGCAACTCACTTCCTAGCAGGAATTGTTGCTGTGGAAAGGAATCGATGCGTGACTGCCGTTAGAGCAAATCCTAGCTCTGCAGTTCACCATCACGTCTCTCATCTACCACACAGGCCCCATTCTCAAAGCAGGTGTTATTCAGACAGGCACTGACCCCCTAAAACCCACCCTGCACCTCATGAGGTCAGATACCAACACAGTACCCTCAATCATCAATTCCACAACCGCACCCTAAAGATGCAAAGCATTTCCCTGGCAGCTTGTACTCCTGTAATGTCTCTCTGCTTACCTGCAGCTCTGTTCTGTGTATACAGAAAGCAAGGAGCTGCACAAACCCCTGGGTAACATTGCCTGACTGAGAAACCAGCGCAGGAGGGCGCTGCCTGGTGCCCAAGGAGGTGTGGTGGCACCACTGGGCCTGGACCAGAAAACATCCTTCATTCCCACGTAACATGCGCTGACAGATATTTAGAAGGCCATTATGGAGAGGCTCTAAAGTTTCTCAGCAGTTTGTGACAAGAGGGACAGTGCAATGTATAAACCGCACCAGAGCTGCCATAATGGCTTTAAATTGGAAGGGGGAAGACTTAGATCTGACATTAGGAAGAAATCCTTCACGATAAGGGTGGTGAGGCACTGGTACAGGTTGCCTAGAGAAGCTCCCCCATCCCTGGAGATGTTCAAGGCCAGGTTGGATGGGGCTCTGAGCAGCCTGGTCTGGTGGGAGGCGTCCCTGCCCATGGCAGAGGGGGTGGAACTGGGTGGCTTTAAGGTCCCTCACAACCCAAAATATTCCATGATTCTATGATTTGGGAAATCACAGAATCCTACAAATTGGGAAATCATAGAATCATATAAATTGAGGAATATAGGAGTGCGCCGCGGGCCGATCCTCCGGCGAGAAAGACAGAGCAGAGACAGAAGCTCCACAGGGACTAGACTCCCCTTCCCACCATGGGCAGCCGCCCCTTCCGGGCAGCGCGCATCGCAGCGAAGAGGGCGCGGGGCCGTGCCGTCACGTGACCAGAATCCTCTACGGCGCGAGGGGGGCGCGCGAGAGGAGAGAGCGGGGAAACGCGCCGAGCTGCGAGAAGTCCCGGCGCTCGCCGGAGTCACGTGACGGCGGCCGGAGCGGCCTCTCCCCGCTACTCCGCCCGTCACGTGACCCAGTTTGTTGTTGTTGAGGCCCCCGCGTGGGCGGTGGCGCGGTCACGTGACGGTTTAAATCGCCCCCTGGGGGCGGGGGAGGGGGTGGCGGCGCTGCTGCGCGCGGCGCCGGGCGGGCGGGAGGAGGGGGGCGGTGGCTCCCACTCCAAGATGGCGGACGAGGAGGCTCCGCTCCTCCGTCTCCGCCAGGGCGGCGCGGCCGACAGCGCCGAGCCCGCTCCGAAGCGCCAGCGCCTCGGCTCGGAAGACGCCAGCTGCGGGCGGGGCGCGGAGCCGCCACTCTCCGCCGCTGCTGCTATGGCGGCGGCGCTGCCGGGCGAGGCGGCGGCCGTGACGGCTCCCACGGAAGAGGAGGAGGAGGATGAAGAGGCGGTGTGGAGCGGTGCGGACACTGGGGCCGGGCAGCGGGCCCTGCCCCGGGCGGAGCCGTCTCCGCCGGGACAGGGGGAGGGCGCGGAGGAGGCGGCGCCCGGCGAAGACGCGGCGGACGAGGAGGAGGAGGCGGCGGCCGGCGGCCGCGCGCGGGCGCAGCGCGCGCTCCCCTCAGCGCCGGCCCCGCAGCCCGGTGAGGAACCTCCCCCCCCCAACCCCCTGCGCGCGCGACGCAGCGGCCTCCCCGCCCCCCCGGCTCCTCCCCCTCGCCCGGGCTTCTCCGCCCCCCCGGCTCTGGTCCCCGGGGTTCCCGAGGGTAACGGAAGGGTTCGGTGTAGGGAGAGGGAGGGCCCTGCGCATCCCCTAACGGCACGTTGACCGCGCACGCCGTTCTTAACCAAATCGATTCTCCTTCTTGTCAGTCCCTGTCAAAGCCTGCTATGGCTTGGGGTGGCCTCTCCTTGCTCCGGAGAAAATTTATTTCACCCTGTTGCTGGCAACAAGTTATTAAAAATGAAAAATTTTCAGTCCCCTTCTCGCAATTTGTGCTGCGGTAATTATTATATTTCTATTCCTTGGAAGCTTGCACAGGAGCAGCAGTTCTGAACAACTCTAAATAAACTTCAAGTTACAGGTCTTGGTCAACACTTTGGTGGCTACAGCACAGAACTATAATCTTAAAAAGTTTCTTTGCAGGTCAGGTTGGAGCGTGCTGTTTGGGCAGTGTCTGTGCGAAAGCATCTTAAGTTGCGTGATTGAAACAGGTTTTGAGGAGATTTATTTTCATTTTGTTTTTTACATAGTGCTTTGGAAAGACTTCTTAAAAGGTGTAAGATGCTGCATTCTGCCACTAAAGTCTTTAACTGCATTCCAGAATAAAATGTAAAAGTATTTTACCTCTAAGTCTATAGTAAAAATCTACAGAAAGTTTCTGCCTGTGCAAAAGGAATCTAAAAGGGAACAGAGCTGCATGATGAGAACAGCTTTAGTATTTAAAAACTTCATTAGAACAGCATGAGAGTAAAGCTTATGCTCTCTTATCAGTGTCTTCTATGCTCAGGTTACTCAGATCCTCAGGCATGTTTTGCTGTGAATTGCTTAGTTCTGGCAGGAATTCACTTTAGTCCTTTGAGGCATCAAATGAATACACAGAGAGTGTTAGGATATAAACAGTTACTTTAGCTTGCTTGAATCTGCCACAGTGTTTCTTAAATACAAGACAGTGTTAACTGTATTAGGATGCGCCTTGTCAACTTTGATTCTTCATACAGTAGATATAAAGGTCGGTTTATTAAAACTTGAACTTCATGCTTCCTGATGTATACTAATCAACTTTTTTCTTCTTCATAACGCTTTTTGCATAACGTGTTCACTGACTTCATGCATAATGAGATGGAAGTGAAATGCTGTAAATGCATAGATTAATAAGAAATAGTAATGTCATTGAGCACCTGTGGTCTCAGAAGAACAAGACAGCAGGTACAAAAAGCAAGTTTCTGTCCTCTACCTCTTTCCATTCTAATCAGAATAAAGTATTTTTGCCAACAAGGGAAAGAACAGGACAACACAATCTAAATAAAAAATTATGGTGTTTTGTGATGGTTCTTTATTTAAAGAGTAAAGTGAAGTAACGTAACTAAAATACTGTAGATTTATTCAAATAGAGATTGAAAACCAGTGTTTTGGGGTGGTTTTGCCGTAGAAAGCATGACTGAAAATTGTTCTCCTTTGTTCAGAGTCTTAGATTTTCAACAAATAAGGCTACAGTTGCTGTGTCTATTTCTAATAAAGCCAGTAAAAAAGTGTAGTAGTTTAAATTCCAGTAAGCTACTCAGGTTAAAATTTAGGTTTCCCTTTAAATGTTAGCTTAGTAGTGCACACTGTGAGATAAGTAACTTGTTCTCCTTTGGACTCCTTCATCTAGATACATGATGAAGATAGATTGAGTTACTTTGGCTTAAGGCCACGAGCCGAGCTGAGCTAACTGTGTGGTACTCTAAGCCAAACCCAGCTGCAGGGTGAAATGGATGAGATATAACTTAGTGAAGGTGGTTCAAGGTAGCACAGTTTCTGTCCTAAATGAAATACAGAAGTGTGTATGTGGTCACTTTTTGCAGCTCAGCTGAAAGATAACAGCCTAACAACATTCTGTAACTTGTTTGTATCCTAATGGGTATTTGTGGATTTCTTTTAAAAATGCTGTGCTCTTAAAACCTGATCAAAGATTGGTCTACAAATGGTGACACATTTTCATTTTATACAATTTCTTAGTGAGCTGAATGGAGTGAGAATTCCAAGAGAAAGGAATTTTTAATTGTTCTTTTAAAACATTTGGATTTTTTGAAGATACAAAATCTTTAATGCCCAATCAACATCCAGCCCAGTGAAGCCCACTAAGTTAGCAAATCCTGCATTAAATCTACTAAAGGCTTGAAAGCATATCTATAAACTCAAAAAAGTAGAAATTCTCTGTGTCCAAGTGACAAAACTGCCTATTTATAATGCGTTGCAATCAAATTTTAAAAGCTTGTTATTTTGGGGGTTGTGATATCTTTAAATATATATCTGTGCCATTTGGCTCAAGCGTAACCTGTTGTTGTTGTGCTGTCTTGCAGATAACTTCCTTTTTAGTGATGAAATCATAGCCAATGGCTTTCACTCCTGCGACAGTGATGAAGATGACAGAGCCTCTCATGCAAGTTCTAGTGACTGGACCCCAAGACCACGTATAGGTAGAAGCCTGTATAATGTTCTTAGATGCTGTTTGCCTTTGAACAGTTACTTAATCCTTCTCAGTCTTCAAACGATTTCTTCTGTTGCAAAAAAATGGGCACTTACTGCCTTTGCGCAGCTTAGAGTGTTGACTGCATTCTGTATGCTACTTAAGGCGCTTAAAAATGAACCTCTTTAAACTTGCTTTTTTTTAAGAAATCCTGCTGTAATATTAAAAGCATGCATACAAACTCACTAAATTGAACAGGTGTATGGCCTATTTCTAGCCAGTTTACTTAGTATTAATTCTTTAAGGAACAAGAAGATGATTCTTGTGTGATTTAGCCAATCTGTAGGGCTCCCTGCCCTAAGTGTTATATCAGTTTGGGAATTACTGGCCTGCATATGCATTCATTTTGGCAGTATTGATAAGAATAGCAGCAAGAAAACACATGATCCCAACACAATATTCCGCTTAAAATCTGCCCGTATGTTGTATTTGCTAATCCCTCATTGTAGGATCACTGCTGGGTTTTGGCTAAATAGTATAACAATTGTTTTCTTTTTGTGTATTCTGAGTAGCCTTAGTGATAACTATTTGTGCTTTTGTAGTCAGTTTCCAGGTTTTCTTTTACCTCTCTAATCTCGAGTGTTTCAGGAAAGATTGATTTGATGGCCTTAGGAGGTCATGTCTGAAACTGTTAGTGTTAAATGACTAAAAGAACAATGAAAATCCATGGATTGATGGGCCCTATTTGCCTCTTTGGAGTGATATTTTATAGTATGACTAGAAAGTATATGTGTGTTTGTCTCTTCAACTTATTACTGTAAATTCCTTAAAAAATGTTGGAAAAATACAAATGAAGCCATAAGATGGAGATACATTGTAAAAATCTTGTTGCTAAATAAGTGCCACTCAGGTTTGCTGTGAACTGGGATTACTACCTTGACTTAACTTCCTATGAAATCTTTCATGGATTATCATAAAATAATAAATAAAAAATCTACCTATACTGTCACTTCAGAATCAAGACCAAACATATAGGCATTCTGATGAACAAATCATTAAATTGGATTAATAAAATTGTAGTAGCCAGCATTAATAAATTGTATGATGATAATAATTTGAAATATTTGACTCAGTTTTAAATATTTATATTTTTTTATTTTCTTAGGTCCCTACACTTTTGTTCAGCAACATCTCATGTTAGGTACAGACCCACGGACAATTCTGAAAGACCTGCTGCCAGAAACAATCCCTCCACCTGAACTGGATGATATGACACTGTGGCAAATCGTTATAAACATTCTTTCAGAACCACCAAAAAGAAAAAAACGGAAAGATATCAATACTATTGATGATGCTGTGAAACTTTTACAAGAATGCAAAAAAATAATGGTCTTGACTGGAGCTGGGGTATGTATTCCTGTATTGAGAATATATAAACAGTTGGTTAAATACATATCCAGTGCTTTACAGCATGCGGGTGATGTGACCTTCCCAAACTTTGTAATCAAGTAGTTGTGCTAGATGGAAAGAGGAGGCACAGCTGTCCACTGGAACCATGCACACTGCAAGGCTGGAGCTTAAGTTGGAAATTACAAGATCTCTCTTCTTGTAAGAAAATGTTCTTAAACATTTCAAGTCTTAAATAATTGCTTCCATGTAAAATAGTTATGGAATAAGATCACATCTGTCTGTTCCAGAATATTTTCTATCCCAGTCATTTTTTCAATTCAAAGCTAATTTTTTAAGCAAAATGTCTGTGACTCTCTTAAAACACCTGATGGAGCAAGAGGGACCACACCAAAAGAGCGAGAGAGGAAAAAAAAAAAAAAAGAGTTAGGGGAAGATTATAAGGAGAGTTTTAAATTCAGTAGACTGAATTTTATTTTTAACATGTGCTGCTTTATGGTGGGAATAAGGTTGCTCACTCTTCTACTAAAGAATGTTTTTAAACTGTTGTACATCTGCAGCTTTATACCTATGTACCAGATCATGACACAGAAGCTGATTTTGCTTCTCTTCATACACAGAGGATGTGACACCATTCAGAAAAGACGAGTGGTTCAAATGAGCTTATTAGAAAAGCAGTGCCAGTTTTATTATCCAGTCTTGCTCTTTCCGTAATTGCTATCGCACACCTGCTCCTCCTCCCTCCCATAGTATTTTAGGATAATCTGAGACATGATTTTTAGTCTTTATTGAGTACTATAGTGATTTGGTAAGTGCTGTTTGTTTATCAAAATGGGTTTATTCATCAAAAATAAGAATCTTTTCTGTTACTGCATTAGCATATAGAAAAAAAAATAATCAACCTCATTGTCCCAGCCCCAATTGGCAGATCAGTGAACAGTTACTGATCAAATTCCATTGCACAGTATGGTAAATTTTTTTTTACTTCTTACAAAACTTCTAGTGGTAGAAGGAAGTTCTGGTGTCCTATAACTGCCAGCAGGGATTGTACTAAAGAGTTTTCATGCACAGTTGTCAAGCTTAGTTTCTGTGCTGTTTTTCCTGCTTGTGTTTTGAGAATCATTATATTAGTCTGAAAAGTAAAAACAAATAAATAAATACAAAGAACACAAACTGGTTTTGTTCTTAAATGTCTCTGAGCACTGTGAGCATACAGAAATGTGGTTTCCCATCTATTCTGTATCATAGCTGAATATGTAGTTACAATTGCAAAATATATTTCAGGTGTCTGTGTCTTGTGGAATACCTGACTTTAGATCAAGAGACGGCATCTATGCACGCCTTGCTGTAGACTTCCCAGACCTTCCAGATCCTCAAGCAATGTTTGATATAGAATACTTCAGAAAGGATCCCAGGCCTTTTTTTAAGTTTGCAAAGGTATGATTTTCCAGCAGTTCTTATCTTGGTCAGTAAAGACAGATAACAACATCAAAATGCATAAATCAGATATAAAACTATTCTGTTAACAAATGGTATCTTTATTTATAAACCATAGAAAAATATATTAATATTTATCAAATTCACTTTAATGAGCGACCTCATTCAGTGGCATAAATCCTCTCTCCTTGGGCAGGTCTTTGCAATGTATCAATTTTATGTCCTCAGTCAGTGTTACTTCAGTCATTGTATCCAATCATATATTGGCCTTACTAGAACTGTTTAGCAGCATTCTCCTTTTTTAAAAAAAAAAAAATCTTATTTTTACTGTTCCTATTACAAGTTCGTTGTATATGCAGCCATTCTAGACAGTGTCTCTAATTTCAGGGAGGATAAATAAGAACTTGTAGTTATTTGATCAAACCCCAGTAATCTTAGGTGCTGTTACTTTCTCTCAAAAATGAAATAACATGAGGAACTTCTGGCCAGCACATGAGTTAAGTGGAAAGCTGCATTTGAATTTGATACACTGTGGCATGCTCCTCAGTGTCATACAGTGCATTCACATTTTATCACTGTATTTACAGTAAAGGAGACTGAAACAGTTTCATGCTCTAATAAGTGTGTTCTTGTTTCAGGTTTTGATATAGCTGTCACAAGTATCTATACATCTTAGTGAATTAAAGCCTTTTTGCAGGAACTGTGTTAGCTTAAAAGGGAGAACGCAGCAGTTTTTGGAAAGATGTTAGTGATATTAAACAGTTTACAAAGCAGGGAGTATGCCTTCGAGACAAGAAGGAATTATAGGAGCTGTAGACATGGGTAGAAACAAAAACCAATTGCATTTAGTCTGGAATTACCTCAGGACAAAAAAAAATGAAAAAATTATGAGAATTACTACAGGAGCAGTAGACTTGTTAAAATCAATCTACTAGTTGTGCCCATTCTTCTCTTCCCTCATGATTTATCCTACTGCTCCTATGTTACAAAAATTGGAAAAGAAAATTCAATGCATTCTTCAGCTGCTTGGCTTTCTCTGAAAGCCTCCTATCTCAATACTAAAATACTTCGATGCTCGTTAGTATACCCATGTTCTTGGGTTTTTAATACTGAAAAAAACCCAAAACACAACAATTGTGTGTCGTCTCCCCCAGCGAACAAACTAAAAAATAATTTACTCAAAGCCTGTCTGTACACAGGTTTTAACAGAACAGTCCAAATCCAGTTCGCCTGGTACTCTTTTACTGAAATAATTTCTGCTCCTTTTCCCTCCATCTGCTCAGTTAAAATATTGATTTCTTATTCCATGAAATCTCAAGTTCCTTTAATTCTTTGGGCGAAGAACAGCCAAATAAATTTGCAGAGCTCAGTGGCACAACATGTCTTATTTCTTCACACGAAGATATAAAAGCTGCTAGGACCACATGAACACCTGATTATAATAATGTGATAGCCTAGTCATAATCTAGGTAAGTAGCAGTATGGGCAACCATTGATCATTGCTGCAGTTCAACTCTGAAGAACCTTGTAGCTTCAGAATTATGAGTAATTTGAAATATTTGAGGGAAAACAAACGCTTTCAAAAAGTCTTTTTTGTTTGTTAACAGGTAGGCTGTATGGTAGCTGAAGGCAGAGCTGTCTCAAAGATTAATTTAACAGTTCACTGTTGTGCTAGAACTTTTGGTTCAGCTTTAAGTATCTACAGGTAAAGGTAGGCAGCAGCCTCCTTCTTGCAAACTTTCTTTTGGCCAGTGACTCTTGTGCTTTTTCTGTAAAAAGGCCTCACTTACCCTGGTGAGACTTCAGCCCTGTTGCTGTTCAGTGGTGGCGAGCAGAGGGTCTGGAATTCAAGATCCTCCCCTAAATAAGTGCTCCAGAGCAACAATGGTGGTGACCCTCTGATGTCCTCAGCAACCAGAAGTACCACCCATGGTGGTCAAGTCTGGACAGAGGTGCCTAGTGTGAAGCTTTCAGCTAGCTGCCGACATTTAATTGTTCCTTATTCACTGTGAGCAAACATCAGATCACTACAAAAGTGCCTACATTTTTCCCCCTGCCTTTTAGATATACCTGCCTCCTCTACCTTGCGTAAATGGAAGGACTAAGCATCTGTCAGGCACAGTGGAATTGCTCTGCTAAGCCATGTGGGTTTAACTTGATGATTACTATAACTGGCTGAATTGGCAAAGCTGGTCTGAGCACCACTGTCTTCCCGTTTATATCCAATGCCATTCTGCTCTCTGGACTGTCATCTTCTAGGAACAGCTGCTGATAATGCTGAGAAGTAAAAACTGCTTTTCTCAAACCGAAAGACTGGAATCCAAATTCCTCATGAAGTTTCTGTCAGACTGCAGCTGAACCATGTATGTTTCTATTAACAAATATTGAGGCTACTGGTCACTGAGAAAGGAGAAGAAGCTTTCCTATATCATAATTCTCAAAATCAAAAAAAATCTAAATCTTGCTTTTATGTTATGTGAAGAACAAAATACCAACTTGTATGAAATGATTCATCCTGGCAGGGTCAGATGCTCAGCAGTCAAAAGAAGATTTGGATATGAGAGAGAAATGGCAAAATACAAAGGGAGTGACAGCATTAACTGCTGATATAATCATTATTGGTATTATTTAACTCTGTGAGAATTGCTGCAGTTGGAATAAAGACATTGCGTATCCATTCACACTTTCTAATGTACTTCTGAATTCCGTAGGAAATCTATCCAGGACAATTCCAACCATCTCTCTGTCACAAGTTTATAGCTTTGATGGATAAAGAAGGAAAACTACTTCGCAACTATACTCAGAACATAGACACATTGGAACAGGTTGCAGGAATCCAAAGGATAATACAGTGTCATGGTTAGTGGTTTTAGTTTCACTTTTCTTTCTTGAATTGGTATCTCTTGGCAACAAATATTCTGCTTTTAAAATGTTAAATTTTTTTTTTGGTAGCTGAAATATTTAAATCATAAATAATTCTTTCAGAAATCATGCTTGATAAATAGTGATCCTTGTGTATCAATGAAGATCCACACTCTGTTCGCAAAAGCTTAGACCTTAACTTTTAAAATGTATTTGGTGCTTCTTTATAGTCATGTATGAGAACACAGTGTGGAAATCAGTCTTTTCATAGGTTCCTCTCACTGTCTGTCAATGACATGGAGTCTGGCTGCTCTCTGATTCTTCAGGTTACATTCCATTGAAATCTTTTTATCTTGACACTTAAGTGATTTTACCTCATGGATAAAATATTGTAGATTAACTATCAGTTCCGTTCAGCTGAACTGAAGATCATCTTGTTACATCTTCAGTGTGATGTGTTCTGAAATTATGATACAAAATTTAAGTGGAATCTCTTAATTAGTTGTTTGATATGCTTTCCATTTCCAAGGACTTGCAAATGTCAAGCTAAAAGTTCAAGGTTTCATTTTTAAAGAAAGGATGCAGAAAATTAGTTCTTGAAGTGCACCTTTGGATCGTTTAGTAGACTTCTGGCAAATAAATTGTTTAAAAGCAGCATTGGCATGTTTGTAAGACCTGTCTGTCTAATTCCACCTTTTCCAGGAACCAAACTTGCTTGTTTTCCTGATCTACAAAGCTCAGCTCAGTGCTGGATTCATCAGTTTTCTTTTTTCAGATAGAGCCAACATGGTGTTTTGTCATGCTGACCAAACAGCACACAGTAGAGTCCTACCTCTAAAATAACCCATGTCTGGTGCTGGTTTTCATTTGTGCTTAGTGTGTCATACATTTTCTTTTGGTTGCCATTCCATATGAGGTATTTATCATGAACTTCTTACATGATTGTCACTGCTACGCTCTAGCTTCCAGGTTTTTCAGTAATTAGATTTCAGACCATCTTTAGTCTATGTTCACGATGAGTTAATTTTAAATGAAAAAGACTTTAAAAACATGCTATTGATTTGAGAGTTCTAGGCCTTTGGAAATTAGCCAAATAACAAGCTTTATCTGACATACAGTTATGCTGCTTTTTAACAAATGCTAGTTGACTGATGGTAATGGTTAAAGAGGAACTGAAGCTATTCTGTCAGGGTTCATACTGGTGTATATATTGTCTTTTTTTGTCTAGCTGTAGCAATGGCAAAGGTAATCATGAGCGTACCCAATGACAAGAAACCTTGTAATGACTTGGGGAGTTCACGTATGAACCTCTGAACCCATTTCACACTGCAGACCCTCAGTAAAGTTGCTGTTATGAAAACTACTGTATCTTGGATGCATTTTCTGAATTGAAAATTGGTTTTATATTCAGCCAGCTTGACTGGGACTAGATCATATTCCTTGCCATTGCTGTAGCTGAGTAATCATAGGTAGTGGCCTGCTGGCTACATGACTTGTGAGTGGGGCAGTGTAACTTCTTGATCAAGTCCTTCAGATGGTGAAAAATAAATTGCATAATAGAGTAGGTAGCAACAGATGCCTCAGACAGGGCTAGGTTTGCTAGCCTGACAGACATGTCCCTAACAAGTGGTATAAAGGATTTAGTTATTAGTATAAACAAATTATGAGCAAATAATAACTGCCCTACTTCCTGCAGTCTTTGGAATCCTTCAAGTTCTGGGAGTTGCAGAGCTGAGCAAGTATTTCAGAAGCCGTGCACTTTGCACACCAACAGTAATGAACAGACCCAAACTGCTAGTTGTTCACAAGTGATCTGCTCCTGGTTTTTATGTGCTTTCACTCTGTTTTACTCAAGTATCCCCAATGCATATTTTGATACTGTACTTAGTTGCAGAATTGCTTCATTTAGCAGTGTGACGGTTGGTGGCTGTGCGGAGGTTATAAGCAGAAAATATCATTGGTTTGGGTGGTTTAAAATAATGCTGCAGATCAAGTTTTGATACCAGAGGTTTTTAGCTTCTGCAAAGCTTTCAATATCTTAATGGTTAACTTTCTAAAAGTTTCCTTTTAAAGACAGGCTTCTGTATTCCTCTGTACATTACTCAGTCACAGGGCTCTCTTACTGCCCTCACATCATCATTAGAATTAGTAAGCTCCAGACTTTTACTATATGTGTGGCATATTCCAGTGCAGGGTCAAAAAGATCCCCAAACTATTATTTCTTTTAAGCCTTATTTCATGGTTAGGAGAAAATCAATTTTTCACTTTGTTCCTCAGCATTCTGTCAGCTTCTAGCATTATCCCTTCCATAAGTAAAAGGCCTTGTAGGCCTGTCTCTCCTGGACATATGCACACGAAAAGGTCACTCTAGTTTGCCACAGTGACTTCACCCTGTGTATTTTCATGTGTATGTAGCTGCCTGATAAGGTTTCCCTTTCGACAGCTAAGAGACATGAATGCTCTGCCAGATACTCGTGCATCACTTTCAGCTGGTTTAGGAACAGGCCAGTTAGAGCTACCAAGTGGCTGCGTTGGTTAACATGCTCTTGCCAAATAATGAGCACTGGCTAAGCTGGATACCAAGTGCAGAGCAGTATTTCAGTTTGAATAGCATAGCTGTAAACTTCTCATTTCTGATGAAAGGAACAGTACTGCTATTTAGTTGCCTAAAGCCAAGTTTTTACCAATGCATTTTTTCAGTTATTTTGCCCTGCAGTTTCTTGAGTTCACGTGGGTTCATGTCCTGTTGCTACTTTTTGCAGAGCTGTTGGCATTACTGTTAGTTTTCTAAAGAGGAAAAGGGAGGCTTCTCCTCTCCTTGTATATGCTTGCATTGGTTGGGGGAATGAGAAGACAGTACAATTTTGGTGACGTGCATGTGGTATATCCTATTCCTAAAGCAAGATTTCTGCTTACTAACATCTAGAACTACTTCTAGTACTACAAGTATCTTATCTTAATTTTAAATTACTTTTTAATGACTGATTTTTATAGTGCTGCAGCATAACAGCCTTAGGCAAAAAGACCAAACCTGAATGACTGAGAATCCTTATTTCTGCCGTACGGGTTTTTCCCCTCAGGTTCCTTTGCAACAGCTTCCTGCCTGATCTGTAAATACAAAGTTGATTGCGAAGTTGTTCGAGGAGATATTTTCAATCAGGTAAAAATTTACTTTAACTCACTGCTGCTTTCTAATAAGTAACTCAAAAAACCCCAAAGCACCACCTTTGGATTGCTTAAAAGATTTCTTTTTAAGTCTACATATCTTTGCATGTGTCATAAAAGTGCCTATCTGTATTTTCACATTTCCTCTAGTATTTAAAAGTATACTTAAATACCATACTGCAAAATTAGGTCATGGGGAAAAAGCAGAACTAAACCATAAGGGTCCATTTTTAATGGCACCTCCAAGAAAAGCAGAGGTTAAAATGGTAAGTAGAAAGTTGGATTTATACCTATTTTATGTTAATCTGAACTCACGGTCACATTGAGAAAGCATTCTTAGCCATTTATAACATCATTTGCTCTTTGAGCATTTACCTACGTTAGAAACATGTTTAAACAGTAGATGATGCATGAAGAAATTGCTAACTACAGAGCAGCCTCTGAGCATGGAAGAGGATCAGATGAGATCTTGGACATGGCTTTCTTGGCCTTCTGAAGTACTCCATATTCCCAACTCCCCACATCTGGGTGTGAAGTGCCTCGGGGCCAAGGAGTTAGCTCTGCTCTATCAGAGCAGGTGAACCTTTGGCTTGGCGAGTCCTTCTTTGCTGCTCTTTGCCTTCTTTTGAAGGAACGGAGGTGTTGATTCTCTGATCAGAAAGATCTTGTTTATACAAATGGAAGGGGACTTTTTTTCTGCAGGCCCACCGTTTTTTGACAAATGCATGTTGCAGCTTCAAATGAGAAACATGGAAGGGTTGTAAGACTTTTACATATTACATTTGAAATGGAACTTGGAGAAAGCCTTTCAGAAGAGTTATTTTAGTTAAAGCTTTAAGAAACGTGAATCTTGCAAGCCTGAAGCTTTGTAACACTGGAATATTGAATGTGAAATCTGGTTTACTTGGCTTTTAAGAATATATTATTTTTAAGAACGTTTTATCTTACAGATGTTCGCTGCTCCTCTGCCTTCAAAGCCATCTGGCTGGAGTTTAGGTTTTCTCCCTTCTGAACAACCTTCCTAAGTATTCTGTAATTTTCTGGTTTGTTAGTGGTCTGGTCTTCTATTCCTGACAGCACTTCCAAAACAAAACACTGTCCATTTCCAAAGCTTTGTTCTATAGCAAGTCCCCTTTCATGGAAATGGTTTTGGCACCTGGGTCCCAATAGTCCAGTTTATAGTCTCTGCTGTCCTCCACTACTTCAAAGTTCAGTTATACATCATCCCAGGTCCTCGGTTTTCCCTAAATATACTACCTTTCCTTTGCTTTGGTACATCCTTTGATGGTCACAAGTGCTTCGCAGGGAAATGAGTCTAGCTAGCATCTTTCTGCTAGGATTTCCTTTCAACATATTATAGACGGAGAATTGTTTGAGATTATCTGTTTCAAAAACTGCCAATTTCATGTTGCTGCTTTTCATTCTTTTGCTACTTCCAAGATAATGCGCTAGTTCCCTGTAGCATGATTCTTCCTCTTGGTTGCTGTACACAACCATCCTTCTGGATGAGAAGCAGCAGCAGTTATAAATCACATATAGAACTTCTGAGTAAAACAATTGTCAGTCACCTCCCAAAATAGCACTTTCATCTTGCTTTTGACTATCTTAGGCAGCTTGAAGAAATAGTGAAAGGGTCTCATGTCTAGGAAGAAAAGGCCCAAGAAATGGAAAAAAAAGCACCAGTTCTTGGATATTCTTAAGCCAATATAATCTTTATTAATCTCGGTTTTGGTAGACAGATAATGTCAGTAGTCAATGACAAATTCCATTTCTTTTTCATTAGAGAAATACATCAGCAGAGGTGGTGGGGTTTTGGGGGAGTGCTGCTTCTGGAAGGAAAGAGGACCCTAGGCAATCAAGTGGCCAATTATCTAGCTTTAACTTCTTGGTATCAATTTCAGCTCTTGGAGTAGATCTTCCCCCCTTACTGACGACCTTTCTGAGGATTAGCAGAGAAGCTGGTGAGTAGTGTAGTGTTGAAATGCATTTGTGGGCCCATTACAATGACTCAAATGGTTTGAATAGGGACATCAGTTGCTCTATCAAGATATAAGTCACGAGTCACTGGGCTTCCTGTGAGAAATGATGGAAACAGAGTTAATGTTAAGTCGTCTCTTTAAATACAAAGTTAGAGGTCTTCATTTCATCTTCCTCCTAATACAGAGCAAATTGTTTTCTGTCCTCAAGCTTCCAACTGAAAGTGCAAAGCATCTCTAACATCAGCAGAAGAGTCAGCAAGGTAAAAAGTTTCAGAAAAGTTTAAGCTGTTTGTGTGTTAGGAGATCTCCTTCTAAAATGTAACGATCTGAGGAAAAGGTTCAAGATTCATTCTGCCCATCAGCTCCTTTTTGGTGAATTGTTTAGTTGGTTTCCCTTTAGCATGGGCTCACTAGACGCTCTTTAGCTTGGGTATGTGGTGAAGGTTTCCTCCATACCACTTCCTAGTTCTTGAGCCATAATGCTTCTTAGGCATCCCTCCCACAAGGCTTCAAAGGATTGGATTCTTTGTTTGAAGACTTAAATTTTTGAGAAAGGCCCTTTAACAGTAGAGGAAGGCCTTTGACTTTTGATGTTTTCTCATTGCCTTGTGTCCTGCTGTGGGTATCCATAAACTATTTCTTTGATTTAAACTTTCTCAGTTCTGTACTATTTTTCTGCATATATTCTGTATACAAGAGGGAGCTGTTACGCATTTAACTGTTAAGTTTCATATATTTTCCTATTACAATAGGTAACATACATCTCTTTACACCTTTTACATAGCACTAATTTGTTAACTCCTCAGATTTACTCTTCTTGGGTATTGTATTTTAACACTACAGCTGAGAAGACTTGAACTATTTGAAAGAAAAAATACTGAGTAGTAATTGAAGTATTGTCTGTACCTACATCATTCACATTCCTGTTTTTCTTCTCTCTGAAAAAGTCTTCAAATAGGAAAGAGATGGAAGAGGTCCAAAAGATCAGAAAATCCTTTGATTTCATGAGGAAAGGGAGCCTACTGCACAAATGTAACTCCTGTCCATGTCTTTTAGTGAACAAGGATTCTGCTCTGTTTTTGGAGGAATTGGAAAAGTTTAAAAAGGAGACCAAACAAAAGTTCCTTCCTATGTTCTTGTGCTGTTCGCTTTTTGCTAGCCCCCGCTACGGTTCCATGTTGCTTTATGTGTACAACACACACCCTTTTGGAGGAGAGGAGAAAGTAGAGAGATAAAGCTCTGCAATGAGATTAGGAAGGGGCTTACATTGGATCCTATAATGGAAACTGACAGTGAAGTCTTAAGTTTTTGCTCCAATGAAGCCAAGAAAAATATATTCCTGTCAGATAGGAGGTAAATATCAATTGGTGCTGAGCTTAACTTGTGGACTTCGGCTCAGTTGTCACGTAAGAACTGTGGTGTAGATCTGTGTGGTTCCTCCCTTTTGACTTAAGAGCACTCCCTCTGTATTGCTGCTGCAGTTTTATTTGTATGCAGTTGCTGCAGGCTACAGGAAGAAATGTACATTCCCCAGAAAAATGAAATAAGGAAACATCACTGAAATTGCCTTGTCTTTTGCCAAAATAAGTCTCTGTGAATTGCTAAAATCTGAGGTTTTCATGGGCACAGCCTTGAATTGTAGTAACATAAGCTTTTCTAATGCAGGTTGTACCTAGATGTCCAAGATGTCCACCTGATGAACCGCTTGCTATCATGAAGCCGGACATAGTGTTCTTTGGGGAGAACTTACCTGAGCAGTTCCATCGTGCCATGAAGTATGACAAAAACGAAGTTGATCTCCTTATTGTCATTGGATCTTCACTGAAAGTTAGACCAGTAGCATTGATTCCAAGTAAGTGACTATCGCTGGTAATATTTTCTTCAAAAATTTTGGATCAGAAGTGAAATTCTCAGTTAAGAGCTCTAAGAAATGGTTTTGGCTTGTTAGAGTGAAGAAACTACATTAAGCATCTAGTTGTCTAAGATGAAAACTGATGGCCTATGTAAAGCTGAAATGCAAAATAGAGAAAGTAACACGTTCTAAGGGCTTTTGCTACACTGCAGACAGATCTCAATGTAATGAAATCACAGTCTCAAAAACTACTCCCCTAAAACTTGAATGACTTTGTTCTGAGATTCAATTAATTGCTCTCCCTGCTTGCGATATGCTTTCAGAGTTACTTGAAAGATTTAGAAAGGAATCATCTTTAAAAAGGTAAATGCAGTATCAAAAAAGAAAATTGATTACGTCAGTTAACCACACTGTAGCTTATTTTGAAGTCCATATGTAATACCAAGTGATACTCAGTGTGCACTGTATAGCGTGTGACCATCTGGACCCTTAGCTTTTTGAAGTGATATGGAAAAACATCTCTGCTAATCTATATTATAGAAAAATGCCCTTCAGGAAGACTGAGAAAATACCATGACAGGTGATTTATTTTTCTACTGAGTGCAAGACTTTATTACTAAAAAAATTCTTTTCACACGTGGTTAGTGTCTGCTATTAACTCGGAACAGCACTGCACACATGGCCTTTGTGATAACATCCTCTGCTGTACCAGAGGCGGAGCCTAGTGTTTAGGCTGATGGGAAACGCATAAGGACTGGAAAGTTATGATCTGCTACACACACCATTGCTCTTTCCGTGCCCTGAAACTGGATTTCATTAGTTGGTTATCTGAGGAATCAGTGCTTGGTTACCAAACTGATGGGTTTTGGAAAGCGAAATGTCAGAAATGGGTCAAGCAACACTGTACAGTGTAGTTTGCACCTGGAAATATTTTGTCATCATTAATGAGATGTCATTTACCATCTGTGTATTCTTCATGTGCACTTAAGGACATCAAGTGAATGCAAAAAATCAACACAATCTTCTAAGAGATTACAGTACCAATTTTAATAATCTTTTAAGCACTTGACCAAACGTCACTGTAGTCAGTATTTCTACGCATGTCTTTCTCAGTGATGGAGCAGAGGCACACTTTCCATTATAAAAAATGGGGGAAAAAATCTAGCTGGGCTGGAGTAGGCACAGCACCTCAAAATGCTGTGTTAAACTTGAGATTCACTTGTCTTCTTCCCGATCGCTCTGTTTTGGTCTTGTTGCAAGTGAATGTATGTCAAGAAGTCTGAGGAATGAAATTTTCCAAGTAGATCTCTGCTGAAAGTGAAACTGAAGTAACCACCTTTACATTCTCCTTCTGTTGTAGGTTCCATCCCTCATGAAGTGCCTCAGATCTTAATTAATAGGGAACCTTTGCCTCATCTACACTTTGATGTGGAGCTTCTCGGAGACTGTGATGTAATTATTAATGAATTATGTCAAAGGCTAGGTAGTGAATATACAAAACTTTGCTACAACCCAGTAAAACTTTCAGAAATAACAGAAAAGCCTCCACGAATGCACAAGGAGTTCGAAACGCACTCATCTGAGCTACCGCCTACTCCTTTGAACATTTCAGAAGGCTCTAGTTCACCAGAGAGAATGACCCCACCAGATACTTCGGTGGTGTCTTCAGAACAGGCAGCTGAATGTAAAGTAGAAAACTGTGATCCTGCCTCAGAAACTAAAGGGACCTGCACAGAGGAAAAGCTTCAGGACACACAGACACCGTCAGAAAACCCTGAAAATCCTACTAGTGAATTAATGAACTCTGAAAAAATTAAGGAAAATGGGTCTAACAGTGGAGAAAATAAAGAAAAAAATGAAATATTGAAGAAGTGCTGGGTAAACAGATCTGCAAAAGAACAGATTAGCAAAAGGCTGGATGGTAAGTGCTAAGTCATTTCAGTATTTTACATTTTTTGGCCAAGATGTTTATTCTAAGCTTATTTTAAAGCAATAAATAAGTTACCCTTGACATAATCAGTAGCATTTGGTGGTTACATATTTTTATTTCTTTTGGCGAAGCAGATAGGGAATTTTTTTGTAATTCAGAGTAGGTTTTATAATCAGTGACTACATACTCCCTAAAAAAAGCAAAAGTTCAGGCGGCTGAGGGTCAATATCAAAAAATAAATCACTCTAACATTTTCAAATGCATTTTCAGAAAAGTTAGTCTGATTCTTAGGTGCTCAGAAGCTGTCACACCAGGTCACAGTTTGGTGTGGCAGCCGTCTTGTAAGCCTGAATGAGGAGGCCATGGTAGGAGTTGAAAAGCACATCTCGGAGCTGGGCCCAGGCAATTTTGAAGGGAACTGTAGCCTTTCCAAGGAAGCCTTCCAGTATGCAGTCTCTGAACTGATGTAACCGGTTCTCACACTAGAACATCGGTGTGGATGAAGAACCAGGTATTAAATTGCAGCTTTCTAAAACAAAGGCTGGTTTTATCAAGTACTCTGCACAGTGGGTTCCAGTTCTGCTATCAAACACTGGAAATCTAGCTGTGAATATGGGCACCTGTGGAAAAAAAGCTGCTAAATGCTAGATTGTAAATGCTCTTCTGTGTCAAAGGGAGGGAGGAGAAGCAATGCTGAGCTTTTTAGTGAAGCATTTGTTGTGTGCTTCAAAATAAATACATACATGGAAATAAATGCATTTCTCATGTAAGCCCATTTGTCAGCGAGGTTTCACTGTTGGAAATATGTATATATACGCATGCAGATAGGTACCTGCCAAGACCCTGTATGAATAATTAATTTTAGCCTCTTACTGACTTGAAAAATTCTGTTTCAGGTACTCAATATCTGTTTCTACCACCAAATCGCTATATTTTTCATGGTGCCGAGGTTTACTCGGATTCTGAAGATGATATCATATCTTCTAGCTCTTGCGGGAGCAGTAGTGAAAGTGGTTCATGTCGTAGTCAGAGCTTAGATGTGGAGGATGAGAGCGAGATCGAAGAGTTTTACAATGGCATAGAGGATGAGGATGCCCCTGAAAGGGAAGAGGAACCTGGATTTGGGGAAGATGGTGTTGAACAAGGTGAATCGGCAGCTGATGAGTCAGCGTATACAAATGAAGCTGCAGGGACTGATCATCCAAGCAACAAGTTGTAAAGCGATCACTGACTGGTTACAGGAACTTCCCACCAGCATTAGGAGCTTTGGCATGTCAGAATGAATGTTTACGTCTGAATTTAGAGCAACAAAACCATAAGGATGTAGTGTTTATAAACAACTAAAACAGATTTTCATGCTTAGTTTTTTACCTTTTTCAATAAAATTCTATTACTGCGCACTCAACACTAACTCATTTTTTTTTTAAGGTACTAGGAATATCTAAACAATTCACCATTCACTTTTAAGTTCCTCTGTCTAATCAGGCATCCATGTATATAATACATATTTTTGCTTAAGAATTGCAGCTTGTATTATTTTTAAACAGTTTTGAAAAAGCCATTGGAATATTAAACTAATATAAAGGGAACAGCTAATTTAGACCAAAGAATGGTATTTTCACACCTCTTGCTTTGTAATAAGTTTGTTTATTTAAAACCTTCTTACGCTTCTGCTAAACCTTTCATTCTCGCCTCGTCTGTCATTAAACACTGGCATTTTCTAAGACCGACTGTGGCAGCTAATTTTTTGCTTTAGCAGTTACGTATGTTTGAGACATACTTAAATGTGAGTAGATAGTGACATGGAACCAAGACAGCGAGCACTTGACAAATCCTATGTTTTTTTAGACTGATCAAGAAGTGCTGTGAAAATGCTTAGGTTACTGAGTTTAATACTTCCTGTGGACATGAAGCAATGTTGACCTTGGCTCCTTAACAATTATAATACTGGCATTTTAAACAAAGTGGAGTCCCTGCAGTAGAAGATTTTAACATTGTATACGAAAGTCAAATATAGCGCAGCTTGCATTAAAAATAGTGTTTGATAAATTGCCAAGGCTCTACTGTGGAAGCTCGGCTGAGTTCAGAATCAGGTCTCTACCAGGGTGTGAGAAGGGGTGAAAGTATAAGCTCTTCCTTTACACTTACTGATGCAATGAAACCAGGAGAACCTAACTCAAATATGGAGAGCTTCTGCTTACACTGCTGAGTGGATATAACATAGATTAAGAACCTGACCTGGCCACACGCTGGTCATGGCTTGGGTTGGGAATATGATTTTTCCCCCTGCTGGCTCCACCTTGCATATTTAAAGCCAAGCAGCTGCTAAGATTACTCCATTGTATATTCAAGTGCTAGGCTGCCTTTAAACTGGATGTTGCAAATCGTTTCCCAGCCTTTAGAACTATTTTGTAACATTGCACAGTGCAGTAGTAAGTGAAGCGGCATTTTTCTATAAACCACTTTTTCAACATTGGCCCAAATGAACTCTACGATGTAGATTATTCATATACTTTGCTTTAATATTTATTACATTTTGGAAGATGTATAGTAGCTGTTCTTTGAACATAAGCTACAGCAGCTAATAAATATTTAAGAACAGCCTCCTGTATTCATCAGAAACTGTTGGCATGTTGTCTCATTGTCCAAATTTAATACAGCTCTTATTTGGCTACACTAAAGAATGCAATATGTTTAGTTTTCACTTGCATGTCACAATGTATTAGTTTGTGCTATAGGAGATATTTTAAATTGAAATACTTTGTTTTAAATTATTTTTACAGTGAGGATTGTTTTCTGCTCTTTTATATTGTATATAGTGTCTTTTATGTAATCTACTGGCCTATGTTTTGTAGAAGACTGTTTAAAATGACTGGCTATCTTCCTGCAACTTTTGAAATACAAAACCAGTGTTTTATACTCGTACACTCTGTTCTAAAGTCTATTAAAAACGTCATTTGATTTCTGCTTGCTGTTAATTTCTAGTTAGATCTTGAAAACTTCATAAAAGATGACCTATGAAGTCTCAGTACGCCCTGGCTGATGCAAAGCTTATACAGTAAATCGCTTTTTCCCCTCAGTCCTCCTGGGTGGGGGAAAAAAGCCTTGAATGAAGCTGGTCTGCCCTGCCGACCTCCTGAACCACAATGCCACGGTGTCCTTCAGAAAACTACTTTTCTCTTTCCACACCCTACATTAATTTTAGAGGTATTTGCTGAACAACAGCATGTATTTCTCCTGGTATTCCAGTACCTTGGGGTTCTTGCTGGCCTTTCTCTGCCCAGCCCAAAGCTCCTTTGATGTTTGCCACCTGCTGGTCCTACCTCAACCCTGAACAGCCACATCCAGGAGAAGCTTCCCCTAAGGAACCTGCAGCACACAGTTCAGGGCCTGTTTTGTTCTCACATACACAATTATTTCCCTTCTGTGTTGATCATCGAGTCCAACTGCTTTTCCACTATGTAACACCTTATTGTTGATGATGCCCCTGTACTTCTGAGCCATAAATTATATTTGTATTAATATTTTTCCTATAAAACACACACTTGAGACACAAAATAAAGAATTAAGAATGCCAAGAATTTTTTACACTAAGAATCTTAACCCTATTGCTTGCATACTGCGCTGAAAGGGCTTGAAAGCGTTTTTTTCCCAGAATAAAACAGTGGCACCATTTTATACACTTAGATGAAGAAGTTCTGCTTTTGTTTTCTTGCATCTTTGCCAACATTCTCTGAACAGAAGAGAAACTCCAAACGACAATGTCACCTTGTTCCTTCATTCCACACCCTGTCCTTTTCCTGTACTGAAGGCATCATCTTTAAATATTGTTTAAAACAATCATCAGGCAAATGGCAGGGATGAGGGAACATCTGCTATCACAGCACTCTTATCCCCAAGCATTCAGCATCTTACATGAAATTCATCTGGAAGCATGGAAGAGCATGTTCAGTTCCATCTGTGATTTGTAGACTCTCACAAAAGGACACTACTTACTTTTCTTATAATTAGCATTAATACCCTGTGAACGCATCTTAACCCTCTTCATGTTTATATTAAATAGACACACTGGAAAAAAATCAAAGTACAAGCATTTGTTTAAGAAGACAGTGCCATATCCCAGCCCCCTCCCAGCCTGTTTGCGTGCATTAAATACAACAATGACCTTGCAAAAGTATTTCAAGTGATATAAAATTTAAAAAAAAAAAAATCTCACAGCAATTTTTACCCAGCGCCCACGTATTCTCTACGGGTCAGTGTTGAATCCAGCACATTTTTCATTAGTGGTTCTGTTAATGGAAAATGCACACTGTTTTTAAATGTGTGACAGCAAAGTGTCGAACAACATCAAAGTGGGAGTCACTGTCAGTGTACAGAACCTGAATGGAACAGCATCTAAAATCAAACTGAAAAACTGAAAACCCTCTGAGAAAAATGAAGCCGCAGTTCAGCACCTCAAGTCCAATATCTCTGCTTAAATACCAGATCAGAACGGTCAAATCTAAAGGCAGCTGCAATTATTTGCATAATGTACTTCTCTGCAAAGTGACTGGAGAATAAAATCCAGTTCAAAACACAGCTTTTCAGGCTAAAACACCTGGCCACGTCTGTGTAACAATGGGTTCTAAATCAACCGTAACTGATCAGGAAAAGTCATGGAGTCACAACAGAACCCTTAGCACCGTCACTCTTTACCCTGTCTGAGAAGACACTAGAGCTGCTCAGCCTGAGTAGGAAAAGTAATAGTAATATTAATAAAGGTGCATGAAGGGAGAAGAGTTGGTATTTACTCTCCCAACATGAGGCCCAAGCATCATTCCGTTCAACATGCAGAAAAGCAAAGGCAACACAGTAAACCATTGCGCACTGACCATGGAGCTCACTGCTCGGGGGATGCTGTGGGGGCTCAATGCCACCTCAAAAAGGAACTGGGCACACCAAGGCAGGACAGACTCCCAGAACTCCTTGAGTAGGAGTCCACAGAAAAAGATATTTCCCTTTCCCTATGCTCTGCCGCAAGCACCTGAGCTTAGCCCAGCCCAACAGCTGTCCAGGGAAATACAGCCCAGGCGCTGCCCAGAGCTCCACCACAGCCACCACCAACACCGGCCCTGTCCAACAACCGATCTGTAAGGCATTCCGGAGAGGTACAGCCACCCCACTTTGGAGCCAGTGGGAGCAGACCCATCACCGCAGGTCTGTTAAGGACCGCATGTGGCTGCAGAGCGAGCCCGGGCTGCAGGCATTCCCGCTCCAGGAGCACGTGCTTGACATCCACAAGGAAACGCCATTCCAAAGTCCTTACAAACACCTTTCACTGGGCTTCTGGTGTTCAGGCTCTGTTTGGGCATTTTTTGCTCTGTAGCATTATTATTAACCCTTCCAAGTGATACCGAAAATACCAGAACTCCACAACAGCCAAATCTCTGCCGATTGGAGCTTTGGAGCCAGCTCTGTCCGACCTTGCATTTGAGACAGGGAAAGGCTGCAGACAGAGGTGATGACAGAAGACACATCAGTTCAGCACAGACCACACTGAACACAAGGTGTTACCGTTTCTCTCTGAGCAGTGTCTGGAAAAACACTTTAAAAAAAATGCTATGAAGCAAAGATGCTGCCAGAGGGACATCGTCTGACTTTCAAGAAACACAGTTACCGAGATGGAACTTGACTTAAGCTTAAATCAAATATTCCGCTGTTTGTAAGGGCCCGCCCGTGCCCTGTCCCACGCCGCAGGGGAGCCCAGGGCTGCCCCTCGCTCCTCACTGTGGGCTGTGCTGCTCTGGCACCCGGTGCGGCCCCAGCGCAAAGCGGGGATCAGACCCCCAGCGCCCCGGGCTCCGCGCCAAGAGCCGGGCACGGGCACTGAGCACCCCCCTCCCCCCCGCGCTGCTGCGGGGCGAGCGTAGCCCTGAGGAAGAAATTCTTCCCTGTGAGGGTGGGGAAGCCCTGGCACAGGTTGCCCAGGGAAGCTGTGCCTGCCCCATCCCTGGAGGTGTTCAAGGCCAGGTTGGATGGGGCTTTTTTGAGGTCCCTTCCAATCCAGACCATTCCACGCTACTCCCTCACCTAAAGGGCTGCTGCCGCCCTGTATCTTCCTCAGGTACCGCTCACCTCAGCGGCAGGACCTCTGCACCTCGCCCCGCACAGCTCAGCCCTGGGGAGCTGCACCGGTGACTCCCAGAGCACTCAGGCACCGCGACCAGGTGCACCCGCACCTCTGCAGAATTCACCCACAAATAATCAGCGAAATGTTTCACCTTTGAAGTTACCCAACAACCCGGTAACTACAATTCCGATTGGAGGCTGGGTGTTAGCTACAGTCTGCCAGCTCTGCTCCTTCTAATGGAAAAGCTGGTGGATTTGCTCAAAAAAAAGCCAAGAAAACAACTTTTGCACTCTATTCATACTTAAGTCTCCACCTAACATTAACCTTGCTTTATCACCGAAGTTCCTCACATAACCTGGCCTGTGGGGGGGGAACATGACCAGAAATTGTCCCAGCACTGCAGAGAAGTCTTTTACCTCGTTAGGTCAATAATGTCTGTTTTGCAGCAGGGCAGCTCCCGTGCACAGACTGAGCCAACACCTCTAAAGGTCATCAAGAGCATTTAGCAAATGGGATCATGCTCTGCAGAACCCAACTCCACCTCTTACAGAGGTGGATAAAACCAAGGCCAAAGTTGCAAAAAAGTTTCAGGCGAATGTTGTCCTGAGGAACATGACTCTAGCCCTGCTCTGCTGGTGGGTTTGTAACATGACATTTAACCATCCCCCACCCTCCCAACACTTACTGATGTCCACAACTGTTTCAAGACAGTAAGGAATACCCTAGAGAAACTTTTGGAGCTACATGAAGTACTCGCCACAGCAGTTTTAGTCAACAACAACTGCACTTCAAAAATAAAGGACATCCAAGTTCTCTAGCACATCCTAAATTAGGCGCCAAAAGTTGGCAAGTGTTCAGCAACCACGGCTTGGATTCTCTCAGAACCCCTCACCTACAGAATAAGGCTGTTACTCATGTTTCGGATTAATACTGGTATTGATGAAAAATCCAATACAGCAAAAATCAGAGGAAGTCCCATAGGGACATGAAACACGCGTATAGTGCAGGGTTTAGATGATACACACTGAATTAGACTTTGACCTGATCAAATATAACAAATCCCTTTTATTCAGTGAACACCATCAACTGGGCACACTGAACGAACCAAGAGTCTCACAGAAGAAAAACCAGTACTTAATCATGGAATAATACACATGGGAAAAAGGAAGAAGTCAGCTTTACCTCAGCCACTTCATAATTTTTGAATATTTGCCTCTGCAATCTTGATGTTTCATAATTTTAAAGAAGTTTCAGTATTACCTGGGAAAATGAAGGCATAATATTTTCTCCTTCTTCTTTTCTCCTTTTCTTTCTTCCATGCACAGTGAGATTAAGCTGCTTTAGTATTTATTACTGCCATGATTTTCACAAGAGGGAGAATTTCCTAGCCAGGTAAAAAATGTTGGAAAGGATGGAATATGGGCTGTACACCAAGAAATTACTACAAGTTACTGCATTAAAAGGCTTTAAAAACACAGTGTTAAGGAAAAGATTAAATTGTACTGACTACTTTGCATTATACCTACCTACATCTACTGCCAATGCAGAAACACTGCGTGTTATACGATTTACGACAGCAAATGCATTTCCCTGCTTTTCAAGTGAGAACTTGGTATCCTAGCTGTAATCTCAATCTAACACATGCAAAAGTTGTCTTCCAATTGAAGAAATAAGCATGATGTAAAGTATCCATATATATCAACCAACAAAGGTTTTCATTCAAGTCTTTTATTATAGCTTGAATTTTTTCACTGCATTTAAAAATCTAAAAAAAATAAATATTTGTTTCACAGCTGCAAGTCACATACGCATTAACACCACAACATTTGGAATTTACCCAGAGAAGGAAATTCAAATCCGAACATGTCCAGCTAAGCACAATCATCTCAGGGCAATTATACTAAAAATAAAATCTTAAGAAAAGGGGAGAGGGGTGTTAAAGAGTTATTTCAAATGCATTTATCTGGAAAAAAGTGAAAATTCTATTAGAAACCATAAACTACACTTTCAGCATTTAAAAATAAACGTTTAACCTCTTGACAGCAACAAATGTTTGGTGCGTCTTTTTCTTTTTAGTTGTATTCTCGACACATGGCTGCAGAGGTTTCAAATGATAAATTAACCTCTTTTATAATTGTGTCCACTTAATTACAGAATCAGTCCTTAGAAATAAAAGTGTATTAAGTCAGCTTGTCCATTCACATATTAAAAATGCCATTGTATGCAGTTTTGTATCAGCACTAAGTGACTGCTCCATGGATTGTACATAGTGGAGATGAATGTCTCTTAAACAATCACTTTCATTATTAAGGTTCTTAAAACAAACCAGAAAAATATATTTTCAGAAATTGGAGTAGTCACTTTTTTGTTAAAAGCCATAAAATAAGCTCATGTTCAGTTACAAGCAATAGAAACCATACTGCTATTGGAACATAATTGTTTTATCACAAAAAAAAAATATTATTTACAAAATTAAAAGTTACCAAGTGAATTTATCAGGGAAAGTTAAATGTTCTTATACTAAGTGATTTGAAAACCTTAAGCAAGTCTCTCATGCACTCACACACCAAATTGTTTGCATATGGTGAAATGTTAATTCATGTTAGTGAAACTTGACTGCCATTCACAATACTCCTGTTTTATTGTAAGATGGCGAAATCCACATGGTTCTGTACAAGAAGTTGTGTATTAAGATAGTTCCTCATTTTTGTAAATGATTTTTGGCTCCCATGAACATCCAGACCACTGAACGTTTTTGCAAATAATCAGTTATATCAACTCCATCATTTAATCCACTGAATTCACCACCACAAGAAAGACACAAGAAGTTAGTTTAATGATCCCATGTTACACAGAACTCTCATTTCTGAAGTTATACCAAACTGAAACCTTCGTAGTGATCTATAGCCTGGATCAACTTAGATTTTAGGGTTTCTTTATCTGTGTATTTTGGAAGATCAAGAAGATTAAAGCAAGTGTGAGCTACTGGAAGGTAATCTTCTCCACCTCCTGTTGGCTGGATGACTAGTTTAAGACACTTCATTCCAAGAATTGGAATACGATCACTGCCTGTCAGAAACACTGCCAAGAAAAAACAAGCGAAGTCTTGAAAGTAGTTTAAGACTAACATTGTACATGTCATACATGCAGTTCTAATCGATATTTGCATTTTTTAATTATCCCAGCACTGATTAGCTTTTCACACTGAAGTTGCTGTGCTAAGTTTGAAACACAGGGAATAATGACTTAACCCAATCTCCAGCTTACACATATGAACTCTTAACTGAAAAGTCAACAGTGGTATTATAAAGGAAAACATTTCATTTTAGCATATGAAACCAAGCAGTCGTAAAAAAACCAAAATAGAAACGTAGAAGTTCATCATGCATCAGAACTTGTTATTTAAGATCCATTTGCTGTACCTTTGCTAAGCATTTGCAAGCATCTTCTAAATATACAGAATTAGTTCATTCAGTATGAAATTTATCTGAATTGGAATATAATCTATGATCTATTCTCAACAGAAGCTCGTTCACAGGAAGCCTCAATAACTTCATTTTTTCCCCTGTATATTTCCAATCACATCAGTACCTCGAGGTATTTACAATCAGTTATAACTCCAAAATTCCATCTATGTGCAATGAAAAAACTGGAGAATGTGAACCTTATTTCAACACACAGAAAAAATTTCTTAGTCATCAGGCAAATGCAGTTTAGGTTGTTGAGGGATTTGGGTTTTCTTTTTACTCCCCACTTTTTATTAATGCTGCTTCGGCCTACTGTGATCTTGTAACTGCCCGTTACCCAGAATTATTCATGACAACCCCAGCAAAAATCAGAAACAAACTCAAAACAAACTTCTACTACGATTTTTTTTCTTCCAAATAAAGTTAATCACATCATTATAGACAAATATTTATGGCTGCCCTCACAGCAAGAGCCTGAAATCAGCGATCCTGTTCACTTAGCAACTTGTGCAAAGTAGTTCAAATACTTACGCAAAAACTGCTTTTTCTTCTCCAAAGACAACTCATGAAAAACCTCCCAAAATATTTTAATTGTAGCATGGTCTGCCCAGTATTCTCCTTTGTATTCTGTATTCTAAAACGAGCAGGAAATTAGGTTATTGTTCACACGTAGAACTAGTAGGATAACCTGACTTTAAAGCAGAATGAATGCAGTTTCTGTAAAGAGATACTGCAAGGGACACATTCCTCTTTTCCTTGGTCAGTTTTCTTCAGCTGTTCAGTCCAACTTCAACTATGCGTACAGATGCGTGTACTCCAAAGCATTTTCAATCCCAATGAAGCAGTGACCAAGTCTCACAGCGAGTTTTGGCAATCAAGATTATTTACTTTTATTAACCGTGTACATTTTGTTCACTTCCCCCCTCTTCACATAATACATTGTATACAGCTGCCTTTTGTTTTTTATTCCTCTCCTAAGTTTGATTTCCTTCAGAAATTAGATAGTATAACTTTAAGCAGGAAGGTAAATAGTATTTTAATGTCTTCATTCACTGCTATTTTAAAAACAAGTTACTTATTCATGCAGTGAATCCAGTGAAGACTGGAAGTCACATTAATTAAAACAGAGCTCAGAAGGACACTTCAAGGTTTTGCTTTTGCATCTTGAAATTAAAAATAACAAATAGCCAACTGTGGTTCTTACCTTCTCCAGTTCTTTCCAATCATAATTTGTGTTCCCAATCACCATTGCCTGCAATTCACTGGGCTGGAAGAGCTGAAGAACTTTACCTCCACATACTTTGTGGAAGCCTGCATGGAATGCACTGAATAAGGAAGCCACAGATTTATTGAAGATGTAATCCACATATGCATCTACAAAATCTTGCCTGTACAAAGAAGAGGAAAGAATTTTGTTGGTGGGGAAAGCACATCACCCTTCCAGCAACAAAACAGCCATTTCTGTATAGAACACAGCACTGAAAGTTAAGCCAAAAGGCTCCTAATACATTATATCCTCTGCTTCGTGTTACAACCACAGTGATATCATTTCAATGAAAATGGAACACAAATGTATTTCCCCTCCACATCCCCAAGACAGAGTTCACAATGTGCAACAGAAAACCAGTAACTTTTACTGTTATTCCCTTCAGGCTCTATAACCATCTGTCTGATTTGTATGCACCACAGTGAATCAAATTGAACTAAAATAAGTTTAAAGGCCGAGTTACATGCAGTGTCCTCAAACCGATCAGTCAAACTTGCTGCAGAATTTTTTTCACTAAAAAGATTACCGTATCGGCACTGCAAATGCAAATCAACTTGAAATGGACATTTGAGTCTTCTACAATACAGATCAGTGCAAAGGAGCTGGGATACTGACAAACAGTGTCTGTGTGTTTCAGTACAAGGAGTTCTTATATCTTGTTGGAAACATCTTCTGGAGCATTTAGGAGAACTAAAATTCCTTGATGTTATACAGTATTTACGAGGTTTTTTTAACAAAAATCACCATTTTAATCAATCTTAGTTAACACTGCTTGTTCCCACACGGACAGAGTGACCAGTTACACAGTAGTTACCCTGCCAACAGACATTCTCTGTGGAAACCCACAGTACTTGAACAACATCCACAGTATTTGAATAATATCACCAATAATTTAAAGGACCATCTGACTACATTTTGACAACGCAATTATTAAAGTTGTTGAACTGAAAATATTGGATATGAGCAAAGTAGCGAATCACGCTCCCCCTCTTGCAGCACTCAATGAAATATCCATTCTACGCATGTTACGTAATTAGCAGAGAGGCAGGTAACTTGTGTAATACTAACAGTGGAAGGAAAGGCTGCTCCAGAGAAAATTCACGGTAATAAACTAATTAGCGTTATTACACTCTATGTTAACATTTTAAATAACTGAATTAAAACATCATGAAGTAAAGTATTTGGATCTTGAGGAACAGGAATTCTTCATTGCCGCAAGACAATGGGTGACGACAGTGCAGCAGACATTCCATGGGCACCCTGAAACTTTTCTCATAATTTAACTCCAATATTGTTGTCACTTTGTGAGAGAACATCAAACCACCATCAGAGGACTTCAAAGCTATCTGTTTAAGATAAAGTATCATAAACCCTCAACTATGCGCCAAGGATTAAAAAAACCTGAAGTGTGACAGGTATAGGTGGTGCTTGCAGTTCTTAACTGTAGGATAAGTCTGGAATATGAAAACCACTCCACTGTGGGAAATACTGTCACCACATATGGCGACATGCAGGTTCCTCAGAATCTTCTGTCATCACTCTTTCTCTACAACAGACTTACGCAGTTACAGAAAATGTTGCCCAAAACATCTGTCCTCAAGGAACATGCCTAGAGGTAAATTTTCTCCCTCACTCCTCTCATGCACAAGCTTAGGTGCATGCTGTTCCCAAAGAGAGTGCTCTCTCCATTCCATTCTCCCTTTACTCTAGGAGAAGTAAAAGCACAGAGAACTCAAAGATTAAAGAACTGACAAGAATACATGAGAGGAATGGATAGAGGGAGATAAGAAAATGGTAGTGTTCAGCAAAAAGGGACAAAAGCACCACCTGATATATTCTGCCTGTCCTCTGGCAGCAGGAAAGGAACGAAGGGTGGGAAAGGCTGCTTTTATACATGGAAGTAACAGAATCCTTAGCCAAGGAAAACAAGTCCACCCCTCACACTCTTTCTGACAATAACACCAAATAACACTACATTAATTTATCCACTCCCCAAAGGAAGACCTCCCTGTGATAATATTTCATACGGAAGTATCTGCCATGCGATAGCATCTAGGTTGAAGTTTTCATCACCACTCACTAAGTTCCAGTGATAGGTAACTTCCTGCTGAACCACAACCATCTGAAGACCATGCAGTCAAAATGGGCCGTAAAGAGCTTCAAAATACTTTTAAGTTCAAAGTGGAGTAAGATTAGATAGCCTCTCCACAGCTGGCAAATCCTTAAGTATAGTAACTATTTTAACAATACACATAAGAACAGCTTGGAAGAACAACCAAAGCACTTTTGCCTCCAACATTAGTGTAACAGCTTGGCACAGGGTATTTATAGCAGCCGAGTTACATACCCAAGGCAGACAGAAAGACTGAAACTACCCTGTGACACACAAAACTCACCTATTTTGTTTGACTACAGGAATGTCAGCACCATTAGGAACAAGCTCTTTAATTTCTGTTGTACCAAAATTTTCCACAGTGATCTATTTAAAACAAACAGAAATAGTATAGAATTTATTTAGTGCACAGAGTACTTCTTTCCACCATTTTGCCAACAGTAACACAAAGAGCAGACACAGATGCTAAAATTCACAGGATTCAGCAGCTGATGCTTGTGCTCAAACACTCCATTAGAAGCAGTTAGAATAGATGGTATAAGCTTGGTAAGAAAAACTATATAAGCAGTTACAGTGTCTAGCTTATATAAACACTCCATAAAACTTACAGTAAAATTAAGACAAAATGCCTCTTCTATGTCATCCTCTGGATAGTCCAGTAACTGTTGCATTCCCCTGCAAAATAAAGTACAAAGTGGAAAGAAAGATGAACTCATTTTTCTGAAGTATTCTTTATGCTTTGATAATTCCAGGTAGAAATAAAAAAAAAATATCTTTCTACTGTTATTTCACTGATCAGTTCATTGACTTGCACCTTGTGCAGGGCTTGGAAATCCCAAGCAATCCTTTTGAAAAAATTCACATCCTTGTCTTCAGCTATGAGACTCCCAAACCAGAGGTGGCAAGTAGTTAATGATCGGTGAGGCAATCAATCATTTCCCCAAATCTGAGCCTCTCACCTGCCAGTGATATTCAACTCCTAATTCAAGGGCAGATATTTAGCATGTACCTGTTCCTGAAATAAGCAAAAATGCTTCCTTGATGGATTAAAGCTGTGCAAAACTAAAATTACGTTCACGCTTAGGCTTATAAAATTAATGGCTAAAATGTAAAGGTTTTGAATATCAAATATTATTTTCCCCTAAAATTCTTGTAGAATAATAAAACAAAAGACACAAATACTAAACCCAAGCATTCAGAAGCAGATGTTTAACAACAGGATGTATCCTTTCTAAATGACATGATGGCTGCAAGTTACTCTAAGCTGTTTATCCTGTTAGTGTGAAAATAACACATTTGCCTTATGTTCTTACACAAAAATGTTGAATTAAAAATCAATTCCTAGCAACACTCATTTTTCTTTCTTGCTTACCTGCCAACATCTGGCATCAACTCTTTTAAGTCATCCAGGGATGGCTTCTTATTCAATAGCTTTTTGTACAAAGCCAAAGGGAAATGAAGGTCTACAATAGTAAAATTATATATTGCTAGCCCACAGACAACACCAATCAAATGAAACAAGTCACTGTCTTCAAAGGTCTAAGAACAGAAAACAGACAAGATGGTTTAAAATAAAGAAGTTAATCTAATCTTGCAAAGTCCAGAAAAAAGCTTACAGTGCAGTACAATCTGAGTGAGTTTTATTTATATTTTCTTTCAGTATATCAGTATCCATAAGCACTGAGGAAAACAGGATAGAGGTATACCCATCTGAGAGAGACTGAAATCTAAGGAAACAAACCCTTTCTACATAAAAAAAGTTAAGTTACAATACACTTTTAGCAGTTTGTGCTGCTTGTAACACAAAGTAATGCAGTAAGATTTAGTTTCTGTCAGTGACTACGATTGCACTATTCAATGCTTAAGCACGTCACTTTTTTAAAAAGTAATTTTTGTGAGAAGAAGGGAGGAGCTCACTATTGGCTCGGTTGGAATTCACAGCCAAAGCTTAAAACACAACTGTGGAAACATTAATGTTCAAGTATTTGTGATATAGCCCCTCTAGTCAGTGTTTTTCTCTGAAAGAGGACTAAAGTCAGCAATCAAAACTTTTGAGAGGGTATGACCAGATGACCAGCTATGAAACGGACCCATAGATGTGACTGAACACAGAAAGACGCCTTCAACAGGACATTTAAATATTTTTCTCTGCCACTTCGATTTACTCATTCTCTTTACTCTGACTGGTACCTTGTCCTACTAAACTTGACTGGGTTGGGGACAACTGGTAAGAAGCACCTGAGGCATGCGGAAAAACAGAAGGAGAAAGCTTTGATCTAACAATGACAAAAGTAAACATTTTTTTGAGAATGCTTATTTCAGCTTCACCTCCTGAAATAAAACTACCATAAACTACTATGCTCATACATTAATATAAATATTGTAAGCTGAAAAAAATTTATGGTTATAGCTCACATCCTACCTTATCAGAGAACCAGATCAGCCTGGACTCCTCATAATACCTGAACATTCCATATTTGGGATCTAGCAACTCCCTCATGATGAGAAGAAAGAATTCTTTGCGAACACCTCCAGCGTCAACAGCTTCTTCCCCTACAAAAATAACCTAAAACACACAATTCAGTTATATTCAGAATTAAGAACGGATTGTGAAACAAGATTTGCTCAAACATATTCTCAGTTACTTGCAGAGCAGTGAAGGTCACAGAGCAATTTGTACTGCTCATACCTTAAGTGGTTTCTTGTAGTCTACGTTCTTTGTTTTCCTTAGGACTTCCACAGCATCTCCCACAATATTGTCTCTTCGTACCATTAATATCAGGCATGGGTTGACAGATTCAAATACTGGCAGAAAGAGAGAAGACAAATTCTGCCTGTGAGCCTGATCAACAGCCATCTGGAAGAAAAACCACAGTGAAAGTGTTAGTAGGGGAACACCAAGAGTCCTGTCAACATTTTAAGTCCTGTCTTAATAAAGTGGAGAAGACACGAATGGGAATAACTATTGTGAAAGCTGCTGCATTTGCCCAAATATTTTTCACATTCCTTTCATCTCAGTAAACATTTTTCCTTTACTCATTAGCCTCATCAATGTTCAGGGAAGTTTTAGAATACAGTTTTTAACATTCCAGTCAAAATACTTTGGATTACAAAAGGATGCAAATAAATACAGAGCAGCTCATCTAGTGAAGAGTACGCTATTTAATGTCTGTCATGAAAATATCCATTAAAAACTAATTCACAGATTGAAGAGCAATTTGTTCATCTATTTAATTAGTATTATAATTTTTTTATTACAATTGTTCTAAAACAAAACACTGTTTCAAATGTTTTGAATATGGCACAGGACTCTTGAAAAGTTTGTGTGTTTCAATACTGTTTAATATCGCTAACAGAAACATTCAATGTGAACGTTTCCCTGAATTCATCAAATCTTGTTATTGACCATGTACACACATTTTTAAAGGTATAAAAAACTATGCTTATTATGAACTACAAAAGAAAGCTAGTATTTTTCTGCATAAGCCCATTACTTGAGCATGATTTCTCTTGTGTTTAATTTCAGACCTCTCATTTATCACCTCCCCAATTCCTTTAGGGCTGTCTGGTTTATCTATATCTAGCCAAAAGACTTGGGTCAAGATTTAAAATTGTTTGTATCAAGTAGCTAATTTCTAGGAAAGTCCCTAGTTAAAACAGAAGTGATCAAATTGGGAGTAGCACATAATTGTATTTAACAGGAAAAGACCCAAAAATTTCTGCAAACTGCAAGATCAAGAAACCTACTCCCATAGATGCTAGAATTTCAAGATAAGCTGCTTTTCTACTGCCTTGGTGACACCAATGAGACAAAGTTCAGCAGCATTCTGAAGGTGGCACAACACATAAAATGAGAGTCTGAATTCCTATACAGACTACACAGAGTCAGAAAATAACCCAAACCAAAAAAAACCCAAACACTTAAAAAAAATAAAAAAACCCACAAAACCACCACTAACAGCAACCTCCCAACTCCTCCTGAAAAAAAATGGAAATCACAACATTATAAACACTCTCACCTGCATCTGTATGACTGCATCTGTTTGTAGGAGAGTTGTCTTTGCCTGGGCATCAAATACAAACGGGTATGTGCAGATTGTAACAGGAATATCTGTTAACTAGAATGAAAAGAACCTTGTCATCTCTGCTTATTTAAAAACCACAGTCAGCGTTAAAGTAGTCCACTGCAAGAGTACTCATGTAGTACACCTATTTTTACTGGAAAGAGAAAGTCATCTTTGCTCATTGTCAACGCAGGACCAAAGCATATTAGCAAAATTAAGTAGATTTTCAATTGTTTTAGTAATTCAGAAAAACAAAACAAAATTAAGAACAAAGGAAAAAAACCAAACAAAACCCAACAAAACATACACAAACAAACAACACTCCCACTGAGTACACTTAATTTCAGAATTTATTATGGCTAGTAGATATCAAAGTAATCCTTGTTTTCAAATGCTGCTCTGAATTTGCAATACAAAGAATTACATATTTTTGCCCCACAAAAAAACTTCCGGATTACAGCCATACTAACTCAAAGCTATACTTCCAATGGAACACATTAGACAATCCTTGACATTCAGATTTTTGATTTCCTTACACTCTGCCAAAGAAATCAGATTGCAACCAGTCTTACCTCAGTTAATCCATGGTTGACATCCTATGACAGCATTTGCATAAAGGCAGCAATAATTAAGATGAAAAAGCAGCATTAGTGTCTGCATTAATTATTCATCTCTAATGTAGAAATAAAAATATTTATCTTGCCCCCAACAGAATATTTACTGAGAAATATATATCAACCATGAACATTCTACTTAATCCACCAAATACAACCATGGCTTTCAACACATCTTTTATCTTCAAAATCGTCTTAAAATTAATATATATGTGTGTGTGTGTATATATATATATCAGTCTTTAAAAAAAACTACTGAAGTATCATATTTCCTTGGATGCAAAATGTTAAACATTTAAAATCTTTATTTCCGTACACTAATATATGCCATCTGATTTTGCCTATGTATCTTCATTCTTATATGACTGTAGGACAACAAATTCAATGCAAATCATTTTCAATGAATAAAAATTTATAAAACCCCTGCCCTCTTTACAAGGTTTTTCTTCTGAGTTACTGTTTGAGAATACTCTGACTACTTCCAGGATTCTCTTTTCTTTTGGATTTCCCCTTCCATGTTTTAAATTAAGGAACTAAGCAAGTAGTTTTTCCTCAAGTTATGACAATAAAATTATACTAGCAAAATAAATTTTGATTCGTTATTACTGGTTCAATAGGTAGGTAGGGCTTCTTATCATTCTAAAAGCAAGAACACAAGAAACTATTTGACATCAAGGCAGGAAAAGGCCATCAAAAACATTTTGGAAGGAGATCTAACTAAGACGATGGAATTTCTTTCAGTCCTATAATAAACCAAAATAACTACTTCTGCTGAACTTAAAACTGCACAAACACACACATGACAAAATAATGATAATTAAAGAAAAATTCAGCATCTGGTATTTTCTCAGTAACATCAAGCAACTACTCGATCTTCTGATTTAATTAACAAATGAATATGAGACTTTCATTACAAAGCAATTTTCCAGCTCTCATTTCCCCATATTCAGTATTTTAGTCTCTGATCACTACATACATGATTTGCATTTGTTTACGTCCATTTGAAGCACAGTTATAAAGGTCACATTTTAAATTATGCCACTTCTGTACCCTTTACTTGCATACATTTCCCAGTTCCATACATACAGCCCGTCTCCAGTTCCAGGGCCCTGCAATGCTTCTCATTTAGCATTCCTCCCCTCAGCTACCTACACCAGCCTACAGATCACACCAATTATTTTTTCACACAAGCTTGGCTGAAACAAATGTCTGTCACGACTGTCAATACTGACTCATCATTTCTTTACACTCCCCAATCTCCCTGCTGTTACTTTACATCGCGATTTTAATTCTTTGGTAGACAGGATCAGTTGTTTTGTACTCATAAAATACACCAAAAATAGGTCTCCCATGTTCAGGACCTCAGGCACTACTGCAAAAAAAGTAAATTCAGGTCGCTAGAAAGCTCATTAACTCACTCAACGTTCTTTCAAAGCACAAGAACTGTGTGGTAAAACCCTATCCAACTCACTAATTCTCTGCTCAGTCATTAATTCACTCCCACTTACCACTCTTCTGTTTACAGATCCAAGAATTAATTATTTCAGCTCTTGTTGCTATACTCACAGTTGAAAACTATGTTAGTTATGTGTCCCCTGTAACTCCCTATTATGCTTCCAGACTTGGTTCTCCAGGACAGTTTCAGCTTTCTCACTGATGGAACCCATCTTACATAGCAATTCAGGTTATTCTGGATGTTTTCCTATCATCAATTATCATTTTCCTAACTTTTTTGACCTGACACATCCCAACTGACAGCTCTTTCAATCACTTCTTAATTGACGGATTCAAATGTTGAACAGTGTCAGTTTTAAGAACAATACCCAACAAGAAGCACACCTGTTTAACAGTTCTTCCTTAGCAAGTACCTGACACGAGCCTGGTCAGCATCTCTGGTCTGTGAAGTTGTTTTTGTGAAAAGAAAGTGCCCGTGTTTAGAGACTCTACAGGGACAAACCCAAAACATCGGCAGAAAAAACCCACTAAAAAGACAAACAAAATAGAACACAACTTACCATTCCAAATACCTGGTGCTGGACCCAGTTGACGTAGTCATTTCTGATATCTATCAGATCTTGGATCTCATGGATGTAAAATTTGTCATACTGTATAACTTGTCCTCTTTCATTTACCTAAAGAGGTGGAATTTATTTTTATATTAGCACATTTCATAACAATTTTCAAAATTATATTTTCCATGTTTTTCAAGTATTTGATATGTCAGTCACAGATACTCAACTAAGAAAGTTCTAGAAAAACAACAGTGTCTATAAAAATTAAAAAGCAATGTTAAAGACATGAAGACATGGATTATTCAGAGTCTCAAAGATGCAAAAAACCTGATAAAATTAACTGAGCACACAGTATTGCCCAATACAGTGCTACCACTTTGAACCATCCTATGATCTCACAGGAGCAAGCCTGAGCAGTGACAGGAATTCTAAAGACAGCAAACCAGTCAGTTATTATATATCAACAGCTTTTCACATGGGATTCTGCATTGGACATTTTGCACTTCTCATACAAGACAGTTCCTAAAAGCACTACTCAGTCTTAATCTGATGGTCTCCATAAAGAATAAAGAAAAGCTGAGCAAACCAAAGCATAGAAATTCCAACTTCCAAAGCAGAAATTTCTTCCATTCTTTCTGACAGCCTGGGAAGGAGGGCTGTTATGTTTAGCATGCAAAGGCCGGATTAGACACCTGGATCCATTTTGCTAGACTGTACAAATACAGTACTTGACCAGCACCTTAAGGCCAGCCCAAAATGCTCTTGCAGCTTATAAAAACAAGACACTATAGAACCAGAATAAACTCCAGGGTGCGTGTGGAGGGGTGAAATAGGGGGTGGAAGAGGAAACCTCAGCTGCAATTACATAATACACTGTGATGTGCACTGTCTGGTTACTCAAATGAGTTAGGGTATTTTTGTTCTAAGTTCATCAATTCATTAGTTTTCAGGAATTCAGTTACCATATTAACAAATGGAATAAAAAAAATCAGAAAATAAATGTTTGTCTGGGTAAAATCCTGCAGATCTTTCTTGTTCAAAATACAGCCTGCTTCCATTTGCGATCTATTTGCTATCATTTCAAGCTTAAGAGGCAATTCTTTCCAGCATACCCTCACAGATGCAACTGGCTGGGTCAGTCTGTTTCTGAGAAAAAAGGTAATTCCATCACCATGTCTAATTAGAATCCAGAATTCCAATGGTTCACAGATCCAGATGGAACAACTACAGATACCTCTGTAGATGTAAGTCTAAGTACTTCAAACTCCTTAGTAACTTCTTTTACCAATTACACAGCACACAGATACTGACAAAAAACAAACAGGTAAGGAATTGGTTAAAATGGATGTAAACATACTCTATGCAGTATTTCCAGAACTCTGAAAGCTGTGTGTAGAAAATTGGTAAGTATTCTTCTTTCAGAAGCTGGAATGCCAATCTTGCACAATTTCAAGAGGTGGACTACGACATCCTTGTAGAGTTCCACTATCTTGAGGAACAATGGAGGTTCAAGTACAGACCACCAATTTTCTGTCAACAAATGGTGAACACAGAAATTTAGTATTTGCCACTACAACATCATGTTATGACACCCTTTTAACCAAAATCCATGTTTGGCTTGGAAGTGTGCTTGTCAATTACCAAAGACTCTCCCTCCACCCCTCTAAAGTTTTAACACAGCAAGAGCGGTGCAGACTTTTAAACAACAAACTACTCTTTGTATAAATAATGAAACCTTTATTCAAATGTTCTGTTGTTACACACAAACTCGTTAAATTGTCTGTTCATCCAAAGCACACAAGAGTATCACGAAGCAACATAAAACCAGATGTCTCAAACCCTGAAACCCTGAGTTAAGCAAACAGTCCTGAGAGCAATGGAAACTGAAGCAATGCAAAAAAGGACGTACAGTTCAAATAAATTATAAGTTTGCTTTTCTTTACAGCATACAAGCTCTTTACTCTCACCAAAAATTACCGGAACACACATGAGATGAGTTACAAGGCATAAAATAATTAACTAAGAAGAAAGCATCCTGTCAAAAATATACCAATTAAAAATGAAATATCCTGAAACCTCAACTCTTTAAGCTGACTTTCAGGTGACAGGAGTCACAATAAAGTGTTGGGGAGTAGAGTTGAAAAAATGTCTCAGCTGCATATTTGAAAAGACCACATCTTAGGATCAGTGAAAAAACATGAACCACTCAGAAGAAATAAACCAGGTGCTGTAGTCAAAACAATTTAACATCTGCTTTGCAACACTTCTGTAAATTCCTTAGAGGCTGTTAGCTGTCTGACCATATAATTTTCACTTCAAAGTGGGAAGATACCTACCAAATACACTGAACTGTCCAGTTTAATTCCTCCCAAGTGGAATCAGTCCAAAAATCACAATACCAGATGAATTTATAGGGACGGCCAGTTAACCCACCCAGAACCAGAAGAACAGCACATCAAGCAATGTTAACCCTTAACTGTTGCAGTGGGGAATTCTACAGAACTATAAACACACAGCAAGTGTTAAAGCGACCATGTCTTCCCTGATCTGTTCTTATCTGGTGACCCCTAGTTTAAACAGTGAAGAATTCAGTTTCTTACCAAGAACTTTCAGAGGAGCTTTTTCTAGGTTCAGAATAGCTGTTCCAAAAGGAATAGCTAATGTTGTGAAATTGTTTGCATCGCTCATCAGTGGGCATTCTGGTAGGGTGAGGTATAGCCTCAAAGCCTCAACATCTGGTAACGAGCTGGTCAATTTGGGAATAAGGTTCTTTTCCAAACTAGCTGCCACCTAGAGCACATCATAAAATTCAATTTATTTTAATGCAATTGTGAATTCAAACAAATGTCCATCCAGATAAAAAATAATCTAGAAAACAATCATCAAGAGTTTAAATTAGACTATTACATATTTAGGAAAAAAAGACAGTATTTTAAATATTAAAACACAGACACATACAACACGCTGATGTGTTAGCTAACTGGCACAACGCAACACACTTTTACTCAATCATGCTATCACTTGGAAATATGTAAAGAAAGTTATTAAAAGGGTCAGAGCAAGCAGAGCAATAATAATATTTCTGGATGGGTGTAACAGAAAGATAACCACAAAGAAAACGAACCACAAACCTGTTGTGATATATGAACATGGTCAGGCTGTATAAGTTTGTGAAATAGTAGTCTAGCAGCATTCATATCAACCCCTGAGAATCTAGTGCTGGTTTTGTAATGATCATCATTGCTGCAGCAAGAAAACAATAAAGAGAAAAATACTGACTCCTGTATTCTCTGTAACTTAAGGATTTTTTCCCACTGGAATTTTCAGGGCTACTTAGTAAGGAATTATAACATGAGAGATCACAGTATCAGGCTTGTATTTCTTACATGACCTTTGAAGCAAATTAAAAATCTTCTCTAATTGCAAGACAATTGTGTAAAAACACCACCATCTAAACCAGCCTATGCACTATATTCCTTCTAAGTTACATACAATCTGTGGCTGAGAAGTAACGAGTTTTGCTGGTTCACATGGCAGGCAGAATACGTGCTGTTTGGGCCCGCTGACAAACCATACAGCAGCAAAAGAGCTAGAAGTCTACACTGCAAGTATCAGAGTAACAGTACGATAAGGAAATACTGGGAAGATGTTACAGCAGAAACAAGAGACAGTATGAAGGCAGCCACCATTATTCTGTTCACAGAAATACTTGTTTAAAAGCCTGACTACTTACCTCAAAGCCAAAAAGCTCCCATTCAGGCACCCAGCTGAGGAGAATGTTCCATCAATTTCACTGAAATTGTTCATATGAAATAAGTTATTTTGTTTTCTTCTTACAAATTAGCATTTCCAATGAAAAACTCTATCTAATCTCTAATAAATTACAAAGGATGGATCTGACTTCAACAAGACCAAACAACACTAGATAAAACCTTCATTCAAGGCACGATGCTTAAGACAGCTCAAATCAAAGCACGTCTTGCAATTTAATTTCTTCGCATCCTCCTTAATTAAAGTAGAAGCATTACTCTGAGTTGTTCTTATATTCCTTTACATGTACTGTTATTTTCCAATATGCAACTAGACACTTAATTTGATCTTGTATAGTCATCTAAACTGACAGAGATGACACAGACAAAAGGATGTAAACTACTTGACAAGCAAGACAATGAAAGCAGAGCAAAGCCTGCACCTAACAAAATCGGTACTTTGCTATGCATGTTAGAACCCCCATTTAATGTCCAATCCATAGGTAAAATCATAAAAGAAAACTCCTTTCCACAACATCACTTACTTAGCTATCTCTACGGGAAGTCTTCCAGACGGGAAAGTCAGCAATCTTTGAATAAAGGTTTCATTCACAGTCCAAATCTGCTTCAAAAAGTCAGGATACCTAAAATCATCTGGTGGCACCATGTTCTAAATTTTAACGAAAGTGTAAAGAATTAGGCACACAAAACTGACTTTCAGAAAAAACACCCTGTGGTTTAGCTCTTTATCTCTTAATTGACTGACAATTTGCCTACCCAGATTATTACTGTGAAACAAGCCCAAGGATAAATTCACTATATTCTAGCAGTTCTGCATTCACTAGGAAAGCAGAGCATACATTAAAAACATCTAGATCAGTGTGTTAATTCACACCATGGCTTCCTTCATGGCAAACTCCCTAAACATAGAAGCACTATTCTAGAAGATGAACACTACAGAAGCTTTACATGAGAGTAGCAAGCACCTCTTCTCCCTCATCACTACAAGCCAGTTAGCTCACTGCCACGCTGTGAGCACACAGAAAGAGTCATTCAATTTTTTGGACAGCTGCTCTCCCATCCCACTTCCATCAGGCTTCTCCAAGAATGAATCATGTTTCCCTGTACATTTGCTGCATTATCAGATGAGCCGCATTTTGATGCTCATACCAAATGAATTCCAGTAAGATTTCTAATAGTAAAGAGGAACAGAACTGCTATCATTATTCTGAGTAGGAGCACTGGTTCAAAAAAAGATGGCAAATGGCACAAAAAATAAGGTTAACCTACTAAAAGGAGGAAACCTGTATCTCCTGAGGGTGCAGTCTGACAACAGAGCTGACTCAGTATAATGAAGACTAGCTGTTACCAAAAACCAGTATTTCTGATTCAGTCCTACAGGATCGGGATGAGAAACCCTCTCGCTGTTTTCCTCCTCTGTCAGGCAGAAGTGTCACTTAAACCCATAATGCAACAACTCAGGGAAATGAGCTGCCCAAAAACTGACTTAAGAAAATGAACAGATTTTGGCTGAGATGCCTTAATTGACAAGGACTTGAAAGTCCCAGGGGTCTGATACTCGCTTAACTTTGAAAGAATTCCATACAAATTACCAAACTAAGGAGTACTAGGAAGGACACTTTTGCGAGATTGAAGTTCATCTGTTGCTAAAACTCCTGTACAGAGCAAGCCACAATAACTGCATTCATACAGTCTTCAGTTTCCCTTAATTAGTCAGGCAGAAGCTACTTCAGTAATTACGAAAATTACACATGAGAAAGTTTAAGAACGGAGTTTTAATAGAGAAGTTTTGAGCCTGTATCATCAGTAATTTTTCCAGCCTACACTTACTAAACAAGTTTTTCTGAAATACAGCAATAGTTACCACAATTCAATCAGAAATAAGAAAAAAAAACCTGTAGAATAACTGATAGATTTTGTACAACCAGAAGAGGCTCTGAGAGCAAAGGGCTGCTGCAAGCCTGACCCGAGCTCAGTGTTTCTCGACAAATATGCTTCCCACTAAAATCTGTTTTCCTTTGTGTCCAAATTAGTTTCCACCCCACATACTCAACTCTTTATGCTTCACAAATCCCTGACGTCTAACATCTGCTGGGTTACACTGGAAATAGTCCCTATACAAATCCAGTCATATACCTTCTTGTTATTTCTTCCTCCCAATTCATCTTCTAATAGCAGTTCCTTTTTGTTGTACTCCCAGGCTGCCATTTTTATTGTAAATCCTTCCAGACCTTTTTTCCATATTTGAATTTAAACAGATCAATTCCTCCCCTTTGAAGTTTTAAGACCAGCATAAAACTCCATCATACAACAAACTGCATCACCATCTATTGTTTTTAGCAAAAAGCTCCATTTGTTTCCTCATCATTGTGGTATGCGAAAATGGCTACAGAGCATCAGACAGCAAAGCTACAGTCAGGACTTACTGAGGAAGACTGCGCAGGTGTGAAGAGCTCAAATATTCAACCACCTTTTCCTTTCATAAAGGAAAAGTGTGTGCATGCATCACTAAGGAAAAAACCTTATACCAAAAAGCCTCAAGAGCTTACTGACAGCTAGCACTCAATAACTGGATCCAAGACCTCCAACTGCTAAGCTGACTTAGTGTCTTGTGCTTCCACACTGCTCTGATAAACTTTACAACATAGTCATGCTTCAGTATGAAAACCTTTTAAAATGCATCATAAAAACTAAAATTTAACTTTGACAGATTTTAATGTATTTAATTTACTACCTGTGGATAAAAGTAGTGTGCAAAACTTTGGTCCCCACCAGAGAAAATTCTCTTTACACAGTAACACTCCTCATTGTCTGCAATAGGAATAAAATTAGGCAACTGTGAAAATGTGAATCTGAGAAACAATTCAGACACTGAAATCAACACTCAATTAGAAAAAGGCTCCTTTGTTAGGAAAACCTTTGAAGCACATCTTTGCAATACATAGTTAAGAATATCTTTAATGCAGGTAAACGCTAACAGTTTTAGCTGTAGTGATAACAAAGGACCTAACCCAACAGCACAAATGGGGATGTATTTCCTACATCAGGAATGGACTTTAGGAAATAGAGCATGGTGAAAACAAATTGTTTGGAAGAAAGTGATTATAGTCCACATCTAGTTGAAATCTCAAGATCTGAAGACACTATAAAGGAAAAGGAATCCCAGAAGTAAATATGTCAGATGTTGCTTACCTGTGGTTACTGGGCACTGACTGCTATAAGGAAGCCAGTTGCCTTTTACTGTGAAGGGACTCTTCCTGTTACTGGTTGTTCCTGTACCTAATTGCCCATTACCTCCGAGTCCAAAAGAATAAATTCTTCCAGATGAAGGAACAAACGCAGTAGTGTGCTGCCTAGGGAAAACAAAATTCAGTAACGAGACCCTAAGCATTACAACATGCTTTGTGCAGGCCAGCCTAAGAACTGTCAAACAGTATGTTAAAGGTCCCCTAGTAGCATATGCTCCACTTCCCCACTGCAAAGCACTGCCACTGGCAATACTCCAGTTCTACTCCAACAGGCAATACTCCATTTTCATGGAAAAGGTCACAGAAAAATGATGCCAGGTTCTGCCTTGAACCCCTGCTTCGCCACAGTCTGACCTTTAGAGTATATCTCTAGACATTCAGAAATGTGAAGCTTCTACCAGACTGCCTGCATCTCCTTTCCCCTCCCATCCCCTCCAATTATACACACTGTCTCCTAAAATGAGTTTGGGAAGAACCAGTATTGAATTTACGTAAACTATGAGAAGGGAGTGGGTCTAACTCAATGCCAACTAAACTGCTAGAAAGACCAGTTTACATTTACAGATTTTTTAACTCAAATAAGAAAGTGTGCTCATCTCTTAAAAAATTAAGTTGCCTCCCTCATTTTGTCTTCTTGGAATGCAATTCTTTGGACAAAAAGATTTTTATTCCATGTATGCTGGGAATTTTTCCCCATTTGTTGAGTGCTATTATAACATATACAACAAAAACCCATTAGGAATTGAAGTGCCACACAGTGCTATAGGCAGGTCACAAAACAAGTTGTTTCCAAATCTTACACTTATGTTCAATGATGCTCATGTACCTCCCCAAACAAACTTGTTCTTTAATAGAAAATGATAAAGTGACAGCAATAAACTACAGCTTCACATTTCACACTGATTATTCACACCTTAAGCTTCGACAATCAGAGCCTCTCAAACAGGATGACTTCCTTTAGTTCTACTGCATGTTCTTAGAATCCCAGTAAGGCCTCTATCTTTTTTAGAGACTATCTTCTCTTGCCTAACCACAAAGGGTAAGGAAAAAACCTACTTCATATTACAATACACAAAGTTTTACACAGGACAAGTTATTTATACGATTCATAGTGCTAGCACGGAACAGATCTTACCTGCCACAAGTGATTTGCGTCACAACACTTCCCATAAGTTCAAAAACTTTCCTTGGGTTTATCTCATGGCTGGTAGAGTTATGACCCAACTGACCATAGCCTCCAGCTCCAAATGTAAAAACCCCACCTTCCTAAACAAACAAACGATTTGCATTAAACTGATAGTAAATCTCAGAACAAGAAACTTAAAAACATAGGTTTAATAAAACTTGTCCAATGATTTTGGAATTGTGGGGAGAGAAAATATATTCACCCACAAGAGGGCCCTGAGACACAGAAAGGTCACAAGTTACAGTTACAAATATGTGGCATAGCTATCAAGTATTACCTTATTTGTGTTAAATCACGTTCTTGTAATTTCCACATTATTATACAATAGTCTTCCCATTGCCTTGTGTCATTAATAGACGCTAATGCTTGGTTTTCCTCCTTTTCAGTTTTCTTCATCAACTACAACAGTATACAAACTCATACTATCAAAAAAGGTATACTTTGGCTTTTAAATTCTGAATATAAATTTTAAAGCAATTACTAAATAAGAAGCTGCCCTCCTCAGGCAGACGATGCAGAGTATGACTGAAATAGCTTCATTATTTTAAGTGTAAGAAACCAGAACATTTCAACACTGTTGTAAGGCAAGTACTTAATTTTAAGTGGTTTTGATTAATTTAATCAAGAAATTAACCAAAAACTTTAATGAAAGAATGTTAAATCAGAAACATTTTCAGAGCAACTTACCCTACAACAGCTTTGAATCTTTCCATTCTCAAATGCTTTGAAACTGTAAACTCTTTCTTTCAATTCTACTCCGCATCAGACTAGACCTCTGCTGGAAACCATCATTAAAATGGCAGCATCCGCTGAGAAAAACCAGCAGCCTCATCCACTGAATCAGGGTAACCACCAGTGACAAGTTTTTCTGAGTTTCAGAAAGACTTGATGAACGCACACATACACATACACAGTAATGTCTACAACAGACAGAAAGTAAGACTCCTTGTTTTACAAGGCCTATCATGCAAGGGAAAACAGAGCTATATACATGGGTGACAGAAATAACGTGTAATTTACTGTAAACAGAAATGTTTACAGTAAATTCAGTATCTTAATTGAGTCCATCAGTTTTCAAGCAAGTTTGCAATTAACTTCTGCACAATAAAAAGGGAAAAATATTTAGAGTGCAAGTTACAGATTGCTGTTTTCTTTACATGCTGTATTTCCCTAACCTTGCACAATACCTCAATATTAATTTCAGGACTGCAAAGTTGCAACATTTTTTCAGTCAAGGCAAGAGAATATTTTAGGACAAAAGGCAATTGTTTGTGGACAGTCCTTCCCTTTCACTGTAGAAAATGAAGCGTGTATAAACAAGAAAAGTATGACCACATTTAGGCAGATCAGAGTCCTCAAAACAACTTTTCGCTTGCTGCAGTATAAAAACTCAAAACTAACACATCAAAAAACCCACACACATTTTCCAGAAGTAAGCAAACAGATTTTTTTTTCTTCAGAAATAAAATATTAAAAATAGTTACTTTCAAAAGTCTAATGCCTTCTACAGCAACATTCGGAGTTCAATGGATTCAGGCATGAAATGGGTATTTAGTTGTTGTCTACATCTTGATCAACCAGAATTGTTTTCTGCTGCTATCAGCAGTTAAGCTCAAAATATTCTGTTTATAAATTGATAAAACTTATTGAGAATGAACAATAGGAAACATCAACAATACTGATTTATACCTAAATTCTTAAGTCTAATCCAACTATCAACACACCGAATGAAAAGTAGAGGAGTTAATCATTTAAAGTTAAGACACATATGTATTGTTTCCCCATCACAAAATACAGGCAGTTACCAGCTTACTATAGACTATTCCTCATTAAAATGATGGTAAGAAAGAGCACTACCATTATACATTCTATGATGCTCCTAAAAGTTTCCAAATAAGTTTAAAAATTTTAAAATAAGATTCCAAATCAAGTGTTTAGCCAACAGTTCTGTATAACGCAATTTGACACACTTCAGCTATTTAAATCTATTCCTACTTCTCTGTACGAATGTGCCACACTAACATAGAATACACGCTTTTTTCCAAATCGGATTTGAAATAAGTGACCAACTTTGCACTGTAACACAGTGAACTATGCAAAACTTCGACTTCTTCTATTGGTTTGCCGACAGTACACAAAGAGGCACTGTGCAACAGCAGCCAGAGAGAGGAGTGAAAGAAGGTGAAAGAAACAACCCTGCAGACATCAAGGTCAATGAGGGAGGAGAGGGAGGAAGGGCTCCATGTACTGGAGCAGAGATTCCCCAGCAGCCCATGATGAAGATCATGGTGAAGCAGGCTGTCCCCCTGCAGCCCACGGAGGTCCGTGGTGGAGCAAACATCCACCTGTGCCTATGGGGAACCCCATGCTGGAGCAGGGGGATGCCTGAAGGAGGCTCTGGCCCTGTGGGAAGCCTGTGCTGGACCAGGTTCCTGGCAGGACCTGTGGCCCCATGGAGAAAGGAGCCCACGATGGAGTAGGTTTGCTGGCAGGACTTGTGACTACATGGGGGACCCACACTAAAGCAGTCTGTTCCTGAAGGACTGCACCCCATGGAAGGGACCCACGCTGCAACAGTCCGTAAAGAATTGCAGCCCATGGGAAGGACTTGCATTGGCATTGGAGAGGTTTGTGAAGAACTGTCTCCTATTGGAGGGACCCCATGCTGAAGCAGGGAAAGAGAGCAAGGAGCACGAAGCAGCAGAGCCAACGTGTGATGAACCGACCACAACCTCCACTCCCCGTACTCTTTGCACTGCTCAGGGGAAGGAGAGAGCAACTGGGAATGAAACTAAGCCCAGAAAAAAGGGAGGGATGGGGGAAGGTGTTTTAAGATTTGGTTTTATTTCTCATTACCCTACTCTGATTTCAATTGGCACTAAATTAAATTAATTTCCCCAGGTCAAGTCTATTCTGCCTATGATTGTAACTGCCTAGTGATGTCTCCCTGTTCTTATCTCAAGCCACGAGCCTTTTTGTTATATTTTCTCTCCTCTGTCCAGCTGAGGAGGGGGAGTGATTGATCAGCTTGGTGGGCACGTGGTATCCAGGCAGAGTCAACCCACCACAACAGCAAATAGCAATTCACTAACAAATCTTTAAACAACTCTACACACCAATCCCCCAGCATTTCCTTTAAGTTCAAAATTAACTTGGTCTGATCAGTGATTACAGTAATGCCAGAGGCATTACAGTCAGAAAACAACTGATCTCTTTAAACTGATCTCTTTAAATTTCAATCTCTGCACAATTTTAATAATACAATATGCACTGTCATATCAAAAATGCTCTATTTCGTATGCTCAGTTTCACCAAATCTGACAAAAATTTAAAACTACAGAAAGATATCTTGTATTTGCTAAGTTTTTTCAAATATTTAATCATTCTTCCAGCCTTTTCTCAACTTCATCCAATAAGCCTAAAAAAATTTTATGCAGAATTTTGTTTATTATTTCCTATTCAGTAAAAAAAAAAAAAAAAAAAAAAAATCGAAGTTTAAACATATCTTTAAGTATTGTACCTTTGTAAGGGCAGCTGTATGATCTTCTCCACAACTTATATGAACAACCTTCTGACTTCTCAGTGACTTTAGCAGTGTGGGAACGTACCTGTCTGAAAGGTTTAACAGAGCAGTAGATTGTTAATTTTGAAAATAAAATAAAAATCAGAAAACAAATAGTTTGCTCATTTATTCTAATTCAGTTTCAATCAGACAAGCATTTTACATTTGTTAGTGTAAAGCAATTATTGTGACTAAGTCTATGTGCCTGTTTTTCTGTAATAACACTTCATTCTCAAAGAGAAACTATGATACCAAAGTATTTTGTAGCAAATAGTTGCATTATTACTAGCATAGGATCATAAGTCAATATACCAATCAAGAAATATGCAAAAGTAAGTTAGATCTACCACTGACCATGAGAAAAGAAAACAAATGACAATTGGTTTCAGTTGTTTATGTGCTTCATATGTGCTTTTGAAGTGTTCAATATTACTGAATGTATAATAGAATGGAACACTGAATAATTAGGAAGCACAAAGTGTCCTCTCTTGTCAGAAAAAATCAACTTGGCCATCCAGTTGCACAAAAGCATTTTTTTTAAATACTAATGCTAATGTCTTAAAATTTGTCAGGTACCAACACATAAAAAAGGGATTTCACAGAGAAGGGATGTTATACAAAAAAAGGGGGTCATACATATTCCAAAGAATGCGTAGAAGCAATTGAAGCTTCCCATGAAAATTTTATTTCTGAGAAGTTTGTGCAATTTCCTGATTACATGAGTGTGACCACATTTAAAGCACTAATTCAGATACGCATTTCAACTATAATGCATTTCTCTTCTTTTACACGGTGTTGAGAATAAATGAATGAAAAAATGAGAATGAAATAATTTGAATTCATATAGATTATCCTCTACTAAAATGTGTACTACAGGAATCTCATAGGATATACTCCCACTTTGTAGCTCTGTGCATGTAATGTAATACAACTGACAAACTTTTCTAACCTAACTTGCTTAAGTTTATTAATAAGTATCAGCACCTCAAAAGAGGAAATTTTGGAAATGGTTAGCTGAAAATCATGAACGATTATCAAAGCGGCCTGCAAAAGGAAGGCACACACAGAGCAGTGAGTATGAAACAATCAAGATTCCTCAAGTGCATCTACCAAGAAAAATCAAGTAGTTTTGATAGATGACTGGTTTTGTCAAACAATTTAATCCACCTCAAATTCAGTTCAAACTGCAACTACTGCACAGTATCTTAACTCAATCCCATGCAGAAAGTTTAGGTCACAGAAAAAACTAGAACACTGGAAAGAAAACAAGTCAAGCAGGCTAAAATTTCAACATAATGCTGTCAGAATTTTCACTTAGCAAAACAGCTAAGGGAAAAACCCCTCTATCTTCCTTATCCAATTCCACATGACATCAGCACTGTCAGAGAGTATTCAACAAAGGTTTGTTCTGTTTGCTCCTTTTCTGTCGTTATCTTCACAAACCAAGACCTTCAGCATGAAATTTTACTGAAGTAATGTTAACTTACCATTATCATCATTAAGACCCAGCTGCCCAAATTTGTTGCGTCCCCATCCAAAAATGGCTCCAGAAAGAGTTAGTACAAAACTATGAGCACCTCCTGCTGCAATCTGTGCAAAAGGGATTCCCAGCAGAGATTTAATCACATGTGGTGAGTTTTGTTTTTTATACTCGTAACCTAAGCCCAGCTGGCCGTATTTGTTTTGTCCCCAAGAAAACACTTCACTTCCTGGTTAAAGGAAAAATAAAATAAACAAGAAATACAATCAATATAGTTTAACTATATGAAGTTTATTACTGTAAGAAAAGCTAGAAGTCAAAAATGTTTGAAGAATAACTGTCTGAGTTTGAAAACACACATATTCAACTCAGTTTTTAAGCAGACTGAAAATATTTAAATCATATTCAACCCCCTTGAAACTGTTCTCAATGGTGGTAGATTAAGTTAAATTCGGTTATTGCAAAGCAAGATGCTGTTCCATTCGGCATTCCACCAACCACACAGATTTTTATGGGAAAATCTTGTTGACATTGCACACTGGACCCGCAAAAAATTTCCCATTTCCAATCACAAGCCTCACTTAAGTCTCTCTATGGTAATACATTTAATAATCACATACAAATGAAGTGACACATTTTTAATTTTAGAATATTGTATTAATGATACGATCACTGAAGTACAAAGTTTGTAACTTTGTTTGATGCCTGATAAAGACATTTTGAAGAATGACAAATTAGACCTGGTTATGTTAAGACTGTCTCTAAAGAAACAACCAGCATTTTGCCAAGGTATTTCCTGTCCCAAAGATCAACACCTAATCACAGAGATGTTTTTGCTTTTGCTGATGTGATACACTTCAAACAGTAATGTTACCTTCAGGCAGTAATGTTTCTCTCTCTCTCCTACCTCCGCCTTTCCAATTACAGTTTATCAAGATGGAAAGCAATGAAACCCATCCCTTGGGGCACAGGTCTCCTAGATCTTATTCATTTATTTTAACAACAACCAAAGAAAAAAAACCAAATCAAACCAAACCAAATCAGACAAAAAAAAAAAAAAATCACAAAACACCATTTTATACACAACAATCTTCCTAACACCAAAGAAATCCCATGTCAATGATTTATACTCACATAGACTAATCCATCTGATCAATATCCCACACAGAGATATAAAAATACTATGATGTCTCCTCTCAAAATGCCCGACTGAACTAAATTCACACCACTTTCCTCACAGCGTGTGTCTATTTTTAAGGCCATACCTGGGACTGACCTTGCTACATCGCAAGTATTTCTGCAGGTTCTTTTACAACCAGCACAAAAAGATCCAACAAAAGAACACCCTACAATGCATATAAAGAACAGCAACACAGAGCCGTGATCCATGAATCAGCAATAGGACAATGATGATGTACTTGAAGCCTTAAGTATTTAAACCAGAGAGCATTTAAAATTGCAGACTCTTATTATATGCTTTCACCTTTGACCAACAGAACACTCAACAGCACAACTGTGATACTCCCCACATTCTGCTGCTGATCTTAACCCAGGAAACAGGTTATTTGTAAATCTATCTGCCTGTCCTGAGAACAAAGGAATCTCACGAGGTTATAATGATAAAGACACCTAGGAATACATCAAGCACAGAAAACACTCAATATGCGCCCATGAAAAGTCATGTACAGAATATCCAGGCACATACAGTCAGTATGAAATACCATATTTCAAGAAAAAAAAAAAGACCATTCAGCATACAGTCAATATCTCCCTCCCCACAGCTTATTTAGTTTATATTTTAACCATGCATTGTTAAGAAACACAGTAAAACTTTACAATCTTTCTGGAATTTTTGTTTCAAGTTTCTCAGTTCCCAATAACCCCAAACAGCAGCCTCTTCTTCCAAATAGAAGTTTTGGCCACAACTCTCCTTTGTCAAAAGGAAATAAGCAGTAAATTTAAATTTATATTACTAACCAGCCCCAGCAAAATGCTTAAACCTTCCAAAAGGTGGGTTACAATGTGACCTCACATTTTAACTACAGAAGCACCAACAGAAAAGAGGCTTTGCAATAGAAAAGCAGACAAGTCATTCCCTGCAAGCCTCCATACATTGAAGTTACAGGTTAAAACAGACTTGCGACATAGCAGAATTATGGCAAGACGGAAGAAATGGGACCAAAAAAAGAAGAGAAATAAAAGGAAGAAATTACATGAAATAAAGATGATAAAAAGAAAGAAAGTATAAGAAAAAAAAAGCAGAACACCACATTTGTTTGCACATATATTTTTAAAATTCGAGCGTCTATCATTAAATTACAGTCCTACCAACCCAACATCCCCTATGTGTTAAGTGGTAGTATGTTTAAAAAATACTTTTTCTTAAAAAGACAAAATAAGTCTTGAAAACTTTAGAATTATCTGATTAGACATTACCCAGACAAATTTGGCTTACCTTTTGAGAGTGCTAACGAGTGGTAATAACCACAAGCAACTTGAACAATCTGGATCTCTGACAAGCTTTTAATATTTCTATTGGGGTAAGAAAACAGAGAAAGAAGTAAGCTACTAGGTCATGATATGAAATATAAAGTCATGCCAAAGAGCAATATACAAAAAGTGAATCCTTTTCACTAAAGGATATACAAATCTAATTTAAATATCCTATCTTTAATTAGAAGCTATTTAGTAAAGTCTTAAGTCAAAACTGCTTCTCTTCTAACACCTTCACAGAAAGGTTCTGTTATTTGCTAATTAATAATGTCAGTAAAAGACCATAATGAAGAATTAAGGAGGTTCATAGGCTAGGGAGATGTCACACAGCTGAATGGAGGAAATTAATATCAGATACAAGAAGACAAGGATTCCTACTTTCTGGTTTCCAAAAGAGAAAAGTTCTTACAATCTTCTTCATATCAATATTAGATATAAAGACTGAATTACTTTCTGTTAAAATCTGAAGACAATTCTTCATCTCTACCAACATTAACTGCAATCAAAACTTCTGTTTACAAAGCTATTAAAGTATTGCACAATATTAAAAAGAGGTTGCAAATACACATGAATGTGCATTAAACCTAGTATGCTTTCAACTTTTGATGAGACAAACGAGTTTCTAGAACACCTGTGGGCTTTTAAATTTGATACAGAAATAAATAACCTTTATATCAGTTATTTATATCCTTCATATTTATAAATATGCCACAGGTAGCCATGGTAAAGCTATAAACTGCTGATGTTCCAAGGAATTGTTACTTTTATGTGTCTTTTTCCTATGTAAAAAACTAGAAAAGAAAACCTCCAGCTTGCAAACATCCAAACTTACTGCTACCGACAGTTCTACTGATTTCAGTGAACCTATTCATCACTGTAAAAATGTGGACTACAGCTAGCTAGAATGCTCACAGCATTCCAAAAACAAGCAAGTGAATCTGGCTAGCATTCACTTTTATAATTAGAAGGCTTATTATCTGATCCCAGCTAAAAAACCTTGGAGTGAAAACCAAAGTACGAAGATCAAATAGGAAACATATCTTCTTCAAACATACTCCCCACAACTGGTCTTGAAAGTTTAACATTCTGCTTCTCTCTAACTTCTCTTAAATGGCAGTTATCAATCCCCATTTACATTCTTAAAATACTCATCCTACTTTTCCAACATAACTCTCATTCTTAGTAGATGACTATAAAAAAAAAAAGACAAGAAGAAAGACATCAACGAACCAAACCAAGCAAACCTCTAACACAATTCTCACATAAGCTGATTTTCTGAAAAACTGTCTACAGCGCACAAGCACCATAGCTAAAATGCACTTTCTAATGTGTGTTTTTATTCCTAACAGCAGAATAGCCTAAACAATGTGATTTTAGCACTTTTTGGCAAAAAAAATAACTTATTATATGCGGATTATTTTTAACCTGGGCACTCTGATGCATTCCTCTGTTCCTGGCAAGCCAAGTTGTCCATCAGTAGCCAGACCCCAGGCATATACCTGGCCCTTGTCATTTAATGCAAGAGTGTGGGCTTCTCCACAGGATACAGCTACAATATTTTGGGCATCCAGTGCACCAACATGCTCTAGAAACAACAAAAAGAAGTTAATTGTTTAAAAAAAAAAAAGTTATTAACAAGCTAATGTTGTTCAAGACAGCCACACTCCGCACTAAGACACCAATTGAAATGACACAGAAGTATGTCTAGAACTCTGCCAAAACATCCTTTAAATAAAATTATAAGCATGCTATTCTAGAAGCAGTGAGTTAACTTTGATACTCCAACGCAACCAAACAACAACCGTATCTGGAGCAATATACACAAGCACACCATAATGATCATAATTGTTCCTTCTAATCTTACCATCTGAAAATTAGTACAGAAACTCAATTAACATTAAGGTCAAACAGATTATTGTCAAATGACTACACGTGTAGACATTATGTAAGTGGAAAACATTCCACCACAGCAAGTTAAATTCACCTATTCATTATTAACAAAAAAGGCCTGCAAAACAAGGCAGGGCAAATTCAAGACTAAAGCTACTGATTTTGCAATGAGCTACACAATGTCCTCTTTATAATGTAAAATACTGTAGAAATAGATCCTAAAGGGTAATTTTTCTAGATATACAGTGCACACCTCTGAAAAGCAAACACTGAAGTACCTGTGATTTTTTTCCAATAGCCTGCACTGATACCTTCACATACATTTGGAAAAACTCAAAAGTCTGTTTTCACACCTATAACTTGTGACCAGAAGTCCAGCACTTTCATTTCAGCAACAGGAAAGTGGAGAAATATCATCAGGATCTGTCATTAAGCTGGAATTTTCAACAGTCCGCTTAAATAAGAGCCTGCTCGGACATTTTATGCCCAGTTTTCAAACACATATGTTCTAATCCTGCCTAAGCATAGCACACTGGTGTAAAAGCCTGTGTATCATCAATGTAACATGAACTGTAAACACAGCCTGTCTGCAACAAGACAGGCCCTCAATTTCCAAAATAAGGGGCAGCAGACTAAGCTCATTTTTTTAAAACAACTGGTATGATTACAGGTTCCCGCTCCAGTTCAGCCCATTACTGCCTCCACAGCCCTGCCAGTGGAAGAGGTCACTTGAACACCCTCCAGTTCAGGCATGAAGCATTCAGATTAGCTCAGACTCTCTTTACCAGTTGCTAAACTAGCCAGGCTGACTTTTGCCCAACATGGACTAAGGAACATTCACACAATCTCGATGGCAAGCAGAGCTCTGTGGGGAGGAAAGAGGGAAGGCACAGCTAAACAGTGCCTCTGGTGACATGGAGGCGGCAAAGACCTGCAGTCAGCAACAACATTATCTCCATTTAGCAAAAATACATTCTAAAGACAGCCTCCACCCATTGTAAAGATACTGAGCCTCTTCAGACTGGGAAAGTCATCCCAATGCACTGACTTCCCATTATAACATTCAATAGCATCGTCAGGAACCTCTAGATGAAACAAAAAACAGGAAAGACACTGCAATCCCCACCACTGCTGCATTTGAGCATGTTAAAACCCAAAGATTCATTGTAGCTGTTTGTCCACTGAATATAAAAACCTGATACAAGGCTGTTTAAAAACCCCCCAAACATTAAAAGTAATTTTTTGTAGCTTTTAGATTTAAAAGACAATTCAGCATCATTTTCAAAGCGAATAAGTATTCAGAGTCTGACAAGCTGAGCTGCATGTTCATGAAGCAGATGTTTGCACAGGATTAAAGTTTATCAGTTTTAATATGCATTTACTGTTTCCCAACAGAAACCCAAATTAGTTTTAAAAAGTTACACATCAACTACACAAAAAAAATCTTTACTTGGCACCAAAACTGAACCTCTGAATAAGGAAGAACAACTAAAATACCGCATAATGGCTTATTTCAATTTGAAATATTTGTATCAATTATTGTGCCAAGTAACTTGTAAAATTGCTACAGCAGTGATTAGAATGAACTCTTACTAAGCCTTTCCAGCGTGCTTACGTTATGCTACAAGCACTGTCAGAAGCACTGTTCCCTGTCTCTCAGCAGCACGCAGATATGACTCACATGCATGGCTCTGAAGGGAGCCCATGTGCAAACTCCTCTGCAGTCCCTGCAAAATGTTTACCCGCTTCTGCTACAGAACTGCACTAGCAGGAAGCAGAAACACACATATAACATAGACAGGAAGAAAAAAGCCCAATGAAATTTCACATTGCATCCTTTAGGCTCTTCCAAATCCTCTTCCTGTAGCACTGCACATGCTGAAAAAGTCTTTTATCATAAGTTTTACTTTTAGTTAGTTAAAAAGAAAACACAGAACATGCCTTTAATCAGACTGGTTCTACATCCTATATTAGACGAGTAAGTCACACATCATGTTTCTCAGCTACGGTATGCCAAATATTAATTTCTACCATATGCCAAACCCATACGCAGAGGACAAGGCTAATCCATGTATTGAAGCAGGTCATCTCCCCTCGAGACTCGAAACAGCCACCAAGTCTCAGGTAAATTAACTCCATGCTGGAAACAAAAAACAGTAGTGGCACTGTCCAATGACATGGCAGGCAAAAATACGGAGGACAGCCATGTTTCACAGTTGCTTATTCCCAACAGTCACAAGATCGGATCTAAGCAAATGAATGCTTTGTGAGCTAAACATATGCCCCATTCCTGGCAGTCTTGGGTTTGATGTAGCTCAATGAAATAAAAGATACACACACGGCCACAAGTAGTCTTTCACAACAGATTACTTCTAAACTTACCGGGTCTTTTCCTGGCTTTTTCATGCCCTAGTTGTCCTAGATCATTGCATCCACATGTATAAACAGTCCCATCATCGAGGACAAAAACAGTATGTCTGAGTCCACATCCTACATCTCGGACCCTTTTGTTTAAGAAAAAGTCACTTTTTCTGGGTTCTAAAACAATTTCTTCATCAATTCCACCCAATCCAAGCTGTCCAAAGGATGCATTTCCCCAGCACAACATGTTTACGCTTCTCTTGATCAGAGAGATCTTCCAACTTCAGCTTTCTAGAATATCCCTTCTGCGTGGCTGTTCCAAAAAAAAAAAAAAAAAAAAAAAGGAAAGTGTAGAGTTATAGAGTTATTCAGTATAGCACACAATCTACAAGTTCACATTCTATATATCAACATACTGAAACACTGAAACACTGAACATTTTTTAAGAGTGTGATTTACTTTCTTGGACAGTGTTTACATTAACTACGCAGTAAAATGCTTTCTTTCCCATTTCAGACAATTTTTAAATGTGCAGGTCCTTGATTTTTATAAAACTTTGTTTTGAAAACTTAAAATACAAGTCTTTGTAAAACTTCTCTACTTCCTAATCCAGATCTATACAAACAGTGGTCACAGCCAATTCTAGCCAGTGGAAATGACCTCAAATAGCTTTTAAGGAGACAGTACAGGCAGTCTTTACCCAAGGAGCTGCGTGACTCCAGAAAGCACTGTATGCAGCCTCAAGATCATCCCCCAAAACAGCACTCGACTCACAGCTTGGAAAAAATTGGTCAGCTCTGATCAATCCAGTTATGCAACACAAAGAATAATGCAATGTGTCAATCACTACATTTAAACAACTATGAGTCAACTGAACTTACAATTCAAAAGAAAACAGGGAGCTGAAACTCAAGTCCTCAAACTTGCACTGCAATCAACACTGGCTACAGCTCCACAGTTACTCTGCAGTAATAGAAGACCACACACACAGCTTCCCCCATGCAAACCCCCATCCCTAATGCCCAAATTGCAATTCCCAGTATTTGTGCTGATAGACCTTTGCAAAGGACACACAGCTACGCTTCTCTTTAATTTTCACTATTGCAGATGATGACAGATTCACAACAAGGTTTCACTATTACTTGTGCTACACTTCAGCTCCAGTAAGTTTCCCCATACTTCAGAGCAATTAAAAAATCAATGCAATATAGGGTAAAATTGCTAAAAATTGCTGTGACTTATTTGGAAAACTGTGAATAAATGAATGTGGAACACAATGCACTTCAAATGCATTGTCTTGCATTCTGCAGGGCCACAACATGTATAAACTGCCTAAATATAAAACTGCTCAGAGAAGCAACCATCAGTTAGCACCTAAGCATTACATAAACCAAAGAAGGGCAGAATTCTTGCCAGCACAACAGGATGAACTATTTTTCTGTGCAACAGTCAAAATACAGTAAACAAGATGCTTATTTTTGTGATCTCATTAAAAAAAAAACACCCAAAAAAGCCCCAAACAGCTTAAAATATATTGCGTTCTGTTTACCTATCTTAGGCAATGACGCATGGTCAAATATTTCCCTAGCTATACCCTACCACATTCAGAAGGGGACAGGGAAATGATGACGTCTCGGTTAAGACATAGCTGTGCAACAGTGGATTTCACACGTCTGTAGCAATGACTGCAACACAAGCTTCAACCTGGAACACAAGAAATCAGAAAAGATGTATGGTTACAGGATTTCTGTAGTCAAGATTTATCTCCATCTCCAGTGGAGCAAAAAGAAGTTCTGCTTTCTATTGGAACTAGTCCATATTTCCATAGAATAATTTGGTTGGAAAAGATCTTTGGCATCATAGAGTTAACTGTACCTTGTCCATTACTAAACCAAATCCCTGAGCATCTCGTGTATCCGTTTTTTAAATCCCTCCAGTGATGGTGACTCCATCACTTCCCTGGGGAGCCCGCACCAGTGCCTGACAGCCCTTTTGGTGAAAGAATTTTTAATTCCAATTTAGTTCCAATCTGAACCTCCCCTGGTACAACTTGAGGCCATTTTGCCTTGTCCTATCGCCTGTCACTTGGGAGCAGAGAACAACACCCACCTCGCTACAATCCCCTTCGAGGCAGTCGCAGACAGGATACGGGAATGCTCAGAATCTATCAGAGAGGGTGGCGTGTTTTGTTTCGGGCTATTTCTTTTTAGAGTCAGCAGCCAGCGCAGTTTTGCACTTTGATCTCGAATCAGGGCTCTATGTCACCCCCGCTTGCAGCCCCGGGAGCCCAGTCTCGCCGCCGGCTGCTGGGCACAGCGTGACGTCAGCGCCCCGTCCCGTGCCGACAGCCCAGACTGAGGGGGAACCCGCCCGGCCCATCCTCTCCCGGCAGCGCAGGGCTGGGACGGGTTCTCCCAGCCGCCCCCCCCGGGCTCCCCTCACGCCCTCCCCGGGTCGCAACACCTCCCCCGCTCTGAGGAGGCGGGGAGGCAGAGGAAGGGCGGCGGGGAGGCAGAGGAAGGGCGGCGGGGGGGGGGGGGAGGTGTCCCTTCAGCGCGCGCGTAACGGCCCCGCCACGCGCCGGCCCCGCCACGCGCCCGCCCCGCTGCTCTCCCGCGCGCGGACCCGGCGCCCCCGTCTCTCCCTCTCTCTCCCCCGCGCCCGGGACCACCCAGGACTCACCGGCCGCTCCCGCTCAGCCCAGCCCCGCCGGCGCGCGCGGCCGCCCTGCGGAGCGCTGACTGGGCCGGCCCCGCCCCGCCGCTCGCATCGCGCACGCGCCCAACCCCGCCCGCCGCGTGGTCAGGGACTGTGACGTCAGCGGCCGCGCGGCGTGGCGTCACAAGGCAGGGGAGGGGAGTCCTGGCGGAGCGGAGAGGGGCGCAGCGCCGGCTCGGGCTCGGGGATGTTGGCACCGAACCCGCCGGGAAATCAGCTCCCCGAGACTCGCTCTGGGGTGTCAGAAAGCAGCGCCCTTTATCTCAGCGCTGGGCGCGAGAGGGCATGGTTCCATCCACCCTGCGTAACGGGACAAGAGCCGGCACAGAATGGGCTTCCCTCTCACAGCACAGGTGTAAGTTCACCCAGAAATCCCATCTATATTCTGTTACTCTCCAAGGAAGGCCAACTGTGTCCTGTGCTGCACCCAAAGCTGCGTGGCCAGCAGGGCAAGAGAGGTGTTTCTCCCCTTCTGCTCCACTCTCCTGAGACCCCACCTGGAGTCCTGTGTCCAGGTCTCCAATCACCACCATAAGAAGGATAAGGAACTGTTCAAACAGGTCAGAGGAGGCCATGGAGGTGCTCAAAGAGCTGGACCCCTCTGCTATGAAGAAAAAGAGAGAGTTGGGATTATTCAGCCCGGAGAAGAGAAGGCTCAGGGTAGACCTTACAGCAGCCTCCCAGTACGGAAAGGGGCTACACAAAACCTGGGAAGGGGCTTTTTACAAAGGCAAGGAGTGACAGGATGAGGGGGATTTAGATTGGACATTAGAAAGAAATTCTTCACGATGAGGGTGTTGAGGCCCTGGCACAGGTTGCCCAGGGAAGCTGTGAATGCCCCCTCCCCCGAGGTGTTCAAGGCCAGGTTGGATGGGGTTTTGAGCACCCTGGTCTGGTGGCAGGGGGTTGGAACTGGATAGGCTTTAAGGTCCCTTCCAACCCAAAACATTCTGTGATTCTATGATTATAGAAGACAAATTTGTTCAACACAGACCATACTTAACACAAGACATGATCATTTTCCTTTGAACAGTGTCTGGGAAAACACTACTTGAAAAAAAACATGCTATCAAGAAAACATGCTATCAGAGTAACAGTCTGTGTCTGTCTGACTTTCAAAAAATACAATTACTTAGATGAAACTTAACTCTAGCTTAAATCAAAATACTCCACTTTGTAATAGTAGCTACTTCTTGTATCAATCTGAAGGGGCTGAGCCAGGAGTTGGCAACAATAAAGGCATTTAGGAGCCCTCCTAAGGAGTGAGGAGTGCTGGAGGCGCTAGTGAGGAGCAGAGCAGGGTGGGGAGGAGGCTGATAGCACAAAGCTCGCTCTAAGCTGGTGCTCGCAGCTGGACAGATTCTGGTTTGGGTACAGTGATTGCAGAAAATGCAGCAGCTGTAAATCATCCCATCGCTGTAGTATATCACTGTCTGTAAATCAGGAGTTGAAAGTAGTGCCGGTGTTCTAGGGCAAATCATAGATTCATTGAAGCACTTGTTTAGAAAAGACCCTTGAGATGATCAACTCCAACTGTACCTGTCCACTCCTAAACCATATTCCTGAACAGCACATCTAGCTGCCTTTTAAACATCTCCAGGGTTGGTGACTCCACCACCTCACTGGGCAGTCATTCCAGTGCCTGAGAACCCTTTTGGTGAAGAACCTGCCCTGGTGCAACTTTAGGGCATTTCCTCTCATCCTATCACTTGTTACTTGGGAGAAGAGACCAACACCCACCTTGCTACAACTTCCTTTCAGGGAGATGTAGACAGTTATGAGGCGTCCCCTTGGTCTCCTTTTCTCTAGGCTAAACAACCACAGTTCCCTCAGCCGTTCCTCATAATCGCTCCTTGTATTTGCTGAGGAGGGGTCTCAGTGACAGCATAGTTCTTCTTCCTTGCCAAGAGTTGACTGCGTGGTGCTATTCCTTATCCATGATCTACAGGGATCTGCAGAAGCCTCTGCTTAATCTCTGAGGGCATGAAAAGAATTACATCAGTGAGTGCAAAGGAACTGGATCCACTTGGGAGAAGCAGGAACAAACTGTTCCTCATACTCCAATTACCCATCATTAACTTCTGACAGGATGGACTCCTTCCCGACGGTGTCCCAGCTGGCATGGCTGTGGCATGAGGCAATGGTGAAAGCACTAGCCCTGCCGCTGGCCCTCCTGGGTCAGGGAGAGTGGGCTGGCAGTGTTGGTTGTGCCCCTCCAGCAGAGATGGATGCAATTTTCCAAGTTTTCCCTGCATCCCTGGAACACACTTTCTCAGTGCCAGAGCGTACAGCAGGCAGGCGCATTAAAAATGTTTGATGTTGCTCCACTAGAGATAAATCTTGACTGCGGAAATCCTGAAGCACTATAACCATACGTCTTTTCTAACTTCTTGCATTGTGAGTTGAAGCTTGCATTGCAGTCACTGATACAGAGTCCAAGTTTACACGCTAGAGATGTTTTGAAGCTTTTTTCTTTAGGACTCTGCTTAGTACTGGGAGGGAAATCCATTGCAATTTATTTAAGTGGATCGAGTTTGGAGTCCAGATGTGGTTTCTTTATTTAGCAGCCTCTCTTTACTAGTTCTGCAATCTGCCTTTATGTAGGTCAGGAAGAAAAAAAGGCCAGGACCAGGCACAATTCACAGCAAGTGATTTTGCAAACTGTGGGTAAGAAGGGTGCTGGATTTGGTGTCGATTTTCCCTGTAATAAAACCCATTTTAAAAAAAAATAGAACAGAAAATGAGATGTCTTGGTCCAGCCATTAAACCCCTCTTTATGTCTCTAAATAGGTAAGATTCTACAGGACTTCTCAGAATTCGTGGTTGTCAATTTATCAGTAAAGATTCAAGTCAGAAATATTAAGGTAATACCTGGAGAAAATGAGACAGCTGCATAGCTGGCAAAGGCTAAATGATGCAGCACTTTTCAGGGTACCAAACACACAGGTTTGTTATTGAAAGGAGCGAGGTGATTTGCCTTTTTCCGTTCCACATGTAAGAATGGAAGGTTAGCAGTAGCTGTTGATGGAAAACGTTTCATCCATTACCTTCTAAACTTCCTTTTCCCTTTATTTGCGGGATCACCAGAGCAGTAATAATTACACTGTGAAGTAGATGTTAAATATTGTCACTGGTTGTGCAATGTGTCCTCTGACCAGCATGTGGGGATATGGCCATGTACTTGAAGAGCACATTATATGCCCAGTACAATTTTTACATAGAGAAGTATTTTGATATAACTGGCTTGATGCATTAAATAAGAAATATATAAAGCATGAAACAACATACAATGTTCCACAAATCTCAGCTTCCTTCTGTAATAGACATAGCTATTTTATTTAAAAGAATTAATTTAGTCCTAAATCCAGATTACTGTAAGTTAAATAATTCAAATGTATCTTCATATAAAGTATTTTTATTTCACTTACTACCTCTCTTAGCAATTTTTCTTTTCTGTGCCAGAGAATCCATGTGTTAATGCCTTGAGAAAGCCCCTTCCTTCATGGGGCTAAAGACACCCAGGCAGTGGGGGGAAGGGGGTACCTGCTCTGATGCTACATCACTCATTGGTCTCCCTGCCACTCAGTGCAACCAACTCTGCATCCACTGGTGTTAAATCTGCCAAAATGTGGTTCTGTAGTTGCAGTGGTCAAGCGAACCATAGGTGAGCGTGCTTGCACCTCAAAATTCCCAATGTCCAATTCTAGTACTTGTAAAAAATGCGGTATTTTGCAGTGATGCAAAACCTAGTGAAAATATAAATTTCACAAGAAATATAAATCTGATTAACTTCAGGGAAGGGATTCATTCCTTCTGAGTGCCTTAGCATGGAGAATTTCCTATTACAATTGTATGATCTTCTTACTCATCATCACAACAAGCAAGAAACTATTTTCAGTTGCCTTGCCATTATTACAATAGCAATGCTTGGCTACTGCCTGGTGACTGCTGTCAGCACAATTGTGATTTTTGAATTGTGCCCCAATTAATCTCCCATTCAGATAATACAAAAATTAAAAAAAAAAATCATATAAGTGTTAACTAACATATATTTTGTATTTCATTACTGGAAAACATCTCTCAGTTAAAATACATGTTTTTGAAGGCTTCTGTGTTATGGCACAAAACTTTCTGCATAGCTAATAACAGAGATGGACTCTGCTCTCTGCCTCCATGTTCTCCTGGCAACAGTCAGTGCATACTTTATAAACATTAATTCCTCATTTCAAACCTCTTTGTTTTATACTTTGATGTGTTGTAGACTATAGAAAATAGAAATGGGTGTCCAGAACAGCTGATAATGTGAAATGAGAGATGTCAGCATTTTGCTGTGAGAAATTACTAACCTTTGTGTGAAGCTCTTGTGTAGAATATTCTTGATTAAGACAAAGGAAAGGCTTTAGAATGCAAATAGCCTTACAAACAATGCATGGTCAGACCCTTTTATGTCATTTCAGTTTTACATTTTGTCCTTATATTCTTCATGGTGTCAGTATTTGGATGTTTTTTGTGAATTAACAAAAGAGCCTATCAGGAGAGACAGACGTAACTCACCCAGACACACAGAGTACATGTTTTACATGCTCTGTGACTTTATAGCTGACCATGTTTTAGTTTTCTGCCTGCCCACCCTGCTCACTGTAATGATTCTGGTTAGCTCAAATGCATATGTGCTTACTAGTAAAACTAATTATTCATTAACTGGTGGTGATATGGTGAAAAAAATCAACAGTTTACCTCCTTGTGAAGGGAAATCACTATAAATATTAAATTGACAAGATTGCAAGTTCTGTGTGTAACTCAAGGCACTCGAGCTGTTTCAGGATAAGCTGAGGAGTCGTACCTTCAAATAAGGTAAGCAAAAATAGAAACCTCTCATCATCTCAGGCTGCAAACTGTAGCTGAAATAGCCGAAAGAACAGAATTCATAGGTTGACATGCAAAGAAAATGGAAAAGCAGTGAAGGACAAAAACGAATCCTGGACAGGAAGACTACGATGAACAAGCTGACTTTGCATTAGCTATGAAGCTCTGATGCTCACAAACTCCTGCATGGATCCAGTATCCCCAAGCCCACACAAACTACAGCTGGCACTCAGAGTGACTGCCCCGTATCCCGGCAGTACAGCAGAAGCCACACAAGTGCCCAGGCACCTGCAAGTTGGGACTGAAGATGCTGAACATTTTCGAGCATCCTGCACAGAGGGAGTGCAGCCCCTTCCCGTGTGTGGCATGTTCTCCTGTTGCAGTGATGTTTCACACTATTACATGAATTTTTCTGTTGTAAATAGATCAGCAGGCCAATTTCTAACTGAACACTAGAAAATTCCCATTTAATCTTTTGGGGGTTTTGGCTTAAGTGTTGGATTCTGGGACACCAGTTCCCATGTCATTAAACTGGGATTCTGGTCAGGCCAAAACTGGTCTGTGACTTTTAAGGTGCAATCCTGCAGGAATATAAGATCAATAATGGAGCCACTTCTGCCCTGCAGAGACCAATTTGAGAACATGCTGAACCTCAGTTTATAAAATAGCAGCTCCAAGTGGTGCCACATGCTGCTGATTCTGACATGACACTGTGTCTTTGCATGGCAGGATGATGAAGCACCCTAAAATTAGCCGCCTTACTATTTCGTAAAGAGCAGGCAGAAAGGTAGCAGCCTGCACTGAGGAGAACAAAGAGGCACAGGAGAGGACCACAACTGAGGCTTACACGCAGGCTGGTCACAATACTTCATGGTGAGCACTCTTGGCTTCTTTGCAAATTTCCATGTTGGATTGTTTGGTATCATTTCTTATGCCAAGCACAGAGTGACCTGATTGGGAAAGAAGGGTACTTGTGTAAACAGAAGCGGGGTGGAGGGATCTGTTCTCTCGAGGGGGTCATGGGAGGCAGCAGAGGGGAAAACTAACTGTGAAAATGGCACGGATGGTCTCTTTTCTTAGAGGTATGGTGGAAGCTCACAATTAATTCATAGTTTGTTGTTACTGGAATAGAACTGGAATGGAAGAAAAAATTGTGCTGCTACAGAAACCAGAAATACCACGATAAAGCCCCCTCTCTGTTGAGACAGACTGGTTTTTTCTTAATATTCAGCTATCCACCCTGTTTCTTGGGTGATAAAATTCTTGGTTTTACAAAGATTTGAGAAAAAAACTTCCAGGCAGTAGGAAGATAAGCATGGATATGTGGGATGTTCCCCATGTATGGGAACAGAAAAAGTGATGGAAAAGGTCCTCGACTGGAATATGGCTTGCAAATGAGGAGAAAAAAGAAACTGCAAGGAAACATTTGAATATCAGAGGGCACAATAGGCATGGCAAGAAATGGATGTTAGGGCTGATTGATAGGAAAGATGACACAGCATGCATCTCTAGGACTCGCCATCAGCTAGGTGTAATAGCCTGTGGCCCTGTGCCTGAGCAGTTGTCAGGCCATGCTGAGTTCTCTGTTCCTGTGGTGGTCCTCTGCGATGAATAGCTGAGGAGAAAATAACTCTGAGGCATAAACTGTGATCAGTATGTTCAAACTACATCGACCTGTTTCTGCTGTTAGTTATCGCTCAAAAATATGGGATTATTTTGCAACATGGATGTTTCTGTTTAGTAGAGATGATTGGAGAGTGTCCTGCAGCTCTGTGATTTAATTCAGAATAAGACTCATGATTTCACGTGTATTACTGAAACCCAGAGGGACATGATACTGAGAGATCTATTTCGGTGCAGTTAGCAACAGATAGATATTTAGTGTAGCGTGGACTGAAATGTGGTGTCAAAGTGGTAATGAATCTGTGCCATTTGTATCAACTGTGGTTCAGGACATCTCTGTGTATTATTCACAGTGGACAAAGGTTCTTGAACAGATAAGAAATCAGATTTCTCTTGCAGAGGTTGTAAGGAGCTCCACAGAAATTCTATGTAAGCAGTCAGAGCCTGGGGTGCTTGGAGGACTGTAACTCTGAATTTCCTAGGATTTAAGTCTCAATCCTAGCATTACAATAAAATATTTCCAGAAAAATGTATTTGATTTTGGAGACAGAAGGAGAGTGAGCTGTGTGAGATGAGCAATCAAACCCCTATAACTGTGTGAGAAAGGGAATCACTGCTGCCACAGATTGTATACAGAGAAACATACCGACTCCTCATGTTTCCAGAGATCTCCTATGCCAGTACTTGCATTTAAGAAAGAAAAATTGCCACAAATTTTTAATCTTGTGTTTCTGTTTACTGACACTGGAGTTGTGTAAAATGCTGTTATTCTTGTTGATTTTTTAATACAAATGATTTAGAGGCTCTTACTTCTCTCCAGAAAAATCTTGGGGCAATGTTTCTTTGTTTATTTGGTCTCCCAGCATACAAAAATCTCTTTCAATTTGAAGTTTCAAGCTTGTAAATGGGACACCAAAGCAACTATGTATCATTTGGAAGCTGAAACAGTAGAGCAGCCACCTGTGCCAAACCTCCACTGCATTTAACTGGCTTTTTTTCTTGGACAGGGAGGGAGGCAGCAGTGATTCATCACCTGTGTCTGACTGGTGAAGGCTTTCTTGTCATTAATGTCAGCAAGCAACTTGTACACCACTAAATATGATCACTGATCTCCATCAGAAATGGTTGTTTGACCATTAACACACATATATTTAACATACATATAGCCTCATATGCATATATGTCCTCACTTAACATACATATATTTGCTTTTGTAAAAGAATGCAGGACTATTTCCAGCTCCTGGTCTGGGTTCTAAAGCAGGAAAATTACTCTTAAACATACATAGACATGAATTTGAGGGCAGTCGGGGATCTTGAGGGAATTTGAGGTAGCTGGGATCCCTAGAGGTTCCACAGAGATCATTCCGAGACTGCCTCGGGAAAAGACACAGCATTTCCACAGTGTCCAACTGAGACACAGCAGCTTCTGTTCGCCCCAGTGGAGACATCCAAAACCAGACAATTATCAGCAGGAAGGTCAGCTTGAAACACAATTTCATTAAAAAACACTTCCACAACATTTTTTAGTGAGTAGATTTTTAAGAAAATATTGTGCCCAATGCGATAAAACTTTTGGAAATACAAACAGTTCAATACAAACAATGTTATGTACTTATAAGCTTGTAGCAAACTCAGCAAGGCGAACTGGCTCTTTGACAGTCAGTATAAATATTAAAAATCTCTTTTCCTTCTAGTCTTACCTTTTTTTTTAATAAAATGAATGAAAATAATGTTTATTTGGCCTTATGGTCAAGCAGTTGTTTTGTAATAAACAGCATTAGGATTAAAAATCTCTTTTCCTGAGGGCAAATGATATCTGATCTTCATAATTTTTCTTGTTTAAGTTTGAGCCTCGAAGTAGCTCATAACCATTATAAAACTATGCTATCTTCAGAGTTTATAATAGCCATCATCATTTAAATAGTCTGTTCATAACTATAATAATCCCTACTGTCTTCTCTGCAGAATTATTACAGTCAGGAATCTAGAAGTGTTTATAGCCATTACAAATAGTCATAATTTCCAATGAGTTATATCAGCAATGATCTCTTAAGAATCTAATATTTCAGATTACAGTGCCTGCACATTTTCAAGTCAAATTAATGAAATCTCTATCTTTCTGCTAAGATTTAGTTGAATAGAATAGTTAATAGCAACACATACAATTGTAAAGCCTTCCCTTTAAAAGTTCCTACACCATTGTTTTTGCAACTAGTTTTGACTGGATACAGAATTCAGTATTTGCTCAAGTAACAAGAAACCAAATACTGTTATTATATTAATTTTCCTGATGTTTTCCAACAAACCCACAGCAATTTAAAGAAATACCATTTGACAAATAAAATTAAAATGGTTTTTAAAATATAGTTTAAATTGACTTACTTTGAAGTGAGGTTTAAAAGTATATGAATAACCAAATAAATTTATGTTTATTGCTATATTTCAGGAAACATAATTTTTTAAATATTTAAGAAAGTAAAGATTCCAATACCATGCTTGCCTCTGCCATGATTTCTTTGAACATATAGTAATCAACTATAAAAAGAATAAAATCGTAAATTAATAATATATTCTTTATTATATATTTTCTGATGTAAAGATGTGTTTGAAACAAATTGTACATCTCAGGATCTAGACCAGAGAGATCTTCCAACCTCTGTGAAAGAGACTGAAGTTTTTCTCTTGCTCCACATAAATAAAGAACAAGTATTTCAGGATTAGGACACATACAGGGTGTAAAAAGTTGCTTTCTAGAGCTTTTCAAAACCAGGAAAGGAAACAATGCTGCTTGGAGCGCTGTTATCCCTCCTTAATAGTTTCAATAACACAATGAAAAGGAGCCCATGGGAGCACACAGAAAGTAGCTGGATGTGCAAGGTGAAGATTCTTATTAGATGCCTCATTCTTGGGAATCAAATTATTTATTCATTCTTGGATTTTACACTTTATCCTCTTGACTAAAGCTGGGAGAACTCTGGAAGTTCTTCCCACTGAGTTCTTTCTCTGGGCCCTCCCTGGCCAATAAGTCAAAGCCATCATTTTTCCCTGCTTCCCTTTCTTCTGAGTCAAACCCTCAGACGCATCAGTTGTTTCTCAATGAAAGTCAATGGAACTAAAGCCAATTTAAACTAGCTGAGTCTTGATGGGTTCATACCATAGCTCAAATCCCCAGAACTGAGTACGTCAAGTGAGAAAAAAAAATGTTTATACTAATTTCATGTGGTGCAGTCAGAAAACTGAAATGAATTTCACATAAGCTATCCGTCACAGCATGATTCCAGCCGTTCTGGCTCCCCTTCCTGCTCCAGCCCCCACTTAAATTTCTCTGTTCACTTAAACACCTTACATCCTACTCAGCAGCTTAATATACAACAAAACAAATTTGCTCTATTCGGGAGAGATAGTTTTCAGGTACAATACCCATGGTCTATAATCATTAGGGTTGAGAATTTCTAAAACTATACCTTCTCAAAATATGTATTTTGATTTTTTAAAAATGGTGAGTAAAGATTTAGGTGGCTGGCTTGAGTCACTCAAGTGTCAAAATCTTGGCCAATACAAAGTTATATAAACATCCCAAATGAGAATATACAGCTGGATCTATGTAGGTGATCAATTAGCTTTTCAACAAATATGTAAGAAAATTGAAAGTGCATATTTTTAGTTATTTAATGAAAGCATAGGTTTGGTCTTCATAGGTTCTGTTTGAGTTTCCAAACTAGTTAGTATTTCTTTATAAAATAGACGCTTTCTTCATTTACTATGTTGTCCTGATTTAACATTAACCATATACTCTTAAGAGCATTATGCACTTTAAAAGGCTTTTAATATTTAGATTAAATGAAAGATACTTACCTTAATATTTGCATTTGCTTTCTTAGTGTCACAGATTGGAATCTCCAATATTCTTCCTTTTCTAAAGCAAAAAGAAATGAAACATTTAAAAAAGCATCTTCAAAGGCACCATAGGTAGAAAGAAAATTCCTTTTTATAGCATGTGTGATAGTACACAGCATTTCTCTGTGTCACTGGGATACCAGTTTTTCTAAACTTGTAATAGGCATGGTTTATCAGATCAGAATATACTTTAAATCCTGTGATATATCATTTGACTCCCTCCATTAAGTAAATTGATATTTTGATTGTTTGGAAATTAGATGGTTCTGGAGACTGACAAATACGTAAGCAGAACCAGTGGCTTAAATGTGGCCTAGGAAAGTTGTCATAAACTTTTTTCATTGCTAGTTTATCTGGAATGAATTAGAGGTTTTACTTAGTTTCCTATTAGAAAAGGTATATCCTTCTCTCTTTCTGTTTCTTTCTTTCTCTGTCTCTTTCTCTCTCTCTTATATCGTTATGAAAAAGTCACACTTGTCATAGTTAACCAATTGCATGGCTAATCAGAATGGCCAGTACCTCCTGCTGTAGTTGCTCTGGGGTAATTTCTGGATCACGATCCTTCCTTCAGTGAATTTACATTATCTGGACATCACTTGTTCTTTAGCTAGATAGAACAATTCTGATACTGCTGGTGTTTAATAAGCTGGTACTACCAAATTAATTTAATTATCATCTCTGTCCCTTCTATGAGTTTGCTTGTGTTTCGACAAAAAGACCCTTATTTTAAAATAAATTCTATCAGTAAAGTTGTACCCTAAAAAACCCCATTTTTTAAATTGTACATACATTTTTTGCAGTGCATCTTCATATAATTTTTTACAAATTACGTTATAATGCAAGTCAGTTTAAAACTACAATGAAAAAAAGCAACATTTAAAGTGGGACGGTGACTCAGTGCCCTGAGGGAAGGCGTTCCAGACGGATGAGGCAGCAGAAGGGAAAGAGTGCCAGAATCCTCGGGAGGGGCTGGTAAGCTGATCTCCAGTGTGCGTAATGCGGTGACACACGAACGTGCTGGTAAAACAGTAACTCTCAAGCCAGTCGCCTAATGAGATTCAGAGCTTGGGAATGACACCCTAGTTATGTTCTCATTATGACACTTTGACTACAAAGGAGGAAAATTTGAACAGGGTATTCTGCAGGGTATTTTTTCCCTTATCTGTAGGATGAGAGCTGGGCAGGCTCCATGCACAAGGGGTCAGATAAGCTGCTGTGTGAACTCATCCTCCCAGCACGACCAGAGCACACGATTCCCCTCTCCCACGGGCCATCACTGCACTTTATTTGTTGGCACAGGCACCGCTATGCTTTTCTGCTGCCACCGTGTGTCGGGATGGCAGGTTCCACCTAAGTGTGGGTATAACCTCTCTTCCACCGCTGCGTCCCTTTAGGTTGAACGTTTCTGAGTTTATGCATTGCACCAGTGTAATGCTCTGTGCAGAATCTCTTCCTTCCAAGGAATTTGCTTCTGTCATATTTTAGCAAACTGTTACCAGACGATGCCGTCCTGCTACCTAATCTATGCCTGTCAAGCTCTTGTCTTCAGTTAGTTCCTCTTGTCACCTCACTGAGCAATCTTCTTGCTGTCTTCCAAGCTGTGTATCCCAGGCCTACTTAACTGAGGTGATCTGATGGCCACAAGTTCAGGGATGAGCTGCCTGCCATGCACACCGCTGATAATTCACTGGAACGCTCATCTGGGTGTGCTTGGAAAAGCAAGAGCTCTAAAGAAATTATTTTAGACCTGTGGACTCTCCATGGATGCCCTCTCATAGAATCATGGAAGAGTTTCAGTCAGAAGGGACCTTAAAGCCCATCCCGTTCCAACCCCCTGCCATGGGCATGGACACCTCCCACTGGATCAGGGGGCTCCAAACCCCATCCAACCTGGCCTTGAACACCTCCACGGATGGGGCAAGCACAGCTTCTCTGGGCAACTTGTGCCAGGGCCTCCCCACCCTCACAGGGAAAAACATTTCTTCCTAAGATCTCATCTCAGTCTCCTTCACCTTAAAGCCCTTCCTCCTTTCCCTCATCCTATCCCTGCATTCCCTGATCAAGAGCCCTTCCCCAGCTTTGCTGTAGCCCTCTTTGAGTACTGGAAGGCTGCTTTAAGGTCTCCATGGTGCTTTCTCTTCTCCAGGCTGAACTCCAGTTCCCTCAGCCTGTCCTTGTATGGGAGGTGATCCAGCACTCGGATCATCTTTGTGGCCTCACTTTAAACTCTCTCTCTTATTCTCTCTTATTCTCTCCTTATTCTAACTCACTCTCCTTATTCTCTTTTAGCAACAATCATTTAAGATATTCTAATTAGGGTTGTATCTCATGAAGTATAATTTTAGCAACTAAATTATTGCATGTTTTGTCCTATTAAGCACCTGACTAGAGTGGAGTTTCTCTGCAGTTCTAGTTGTTTGTAACAGGCACCAAAGCCTCTGAAGCTCAAAACATCAGCCATTCATTCTGGTTTTGGTTGCTCTCAAATCCTAAAGGTCCTCGTCTATCCTACTATTAGGCTGAGCTGCCTCAGGCTCTTGCCAGCTGCCTGGCAGAAAATAAATACACTGGAAAGCCACTGTGCCTAATTAGAAAAAGGATACTGCAGATACCTATATTTTATATATATGGTATATATGTTCTTAGTTCAGACAGAAGAACCTCTGAGTCTATTTTCCTCATTGCCTTGCAACTCACATTAATCAATTTTCCACACACAATAGCCACACTTATTTTGTTCTTCTATGTGAAAAGCACTTACAGATGGACTGTCAGTGAAGTCTCTCAGGTCTTTAAGGATATTGGAATTTCTTTGTAAGTAGCTTGGATGCAATTCTGCTCTCTGATCTAGATGTGCAGTGCCATTTATGTCATAAGAATAAGGACTGTATTGTAAATCTCTGTTTGACAAATGTGTAATTGGAAATAGAGACTGCATGGTTACAAAATACACCTCACTAGACTGACTCTTAGTCCACTTTGGAAAATACAATCCATTATGTGTTGTCGCATTAATCTCAACCCCAAGTCAAAAGCATTCATGTGTATGACCCTCTCTCTGGACAACAGTAAGTGGTTACCAAGGCAGATAATGTAAATTTCTGGTTAATGTCTACCACGGAAATAGCTATCATGAGGAAAGAAAAAACATTAAACTTTTATTACCATGCAAATAACAGAAGAAGTTCAAATATTCAAAATATAAAGTATGTAATATGGCTTTAGTAAAGTTCCTGTATTTCCTTTTCCTTTAGAGTTAGGTAATAAGTCCACTCTTTGTAGCCATCCCTTTGGCAATCCATTCAGTTGGTATCAATCATGGCAATAAATGTCCTTTTTAGATGTTTTGGAGATGTGTGTTCTAAAGAAAGGTAAAGAAGCGAATTGAAGTGGATGGGGCTGTAGCTGCTAGAGTCTAATTGTGTTTTATCTGAAGAACAAATAAAACAAGCCATGAAAGAGGGGAGAGCAAAACCAGAAGAGAACAGCAAAAGGTGCTGTGTTTAGCTTAGTGCCCTCTTACCTACAACCTGAGGAAAACAAGGCCATCCTTGTATCAGCTACAACAAGATCTGACAAACCTGTACCAGCATCAAACTGAAGCAGTGCCAAATGGTGCTTAGTTAGACACCTGAAACAACATAGCAAAATTAACCTTGTTTGCTAAGCCAGGTTATCATTAAAAACAAGAGAATGAAAGATAAGACACAAAGTGAGGAAATAAAGAAGAATGTAAGAGAATCTAACAAAATACTGACTATACAGGGAACAGTAGAGTGGTGGTGAACAGGCACTTTTTGGTAACTCCTTTGTATTACAGGCAAGTTGGCCATGTTCTTTGAAAGTCTAATTCTATACAAGAGAGTATTGTACAATGGATAACACTGCACAAGGGGACAAAAAGATCATAATTTAACAGTAAGGACACGGTGTCTTCCATTTTTTCAGGTAAAGAATCCACCTTAAGGAATCTGACATTTTTTTAAATGACAAAGTTTTTTACAAAAAATGGGATTTTACAAATGCCCTTGTAAAACTGCCACCCATAACATCAATTATTTAATGTTCTGGAGGTTTTCTCTGTGTTTTATAGAAATCTTTATAACATTTTTCAGCTGTACCATTTCTACTGCAACAAAGCAAAATACTGGTATATTTTTGCCTATTGACTCATTTTAAAAAGCAAATAGATGGAACACTGGATGAAACTGGATGAAGACAGAACAAGAGATTGTGGCTTTGCGTGGATGGTGCAAAGGCTGCTTTCATTATTGTGGTTATAACTAACTATTTGGAAAAGTCTGACTCCTTTCCTATTGATGTTAGTGACAGAGCAATCACTGGAAACATTGGAAACAGCATCAGGCCCCAAAAATTACTATAAAATTTCATTTAAGTAATTAACAAGACTGAAAAATTCTGCAGTAACACTCAGGCAACCCTCAAGTGAGCACTGCCATGTTAAATGATAAAGCATGTTTGGGGCTGGGTGAAAAAGAAATAGGCACTGAAGGAATGGTTCAACGTTATTATGTATATCTTCTACAGAAAAGAACTACCATTTCTTTCATCCTTCTGATATGTCTCCACTTCTAAAATTAGAATCTGAGTTAGAATCACACACAATACCTGGCAGGCTCATGCTAAGACATGCACTGCATAATGATATGAATAGAAAATATCCAACTCATATTATCTTACACAAGGTTTGCAAATCACTACTGAATGAGCTTTACCAGAAACATCCCGAGAATTGCTGCTATCACTTTTCTTACCAAAAGAATAATGGCCTTAAGATAGTTCATTAAATCTGTAATCTAAAAGAGAAACAGGGTTTGTCACTGCTGTTCAAACTGCTGGACAAGCAGAAACAAGTCGTCGGTGCTTCAGGAAAATACATCATTGCTGTTGTCCAAAGCTGCACAGGTAGGGAGCAATCCCCTGCCCTTGGGATAAGCTAGCCTGACTAGGCTACTATAACAAAAGACAAAGTCAATGTTCATATTCGGCCAGAATATTAGCTGTGCTGTCTCTCTTCCAAAATTGCTCCTTAGGCCCATTAGAGCAAACTTTTCTAACTCACTGTCTGATTCATACTCCACATTAGAAAGAAATAAGGTCAGCCTCGGGATGAGCAAAACTAAAAGTTGGTGGGATGTAAACCAGAAGTCCGGAGTAATCCTATGCTCCACAGGGCTCTGCAGGGATCTGCCAAACCACTACCTTGCAGGGACTTGACTGCAAAGAACCTTAAGGAAGCTTTCAAAGAAATGGAAGATTTAATATTTTGCGTTCAGCATTTTCAATGGGAATTTTTAAAATATCACAATCTAAACCCTTGAGAAATCTAGGACCAATTACAAAGACAATATTTTTGACAGCAATTTGGAATTGGATCACAATCATAGGCAAAAATCTGGTCTTGTAGAAAATCTTGTTTAGACATGATGAGATTTTTTTTTTTCCTCCTTTTCCAGTTTTCCTCATCTTTCCATGTTTTCTGTTTGTGAGACAGCTTTATAAACACCATTTTCATGCTCTGTGTAATTGAAGGTTGTATGTGGCAGTCACAAGAACACAATGATTTTTTGCTGATATTGTGCATATCTATGGGCAATGACAGAATCTGCTGCTGTTTTGTATACTGGGTATTTCCCAGGCATTGCTTGGAAAAAATCCAATAAAACTGATACGCAAAAGGTGGCTTTGTGTCTTTTCTCAAAACTTTTTCTTATATATGAAAATGGAATATACAAGTGTACTTATCAATTTGATGTCACTGTTTCTTTTGAATGTTGTTTCTTTTGTAGTCTGGACTTTAATGAAGTCCATGTGAGACCTATGGTTCTATCTCATAGGTGGTAAGTATTTGATTTCAAAAGCACATACTGTGAACCTCTAAATCAAGAGCAAGTTTCTGTGTTGTATAGCACCTTCATCAGCTTAATGGTATATGGTAAGGATCACACATACTTCCATGAACCCAGCTGTGACAGCATAGTTATTACAACATATCTGATACCAGCTTTTCTTGCTATCACTTGAAGTCCTTTGTCAGTCTCGGAGAGACAGTGGGACAAGGGTTTGCTGGCAGTGCAAACACTGATTTGTCAGTCCTACCATTTGTGTATCAGTTCCTGGTCTCCACACAAGGCTCCTGAAGGATTTTCATTTGTACATTCCCAGCGCAATTCTCAGCATGTGCAGACCTTCTTGACAATAATATATAGCCTAGTTGTACTGAGGTGTCCTTTTCCAGCAAAAAAGTTTCCCACTGTTGCTTGACTGACAGTATGCTTGCTTTTTGTGGTGTTGGAGCAGTGCTAGACCATCTTTTTTTTATTTTTGCCAGTGTGATATATATAATATATCAGCTGTCTCTGGATCTGCATCAGCACTCTTGCCTGTCCCTTGCAGAGGCAGACACAGCAACAGCAATCTGTATTTGCCCATCAGCCAACGCTTCCAGTACAGAATCCCAACCTGCGACATGCACGTCATTGCCCATGTCTTTGATCATACTGAAAATTCCTTCATTGGTTTAAAAATCAAGCCAAGAGATTGATAGGCTGTAAAACAGAGAATTCTTTCTCCTGTAGATACTGGTGGCACTTTCTAACACTCCAAAATAAACACACTGAGCGCTTTTACGTTCTTCTGAAATCATGACAGAACAAAAGCAAGAGGGCATTAGAATGAGATTTCATTACTGAGACACTGCCACGTGAGGAAGCATCATGAGCTACACTTGCAGGCAAAGACATCTGAATATATCCAGACCCTTTCAGAAGACAGGTGCTTATCCAAAACAGGACAGGCTGTGAGAACCAGCAGCAGTTCAGGTGGTACAGGAGAGGAAACTGTGCTGGCAAGGATTGCTGATAGTGACTGATCAGCTCCTGGAGGGCTCAAAATTGTGGCATGCTCTGCTTCTTAGGTGTCTCTGTGACTTCAACATCTTTTTATGATTCTGCACATGTTTCTTAACCAGCATGTCCACAGTATGCAATTAAATCATTGATAAATTTATACTTTCCCTGGGAATTCAGATCAAGTTACAGTGGTTGAATGAGTTACGAAGCATCACCTGAGCTACAGTACCGTTTTACCTACTTGCCCTTAAAGAGTATCAGCAGAAACTTGCTGCTTTGGTCTCCCAGAGGCACACAAACTGCTGCTGTGTGTAAACTGACTGGAGCTGACCTGCAAGTGGCTTGGTCTAATCCAGTTGAGCTCAATTAAAGTCTGATTCACTTCACAAGCCAGATATTAAAATACATTGCCACTAAGTTTTTCTTTGTGGAACTGATGCCCTCTTTCCTGTGAGTTGCGCTGCTAACATTCGACTTGGTATAGGTTTTTTTCCTTTCTTGTACTGCCTGAGGCTCAGTCTGGCTCCACATTTACAGCCAATCAGCTGGCTCCCAGTCTTCCAGTCCTGCCTCTGTCTGCTCTTTGCTTCCAGCCTAACTGAACATCAGCAGTGCTCATGTTTATGCCTTTCGTTCTAAAGAGGTATTCCTGCTTAGAATACAATTTTGAGGTTTGTCCAGCTGTTTTTCATCACTAGCTTCTGTGATAAGTATCTAACTAATCAGGATGCCCTGTAATATATGTCCCAAAGCTTACTGCCAACTTGCAGCTGTCAGCACTATTTCCAGCACTAACCTCTAAAGACCAAATAAACTCTTGTACATGTGTAATTGTGAGCGTGAGGAAGCTTGAACTGGAGAATTTCTTATTTCAAATTAACAAAGCAAATATATGCTATGTGCGAGGTATACTGACCTATATGTCCTATGGGCTTCATTACAACCTTGAAATCACTGCACCTACAGCAAGCCGATGCCCTAGAGAAGTGCTCATCTGCCCCAGTTACTCTGGGATAGTAAGCTACCTCTGAGCTGTTTGAAAAAGGATGATAGACCAATGTTGTAAAGGATAGTGACATCTTCAGCTTTTCCGGTGCCTTTTCTTTGTCATGTTCTAAGGCTCTCACATTCTCCAATACTATCCTACAGATGGCTTCTTCCACCCCAGCTGTATTCACAAGCTTACTGTCAGGGTGGACAACATGTGTGATATTAAGGGATGCCTTCAGATGACTCCCGAAAGACAGCGCAGACTCCTTGTATAATTTTGGGCAGTCCACGCAATTTTTCTCTACTGAATAATGTGCAACCCATCTCCTTTCTCAATTATAGTTCAGCACATGCCATTAATAGAATTGCCATTAATTTCATCCTAATATCTAGAAAATCAAGAGCTTTCTGTTTGTGATAAATGCTGAATATTTACAATTACAGTCTGACAAACCTATTGTGGAATAACAGCCAACCAGCCATGCACAAAGTTCCATTTTAAGACTCCTTCTGGTTGTAAAGGTACTTTGGGCTTTAACAGCCAAGATCTGGAGAGAATTAGTGCTCTTGTGATTTATTCTAGGCCACCGCGCCTTATCCTAGAGAGGCAGATGTTCCCTTCTGCTGGCCAGCAAATCATAAGGACTTAAAGCTGGAGGTCATGATTATCTTGAAGAGGTTTTTTAGTGCTTAGCAATCAAAAACCTCATTTCACCATCTTCTGAAAAAGTAGGAAGAACAATATTTTCATGAATTTTATACTGTTATTTGCAAACTAGTGAATCTGAAAACCTCTGATATTGCTCTATCAAGATGACAGCTCTGTAAGACCTGGCATATTTACGGTGGGTGCTCTAACTTCTTGTGGTTCCTGGAAGTTTTGTCCTTGTACCACCTGCTGCAACAGTGGTCAGTCAGTTTGCCACAGTAAAGACTCATAAGTTTTATGGTTTCGCAGTGCTGTACTTTGTGCATAACCCTTAGCTCATTTGTTGCACAGATTATTCAATGATTTTGCAATTCCAGCATCTTATATACAACTCTCTCTTAAAGAGGAAAATTTTTGCATGTTTTTTTGGATTAGATTGAATACTCACTTTGGATTGCTTAATTTTGCGTATCACGCACAAAGAGCAGTTCATAGCAAGACAACGGGTACATTTTATAATAATTGCATCTCAGCAGACATCCACTTAGATTTACAATTATTTTATCAGACACATCAGACTATATTTTCAGGCTTCAGACTTCATAGGCTACAGATATGAACATACTGTAATGTCCAAGCCACAGTGGCGTGCGGTACAATATCAGCGTGCAGTTCCTGTCAGCACTGTATGGCTCACATCTACTGTTACAGACATTAAAAAGAACACATCAGGTCTCTATTCCAGGTATAAAGTTACTTTTGACTTCACCCAACCCATAAATTGCCTAACCTGCCCCCAAGAGAAGGGCTGACTTCACCATACAACTTTTGCCTATCACTGAAGAAACCACACCACAAACTGCTGCTCATAAGCTGTTCTGACAACACTGTTTTACAGAAAGAGAGAGAATGCACTTCCAATGCAAAATTTCATGAAAGAATTGCCTTTATCTCTGATTTTTCATGCTGTTATGCTTCATAAAAAGTCTTTCTGAAGAACAACATCCCACAGGAGAACCTCTTTTCTAGCCAAAGTACTCACTCGATAACATTTTGAGAGAACTGGGAGAAGGTAAAAAAGCCAGCTAATTACATTGGTAGCTGTGGAAAGGGCTATGTATCAATTCCCCATAATAAATACGTAACATTTTAGTAATTTTTTAAAATCAGAGCTGTGATAAGGATTTTTAATAAAGTAATCAAGTTGTATTTTTTGTAAGCTGAACTGTTTAGAATTACGATTATTTTCTCTTGCCGGTGCATAGGAAGAGTAGAAAAGAAAATCTAGTCTCTGCATTTTCCAAGTGATGTGATAGCTTTTAGTCACTCAAGGTTTTAAGCAGAGCAGGTTTACACAATGAAATTGTATATAGTAACAGGGTTTCTCTGTGTTCTGCTTAAAATATTTTGAAATTATTCCACCTGTGTTTATATCTCAGGTTTATTTACTTCTAAGTTTCACTTGCCTCTTTTAATTACTTTTCCCCACTGGTTTATTTGTGCATTCAGGTTTAGAAGTTCTGACCTTTTGAGGATTTGTAGTTACAGGCCATTCTTAAGGATTTCTGCATTGTTGCATTGTGTTTACTGAATCAAACACCTCAAATAAGTCAGGAATATTTTACTACTAAACAACACGTGTTTGCTGGGTTGGCCTTCGGAGTTGCAAAAGTTTCGTATTGTTACCGGCTGATGGGTTTCCTTGTGACCGTTATCTCCGAGTTCTGATCAAAACATAAAGACAAGAGCAATAATTAGTCATTTGAAAAGGCTGAAGTCTACTGGCTGACAAGAGTAATACAATGCCACTACAGCGCCTCTTGGATGAATCTGCAAAACCCACACAAGCATCTATAAGGGGACATTCCGTGAGCGAGGAGAAGGCGCTCGGTGCCCATAGGTGCTGTTGTAGCAGTGGATTCCCTGTCCAATGAGGTGGAATGCTCCGCGGGCACATGGTTTACGCTGCTCAAAATAACTTGGGACCTGCAAACTGACAAATGCTCCGGTGGTGACAGGTTGTCCAGCTTCTTACAGCCATCCTCATAATAACGAAGGTTAACTTCCTTCACTGTATGGACTCCTAGCTGTTCCTGTTCCTGAGGACTCAAAGAATTCCCTCGCTTCCTTAACTTTAATCTCACACTTCTGGATAATTGTCATCGCTACAAACTGCCAGGGCTGGGCAGCAACATCTAGAGGAATTAAAAAAGGTAATCCTTCAACTTCAGATCGGTGTACAGTTTGATTTTACAGCGCAGGTGCAGAGGGGTTTGAGAGCATGTGTATTTGATTGTTAATTATTGCTGATAAAATATATACAGGGAGCAAATCATTATTAAATGGACTGAGTTAAATTATGCTGAGGCATGTGTATTGCAGTGAAAGAGAAACAATACTCTGCAGCTTTATAAAGCGTTGGAATAGCATTGATGGGGTTCTCAGAATCCCTTGGAGCCAGTTTGATCTTCTAACAGAAAACTGCTAGGACTTCAGAAGTTCCCTACTAGATCTGTATTCTTCTTCCCATTTATTTTCCCTCCACGTTCTGAAATATTTACATTCTGGTATTCACCCTTAAACCAAGATTTGCTTCTTAAGCAAAATCAAACCTAATTTAACATGACCCCATAGTTAAATACTTTCTATTTATTTATTTATTTATTTTGTCGTGTAAAATGACTCCGCTGGCTATATTTAGTGCTGGGAGATCTGCTCTCTGGATTAATGTACACAACAGCTGCAGAAACAGTCCTGCTAGAAGGGCACAGCTCTCTGCCTTGAGCTCTCACTATCTCCCTTGCTCTCTTTCTCTCTCTCGGAAAAGTATTTGACTGTCAGTAGCAAATGTTTGGCCCAATATATTGCAACATTAAGCAGTAATCAGAAGCCCCTCTTAAGTTTTACAAAATAATATGTCAACAATTGAGAAGAGAACAGAGTGGCTCTTACATTTGCGTCAGTAGAACGTTATAAAATCAGGCTAAAGATGTTGATGACTTTGTCAGTAGTTTTGGTTTGGTCATGAGGTTTAGATTTGTGAAGAGTTTAAGAGTGGAAACAAAGTCAGCAAAAGTTACTGGAACAATTTCATAAACTTCAGTGCTGATCTTCTCCCTCTTCTACACTTCCTGAAGGTTCTTAAAGTCAGGATAATTCCTCCTGTCTCTCTTTCTGGTTTTCTTTCAGAAAGGGCTGACAAAATTAAACAGCAATAGGAAGTGTGGTAGTTCCTGTAGCTGATCAGAACGATATTTACATGTCAGAAATCATTTGTAGTCAATTCAGGACTTGGATGGGGTTTGTAGCTGACAGATTATCCAAGACAAAGGAGAGCTGTGTACTCTGTGCTGCTTTGCTATTCCTGTGCAGTCTTTAAAGATTTTACAGCAGGTTTTCCTCTGGTACTGGAGGAATGTTCCTTATTGACAGCTGCTAAGAGTTATCAGGCTAGGTAGATTTGCACATAAATACAATATTAAGATAGTTTGTTACAAATTTCCCCAATACCATAACAGCAATTGGGCAATGCAATCTAAATCTTACTCTTCTGTTTAAAACAATGGGTTTAGTCCTTGTTTTCATAAACAGTAATACTCTATGGGGACAGGCAACTTAATTCTGCCTGATATAAATCTCATTTAAACATTATAGTTTGAAAATATGATTCAAATGTGAAGGCTTTTATGTCACAATGGTCTTAGGGAAGATTGATGAAAAAGGCATTAAAAAGACAGAATAGCAGACAGAAAGAAACAGATAGGATACAAAAAGAAAGACACAACTGAAAAACATTTTTCGGGGGCGGGGGGCAAGGAATGCAAGCCACATTTCTTTTGTATCTAATTTAAGGCTTGAGTTCCCTTTTTCACTAGGAACCAGTGTTTGTAAGAAAACTGAATCTCATTTTAAAATCAAAACAGCCCATAAATTTTAAATTACCAGACAAAAAGATGTGCAAATGCCATCTAGTTTGCATACCCCTGCTTTTCAGAACTTTTCTTTGTCCAGTTTGTGCTTGCTCAGCCTGGCTACACAAGCAGTCGGTTCTCCTGTCTTCAGATCCAGCTGTACGATGCCCCTGACGCAGGGACTGCTTACACGCACAGGTAGAACAGAGGCTTTTGCTCAGCGTTTTAAGTTGTGCAAATTCTCATCACAGTCCCTTGTGCAGTGCTGTAATTTATCTGTCTAGACTGAGCCCATGACACACATAAATCACTTCTTAAAGCTGAGAGTTAGGCTGTACCTTCATTTCCAAACTAAAATTTTACAGTAGTCCTCAGCCTTGTGCATTTGTGGATTTCTGGACTGCTCATGCATGCTGCTAGCAGGAATAATAGAAACTACATAGTTTAAAGCATTTAAGTCAGAGTCCATGCAAGTGGGTTTGCAGTTTTAGCCATGAAAATCTTGCAGAATGGTGTTCTGACAAGGATAAATTAATGTTGTGGCCTGTTAGTTATATTTTTCCATTGAAGACTTTTGTACATACATTCAGCACCAAATTGTGGAGCTCTGCTGTATCTTTTTGGACTTTTCATATAAAGTCTTTCTCTTATGGGCATTCCTTGAAGGAAACAGCACTGCATACGTTATCTGAGTCAATAAAAACTTGTCCTACATTATGAGCGCTTGAAGTCCTACACTCAGAGCTTGTCCTGGCATCTGAAGCCCAGCCTTCACAGGCCAATGGGAGAGGAGGATGGAGAAGCATCCCGAGCAGGTCGCCGAGGCAGCCGTCGCCTGTTTCCCTTTTTGACCTTCTAATTTGAAAACTAGATTTAATTTACTTCAGTTTCAATTAGATTTTATATGGACTTTCTTCAAGATATTTTTTACCTCACCGTTCAAGGAGATTCACTGAGGAGGCAAAGAGAATTTGAGACAGGGGTAAGAAAGGGTCTCAGTTCTCATTTGAGAACTGCTAAGGGATATTATAAATTATGAAAACTTGAAGACTTTTTATCATCAGAGTTAAATATGACAGTATGAAGGAAATGTTGAAAAAGTTAGAGCGCTTTGAATGTGTTTTTCATTAAAGAACTGTTGACTATTTTACGCTGTTTAAGGTGCCCATTGCTGTAACAGTGAGGTCAGAGACCAGGGCATGGTTCCAAGTGCACACAGGCTTCTTGCAGTGTCTTCTGCAGAATAATGTGGAGAGAGGATTTATCCCATCCCACTTCTGAGAGGATTCATCTAATTTCTTTTTCTTTTGTGGGCTGTGCAATTATGCTGCCAGCAAGAAAGCGAAGAGACCTTAGGGATGAAACACAGTGGGAATGAAAAGGCATTTCACCTTCTAGCACCAGAAAGCTCACTGTTTACTTGCAAAAAGGGGCTCTTAAGGCTCATTAAAAATTTCTTAAAGCAAAATAGGTGGTTTTAAGACTTTAACATTTGTAAATTTTGAATTTAATTCAAATGCCTGTGGGTGAAATGGTGAAGAAATCCAGAGAAAAGGAAAAGAGCTGTGTTGGAGAAGACAAATATCACTACAAAAAGCACTCTAGGTAGATCCCCTGCTACAGAAATCCTAAGTATTCCCAGCTTCAATTAACTTGCCTGTGGTTTAATATTAGTTATATTTATATAAAACATATTTATATAAGTATTATATCATATTTAATATTATTTGTCCAATATTCACGTTATATCTCCGTACATTCAAATTATTTATTCTCCAGCATAATATTTTTAACTAAATATAGATTATATATAACTGTATATAGATAATTCAATTCTACTTTTTTGTACTTAGTGTTCTAAATACAGTTATTTAGAATATCTTGCACTCACACCCCAAACACACACGAGACCACTAACCTTAGTCCTCTGCTCCAACCTAACCTTTCCTATGCCTGCAGTCTCCAAGTCTGTCTTGCAGCAGCTACCGCTTGTCAACAGGCAGTAAAGGAAAAGGTGACAATGGCAGCTGCCAAGTGAGAATTCCCACAAGGACGCAAGAACGTGATTGTGCTTGTTAAACAACATCTGCAAGGCAGATCACTCGTGTCATCTCTTAGCTTGTTTTTCACAGCTGTAATCATAACATAACTGTTAGTGTTCAATAGTGGGAAATGCAATTTATGTACAATTAATTGAATTGGAAAAGGATATAGCCTCTCATACCTGCTTTCCAAACAGAGGAGCTGGCATTCAGGTCCAGAGCCTTTGTGTAAAAGCCACAAAGCTTCCACTCTGCAGAGAAAGCAGCAGCAGTTTGCTGGCTGTTCTGATACCAGAGTTTCACACAAAAGCACTCTTAACTAAAGTAATGGTAGCTTGGAAAGCTGGACAGGAACGTGTACTGACGAAGTTTACTCATTTTTAACAACAACTAAAGGCCAAAAAAGATGTTTGAACACTTTTTGCATTAAATCTGCTGCTTGCAGATAACTTCTATTATAGTGAATTGAAAGAGCATTTGAAAAATACATCTTAGGGGCATCAAGTATTCAAAGGTATCTGACCAAACACAAGAGAGGATGTGCACTCAGATATACCCAGGATTCCCTTCAGTTTGGCTGAGATTTCACTACTGCTGTTTCCTTAGGAAAACTCCGCTTCTTGTAGTGATGACTCAGCAATAAGTCTAACAAGCCTCAAACAAGAGGAAAGGGTTTGGTGTCACACTGCACAAGCCTCCTGCACTGCAATTTTCCTCCCTTCCATGTAAGGATTTTTAGGTCAAGCCACTGTCAAAACAAACCGTGGAAACTAATTCTACCTTTGTGAATGTTTTATCCTAAAGGTCACTTGGCTGATAAGAGAACATTGACAAGAATAATAGGCTCTTGGAAACTCAGAAAGGTTGTGCAGTGGAAATAGAATTAGTAGGATGAGGAAGTTCATGCAGTCAGTTTTGTTCATGACATCCTCTGGTGCCTCTCAAGATCACAGGTGCCCAAGGTCACTGCCGTCAGTGTCCCAGGAAAGCAACAAACATTGCCCACAGGGCACTGGTTTGGTGCTGCAGGTAACAAGCCAGTGGGAGACCATGGGATGGTTTCTGTGCACCCACAAAGTCCCAATCAGGAAAAATTAAAGGGAAGGCTCAAGGCATATTAAGGCCAATTCCACATCTCAGTCTAAATAATCCAGAAAGTCAGGCAAAGAGAAAGACTGACTTCAAGTGCAGATTTTAATTTTGGACCATAGATGCCAGTTTTGGCTATAGAAGGGCTAAATTATTATTAATGATCATTAATCAAACCTATAATAGCATAGTTGAATGGTGATATCTTTTGGCTTACTAGAAAGACGGTTTAATAGATATTTTAGAAAACATGTTGAATTCAGCCTTATTGCTACCTGGCCCAGAGACCCTGTGAGGGTATATGCTTGGTCTCATTTGAACAAAAGCTATTGTCCTCTGACTGTGAAATCTGAATGGCTCAGCCTACCCAGTGCTTCCCTCAATCATCAGCCCTCTGTAGTCCTTGGAAAGTATAACTCCTTGTAGGAAGAAAAATAAAAGAAACTCAACATCTCCCAAGGCATAAGCAGGGCATAATTAATAATTGTAACTGGATTGTCTGGTAGATTCACAGCAACATTTGCTGAAACTCCACATTTTCCATTTAATTAGAAATATCACATAATTCAAAATATCACTTAATTTAAAATATCTTAAAAGTTCAGTAGCCAAGCGTTGCCTCAAACTGCTACATTTGACGAGTACTCAACTTCCTTACTAAAAATAGAATAAAAAGTTATCTTCTACAGAAGCTGAAAATAGAGAACAGTTAGAAACAATATTCTGACCCTGGGTGAGCTCTGAAGAAATGTAACAGCTCTCTAAGGATTAAGAATTTGGCATCAGATTCATTCTCATCAATATCTTGCTTCCCAACATCAGAAGGAGCACTCAGCTCCCTTCTACCTCTTCTGCTCCAATGGGCAGAAGGAAAGAAGTTGTTGCAGCTTCTTTGCTGGGGAGTTGTTTGGTTTTTCCCCTTTCACATCTGCTCAGCTGCCCTCGGAGGGGCAGCAACAAGGCTGAACCAACCCTTTGTCCATTTGCTTCCTGTATGTTCACTCGTGACTGTGACAGACAAGTAGGTTTTGCTCTTTCAGGTATGACTGTGCTGTCTGGTCTTCCAAATGGAAAATGCTTTACACAAGTTGCACTACAGCCTGCCAAAATGAACCATCAGTACAAGGAAGCCTGGGGGTGACTGTTTTAATTTCTTCTATCGTTTTATATTTTCAGCAGGTAAAGCACCCCTGGGTCTGTTAAATTGCAGTAATTTCTATGTAATTGTCCCTCTTTTGCTGTCACATAGTGGCTTTTTCACTCACTATGCTTTTTTGCAAACTGGAATTACAAAGCTATTTTCCAACCGAAGCACATCTTTGAGAGCATCTCCTCACATTGCAGTTACTCTTCATAAGGGAAATGACAGGACTAATTTCTTTCATATTGCGATGCTTTGCTCAAAAGATGAATAGAAGATATTTGAGACAAGGAATAAAGTCTCAAAAAACCACACCGAGCAAACAGTTGGTTTATTCTGTTTATCTGTTGAAAAGCTACACTGTGATTACCTATTTCAACAACTTCTGTTGAAATAGGCAAAGCACCTAAATGGGAGAGTCAAGCAATATCTGTACAACAGAGGAAAATGGAACCTGGAATAGTCACAGTCAGATGATCTTCATGTACCATCTCAACAAAATTACCACAGGAGTTCTTTAACTTCATTTGACTTTGGCAGGTTTTGACCACGCAGTCTTACTTCCCTACCTGCATTTCCTCATTAGTGTCCAGGGCTCTCTAAAGACCCGCATCATCGCTTTCAGCTCTGATGACCTTTACAGACACTGAGGTGAAACGAAGATGTGCCGTTCGGCAATGTTTCAGGAAGAGTGGCCTAGAAATACAGCAACCTAAAAGTGAAACACATACTTCTCCAGCCATGTAAAATACAGCCTTCTGCTGTAGTGTCCAAAGCTGCACAAAGACAGGTGCACCTGGATGTTATCATCTAGCTATAGCCACACGGAGAGAGGTTAGCATGGAGCTGCTTCCCTCCAGAGATACTCTGGAGGCTGTACCTTCTATGACACCCCACTAAAAGCTCACTCTGCTCTCACAAGCTAAGCCAGCTGCACTCTGCAGAGAAAAGTGCTGGCTGTGGCTCCGCTTCTTCCCTTATGCTAAAGCAAACTTGCCATATGTTACAGCTATATTCTAGGTCTGCAATTCATTCACGTGCCAGGTTTGTCTCCCAGGCTGTAAACTCCTTATGTTAGAATGTATTTGAACTCTTCAGAGTTGAAACTGTAGCTTTAGCTGTGACCTTTACAGCGCATAGTATGCTATCTGCGCATAAACAAGATAATATAACCCCTTAAGCACGTTCAGCTTCAGTAAGGTTGCACAGCTGCTTAAGAAGTAAAAGCTGAGCAAGCAAAAGCAGTATCCATCGAGCAGGAACTTCGAGCCTCATGGAGGCCTCTTTGTTCTCTTAAGAGGTTAAATTACATACTCTGTCCAGTCATGGAACAGCTTACAACATTATCTCATGTGGGCTTCCCAAATCAATGTTCTCTTACATGCCACGGCTTCACTGAAACACTGTGCCAGATAACTTAGCGCCAAGCGTCCTATTAGTGTTGCAGACCCAGGCTTAGCCACAGGGACTGGATTGGGTGCTCAGGTGCAGATAATTTATATGGCATTTTGTTTGTCATTTTTCATCCAGGCACAAACTTATCAATAGTTTGGTTGGGTGCCTTTGTTGTCGTACTGATTTTGCTTATTTCATATTGCCAAAATAAAACAAAATCAATAATTCTAAAATGTCAAATATTTACACAAGAAAATAATTTCAATCTAGCAAGTTGTGCCCCAGGCAGGGAGATTAAGGTTTCAAAAGTCACATCAGCACCTGATAGCTTCGCGTTCATTCACTGAAGTAGAATATAAACAGTTTAAATTGAAGCCTTCCTTTCTGTAAATAAGGAAGAAGGGCTGTCACTCACATTCCAGGAAGAAATACTGCAGGAGTACAAGATATTGCCATCTCATTTGCTTTTTACCAGCCCTTTTCCAGGGAAAGGCTCTAGCAAAGCAGAAAGCCTTTCATGACAGAGATACGTTTTTTACTTCCCTCCTCTTTTTCTGGCACCTTAAGCTGTAACACAAGGCTCTGAACGGAGAAGGCTGAGGCGAGGGCATGCATGTTCCCTTCTCTTGATGCCATGACAGGAACAGCAGCGAGACAAATCAGACACCTTGGGGTAGGAAACTGTCACAGCAAGACTTTCCAGGCCATAAATGAAGTAGGAGAGAGACAGTGTGCACTGCATTCTGAGAGATCCAGTAAATAGTCAAGCACTGGTTTCAGTATCTGTGTGGTATCAGCTCTCTGAAAGATCGTGAAGAGTATTTGTCCTATTTATCTTCATATTTAAGCGACCTTAAGACAACTGTGTTAATAGGATGTCTGAATCCTTCTACTTTCATACTAAAAGAGAGAATATTTTGCAGAAGTACTTGATTACATATCAAAAGGGATACTTCACCTTTGTCAGGCATGCAAGTTAAGTACGGGCTTCCTGATACTGCCTTCTCATCTGTGGTACGTTCTTTCAGAATCAGGATGACCTAAGATAGTGATTTTGATAGGCCTGTAATGTTTTTACCAAATAATGACATAATTCTCTACTTACTTTAAATAGCTTATTAGAAATAATGCTTAGATTAAGAAGGTATAGAACATTTAGCACAGTTATTGCTTCCTATGTTGCAATATCTTTAAGAATTTTAAATGAAAAACTGTTATTAAAGAATATATTTGTTCCTCTCTACCCTTCTCCTTCCTCCTCTCATGCCTCAAATGCTTTTGAGGGTTCATTTATTTACTACCTCAGTGTCTTCTAAGCTAAATTTACTTAATTTAAAAGTCCTATTATTCTCAGAACTTTCAGTCCTTGAAATGCCCAGCATTTAATCTGTCTGATGAGGTTGTTTCTTAGCTAGGAAACACACATCAGCAATGATAAAGATTTGACATTGGAACTCAGTTAATAGCTCTGTAGTTGAAGGTTTGCCTGGAACAAAGTATAAATCACCACACTTGCAGTTACTTTAGCTATGTAAAGCTACCAAGGATTAAAAAAAAGTGATAAAAGATGAATTTCACTCTGTAGCATCTGTCAGTAGGTACAGAATCAGGCCTTTAGAACAAGACCGTACTTACAAGTTAATATTCAGCGCACAGATGTGCTTGGAAAATGTCATGTTCTGCTTTTCAGAAGCCTGTACTTGCGTGCAATCAAAAAATTTGCTCTTGATAAGGCGTGGTCCTATTTGTCCTTTTCGTTGGCAGCATGCAAGACGACAGTTCAGAATCCTCAACTTCAATATCTCAACTTCTGAGAGAAAGTTATTTAGCTGAAACTAAACATCAAGGGAAGAGTGAAAGAAGCAGATCAGAACCGGCTGCTCGGAATTTCCATTACAGCAATGCTTCCAGTGATGCAGATGACGTAGCTGCCCAAGATGACCTTCCAGATCTCTCTGCCTTTTTGAGCCAAGAAGAGCTAAATGAAAGTGTAAACCTGGCAAGACAAGCTATTGATCAGAATCCACTGGAAACTAAACAGGATGAGCTTCAGGCACACTCAAAGCATCCCCCAGATCAGCTGAAAAACACAGGAAAACACAAACAAATGGCCCAGTCTGCAGCTTTGAAAACGTCAGACAATGGCCTGCACTCCAACTTTTGCCAGGACCACATCAGAAATGCAAAGGGCTCCAGAGGAAGCTCTCAAGATCTAAAGAAACACCTCCCTTCTGAATCAGAATCAAAAAAGGAATTCTTAAACAAAGCAGCAGATTTTATTGAGGAGCTCTCCTCACTTTTCAAAGCTCACAACTCTGAAAGAATAAGACCCAGAACATGCAAAAACTACAGGAGCAAAATTGATCCTAAGAACAAGGCAGCTCAAAAAGGTAGTTTTACCATATCAGGCACATCAGAAAACAGAGAAAGGATTTCCGTTCCAGTGCCTCAAGACCTGGAAAGCAAAGCAGAGAAAACATTTGAACAAACAGATGATCAACAGGCATCAAGCTTGGAATCTATCGATCAGTTAACAAGTGCAGAGCTAAAATCAGAGTCAGAATCTGCATCCGTATATTCTGATGAGCCTATTGGACAACCACCACGCTTTACTCAGAAACTGAAGAGCAGGGAAGTTCCTGAAGGAACCAAAGTGCAATTGGACTGCATTGTGGTAGGAATCCCAACACCTGAAGTCAGGTAAATGTATTCTGCACTTGTCATTTTCTGTTTCTGTAACAGTAGGTGTATGCCTTACTCTTTCCAGGTATTTCCATGCATACGTTTCAACACTTCGCAGCAGAAACCTCTTGATCTTGGTTATTAACATCAATTAAGAAAAAACAATTACTTTAAGTCGTACAAAAGGTTACTTATATTTTAAGACAACAGATTTTCGGACATATTGCTTTCGATGAATTTTAGAGACCTGTTTTTAAATACTGTACTGCCACAAGTAAAAGAAAGTCCAAAGTCCTTAATAAGACATGTTAGTTACCTTTATAGAAATCAAGATTGATTGTGTAAACTAGCTTAAAACATCAACAGCCGTGGTACCTCATGCTAATGTCTGACGGTATTAGAGATGATTGAACATAGGATCCTATAAAGCAAAACCACCCACACATGAACAGAGAGGAAAGAAGTTTGTTTGAGTTGTTATAGAATAACCAGGAGCAGCTCAGTTCTGATTCAGATTCTGCCAATGATTCTGCTCTGGTCTTAGAAAAAAACACTTCTGTTTTATCGAGTATAAAACACGCTTATTAATCCGTACTTATTCATGTTGTGTGACTAGCTTGCTAATCCTGATGCTTCAGTTTTCACCTATGAGTATTTTGACAGCTAAATAAGTAACATTTGCAAAGATCACTGAAGATGAAAGGAAATGTGAAAAAGCTACACTTTATTTGCCAATGACATCAGTGGAATGAGAAACAGATTATTGTAACTTTAAAATATGTCTTGAAAATTCTTAGATATCATCAGCATTTCTAGATCTAAATTTGTTCATACAGAGCTCATTAGTCAAATTCCCCTCTCACAGTGGTGGAACTACATTTCCTTTGCTGAGATTGTACCCATCCAATAGAAAAGAAAATGCTCTTCATCTTTTAGAGACGTACTATACATATTTGCATCCTAATACCTGCAGTATCATAAACAGATACCCTTCATCTAGATGGGTGCCTATCCTTTTCTAGGCATTTTAGAAATCTGTGTTCCTTTTCTAAATATTGAAAAGAACTATTTGCATCTTCAGTGTCCCATTAAAGGACTCTACTTCACAGATGACCCACTTTTTACAATTGTCAGCTTATTGTCTTCTTTGCATGCTTTGACAATGCTGAGTACAGCACTACTGCCACTTCTACTGCAGTCAACACCTTTTATAATCTTTCTCTTTGAACTGATAGGCACAATCACCAAATGAAAACTGTCTCAACGTCCAAAGATTTTTGTGGTTAAGAATCTTTGTCTTCCACTCCTTTGGATTTCAGGCACATTTCAGAAGGAAGAACCTTTTACGACACTCTTCTACATACATAGGAACAAGGATCTACAAATGAATCTTCTCTGTTATGGGTAGCCAAGAAGTTACTCAGTTCACAGGATCCCTAAACTGTGACTGCCAGACCATTTTGCCCCACAAATGCCTTCAGCAGTAACATGTAGGTTCTCAGTCCCTAGTAAGACTTTGGTTCATGATGCCACATAGGGTCTCTTGTCAGGAATATGAACTTCCAAAGCACTAAATCATTTGTTTATAGAAGAGGAATCTGTTCTAAAGCTGGAGAAAATACCTTTATGCTTTCTACTATGCTTCATGTCTAATATCACTGCTTGAATTAACAATTTTGAGGCATTCACTTGGTGGAATTTATGCCATTATAAATTATATGTTGGGTTCAGCCCTTAAATTTGTATAGGACTGATTAAAAGAGAAAACAGTGCCAGAAATCTGGGGAGGCTGACAGGAAACAAACAGGAAGTATCATCATCCCCCAGACATTAACACTCTCTGAAGACTTCTCTGGCTTGTAAGGTCTTTGAGACTTATTTCTCCAAGCACTTGCCTTGAAAAATCTTTTTGATATTAAAAAGGTCAGAAGGATCCCTGGACATGAGAAATCATTTTGTTTTCTGTCATCATTCACAGTTCATAACACAAAGAAAAAAAATGGAATAATCTTCTGGTATGTATATAGACCTGTACCCAAACTCCATCTGGCTTGCTTTGTATTCAGAAAAGGTGAATACTGAATTGCTTGTTTCTAGACATAGACTCCAGTGCACAATGTTAATTTTATCTATTTCTCCAGAAGGCCACACTACCACCCTTAGAACAGCACCTCATGCCCATGCCATCAACACTTACTGGCAAGGTGTTCATGCTATCTAAGTTTAGGCATTTAACAACCATCTGAATTAGAAGCTGACACTATAAAGTCACTGAAGCCTCACAAGGGCAGATCGGAGAAGCTAGGAACAATGACTCATCCCATGAAGTATCAAGGGATGGCCAGGATGCCTGTGCACCCAATTCAGGGACTGCTTGATTCCAAAGAACTGGATGACAGGTAGCTTTGTAACTTGAGTTTATTTTTGTCCCAACAAAACTGAAGCTTTTCCATTGACATTTCCATTTCACATTTGATTTTGTTTATTTTAATTAAGGAAATAATCTATTTATGTGAATGACAGTCAATACAGCAGCTGTCATGCTTGTAGAGAATAAGCATCCATCAGACTTTTCCAGTGATAATACGCTGCTGTCAGGCCCTGTATTGCTCCAAACAGAAATCCACACTTGGTTTACTGACTCGCGCTCATGCCAGATCAAGGCCTTAAAGAAGCCAACACAGGAGACCAGAACTCACATGCTGAAGCCTCAAGGGCAATGGAAGTAGGGACAAGGAGCAAGAAGTCCAATAGGGAAAATCAGTCCCAAGCAGTCAAGCTCAACAAAAAGATCGGGCTCAGCTTTCAGGTTCACAATTCAAACTAACAACTGAAAGATCAACCACAAGGGGGGAAGTTTGAACTCTGCCCTCCTGTGTTTCTGTGAGTGCGTCTATGTATCTACATGCTGTATTAAGGAGAATGCTGGGAAAGTTAGCTGCTTGAACAGAGTTTCCTGTTCATAATTGTTTCTTAACAAAAATTTTGCCGTGTTCATCCAAGATTCTTTCAACTCTGCCAATGTGTAGGAGTAAATTAAGATAGAGTGTAAAAAAAATTCTCTTGCCTGATTGATGAATATTCATGTGCTTCCAGAGATCGTGACCTTTTCATTTACTGATACAGCACAAGGAAAGCAGAGAATATAATGTACTTTGAGGTGTGTGTTCCATTAGCCATGGGGATCATGAGAATGCAGGGGTTTTTTCACTAAAAATAGTACTTGCCTTTGATCTGCTGTGCAAAGCTCCCGAAATAGTGAAGGAAGCACCTTGTTGGCCACAGTTGTGGAACTGTCCAGATCTTGGGCTCAGAACTGGCAACTGTCTTGCTTTGAGGGTAACAGTTTACCAGGGTTTGTGGTGAGTTAGTGCAGTATCTGTGAAGCTGGGCAAGGAGAGAATTCTGATAGATAAGCAAGACAGATACAAATATCAGTAGTCCCAGGAAAGGACTAACTGACAAAGTGGCAAATGATGAAAGAAAGCTTGATGCTGGCCAGATTTAAGGCGTGATTTCTTCTTCCTTCAGTTTAGCTGAATGACCATGCTCCGTAATCAAGCATCACTTGGACACACGTGTGCTAATGTGTGCTTGCCTCTGCCCTCTGACTTAAAATGGACTTCCTAGCCACAGAAAGGAATCCCAAGTTACTTACAATGATTCCTATACATACACTTACAATGTAGAAGTGGCTCTGTGGGAACCCAGAGCATTGTGAAATGAGAACAAGATCCAACAAGCGCTGTAATGTGGTTTCTCAGTCAACACTAGGAGCAATCGGATGGTTAAAAAGATGTAATGGGGATCATAAGAGAGAAACTAGAGACAGGGGATTTAGAAAGAAGCTGATCACAGGAATGGAAAGAGCTGGAAAACAGGATGGACAGATACCACGTTTGAAAGCAAGACAGCACAAAACAAAACTGATGATGTAAAAAATGATGTAAATGACATTCATGAAGGATCAGAGTCAAAATATCATTGGCAATGATAAAGCAGTATAATTTACACGCATGGTAGGTCACTGTCTGGCATATACGAGGGCTCACTGAGGGACAGATAATTGGATGGTGGAGCAAGAGAAGAAAATGAGAACTGATTTGAAGTATCAATGTATGGAAAGCTAAATGCTGCTTGGCTGAACACAGATAGACCTGTCCAGCCACTTCTTAAGGTAACTGAGCCTTAATGTAACAAGCCTACATGTCAGAGGCAGCTTCTTGAGTCTACTTGTCTAGAAAGAATCCTCAGTGAAACTTTACCCCTTTTTCAGTATCATGCCCTGAATGCAGTGACATAGAAGAGAGGAACAATGATTGATTCAACAGTATGTGGGCCTCAAGGTAGCTCAAACATCGGCTGCAATTAAAGAGCACTACTACAATTACTGGTTGATTACTTTACTCTCACGATACTGTAGGTTAGAAATAAGGCTTTGAGAGAAGTGTGTAGCATATTTCCAAAGCATTAAAGGTCTTGATGACCTCTTTCTCATGCTTCCTTCTACAGCTCTGTTTCTGTATGAGTAATGATAGGTGTGACATTCACTCCTCTCTGTGAGCAGAGCACTCCTTATTCCCTCAAGTTCAGAGGTGCCTACATTTTTCCAAACTGTTTGGCACATCACTCCTAGGTTAATTTTACTTATGAATCACATTGCATGGTTTGGCATACACAGCTATCCTGGAAGTGTCATGAGGATTTGATGTTCTAAAAACAGGTTGTATGTCATAGGGTTTCCATGAAAATATCCTTTAACATAGGCATAAAAAGCTTTAAAATTGCATTTTAGTGCTCTTTTGTTTAAGGAGACTAGAGCTGCAACTAATCACAGATTTTTAGAAACGCTGAAGCCACATAAGACTGATTAAGATTTTTGTCTTCATGGCTGCCAAATGAAAGCATTTACCCATTTTAGTACTCAAAGTATAGAGAGCCAAACTTCTCTTACATGCAACTCCAGTCAAGCCAATGGATTAAGACTTACGATGAATTTGGCACAGCAGATGACACTGCTTGTGCTTAATATGAATCTCCCTTGTATGATGAAGCTATCATTACAATTCATGGCAGGAATGAAATGTCAGCAACAGAGTATTGCTACTTCAGTTATGACATGTATCTCAATGTCAGAACTCCCCTTGGAACTGACATTGCATTGCTACCACGTACAACGTTTTGGTGGTAAGAATAACAAAATATTAATAAGCAGGGAGTAGATATGGCCATACCAAATATTTATATAGAGCTTAATTTCACAAGAGAGAATTGTTTTTCATTTATAAGTATTGCAAAAAGATAACACACATGTAGCATGCTCTTCTTCTCAGCTTAATCTCCAAATACTTTAATATTATCGTGAAAATAGCGGCTAAAGTGCACACTACATAGGAGAACTAAACACAGGTTTGAACCAGAAGTTTATTCCTGAAGTTTTAAATCATTTTTATGCTGCAAACTTTGGATTAGTCAAAGGAAAGAATAATTGCAAAGAAAATAATTAACTTAGTCCTGCTTCTTTGTCTGAGTCTGCTAAAGGAATATACTACTCACATACTACTAAAATAACTGGAAGAAATAGCTTAAATGCTGGTTTTATATTTGCTTATAGGAAATTAGAACTGTGCCTCACAAAGACATGCAATACAGACATCTCTGCACAAACTAAACAGGTTAATTGGAAAAGGTAGTCAGTAGCAACACAAAGAGTTCTTGTAACTTACTGGTGATTATATCACAGCATTTTGTGCAGTGTGTTTTGCTTGTGCGCCACTTGCGTGAGGAGCCATGTTTGAGTGGATATACAAATATTATATCACTGTACTCTATAAAGTATTTTAATGTTCTGAAAAAATGCTGCTGAAAATGAGATCAAATTCTAGAACATGGGTACTCTAACAGTTTTTCATATCTGCTAAAGTTAACATGCTAAAACAAGGCCTTATTATAAGGAAGAGGCATGAGCGAGGTATATAAAAAGACGTGAGTAAGTGCCATGACTCACCTCCCAAAGTACACAGTTGCCTACATGAATTACAAATCTAAAAAGCAACTTGTACATTTATATATACCAGATTTGTGCTTGTAGTCATACAACCGTGCATGAACCTGAGGTCTACTTTCCTGAAAATGTGACCATTGTCAATTATCATCAGTTGCAAATCTTGAAAACAACAGAAGAATAACCCTGTGTTACACAGAACAAAAAAAATCCCACTTCAGGATCACAAGATTCCTAGCTATGATGTCTGTATCTACATGTTTGTAAGGACATCACTGAACAGAAAAAAGCCAACGTGGTATTGTGTTTCTGAGAAGCCAGTTAAAAAAACCCACTGTGTCTAATTATTAGTGGGGGAAATATCAGATTTATGCAAGTCATTTTGGGCAAAGTACAACAGATTTAACTGTTCCTTCTGTTTGAAGATGTTTGTATTGAGGGATCTGAAGGTTCCTGTCTGGACTATGGTGGAACATGAATGCTCTAGCTTAATGAGAAGAAACTAGGAAGACCATTATTTTTAAAGGAAATGTATTTTGAATGGAAGTGTAAACCAATTCTTTCAAGATAAAGATGGCACAAATATTACTAAAAGAAAGATTCGCGAACTAAATGTTAGCAAAGAACCATACAATCCAATGTACTAGAAAATAGTAATGGTGCTGTGATCGTGAAATCCTTTAAAAATGTAGTTCAGAAATAATTATTCTAAGACTAGTGATTTCACCTTTATAAAATTATTTTTAAGTTTTGCTTCACACCTTTTAAAATTATAAAGAGAACAGTAGATTAAAGATAAAGATAAAAGATTAAGATAAAAAGATAAAAAAGATAAAGAGAATTTTTAGATACTTCAGAGAAATATACATACATGTATGTCTATATGTTCACTCTGTTCTTGTGCTGTTTCATATGTGTCTGCTTTTGGCCACATCAGGACAGCACGCTGGGTTAGGTGGACTTGTAGTCTGAGCCAGAACACCAGTAAGTTCTTATTTATCTTTTTATGTGTGCCACCTCACCTGGAATCCTAGGGTATGTGCTGACGTTATTACTTCCTTTTGTATGATGACAGCTGTCTCCTAAATTTCCAAAGGTGCTGCATGTTTTACTGGTTTGATTAATAGGCAGAATTTACAACTGTATTGTGAAACACCTTAAGTTCCACTGAGGTTTGAGAAGCAGCATGAATGGCTGCTTAAAGCTATCCTGGAGTAAAGTATTGTTCTAGGCAGATTGTCTACTGACAGAAAGTACCTTGGAGCATCTCATTTTGCTCACCAGAATGGTAGAAACCCCAGAAAATTAACTGTATCAGACTTCAAAGGGACAGAGAGATATCCCATTAATGTTGTGGATCACATCGAGCTCAAGCAAACACCTGTGGCAATTTAGGATGCAGCTGTAGCCTCCTGACTGCCCAGTCCTTTCTTTTATGGTTATGAACGTCTACCAGAAGTGATATATAGGAGAATTTGTACAGTTCAGTTAACTTAGATCCACCTGTCTAGTGTCCTGGCACACACACATTTTTATTAGACCAGAACTGAGGCAGCTGGACCTTTGAACCTGGCATCCTGGCTTCAGAGCAAGAAACCTCCAAAGAAGTCAGCATCAGGATTTTAAGACATTGAAGTACTGCTGCCAGATCTGCAAGATCTTGTCTATCATAGCCCTAGGGCTTAAATGGAAGAGAAATGAGTAACTGTGGTTGAAGTTGTCAATGTAAAGCAGTGCCCGTTTCTCATTGGTAAAACCCTGCAAGAAGGATGTGAGTGTATTTTAGTAAAACTAAGCTATACTTCAGCTGTGAAATGTCAGGTAAGAGAGCTGGGATATTTTACTCTCTACTGGCTTCTTCTTGTAACACAATGATATTGACTACATGACTGTCTGCTGCAATTGAAAATGTTAAATTCATAAAAGTATTTTCTTAGATCAATTTTCAACTCCTGTTACAATGGTGCTTGTGAAAGAGTATAAGCAGGCAGACGTAGATGTGAAGCAAGGCCTTGAAGTTCTAGCTCTCAGGCTACAAAGGTTAGCCTTTCTAAAAGGGGAAATTGTGTTAAGCAATGTGATTCCTTCTGCAAAGCGAGAGCTCCCTTCCATAACAGTCAGACCTGTATGGTTTCCAAGCTGTACGTTCAAGCCAGTTGACTGTACAGCTACAGATTACAGTAATGTGTGGCTCGAAGGGGCTGGGGAATGCCCTGTCTACTTTAAGAAATCCATGTTGGACGAGTAGGACTGATGGTGCACAAATAGTGCATGCTTTACTTCTTAGCTATGTGATCGGCATTTAAGTTCCAGATCTGTACTCCTTCATACCACAGAGTCCCTTTGAGACTCCTTTTTGAATTCTACATCATGCCTCTATTAAATTCTGTGTTTCCTTTTTCCTGTCTTATAGGTGTGTGTTGGTTTTTTTCCCACAACACAGCTCTGAATGTACCTCAAGAGCAATTCAGAGCTGGATTGAGAGTGTACCAGATTCAAAGCTCTTCTACTCTCCTATAGAAATCTGTGCATTGAGAAAATTATGTTCTTGAGACACTTACATGAACTAGTTTATTAGTATGTTTAACTACTGCAAAGAAAGGAGCTGTGATACTTGCTGTAATTGAATATTATGAAAATCATAAATATTTTATCCCTACTACTGTTGATTTAACACTTGCCTGCAGCACCGTCAGAACCTTCAGACTAAAACCCACCCATTTTATCTCAGAAAGACTTTGAATACTGTGATTCGAGTTGTCGAGTTGTTTGTATCGATAAACAATCTTTTTTTGCCTTGCAGGTGGTACTGTGAAGGGAAGGAGCTTGAAAACTCACCAGACATTCAAATTATCCAGGCAGGTGATCAACACTCGTTGGTTATCGTTGAAGCTTTCGAGGAGGATACAGGACGTTACTCGTGCTTTGCTTCAAACATCTATGGAACAGACTCCACTTCTGCGGAGATTTACATAGAAGGTAATGTTAGAATTTTTTTGGAAATTTCTTGTTGAGAGTGGTCCTACAGGATTAAGGTACAATTATGTATTTTGTACATTAACTGTGTAATAGATTTGTCACAAAAAATACACAGCAGGGAGTCAACGCTTTTTGCCATTATTAACATATTTATTATTTCTCTGTAAAATACCCTTCAAATGACTGCCCTTTACATATAATGTTCTTGTGTTTCTTCCCAGAGATTTTTTACATCTCACTGCAAGATCAAAGTCTAGAAATATTCCGTTTCTTATGCCACCTTATATTTTCCTGACTCTGATACTTTATAGAAATACAAAAACCTAAACCTTGTTTCTAATTCTTATCAGTCCCCTTTCCCTACAGTCATTAGTACAAATTGAATATAGGATAGCTTTACCCTAACCCTTTATTAGGACCTTGTAACCAACCAAAATAATTATGCCAACAATTTGATATTGCACTTGCATAACAGATTCAGAAAATAAATCAGAGCATATAAGTGAATATTTAGATCTCTCTTCTTTCTCCTTATGCTTTTTAATAGATCCTACTTGGCTTAAGAGAGGTCTCATATTTCTTTTTAACACTTTTTTGGGTAAGGTCTTAAATTGCATCCATCACTGTGCTAGCAGGATTACAGAGTTAACATATTTAAGATGTATAGAATCTTTTTTTTTGTCTTTTTTTCCATTTCTCAGGCAGAGAAACACACAGTGAGTACCTTCGCTGACAACATGGGACCATTCATAAATTAAAACATGTACCGTACTCTAATACAAGGTTAATTTTGCTCTACTGTTGTTCTTTCACATCTCTAATCTGACAGTGAAAGGACAAATCCTTTTTTAGTATTGGCACTGCCCCTGACATTAATGGGAGATGTCTGTGCTTGGCAGGGATTTATTGGTTCTCGAGACTGGGGCCAAGGCCTGCTTTTACCTAACTCAGTGGCTGCTGGATGGAAGCCACGACCGATGGAGATGCTGACTGGCAGAACTGCAGAGAAAATGTAAATTCCAAACGCAGCGAAGGCTGAATCAGAAGTGTAAAATGTCTCAGTGAGACAGCTGTTAGTAAACTGAGACAGTACCTTCTCCCAACTGTGCTACAAGGCACTAGTTTAAGAATAATAGCTGTGATTCCAGGTCTCTCTCTTTTTTTCCCCTTTTTGTTTTGAAAAAAATGGTAATATCAGATATTTAAGCAAAAAAATCTCCTATTTGATTCACAACAGCAGTTACAGACTGAATCATACTGGTGGCATTTTAACGAGAATCTGAGGAAGTGCCAGGTATACATTCATTCCTAGATACAGTTTTCCTCATTTCAATTGCATCTCATCCCAAATATGCCCTTCTGTTCTGCACCTTACACAACAATATTGGTTCATTTTCACTGCAATGTCATCTTTGTTCTTTGTAATATATATGCTTAGAATGTTCTAGAGGAAATCTGAGTAACAATTTGCACCAGTGACAGATAAACTTGTCCAAAACCCCATGTGCTACCTGATTTTTTATTTTTCATAGGAGTCTCTTCTTCTGACTCTGAAGGTGAAATCACCAAAGACGAAATGGATCAGTAAGTTTAAAATTAATTACATCTTCCATATTTCTTACAGTTAAAAAATGCGACAAATGTAGACATTTCATTTTCCATTACTATTTTGCAACTTCCCACACATCAGGCTTTTGGTTGGGATTTCTTTGGATTGGGTCTTGTTTGCTTATTTTTTGTTTGGTTTACAAATAGCATGGAGCAAATACACATCTGCTTACGTATCTTCAACTTTAGCTTAAGAATTGACACTTTAAGATTAAATATAAATATAAGAAGAACCATGTTACCTTAAAGATTAAACTACTAAAATCAATTTATTAAAAGAGATGTCATTTGACTGCACCCAACTTAAATGCTGAGTTAATCATCTGACTTTGAAAAAGTATGTAGCAAAATTTCTCACATGAAAACATGGTATGTGATGAAGGTTTTGGAAGGAGATGGCTATATATGGATTATTTATATTTAAGATAAGAAAATGAATACATGTGAGTATGGGTATAAAAGACTACCTAATTATAAGAAGAAAGAAAAGGTGTCAGATGTAATCTAAAACCTAGGAAACAGTTTCATTTCTGTTAAATAAAATCCATTCCCTGTGCATTTAGCACTTGATACAATGCTGTTAAAATCTGTAGTCTTTCAGAATCAAAGTTTTTCTATTTTCCAGAAAGGGAGTTAGACTGTTGAAAACTAAAATAATCACTTTTTATTTTTAACTCCTTTGCATGCATTAATTCAACCCCAAAAGCAACCAGTTTTAATCAGATAGACTTTTGCACCCTGTTCTTTTCCCATCATTTATCAAGGAGGGTTATGCTCATTACAAATGTCATTTTCTTTTAAAATGCAAATACAAAACACCGCAGTGTGCTTGACTGAAGACCTCAGTCTGACAGTAAATCCCATCTTAGGTGATTTTCACTTCAAAGTCATAAAATACTCCAGACTGGAATGGTTTGCAGACTTTGATAAATGCAAGGTTTTAATACAAAACTTAAGATCAAGAAGGTTTGAAAGGTTTTGGGACAAATTGCTAAGTTTTTCACAGTTCTAGCTCAGATTTTTCCAGATGTCTCAGGCATAAAGTTTTTTCTTATTCATCTCATTAAATGTTAATGTAGGGCTGACTGTGATCCCGATCACTTGATGGCATCTCTTAAGTCACTCACCTCATTAAATTGTGAGGTAAAGTATTGCATTCTGTATTTCTTAGAAAAAAAAAAGAATGTTGCTCTGACATTGTAGCAGGATGTCAACAAATGGTAGAATTATGAAACATCAGGTTCGGGTACAATCAGAGCATCCTTATTTTTGCTTAGTTTCCAGGTGTCATCACATGAATCTGAACACCTGCAATTAAAGGGAATTAACATGAGAACAGGTGAATAAAAAAAAAATAGTTCATCATTTCAGAAGAGAAATCAGTGATCACAACAACTGTGTGTTCACCCTGAGTAAGGCTTCCTCTGGTCTGAAGCCTGGCTTTCTTAGGGGTATCTGTGGTGCATTCCAGAGCAGCCAGTGCATATCACACACTGAATAAAAAGACCGTCTTTGCGTTGTCTGCATTATTTTACTTAGCAATAAAAATAAATAGGGTCAAGTCTGTTACTTACATATAGAAACAACCTAGAAGAAGCGAAGAGGTGCTAACCTCGACACTACCAAAACTACACAATATGTTGGTCAGAAAGCATATCTCTACTTTTTTATTGTTCAGCAGTGAATTATTGAATCTGCATCGCAGCAGACCATGGTATTTCCATTACCATACAGACCCGAATCTTCATACAAACTCAGCGAGCAGTGCAAGGGAAACTAGCATTGTCCTCTGAGAAAGCAGCATCGCTCTTCCACACTGCTTAGGGCTGGTAATAGCAGCTTTCAAGACACAGTTGGGTTACTTGAGGCCATTTATTGCATTTGGTGTAACTGAACTAAGTATGAGAAATTAGAGTGGCAAGATGTGCAGCCTGATTCATATAAAATGCAGTTTACCTGGGAGTGTGTATCAGTTTACATCAACTGGAATTCAATCCCAGGAGTGAAGCTGGGGTTGACATGTAACTGGTTCGGACATAACTAGGGGACATACACATATCTCTAGCTTCTATTTAGAGAACATGTTTTTGGTTAATATTTCACAGCAAACCAAAGCCAGCTGACACCTCCTTGAACACAGCGTCTCCTGCCAAGCATCAAGAAACCTCCAAGGCACCCTCTGCCATGGTTCAGCCCGTGTCTGTACCTGTCCAGCCTGTGGCAACACCAGTTCATCAGGTAGGGGAGACAATACAGTGAATTTCAAGGACCACAAGCAAGCTCTTGAGAAGGATTTTCTTCCACAGTTTGTGATTCAGGACCCCCAAATTTTCTAGTTTTTGCTTTGCTGTTGAACATCAGCTGTGAGGTTTGCTGTTGAACTTCACACAGTAGCTGCACACGCAGAAGAGAGGTCCTGCCTCCTAGCTAACCTTTGGCACCTGGCAAAGGGAAGGGAACCTTTCATCCCAGGTTGGAGGCATCTCTGCAGCAGTGAGCAGAAGCAGCAGCTGCCGCTAGCTCAGCCAGTGCTGCAAATCTGTGTGCGCTCCAGCAGGACAGAGGTGTGTGTCATGAAGGACACTCAGATGCGTAAGTCCCCTCACTGGCCTCTTCGCATTGCAGACTGACTCGTTCACTCTCAGCAGCAGCAGCCCATAAGTTTTCCTCTCAACAGAACTCACTGGAAATCATTTCCTTTCAATGAAGCTTATTTTAAGCTGAATCCTTTCACTACTATGTTTACTGTATATGTAGATAAGCTTATTTACCACACAGCATTTTAATATCCATATCAAAGAGGTTTTCATTAATGTTACTTTGCATTTTGAGTCCTCTTTGCTGCAAACTATAAGAATATTCATAACTGTGAATTCTTTCCTAGCAGGAAAGAAGAGCCACATTTACTTAAACATAAAACTGGAAGCTCTCTTCACACCACTTGTCAATGTTTACAGCCTAGAATTAGGTGGTTACCAATAAACAGATACTGAATAGGTGAAGTAATACACATTTACTTTTGACTTCAAAGAAAATAGAACTAAGCCTTTCTGATATTTTGACATATTGACAGAGGCTGCCTAAGTCAAGAGCGACAGTTATCTAAAAATTACCACTTTTAATCTTGTTGGCTTATAAGGCACCATCTAAAAAAACTGGCTATATTTCTTCACGTATTGAATCATTAATTCTGTTCTGTGGCAGCCTCTATTTCAGTCAAATGAAAAACTCTATTAATCAAGTTATATATGGAAGTTTTCCAGGAGGATAATCATTCCTTTCTGGTTTCACTGAGTAGGATCAATAGGGTGATGTTCCACCTCTGTCAATTTTTTGGTTTTGCCAAAGGGGAGAAATTACAGTAGCTGTCTCATACACAACTTGACTTAACTTTTCCCTATTAACATAAATAAATAAGTAAAATAACTGAAAGAAGTAAATGTTTCCTAAGTCAGAACTTTTAAAAGGATGCTGCCAGCAAGCAGCCTACACAGATTTCCCACAGTATTAATGAAAGATGTTAAAATACACTGCAGTGAAGTTTCCCTTGCCATGATGAACTCAACAAGCAATAAGGCAATAAGGCATTTTTGTTACTCAGGCAGTAACCTATCCAGGAAGACCACTAGTGGTTGTCTACCACAGAGCAACTTTTATTCATTGCATTAAATCTTTTGGTTTAGACTTCATCCACCCAAATCTCTTTTGTGTCATTCCAAAAGCATGTTTCTCCCGTGTATGGAAAAATACCCTCTGTCCACATACACACAGAATCACAGAACTGTTTGGGTTGGAAGGGATCTCAACAATTACCCAGTGATCAATTCATCATGTGATGTTTTGCAATCTACAGGCTCAAAGCCCCACTAACTATTTGCAAGGGCTCGACGGAAGACCTATAATTGCTGCTCCTGTATTTACAAAGGTAATTTATTCTATGACACATTTGAAAACTAAAGAGGTCAATTAATTGTATGGAGAAATTAAAACTTTCTAACTCTCAAAGATAAAAAAAGGAATTATGCATTTCTGAAGCCACTCAAGGATTTAAATGGCTTTATGAAACCTTAATGAAATCAGTATTACTTCCAGAGCAAGGAGACATTTACTGACTGTCTATTCATTTTCTCTATTAGATGTTACAGGATATTTCAGCTTCTGAGGGGCAGCTTGTTGTCTTTGAATGTCGGGTGAAAGGAGCTCCTTCCCCAAAGGTTGAATGGTATAGAGAAGGAACACTGATAGAAGACTCTCCAGATTTTAGGATATTACAGAAAAGTATGTTTCTTGTGTGGAAATACTGTGTCTCATAAAATGTGGGCAAGCAACCAAATTGCTAACATAGCAATACTTTGAATTCCTTATTACAATGGTAAGAATTATACAAGCTGTATTTATGGCAATAAATCTGGGTTCCAGAAGACAAAACTGTGGATTAATTGAACAGCATATGCACAGGTAGTATTTGTCTGAGATTCCCCAAACTATTGAATTGTTTTGCCTTTTACTTTTGCCACTTCAATGTCCTTTTCTAGTTCAGCCTTGCATCTGCTGTTTGGTTTTGGTATTCCACCATTTATGTAGAGTTCCATTGCCTATGTTTCAGTAGAGTGCTATTATAATAGTGCTTCTGGGCAGTGGATTGCTTTTTTATCCCCAAAAGTAACAATGTATATGTTAGCACGCTTACACATACATGTGTGTGCAGGTGATACGTGACAGGTTGTAAAAATAAACTTCTACTTTAATTTGCGAATGCAGTCAAAACACCTGCAGTTCCCTCATAAATTACTGGAATGCAAAAATTGCTAGAACTCAATAGAAATTCCTTAAATAGCACACTAAATCAAACCTACATGAAATAATGTCTTTTCATGTGTGTAATAGTTTCAGAAATTATCTTCAAAACAATAAAGTAGCACTAAGATTGCAGAAAAATACTTCTTGCAGAACTTATTTCCTATTCATAAGTTCTTAAAAGTGTTTATATTGTTCAGTGGATTTGAGATACCGTGGAGTACGAGGCCTGGCTGTCTCCACCACCCCTTAAACAGAAAACTGTATCCAAAGGAGTATTCTGTCATTCTGAGCTTCATATTTAGTGTTTTAAAAAATAAATATTGGCAAAAGTAAATATTCAGTCTACTGATTCTGCTCTTCTTCCCTTTAGAACCACGATCCATGGCTGAACCAGGTAAGGATCATCAAAAGGCTCATACCTTTCTGATTATACAAATGTGGTGATTTAACCTCACAAAATATTAATTATTTAAACTCCATAACTTAATTAACATAATTTTTTCTTTTCCCCATGTTCCGTAGCTACTAGTGAGATGGATTTTGCTGTCGACTATTCTATAAACACATAATTTGAATTAATTCTATCACTTTTGAAGAAAATAATGATTCCATTTGCTTTGACCCAGTTCTAATTTAGGACCTAAATGTTACCACTAAAGAAGCTAAAGAATAACAAAACTAATGTCTGAGGGTCCCCTGTATATCTGAGGTTCAGAAGTACACCAGATGATGTAGGACTGAGATATTTTTATCTAGCCTACCAGTTAGGGAACATTGCATCAGATGTTTAGTCATGTCAGCCATTCCCTTTGCTCCCTACCAGCGTAATATGAGAGTATCACATCAGGTGTTCCACCCCTGATATCAGCAGATCCTGTAGAAGCGGGCGGATTCGCTCATTTCAAGCGTCAGAGCAGAATGTAGACTACCCTGCATGATTTAAGCAAAGGAGCCTTATAGATTTTCATCACTTCTCCATGGGACAACTGCTCTCCCCGTTATGCTTTTCACTACTAAAAAATATAAACTGTCCCTTTTAAGACAGAAAATTACCAAAGGAGCATTAATTCTTATGGAGTGTGAACTTCTGTAACTCTTCTCCTTGTCCTATTAGAAGATTTGTCTTGAAAGAAACTCTCTCTCTCTCTGCCATGTCTCTCACTGAGACTTAGGAATGAAATGAATAAATGGAGCTTCAGCCAGGACCCACCGATGCTGTTCCTTTACTGTCCAGTGGCATCACTGCTGAGTAATGTGAAGCAGTTTTGAGAGGGTCATCAGCTGGGTGCAGTTGTCACTGCTTCATCACCTGCTGCTCATTCAGAAGGAATCTGGATTTCCATGCATGCAGTGGTTGGCAAATCCAAGTAGTATAAACTAGATACTATAATGCCTTAAACTAGTTCTGTAATCCTAGTACTAGAATAAACTATTATCCTCCTATAGTTATTAGCAAACAATCTCTTTGTTGCTACTTGATTTTCCTCAGTGATGACATCAAACAATCACGTTTAAGTGTGGTGCGTTCTTCTACAGAAATACCTGTAAAATATTCATCCTATAGAGGTTTAGGAAAGTTTCTTGCAAAATGGTAGCAAAATAGTTCCTGACCAGCTGAAGAAGTGCCACCAGCCCACATTTCAATACACTTCAGTGTTACTCTCCCTCCCCATCCCAGCTACCTGGCCAAACAAAAGGTTTAGAATCCCATTGCCATAGGTATTTATTAGCTGGTACTGGTGCCAAGACGTGTCAGATACTGGTCAGGCAGGAATGTCATAATGCCAGATTGACTTTTCAAGACAAGACATAATTTTTTGCTAATACAGGTTTGCTAGCACAAGTTTGGTGCCCTTTAGTCTTCACATAGAGGCGAAAAGGTTACTTTCTATAAGCACGATCCCCTCTATCAGCAACTCCGCACTGATACTTCTGGGAGACGTCAGCATATATGTATGTGGTTTTTATTTCTTCAACTTACAGAGTGACTCCACTTGCATTGTTCCCAGTTAATTATAACTAGGATTCCCACAAAGAGATAAAAATACACATATTTTAGTGAGTTGTGAGTATAGAGCATACTATATTTTTCCAAATTAATTTTTAACTTCTTCAGAGAGAAAGTCTGTACTTTGAGTGATCAGGAAAACATTTCCTAATGTTTTCCAAGCCCTGCCAGCACCTGTCCTTCCTTTCCATTGGGCACGCTGGAGCACAGAGGGTACCAGTTGCTGCAGACAATGCTGACAACAGCTGCTGCACACAAAGGCTGCCAAAACTGATAACACTGATGAAACTAAAATCAAACTGAGCAAGGTGGAAAACCTTGAGGAAACATCCCTGAGGGCAGTCAAGGCTTTGTGTGTTTGTTCAATTCGTGTTCACTTCAAGTAGTAACGCTGCTCTGATGCTTTGCAGAGGAAATTTGCACTCTCGTTATTGCTGAAGTATTTTCAGAAGATTCTGGCAGTTTCACCTGCACTGCAAGCAATAAATATGGCACAGTGTCTAGTATAGCTCACCTGACTGTCAAAGGTAAGAGTCTGGTTTAGTCCTTTGCTCGCTAGGGAGTAGAAGCAGAGCAGGCTATTGCACTGTGCAGTGCAAGCTGCTTATCAGGCACCCAGATTGCTATGTCTTTGCGAAGTGTCCTTCTCTAGTTAGAAATGTGAAGGAACAAGAAACATTAGGGAATGAATCCCACAAAGCCCTTCCAAAAATACAACCCTTACTGGCCTCAAGATTTGGGCAACAGCCATTTTTTTTGAATCTGTATGGACTGCCTAGTTTGCTGTTTCAATAACCCTTTGGTGCAGAGCCCAAAGGAGGAAACCTCAAAGCAGATTCTTCCATACTGCCTACACGATTTACGTTGCCAAGGCATGAAGCAGTTAGGTGAGCAAAACAAAAGCATAGTGTACTGTTGACTCTGGTTCAGCTCAACTTCTGCCAATGTTCTTCATGACTAAAAAGTTAGCGAAGTCTCTGAAAATAAAGTTTGTATTTCGAAGATGCTGGTGGAATTCCCAGGGGACATGGCTGAAGACCACTACTGCTGGATCTTCCAAACTAGAACTGTGATTCCTTTTTCCCCACCCTTACAATATTCCTGTGTTAAGAGAATTTGTTGGTAAACAAATGAGGCCAAAGAACTTGGTCCAACAGCTGGAAGGACATCAGAGTGAGTTTTTCCAACTGTAACTTTTGTGATTTCATTTCATTATAATTCATGGTATTTACAAACACCAAAAGTTTGATATTTGCTATTTCAGCATCTGAAGACAGTAGTAATGCTGCTACCCTTCACAACATGAGCTCAATCCACTCAATTGCTGCTGAACATCAATCTCCCCCACATACTCCTTCCCATCGTGTAGTAAATCAAACATCCAAACCTAAACTTGAAGGCGTTCTTGTGAACCACAATGAACCCAGATCAAGTTCCAAGATAGGTCTCCGCGTGCACTTCAAGCTGCCTGAAGATGATAAAGGAAGTGAATCATCATCAGAGAGTGCACCTGGTGCTACAAACCAAATCAGACCCAACTCTTTCCAAGAGAGGATAAATGGACAGCCAACGAAAGTACCAGAACCAACATCACCGTCTAAGGAACCTCCTCCAGTACTGGCTAAACCAAAGCTGTAAGTAAAAGGGATTCTAAGTCTCAGGAGCATCACTGATATTATTTGGTATTCACAGAGCAGGACACTATTGCATTAGAGCAAAAACTCAAACACAGAACAAAGACACAGTCAGTATTACATGGTGCTGGCCTAATTAACCAGACTCTTAGAAAATTTACTTTACAGATATAAATTATGGGTTTTTTCCTGTATATCGTTCTTGGGAGAAGCATTCTCCAAATTTAAAAGGAAAATACTTTTGCTTTGAAATTTTGTTTAATTCCACAATGTTTTCTGCTGTAAACAAAATGTAAACAACACTGGTTTTATGCGGGCAAAATAAAAGCAGGTTCTTCAAATATATCTTACTCAATTCTGAGTATGCAATTTTGCCAAACCCAGGCATATTTAATCTTATACATATTATGGTCTATCTAGCAGCTGTAGTCCCAAAGGCCACACTTCATGATTTTTAAGTCTCAAAAATGTAATCTCCTCCTAAAACACATAAAATAGTTGGAAATGTTTGCTAATGTGAAACCACTTGAACTAAAAAGCACCTGCACAATTAGAGCACTGGGAGCTCAAGGGGAAAGCGTAACTTTCTTAGAGGACAAGTTATGGAATTAACACTGCAGTTTATTAAAAAATGTATTTTCAGCAGTTTTGAAACCTCTCAAATCTAGTTTAACAAAAAGTATTCAGAGTCTTTCATTTCATTTCTTAAATAGGTAGAAGCTTTAACTAAAGGCTCAGGAAGGACTTTATAAAGTGATTTATTTGTACTCTTAAGCATGGCTGTATTTCACAGCATAAACGTTACAAATGAGCAGACAAAACTTACATGCTGTGTAGTAGAGGAAGAACTTGAAGCAGCATTCTTTTTCATTTGTTAAGCCTGTATTCATATCCCTATTTACTTTCAGACCTATGGTGTGTTTAAGGAGGGAGTAAAAGCAGTATTTAAGTTGCCTAATGCTTGCATAAAGCAGAAATTCTTTCACACCCCCCAAAGCCTGGAACAAAGTGCATTATTATGTAAGTGTATATAGAAAGGACACAAAATCAGGACTGCACAACTCCTAACTCTCTTCTTTTCAAAAGCTTGAAATTGCTATTTTTAATGTGATTTTTGTTTAGTACATTATAGAAACAATAATTCTTTTAAATAAAAATAAGTTATTTTTGACTTCATGTATTTGATTTGTCAGTACCATTTGTGGTTGGTATCTACTTCTACATTTTGCACTTTTTAACAATACTTATTTAGTTCTAAACAATTTATTACATGATTGTTTTCCATATCCTCTATATCCTTTTTGGTTTTGGAAGGGGAAAAGCTAGCCTGGTTTCCATATGCTGCGATTCCCTATACATAATAACTAAATAAACCACTTGACAAGCCAAAATAATTTTCCTTCACTGCAAAGTGAAAAAACTCTGGAGACATATAGAGTAGAGAGCATCTAGGAAACAACAACCACATGAAATGCAGGTTCTCTGAATGACGCACTCCTGCCTATCGCCAAACGTCAACACAACCTAAACTATGCTGGTAATATCTCTCTTGGTGGATTATTACAAAGCTTTATTAGCCAAAATGAAAATGCTGGTTTCAGAACCCACTTTATCAGGAGCTAAATAACTGCAATCTGGCTTCCACATGCTCATTTAAAATCTGATAAACCAAATTCTACTCTTAGGTACACAAGCAGAGAAGTACTAAGGTGATATAGAGCAGAATTTGACAATGCTATCTCTTAAAATATCTTCAGATAATATCTATATTTTTTTATGTGTTACAATATAAGAATCATCTTCAGTCAAATAATTTTCAGATGAAAAGCACTTGTGCCACTGGCAAAGGCAAAGAAGAAGGGAAAGTTTCTCTTAGTAGCAAACTATTACGCTCTTCTCACAATGTAGAGAATATGTCATGTAGCAGTTTCCTCTACCTCTTACTGTGTCACAGAACATAGAATTTTTCTCTTGCAATTCCCATATGGAAATGTAGTCAGCCAGCAGGTTCAGGGCTCATGACCAGTTCTGCTCATCTTTGTTTTATATGCAGGGATCAGACCCAGTTAAAACAGCTCCACAACCAAGTCCTGCTTGAACAACAGCAGGTGCAGACATCTGCAAGAGAGTTGTCATTCAACACAGTTTTATTGAATTCTGCTACTTCGTTCCATCAACAGTCCACCTCAACTATGTACAGGCAGAGCCAACCCTCTGCTTCACAAGCATTCAGCTATAGCCGACCTAAGCAGTACCTGCCATCACAAACCACGCTGTCTACCAGCTCCTCTTCTAGCTCCTCTGTTACAACGTTCAGTAACGTCCCTCAAGGAACTCAAAGAACAAATAACAAGGAAAACTTCACAGGAAATCCTCCACCTGCCCAACCAAGGTCTTCAGGAGGGTTTACAAGCAAAAATGAACCGTTTCTACCAAGCCCTAAAGAACCTGTGTTGCCTCCATTGACACTTTATACATCCAGCGTAAAACAGTTTCAGCCACAGAATGTGACTCCTGCTCCTATGTCCCCAAGTGGCCGGATTCAGAATCCAGTAGCTTTCCTTAGTGCCGTTCTTCCTTCACTTCCTACTGCGCCATCAACCAATGCTATGGGACTGCCCAGAAGTACGCCAGCCACGTAAGTAGCATAAACCATGTGTGCAGAAGCTGGGACAAGAACTACTCCTAAGAGAAACAAAGATGCATTGCTGTCCAAGGGTTCAGTGGGGGGTTACCGAAATGCAAGTGATTCATAAAATAGAAAAGCAAATTATTCATATGTTCTTGTCGTTTCATCCAAGCTTTTCAGTCAGTTAAGAATGGAAGAGATAGCAACTTCTGTGATAAGATACATAAAGGGTAAGATACATCCAGGATAGAGAAATGGGTATTTATAAACAGATACAGGCAAGAAATTTGGGGCTCAAAGTCTCATAAGTCTGTGTTACTGAGAGGAAAGAGATTCCACGAGCTTCCAGAATAAGTCACCCTAAGACCCTAAGCCTATATGGGCTATAAAACTTTCTTACCTATCGTAAGACACAAGTATTGCTTTAAAAGGTACCTCATAATGTAATTTAGGTAAGTAAGTAAGTAGGTGAGTAAGTAAGTCCAGGTAAATCTAAGAAATCACTTATGCAGACATATTTTTGTGATTGCAATACTTTCTATATATAAGTCCCCCAGAAAATCTCAAGAGAGTTAATGGTTTGCAAATAAGTATTGTGACAGCCAGCATGATTCCTGTGACAAAGTTGCTCCCACCTTACAAGCAAATAAGGATGACACTTCCAAACTGCCCAGCACAGTCACATAATCCCAGTCACCCTGTGGCACATGCCTGGAGGCCTTCATGGTGCTGGCATCATGGGCAGGCACACGTAATAAAGTTAAAAGGTTTGCAGCAAAGGTTTTACCTACACCCAACTGAAGCCTTTGCCCTGCTTTCACAGCATGGCAACAGCAAGCAAAAATCAACTGGAACTGCCCATCTTCTCCCCTTCCTCCTCTTAGAGCTGGTGCAAACACGCTCAAGCACTGTTCTCCTTGCATCAGTGACACTTAATCCTTCAGAAGTGCTTTACTTCTTCTAGTTATTGTAAAGGCTTTATCAAATAAACCTTTACAATGTGCCGACCAAGCAGAGTTGTTAAATATTGTTTTCTGCATTTCACCTTTTCTGGGTCCCAGCCCAGAGCTAAATTCTCACGTAACTAAGGACCTCTGTGTGGGAAAGAATCAATGTGAGGGCACACAAGGTGAGGCTGGAACCTGAACAATATCTGTGCTGATCTGTGAATATCTGCTGAAGTTTCAGCTTCCTTTCTTGGCCCTAACCAATTATAATAATTCTGGTTACAAAAGCAGAGAGAGATCACCATGCCTGCAGAACAACAAAAGGATAACACCTTGCACAGCAATTATTAGCTGTGTGCCTTTTACCCAGATCCCCTCTTATTGAAATGCCAAATCCTGGTAAATTACTGGAATGTTGCACATCCTTCAGTAGCATGTGGCTGCTGTGTTTAAACAATGCACTCTAGCAGCCTCCCAACAGCACTTTTTAAGTATTTAACTATTTTCAATCCTTACTAAAATAAAACACACTACAACTATAAAACAGAAGTAAAAAAGAAATGTTCATATCAGGTGTCATAAAAGGGTGAGAGAAATGAAAGAAGGATTAGTTCATAGAAAGAGTAAAAGATCAATGAAGATGCACAGGAAGGAAATGGATCTGTTAGAGTGCATCTAAAGGAGGCCATGAAGATGATCCGAGGGCTGGAGCACCTCCCACGCAAGGACAGGCTGGGAGAGTTGGGGTTGTTCATTCCAGAGAAAAGAAAGCTCCAGGGAGGCTACAGGAAAGCTGGGGAGGGGATCTTTATCAGAGTGTGGGGATAGGATGAGGGGAATGGTTTTAAGCTGAAAGAGGGGAGATTGAGATTAGATTTTAGTAAGAAATGTTTACCTGGGAGGGTGCTGAGGCCCTGGCACAGGTTGCCCAGGGAAGTGGTGGCTGCCTGGAGGTTTAAGGCCAGATTGGATGGGGCTTTGAGCACCCTGATCCAGTGGGAGGTGTCTCTGCCCATGGCAGGGGGGTGGGAACTGGATGGGCTTTGAGGCTCCTTCCAACCAAAACAATTCTATGAGTCTATGTGAGATAAAGGTCAATAAGTGATTGTATTAACTTTTAAAATATTGCCTGTTACAGTAAATGGTACACATTGTAGGACTATGGTAACACCTACACATATTTCTTATCTTTCATTGTGACATCGCTGTTCCAGGATAAATATAAATGGAACTTAGATGCTTATTATAGTATTACAATGCTTATTCTCTCTAATATGTGTGTCCTTAATTCCTACTGGCATGGGAATGGGATGCATCACTAAAATAGTACCAAAAAAAAAATCAAATCCCATGTTGTGCTTTGGCTTCTGCATAACTAAATAACAGCTTCCTCCAGGCAACTGAAGCATAACAGACCATATCTCACAGAAAACAAAAAATACATACTAGTTGCCTCATGTTAGTATCAGAATTTTCTTTTCATAGCCCAACTCAGGGAGTGAAAAAGAAAAACCTGAAGCCTCTGTCGTTAGCAACAGATGATTCTATTCGGGAAAACAAAGCTGCACTTCTAAAGGACCTGGAAAGAAAACTGCATTTCAGAGAGGATGTTAATCAACCAAATGGTCAGCAGGTAAGAAAATGGAGTCTTAATAAAAATAAATTTTACTCATGAACAATAAATGTATTATGACGCGTGAAACAGAAGGTGTTTGTGTGGCTGAGCTGCTACACTGCTTTGCAGAGTAAAAGTTTGTGGTAAGTACCGGCTTGGAATAGCAAACTGGAGTTTAAATGGGAAGTAAGAGGGGATGTAGTTGTAGAGGGCTTACTTTGCAATTGAGAAGCATTTTTTAATTCTGGTCATCTCTATTAGAGACCAGTAGGAATATTAGAGACCAGTAAAACTTTTTCTTTTCATGGAAGCTTATGTATATTGAATTTCAATTTTTCACTTTACAAGTTGCCCTGCTCATTGCACACACACACATTCATACACTGCATACTTTTAACACAAATTAAAGAGTAAAATAATCAAATTGCTTAAAAAAATATTTCTGCTTTTACTTTGGTTGAACTAAAGTGCAGTGTTCCATTTTTAGAACTAAACCTATTTTTCCAAATCTCGCAACTTATATGAATTGACGAGGACCTGTTAGGAATTTTGGTAGCGGTTACTGGTTGCACTGAACATTAAGCCTGGCATTATTAGAGTTTAGTAAAATAACAAGGTTTTAAACAGTTAAAGGAACTAAATATTGGTTCATTCTTAACTAGAACCAACGAATTCACCAGATATGAGCGGTGTCCTAGAAATTAAAGAGGAAATAAAAAATGAAATTATATTTTGAGGTTGAAATTCCTGTAAATCAGGTTCAATCCCCTCAAATAACAGTAGGACCCAGTAAGGAATGCTAGATAGGTTCCCATCCGTAGGCGATCACACTACTCTCATCTTGGCCGCAACGCCCTCCATAGCTGTCCTGCCAGCTCAGGCTTAGCACAGCAAATAATGGTTTAGCCCGATCTGTTGTCAACAGGGGAACTTTTCGCAAGGTCTGTGAGCCCTTCTGACAGAGCACATGCAAAGATAAGCAAAAAGCCATGGAGTCTCTGGAGTAAATTACCCTCTGTGGACAACTGCAGTCTAATCCCTGTTTTTCTAATATTGCTGGTGACCTTTCTGACAGATGACGCTGCCAAAGCACTTTGAGTAAAACAACTGGCAAGCAGGACATTTTGCTGATGAACCACAAGTGTTACAATTTGTACTTGCTATGGTAGTAAGACAAATTATTTAGAGAGGTACTGTGAAATACCGATCAGTCTTGTGATTTAACTGCTTGATAACCCCTTTAGAAACAATGATCACTGCTAGTGCCAAAGTTATCTGCTAACAGCAGAAGTTATTTATACACTTATTTGCTACTCTGTACGAGACCAAACCAAAGTCTTGATTCCCAAATCCCCCAGACACTGAAAAACTTCAAAGCTGGAACTTGTCTAATTGTTACGGCAATTAGATTGCTGATGGTAATGAACTAGAAAACCATTTTAGGATTGCTCAATAAAAGTTCCCTCACCTTCCCCTCAGTTCCCACCTTTAATCACTTCTGGTTTTACTCTATCCAGGAAAACCACTGCTCAACAAATGTAAGTCTGAGTTTTCTCCTCAGTGAAAACAGAGGTTATTTAAAGAGATGAGAAGATGCCTAGTATTTTCGAAAATTGCTATTACTTTCCCATTTATAGAACAATCAAGATTGTGAGAATGATATGTTGGAGTGTTGGGTTTTCACCCATAGATTTTGTTCTTCTTTTTCCTCTTGCAGTTAACACAAAATTAAAATGCAGACATTTTCATCCTATATATAGCCTATCTGCATTAGATTAATTCTTATAATAGTCAGGATGGGCTTCTTATTCACTTTCTTATAAATAAAAATGCAAATCTCCTCTGTGTGAGAGATCACTGCATAATAAATGGAGTACAGAAGCCAAAACCACCCTTAAAGTATTTGCATCCTTGTATTTTCTACATGGTATTTTAAAAACTTCCCATAAAATGTGTCCTATAGAGTATTTCTATTCAGGGAATTGCATTGTAACTCCATATTTTAGTAGCAGCATTTGGTCTCATTTACAGTATCTGCAGAGCATGCAAGGATGATCCAGAATGAAAGCTGCAGATGACATCTGTCCGTTAAAGGACTGTTATTATCTTATATTATTGAATAAGGTGTGGTAATGAACATGAGTGGTTTACATCCTGGTGCTCTATTTACTATCTATCGACTTCCATATGACAGCGTTTAGCTTACAAGTCAAGATTTTCCTAATTGTCAGCATCATGCACTCAGCATGATATCCAATAATCCAGATGCACTCCTTCTGTTTCATCCAGTACATCATTCATCACCAACAATAAAGAAACCCAGAATCCTAACATGGTTGGTAATTTTGCTGACCTTGCAGGAGACCAAGGTGTTTATTCCAGCATGGCAATTTCTGACTTTTTTACTTCATGACTACTGCGTTTTCCTCCTCTCACTGCGAAGCCTCACACATCCCTATCTGCACAAAACTCCTCTGTAACCTCTCAGCCTTTGGCCACTTCCGTCTCCTTGGTCTCCTCAGGAAATCAGAAGAGTCTGTCAGCTAAACTTTTGTGCTATCTACTGTCTGGGAACATAATCAGTGGTGTGGTGGAACAGCTAAATGATCAGGGATGTGAGTCTCAGTGATTTAGGATATTAGTTGATTTTTTAATTAACCTTTGGTAAGATTTCAGAGAAGGTGTGTTTTCTGATCCTTGCTTTTTCAGCAAATGGAATGTATCTGAGGATAAGTTAAGTCCTTATTTACTCATCACCAGTGTCTAAAATTCTATTTAAAAAAATCAGAACTGCACTTTAGGAATTGCTCGAGTATTTCTCTTCCAAGCCACAGATCATTTCCTTCCTATAACAAAGCAACAAATCTCATCATAATAGCACTGACAGGTTGAAGTGAGATGCTGAAGATCCAAGCTTGCCACAGAAGTAGAATAAAACACAGGCCTGATCTCAGAGATGTCAGTGCCCTTCAATTGAAGCAGGAATACAAGAACTACATAGCTGTGTTATGCAACCAGTCTGCATCTGCTACCAGAAAAGTCCGTTCAGATATATCTGTAGTGCTCTACCATGCTGAGGTTAAACATTGGTTTGGCATCAAATATTGAAGCTGGCTGTTGGTCTGAAGCTTCACATCTCACAGCCAGAGACAACGTCATGCAAAACAGCTATGTAACGAGAGGTCTCTAATCGACTTCAGGCGATTAGGAGAAGGCTCATAATCACATCACATGTGGAAATGGCCATTTATGTAGGAATATACTCATTTTCTTGCATCGTCTGTTTCATCTTCTAAGGATTTAAATGTGATATGTTTTCCGTTCTCAGTTACACTAACTAGAAATCTGGTCAAGTTTTAACCTGAAGGTAAACAACTCTGCAAATATTTCTCTTTCTCCTAGCTTTCTCTTTTAGTAGGTACAGCTTTCCTTATTCAATTCTGAATTGAAATATATAGCAGCATTCATTTCTATAATTAGCAGGTCACTAATATTTGAACACAAAATCCTCAGAAATGAGATACATTTTACTCATCAACAATGTGCAAGACTAAAGTTTTTTCATAGGCACTTAGAGGAATTACCTTTGATTTTTTAGCTGCCTTTGAAAAAAACAGTTTCATGAGTTATGTTCTGCAAACTTAAGACGCAGTGAGAATCTATGTGTGCAGACCAAATCCAGACTGTTTGAGTATGTCCTAGTTTACGTGGGCTTTTTAATTTCACTCATTTTAATGTAGTCTAAAAGCACAAATGACTGCAAATACCATAGAACACAACCCTTCTTGTTCAGAATTGTCTCTCTCTCACTCTGCAGGAATACAGAATTTCAAGCTTTGAGCAGAGGCTGATGAATGAAATAGAATTTCGTCTTGAACGCACGCCGGTGGATGAATCAGATGATGAAGTCCAACACGAGGAAATCCCGACAGGCAAATACATAGCACCAATCTTTGATAAGAGACTCAAGCATTTTCGGGTAATGGAAGGATCTCCTATTACATTCACGTGCAAAATAGTTGGGATACCTGTTCCCAAGGTAGGTTTTTCTCACTGTCAGTGGTAAAGGAATAAAAATCAACTGTCCATTATTTTCTATACATCCCTCTGGAAAGTCTCACTCCTAAGAACATGGCTCTGTGGAGACAGTTCTAAAACAAATTATGTGCCACCTCTGCTTTCAATATCTGCTCCTGCACGTGTCTCAGGCCTTGATGCACTGTATGGACTGTCTCGCAGCCACCTGGCTCCAAGAGAAATGGAACTTCACAAACTCCCCAAAAATTAACTTCTCAGTGAGATGAGAAATAATTCAAGATCAGTAATGTGTCTGTAGCCAAGAAAAGAGAACCCGAGTTCTATGTTTAACCTGGAATAATTCTATTTCACATTGCACCTGACTGCAAATTTCATAATACTCTAAAATTTGTACTAGCAATTGGCCAACCTATGTCATGTTCTCATCCACATTTTTTCTAGTCTCTATTCCACTGCAGAGCAAGTGTTAAGTCCTGGGGGGGGGGGGGGTGTCTGATCACTACAGGTTTACTGGTTCAAGGATGGCAAGCAGATTTCAAAGAAAAACCCGCATTTCAAAATGAACAGAGAAGAAGATGGAACGTGTTCTTTACATATTGAAGCTTCTACTAGTGATGATGATGGCAACTACACAATTATGGCTGCAAACCCCCAGGTGAGGTGTTTTATTTTCCTCTATAAACATGCTTGTTTCATCTTTTTCTAATAATGTGTTAACAGGAACACAGACTGGGCCACCTGGTCTAACATTGAGTGGTGACTGTATCAAAACCCAAATGCTTCAGAGAGCAGGAGAGGAAATCATGTAAAAGGAATGAGAAACTACTCCCTTATTCTTACACGTCCCAGTCACAATCACTAAGGCCATTTTTTCACATTAACTCCCACCCTACCATGAACAAACACCCCACACACACCCCCAGTTGCTGAAGGACACTTTTTGAGATGCAGTGACAAGACAGACATTTTAGGCCAAAAGAACAGAGCAAGAGGAAACAAAAAGTTAAATTTGGAAGTGTTACCAGACACACTTATTCTTTATCCAGGATGCAAAGATGTAGATCTGCAGTCTTGTCCCCTAATACCATTCTCCTTCCCGCTGTGTGCTAGCATAGCAGTGGATCAAGCAATGTTTTTCAGTTTAAATTTTGCCTTTTTGCTGAATTACACTTCAGCCCAACTACTTTTCAGTTTCTGTACTGCTGCAAGAACAACTCTGCTGGTGCAAACGTTCTAGCAGACAACACCTGCAGATGCACAGTGGCAGGAAAGAACAAGCAGGCACAGACGCTGCCAGAGTTGGTTTTACACCACTGATACCACGCATGGCCACAGGTTTGATGAGTTGGAGAGACACATTGCTCTAGGCACACGGAGACACCCCGGCCCCAGCTGCGCTCCATCACGAGATAATAGCATTTGCTTTGAAAAAGTAATATTGACACTATAGTTCAGTTACGTTCTAAAAATAAACCTTAATGCATCATAAATGGCAAATATTTATACTTTAAAATGAAATGAGTTATTAACCAACTATTAATTCTGTTTCAATTGTGATTTGCAGGGGAGAATCAGTTGTTCAGGCCACTTGATGGTTCAGAGTATCCCAGTTCGGGGCCGAATATCAACAATCCAGCCTCACAGGTAAAAGGAAAGAGAAGTTCTTCAGACCCTCTTTATGCTTCTTACTAAAGGCTTTCAAAATAACTGACTACTGTACTTCAATGTACACTGTACTCCAATTCTCAACCATAAAATGGAAATAACAGCAGCAGTTCACCCCCAACAGGTCACTTATAGAATATAATATCTTTGAAGGTCATCTTCAAATACAGAAGTTTAAGGGCAAAGTATTATTTCATTTACCTGTTGCAGTGTAATTCAAGGCAAGGGATGGATTAGCAAGCTGAAATTCAGCCAAAAAAAAAGCAAAAAGAAGCAAAGGACAGCTTAGGAATCAAACAATTCTACATAACATAGTTAATTTGATAATCTTTCCAAATGGAAAATATGCAAGTATTAAATTACAGTCAATCCACCTCTTTCTGCCCTTTTATTTAACTCAAGTTATCAGCTCATCCTTTTCCACAACTTCATCTTTTTTTAAAGCATTATTAAGAAAAAATGCTTGGTTTCCAAGCATACACATACAATTTTTGTGTTGCAGAACAAGACCATGGGTGCCAGAAGGAGACAAAGAGGCAGTTCAAGAACGCTTTTTCAAGCCGTACTTTCTACAGGCTCCAGGTGACATGGTAGCACACGAAGGGGGACTTTGCAGGTTGGATTGTAAGGTATTAACTGTTTCTTCTGTTCATTCTCACTTTCCTCACCTCTGCACATGTATTGCCAGGTGTTTTCATGTTCTTTATTGCATGCATAAAAACTTTCTGTGAAAACTTTCTGTGAGCGTAGAAGCTCTGAAGTTAATGCCCTGAAGATGAACAAGATTCGTTACTACTTAATTTACAATGTCAAGTTTAGTAGGGAGCATGCACAAGAATCTGGTTATTCTTAGCTCTGCAATCCTGACAGAGCTTGTGAAGCCTTAAAGCATGTCTGGTATTGCACAAACCTGGAAGATAGCGGTTCTCTTTCAGGAAAGTTCCACTTCCCTCTTTCCCTAGTTTGTAGAACAGTGTTTGGAAAGCAGGAATTTAGACATGAGTAGAGTCCTGCTATCTGTTGGAGAGATCTTCAAGAGTATAATACAGTCTAATAATCTTTCTATCAAATACTTCATACAGAGTGTTCTAAAGCACAGAAGTTTAACAGCTACAGAGAACTGTATCATTCTTCATCAAATTTTATGAAATAAGAAGTCATTTGTATAGAACTATTTTGTCTCTATTAAACTCTGTAGTGGTTTAGATCCAGGGGTTTGATGTATACTCAGCACTAAAAAAAAAAAAAAAACTAACAGATTACTTAAAGTCTTTTGTGAATCTCGTATATAACCAAGTGTCTTCCCTTCTGACTAAGAAAAACGTAGGCATTTCTTGTATTTGTTTCTCCTGAGATTTTGTTGCTTTTTTGTTGTCTGGTTTTCTCCCTTTTAGAACTAATCAGCAGAAAAACAGAAGCTGAGAAATAAACTAAAATACAAAACCTTTCTGTTCTAGACTCTGACATCATCAAGTTGGTACCTGAAGCAAGCCTTACCTCTGAATTTACTAAAATGTCTTTGTCAGTTTGGCATTTATCTCTAGCTGTTTCCCTGTCTGTTAGGTGAGCGGGTTACCAACTCCAGACCTGACGTGGCTTCTGAACGGCAAACCTGTGCTACCAGATGGCACCCACAAGATGCTGGTCAGAGAGACAGGGGTTCACTCATTGCTTATTGATCCTCTCTCACAAAATGATGCTGGAACTTATACTTGCCTTGCCACAAATAAAACAGGACAGAATTCATTTACTCTGGAGCTCACTGTTGTAGGTGAGAATCACTGAAAAATTGGTCACGATGCTGTAGTTATTTGTGCACACTTCTTTGAAAGCACCTTTGTTTCCCTACAGACAAGTACAAATCAATATTTAATCCACTGATAGGGGGAGAGTTCAACAGCTATAAAACTTCAGTGAGGAGGGAAATGGACCTGGTGCTCAGCTGATAGGGTTATTAACAGAGGGTTGTAAGAATTCAGTATCATCACCACTTTACCTTGTTTCAGCAAAATGGAATTCTTAGTTTTCTCCCCATTAAAATGCTTGGAGTTTGAATTCATAATATATGTCATCATCTCCTAGATGTCAGTCCAAATTTTACTGGTTTAAAAATGTTTTTAAATAGGAAAAACTACAAGTCTGAATATTCTTCTTTAATAAAGCTTTACAAGATGTGAGCTATTGAAATCCACAGATCTGGCCTTAATTACCGCAATGGTAGCACGTTTAGACTCATTGGATATGCATATATTCTTCTGTGAACATCTGTTCTGCCTATTGTTTTCTTTATTTTCCCTACGTCATGGCATTTCACTTCCTTCCTAATATCCCATTAAAAATCCACAACCTGATTTGATATCACAAGAATAATTTTTGGTCATGTGCTGCCATATTGTTCAAAATGAAACAAAGAACAAAACATCTGTTGTTCAATATTTCTTTCTCTTGTTTTCCAGCAAAGGAAGTAAAAAAAGCCCCTATGTTTTTGGAGAAGCTTCAGAACTGTGGTGTTCCTGAAGGCTATCCCGTCAGATTAGAGTGCAGAGTTGTGGGAATGCCACCCCCTGTATTTTACTGGAAGAAGGATAATGAGACCATCCCATCAAACAGAGAGAGGATAAGGTACTGTATCACCGTACCCGTGCTTGGGAGCTTCTTGTAGCTGCATCAATGGTTTCCATGCAAACCTGCATGAAAGTACAGGTGGTGTTCTTCTTGAAACACCTTCTTTCACCCACATAAAGTTTTAAAAAGCTGGCATCACTGTGAAGGGAACAATAGCTATTTCTTTGGTTCAGAATAAAAGTATGGAACATAATGTGCCACTGCGTCAGAGAAAGGTGACGGACATTTTGAGCCATAGGTCTGATACAGCAAATGCATCTCCTTATCCAAGATACTATGACATGGCTTTTTTAATACATTTTAGCACCTTGTTCTCTCTTTAAACTAATTTTTCCTCAGTTTAATTCTAACTATGGATGAATTCAAACTCAGAGCATGTTTAGAATGCCCTAGAGCATGGGATAATAGAGAGTTTAACATATGAGATACAGAGGCAAATAACAAAGTTTGGTCATAAACATAGGCAAAGACTTTGATCCATGCTTACAAAATACAACAAAGTTCTTGTTCAGCTCTTGCATACAAACTCGCAACTATTTTTTAGGCTTTGCGAAATAAAAGCTGATTAAATAATGTGCGTGGCTGTGATTAATGAGAAACTAATTGCTTTCATTTTTTAAAATGTTTCTCATTCAGCATAAATCTGATTTTTAATATATTATTTCACTTGGCTCCAAATAATGATGATGCAGTCATTGGCTCTCAGATATCAGGTTCTACATCACATGCATACCATGCAGGCTGGCTGTAAAGAACACTGGCTCCACAGCAGCAGCCCTACCATGAGGGAACTCTTACTTGAAAAAACATTGAAGTGGTTTTCCTGCCCCCACTCAGAAACTGCTGTTCCTCTCCAAAAAGCTCACATGACTCTGGTCTTCTACAGTCTGTAGTCTTTACCCATCTGCCTCTAGGCAGATTACTAAAGGATTCGGCAACGTGCGCTTGCAGCCTGGAAGGCCATCCGTATCCTGTGCTGCACCCAAAGCTGCGTGGCCAGCAGGGCGAGAGAGGTGATTCTTCCCCTCTGCTCCGCTCTTGTGAGACCCCACCTGGAGTTCTGTGTCCAGCTCTGGAATCCCCAACAAAAGAAGGATATGGAACTGTTGGAACAGGTCCAGAGGAGGCCACAAAATTGATCCGAGGGCTGGAGCACCTCTGCTATGAGGACAGGCAGATAGAGTTGGTGTTGTTCAGCCTGGAGAAGAGAAGGGTCCCCAGAGACCTTAGAGCAGCCTCCCAGTACTGAAAGGGGCTCCAGGAAAGCTGGGGAGGGGCTCTTTGTCAGGGAGTGCAGGGAGAGGATGAGGGGGAATGACTTTAAATTGGAAGGGGGAAGATTTAGATTAGACATTAGAAAGAAATTATTCACAATGAGGGTGGAGAGGCCCTGGCACAGGTTCCCAAGGGAAGCTGTGGATGCCCCCTCCCTGGAGGTGTTCAAGGCCAGGTTGGATGGGGCTTGGAGCAGCCTGGTCTGGTGGGAGGTGTCCCTGCCCATGGCAGGAGGGGGTGGGAACTGGATGGGCTTTAAGGTCCCTTCCAACCCAACCCATTCTATGATTCAAGTACAGGTAGTTTTACAGGAATGATGGCTGTACACATGCAAACACTGTAGTTAACGTAAAAGGGATTCATCTCCAGTTGTTTCACAGGAGTTTAGAAAACAAGATTTTGCTTCAGCTCTACAGATGAAGGACTAAGGGACTCTGCAGTGCCAGGAGCCAACATCAGGCTTGTAACACCTCTGGTTCTTCAGCCAGTCCATCCCAGACTGCCTATTCCCGAGGCTGCAAGTCCTTCTGCACAGATCCACGTCGGCAATAGCAGCATTGCCCATGTTTGTCCCTACCTTGCCTCACTATTATCTTCCTGCCATACTGAAAGCAAATCTATTGATTATAAATGTCTTGGATTGCTACCTCTTTGAGAAATGAAGTTAGGAACTTATTTATTTCATATCTAATGTACATATGGTAAAGTCTCAATATGCTTTAGAGAAATACTAATTCCAAACTACTTGTTTTCCCAGCATGCATCAAGACACAACAGGGTATGTCTGCCTCCTGATTCAGCCTGCCAGGAAAGCAGATGCTGGCTGGTACACCCTGTCTGCGAAAAACGAAGCTGGTATTGTCTCTTGTACTGCCAGGCTTGACATATACGGTAGGTGTTGGCTAGTAAATAAAACAAATCAGAATGTATTTTCTTTGACTGGTCCCCGCCCTCCCCTAGGTTCTTAGTTTGTAAATTGTTGGGTTTGATGTGGATTAGAAATTAGTGTTACAGCATGGCCACGCTTAACAGGGCCACCAGAAGGAGGTATGTTATAATGATACAGCTAAATGGCAAAACTAGCCCTCCTGCCCCAGTTTAAAGACACGTAAAGAGAAAAAAAAAGAGAAGAATTTTTTCCCTACTCCCATTTCCCACCTTTGAAATTCTCTGGTCATATGAGCATATAACAAACACGTATTCAGGCTGGGCTCTGCTCCCTCTGACACACACGCCTGTGCTACAGCCCTGAGCTGAGATGGGACAATGCATTGCACACAAGAAAGCAGACTCCTTCTATGGAGCATGTATGATGCAAACTAATTATACCTAATTAATAAGGCTAGTTTGCATCTGATGTGTTTGTCTAGGACTCCGAAGGCCCCAGCCCAGTTCAAGAACTGCAGCACATCATTTAATTACTCTTTACCTACGCAAGATGTAATCGTTAAGGCAATTTACCTAGAGCACAAGAGCACTTTGATCACTTAAGCAGCATAACAAAATACAAAACATATTCCACAAACTATTGGATTATAGCCGTACCCTCAGAAGAAAAAAACCATCACGTTTTCAACCTTGCATTTCTCATTTTCAAAAAAGCCCTGCTTAATTATGAGGGATAACCCCAAGTCACCAGGGCATCTCTGTCAGTTGTCTGCCACCTTGTGGGGACACAGACAACGGTAATGTAAGGGTTGAGAGGGCTGGAAAGAGAAAATAACACCTTAGGTATCTAAATGTCGCAAGACATAAACTAAATTGTCTTGAAGTATTGTCTATCTATTGTCTTTTAAATTGCCTATCAAATATTCAAGATACAAACAGGAAAAAGATGGGAAGTAAGAAACGTTTCCTCATTCTAACCATATTTTCTAAAGACACTACAAGGAATGGACAGAAATCATTATTCTTTGTGTTGTTTTGGATGGATGGGGTTGGGGGATGGAAAGTGCGGTCTGGTATTTGCAATTCCAGGTGCAAAGAAAAAAAAGTACAGTAAATAATGAGTACATTGTTCAAATAGAAACAAACTGGGAGCTGCAACAAAAAAAGGAGGCTCTCTTTTTCATGTATTTCCAGATAGACAGGGTCAAAATTCAGCACAGAAAGCTAATTAATCTTTCCTATCAATGCTTATCATGTAGACTGTAGATCCCACACACTATGCTGTTCTCTGAATTGCCTTTCGTTTTAATTGCTTACTGATATTTTTGTCCAATTTGGCTGCAGACCTGGAGGTTTTGCATGGATAAATACTAGTAAAGATAATATCCATTTGCCCTTTCTGAAACCTCTTAAGAATGATAACTGTTAAGTACTATCTAATAGCTAAATATTTTTACACAGCTGTAACACTATTTGTTCATATGGGAACATGTTGAAAGTTAATTGTAAATTACTGTATATGTGGGTTTGGATTACATTTCTTTCGGTAGCTTTTAAAAGTCTGGGAAATATTTCTGGTTGTAATTAGCAGAGGGAAACAAAAATTGTAGTAATTTCTGTAAAAAAAAAAACCCTACATTTTTACTGTGAAATTAAAAAACACAAAAAGAATACAAAACCAGAGCCATGCCCAGTTCCATCTCCATTCATGCCATGGTATAGTTTTAGTTTTGATTGCAAGAGCTTTGGAGGAGACTCCAAAAGATTCAAAGATTACAATTTTGATTTATGAAATCTATGAAAACGTTGCCATTGAATTGAACAATGATGGAATTCTATCTGCAGGCTTCAATAAAAATATTCAATATATAAACTATGTAAATTATAATATGAGAAGAAACAGACTTCAAAAAAGGCAACAAGAATGCTGTGCTCTCATCAAAGATGCTGGAAGCAACTTTTCAGCTGTGTGTGTAGATTTGTTTTGTTCCATTGCCAACTGAATCAGGGGTTTACACAGCCTATTCTGTTTCTGTTGCTTCAGCTCAGTGGCACCGTCAAATTCCACAACAACTAAAGCTCCGACCTGGTGCCGGTCGGTACGCAAATCTCACCGGCCAAGGACTCGACATTTTTTCTACCTTCCCAACTACTGAAAGCCCTGTGCTGTTTTCACCCCCAAGCCAAAAAGTGGTGGAGAGTGAAGAACTGTGAAACCCAAACAAACAACTGTTCCAATTACACCTGCAGAGATACTAGAACTGTGAAAAAGAGAAAAAAAACAGAGGTACAAGTCAAGATGCTCAAGGTTTACAACAACTGGTTTGTAATTAAGTGTACTGCTGCTGCAAGTGTTGCAAGTAACACATCGTGCAAGACTTCTTCGTATTGTTTGACTGCAGGATAATTGTGGTATGGAGTGTTGTGCAATAAATTCAGTACTGTGTAGTTTGCTAAGAATTACATAGTAAACATAGTTTTCAGCACTTAAAAGCCAATACCACTATAACTGTTTGAATTAAGGCGACTGTACTGTACTAAGCCATGTTAAGGATTAATGATGTTCAGCTGGAATACAGCCAGTGAAAACATTGACATTACAACAACAATCCTGACTGAGGGTAAACAACATGACTTTGAATGTAATTCTAAAAAAAAACGTGCCAGATAATCACAAAGCACAAGTTAAAGGGAAAAGATGTAACTCATTTTTATATATTATCATGCCAGATAATGTTAGAATTTTTGAACTCAAGACTATAGAGTTTCATGTAGGTACCGCTGTATACGCTATATATTTATATTTGTGTGTGTGTGTACTCCATGAACCATGTACTCATGGTGTAAGGATTCATCAGGTAAGGTTCAGGGCACGTTAGGAATCCAGAATTCCTCTTGTCTAATGCATGTTCGCTAGAGCCCATAGCTGAAACTATTCTCCAGATGTGCTTAATTATTTTTTTCTTTACGACATTAGTAATTCTCTGCCTTTAAAAACAGTTGATACCAAGCTTGTAACTTCACCATTTCTAAATATCACTCGCTATTTCCTAATTTTTAACGTGACTAAAATAAAAGCACATTTACCATCTAGCTCTTTTTGTAACTAACTGAAAGGAATTATGATCTGGTGGAATTTAAATTTTCACCATCATTTAGGATATAATCCCAAGTGGTGTCTTCTATAAAGACAAAAAGAATTCTTTTAATATACAAAAGTCACGAAGTTAAGCAAAGAGCTAAAAATCCTACTGTAACGAATCACAGCAATAAATAAGGCAATTTAATGGAAGTGCAGCAGAAGGTGTTAACAACAATTACTGATTGATTTGAATATATTTAGCATCTGTGCAGTTGTGTTAATACCCCCCAGCACTTAGAATCCATGAATATCTAATTTCCTGCATCTTTAAATTATTGCTATCCCTCTTTAGATATTTTTTCAAGTAGTTCTTGCTACCTGCTTTCAACATGGCTGGAGAATGCAACAAAGTCCTGATCAGAGTCACAGGAGTGAAAAGGAGAAGTAACAGAAACTGTCATTTTAGACATTATCTGGATTTTTTTTCAAAGTTAAAAATGTAACTTTAAAAAAAAAAAATATGCAAATAACTCAAGGAAGTGTTATTTTAAGACTGAAAGGATACTGACAGAGCCAGAGCCTGAGCCAGAGCCACAGCCTTTCATTTGGTTTCCTATAAGTACAGCTTATGGTGTTTCCAGCTGGGCGTTCCCTAAGTGTTTAGAGGAAGAGAATTTCTTGTGTTGTTCTTCTTCCCGTCTGAATGAAGACCATAAAACATTCTACTCCCGTCTATAACCCTGGTTTTCCCATTATTTCATCCAAGAATGGAAGAGTAGATTTTGATGCGAAGTATTTCAAGCTGTATATTGGCCATCAGGCTTTATACCTACCTCAGGCTTAGTCAAGAAATTCTCTGCTTAGGACTCCCCTGTGGCCCTCCTGCCTAGCTTTGAGTGAGGGACTGGACCACACAACCTCCTGACGTTCCTTCAGTCCTAAACCACTCGATACTTCCTACACTAATTTACCTTCCACTGTCTATCTGAACATCCTGTATGGATTAAATTACCTCTTGACAGAGTGGAAACTAAGCATTCGAGCAAGCACAAACTTTTCCTTATTAATTGGGAAATACCCTAGTGGGTAGTTCTAACTACAAGAGTGATCACTTTATTCAGAGTTCTTTATGTAGCTTAGAAGAAAGGAATACTAGTACTATTAATATATCAAATTATGCATAATACATATAGCAAATATCTGGTTACCAGTGCAGGAATCCTACTTGTTAATATTATGGACAGTAGTAGTTTTTCTCTCAGTTTACATGATCAGACAACACACTCCAAATCTCAGTATAAATTAAAATGCAAAAGGCACAGAGAAAATATGGAAACTGCATCTCTTCAGCCTTTCCTCTGTGATTTCAGTGGAATGGCTCTGAACGTATATCATTAAAACCTGAACAAACAAGCTGAGGATTAAGTGGTACAATGTTTTTTTGAAATGTATATTCAGTTCTTAGCAAGTGGGAGGACAAGAAGCTACTGCTGAAAGCCTTTTCCCAAAAAATCTGTCTAAGAAGGATTAAACCTTCGTCATTCAAGAAGGGGCCCCAGAAGTCTCACTTGAGAGGCTACAGAGTGGATCACCAAAATCTGCCAGCTGAATTTTTCTCTCCTTGGCAGTATTTACTAGCAAAAGGAACCAAACTTTGCCCACCACATCTCCCTGCATAAAGCAGGAGTCAGTAATTTCAATTACTTTAAGTGCATCTTATACAAACAAAATCAGAATCTGACCCTAAATGGTCTGTAGTCGTTAAATTTTGCTCATTAACAGCTACAGAATATTTCTCCTCTGCATGTACTGAGCCCATACAACGAGTGAGTAAGGGATGCTCATGCAAATGGATGTAAATGCTGTCAATTAGTAGCATTGGTGTGCTCATCACAAAGAAGACACGCTAAGAAAAGACACAAAAATTATGTTTGTGTTGTTAACTGATGGGCAATCCAGGGGAAAAAGGTTTGTTTAAGCAGCAGAGACAACACTGAGCTGTCACAAGACATGTGATGCTGTTTGAGTTCATGTCCTGTGAAAGATGGCACTATCGAATCATACCGTGTCAAGATGCACCAGAGACTGTGCAACTGTGCTCCCTTCCTGAACAGCTTGGCTGTTCATTGTTTGTGTTTAATTGAATAACCAGTTTGACTTCACACTACCACAGAACTGCATTCTCTTATTCAGGACAGGCTACTGCAACAACAAAAATCAGTGTCAGAACCTCCTCTGAAGTCAGTGTTAACTATTATCTTCCAAAAGGCCACTAAATCCCCACAATGTGGAGCATAAAACCGTATCAGTGAGATACAGAAATGCTGTTTTCTGATTCAAAATCTTCCAGGTTTATTTAGTTTCCTGTTTCCTTCTGCTCCTGGGTTTGTATGCAATCGAACAGAGGCAGGGTATAGCTCAAAGAGCAGAAACTATAACTTTTGTATTCTAGAAAGCAAAAGTATTATCTTGGCCTTAAAATTTCAGTCCAGCTTGGTGCAGACCCAGCCCTCAGCAGTGTCACATAGCCGTCTGCATCGATACCCTGGGACTTCTTGCCTTAAAACAGCTGGACTGAGCTCCTTTGCTTCCATCTGGAAGGTGCAGCACAACTTCTGAATGCCTCACATCTGCCAACAAGAGAAGATGAGAGCACACAGTCTTTATCGTAATATGTAAACAACTGCCAATGCCAACTGTTTACAGCAACCATGGGTACACCAAAGCAGCCATATGTACTCCAAAAAGCAACACATCTGGAACAACTATTCCTTTAAGAACTGTGTTCTTAGTGCTACCAGGTTTAAAAGCGTTAGTTTCTGGAAAATATCTTCATTCAAAATGATCAGCAAGACCTAATCAAATATTTTAACTGTTGAATATTGAAAAAGTGATTCATCGTTAATTGCCTTATTATTTCCAATACAAAGATGTTCACTTGGAGCCTTAAAATTCTATTTTATATTTTTTCTTGATTAAAGTTGCTATTTTTTATTTTTTGATCCAAAGTCATGGGGAAGAAAATGTTGATGTCAGTTTTAAAGTATATTTTTAAGTGCATATGAAAGGAAAAACACCTGGAACACCTGCCTGTTCAGTATTGTATTTCCCTTCGTCTCATGTAAACTTAAATAAATGCTTCAGAGTTGCATACAAGAGTGTGTCCTTCACGTGCTCAGGTAATTGTGAAAGTGTGCAACAAGACCAGAGGTTTCCTCAGAACTTTGCTATGACAGCTGATTAACAGAATCAGACCTTACCTCATGTAGAAGGAAACCATAAAATACTATGAAGTTATAGACTAGCAATGCCTCGAGCAGGTAGCTGTGAAACACAGTTATTGCTTTTTTAAGCAATTCTTAATATCAATTTGCTTTGGGTTTAAATGGTGCTTTCTTTTTTCTGATAACCTCGGCCTCTTCATCAAAGTTTGAGAGAACAAGGTTTCTCAGCCGTACCTGAACAGAAGCCAAAGGTCTTTAGGGCAGTTTGCATGTTTTAAAGGTCAACAGGTTTGCCAGATTATCAGTATCTTGGAGGATCAGCCTCCAAAGCCTTTGCTTGAGCATCTACTTGTACCTACAGACTGTCAGAGCTGAACTCAATCATATCTCACAAATTTCTGCAGAACTTGCCTGCTCCATGGGTCTCCTTGCCCATCCACACACATACACGCAATATCTGCTTATGGGGTCTAGAACAACACTCCTAAAAGTCTCTGTGTGGCAGAGCACTGTAGACCTGTTAGAGAGGACTTATTTTTATAATTTTTGGCTGTGCATCCAGCACTTGAACAATTGAAAATGCAATAAGGACAAACCAAATGCACAAACCACACTGGATTTCATTCTTCCCTTTATATGTCTTCAACTTGAATGATTGAGCACATCCTTTGTATAAGGGTCCATTAGTCATTATCTGACAAGCACCAAACCAGTGGGGAACAAATATTTGGGAGCAATAATCAAAAACCCAAGTTAAATGGCCAAGCTGACATTTCACAAAGTGTCACCAAAGTATTCGTAAAAGAAAACTATGAAAAGAAATTGATTCATTCCTGAAGAGTTGTTGAGTTTGACAAGTCCAAACCACCATGGATAATATCTGCTTTTCAGATTTCCTTCAGAAAGAATTTTTAATTATTAAAACTCCCTTGGCTGCAATTCACTCCCCAATAACTTTGACAGATCATCAGTAGACAGCCAGCTGTCTGTACACCACAAAGAACTTAGTCTGCTGCCTTCTGTAGCAAACTGGAAATCCCAACTTCCAGCTCAATGCTGCACATTCGCAAGAAATAAAACTATTACAGCACTATATAAAATCACAGTGTTTCCACTAGTACTGTTACTGATTATTATCAACAGGTAAAGAGATCACACTCAATTCCCACTAGCACAATCAGTTCTAAGAGAACGGAGATTATAGTCTTATCAAATTGTTCAACAGCAGAGACTGGTGCGATGACCTGATTTACAAAGTGTTTACAAGATACCTAATGACTGCACTGAAGTGCTTTTTCAGTATCAATTCTTAATCATTTTTGGTAACACAACCAGAGATATTTTATGTTTTGTGTTGTTTGCTCCGCTTTGTGTGAGCTTACTATCATTTATCCATTCACTGCATAGTAACCCATTGTTTTTTATATCTACCATCATATGCAGTAGACAGTAAATTACAACACTGCTTGGAAGAAATAAAATTGGACGAGAAATAGATGTTAAGTACTTTTACATAAATTCCATATAAACTGCAATGTCATGTCCCACAAAATCAAATTATACACCATTAGTGCAGAAACACATCAGTACTGTTCTTACACACTGCTCTGGCGCTTATACATTTGTGTTGTATTGCCCTTCCCATTTAAGGTTTAGAAGATTATCTTTCACTAACCCAAGTTTTCCATGTCATATAATTGTAAATTTTGTTTCCATTATATTCCCTTTTAGGGAGGGAAAACCCACTTACTGTGCTAGCAGCACAGGTAAGACAATGTCTACCTAAAGTTTACAGCTAAGAAATCAGTGTAAGGTGGCACATCATTTAATTATTTAAGGACTGTATTGATTGTTATCACATACTTAATCTTGCCACTGAATGATAAATAGTATTCGAACAGTATTAACTTGGCTGTATGATGGACAACAACTAATTCTATTCTCTGTATATAAACTTGTGCAAAGAAATTGGTGAGGAACATGACTTCATATTTCCAGAAGGCTGAATCTGCTTTCTGATGCCGATAATGATCTAATGTGGTTCACAAGAAGCAAAAGGCCACGTTTTAATAATTAACACTATTTGTTACCCTTAGAGAGGATAAAATATAAATTAAAAAAATCCTGAATGTCAGTGCTTCAAGGAGGCAGTTGCTCAGAACACACAGTGACTCTCCTGTATGTGTTTAACCCAGCCTGAGAGTCTGTCCCAGCAGCTTTCACTCCAGGAACAGCTCAGCTCCTGCCTCAGGAAAGGCACCAGTCTGCGCAAAGGCGACCAAGGGCAAAACGTCAGTCAGGGTTCTGAGAGAAGACAGACAGGAAGGTCAGGTCTTTGTATGGAACTGTTCCTGCAGCAGTCCCTCTCCTCCCAAATGGAGCTAAGGTCCTATTGATGCTTTTGTTTCTCACTGAAAGGTGCTTAATTGTAGAAAATAACTCCTATCAAAGCTGTTCATTTGTCATTTGAAAGAATTCTAAAAGATAAGCTATGGCAGCAGCCAGCAGGGAACCCGCCAGCCTTCCCTGCTGGAAACCCACCAACAGCTGTTCTGGGACAGCAGCTCCTTTTCTCCTTCTCCCTCACAGCTGACAGTAGCAAGGGCTTGTTTAGGGAAACGAGCACCAGCTGAAGTACCCTTCAGCATCGTCCACCGCCATCACAACAGACATCAGCAGTCAAACTTCTGAGGACTCTACTCCTGCTACAAAGACATCTGCTTCTCCAGCTGTCCTGCTCCTACTCATTTGTCAACCTTCCCAGCCTCCTCACCTCTTTTGCCTTTTCTATCAAGATCCCTCTGTCCTCTATGAGCGAAAGAAGCAAACAGACAAAAGGCAATTCAGGACATCACCAGAGCTGGAATGAGCTCAACTGCTCTACAAGAATGCCCTATAACTTTTTACCAAACTCTTATCTTTAAAGGGTGTTTTTCAGCAAGTACATAAACCCTCACCTCTCATCCTAAGCGAGAGAGAAGCATCAGTTGATTCTTTGCACAATTAAACTGCCAGGACTGAGATGGATGTAGCGCAACATTTAGAGAGGAAAAGCCACTAGTAAGGGATTCCTAAAACAGGAATTTCAGGTAGTTGGTGAGGACATATCATAGAAAACACTTTATTTATGATTTACAAAATCTGTTCTTGTTTCCAGATAACACAGAATTAAAAAATAAAATCCAAACATTTAAAGTCTACAAAAATCTAGAAGTTTAGATTATTTTCACGTGCATGTTCTCATTTACAGTATATAAACACATGTGCTTTTACAGCCATCGAAAATAAAAACATTCCTTCCATGACTTGAAACTAGCTCTGCTTTGAGCATACAAGAGACACCACAAATGGGATTAAAGCAAACCTACACAACCTTGGAACCCATATGTCAAACTTACAAAGTTTAAGGAAGTTGGTTCTCTGAGGTCTAGAACTCCAGTACATTATAAAGCTTTTTCCATGGGAGTCATTGATGCAAAAACAAACCAAAGAATACCTTTAAAGCTGGCATAAAAATAAAAACACCAAATGAAGTTCATTTCTCCATTCAGTTACACCACAGGTCAATTTGGCCCATGATGTGTAGGAAATGCTGTCATAATTCATCACAGTAAAAAAAAAACCCCAAAAACTTATTTAATAAAAGAATCAAATGAACTGGATGAACTAGGGAGCAACTGTCAGAAAGATTTCAAACTAAAAGTATGCTTTTCACCAGCATTAAGTAAATGCAATCTTCTTAAATGCATATTGGTTTAAAGTTCCCAAAGCAAATTTATTTTCTCAAATTAGTATAAGATGCAAACAAGAATGAGCTGTTATAATGTCAATATTACCTTATTCAAGCAGATTAACTCTTGCTAATTATTAAATTACCCATCTGGCTTGCTGCATATTCTTAGTTCTAATTAGTTCTAATTAGCGATTTGAAAGTGTTCAGGGTGGTAGCTGAACAGTCGCTGTGCATAAGGATCGCTGTCCGTTGCCATTTTTTGTCCCGTGTAGTGGTGGTAGCTCTCCGGATGAAAGTGTTCACAGTGAAGGCTAAGCCAGTCTCCTTCAGTGCTGTATCTTTCTGCTTCGGCGAGGATTCTAGTGAGAGCCATGATGTAACTCAGAGCCATCTGAAGTGTCTCATACTTGGACAGCTTCTTATCTTGGCCCCATTGCGGAACCACCTTCCTCAAGCGATCAAAGGCTGTGTTCAGTCCTTGCATCCGTCTTCTCTCCCTGGCATTGGCAGCCAGTCTTCTCTTCGCAGCGCTCTCCATCCTTTCTGAACTGCACTTCACAACGCAGCCTGGTCCGCTTCTGCACTGGCTGTCCGATTCTATGCCTGAATCCAAATGGCTGGGCTTACACGTTTTCATATTCAATGCAGCTTCAGTGTCACACACACAAAAGTAATATTTTTTAAAAATTAAGTATCTAAAAAGTGATAGAGAAAGTACTCATGTGAGCAGCCTGTGTGCCTTCTGAATCTGTTTCCAGATATCAACGATGGGCTGTTTTTCTTAGCATATAAAAAAAAATTAAAAAATGAAATAAAAGGTCTTCTGGATCTTCTGAAAAATGTCTGAAAATTGCTTCTTATTGTTTAAAGGAAGAATCAAGAGTTTTTAATGTCTTATGCTTTCATTCTTTTAATTTCCTAAACTCAAAGAGACAGAAAACAATGAAATCTCCATTCTCAAAAAGTACTCTACTGAAGAAAATGGTCCATTTAATCCAAAAAGGATCTCAGTGGGTTAAAACCACATCAATTCCAAATGATCATTTCAGATGAAAGAAGTTCTGATTCAGTTTAGGAGAGCATTTTGAAATGATGAAGTGCTGCAATCTGCAGACATAACTTCACAACACAAATCTCTCCTTTCTTGACTCCTGCTGGCGAGCAATGACTGTGTCTTACAGAGAAGACGAGGCTTTATAGGAACTGCAAAAGCTAAACAGGTGGTAGCAGGTGGGTGGGCGGCACGCTGCTCCCATCCCACTACCTTCCCACCCTGGGAACTATGGGGGGAAAAAAAAACCAAAACAGTAAAATCCGAACATTACAGCCTTCATCTGTTGAGAAGTCTTCCAAAGCCATTCTGTCCAGCCCTAACAACTTGCCATCTGGAGCAGTGTCTGGCTGGCCCCACAAGGCTCTGGGCAGTTAAGCAAGAGATCCTTTCAATGGATAATCTGTTGCAACTCAGGAAAAAAAAAATCTCTGTGCATTGTGATATTTGTACATTAAAACGTGTGAAAATTCTGGTTAGATGGTACTGAAGGTGGAAAAAAAAACCTGTTCTAATGAAACAGAAGAGAATTACCTTAACGGTGTATGGCCGAGAACACTACTGGTTTGCACTATACAGTGCCAAAATAAGTCGACTCATATTATTAGAAACCCTTCAGGACTCACCGTTTTAATATTATATAAAGTACAACACTGCAGAGAGAGCAGCACCTTGAGAAAGATGGGGATCATGTATTCACGTCAGTAAATCCAATGTCATTAAAATAATTTATAATATATTTAAACAGTTAAAATGCAGCTCTATATTTATCTAATAAAAGTATTTGGATAGGTTGGGACATACACATACACAAAAACTTGAATATATATATAGCCTAAAAATTGCCCTTGTTAATACATTGTATTGAAGTATACATGGGTATTCTACGTGAATCTTTTTAAAAAAATATCTTTTTATTAATATCCCTAAATAGGCAAAGAGAATGAAAGAGGACATGAAAAAAAGAAATCTGCTTGCTGACAGTAAAGGATCATTTCTGCTGCCAATTTTAATGACAGAGAACTCGTACACTCACACACTGCCTATAAGCAAAACATCTTTTGTTTTACTGTACTTGTATTCTTGAATCCATCATCTACATCAACTTGCAAGAAAATACCATATGATCATTTTCTGATATACTCAAAAGGTAAAAAAACCCACCCTGCCACACAATGATTTATTATCTGTATTGATTTCAAACTTAATTAAATTGTTACCAGCATTCATAAATTAGTAACTTTTTTCATTAGAGAGTGAATACTGTATATTTATTTAGAACTATAGCTCAATTGTTTTCATTATGACTCCAAAACTCGGTGTAGTTGTAAACAGCTGATTAATCCCCAGCAGAAGCAATGACAATGAAATGAGGGTGAATAATCCAAAAACAATAGGATGCAATTGAACACTAATGGATTCCAGCATGACAGATGTTGAACGTAGGCTGTTACGCCCAGTTGCTCTGCTCTTAATATTCTGAATCTTAATGGTCTTGAACAGAGATGATAGTTGGGGTAGGGAGTCTCCATTATTCCATTATCAAAATGTATGCCACCTCTTCAATTTTTAAAGAAGTACAACCGCACCACGTTTCATTATAAATGTTCGACATTCCTGTCTGTGTGCACTGACCTATTCCCCCAGACAAAAAGAACTACTACCACACATTAACATGCTCCTTTCTGACTGTTTGTGTGTGAGAGAGGGTTGAGAACAGCACCTTTCAGAAAAGCCATGTAACCATATGTCCTTCGCAGAGGGATTAGCAATTAGAACTTGTGAGATATTTCTTTTCCTGAAGATGCTTCATGGGAAGAGCTGCATGTGCAGTAGGAAAAAAAATACACCTCTAATCTTCATATTTTAACACTACAGCCTTCCATGTCCAAATAAGTTTGTTAGTTAAACCTTTTGTCTCTTAAAACAAACCTCAAAAGATTTTTTTTTTAGTGTAAAAGAACATGATAATAATAAGGGATTTTTGCAAGTTAATAAATATTGTGCATTCTCATGAGATAGCTATTACTCATTTCAGGTAATTAATCACTCTTAGTGTTAAGAGTGCTGTTAACTTCATACCAGAAATACAGAAAGCACCCATTTAAAATACCATATGGCATAGTACTGTATTTTTTCATGTCAGCCTTTTTCCTATTTTTAACTTAATACATCCTGCCAGGATCAATTACAATGAAGACTTCAAATATAAGTAAAATCACAGTTCTTAAAAAGTTTACTCCACTAAAATTTCACTCCACTAATGCATAGTAACATAGTACATGACAGTGCTGTTAATTTTCCCCTTCCTAATTGATTCACCACAATTATCATACTTTGACTAACACAGTGATCTCATCTCAAGAGAGAAGCTGTGATTTATCTCTCTTACTGAACAAACTGTAACGTTATCTTAAATGATTTACTATCAAATTACAGGACAAGGGCCCAAATCCATCTGGATTAACAACAAAATCCTAGCAGGTTTTTATAGCTTATAAGCAAGGCTAAAAATCACTCTGTGGCAGATCCATTTTTGCTTTATGAGAGAGAAATAAGAAAAGTAAATGTCATGGTCTTATCCACATCAATTAATTTAGTTTATTTGCATTGCCCACCACCCATATGAAAACATGTTCTCTCAAGCTAGAAAACAACCTGCTCTATTGCTCAGTCAACAACAGAAAGGGTCTCAGTGAAATTTTATTCCATTTCCTTTACCTGGTTCGATTTCCTCTATATTTCAGCTTGTCTCAGTTATTGCTTATGTAATTCTATTCCTTCCTCCATTTATTTTTAATAATTTCTCAGAGACCTTATTTGCAATAATTTTTGAAATTATTCTAAAGACTTTTATTATGTAAGTTCTCAAAAAGCTATTAATTTATTCTAATGCAATATATTGCTGTGGTGCTAAAAACTTACATTACACATTCCAACTTACTTACAGATTCCAACTTACATTAGTCTCATCTTTATTGTACATCAATCATTTCTCAAGAATTTCCCTTTTACTCTTGTTTTGTCGTCTTAACATAATCTCAAACCACAAGAATACTAGAATCATCAGAAAGCAGCTCTATGTCTACTCAGTTAACTCAGATTACAATATTAGAATCTCTCTCAGGTGTAAATTTAGCACAACTCCATGACCACAGCAGGTCATTATTAATTCACATTTTAGTTCTAAGACAGTATCTTTGATCAAAATATTATGTTTTTCCCAGAGAAAAACAAGACAGAGAAGTAAAAAAACTATTCCTGTCATAAACTAAAATATTTTAGCATTTTTAAGTCACTACTGATGTTAGTAAATAAGGGACAGTATCAGTCCTCTGAAGAAATGAACTATAACAGTTTCAGGATTTGTGACTACACACAGAAATACGTTAAAAATTGTCTGCTAGATACCCAAGTTAATCACTCAGCTGTGATTACCACAGCACTCATTAAGAAGAGCTGGATATCTTACACTTGTGCTACTAAGGAAAACACAATCTAATTAGTTGTCTTGTGGAACAACTGTGGCCAAACACTAATTTTAAAAGGAAGCGAAAGTTTCTGGTTAAAGACTAATTCCTCAGTGCCTTCTCTTCTTTAGTTGTACTAAAAATAACACACACAAAGCAATACATCAAAGCAAGAATCTTACCTCTTCCTTCTAGCCAGAGCTCACTTTCATCTCAGGTAGATCCTTTCTAAAAGCCTCATGGAGACTTCTCACCTCTGTAGTTTGTACTGAGCAAAGCTGAAGGACTGGCGTGCGTATGCTGCTTAATTAAGAGCAGGTGGGTAACTACCAAAACATAACCACCCTTAAGGGCCCAATTTCTAGCAACATTTGACTCAGCTCACAAGACAGGCGAGAAATCCATGGTGTGCAGAATAATGTAGTTTTCTTCCGTGGTTGTTTACATTGTTTTCCCTACCAGGGCTACAGGACAATCACAAAACAGAACTCACAAGCAAATGTTGTGTCCTGAACTGAAGGGAAATTCAGATACTAACTCATACTGTGAAGTTGAGTAGCAATCCACAGCTGTAAAATGAGATTACAATCATTTCACCTGGGGCTTCGCAACCTCACACTGGCTACCCCTTTCTACAGTGCTTAGAACATTACATTTTCCTCTTAAGTCTCTCTGGGTGAGCTTTTCTTTCTAACAGTTCGACAAGTAAGTTTCCCAACTACACTTAAGGCTCTACTTGCCATAATACACTCCAGCTATCGCTTTTTCTTAGTTCACCCATTTCTCCTTGCTAGTCATCCTCTTTTGTTCTACATTATCTTTCTCAAGAAGCTTAAAAAGGTAACGACATTTAATGAGATCCCTGACACTGAAGCTACAAACAGAACAACCCCCAAAAATCCTAAACTTGTTCCAAAGAATGGATGAACTAAAACCTTTTAAGAATAAAATCAGCTCAGTGTTCTTCCTTAATCAATGGTCAATCTCAAGCAACAGAGGTGATGCAGTCTGTGGTGTCAACTCACCTTAGCAGAGGGTACAATGTGTCACTACACAGGCTTTGGCTGAAACAGACAGTCGTACTCCTTTCCCATTCCTGAGTGCTTGCTTTCTCCCAGACATTGGCAAGGTAGGCAATAACACAGGGTGAGTCAGTTCCTAAGCTGACTTTGTGAAAAAACCATACTTTCTTACACTATAGTAAGTAACTTTTTAACTTACCCATCTGAAGCATTCAAAACACATTAATGTTATTGCAAATAATCACTGTTTAAAAAAACCCTACCATTTTAGTTGTCCTACATTCAAAAAAACCCTTTTTTTGAATTAGACAAAAAATACCTACATCATTCACAAGCTAGCCTTTAAAATTGCTTTTTTTCTTTGGAATTCTGAACAAAACCCAAAAAATTCCTAAATATAGACACTAAGCAGGTAAATATGCTGTGAGACAGTTCAGAATTTCATCTTAGAATGAAATTATTTCCCTAGAATTATCTATACTTTTTTTTTCCAGTGCTACTATTGCATTACCAAAATTCCTCCTCTATGGTTCTATGAATAATCCTATACCTAAAATGGCAAAACCTATCATTTCCAATTCGATTATGCCTGTATCCAACCTACTTGTTAATCAGTAACTATGTCTTTCATTTGCGCTTTGTTGAGAGCAGTGGATTCCAGCTTTCACAAGACTATGGGCAACAATGCTAACTGTAGGTTGTGGGTGTTGTAGCAGGTTCTTACAGTTGTGGGGTGTTAGGGCTCTTCCCAGTTGGCTGTTGAAGATCATTAATTCTCAATGTGTGAAACAATAACTCCTTTTTAGTTTCTCATAAACCTTTTTCTTTTAATCTGTGGGGATTGTTTTCCTGATACACAGCAGAAAACTGAAGCTGTTCACACAGTAGCACAGACTCTTTGTATGGGAAATGAACTTAGAAGAGCCTAAGGAAGGAAGAGATAGCTGTTACATGTCTGGAGCTTTCTATTTGCTACTGAGGGGAGAAAGAGGAGGAGAGAAAAGGAGATACAAAACGTGCTTCATGACATCAAAGGAGAAGAAGATAAGAATGTGCTCCCACTGAGTTTCCCAGATACATCAGCAGAAAATTTCTTATTTAAAATAGAACAAAGAAACAAACTGCTTGCACATGCAGATTTTGGCCAAGCAAGTAGCATGACATACTTCAAGAGCAGAACAAAACAAAATATCGCAGCAATTTACCTAAAACTTTTCTGTATAATTTATAACTGCCAAAAGTTGCAGTCTCTGAGTTAAAGCACTGTTCCTCTCCCCAGAAACCAACAGCCAGTCCAGTCCACTTCTAGCAAGCTCCTTTTCCTTATGTGGCAACCTTCCATGGGATGGGACCAATAACAGACTCTGCAAACATTCTGCTGTCTATTCCCTCCACCAAAGTGCTGGAACATTCATTTTCTCCTTTTTTTCTACAGTGAAAACTCACTGTAGTGAGTTTATAGTCTATAGGCTATTCATTTCTCAATCAAGAGGCATGAAAAGCCGGCATCTTCCCAACACCTACAGCCACAGGAAACTGAGGAGAAAGGTATGTGGCTGCTGCAGGATTCTGTCTACGAAACACTATTACGTGCTTACCATTTCTATACCATAAAGGCTTTGCATTCTGCAACCTGCAACCTGATTCCCTGAAAATACAAACAGAATTAATATGAAGGAAATTACAAAGTAGTTTAGGTATGAAAATAAGTGTTGAAATCATTGAAAACAGAAATACTTCTTGACAAGTAGACAAAACCCAGAAACCACAGAGAACGGTCCCTGTTTTTAGAAGCAGAAAAGTGCACAAGAAACAAGCTCTGTAAGGGATAAAAGATGGTGTCTAATGCTATGAACCTGTAAAGGCTTGGGTATGTTTAGTATTAAGGCCTGAGTGATCCCACTGAATTCAATACCAGCCTGCTTACAACGTTTCAGATAAACACCAGTACTTGGAATTTCAAGGAAAAGAGAGAAAATGAAGATACTGGGGAAATGGAAGGTCCACAAGATGATATCCAAGCAGAGATACAGGCAGGAACAGAAAGTGAGAATGAAACGAAGATGAAAAACATGGGAAGGTTTCAAGTGGCCTGAGCTGCAACACTTCACAGTGGCTGGAATCTGTATTATAAGGCACTATTTTTTTCTCCTCAAACCTTTTGACTCACTGTTGTAATATGAAGAAAAGAAAGTAACGCACTTTGGAAATGAATTACAGTTATACACCTGGTTCCTAGTAAACTAGGAAGACTCTCAAAACTCCTCATCTCCTGAAACATAATTAATGCTACAATTAATGTTACTGCCAAAAACAAAATCATGTCATATAGCTTATCAACTGACATAAAAGCATCCGAAGCAACAATGGAGACGGTGATGCCAAAGGATGCTGTAAGATTTTATAAAATAATTTTTGAGCTCAGAAGGAGTTATTTTCTCGTGCAAACAGGCATAAAATTACTACTCACTGCCCTGCTTCTCATTGATTTCTACTTGGCACAGTTTGCCAGATGCTGTTTGGTCTAAGTGTTGCCTTGACCTCCACCGGTGACGCTGGCCCCTTTTTGCTTTGTTGCGCAGTATTTTCCCAGCAGGGAGGTCCCACCCCTCTCACAGTTCAGTTGCAACTTTTGCTAAAGGCTTGTAGGTTACCCATATGTTGTACTGGAGGGGCCAGCCTGGCTGGAATTAACTCAGAAGTGGCGTCCAGCATTGTGGCTGGAGCTGGCCCAGAGGAGATTATAAATGCCCCAAAACTAATTAAATATTTTGTCTCCTGCTGGTAAACAAAAGCGAATGAGGGCAAAAATATCAAATGCCTGATTTAACTGGGATCTGTAAGTAGCTTGACAACGCAACCCTGCAGCCACTGATGCATGATTTAAAAGCCCCTAATGGGTCAAAGCTGTTACACAAATGAGACTTTTGCCGATTATCCTTCACTTTATACACTTGCAAATTGTTACATAAATGTACTATCAGTTCTCAGAGTATTTCACAACAGCATTTCCAGGGTAAGAGCTGTCCAGTCCAGATATTTATTTGGAAGCATGATTAACATTCACTTTTGCATGGGAAAAATACAGAAAAGAAATATGACCATCCAAAGAAATATGTACAAATAAGAAGTGACAGAATTTTCAGTAAGATTTTCAAGATTCTGAATTGTCAAATAGTGCTTCATTAAGAAGTCTCTTATTTAATAACATACTTAGAAACATTTTTTTAAAAATTGCTAGCTAAGTGCCTTTTTCAAAGTGCTTCTTTTTAAAGAAATAAATAGAGAATATATATAGAATAATATATACAAATAATTCAGTTAAATTATTTAAATAGAGTAATATATATTTAAATAAGTCAGGTAAATTGTTTAAATAATGGATCAAACGCTTTTGATATATATATATATCACTCAGTTTAACATATTCGGTTTTGTAAATTAAAAACGCTCTCTCATGACATTTTAAATATTATATGTCCATAAGGATGTACTATATTTTAGAATACACTACTGCAGACTTAACTCCTGTTCTTTTAGTAATGGATAACAGTTATAACATAAATATTCCATGAATACGTTTAGAATATTAAGTGAAGAACTATCCTACACAAATCCTGTTAGCAAAGAAAGTAAGAATTCTAATTAGATGTTCTGTGCACTAATTTTACACACAGGCTTAAGTTCACATGTTTATGTAATCTCACTGCAGTGAATGGATCAAGTGCGCAAAGTTAAAAATAACTGTAAGTTTTGGTCACCCAGGACCTCAGTTCGTGACACTTGTGAGTGTGAACTAGAAAGTGCCTGGTTTAATGAAAGGACAACATTCATCTTTTCTGGGAGGGCATGGGTGAAATCTTTATGTTCTCCATAAGTACATTTTTACTTAAGGTATAACAAGTCTTTATAATAAGGTTACATTTACTTGCTGAAATTTGAAACTTGCTGAAAAATGGCAAGGGTTAAATATATGGCTAAAGGAAAAGGAAGCCTTAAAACAAATTGATAAATACGTATATACATAATAAATACATATACACATCTCACTTCATTTTTTATAGTATTTCACCATTAGATTTTTACTGTCTCAAATCAAGTTCTCTACCCTCAGTTTAAGTAAAAGTCTACACTATTAACTGCAAAGGCTGATGTTGTAATTAATGCTTTCCAAATTAACTCAGAAGGTTTGTAGCTACATCGGTTTGCATCCTGCACAGACAGATGAGTGCACATGCACGCATGCACATAACACATCTGCTCTTTTGTCCAAATGGACAGCAGGACGCCAAAGAGATTCCTCCATCAAAAGAAAGGCAACTCTAAAAGATTAAGATGTTCTAGTTAGGCACATGGTAACATTTGATGTTTCAGATTTTCGAATCTCCCAAGTGTCACATTTCTAAACAATAATGAATTAGAAGTGACAGGTATATTCTAAAAGCTACTAGTAAAGCTGAACGTGAATAAAGAAACACTTAATGTAGTGATTGCTAATACGTAATGCTGGATTTAGAATGCACAAAGGACAATGTTTCCCATTAGGTACATGAGAATCAAAATTGATAAATCATAACTAGAAGGGCAACATCCCCACTTCCTGCAATGTATACTGAAAAAGGATGGAATATTTGGTATCAAAAAAGCTTGTTGCTTGTTTTTTCTCCCATGAAGCTAGTGGTTCCTTTCCAATGTTTATTATTTTAGAGATTTCAAGAATTTTGAATGACAGCATTCTAAGAGATTTTAGTGGAATTTTCCCTTGAATTACACAAATTTGAGGATGGGGAAGTTTTCTCAGGCTTAATACCACAGTGGAAATTTAAAATTATAAACTTTTCACTGCCACTTCTGTGGCTTCCTTCTAGGTATGCAAAACGAACAATACAACCTTGCTCATTTAATTGCATTCACTGTCATTTATGTTATCAACTACTCGTGGAGCTTAATTCCTAATGCAAAAAACACAGCAAGGCAGCTGTATTTGTGTTGCAGTTGGTCTTTTTCAGATGCAACTGAGAAGCAAAAAGGTATTACTCTGGTTTTCATTACAGCTTAAAAAAAGTGTCTGAGCATCGTAATAACTGTATTTTTGTCATTCAGACTGACTGAAACCCATGCACTGAACACAAGTGCTATCAGTTTAAAGAACTAGGGATGCTTTTAGAGTTAAATTCAATGAAAATTTCCCACCCGAATTCTACAGCATCAAAAAAGCCACGAATGCAATCTTTACAGCAAGGGCTGCCCAGTCTAACAGACAAACCCATAAAGAGACCCAAGAGCTGGAGGACAAAGTTTGAAAACCATGAACTGGAAACAGAATATATTTTCAACAGAAAATTCCTAGATATCTTACCAAGGAATACAGTTGATTCTTCATAAACTTAGATTTTTATATGAAATTTGAATGTTTTTCTAGTGCATCTAAACCACAAAGCACAGATTGCCCTGGGGACTATTACTATCTGTGATACGTGCTCAGGTCACCAGATTAGATGATGGCCTTATAAACATGTATCTATGAAATGCAGAGAAGACCACCAAAGTTACCTGACAATCCCAAGACAGGAATCCAGTGAGAGATTACAAAGAATTACGAAGCATTATAAATAATTCTAGCAAGCTGCATGCACTTCAACTTTCTTTACTCTCTAAATCTTTTCCTTTAGGGAAAGCATCCATCTTCCCTACGGTGAGTGAAAGCCATTTAATATATCTCAGGCACTGAGAGAATAAAAGAGCTGTGAAACTCAAAGTGTTCAATGAAAAGGAAAGAAACCCGAATATTTTACTGGTATCACTGAAGGCCCAAATGTATCACTGTATTACGCAAGATTCCACTATCTTTTGTCCATCTCAAAATCCTAGGGCACAACAACTTAATCCATGCTCCCAGTCAGTCAGGAAATCTAGCAAAGATTACACCTCCTGAAGTCCATTCCCCTTTGGAGCACTTCCTGGAACTGCCTTTTAGTTAGTGCCAGTGCTTGATGAGACAACTCCATCCTTTGTTAAGGACTTCCAAAATGAAACAAAAGTACCAATTAACTGGTATTCTGACTGTGACTAATTCAGAGGTGTCTGCTGGTACCCTGGGATACAATGTGTTCTACTTTGGAGAGAATCAATCAGTGAGAGATTGATGAAGGGGTGGTGAGGTCAGGTTTGCAGATACAGAACCATCTGCGGAGTCTCCTGGGCTGGTACCTGCAGCACAGCAATTTCCAGGAGCAGGTGCTCCCTTTCCATCTAGTTTTTTTCTGCTGAAATCATAACTTTATTGCGAAAGTGCCTGCAGTTTGGTAGTAAGAGGGACCAGTGTTTATTGTTGCTATTAACTATGAACTGCTGAAAGGTTTCTGAAAGTTGTAATAACCATACTCCTAAAAACATTGGTAAGAACAGAGGGTGCGACTTTAAACATGTAAGTCAATCAGACACGTCCTCAGAAACCTGCTACACTTATTGAAGTCTTAAAGGCTGTTTATTTTGTTCAGAAAAGGGCCATTTCTTTCTGAATATGGGGGGGCTGAAATTATCCTACTTGTTAAGATTACAATTTATTTGTCTTTACAATCATGAATGTTTATGGAAAAAGGAGAATTTCTGAAAAAAAAGAAAAATTCAAGAACTCCAGCTAAATTTCTCACCTGAACTGAGCTTGGTGGGATGGGCACTCTGGTGGGTCCCTTTGGTTTGGACCCAAAAGCATGGGAAAAGCTCAGCAGAGAACACGTTTGGATTCAAATCCAGGTTCCTGGCTTTGTTACACCTCATACTTTGCTCCAGCTCTGCTATAATCTACACAATCTCTCCTCTATCCTAACACCTCTCAGCCGGACTCCCAGATCACACAAACCACCTTTGCACCATTAACTTTGGCTAATGGCAAAAAACAAGGATGTGCCCTGAAGTGTTTTAACTCTCCGCACGTATTACAGAGTCTCCACACAAGTATTACTTCTCCGCTTCCTCCTCACAAACCTATCCTATCTCTTCCAAACTCCTTCCTCTTCACAATTCTAGACATGTCCTTGAGAATTTTTCTTGGCTTTACTTAATGTATTTTATCTACCCTATAATTTCCAACACAACAAAAAATACATACAGGAAAGCGGTTTCTTGGTTTGGGTTTATTACCCAAAAAAGTGACAGAACACTGTGAAGTGGATAAAACTTAGGCTTGTATCGTTCATGACATTAAAAACCAGGGAATGTCCTCCTTTGCTAAGTTAGGCAAAAGCACTTGACACAGCGAATCTCTCACTGAAGAAACCAAAAGAGTTAGAAATATTTCTTTCTTCATATTCTGCTTTAGACGTTCAGATTGAACTGAAGGTCGTAGTCTAAAACGGTTCCTGATAAATTTTCCTCTCACTCTGGTCAGTACTGAGACAAAGAAATCTTTCCTTTCCCAGAAATGACTGCCTTATCTGTTGCTCATTTCTCACCCTGTCCCTTAAGCAACACATGACCTCTTGCTGTGCACACATTCATTAAATCTTTTATTTCCACCTCTTTCATAGAATTTTCTAATTTTGACAACTTTTCAATATGTTTTCTGCCTACCCTCATCTTGGTAACACAAACAAAACGCAAAGGATTTCCTTGACTCCTCTAAGCAAGCCTGTTAAATGAATTATTGAGTAAAAAATGGCTTCCTAGTTTATTTTCATTTCTTTTAGCTGTACATTCACTTCCATAGCAACAAACATACATGGGTTTTGTTGCTCAGTTTTTTATTTTCTTATTTTGCTTCCTTTTGTTTCTGTGCTTTCTTCCTGGCCTCTGCTGAGGCACACATCAAAAAACTCAAATGGGCAAAGGCATATTTAAATGTTTATGTCTTGGCTGTTGGATCTAGGCAGGGATTTACTCAGCGTGTACAGTGGCCTGTAAGTTAATGACCTTCCGTGGAGCACTCGCATGATAAATAACTCTAAAATGTGCAGGAATTTTATTTTCCCTTCACATAATCTACTCTTGGTTCAACACATCCCTGTGCTGCCATCTTAATTATGAGAGCAGCACAAAGCAATTCTGCAAATCCTCAGCACGAGGAACACCAAACAAACAGACTTTGCGTTTCTCCAACCTTCCACTTAGCATCTTGACTTAATTTATCTTTTGATTTGACATTTTATGTTAATGAAAACAACACAACTTAACTATTTTCTTAAAGAAACTTCAAATTCCAAACTTGCGTGTTAATAATTGTAATATTATACAGGCAGTTCCAGAAACTTCTCTCTTAAACAAAGTTCTATTTCATTAATTAGGAAGGCCTCACAACTTCCATTAAAATTCTATGGAAAGTCCATGATGACAACGTCTCCTTGAAATTCTACAGCACATAAAGACAGTATTTAGCATTATAAAGAACTACGAGTTGTGCTGCATAGGTTGAAGATCAAACGGCACTATTGTTTATTTAAATTATAATAGTCTTTCCATAGAAATCTACCTTAAGTCATGTTTCCTTTTCGCTGAAAGTCTTGGAAATTAACTTTGTTAAATATCACCATGTTCCTCTTTTTTTTGATCACACGATTCTGAGGCTGAATTCTCATTTCAAGTGTAATCAGACAATTCATTCGGTGCTAAGGTAACTTAGCACTCAGGATCTTGCTAAAAGTTAAGACAGTTAGGTTAGATCAACTATACACTGCTAATAAAACCAACAGACAAATCCTTCACCTGAAAACACAAATCAAGGCCACACAAATTCTAAATAATTTTATTTGAAGTTCATGCAACCTATTTTTTGCACTAGGAAAGATGGACTGAATTTGTCACAAGAATTAATTTCCTCTCCTGTTGACTGAAATTGTGCAATCTATTAAAATAAGTCTTAGTGAGTAATTAGGATCACCAGCTCAGCTACACAATATTTCATGAGAATAAAGTTGCTACTCAGAAAACGAGCGCTCCTTTTCTTGCCGCTCTCAGCAGCCTTGCCTGTTTTGCATATGGTTGCATGTTTAATTAGCAATCCTTCTGTAAGTGTCTGCAATTAGCACAATGATGATTAATAAAATAACTGCTTTAAAGCTCCATTTAGGCAGCAGAACTGCACAATCAGGTATAATTAATTCATCATTAATAAATCATGGCTGATTAACTAATCTGTTGATTACAAACACATTACTGCATAGTCTCCCACCTGAGCTCTGGTGATTTTTCTATCTTAAACAGAAATAGAGACTAAGTAGGAGCAAACTTTAAAAAAATGCATTAACCAGCAAAGATATTGGTTTGGTCAGGAAATTTAGATAGCAAGTATATTTAAAATTTACTGGGCTTTGTTAATTATTAGTCCTCTTGAGTAAAACAATTTATTGTACTGTCTATTTTTTAAGTGTGGACAGGTGAACAATAATTGCTTCTTTAGTTCATTTATATTCTTAAGAAGGGTTGGGTTTTTTCCAAAACATTCAGATTAATGGCCAGATTCACTCTTCGCATAAGCCAATAGGAAGAAGCAAATGCAGCAAAACAAGCTTGCAGCATTGCTCCTCAAGAAAATCCAGGTCCCTAACCAGAAAGAGATCAATTTGCTTTGTAAGAAATCAAGGTCCAGGTGGCTGCTAACTATGCACATTGCTGTTAGCTGCCTCCATCGCCATGTCTGGCATCTGATGATAAGTCCATGTTCATAAACCACATTTCAGATCCATGAACTTCAGCAAGATTGAATGGAAGAAGAACATGAATTTCCATTTGAAGATTCCTTTTGCTTGCCACCCAGCTCTTGAGATTTGTAGTGCATTTAAATCAAATTGTCTCTACGTTTCGTGTAGCGGCAGGAGCTAGAAACTTCCATCTCAAATGAATTCTAAGTTTCTCACACTGTTAATTTGCCTCCTGCTACTCAGGCATAAGTAAGGTGTGAGTTATGAGCTACAATGAAATTCAAAGTAACTGGAAATAGGGGAACTTGGCATAACTAAGTTCCTCATAATTTATAAAGTGCTGACATCCAGCTGTTCACACGGCATGAAAATGCCTTTGAGTTCAAAATATTTCATCCTGAAATGTTGCAAAGAAAAGGAACTAAAGCAAAGCTTAGGACAAAAGTGATTTGAAAGGGAAAATAGAGGTTTAGCTAGAGTAACTGAAACAGTTCAATATTCCTAATAAACCCAGAAAAAGATGAGAACACCAAAGGAAAAACTCAAAAAATCTGAAGCAGGACACTTCATTAAGAAAATTACAAAAGAAACTCTTAATTTAGAAGCAGATCTTCAGCCTTTCAAAAGTGAATTACATTTACTGTAACCAATAAAGTTTTCTTTCAGATTTCAACCAGTTTTATGTGCATCTGTCAATCCCTTAAATCTTTCAGCTGAAACTTTAATTAAAAATATTGACTAAGCCTTAGTGCTACGAGCCACTGCAATACCATTCATCTTTGGGACACACTGTTCCTAGAAGAAAGCCACAAAGCACATCTCTAAACCATTTATATTCTTTTTATACTTTAATTCAAGTAAATTAATGAACATTGAGCATCATTTCAATATACAACAGAGGAAAGTTGTTTGGGTTTTTTTAAAAAAAGTATTGTAGTCAGATTTCATGGAGAATAATGACATGTGGAAAAAGTTTGGTTATTTTATCAACCAGAAAAGTTTACAATTCAATCCAGGAAGCTTTTCACGTGGAATTTGGAAATAAAGAAAAGAATCATTTAGAAACAGAGAAACAAGATAGGTGTCCTTGGACAGTTTCTGAGGCCAGTGTATGTATGAAGCGGCAAGATAAAAGCAAAGAAAACAACACCAAGGGTCTTGAAGACTGGAAGTGAGCATTTTCAAGCAATTCATCTGAATGGACCATAAGTAAGCAGAGCCTTTTGAGGACAGTGGTGATTCACTGCCTAGAGCTAAGATAAAGTCAGCATAATATGACTAATTTGAAGGTGTGGGAGATGAAATTTTTAGTGCAAATTTTTTCAGAAAGTGAGGTTTCCTTTTAATACAACAGCAATCTGCCCTGCAATGTCAACTCGTCCATCATCACGCACTGAAATCTTCAACTCTCCTCCACGGCGGGAACATTGAAAAGCTAAATGGAAACAAGAACCCACAGTTAAAAAAAGGGCATCTATCCCAAATTATTTTAAAATCCATGAAAACTCAGCGAAATGAGGCCTCTGTCTCCAGAAAGCAAGAACCAGGGCAAGCACCGTACCAGGGACACCCTGGATGGACAGTCTATATGGATGAAGTCTAGCTGAGAACGTATCTCAGACTAGAGATTGTCTGTTGAGTCTGACAAACATGCTGATTAATACACGTAGTGAAGGATCATTTGCTGTGATGCAGCCAACCAAATTTCCTTTGTATATATAAAGTAGTCTTGAATTCTCCCATTCATAGGATAGACAGTTTGTCTAGGTGAGAAGGATGAACACTGAGTATTAGCTGCGTAAGAATGAACAACCACTTCACCGGTATGGAGCATCTGAAGTAGGTACTAGGTTCAAGGAATATGTTTGGCTAAAGGGTAAATAAAGCTCAAGCAGCCCATGGAAAAAGTCCACAAAGAAACACAGGTGACAAATTCTTACACAGGCAGAAACAGATATTGGTTTATACAGTTCTGAATATATCATTTAATACAGCTGGATAAACTTTAAGTAGCAACGGCTTTCCACTTGTAAGTAATCACAAAACTAAACTTTTGCCTGAACTATTTCACCATACAAAGGTGGGATGATAATGCTCACTGAACGTGTTGAGCCTCTAGACTTGTTTTAGTTTTTCAATTTCAGCCGCACAACTACTTGATCAGGAAATGGGCTGGTTCAGGCCACACTTAGCAAAAGGGTCGAGTTTCACAGTGGGTCCTTTTTGAGAAAGGCTGGAAATGGATGACAAGGCATTAACGTTCACAGTTTCCATAGTTTCCAGCTACTGTAGAAGTTGTTCAAAGCCAAAAGGCATGTTTTTCCCTACAAACACATTTTTAAATCGGGTAGAGACTGCATTCAGATCCCAGCAGAGCACAGGATCTCTAACAGATAGAGTTTACACTACACACTTTAAAATAATTTCTCAGCCACAAGACAAGAAAGCTCTCCCTTATGAAAGTACGTTAGATTCTCAGACAAAGCAAACACTCAAGAACAGTGGAAACAGAAGCTGTATAAAGATTGATATTGATACTTTCTGTTCTTTTCTATTTAAAGAGCTATTTGCTATTGTTTTTAACTTGTCAGGACAACATCTAGATACGGAGAAATGCCTTCACTTGGAATATTTTGGACTCTGAAAGAGCCAGACCACGCTAAATCTAATCAATTATTACTGCCAAGCAGGGATACACAGCCATACTCTCCCACACCCTCATGACAGCAGATGTAAATAAAAGGGATTAATTATTTCAGACCTTTAGAGGTGGGTTGTAATTTTTTTTCCTTCTTTAAATGTGGAACCAATGCTTTCTTGTTTCATGCCAGGATTACTGAGATAGTTTTGATATTGGTCCACTTTATTTTATTTTTAAAGAAACCTCCAAAGTAGAAGAAAATAAAAAAAAATAAAAAACATAGAAGATAATTTTACCCAGCTTTTATGAAAAGAATACTTCATCTCTTCTTTCTCTCATTCAGACGCATTGATATTTCATGCTACAGCTGTATGTGAACAGACCTGCATGGAACATTTCAGTAACTAGAGGATTTCCTTTAATAGCAAGGTCTCCAGAGACATTCAAACATCTCTGATGTGCACTCGCCTTTTGCAACATAATCATTGCATGTCCATGAGTAGCAAAAATCAGTCTCTGACAACAAGAACCAAAATTTCCCCACAAATTAATACAGTTGTCTGAAGTAAACAGGTACAGAAAGATTCCTCTGGCTTCACCTGAAATGAAAAATTCTCCTGGATAAAGCCCCTTCTCTTCACAATGACATGGAAAGTCCTCTATAATCTGTTTGATTATATTGATTTCCTTATGCCTGTTTATAAAGGTAATCTTAGAAATGTGAACACCATGTGAAGGGCTGGATACAGAGACAGTTGCTAAGTATCGCATTCATTAGAAATGATGAAATCTACACATCTGATAGGAGAGACTATAGATTTTTGCATGTTGCAGAGACTCTTCAAATGAAAAAAAAGGCAAGGGACGATACTGAACTCTGATTTAATGCTCAGCTTAAATTCAAGGATATGTAAATAGTTTAAAAAAAGATCACAAAAGTATTTTACTCTGTAAAAAGCCCTGAAAATTCTATTTGTAGTTGATGAAGGCAGTTGCTGTTTGGCAATTTGGTCTAACAAAAGTAAAAAGGGAACCCAAACACAGAAAATTATGTCTGATACTTCAGCAGAGATGCAGCTGAGCTCCTCCTAGAGGCCACGACACCCAGAGAGAACTGACAATAGATTTGATGTTCCCTATTTGTATATTATTTCATATCTGATACATTTTGGAACTAACAGATCTTGCAATCTATGGAAGACAATCTTCCTTTATTCTTGAAAGAAAAGATATCGGATATTACAGAAGCTACCACAGAGGTTTCTAAAAAATAAAAAAACACTCTTATTTAGTAATCTTTGGTGATACGGAACTGTCCTATTGCCAGCCACCTTTTCCAAATCATCTCATTACTAACAGAATTCATACCAGTATGACTTGATCACCCTGAGTCACGTCAATGTAAGGAAAAATTATTTCTCATAAGCACACAGAGACCACATGTTGACCAGATGTCAAGTGAACTTGTTCTCTTTAAATCTCCTTTGTATGATTTCTGCCACAAAGAAGTTTAGGGACTTGTAGGCATGGAATATGAAAAAAAAAAATCTATCTTGTGGGAATCGCAGAATGGCTTGGGGTGGAAGGGACTTTAAAGCCCCTTTAAAGCCACTTTAAAGTTCCAATCCCCTGCCGTGGGCAGGGACACCTCCCACTGGATAAGGGTGCTCAAAGCCTCATCCAGCCTGGCCTTGAACACCTCCACGGAGGGGGCATCCAAGACTTCTCTGGGCAACCTGTGCCAGTGCCTCACCGCCCTCACAGAAAAATGTTTCTTCCTAAGGTCTAACCTAAATCTCCCATCTTTCAGCTTAAAACTGTTCCTCCTCATCCTATCCCTGCACCACTACTACAGATTGGATTGTGGTAATAATATAACTTTTTGTTTTTCTAGTGAGTAGCTTTTACATAAATGAGCAGCTTTGCAAGAAAACAGTTTCTCTTACCAAGCAATTCTTTCTTCCCCAGCTGCTCTGACCAGTAGCTGCTTAAAACAGCATGGGCAGATCCTTAAAACAAATTGGAAAACAGAGTACAGAATTAAATCAGAATCACTACTTTATAAAGCAAGCATATTCACAATGTAAATGCCTTAAAAACCCAAGTGCAACATGTGTGTTTAGGGTAAAAACACTTAAGAGTTTGCACAGCAGACAGAACTTATGGCTTTATCGTTTCATTCATTTATGGTAAAGTAGTATTAGTTCCTCATCCTCTGTCTCAATGGAAATTTTGCCTAGGTGAAGGCTTCACAATTAGCCACAATTAGTAGGAATAACAAATTGTATTGATTAAAATACTTGAGCCAAAGTCCTCATTTGTTTACCGAAGTGAAGCTTCCTATCAACAGAATGTCAAAATACTGAATTCAAAATATTATTCACCTAAATATGATGCTAGTCAATGAAATAGGAACCGCTACCCATCAAAAATCTGAACAGGCTTCCATGTATTTTTTAGGAATAGAAACAGGTGGATAGAAGTCACTATCTAGAACAGAAGTATTTCTGCTCCTAACACTTTTCACAACAAAACCTCAGAGTTTTTTCAGTCTTGAGTGCCAGTAAGTATCAGGATGCGACTCAAGGAGATCGTTAGGATCTCACCACAGCTTCTGAAAACTAAAAGACTGATTTCTTCTTTCCTGACAGGCTTAAAAACTTAAGATCACTTCTGAGATCCATAGCTAGAGACGCTCCTTCAGTCTGTTACCAGCTAGGGGCAAAGACGCTCAGCTGGAAACCCCGCTGTGAAGTAACTATGATTACCAGGGCTGAAGGACACCAGGACAGGTAGTATTACTGAGAAATCATCACAGAAGAAATATGATACAAAGCCATAACACTGTTAAAAGTATACTTCTGTGACACAATAAAAAGGGTTGTTTCTATAAAAAAAGGACAATTAAATGTGGAAGACAAACAACACTGAGCAGCAACAACTATAGAAAAATACCACAGAGATTCAGGAAGCTTCTAGCTTTTCCTACGTATCAACATTAGTCCTCCCAGAAATCCTAAGAAATGAGCTCAGGAATTAGATATGCCCATTAGACTGTGTCCATCAGGCTTTATCAAGAAGGCAGGACTGAAAGCTTAAGAAGCAACTGAAATACATGGCTTAGATTTCTTTGTAAACCTGTCTTTCTGCTAGCGGTGTTGAACGACTGGCATTATTCTAACAACATTTTCTCTTTGTTTAGCAAAACATTTAATGAACATTTTTTAACAAGTTCTCAACTGACTAATAAATAAACTGTGTCTAACTGGTCCCTAACTAAATAACATCCTTCTGCAGCAATCACCATCACCCTTACAGAGCGGAACACCAAAGGAACAGGCCTTCCTGCCCCTAAATCAGGGGTGTCAAATTCACAGGACGCGGGCAGCATGCAGCCCTCCACCTTGTTTTATCCAGCCTGGCACCTTGTTTCCATCTGGCGGCATCGCGGAGCTCCTTTTCTCTACTCTCCTGACAGTGTTGGTCACACGTGCAGCGTGTGACGCGCGTTACACCGCAGGAGCAGGAGTATGGCTGGAGCTGTGAGTTTGACACCCCTGCCCTAAATATTGAACGAGGTGAGCTCATATTATTCATAGGCCTGAGAACATTCACAATAAAACTGTTGTGAAATTAGAGGAGATCTCAGCTGAAGTGCAAAAAAAGTACAGAACATGAGCAGAACTCCTACTGCAATGCTCATTCAATACCAAACGAGTCTCTCACTTTTCTCTAACTGGAATATTTCATGGAAAAGATACAAAAAAGACACGGGAATATCTTGCCTGATGCCAGGAAAAAGCGGATTTTTTTCTGAATGAGTTGGCCTCAGTCATGAAAGCCTTCAGTTTCATGAGCACACTCCTGCTTTCCATATGGAACAGTAATTTAGAAGAGTCCAAAGTACAAAGCCAGATTCATGAAGTTTAATAAGAACCTTTTAATAGAACCGAAACAAAAATAAGAGCCGCTTCTCATGCAAACACTTACCTGTAACAGGGTCTTCCAGAATTCCATACCAAGGTGCAAAATATCTGGAGTAAAAATCATGGCCTTTATGTTTTCCACTAGAATCTCCCTTCAGAGTGAGTATGAGTCCTTTCACCTTTCCTGTCTTTTCAGCTGACAAAAAGCTTTGTGCGCTCACTTGCAGTTCTTCCAACACAGACCTTGAATACAATTATAGAGCTTTAATTGCCCATATTCTTCATTTTACATTGATTTATGTGTCGAAAAGAAACAGAAAACTACAAAATCATCTTCTCTACAATCCCAAACCAGTCACAGTAAGATGCCAAAGGAGAGAAGATTCCTTGCATTGCCCTCCCAGTGCCATTTCCTAGTAGACTACCCTGAATACAATACAGTCTGAGTAGGCAGAGAAAAAAGTTCAAGTCATGCATTTCCTATTTATTTCTCAAAGAAAGCATCCTAGAATATTAGCTACAAAATGCATACTTTTGTTTCAACTTTTCAATCATTGGAAGAAATCTTTCATTACTACAGAATGCAAAGAGTAAGCACTCCTCCTCCTTTCAAGACTAAGCAAACTGCATTCAGATCTTCACAGGATTCTAAAGCACTCCACAATAGGCTCAACTCTGTGAAGTTGCAGACATCTCCCTACAAAATAAAGGCTAAAAGACTGAAAGTAAGAAGTACTCAGCTGAGAATATTTCTATTGCCCATAAGTCATATGAGAAGCAAGACTCCTGATCTCCTGCTAGGTTATTCGATCACTTTTTTATTCAGATGCATGGGGAAAATACACCATTACTAAAACTGTTCCCTGCACCTCCTTTTCTTGGAGATTTCAGATTGATTTCATGTAGATTTGCAGGTTCAATAAGCTCACGTGAGAAGATAAAATAACTATTTAATGCAGAAGTTTAAATTAGACCTTTTAATCGCCACCTGTTTTAAAACTAGATCAGAGAGCCTAGTACAAAAGGAAGAGAGGTTAAACAAGCAGATTCAGTTTTTGCACACTTGACTTCTTAAAAAAAAGGGTAAGACACCTTTCATAAGCATCACTGAGGCGGACTAAGAGTTTCTTTGTGTCAGGAGAGTAACGAAGATCTTGAACAACCAAGTCACCAACGGCTACCTAGTGGAAAAGTTGAAGGAGAGAAAGAAAAATATCATCATTTGAATATGAAATATTATTTCCCTAACACTTTTGTAAAACAAATTCCCTGCTAGAATAGGGTTTATGGAAAGTCTTTCATGCAGCCCTCAAATACACACAAGGAAGAACAGTAAATGCATTGAATGCACGAATGGATATGGGCAGGTGCTGAGAGCTCTGTGTATGTCGACCTGGAAAAGAAATTCAGGAACGTGGAAGAGAGCAAGGACACTCGACTGCCCTCACGTGCATACAACAGGCTGAAAATGCCACTGAAACAAATACTGACACTCCAGCCAATGGCAGCAGGAGGCAAGAGTTCAACTGCAGCATTCCAGAGAATTCCATGCCCTGACTGCATGACCCTTTCCAGTTCAGTGTTTCAAGGTCAGGAATACACCAAACAATGCCACGTTGCCCCTTTTCAGCCTTTTAAATATATAAAAATAAGTATAGCTATTATAAATGCACTTCTGAGACCACATAGAGATTCTTTTTTTACCTTTATCAACTCTTCTACTTCCGGAAGTGCCTGAAGAAAGAGAAAAAAATAACTGTAAAAAATATAACTGTAGATAAACAGATAGGCCTACATACACATACAAACATAAACACATACTGTCCTTGAAAGCCTTTAATGGATAAAATTTTGACTGACCTGTGGGTAGGGTGAGTAAAGTGGTAAGTCCAGGACAATATGATCTCCTGCTTGTCTGGCTTTTAATTCCCCACTCAGTGTCACAAATGTGAGAACTGAATTTGTGTTTTCTAGAGAGAGAACATTGCAACATTATCAAGGATACGAGTTTGAATCTGAATTATTATATTATAGCCCTTACAGTAGCTCAGTAGGGTTGGATAAGGCTTTGAGCAACCCAGTCTTGTGGAAGGTAGGGAGGGGTGGAACTGGATGATCTCTAAGGGCCCTTCCAACTGATGGGGATTTAAGTAAGTTTGCTTACAGAATGTTAAAATTAATGTCTTAGAGGTAAGTTAAGTTGCAGTTTGCCTACAGGTTATCATGAGTGGATAGTCTGACATAAGCGAACTTTGTTTTTAGCATTAGTGAACTTTCTCTGTTAGCAAGAATGACTAAACAGAAATGTTTCAGAGCATCTTGCCCCGCAAAGACAGCAAGGACCAAAACCTATGAGTTAAGGAAAGAGGCCTCCAGAGCAAGCAAGAGATTGACAAGGGGACCTTGGTGCAGCTAAAACAGGAAGATGAACATTCACAGAATTATACCAGAAAGGACTCCAGGTCCAAGTCGAAAGATAAGGAAGCTATGCCAGCTGCAAACCTTAAGACATAATAAGAAAAGCAGCAGCATGCCTGAAACAGGAAGGAAAACCAAATAGGGAGGAGGGAGACCCTAGCCCCTAAAATATCATTTAACCAGCAGCCGTGTGGAGAGCGTACAGAGAGCGTGGGCAGTGGGGTTATCTTAGCTTGTAATGGTATAATTGCACAGGGATTTCATTGTTTAGGGTGTACTTCTCCGGAGACACACAGCCTGGGCTGAAAAGAAACCAATCTCTGTGGCAGAACCTGGGGTCCAAACTCCACATTACAGTCAAGGGCTAAGATCAGATCCAGCCTCACCCAGACTCCTCTTTGAGAGGAAGTTTAGAAAGCAAGGGGGTCAAGTCTGAACCTTGTAACTTAGACAGAGACCCTTTCTGGACTCTTCTGTAACACCAACCCAAACCATCCTACAACTCAGTATATTCAGAAAAAAGTCAGTTTTGCAGCTAAAATCTAATAACTACAGTAAACCTGTATTCTGAGATAAAATTCCCAAATAATAAATCATCTGCTGAGGCTAATTGTGGGAAAATAATGGAAAACTGGCAAGGAGGACGGTAAACAACGCTCAGCAACTTGCAGCTGGGGTGTCAATAATTGTTATTTGGCCTGTGTGTTGGACAAGCAGAATATCTGTGCTTAGATAACATGGGTCTGTGATAGACTTAGAGGCACCCTATCAAACACGCTTGAGATTCCTGCCCTGCTGCGGGAAAGATCAAAGCACAGTGGTAAACTACGACTGTTTGAGTCCCTGAAACAGCAAAACCAGCAGGTTCAGCAATATTCCAGCAAGCAGCGAGCTCTGCAGCGCCTGCATCCCCGCTTGTGTGCCTCTGGCCAGGTGCTGCTTCAGGGATCCCCCAGCTGGTGAGGCAATAAAAATAAACTTACTCTTTGTATTTAATCCATGGGTTTGTGGCTGTTCCTGCATCCTGCCTGTGTCTGCTCGCGCACTAATAAACACACAGCAATTGCCAGTGAATCTTTCCTGGATATTCCGAGGATGAATGGGAATTTCCTCTTAACAGAAAGAGCAATATTCCCTATTCTCAAATTCTACTGTACTTCTCCATGATATTTGCATGTTTAGCACTTTTCTTAAACACAAGTAATAGCAGAGCATCATAATCCTACTGCAGGCAGCATACTATGACCTTATAATTACAGAGCAGTTGTAAAAGACCACACCTAAGGTACCTCCATGCGTGTTTTCTAAATGTTCTGAATATTTAATTGCCTTTGTTGAAGAAAAGAGAGAACTTCTTAATCAGAAGTAAATTTTATAAAAAATTGTAATAATAAATAGCTTGTAAACATACTTTGTACATGAAATAACACAGCGGCTGATGCAAGTGTAGCGTGACCACAGAGAGGAACTTCATTAGCTGGGGTGAACCATCTGAGTCCAAAGCAGGAACCTTGAAAATAAAGTTTATTTAGCATTATTAAGTGGAAAAAGTCTATTTCTCCAATTTATCTTGAAACTTTACACAGAGTTAATCAAATTGCATGTTACAATCAGTATGCGCTTTAAACACACTTTTTAGGAACCTATTTTGTACTGATTTTTTGAATAGCTATGGCTTTTGAGTCAGGTCAACAACAGGAGTCTACTAATAGAGGAAAGCTTCTTTGTTCTAACAGCAAAGAAGCTGCAGAGTAGAAACGCCTGCTGGCCTGGGCCCCAGCAGCATCCTTGAGAAGTACAGCTGGCACCTCTGAAGTGCTGTTGGACAACTAGAAATTGGAGACATGCTGAGACACTATCGATAAGCACAAAGCCAACAACAGCAACTTATCACCTGAAAAGGTGAAAAAGAGTCTGAAAAAAGGGAGAAATATCTGAGCAAGTAAGAATTGGCAGCTGCCACTGGCTGTTCGAACTGGAAGAACAGAAACCATCTGGAAAAATAAAAATTGGTCTGAGAGAATAGAAAACATCGTCATCTATTGGCTGTTCCAGATGGAAAATAGACATTAACAGCATCAGCTGGCTTCTTGAAGTGGTGGTGTCCTATGTTCTCTTTGTCTCTATGATATAAAAATGCTTTATTTTTACCAAAATGGAGCTCCTCTCCCTGAGAACTTTGTGCTGCCCTTTTCTAAACAGGTCTGCATGAACTTTCTATGAGATCATGGACATTTGCTGGGGACACACCGCTGATTCCAAACTCAGTGACGCATCATCTTTGAAGTGAGACTGTTGTTTTACTGGTCCCCTTCTGGGCCCACTTCTGGGCACGGTTTGGTTTGTCCACCCACTTCTGGGATGGCTGGGTCTCCTTCTGGAATCTGTTTGTCCTCCTCTCTGGACAATATTTAATGTGCTTGGCACCACATATACACACATATAAGTAATATAAGTATAACTACAGTGACATTATTGATAAGTTTATAATAACAAGCAAGTTTGTAATAGCAAGAATATTACATGCTTCTTGCTGCTGCTATTGATTCCTGCTATACTACTGATGACTGACAATAACTTGCAATAGCTTGAGAGATACATATATATATATATCTTCACTTTATTAATCAAATCTAAACTTGCTAGTGGTGATTTTTGTGGTATTTGTGGTAATCTTGAATAAAGCAGAGAATTTAGAAGATAAAGCCTCCGGGTCCTTGTGTGTTAAGGAATTCTACGAAGTCACAGTTGCTGTGCACCTTCAGACTGGGTTACCCTTTAGAGGCTGAAGATTGTTGTGTTGGTATAATGGAATCTGTATAACAGCTAGGCCAGTTACGAATTATTTTGCTTAAATCACCAGTCAAGTGTGGTAAAAGCCTCTAATGTACACTAATCCTTCATTTTTTCTAGAAATCGTATTTCTTTTTCTTTAAAAAAATTGGAACTTGAGTGCACTATACTTGGTTTCCTGTAGCTTTTGCAGAGTTCTTGCGCCATGGCATTTAAGACAATGTTTATGTAAATATATTTCAAGTGAATAATTATCATACAAACACAACTAAAAGGTGCAAAAGGAACCAATGATATTTAAAAGAAATAAAGAAACAAGCCTTGTCACTGCTCCTGTGCAAAAATAGTGCATTGACAGTCCCCTTCGAAATGAAAACAAACAGAATCCCAACAAGACCCAGTGAATGAAATTAATGGACATGGCAGAGGACTGCTCTGAGACAGGGCAGACAGGGAACCCAGCTGTGAGCCTGCCCTGTGCTGTTAATGCACTGCCCCAAATGGAAATTGGGGCTGAAAGCAGGAGGAAATGGAGTCAGCCATGACCAACCAGAGGCAGACAAGCTCTGTGACCCAGAACCTGCCTGGATGCTTGAGACATACAGTTGTACTCAGTCTGAGATGATATTCTGTGCTCTCATAAATCAATGTATCATCACTAAAATAATGTAGATTTTTAAAAATCAGAATTAAACGAAATGCACTGATCACAAACTCACACTCCTGCAAAAAACAGACTCTTTGGCCAGGAGCCCTTATGACACCAATTAATGTTCCAGAAGCAGATGAGAGACTCATGGCATTCTCATGCTCCTGGCCTCCCCTCACTCCCCTCACCCCTCAATGCACACATTCTCAGGTCAAGCTCAGTGACTAAATTCCTTTGAAAAAACTGTGCACCTCTTCGGCAGCTGTGTGGGTCTGATGTCACAAACTCCAGTCTCATTAATATCACAAGCACTTCAGTGAAAAGGAAGCTGGCATGTTATATGCTGTTGGATATGGATGACTTGAAAATAAATAAAGGATTAAATATATTGGCAAGGTGTTAACATGAACAACGAAAAGTATTATCACTTCTTGATTCAAGCAATTAGTTTAACTCTAAAACAAATTCCGGTTTATTAAAAATAGGAGTAAGTGATGATAGTAACTACTTTAAGAAAATTCTCTTTAACTACAAAAAATCTGTACAAAATCCTACTTTCTGAACAATCAAATGACAAAGAACAGGTTTTTTGCATATTGTTCTAGTGCCTCTTTTAGGCAGCAGATAACCCCAAAGGTGTTTATCTCTCTCTTCCACTACATCATAGCAAAGCTAGGCCAAGCCAACACAACACCTTAACCTGGAATCTAACTCTGGGCTAGTGGGGTTCCAGTCCCTTGGCTCATGCCACCACACAACTGCAGAGTGAGCAGAACCAGCAAACTGATTCAGCACAAAACTAATCCACAAAGCAATTCTGACCAGACTCTCTATTTGTCAGGTATTTTCTGTCTTGTCCAGTGTCTCTCCATTTCCTCTCCCCTCACACACACATGCCCTGCCAAAGAACACCACTGAAGTCCCTCCACTCAAATCAATCAAATGTTTGGGACAACTTCAGATTCCCCAGTTTTACTGGAAAACTGTATTTTCCAGTATTGGCTCCACAGCCAGTTTATGCGATTTTGTGACAAACATGAATAGTAGCTCGAATACCTCAACAGCCAAGACAAATCCTACTCACTTTGCACTTCATGTGTATGGAACAAGCACATTCCATCTCTATTCTTCTGTTTTTTAGTAAGAAATTATCCCAGGAGACTATTAGTAGTAATAGAGGTATTAACTGAAGGATCTTCAAACAGCATTTTTAGCGGATTTTCTATATACAACTTGGTTATTCAGTAAAAGGTATCAAAACAAATGGTCTAATTTAGGAATAATAAATGTTTGTATATTGTAAAATTAATTTGATATGCAGCACAAATATTTTAAAGGATCCATGTGTAAAAAGCTTATTATTATAAAGTAAGATAAATCTCAACTCCAAGATTTGCTTTGGCTGTCTTACAAATTAGCACCATTCCTTATAAATGGACCCCCAGTGTCTCCCTGTTCCCTCATGAGAGATTCTGGTGGGTAAACAGAAACACTCACTTTTGGTAAAGTCATCTCCAGGGCGCAGTTTTCTGATGAACGCAGTTTCTGAAAGATTCATTTCTGTTGCGATTTTTTGGTGCAAATCTTCATCCAAGTCCTAATGATGAAACAATAAATCCAATTAAAAGCAGGCGAAAAAACACAGATTCAAACTTTCTGCAAAATAAATAATCATTTCATCTTTTATTATAATAAAACATAGATTCATTTTTATCTCAAAATTCTTTCTGAGAATAAAAACAAGTTTAAGCATAAAATGGGACAGCTACCTCAAATATTGTCATACAGGGGAATTACTAATATTGGTCCTATAAGCTTACAAATTCTTAGCATAGCTGGAAAGTAAAATCACCAAAAAAGCTAAACTCAGTTTTTCCATGAACACAAATGTTATGGTTATGATTAAAGTCATACTGAGAAGTCATCATTAACATCATCTAAAAACAACTGCGACTCTCTTTTTACAACTGTGAGAAATCCATGCCAGCAACAGGCGAGTGGCAATGGCCAGGCCAGCGGCTGAGACGGCTGATCCGTGCTCACAGCCGTGCCCTCGATACCACTCTCCGAATAACGGGAACAATATGCTAAGTCAGTAGAGGCTGAGAGGAGCTAAAACTGAAAAACAAAACCGCTGCAGCTCACAACATTCTATTCTAACTGCCTGCAGATTCAAACTAGTGAGCACTGATCCCGGGATCCATCAGCCGTAGAGATTGTATAACATTCTACCTCACCCTTGTTCCAATGCTCTTTCCCCACAATTATGCTGACTGGCCAGATCTGAGAACCCAGCCTTTACAATACTGAACCACAAATCAAACAAAGAACCGAGCAGACCTAGTAAGATTCAGCCTCTGACAGGTAAATATTTGCCCTGCTAACTTTACTTGTTTCCCTTAATAACTTCAATCTTCTTCAGCGAACAACCCCATAGTACAGATACAAATCAACTCTCATGTGTATCACGGCCCTGTATGTGCAGGGTGAATTCTATACAATGAAACAACATGGTAACTTTTTGTTACAAGTGTCTCTCCTTTATTCCAGGGAAAACATTCCAACTGCCAATTACTCCAAAGACACTAAACGAGAACAAAAACCAGCAAAAATGTTCTTAAAAATAATAGAACTTTATTGAAATGCTGCCATCCTGTGGCACCTCTGAAACACACAAAGGGCTCATTTTGCTATTCTTGGGTTTCTCCCAACAGTTTTTGGAAAGCATCTGCTAAGAGTCTGAAGGGAACAGAGAACAGAAATATTGCTGCTGGCTGCACCATACCTCCTTGGAGCTCAGGATAAAATTCTGCATTAGAATCCCTGCTTTAACTGAATCTCAGCTTTGACAATAAAGCCTCTAGCTCCGAGTTTTAAAATCTCAGCACTCCTAAAGGCAACATGCAAATAAGTTGCCTTGACAATACATTAACATAATAAAGTAAAATTGATGAAAAAATGTACTTGGTAACTTGTAGTTTTGAAGTAAGTTAGTTCTGAGAGGGAGTATTTAGATTTTAGGGGGTCAAAACCACCTCTGAAGTGAGATATTCTGCCTTAGCACGTGGTGATCAGGTAAGCAGGCTATACTGTACAAGATCTGGATAGGCATAGGGACAGTAAGAAAGGATCCATATTGTCAGTACAAGCTATTGCCACTCACTGCTCTACATATATTTCCATACTTGCAATTTTCATCACATATTACTATACAAATAATATAAATTTCTAATCCAATTTAATAATTAGTTTTTGGTAGAAACTGCCAGCAGTGTACCAGTTAGTACCAACTGCTCAGAACACCTTGATGAAAAGGATGACTCCTGTCAACTGCACTAAAACTACCAAGCAACTCTGAAGTAATAAAAAGTGGCTGTTTAAACCTGGTTAAAGCTGAACATGACATGCTAACAGCAAAGACTCAGATCTAGGTCTCTATTCTCCCTCTTTCCATCCATGGAAGGAGAAAATAAAAAAAAAAAAGGGGGAGGGGGCATAATAAAGAGGGAACCCACAAAAAACCCACACGAAAACCAAACACCACACCTCAGCATTCACTGATTCCATGTTATTGCATTTGCTTTCAGAGATTTTGTTCTGAATCCACTGGCTTAAGAAATTAAGACATTTCTTTCTGAGTCATTTAAGTCATTTCTTTCTGTCATAACTCAGAATAAAACCAGTGTATTCCTTAAAAAAAAAAGTTAAGACCCACAAAAAATACAAAGCGCGTCTCACATGAAATCATGCTGATAGAAAAAGAATATCCCTGTGATGATTTCTCAGTATTCTGGAGCAGCAGAAAACAATGCTGGCAAGCAGAACTGCCATGTAAGGGAGGCAAAGTCTAGCGCAGCACAAAGTGCTCAGGACAGGTACAGAAAGGCCAATGTCATTACAGTCCCCCACAAAATAGTTGTTTTTTTAAACTTACATTTTCAAGCAGACAGACTGCCGCAGGATTCCCAGAAAATGGCCGGTTCGTAAATGCATCAACCATAAAAATGGGAATTTGCATTGCTGTTTGTGCCTCTCTAGCCTTCAGCTGTTTCTTGCAGGGTACTTTCTATCCCGCTGGATCCCTGCAGGAGAGCAGAACCCCAGGTTAATGTTTCCCTCACGGCAGGAGGAGCCAGCAGCCCTGATCTCAGCACCCACAGGGACTCCAGTCTCCCTCTGCACCCCCAGCACTCGGCACCAGTTGTTCTCAGCTCTGTAAAACAGATTTTAACCTCCCTCTGGCAACACTTGCCACCCGCTCCAGACCTACAAGAAGGACATTAGACATCAGGAAAAAGTTCTTCACCAAAAGGGTTATCAGACACTGGAACGGCTGCCGAAGGAAGTGGTGGACTCACCGTTCCTGGAAGTATTTAAAAGACAGGTAGATGAGGTGCTCGAGGCGATGGTTTAGTAGTGGGCAGGTATAGTTAGACACGATCTCACAGTTCTTTTCCAACCAAGCAATTCTGATGTGTTTTCTGTCATCACCTCTGTCTGCAGCCTTTCCCTGTCTCAAATGCAAGGTCAGACAGAGCTGGTTCCAAAGATCCAATTGGCAGAGATTTGGCTGTTGTGAAGTCCATAATAAAATAAAGGACAGTAATAAAACATGAGCCAGATTTCTGGGAAAATTTATACCCAAGTCCCCTGTGGGGGCTGTGGTCCAGTAGAGGAACTGCTCCACATGGTAACTGAACTCAGGGAGGAGGTGACAAGGCTAAGGACTATCAGGGAGTGTGAGAGAGAGATGGATTTCTGGATTAACACCCTATGCTCCCTGTCTCAGCCCCAGCACACAGACACACCTTGTGTGTCAGAGGACTCCCCATCCTCTATCCAAGCAACCAAGGAAAGTAATTTAGGAAACAGAGGAGAATGGCAGCAGGTTCCTGCTCGTCGCAGCCGGTGTGTCTCCCCCATTTCTAACTTGGCCCTGCAAGCTCCCTTGCAGAATAGACACACAGGTCTACAAGAGGAGCCAAAAGCCAAAGCTGACAATCCTCACAGCCTGGAAACCTTCCCAAGGTTAAGAGACCCGAAGCCATCAATTAAAGCGCCTTCTGTAAAGAAGAAGAGGAGGGTCGTAGTCACTGGGAACTCCCTCCTGAAAGTTACAGAAGGAGCAGTACACAGACCAGACCCATTACACAGGGAAGTCTGCTGCCTACCTGGGGCCTCAGTTGGTGATGTGGTAAGGAAGCTCCCAAATACTGTTAAACCCACGGATTACTATCCTCTACGCATCTTTCAAGTTGGAAATAATGAAAGATTGACTAGAAACCTTAGGATGATTAAAAAGAACTTCAGGGCTCTAGGATGAATGGTTAAGGATTCAGGCGTGCGGGTAGTTTTCCCTTCTCTCATAGGGAATGGTGAGGGGAGGAGTGGGAAGAGCCAGGAATTAAATGCCTGGCTCCAAACCTGGTGCAAAGAACAAAACTTTGAGTTCTTTGACAATAGGTTGGCCTGCTGGCAAACGATGGGAAAACCAGCTTGGCTGAGTAGAGAGCTTTGTATCAATCTCAGGAAAAACAGGAACTTTTATGAGCTTTGGAAGAGGGGGCAGGCATCCCAGGAGGACTATAAGGGTGAGGTGAGATCATGTAGAGAGAAAATTAGAAGGGTTAAAGCCCAACTAGAACTCCCCACTGGTCAGATCATTGAAAGACAATAAAAATGCTTCTTCAAATATATTAGCAACAACAGGAGGACTAAAGAGAATCTCCCTCCTCTACTGGATGCAGGAGGGACTGTACTGACAAGGGATGAGGACAAGACAGAGGTACTTAATGCCTTCTTTGCCTCAGTCTTTAATAGTAAGGTGAGATGTTGTCAGGATACTCAGCGCCTTGAGCCAGAACACAGTGAGAATGAAGCTCCAACGATTCGGGAAGATTTGGTTAGAGACCTGCTTGGCCAACTAGACGCACACAAATCTACAGAGCCATATGGGATCCACCTGAGGTTATTGAGGGCGCTGGCAGAGGTCCTTGCTGAACCCCCTTCCCTCATCTCCCATCAGTCCTGGCTGACTGGGGAAGTGCTGCTGGACTGGAGACTGTCAAATGTTATGCCCATTTACAAGAAGGGTTGGAGGGAGGATCCAGGGAACTACAGGCCTGTCAGTCTGATCTCGGTACCAGGGAAGGTCATGGAGCAGATTGTCTTGAGTGCACTATCATACAGCACACACAGGACAACTGGGTGATCAGGCCCAGTCAACATGGATTCACCAAAGGCAGGTCCTGCCAGACCAATCTGATCTCCTTCTATGACAAGGTTATGCGTTTAATGGACAAGGGAAAGGCCGTGGATGTGGTGAACGTGGACTTCAGTAAAGCCTTTGACACCATTTATCACAGCATTCTGCTGGAGAAACTGGCTGCCATTGGCGTGCACAGGCACATCCTCTGCTGGGAAAAGAACTGTCTGGATGGCCGGGCCCAAAGGTTTGTGCTAAAAGGAATTAAATCCACTTGGAAACCAGTCACGAACAGTGTTCCCCAGGGTCCAGTCCTGTTCAATATCTTTATAAATGATCTGTATGATGGGATTAAGTGCACCCTTAGCAAGTTTGCGGATGACACTAAGCTGGGTGGAAGTGTTGGTCTGCTTGAAGGAATGGAGGTTCTGCAGAGGCATCTGGACAGGCTGGACCGATGGACTGAAACCAACGGGATGAGGGTCAACGAGGCCAAGTGCTAAGTCCTGCACTTGGGACACAACAACCCTGTGCAGCGTTACAGGCTTGGGGAAAAGTGGCTGGAGAGTTGCCTGGCAGAGAAGGACCTGGGGGTGTTGGTTGACAGCAGCTGAACATGAGCCAGCAGTGGCCCAGGTGGCCAAGAGGGTCAATGGCATCTTGGCCTGTCTCAGACACGGCGTGGCCAGCAGGAGCAGGGAGGTGATTGTGCCCCTGCACTTGGCACTAATGAGACCACACCTCGAGTCCTGTGTTCAGTTTTGAGCCCCTCACTCCAAGAAGGACATTGAGGGGCTGGAGCATGTGCAGAGGAGGGCAATGAAGCTGGTGAGGGGTCTGGAGAACGAGTCCTAAGGGCAGCAGCTGCGGGAATTGGGCATGTTTAGCCTGGAGAAATGGAGGCTCAGGGGAGACCTCAGCACTGTCTACAGCTGCCTGAAAGGAGGTTGTCACGGGGTGGGTGTTGATCTCTTCTCGCAAGTGACAAGCAATAGGACCAGAGGAACTGGCTACAAGTAGTGCAAGGGGAGGGTTAGATTGGACATTAAAGAATTTCTTCACTGAAACGGTGGTCAGGCACTGGCACAGCTGCCCAGGGAGGTGGTCAAGTTGCCATTCGTGTTTAAAAGACGGGTGCATGAGTACCTTAGGGACATGGTTTAGTGGGGAGACAGGTACGGTTGGACTCGATGAGAGGTCTATTCCAAGTAGACGATTCCATGATTCTATGTGAGTGGGAAATACATTCTGTGCCAGGTCCTCTCATTACACAGGATGGATGGAACCCTTACCTCACGCGCCCAGCGCTGAAATAAAGGATGCTGCTTTCTGAAACTCCAACACGAGTCTTAAGAGAGTTGATCTGCAGCTATTTTCGGTATCGCCCGCGTGAGGAGCAATGCCCTCCTCACGCACCCCCACCCTCAGGCTGCAAACCCCGCACCGCAGCCGCAGCGCTGCAAGGAACGGGCGGGAAGCTCCAAGCTGCCTCACCCCGGCCGCTGCGCGCATGCGCAGTGCCCACCTCCCGCTGCAGCGCTGACGGGCGTGGGCGGGAAACCCCGCCTGTCACGCATGCGCAGTTCCTGCCCCTCCCTCGCGCTCGCGCAGGCGCCGGTGCCGTCCAGCCCGGGGAGCGCGGCGTGGCTCTCGCGACACTTCAGAAGCTGCGGCGCCATCCTGCTCGTTCCCGTTGCGCAGGTTCCGAGCCCGCCGAGCGGCTGGAAGCGAGGAGGAGGAGGAGCGGCAGCTTCCTTTGAGGCAGAAGCTCCAGCCGGGGCGCGTCGAGGGGTGCGCGAAGGTCACCCGGTGAGCGGAGAAGTGGGCGCGGGGCCGAGCGATCCTTTCTCCGCGCGGTTTCTGCGATGGCGGCGGATGCCCGGGCTCTGAGGCGGGGTAGTCGGCGGGTCTTGTTCCCTGGGCGCGGCGGCGGAGCCGGCGCCCGCCCGCGCGACCCGTGAGGCAGCGGCCATGGCGGCGGCGCGAGTCGGCGAGGGAAAGGGGGGAGGGGGCGCGCTTCGCTAGCCTCGTTCCCAGCGCGGCCGCCATTTTGAGAGGAGTCGGCGAGGGCGGCGTCGGCGCCGGGAGAGCGGCGGGAGGGGGGTCCCGAGGGGCCGGGAGCGCACGCGAAGGCGCCAGGAGGCGGCGGAGAGGCGCTGAGGTGGTGAGGGCGCGGCGAGGAGCTGGGCAGGAGCTGCGGAGGCGGGAGCGGGGACGCGCGGTAAATGGCGTCGGGGCGCGGGCGGCGCCTCAGGGACGCGGGGCGGGGGGCGCGGAGGAGAGGGTGTCCCCTTGGTGCCGTGTGGGACGCGGGGCCCTCGCTGCTGTGGGGCTGTCGGTGCTGTGTGGGGCGCGGGGCCACTCTCACGCACACACTCCACCCAACGGGTAGCCCAGGCAGCCCCGGCCCATCAGGGCGAGCCCGCGGGTCCCGCCAGGCTCGGGAAGGCATCGAAGGGTTCTATAAGGGAGGAAAACCCGCAGGGAGCATGGCCCGCGCGCTGGTTGAGAAACAAAGGGAGGCCTTTTCTCGCCACGCAGTAGCGTTGCGGGGTTCTCATCCTTTCTTCAGCTGACATAAAGGCAAGAAAAAAGCCCACAAGTCCACAAAGCGTTGAGGAGGGGGGTGGGGGGGTGGTCGGGGCGCTGCTGAGCCAGCCCCGCGCTGTGTGCGCCTGCCCCACGCTGTTCCCGCTCAGAAATGGGGGTGGGGGTTGGGCGAGACACAGCGCGGTTCGAAATACGGAACAGAAACAAAGCTCGTTCTCCATCGCGCTATTTATCGTCAGAAAAACTATCAGCTTCCTTTTGAGGAGAGGGACCTGTGCTCATAGAGGCGCTTGTTTGGAAAAGAGTTTTGAGGTCGAGTCCAACCGTATCTGCCCACTACCAAACCGTATCTCTGACCACTTCACCTACCTGTCTTTTAAACATCTCTAGGAATGGTCACTCAATATGTGGAATCTCAAAATTTTCCCTATTTTTTTTTCCTTTTTTTTTCTGATAGGTTTTGATTTGAGTATAAAATGGACTGGACTGGAAAGCATAATGGGCCAAATGACACAACTAATGATGGAACAGTGGTACGACTGCGAGGCCTACCATTTGGTTGCAGCAAAGAAGAGATTGTTCAGTTTTTCCAAGGTACCTCTCGTACAGTCAGAGTGACTTGAGTGTCTTGTATCGTTACACGATGTTTTGCACACTTTAATGTGTAATAGCTGTTGATGGGGTGGATGGGGAGGGATTGTGTTAAATTAGTTTATATTAAGTAAAAAATGTGCCCAGTAAATTAAGTACAAATAACCATAGATGTTGTAAAACAGTATGTATGTAATGTTGTGAAGGTGGTAAACGTTACGCGTATTGGGATAATCTGAATGTTTGCATTTGGATCAGTTAAATTGCTAACTTGGTAGCTATATTTTCTTCATGTAACTTAGGTCGATGTATTTTTGCATAGTTTAAATAGAAAAGACATATGGTTAAATCCATAAATGTTTAATGAAAGATCATTGGCTTGTATTGTTGGGTGATGGGGGAAACAAGGTGGTTTTCTTTTTCGTTGTTGTTGTTTAGATATGCTTTAAGTATTTGCTACAGATGGGAATGTTTCAGCCTTTAACACTGTTCCCCTTGATGGGGTTATTTGTCCTTGGGTTAAAGGGTTGGAAATCGTGCCAAATGGGATAACATTGACGCTGGACTACCAGGGGAGAAGCACAGGGGAGGCCTTCGTGCAGTTTGCTTCAAAGGAGATAGCAGAAAATGCTCTGGGGAAACACAAGGAAAGAATAGGGCACAGGTGGGGATGGAGAGTTTGGGATGGTGTTACATCTTTATTTTTGGGGGTTGTGGGTCAGTAATGCTTTGGGGGGGGCTGGGGACCTTTGTATGGAACTGGCTGTTTTTAAGAATTGTTAAAACTGATCCTAAGTTAACTTGGGGAATACGGTAGATTTGGGGGGTGGGGGAGACAGTATTGCTCTGGGTAGTTTGCTAAACTCAGAAAATTGTTTGATTCGTTCTTTTGTAGGGTAATTCATGATAAATGCTACCATAGCTAGACATTGTTTTTCAGCAGTATGTTTCTCATACTGGAAAAACATGTTTTACGCTTAATTTGTACAGCTAGAATTTTCACGTAGTAATTTTTGCCACTGTAAAGTGTGGGGGCTTTTTATACACTTAAGATTCTTAAGGTTTTGAGGAGAAACTTAAGTTGTATGGTATCTCTATTGGATTGTTCATTTAGTTATAGAAAAATTAGAGTGGCCTTTTATAATATTCACGCAGCTTATGCTTGTATTCTTACTGGTTCCTTGAACATCCTCTTTTATTAGATATATTGAAATCTTCAAAAGTAGTAAGAGCGAAATCAGAGGATTCTCTGACATGCCGAGAAGAATGATGGGACAACAACGACCTGGACCATATGATAGACCAATAGGAGGAAGAGGGGGTTATTATGGAGCTGGGCGTGGAAGTATGTATGACAGAATGCGTCGAGGAGGTGGTGGATATGACGGTGGTATGTCTATCTAATGAATGGAGGTTCTGTTGTCAGTTTCGTGTTCCTGACATCTTTGTCAAGAAATAAAGAAATGGCAGTAGCTGCAGTGCCCGTTAGGTTTGACATACTTCGCTTCAGAAAATTTTTGAGTAATACATAAAAAAAATGGTTCTGTATTTAAGATCAACGGAAGTAATGAGGAAACTGTATAGCAGAATTTGATCTCTTGCTTGCATGTTTCAGTCTTTTTATTGTATCAAGAAGAATTTTATGTTTGCAGTCTGTTAAAAAATGCAAGTTTAACAGTCTGTAGAGGCTGTTGCAAACTTCTGTGTGCCCAAAGGCTGACAAATTGACTCTTGTGCATGACTTGGTGAATTGTCAATAATAGTAATGTAATTATTCCTTTCTTTCTCTCCATTGCACAGGATATGGTGGCTTTGATGATTATGGTGGTTATAATAACTATGGCTATGGCAACGATGGCTATGATGACAGAATGAGAGATGGGAGAGGTAAGAAAAAATAAATAGTTTGTTTAGAAAGATTTTTATATTGTTTGAATTGTAAGACATAGTATTTCCAAGACAGAAATAATTGCTTGCTTCTTTGGGTTATTTTGTAAAGAAACAAGGTTGATTAAAAAAGGGTGGGAATTGGGGAATCTCGGGGAAAATGCAAATATATTGCTTATCATTCTTTGTCGTTAAGTGTTTGGGTTGATAGATGGGAAGTGTAAACGTTTTTCATTCAGTGGCATGAAGCAGATGATTTCCGCAAGAAGAGAGTGGTAACTGTTGTGGCTTTTCGTGGGGATCTTACAGGTGCGTGTTCTTTTTGTGTTGGGTTTGTACCAGGCATGGGAGGCCATGGCTATGGTGGAGCTGCAGATGCAGGGTCAGGTTTCCATGGCGGCGGTCACTTTGTTCACATGCGAGGACTGCCTTTCCGAGCAACGGAAAATGATATTGCAAATGTAAGTACTGAGGGAAAAAGGGCTTCTTATTGCATGTGGTAGGGTGAGATGAGATAATGTAGTGCTCCAGTAATCACTGGAGTAAAAAAAGTAGTACCTGGCTTAAATTGTGCATTAATGTGATTTTTTTTGTTGTTGTTGTTTTTGTTTTATTCTTAGTTTTTCTCACCATTGAATCCCATAAGAGTTCACATTGACATTGGGGCAGATGGCAGAGCCACAGGAGAGGCAGATGTGGAATTTGTAACACATGAGGATGCGGTAGCTGCCATGTCAAAGGATAAAAATCATATGCGTGAGTGTCATGTTCTCTTAAACCTTTTCACTGACCGTGCTTTAGCAGGGTACATGAGCACAAACTGAATATAAAGGTTTAAGCTGCATTTAATGCGATTCGCTCTCCAGTAAATATAGCAAGGCGTTATGATTTTTATTTATTGCATTTCCAACTTGCTTTTTGTGGACTTGCATACTTGTAAGGTTGGGGGAGCGTGTAGCTCTGTGTTTCTATTCTCTGAAATAAAATACAAAGCAAGGTGCTTTTGTTCCCTACAGAGCACCGATACATTGAACTGTTCCTGAATTCAACTGCTGGAGGTGGCTCTGGAATGGGAGGCTATGGCAGAGATGGAATGGGTATGCATCAATCCCAGACTTAGCTGACACTTGGCCAAGTCTGAGTTCCAGGCTTTTAACAGTGCATTTCCTGCCTTGCAGATCAAGGTTATGGCTCTGTTGGTAGAATGGGAATGGGTAGCAATTACAGTGGCGGATATGGAACTCCTGATGGCTTGGGTGGATACAGTAAGTAGAAGTCCTGTCTAAAGTGTATTTTGTTGAAATGTTGCTATGTCCGTCTCCTGACAAACACTTGGGAAGGGTGGCAGGCTCTGTGCTGGGAGACTGGGAAGGAGGGTCATGGTTTTGTTTAAATCACTTGGGGGTTTTGCACATCCTACTCCTACTGCAAATAGTTGTGCTGCAGCACTGTTAGTGTAAGTAAAGTCCTCTTCCATATTACCATCATGTTTCTTCTCTCTTTAAGGTATGTATGGGTGACCTTGTGTCAATTGTTTGCAGGTCGTGGCAGTGGAAATAGTGGAGGCTACTATGGGCAAGGCAGTATGGGAGGAGGAGGATGGCGCGGAATGTATTGAAGGATGGCCTTGCTTCTGCAGAACATCTGGGAAGAAACAGCCTCTGGTCTGCTAGACTTTCTTACAGAATTTAATTTCTTTTGTATTTTAAGAACTTTATAATGACTGAAGGAATGTGTTTTCACAACATTATTTGGTAAGCAACAGATTGTGATGGGAAAATCTGTTTTCTGTAGGTTTTATTTGTTGCATACTCTGACTTTAAATAAATTTTTATATTCAAACCACTGATGTTGATACTTTTTATACTAGTTACTCCTAAGGATGTATTACATATTCCAGACTGCGGTTGGTTAAGATGTTGTACTATGGTTCAATAAAGGTGGTTGTACTGTAACTCCTATGAACACTGATTCAGTTCTATGTAATTTTGGTGTAGTGAACGAGTTCAAAAAATTCAGTTGTTTAAGGGGAAAAAGGTAGATGAATAGATTAGTTTATTTGGTAACGATCTTTCCTAAACCCTTTTGATAAGTTGTATGTAATGATTTCAACACAGCATAAAGCTGTGGAGGCTAAAATTAATTGTTCAGGCTTTCTTCATTGTACTACAGAATCTACCATCACCTACAAATGCACAGCTGTGTAACAAGCAGTGCCCCAGGCATGCGCCTCCGCAAACCCGAGCTGTGGCCTGTGTGCCTGTGCTTTGCTGTAGAGCTCTAGGTACTGCATTTCACACCTGTAACTCACAAAGCAAGCAAACACTAGCACAGCTTCTAGCCAAAGTGATATAGGTCAAATGCTCATTGATTTGGAGCTGTCAAAGTATTTTCACAAACTGCTTTTGGGAAGAGTAGGGGGGTTGGAAGCAAGTTAGGCTTTTTCTTTCATGGAATTACTGTATTTAAATGTCATTCAGGCTTTTTTTGCTGCACAGAGCTGATTTGTTTGTACTTGTTCAGAATTTGGCAAACCATTAACGTGGATGAGCTCATTAGAAGCAAAGTATCTAAAATAAAACCAGTCAGCCCAGTACTTGTTAAACCACACACAGCCCAGGCACGTTGATAAAACTTCTTGTGCATTTGTGACATGTAAGATGTAAGAAACTATTGTTTGAAGACACCATAGCTGATGTGTAATGACAAAAGGTATTTATTCTGAGCCAGTGTGACGTCCCAAATCAACTGCTTTGTCCTCAATGCCTCCCTGAAAATGTCAAATGTGATCTTGGGTATTGAAAGTCTGTCACCTGTTCTGCTAGTGCTGTGTTATACATGTAATAAATGTCTTGTTGTGGGACAGGAGAATGGAGTTTATTTCACCAGAGAGCGTGTTCTTGTGTCAAAGTGACTGGAAATAATCGATTAAAGGGCAACTGGCAGAGGAAGCTTTCCACCTACTGGAGTAGTGTAGGCAAGGAAGGGGAGGGAAGGTGATGAGATTATAACAGCAGTGACTTCACAGGGCTTTCTTTGTTTAACACTTAAAACATGGTGGGGTCTGGGTCTGATGCTGGAAACACTTGTGCACAGAGGTGGCAAAGGCAGGAAAAGAGTTAATGCAGTTGCAGGAAAAATACCTTACAAGAAGGCAGAAGACATCTACACTTCATGGAAGCATAGCAGATGTAAAATAGCTTCAGCTCTCATACGCTGTTCTGGTTTACAAGAAGGAACACCCACAAGTGTTAAACACACACTTACCTTCTGGGAGCAGGTTACATAACCAAGCAATGTGCCGAGAGGAGGCTGAACTCCCGGTCTTGGTGTATGAAATCCCAATGTCCCAGACAGGGAATCCCTTCAGCCTGTCCCAGCCCTTCCACAGCCATGCTTCACCCTGTAACAAGAGCAGCGTTCAGCACTGAACCTTTTGAGTTGCTTAAGCAGCAGTTGCACTGCAGGGGAATTGTGCTTGAGAAGAAAACCATTGTCGGGCAGTGAGGGAGGTTTAGATTTAGTTTCTGCACACACAGTTGTGTTTCAGTCTTGGCTGAGGCATGGGCGCTGCAGTGTGTGTTTGCCTGCTGAGAGCAGCAGGAGCAAGTGGGGTGTGCTGAGAACTCGGGACCAGGCAGGGCTGCCCTCTGCTCAGAGAAGCAGGTGCCAACATGGGGAGTGAGCTGCCCGGGCAAGAAGGCGGGCGCAGCAGCATGGAGCTGAGGAGGAGGAGCAGTTTTGTCTGTGCCAATGCTCCAGCTCACTGTTAGAAGCCATTTCCTAAGAACATAAACCAGGCTGCTCTGACCCTGAGCAGCTACTGTGTCTTGGGATGAATGGAGCAGCTACCCCGCAGACCCTCCTGTACACGGGGCGAGCAAAGCGATTTAGAGTCATGGTCTGTCAAAGAACAGTCTTTGCGGAAAGACAAAGATACAACATTCATGGTAATTGTTCCAAAGACTGCCAAGAGCAGGCCAGGTACGGAGCTGGAGGCCAAGGGAAATAAACCCACACAGAACACCCAGCATTCACTATTTTGCAGTAGATGTTCTACACGCAGTAACAGCAATCTGAATACCTACTGGTTCAGTGGCATTTCCTCTCTTCTGCACTGCTGTTTGCATGGGAAAAAGACTGCAGTTAAGTAACAGAAATTTAAGTTATTGCATGTTACAGAAATGCACTATCCTTATTTTCAAATATTGCCTATTCTAAAATTAATTTTGTTTATAGTTATTTTAGAAAAGTCACTTAAAGCAGTGGAGATCAGCACCACCTGCAGCCCAGCTCAGCCCCTGCCCAAAGTTCAGCTCACCTGCACACGCTGTCAGGACGCACAGGAGCAGCACTGGGTTTGCTGTGGCAGCAGCAGGGTCGCTCCCCATGCCTCAGCACACGCAGAGATGTTCTAAGCAACTTGAATGAGTTGTAATAAAACACTCAAAAGACTCTGAATTGCCAATTTAAATAAAGTCACATTATTCCCATCGTGAAGTTGCAGATCAATTAAATTTATTTCCTCCAAAAGTTATTTACAGATTTACAGGGAATTTTTTTATTGTACAAAAAATTACAGTAGGTGATTTAAAAAACAAACAAACAAACAAACATTTTTCTTTACAAAAGCTACAGAAGTGACTACGCTGGGGTGTTAAAACGAACCGCTGCAGCAGCTGTTAGAACACTGACTGATCACCTATCCTCTAAAGACACCGCTGAGCTAAACGAAGTGCAAGAACAACGCAAAGACCTGTTTCAAAGCCTCCCTTCTCCCCTCAGCCAGCACATTCCAAGGCCATGGCTGAAGGAACTACCAGGCCGATAATTCTGCCGAGGGCTTGGATTCCACGGCTGGACCCCATCCCATAAGAAGGTCAAGAGGGTCCTGGTGCAGTGATACAGGAGCGAGGGCAGTTTATCACAGGATGTGTTTTTATCTGCCTACAGGGAGAACAGGGATTTACATTCCAGTCAAAGTTCTCTCAGTGTGAGGGGTGGTCAGGCCTAGGTGTGCTCCAAAGTGCTCTGGAGAAAATAAAGTTTAGGAACCAACTCTGAAAGTCTGAGAAAGATGATGACAGAATAAGGAAAAACGTTCCTGTCTGACACAGAAAGGACACAGTTCCCTGTATTTAATCCTCATCCTTCTGCATGGCAGACTCGCTGTGCTTCAGTGTGACGCCAGGACCACGCGTACGAGCTGGAAAGCACGACTTAGGTGAAAATAACATGAAGACTTTTGCTCAAGGTCATACACAATATCAGGCAATAATTGTGTGACAGACACCTCTCTTTTAATGGAACCTGGGTAAGTCAAACTAATAGTTAATTTTAAAAAGAAATTGAGCAAAACACACCTTCCTTCATGCAGAGCCTCAAGCTCTGTTTGTTACCCGTGTGCCAGAACCACCCCGCACAGCTGTGACTACGGAGAGCAGAGGTGACAGTGCAACATTCCTGGATGGATTAAATCCTGATAATTGAAGGGAAGTAAACAAATTGGGTACTTGGCACACCGGATCACTGCATTGATAGCATTACTTTTTTAAATACAATTTAAAACCAGCTACCGCACAGCTCTGCTTGACAGCAGCATATCACAGCAGCACGAGGCTGGAACGCTGCACACAAGCCTGTAAAAGCAGGTAAGCGTATCATCGTCTTCAAGATCACCATAACAACTAAGGTACTCAACAAATACATATTAACTCTGAGTCTCCTCTAGACACTGCCCTGCTTCCTCCAAATGAGTCATTTGTTACACTAACATTGTCATCTGTATTTTTAACACGTGCATTTCCTGTCTTTTGGCCCCATTTTGTCTCTGTGTTTCAGCAGAAAGTGACAACTCCTCCACAGCACCTTGGAATGGCAACTCTTACCTGAAATACTGCTGTACATTCAGTAGATGATGGTATGTTTTTTTACAGGATTAGTTGAATAGCAAAAGGTAACAAACACCTCGTAAAATAATCTTATGGCACGTTAGAAGAGCACCTCTGGATGAGCATTGCATGGCAGGAATCGCAGACCCGAACGGGCTTCGGTGAAGAAGGCAGAGGCAGTTCGTTGTCAGAGCAGGCATTGCAGAAGATCTCACCACAGTTTCTACAATGATGCTAAAAAACGGGGAAAAAAGAGGGGGGAGGAAAAGAACCCTAAATTTTACAATGCAAATACAGGTAGTAATTGGATACTGATAAATAATGTACACAAAGCAGTCTGACATGAGGTTCCTTCTACTCCTTTGGTCTGAGCATGGAATCAGTTTTCAGAAGATAATTCATCTAAATTCCAATCTATGATGCAACTCCAGACAGACCCCGATCTCTCTAGATGGTCTGTCTATGACTGTATATATTTTTATTTATCTATATATATGCACCCCACAGATTCCATTCAGTCTAATCAGTATAAAAATGTAATATAATCAATGATATTCAAGACAGCAGATGAATCTGTCAAGCAGCTACTTGAGATTTAACATAAAAAGGTAAAATAAAAATTCCTTTTTAAATAAAGGAAGGAAATAAACATCACATTATACTAAAAAATGACAATAAACTCATAAATTCTTAGTCTATTGTATAAAGAATGCTATAAAAAGACTTGTGCATGTCAAATTTTCACAGTGCCAGAGCTGACAAGCACTGGAGATGATGATGCCACAAAGTAGGTCGAATAATTTTAGGTATGTTCCTTTGTGGCATCTCACCAAAAGGCAGTGTTTATTTTGAAATCAGCGCCCAGTTGCATTGTACGGGTCAAAGAATTAGAAAGACATCCCCAAAATAACTATGCATTCATCTGAGCGCTGATGTTCCTCTCCGCAACTCTAAAATAATGAACGGTTTTCTCATAATACATGTAAACAAGTGGGAAGAAATTCTGTTAAAGTTTTACCTTCCTTTTGGAAAGAGAGAATTCCTTTTCACATAATTTGCAGTGTGTAGCCTCTTTGTCTTTCAACCAAACCTGGCCCTGGAGAAAAAAAATATCATAACTGTTTGTACGCGATGGAGTTAAACTTTGGGTTCCAGGGGACAAGTCAAACCAACAGCAGCACATCTGCTGAATGCCCCGAGATCAGTGAAATGTCCCAAAGACACTCTAAAGCAGTACAAGGCCACTGCGAAACCTTGTGAGACAAGATAGAGCAGGAATAGGTGCAAAGAGAACACGCTGGAGTAGTAAAGCTGGTCACTGGCTGAGCTGGGAAAAGCAGAAAGGTATTCAAGTCTCCAAGCTGAAGCCTATTTCCCTTGCCTATCGCACAGGAACAGTCCCCAAGATGCAAGGAAGCAAAATAACAGTGTCAAGACCTGCTAATTCCCTTCTGTCTAAACCAATTAATAAAATCAGGAATCTGCCCAACAAAACCATTTCACACAACTTTACATTGAAATAATTCACAAGATGACAAACCACATCATCAAACGTGCTGACACAGCCTCTGCTCTCAAGTGCTCCTCTTCTCTTAAGAAAGTTCCAAACCTCTCAAAATCACAGATCATATTTTATCACAGTTTAATTAACTCCTAGAATGATCAAATTCTTATTGACTGCTGAGAAGCAGCAGCTCAGCCAGCTGCATAGTCTGTCCCAGACACACTGTGTAAAATATAGACGGGTGTACATGACGAGAAAGGTATCAGAATGCACCGCTGCACCTCAAACTAGAAAAATCAAAAGCCACTGAGTATTTTTTATCCCTAGGTTACAGGGAGCCTGTGGTTCTCTCCCTGGAGAGGAAGTCATACGACTCTTCTGAACAGCTGCTGCTGGAGAGAACTCTTAGAATCATAGAACCATAGAATCGTAAAATTGGAGGAGACCTCTAAGATCATCCAGTCCAACAATCAGATCAGTACCACCAGCCTACTGAACCATGTCCTGAAGTGCCACATCTACACAGGTTTTAACACCTCCAGGGAAGGCGACTCCACCACTGCCCTGGGCAGCCTGTGCCAATGCTTCACCACTCTTTTAGTAAAGAAATTTTCCCTGATATCCAATCTGAACCTCCCCTGGCACAACTTGAGGCCATCTCCTCTTGTTCCATCTCTTGTTACTTGGGAGGAGAGACCGGCACCCACCTCACTACAACCTCCTTTCAGGGAGCTGCAGAGAGCCTCCTTCTCTCCAGACTAAACAGCCCCAGTTCTCTCAGCTGCTCCTCATAAGACTTATTCTCCAGACCCTCAAAACTTCTCATGTTTACAAAATATTTCAAAGGAAACATTTGAAAGAAAAAAGGTTCCTCTTTCCTCCAGATGCTACCAACCTGCAACGCTTTGTTTGCTTCTTTTATATCTTCTATTTTCAGCTTTGATCTGAAAAATAAGATAATGATATTTCAGATTTCTAGATTGCCAGTTACGGTCTAACAACTTCAAAACTTGTAAGTATTGAAAAAACTAGAGGCAAAGTACTCTGGACTTTCAGTTTGTATTTTATATTACACCAGCATCCACAAGCTGTGATCGAGACCATGCCCTGCTGCACTTGGCACTAGACAAAGACTCTTTTCAAAGAGCTCAGAATCCTTCGAATGGCTGGAAATCTGCTTGAGGTTACATGGGTAAGAGAAATTTGTAGCAGTATAGCTCTGCACACACACCTAAAGCCAGCACACAGCATCAGTACAAACCCAGAATTTAAGCTTCTGAACTTGTTCAAGGCCACAGGATGTCATTATGGAGAAACCAGGCTGCCCACAGCCACCCAGCACCAAGCTCTGGGAACGGGCTGAGTCAAAGGGCATGGTCGGTGCTCCACAGGGCATGGGAGTCCACGCCAGTCACGGAAAACTACTGGGAAGGCAGACATCACTAAAAGAAACTTTCCTAAGTAACAATGAGAGCTGTGCTCGGAGCTTTCTGCTCGCTCTAGTCTGAAGGCATTTTGATATGGTAACGCCTTACATCCTCTACAGACTTTGCAATCATGGCCTATGGTTGTCATACAGAGGAGAACCTTCGTCTCCTCAAGGAAACATGAGCATGCATCCTCTCAAAAAGACAAGCACTGTCTTGCCGGAGCCACAGCTGTTATCTTCTATCCCAGTTCTTCTTTGGGAAGGCCACAAAATGCCAACCAGTCAACCGTTTTCAACACAAAACAGCTCCTAATGCTCCCAGGCCCCTTTAAACCAGGATTTTCTGTTCAGAGCACAAGAATTACCTGTGAGTTCACAGCAAGACCACCAGCCAAAAATAAAAATAATCAGACCTGATCTAACTAGACATATTTCTTCTTGATACCTGGCGAGGCAATACTGTCGTACACAGTCTAATCTGCATGACCCACCAGGCTGTTATTTTTCTTAACTCAAGTCTATATGGCAAAGATAATTAGCATCATGAATAACGCAATTACTCGCTCAGCTTCGATGCCAGTTCTTGGAGAGCAGCTTCTTGGTCTTCACATATCCTTTTCAGTTTTTTGTTCTTTTCCTGAAGCTTAAGGAACTCCTTAAAACAAAGCAAACAAAAATCAAACCAAACCCCAATTATTCTCAATATTGTACATGCTCACTGCCTAGAAACTTGCTGCTACCCAAAGCTGATCTTACTGAGAAAGTCAAGTGGGGGAATGAATCACAGAATCATAGAATTATCTGGTTGGAAAAGACCTGTGAGGTCATCAAGTCCAATCGTACCTGTCCCCTTAATAAACCATGTCCCCAAGAAACTCATCTACAGTATGATCCATCATACCCTCTATTAAGATTCCCAATCCAATGCAAACAGCAACAACCCATGATTAAACTCTCTTACGCCCCAAGAGATGAAGCACTTCTGCTTCTGCAAGCCCCTCCAGGAAGAAAATAAACCCAATTGATTGCAGAGCTCAACAACGCTACAAAGCCATGTACACTGAGCCAGACAGAAGCCAAAGCACTCTCTGGCCTATGATGAGACCTTAATTTTTCCTTATCCAAACCACCAAGGCCTGACCTGAGGACTAAATGGGGAGTAAAAAAAGGGGAGTTTTTCTTAATCTAATGGTGACAGTGCATTAACCTGATCTTTCTTACAAATACCATGCTTAAGTTCATAATTAACTTTACACTCAGTCTCTAAATTACTGGTCAAGCTTTACTGCAGAATTTACTTTTTTAAGGCTAATAATTTCTTGGGTTTCTATTCTCAGCTGAGATACAGTTTCCTTTTCCTTTTGAAGATCATCCTCTAAGGTTTGCCGCCACTCTTTTTCTATCTTCAAATCTGTTTCCAGCTGAAACCTAGAATAAAGAAAGGAAAAAAACAAAATCACTGTGCACAACTGTATAATTTTTAAAAAACAAAAATTAGTTTATTTCTGGGTGCAATGTACTATTATCACAATAAACAAATAATCGACTGACATGTTTTCTAAAACAGAAATAATGTATCGATATAATAATATTTTAGACAACAGTATAACAAATAAATCAAAACATTGTCACTTAGAAAATGCTTTTAAAAATGAGTGTATTTAAAGCACCAAGAATCCAGCATCATTTTGAAGAGGTGACCTTTGTAATAAATGAGCAAGAGAACGTTAACCACAAAATTGTAAAGCATTTTTAAAATATGCATAAGGGAAAGCCCCCCACAACCTTACAGAGCTTATTTCCGAAACAAAACCAACCCACTACACTGCCATGATAACGCAGACAACGATTGGACAGAACTGTGGTGCTCTTAAAAGTTATTTAATATTATACTCTTAGATGTGAATCTTCTATTTTAGCCTAAAGGTTATGGAATTTTGAACAGAATTGAAAATAAAGGAGGAAGGACTTTGAATTACTATTTTTATTGAGCTTCCTACACAGCTGAGGTTCAAGATAAAGAGAGATGTAAATTCTATTTGTTTAACTGAAGTCCAGTTAAAGGAATCAGGGCGACTTTGGTGGATGATCCACTGTAGCTGGAATTTCACTGCCAGTTTCATGGAAGAGTTGGTGTTTAGAATGTTATGAAGAAACCAAAGAATGGATGCACAATGCTTAACCTTCTGGGTCTGAACTGTGCCACCACAATGAGAGGAAAAAACCTGACAGTAGTCATGCAAGGGGTTTTGATGGGAAACCTATATCCACGATAATTTTCCTGTTTTAAAACCAAAACCATTTTTAAAGGAAAGACTTACATTTTAGAACACTACCTCAGCATCTGGCTGGGCAAGATCAGAAGTGAACATGACCTTGAGGTTTCAGAATTGCAGAATTCTAGGGCCGGGGTCTGAACTGCTCTTTTGGCAAAATCTGAAAAGATGGCTGTGGTAAAGTGAATATTTGTCATGATGGTTAAACAAGTTTAGTAACATTCAAAGTGTTAAGAGAGGCAGGGTGGGCTAATCATTGGATTAGAAATCACTCATTTTTTTAAGCCCTAATCCTTGTTGTGCCACAGATTTGCACTGCCTTAAATAAATCACTTGTTAACTTTCCAAACAGGGAAAACACCTGCCCTTACAGGGAGCTTTTAGATTACATATTGATTTACACCAGTACGGAAGGACTTAACAGGAGAAAGGGTAGAGGGTTGGCTTTTATATTACTTTTTAATATTTATGATCCCAGTGGATTTTTATTTCCTGCACAGTGGTAAGGCAAACCACTCCTACCTTATTCATAAGCCTCATCAATTAAATTAAATTATTCTTATGCCATTTTTGTTTAAGTTTATACTGCTACACACTTGGGTGGATTACTGCTACTATACTACTTATTTTCCCCCACTTATGATAATTTCCTTAGAAGCTGGCACTTTTGGACAAAAACCAATGCTGTTCTTCCCCCTCCTTTCATGATGCACGTATTTTAGAGGCGCCCAACTTTCTTGGAATGGCATGTCTTCTTCCACCTTGCCAGTACCTTACATAAAAGTCTTTAGTGTTTACATTCTGTTCAAAACCACTTATCAACAACCAGCCTGTACTAAGACACAGGACATATTGCATTCCAGAATGTTTACTGCTGCATATTTTTCCAAACAGGAAAGATATACTTACAGCTGCTTCTCCTTCTGGGAGAATTCTTTCTGCAGGCTTTCAGATTTATTCACATATTCCTGTTTAAGTTTCTCATCCTCGGCCTCAGCCTCCGTTTGAGCCTTCTCTGCTTGCTGCAATCTGGTGTAATTCAAATCAACTTTGGGTAAAACTGAAGCTAGAACTAGGGTGTAGAGGGTGAAGAAGACAAATAAAAGAAAAATGGGGAAATAGAAACATTTCTAAATAAAAACAAAGTTTGGGGAAAACTCACAAACTCAAACGAGAAATCCATACAGTGCCTAGAGAACTGGCTCGGGTTTTCATACAGTAAGAGAGTAATCACTGTAAGTAATCGCTGTTTTATTTTATGCTCATGAATAACAGATGCCAAAGCACGATGATACATATTTTAGAATTGAAAACGAAGCATAGACAATGTTTTGGTTTTTTTCCTTTAGGATACGTTCATGTGGGGTTTTTGAAAGCTTTTTGCCATTTTGTTTAATAAATCCTGTAAAAGTACTTGGTTTGTATTAACCACCCATTAAGACAGGGCAGAGCATGTGTTGTGCAAAAGCAGCTCAAAACAATGCAGGCGTAAGGCTGAACACAGAGCACTGCAATCAGGCAGCAAAACAACTTAACAAGCCTAATACAAGATACACCCTGACAGGTACCACTACGTTTACAGAACTACCTCAACTACATCATGTTATTAAATGAATTTAAATAATCTGTATTAAAAATAATCCATTCTAACACTGGTTAAAATAGCTGCATGCTACAGACAAAACAAATAAAAGTGATGAATCAAGAAGTGACTGGGGTTTTCTTAATCTAATCTTTCCTTTCTGAATTCCAGGAGTTGTTTCTGTTTCAGCTTCACTTCCCTTGGAATTCATTGGGTCACTGTGGTTCCTCTCTGCTTGGTCACTTCTCCAGTCTAAAATAATACGAATGTAATGTAACAAAAGCAAAGGTACCAAGATAGAACTTGTGCTATATCACGGCTACACCTGCCTTGATGAAAAGGCAGGAGAGCAAAAGAGCCTGTGAAGCACCACTGCATGTCCCCACCTGCTGCGTCATGTTTAACAAAACCATTTTAAGGGCTTCTCAGGTAAGCGGTGGGAGAAACCTGTGATGCTCTCTCTGTGCTTGATTCCTCATGCCCCAGCACCTGGCTGAATGCAGAGTAACTCACAGCTCCAAACATCAGCTAAAAAGTAATTGTCTCTACATTTGTGCTTCTGCTGATGAAGCTGCACCAGCAGGAGTTCCCAAAAGCTGCCAGTGAACAAGTGAGAAAAGACTGGAATTAAACTACCTTATGAAGTGTGCGCTATCTCATTCAACTGTACCAGCTGTTTTAAGCACCTCCCCAGTCACATTTGCAAGGGAAGTGCACAGAGGGCCAAAACACATATGGAAAGGAGAATACTGGGAAAAAGCAGCGTCAATTTACTGGGCAGAAGCAGCTGAATGAAGCTACAGGAGACAGTAACACCAAAAGCAAGCTAAAACTCTCCCTAAATCACAATTAAACTGCAGTGTAGTTTCCACAACCAAGTTATAAAGGGCATTGCCCCCCAGGACACATGCAAGCCAACCAACAGCACCATCCTCTGGAGTAGCACCAAGACTCCTCGCACCCCTATAATGCAGCCAAATGCTGAGCTGGGCCAAGGTCACAGCAGGATTTGTGATTCAGACGATGCTGAGGCAGATATTTGTGTGCATAGATGTGAGATGCTCCTATTTCTGCTATTGTCTACCTGTTGTTTTGTTCAGTGCTTCTGGTTTGGATTTTCTTTGAGGATGGGAGATACTTATTGTTCTTTTTTAGTAGCCAGGCTGTGTTAAAGGCTCTTTCTGATCCAAAAATAAGGAACAAGGTGATATACAACCATGGAGCAGAAACCCTTTCGGTATGCCTGCATCCTGCCCCTACTTTTGCAAACATTTCCTCCTGCTGAAAGACCCTAAGATTCTTTTCCCAGTCAGCTTCCCCTCCATGCTCCAGAGTAAACACTGGGAAGAGCGTCAAGGGCTGTCAGCAGCTAAAACTCTCTTATTTCTGCAGTGCACGCAGGCAGCAAATCAAAGCAGAAACCTGAGATGTAAAGACTGCCTGAAGATGGGTAGAGGGAGGGCAAAGGGATTGGGCAAGACTACAGGTTGTGATTACAGAGCAGACAAAGCCCCACACAGGCAAGATCCTTGGCTGACAAACAAGTTGGACAAGTTCAGGATCAGAGCCCTGAATGCAAATCCTCTTTATTACCATAGCTTCCACGGTAGCTCCCAAGGAGCAGTTGTTCCAGGCAGGAGTCGCAGCTACACTTGCTGGTGCACTGCCCCCCTTTGTGCAGAGCCCCATCCAAGTCCAGGCTCCAAATGCATTCTAACTCTGTGAAAATATTTTACCCCACGTCACATCAGCAGAAGGGAATTGTGCTTTAGCTGCTTTGTCCCCAAACCCTGTAACTCCTGCACTTTATGCACGGAACACACACGGTGACACCACCTCTTTGTTTAAACTGTCCTGAGAGAGCACAGAGGCTCTCTCACACGGTGCCAGTTACAACCACAAAATCCAACTGAGAGCACACTTTAGGAACAAATACAGCCTAAAACTGAAAGGAATCAGCAGGGCAGAAGGGAGATACTGGTCAGATGGGCTGCTTTTCAGATCTATTTGTACCATAAAGAATAGGAAAAATCACTACATTAGAAACAAATGTCAAAAAAATGTACACTCCAAGTGAAGACAACTAACCTTTAAAATAAACTTTGTTTGACAATTAATAAGTGATTAAATAGCATTATAAAACTAGCTTACATTTGCTTAATAATAGTGCAATAATTTACTTATATTTTTCCTTTTGCTTTTTTTAAGGGGGGTAAAGTGAGATCAGAGATGATGTTCTTTCAGAAAAAAACAAAACAGAACCCAGCTACAACCGGTTACAGTGCAGGATTTCTAATACCACTTCTTTATACTTAAAACTGTAATTTTTAAATTCTTAAGGTGTTTTATCAGTGATTATTTAAACACATGAGATCTGAAGGAGCTGTCAGAATGATATATCCTTGACAAGTTTATACTGGTGCTGAGCTTCATTGCTGGCACATTTGACGAATGACATTGCAATAGTCCTAGTTTGAGTTAACAGATCTTTGTCACTTCATGAATGCAGTGGACAAAAACCAAAGACAGATGAAGGCAGCAAAATAGTAAAAACAGAAATTGGGATAAAGGATAAAAAGAAAAAGAAAAAAGAGGGAAAAAGGATGTCAATAAAAGAATATTCATGTCACTATTTTTTTAATACATAACCATGTTTTTTATAATCAGATTTAAACAAAAAAAAAGACATGTCAAACATCAATAGGAGAGGGTTAATGGACGTGTTATATTTTACAATTAAGAAGATCAATGTGGCATATAGGCCACTAAATTAAAACATATGAATCATGTTTTAATATTATGCCATACATGCAGTCTAACCACAATGTAAATTCATGTACTGGGACTTTAGTCTTTCACTTTTCAACCTTTCAATGTAAAAATAATGGTACTTCCAAAGCAATGGACAATTTTAAGAGCTTCAGTAAATACAGCAGTGATCCGTGAAGGCAACAAATGTTTATATTAAGCATACACTTAAGTATAAGCAAGATCAATGCTTTGGTTTCTATTGCATTTCATTCAAGAGGGGGAAAAAAAAAAAAGAGGTAAAAACGAATCAGAATTTTGAAAGAGTGGAAAGAACAACTTTTGGCAGCAGAACAAAAACCCAGAACCAGAAGAAAGATGGTGGAGGAAGAAAAATGAAAGATTAAGTTTGTATTTAAAATAAGTGTATTTGTTGAAAAGAAAAACAAAACAAACAGTAAAGCACCAGTTACAGTTTCGTTAAGGTTCTTCTTAAATTTGCTAGTGAGAAGTTACATTTCAGTGGCATCTGTGTAGGAATGCAGTGAAATGTAACGGGATGGAGAAATGAACGAAGAGAACCAAAGATGTGCCTGTACCTTTGTTCTAGTTGTTTCATAGTTGCATTTATTTGATTGGTCTTATCCTCTAATCGATCAATGATTTCATTCTTTTCTTTCATGGCATCTTCAGAAACCTGTGTCACAAAAAAAGTTAACACTGCAGTCGATATGAAATACACTGTTACTTCAGGGGGATTCTTATCAGCATCTGAAGGGAAAAACGTTACAATGGCTTCAGGTTTTGATTCTTTTTAAATACTTCCATCTAAAAAATGCAGTTGAGAGCACTTAAAATCTTACACCTGCCAGATCTGTAGGTTTCTACTTTGCAAGTGTAGATGCTGTTTGATAAGTACACAATTTTCATTTTGGCCTCCTTTCTTAGTTAATTATTTTGCAAGCCAAGTGAAATTCACTGATCCTTATCAATAAAGAACTAAGATGCTTAGTCCTGGAAGTCCCTAATGTTCTCCAACTCTTATCCAAATACCACGTATGCCTAAAAATCTTTAAGAATTTTAAAAACACATTTCCCCATTTTGAATGCTTGCAGAGCTGTTACCACCACAGCTTGAACAGCTAAATAAAAGGTAGAGCATTATCTTTGCTATGAGATCAACACCATCAACTGGTCCCTGAACAGCAGGAACTGGATGTGACCAAACTGTTTTCCTCTGCCCAGGAAGTGAGTCTGGATGTCATTCAGTGGAATCAGTCCTCTCCAATCCCCAGAAGCACAGCTTTAAAAGATAAACAAATCACACAGATCCTAACCTACTGAAGAACATTCCCTTAACTTCTCTTTCCAGCTCTATATTTCTCTTCCTCTAGTCCAGTTTCCTCACAATTGCAGGTGGAAAAGTAGCACGTTTTTATTCTGACATCTCAATTATCTCTCTATTTTTTCTCCTATTCTGCCATAGATTTGACTGGTTTCTCCTGCTGGTTTTGATAATTTATTCAATAATCAAATTTATGTTCTGCATAAATAATTCACTGCTAAACTTCCCTGGTGTCTGGTCATTCGTCCACTGCATGGTGGGTCTCTGAGATCCATATTCTCACAAAGAAGCCCTACACTGTTACAGATTTTCTTAATGTGACAACAAATTTGTACTGGGTCTGGCTGAAATGGAGTTAATTTTCCTCATGGCAGCCGTCAGAGCGCTGTGTATTGGTAAAGTTGTTGATAAACACACCAGTGTTTTGGCTACTGCTGAGCAGTGCTCCCACAGCATCAAGGCTCTCCAACATTCCCTCCTCACCAGTAGGTGGGGGTAGGCAAGATCTTGGGAGGGGACATAGCCAGGACAGCCGACCCAGACTGACCAAAGGGATGTTCCACACGATATCACATCTGCTCAGCAATAAAAGCTAAGAGAAAGAAGGAGGAGGAGGCATTCATTATTACAACATTTGTATTCCAGAGCAACTGCTACACATACGGTAAGCCCTGCTTCCCAGGAGCTGGCTGGACATCCCCTGCCAATGGGAAGTACAGAATGCATCATTGTTTTCCTTTGCTTCCCCACGCAGCGTTCACTTTTGCTTTATCAAACCACTTTTATCTTGACCTATGAGGGTTTTCTTTCCATCTTATTTTCTCCCCTCACCCTGCCAAGCAGGAGAGACAGAGCAGCTTGGTAAGCACCCAGCATCCAACTAAGGTCAATCTACCACAAGACATAAAAAAACCAAGCCTGTAATCAGCTTCTTCCATTTAACACAACCTTGTTTTCCAGATACCTTTCCTTGCTTTGAAAGCTCAGATCTTCTCTCTATCTCCTCACTAAACGCCTACATTCTCTTGTTTTTTTAGACAACAGAGGCCAAGTAGTGTCGTTATCACTAGATATACTACTGCTTTCTGTTCCACACAGCACATTATTAGCCCATCATCTTAGTCTCATGCTCTTTTCTTCTACAAACCCATTAACATTAAGAACTGCTTTGTGTAAAATCACCCTTGCATCAGTAATGTTCCAAAATGACAAGCTGACCTAAGCAGCAGAAAGAACCCAAAAATTAAGGAAACAGCAATATTTCACTAAACAAAACACCAATGCATCTCTCTCACTCCTGTGGAAGTTGTTCCATCAGTTTAACCGCAGGCTGCCCCTTTACCTGCAGCTTTTGGTACATTTCCATGTTAATTGCTTTAACTTCATCGAGCTGCTGTCGGAGGCCTATGAGGGCATCCTGCTTCTCATGGATGTCCTTCTCCAGCAACTTCATGGCAAGTTCTATTTCATGTTTCATACTAACTTGAACCACAAGCTCATTCTCCATATCCTACAAAACACAACACATTATTTAAATAATTATGCAACATTTTATATCTGTTTTGAAACAGACAAAAGCTAACTCTAATTGAGCTGCAGCACCACCTATTCCACCACTTAAGAAATCCTGCCCTTCTTTAACTTTACAACCTATCCACTACATAAACATTATACTCTTGTACTTAGTGACTGATGCTTCTTTTTTTTTTTTTTAACTTTGGGAGAAGACAATGCACATTATGAGAAATCTCCCTGCCAGCGTTACACGAACAGTTGCCTAAGAATTTATCACAAAAATAGAAGTAAAGCATTCAATCTTCACAAGTAAGATTTAGCACACGTAGATCATAAAATATTGCCAAAAAATTACCTAAACATTTATGAAAAAAATCTATTTAAGTGACTATGCTTTAGCTACATTGTTACAGAAATAATGATCACTTTCTTAAAAGCCCCTTTTTATTACAAACAGCTAGCGAAAAGGCAATTAAAGTTGATTAAAGGCAGCACCTAAGCTTAGCAAAAGCAAACCTAGAAACATTTACATACTGACTCTTCTCACACACGTAACCTTCCCTAGAAGCACTGTGTAATTCTAGAAAAGTATACTTATTTGTCGAAGTTGTGATTCTTCTCGAAGCTGCCTACGTGCTTCATTGTACATTTCATCCAAACCCTGCCTGGAGTGTTTATATGTCTGAAGCTCTGCTTCAACATCCACTTTTGTTGCCTACAAAGATACAGAGAATCCATCTTTCTTGGTCACAAGTTTAGCATAAATTTAACACTTAAAAAAACTTTATAGATTCATTCTTCAAGCCCAGTACAAACAGAGAAAGAGCTGTTTCTGCGATGTAGTCATTAGTTTTACAACAAGAATTCTGCAAATCTAGCAAAATAAGCATCTGTATGGCGGTACCGCCCTCCTTCAATAAGTCTAGTACACGAGTGTTTCAGTACTGAGCAAATCAAATACCTGTTCAACCTCTGCTTTTCCAAGTTACACAAGGAGCTACAAATCACAGCTTAAAAAAAAGTTCATTAATTGCATATATAATTACTCCAAATGACATTTCATATAATGAGAGGTCGGAAAAGACGGTTTGCCAACTAAAACACACACCACTTTGTCAAGATTTTCAGATAATATTGCCTTAAATGCCCTTAAGTCACAGCTTACATTTTAAAGAAAAAACGAAGGCAACAGAAAGAATACAAGGAAAAATGCTGCAAAATTTGCATAGGGTTGTAAAACAACCTAGTGTCCTATAACTGTGACATATTTATATCATTATAAAGCTTCCTAGATCTAGTTGGTCCTTGCCCTAATAAAAGTTGTTTTAGCTTTGACCTAGTTACTGTTTACTTTAAGTTGCAATGTAAGAATATACAAATTACAATGAACCACACAACATTGCTATGTTAAATATAGTGAAACTAACATACCTCTAGATGATGCTGTGTTTTCATTAAAATAAGGGTATTCTCACTCCTTAGTTGATGGTTTTCTTCCTGAAGTTTAATTATATTGTTTTTTGCTATTGCTAACTGAAAAGAAAAAAGAAAAACAGTGTCAGTGGAAACAAAGGAAAAATATTCTGATGAATCCAAGTCCAAGACACGCTCTGCCCTGTACTCGCAGTGTACCAAACAGAGGTTTAATTCTTTTAAAGAAAACACAAAGTTCCTGGTTGCAGTAACGAATCACTTTCATTACAGAACAGGACGTGTATTAAAGATACTTCATGTCTGGTAAAGAATATGTTTTCTTTTCATTGTTTCATTATGACTTAAAGACCTCAATTGGCGTCCTCAGCCACTGCATTTGGATTCAAATATATCTAGTTTTGTTCTTTTTTGGACATCTTAGTATATCATAAGGAGCAATTTACATAAAACCTCTCCCAGATGAAAAGAAAACATATTTACAAAAGAGAAAACATCATGGCTGGGCCCTACGGCAATATGCCCTAATGTCAGAATTATAAGCCAGTAAATCAAAACAGGCGGACAGCTGGGCTGGAGGCTTGTAAAGGAACCAGAATGCTCTGAGAATTAACTCTTTTCCTTCTATATGAATGTTTTCCCTTTATCTGAATACATAAATTCCCAGAGTGACCTAGCTATGCCTTCAACAGTTGAATTTAGACACTTCAATTTGCCACTTCATTAACTATTTCTCAAGCAGTTCAGATAACAAAAAACGTAAATATATTGGAATTCAGTCAAGCACCACAGAAAAACAAAAATACAGTATGTGAATACAAAACCAGAGCTAGACAAGGACAAAATCTCTATATAAGGAAATTATAAAGAAGCAAGAAACAATGTTTTGGCTAAAGCTGAGAAGAGTAACAAAAACTGCTTGCTGAACTACTTTCTATCTCTTTGTAGCAACTGGTGTCACTCATTACAGACTATTCATCTGCACAAAATTAGAGTGACAGCAGGCACCAGGAAAGGCTTCTCTCCCGGTTTGCCCACAGTGGGAAATTGCTACATTCTACATAATTCATCTCCTGATGCTGCATGCTACCTGGGCAAGCTGACTGCAAATCCCTGTAGCCACTGCACCTTTTCTTCAAGCTAAAATAAAGGTATCTGAACACGTTATGCAGACTTTATGTAGATTACAGTAATTTGAGTATATTTATAAAAATAGCACTTGAGAGTAAATAATACTATACATTACTAAAAACAAATAATACCTCTTCGATCAGTTTAGTGTTTGATTTCTCTAGTGAATCAACTCTTGCGTGTAGACTGCTAACTGTGCTACTGAAAAAGAAAAAGAAAAGAAAATTATTCAAAATTACATCAGAACTCATTCAGCCAAGCTCAAAAGCGTCAACATGAGGTACAGTGATTAACAGTTATGTGCTAAAAGGTCTGCTCCCATTATCTGAGGTTCTCCTAAATATAAAAAAATCAGTCTCCTTTGCTGAACGTGTGCATACTTCCTTCAAATTTCCCACATCATCCCTGTCGCCTAAACTCCTGGCTGGCTGTGACTTTACATTCTCCCTTTCCTTCATCCTCACAACTACACTGTATCCAAATGTTTAATGACTTCCCTTAAAAGAGAGTTTGCAATCTTCTTGAGGTATTTTTTTCACTCTCCATATAAATGAAAATCATTCTCCAGGTTCTCTTCCTCCAAAATCCATTTCTTTTATAAAACCATTTGCTTCACTGCATTTTGTGAGATTTAACCTCAGGTTAGCTCTTTCTTGATGCTTCTTGACTTCATTCATAAGTCTCATCAGAATTTTATTCCCTTTTGTTACTCTGCAGTTTTTTATCTTATTAAACTACATCTAGGCCTTCTGCTTTCCCTGACTGCCCATTTCGGCTGCAAGCACAATTTTTTAGGCTGCACTTGACATACAGAAAAGAAACCCTGTTCTGTGACACTGTTTGCTTTTCCCTTTATTTTTTACTGTGGTGTCCTCAGAAGTTACCAGTTCTTTAAGAATGGCAAGGTAGAAGAGATTAACACATTCTATGTGTGGAAATGAAGAGCTGCCCTGAAACAAAAGACAAGAGTTGCTGAACCACTGGTTTGCAAGTAATCCATGCATTAATACACTGAGGCTACCTGGATAATGACAGTTATCACCACACAAACACCACTATTCTTAATTGTGATTATTTTCCCCTCCTTAATTTCATTTTGCTTGTATTTAAGGCGCTGCCCTGTTGAAGTTTCTCCTCAGTGACCGACACAATTTCATATCAGAACATCTTTACCCCAGCAGCAGCCATATAGTAACTAATGATCAAGATTATTAGCATTACAAAAAAAAAACCCAGGATTGCATTTCAAAAAGGGATCGAGGAGACCAGTGATATTACAGATTCTACATCTGTTTAATTTTGTACAACAGCCCTCAGAGAATTACAATTGTTGTTCCTCCATTTGTACAGTAACAAACACAGTGATGGACTAAGTTTGTTCCATCTGGAAAAAGTTGCTTTCCTGAAAACTGTTTTTACAGGAACCACAACCTACAATGTGTAAGTAGTTCCCAGCAAGCAATGAACCTTTTTGTTTTGGTCGCAGGCATTAAAGCTACTAACTAAATTATTATGAAAGGCAAAGAAACAAATCCAGATGGATTCACCCAGAGCACTTAATAATACTTTTTGAAAACTGTTAAACAGAATGCAGTTAAAATCCAGATCAAGCTTTTCATTCATGTGAAGTTATGAATCGTGAGGACCTTGATCAGGTTTGGCCTGCTGGTTTTTATTTTGTTGAAGAATAAAGGTTCTGACTGTCAAAAATAAAAGCATGAAAACTGAGACTTCCTGAGTCTCTCTGGAAGTCCTTTCCAACTTCACTACATCCTCAGTCTAAGAATCAAGAATTTGCATCCCTTTCTCTGAAGTTCTCTCTCACAAAGCTGTGGTACAAAAGGAATCGGGGGTGTTTTATCTGTAAGTCTGGACTGACACACATACTTCAAAATAACACTTACTTCAGTTGTCTGTTCAGCTCTTCTACATAATTCTTTTGGTCCAAAATTGCAGCAATCTGTACATCTCTGAAGCAAGGACATAATAAAACTAGCTTTCAAAAACGATGTATGAACTATGTACTGAAAACATCATATACAAATATCCATCTTAATAGTCTTAAAAAGAAAGTGTCACAATCATAAAAACAGTAACTTGGGCGTTGTGACCTAAGTGAGAGATAAACAAAGCCAATGCTGTAACTGCAAACAGTTTCTATACATGAAACATACATCGTCTCAAAAATGTTTATTTACTCTGCCACAACTCTGGTTCTTTGAAATACTGACTAAAGCTGAGGGCTTAAAGGCTAGCACGTTCTTTTCACTGCCACCTTGCAACCGTCTAATGCTGTCCATCAGGTAAAGGAAGTAGGTGACGTTGCTGAGGCTTCCTTCAGAGTGCATATATTCCTCCAGCTAACAAGTAAGACAGAACAATGTAGCATACAACTCTTCCCAACACTGGGAGATCAGAAAACATCATCTTTAGGCAACCTCAATTATTTCTACAAAGTACAGGGCGCCAGTCAAGAAATCATTTGTGAACATGCAAAATCTGAGGTACCTGGTGAGGACATACCTTTCCTTACTCCCGATTTCATCATCACTCTTGAGATACATAGAGAAATCGATCACCCCAACCTAGGGGAAAGCAAATGTACACAGGTTCATACCATAGAAGCAACTGCTGTTGATATTCACAGTCTTGTATCTACAATAATTACCAAAACCTCGGTTACGTCAATTTTTTAAAGATGGGTCGTTTCTGCCAGAAGCTCAAAAAACTGAACCGTAACATTTTAAACAAAATTTCTCTTTTCAAGTGTAGCCTCACATATTTGTTAAGGATTATGATACCTTTGAACAGAATTAACAACATGCCAGGTACCTAATCCCAAGGAAAAGCTGACTTCTTACCTCTGACTGAGCTCAGTCAGGAAGATTTTCATTTGGGGAATTACCAAATACCACTCAACCCTATCACTGATTGAGCAGACCTGTGACAGTTTATCTGTAGTGTTTCACGTGATTTCCTGTCACACCTCATCTCCCAAGCTGGTGTTTCCCCCACGTTTAGCTTTTCAATATCCCTTGCCAAATAATGCTACCTCTCCACACTTGCTGAATCCCAAGTGAGCCAACTCAACCACATTAATTTTTTTAAACCTTCTAACTCTGAATCTAATTAATTTATCTTCTATTCAATCGTAATGTAATCACGTATACTATAAACAACATTACCACGAGTTCTGCTTTCAACTCTATTCATGAACCTCTAACAGAAGTACTTAATCACATTTGCTTTACCAAAACCCTTGCTTTTTGGTCTCTAGCAGCCTTTTCACAAAAGTATTTCAATTCCTCAGATCTACTGCTTCCTTCTTGAGCTCCCTTCAGCTTTCGAATACAAGTAACTTGCTAAGTCTAACATTTCCTGCTCTCCTGTCTGTGTCCTATGGTGTCTTCTACTTGTTCTTTCCATGTCTTTTACAAACAGTGTCTCTTCCAAAGCCTTTTAAAAAGCACATTTTGCTTATTAAAGCAAAATACTACCTTTATAAAAAAGTAAAACGTTATCTCTATAAAAGTTACCTTGTTATAATTCTCCCTGGGTGCATATACACCTTTCACCACTGAACAGCATTCCTCTAACATACCAAACCATGCTTCTGGATGCAACTTCCATTACTCTTCAGAAGATTCTCTTTCTGCTCACTACGACTTGCTGCTTCTGGCTTCTCTGAGAAGGTGACTTACACCACTCTTCATAAACAGAATTACTCTAAAATCTCACCTGGACAGCCACTACTGCTGTCTCAAGTCAAGCTTTATGTCCCTCCATACAGCAAAGCTACCAAGTGACAGAGATAACAAATGTGCAGCTAGCAACAGATTTTGTATTTTACAACATATATATAAGTTTTCTATAATTACAGGCCTTTCAATATCATGTCCTCTGGTACACAAGATCAGTGCCTAAAACATTAGATAGTAACTAGAATGGATGAGAGTTAACAAGTTAACACTATGATTCATGTTCTTTGCCAGGGAAATTGCTTGTTCATCAAATATATGCTGAAATATAGTAAATAATCACTTAAACCATTACAATTTTTTTACACAAATAAGCTGGACAAAATCAATCAGGACTGAATACAGCATATATTTCTTCATAAATACGTATGCATCTGCCTTTAAAAATAATCTGTCAGGATTTTCTCGGAAAACATCAGAGTTCAAAGTCAAAGCACTCTACAAAGGAGGAAGAATTCTTGTTTTGCAGGCTGAAAGCAGTCGCTCTCTTATAAGGTCTTTTATTACACTATGGAAAGCAGGTTGTTGTTTCAGGTCTTGGAAACAATCCTATTATGTTTCAAAACAGCAATAAATGAACTGAATGGGATCAATTGATCACGGAACTATACTTCTCCCAAAAAGAAAAGGACAAGTTACACAATTAAGACGGGAAGAACTCTGCATTGCTACCATTGCATTCATCTGATGACAAAGCATAAAACTTTGCCCTTGCACTCCCTACAATTACCACCACCTAATGGTCTGACCCAATCGATACTGAGGTTAATGCAAAAGCCCCTGCTGATCCAGGAGCTGGACCACGCCCCAAACAGTCTCTACTAAGATTTCTAAGAAGTCACAACTCCACAGTAACAAAATTCACTGTAAATAAAAATCTTAGATTGCATCTACATTATTTTATGTGTACTGACTTACTTGTGAATCTAGGTCTTCTCCCTTCACACACAGGTTAGCATCTATCACATTTAACCCAACTAATAGCCCAACGATAACTGCTCCTTCTTCCTCCATCATTAGTGCATGATACTCATAAAATTCACTGTTAAAGAAGAAAAGTGCATCTTATTGGTATATTCAGCATATTTACATGCATCACTAACACTAAGTGACATCTTGTTTCTCTTATTTTAGCCTTACTCCAATATTCTTAAAGATTAATTGAATCTGCCCGTACTTTCACCTCATAAATATTTTAAAAATTGAAAGTGCACAGTTTGTCTCAGAAGCTATTACAAAGACACTACATATGGCTCCAGAAATCTAAGCCACAAGCTGCTGGAAGGCCGGGAAATCTGAAGGGCAAGACTTATTTTGCCTTTTAAAAAAAGGAAAAAAAAAAAAAAGGGCTCCTCACTCGCTATGAGCCACTTTGGAACTGGATACTGCAACAAGTGGATGTCTGGCCATGGTGAGTCAGACAGTCCTTATGTTAAGAAACATGAGAGAATCCAAAAGAATGGTAAAAAAATTTACCTTATATGAAAAATGATCTGGGCTTCAATGAATAATAAAATCATAGAATGGTTTGGGTTGGAAGGGACCTTAAAGATCATCTAGTTCCAGCCCCCTGCCATGAACACGTGCTTGAAATCAAAGAAGCCAAGTAAAAGATTAAATGGGTAGGAGAACAGAAATTAAAAGGGCTGAAATGCTAAACAGGTTTTTCAAAGAAAAACACTTCACTAATCAACAGAATACCAACATTTACTTCCTCCTTCTTGCATTTTTTAGATCAAGTTTTAGAGGCTAAGAAACAAACTTTTGCTTTGCATACAAGAAAACTCTTAAAATATGTACAGGTTATAGAACTGAAATTAAGATGACAAGGTTTTTTTTCCCTTTGTGCTTCAATTACCCCATCAGAAAGGAGAAGTTACACTAGAAGAGAGCAATGCCAGTGTTAGAACTGGGAAAGGGAAGCTGTCCTCCATGCAAAGGTAGTTCAGTGAGAAACCATGCATCTGGTAGAGGTAAATTCATCTCCTTCTCAGGAGGTTTCTAGTCCATATCCTGCACAGTGGAGGAACACAGCGAGAATCCTTCCTCATCACCTTCATCTATGAAAGATCTCATCACTGTCTACAACCACCTGAAAGGAGGTTGTGGTGGGGTGGATGCTGGTCTCCTCTTGCAAGTGACAAGTGACAGGATCAGAGGAAATGGCCTCAAGTTGTGCCAGGGGAGGTTTAAATTGCACGTTAGGAAAAATTTGTTCACTGAAAGGGTGGTTGGGAATTGGAACAGGCTGCCCAGGGAGGTGGCTGAGTCACCATCCCTGGAGGTGTTGAAAAGACGGGTGGATGAATTTCTTAGGGACATGGTTTAGTAGTGGACAGGTATGGTGGGACTCGATGACCTCAGAGGTCTTTTCCAAACAGATGATTCTATGATTCTGTGAACAGTCAGGCGCAGAGCAGACGGCCTCCCTGCATGACGGGGAGGAAATACCTCTTCACCTGTCAGCTGGCCCTCAGTGTGGATGAGGCAGCCGTGTTTGGTCCTTCTACCCTGAAGGATAGAAAAGATCGGCCCATGGGCCAGAAGCTACACCTATGCTAAGGATATATTAAAAAGCAGCAAATAGAAAATAATAATTTTTTTTCAGTAGGCTGAACCTCTAAGAATAAATTACAAAACAAAATCTACCCAATTTCTTACCTGAGAAGATCTCTCTGAATGATTAAACAGCGAAGATAGTCGGCCATTTTCTTCTGCATCAGTGCCAACCGCAGCCAAGCCCGGGCACGGCCCAGGGGTGTCCTGAAAAAAAGGGAATGAAGACAAATCAAAAACATTTCAATTAATTAACTGTCTCGAGATCTTGTCAGTCTATTGGGAGAGTAATTGGTATTTCTGAGAGGGTATTTTAAGCCATTCATTGAGCAATGTAGTCTGGGAAGCCAGGAGGCTTTAACTTTGGGATAACAGCAGAAAAATTTTCATCTACTCAGCTGGGTGTGAGAGCAGATCCTGGAAAGAATGGGAATAGAGAAATCACAAGAGCTTGACAGTAAAATTAACTGTTTTACTCAAAGAATGAAAACACACAACTTTCTACACACTGTTGTATTTCAAAGTGCTTTGATCTCACACACTGCATTGCTACCACATGGAAAGAATTTTTGAGAGTGGTGCTGTCTTCCTATAACTACCTCCTTCTTAAACTGACAGTGCCTGTAAAGATAATGTTGAAAGTCCCGTCCTTACGTGAAGAAAAGAGTCTGCAACAATTTAGACTCCCTTCTGCAACTTGTGTAGAAGGTCTGCAGAAGAATTGTGAGAAAAGCAACCAAATTATCCATTACAACTCAACACACAAGCTTGCCTTCCTAATCCTGTGCTCTGGATCTACAAAACACATATTGAATTTGAGCTTTAACTCATACGTCTTTACAAATTCAGTCGTATCTTAGAAAGACAATTCAAAAAAGACAAAAATGTAAGAAACCTGCAAATGCTAATATCCGGCAAATTAAACCTGGACCTCTACATCCTGCTCTTCTTGTTCTGGGACACTCAGAAGTATCAAGCACATAAATGCAAAACCCAAAAACTCACATGCTGTATTAGGATATGAAGAGTGTAACACATTGGAAACAGGTATTATTTCATCTGGCCTAATACACGAGTAAATAATATTTATATACGCATGTGCTTTAAATAAGCTCTAAACCTATAAATTATAACCCCTATGCTGCCATATAGCAATCACAATGCAACCAAACCCTTTTGGAGTGTAATGTACAGCCAATTATAAAGCTAAATACAAAAGCAGAGTGCAGAGGAATCGGAAGAGACTGGAGTTCACAATGTAAATTTACATTTGAGAAAGATACAACACACAAGAACCTTAAAAGCTGCCTAATACTTTCCCATTCAGCATGTTACTTTTTGGTTTTACATACCTTTCACTGACTAGACTCACTGTTCTCTGCAGTTGTAGGCTGCAGATTGTTTGCACTGTTTTTGTCCACCATTCAGAAAACTTTTCTCCCAGGGACATTGGAAAATAACATAAAAATTCTACTTCTTTAGCTGTTTCATACAGAACAAAAAAACCAAGCAAGGTTCACCTGTGCTTTCCCCCGTACCACCTGCCAGGTGTTCAAAGGCTTGACTAATGCCAAATGAAATTACAAGACATCTGCAGATTCTCAATCAGGTCCATTATTTGCTTGCTGTTATTTTACCAATACTACTTACTTAAGACCAGGCAAATCTCTGACACTTGCTGCTATTTCCTCAGCTTCTGGGTATAATTTCTCAACAAGCTCCAGAGGACCCCAGATGGTTTTATTGTAACTTAGAAAGGATTTTCTTACTAGGAAAAGAAACACAAAGTAACTGAATTAATTTGAATTGCTGTAGTAGCTGCCTTCAAAATAGCTGGTGTGATGAAAGAGTTAAGTCTAGCTCAGCCTAGACTTCCAGATAACTGCAACCATCTTCCGAATTACTTTGCTGTGAACATAAAATTGCTGTGCTAGAACAAAATAATCTAAAAAGGATGACTAACTAAAAACATAAACTACATATGTACATGCAGTTGTGCTGATCCCTGGGTCACTCACAGAAACTGGTGTACAAAAGAAGAAGTTGGCAACTGTGAAAGTATATGTTGTGAAGTATTAATAATGGCACTATTAATGATAAAATGTGACAATTTGCATATTTTATTCACTTCTTATAGCAACAAAACACACTTTGATTTTATTTCATTCAAGAAAGAAAAGAAGAAAGATGGCATGTTCGGGATGAGAAAAATGCAGGTAGAGCGATTACCACACCTTTAAGGCCATGCTTCAGGCAGTGCTCCATGACAACAAAGAACTGCTGCAAAGGCGGGTAGTCAGAATCCAGAGTGCGGCCAAAGCTCAAAGCTGATTCAATGAGTCCTTTGATACTCAATTTAGCCATGTTCAGTAAATTCGCTCTTTCTACAGCTGTAGGGTCCTTTACGGCTAAGACAATAAAGAAAAACAAAAGTTGTGGTTCAAGTTTTAGAAGAGATGCAAAGTAATAAAATGCTTCATGGCTACCGTGTTAGAAGAAAAACTGATCTTCATCTAAATAAACTCAAAGGCATAATTTACTAAGTGCTACAAACCGCTATATTATAGGAAGCATCCACTCCGTTGAACACCCTTGCAGATCTTTGTTCAAGAGGTAAATTTAAAAACAAGGCCGGAAACGTCAGCTTTCAGGCACGGTGCTGTCTTAGTACTCCACCTCGGAAGCACTAACTGCAAATCAACACCAGCATCGATGCTGTGCTGAAGAGCTCTGCTGCACAACAGCAACCAGTGCCCTTACCGTGGTATCAAAGCAGCATTTGTGTGAGTGTATCTATTTTGTGTATGATACCCGCAGAAACAGACGTCACGCTCCCTTTCTTCATTACACATCACCTTTCTTCACTACACAGTGACATAAACACATGCTTTCCTTCTTGGGCTGTATGGTCTCAGCCAGTAAACCCAGAGTGGGTTCAGGAAAATGATACACATTATATACTGAATTTTCAGTTTCTCATATATCTAAAAAATATTTTCTATAGCCTTGCAAGTTTAAAATTTAAAGGTTTTGCTTTAGCTTAAAAATGTTTTTTGTAAGCTTTACAAAATGTATGCTATAAAACACATTCAGCGACTAAATCTAATCAGTAAAAACCCCGCAGCTTTTTTAAATCGTCTTATTCTGACAGAATGGACAAGGCTCCTCTTCTCAAAGCTCCTGCTACTGAAAAAACAGAGCTTTCAGGAGACTCTTAGTTTATTTTCATATGAAGCAGCTCAAACATTCAGGCCACCCTCTATTTTGCCAAACTGAAACAAAGACAAAACAACCCTGTCTTTATTCACCATGATCAAAGCAACTTGGAAAGAACCAAAAAAAGTTGATGATTTACTGTTTCCTGCAATTAAATCTAACACATAAAGTAAAAAACAAACAAATCGAGAACACAGATCACCTTTTTTAAGGCACTGAGACACAGATGTCACAATACCTATGTAGATTTGTGTAAGAGAAAAAACGTGAGCCCCTCTCTTTGCAATTTTGAGTATTGGTGCATGACCTTAGCAATTTTACATCAGCAAGCATAAAGAATTGTATGCATTAAAATCAAAACCAGAAAAAACACATCATTATAACAGAGGGACACCTTCTCATTACCTCAAACAGCAGTAAAATGACTTGTCTCATTTCTTGCACACCCATATTAGAAATATACTTTTAATTGCCCATATTCCTAACTGCCTGCCAAGTATCAGATAACCCTGCTACCACACAACTGAACCTATCTCTGTTTTCTAGCAATAAAAATTAACGATGCACCCGAGATAACCTTAAAAACTAATTTTATAGTTTCTCAATTTACCAGTACTTCAACAGAAACCACTAAAACCCACAGCAATTAGCAACATCGCTCTGGCAAACATTTACCCAGCCAGCAGTCACAGCTCACTAGTTCACCTCTTGATCTCCTGCCCACTCAGCCGACGGGAACCAGACCAACCCTACCGTGAGCTGCAGCAGCATCCCTGGCTGGAACAGACAGAGGCTTGCACTTCTGTCAGCAAAGCTCATGTCAGACTTGGTGCTTCTTTAACAGGTTTGCTATAGACTGTACCAAACACAAATGTTATTGGAGAAAACTGCCCTGTTTGAGTCACAGTTCAGGCAGATCGCTCTCCCTCCCTATCTACACAAGTCTATTTCTCCAAAGGCATCTTACAAATTCCTTTTTCAGGTGACCTCATTTTGACTTTTGGAGCTGAAAGTCCCCATAGATTTCCACATCTACCACCAGCCTCATCTTTCTGACGCAGAAGCACATTTTAGGTCTGTTTTATAGCGTGGTCTACCCGCATATAGCTATTTTTCTACACCTGCTTCTTAAGAAAAGATCAAGATTTAGTTCAGTTCTGAAGCCCACAGCACAGGAAGGAAATGGATCTGTTAGAAGGAGTCTAGAGGAGGTCAAGAAGGTGATCCAAGGGCTGGAGCACCTCCCACACAAGGACAGGCTGACAGAGTTGGGGTTGTTCATTCCAGAGAAGAGAAAGCACGAGGGAGACCTTTGAGCAGCCTCCCAGTACATGGAGGAGGTTACAGGAAAGCTGGGGAGGGGGTCTTTATCAGGGAGTGCAGGGACAGGAAGAGAGGTAATGGTTTTAGGTTGAAAGTGGGGAGACTTAGATGAGATATTAAGAAGATATGTTCTCCTGTGAAGGTGGGGAGGCCTTGGCCCAGGTTGCCCAGGGAAGTTGTGGCTGTCCCATACCTGAAGGTGTTCAAGACCAGGTTGGACAAGGACCAATCTATGATTTAGAGTTGCACAGGGCATGATTTCTATTACAGCACCTGCTGGTCAGGACTGCATGGGGCAGATTGTCCCTGTGTGGTGCAAGATGGGCTCTCAGAAGGGCTCTGAATCATAGAATCACAGAATGGTTTGGGTTGGAAGGGACCTCAAAGCCCATCTAGTTCCCACCCCCCTGCCACGGGCGACGACACCTCCCACTGGATCAGGGGGCTCAAAGCCCCATCCAACCTGGCCTTGAACACCTCCAGGGAAGGGGCATTCACAGCTTCCCTGGGCAACCTGTGCCAGGGCCTCACCACCCTCAGGGTGAAGAATTCCTTCCTAAGATCTAATAGAATAGATTAGATCTTTCCACTTCCAACTTAAAGCCATTCCCCCTCATCCTATCACTGCTTGCCCTTGTAAAAAAACCCTGAAGGGGCATAGAGGGAGCTCTGGAGGGCTCTGATGGGGCTTTGAGCACCCTGATCCAGTGGGAGGTGTCCCTGCCCGTGGGATGATATTTATCTTTCTAAACCAGTCTGTGATTCAGAGCCCCTCCGAGCCCCCTCAAAGCCCTTAAGCCGGGGAGGCAGTTTTTACAAGGGCTCTGGAAGGCTCTGGGGGCCCCCCCTCACCCCGCAGTGGCATCTCCCGGTGGGACGACGCTCCGCTCCCCGGCTGAGCACCAGCCCCTCGCTGCTCCCCGTGTCTGGGAGCAGCCGCCGCGGCTCCGGCTGCACCAGGGCTGCATCGGTCCCGACCGCTCCACACCCCCCCCCCATCGCCCGCGCCCCAGCACGGCCGCAGCCCCCTGCCCCGCTCACCCATGGCTGCGAGGAGGCGCCGCCCGAGCCGCTCCGTGCGGCCCCGCCCCGGCCCGGCCCCTCCACGGCCCCAGGGCGCCCCCGGCGGCGGGAGGACCCGCGGGGCGAGACCTGCATGGCGGCTGGTGGAGGCACCGGCAGGGCGGCGGTGCTGCTGCCCACACGCCTGGCACCGAACCCGCCGGGAAACCAGCTCCCCGAGACTCGCTCTGGGGTGTCAGAAAGCAGCGCCCTTTATCTCAGCGCTGGGCGCGAGAGGGCATGGTTCCATCCACCCTGCGTAACGGGACAAGAGCCAGCACAGAATGGGCTTCCCACTCACAGCACAGGTGTAAGTTCACCCAGAAATCCCATCTATATTCTGTTACTCTCCGAGGACCGATTTTAATGTCATAATGAACTCCACAACAGCCAAATCTCTGCCGATTGGAGCTTTGGAGCCAGCTCTGTCCGACCTTGCATTTGAGACAGGGAAAGGCTGCAGACAGAGGTGATGACAGAAGACACATCAGTTCAGCACAGACGCTGCCAGAGGGACATTGTCTGACTTTCAAGAAACACAGTTACTGAGATGGAACTTGACTTAAGCTTAAATCAAAATATTCCACTTTTTAGAATAGTATCAACTTCCTGTATCATACCCTTGCCCTGAGGATAGAGGGTGGAAAGCTGCCAGCGCCGGAGAGGCCAGGAGCAAAGATGCAGCTGCACTGCCAACCAGCAGCTTAAATTTGAGGCTTCTATACCTCTATTGTGATGAAAAGCTTCAGCCCTGAACGATTCGTAGAATCACAGAATGGTTTGGGGGCCTCCACACCTTCATTGGGAAGAATTTCTTCCTAAGGTCTAATCTAAATCTTTCCGCTTCCAATTCAAAGCCGTTCCCCCTTGTCCTATCACTACTTCTCCTTGTATAAAGTCCCTCCTCAGCTTTCTTGTAGGCCCTTCATGTACTGGGAGGCCGCTATAAGGTCTCCCTGGAGCTTTCTCCTTCTCCAGGCTGAGCAATCCCAACTCTCTCAGCCTGTCCTCATAGCAGAGGTGCCCCAGCCCTTGGATCATCTTTGTGGCCTTCTCTGGACCTGTTCCAACAATTCCACATCCTTCTTATGTTGGGGATTCCAGAACTGGACACAGGACTCCAGGTGGGGTCTCACAAAATCGGTTCCCACTAACAATTCTCTAAATGCCAGCAAATACTATCATTCTAGAAAAATCTTCGAGTTCAATACTTTAAGTAGCAGAGAAATTGGTCTTTTGAAAAACACAGGATTCTATTTTTAGTAACCCTGAAATTTACTCCGCACTTGTGAGGCCACATCTGGAGTAGTGTCCAGTTTTTGTCCTTGCTATACAAAAGAGGTGTGGACAGGCTGGAGGTCAAGGGAAGGACCACTAAGATGATCAGAGGACTGGGAAACCTTTCATAAGGCTGAAAGAACTGAGATTTGTTGAGCCTTGAGAGGAGAAGGCTTAGGGGATACCCTATTACCACGTACCAGTACATAAAGGGTTTCTAACAAGAGGATGGAGATTCCCTTTTTATAAGGAGATACATGGAAAACACGAGGGATAATGGCTGTAGGTTGCTCCTGGGGAGACCCCGAATGGATTCCATAAGAAAACTTTTCACCTTGTTAATCATTGGAATAATCTCCCCAGGGAAATGGCGGATTCCTCTACAATGGACACTTTTAAGGCTCAGCTTGAGAGGGTTCCGCGCCATCTCATTTAAACTCTGTATCACCTAAAAGGTTGGACCAGATGATCCCTGATGGTCCCTTCCAACCTGGCATTCTACGATTCTATGAATCTCATCAGAAAACTAAACGAAGCTGCAGCCCCAGGAGGCTGAGGTATGAAACACCTAGCATTTCTGTCATACAGTGATGGGATCTGTTTACATTTTCTGCACCCTGAACACTGCTTCATAATTGCTCTAAATCCTGCTCTTTCCTTTCCCCTTCTCAGGAAAGACCCAGAGAACATACACAGCTGATGAAGAATTGTGTATTTTCACCTGAAAAAAGATAGCCTGCCAGTGCTTCAAATTATGTACTGTCCAAAATATTTGTACTATATAAATCAAAGTATTAACAACTATAACAAAACCAACATCCAATTTTTATTATTTCAAACATTACAAAGTTAGAGAGCAGTTTAAAAGAGTAAAAATGCCCACATTTAACATCTAGAGGTTTTGTGCAACTATGCACAAAACTAGTTGACACTGATCCAAGAGAAAACAAATACTAATGATTCTGAAGAATCAAAAAAATTGATGTTTCCACCAGCAATCTTGGATGAAAACATCTGAGTCTGGAGTTTGAGGTAACATAAAGAAGCTAAAACAGCTCTGTCAATTATAGGATATTTTGTATTGTACAGATGCAATCAGCTTTAAAAAAAATAGAACCTTAGCATGCAAACTTTAGTCACCCAGCTGCATCTCTTGTTTTGTCTCTTGGGATTGGTTTTTATTTGAAGAAAAGACTACAGATCAAATGGTTGAACTCTGGTTTCAGTTTATGATCTTCAACTGGGAAACATTTAGCTTCAACATATTTATCTCCTAAAATATGTTAGTTCATGAAAAGGAGTTAAGTGAATCAACATCACATTTCTCCCATATGCATGCAACACCATAAGATCTTCCTATCAGAAATTAATTACATTATGTATATAAATAGAAGACCACAGTATTTAAAGAAATAGAAGCACACTTTAAAGAACACAAGTCTTTCAAGAAGAGAAAGAAGTTTTTCCTAATTTCTTACCAAACAGCACAATAACACAGCATCATAATTAGTAATTCTAATAAAAGGAATTGCTGTATGTAATCTATGTTTTAAAGTCTTTAAAACCAAACTAAGCCCAGAAAACTATGACTTAATGCAGCATTGGTTTACTCCCTCCTCCTCCTCAAGTGCTTCCCCATTTACATATGCAGACAACGGTTTATCAAGATAAAAATGAATACAGAAATAGCTATCCAGTCTCTGAAGGAACAGAGCACTTCACATTTCTGGTTTATTCCAAGTACAGTGATATTAAAACAACCAGCTCAACAATCAGTTTCTTAAAGAAATAAATGTGTATTGTTATTTCACTGAAAGGGAACCTTTGAAATAATTGAATGCGATTTCTGTTTTCGCTCCATCCAGATGAAACAGTGCACATCAGCACTCACATCCCACTAACCAGTTATTTACATTAAGCAGCACCAGAAGAAAATATAGAAATGCCTGTAAAATTCTCCATCTTCATAATTATAAAATGTTACACTTGTGGATACTTTCATGAGCTCCTACTGGAAGATGGAAGATGTAGCAAGTTAAGGAAGTATTTTGATTACACACTGCTTTTACAAAAACACAAAACCTGTTTGAATATATAGAACCACAGAATGGTTTAGGTGGGAGGGGACCTTAAAGACTATCCAGTTCCAATGCCCCTGCCATGGGCAAGGGCACCTTCCACTGGATCAGGTTGTTCATATGTTGGCATTTGCAAAGAAAGCAGCTAGCAACATCCTTCCTATTTAAATAGGAGATGGAAACAGCCACAGCTAGAGCAAACTGTAGAATGCCAAAGAGAAAATTAACAAGTCATCTAAAAGTTAGACCATTTTCCATTCTAGCAATGTTATTCATGATCTCTTCTCCCATCAAATGTGTTTAAATGCATGGTACTTCTGAGGAAAACAATCACACTGACACTGAGATGCCAAGAAACTAAAGTAAAAAAATGCAAAAGCATTAAATATTAAAAATCCAGGCCTCAAAATTAAATTATGTCAAAGTTGACTTGCGAATTTAGCATGGACTTTTATTTCTACCTTTGAAGACACTGAAGTTACTAGATCCATTAGCTTGATCTCAAGTATATTTTTGGCATCTGTACTGTGTTTCTAGTGTCACAAGTGTAACTTAAATAATTTAAGATCTTACAATCCTTAATTCAGATCTCAGGGAGTCGGTCTTACCTTTACCCTTTCACAAAACACATGGAGAAAAAGGATATCATTCCCTCGGACTGCAAATGGCAGAGAAGCTTCTCTAAAGGAGGATAGCGGCACAGGGATGGAACACAGCCCACCATGATCAGTTTGTGCTTGGCTCTTGTGATAGCAACATTAAGACGTCGCCAATCCTTCAGGAGGGCACCAAGCTGTTAAATAAACATAATTTGCTTTTATTTTTCCTAAATTTCAGAATTTAATATAAAACCTCATTTTAAAAATTAATCTAACTATTAAAATTGACTGAAGCAAGTTAATATGACCAACTTACATTTTCATCAGTACTGTTCCTAACAAATGACACAATTATGATACTTTTGTCTCTTCCTTGGTATTTGTCTACTGTATTGACTTCCACTCTGTTCTTCAATTTTGCCATCAAATCAGTGATTGTTTTTAACTGGTGTCTGTATGGTGATATAATGCCTATGTCTGAAGGCTTACAGCCAGCCTGCATGAAAAGAATCCAAAGGAAGAAAAGTTGTCACTGCAGTTTGCTCAGGATACTCAATTACTGCCAGGAGACCCTCAAGGATTTATTTTAAACAGTGCTACAAGATACTGGATCTACACGAACTTGTCAGTGGAACTTTAAGTATAACTGGTATTAACTAAAGAAAATAGAAAATATTAGTTACTGCAAGCTCCCAAGCTTTGTCTTAACCCTCACACAAGAGAGATATCCTTGAAAACCACATTTTTCTTTCTTCCTCAGACTGTGAGTGAACAAACATTCACAACTCCTAGTCTGTACTATTCCTGAACCTGACTGGATGAAGAAAGGAAGAAAGACAAATCCTCTCCTCTCCTTCACAAGAAAGTCCTTGTCTCTTAAAAGAATTTGACATCCATCTATTTTTTGCATCCCAAATCCAACCAGCCAAGGGACAGGGAAATGAATGCAGACCTCAAGCCCCTCACTGTACTGACACGTAGCCAACCTTCCATTTACCCTTGAGGTCTTCCCTCAAACAATAACCCAATACGTATCATGACTATGACTACAGCAATGTAAACATAGTAATGTAATGAAGAAAAACGTACCTTAATAAATAAGGATGTGAGGAAGAGCACCAGTTTAGCTTCTGTAACATTACTTACACCACCTTTTTCTGCACGTTCTGGTGCTGGTACCTTTAAAAATACAAACAGAAAATAATGACTCAGTCTACAGTGGCATCCTATATTCTGAAACCTTACTCACCATGTCCTATGTGGGTTTATATTAAGAGTTTTAATAAAAAGTAAGGCTAAATGCTAAATCTTACAGAGTATAAGAGCCTTTATTGTAACTTAAGGATACTGCATTTGCAAAAGAAGTTGAAACAATCTGCTGTATTGAGTTTCTAGTACTAGCCAGTTACCTTAAGAAACTGCCAAAGCTTCATCATCTGACTTAAAGTTAACATAATCGTAATAAAAAAAATTGACATTTCCCAGTCTGACAAGTTAAAAGAGCAAACTATATTTTACATGGGACTTGCGGTTTAAGGCTTTCCATACAGTTATGTTTACAGTGGTAGATACTCTTTTTACAAGTTTGAAAGCCTGCATTTAAAGCCACAGGAAGAATGACTCAAAAGCATTAAATGTAGCTTCGAAATTAAAAAAAAAAAACCAAACAAACAAAAAAACCCCCACACTATTCACTGAATTTACAATTTTTTAACTATTAACTCCATTTCCCTGCATGATGTATGAGTGAGACCAAAAAGCCAGCAACAAGCTTGGAATGTAAACTTGTCATTTCTTTATCACAGTTTTATAATTTATTCTCTTTGCTTTGCCTTCTCTCAAGTTTTGGCATCATTAGCAATGAACGTGTCCTTGATGTTATCCTTCCAGTAAACTGGCATGCACCTAAACGTCTGGGGCCAAGGAACAAACCTCTATTTAAAAACAGTCTAAAACTGAGCGTACACTAAACGGCTTTCCAGCTCTGAATTCCATTTACTACTTTACCCATTCACTGTCATTTACTGCTTCAGTTGCTCCACTCTTTGCCTCTGTCACTAATGACATACATCAGTTTTGTTTTCTTAGATGCCACTTGGTTCAGTTTTCCTTTTAAATTTTTATGACAGTATAACCACTCAAATTGGGAGGTGACACAGTCTGACTTCATGCAACACTCACTGTCCTATTACACTTTTGCTCTTTATTAAGGACTGCAAGGATAGGACAGGGAGGGAACGGTTTTAAGCTGAAAGAGAGGAGATTTAGATTAGGAAGAACTCTTGCTGTGAGAGTAGTGAGGCCCTGGCACAGGTTGCCCAGAGAAGTTGTGGCTGCCCCATCCCTGGAGGTGTTCAAGGCCAGGTTGGATGGAGCTTTGAGCAACCTGATCCAGTGATCATAGCAGGTGCGTTGGACCTTGGTAGGCTTTAAGGTCCTTTCCAACTCAAACCATTCGGATTTTATGATTCTATTACAATCTGTTTTATTTCTCTGAATAGGCACCCCAATATCACCTGAACAGCTTGATTTGGAGATCACTACAATGGTTAATGTGTGGGTTAAGTAACACATAGTTAATATTTGTAAGAGCCTTCCAGGGAAGTGCTCACTAGAGCAGCACCACTGCACATGCATAGAATGTGACAGTGTACAATACACATCAAAAGCTTCAAAAATCCAGGAATTCAACTGACTGGATAGCTCATTATTTGGGATCTGTGTTCCGTGCCAGGCACACTACAGCACTGCAAATGAACAAAAATTCATCTACTAAAGATTGACAAACCCATATGCGACACTGCTGCAACTCTATAAAGCAATCTTCTCAAGGCAGGATTATACATTAGTAGCAGGCTGCTGCATCCACAATTTTATTTTAGGATTCCAGCCACGTGCATTAAAAAAAAGTGGTTAGGAATGCATTGCTGAAGCAGGGTACTACATACTTCAGGAAGAATTCTGTTTTTCTGCAGCCTGTCCTCCAAGCTTCTTTTACATGATGGTGTGTTTTCAGTATGTTGCAGATTATAGAAGCAGAAAATATTTTCCTCCATACTAGAAGATTCCATTGCCTTTTCCAAATCAATACTTTCTCCATAGCTTGTGCCTCAGTAGCTACAAAGCATAATACTTGCATGAGCTAACTTGTTCTTGCACTGCAATCATGCAGTCAGTCCTACTGTCACATCACAAATGAATTAAAAGCTATACTGTTATAGCTGTGCTCTTTTGTTTTTTTCAAATTCCCTATGCTGAAAACATTACACCTAAGAAGCGCCCAAACTTGCGTGCGCTCAAGTTCCCTTCAAACAGAAAAGCACTGTTTCAATGAACAGCTGGTTTCTATCCACAGTAGCATTAATGCAGCAAAAAAATACACAGAAACTATTTTAGGGGCAAAAAAGTTCTAAAAGCTAGGTTGAGCTCAAGAAAATACAAGTTTACATTTATATTTATTATGTTTGCACAATATACAAAGAAAAATCTCAGCAAAAACTTTTGTCTAGAATTACTCGGATGATTGGCATTAAATCAAGGTTATAATTTTTTACCACTCAGATCCAAGCTGTCAGAGGAAGTGCAGACTGACAGAGGGTTCAGCAGAAAAGGAACAAACAGATTTCGGATTACTGCCAGAAACATGTTACATTGTTTTCTGTTTAATGGAGGCTTTTTTCTTTTTTTATAAAGTAAGCTTAAAAATTTTTTCCTCTTTCTTCCCTTTTGTATCCCCCTATGCACGTTTCTTCGAAAGAGTGTCTTAGTTACACTAAAAACAACAGCATACAGGGGAAAAAACACAATAAAGTCAAAAGAAAACAAAATAAATGCTGGGTTTGTGTTTGGTGGGGGGGTTGTTTTTTCTTTTTTTTCCCTTTTTCTATTTCTCTATGACTACACATGGAGTTTGACAGGAAGTCCAAGGAGAGATATGACATTACAGCCTAACATCTCAACAAAACCACAGATATTTTGGACAGTGAAGCCTTCCTGCTGGCTCTAAAAACAGAACAGCTGCCTTGTACTCGAGATGGGCTTTCTAGGGAAGAAAACAATTAAAATGGAACAGAAACTCTCACTTTCACATTACAATTTTGGTATGATATACAAACAAAGAGTGTATCGGCCAGTTTCCTACTGGGATAAACCTCTTCCCCAGGACCAGCTGCCTGCTTCTGTGTGAAAGGGACAGCAGCATGACATTCTGTCATGAGAACAAAGTTTATAATACATTCAATATTTTCTGAAATACTATCCAAACTAGATTTTTCATCAGCATCTGCCCCACTCCAGCTGATCACCTATACTAACATCATTTTTGCACGCTGCATGTTGAACATGCAACTAGAAAACTGTTTTTAAAGTTACATATTTTACCCACTTAAGTGGTATGAAGTTTTATATATTGACTTTATTGAGAATTTGCATCAAAAATACAATTTTGAAAGGGGAACATAATGAAATTTACCTTCTCTGTGTTCAGAAAGCATACAGGTGTTTCTGGATCAAGAACTTCTTTCAACCATGTTTTGGAAGCATCTTCAAGCTCCAGTGTCAATTTTTTTAGGTTGGGCAGGTTAACAGTCGCATTTGATATTTTCTCTGAGCCACATTCCAGTTTGCCTTCATACACCAACATGTTACTCAGTGACATAATTTTACTGAAGATTTAAAAATGAAGAAAAGGCACCAAATCTTGCAGTTTCAATCCCACATTAAAACCCCCAACATAATAAATAAGTGTAAGATACCTATTCATTCTGTATTGCACAGTTAATTGGACAACAGCATTTTGGTTTTTTTCCAGCCTTTTAAATAAACTTTCACTCATTCCAAGGTCTCTGTTGCAAAACAAACAAACAGTCAGGCAAAAGGTTGCAAGGTCCTTCCCAGGATTCCTGTTACTAATAACTGTCCCACAGTGTTTTATCTTACCTGGCTTCTGCATTCAGTACAAGTGGAGGCAGCTGTTGATGATCCCCCACCAGTACAAACCTCTTGGAGCAGAACAGTGGGCCCAGACAGAGGAGCTGACTTATTTGGGAAGCTTCATCAACTATACAGAAATCAAATTGCTTCCGAACAAAGATGGGGTGATTTACTCCCATGCAAGACGTCGCGACCACTGGCTGCAAATCGAGACACACTTTAAGGATAAGATATGTCTTACATCCTTTAGCACTAGTTTCCAGGTTAAAAGAAAAAAATAATCTTTCCCATTAAACTAAACTAAAATGTAAGATAAAACAAATCAAGTTATTAATCCTTGAAATCAGACCACTACACCTTGCATACATATCAACCTCACATATTCTTGCATCGATTGCAAATGATAAGCAAAAAACAGCATTAGAACTGACTATTAAGTAGCTCCCTCCTGCTGTGTGTTCAGACAGATATCAGGTCTATGTATCCACGATTTATGGAGCGTGCTGAAATCACTACCTTAGAAAATTACATGTTTCAGTTTGTTGGTTTTGGGGGGTTTTTTAATTCCAAAGAGAAGACAGAACAAGAGCAGCACAGCTCCTCCCACATCTATGCTTCCTTTCTAACGCAAAACAACTGAAATACGAAGCGTTAAGTCACTTCCCTTATGACTTCAATCATTTTGCTGCAATGCCCATCAACAAAGAGTAAATAGTGGCTTTTGCAATGCTGGCATTTACTTCAACTACCATGATGCTTCATTCTTTCAGTGAATTTAAAGCTACCACTGACTCGGTTTACCCAGGTCCCGTTACCTTCTCCTTTCCATCAACATTCACACAGGCAGCACTCATCTTTTAATCAAAAGTTAGTGTGTGACCAGATCAGCTCTACAGCACACTGGTCTTCCTCCTCTTCATCCTCTGATTGTACAAATGGCACAAGTAGCACAAGTGGGAGGAAAAAAGTGATGAAGAGGAACAATATGTGAGTGAAAACCGAGGAGGTTGCAGCAGTTAATCATCATCCCCTTAATGGATAAACTTGTCAAGGAACCACACTTTAGGAGAGGATAATTATGTAAACAATCCAACACAAGTTCCCAGATAAAAGCACTGAAGTCTTTGGGAAATATTACTTAAAATGATTAGATATTTTATCTAGACATTACAAAATACTTTCAACTTGCAGACTGTTAATGTTGGCCATTATAAAGAAACTGAAGTGATGCAAAAATTGAATATCTCTTTCAGCAGATTTCTCACACCAGTGACACATCCCTAGGGCGAATTCATTCTCTGCAGCATCTGAACAATGAGAATACTAACGTAATTATACTTAATATTTTCCAGAGCTAGAAAAACACTTCTCTCACCTGACTGTTATAGAGCTCTTCCAAATCTGCTACAGATTTAATTGATTTGGATCTGCAAATTTCTTCTTCTGTGAATTTCCATATATCTGGATGAACTTTCTGAGCTCGCCCTAAGCGCAAGAAGCCAACTTTGAATTTTGCTAGTTTTAGCAGGATGTTGTCTACAGCCGTGTGTGTAAAACTGGTGAGAAGAACACTGAAGCCACAAGCAGAAAGGATTCTCACCTAATAAGTGGCAGAAGAAAAGAAAAGAAAAAGCTGTTAATTCATATACAGAGATCAGTAATCCCACCCACAAAGTTTTGGAGGGAGCCAATAACAAGTATGATTTCATTTATACCATTCTTCCTGGCCAGATCTACCAGTTAGCTACGGTCAAAGCAATACAGTCAACATACCTAATGGTTCTCATGAAAGAGAAAAACCATCATGCCTAACTATGCATGCTGCAAATAGCAAGAGCTAAGACCACCCATTCACACTTGCAAACTGCACTGAAAAGAAGGCACTGTGCTCCAAAGACCCTCCCTGTAAGAACAAGTCACACAGACCATTCCCACACTGTCCTCCACGACAATTCAGCCGTAACAGACTCAGCAGCAACAGCTGCCTGCTCTCCAGCCTCCTCTTTCCCCAGAAGCTGATGACAACTGGAAGTGCTATTTCAAGAAAAAATATCACTCAGACCACAGTCTGAATCTAAGTTCCTACAGTCCGTTCCTAGGGAAAGAGAACCATCAGCTAGAGACAGCTAGCAGGCTGCACATAACTTCAGCATCATAGGTTTACATGATTTACAATGGATAAGTTACCAGCTTCCCTAAGGAGTCTCTTTTCTGAGCTATAACTCAGGATTTGACGACTTGCTGACATTTGGGGTAAAAGAATTTTAACATAAACTGTCACAGAAGTGATTAAATATTACTCTTCAATCTTCTCCCTCTCACGTATATTTCCACCCAAGCAAAAGGGAATCCCACTCCACAAAATAGATTTTTAGTTCTATTCAATATAAGTCTTAAAGCAGAAAGAAACGTGTTTTCTTCTTTGAAATTATGCAGAGACCAGTAGACTAAGTCATGACAATTAATTTTGGACAGCATGCTTTATATACACCAAAAAAATCTAAACAGCAAGGTATGTAATCTTACTAGAGCGCATATTGTAGTAGTTTTTCCTGTTCCAGGCATACCCACGATAAGTGTGTAGTCTTTTGAAAGCAACACTTGTTTCATTGCCTGTTTCTGAGGCTTATTTAGACCTTTAAGAAGATAAATCAAAATTAGATCCATACACTTCATAATCATTGTAGTAATTGCGAAAGATGATAAAACAAAACTATAGTTCCCTCTTCTACCACAGCCCTTAAAGAACTAAGCACACTAAGTCTGTAGGATCTAATAACGATACTAAACATAATACACAGGACAATAGCACAGGGTCTGCATTACAGTCCAAGAATAAATCACATAACGTATTTTCATTCTTGGACCTTTTCTGACTTTTTCTAATATCCTAAATGACCACCTCCATACAATATATTGTATGGGCATTTCTATTTAATTGTACCCACTTTCATGTTCAAACGTTCAGCTCACAGCAAAGGGAAATGAGTTGCATACATAACATCATCTTGTTTAGAAGAAACATTATATCACAGCTGTTCTTCCCCAGTCTGATGCAAACAGGCAGTGCGCTCTGGCTCTCTGGATTAGGCAAAGCTCAAGTAAAAATTAAGTCTCCCAAGTGAGTTTTTTATAAAAGTTCTATTTGCTCTAGAGAACGCAGTTAAATTTCTGATTTCACAGAAAATGCTGTCAAAGAACAATGAAATATTTTCACCAAATATGAGGCACTGCCACGTACTTAAGCAAATCTGGCAGTTCTTTTTAAAGGAAGAGCGCCACAAAGCATCACACACTACACAGCAGCCAACAAATGTGCAAGACTGATTATATAAGGGAATGCTTACACCAAAGCCCATCTCCTTCCACTCCCTTAAAGTCTGTTTCTTTTCTCCTAGGAGCCTTCCCTTTTTCTAACCTTTAAAAAAGGAAGGGAGGTAAATCATATGACACTGCAAATTGCAGCAAATAACAAAAGTAAAATAAGGTTGTAAACCTATGTCTGGTTAGGTCTTCCAACTAATTTAAGACCAATATAATTACAAGAAGGCACGCAAGCCAAGAACTTGGTTTTAATTTTTAAGCAGAAAACTATCATTAGACCCCAAAGTAGGAAAAGAAATCCTTATATTTAGTGTGATATGTGATTTGGCTACGGAGATGTACTACTAAACAGAGGATTTTGAAGAAAGTCACTTTGTACCCTTTAAAATATTTGCAACAGTTTCCTTTGCTTTTGGAGGAAGAACAGAGCTCAAATGCTGAATAAAACGTGGCTTGTGGAAGTCAATTATCAAGTTGCGAAGCCTTTCACTGTGGATAAAAAAAACCCAAGAGTTATCAATTGAGAAACTATCTGAACACACTGAAAGCGTGCAATGAATTTCATTTTTCATACCTGATAGGGGAATCTTTCATCAATTTAGAAAGGTTTTCAAAAGGGACTCCTATACCAAAATCTCCTTCTTCATGATCCAATCTAAATGTGGCATTCTTGGGGAGCTTTGACAAATTCCTGAAGGATGACAGTAACACGGACAAGATATTCTGTTTACAACCAGTATGTTGATGATTAAGTACTTATTACTAAATATTAAGTGATATCCTTCCAGAGGTTCCTAAATGAAACACATGGTTAACTGATCTAAATAGAACATGATCAGAGCCCAATTTAAAGACACTATAGTCCGAATAGTGAAAGTTACTATCAACACAGTAATCACAGTATTCATACAGTCTCATGAAGAAGACATAAGTAAATGGAGTATGCAAGCATGGTTGTATTCAAATCTATTTAGACAAGTAAAAACACTGACCAACTATTGACATTTTCAATCAAGATAAGAAAATTCCTAAGGGTAATTCCCCAAGCTCAGCAAGAAGAGTCGGAACATTAGAGCTTTTCACACAGCCAGAAGGACCCTTCCTGAAGCCAGTACCATAATGACTTCAAACAGATATTTTTCCTGTTGTTCTATTACCTGCCCAACAAACAGGAGACTTTTGTCACACCAACTTCTCTAACATAGCCTGTAGCCAAACCAAGTAAACCATTTTCCTCTCCACTGACAACCACTCGATCACCAACCAATAGGTTTGTTCCAGGTATGGCACCATTTCTACGCTGGAAAAAATGTAGATACTGTCCCTCGGAAGTTTCCTGCACTTCATCAACTCTGATCATATTTCCCACACAATCTCCAGCCTTCTCTCTGAAAAATATAAGAAAAATAAGTACATTTTAATATTAAGATCCTCTCAGTAAAAGAAATATTAACCCTTCCCAAGTAAAAAAAACATATCAGGCACAACCAAACACCAAAATTAAAACAAAAACCAAACCAAAGAAACACAACCCTAACTCACCCCTACAAAGCAACAAAAAATATAACAACAAAACACAAACAACAGGAACCAGGAAGATTAAAGAGTCACTTTACAATAGCCACTTTGACCAGAAAAGGATTGTAAAAATATATAGAACCCTTCTACTTGCTCCAAGAACGGACTCTGTTATTTAGACTAAAGTTATCTATGATTTCCTGTTATAAAAGAGATAATGAAATGTACAGATCCACTTCACTAAGATGTTACATATTTTCTTACAGAGTTCCTTGTTCCACTGAAAACAACTGTAACATTTCACTTCTACAGGTGACTGGAAATGGATCTAGAACTGCCAATTATTTTTCCCCCAGTTGCTGGACAAGGTGATGAATAACATGCTACTTGAGGCAACAAGAGCCTTCAGCCTGCTTTTACCCACGCTCATAGCTAGGAGTATGGTCCAAAATGCATCATTGTTTTTCCTTATCGAAAACAGAAGCTGATAGAGCCTCATTTCCAGTTACTGAAGGAAGCATCCGTACCAGGTTTGAAATTGCATCTTACCTTTCTGAAGAAGGTATCATCCATATATTTTTATATCCCTTTTTACCCTCTCCACTTTGCAGCTCCAGGGTTAACATCAGATACCACAGGCTGAAATACTCTAAGTGGGAGGGTTTCAGGTGCTGGGTCTCCCTTTCAATAATGGGTACCATGGCAGGAGGAAAAGACACACTGGCCATCTTCTGTTCCACAGCTCTAGAAGTAGAACCAAACACTGGAAAGAGTCAAGTTGCATCTTCTTCCTTCCAAGTCCATAAGTACATAATGTCAATATAAATATATGCTGTAACATACTAAAACAAAGTTGATTCTCTGTGCTTTGTTCATATGAGCAATCTCACATTAGTAACTTCACATCTCTAGAATTCTGAATTATTAAGGACAAAAGGTAAAAGACCAGATAAGCACATTTCAAAGATAGTACTGTATACATTTAGCTAGTTGATCTTTTATTCCTTTTTTTTTTTTTTTATAATGAATACCATACTGAGATTTAGCTCAGAGAAGGGGATTTAATAGTTAACACACAAGCAGACTTCAAGTCAATTTATCTCACAATTAAATATCAATAGACATTATATCTAGTCATGTATACAGAGTGCAGCCAAAGAGATAAGTTAGTTCAGAAGCTAGTAGCTACCCAGTAACAATCCTGCTGCTGTAACAACTGAATATTAGAAATAATATTTCCCAAAAACATATCATGTATGCCCAAAGATACCTCCCTCAACATGCACTTTTGCTCCTACAATTAAAAAAACACGCATAATATTTACACAAGATCATCCCAAAATCTCTCCTGTTCTAACACATCTCATTTGATATTTTCAGTAGACAATCTTGGTTGTGTTTTTTGTGCAGCATAAAAAAAAAGACTAAAACTTAACACAGCTTTGAAAACAATTCAATAACTTTATGTGAAAATTTATCAGGTATTTGCTCACAACTTCTCTTTAACAGGAGATGCAATAACACTTCAGCAGATCAATATCAATGTACCATTACTTGGTGGAACACCCTGCAAGGAAACGATCTTCTAAGGAGTCAAAGTGAAAGAGTTGTCGTCCAACCATAACACAGCCTCAAAAGACTGTCCATTTCAAACAGTTGCAACAATATAACTTTTTAAATTCGTAACTATTATTAACTTAGATAAAATAGAAATATTATCATCACGTATTTTGTTGCAACTTATCTCAGATTTTTGTCTTGCAGAAAGCGTACCTAAGGAAACATTTAAGTCTCTGTGAGATCAGGGATCTGCACCACAAAAGTTGCAGTGAGGTCTATGCAACACTTTTGGGGTGCAAGAATCCTCAATAACGAAATAAGAAACTGCCATCTACAAAAGGGAAATCACAGCATCAGACCTACAATTATTCAAGCTTATTTAGAAACAAGAGTCAACCTTTTTTTTTTTTTACCTGCTGTATAGAAAGCAGTTGTGTATTTGGGAGCAATATTTACAGGCTTGGCTGTCATCAATTACAGAAGGCAAAGCTGCAAGCTGTGACTGCTGGCTTCCCATGGCAGATTTAGATGTGCTGTGTGTTAAGTAGAAGGCCACGTGATTTCTTAACTTCATTAATTCTGTCAAGAAAAGAACAAAGTAAACTGACATTTTTGAGTTTGTTTGCAATAATTTCTAACTCAAAAGTAACTAGCCATCCACTTTAGTCAGCTAAGTGAGTATTCATATAACAAAGTCCTAGTGGATTATTATGAAAGAATTAATTTTTTAACATAAGCTTATAGAGTTAGTAACATTATAACAAGTAATATATCACTAAGTACAGATATGTTCAGGAGTGTAAACCTTATAAGTATTACTAAATGTTTCATTCTAATTAAGATAATTATGGTTTCTGGGGAAGTGGAACAGCTTTACCTCTTCGGTCCATGCGAGCTCCAGAAACAGGGTACATAGTACCAGTTTTAAGATAAAGAAGAAACCCAGCTTCAGGATCTACTCTCCGTTCCAAGTTCAACAACGTATACAGAATAACCTGCAAACATTATACAGAGACTTAATACAATGTATTAAAACAAAAAACCTTATAGGCTGTATTTAGTTTCCCCATCATTTATAGGGTTAAGCAGCCATTCCTATCACAAATAACCTCAAAGCCATAAGTAATAAGCACTTAATCAAGGATTTCAATTAACAGGCATCTTCCTTAACAAAAGCTTATGACAACACTAGTACCTCTAGATCAGGCCAGCTATCTGGAAAGATAAACAACACTAATTTCTGAAGCAGTTTGCTTCAACCTAATACTGTAGTAAGAAAAGACTAAAGATCAGATAATTCAGAATAAAAACTATAAATGTGTTCAAAAGTGGTAAGTATATCTACATCTCACTCCTCAATTCACTTTTAATTTCTGTCAGCAGCTTTGGGTGTGCCAGGATCAGCCATCCATAAATCTAGATTATACCAAATATAAACAAATTGTTTCACATTCATAAGACAAAACAGGTCATCTAATAGAGTAGAAAAGCATACACAGCCACTGACAGTGAAGTTATATGTTTGGTTTTTGTACCTGACTTCTGTGCTCTATGGAGTTAGATTCCTTGCCAGACTTGAGCTCTAACGGCACTATCCTAGACTGTACTCCTGACTGGCGATGGATTTTCACCCTGGCTGTAACATCAATCTTTCCCTTCAACCCAAACCTGGGAGACCAGATATTCTCTTCAATGTCCAAGATATCTACAATCTCTATCTTAGAAGAGATATCTTCTGTTTTTCCACCACTTGACCTAGAAAGAAAATCAAGTCTGAAGTTACAATTCCCCTTAATTCTTAATATTAAGCTGTGTTGTGATTAAATATTTAATATTTTTGCATTATATGCATTCTTTAGGCATTAACTTCAGAAATAGTCTCAAGTCTCACTCAAACTATGTTGCCATTAACACAGGAAGCAGATCAGAAAGTTACTTTAAACTGCACATTGGTAAGGACTTTTGCTATTCACCTAAATTTCAAAGTTAAAAAAAAAAAACTTAAACTGTTTTTAATAGGTTTTGGTCTTTTTTGAATAACGACACTCTAAACTATTTTGTTTCTTTAGAATTTTAATGCTATACAGTGGAAACTCACATACAGATTTTACTCAGACCTGCCATTTCACTGAAGCTTTAACACCCTACAGGTCTTATTGTTAACAACAAGAAGCCACAGACAAGAAGAGCTCAGCAGTAGTGGAGTAAAATCACTATTTCACTGATAATCTGTTATCTTAGTGAAGAATCACATTGGATTCATAAATAGTTGCATATTCTGTTTTGTAGTCTTGCAGATATTGACAGTACCTTCTAGCTTAGTAGATCAAACATGCTTGCTTTTCTAATTATTTAAATTTTTAATTTCACAGTATCACAGTATTACAAGGTTGGAAAAGACTTTTGAGATAGAGTCCAACCTATGACCCAACAACAACACTAACTCAAATTTGAGCCACATTGTTTACAATGATTTTAAGACCAATGAGATTTTATGTCAGTTCACCCTCAGTTTTAATGTCTTCCTCAGTCCTCACAATTGCAGCTAAATACGCAGCTCTCAAGATGAGCTATTTTCGCAGTGAGGCCATTAATTAGCCCCATATCACTGAAGAGAATTGCATAAGAAGTGCTGTTCTAAAAATTAACAGTGAACCAAACAAGATATACAGCTTAGAATGGTTTTAGCTTTTAATTCTGGCTTCTTACAGTTTTAGTTGCATTTTATTTTGATTAGCTGGATTGTGCATGAAGTCTTCCACCCATTTAAAAAATGATGGCAAATACTCTTCCACTTCCTGCATTATTTCTGTTTGTTTCAGATTTAAGAGATACCTAAAAAACAAAGCCATGCACATTAAGGAGACAGAAATATTAGATTTGCTGCTGGTACTAACAAGATTTTGCCTCAAGTAATAACAAGATTAATGGAAATAACTGTCAAGTTTGACTAAACATCTATAAATTGTAGGTAGTGACGGATTCATTAAGGTCCAACTTGATTACTTCATAAAACTACAACTGAACATACAAGAGATGGAATACAATACATTTGTTTCTGATGTAACATTTGAAATGACAGGTGTAGCACAAGGAAAGCATCAGCATGATAGATGTAATAAAACAAAACTAATGAACTGCAAGAAAGGAGCACTGGACTTACACATTTAAAAATGGCTATTCCTATGCTTTATGCAAAATTGAAATAATTTTAAAGCAATTTGAAAGACTATTTACTTTTTGTCTAAATACCCTGATCTGATACTTGTTCTTCATATACATTGACAGGCTTCAGACCTTTTTAATTGGAAAGGAAATATGATTACCTTGAGTTGCTACAGTTACAAATACTCCAGAAAGCAGAAGTTTCATTAAGCAGAACCTCATCATGTGACATTAGATAACTCATTGCTGGCATTCACTGGAAATGGTGTCATTATTATATAGCAACAGAGAAATACAAGTGGGTTTCACACAAAAATTTTCATACAAATGCATATTGCCACAGCCAGTAGACTTTCACGTAACTTACTTTTCAGTCACAACAAATAGCAGCCTACATATGCAGAGAGGAACTGTAAATCAACTGTTTCAAATACAGAGGCCCAGAGTGACACAAAAGCCTTTAAGTAATCTTAGCAGTCACATTTTAAAACATCAACCTTCATAACAGAACTAGAGTAATAAATCCTGTTGTAATTTTAACTTCCAGCTCATCTGGAGCTATCAGATACTGACATTGCCCAACATACGATTTACAATATTCTAGATGTAGTAGGTTTTCTTACATTACTTGAATTTTATTTTAATCTAGTCTGCAGTAAAGTCTTAAAACTGACAGCCATTCACCTTGCCATTTTCTGATAGAAATATGAAGACTATTTATTACGCTAGCATTTCTATCAGCTTGCAGAGAAAATAAGTGAAATGTTCTTTAACAACTGAGCCATTAAGTAACCTGATAAAGAACATGAAAATATCAGACATCTCAATGATTGGTCAGTCATAAGTTTCTAGTTCATCTGCTCAGGATCAAAATGAATTCTGCTCATCACATTTAACTCAGCTTTGGGAGATACCTGGAAATCGCTCCAGAAGCATAATTCAGATCTATAGAAGTAGGTTAGCAGGGCAGACAAATCCCATTATGAAACAGGGAACTATTTTACTAAAAGAAGTTTCATTCAGCAAAGTCACTTGGCAGAATATTCTCCCAATATTAGGACTGCAGTTCTTAAAGTAGAAATCCATCTGCTAACTCAAATGTTCCTACCCTGTCTTCCAAACACAACCAGATACCTGCAACGCTACTTACATTTCTCTGAGATACTTTTGTCCATATACAATTTTATTTGCCAGTTCCTCAACTTTTTCTTGTGCCAAGTTATTTGTTATCGATTGCTGGAAAACTTCATGAAGAATTGTACCAACGAGTGTTTGTCGTGAACCAGACTCGGAGCCCTGCAACAGATGTGATATAACATACACACACATATGAAGATTTATGCCCACTTCATGCAGACTTTTCTATAACATTCATGGGTTTTATTTGCTACACATAATGGACTGCACTTAAATAAGTGCAAGATCGTTAGTTTTCACCTCACTAATTAACATCTATTGAAATCTGATGGTGAAAACAGACAAATTGAACTGTGTCTCTCCTATTGCTTTATCTTTCATTTTTATCCCAATCTTGATAACGTTAGGATACAATTCCTATGTGATTGACTGGTGAGAAATAAAGGCACATATTAAAATTAATTTTATGCAGGTTTTGCCTGTGGACAGCTTTAATAGCAGTATTTCCTAACGCAAATACTTACCTTTACAATCTTACAGGTATTTTTTCAATGAAGCAGTTTCCTGCGTTTCATCAACTCAAACAAAATAATTCCAAGTTTCACTAGGTTGGCTTAGAAACCCATCTAACCATTACCAGGACTGGGCTCTGTAGACTCATAAGAATTGAAAGTGGTAGTAAGTTATGATCTCCGCTTGAGCCAACACCAAACAACTGGAAATTGGTATATTTTTTAAGTACTTACTGGTATCTTTTACAGATCTGGCACTTGTGGGTTCCACCCTCAACCAGAGGGTGGTATTATCCTGGACTCGGGACTTCCAAATGATTAGTTTATTCCTATTACTCCTTAAACAAAGGCCTGACACCATCTCACCCTGTACTTAAATTCCTTGTTTCAGTCACAGGCTCCCAGTGGCTGTTCACCAGTCCTTTCCAAGTTCCAACAGCTAGATTCTGACTCCAGAGTTCTCATGCACAAACACTGATCACTGCACACATATTGCAGTTTGATCTTGAGCCAAAGCCTCTCACGGGGTATTAAGAAAGTCTTAACCGAACAGACAGCTTTTTCAGAGGCTTTTAACTTAGTCAAGAGTGATTATGTTTTCATATGGCCAACAAGAGGCACATTCCTCACAAAGGATCCATATCCACAGAAAACATGGCAAGAGATTATTAGAGAAGTTGCCAGAATTTCAAATGGAAAGACTATTTCTTTGTCCCATTAATTACATGAACAATATCAGGTTATTTTAGCTTAAATTCTCAAAAAACACAAGCTCAACCAGAGACAAGCAGTTTCCATTCTAAATTAACCTATGTTGTAAATATTATAAGTAGCTAATAATGACATTTTGCAGCACGGCATCTCAGCCACTTTTAATAGAGCTAAACCACCAGTCTCAGTGAAAACAGTAACCCATTGATATGCTAGATGCTCTAGAATTAAAACTTACCCTAAACCTTTCACTCAGCACTGCTCGTCTCATGCATCGAATGCTATTTGATATCGTAGTGCCAGAAAGCAGCAGATCTGGGTAAAGAACTAAGTAACCAGACTGATCATTTATTATCCAGGTACCGGAGCTACACTCCCCTTCTAAATGAATGATGTCTCCTGGAACAACCGGAACAGACTCCCTGTAAAGTAATACATTTGAACAACCATTTGTAAGCTAAGGGCATCACATATTAGAAATTATATATTAATATATCAGATTAAACATATTTCAAAACAAGTTATTGTGATGTTTTTTAAAGTCAAAGTAAGTAAATTTTGAAACTTAGGAAAGGAATTTTTACTGACAAAACTTCAATAATGTTGAGTATTGTATCATATGTAAGGGTAGCCTGCACGAAGGGAAGGCCCGTTGACTTCCAGTCATTTCAGATGCATGTATTAATCTATTTCAGTATCATTGTTTTACACTGGCATACTCTGCTCTTCCATGACATGAGATCTGCCTTTTTACTTAACAATTCTACTGGTTTCAGAAAAATCTAAAATATTTTTATAAGTTTCTCTGTTCAAGATCTTTTATACTTGCTTCTGCAAGAAACGAAGTCTTAGACTTTTCTTCCACCTTTCAGGCTTACACAGCAAATGAAAAGCAATGCCAAACAGCATGCGCACACTCGTATGCTTCAGAACACTAAGCAAGTGTCACTTGTTCAATGCACAAATGCCTAAATTAGAATCCTCACCGATTCGCATTTGATGAAACTTTTGCAGTACAGCTAAAGCTAAGGTGATCTTAACAGGTTTGTATAAAATCTCGTATTTTACAGACATATCTTTGTATGTTTATATATGCAATTAGGGTACATCATTTAAAAGAACGCTTCTAATCGTTGCAAGACAACCCTTAAACCCTGCTCGAGGTTTCTGGTCTTGCTGTTTGTTAGTACAAAGATAAATTAGAACTTTAAGGCAGCAATACCAACTAATCATAAGTTACATGGCATTGGTTCTCTCAATACCCACTAAACTAATATAATAAAGGTTGTTTCAGGATTTCTTATCACTTTTAAGAAAGTAAAACTCATCTCTAAGGCAACATAAATAAAAGTGACTTAATAATCCAATAATTCATCCTCTTTCTAGACATCTATATTCCTGTATGCATTACCAGCCATTCATAAGAATGCACAGTTCAGTCTCTTCCAGTGACTGAGATGCTGTGATTGTCAAGTGTTTCTCAGGGTCACTTCTGTTTCTTTGGATTACGCTGACTTCCAACACACGATATCTGTTGTTCAGCCCATTCTTGAGGATTGTGTCAGGGGAGTCAGTCACTCTCTTCTGAAAACTGAAGTAACAGTTCATTACAAAGACAAAACAGACAAAACACTTTGAAACAAAAACAGCAAACCCATATACTAGAAGAGGGAAAGCTTCAAGTATGAACTCAAGTCTAACCCTTTTCAACTTATATATATATTTATTGTGGTTTTTTAGTTCTATACAGCTAAAGCACAGGAAAGCTCTCTGGTAACGCTTCCACATTAACCCTTTGGATGTCAGCAATGAAAATCAATCATTTGGACATAAGGAAGTAGAAACAAATATTTAGTCAGTTGCTATTCATTGCAGCTAGTGCTTCCTTTTGGTGTCCATATATTTGTAATGATTTAGAAAGTAATTATAATTCAGTTCTGGAGCCCTCAGCACAGGAGACATAGATCTGTTGGAATGAGTCCAGAGGAGGCCAAGAAGATGATCAGAGGGCTGGAGCACCTTCCACACCAGGACAGGCTGAGAGAGTTGGGTTTGTTCAGCCTGGAGAAGAGAAGGCTCCAGGGAGATCTTACAGCAGCCTTCCAATACTGAAAGGGGCTACAGGAAAGCTGGGGAGGGATAGGACGAGGGGTAATGTGTTTAAGCTGAAAAAAGGGGAAGATTTAGATGAGATATTAGGAAGAATTTTTTTCCTGCGAGGGTGGTGAGGCACTGGCACAGGTTGCCCAGGGAAGTCGTGGATGTCCCACCCCTGAAGGTGTCCAAGGCCAGGCTGGATGAGGCTTTGAGCAACCTGATCCAGTGTCCCTGTCCATGGCAGCGGTGTTGGAACTGGATGGGCTTTAAGGTCCCTTCGAACCCAAACCACTCCTTGATTCTATGATTTATTGTAGCTAGTGCTTCCTTTTGGTGTCCATATAACCATATTAATTTAGAAGTTAATCATAACTGCACTGCATGCCTGTACTTGTTAGAAACCTTGTGTCTCTTGGAACACTGCGAAGCACACAAGAATTCTGCTGTGACCCCAGTACCTCGAGCACAGAGAATTAGCTTTCCTCCCCTTAACCTCAATGTAAGGTTAATTAGAAAAGTAACACTCGGGGGTTTGTTCCAGCTGCCCAACAGCCCAGCTCTCCCCTGACACTGCTCCCCATTCCTGCTCTGAGTCCCTTTGACACAAGAAGTAACTACTACAAAAAGTGGAATATTTTGATTTAAGTAGAATTAGTTTTCTGAGGAATTGGTTTTCTAACTAACTTAAGTGCTAAGTAACAGTAATTTTTTAAACGTTAGACAGATAGAGATTGTTATTCTGATAATGTTTTTTGAAATAGTGCTCTTCGCAGACAATACTTCTTTCCTTATCTAAGGATGCAAGGTCAGACAGAGCTGGCTCCAAACCTCCAATGAGCAGAGATTTGGCTGTTGTTCATAGTGAAATTAAAATCAGTCCTTGGAAAGTAGTAGAATATACATGAGATTTCTGGGTGAATTTACACCTGTGCCTGTGAGTGGGAAACCCATTCTCTTGTCCCGTTACGCAGGGTGGATGGAACCATCCCCTCTCGCGCCCAGCGCTGAGATAAAGGGCGCTGCTTTCTAACACCCCAGAACAAGCCTCGGGGAGCTGATTTCCCGGCGGATTCGCTGTCATTCTCAGGGGTCCTTCCCTCCCCTCTCCCCGAATCCCCTCTCAGGGTTCCTTACGCTCCCCCCCGCCCGCCTCCAGCCTCCCCGAGTCCCCCTTCTCAGGGCTCCTTCTCCCACCCACCCCCTTCCCCAGTCCCCTCCCAGGGTCCCTTCCCCCCACACACCTCCCCGAGTCCCCTCTCAGGGCTCCTTCCCGCCCTCCCGCAGCCGGAGTGCCGCGAGACGGGGTGGGCGGTGGGAAAGGGCGAGAGTTAACGGGCGCGCTCCGCTGGGAACTCAGATCCCCCCGGGCTCGCGCCCCCCACCCTCCCTCCCCCCCTCTACCTGTCCGCCATGAGCAGCCCCTCCTCAGCAACCCGGCCAAGCGCTCCCACAGGTAAGATCCAATACTCCTACTCCGACCCTGCCCGCCACAGGGAAGCCGCGTCCCCTCACCCCTCCTGGCTCGGCCATTGGCGGAGAGAGAGACAGCGCAGCCAATGGGAGCTGCCAGAAGGCGGGGCTTCGCTGCGGCGGGACGGAGCGCGCGCTTCCTGCGCGCTGCCAGAGGGGCTGAGGGCGGGAAGCGGCGAGCGGCTCGTGCAGTCGGGGCCGGCGCTGGGAGGGAATCATGGAGTCGCTTGGTTGGAAAAGACCTTTGAGATCATCAAGTCCAACTGTACATAATGAGATGTGTTCCTTGCAATCCTGTAACAAACAGGGAGCTAGCTTTCTATACTGTTAACATGCTGGGTATGTGTTCATTTTCTGGACCACAGATTTAATCAAGGAAATCTGTGAACACAACCTCTTAGCAACTGACTCTGATACACTTGCCTGCTGTCACCCTAGGTGGCAAGTTTAGTCCTGAAGCTAAATCTGGGATTAAATTTATCTTGCATGAAGTCTAGCAAGCATGCAGCCAGTGCGAGCTGACACCAATAAAATCCATGTATTTATCGTGGTGGGTAAACCATCAGATCAGTAGAAGTACCATGACATCTAGCCCCTCTACCCTAGGTGAGCTAAAACATCAAACAGCACCCACAGGTACAGCTGAACAGCAGAACAGAATCATAGAATGGTTTGGGTTGGAAGGGACTTTAACGCCCATCCCATTCCAACACTCTTGCCAAGAGCAGGGACACCTCCCACTGGATCAAGTTGCTCAAGACCCCATCCAACCTGGCCTTGAACACCTCCAGGGATGAGGCATCCACAACTTCCCTGGGCAACCTGTGCCAGGGCCTCACCACCCTCATCATGGAGAATGTCTTCCTAACGTCTAATGTAAATCTTCCCCATTCCAATTTAAAGATGTTCCCCCTCATTGTATCACTACTTGCCCTTGTAAAATAAGCCTGTACAAATTAGCTGCAAGAAAGTTATCTTCCTGAAGTGGTTTACTACGCAACTGTGGAAGCACTGCGGTAGAACAGGGCAGATCCTACCAACAGGAGTGGAGAGCGAGAGTAGAGGAAATCTAACTCAGACAAGCCTGAAGCATCCCCAGATCCTCTGTGAGGATGTTCAGGGCACAGTCTGTCACTCACATCACCGAAACAGAGATCTCTGAGCTGAACAGACTCATTTTCACTAACTGTACAGACTAAAAACACAACTAAGGACCAAACACAGAGGTACTGTATTTTATACCTGTTTGAATTGAATAAATATATTTGTTTTGAGTTGCAAACTTAAAACATGACTTACTACAAGTGCCTTGCACGCTCCTGTTTCAGAGCAGGAGAGGAGGAATTTGAAGCGTGTCCACAGAATCTGTCTACCTTGAGGTCTCAGCTCATTTAAAAGAGCAACAAAAAACCCATCTGGAGAATATTAGTAATGAAATAAATACAAAGAGACATTGGAATTAATCAGTGGGGGAAAAAACACTTCAGCCACCTGAAACTCTTCTGTGTAATGACTGTAAACTGCAATGTTTGTCATACATAAATGCCTTACTTAAAGCAGGCAAACTTTTCAACTATAAGAATGTGGAAATGAAGTACGGGGTGTATTTTAATGACACGATGTTTAATCATTGAAAACAACCCCCCTCTCCCCCACCCCGAGATGGAGACTTTTAAAACATGTCATGGATGAGGTCGTATGCCACTGTCTCAGGTGAAGAAGTCCCAAAAATCATGAGGTTTTCTTTTCTACCTTTGTTTCACAGAGTATTGGAAATAAGTTCAGAAATAGTATCCAAGGCTACTTAAGCAGTTCTTCACAAAAATAATTACTTTACTGGATAGAAGTATTAGATATGAGATTATTATGATATGGACTTTTAGGAAATAAAGGCAAAATCAGATATTCGGATCTCTTTCAGTTGCTGTAAAAGTAAACAGAAAAAAATAATTAGACAGCCTGTGATTAAGGCATAGAAATGAGCCTGGCTGAAGCCTAACCTGGTAATTTTATTGGTTAAAATTAGATTATGCTTGTTCAGTACACTGAAAATACTGGACACAGACAAGAAAAAACAAAGGAATAAATCCCTCAGCCAAAATGAAAACAAACACAGTTTTCATAGGGCTGTCAGTGGAGAAAGAAGGATAAACAATCAACTCCCATGTTAACGTTGTGATAGTCAGATATTCTAAATAAATTCTGTGTTCTAACTAAGAAATACGTGAATAACCTTTTGAGAAAGAGTTAGAAATATCTCCTACAAAAAAAACCCCAAACTTAGAAACTCCAGTCTCCTTTCATCTGGCCCCTGGACAAAGGTATTTTGCTTTCACACACCTTGCTCAAAAGTATTAAAATACTTCCTAATTTAAAATTATTCATAGACTTTAAATTTTATTTTGAAAACCTAATCAAGAAAATAGAGCACAGTTTCATCCTGTAGGCCTATTTTTCACATTCAATCTCCTGTTGTTATTTAGGGGTCACTTTTTACTGCCCTTTTCTCTCTAAAGTGAATATGTTGGATTCTGCTTTATTCTGCATAAGAACTGCTTAACTTCTCATGAAATAGCTCAAACCTATTTCAGTTCCTCAAATATATTACTTTTACTAAAATTAAGAAGTAAAATTCTAAATTTAAACATCCTTAGCAGTATTAACATGGCAAAGCACTGGCACCTGAGAAGATGCTTGTTTGTTCATGCAGTAAAACAATACAGGAAGTAAAATGGCACATCTTTCCTTTTTCTTCCATACGGCAGACTTCTGTCCCCCACAAGGGCTTTCAAAGATAAAAATTTGCTGTGATATTGCTTAGTTTTCCTTTAAATGAAACTAAAGATCAGACCAAAGAATGACAACGTTACACAGATTTACCTACAAGGGCAAACACAGATAATTCCAGAAATATGTATTCATTCTGTCTGCAACACACACAAATCACACAGACATTAGGTCAAAATTTTTTTATAAAATAAATTCAAATACATCTCATTCTCTGTCCATAGCTACATTGTTAAATATCAAAGAAATACATACTTTTAAGAAACTGGAAATAAAAAAAATGAGCCACAAAAGTTGGTATTGAATATATAACTCAAAATCCAGTTTGTCAAATTTGTCAAGATTAAGCAAATCAATCTCACCATCCACCAGGTCACATAACCACTGTTAATTCTTAAAAGACACTGCTAGAATATTTACAATAAATAAATAACTTGCATTACTTAAAGTAAATGCTTTACAGTTTCCTGAATCAAGTGAGTAAAATCAAGTGTACCGATGCAAATCATGTATTGACAGATCTGGAAAACAATTCCCTCTAGAAAAGAGATTGTAGGAGGAGGAAACCACGTGACAGTCTACTACAGACTGTAGTTCAGAAACAGTACACGTACATATCGTCAGACTCCAATACAATCGTCGTTTTCTTTTCTTGCGCGAGAAGTTGAGTACAGTCCATACGCCTAAATAAGTAAATGCAGCAGCACGCAGTCTTGTTTGTCACCATGCTTTATGGCAGGGACAAACCTGTTTCACAAGCTAGAACTGGTCAGCCTTCGATAAACTGAATCGAGAACATCCAGCTCCACAGAGAAGGTACAGAAATGCCTTGCCTATTCTAACTGCCTTAAGCAGATTTTTTTCTAGCACTTGCCACTGTGTAAGTTCCCCCTGGTTTTATTTGTGAGAATATACAGCATTTTTCAGAATGGAAGGTATGCCAAGAAACCGGTTCTCAAAGTGCAAGATTTCTAATAATGTTAAATACACATTGTCATTATTTATTGAAATGGCTGAAGAGACATCCATATGTACCCACCCAAAAGTACACACTTTGTTCTTGCATACAGAAACTTGTACAAAAAGAGAATGAAAAGATACCTAAGTTGTGCTCTGCTGAGTTCAGCTTCTACAGAGCTGACAAGTATTTGAATATGAAAATCATCGTGTTTCGTTCATATCAGTTTATTTGATTTAATTTTTAAAGCAGAATATATGTTTAACCACTAGCTTAAAAAACACTGTAACCATGCGTGTAACTCCTGGAATGGTGACCAAGTTGAATGACTAACAGCTTGATGCCCGCATAAAATATGGGTGTAAATTAAAGCTGTGTAATTCTTAACATTGATCTGATGAAGCTTGGAAGATCTAGTGCAGAATAAGTTTATAGTTGTTTATTTTGATCTGTCTCCTGGTTTGACCCCAGGAAATAAACGTCATTTTTGGCAAATGAAAATGTCCAACAACAGCAGCTCCACAGTAATAGACAGCTTTGTTTAAACTTCAAGTAATTTACTCACCAATGTAATTTAAGGACTGATAGTGTAGTTTTACAGGAAAGTGTTTTAAAAAAACATTAGTTGAGGTGCAAGAATTGTTTCATAAGTTCATATGTTGTAAAAGCCACAGCTTGGGAAGGAATACAGCGGATGTAATTCAGAGATAAACCACGGTATAATCCTCTTTGTATTCCATGTTGTTGATAGACGTATTTCAGTGTCTGCACCATTGTACTAGAAAAATAAGAACTCAAATCATTATTGGATACACATATTTGATAGTTAAAATCACTTTCTTTAAATAAAAGACACTTGTTTTACTTGGTTCTTAAGAGATATATGGAGAATTAAGAGATATATGGAGAAAATATCATGGAACTCCACACAGCAAAGCTCTATGGTCTTGTTAGGACATAGAAGACAGTTTGAGCTTCTGCAGGAAATGGGAGCACAAGGACTGGGAATTGGAAAGAGGACAGTGTGATACCATCTGAAGAAGCTTCAGTCTGAAAATACCTGCCCTAAAAGACTTGATGTCTGGCAGGAAGGAGCTGAGAAGCATCAGTTATTTTCTGATGTAAGAGTAACAGAAACAGAACTTGCCCCATGTAGTACACACTTCTTCTAAGAAAAAGCAGTACTCTGGGCTTGTATCCCATTCTCTCTCTTTAAGCACAGCATCATACCCACCCTTCTATAGCTCTGCATATAAAATTTGTGTTTAGCTCTGTATTCCATATCTTGCACGTGCGCAGCTTCCTCCACCATGACACAGGCCCAGAAACACTAGGACTTATGTAAGTATATAATATTTCACTCTACCAAAACCAGAATTTGCAGTATATATGCAAGGAGACTTATTTTCCTCACATACTTATCTTGAAAATGAGCAAATGGACATTAAATACAAAGCCCTTGAGTAAAAATCTGGAAGGTGCTCGATATTTCCAAGTTATTTAAGAATTTGCTCTTTTAGAACATCTTCCATATACCTCAAAGCTTCAAGATTTCCTACTTTTTTATCTTCTCACCCCGTGAAGACATAAATGTCTCCTCTCCTTCAAGGTACAGCACTTTCCAAACACAGCCACAACAATATGGTTAAATTGGGATGCCTGATGGTGGTTCTCACAAACACATAAAGTAAACCCCCAAGAACAATTAACACATTTTTATTTCACAAGTATCTGAAGTGGAAAATAGCCAAGGAATAAAAACCCTTGGGCTGTTAAGGAGAACAGAACATCAGCTTTCACAGTAAGAAACATCTGTGTGGTTTATGGAAGTCAGAGTAAGACAGACTCCTGTCAGGAAGATCCAGGTCAACACAGGTGGTTCACACTGAATCACGCTGGATTTAAAGACACACAAATCCACAAGAATGAAAGTAACCAAGACAAAACTGTCCTGGAATTGAATTTGGTTGCCTCAACTCAAAATTCAGGAAGTTTTTCAAGACAAGAGCTGATTTAATTCAATGCTTTTAAGGATGTTATGGTACTCCCACTTCTACTGGAGGAAGCCCAACTACATGTGGGGTGAGGGACATTACCGTAAATGCAAGAAAGGCCAAATAAAACAGTATTATGCAAACCTATCTTACAGAACAAATTCTGCACCATTAAAAACCACTCTGCAACACTTCATCGCAGTAGAAGTATGCAGTCTCTTCTCTTAGAGATTCTGCTGATAATAAAGAACGGCACCACAAGTTGAGTTAAAAGGCAAAATAAATCATGTTACTAATACCAACACAGCAGTAGTAACAGAAGTGCCATTGTGACTCCAGTTATTTTTTTTAACCCCAGCGTGATAATGGCAGCTTTTCTCTGTGTGGAAACTACTCTTTAAAACAATGAAGAAATCAATGGTAGCCGAGTTCGGGGGCGGGGGGGAAGGTAGAAGTTTGCTTTTGTTTTTTAAACTTTAAAATTAAGAATTTAACTTTGCACAGACATCTAAAAGTTCAGTTACTACAGATGAAAAGAAAATACTTACAGGCACTTTTCAGAGTCTGGGAGAATGGCCGCTAACTGCATGCGCCTACGAGTTACATCAAGGGGGTATCTACAGAGGAGATATTTGAACAGCAGTTCAACCACATGTGTGATCACTGTATGAATATTGTTTAAAAAAGAACCCAAAGCAGTCCATGTGCAACCTCCAAGCTCCCTTTTCAGTGAGTCAGGAATCCAGCTCAGATTCTCAACACAGCTGAAAGTTCTCCTAAAAGGGAGACTTCCCCTGTACAACCAAAACCGGCAAATCGGATCTCTTAATATATCCCACTAGGCACAAATAAGAAGGACACATGAAGATCAGGTGAGAGTATAAGAGTCTGTAAAACACTGGAGGGAGAAGTCACCTGAATTGAAAATAATATGAAAAGTTTAAGGATTAATAGAAATTGAAATTTATAACACAATAATACACTGAAAAATTGATGCTATGTAAGTCCATTAAATTAATTTATTTTATGGACAAAATAAAATATGACAAGGATAGCACAAGAATAGAGAAAGCAGGCAAAGTAATAATCAAATTAATGCCAAATACATTAGGTAAGACTTGTTTTTTTCTTTTTTTTTTTTTTTGGCTTTATTGTTTTGAAAATAAATTGGAATAATTAAATTCTGCAAATGATGTTCATGGTCAGAATTTCATAGCTTACCAAACAAGACCCCAACTGATTTTAGGAGGTTTGTCTGAATTTGTTTAACTGACTCTGCATATGTCATTAAAGACCCTGAAGATTAAATATTTAGTAAATGAAATAATAGAAAATAATTGAATTCCACTGTCTGATTAACCTGATTTAAAAATCTTACCAATATCTACATTTACATAAGATCTCAGATAAAAGTTTCTTTAGAATGAACAGCTATATAGAAAAAAAAAAAATATATATATACCCAAACTTACGATATGGTCTGAGCTATTGCTCCAGCTATGCCACCACACAGCAGATTTACATGTGTTTTCAAAACTAAGACATCAGGATTATCTAATGAAGGCCGTCCAAGCAAGTTAGGTGCTTGAGCAAGTCCAATGCTCTTTAAGGTACCAAAGGTAAAAAATGAAAAACCTAAAAGGAAATTTAATTTTATGTACTTTCATAAAAAAGCAAACTTATTTGTTGATGCATCATCATTATAAACAAAAAGCTGCAAATACAAAATGAAACTTCACCCCAGTTCTTTCGTAAGTTTTTCTCAAGCAGAAATAAAAAGACAAACACTGTTTTAAACTTATACAAAATACTATTTTTACCTTCTACAGCAGCTTCTGTCCAAATGAATTATTGTTTATCATTAAAAGAACACTTTAAATAAGCTAGACTGTAGGGTTTAAATTACTGGATTGCTGTTAAAAGTAACTCCAAAGATCTTTTTAAGTGAAGAACATCTCTCATCTTTAAAATACGAATGAAGTTTAGCTGGGCAGTTCTGATGTCCCTCCGTCCCATGTCACCCACTGCATCAGCTTGAGTAAGTATTAACGTAAAAGTCACCAGGAGATGGAGCCAACACAGAGGCTTGAAGTCTCCCTCTATAGAGTGCTCTGCACTTTCATAAATTTACCCATTTGGGAGAAATATCCTATGTTTTCTTGTGGGAAAACTGAGAAGCAAAAGAAAAAGAATCACCATTTTACCCTTCTCCCTCTCAACTCAATTTTCAGACAAGCCAGGCTTAGCCTATTGAAGATACTTTAACACATAATGATCAATCATAGATCAAGGTCTCAGAGTTGCAAGTGTTTCTACGGGCCTTCCCTCTCCATTCAGTAAAAAAACACAACCCTTGAATTTAAAAGAAGCTAATTAATTAGGTATGGAAATCTATCATGTAAATTTAGTAGCACACATAACTGCTGAAGAAGTGCTACACTCTGTTCTTAACTTACCCGCATATGGTGCCATTCCTACCACAGTTGGCATCAGCCCTCTGTAGAACCCTCTCAAACCACCTTCCTTGGAAAGAAAAACACAAGTACATTTGTGGCAAGAAATACAAGTGTCTTAACAAGTTATACGACTGTTCACGCAGCGTCACGCAACAGCAACCTGACTAGCACCATCTAGCACCAAGGAGCTAACATCAAGTTCCGTTTCTCATGCCTGAAGAACTTAGGGGACAACTGCCCGGCTCCGCAGGAGATGAAGAAGCAAAAATGAAGGAGTAAAATCTACATCCAACATCATACTCTAAGAAACATTTCTATATTATACATATCCCTCCTCCCCAGTTCTTTTTGTATCATTACTACATGTTCTTGAAAAGCAACTTTGCTGCTGTTTTTGGCCTCCCACTTACATGAGCCTTAGTTACACCTTAGCAACCTACATAAAAGGAAGCATTGAGGTAATTTTTTACATTAAAATATTCAGTGTGCACGCAATGAAGTCATGTTATTTCCACCAAGCCACTATTTTCAATGCTGTGCAACATTCTTTAACGAGCATATTCTGCTTTGACAGGACTGAAGATTAAAAGAGAAAATACCTTTGTGTAAATCATCTTGAATGCATGGATAATTCCCATGTACTTGTGTTCCCCTTTTACTTGGAAGGCCAGACGAACTCTAACCATATCAAGAGGGTAAGTACAAATCACTGCTGTAATACCTTTATTAAAAACAAAAACAAAACAAGCAAACAAAACTCACCTACGCCTTATCTGATTCTAGGATTATCTTGAAAATCAGAATTTCCTTTTTTGGCAGCGAATATAATACCATAAACAAATCATTTAGTTAAAGAAACACTTAAAGTCACTTATAATGAGCAAGCAGGAACACTGAATTCAGCAACACACAAAGAATTTATGTTTATACTTCGTGTTCACTGAAGCTGCACACCTAGGCCTTGATTTTCCAAAGATTTATGAGCCTAACTGTATTCATGTGAGCAATCTTAGTCATGACTATGGCTCATAAGCACCAGGCTAGTCAAGTGCACCAGCTCTAACGGATTGCAATCATGAAACCTAATCCTACCAGTTATTTTTAAAAAAACAAATTAAATCGCCCAATTTACATGTTTAATTTCAAAAAGGTTGTGTCAGAATTTGATATGATTACTGGATATAGAAACATGTATAGACAACATCTGAAAATACTACCCATGTTCTAATGACGTTTAAAATAAAGTCAGGATCAAACTGATGAAAAGGACTTAACTGTGTTTCATCACTGTATTTTTTTAATTCATGTTACACTAGCACTTCTGCTTTAAACTCTGGCTAAAAAAGCTATTTCTAGACTTAAGATACCAAAAAAGCTAATCTTAGGATTCATCCAGTTATGCACTGCTTCAAAACTGATTAGATGCTCACCAACCTGTAATTTTGGATATAGAACTCCAGTACAGAGAACAACCCCTCTAACAGTTACCTGGATAATAAATTCTTTCCTACTGCTAGTTGTTAAGGAAAACTACTCAAGTGCTGACAAATTATTTGGAAGGAGGAGTTAATACTGTTTACTAAACTCAAGTTATTTCCTGCTGGTATTCCACCTCACTAAAAAAGGTACTGGGAGAAGAAGAAAAAGAAAGCAAACGCCTTTGCTATCAATATTGTTTTCTAGCAGCTGCTCTGATTTAGTTCAACACCACAATAAAAAACCGATGGAAGATAAGCACACTTTGTGTGCCAACAGGAAATTACCACTTCCTTTTTAGGTTTGATAGTCTCTCTCAATGGTATCTCTTTTTGTAGGTGTATCATTTCCCCTCCTCTCCACAAGGTCAAGAGAAAAACACAACAGGAGGGGCAGGACACCAAACCACCAACAAAACCCAAACACAGCACAACACCAGCAAAGAAGCTCTTCAGAACTTATGTCTGGAGAGGAAAAAAAATCACCTTTTCTAAGCTGATTGATTTGACATAAATTAACAGGATTAGATAGGGAGGGCAGAAATGAACACCATAAGTGAGCTAACAAAAAACTGAAACTGGTCAACTGTCAATTGAGAGTAAAGTAGAATTCTCCAGAAGGCCACAAACAAGTAATTTGCATTAGAAGACAAAAACATCTCTTTCAGAAATTTTGGATGAGTCTTCTGTATAAAAAGCAGACATCTGCAGTTGATTTCTGGTATCGTCTCACTCACAAGGTTCAAAAGTTGGAAGCTGCAAAACACCAAAGCAACTTCAGGATTATTTCCACAGACCTACATTATTAAATGCAATTCCTCAGACTGCAGCCTTTTCCTAATGGATTGCCTGAGATGTCCAGAAATACTGAAAAATGGATGGATTCAAGCACTTTACAAAAATTATAAAAAAGAAATGAGAAAAAAAGCTTTTACAGAGCATAAGAGTTCGCAGAAAAGTCATCCTACTTCAGAAATCAGTCAGCTTTATCCCAAAAGAGGCAACTTTATCCCTATTCTCTTCCTAGTCACGCACTGACTCATACCCAGGAACATTCTCTGAACTAAGATGAGCAAACAGACCAACCAAGAGTTTGGTGAATGCACAAACTAGTGAACAGTCCAAAAATGGTACAACTGAAAAAAAAATCAGATGAAACTGAAAGAAATCATACATAGCAAGGATTTAAATGGGATTTATTTTTTTTTTTACTTTTTCTTAAAACCTTCTAGCTGTGAGTTCTGAAAAAAAACATCAGCCACAAATTATGCTTTCTTCAAGCAACTGGGAGAGGTGCGTTACTGCTTGCTGTTCATATAAGTATTTCCTTTGGGGCTCAGAAGAGACACTGCTCTTTCTGGAAGGAAGGGTGGCCAGCTTTGAGACATAAAGTCCTTTTGGAGAAGCCTACAAAGTAACTGATCTGTTTTCCACTCCCCAAATATTAGGAGTTACCAGAAGTCAGACCACAGCATCATATGGCTGATTCCCTGTCCTGAAGAAGTAAAGTCTATCCCAAACAGTGAGAGCTGAGACAAAAGTCTCTCCTGTGGTTGGTTAAACAGGACAGAATTGCAAGTATCTCAGCAGTTGAGATACACACTGCAGTTCTCAGCATCTGATCTGAAATAACCACAACAGGGCAACGCAGTTTCTCCCTCTTTCAAGGAACCACTTCTGGAAAAACAGCAGACTACTTCATTGCAAATGCTGGCTCAGAAGCCAAGGAAGTCAGGGAAAGACCACTCTTCACTCACTGTCTTCAAGCACCTTTGACCACTCTTGGGAACAATATACAAGGTTACACAGACCTTTGCTGAGACTTAGCCTCAATGAAGCACAACAGGAATTAAATTGTTCTTGATTTCCTGCTCAGGTTTTGGGAGTTAACAATGAGAGCAGCTGTATAGGGAGGGGTTTACTTCTGTCTTCCAGTTTCCCTGTTATTCCCCATTCTTGTTAATTTTCTTTGCAAATAAAAGTAAAAAAACATTTGGAGCAAGAAAAAACCCCAAGTGAAACACATTTACAGAGAGCAGGTACTGCAATCATATCTGAATAACAAATTTTTATGATTTCTGAATCATGCTCTTTGTACTTTCTAACTATAAAGATCAAATTAAGTACTACCAGGTGAGTCAGAGATACAGAGTTCAGAATGTGAAAAGCACAAGCCGTGGCCTTGAACTGCAGCAGAAATGCTCCTTAACGATTAATTTATCCAGGAGGCATCTTGTGAACAAAACAAAGCTTCAGGAACTATACATAGAGAGATGACAAAGAATATCTACCAAATAGGTTGAAGAGCTGCCTAACTTACTAGTCTTAATATTTCTAGACCTCCAATATATAATTGTTTCCTTCTGAACTGCACCTGAAGGAATAAACAGCACATTCTTTTAAAATGTTGACTCAAATAGTTAACTACATACTATTTAAAACTGAGACAGCGATATCCTCCTAGATCAGTACTATTTTCCAACCACTTTTATCAAAAGTTAAAAGATGAAAACAAAAACCTGCTTTCAGCATTAGTTTCATGGACTGTGAGTTTATTCTAGGTAGCATCTAGTCTTTTTTGGCTTTTTTAAGTTATTCAAGTGCAGGGGAGGAAATACACATTTCTGTGTTTTAATTCAGATTTTTCAATTAGAAAACTAAAAGAGATTTTGATTTGCAAAATCGTCCTGTGATACAGGTGTTATTTGATCATTTTGTTTCCTACACCCCACTAGCCTCTATGATTTCTCCACCTTCTCCCCAGCTCTGTCTTTCCTTAAAAGGAGTTTCACACCATTTGTCAGTTAATGAGGTGTTACCGCTGACATTTGAATCACACAAGGCTAAGGAAATTCAGAGTTAGAAGTTTCCACAGTAACTTTAACTTGGCCTTCCTAAACATATACATTACAATAGGTTTTTCTCTTCTCTCCTTGCACTACCCCCAATCCCCATCGCCTCTTTTTCCCTGTGGATATGCTTTTGATCCTGTTTATCAGTTACAGAAGATACTCAAAAGTTTTCCAAGGCTTTGAAGCTGTTGACTGCCAGTAATGCTGGAAACACTGACATCAGCAAGATTTAAGTACCAGTAGCTACACAGAAGTGAAAGCAGACAGTTGTGTGCCTACGTGGTGTAGTGGGGACAAAAAGGAAAGGGAAACAAGGGCTACCCATTTTCATCTGCATAATGTTGGATTACAGGAAAGCGGAAAGACCTCTCTCCACCAACACTGGGTTGCATGCAGCACACGGCCTCCTTTAGTCATTTTAACTTGGAAGAAACAGAGTAATAACCCTTACTAGAGTCATCAAGAGACTATGCCACACGATTTAAAGCAAGAAATACTACCAATTGCTTTTAAAATTGCTTATTTTGTTTGCAAATCTAGAGAACTCCTGTATTAGATTCCAAACTCTACGGTCTTCTTGGGGCCTCCCTCCTCTTCTCTGTCTTCTCGGCACACTCAACACCAACCCTCCCCTCCCTTAGGAGTGGACACCTCAAAAAGCAGCTAATGTCACCTAGTAAAATAACAGTAAGATATTCACACATGATGCTATTCCTATACCTGACAGCTGTCTTCATTTCACGGCACATCGAAGCCCAACTCAAATACTCAGATTTGGGGTTCTTAATACCAGACCACTGAGTACATTGTACTTACTGCAGCACACAAAGTGCTTCATTTAATTGTGGTTTCCAGATAGTACTGTATGTTAATTTTATTTATGTTACTCTAACACCACAAACCAGATTTAACCAGTAAGGTGTTTAAAACTATGCCAGATGCTATTAATTTATCTACACAGAAAATTCCAGCATGCCCAAGGCAGACAGAGTTAAGCTGATTATTCAGTTTTCACAGGTCAGGTTCCAGGTCTCTGACAAGGCTCCTGAAAAAGCTAATAATCATCTTTTTGGGGAAAAAAAAAGTAAAGTGTTCTTTAGCAGAGTTAAGGGAAAGTAGGGGGAAAGAAAGAATAAAAAGAAAAAAAAAAACAAAACAGAACATATGTTTTCCAGTTCTTTCAGATAGAAGCCAGCCAAGTATTGGAACATATTGTGAGTTTTGCTAGCTTTTAGGATCTTTGAATTGTTTCATTTCATTCCCTTTCCTTTTCCACTGATGGCATGCAAAGCCAAAATATTTTCATTAGGTCTTCCTAGTTCAACTACAGGTAAAATTAACAAACCCCAGTATTTTTATCCCAAAAGAAGCCAAATGTTAATACTCATACCTATTCAAGAACTGTCACTAGACAGTATTAAGCCTGTTTTACAAAGTAAAAGGCACATGAAGAAACACCTTGATCAGAAATCAGTCCACTATTACTTACCTTTCCCTGTTTTTTCTTAGGTACTTTTGGCTGAATGACTAGCTAGGGGAAACCAGAAATGTATAACTGGACCATGCACTGGCAGTTTACACGTGGGTTTTTCTACTGCTCCTGTGCTAACAGATGAGTGATGGCTTTTAACATTTCCACACGTGCTCTGAAGAGCATCATGCCAATCCTGTGCTGGTGTTGAAAAGTATAGACATTTCTGATAAATCCAAAGGATCCACAAATTTAAGGAGCTGCAGTTCTCTCTATTTCTATGAGCTTATATTCAACCTAGTAGCAATGGCAGATGGATCGATGAGCCAGTTTTACTAAATCCTGCATCTTTATACTTCATCTTGATGAGACTGGATTTTCCATTTTTTAAAAGCCATAGAAAACACTGTAAAAGCTGTGCTTTACAACACAGCACAGAATTCAGTGCTTGAACAAATATGTTTTAAAGAATACTCTTAGACAAACAGTTTTCCATTAGGCAACTATTTGCTACATTAACCATTTACTAGTATTTTTGCTTAATACAAATTGGCTCAAAACCAACTGATCTGAAAATACATCAAATCACCCTTTAAACAAATATTAACTTTCCAGCAAAAGGGATGTCTGAAATCCAAGTAGACTATACCTGCCATGGATCCAGCCATTAATCGATGCACATGCCCTGAAATCCCAAGTTGTTTCTTTATTATCTACAAAATACAGAACACATGTACAATAGTCATACACCAGAAAAAACAGAAGAGCACCACAGTTTATCAGCACATCAATGCAAATGCTATAGTTGCTTCCAAGAAGTTTACAATACTGCAAATTCAAACCAGAGAACTTAATTACTGTTAAAAGAATCTTTTGAACATTGCTGCTGTTACCAATTTTTAATAAAACATGGAAGTGCTCAAATTCTACTAACAAGGCAGAACTGTCGGTTGAAAATATTGTACTGTTTACTCCAGAAACTAGATTGTTTATTTAGTTATCTTTAATATGTGGCAAACAAGGCAAACAATACTACCCCTGTTGCATGACAGAGAGCAAAGGACACTGAGTAAAGTTGAAAAATGACACATTTGAGAAGAGTACACCTTTCTCCCATGTACAGCAGATGAAATGTACTCCCCTAAAGACATTTTTAAGACTTCATTTAACTGGACTTATTAAAAAAAAAAAAAAGGAGAAAAGACAAGTTGGACGAGCATTTGAGAGCAAGAACTTCCTAAGTCACATTATGTCCTGAAAGGAACTTAGTTTCCAGGCTTTTATCAAATAACTGAGACTATTTAAGAAGCAGTTTCAGCTATGAAGAAGATAATTTCCTATCTTCCTTCCTTAAGAATCGAGGCTTTTTTCCTTTAACAGATTCCTGCAAAACATCTTGAATGTTTGTTGTCAATAGATAAAAGAAACTGCTATGATATTAAATGGTTTCTTGACATTTGCAGATCCATAAATCATTTCATTATAAAGCATGGCAGGCAGTTTTTTATTCAACACAACATAAAACAAGCATACATCAACAGCACTTAGGATTACACCACAAAAAAGAACATGGGAAACTCACTGAAGTTACTTCTTTGTATCAGGTTTTCTGAAATTTGCTCTTTAGGGACGGGATTCACAATTTCAATCTCACTGACTTCTGTAAAGATCATGCAATTTACTTCACTCAGTACTAAAAGTGACCTTTCAAACACGGAATTCCTCATTGCTAAAAGTAAAATGGCATTTTTTACCACATACAAGCGTGTTTAAAAACATGTTCATGCCAACACCTGACCTCCAAAAGATGTTGCATATTTATTATGAAAGAGTAAATGCAGAAAAGATTCCACAAATCTTGTGGGATCCTGAAATGAGCATTCCCCCCTCCAGGTAATTTTCATCTAAAGTCTGACATAGAGGGAATTTTTTTCCTTAAGCAACACTGCAAAAAGTTTCACTGTTGCCTCGACATTTTTAATGGGTAGATTCAGACAAAATTAAGCAACCTTAGAAAAGACATGTAGCTAATTAATAAGACAGAAGTTTCAGTGTTAGTTTCATTCACTTAAAGAACACGTACTCATTGTAGGCAGAGAAAAAAAAAAAAAAAGGAAAACAAAATAAATTCAACTACCTTTTTATATTGGTCAAATGCCATAAACTGAATTGCTCCATATGGAAAGATTCTAATCATCATTGCCCCATTTCCTTTATACAGCCCAAGGTAACCTTCTTTTTTGGGAACAGCACACAATGCAGAAAACACTCCTGCCAGCAATACAAAAACAGGTATTGAACAAATACACTGCAACAAGGAGAAAAAAAAAATCAAGCAAATATTCCTGACAATAACCATGCATGCAACTAAGGTTGGACCATGTTGTTTATGTAACTATGGAGAGCAGAAAATCCCTCTTTCAATGCACAAACACTGCCAGAAGGAGGAGGTTTAAGTCTTATCAGCTTTCTCACCTCCCAGGCTCAGCAGACCTCCTGAATTCACACACTGGAGGAAACCGGCCAACTTGCAACTCAGTCAATTATATACCAATCAGTAAATACATACTTAAAAAGCTAACCCCATGGGAAAACACTCTAATAATGCTACATGCTAAATTACAGACTAAATGCCACCACTGAGGAAATGAAGTAAACAAGTTTAAGGCTCTCATTGCTTACGACTTAGACATCTCACACTTCCTGTCTGAGTTGCTTAACAAGAAACAATCCAGATCCCTTTTAATTGGCAGAAAACAATGCAAGATCACACGAAGTTTGGGCAAAACCTATAGTTTTACTATAAACATTAATAGCCTCACACAATTGCTATCAAATAGACTTCTTTTTAATCTATTTATTTTGTAAAGGAATAAACCATAACACAGTTATTCTTATGCAACTGCTTAATAGAGTAAGAGCTTACACATTTACCTCACCTTCAGACAGGGAAAAAAGAGTGGTTACAAATGCTTAAATAAAACAAGTATTAATTAGTTTCTAGGATTCTAAAAATACAACACTGTATTTTTAAGATGTCATGCTTATTATGCTTATTACACATCTCTGAAACCACTTAAGTCATGATTAGAAATTCTCTCTACCCTGCAAAGATGAGTTACTGTTCTAATTTCTTAAAACACATGCTCTGAGATCCATGTGGAACGAGATCCATGTGGAACGAGATCCACACAGCAAGGGCAGTAAAACATTTAGTGAGGATTCTGATGAATGAATCTATTGTGCCTCTGCACTTAACAGCCATCTCATCCACTTAATTATTTTGCCTACATGTATCAAGGACATGCATTAAAGTCAGACACATTTCAAATAATCTGCATCATATCTAACACACTAAACAGGAAATAATATACAATTTTACTTGTCAATTATGGCACAGTACAAAGCAAAGAGTAAATAAAGATTTAAAATATCAGTCAAACCAATTATTTCAGCTTTCAATTCTCAGACTGCAGGTCTGACTGCATACTGAGTGACAGTGTTACCAAAATGCCACATTACTTCTGTTTCCCTTTTTGGTACAGTAAGGTGAATAAATATATCCATTGAATTTTGTTTCAAGATCTGTTTCCAGCCTTTAAAAAAATATATGTATCTTTAGTACCCAAGTTAAAAATTCCAAATTTTTATTACATGAAAAATTAACCAACTCTAAATTATTCTTATTCTCCTGACAACTGTAACACACTTGAATTTCAGAACATAAGTTATGACATATTTCAAGCCCATATGACATAAAATACCTCAAACACTGTACACAAGAGGGCACTGTTACAGCCCCCAGGGCTGTTCAAAACATGCTGCCAACTGTGAGTTTGTTCTCTCACCATGATGCAACACAGACACTGAACACAGATCACCTGCACCTTACGCCAAGCATGAATTAACTTTTATCTTCAGTTCATATCAGCCACGCTGCTCTCTGTGAGCGTAAGCGCACCTGAGACTCGCAGGATTCAGTGCTCACTGTCTTGGAATCACCAGCCTCTCTGCTACTGGCTCTGAGAAGCAGGGATTCCCACCACCCCTGGGACATGGCAGCCATGAGCAGACTGCAGCAGCTCTGAACCTGTGATTCCCAGTCTTCTGTGGCTTCAGGAAGAGGAAAGTGAAGCCCAGCTCTTGCATTACTGTGGGTTATTCTACATCTCCACTCTAATGCACCAACCAACACCACAACTCACCTGTGCGAGGGTTTGTTTTCCTTTCTAAGCACTAACGAAACATGGCACACAGACTGACCACGCAGACACAACCTCCCTTTAGTGCCCTTTTTCATCAGCCGCATCACTGAAGAAATCAACTGACCCAAACCATATGCAATTAAAACCAAAACTGCGCAGGCAGCAGCCATCTTACCTAGGTGTTTGTAATGGTGGTTGTGAGCCTGCAGCAAGATCTTTACTCGGTCCAAGGGTGCAATAGTTGTTTTGGCACAACATCCTGCAACACCTTTCCAAGAGGGGAAAAAAGCACAGTGACAGAATGCAGAAGTTCTTCACATCAGCAGATAAATAAGGGATTTTTCTAACGTGTTTTGAAATGGAACAGAGGAGGAGAAACTCGGGAACTGCAAAAAGCCCCGAAGGCAAGTAAGCAGCCTCGATGACAAGTATACTACAGGCCCGTTAAGGCTTTAACGTAATGTGTAAGCTACTTTTCGCGATTACAGAAACCCAGGCTGCCGTGTCTCTGCCGCAGCAGTGACAGCACCTCTCAGGGCAAGGCACTTGAGAGTTTTCCACCCCACTCCCGCCTTCTTTACTGTGGACAGCAGCCATGGAGGTTGTAAGGAGGTGGGTGCGGGTCTCTTCTCCCAAGTAACAAGTGACAGAATAAAGGAAATGGCCTCAAGTCACACCAGGTGAAGTTCAAATTAGATACAAGAAAAAAATTCTTCACTGAAAGGGTTCTCAGGCACTGGATCAGCTGCCGAGAGAGGTGGTGGAGTCACTGTGCCTGGAGGGATTTAAAAGATGGGTAGACGACGTGCTCAGGGCTGTGGTCTGGTAGTGGACGGGCACAGTTAGACTCAATGATCCCAAAGGTCTTTCCCAGCCAAACAATTCCATGGTTCAATGTGGCTGCTCTCCCTAAGGAGCAGGATATGTGTCCGTATCCCGCGCTGCTGCGGAACCGGCCATGAGCGCAGCCTGCGGGAAATCAACACAACCCCTTCCAAGCCCCTTACGAACCAGGCAGCCGCGACAACGCCGGTGGGAAGAGGGGACAGGCTTCTTCTCCAAGAGGGGGATAACGTGGGGTTGTGTTTGAAGGCTGCCCCCCTGCCCCTTCCCACTGGCGGCCACAACGGATGCAGGATTGGATAAACGCAGATATCTCAGCTTCCTGCATCCCAGCATCGCATTGGGGAGAAACGGGGAAGGCAGAGGAGGGAGGAAAAGCAGATGAGAAAGGGAAAAAGGAGGAAAAGAGAGGGAGAGGAAGAAGGAGAAGAGAGGGAGGGGAAGAAAGAGAAGAGAGGGAGGGGAAGAAGGAAAAGAGAGGGGGGAACGGAACAGCACCCCTCGAGCAGCGGTTTTACCGGGGACACCGCCCGTCCCGTCCCGTCCCGTCCCGCGGCGCCCCCAGACCCGTCCCGGCCGGCCCGCGGCGCCCACCTCCGGCGATGAAGGAGCGCAGCCAGTAGAAGTCGCGGCGCGCTGGCGCCGGGGGCAGCGCGGGGCCGGGCCCCGCCGCCGCCGGGGATGCCATGGGCGGCGCACGGCTCCCTCGGGCGGCGCGCGGAGCCGGGCTGCGCGGGTAGCGCGGGCAGCGTACCGAGCCGCGCGGCGCCCCGGCCGCGGCGCAGGGGGCGGAGCTGGAGGCGGCCGGGCCATGGGGCCGGGGCCGCGCGGCGCAGCGCGATCGCGTCAGACGCGGCTGCGGATGCCCCGCCCTCCCCGGAGCCGGCCGCGGTCACCCTGGGCCGGAGCTGCTCGGGCCGAGAGCGGTCGGGGTTGCGCGGGCTCCGTGCGCTGCTCGACCCCCTGCGGGCCGCCCGGTGCTGCTGAGAGGAGAGTGATAAGGGGAGCCCCTCGCTCTCTGCAGCTCCCGGCAAGGGGGCCGTAGCGGGGCGGGCGGGGTCTCTTCTCCCCGGTGAGAAGTGATGGGGCGAGAGGAAACGGCCTCGAGTTGCGCCAAGGGAGGCTCGGACTGAACATTAGGAAAATTTCTTCACCGAAAGAGTTCTCAGGCACTGAAACGGCTGCTCAGGAAGGTGGTGGAGTCACCATCCCTGCAGATGGTTAAAGCTGCTGCCTGGGCCTGGGCCTGGGCCTCAGCAAAGCCTTTGGCACCATCTCCACACCGTTCCTCCGCAGGGACTGGCTGCCCACGGGCTGGACAGGCTCACCCTTTGCTGGGTGAAAAACCGGCTGGATGGCCAGGCCCAGAGAGCTCTGGTGAACGGAGTTACATCCAGTTGGTGTCTGGTCACAAGTGGTGTCCCAGGACTCAGTGCTGGGGCTGGTTCTGCTTAATGTCTTTATCCATGATCTGGATGAGGAGATCGAGTGCTCCCTCAGTGAATTTGCAAATGACACCAAGTTGTATGGGAATGTGGATCTGCTTGAAGGCAGGGAGGCTCTACAAAGGGGCCTGGACAGGCTGGATAGGTGGGCCAAGGCCAAGTGCCGAGTCCTACACAGGGGACACAACAACCCCATGCACAGCTCCAAGCTTGGGGAAGAGTGTCTGGAAATCTGCCCAGCAGAGAAGGACCTGGGGCTGTTGGTTGACCGTGGCTGAACACAAGCCAGCAGTGTCCCCAGGTGGCCAAAAAGGCCAACAGAATCCTGGCTTGGATCAGAAATGGTGCCAGGAGCAGTAGGGAAGTGATCCTCCCCCTGTACTCAGCACTGGTGAGGCTGCACCTTGAATCCTGTGTTCAGTTTTGGGCCCCTCACTGCAAGGACATTAAGGGCCCAGACCGTGTGCAGAGAAAGGGAATTAAGCTGATGAAGGAGCTGAAGAACAAGTATGATGAGGATCGGCTGAGGGACCTGGGGTTGTTTAGCCTGGAGGGGGGGACTTTATCGCTCTCTACAGCTCCCTGAAAGGAGATCTAATGAGTTGGGTGCTGGTCTCCCAAGTAACAAGTGACAGGATGAGGGGAAATGGTCTCAGGTTGTACCAGGGGAGGTTCAGCTTGGACAGTAGGAAAAATTTCTTCACTGAAAGGGTGGTCAGGCACTGGAAGAGCTGCCCAAGGAGGTGGTTGAGCCACCATCCCTAGAGGTGTTTAAAAGACAGGCAGATGAGGTCCTCAGGACTGTGGTTTAGCAGTAGACAGGTACAGTTGGACTCGATAATCTGAAAGTTCTTTTCCAAACAAGCAATTCTATGGTTCTAAAAACAGGCATTGCTGCCCTTTCCTAACAAACATGTATTTTAAAACCTGTGGGTGCGTGCAACCAAAACCTCCTTAGCTTTAATTAAGCCATACAATATATAGTCCATTGATTTTTTTAAAGCATTTAAATAGCTACTGAAAGTTGTGCTAGAACATCCATATTTATTTTGTCTACAAATACAGTTTCATATCTAGTAACAACTACTCGTGGTTTTATTCCTAATCAAGTTTCAAAATGCGTCAGAAAGGGAAGCAGGTATTGCAAAAAAGGTTCAAGCTTTTTTAGCCTCAGAAGGGTCAAACTCAGCGTTGTCTCTACAGCTCTCTATGGTTTTTGGAGCTTTTTAGGTTTCCTGTAGTGTCTCTGTTGGGTGTAGCTTGCAGGGCTTCCCAAGTGGATTGTGCTAGACTTGTCTGCAACTCCTGCAAAGACACTGCACACTCTGAATATGGGTGCAAGGTGTGGGGAAGGGGAATGGGCCCAGTGCCTGGTGCCAGGCACTGGTGAGGAAGTCAATGCTGTCCACGTTTCTGTCTGTTTTCTGCAGTTGCTCATAGAACCATGTGATTGTTTGGGTTGGAAGGGACCTTAAGGATCATCCAGTTCCAGCCACCCTGCCATGGCCTCTCACCCTATCACTTGTTACTTGGGAGACCAACACCCACCTCGGTACAACCTCCTTTCAGGTAATTGTAGAGAGCGATGAGGTCTCCCCTCTGTCTCCTTTTCTCCAGGCTAAACAGCTCCAGTTCCCTCAGCCTCCTCTCATAAGACTTGTTCTCCAGCCCCTTCACAGGATTCCTTGCCCTTCTCTACACACGCTCTGGTACCTCAGTGTCCTTGGTTTTCATACACCAAAATCCCTTTTCTAAAAGTCAGTCTTTTAACATGAATAAATCTCTTGAACAGATCTCACTGCTCGCACAAGGAAGCCATTTCCAAACCAATTTGCTGGAACATTTTTTCTTCCTGCTTGTGTCAAACTGCCTTCAACACAAATTACTCATTTTTTCCTTTAATAGGTTACATTCCTTAAAATTAAGTTTGTTTCAACATTAGGAAAATTTTATTTGCTCTGTGTTGTCATTATGTCATTTATGTATTTGAGAAATAGCTGTTACAATACGTGTTTTTTCCAATAATAAAAAAATACATAGCAAAGGTGGATAGATTTCTTCCAGAAAAGATGGAATAAGTCCTTTTTAGCAGCAAACTCTCAAAGACTTTTTACATTTTTTAAATATACTTGGGAAATTCACAATTTTTGAAGTTACTCTGAAGTTTAATTCTCTAATGGAAAAGCAACTGTTCTGCAAGTTATTGAAGTAAGCTTTACAGCCACTGTTGGTGTGCTTTTCCCCAGCCAATCTGTGTTCTTCTGGGATTCTGCTCAGGAAAAGCCTTCTCCTCCTTCCCCAGAAACGACACTGCTTTAACAGCCCCAACTGTAGAAACTTGATTTATTTACTGATTTCACACAGAAAAGTGTTGCAAGTACACTAAAAGCTGAAAGTCATCTAGTTTCTAGAGTTTCACCAGTGACTAGAAAAATCAGATAAGTGCAGAAACAAGGTGTTGCTTTTTGTCCATGCAGGCAAGGTATTTCAGAAGGTACCTCGTCAGCCCTTGTCATTTGGGGAAGTGTGCACCATGAGTTCATGCTGTTTAGGAAAGCAATGAGAAATTTGCATTGCAAAACTAAATAGAACCTCTCTAATAAAAGGGATACTACCACCCACTTTTGTTTAAACACTTTGTTATTAGCTTGCTGGTATGCAATGCTCTGAAGATCTGTTTTCTTGACTAGCTTTTGTATTAGTTAATTATTTGTACCTTCAAATCTTTCCATTCTCACTGCTGTCACTTCGTGGTTTTACTTTGAAGTGTTTATACCCTTTGCAGAATTTCTCTGGTGAATTCTCTTTTATGAACCATTCTTAAAAGTCAGCAGCATTTTTTATGTCACTCAAGTTACCCTCATGCCTGGCCCTATGTCATCCTTCCCTAGGAGGCTGGTGGTAAACAGGGGAAGGCATTAAAGTCAAGATACCCAAAAGCAGAGCTGCTAACTTGAAGCAAAATTCAAGCGGGTAGGTAGTTTTATCAGCAGTTGTATTTTTTTCTGATTTTCTTTGTCATTGAGGATGCCAGTTTTCATAAGGGTGTTTCAAATATTTATGAATTGAAACAGGGCTAAAGTTAGGTAAGCTATTCTCATGGAAGTTGTTGCTGAAAAGATTATTTTCAGTGCTCTCAATATGCTAATGTACATCAAGCTCTGATTTGAGACAGATGTATGAATTATCCTCAAGCATCATCCCTCTGGGCTACGGGCATCAGAAAGAGTTTTTCCACATTTGTTTGTGGTCTTTACTCGTTAGTGATCTGAAGTACCCACTATCCAGTGATTTGTTCATTTGGCCCAAACCATATCCAAACCCACTAGAAGTACGGAAATTTTCCCACATAAGACTCAGGAATTTGAGGATTTTTTTCCTTGTGCAACAGGCCCTATGGCTTGCAGAGGGGAAACACCTGAGCAAATCTCCATTCCTTTCCAGTGTAACATCTTGAGCTCTCTTCATCTCTGTCAGCAAGCAGACAGGACAATGCTGCTCCCTGAGGTGAGATGAGCCAGGAACCAAGGGTGACCACAGCATGGGTCGTGTCCTCACTGACAGCGCGCAGTCCTGCAGCAGGACAGGCAGGGCTGGGTACGAGGAATGGGCTCCATCAACAGCCACAGCGGGGGCTTAAAGCAGGTCCAGAGTCCACCCAGACAGCCAAGTCAGGAACAGCAAGAGATAAGGCCCCAAACAAGAGTGAAGACAAGCCTGAGGTTCATCTAGCAGCCAGGTCCAGACAACAAACAAGGCCAGAGCCAGGACTCAAATCCAGCACACCTATGACATGACTTAGACAAGAAGTGATTGCTTTGCAGGCCTGAGCTTATTGGAGCTCCTGGGACCGTGGACTCTAAGTTCTCCTTGGAGCCTTCTCTTCTTCAGGCTGAACAACCCCAACTCTCTCTGCCTGTCCTCCTATGAGAGGTGCTTCAGCCCTCTGATCATCTCCTTGACTTCCTCTCTACTCACTCTAACATGTCCCTGTCCTTCCTATGCTGAGAGCTCCAGAACTGAATGCAGGGCTCCGGGTGGGGTCTCACGAGAGCAGAGTAGAAGGGGAGAATCACCTCCCTCAACCTGCTGGCCACAATTCTTTTGATGCAGCCCAAAACATAGGCTATGAAATTTTAGCCTCTTCTGGCCTTACTTGATGTGAAATGGTATATAACTTACTTGATGTAAATGGTATTTTCAGTGCCAACCCGGCAGGTAGATACTATCTACAGAACCAGGGCCAAGAAAGACTAAATGAGGAAGTGAAAACCACAATTGAAATTGAAGAGTTCTACATTAAACTCATGCTGTTTAAGACTTTTCTTTTTAGGTACTGCCAACTAACAATGCTGTGGGTGATTTATCTGATCATCTGTACAAATACAAAGGCATTAGCAGTGGTTGGCTTGCATTCAGCTGGGTTCGCAGGCACAGCACCACATCAGTGCAGCACAGAGCTTCCTCAGTCACCTCTGGTCTGGGAACGGGCTGAGCACTTTATCACATTGGAGCCCAAGGTAATAAATGTGAGGAAGGCTTTGCAAGGTAGATGCTTTCATCTGTGCTGTGTAATCGTACAAGAAGCCAGCTCTAACGTTTCAGCATCAGGTTTCCACTATGAGGGAGGCAGAGCTAGCCAAGATAGAATGGTTTGGAAGGGACCTTAAAGCCCATCCAGTTCCACCCGCCCCGCCATGGGTAGAGACATGTCCCACTGGATCAGATTGCTCAGAGCCTCATCCAACCTGGTCTTGAACACTTCCAGGCTGGGGCATTTCATCCCGATTGCCTTCCTTCTGGGGTGAAAGCAATTTAGTTGCTCCTTGTGCTTTTGGTCACCCTTACTGCCTTTCTTTGTGCCTTTTTAAGTTCCACTTTGTGCCTATTAAGTAGATCGTGTTATATTCAGGATGTAAGCAAATGAACTAAATAATGATGGCGTACTGATGTTCCCGTTTCTGTTCCATACTTTTGTAATGGTTCCTAACACTCCACGTGAGCAACACAGAGCAGTTTCACAAAGGTAGTGGAACCAGCATCTCTGTTTTGAACGGCAGCAGCTAATTCAGAGCTCATGTTTCCCCTCTCTGTGCTTCACTTTGCATTTTGGTGAAAGGATTTCATCCACCATTTTGTTGCCCAGCCAGTCATTACTGTGAGCTCTTTCTCCAAACATTTATACTCAGCTTTAGTTTTGGTAGACTGAGTATCTCCGTGTTGCCAGGAAAGGTTGGCACCTGATGCTACTCGCTGTCTAGGATGTTTATTACCGTTGAAGAAGACAGACCATGAGTGTCTATGTCTGTGGCTGTGAGTGAGTACTTGTTCATCCTTGTTTGTTTGCTGGCTTTTATAGCAGAGTTTTTAGCGGAGCAATGATTGAGTTGCTGTTTGGGTGTTAGTGTTACCCCACTTAACCCCAAGTCTTAGCCGTCCTGCTTATTTTCCCTCCAAGTTTCTTGCTCAGAATTTTTGTTCAAGCTCATAACTTCTAACCTATTACCATGTTCCCAAGAAATACACTGTGCTGGTGTGGAGCTTTGTCATTAAGTTACAGTTCCTTCTACTTTTGCTCTGAGCAGTACTTTGAGAGAAATAGTTTTTCTACCTCTCAAATCATCTATTATCTCAAATAATTTGGAGAAGAGGAGGCTGAGGGGTGACTTTATTGCTCTCTACAACTGCCTGAAAGGAGGTTGTAGCAAGGTGAGTGTTGGTCTCTTCTCTCAAGTAATGAGAGATAGGATGAGAGGAAATGGCTTCAAATTGCACCAGGGGAGGTTTAGATTGGATATTAGGGAAAATGTCTTTACTGAAAGAATGGCGAAGCACTGGAAGAGGTTGCCCAGGGCAGTGGTGGATTTACCATCCCTGGTGCTATTCAAAAAAATATGTAGATGGGGTGGTTTGGGACATGGTTTAGTAGGCACAGTGATGTTGTGTTGATGGGTGGACTTAATGATCTTAGAGCTCTTTTCCAACCTTATGAAAATAGCTTGTTACCTCTTGTTTTAGCAGGGCAGGTCTTTGGAATGGCAGAAGCCTTGATATCCAGCCTTCTGGAAAAACAATCTTCAGCAAACTGTCAGATTGAGAAGGAGATGGTGTGGTTACACCCAGCAAAGAACTTGCCAGAATTACCTGCCACTGAGTGCTGATCAGGTGAATGTACAAAATTCTGTTGCATGTATTGTTGGTTTCACCTTGCTGCATCTGAAATGTGTCTGAGCTTGGCTAAAATACCCAGACTGTATTCCTTTTCCACAAAATAAAGGGGAGGAGAGGATGGAGGTCCAGATTGGTGATGGGGTACCAACCCAGATGCAGCAAGAACAATAAGCTGTGCAGATGCATGCCACTGCGTCTCCTCTCTCACACATCAATTAAAATGCCAGCAAAACACTGGCATTTAACCCATCTTTATAGGGTGGATGTTGCCAGTGCTGCTCCCTTGTCTGTAGTAGAAAAGCCTCTCTGCAGGCTTGCATTTGAATGGGTTCACATCTGAAGGGCTTTATACTGGGACAGCTGAGCCTTAATCATAATGAAGTTTTTTTTAAGGAAGCACTGGTAGCGGATATTGTTTCCCAGCTCCCATTTCCAACATCTGTTTTCGAGTCTGAAGAGATGTTAGATTTGGTGGCCTGCTTTCTGCTCTGACGAAAGGCTGTGGAGATAATGAGTTGTGTAAGAAGGCTTGACGAACTCTTACTCTACAACGCTTTGCTCACCCGCCTCCCTCTGGGAAGCAGCAGCAAATATCACCAGCAGCTTTTAATGGATGAGGTGGGGGATGGGGAGAGCAAGGCTCATTATTTTCCTTTCCTCCTTGCAAGAGGGAGAGGGCAGCCCAGCAGCTCTTCCTTATCTCCACCAGCATCTTCCTCAGGCTTGGGTGTGTTTCCTCCACTCGTGGGATGGCTGGACCTGGGTGGACACTGGTGTTTGAGGGAGTATGGAACACGTAAGGGGAAGGGGGTTTGACTCCCCTCACCCATCACAGCTGACCGGAATTTCCCTCTTCCAGCCTCATATAAAAAAAAGGGATGGTTTTAGAGGGTGTCACCCCCGTTGCTGATTGAGGGTACACGGTGTCAAACTGCAGCCTTCCCAAGGAACGGAATCGTAGAATCACAGAATGGTTTGAGTTGGAAGGGACCTCAAAGCCCACTCAATTCCACGCCCCTGCCATGGGCAGGGACACCTCCCACTGGATCAGGGTGCTCAAAGCCCCATCCAACCTGGCCTTGAACACCTCCAGGGATAAGGCAGCCATGACTTATTTGAGCAACCTGGGCCAGTGCCTCACCGCTCTCATCATGAAGAATTTCTTCCTGATATCCCAGCTAAATCTTCCCCCTTCCAATTTAAAGCTGTTCCCCCTTGTCCTCTCACTCCTTGCCCTTGTAAGAAGTCCCTTCCCAACTTTCCTGTAGCCCCTTCAGGTACTGAAAGGCCGCTCTAAGGTGTCCCTAGGGCTGTCTCTTCTCCAGGCTGAACAACCCCAACCCTCTCCCCCTGTGATCTCCAGCCCTCGGATCATCTCCGTGGCCTCCTCCAGACCCAATGCAACAGTTCATGTCCTTCTGTTGGGGATTCTAGAGCTGGACACAGGGCTCCAGGTGGGGTCTCAGGAGAGCAAAACGCATGCATTTTCTCTTATTACCCTCATTTTACTCACCGTTATCAAACAACCCCCGGCTTTCCCAGCTTGGCACAAGGGCGGCTCCCGAGGGGCACCCGGGCAGGGACCGGGGCGTGGGTGGGGGCGGCGAATCCCGCTCCTCCCGCTAGGATCCAGGCCGCTTTTTGCTGCCCGCCGGGCGGGCAGTGCTCAGCGCGCGCCCCCCGGGCCGCCCCCCCCGTGCTCCCCCCCCCGCCGGGCGCGCGCGCAGAGCACGTTTCGCGGCCGGGGCCGCCGATCCCGCCGTGGGAGCGCGGGGGGGCCGGGCCCGGAGCCCCGCGCTGCGCCCCGAGCCATGCCCCGAGCTGCGGGACCGCCGCGCTGGTACGTGCGGGCACGGCGCCTCGGCTGCCCCTTTCACCTCCTTCCTTTTTAACCCCCTTTTATTACCCCTGCACCCTCGTTTTTCTACCCTCCAACCCTCGTTCTTTACTCCGCATCCCCTTTCCTTTACACCTCCATCCCCCTCCTTTTTGCCTCTGCACCCCAATTTTTTTGACTCTCCACCCCCTTCCTTTGCCCCTGCCCCCACTTCCTTTTTACCCCACCACACCCCTTCTACCCTCCCTTTTACTTTTTCACCCCTTTCCTTTTGCCCTTGCACCCCTTTCCTTTATCCCTCCACGCCCCTTCCTTTTGCTCCTCTATCCACCCCTCTTTTTTTGCTCCTCTATCCCCTTTTTATTTGCTCTTCCACCCCCCTTTCCTTTGCCCCTGAACCTTTTTCTTTACTCTTCCACCCTTCTAATTTTGCCCCTGCACCCACCCCCCTTTTTTGCCTCTCCACCCCCTTTCTTTTATTCCTGCCTCCCATTCCTTTTTGCCTCCCCCCTTTCTTCTCCCCCCCCCTTCCTTTTTCTGCTCCTCCGCCTCCCCTTCCTTTTTACCTCTCCGCCCCCCTTCTTTTACCCCTGCACCTCCCCTTGCCCTCTGCCTCCTTGCCAAGCTGCACTGGGCTGGGGGGGGGGGGGGGCGGGGAGGCAAGAGGGCAGGGCTGGGGGAGGGCAGGGGGGGGTCTGTGTGTGTGTGTGTTTTTCAAATTCTAAACGCATTTTTTTGGCCGAAAGAGCGAAGAAGCCCAGTCTCGCTGGCCTTGCAGCAGCATCGCCCCCTGTACCCGGGCAGCATCCCCGGGATGTCCCTATTGTCCTCAGCCCCGGGAAGGGCTCCTGGGGCCGGGCCACGAGGAACCACCTCCTCTCCGAGGCGGGTCCTGCCCTCCCTTCCTCCACCCGGGCTCCGGGGCTGCAGCCCCCCAGGTGCCCCTGCGGGCGCTCCTGGAGTTGGGCAGGAGAGCTCGAGGCTTCGTGCTGGTGGGAATGGACCCTGCCGCGCTCCTGGTGGAGCCACGGGAGGAGGATGCATTCACTGGACGGGATGGGTGAGGAAAAAGGACCAGGGGGCTGATGGGAGCGAACCTTGCAAAGGTACGGACTGGTGGAGCGTGCTGGGCTGCAGAGGGACCAGGCACAGCAGCAAAGGAGTCGTGTGCCTGTCCTGCACCCACTCACCTTCCTGGCCTGTCCTGCACCTACTCAGCCAGCCTGTCTGGCACCCACCCAGTTAGTCAGCCTGTCCTGTACCCAGCCTGTCTTATACCCCCTAACCTGTCCTGCACCCACCCACCCAGCCTTCCTAACCTGTCCTGCACCCACCCATCCTCTCCTGGACCCATCCACCCGCCCACCCAGCCTGTTCCGCATGCACCCTGTCCTACACCCTCCTAACCTACCCGCCCAGCCTGTCCTACACATCCAAGGATATTTGAAGAGCGTCACTGGCATCTCGGCCTAGGTAGCAGCAGCCCAGCATGGTGAGATGCTGCTCCTTTAAGGAGGAGAGGGGAACGTGCAGGTCGGGGCATCAGCACACCAGCCAGTGTCCTGTGCGCAGGGTGGCCAGGGCCGTGCTGGCCTGTTTCTGGCCAAGGAGCTCTCATTCTGCAAGTGTGACTGCAGAAATGGCAAAACTGGGAAAGATACACTTGCAGTGTTAGATATTTAAAAGTGACTGAGCAGACTTTTAGGGCAAAGGTGTCCCTTTAAAATTTAAAGCCAGTGGAGGAACTTGTGAAAATTATATTAATGATAAATCTTCTAAATCGTAGCCCTTCCCAGCTGCACTCAGTACTATTTTTAAGGTGCTCTTGTGGAGAGGCAGAAGGCTGTTTTGTGCAATAATCACCTTGTTTTTATTAATGTCAGTCAACACTGATTAGGGGTAGAGGTTGAATCTAGAAAACGTTGCATTTATTCTTGATCTGGTCAAAACAGGGGAGGTTGCCTGGTCGGCCCTGGCTGTGAAGGAGGAGAGGGCTGGTTTATGCTTTGCAGAATCAATTTCTCCAACAGCACAAGGGTGAGCTGTGGTTGCTCTTGGGATGAGACTCAGTCCTTGTGGACAGGAGGAATTGATTGTGTTGAAGGAGACAAGGGAGGGCTGGGTTGCACAAAGTAGGTTTTGGGGAAGAATTCAAGGTGAGATGTACCAAGGAACTTTCCCAATATTTGTTTTCTGGAAGACCTTGGTTTTCACTGTGTAATAATTCTGATAGCACTTTATTACGCTGGCCCGTGCTACCCATGACTGTTAAAGCTGGCCTAAGCATTTCCATCCTGCTTTCTGTTTTCAGTTACTTACATTTCAAAACACTTTTCAGGCTGAAATTTTCCAGGCTTAATCTTTGCCTGAAGGTTCTTCCCTTCACCTCCCCCGTCTTTTAATTGAGTTTGAGATAAGGTGATTCAGTTAGCGGGTTTTTTCTTTTTTTGCTGTTAAGAAAAGACAAAGCCTCTGAAGAATGAAGTCAAACATGACTAAAAGATTCAGTGTTTTTTAAACAGCATAAATGCAGAATTAGAGGGGCATATGGTTAGTTGATGGGTTTTTGGTTTGTTCTTTTAAATTCAAAAGAGCCTGGAGCATTCTGGTGGAAAGGGCTTTCATTTGGTGAATGCTTAGAAATTTCTTGGTGTCTTTTTATTTTTTAACATTCCCTGTGTTCAGGTCAGTGGTTGGCTGTGCTAAATAGAGGTTAGAGCAAGCTTCTGCCTGGGCAGGGGGAGGACACTTGCACATGCGGTGTGAGTCTTCACAATGGGTTTCTGGTGCCAGTTGTTTGTCTGAGGCTTAATATGGTTTTGTGGTTTAAGCAGATGTGGTTCCTTGCCACACTTTTTTTTTTTTTTTTTTTTTTTTATCGTTTTAATAGAGCTTTCCCTAAGCTGGGGGGGGGGGGGGGGGAGCTTTTGTTGTGGTCTTTTTTTTAATCTGTTTTACTTGCTGTGCAGGCTCCAAGGTGCGTGTTTAAGTTGTGACACTGCAAAATGCTAAACATCAACATCTCTTGCTGTATTCATTGTGTGTGTTTCACAGCTGCCTTCAGCTCCCCACACAGTGGAGAGGAGGAGGAGGACAGGGTGGCATCCTGCCTTATCCAGGTTTATCCTCCAAGCACAGAGGTGCCTTTCTTGGTCCAGAGAGGATAACAATTTAGGATGAAGTCCTTGATGCTTGGTATGCTCAGCATCATCTGGTGTTACTGGTGTCAGGAGGAGGATTGTGTGTTGGGTGTTCATCTGTAAATGGCATCCTGCAGTGCCTGCCCGGGTTTGCAGTTATGCCACCTGAAAGTCTTGGCTTAAGTCAAGGTTTGATATATATGGGTAAAAGACACCTGGAGCAGCACAGTACTGGAAAGTAAAACAGAAAACTTACAGTAAAATGAAAAACAGTGCTCTTGAATGGCCTGTGAGGTGACAGAAACACCACTCAAAACAGAGCTGCAGGAGAAGTCTGTGGGGTGGTGAGTGAAGGGGGGCCCTGAGAGTGAGTGCCTCTGCGAGGGAGAGATCCCGGGGAAATCCCACCACCTTTGGAGGGAGCTGAGGGAAATCCCACTGCCTGCCCTGGGGAAAGGGAGAGGCCTCTTCGACAGGCTGTGTGTGAGCTAACTCATACTCATCCACTGAGAGCGCAGATGAGGGGGTATGTTTTTATTTCTTAACCAAAACCAAATGGGTATTCAAGGATTAAAGAAGGGGGGAAAGGGAAAATTAAAGCAAATTCCCATCTCCTAACCCATTTCCCTTCTTTTCATATACAAAGAGTTGTACAGAGCACTGGGCAGACAGAATTAGGTGAGGTTGAAAAGCAGGTTGACACTGGTGCAGCTGGGAGGGATATGTGGGTGATGTGACATAATCCTGAAAAGTCTGGGAAAAAAGCTTTTGCACCTAGCATGAGGGTCAGGTTTTGTAATGCCTGCCTTCTGTCTTTTGCTTCTTCCCCTAGAGCATTTACTGCCTGAAGAGATGCTTTTCAGTTCAAAGTTGTAAATCTGAACTTGTGTGACAAATCAAATTGTGACCCTTATAGATTGGGACCTGTATTTTATTAAGTAGCTTCTATGAAAGCTTCCAGGTCTGGTTTCCCTACTGGGCCGATCTCAAGTGACTTTTAAAAAGATACCTAAACATTGAGACAAAATGTATTTAATTAGTGCATCTGACTATAGTGAAACCAGGCTCAGCTGGTCATATCTCTTGTCATTTTTCCCCCATGCAGCTGTGGTTTTTGTTGTGGGGTTACTTACCCTTTCATGATGCCACGAAAAACCTGCCACTGTTTGATGAGAACACATCTTTTAATCTCTTTTTTTGCCCCCATCTTCCAACAAGAATCAAGTTATGGAACAGAATCTTGGTGGATACTAGCTCTAAAAGGAAAACCTGATTTATTTTTTTATCCTTTTGTATAAAGTAAATAAGAAGACTGTATCTGTGTGTGTGTTCCTGGAGGCATTCCAGCAGTAAGGAGTCAAATTCCCTAATTACTCTGCAGGAAAAATTCTTATTGTAATTGTTTGGAATTTTGACAGAGATAGGACTAAAAGCTTTAGCCGTTGATTAGCTTTTTAGCAGTATTTGTTGAGGATTATAGCAGTCAGTGGGATTGCTCCAGATTTATTACTGTGAATGAGAAAAACGTAAGCAACTGGCCTGAAAACCAGCTTTCAGCTTTGCACATGAATTAGCAGAGATGAGTCAGCTCAAAGAACAAACAGCTGCCTAATATTTGGGTCCTAAACGTGGGAGAGTAAACAAAGAAATAACAATTTAATTTAGATTTATAACACACTTTATTTAAAAAACAGTAGACAATTTTTATCTAGAGGTTTAGAACACTAGTGTTCATCTAGTATTCATTCACTAGTATTCACCCAGGGCTTTCTTTAAGGGAAGCAAAGAGCTCTTGCTGACAGGCATTTTTCCCAAGAGCTTGCAGTCACTGTGGGGATCAGGTGCTCAGAGTCCCAGGCAAATATAGCTGAAGTCAAGTATTAATTGGGAAAAAAACAACATTAACGTTTTCCCTTAGGGGTCTGTTGCTCAGATTGATTCTTAAAAAAACCAAAATTCACTTCAGTAACAAAATTGAAGTAAAATGGGTAAAATCGTTTCTGTTCTCGTGCCCCTGTATTGTCCTTTCTGAGCAAGGCAAATACTCTCAGCCTTTGCTATCTTCATTAAGGCAGCATTTAAATGCCAGGCAGTTTCCTGCAAATATCATCATTCTTTGCTTAGCAAGAAAAAGGGAAGTTTTCAACAATTCCATGTTCGTAGCCTTTGACCCTGAGAAAAGGCAACACTTTGGCTTTGATACTTTTCTACATTTTTGCCAGACAGGTATGGTTTTCTGTATTAAAAGAAAAAAAACAACCTAGGAAGGTCTTGATTCTTCAGTCATGTTGCAATTTCCAGATGCAGGTAAAATCATTATGTGATGATAACATGATGATTTAAAAAAAAATTATAGATTTGTTATAAATGAAGCTTCTAATTGATGATTTGATGATTGTGCTCCTCAGACTTCCACAACAGCAGAGGCAGCTGCTTATGTAGAGAAGCAATATGAGCAAAGCACTTTACACATTCAGTATCTTAGAAAATCCAGTCTGTTTCCACTCCAGATCTCTTCTTTGCTCTTGTCCTGCTTTTGTTTCAGGGCTGATAAAGAGAAAAAAACCTTTATCTCTTCAGCTCCCCTCTGGATTCACACATTCCCATGTTGCGTGGCCCCTGTTTGCTTTCTCCCTTGCTCTCCTGGCTGTGATCTCTGAAAGGAGCTCGCATTTCCTCTCCTGCTGCTGTTGCTTGGCTGCTAATGGCTCCAGATACACTGCCTGCTGCTTGCTTCCAACTGGTTTTGCAACCCTCTAGGTTATCCTTTGGAATGAGGAGCCCATGAGAAACCTGGGGAAGCTTTTTGCAGGCTGCCAACTCTATCATGGTCTTGCTGACGATGCTGATGCCCTCTTTGACACTGGGTTCATGCAGTGAGAGTAATGGCCAAGTCCTCCTTCCCCCGTGTGTCTCCAGAGAAGGATGGGGTTGGGAGGGAAGCACTCAGATTACCTTCATTTCAGCTTTGTATTTATTTTGCTACTGCAGTGTCTGACCCAGCTTTTATAGGATGCTTCTGTGGGAGCTGTTCAGGTCTCTTCTGAGGCCTTTGAAGCATTACCTGCAATTCTAAATAACTCCATGTGTGTAGTCTCTCCAGGTTGGATCTTTTGCTGTGATGGAGCAGGGATACTGTTAGCTTGTTTATTGTGGGTTTGCTGGGTGTTACTTTCTGATCTGACCTTACAGGTGTGTTTATCCTCGTCTTGTACAGCAGTAGTGGCTCTGAAACGGTATTTGAGTGTGTGGAAAAAATCCTGTCTCAGCAATCATGTTCATCTGTTATGTAGTATGGGGGTGTCATATGGAATAATGGCAGCACGTTTAGGTAAGATACTCGGTTTATTTGTTAGAATACAAAGGATCAGTTGATTTACTACTGCTGAAAACACAAGCTAGGCTTCAAAATGCTTTAAATAAGTTATTTGAAAGAAATTTGGGGGTTTACTGAGCCTTGGCAGGTACAGTGGCCACTGGGCAGCCTGCTCAGGGCTCAGACAGTCAGAAATAAGCTTGCTGCTGGTGCGCTTGTTTGGGGAGCGGCTGGTGGTCCCACACAGAGGCCATGCTGGACCAATCCCCTTGGTGGGCTGAGCTTATCTTGGCGCTGTACAGCACTGTTTGGTGTGGATAGCTGCACTCGTTCTGCACCCCTTTTGCTGTAGATATGCTTTTGTGTTCTGAGTGTCTGTTCTGCTTGTGGAGCCTGCTCTTCACATGCCCTGTGCCTTTTTTGTTTGTCCACAACAACCAAATCTGGCCAGTGTTGTACCATTAAACTTTTCTGGGGTGTTAAGTAAACTGTGCTGCACTAGCTTAGCTCTCCCCACCTTTCAGTGGAGCTCAGACCAGGCAGAGGGTAAATGTAGCCTCATCCTGCTGGCTTCAAGGTGGGGCTGAGGTCTTAGGAAGGAGTGGTGGTGTCAGGAGCCCTGGTAGCACCCTTTTCTACTTCTTTAGAAGCCAGGATTCCCTTTTTTTCCCCTTCCTTTAGAGGCTGGAATTTTAGACTTCATCCACAGGCTGCTTGTTCTTCCTTTTCTTTCCCTCTTTCCACCAGTGAGGTACAGGTGGCCTGTAGGTGACTTGATTTGGGCTTAAGGAATTCAAAGGAACAATGGTGAAGGGAAGGCGACTACAGATCCTTGGCTCTGCCTGCTCTCATTTTTAGGCTGCCCTTGTCTGATCTGTTCAAACAGCTAAACAAAGCTTTAAAACGCTTTCCACAGGTCCTTAAAATCACTGTGTGCTTAGAAACTGTGTACTTAGGAGAATTGCTTTACATTTAAAAAACCTCAGCCCACCTTGAAGGAAATTGATTTGGAGCATGAAGAGCCTATTGTATCTTCTGAGATGGCTGAATTTTATCTGGGGAGTTGGGGGAACTTCTGCATCTCAGTTGTGTTTGGGGACAAAAGCTTAGGACAAATGTGTGTTGTTTTCTGGAAGACAAATATTTTAGTAGTCATAATGATGAAGCAGAGATGACTCCTGTATAACACATTGAATATAGCTGGACAAGACAGAACCAGAGCCTGTGGTGTCATACAGTGCTCTGGTATATTATCCTCGGAGAGACCACCGGGAAAGGCAGTTCTTCCCTGGTCCAGTTCCTCTGTCAGTAACACCGGCTTTATCTGGAATTGTACTATGTTGGGCTGCTAATGGGTGGTGAAAGAGCGAGAGATGCCCTGATGTTGGTGTAAGGGAGGCACACATGCACAACAAACTCAGCTGCTGAACATAATGCTACGAATGTAAACTTTACCCATTCTCACTCAGGGGAAGGATTAATGAACTGTTAGTAAGGCTGAGAAAACTCAAACTCCTTAAAACTGACATGAAATAGTAAATGTGTGACGTTGCCTGATCATTTGAGCTTTGCTTTCTTCTTCATTTGTGTGATAGGCATTTAGGGAAGTGTTTCGTTTTGCAATATAGTAATATTTTCAAAGCTTTTGTGTTAATTGAACATAACATCCAATCGCAGTATTTCTAATTCTACCTATCTTTTTTAAATATTAAAAAATGATCATATTAATATATACGCACCCTTCATTAATTAGAATTATATTAATGCTATTCTATATCTTTTTCTCTTTCAGAGTTAATGCTGTATCGCCGCAGAGGGCAGCAATGGGGGTTTGCAGTGTGCTATTGAAAAGTTCTCTCAAGAGCTCATGATTTTTTTCCACCTTGCCTCTTAACATTTCTACTACTCCGCAGACATGGCTCACCACGCGAGGCCTTCCAGATTAGTCAAAAAGGAAGAGTTAGGCAAAAGGAAAAATAACCAGGGCAAAAAGAAATCGAGCCAAGTGAGAAAGAAAACCACAAAGACTTCCACAAAAGCTGTTAGTACTGGAAAAAGCAAAAAGCCAGCACAAGAAAAAGATGTTAAGAAAAAACAACAAGAAAAGAAACCAATCATGAGCTCTTCAGGTAGATTTCTCAGGAGCAGTGTAACCAGAACCTTGTCTGGAGCATCTTGGGTGACTTTGGAGAAAGCTGACAATATCCTCTTTCATAACCAGGATTCTTTCAATGTCAATGGCTTTACAATGTCTCTCCGTAACCGATCATTCTCCCGTAGACTGTCCCAAACTCTAATTGTCAAACCCAGGAAAGCTGCATCACAGAAAAGGCTAGAAACAAAAGAAAAACATGAACAAGAAGCCCTGGCAGTAGTAGAAGAAAAAAACATTGAAGCAGGTGAAAGAGTTTTGGAGCAAGATTTAGCGCAAAATGAGTTGGCTCCTCTGCCTGTAGAAGATTCTCCATGTAGTGCTGGCGAAGAGCCTGCTACTGCATGTGCCAGTCAGGACAAAGAGGTAGGAATACCTGAAACAAATGACTCCATTCCAAGCAGTCAGGTAACTGCTGATGATTCAGAAGCATCAGAGGTGAAATATGAGCATGAAAACCTGCCATGTGAGCAGACGCCCAGTGATGTTGATACGGGTAGTTTGGCTGAAGCATTTGTTGAAGCTGCTGTGCCAGTGCTTCCATCTTCTCCTTCTGACTCCATAATCACCTCTGAATCAAACTCGAAGGTGTGTGCAGAGACTCCTTTCGACCTGGTGCCTGACAGTAAAGAACCTGACTCCAGTTCTGTTGATACCTCAGACCTCAGCTCAGCAGTACTCTTAGAAGAGTTGGACCTGCTTGCCAAATCCCACATTGGAGCAGAGTCGGACCTGGTGCTACCTAGTGAAGAACAAGACTCAAATTCTGTGCCTATAGTTACCTCTGAGTTTAACTCACAAGAACATTTGTTAGCAGATGCAAGCTCACTTGTGGAGTCCTGCTTGAAGGCAGGCTGGGACTTAGAGTCTGAGAATAAAGACATTTGTTCAAAGTCCAGCTCTGAAGCTCCCACTGAATCAAATTTGCTTTTACATTTTGAAGGTGCTAGCTCTCTTGCAGAATCCCACATGAAACTGCCTGTGGATTTTGTACCTGCTCACAAAGAGCTTGACTCAAATTTGGATTTGAGTACAAGAGAGAATTCAGAATCTTACTCAGAAAACACATTTACAGTATGTGAACCAGTTTCCGATACCTCTTTAAACAATACTCAAGTGGAGAACATCGAACAGCTTGTTAAATGTATTGATGCAGAGACATTAACTTTGAATTCAGGTTGTATCCCCACTTCATCTCCAGATTTAGAAAAAAGCACAGTCGATAAAATCTCTGGTGAAAGCTCTGGACAGTTCTCTGAAGGTTTTGTTTCAGTGTTGCCTTCAAGCTTGGAAATCTCTGCTCTTGCCTCAGAAAAAGCCATAAATGCAGATTTGCCAGCTGACTCAAGACTGCAGCATAATGATTATTCATCACAGCTGGGAAGTGTCGGAGTAAGCCTGAATTTGGTTCAGGACAACGTGAGCAACAGCACTGAGGCAGTTGAGGCCTCAGGGCCGTCCTCCCTTAAAAATCCAGCTGGTGATTACCCTGTTCCATATTCATCTCTGTTCCCTATGCTAGAGAAGAAGAAACGAAGGCGTTGTGGAGTCTGTGAGCCTTGTCTGCGGAAAACAAATTGTGAAGAATGCAGCTGTTGCAGGAAACGCAAAACCAGTCACCGGATATGTAAAAAGAGAAAATGTGAAGAACTGAAAAAGCCGCCACCGCCAATCACGCTGCCTTTTGAGGTAAGCCAGAGGAGTTGCACATTAAGTCACTCTTCTGAGGCTTGAGGTACGATTCTGCAAAGAAAAATGCTGGTCACTGTCGAGCTTCAGAGATCTTAGGGTCATTATTGGAGCTCACAGGTTGTACAGCAACTTTCTGTTGTCATCTATAGAGGTATAGATTAAAGTGAGCTGGACTTATTCCTGCTGTATAAAAGCATAAAATCAGAGGTAAGTATGGCTTTAACTCTGTGTTCCAGAGGTTGACATATTGGCCAAAACAATTAATTAATTGAGGGCATGAAGAGATAAAAGATTGAAGGGTGGGGGAAGCAGGAGGTTAGTCTTGGGAGACTGTAAATTATTAGGTAGAGGGTTTGTGTTTCAAAATACTTAAGGTTAAAAAGCAAAGGAAGGCAGGCTGTTTGCTGTTTAATTCAGATAAAATGATTTGCTTGTGATGACAGATTTTGTGGAAATAAAAACTTCAGGTTCAAATTGTAGCTGCATTTCCCCTTTCATATCTCTCTGCCTTTCTAATTGTCTATTCTTCTGTTTCTCTCATTTCATTTCTCCTGCCTGTTTCCCTTTGTCTTTTACCACATCCCCCATATATACTTTCTTTTTCTGTGTTTCCTACTCGTTTTTCTGATCCATCAGCCTTTTATAACCCAGGTCATTACTTTTGGAACAAAGAGGAGGGGAAAAGGCAATCTGTATGCCCCTGTGATAACAGCACTCACCTTCTGAGAGAGATCAGTTCAAGATCAGGCTTTTCATCAGGTAAGTAGGGAGTTGAACATAGATTTCCCACATCCCAGCTGAATTCCCTGACCTCCGAACTGCAGAGTTAGCCTCTGCACCTCCATGTCCTGCTGCAAGCGTTCTGCTTCGTATGATCCAATGGTACCTGAGCCATGGAGTGGAAGGTGCTGTCTCAGTAGTTAAGTCACTGGGGCATTTGCCTTGGGATGTGGGAAACTGAGGTTCAAGTCTCTGCACCAGCTTGTACTTTGAGTGGAGCAGTTCACACTGGGGAGAATGCACCTGCAAAACCTTGCTGGATAGCAGGAACATTAAAATAACAGGTTCTCACAGCAGGATGAAATTCCTGTTGGCTGCGGAGTTCTCATGAGACCTCCTGTTTTCCCCACTCTCTGTCCTGTGCCTACCAGGGTTTACAGAGAATTCTGTTCTGTTTTTAAGGTAGGCAAACAGAAAGAAAAGTCCTGTACCACTCAGGGGATGGGATATATTACCCTTTGTGGGAGGAGTATGTTTTAACTTATAATGTGTGGGGAAATAGGTTCAAACAGCTTGGTTCAGAGTGCATTCAAAGACATCTTTGCATCTCAACTGCTCCTAAATGCTCTTTTAAAGAAAAAAAAAAGTGAGGACAGTTACTGAAGCTGTCCTCCTAAAAAGAAGCACAGCTATATTGTGACTTAAGCTATATATTAAAGCAATAAAGGTGATAGAGATTGATCCTGGCTTTTTACAACCAAAGGGTAGGGACATTATGTCCTTTTGTACATCTAGTCAGTGGGGTTGAAGAAGCTCATGGGAGAGAATTGGTGGAGTTGAGGTAGGAAGTGATCTAAAAGCTGTGTTTTTAGAAAGGTTTTTGCAGGGTGAGTGAAAGGAAGCACTCCAGCTTTTCTGTCAACCTTTGTTTTCCAGGCTAAACTTGCTTCTTTTCTTGTTGTTCAGGCTGACCTTCTCCTTGCAGATTAACTTTGCCCCTTCACCTTTGTCCTCTTTGGGTGCTCCTTTTGCTTTCTTTATGAGAGATTCCTTGTTTTTATTCTTTTCTTTGGCAGCTTGGTGTGCTTTTATTAAACTGGTTGCATTTTGTACAATGCATTTAGAGCTGCACCAGAGGCCGCCTTCATTTCTCATTGTTTCATACGAAGTTGCAGAGTACGGAACAGAGGAAATGAAGTATTCTTGGCATTTGAGATCATGTCAGGTATTTTCTTATGAAGTTGTATTTGAATGAAACCTGGTGTGTTTCCAGCTATTCCTAGGAGCGAGCCTTGCTTCATTTGTAACCTCTAGAAACTGTTCTGAGAAAATGGAAGAGGAAGGTATTTCTACAATGTAGATATGTTACTAGAGCTCTTTAAAGATGTTGAGGGGGGATTGTTGGGGGATGGGAAACACTATCACACTGTTAGCAGCTAACCTTGAAACTTATTGTAGCACTCTAGAAGGGGGTTTTCCCATTGTGTTTTCCCAAACTGGTAGGACTGGGACTGCAACAGCTGGGACTTCTGTGTCATTAACGTGTTTCAAATACAGGGCAACTGGGGAAAAAGCAAACTGTAGGTCTCTGTCCATGGTGTGGAAAGTGAACATAATAATTAATAGAAATGAGGTTGGATCCAGTGAATTTTTTGTTCGGAAGAGTCATGTATCTCTTTCTCATGTTGGTGGAATGTAAGCATTTTTTGGAGGTGATTCACTGGGAGGAGGATGTAGGGGATAGACATGCTCTGCACGAGCACAGTTTAAACATTGGTGTTTTGCCTTAAAGGGAATTTTCTCTTCTCATTCTAACCAAACAACGTGAAAGGGGGCCTGCAGGAAAGCTGGGAAGGAGCTCTACATCAGAAAGTGCAGGGATAAGATGAGGGGGAATGGTTTTAAGCTGAAAGAGGGGAGATGTAGGTTAGATATTAGGATGAAATATTTTGCTGCGAGGGTGGTGAGACACTGGCACAGGTTGCCCAGAGAAGGATGCCCTGTTCCTGGAGGTGTTCAAGGCTAAGTTGGATGGGGCTTTGAGCACCCTGATCCAGTGGGAGGTGTCCCTGCCCATGACAGGGGATTGGAACTTGATGACCTTTAAGGTCCCTTCCAACCCAAACCATTCTGTGATTCTATGAAAGTCACAATGAAGTCAAGGAAAATTCTGTGCACTAAAATGCTGTAGGACAGCCAGTGCAGGGGCTGGCAGTCCATGAGTACTGTTTGAAAAATATAAGTGCTGTTTTTCCTTAAGAACATATGTGGATTTACAACTGTAGAGAGTAAAGCCTGGGTGGTAGAAGCCGTGAATGTAGGCTGATGTGCATATTCCAGCACACATGTCCATGTGTGCATGAGCATTCAACCCTCAGAGAGTATCGATTGCATGTTTGGAGCTTGTATTGGTTACATTACTGTTATTTTCATTAATTCACACATGATCTAGATAAAGATTTGAAAACTGTATTGGACTTGAAAAACATCTCTTAAAAACAACATCCACATAAACCTTCAGTGATGCTTCACCATGCTGAACATAATGGGTTTTGCAGGGGTGTGACATCATGAAAGTCTGGGTAAAGCATTGAGGGCGCTAGTTCACAGCCTCTCTGCGTAGCGGTGTTTTTATATGTAATGCCCCTCTTCCTGAGGGATTCACACCATAGCTGCCTGGTTAGGAGTTGGTAAAGAAGGATTCTAATATATATAGGGGGAAAATATTTTTGCTTACTGAATTTTTTGCAAGAGCAGTCTTAAACAAAAAATGTAAGCAAGCTTTGAAAAGAAGTGGAGAAAGGCTTTATATTGGTTTCCTGTCCCTCTCAGAATGAATAATCATAGAATCATGGAATTATGGAATGGTTTGTGTTGGGAGGAACCTTAAAGCCCACCCAGTTCCAACCCCTCTGCCATGGGCAGTAAGACCTCCCACTGGATCAGGTTGCTTGAAGCTCCATCCAACCTGGCCTTGAACACTTCCAGGGACAGGGCAGCCACACCTTCTCTGGGCAACCTGTGCCAGGACCTCACCACCCTCACAGCAAAACATTTCTTCCTAAGGTCTAATCTAAATCTTCCCTCTTTCAGCTTAAAACCGTTCCTCCTCATCTTGTCCCTGCACTCCCTGATAAAGAGCCCCTTCCCAGCCTTCCTGCAAACTCCCCTTAAGTACTGGAGGGTTGCTCTAAGGAATCCCTGGAGCCTTATCTTCTCCAGGCTGAACAATTCCAAGTCTCTCAGCCTGTCCTTGTAGCAGAGGTGCTGCAGCCCTCGGATCATCCTTGTGGCCTCTGGACTTGGACTAATATGCTTCACAGCGAAAGGAGTGTTTGAAAGGTTTACATACACGAGAGTGTGTTGTCTCCAAATTTTTGTCTTGTCTTTCCAAGACTGCTGTTTTCTGAGATAGTGTAGCCATTACTGAAGGCTATTTCACAGCTATTTTCTACCAAGAAGCGCGTCTCATTTCAAGAAGTGGTCTGGTTTACATCATCACATGTGTCGAGGCAGTTAGGATGTGTAGTGGTGTGGGGCAAGGATTTTCTGGGCTTCAAAACCACCATATAGATAGGGAAGGCAGTGCATCATTTTATTTTCTCCTGGGGAAATGGATTTCAATTTAGCAAAAACTGGTGTTGCAGATTAAAACACCACCCTCTGAATGCTTACAGGCATTGATCAAGCTGACTTGGTAATGGCATTTTGCGTGTGCTGGGCTCTGGCCAGGTGAGCAGACTTGCATCTCCGCTGGCTCCCAGCTGGCTTGCACTCTCCTGGGCATAGACATCACCCTGGCCTGGGAGGGTGCCAAGCTGAGTGGCTCTGGTTGCTAAGGTGAACTTGCAGGATTTCACAACATGCCAGTGGAGCTCCTCTTGCCCAAAAGACCATAAACATATGGGACTGCTGTAGAGCCACTGTGAAACCAGAGGCTGCGGGGAGCCCTCATCTCCAAAGGCTGCTTTCTGCAAGGCTTGACAAGGTGCCTATGTTCCTGAAAGCATCTGCCGGAGAGAGTTTTAGTTTGTGGTAGGTAAGGGACCAGTAACGGTTTAGTAGGACCTGGAGTCCACAAACTGAAAAAATTCAGGTCACTGAGAGTAAGTTCACTGGGTTCACCAAGGTGTCTTGAGACATTGTATTTAGCAGCTGTAATCTGAGTAACATGGAAATATTAAATAACAGTAAGAGCCTGCTTGCTTTTGGGTTTTTAACACGCTGCTGAAAACCCAGACGTATTTAAAAAGGATGCTGCAATTAGAGCTGGTTGGGAACTTTCCAGTAAGCCATTCCTTGAATGGAAAATTCTGATTTAACAGCTACTATCTGTCTCGATGCAACTGTTTTAGGGAGAAAGTTTCTTGAGGTTCCAAATGAAATTTCTGCTTAAAACTTAGGAAGGGGATTATTAGAGCAGCTTGGTGGTAAGGGCATTTTGCCTGATCAGACCAGGGGCTTGAACTTTGGTCTTCCATGTCCCATCTGTCTCCTCTTGAATTTTTGAAAGGTTTGCTTTGTTTTTGGACCACAACCAAATGTCGAAATCTCACAAAAATAAAAGCAAAATGGAATTCTTGTTTTCTAGCCAGACCTGGCTATAATCAAGAAATTTAGACTTTGTGGTATTTATTTTACAATAGACTCCAGAAATATTGAAGCCAGTTAAATGTTAAAATGAGTGCACATAAAAACACTCCTCTGGAATGGGATACTGGAGAGTTTTGTAAGGGGGTGCTTGGGCTTGTGGAGTGTGGGAACGTGTGGCAAAGATCAGCAGAGCTGTGAACAGCCTGCCCTGTGGTGCAGGGCAGGCAGCTGAAGCAGCGCAGTTTGCTCTTATTTTACACACGTGTGCTCTGTGAGTGTGTAAAATAATGACAACTCACACTGTTTTGCTGTTTTCTGTGATCCTGGATACAGACTACAATGCAGCCTAAACTAAAGGGAAATGAATTAGTTTCAGGTCTAGTTGTTTTCAGAGGATGCATTTAAAAAGTTGCGTCTTCATTGATTTTTATTTTCCATGCCAGTTCTTACAGATTTTACAGAGGAAATTTTTATTGGAAGAAAAGATGTTTCTTTCCTTCCTTGTGTATGAGAAGTCATCCTAATGGGAGGAGAAACTTCCTGGCTAACAAAGAAACTCGAAAGGGCTGCTTGAGTGCTGTCTGGTGCATGCAACAACTTGGGGAACTAGATCAGAACACTGGGGCTTAGGTTTCTAAGCAAACAAAATAAATATTTTTAAAATATTTTTTTCTGGACTGTAAAGCATTTTAAGTAGCCAAAACTGTCAAGAAGAACCAGTTCACCAAGTGTGCATACCTCTTTTTTTTTTCTTTATTATGCTTAAAGACCCTTGCAGACTTGGGGTATTTTAGGAAAACATTACAAATCAGTCTTTTATTATACCTGATCCTAAATCCTGTTGAATAAAGTACTCTGATGCAACAAATGAGGAGCTTAAGACAACAAAAACAAGCAAGGGCTTTCTCTTGTGTGATTGGTGCTGCAGGAAGGGTTGTGTCCCAGCATCCAAGCACTTGCACTACTGAACTGATTTACACCAGTAACTGGATAAGAACTACACTTGTAATTTATTAGTAGATAAAGGGAACAGTTTGAAATCACAGTCCATAGCTGTTAAAAAGTGTCTGTGCTTCTTTTTTTTTCACTTGTGATTTTTTTTTTTACTTTTTTCAGTGTAGTGCATAAATCCACAGCCAGCTTTCTGGTTTAGAAGTCAATGGCAAATCGGTTTCATTAAATTGTAGAATCATAGAATGTCCTGAGTTGTAAGAGACCCACAAGGATCATTGAGTCCAGCTCCTGTCCCTGCACAGGACAACCCCAGCAATCACACTGTGTGTCTGAGGGCCTTATCCAAATGCTTCTGGAATATCATCAGGCTTGGTGCCATTAATGCTTCCCTGGGTGAAGAACCTTTTCCTAATATCCAACCTAATGCTCCTTGGCACATCTTCCTGCCCTTCCCTTGGGTCCTATGAAATGCTTCAGTGACTCCTGGTTGTGTTAGATAATTTGCTCCTTGCCCAGAGTTCCAGGTGTCTGTGTGACACATCGGGGCTTGGTGTGAAAACCTGTGGTAGTGCTGTGATCCTTCCATCCTCCTTCCGTTCAGATGAATGTTTTAAGCAGGTGCAGATGTAGGAAAACAATTGCATTTTGGTTTTGTATGGTGGCCTCTTCAAGTTATAATCAGTTTGCAGCAGGTTCTTTCTTGGCCACTGCAGGAACAGATGAAGATGGAGACTTCTCTTGCTGCGGGGCCAAGTGGGTTACTCTCAGCAGGCTATTGCAGGCATGCAGGATCTGTGTGAGCCTGCTGACCTTTGAGTCTGGTGGGTGCTTGTGCTTCCACTCCCAGGCAGAGTTTATGGAGTGGGCTGGTGCTGTGCAGCGTTTCCCTGGGCTGGGGGCACATGACAGACGTAGGCCCTTGACTGCACACAGCGAGAAGGGTGCTGCTTCCAGTTAATACTGAAAATGCCAGAAAATAAACTCTCTACGACTTGTGTTTGAGTTTTAGAAAGCAAAGCATCCTTTATTTTGGTGCTGGATACATGAGGGAATGATTCCCATCATTCACATGCAACAAGATGAGAGTTGGCACAGAACATATTTCCCAGAAATCTTTTGTATATTTTTTTACTTTCCAAGGATTAATTGTAATTTTATTATGAACTTCACAACAGCCAAATCTCTGTCAATTGGAGCTTTGGAGCCAGCTCTGTCTGACCTTGCATTTGAGACGGGGAAAGGCTGCAGACAGAGGTGATGACAGAAGACACATCAGTTCAGTACAGACCATACTGAACACAAGATGGTATCATTTCTCTCTGAGCAGTGTCTAGAAAAACGCTTTGAAAAAAAACACGCTATAAAGCAAATGCTCTGCCAGAGGGACATTCTGTCTGACTTTCAAAAAATACAGTTACTGAAATGGAGCTTTAGCTTAGCTTAAATCAAAGTATTCCACTTTTTGTAACAGTAACTGCTTTTTGTATCAGGTTGATACCAAAAATGCCAGCAAATCCTCCCTCCCAAGACTCACGGTGGAGTTTTAGAAAGCAAGTGTCCTTTATAGTACTGGACGCACAAGGGAATGATTCCATCAATCACACGTCTGCATTTTTAATGTTGTAGTGGAGCGGTGGTGATGCGCTGGGCTATGAGGGAGGGGGAGCCCCTCTGCTACGAGGACAGGCTGAGAGATTTGGGGTTGTTCAGCCTGGAGAAGGCTCCAGGGAGACCTTATAGTGGTCTTCCAGTACTGAAAGGGCCTACAAGAAAGCTGGGGAGAGGCTTTTTACAAGGGCAAGTAATGATAGCATGAGGGGGAATGGTTTTAAGCTGAAAGAGGGGAGATTTAGTAGACGTCAGGAAGAAATTCTTCACTCTGAGGGTGGGGAGGCCCTGGCACAAGTTGCCCGGAGAAGCTGTAGCTGCCCCATCCCTGGAGGTGTTCAAGGCCAGGTTGGATGGGGCTTGGAGCCCCCGATCCAGTGGGAGGTGCCCCTGCCCACGGCAGGGTGTGGGAACTGGATGGGCTTTGAGGTCCCTTCCCACCCAAACCCCTCCCTGATCCCCGCCCGCGCCCCCTCACGAGCGGGGGGTGGGGGGAGGGGCCGTGTCCCCGCGTGACCCCGCGCGCGGCGCTCCCGCCGCAGCCCACAGGACCCCGGGTGGGTGGGGGAGTGGGTGGGTGTCGCGGGGCGAGTCCAGCGCCGGCTCTTGAGGGCGGCCCACGCGAGGAGAGACCCCCTTTGTCTGGGCAGGACCGGGGAGGGGGGCGGGCGGGCGGCGCCACGCGATTGGCTGCTGGGGGCCGGGCGCGCGCGCGGGGTGTGTGTGGGTGTGTGTGTGTATGTGTATGGGGGGGGGGGGCCGCTGCGGCGGGAGCCAAGATGGCGGCGCGGCGCGCGGCGCCGTGAGGGATGCGGGGCGGCAGCGGGGCCGCGGGGCCGCTCCCCGTGCGCCGGGCCCGGGGCCGGGGCGCCGCCTAGAGCCCCTCAGAGCCCCCGCCGGGTGCCGCACCTAAAGCACTCCAGGTACCCAAGCACTGTCTGGCAGTAAAAGCGGGGGCGCCTGCCTTTTGTCACCACCGCTCACTCTGCCATTTGATGTTTTTTTAGGTGCTAACTGAAAACAAAAGGCCCCAGAGGAGGAACCAGAGAGTGCTAAAGGTAACCGACATCGCTTTTGTGTTTACCCCCTCCCACCCTCAGCAGTGCTTTCTTGTCATGCAGGTCAGGGAACCAAAGGGTTAATCGCTGGGAAAAGGTGCTTTTCAGCTGTCCAGGAGATTCCCAGCTGTCCAGATTTCCAGTTATCCAGGAGATTTCCAGCTGTCCTGGAGATCTGTTAATTTTAAAAGCACAGGACAGGTTCTCTTCCCCCTCCCCAGCTCTCTCCATATGTTGTGTATACATATCTGGTCCTGTCCTCATCAGCCTGTAGACCCAAAAGTTTGCTTTCCGTTGCATTCAATATTTCTGTTAATTCCCTCTAGCCCTGATTTCATGTTTCCAAAGGTAACAATTGGGTGTTGGTGGGGTTTTAGTACACAGAATTAGAATCGCTAAAATAATCGCTATTATAGAATCTCTAAAAGACCTTTGAGATCATCGAGTCCAACCGTACCTGTCCACTATTAAACCACAGCCCTGAGAAACTCATCTGCCTGTCATTTAAACCTCTCCAGGGCTGGTGGCTCCACCACCTCCCTGAGCAGCCTGTTCTAATGCTTAACAACCCTCTAAGTGAAGAAATTATTCCTAATGTCTAATCTGAACCTCCTCTGGTACAGCTTGAGGCCATTTCCTCTCATCCTATCACCTGTCATTTTATGGCATCTGAAATCTAACGTGAGAAGTCAAGCTATAATGCAAACCAAATTAACAAAAGTGGAAATTTTATGTCTATGTTACTGTAGTTTCAATTTCCTTTTTTCTTTGATGAACTTTTGGACACCCCAAGTAAAAGTGTAAGTTTACAAAATTTCCAACAGCCTTCAATTTCATGTGGTTATATATTTTTAAGATGGCTATCTTGCATGATAACATAAGAATGGTGTTTCAAATGGAAATGTTTTACTTTTTATAACAAAACACAGATTTATTACACTCCTGGCTAATGACATTTTAAAAAGTAACAGGTTGCACAGTGCTAATTGTATCTTTCTGTTAGTCTTATGAATATTTTGAGTAGAAATAAGTCATTAATTCTGTTGTTTCAAAGTAACATGTTGGAGGATGAATGATGCAAATAAGCTGGATGGTACCTATGAGATAAAGCTAAGGAAAATGAGAAAAAAATGTTTTTAATCTTATTTTGTGGAACTATTCTCTTACACCAGCTTAATGGAATATAAGATTGTTTTGTTTCAGTACATTAAAATTTCCAAAGTTATTGGATGGTAGTGGATTTGATAAATGCTGCGTGTCTATAGCGTAATTTTATTTGAAAACATCTGAATTTCGTATCAGTTTTGTTACAAGTTCATGTTTTCTTATCACTTGTGTTACATGCTGTTACATGTTATAGAAACTTGCTCAAAGGTGTTACAATTTTGTAAGACGGAACAAAGTTAAAAGTGAAGATTAAGCAAACAGCAACCTTTACTTGACTTGCAAGTCTGTCCAACCTCAATGGTTCCTGTCTTTTCTCATGGGAGTAGTTGTGGAAACCATCTCCCTGTGTGCTAGTTGTGATTGTACAACACTAGCAAGTGCTTTTTTTTCTTTCATTAAAGAAGTTAATCTACCGAGAAATCAGCATTTTTCATTAAGTCATGGATATGCTTTTAATTATGTTTATTATTGCTGCTCTTGTAGTGCATAGGTGTAGCAAGAAATTTAGGCTTTGTTTGTTCTACACTTTGCATGGTTAAGTTGATAGGAGCGTGCAGAGCACAGACTGTTGGTAGAGTTGTAAACAGAATGACACCTGCTGTGTCCAAGTGTGAAAAATCTGTTTATTTGGTGATAGGTGCCCGTGGTAGGGGTTCATGTGGGTCTTCAGATTTTCCATTTTGAGTTCAAATTACTGCTATTTCTGATTTGGTGGCAGGGCAGGTTGCTGTGCAATATGATGCTGTCATTCCTCTCCTTTCCAAAAAGCCTTCTGAAGAGTTTTTTTCTTTGACTCTTAAAAGGAACGGCTCGTCTGGTTTTGTGTGTGCATAGTGTCATATGTTAGTCATTGGGCTTGTGTTTGTTTCTGGTTTGACTCTTCCTTTGCTGAATGTATTCTATGGTGTTTCCTCTTTTATTTTAGGTGCTATTCTTTGTGTTTTCTAGTACTTTGTGTTTTCTAGTACTTGTCTTGGTTTTGTGGTGCTGAAGCGTATTTCTTAAGAGTTTGTTCGGTTGTGTGCACCAAGTGAGGCATGGTGCCCTCAAGGTATCTCAGGAAATATCTAGATTGGGGTTGGTGGAGTTTTCCTTTGCTTTTGGAGGGGAGGAGGGAGGTTGGTCATCTCAAGTTACATTGCAGCTCTCTGTCAACTGCAGTAAACTTAGAAAAGTCTACCTAATTTAGAGACTCCCTTACAAGGGCATTTTTAGAAATGACATTCTGGTTAGAGAGATCCAGAATAATGTATGCAGTAGTATGTGAGTACTGTAACTGCACGCACATTCTTTGTTCTCTGACTGGTTCTGTTTGCGTGTTTATGCATAAACACTAATGGTAATAGTGTGTGCCAGAAAAGTGCAAACAGTGCCTGCTAAACTCTGTAAAATCCGTTCAGTTTAAGCCAAGCCAAAAGCCAAAGATGACTCAGTATCTAGACCTTTTGGTTTGTTTATAAACATCATATTAGAAACAGTGGAAGTTTCATTTCCATCAAAACTACAAATACATACTTCAGCACTCTTCATTTTTCCACTCCACACATACTAAGCATAGTCTTTCTTATCAAAAACAACTTTAAAATATAAAGCGGGTTTGGCAGACCTGCTCTTGCCCTCATTATGATGTAGCTTTCATTTTTTGCTTAAAATGATTAAGAATACACTATTTTTCTTCTTTGAGCTCATACGTGTGTTACCAAGAGTTAAGGAAAGTAGCTGGTAATGTTCCTTGATAATGCTTTGAGTAAGCATAGACTGAACTGATTTTGAATGTTTATTCTAAATTATGGTGTATGTTTTTAATGCAGAATGTCTGCCAGAGTATTTAGCTGGAAGAAATACAATTTTATTACTTCTTCCCCCCCTTTAATATAAGATATGAGCAAGTCAATGCATGGAATTGCACTGCAGTGGAATTTTACAGAGGAAGAAGACAAAACGGTGTAATAAAAGTTGGAAAGGATGTTGTCCATGAAATACTTATCTTTTTCGTTGTGTGTTTTAAAGGGATATTATCACTTTGGAAAGTATTCCTTCAGTAAATACCAAGTAAAATTGCCTTGAATACTGGTTGAACGTGTCTGCCTATTTCTTAAATGCCTTTCCCCCCCTTTTTTTTTCTGATAGGGAGCGCTTACTTTTGATGTGTGTGTCCTACACAAATTATTTAACTTTTGTTTTAAAAAATAAGATCAATAACTTAGCTGTTACCTAGATTTTTTTTAAGCTAAGTTATCATTTTCTGGAAGAAATGCTGTTCTAATTTTGACCTTTTTTCAAGATGCATGCATGTGTCTGTCTAAATGGGATTAATTTTCTTTTCTCCTGATTGATAGGTTCAAGTGCTTCCCTTGATGTAAGTAGGGATGATTGTGGTTGTAATTTAGCAGCACACTTCCACTTGCAGCCTTTCCAGTGCTTCCACATGAATGCGCTCATGTGAGCGTGTGAAGCACTTCCATGTTTTGTTTGTAGAGCACTGCTAAGACTACTCATGTATGTAGATGTGTTTTGAATGGAGTCCTAACAAAGAAGGCCTTTGTAAATGGCCTGTAAATTATTAATCTTACTCTCGTAATTTTCTAATCCTTAATTTTCTCAGTCAGTCCCTGGGGGAGCCGAAGCCTGTCTCTTGGGGACTTTTTCCTGTGCTGCAGAGTGAGCTGGATAGGATGCAGAGATGCTCTCCTTCCCTTGCCCCCTGTTCTTGCAGAGCTCCACTACTTTAGCGCTTCTCCCTCTCCCATACACCTCCTCCTCAGGACCAGCAGCACCAGCATGCTGCTGTTTGTCCCAGGAGGAAAGTTGAGGGAAGAAAGGGACACCGTCCTTTCAGAGGAGGACAGGGAGGAGTAGGGCTCTCTGTTTTAACTCATTTGTTGCTGTAACGGAGCAGATGTCAGGGTAGAGGTGCTCGTCGTCTTCTCAGCAAATGGTGGAGGTACAACAAGGCTGTAAGTGTTGAGTGAGGCCAGGCTGTATCTGGTGACTACAGTGGTTTTGGAGGGTGTTTGTACGTTTTGAATCACTGTTTATAGACCTTGAATATCACTATATGTTTTAGTGCAGTGCTTCCACTTTATCAGATTTAGAGGCGAAGCTTCTTAAAAAGGTAAAAAAATGTGTTTTGTAATAAAATATCATAAAATAATCAGTAAAACTAACATAGTTTGTGGCAGGGAAGGAAAATGTAGGTGTTCAGATGAAGGTCAGATGCATAGGTGTATTAATAAACTGTTCAGGTGTTCTTGATGTAGGAAGTTACAGAGTTATGAAATAGACACTGGTTTCCTCTTCCAGGTATGTGGGTTTGTTGATACAATTCAGTAGTAAATACAAATAATGAGCTTTATTGAATACTTGTCTTTGCTCTATGTGATGTAGGCGTTGAAATAATGGAGAAGGCTTTGCAAATTCCAGAAATCTGTTGTCAGTGTTTGCTGGTTTTGCGTACATTTATAGATAGTACTGTCTAGAAAAGGCTTTGGAAATGGACACTACCTGTCTAGAATCCAATACCATATTGTTTATTTAAGTTTGTTTATTGCTTTTAGTAACAGATGTGGGAGAAAACCAGTGAGAAGCCCCGAACTTACTTGAGTGGCATCAGTTTTACACTTCTGTATTTTTTTTCTTTCTGTGATGTTATACTATGATTTTTATGTTTAGTGTTTCTGAGTATGAGAAAGTTAATTAGGAGATACTGCTGCAGCAAAATTCATAATTAGAGGATTTCTTTTGGGAGGTGAGAAGAATCCATGCATTCTTACAAGGCTATTTTCTGTTTAAATGTCAAGTACATTAAATGTAACCATTATCAAGAAAAGAGAAAACAGAAATTGCATATAAGAACTAATATTAATCACTTTTCATTAACTTATGTAATTAACTTATGTCCTGACAGCTTTAATATTAACCCTTTTGGAACATCAGGATTTTTCAAGGCTGACTTAAAATTGAGTGGTTTGTGTCTTGACACTTGACTGTGAATTCCTTTCTCAGCCAGTGTTTTGTTGATGCTGTCTGCATTGTACTATACTTTAATTGGTGCTCTGTGGTAAAATTTGGCTCTACGTTTAATTTTCCTAAAATCAGGTTTTGCTGAACTTGTGAGTAAGAGGAAGAATTTCTGTGTATTTGAAAATGTAAAGGATTTATTTTTGTGACAAACGGTTGCTATCTGAATTCTGCAATGCAGACACCGCTGTCAGTGCAGTGCTGCTCTGTTATTCCAGTATGTGAGCAAAAGCTGGTACTCCTGTAAAGAACTGGAAGTTACATAGAGTGTAAATTCCATTTTAAGCTTTTTATAGTGCTGTAGGTGGGCTAGCTCTGATAAACAGAAAAGAAACATAATTTGCCATTTTTTAGGACTTTTTCCTCATGAGAATAAGCAAACCACAGATGCAAAATCCTGAATAGTGTAACAGCCTTGTAGGTTGGTGGCTTAAGTGATCAGCATGGGTGTTTTTCTTTCTTTTGCCTGAATTACTTTAGCTGTTCCTCTGGCAAACCCATCACCAGCTTTTCTATTGCTATGAAGTATTCATTATTCTCGTGGCCCCTCATCAGTTTTACAACCAGGCTAGAATATACCCTTAATGTAGACGTTCACATTTGGAGAAGACTCAAGGGTGATGGGTTGCAATGTGTGTTTGCAACCTGTGCTGGTGTTTCAGAGTGAGGGGAAACCAGGATCTAAGTGTGTGAGGGCAGGTGAGCGCTGTTGACTCACGGAGCTGTGCGTCCCTAGCAGACCTGGTCTGGGAGCAGCTACCAGCATGTCATAACTTGTAAATTATATATTTGATTGTACAGCAGATAGTTAGGTGCTTACGCTGGGTCCTGGATTGAGAAGCTGACTGTCCTCCTGATTAGATTATGGAAAAGGAACCTTACTTTGTTACCTTAGCAGTTCAGAGCCTTACCAAACTGAAACAGAAGGAACAGAATAATACCTTGTATCAATTTGGTTCATCTTGGGTAATGCCAGTGATAAATTGTTCCTGTCCTGGCAGGTTGTAAGACTGTATCAATTTACTTGGATTAAGCCTCATGCTTTAAAAATACTTCAAGGAGCTTGAGTTTGAAAATTCCCATGGATGTAAAGTGCATTGAAACACCTAACAAGATGCTTTAAAGATTCTTTACTCTCTCTGTCCCCCTGTAAAAATGTGCACCATAGTTCCAGTCCAGACTTCTCTGGCCTTAACTTAAAGTCATTGAGTCTTGTTGTATTTTTGTCTGCTCGAACAAGGAGCCTTCTGTTATCAACTTGCTTTTCCACATAGCCACACTCTGTGGCTTTTCAGTTTTCATTTTCTTTGGTAATTGCAGAGAGTGCGCAAGAGAGTGAGCTTGAGGCTTTCACTTTGAGATGTTTCAATCCTTTGTTACTCTTGAGGTCCTCCAAGCCCTCTCCAGCATATCAATGTCTGGATGCTTTATTCCAGGAGCAGGTGCAAAAGTGCCAAGTATAGGATAGAAAGTAACCAGTCTTCTCCTAATTATATTGTTACTTATGCACCCAGGAATCTCAGTAACACTTTTGCCATGAAGTTGCAATAGGAGTTTCTATAGTTACTGTGCAGCAGATGAATGATTGTGTTAATGTTCTTCTTGAAGTCATTGCTTTCTAAGATAGAAACCTGCATGTTGTAAATGTAGTCCTACGTCTTTGGTGCTAGATATACAACTTCACCTTTAACTGTGCATGCAACTGGATTGCCAGTTAATTAAAAAAGCAGCATGTCTGATCTTTTCATTACTTGCTAGTTTTCTATCCGTATTAATGTCAGTGTTCTTTCAGGTCATTGCTAAAAATGTTATACATCACTGCAAGCTGTTCCCTGGAGACTCTGTTACAATCAGGGTGAGGATTCTCATTTTCACTTAAGGGCCAGGCAGGACTTACTTAACACTATGGTGGTGGTTTCAGGAATGAGCAGACCACAGGAGACATTAGCTGGGTGGGTAAATTCAAAGACTATGTATTCTTTCATCTCTCCCTTTGAGTTGAAGCATATTGGGGGAAGGTTATATTAGGGAATACATATTGCTGCTGATGGTATAATTTGTCTTGTGGTTTAATTGAGTGCTGTATTTTCCAGAGATGCCTCTCTTTGAGTGCTCAGTTTCAATGTTGAAGACAAATGGTTGAGTAATTCAAAGTACCAATTAAAAATACCCAACCCAAACACAAACAAAACAAACCCCACCAAGCAAGAAGCTAGTTTATGTTTGCTTCTGTGGTAGACAAAGTACTGTAATGTTTGGGTTTTCTTCTTTCTTAACACATCCACTTCTTGGGTGCCTGTAGGAGAATGGGATGTCCTCTGTGTACTTTTTCTTGCTACTGTTTTACTTTTCACAACCTAGACTTCTCAGGGATGATGGAAACAATAATTTGAGTGTGGCTGAGAGAGCCTGGTTGCAAAGTGGCAATCCAATAAAAACACTTCTCTGGGGGTCACCATTTGAAGGCTTTCAAAACAGAATTTATATCCTGTAGGTTTTGATTTTGTTAATAAGTGCATCCTTTAAGTCCTGATACTGTAGGTCTTCCTTGTAAGTGATTTGACTGAAGTTTTGGTACGAAGTGGGCAGGAGGACTGTGGTGATTGTGTAGGAATGAAAATGAAGAGAACAAAGATATAAAGACTTTAAAGCTTAATGTACTAATTCCTCGTGGAAAGCCAAGATAAGGAACTTTTCTGGGTAGGAAAGCTGCCTGGTGTTTGAAGAATGTAGTAAAGAGGATATAAACGTAGATAAAACAGAGATGAAACAGAAGGATAGCACTAAACTGTAACCTGAAGAATGCTCTTTGCAGTTGTGGCTACAGATAAAAAAAAAATGCATTGTCAACTAAAGCAGACTTCCCAGCTGTTGTGATATCCAGTGTGATGTAGGAGCTGCTGTGATACTCAAGTTGGTGGCTTTGGGTAGATCTGATACTTGAGGGTTAGGGAGCCAGGGTGAGGAGGATCCCTTCGGGAAAGCCTGGGCATCCTGAATGATCTCTGCCCTGTGTCCCAAGTCAGGCTGCTTTTGCTGGATTTGCAGTACCTCTTATTCCCCTGAGTTTCTGTATAAACCATCCTCTCTGTTAAAACTTGTCTACATAATTTTTCCAGGAAGTGGAGGTTATGTGACTGTATTGCAATAGCTTCTAAAGTTCAGAAGTATCACCTGTCCTGTCCCTCAGTCCCATCTGTGAACACTGTTTTCTTGAGGAAAAAAAATCTTGTCTATGCAGGCATTGCTATATTAATTTAGGACCCCAAACTGTTTCTCTGCACAAATATCTATGAAGAATGTGCCTTACCTGAGCCTCTGTACAAGTGTGGTATACTAAGAGGCATTTGGTGTCCATGGTTGTTATGCAAGCGTGGTGGTAATTGTTTCATGCCTCTGGTGAGGTTCATGGGAATGTGCCCAGCTTGGCCCCTGCTCAGCTGCTCTTCTCTGTGCTGCTCAGCTGCTCTTCTCTGTGCTGGTCACCTGCTTGGAAACCCTGCTCAGGCTGCAGCCTTGGGCAGCAGCTTGCAGCCTAGGGCTGTTGGTCAGGTATTTTTTTTGTCTTGGAGTAGTGTCATCCTAAACAGAAGTTCATCCTTAAATGTATTACTGTATCTTCATTTATTTCGGAATGCAAAAACACTTGGCTGTACTTAGGTGGCCTGGACTTCACACAACATCCTGTATTACATTCATCTCTGTTTTAACCACCGCACAGCTTTCTATGTAGCACCCAAGACTTGTGCCCTTTGTCTCCCTATTCCCCCATCCTGTCCATATCTTATCTCCATATCCTTGTGTGTTGGTCCTGTACAGTGCGGGTCCTAGATTCCACTGAATTGCTGCATTTCCTGGGGAGCAGGTGCTACAGAGTTGAAATAAATTACATAGGAGTAAATTGCTGCTGGTCAGCTGGCTGGTGTTTTCTTATATGTCAGTGAAGCAGTGTCATCTGAATATTAGACCATGAATATAACTCCCTATTTGAATGTTAGATGAAGTATATTTCTTTTTTTTCCCCAAACAGTTTTTCTAAAAGAAAACTTCTGGTGTGGTATTTGAGGTCTGAGGACCTGCCAGCTCTGTGCCAATGTGGAAGGGCATGTGGTGCTGGCAAAGTGGCTGCAGAAACTGCAGCAGGATCCAAACTTACCCATTGTACTGCAATGGAAAAGATAAGCAAAGTGCAAGTACTTCTCAATCGCTCATCCTTTTAAGTTGATGAATGTTGTGATCTTGGAAGAACTGCCTTTCAGGCCATCCTGGTTATTGGCAGAAGCCAGGAGGTGCAAGTATTTTTTCATCTGTTGAGTACTGTATTCTTGTGGGCACTTGGGCAGAATCGTATAGGGAGGGCGAGTTAGGGGGAGCTGGCATTGATTATCGTGTTAGTTTGAATCCCTCATCAGCACTGGATTTGGACATAATCTGCAATTTCTGGTTTATGTGAGTAGTTGTTTCTGGTTGTCTTGTAGTACAATGTCTGTTGTTACCCCCTGCAGAGGCTTGAAACATAAACACAGAGTCATAAACCTATGGCCTGCTCTCTGTTGTACAGAAGATATGGGAATGTTTTAGGGTAGCTTTAGCATTTTATTTATATTGAATGAGTGAAATCTTTGTGTTACCTCAGAGGCATCTTGGTCTTAAAACAAAAGTTAACATTAAGTCTGACCCTATTTAGAATGGTGAAGTGATTTGCTGTAACTGTTTTCTTGTGTGTGCTGGAACCATTAGGTCACACAGTGAATTTGTGTGTGTGTGTGTATATAAGAGATAATGTCTGGTTGAAGTTTAAGTGATACAGCAATGCTTACAGCAGACTGTACTCTGATTCCTGTCCTAATAGCACTAACTACTTGCAGAGGCTAAGCTTGAGCATCATCTGTTAGTGGTTCATGTCTCCAGATAGAGCAGTGCTCTCCATAATGAAGGAGTGAAGAAATTACTTTTATTGATCTGCTTTATTCTTCAGCTTTTCATTACACTTGTGTAAAAGCTTTAGAAATCAATCAGACTAGACTTAGGAGGTGCTCAACCTCCATGAATTTTAAGACTGCTGCTTGAAATTGTGATATCCTTGTCTGTAGTTCTTGCTACATTTGTTTTGAATCCTGAATTGGGACTTGAAGATAGATTACTCCTAGGTTGTTCAGCTGCAAAAGGTTTTTGCTGAACTATTACTTTTGGTCTGCCAGGCTTACATTGAGGAGAAAAATCAAATGACCTCTGCCACTGCCAGTTGTGTCTGCAGTTCTTTTTGTGTATGAAACAGTAATTTCACATGTTAAACAGAAAAAAACACTGAAAATTCTGTTAGGAGAGGAAAGAAAAGGGTATTTTTTAGGATTCATTGCAGTTCACTTGCAGAAGAAGAAAAAGCAACATGGTGCTTGAAAGGAAAATAGTTTGATTTTTTTTTTAAATCCAATTTTATGACAATATTTATTCTTTGTGTGGAAAAATAAAATATGAACCAAATCATGCCAATGATATGATTCATCTGGTTCTTTTTTCTTCCTCATTGCATGTGGGCAGCTTTCAGTAATGGAAGTTGTGGAAGTTATGATGTGTGAGGAATAATTTTATTTTAAAAATAATCCCACAGATCACTGTGGTCTTACGGGGACACAGCACTGCACCTCTGCACAGCTGGCAGATAGAGAAACATTCTGAGTATTTCTGAGCATAGTAGAGCTTTTTGATCAGATGGAAGTATTTAACTGAGAAACACCACAGTTATGAGCGGTGTGATACCTCTCATTGCTCATGATTTGCCCGACTTAGATTGTTTTAATTTTTTTAATGTAGTGAGTGACACCTTCTAAAAATAAAGGGAATACAAAAATGTGATGGTGTGTTGAAAACGTACAGATGCTGGGGAATTATTTTAATCTATTTTCTTCTATCTCCTCAGCCTCCTAATTGTTTAATTAAATAATTTTTAATAACAATTCTACATGCTTGGGACAACTTTTGGACTGATAGAGATCTTAGATATACTTTTGCTGAAGAAAACATCAGCAATTTCATATCGGAGTTCTTTCTGAAGTTAAACTGAAGTAATTCAGCTTTTCACAGGTATGGAATTGTGGGGTTTTACTTTTCCCTAGTGGACCCTTAACGTCCTTTGTTGGTAAGGTTGCAGAGGCTGGTGTAATGCATTTAGCCCTGCTAAATAGACCTTAACCACTTTTGTGAGTCCCTTAGAAATTACTCAGTGATCTCCTGGGTGTGTGAATCATTGATTGAAAATCACCAGGAACCAGAAGAAGTCAGTCTCTTTGACCATTAGTCAGCATCTGCATGTAATACAAAAGCATTAAATAAGGTACCTTTCTTTCTTAATGCAATTTCCATTGATCTGCCTTAGCTGCATAGGTACTGGAGGTGTTTTTACATAGCATTTCCAAGAGAATTTATGATGTCTCAGATCATGTCTAGGCCTTGTTATAGATTCCCTGTTTTGTTTTTAATCAACAGGGAATCAGTTGTGAGGTAAACATGAGGCTCCAGGTTGAGCTGGGTTCTTGTGCCTTGTTTTGCCTGCAGATTTCTGGCAATTCCATCTTGCTGGTTATGATTAACCATAAATCTATTTTGCATTTGTTCTTCTTCGTTACTTCCTCAGAGAAGCCCACACATTTTAGGGGATATATCCACAGAAACACATCTGATTTAAAGGCATGTTTTATGTTAAACTGGGTGCTGTTTTCTGGGCACTGCTAAGATGAACTGTGCCAATGTATGGTTAATTAACCAGTTGTATTGCTTAGATCTGACTTGAAAAGCAGTACTAATTTTCTTGTTAAGTAGTGCTTAAGGCTACAGAATATGTAAATAATTCTACAATAAGTACTAGCATTGTCTATTGTGACTTAAAAATTAAATTTGAAAGAATATTTAGTATAAATAGAAATAAAATTTAATTAATATGATAAAATTTGGATTCCTACCTTTATTGCTGTTTCTGCCTGAGTTCTTGCCTTAATTAATTTTTTAAAACTTGAATTGCCTAACTCCTTACTTCACAGCTATAATAGTATCTGAGGCCCATGTATATACTCTTTCCAGGACACAATATTTTCACTCTGTCTAGATTTTGACATGCTTTAACCACATGAACTGTATAACAACAGTGAAGATGAAGAATATGTTTAGCTAAATATTAGAGTTTACTAAAATACTGTTGCTGGTAGCTTACATGAGAGACTGTTCAGAAATCTGGAGTTTACCATGTAAATACAGGAGCTAAACACAGTGTTTAGAGGGGAACTTCCCAGTGAGCTAATGTTAATTGGCTTACTGTCCATTTCAGTCATTTTTTAAGGACCTGAAACTAAGCCTGAAATCAGCCATTCTTTCTAGAGTGTCCAGCCAATTGTTGTATCAGTTTTTTGGCCCGGCAAAATAGGTATAATTCTACCAAATTACTAAACTTTCTGTGGTACAAGCCTTTGTATTACAGTCCTTCTTTGAACTCAAAGGAGACTTTCATCTGCTTATGCAAATTCATTAAAAAGTGACTCCTTAGATCTGATTCTAAATGCTGAAGTCCTTTGTCTGTGCCTTCATTTCTTTAGTCTGCCACCACCAAACGCATACACTTTCTTCCTCTGCCCCCTCAAGAGTGGAGAAAATAGCTGTGCATATGGATGGAGGCTTCAGGCTTCAGGGGTTTTTATGACTTCCTGGGTTGTTTTTTTCTAAGTCTGTGCCTGTGCTTAATTAGGATATTCCTCATATCTGTCAAAGTAGGATTTAATTGCTGTAAATCCTATGCTTCTTATTTTTAATGTTTTTGAACAGCTGTTAAAACATTTTGTTTATTATTATTTTATAGGCAAATTTAGAAAACAAACCAGTAAATGGCCGCAGACCAGAACTCATGGAATGCAGTATATGTGGTCATGGTGAAAAATACAGGGTGAAAACAAACCAAGCAGTACCCATTGAAAATGTGCAGTCTAAGGAGAAAGAAAGAATGACGGGCTTAGAAGCAGAGAAGTGGGCACATAATGAGAAGCCATCTTTTGGTGTCCATGTCAACGGTGATATCCATGGAACTGTGACAGGCTATGAACACTTGAAAAATGCTGAAGAAAGAGCGGTCTCTCCCAGTCAGTTAGCTGAGCCAAAAAAATCATTTGCACAGACCATCAAAAATGGCATAAAACCCCTACATTATTCACCACCGGAAGCAGTTACTTCACTGAAAAAAATATCTGGAGAGGAAAGGACAGATATCACAAGCAATTCCCATATGCAATGGACGAAGGCTACCAATCTGAAACATATAGTAAACACTCTGACGACTGGCGTTGGCTGCATTCACCCAGAAAACCAAGCAAATGTTTTAATCAAAGAGGAAAACTGCACTTGCAGCATCTTTCAGGATTCTGATAAGTCACTTTTGCAAACGGGTTCCATTTCAGATCTGCAAGAAAGCTTCTCTTGTCCTCAGCTGCATGAAGACAAAGGGTGTGTAAGGGAGGATGGCTTTAAAGTACCTAAGGCAGAGACACAGTGTGAGGATTCTTTGCTCCAGCCGACTTTCTTGTCCCTGATTAAAAACAGGAATTTAACTGTAGAGCAGGTTGTAGCTATTGAAGCTTTAACACAGTTATCCGAAGCCCCTTTAGAAACAACTTCACCAGCTAAAACTGAATGTACAGAAGACACAACTTCCACCTTGCTCCATAGTTATAAAAGGGATATTTCATCCTCCTTCACATCTTCTGCATTAAAAGAAATCAAAGACACTTACTTGCAAAATGAGCAACAGCTCTTGGCTCACTGCGCTCACTCGCAGAAGCAGCTCCCTAATAAGGCAGTGTTATACAATGGCCAAGGTTCAGCCTCTGAACTACACGATAAACCTGCCAGTCTGGCTGGTGAGATGTATAAATTACAGTTATCCTCAAGAGACACCAAAACTTTATCTGACTTAACATCTAATGCAAAATCATTTTCAGGATATGCTACTAAGAAAAATTACACTCGTGATCCAGTCTCCCTTGCACAGTACTGCAACACTTCACGCAATGTCCAGCAAACCCGTAACAGCCTGGAAACCGTCGGCCAGTTAGAGCAAAAGCCAACCTGTAACAATTTGAATTTGGAAGCTAGTTCTTTGATTAAAGAAGGAGGAATCCACAGCCAGGATGAAGAGGATGTAGCTACACAGCTAACGCAACTTGCAGCGCTAATTGAATCAAACCAGACAAATCCAGAGCAGAAGAACGACATAAAGGCATCACTGCTGAATCTAATATCACAGGAGAGGCAGCCAAAATATAACCAAGAGCTGCTGCAGAAAAAAGAAGCTGTATTTTTAAAACATAATTACAGCTCCTTACTGTTAAAGCAAAAACAACCTACAAATAAAAAAGGAAATGCAGTACCATGGAAACCAAGACACAAAAAGAAGCCTCAAGAAGCACGTTATCAACAAAATAATCAAAACCATCCAGAGCAGTTGTCATGCCAGCGTAGTAACTTACAGGACATTTGGATGTCATCAAAACTGCACAAGCTTGGTCAAACCATGCCACAGGACTCCAGAACAGCTCCATCTGAAAAAAAGTCTCCAAGAACCAAAGTACACAGAGCACTGAATCAAAACACTTTAGCATCACAGGAAAAAACTCGATTATTTCTCCCACAGACACAGATAAAATTCCACAGATGTTTACCTGAGGTACCACAAGAGAAAAAAAAAGACAGGTTATTTGGCTGCGAGGTGGTGAATGAGCAAATCAAAACCACGGGCTCCAGCGACCTACTAGGCATTGATCCACTGAAAAATGAAGTTGTTGTACGTAACCAATATAGCGACCCGTCCTCCCATAATCCTCTGGCTGTTTCACAGTTGAAAACAGCATCCTTATTGAACAGACCAAGTACAAACCTCCAGATGTTTACAGAAAAATGTAATTCTCAGGTACAGCAAACGGCAAACATCGGTCAGGTGCATCCTTTGCCTCAGACTTTCAATCAGTGTAACCTGAGAGCCAACGAAATGCGTAGTGAAGACAAAGCCTATATTCAGCAAGGTGCTGTCAAACAACAAGTAGACCTGAAGTCGCAGGTGCTGCCTGTTCCCTGTAGTGGGGCCCAGGTACCAGGTGCTGTTGGAGCTCTCAGGAATACAGAGTGTGCAGGCGAAGTCACCGTTCTGACATCAACCAGTCTGGGTACTGACCACCCGCAGAGCACAGGCGACTCAGGGTGTTCTCCAGCAAAAAACACACTCAGCAGTTTTCTTGAATCACCTATGAAGTTTCTTGATACTCCTACAAAAAATTTAATAGATACACCTACCAAAAAAGGACAATCTGAACTGCCAACTTGCGACTGTGTTGGTAAGTCTTCCTGCTAACTTTTGCCTGTACCTTTTTAGCAGAAGTCTGTTTGTGTTGCTTCCTTTAATGTGAGGGAGTGCACTGGACACTGAGCTGTTGCAAAAGGATCAGTATGTCGCCATTAGGAAATGGGAGGAAAGTTTTTTTCCCCTTTCTGTAACTTTCACCTGGTGTTCTTTGGGCCTGTAAAGCACAGCAGAATTGAATGGGTTTGGTATTGCAACTGGCAGATTTAAATTCTCTACTTAAATTTAAACCCAGGAGGAAAAGCAATTTTTCTGTTTGTTGTTTTGTCATTACTGACTTGTGCTCTATGTGAATTTAACTGCAGTTTATCAGAGTGTGAGTTTTATGGCCCAGAACTAGCTTTTGCCTAAGATGAGCTGAGCAAAAATTTCCTGATATATGGTCACTGTTGCCTAAATGCTGTTCATTGAGCGTCAGGCACAGTTGTGGGCAGTTGTGTTACTGTCACTGTTCGTCCTGATGGCCGACGTCAGTTTGGTTTGAAGGGTCCACATCAAAGGCTACAGGACGCCCTCTCTAGAAGGGCAAGTACTTATAGGACAAGGGGGGACAGCTTTAAACTGGCAGGGTGAAGATTTAGATTAGACATTAGGAAGAAATTCTTCACAATGAGCGTGGGGAGGCCCTGGCACAGGTTGCCCAGAGAAGCTGTGGCTGGCCCATCTCTGGAGGTGTTCAGAGCCGGGTTGGATGGGGGCCTTGAGCAGCCTGGTCTGGTGGGGGGTTGGAACTGGATGGGCTTTGAGGTCCCTTCCAACCCAAACCATTCCATGATTCTATGATTCATCGCAGAGAGGAGAGGTGAGGTGGAGTTCAGACAAGGCCACACACAATAACATGAATTGCAGGATGAGATGTTGAAATGAACTCAGTATTGAGGCTTTTGCAGATACAGCTTGAATGATGGTGCTAGACATGCTGTGTTTTCAGACTATCAAAGTGCACAGATGGAAAAACAAGTTGGAAGCTTAACAACAAATTGTACACAGGCAGATTGTTTCATCTTTGCTTTAATGTTCTGAATCAACAGCGTGCTTGTTGAGAGGCCTGAGTTACGTTTTCTGTTCTGTAGTATATACTGCCAGTTAATTATTTTTTTCCTCAATTCTTTTTTGTCTGAAATGAATTAATAATACTTTACTCCTACCCAGGATATTGAGAAGCTTACTTAGTCAATACATGCCAACTCCTGTCATGAAAATGTGTAAGGAATGAAAAATATTACTATAATTAAGATTACTTTATAATATATAAGAAGAAATATTAGCAGATTAATTAGGAGGAAACAAGCATAAAATAATTTTGATGCTTCTGAGGAGAAAAGTCAGTCATGCTCTATTCATTGCATTTCAGGATCAACTTCTATGTATTGTAACTTAATTTGGAAGATGTTTCTGTGAACCATTTGTAAACTTTCATGGTGTAAATGCATTTTCTATGTGCCAACTTAGTTTTCTCAATCTACTTACAGAGCAAATTATAGAGAAAGATGAAGGCCCGTATTACACACACCTTGGGACGGGACCAAGTGTTGCTGCTGTGAGAGAAATAATGGAGAACAGGTGAGGAAAACTCAGCATTTAATGCTCACAGTATTTTTGACTGTCTAAACAGGAAAGAAGAGCTATGAGAAATCCAGTGCTATGTTTAGCTTTGTTTTTCCACAATTTTCGCAATACTCATCTGTAAAGCATTTTCCTGTTCAAATGTGCATGAGGTGAGTTCTAGCATTCCGGTTCCAAACTTTTGTGTCTTTTCTGAGCTCTTGCAGCTTTAGGGTTGACTTCCAAGAGCAGTGTGCCCTCAGGTGCCACTGAATTCCATAGGAATGGGGTCAGCAGCTGGCAGAATCAGGTTTTCTGGTGTCCTATACATGGAGATGCTGTGACAAACAGGAAGGTCACAAGTGACTAAGTGCACATGTAGATAACATTTTCTTCCCCAGATCATGTTTTCTTAGTGGTAGAAGCTTGTTATGAGAAGAGAGGGGTTAAAATTCTCTTGTAATAGAATTTTAAAGTGTTGATTTTTTTAACATGGTAAATATTTTGGTTTTTTCTACTCTCAGTAAAGTGAAAATAAATTATTATTCTTGTTTATTGAAAATGTTTCCTGTTTTAACGTGGTCTACAGCAGTTTGCTTTACTCATGAACTTTTTTTAACGCAGGTATGGAGCAAAAGGAAGCGCTGTAAGAATAGAGGTAGTGGTTTATACAGGAAAGGAAGGAAAAAGCTCTCAGGGGTGTCCAATTGCCAAGTGGGTAAGTTTTTATGTTACAGCAGTAAAATCGTTTTGTGTGGCTTTTAAGTATCAAATGATGTGTAGTCCTTGAGCTTAAATATAGTCTGATCTTCAATGAAGATCTGTTTCTTCGTTTAATTGATCCTCAAGTCTGCCTGAATGATGAGGCTAAGGAAATCAGTTTTGCTTTATTTAGGATGTGGTGCTCCGTGTTATGCTGTGGTTTGAATGAGTGTGAAAGAGAGGTGTTTAATAGAGCTGGCAGAGAGGGCCAAATCAAGAGAAGACCCTGGCACTGGCCAAAAGGTGGAGTGTCTGGTGAAATACGTTATCAGGAAGTGTGAAGGAGAGGAAAGAAGGGATGGTTACTTGGGAGGGCTGGAAAACTATCCAGTAATGTTTTTTAAAACCCATCTCAGTTGTATGAACACTTGAGGAAAAGAGAGTGTGATGAATGAGGAAGTACAGTCTTGTATGACATGGAGTTCATTACTGGTTTTGAGGGACTGAACTCAGTATTTTAAAATGTAAATGTTCTGGTGATAGTTTTCACCAAGGTCTTGTCTCGCATTGCTTCATAGGAGCCAGGAAATGAGGTAACAGTCACAAGCTCCAGGAGAGAGCTTGGAAAGAACCGATTGTCCTTAACCTTTGCTGAAACCATCGAGGGAGGTAAAAAGTAGACTGAAAATCTTGTAAATTTGGGTTTTGGAAAATATTAAAAGAACTTGGTTGTTAAAAGAGAAAAAGGTTCTTGCTGTATTTAGGGATTTCAGACTTGATTGAGGAAACAATGAAGATAACATAACTGCAGTCAGTAAGCCAGCATTTGTAACTACATGACAAAAATCAGGTTATTACATATTGTATGTGAGTGGTATTGCATGCTAAACGTTTGCCCCTTATGTTTGGAACTGACAAAATGTGTTTTTCATACTCAGTGAATCAACTTTTTCAGAAAGGAATCCCATATGTGCATGTTGCTTCCGATAATGTTTAATAACAAATCAGCATCCAAGGAAAAAAGATGGCAAAACTAATTTCGTGAACAACTGACTCAGAAAGAATGGAATGATTTCTCTCAGTGTTTCAATTAAACACTCAGTTTTAACAGAGGACGGGAATTAAAAATCTTACCTTCGGAACAGTTGTGAGCAGTTAAAAAGAAGAAGGCATTTAAAACTAACTTTTAACTTGATTTTTCTGTTGCCAGGATCAAAAACTGTCCTTGTAGTACAGAAAGGATAGGTATTATTATACATCTGCATGGCTGTAGGTGTCCAACGTGTGTGTGCAGTATGGCAGTCAGAAAGCCCTTGGATGCATACAGAAAAGGCTGGTTTATGGTATAGGGACCTGCTCTCCAGTTAGTTGGATATTCACGTTTCTATATGTGAAGTGTTTGTGAGAGTAAGCTTTGATGTTCATTTGACTTTAGTTCTAGTCTTCTTTTATGCAGTGGTAATTTTTAATGTGTGAGTTCAGACCTAAAGAGGATGGATGCTTTTCCAGGTCTGTGAACTGTTACTGTGTGACTGTTCAGTACAAGAGAGGGAAGGAAATCACTGAAATCTCCTGTAGAACTGTTTCATCCACATTTTGGGGTTGCATTAACTTCTCATTGGCAATGCTAATTTTAATCCTTGTAACGGAGCATATTTTGGTTTTTGGCTGTGATCAAAGAAGCGTAATTGTGAAATCTTTTTGAAAGCATATGGAAAAAGTTTGCTGTGCTCTCTGATAATTGCAGCCACAAGGTTCTGTCAGCAGCACAGAGACTTTCACTCATTTACGGTGTACTTTGGGACAGACTCATTTCTGCTTCGCAGATGGACAAGCTATTGCTCTTGGGACTCCTGAGAGACTGATGAGAGCACCAGGATTGAGCTCTGCTGAAGCAAATATAAGAGAAAAATAAATGTATTCATTGATCATATTGGACTACTTTTCCAAATTTATTGTCCCTGTTTTCACTAGATAATTTTTCCTCATTTGTTCATTAGAAATATTTAAAACTCAAAGAAGGCTTTCCAGAATACCCATGTCCACAAATCCTGTTAGTAACTGCATTTCATAATACCGATTCCCTCCTAACTTGTTTTTACTGGAGTGGCTCCAAACATAGAATTGTAGAATGTTTTGGGTTGGAAGACACCTTACAGCCCATCCAGTTCCAACCCCACCACCATGGGCAGGGACACCTCCCAGTGGATCTGATTGCTCAAAGCCCCATCCAACCTGGCCTTGGACACCTCCAGGGATGGAGCAGCCATGACTTCCCTGGGCAACCTGGGCCAGGGCCTCACCATGCTCATTGTGAAGAATTTCTTCCTAATGTCTAATTGAAATCTCCCCTCTTTCAGCTTAAAACCATTCCCTTCCTCCTATCCCTACACTCCCTGATGAAGAGCCCCTCACCAGCTTTCCTATAGGCCTCCTTTAAGCACTGGAAGCTTGCTGTAAGGCCTTCTCTAGGCTGAGCAGCCCAAACTATGAAGAAGTAATAATGAACCTAGACAAAGCAAAAAAGCAAAAGTAATCAAAACAGCAAAGAAAGAGGACCTTTACCCCAGCACTTGTCACAGAATAATAAGTTATTTTCTAATAACACAGTTATCATCTACACACATATCCACACGTTTGGAATCTCTGGCAAAATTTTATTAATTCTATTTTGACATAAAAAATGAGACCATTTCTGACGCAAACAAATCAGAGGTCAAGTCAGTGCTTTAGCTGGTAACTGATGTGTTGTGTTTGGTTTTTTTTTTCTGTACTCAGTATATTGGATAGAAAATTACAATTACCTCAATTTACATGAAATAGTTTAAGGTTTTGTTAGTTGTTCACTGTTGGCACGATCCTGCTGCACTGAAATCGGAGATACTCGTCACTGGCCTTAGAGGAGGACAGCTTTGAGTCTTAACGTTTTTTGGATTGAACCCTTTTTCTATGGATTCCTTTTCCTGGTTTCAGTGGACATCGGCTTGGATCAACTAAGGGATCATTGCTGTCTGTTGTCATAATTCAGAGTTGCGATTTTTAAGGCTCCAGCTCTGAATAAAGGCGAGATAAGAATTGTTAAGAACGGCCAGGTCAGGGCGAAGGTCCTTCTTGCCGATATCCTGTCTCCAGTGCTGGCTGATAGCAAAAAGGGATAAGAACAGGGCAATTGCCTCCCAGAAGACACACTTAAGTTTCCACTAATTCATGGCTCCCTGAGCTGGATGCAGTGTCTTGTTTTCAGTTGCCTTTCATAAATGTCCCCATCTTTATTTCTCCTGTTCCTTCCTGTTCTCTTATGCTAGGAGTTAAAATGCTGGTATAATGTTTTCAGCCTTGTTCTCTGTTCCCAGGAATTCCTAGCAGTTGTTTTTGCTTTTTCTCCATTGCAGAGCAGTGATTTGGCATATTCACACCACTTCCTATCATTACGCCAGATTCTCATTCCTGCATGGTAATGGCCAACTCAGAGTCAGTCTCCATCTGAAAGTAGACTTTTTTTTCATCACGTGCGTTAAATATGCACATCTACAGTGGATTTTATTTGCCATTTTACTGTCCACTCAGCAGTATGAACTCCTTCTTCATTTGTTTGCAGATGATGCTTGTCCTCACTGCTCTGAATTGCTTAGTGCCATCAACAAATGTTGTCATCCTTTTATTTACCCTTAACAAACAGCTGAAGAGCACGAGCTTGACCACAGTTCTACAGAGCTCCAATCGGAGACAAACCAGCCTTTGTTTCATTGTCTTTTCTCCAGTTATTCATGTGTGGTCTTCTGATTTGTCTCAAGACACATGAGGGGGTTTTTAAGGGCCTTTACTAAGGGACCTTAATGAAAGATTTTTGGAAATCCAGAAAGATTTGCAGTACGACTGAGCTGTGACTTCAGTTTAGGAAAGCTTATTTGGCTTCTCCCTGTGCATTACACTTTCCTGTGTGATCAGTGCTTTGCCCCACACAGAGACCAGGCTAATGTGGTCACTTAATCAACCTGTTTCTTCTAGGGTCTTTTGATATCCTCTTGGGAATTCTCAGGCCCTCCAGTACTAATGCATTGTAAGTCAAGGGAGTGCACATTGCATTTAATGCCTCAGTTGTTTCATCCTTGAGTGTCTTTGGTGGGTATAGTCTTCACTTGGCAAATTGCTATTGTTTGGTGGAGGAGGAGGCTGTTTGGTTTGGGATTTTTTGTCGCTGTTGTCCCATAACCACTTCTGTCAAGGCTTTGACTTCAGAAATTAATCCTTGGCTGTCCCCTGTGAAGAAGGTTTCTGATATAGGAATCTTCCGAAACTTCTTGTTTGTGAACAGAGCAGAAATGCAGTTTGCATATTGAGCCTTATCTTCTGAGTGCCTTCCCACCCCCAAAAAATACCTGGAGGATCTGTTGACCCTTCAGATCCCGTTAGTCTGCTGGTGGCCCTAATTTGTTTGAAAATACGGTGTTCCAGTGCTTTTATGCCTTTTGATAGTAGTTTCTCAAACCCTTTTGCTTCTGTACTGTCTCCCTCTTTTGACTGATCTTTATTATCTTTTCTATAGTGTTGTTTGCATATTATTAGGATCTATAAATAATTACAAAATAGGGATGGATTATAAATGGATTAAAAGAACCAATTACAAATCCTTTTAAAATGTAGTTAAATTTGAACTTACAGTCCTGTATAGACTTGAACCTAGTATTTGCCACTGACATTAATCAAATCTTTTTTAAAGCAATCCTCAGATAACCCACTGTTATAACCAAGATTGTATAGGTCATTGAACTGATAGGAATTTATAGCTAAATGCCAGAAACTACAATTTGTTGAATGCTGAATGAGCCGTAATAACAACATATTCTTCTATGGATATAGAGAAGGTTTTTTTGGTTTGGTAGTTTAGCTTGAGTTGAGAGATGATTGAAACTGGGAACTGAAAAAACAAGAAAACAGAGAAGTTACTGCAGCTTCCAGGCTCCCTACATGTAAGTTAACGTTAATATTAGAAGAAAGGTGTAATTCAGTAAAGAAAATGAACTGAAAAATGAGCAAGGCCCTTTGCTCTGCTGTGGGTAATCACCACTAATCAACCAACCTATCAGAGGACAGCTTCATGAGGAGGTCAGACACCCATCAGCAGACTCTCATGCTTATTTTCTGTATGGTTGGGAGTCTGGTGTGGCACTGCTAGCTAGAGGATAGAGAAGCTGTCATGCCGTGTGAAACATGATAGAGTGGGGAATTTTTAAAATATATTTTAAAAGGGGCTTTAAATTAAAATCTCCTGCACTGACTGCCCCCTGGCCACAGGTTAAGTAGAATGTGCAGCTCCATTCTACTTTAAACAGCTTCTTGTACTTCAAGCTTTAATCTCATTTTTTAAACCATTTTTCTGATTAAATGATGTTCTTCATGGAAGTCTGGCAGGAAATTAATGTTGGCATATGGAGAAGGCGTTTGGGGGGGCTTTTTTTCACCTTTATTGGACAGTGTTTTGTTGAAGCGTCACTTTCTTGCCATACTGTTGTTACACACTAAGTCAGTGTGTGTAGAAGGTACTGGAGCTGTGCAGGTGTTGTTTTCACTGTTTGTAGGAGGCAAACATGCTAAATACAGGATGAAATTTTGGACAAAAGTGTTTGTTACGTTACACAGAGTAAACTGTTCTTTGTTAAGTGCTGCAAGCATTGAGTTTCAAAATTATTAGAAATTTTACATGGTTTCTTAAGTAAATAAAAATGTTTTAATGTTTTTTAATATGAAGAACTACCCAAAGGTTTAACAGACTAAACATGAAACAAAAAAGCTATGTTAAGGTAAACAAAGTTAAGTTTTATAAAAGAGGAAGCATCTAAGTTGCTATTATCACTGCTTTAGTTAAAATGAATGAGATATCCGAACAAACTGAGAGGGTAGATCCTTCTCATATGTGTTGCCTGCAGTGTAACAGAAAGGGGAGTTTGAGGGAGTAAGGAGGGTAAGAGGGGACTGGGAGTTGAAACTTGAATTTTGTCCTCATTTCTGCGGTATTGGTGGCATAATTATAGAATAATCACTTAGCCAGTGTATACTGCTGTCTGCTCACTTATAAGCAGTGCACAATACCATTTCCAGTAGCGACTTGGAAAAAGGTAGTTGCAGATCTTTGCAGATTTTATACGAGTGACATTGCTGTAAAAATAGCTAAGTAACTTCATGGTGTTGTGATGGACAATGACTGTTCTGTGCTGACTCTTCTGCTATAGTCTGCCAGTGCTTGAGAAGGAAGAATTTAGGGAAATGGAACTGATTTCCATTTTAATATCTGTCAGACATCTTGAGAATAAAAGGATATAATGTTTTCCAGTAAGAAAAGAGGTTTATGTGGTTTAATGTGTGTAGGGATGAACTGGGAAAAAGGAGGGCAGGCTTACTTCTCTGGCAAACAAGAACATTTCTCCTGCGGTCTGTAAGGCAGCATGGCCTGCTGGAACAGCAGCAGGTTTCAACAGCACCGTGCTCTCACATTGTGCTGGTGCGCATTATTGTGGAATTGTAGCTTGTCCTGTGTAGAGAGGGCTCCATAAGTGGACTTTGTGCAGAGGTGAAATCTGCAACTTAAAAAACGCGGAGCCAAACTGTTCTAATTGTGTTGGCTATTTTAGGAAATTATAGTGAACAATTAAGCTATGTTCTTGCTTTAAAATCAGCTACTGCAGAGGAGGCATAGCTGTTTTACTCAAGAAATAGCTGTTTTACTCAAGAAATTCAGTATTGCAGTGGAACCACATGGGGGTGAAATAAATCTAAAAAAAAAATGCCTTCTTGTTGGTTTTTTTTTTTTTATCCAGTAATTTATAGCAATGTATTTAACTCACAATCAAAATTTTATACTATTTGGACCTGCAGTCTGGCTCTGAGCCACTTCCATAGTCATGTATGTGCTGGTTTGCATAGAATGGCTTATGTTTAGGGACACCAAGTAACTTTTATTCACAGTGTACTTATTCCTTGTTCTAGAGCTCCTGACAAGGGTTAAGAAAGTTGCGTCACAACAGTCTAAAAGAAATAATTCAAGTAAGTAGAACTCAAGCATTTGGACAGCTGGAACAGGTTTTATTGATAGCATAATTTTACTGATGCTGTTCAATGTATTCAGAAATTATTTGGAACAAATGGGAGACACTGAGGTGACAAACTGCTGGTATTATGTGGTTGTTCAGGATAATGAATGGTAGGGACAGATATGAAGAGCAGGAAGGACTTGTGATGCAGAACAATTGGCTGCTAAAATGATAGATAAACCTCACTTGATAAATGTACAGTACACACAAAGCGGGGTGCTGTAGATTCATATACATAGTTCGTTGGACATCAGCTCCAGTTCAGTTCAGTTCAGTAGTGAGGAAAGGAGCAAAAGAAACTGGTGAGAATTACTCAGGAGGAATAAAGAAAACACGAAACTTAATTCTGGTTCTGTGAAGAAAGCCTGTTGCACCCAGTCTTGAATACTGCCCAATTCTGGTCCAGCGGCTGAGCACAACAGAACTGGGAAAGCAGTATAGACCATCACCTTGGCCAGGGGAAGGGGAGAAAGCAGGGCTCTCTGAAGGCTTTGGTGGCACGGAGAGCTGAATAACGATCTGTTCCTCACAGTCTTGGCCTATATCGAAACTAGAGGGCACAAGCAGTGGGCAAGCTCAGCACAAAGAGAAGGCAATCATTTTTCTTTCATGTAGTCTGGGATTAAGCTTTGTCCAGGAACAAAGTGGACGGTAAAACACTGCGTAGATTTTGAAGTAAATGGACAAATGCACGCAAGGCAAATCCTTCAAAAGCTGGGAGAGAGCACATCCCCCAAGCTGCCAGCTGGTGGCTGGAAGATGCCTGGTGGTTCTCAAGAGGACTCTCCACATCCAAGTGTCTTTCTTACTACTTATCCCGTAGGCAACTGCTGTTAGTCACTCTCAGGATCAGGATATGGCTGGAGAGTCCACTCCTCTGATCTCATTCTGTCCTTGTATTCTTTAATTCTTAGCATCCCTTTCTGTCTCCTCACTGTCCTTGTTTGTAAGGGAGTGAAAAACTAAACTTTTCTCTTGTTTATCCTATAACTTGTTGCTAAATTGCTGGACCAAATTCTGCTGCCTATGGCACCTCTTCAGTAAACAAACTCTAGCTTTTGGCTTGTGCTTTCTGTTAAGAAAATTGACTAAACTTCTACCTTTGTGGCTTATAGAAACAGAGGTTTAGCTGTGGTGTGTTGACCTAATAGCTGTTGGTTGTATCTCTCTCCTGACTGACTGGTTGTGGCTCACCTTGAAGACTGGCTCATATTCTCATATTCTGTCATTTGAGAATATCTGGGCTGACTAGTAAAATAAATGGCTTCGATTACTGCCTTCTTTTAGATGTACACATAAACAAGGAAACGTGGGTAGCCATAATAATGCAGAACAGGCATGGTACGGAGTGGTAGTGTTGAGTGCCTGACCACAGCACCGGAGAGATGTACAAAGCCTGGTTTTGAAAATTATCAAATTTAATGAGCATCCTAACCAAAGCAGCAACCTACAAGGATGGTTCTTGTGGTATTGCGTGTCCAATATGTATGTGCTTAAGACAGCTATTTGAAAGAAGGTGTGTCCCATTTCAGTTTTTTCCTTTTGGCCTAGGCATGGTTATGTTAGCAAACAGGTGAGGGAGCAGATTGCACGTAACTGCACGCCAGTTCTTGTGAGTGCAGGGCTGACAGATGTTGGTCAAATATTCTCGGGGAGTTTGTTAGGTCTACTGCTTTTCAGAACTGCTGACTTGCAGTTGAACATGATTATTAATCGTTAACGTGAATACTTTTCATGGATATACAGCGTAATTGCAGCTACTGCTTGCTAAAATGAGTTCAGGGATGATCTGGTCCTACATATGTGCAAAAGACAAACACATAACACGTAAGTGTTACCTGATACTTCACAAACTTTACTACAAGTCTGTTTTGTTGCTTATGTGAGTCACTAAGAAGGTGTGATTATTTTGTGTGGAAAAGTAATGGCAGGGGAAAAGTTTTTATTCTTCCATTTTAAATGGCTAGAATTGAAGGTCCAGCACTTAATGTCTGTTTTCCTATTCCTTTTAAATGCATTAAGGACCAAAATTAAATAAACTGAAGTATTAACTTATTTACTTTATCAGTGCTGTTAACTATGTCTCAGAAATTGTGAGTTGTATCAACAATTTTTGGGCACAAGATTTGCCAGCTGATTTGCACATTGTTCAGTCTGAGGAAATGTTCAGGGTCTTGCTCTATGGCATATTTAACTTGATATTTGGTGTCTCAGTGTTTCACAGGTAAACAATAAGTACATAGGGAATTATGTTTGCAAACTTTCAGTAACAAATAAATATGCATTTTAAGTTACTGCATGAAGAACTGATTAATAAATTGTGTTATTATCATACTCTCTGTGGCTGTGACAGTAATCTAATTCCATTTGCCTTACTGAGGAGGACAGTGCATCAAATACACCCTGAAAAGAGAAAAATGAAGCGAACTAAAGTGCAGCCTGAGGTGTTGTATGTACTGCTCTCCTGATGTCATCATCAAGACGCTGTTGTATGAATAGAACAAGTATGATGTTCCAATGAAGTAAATGAAGGGATAATTAGTTAAAACACTGTATATAGTTTGGGGATATTTAAGGGTAAAGGTCTTGAAACCATTCTTAGGATTTTCAAGCTGCAGAAACTGGACTAGAAATAAACTGGAGGCAGCTGAAGAATAATTCAAGAAAAGATTGGTCTGCTATAGCCTTACCAGGGCCATTACTTGGACAGTAAGAAATCTGACTGGTAAGCAAAGCAGGCACAATCTTGAGAAGCAGTGCACAGCTTGTAGTCAAGATTTTGGGTTGTACTAGTTACTCAGACAGCCACAAGTTTAGTAACAAAAGCAAATGCGACCAGTTTTGCTTTCGCTTAATATATACACAGTTATAGTACAATGAACCTGTAATTTATTGTGGAGTTCAAAAATGTATTTTCTGTAGTCCAGCACTGGAAGACAAATGACAAGCTGGAAATGAATGGAGTAACATCAGTGGTAATGTAACTCAGAAGTCAACAAACCGAACTGCCACAGCTGCAGTGGCAGTTTCCCCTACTAGAAAAGTTGTTAAGTCATCAAGAATGTCGTGGTGTTTGTCAACTGGATTTATTCCTTAGTTCTCAGTTCTGCTGAAGGGTGCTTTATTGTATATGGAGTGTGCCATTGCTGTGGGTTTATTATTACAAAGGAGAGACTCTGTTACTGTTTTGAGAACGTTGGCCACAACACGTGAAGGGGAAGAGCAACACAGCTCCAGCTCTGTCTGCGCTTTCACTGGCTGTGGGCTGGGAGAAACCATGGTAGTTTTGGTGCAAATTGTGACCCTCTAAGACCATAACAGTCAAGCGAGAGAGGTGCCTTGTCTCTGGTAACAGAAGGACAGGAGTGCTCCAGCTGTAGCAGTCAGTGAGCATAGCTCTTAAGAGCCACAGAAATTACATTCCAGCAACTAATAGTCCATTGGGGGCCTTAGAGATGATGGACTGTAAAATGGTTTGGGGTCCAGTAAGAGCATTGCCTCCTCTACTGCATGCATAACAAAGCAAATTCCAGCGATGTTTAATTCCAGGGAAGTGTGGTCTTGCTTTAAAGGAAACTATAAATTTCCTTCCCATCTGCTTGTCATTTCTCCTGGACTGTGTATTTCCAGTTTAGAACTGTACGAGGACTCAGAAAGGGCAACCTGATGTTGTACTGGAAAACTCAGAGGTACCAGATTTTGTTATTAAACTTACAAAGTCTAGAAACTTAAAAGAGTCAAAGCATCACCCTTCATGCTGATTAACAAAATTAAATCCCTCTCCTTCTGACTTGAAGGGACCGTGCTGCCTCAGGAGCATAAAGCTCACTGACATGAATAACCTGTATTGTGTATCAGCCATAATGGATTTTCTGTAAACCTCACTCAAATGTAAATGAGTTGCATTGGTTTTCTTTCTTTATAAAAAGTGCTGCAGTGGCTGGTCAGTCACAGCCTGGGCTCCTTTTGAGGAATTGCGTCTTAGATGCATTTGCTTGTTTTCTCATTACGTTTAAGGCAGATTGTAAGGCTGTATGATCAACTTTAGAAGGGCGATATTTCCTCTCTTGACACAAATTAACTTTAGGCTTGCCCTTCCTGCTAAGCTGTCACAGATCCACTCTGAAACTGTTCACCTGTTGAAAAGATTAACCGCAACTGTACTTTGATCCCCACTTCCAGTGAATTCCGATAATTTAGATACTCAAGGCTGATCAGGTGAGGGATCACACATGAATGACACCTGCAGAGCTGGCAACAAAGAAGCTTTGACCTCAATCCAGTAGGGAATCTGTGTGAAAAATCAGGTGTGTGGAGGTATTCAACGAATAAGTGAAACTCCATCTCCTTCCTGCTTCTGTAGGCCATGACACCACATCTATGGGAGTTCTGCTGATGAAGAGGGCATGTTGGGTGGAAAGCCAGGGTGACGGAAAGCCGAGATGACCAACTGCTTGCCCTGAGCAAGAGTGTTGCTATGGAGCTGGCAGAGAGCATCTGCCCAATAGAGTTCCAAGCCTAATGTGTTTGAAGCCTAACATTGGAGTCTTCACGCCTTTGTTGGAGGCCTCGTATGGGCTATGCCGGGTAAAACATGTTGGAGGAAGAAATAAACATATTTTTAAAGATTATGTTCTAATATTACCAAGCTTTAATGCATTTTTTAGCCTTCTTACGGTGCAACTCTTTCTGACCATGATAAAAACCTAAATATATGGGGAGTAGGACTGTCCAGTTCTTTGATTCTGTTTTTTCTCCTTTTCATTCAGAGGTACATTGCACTGTTCCATATTGCGTGTCTGTGTTTTATAGGTAAAGTTGACGAAGATTGCTTTATCTGTCATACAGCTCAGTAAAAACTTCAGCATTCTGCTGAGAATTGCTGAGGTTGTCTGGGGAGATGTTCTGAAAAATCTCATTGCTTCCTTCACTAAGAACACAGTTTATTTTCATCACTTTCTTCTAACCTTACTTTGTGAGTTCGGAACCACTTTTTACACTGATAGATAACAGTGCCGAGCCTCCTAACGCGTGTATGTGTGCTTTTGTGATGCGTTTTTATATGTATCTGCACTCTGGGTTTTGGCAATATGTTTTCAGTATTATTTTCAAGGTAACTGTTAGGTTTTCAGTGGATCTGTTGTCTCAGGATTTTATCTCCTTCTAGTGACATTTCCTTCCTAATCCATCTTTTTTACACCTAAAATGCTCCTCCTCCTGTAAAAACGTATGGCTGTTTCTTCTACAGGTAAAAAGGAAACACAAAGTGATGTTCTACACCAGAGATGAGCACATGATTCTGTTCCAGTCCCCCTTGCTGATGTACACTCTGAGCAGCCCTATTTCTTACTCTTTCAGGCATTACCTGTCCCAGAAAAATAGTAATGCATTACATTTTTCCTATGCCTGTCTAAGAATAAACAAAATGGTTCTTCCAGGTGATTCGAAGAAGTAGTGATGAGGAAAAGTTGCTGTGCTTGGTGCGTCAGCGTGCAGGACACCACTGTCAAACTGCCGTCATAGTGATCCTCATCCTGGCCTGGGAAGGGATCCCGCACCTCCTGGCTGATACGCTGTACAAAGAGCTGACGCAGAGTCTCAGAAAGTACGGCTGTCCCACCAGCCGCAGATGTGCATTGAACGAAGAGTAAGTTACTATCACAGTAATGGTCGTTGTCTTGCCTTTTGAATGCTTTTCAGTAAATAACTTGATAATTCAGTAGTTCAACTAATAAATATACAAAAGCTCATTTAAAAATACAAACCACTAGGTGTCATTTCAGTGTAAAACTTAGTTCATGGCTCTTCCTAGAGACCAGGCTCTCAGTGATGGTTTTACTGACTACACCCAGGCAAAGGGTGGCAATTGACTTCTCTGCTGGCTTGGTGCACACTCATAATTATGATCTTCCTCCATGTCTCTGAAAGGAATTCAGTTTAAATGACTAGATATATTGCAGCTGAGGCTGAGCAATGCTGCCTTTGTGCTTGTTTTGTGTAGCCCACATTTAACAGACTCCAATTGCTGTACAGTGATCTGAATGTTATGCTTGCGTTCTCAAAGAGCTGGGCTGAGTAGATTTGTTCAACTTTGAAAGTTGGATAAGTTTGGAGCTAATGATATTGCCACACGTAGCAAAATAATTATTGGATTTTGGGGTAAGCTTTAATAGCAGTGGTATTTTCTTGGATAAAAATGTTATCCACTGAATAAGTCAAAATCAAAGTAGCATGGGTGAATTTATTTAGCTATAACAGAGTGTTATTTGTTTCCCAAATATGGGACTTTGGGGAGTTGTATTAAGGGGAAAAAAGTCAGTCCTCTACACATGAATATTTTCTTAACAGAAAAGATGTGGTTAAACTATAATTTTATAAATTCCTATGTTTTTATGCTGTGTATTAGAAAAGAAATGGCAAATAGCATTGACCTAAAAAACCCCTGTGTTGTCAGTTGACCTGACCTGTCTTTTTATTTCCTTTCACAGTCGTACATGTGCATGTCAAGGACTTGATCCAGAAACTTGTGGAGCGTCGTTTTCATTTGGCTGTTCGTGGAGTATGTATTTCAATGGCTGTAAGTTTGCCAGAAGCAAAAACCCCAGGAAATTCAGGCTTCTCACAGATGACCCTAAACAAGTAAGATTTATTTTATTTATTTGATTGTTTTCTTTTCCTCCAAATACTTACTCTGATGATTTTCACAACTAGAAATGAAATCTACAAATATCCACCCCTTCCCTCACACATCTGTACAGAGCTTATTACACAGGGACCCAATTACGTGTTTGTAACTGTGGAATTTGTGATTTTTCCACTGTATGAAAACTCAGTGTCATTTACCTTAAAATTGTCTTTAAACGTTATTCTGTGTGCATGTTCAGCTCCACTGTGTAGCTATATGAAATATTGATTCTTCGTAAGTGTAAAACACAGCTAAAGGTTTTTTAGAGCACCAAGGCTGCACCTCAGAGATTCTGTCATTTGGCCTTTCACATGGCTGCCTGACTAGCAGACACCCTGATCTTTTCTCTGCCACCTGGAATAAACTGTTTTTTCTGTGGACAGGCTGGTTTTTCAACACTTCTGAAGAAATATGGTGCCGTGAGATTATACTGTAATTGCTGCTTATAAGTGTTAGTGAGGGCATAAAGCTGGGGTAGCACAGAAAATACGATGGTGGATTGTGTGAAGTAACAAATCTCTAAAAAATTCCCAACCAAATTGTTTTTTCACACTGGAAATACTTTCACAAAGAAGGAATAAAGGTGTGTTAAACTGATTGCTGCTGCCTGCTGAACATGTATTCCTTAGGGTAACTGGGCAGTGCCTTTTGTTCTGACTGTAGATGTCTCTGACCTGACTTCCCTGTGGAACTCCTAGGTAAAAGTACCTCATCCGGCATGATTTAAGAGACATCTACGATAGGGCAGTCAGTTACCTTTTTCTCCATTTGGGTCACCTTGCTAGTCATCTTTCTCAGCTCATGAACTCCAGTGCTGGCAGCTACTGCACAGACCTCGCTGGCTTAGGTCCAGATGGTAGCAGAGGTGTTCTTTCATTTTTTAGTGTGTGGCACACACAGTGTGAAACATTGGTTGTTTCTTGGGAGAGCAATTTGATTCACCGGAGCTATGTACTCCTCCCCAGTCCTGTTTTTCCTGAAAAGGTTGACAAAGCATCTTTCATGCAGATGTGCATGAATGCAGAGCCCTCGGTCTCCTCTGAGTTGTGCTATCCACTCACTGTGGGCATCCACAGACTTCATGAGGGTTTGAAGTGGGGACTTGTGCCCAAGCAGGACAGAGCACCCACAGCCCATCTGCCCTTCTTGCTGAATACAGGACTAAGGCAGCACAAGCTGAAGATAGCACTACTTGTCTCAAGAACAAATTTGTTGTATAAATTTTTGGTTTATAGAAAAATGTATATATTTGGCATTCCTTTATTTTGGGAAGCCTACTCCGTCTCCTTTGTCCATTTTCATTCTTGGAGAGCCTGCGTTACTGATTTCTCCCCCTGTGTAATGTTATGCATGGAGTATTTTGTGTGTGTTTTCACTGTGGGTTTCTGATATTTTTAATAACCTTGGCTGGGAAACCAGCAAAAGCGGCACTTCAGATGTACTGTCCCATGAAATAGCAGGCTGTGCTGGGTCCCTTGTGAGACACCTCAGGTGGAATTGTATGTGATCAAAATGCGGTCTCTGAGACTGCAGGCTGTCTCGATGGCATTGCTTCTCCCGAGTCTGTGAAGTGGCTGCCCTGAGCTCTGTTTGAACACTTAATCACACGCAGTGGCATTCACAGCAGCATCTAGAAGTGACACCCCTCTCACAAGAGCTGCCTGGCACAGCCTGTTCGCTTGCCAGGTAACTGCATGTTCTTGGAAGAGACTGACTTCTACCACAATGTAAAAGCAATTGCCTAAAAGAGATTACTTAACTAGGACATTTTCTAGATAACTGATCTAAAAGTGCATTCCCTTATTTCCCCCTTTCCATGGAAGTTGTTTTAAAACCTCTGTGGATTCTGCAGCTGAGGGAGGATGCGGGTTGCACAGCACGTGGGTACCCCAGAGCTGTTTGCCTGCGAGGGTAGCCTGTGCTCCCTTGGGTACTGCTGCCCAAACGCCTCCAGCGGCAGGTGACAGCGGTGCTTGGGCAGCTGCAGTGTGTGCAGACTGTCTCTGCACCTCAAGGAAGTGAAATTACTGGGAAATAGTTCTCTTCGTTTGGCATTAATTTTTCTAGCACATACTTCTTTTAGCTTAATACTGGATATTGATGATTTTGCAGATGACAAAGCTAGGAGCTATAGCAAATTAAGAAGAAGATAGTTTGAAGTCCAGAAAGATTTGGATCATTTGAGGCACTGGATGGAGTGAGATGAGGTTGAGGGTGTAAGATACCTAGGTAAGAATAGGTAAGAATAGGAAAGAGAATTAAGGATGAGTTGCCTGCAGAGCCGCTTAGAAAATCCCCTGGTAGCAAACTGGTTACAGTGGGAGTTAAAAGTAACACTGGCCTTTTTAATGTAACATGACATTGACAAATGTGAAAGTATCCATACGTGTTTATACTTTGTTAACAATATGTGGGATAGGAGTGGTTTGGGGTTGTTTCAAACAAAACAAGCTGTTACTTGCTGTCACTATACAGCATGCAAAACTAGAGCTGTGACTGTCTCTTAAAGCCTGGCCCTTGGGAGGAAAACAAAGTAAGGAGTATGTCACCACCCTTGTCTTCCCCAGCTGGTTGGTGGCTTTCCTTGAAAAGCAAAAAATTAGGAAAATAATTTGGGGATTGTTTCTATAAATAAGAATTTTAATGTTACGCTGCCATAGAGGTCCACTTAACTAGTTCCTTGTTTGCATGGCTTACTCCAAAGAAAGGAATATTACTTCCTAATCTAGTAGATATTTCCGTGAACTACTGAGTTTTGCACCTCTAATATTTATCAAATGTTCCTAATAAGAGTTCTGGTGCAATGTTAGAATCGTACCTCGTCTGCTAAGAGCTGAAATTAACATTAAATGCTATTGGGAGTGGCTCATGCGATTAAAAGAAACCTGGAACCTGGTATTCTTTTTGCAGGGCTGCATCAACATGAATTCAGGTCCTATAAGCAAAACACTAAAAGAAGACCTCCACTCTCTATGTGTAGTATAATTTTCCTCCCCTGACATTACTTCTCTATTTTGTTTGGAACATGCCTCTCTCCTTGGCTGTCTGTGTGTCAGAACGGGGAGATGATGCAGAAATCTGCTCCTCTTGTGCTGTGTTTCTGCCCTAGCAGATATCCTCCATTGTTGTTTGGGTGACTTCTGTGTAACAACTTTGGTATTTCAGTTGTGCAAAAACAGGCTCATTTATGGTTGGTGACAAATGGGAGCAGAACAGAAATCATAAAATATAAGATAAAGGGTGACTTTCCAGGCATCTCTGAACTGGATTAGATACGTTTAAAGCCAATCACTGCACTCTAAATGTTGTCTTTCTCTGCAGGAGGAACTTCTTGAAAATAATTTGCAAACTTTAGCAACTGATGTGGCACCGGTTTATAAAAAACTTGCTCCTGAGGCTTTCCAGAACCAGGTAAGGTCTGTGATGTTCAGCTAGTGTAGCTGTAGCTCTGAGCAGGCAGCATAGTTCAAAACCAAGCTGAAACCCCACAGTGTGCTGATGGGTAGAAGCCACAGACCTCACCGATGTGGTGAATCCCACGGCTCCCTTACAGTGGTTACTTCATTTGGTAGCATTAGAATACTGCGCTATTCTTATTTCCGCTGATGGTTGTGTCCTGTGCTGTGCATATGTCAAAGGCTGAGAGAGAATACTGTGAATAACATGTTTTTATTATTTAAAGACTCATTGACTCTGGCTGAGCTGATAATCTCAGTGACATCTGGTCATAAGTGTTGCATGTTTTGTAGGAAGATGTGTGCCTTCTGGGCATTTTCACTGGCTGCATTTATTATGTCGCAAGAGCAGTTGAGGCTCATGGGGTTCTAAGCTGTTCACTTTCAGTCCCAAGTACCTGTAGTTTATTTTACTCTTAGGTGGAAAACGAACACATGGGCCCGGACTGCCGGCTTGGATCCAAGGACGGTCGACCTTTCTCTGGGGTAACAGCTTGCATAGATTTCTGTGCGCATGCCCATAAGGACACACACAACATGCACAATGGAAGCACTGTGGTATGTACACTGGATTTTCTCATTTGCACTGGTTACTGTTTGTGATTTCTCAGTGTTTTAAAATGCTGCTTGAGTTAGTGAGTATATATTTGCATAAAGTTTTTTAAGGTATTATGATATTAACTGCATGTTGCCATTTATAAATTCCCATGTTATTTGCATGTATTTATTAATGGCCTACAGAGCATGTAAGTTCTTCTCATTACAGAACAGGTCACGAAAGGTCTGGGAGTGATCCGTCCTAAAAGATACTGTAATCCTTTTCAGAACCCAGGCCCTTTGGAGGGGACTGGCCACAGGACAGATCAGCTGTTCAGTGGAGGCATAATGTCCAAATAACTATCTAACTGAGGAGTTGTACAGACTGCTGTACAGGAAGAGCTAAACCAAACTAATTCATATTAATTAACCCCCTCCAGGCTCAGTTCTCATCAAATTCACTTTGTCTTGTACTGTGGATAAGAATATCATGTGGCAGGGTCAGGGGACTGGTAGAATCTTTCAGTCTCAATGTGAAAGAAAAGCACACAAAAGTGGGGCGTTTGGTGGTGTGGTTGCACCAAATGCCTTGCTGGCAAGACAAGGAGTTTGGAATTGCCCAGATAAGGGATCTTTTAGAAGCTGAGACCATAGTTGTGATGAAAGCCAAGCTCAAAAGGGAAATGATAAAATAAAACCGACAATCTGGTTGGCTATTTCTTCTAGTCCTATCACCACTTGCTCTTGTAAAAAGTCCCTCCCCGGCTTTCCTGTAGCCCCTTCAAGTACTGGAAGGCTGCTGTAAGATGTACTCAGAGCCTGCTCTTCTCCAGGCTAAAAAATCCCAACTCTCTCAGCCTGTCCTCATAGCAGAGGGGCTTCAGCTCTTGGATCCTCTCTGTGGCCTCCTCTGGACCTGTTCCAACAGTTCCATATGTATTTGTCTGTAATCATCTGGTGTAACTTCAAATTATGCTCGCTTATGTTAATACTTTATTTCTATGGATTGTGCATGGTGTGTTTGCAAGCAATTCCAAATCCAGAAAGCATGGAAAATTGACCTGTGTAAGAACATTGTGTAGGCCAAAACTTGAAATTATCTTTTTATCGAGTTCTGCCACATTTTTCAAGTCTTCTGGAACATTATCAAATCATTATAACTGCTGAAAACTGTGCCTTGGAATCTGATTTTCATCAGAGCTCACTCATACAGATAACTACTGTGTACCTGATAGTGTCTTTATTTAGATTTTATATCTCCTTATGTTAATACTCTTGCAATAAAGGGCTCTATATAAATAGGAAAGAGTTGGAAATATGAACACTCTGTGTCTCTACTTGAATTGGGGCATTTGGAAGGTGAACTGGAGTTGAGAATTCCCACATACTCTGTACACACAGCGTTCACGATGAGAAGATGTGGGTGTGATTCACAGGACACGCACAGTCGGTCTACGTGTGCAGTGGTGCGTGTGGGAAGCCTAAAGCAAAGAACTGTGTTGATTTGCGAACAGGGTGATGGGATGTGGTGGGCTTTGCTCAATGCAGATCAGTTTGATCGTAATCAAAATTGGGGCTGTTAATTTTAGCTTACAACCAAGTCTGGTAATAAAATAGGAAAGCCAGTGATAAGAACACAAAAATAAATTACTGTGTGTGATTCCAGCATCTGTCTGGTTACCTCCTGCATTCCCCTTCCAGAAGCTGCTCTGGCTACCTACTTAGTTTAAAATACACTATGATTTCTTACAAATCACTAATAGTGAGGTAATAATGAGAGAGGAGTCATTTACAGCTTAACTATGCTGTATTTTGCCTGTAGAACGTACTATGTGACAGCAGTACTTCTAACAGAGGTGACAGCTTTCACATAAATGATTGTTTTCTGATAATGGGGTAGTAAACACAATTTGCACTGCCTCACAAACTTCAAATATAAATAAGTTTATTAGTTTTCTCTTGTATTTTATTTGATGTTTACAATGGTAGCCACACCTTACAGTTTAAAATCTGTGCTGTCTACTTGTCATCTTGCACCTCATTAGCATTGGTAAGATTTCCTCCCTTCCTTCTTACTCTGACACCAAATCTTCCTTCATAAAGCCCTAAGTTCCTCTAGACTGAAAAGGTTAAAATACTTACCTTGTAAGATGGTGTTTGCCTGCTCTGTCCCCATCAGCTCTACCTAGGTGGTGTGACACCTTTCCATTTTCTTCCCTCGGTTTTTGGTAAATTGCTTTTACCACAAACATGAAAGGAATGCTGCACAATGCACTGGAAGGGAAGGAAAAACAGAATCTATTTCAATTATTTAAACCAGAAACAGACAGGAGTTCAGCGAAGCACTGAAATGAGTTTAATGATAAGCAGGGAGTATCCTTAAAAGAAGACATGTTATGAGCTGCCAGAAATGGTTTCCTTGCTCTGACTCTGCCAGAATCAGAAACACATTCTTGTATTTTTCTGGGTACACATGTTTTGATGATCAACTGCGTTATTTGTGTGACTCTGCAAATAAATGAGACTGTCAGTTTTGTTAGCAGTGGCCAGAATAGAGTCTTGGAAATGACTTCTGTAAATACAAGACAGCGTAATACACCTCCACTTACAAAAACTGAGGATTACCATGGGAGATCTGATTTGCTGAATGTCTTTCCCAGCAAAACCATGCCCTGAATTCAGCAGAGCTGCTTTTTTGTAGAAATGAAAAAACTTGACAGATCCACAGACGTGTAAATTAACATGTTTATCTGAAAGAAGCAAAAGTAATTTTGACCTCTGAATTGAATTCTCTGAGGACCTTTAAGCCAATAAAGACTCTATCCATTTTTACTTAAACTGTTTTGTCATCTCTCAATGTTCTCCTGCGGGCCACTGTGTTACGACTGCAGGGGTAGGGTGCAGGGTTCCTTGTGGATAGGAGGCTCAACTGTAAATGAGCAACACACAAATAAAAGCTTTATAGTTATTAGTGGAGTCTGTGAAATGTAAGTATTTTTGTTCCTTTATTGCATTAGCTGTGAAGGATCAGATTTTTCATACCCGTGTTAATTGTTTAAATCACTGATACAAGGGTTTTACTGTGACAAGAACAAACTGGTTTAATGAAGACTTTGCTCGTTCTGTAGCGTATGTCTGAGTTTCTCATCCTGTGGAGCACATTGCTCTCTTTGCTGGGGTTGAGGAAGGAGAGAGACCAGCTGCAATTATGTGTAATCATTGGTGCCACGCCGTCTGTAGCAGGCACTGCGAAGAAGGGCAGGAAGATAAATCTATGCTCCAAGGGTGGCTAAAATATAAAAGTCATTACTGGCAGCAGCACTAAGTAATGTCAATCAGCAATCCATCACCAAACTCTTCCTGATTTATTTAAAAACAAAAATCCTCTGCTCTTCCAATTACTTCTGTAGTTACAGCTCTTGGAGTCCTTGCCCGTAGGTCCAGGCCTTTGCAGTAGATGACAGAACGTCACTACGACCAGTTAGACTGGAGCATGCCCACAGCTTGCTTTCTGACCTGAGGTAGTACCAGGTGCTTAAATTGTAAAAAATAGAACAGAGAAACCCCCCAGGGCTGTAAAGGAAAGATTTCCATTACTGTCCTTTACATTGTGAAAATGGAGAAACATGAGAAGTTCGCTCTGCTTGCCTGCCAGCTCCCAGACAGCAGTTTGTGCGTCATCCCCATGGTGCAGCACGTGGTACGGCAGTGCCGTCTGATGGGACATAGGTCTGTGTGCATGGTGCTCAACAGGAAGACACGTTTGGGACTCCTTTCTCTGCCTCAGACTTATGCATGTGTACTTAGGGTGTGACAGGCCAGTAAAATGGCACAGCTTGTCTGGGCTGTATAGGAATCGTATTTCTACTGCCAAGCAGTGATGGTGCAGCACCTTGAAGCCCCAAATGCACACACTGCTCTCCATCTGCAGAGGGAAGAGGAGGGTATGAAGCTTGGGTCTGCAAAGGGAAGAGGAGGGTACAAAGCTTGATTCCAGCATTCATGTTTAGAAAGGCCCTTTGCCTCTGGTGACCAGTGATAGGACCCAAGGGAATGGCAGGAAGATGTGTCAGGGATGGTTAGGTTGGGTATTAGGAAAAGGTTCTTCCCCCAGAGGGTGGTGGAGCACTGGAACAGCTCTCCAGGGAAGCAGTCACACACCAAGCCTGGCAATATCCAAGAAGCATTTGGCCAAGGCCCTCAGACACATGGTGTGAATGTTGGGGTTGTGCTGTGCAGGGACAGCATTTGGACTTGATGATCCTTGTGGGTCGCTTCCAACTCAGGGCATTCTGTGATTCTTGACTGCTTTACTGGAACTTGAATTTAAAACAGCATCTTCTTGTGATGTAATGAAAATAGCTACGTCATTTGTACCCATGAAGCTCAAGGCAGACAAAGGAATAATGCACTGGGAGCTGGGTGGCTGCATACGTTTCTCTGGACATCTGCAGAAGGAATTCTGTTGAGTTCATGGGTGCGGTTTAAGTTTTAAAAAAAAAAATAAAAGCAAAGTTTTATGAACATGCAAGTTTTACCGTGACATCACTAAACCCAGAATAGGTAATGGTTTTGATCACCAAGTCCACTGGAAACCTAAACAAACCACTTGGCCAACATTTTCTTTGGCTTCTGAGCATCCTGGATGGTGCAGCTGCATGTTCTGGAAAAAGCGTTCAGAGTAGCAGGATGTGCAGCCTCCCCATGTAACTGGGCTTCAACAGAGCCTCTGAGTTTCTCAAGTTTGTGTTTCATTTTGGTCAGTTTGCAGCACAGTATCAGTACCAATGGAAAATCTGCTTTTACCTTCTCAGCAACAGCTTCTCTTTAGGTTTCTTAATGCAATATTTTACACAGATTTTAATATTTGACTAGCTTTTGAAACAGATGTTTCTCATTTGGTGGGTTTCTTTACTTCAGCCATAAATTGCTAGCCTATCTCTAGGGCCTTAATTTATAGCTGATTCCCTGTGACGTTAGCTTTCCAGTTATCCACTTGCCATTGTGCCCCTCCTTTTATGTTAAAATATATTATGGGGGACACTGACCATGAAATTTTACATAAATTAAATTTGCTGCCATGCTATTTAGGCTGTAGGTGCACTTACATTCAGGTTAACTTAATTTTCAATACACATGAATTTCCTATTTTTATGTATTTTAACTCAGTATTTAATATATTGTGTTTGTTGGAGTTGACTAGACTTTCAACATAGTTCTGCTGATACACTGCAGCTCACATCTTTTTTGGGTCTGCCAAACAATTCTTTAGCTTCCTTGTTCTAAAGAAGGTATCAGCTTTGTGACAGCGACAAATACTCATTTTTACGTAAAGTCAGTTTTCTTTCAACCAGGATGAGCTTTGACTTTAGTCTCTGCTTGCACGCTCCCCCCAGCCAAACATTGTGAAAATGTAGAGCTAATCTGCCTTTGCCTTATTGCAAGTCAGATGAAAGGTGATTAATACATTTTTGTAATGGAAAAGAGCAAATCTAATAAACACACGTGATCAGTTTTTCATGAAAGTGTCTGGTGAAATGTGTGAGAAGTTAGAACTGTAAATCAGATGAGGGTCTCAGTTTTCCAAATAAGCAAGATTGTGGGCAGAATCTTCCAGGTTTAGACATCTCTCAGATCAGCATGTGGGTCCAGACACAAGTCAGGTTGGACAGAATATTTCAAAAGACAAGTGAGAATCTCGCAGTTTCTGACGTGAACAAGTAGGAGCTAGATCCCTCCCTGCTTATTTTATACCTGCTTTTGTTTTTAATTTAAAAGGGGAGGATGATGTGCTGGGCTGTCTAAGAACATGGTCATATGTAACTGTGTTCTCTATGTCCTACCCTCTTTCACCCTTCCTGAATAACTTGGAATCTGCTGGCAAATTTTAGTCAGATATCACTGAACTTTTGCAGAAACAGAATGGTCTTTGGAGACTTTAACCTTATTCTGAGTGGTGAAATTGTGCTGTTGAGTGGGGGAGACAGATCCAGGTTGGCTCCTCTGTTGAGGAGGCAGCAGGGTCTTCACAGCCACGGCCCCAGGTTAATCTTGGAGCACCTACTGGCCCGGGAGCCAGGAAGGTCCGAGCTTCAGCCCAGTGGGTGTGACCAGTAGAGGTGGTAACGGGACACAAAAGGGAGCAGGGATGATGGTACTGGGATTGGGCCATGGGAGTGTGGGGGCAGAGAAGTCCACAAGGAACCAGGCTTCATTCACTGCTCACGGATCAATTGTTGTTTTTTCTAAATCTTCCTCGTAGTCCAAAGGCTGCCCAGTGGAGGTGAGTACGCATGGAGCAAGCACAGCAGTAAGCGCTACTCATCAGCTTCTGGTTGCCCCGTCACTGTGCCTCCTTAAGAGCCCTTCTCTCTGCCTCCTTAAGAGCCCTTCTCTCAACCCTTTCAAAATGCCACCTGAAAAGCTCTTCTCCTTTGTCTGTGCCCCTCGAGTTTTCTCCTTCTGCTGCTCTGCAACTGTCAAGCTTTGTGTACAGCTGTTTTTAAAGCCCTAACTACCACCCTATTGATTTAGGAGTTTTAGTTTGTGATTCTGTGATTTTATTACTCTGTAAATAATTGTGTGATGCCTTTATGTGAAAGCTCTGCTATAAAATAAAAAGTGTCTGGTTTTCCCCCACCTAAATTAGAACAACAATAATAATATTCTCCCCTGGAATGTTAGGTATGGTGGCAAGATTCTGGGAAATTGGATTAACTGTTGATGATAGGCATCACATTTAGCCTACACAATGATGGAATGATAATGCTTCCGTTTAGGAAGTATCATCTCATCTTCGGATGGCGCTCAGATTCTTGTATGTGTGTAGTAACTCCCTCTGAAACAGAGGCTTAACCGAGCCATGATGTTAATGCATGGCTTTCTAATAATGTAGTGAACTGTGAAAAAACGTAGTCTCTTATGCATGGAATCAACAAAACTATAAATGGAGGGACTATTTGTACACATGTTCATACTTGTAAAACTCTCCCCATTGCTGGGAAAGCCCAGATTGAAACCAGCAAGCGTCCTGCTTCTTTTAAGGTAAGAGTTTAATATTAATAATGACCAGAACTCAAGAAATGCTGAGGATTAGTACTGCAAAGGTTCAGCAGTGATTTGGGAAAATTACAGTAAGAAAGCTGTTGTGATAATTTTGAAAATTTATCCACATTTCTGATGAGCCCCTATCAAACTGGATCTGATCAGCGTTCTCCTCTCAGTTCCAGGATCTCATGGCATATAATTTAATAACAGAGTAGGTCAATGGCCTAAGAGAAACCTAACGTTTGCTGGGTCTCGTGGCTCCATCCAGCAGGCACCCAGAGCAGAGAAGGGTGCTCATTTCAGAAAGTGTGTAAAGAGAGAGGGAGAGAGTTAGAGCTAAAAATGTAGAGCAGTACGAGTAGCTGTGGGTTTTGTTCTATTTGCCAGGCAAAACAAAATCCAAAACCAGTTCCACATTATAGAAACTTCTTGTTCTATCTGAAAATAGTATTTTCTCTTTTTTTCATGTTTTAATCATTAAAAATTATATCTGAACATAAAATATGTATTAATAAAACCCCAAATCTGCATGCTGAGGACTGTACAGTGTATGTACAGCTCAGATTATTTACCAAGGTTGCCTTGAATGTGTGGGTAGTGTGAGTTGAGCCAGAGTTTCATTTTTCCTGCCCAGGACACATGCCTTGGTCTGATTCTTCAAGTACCAAGGATTTTTCTGCATATCATAAATCAAACAAAATATTTGTCCTATGTTGCATTTGAGAGACCCACAACATTGAGGCCATAAAACGTGAGAAAACAATGATGTCTAGGACAACCGCTAAAATATCGAAATAGCTTTTATATTTTAGGTATTTGGTAGTATTTGTAAATGTTTCTGTTCTCGCCAGGTGTGTACGCTAACAAAGGAAGATAACCGGCGAGTGGGGGTGATTCCCAGCGATGAACAGCTCCACGTGTTACCGCTCTACAAAATTTCACAAACAGATGAATTTGGCACAGAAGAGGGACTGGAAGCGAAGATCAAAGCCGGAGCCATACAGGTGCTGACAGCTTTTCCCAGAGAAGTACGAATGTTAGCAGAGCCTCTCAGAGCTACAAAAAAGAAGAAACCAGACACAAGGAGGACCCCGAGTGAAAAGCAGCCATTAATAGATAAGAAATATTCAACACCAGTAAAGCTGAAAACCGAAGCCCCGGAAAATCTTGGCAACACTTTGCATTGTTTAGGTGAGTGGTGCTTATTAAATTCTGCCAGTCTCTTCTGATATTGTGTTGCCTCTTACCCATCTGAGGGGAAGGAAAAGCTCCTTAATTATCAGTTTTATAAAATATTTGTATGTTTTGCATTTTAGGGGCTAATGAGCAATCATTGTAGTCGATATTCTGTCTTGGCAGAAGGAAAAACACAGGTGGTTGCCCCAAAATATGCTTAGTGTGTTAGCTTCAGTGAAATGTTTGTGTATTTCTTTATTCTAACAAATAATGGCAGTGGGATCACTGGAAATAGTGTTGTAGGAATGTTTATCTAGACAACAGACATGAATTTCTGCCATTTGAAAGCACAAGAACTGTGGTATCCAGTGCATGTGAGAGATAACGGCTTTCTCAGAGCCTGAGCTGATAATTTCCTATCAATGGCATGGCGGCTGCTGCTGCAAAGGAGGAGGTTTGCAAAAGAGCCCCCTGTTCTATGAAATGAGATGATGCTTCTCAAATTGTTCATTGCAGTATTATAAGCAAGGGCCAGCAGGGGAAAAGACGTGCCAGGTCTGTTTTGTTACAACAAGGTGACTGTGGCCAGGGTCTTCTGCTACATGTGCTTGTGGAGCACAGAATCCTGACGTGGCTGAGCTGTGCAGGGGCGTCTGATGTTCGCTGTGGCACCTGAGGTTGGGTTTTGTTCTATAGAATTTTGCATGAGAAGTAGAAAAGAAGGAAGAGGTGACAGAAGCCATGGACTTAAGATTCTGTGATTAGATGGGAAAAGATAAATAAAAGGAATTAAAGCATAGCTTACTTGCCTTTTATCTGCTGTATTTTGAAATACACAGAGTAGATTTAAGGGGAGGAATAATAATAGTTAAATGTATTTAGACAAACATCTGCATTTCAAAAACATCTTCAGAGACGATGGGAAGTGCAGTGTGTTTCAGATCTTTTGGAGGAAGGCATTCATCTGAGCTGGAAAGCTTTGAGTTTTATTTCTTAGAAAAGGTTTTTAAAGAGTTGAAGCAGTTCCCTTATCTTCCTTCACAACTCCAGTATTTGCATACTAACCATGTCCATAATCTATCCCACTTTGCCTTTTTGCATTCCTATTGAAAGAATGTTCTAAAATCCATCACGATTTATAAATTATTAGAAGAATAGTTCTGCTATATTGTGTAAAGCAATTAAACATCCTGTATACTTATGGAACAAAGCAGAAACACTGGCAGAGATGGTCTTTAATGAGAGGATGCAAGAGGTGTCTGTGTGGTGCCGGTCTGCCAGCAAAATACACATAGAGCAATTCCAGAGCGCAATGCAAAGCCCATCAAAGTCGATAGAACTCGTTCCCACTACTCCAGTGGACTCTGGATTGAAGTCACCCATGAGGAGAATGAGCCAGTTGAGGAGTCCGTTCGACAAACGAGCACATGGGCAGGGCACCAGGCCTGGAGACTGAGCAGAGAGCTGACCTGTTGCACCAGTGTGTCTCTGCAAAGGTCTGAAACGATGCATGTGTGGTGCTCAGGTGTAAGAGAGCCAAAGCTCATGGTGCAGTGGTGTGAGGGCTGATTTACCTGTAAAGGGTTGCCAGATACTTTGTTTTGAAGAAAATTTCTGAGTAGTTACTTGTTAATGCACCAATCACAGTAATTCAGTAACTTCTTAGCCACGAGATCTATAAGCACATGCTTTCCTTCAATCCTACTACAGGATTAAGGCGGCCAAGAATTTTGGTGGTTTCACAGGCTTAATTTCAGACAGACTGAATTGCATCATTTCTGGAAGAACTTCCACGTCGTGCTCCCTGTGAGCCTTGCGGTGCTGGAGGCTGGCACTCGGCTGCTGGGAAGCACTTGCGTGGAACAGGGCTGGGTGAATCGGGACTGAGCAGCTGTTCCATTGTCTCTGTGCATTTCATTCATTCCTTTCTAAAATACCTTTCTATCTGATATACCAGCAGTCTGCCTGGAAAAGGTTAAAGCCTTACTGCAGCGACTGTGTTCTGTATGTACTTACAGTCGTAGAGATATTCCTAATAGCTAAAAATAAGCATTTTGAAAAACCTGTAGTCACCATGTGTATCTTCCATATTAGAATGCAAGTAAGAAAATATTATAAAAGGTGTATTTTATTAACTAAGTGATGATAACTACATATACTGTGGTGTGTGTTTTTTCTAGGGAGCAAAACAGACGCTTTAAAACCTGGAATAAAAACGGAGCCTTCTGACCACCTCTATGCCATGAAACATGCTTCAAACACTACTAAAAATTGCTCTTTACTAAAACAGTATACGGCTTCCTCCCCTTTCAAGGTGGATGGTTTACACCCTTACCCACCTCTAGCACATAAGCCTGGCCTAACCGCAGTGACCAATCTTCAACAAGATTTTTCAGTTCCCTACGGGTATTTTGAATGCAGTAGTAAGCAACCTCATGTGACACCTTATGTTAATTGTAAGAACTTTGATGTGTCGGTCAAAGATTATACTGGAATTTTGCTGAACGATAAGATGAATGGTGTGCCACCGATTCTTCCAGAGGTCACTGCTCCAGGCCCCCCAGCCCACAAAGAAGCCCTGCCCACTATACTTGAACATCAGCCAGACAAACAGAATTGTCAGCCTCAGTTAGACAATTCTCCTTCTTCACAGATGATCAGCTCTCCTGATTTGCCAGTACCGCTAAGCTCTCCAGCAAAGGACACAGTTGGAAACGAAGCTGATGGTTCCCATGGATGCCCAATGGAAAAGGGCAGCTCCCGTGGAGAACAGATGTGTGGGTTTGACTGTGCTGATGAAAAGCAAAGCAGTGCACTGGGACAAGTGACTGATTCTGAAGAAAAAGCTGAGGAACTGTGGTCAGACAGCGAGCACAACTTTTTGGATGACGACATTGGCGGGGTTGCTGTGGCACCTTCTCATGGTTCTATCTTAATTGAATGTGCAAGGCGAGAACTCCATGCCACCACACCTATTAAAAAACCCAACCGCAATCATCCCACGAGGATTTCGTTAGTGTTCTACCAACACAAAAATTTAAATGAGCCCAAACATGGTTTAGCCATGTGGGAAGCAAAGATGGCTGAGAGGGCAAAAGAGAAAGAAAAAGAAGCAGAAAGATTGGGAACAGAGAACTCTGAACTGAACTCTGGCAGCAGGAAAACAAAGCAAACAAGTGAAAACAGAGATATTTTTTATGAAGACAATGAGTTCAACCAAATTCCATCACGCAGAGCATTAACAGTAACTAAGGATAACGTAATCACAGTATCTTCTTACGCCCTCACACGAGTGGCAGGGCCGTACAACCATTGGGCATAGGTGTCAGGATCGAATGCCTCCTCTTGGTGCGGTGTTACACAGTGTTTCTTTAAGGTGCTGTTAAAGAACAAGTCTCGTGTCGTTTACTCTTTGCTCATCTCAACCATTTTAAGGCTGAGGTAAAAAAAAGGGGGGGGATTTCTTCTTAAACTGTGACTTTAACATTTGGTGGTGCTCAAGCACATTTTAAGCAAAAAAAAAAAGTTGTATAGTTTTAATACATTCTAAAAAAAGATTTTGTTTAGGTTATTAACCTTGATTGAATCATTCAGTTTATTACCTTTAGGAATTTATATTTTGGTGCTTTAAATCAAGTCTGTTTACTACAGAAATCATTTATAGGGATTTTAACAGGTTCACATTTTATGGTGTTAAATCAAGTTATACGGTAATAGCTCTACACAGCTTTTGGTGCTTAACCACATCAAACAGTTACAAATAAATAAGCTGAATTATTACTTCATGGTGCCATTGCTTTAACAACTTCCAACCATTGCTCGATAGTCCAAATTGCAGATAAATCTTTTAGAAAACCAATGAATTTTTTTTTCTCTAGATTTGTCATTATGTATGAAATGAAGATATTGGTAATGATGGCTGGAAGTTGTTTTTAAGCTGTAAATATATATTTTAAAAGCACTTTCTATTTTTAAAATTAACTTGAAATAGTATAGTATAAGGATCATATTGTCTAAGGTTTGTGCATACTCTACAGAAGAAATCATTTTATTATTGCTGTGTAGAGTTCCATATTGTTACAGCTGCAGTTTGTATGCTAATAGCATATGTGATTGTTTTTAGACTCGCCTTTCTTCATCGAAGATTTTATGTTGCATATAAATAACAGTTATAAACGACAGAAACATTTTATTATTTTCAAGAGAGTGTACAAACATGAAATTAGGAGACGTCTTGTCAATACGTGTGTTGCTATTGAGAGTTAGGAATATTATTTGGTTTTTTAAAGGCAGCATTTGTTATGATTTCTTTGAGCAATAAGTGCATAAGTCTCATTCATTTGGAGCATTATAAGTTAATGTGTCAACCAAATGTTCCTAATGCCTCAGGGGTAGGATTGTTTTGGGATAAAAAAAATTACCCCCTAGAGTTGCCTTATTCTATTCTGGAAAACAAAAAATTAATTTGGGGAAAATGCAAAGGAGGTGTTGGAAAAGTAGGAAATTTCTAATATTTAACAGCAAATTTTTCAGTAAGAATCACCTTATCTGTAATATTCACCAGCTCTCTGAGTTCAGTCTTTTTACAAAAAGGATTTGTAAATTTTAAAAGTGATTTATACATTTCATGTAGAAAGGGTTGTACTCTTCCTTCCAAACATAAGAAATTTATGTTCTCCATGTCTGTTGAACAAGTGACGCCTCATGAAATGAATATTTGCTAAACCACAGGAAAAGCAGACACTCCGTTGCTTTTAAATACTGTAGCATCCCACTCTTCTTTCTGATTCTCCTCTCCTATGTATTTCTTTTTTAAAACTTATTTATTTAAATAAATTACCAATCGACAACATTAGCTAAGGACCGACCTCATCCTGCAGCTCCTTCCATGAGACCAGTTCTGCGTAGCCATACCTGCCCAGACAGAGCCAAGAGGGCCGCTCAAGCCAGAACTCCTCTCGTGACTGAGAGCTGCAGGATCAGGCCCCAGAAACGAAGCTGTATCTTAATTCTGCCTCGGAGTCCTCCCCGGCCGGGTGACCTGTAGGTATAACGAAGTCAGAGTTTTCCAGTGCGAAAATGTACTAATAATATACTTGATAATATTGTAATGTAGTGGTGCTTTAACAGAGGAACATGAGCTATCTAGATCGGCTTTATTTAAAACCTAGACAAGGTGCTTTTTCCTTGAACAGATGAACTGTAAGCGCTATATTTACAGTTTTGGTACGAAAAGTACATGAATCGTATTTTTAACTCACAGTGCCAGTAGGACCTTGGTGCTACAAATATTGCCATGTGACCATAGATCAATGAGACTCTTCACCTGTACAAACGTATGCACGTGCGTAGGTCTGGAGTAGCAATCACTACGTAATGACCTTGGGTTCAATTCTACAGATTCCTGTTGAAACTAACAAAAATGTTGATGGCAGAGGATGGCTGAATTGAACCCATTCTTTGTATCTTACCTGTTTTAAGTAAAATTTGTAAAAACCGGGTATGCTGCAAATTTTAGTTGAAAGCTTAATATTAGTTCAGATAGAGGATATGAAGGGATTGTAAATAATAACAAAACAAAAACAATATTATGCCATCGTTTTGTACCAGCAGTTTTATGCTTCTTGACTATGTAATATACGGTATACATCAAATCATTATGGTATTTTGTGTGCCTTAGATTTCCATTTTAAAACTTGTATATTTTTGGTGAGCCGAAGATGAGTAAGGATTCCAGCTGTCCATACAGTAGTACTGTAGGTTCTTCAGCTGTTCCGTTGCTGTATTTGCTATCCAAAAACCCTTGTCTGACACACTGATCAATCACTAACAGAAAATACCAGTTTATTGGTTTCATGGATAGTGCTGATAATTTAATTTGTAGAAACGCACATTGAAAAATCACAGTCATCATTTAGTGCTCCCATGTGAATAACAATTTTTCTACATAAAATCAGTAAGTTAGAGCCATCTCTTTACCTTTTAAAATGTTCAGATCATTGAAGTGAATAATTTTTACTTGAATCTTCCCCTATAAATGCACGTATATGATTGGCAGTTTCCTGATAAAAATGTTCCAGTGAAAAACCAGCTGCTTCCCTCAAAGAAGAGAGAAACTGAAAGGTGGATCTCACAGGATTCTCCCAAACATTGCTCCTGGCAAGTCACTGCTCAAGTGACTGCACTGACAGACGTTCTGTAAGTCCAGGTCTGCCTGGTTTGAAATGGCAATTTTAACAGAGGAAAGTATATCTTAACATAATAGTTAATGCTATTAACTGATAGGTGCTAAAACTCACAGTTACTACTTTATTAAGATTATTTACAAAGGAAAAATATATCATCTCTACGAAAATATTGTTCGGGGTGCTCTCTTTCCTTGACTTTCTCTCCTGTAACAACTTTGTCAGCGGGTACGGAACAGGCAGGTTCGCTGGCTGTTTCCTGCCATGGTACACGGCAGGTTGGGATTTGAGAAGCTAATATTTTCTATTGCTGGACTGCAGTATAGAAAATGCAACTATTTACTGTTTTTACAGCTGTGTGCTATTTATTGTAACATTTCAGAATATTTATCAGTCTTGTACACCCATTTGTTTGGTTTGGGTAAGGTTATAATTTTGTAACAGTATTTGTCTCTTAACATTTGCAGATCTGTGGGTCTGTTGCTTTCTTTTACAGCCCACACAGCCAGCTGTAATTTGCTCTTACCTCTTAAAGTCCTTCAGGATGGCTGGATCAGGAGCTGGATCTAAGATTAGGGTGGCTGTCTAGGTCAGACCTGTATATTTCACTTGGTTTCCAGCAGCTGGCACCATGCTCTGGGTGAAAAAACAGAGAATGGATGCAAGTGTGCACTGGTGGTGGGGTGTGGTTGTCCTCTTTTGATTCTTTTTACTGTATGCTAAGAAAAACTGTCGTGATCTGACATGGGACACCTCTGAGTTCCCAGAGGAAATGTCCCTCATACCTTTCTCCAGTGGCTCCAGCAGCACCACTCCACCTTCCTTCAGGAGGAAGTAGTAGTGCTTTCTGCCAGAGCTGATTCTGTTTGTCCCTCTGAGTCCCTGTTGAATCTCTGCAGTTGTGCCCAGTAGCACAGTGAATTGTCCTCGTGCGGTTCCTCTGTGCTTACTGATTTGTAACGTGCTGTTGTGGTACAGAAAAAAATATCTCTATAAATATTTCAGTCACAAGATACAAAAAGCTTTGTAAGAACTTACAAGTACTTGTGACTTTCTAGCTATAACAGTTGTATTCAGATTTATTTTTTAAGGACTTGCTAAACTAACTTTTACTTAAGATTAACCTATTGAAAGTCCTTATCTTACTTATGACAGTGCTTCTCTATCCTTAGCACAGGACATAACGGTAGTAGCATAAGCAACATATTAAGATAAGCATGGGTAAATGACACCTTCTTTAGTACTGTAACATACAACTGTTGGGGTTTTTTAAAGGCCTTTTTAATATCATTACAGTATTACACTAAATTTGAGCAGTTGAATTTGGGTCCTGTTTGTGTTGCTGCAGCCCCATGGACTGCAATTCAAGTTCATCAAGGTTTCATGCAATTTTCATATTCAACTGGATGAATATGGATACAGTTGCCCAAAGCTCGTGCCGACTCAGACTCTTGCAACCGTACCACAATTAACAGGTTTTGCAAGGACTGATGGAGAGAGATTTGAAGTGGTTAAACACAGAGTTTACATGGTTTGTAGCATGAGAAGTGATTCAGGGTCTGTAGAGAGACATACAATAACCTTCACCTCAGGTCTCAGGCATGCAGGCAGGTCTGTTTCAGGCTGACACTCTTGACAGCTGCTTTGATTTTTCTTATCTGATAGGTTGTTCGATGACAGAGAGATGTACAAAAGCACAGTAATAAAACTGCATCTTCCTGTTTTTCCATTTAAAATGTAAGATCAATCTTGCTCTTACACTTCCTATGAAATTTCTCTCACGTTGAAATCAGCTCCTTTTATCAAGCAGTCATCATCTTTGCAGTCCCTTTACATAGATGGGATTTTTTTCTCTTTCCATAGAAATCCTGTAATTTCTGCATTAATAGGTGGAATAACTGTGCCATCAGACAGAAGAAAAACTAAATTGCATGTCCACTTTTGCACTTTTTATATCTTAACAGCAATTATATTCGGGCAGTGTTGAACAAACTCCCTTTCAGGTCTTTTGTGGTTGCTAAGATTCAGATTAGGGTCTTTGTGATGTATCTTCCATAAAATCGTGTTTTATTTCTTGTGTGAAAGGTGCCTGCTGAACTGTGATCCATGATGCTGTCTATGATTTCATCTTGAATAACAGATGAGGAACACTCCAATCACACTTGGAAATTCTGTTTTCTTCTTCATTTTATCAGATGTGGATATGACTTTCAGGAGGAAGTGTAGAGGGAGGATCTTTCTGTACGATTACACTGTAGAGAAAGTTGCCACTGATTAGTGACACCACGGTGCTGCACTGCAATGCCTGTGTCACCGCATTGTTTCTAACCAGTGAGGATGTGGTGGTGTCACACAGCTGTGGATGTATGTACAAATTAATCCCTCTCTCCACAGCTCCTCTGGAGCCAGTAATCTCACCTTTGTTCTCTGCCTGTGTATGCTGGGTTAAAGAAAACAAAATTAAAACAAAACCAAACAGAAAAGCAAAGAGGAGGGAGAGAGCTGCTCACCCCTTGTTTAATCTGTGTAGATGACCAAGATACGGAGAGCACTGCTGTCACTACCAGCCTGCCGCTCCTTCCCACGATCAGGATAGAGAGAGTGAAAAGCCGGTGGGTGCACAGCACGAATAAATTGCAGGCAAAGCTGTGAATTTATAGTCACATTTTGAGAGCCTTCCTGTACAGTTTGTAGATTATATTGATGGGTTTTTTTGGTACATCTAACTTGAAATTCATAACTTTTTTTATTTAGTCTGTGACACATTGATGTTCTCCTTTAATTTTAAACATAGTGGTCAGTGTCAAAAGGCCTGAGGATGTGGCTTTGTAGTGGAACAGTACAGTGTTCCACTTCAGTGTCTGCTGGCATTACCTGCTGCTGTCAGACAGTTATCACACGGTGTCTCCGTGCTGCTCCAGCATGGTGCTGCATAATTACATAAAGGAAAGAGTTTTATACTTGAGGTTTACCCAAAAACCAAAGGATTTCCAATAGTAGTAGCTAATGAGGCACCAGTGTCCAAATGGATCGCTGCTTCTGAAGAGGGATTGAAAATATAATCTGTACTTTATTACTTCCCTATTAGAATATTTTGGTTATTTAAGATGAGTGAGCAAAACCTGTTTAATACTGTCTTTTACATCCTTGACAAAATGATGAAGACTTAGGTCTACATAACGCTGCATTATCCCCCTGAAGAACACTTAACTTGACCGGTGTTGGTTGGCAGGTATTGCTTTCTGCAGATGACACTGAACACTACTGCCACCTTTCTATCTCCGTGGTCTCCTATGGATCACTGTCTGCAGTGAGCTATTCTCACAGTCAGCGCGAGATCAGAACCTGCCGCTGAATGATTTAATGCTTGTACCTGCCCCAGTTCTTCCTGTCCCTCTGCAGATGTGCTTCAGTGCTCAGCATTAGCAGTGGAGCTGTCAGCCCCCTCGTCAGTTCCCCCTGCACGCTGTCGCTACTTTTTGTAAATCAGCCAGCCTTCATCTCAGGAATAGCGTAAGAATTTCTTCTCCTTGTGACTCTTCCAAAATTGGCTTCTTTCAGTCATCTTTTATTCTACATATGACAGTTTTAGGACTTCTTTTACTTCATGTTTTCTCACAGGGACCCTAGAACATTGCAGCTGGATATTGTTTTCATTCCAAGAAAGAGGAGCCATTCATTGTCACAATCAGTGTTTTGTTACTTTTTACATAAAATAATCTATTTTCCTGTTAATTATAAGATTTCTTGATGTGAGTGTTCTACTCTGTTTTTCTGTCTGCAAGTAGCCAAACAAAAGAGACTGTAAGACTAGAAAACTGCTCTCCCCCTGAGAAGTCCTCCCTTCTCAGCGTACAGGATCTTCCTTCTGTTGCTGGCATCTCTGCGGAATATTCTCTTCCCTTTTGAGTTACTCTGCCAGCTCTGCTCAAATCCTGACCTGAGAAAGATGCTGCAGTCCCTGCACAATTACAAGAGCAGGAGTGATGCAGAGATCGGCCATAGTCCTAGTGAGAGACCCAAGTATTGTGCAAGTTAGATGCCTTAGCTAACACAGGACTGCCTGGAAAAAAAAGGGGGAAGATAGATTTGTTGTTGTTGTTGTTCTTCCTCTGTAGCAGCAAGTGGAATTGATTGAGCTTGAGCAGAAAATAGTTAAGTAGTTACTACATTTTGTTTAAGGCTGTAGGGGTGTCAGCATCACAGTTTCCTCTTTCTGAGACATAAAGACTTCAGGATCCTTTTTTCAATCCAGATCATCAACCCAATATTGTTTGCAGTGTTTAACCACATACTCGTAACTTCAGTTTTAAAAGGTACGAGACACTGTATCCTTAATTTTTCCACAACAGCATCTTTTTTTCTTTTCCTCCACTGGACCATTACACGTGTAATTTTTCCACACGTGCTTACCTTAAAATGCTAGGTTCTTCCAATAGCATCCTTGCAGTGAGAGCAGGACCAGGGTGCTAAACAACTTAACTTGAAGGTGACTTGCTTCGTTTGGTGGGACTGGTTAACAATGCTGTTTTCAACACCTTGCACACTTTCCCAGCTTTCCTCATAAAGTCAGAGGACCAGGTGTAGACTTCAACAAACCAGGTACGTAAGAAGGAGGACAGGTTTGGCCCTTAATCTATAGTTACCAGTTCCTGTGGATGAACTGTATTCCAAGGAAGTGCTGTTGCAGTGGAGCGAGTGCACTGCGGGTTTGATTCAGCATTGCAGTTGCTGCCACAGAACATGTTAATACTCTTGTGGAAACTTTTGTGACCTGATCAATATTTTACATGTGTATCTGTATTTTTATTATAATCTCGTAATGGAAAAGGGTCAAGGGTTTGAGAGTTGTCTTAAAATAAAAATGAAGGCCTTGATTCCCATTTATGCTACTCTCCTTTGCATTGCATTGAAAGGATAAAGGGGCCTTAAATGGATGTTGATTTAGCTTACATCCTTCAGAGAATCCCATTACATGGAAGAGGGCATAAAAGCTCAGTAGGATAAATCAAAACTGTTACCAAAGGACTGATTTGTACAATCATCTGAATCAATTTAACGCTGTCCCTCTTGTGCGCATACTGGCCAGTAACATTGTCAACAAAGAGATCGTAGTAAAAGATTTGTGCCTCTGGGTGATGGCCTGGCCAGAAATCTCACAGAATTGCCAGTAATACTATTCTAAGCTTTGGTTGTTTTTCTTAAAATACTTGCTTCTGTTTATCCTAACTTGATCCCTTTTACCTGATGATATCAAATGGAGTTGTGACAATCGACTGAACTCCATCCTTTTCTGACTCAGGACCCATCAGGGTGTGCAGTGTTGTGTGGGGGTGTCACACCAGGGTGAGTTTAGAGACACAAAGCTAAAAAGCCAACATTTTCTGACTGCCTGAACTGTGATACTCAACAGTGAAATTGTTGGCACTGCCCTTTGTGCTGGAGGCATGCAGAGCTTTCCTTGCTGCCAGTGGAGGTTTTATGTAAGCGTTGAGCCCGGCTGCGTTGCAGTTACAAAATGCAAAGCCATGCAATCTTCTCTTTGAACAAAGCTTGAGGAAAACAGAAGATATTTGCATTCTTAAATTTCTGCACTGCAGAGGTGCTGCAGAGCCAAATGAGAACAGATTCCGTACTAACTTTGTGAATGCCTGTCTAATCCATGCAGCTCAAAAGGCAGTGTCTAAGCTTCATGAGTCTCTTGTCCTCAAAATGGAAAAATAACTGTAGGCAAGGAAAATAAATGTGATACCCTGGTACCAGTAAAAGAAAGGCAGTTCTAACCAATATAAACATTCAGACATTTCAGCCTTTAACAGTTGATTATTCTATGATTATTTGCTCAGTTTGGAAGAGACAGCTCTTCCCAGTGTGACAGCATCATACCAGCTCGTATATACTGGTCAGAATTTGCTGTTGTGAGAAAGAACATATGTAGGCAGACACTGTACTGAAATGCAATGGCTGATAATTCCTTCCTGCTTTGCAAAATTCAAAGTTTTACAATATGACAAGGTAAACAGAAAACAAAATCAGCATTTTCTTTCCCTCCTTCTTTTTCTTCTTTTCTCTTTCTTTTTCTTTCTTTCTTTGGGATGCATTTGATATTTATTTTTCAGCTTTGAATTTGAAGGTTTGGCTTATTTCCAGTTACCAACCTACTGTCTTTGGACCTGGAGCATAAAATTAACTTTCTTAAACAAAAGATGATGTACAGGGAGAAAAAAATCAGAAAGAAAAAGCACTTCATTATGTCACAGTATTTACAGGAGAAAGTATAAAAATTGCTTCTCTTCCCAAGAACCATTTGGGGCCTGATTCTTTCCTAGTCTAACTGAGCACGGCTTCCCGGGGCCGGTGGAGCTGTGAGGAGTTATGCTAGCTGAGAAACTGAACCTTAAAATCTCTGCAGACAAGGGAACCCTTACCAGCAGTACTTGAAGACTTGTGAGTTGTGACTGCATGTTACTTGAAAGATCTAATTAAGCTATGTTTTTTGGTGCAAGCAGTTGTTGTACATGATTTCATGTTTATGTAGCAAGATGCATTGAAATGTTGATACTAGTATTGAAACATACATGTAAAAATTGTTGTTGTGGAAATTGTCTGTTCTGTTCTATTTTTCTTGTGTGTCTCATCTGTTTAGAAGGTAAACTTTCTTTTTTTTTTTTATTGTCCTAACTGAATAAGGCTAAATGAATACTGTAATTGAAAATATATTTTAAATCTTGTCATGAGTTTTTAAAAAGACTATTACAAATTGTATCATTCCTGATTACACAGAACTTTGTGGGTGGTTTTAAATAAATTTTATACTTCTATTTTGCACTTAGTCGTCTAATTTTTCTTTCCTGCATTTTTTTCATGCATTTCTTCTTGTAAAATGCTTTGAGAAACAAAGTTGTTGTCCCAAGACAAACCAAACCCAAGTCACGCTGAAGTACATAAAGATTAAAAAAATTAGGCCAGGTCGGCCTGTGCTGTACAACTCACAGTTGTTGCTGTACAACTCACAGTTATTGTCCTGCTTTGTAACACGACATGTAGTGCTATGTATGCGCCCCATTTAAAACCATTACATGGTTTCGAATTCTAGACAAGGAATTAAAGAAATTACTGATTCTAAAGCTGGAAATAGTCCCATCTTGTAGCATCTCTGAGGGTGCTTAGAACCTCACCAAAAAGTTCTGGCAATAGCAAGGAGTTACTCTAGTGAAAATAATAGTCTTTATATTCTGTATGTTTATACCATTTACCCTATAGTCAGTGAAACATCTTGAGGGAGGAGTAAGAAAATGATTGCCAATTAAAGTATTTTTATTTCACGAGCCATTTTCCCTGCAGAAATTTTGCTCTCATCACTAATAACCATTGTTGTGTGTAGTAATGTATTTATGAACTAACTGAGCCCCACAGGATTGCAGGAGGTTCACCCCAGTCAGCTGTGTTTGTGCACTGGGAGCGGGTGGGGTCAGTCTGGTCCCTGCTGTCACTCGGCCTTTGCTTCCTGCAGGACCAACCTGTCCCAAGCAGAGCCAGAACTTCATCATCTTCTGACTAAAAAGAGCAAAACAGTTTGTGAATATCCACACACTCTTTCCTACCAGCCATGTCTGGCAGAGTGAGGTTATGGGAACCATTTACTGTGGCTTTTAATTGCAGCCAGTGAAAACAACCCAGGATTTATTTCCTTCAGATTGGAGGGTATGGGGTTTTTTTCTCAAGACAAAAACAGATCTTGTCTTGGGGCTGGTCCGCTCCTGTGTGACATTTTAGTGCAGAACTACACTACAAGACAGATTCCCATTGTTTGGATATGAAGAAAAGGTGGAAAATAAATCTGAATGTTCGTATTTTCTTCTTTTCTTCTCCAGTAAGTGCAGTAATAACAGCTGCTGTTACAATGGTCTTCAGGTAACTGTAGTCTCCTAGAGGGCAGACAAATGCTGCTTTCCTCAGGCTTCCATAATTCCTTAGAAATGAACTGCATGATGTGATACAGTACCTCTGGTTCCTGGGAGCTGAGTGCGACAAATCCAAGAGGAAGGCCCACTCCCTCCTGTGTCATCTGCAGGTCTGTTAGAGGATAATCATTCCTGGGGTTTTACAGCAACACCTCCCCGCTTGGCCTCGGCCTTCTCTAACTGTATGATCAAGACTTTCGACAGCTGCACATCCCACAGGTTGATACTGGAGGCTGTAACCCCTCACACAGGCGTCTCGGCAAGCCTGGGGATTTTGGACAGCATGTAAAGACCTGGGAGCAGACACAGGAACATCGTTATTGAGGGAGAGACATTGATGAGGAACAAGAATTTCCAGTTCCCTTTCAGGCATTGCCACCCACCCCTACTCTGCCCCTCCTGGCATTCCCACTGCCTGCTGTGTTCCTGGTCAGGCCGACGTTTATTCATACATTACAGAGTATATTACATACTGGGATTTCAAAGCACATCTTCACCCTTAGCTTGTGGGAACAAAACCAAACCAAATTTACCTGCCCCAGCATCCTAGAAAGGTCACCAAACATGAGTCTATCTTGCAGAGCTCAGCACCTAGAGGTGGCTTCAGTGCTTTCTCAGATTTAAGAGTTCCTATATAAATTACACAGGTAATAGAATATGGATGTGGTACAGTCAGTTGCTTTTAAATTCTTAAGATGCTATAGCCTTAAATATGATACCTATTAAAACAGTATTATTGTTACCAATAGTTTGAACTGCAAGACGGACTTTTTTGCTAGTGTTACAGTGACATCTCTGCAGGACTCTAATGCCTGATGAAGACCATAGAATGGCAGGGTTGGACTGCCACTGGATAAGGCTGATGCTGATTACTGTTGTCATACGCTATTATAGAATAATAGTTTATATCTTCAAAAGGGGCATTCATTGAACTATGGGACTTTCTGTGAATTATCTAGATCAGAACAAGCATCATGTTCCAAGGTAATTTAGTCACAAGCAAGACAGTGCTTCAATTCGTAGTGGTTTTGTTAAAAAAAATGGCCTAAGTAGTCTAAATCAAAATAATTACCAGCAACACTTGTCTGTGTTTTTAATCTGAGTCACACTGAAAAAATATCTAAAATGTGGAAATTTTAATCCAACTATTTCAATAATTGCTGGCTGGAGGACAAGTCCTAAGATGGGTCTCCTGTTCCCTGCCCAGTATGTTTACATCTGGATACTCATTTGCTTTTAGGCTGTACACCAGTTACCCAAAATCCTGAGCAGCTGAATTCTTGAAAATGTCAATGTCTTGTTATACCAAGGCCAAAAATTACGTAATCCCTACTATAGCACATGTACATCTCCACTCATTCATAACATAACTGGGTAATGCTTCTCTGCTGTTCAATCCTGAAGTAGCCCTGAATCCCTGCTGGAGGCATCATGACAGCGTTTTTCTTCAACTTAGAACAGTAAAACTTTTGCCTCCTGTGGCGCAACAAGTAGGCAGTTCAATTTCTTGTGACCACTTTGTTTTACACATAGACTTTTGTTCTTGCATGCTGATGACTGATTCCCTGCACTTGAGGAATCCCTCCAGGGCAATGAAGCGCAAATCCTGTGCATCATCAAACAAATTCTTCATTGACAGACCTCAACCTATTTCCGTAATAGCAGAAAGCCTCCTAAGGACTCATCTGGCTACTAAAGATTTTAAGGGTGAGATTTGCTGGGCTGTTGCAAATTGTCCTGTGCTATGAGGGTCAGAAGCTATAAGTGGCCCAGGCGTGCTGCTTCTTACCATCCATCCTTAGGCTGTCGCTCCTGTGAGATCTGACTGGCTATGCAGGCAAAGAGAAGACCCAAGACTGCTTTATTGCTCATCAGCGAGCCTTTCAAGCGCCAGAGGCTCTGCATCACCCCAAAGAACATGGGCAAGTATTCCCTCTACATATAATTGTTGCTGCATCTGAGCACATCGAGTAGAAATCAGAGTTTTAGTCATTCTCTGCTGCCTGCCATGGAAGGAGGCAGCACTTGGGGCTGTTATTGCACACAGAAGTTCTCAGGATGTTCTGTGCTCTTTCTGTAAAGCGCAGCCTGCATGGTCCATGCCAAGTTAAATCTCTGAAGCTCTACAGCTGTACCGCTCTGAGAATTTCGCTGGCCCTTCAGGTCACAGCTGTGCTCTGCTATGGGAAGAGGCTGAATACTGCAGGCAGCAGCAGCAGGGAAACAGGTTCTCAGCTCTCAATCTCCTGCTTTTCAAGCAATGGAGCTAAGTTTTTAAAGGTGGTCAGGATTTTTCTTGTAATTGCTCTTCTTTATTGCCCATCTATAGAAGTGCATCAACTCTGTCTTTCATATAGCTTGGTTACTCTTAGATTATAAGAAGATAAGTGAGAAATCCTTTCTCACATACACAATCAAATCTGATACACCTAGAAAAATGGGGCCTACCTAGAGGTACTGAGGGCTTCCCTAAAGCCCTCTAATACAAGTCAGCTTGGTTAACAGGAAAGGAATCCTTAAAATGTCTGCCCTGATGCAGAGCAGCTACTCCGGTGCTCCCCAGTCAACATGAATTATGCCTCTTTTTTCTTCCATGAATCATGAGGAATGACCCAAACATTGCAGCTCTCCCTAGTCAGGAGCCTCACATTAAAATAACATTCATAAAAATAATTTCTCATTCAACCAACATTAGGTAAGAGCCATGTTATACTCCCCTAAGAACTATAAGATCCAAGCAAATACTTCTGATTAAAGCCAAATATTAAATGGTTAAGCCAAACCAAAAGCCACAAAATTTGAAACCAAATCTGTCTGATTTTAGTTCAGAAATTACTTTACTCTTAAATGATACAGTTACATTGTTCAAAACCAAGATTTTCCCCTTCTGCAAGAAACGTGATTCTCTGAAATTTCAAAGTAACCATGATCATCCAAAACAATTTTCCAAAGGTTATCCTTCTAATACATATTTCCAATCATTGTGATGTATTGGTTTCAGTTTTTAAGTGTCAAATGGGAGCATTCAGAAGAAAACATGTATTTCATACTTGGTTAGCAAAAGATGTTTAGTCGCTTGTATAGAACTAGTGTGCCCAAGCATCAGTTCAACTGAACGAAAGCCAGGCTTTCATGGGACTGGCAGAAGAACAGCAGTGAAAACCACAGCTCCCGCAGGCCGCTGTGTAGATCCCTGTGTAGTTCTGAGTTCAGAACTGAAATAGGAACGTTTTTAGAAGTTACCTCACTAGTGGTGAGTTGTCCCACTAACGGGGCACTGAGACAGCATTTAGTTTATATTTCACCTCGGCACCTCTGTCAATCTGTTCACTCTTCTGTTTACCTCAGGATATCCTCTAAGTTATGAGCACAAACATGACAAGAGTTTCTTTTTCTTATTTTTACAGAAATATGTCTCTTTCTTGAACTTGGTCTGTGTTCCAGACTTTTTAGCTAAAGATTTTTATGTATGACCTCAGCTTTATTTTTTAACGTAACCACAGAAGTTGTGGAAGGATTTTTGCTGTAACTGCAGCCAACAAGTACAGTTCTGGTAACAGCAAGGCTACATTTAATAACACATATCCCTGCTGCACTCCACTGCCATTGCCTGCACTAAAGCTGTTCTGTAGGAAAAGATCTTCATCACTGCCATGGAGAGAGCCCACTCGATTTCACTGTCACTGTGGGCAGCACTGTCCCATTAACTCACTAATTTTTGTATGGATTTTCTACACGATTTCAAAATCTTTTCTAAAAATGCTACTGTTTCTCTAAAAATTTTTACTTGTTTGTAAATCAGCTTTGGACACAATTATTGAGAAGTTTGTTCTACCTTTTAAATCAATCTGTAAACCTTTAAAGACCTTTAAAGCTTATCTGAGAGTTAAATCTTGGTACTTCTGTTGGACTTCACAGGGATTCCTCGGTGAAAATATCTCTTAGCTTGCCTGCAAGACCATCTGTCAGCACCAGGACTAGTGCCAGATATTCCACTAGGGCTAAATTATAGCTATGAACACCAACCAGCTTTACTAAGGAGGTTTCCTATTCCTGGGAAAGACATTCATTCCATTTATGTTCTAAATTCTGTGTAAATAAACATTGCACCATTTACTGAGATCATAAATGCTGTATTTAATCCATATAAACTACAACAAAACAAAGAAACCCTTATTCTTGAAAGAGAGATGTGAGTGGGGTCAATATGAGAAGTAGTAAAATGAGCTTTATCAAACCAGTCCCATAATAATTTCACTGGGTCAAGCCTATCATGCAATGTCACTGGAGAGAGCGATGCTCTGTAAAATATTCCAGGATTCAGCCGTCCAGGACACAGGGTCAAACTTGAATTTAGGAAGGACCAGCCACTTGTCAAATGCATGTGTCCTTGATTAAAATTTAAGGCAATAGTTATAAATGCACCTAGTCTCGCAAATGTACACAACAGACTGGAGATATCACAGAAATTCAATATTCAGGGGATGCACAGACTGTGCTGCCCTTTCTCTGTACTGTAAGACTGTAATTTTTTCATCCAGGATGCTAAATATTCTGATTAAAATCTACAATCAACCCATTCAGTAGAAGTCCTTACATAAAAATTCTAGAAATGGGACCTATATCAGACTAGGATCTCCAACTACTTTTGCAATATCAATAAACGCTAACAGCTTTCAGCAAGAGATAAGATTCTGTCCTCTGATCCCCCTGAAAGCATGATCTTAAGTAATTTTACTGAATCACGACAGTGAATTTACCAGTTAAATATATCGTATGGGGTGTGCATAGATTCATACTTGCTGCAATCATTTCTGGCTGCAGCTTGTGTTTCAAAGCATCTTAAGTGCTTTGATGAGGTTCTCTGATGACTCTGCTCTCCCTTCACCTCAGATGACCCTGCTGCCCTCCTCATACACCAGCCTGCAAGTGTGTGCACCTAAGAGAGCTCTCAGGACCTGAGGGACTCACGCGTGGCTTTGCCTTGTGTGGAGGGCTGCTCATGTCCTACAGCTGTCAGGTGCCCGTGAGGCTGCGTGAGAAGTGTCTCACAACCACCCACAATCATGCCTGCTACTGATACAAGAAGTAGTTAATACTATGAAAAGTGGAATATTTCGATTTAAGCTAAAGTCAAGCTAAATTTCATTTAAGTAACTCTGTTCTTTGGAAGTCACACAGAATGTCACTCTGATAATGTGCTTTCTTTATAGCATGTTTTTTTCAAACTGTGTTTTTCCAGACACTGCTCAGAGAGAAATGATAACTTGTGTTCAGTGTGGTCTGTGCTGAACTGATGTGTCTTCTGTCATCACCTCTGTCTCAAACGCAATGTCAGACAGAGCTGACTCCAAACCTCCAATGAGCAGAGATTTGGCTGTTGTGGAGTTGATAACGACATTAAAATCGGTCCTTGGAAATAACAGAATATGTGTAAGATTTCTGGGTGAATTTACACCTGTGCTGTGAGTGGGAAACCCATTCTGTGCCAGCTCTTGTCCCGTTACGCAGGGTGGATGGAACCATCCCCTCTCGCGCCCAGCGCTGAGATAAAGGGCGCTGCTTTCTGACACCCCAGAGCGAGTCTCGGGGAGCTGGTTTCCCGGCGGGTTCGGTGCCAGGGACAGAACGCATTTCTCACTTTGGAGCCAGCTCTGTCCGACCTTGCATTTGAGACAGGGAAAGGCTGCAGACAGAGGTGATGACAGAAGACACATCAGTTCAGCACAGACCACGCTGAACACAAGGCGTTATCATTTCTCTCTGAGCAGCGTCTGGAAAAACATTTTAAAAAATCACGCTATACAGCAAACACGCTGCCAGAGGGACACTGACTTTCAAAAAGCACAGTTTCTGAGGTGGAACTTAACTCGATTTTAGCCTAAATCAAAATACTCCACTCTTTGCAATATTAACTACGGTTTGTAGCACTGAGAGCCGCTCTCGGGGACAGCGAAAGAACCGGCGCGCGGCGGAACGGGCCCCACTGCAAGATGGCTGCCAGCGCCCCGCCCCACCTTGCTCGACCAAGATGGCGCCGGGGCCCCTCCCCGCGCCTCGCGGCCTCTCCGCACGCCGCAGGCCCAGCGCGCGCCCCGCCCGTCCATCCCACGCGACCTCTGTTGGTGACGCCATCACAGCGCGCCGAAAGGGAGCCGCGCGCGTGGGCGGATGCGCGTGCGCGGCCCGGGGCGCGCGCGGGGTGCGGGAGGTGATGGCGCCGGCCGGGCGGCCCGCAGGTACCGGGCCGAGATGGGCGTCGCGGAGCGGCCGGGGCGTCGGGGGAAGGGAAAAAGGAAAAGGAAAAGGAAAAGGAAAAGGAAAAGGAAAAGGAAAAGGAAAAGGGGGCAGGGCAGCCGGAGGCCTCGCTACGGCGGGGGTGGGGAGGCCCCGCTCCCCGCCAGGCCCCGCTCCCCGCCAGGCCCCGCTCCCTGCCCCCCCCCCCCCCGAGCCGTGCGGCGCCCTCGGGGCCCGGGCGGTGAGGGAACTGCCCGCGCAAGAAAAAGGAGAAAAAGGGTCCAGTAGCGCTGCAGGAGTGAAATTCGGGTTTTAAACCGTGGTTGGGGCGGGGCCTCGGCGGGAGTAGGAGGGGAAGGAGGAGGGGAAGGGGAGGAAGAGAAGGGAAGGGAAGGAGGCGAAAAAGAAGGGGAAAGAGAGGAGGAGGAAGGAGAGGAGAGGAGGAGAAGGAGAAGGAGAAAGAGAAAGAAAGGAAAAAGAGAGGAAAAGAAGGAGGAAGAGGAGGAGGTGGGGGGGAGGCCTAGCCTGAGATCGTGCTGGTCCGGACAGCTGGAACAGAGGGATTATAACAACAAATGGAAGCGCCCCGTGCGACTCAGTCACCTTCCCGTGGGCTCCACTGGGAACTTGAATAATTTTTTGCGTCCAGACAGCATCGGTCTCGTTGAGGTGGACGTGGTGCAACTTCTCTTGTGTTTGCCGCTTTCAATGCATGCTGTCCACCACATTTTGGGATATTAAGATAATCTTTAAGCACTGTTTTCTTTTTTCTTCTTCTTTTTGACCCAGATTTAAAATAGCCCGATGGCACGTGTTTCAAAGGCTGTAGCTGTGCTTGATTTTAATAGATTGCAGTGATAGAAGATAGACACCCGGGAGACTTTTGTCTTTCGCCATGGCTCAGTTTGGAGGACAGAAGAATCCCCCTTGGGCTACTCAGTTTACAGCCACTGCAGTATCTCAGCCAGGTCAGTTTACGTTCGTCTAATGTTTGAATCGTGACATCTGGTAGGTTTGAAGGTGCCAGAGTTGGGTGTGCAGTTCTGAGTGGCACCTTGCTAACAAACTTATTTAAATTGTTTAAGTTGGGAGTTTTTTACACAGTGGAGATATTAAAGATGGGTACTTGATTCTGGCTGTTGATTTTGTTGGTTTGGTTTTTTTTGAAGGGATGATAAGTAAAATCTTGCCTGAATTTTTATTGACTCTGTTGTTCAATAAACAACGTATCAAGTTACTCATAGCCAAAGATGCATAAATCAAGTTACCTTTCATCAAATTGCATTGCTCTGGATTAAATAATAACAGCACTAATAAGGCATTACAGATTTTTTTTAAGTGCTGCCTGAATTTCATTTCTCAGGCAGCCTAAATCAATGCTTACAAAGTATTTTGCCTTCACTGATATACTGAACAGCCTTCACAAAGACGAGAGGTCTCAATTTGCTGCTTGAATGGGGAGGGGTATGCTGTTTGGTTTTTTTTTAATCCCTATAACAAAGGTATTGCTCTGATAATGATGCAGGGTTTTCTGTTGATTTAGCTAAGAAACCTTATTTAGTCGCAGGCTGGTGTGTTTAAAAACCTTGCTGGCTAGACTTTCATGTTTCATGTTGTTATATGTTATAGTATAAAAGGTTTTGAGACAAAAATGTGAAGCTACTTGTGTGGTGAGTCTTGGTGCTTCTATTTCCAGTTCTGGGCTGCTTTTCTTCTCTTACTAAATACAGAGTTTTTGCTGAATACTGTAGTTCAGTTGTCTGGTGTGAAAAGGCTTCAACAAGGCTGTGGATCCAGGAGTTTGTGAATCCAGGATATCGCAGTGTGAGCACAGGCAGTAACCTTGATGATGAGATGTCTCTCTCAAGGGTTGTGTGGGTTTTGCAGTTGTCCCTTGCATCTTGCTCTGGATCGATACGAGGTCGAATGCCGTGCCTCCTTGGTCAGTGGTTTTATGTCTGGAACATAGCAAAAGTGGGAATGCCTGCCCTTCGTGTCTGAGGGTGGGGGGAAGAGCAGATCTTTCTCCTGGCTCTGTTTTCTATCCTGAAAAGGCTCCTCCAACTCCAGTTTTGACTTTGACCACTGGTCTGCGGGGGGAACTGGCACCCCCCACCATGTGTTCACAGTACTTGGTCCCAGTATACCTTTTCCTTCATGCCCAATGATTCCCCACTCTCTTCCTAAATTGTTGCTGTACCGAACCAGCTGCCTACAAGCAGTTTTGCACCATTTTTCTGAGTAGCTCACACTTCTCTTATCCAAATGGTACCACTCTCCTGTAAGAAGCAACTTAACAGCGTTGTGAACACTGGGGAGACAAACTTTGTTGATGGTTCTTGTGTCCATCTGGGTGAAACCTTGGAGGAATCAAAGGATGGCAGCGTCTGGGCTGGAGCACTCTCGGTGTGTTGGCTGATGTGATGGCTAGTGCATCAGAAAAAGTGGTGGAAGCTTGAGGGCCAACAGTGTGTCCTGTTCCAGAGGGAAAGCTGCTGGGGAGGAGGAGCTGGCAGCCATCTTAGACCAGAAGGGGGCCCTGGAGAAGAGGTGCAGGATGAAGGAGGGGCTGTATAAGCACACACTAGCTTACCCATTTTCCTCTTCCTATGGCCCTGCCTTTGGTTAACCTACTTCTCCTTAAATCAAATGAAGTGCAAAATTTAATTGGGATAGGACTAATCAGCATCAGTGGCCATGACTGTTTTCCCATCTGCTCAATGAGGACAGGATCTCCAGGGATTCTTAGCTGTTCATCTGATCCAGCAGCACTGACTCAAACATGAGAGCCATGATAGGCCAAAGTTTGATTGCACTTTTGCCTTCTTCCTGTGCTAGTTCCACCTTCCTTCATGTTCATAGAGTCCCTCTTTACACTGTCAGTATCTTCTCTCCAGTATCGCTTGGAGGCATTTAGCTTCTTGTGTTCTGTGCAGTCTTTCGTTTTGCTACTGCGATACACAATCACCATGTCTGTGTCCTCTTTCTTCCCTGTCAGTACTACTGAATCCAGTCCCGGGCTTCTTCCACTCAACTCCTGTTTTAGTACCCGTGTACATACTTTGTCCCCTGCTTTTTTTTTGTCAGCAGTGCTGATTTATTATATAGACCACAGGAAACTTCTTTTGAAAAGCATGCAGGGCTCTTTGACCCTGCTGAGAGCTGAGGAGCAGTGTTCAGTGTTGAGCTGTAGCTCAGCAGACACACTTCATGCACTTCTCTCAACACGAAGTTGTGACTGCCCAGCCAGGTTGCTTGCCCGATGAAGGGTGCTGTCACTGCTCAGGCATGCTGACTAGCACGTGTTACGTCTCACCTGCGACTGTGCAAGAAGCTGTGCAGATTGCCTTGCCCTTGTGAAGCTTTATGTTCATAAAGTGATTTAAAAGAACTACATTTACAAACTCTTACCTGTTTTCAGAGGATTAGCAAAAGGTGTTCTCTGTATTTATGCGTGCCAGCTGCTTTTATCCAAGAGTCAGGTTCGTTCTGCAAAACATCAAGGTACTTGGATGTGGGTAAAAGAGATCTTGATTTTTATAACATGAACAATGTGATATATAGCTTTTTCCTAAGATGTTGTCAAAAGTGGTGCATGGTGGTGTTATGAACACAATTTGATAATTGCTAACAGATAATGTCAGAGTTGGTTTGTTGGGTGTTTTTGTATTGCTGACTTGGATGCTGTCTTGGCCATCCTTGGTGAAGAAGCGATGATATGAGTTAAGGCTCTTAATTATTGAGGTGTAACAGTGACATGCTGTGTAATGAAGGATTCCTGGGATCCCTTTGGGGTAGCTTACTAATTACTGTCTATGGTATTAGAGGAGAGACAGGTAATTCCAGGTGCCAGCTAAGATTGGTGTGTGGAGAGAGACTCCCTACTTGTAATGCAGTAGAATTGTTTCTCTACTCTGTGTCTCACGGTTTTCTGCACCACATGACTAAAACCAGAATTGAGTCCCTGCTCTGCTGGTTCAGCATTGTTAAAGGATAACTGAAATCATGCCTAATACAGAAAATTTAAAGTTTAAAAAAATAAAAATTAAAAATTTCCTAAATAGCATAGCTTGTGTTTCCCAAGTACTCTTTATACTTTTAACTTGAATAACGTCATGCAAGTTCCTGAAATGCCTGCAGAGGACAGTCCCCTCTTATTCTCTCAGCTATTAATTTTTGGTACAACTTTGGTTTGTATCACATTACTTGGCATGTGCTGTTTTCAGGGGTAAGATTTCTAGTTGCGCAGTGAAGCCCATTTTTATAGAACTGTAGTCGAGGGGAAGTCCTACCTATGCTGTCTTCTGTCTGGTTAGTGGTGTTGTCTGTGCTGTATCAACACTTCATTAGAGTGAAGAACAGTGCACCTGACTGATCAAAGCAAAACTGCCTGAAATTCGCTATTTTGTTATCATTGGTGGCCCAAAGGAGGTGACTAAAGAGAAGTGCACGAATAGGACCTTAGAACCACTAAAAAATAGTAGCTGGTGCCGTTTGCTGGCTCGCTGCAAACGGATGTCCTGTGATAAATACGCTGAGCCTGGGTTCCATTGTGTGCCTTTTTAAAGGAAGTTTTTTGGAGCAGGTTGTATAGCATTTGTGCTGCAGGCATGTTAAGCTAGAAGAAACTTAAAAACTAAGGGACCCAAATGCACAGTTTCTAGCAGCTATGAAGAGATCCAAAGCCTTGGGCAGAGCACTCTTACTGTAATGTTAAATCTGTATCATTTACTAAGGAAGCATATGTAGCTATGTATTTTGAAAACTTTTTTTTTTACTATTTTTTATTTTAAAGGGTCTCTGGAGTTTAGAAGTGGCAAGAGGGACTCATTAATACTGTATTTTTGTTTGCTTTGAGAGATTTCTGTTACCTAGAAGGATGCTTGAACTGCAGTCTCAGGCTCAGGTTTCTGTCCAGGCCCTTTCAGGTGGTGCTGCTGTGCAGTATTTGGTGCAAATGGAAGTTGTCAGGCTGCATCTGAAGGAAGACGTCTCCATCACTGCACTTACTGAGATAATTACAGCTCCTAAGAAGCTATTGTTTGTCACTGCAGATGCTCGTTGCCAACGATAATAACATGGCAATTGGACGTCAGTTCTGCACTTGATTTGCGATTGATTCTCTGTCTTTTGTTTTTCTATGTGATTTTTCTTTTTTTTCTTTTTTTTTTTTTTTTTTTTTTAAATAGCAAGGCAACTGCGGTTGCTTGTTTAATTGGGGCCTGTTTGACCAAGCTGAGTACATAGATGAAAGGTAGTAAAATTGAACTCCTGGAATACTTCAGAGCAAATTAGTAGGAGCAGGATACAGCTTTGAAAAAACATTACTACAGGTTGCCTATGAGGAGATCTCAGCAGTTTTTTGTATTTGCCCTTCAATAGTAAGTTGATTTGCAGTATTGTAGATAATATGATACCCAGTTAAATGCTCGTGAAGTAATGGTATAGGTGGCAAAAAATGTTAGGTTTTTTTTTCTTGTCTTAATGGGCAAAATGGGATAAGAAGTGTGGTGGACTGGGAATTGTTTGAGTTGATTATGGGTTATGCTGGAAGAGACACTGTCACACTGGAAGCTAAAGAGTGGAGTAATCCCGAGGTCTGGTTTAGTGAGCAAGGATGTTAGTATTTATGTAGGTATCCTTGGTACAGAAAGTAGGAGAGAACTTGTGGAACTTGCTGGATGGCACTTCCCGACTCCATTCCCCTGTGTGGGCACAACATTAGAATAGAACATTAGACTGAAGGATGGTAATGAGTGTAGTGAAACAGATTCAAAGGTAATAGTGTGAAATGAATGTATGCGCTAATAGGTATTTCTGCTCAGCATATGGAAATAGAAGGAGAAAGATTCATGCATTAGTTACTTGCCTTGAGTGAACCGGCAAAGTAGTGCAACCAGGGAAAGTGAAGGTTGCCCCAGGATGCAGCAGCAAAGCATTTTCATTAGATGTAAAAGTGTTTAAGGTGTGTTACATGAGGTAAGGTGCCAGATGAGAGCGTGTTTTGGGATGTCTGAAAATGCACATTCGAATTGGAGCTGATGCAGTTGGCAAGAGGATCAAGAGAATGGAGGGGTTGTTACAGAAGTCTTGGATTTGGCTTGCTTGACTTCTAAAGAAACCTGAATTTTGGAATTTTCAGGGGAAAAAGCCATATAATGCTGCAAATGCTGAAATTTTGCTGTACTATAGAATGCTGTGTTTCACTGTTAAAGTGGTGTTACTTCCTGGAATACTTATTTGGCAACTTTTGGTATAGGTCACAGCGATGGTGTGATTACATTTGTTGTCACTTATGTATTTCTTTCATGTTTTGTTCCAAAACTGTACAATGATCACATCAATTTGTTTTCTGAAGACTGAACTCTGCTGGAAAGAATGTCATGGTAGAGGGGATTAGGTTGTTCAGGGTCTGTTGAGGTGGTTACAGCGTTTTTGTGTATTCCATGGTGGCGATCACCAACTACAGGCAACCTCTTACTGCATTCCTGGGTCCAGAATGACAGCTTTATTTTGGATCAGTAAGAATGGTGTGGAGCACAAGGTCTGCAGGAAGAATGCTCTAAATCTGTTCTTGATTTCATTGTGCTGCTTCAGTGGCTTTGGAAGAGAAAGGAACCCCTTCAACTGGAATGTTCTTCAGTTCTGAAGGTGGTTGACGGACCTGTTTTTGCTGGCAATGTGTTTACCCACTGAGTTTCTCTTTGGTTCTGATTAAACATGTGGACTAGACTAACAACTTGATGAAGTGATCACAGAGCTGAAGATAACGTTTTAAAGAACTCCTGCCAATGAGGGAGCAGGTTTCCAGACATGTTTGCAATTCTTCACTCATGTGTGTTGTGCAGGGCTCTGTGTCCCTCAAGTTCTTTCTGTAAGGCTTAACAATACCTTGTTTTGAAGTATTGAGTGCATATAAAGCGTAGCATGTGGATAGCTGCTCCTCATGGTTTTCTGCAGTGAATTAAAAACTCATATGACAAAAAAATAAACTAATTTTTCCTTCCTTTTGGGCAGCACAAACTCTTCCTAAGTAAAAGCTGGAGTGAGCTTGACTTGGTCCTTTTATACATCAGGATCAATTAAACTCCCCGTTATAAGGCTGTTCCTTCTCTACCAGCCCCCAAATCTACAAATCCATCTCACTTGGAGACAAAGACGGTACTGAGTGAAGCGAAGCCATGTGCGTTTCCAGAGGACATATTCCATAAGCCTCTGTTTCACAGCTCCCATTACAGTAAAGATTTCTCTTGCCCTCAGACAGAATGGAATGTATTAATTAATTCACAGAACAGAGCAGCAGTCTTCATCGGGCTCATCTAAAACCTGAGAGACGTTCAAGAAAAGATTCAGTGTGTGTGTCTGCTGGGGGTGGGTACAGGTGGGGATGGCAGCTATTAGAGCTATAAATTCATGAGCCACTGGGGAGAAGGAAATGAAGTGGTCTCTGTGCCTCTGCTGTGGTGTACAATTTGTAAATAAATCTAGAAGAGACGCTAGTGAGGTGTGATCCTTTATTGTGAATTTTGGAATTGGATTTGTCTGCTTCATGAGCTCGACTCCAGAGTGAAGCGTCTCGTGCATGCATCTGATATAAATGTCAGAAACCTCAGTGGTTCAGAGTTGCTCTCAGTGCTCACTGTGTGTGTTCTCTTTCCAGCTGCTCTCGGTGTGCAGCAGCCGTCGCTGCTTGGAGCCTCGCCGACAATATACACCCAGCAGACAGCTCTGGCAGCAGCAGGCCTCACTACACAGACGCCAACCAACTATCAGCTCACCCAGACCGCTGCGTTACAGCAGCAAGCTGCAGCGGCAGCAGCTGCCTTGCAGCAGGTAAGGGAAAAGAAGCATTTGCAGTATTAACTTAGCAATATAAAACAATGACTTTGTAAAGCTAAAGTACCCAGGAGAAAAGCAGAATGGGAAATGGAGAACGTTGCCATGTAAACCTGTTAAAAAAACGGTGGGATTTTAGGTCTACAGCTATCAATAGTGATATTAATCTGTGAAGGTGGCAGTTTGGGCTGTGGAGATACTGACTTTTAGCTATGGAAAGACTATGGAAGAAGGTGTTTTGTTTCACCGAAGCTGAGAATCTCAAGTTCCAGTCATCCTCCATCACTACATATATCCATAAAAACATTTTGCATGATTTCATATGGTACCCTAGATACTGTATAATGTCAGGCTCAGCAAAAATTGCTGATTTTGGCTAGGAAGAGGACATTAGAGTCCACTCTTAAAGCTAAGAATATTTGTTATGAAAGTAATACATGTTGATGCTAGCTATGTTTCATATTAAAATTGTTAAATGTGAATAGTTTCTGACTAAAACTTGCTTAGCAGATAACTTGTATTTGGTATTATTGGAGTAATAATACTTCCTGTTTATGAGATATTCTGCTTTTATCTGTTTCAGCAATATTCACAACCTCAGCAGACTCTCTATAGTGTACAGCAACAGGTTTGTCTTGATTCTTACTGTGTACATCTCAAATAACTTAAAAAATAATGTTGGTTGTGTGCCTCGTAGGATTTGTCTCCGAAATCATCCTTGTATGGGAAGTTGTTAAAGAAACTAAGTAATTTTTTTTGTATTGAAAGAGAGCTTGAAGTTCATAAGCTTGGAGAGACATGTCCAGACTGGAAGCCTGCCTACCTTCATGCAAAAAGGAAATTTAAAAATACATACTATTCCATGTGTACATGATTCCTGCTAAACTTTGCTCTAAACAGGGCCGTGTATTTTAACTGCTGGAAAGATTCTGTCCAAAAAAGATCCCTTTTATGATTTTTTTTTTTTTATGGTCTTTGAACTTAACAGGATTTTGAAAAAGAATAAAAGGACGTGGAAATTAAAGGCCTAAGCTTCTCCAGCTGCCAAAACCTTTTTGGTATTGCTATTAACTTTCAGTTACAAAACCCCCAGCATTTCTACTTGCTGAATAAACCTAGATTATACAATCTTAGAATTAAACACATGAGCACGATTTTATGCACGTGCAAACTGCTGAAGTGACCAAATCCCAAAGGACACTAGTAACTGACTCAGATTAAGCTTGTAAAGAGGAGGTAAAATTGTACAATGTCCTTAAACATATAAAATTAATTTATAACTTTATTTATTTTAAGTTGCAGCAACCTCAGCAGACCCTTTTAACTCAGGTTAGTTTGGTTTTATTGTTTGGTCTTCACCCCCAAACACAGATAATGCAAGAGTGCAAATTTGTGACATCTTGGGTAGCTTAATCTGTAAAATGACCTAATATGAATGGACATCTTATTGGTACAGGCTTATTTTCTCCAGATGTTAAAATATGCATAGCCTTAGTTTCAAAAATTGATGGCAGCCACTTTTCCTTAATCTTGAAGGGTATATGTGTATTCATTATGTTATAATTTTTTTGTTTGAAGTTCAAATGTTCAGTGGTTTTGCAGCAGCAAACTGGGAAAATCTTTTTCTCTCCTTTGAGAAGGACTTTAATTTGCTGTTGAAGTCCTTCTCAACATTATTGCAGTACATGCATAGAGAGGTTTAAAAAGAATCCTGCTGTACTCGACAGGTTTAAATCTGAATTACAGAGTGGTTTGGGTTGGAAGGGACCTTAAAGCCCATCCAATTCCAACTCCCTTGCCATGGGCAAGGACACCTCCCACTGGATCAGGGGGCTCAAAGCCCCATCCAGTCTGGTCTGGAATACTTCCAGGGATTGGGCAGGCACAGCTTCCCTGGGCAACCTGTGCCAGTGCCTTACCACCCCCTCAGGAATAAATTTCTTCCTAATATCTAAATCCTCCCCTCTTTCAGCTTAAAACTGCTCTTCCTCCTCCTACCCCTCCGTTCCCTGATAAAGAGCCCCTCCCCAGCTTTCGTGGGAGCATTTAACACACTGAGTTACTGTAGTTCAGTTTTTCAAAAGCTTTTAAATATACTTTTAAAAAAAGATAAAACCGGATTACTTAAGGTGATTATCTCACTGTGTTCTCCCTGATAAGAAGGCAGGCCTGTGAATTCTTGACTCAAGGAAAGGTTTATGCCAGCCTCAACCTTAATTGATTTCCAGCACCACAGCTGGGATGTAAATGGAGGTTAATATGTAAGCATATGTTCCTAGCAGAGTTAGGAACTGATCTCCTCTTCAGGCCAACTGTACGGGAGCCTGTTTAAAATACTTCTTCTAGGCAATGTACATATTTTGGGAAAGTTGACTTTTTAAAAATAAAACATAAACAAAGCCAGTCTTCATTCAAAGTAGAAAAAAATAATCATCTAAAAAAACCCATTAAAAAACAAACCCCACAAACTAAAAAATTCTGCAAAAAACCAACTTCCATGTTCTTATCATCTCTATTCAGAAAAATTGCTTCAGAGACATTTTGAACTCCTGTCTGCATACGTAAAGGAACTGTTCCTCGTTGGTATGTCAACTGGTTTTAGGATTTATAGTTTGTTTTATTTTGCTTACAGCCAGCTGTTGCGCTCCCTACCAGTCTTAGCCTGTCTACTCCTCAGCCGGCAGCCCAGATAACTGTTTCTTACCCAGCACCCCGGTCGAGTCAACAGCAAACCCAACCACAAAAGCAGCGTGTTTTCACTGGGGTAGTTACTAAACTACATGATACATTTGGATTTGTGGATGAGGATGTCTTTTTTCAACTTAGGTAAGATGTAGATGCTTGCCTGCAGGTGTACTCTGTGATACCCTCGCTTGTTTTAGAGTGTTGCATTCTAGTTCTGTGACTCCACTGCTAGTGCCTGCAGTTGGTATGTTTATTTGATCAACACTGAAAGTCAGATGGTCACATAAGTTCATAGACACTAGATCTGAGTTTCTTTATGTGAATTTTTGAGTCTCTCCAGCTTTGGGAGACTCAGAAGGATTTAAGCTTCCTGTAATATGAAATTGTGGAATTTGTGGGTAATTAAATGCATATAACTTCCTATCTACCTATCTTAATTTAGTATTGTTTATGAAACTACTTTTGGGTCAAAGACAGGAGTTAAATTCCAGTGCATACTTTGAACTGAAGCAAATAGTACTTTGACTGAATCTGGGGGTGTATGCTGTTCCTGTAAGTTTGTTTTTTTTTAATGAACTTTTTCAACTTACTTTAAATGTGAATTGCAAGTGTAAAACTAGCTATATAAGACTCTCACAGTACATTTTCTGTAATTTTTGCAGTGCTGTTAAAGGAAAGACACCTCAGGTGGGTGACAGAGTTTTGGTAGAAGCTACTTACAATCCTAATATGCCATTCAAATGGAATGCACAAAGGATCCAGACACTTCCAAATCAGGTATGTGAGGTTACCTGGTGTAACTTGTACTGTCTGCTTCTAGTTCAAGCTCACTCACAATTCGTTTTTTCCTGTTAGAACCAGACACAAGCTCAGCCATTACTGAAGACCCCTCCGGCAGTTCTTCAGCCCATTGCGCAGCAGACGGCATTTGGTGTTCAGGCACAGCCACAGCCACAGTCCTTGTTGCAGGCACAGATATCAGCGGCTTCAATCACACCTTTGCTTCAGACACAGCCTCAGCCATTGCTGCAGCAGCCACAGCAGAAAGGTGCTGTTTCAGTGCACAAAGCTTGTTATAGGCTTTCTAGTGCTTAGTGTGCGGTTATTTTTTTGTTAGTCTGAAGATTGAAGTCATAGTTTAAATAATATAAAAAAGACTTATAGAATTTCCAGCCTGAATATATACCTGCAACTTATGTGCAAGGCGTACGTTCTGCAATAGCCCAAGAATCACCTGGTTGGTGAAATCCCCGTGGACTTCTGTTCATACTATTTCATAATATGAAAGCAAATTCTGACACTTTTGCAGACAAGGTGGGGAGTTGAACATACTAATGGTAGTGTAGTTCTTCAGCATTATCCAGAGTGTTCAGTAAGATCAGGTTTCTCTGAGGTGTATTGTTGAAACTATTGTTTTTATATTTATCTTATTTATTTGTTAGCCAAGTTGGCATCTGGGAGAAGAAGCTCTGCCAAACATGGCAGATATAAAACAAAGGTGGTTGTGGGGTCACTGGAACTATGAGAGGTTGAAGGATCAGTGAGAGATAATAAGATAAAATGAAGATTTGTCTTAGAGTAAAAGCAAGGGAAAAGATTTGAAGCTACCGCATAAGCAGAACTGGTTTGGATGAATGCTCATTACAGACTCTTTAGTTTTAGTTGTTCACTGGAGTGTAGTAATGTTTGCTTCATTTGTGATCAGTTGGTTAAATGTTTTGAGACAGCGAAAGTATGTGCTGGGTGATTGATGCAGCAGTATAATTAATTAAGAATAATTTTTCTGGACGCTAATTGTTTTTACCTATGAAGAGCCTCAAAAAGTTTTAGGTTTTTAATTCAATGAGTAGGTATTAAATTACTTTTTCAAGAAAAGGCTTAGTTATTTATTGTGATAATGTTTATGTGCTTAGGTTATATTAGCTTCTATCCTAAGAAGATGCTTTAAAGCCAGTTTCATTTGCTTGAGTCTCAGTTTGCATCAGTGAAAAAAAGTGTAGGTCTCTTGAGTTTCATGGGGTGGCTGTTACTAATAAATAAATAAATTTATTTGGCTGTAGAATTAGTTTAGAAAATGTACACACCTGAAAATACTGTAAAGCGGCGGTCTGCAAAGTGTAGATGGTTGCCCCCTGATTATGCACTGATCTTGACAGTCTTTGTTCCAGGTGGTTTGTTGCAGCCCCCTGTTCGTCTGGTTTCACAGCCTCAGCCAGCTCGAAGATTAGACCCACCATCCAGATTTTCTGGGAGGAATGACAGGGGAGGAGACCCTATTCCAAACCGAAAAGATGACAGAAGGTAAATTGAAGATGCTTTATAATCAAAGCATTCTGTAAAGACCTGTTTTCAGAGCTGAGCTTCTTGCTCCAGGGTGGATCAGTGATTCGCACAAGCACCTTCACCATTAGATATTAGTGAATAGTTCTTGTCTATCTGAAATGAAGGAGTTGTGTTATCAGTCTCTCTTGTAAAGAGACTGTGTGCTGCAACTATGAGACCTCTACTTTTTGTGAGTTCTCTGACAGGTTTAGCTTCTGTTGTGCTAGAAAGTTATTGTGTTACAAGCATGCAAAAATATTTGTATCTTGTATGCATTTTTTAAGTCGTGAAAGAGACCGAGAGAGACGTAGGTCCCGAGAAAGATCACCTCAGAGAAAACGCTCCAGAGAGAGATCGCCCAGACGAGAGAGGGAGAGGTCGCCTCGAAGACCACGACGTGTTGTTCCTCGTTACACGGTTCAGTTTTCCAAGTTTTCATTGGACTGGTATGTTTATAGAGCCTGACGTTCACCTGCATATCACTCTAATTGTGGACACAGGTTCCTGTGAGCCATGTCAGCACGTGTGTAGTGAGTGGTGAATGATGACCTTAACTTTAAAGCAGCATCAAATATGTAATGGCTAAGAACCTTATATGATAAACTTTTTTTTTTTTTTAAGTTCTGTGTTATTTTTGAATGCCACTGCGGAATACCTTTATAACCCTGTTTAATATGCAGATATCTTAATCAGGCGAGTGTTTAGTAGTTACTTGTTTTTAAACCTCAATCCATGACACTAACTTAAATATTGCTCTTTAAATTTTATATATATATATATAGTATCAAATGTACATTGGTTGCATTTCCAGTTAATATACTTGTTAATTATGTGCTTTATTAATGGTTCTTTTATTGCTGTATCTTTCAAATATTTATTTCAGCCGTAGCTGTGATATGATGGAGCTGAGAAGGCGTTACCAGAACTTGTATATCCCAAGTGATTTCTTTGATGCTCAGTTTACATGGGTGGATGCTTTTCCTATGTCTAGACCATTTCAGCTGGGAAACTACTGTAATTTCTACGTAATGCATAGAGAAGTAGATCCTATAGATAAAAACACTGCTGTCCTTGACCCACCCGATGCTGATCATCTGTACAGTGCAAAGGTTTGTATGGATTTCTACTGTTAATCATTAGAAATTTTTTTTACTAATGGGGTGAAAAAATGTGTACAACCGAATGGAAAATATTCTACAGTGATTTGAGCAAAATACTGCATTTTAAACTTTTCAGTGAAGAGCTAGTATGTGGAGCTTGAAGAATTGTGACTGAAATTCAGTTTGGTTTCTGGTACTGGAACTGTCCTAAATCTTGGGTTTACTGAAGTCTCTTCCATTTTCTGCACACAGTTGCGCTGATCTGGTTATAGGAAAGAAAGCCAGCTCCTGCTGGACCTCTAAATTTATTTCTTAGGCAATTCATTCTGAATTGTTTGTTTTGTTTTTTTTTTCTTTAAGGGTCCTTTCTGTGCAGTTTGTGCCTTTCTATTTAGTGATATCATCTTTTCAGATTCACCTCAATGTGTATTACTTTGTTGAAAGATTAAGCATATTGGGATTATCTGAATGTCAAAAAATGCTGTATCAGGGGCCCTAATAATATATAGAAAACCTCACTGTCCAAGTGTCTTCCTAAAACCTCTTTCTATTTGAAAGCTCTTTCATTAAAATAGGTCTGAGAGTTCTAAGTCAATCTGTTTTAGAAGTATTTCATGTTAAAGACAGGTTTAGAAACAAAACTGCTTTTTTCCCATATCTCTGAAAGACTGAATTTTACTTGTATGCATAAAAACTTTGAAGCCTTGGCTCTAGTATGAGGCATAAGTTTTTTTTCAATCTGTTGATGCAGAGCAAAAGCTCTCTTTCAGAAGGTTAAGCTTCAAAATATATTCAGTAACTGAGGAATAGCATCCTGTTTCATAATATTAAACTGTTCAGGATATAAAGCAAATTTGTTAGATTGTACTGGGCTAATGGGGTGCTGCGAGAATGCAGATGAATGTGTTGGCCAGTTCTCTTGTGATTGAGATGAAATGGAAGGGAGTCAGTTACCAAGAATGAACTCGGTGTGCTTCTTGGTTTAGAGTATTTGGTGTATAGTGATAACGTGTAGCACGTTGCTTTAATATGCTTTCATTTTAGTTTTTTAATAAGATCTCACATTGCACCTGTATGGGCTAGGTGGAAATTGGTCCTTGGCAGACATTTTAACACTCAGTTCTACCGTTTTATTTTACCTTTACTGTTCCATTTTTTTGTGGCCTGAGGGAATACTGGTATATTATATGTGTGTTGGGAAGTTGTGATCATTGTTTACAAGACCTTCACCAGACTGCTCTGACTTCCACCACAGGTGATGCTGATGGCCAGTCCTAGTATGGAAGATCTCTATCACAAGTCATGTGCTCTGGCTGAAGATCCCCAAGAACTTCGTGATGGATTTCAGCATCCTGCCAGACTTGTAAAGGTAAATATGCTTCAATGCCAGACACTTTGGGCAATAAAGGTTGGTTTTAGAGCTTTAAAATATTTGTCAATAAGGGAGGAGTTTGTAGGCAACTAAATAATGGCTTCATTTTTCCTCTAAAGACACCTAATTTATATATCAATTCTTTTTCCAGTTTGTAGGAGCTCCATCTTCACTGCTTTCATATTTACTGCTTTCAGCTTGGTCAAACTCACAAACAATAGATACTTGGAGAAACCTATATTAAATATTTTATAATCTACTTGTTAGCCTCCAGCTGTTTTTTTAAAGGTTCAGCTGTGAAGAGAGTACAAATGAAACAACAGTTAAGTAACCCATTGCATTAAGTGAAATTCAACTATTGTACAAGTGAACAACCTCTTAAGTCCTGTGGTGTTTCGGGACAACACAAACTTGTTTTCCAATTAAACTCCAGCATCTTAAAGCAAATACTTGAGTACTTGAATTTATAGATTTAGCTCTATTGTGATCTTATTACTTGTAGCTTTGCTTTGTCACTTTTAAGCAGGAACGTCTATAAATGTGTGTGGGGAATGAAGACACCATTTAAATTTGTATCCATTTTGTCTTTTGTGTTAAAAAGCTTTTAATTGCAAAGGAACAAGCCTGTACTGATAAAGAAACTCGAAAGTCTTGCAAACAAGAATGAGTGATGATGTTTTAAACCTATTCCATTTCTGAAATACTCTGTGGAAAAAAATAACTGAACTCTTTCTTGACTGACTTTCATTTTCAGATTGCAAAGTAATGTGACAATTTACTCGCAGATTTCAATGTGTATGCTATGAAATATTCTTTGTGCTTTGGGAAAGTGGCTCTTTAACCCTAGGAGGGGAACATTCAGAAGACTCTTTTTGTCTAGTTTTTAGTGGGTATGAAAGGCAAAGATGAAGCTATGGCTATTGGAGGACACTGGTCCCCATCACTGGATGGACCTGATCCAGAAAAGGACCCTTCTGTGCTGATAAAGACGGCTATTCGTTGTTGCAAGGCTCTTACAGGGATTGACTTAAGTGTGTGCACACAATGGTAAGTACTGTATTGCAAAGCAAAGTAGAAATACTTGTCTGCTACCAGAACTTTAAAACAAAAGATGGAAAAACCTCTTTGTCGGCTGCTCTTGGTAGTGCAGGTAAACTACTCAAAGGATGTTCTGTTTCGTAATGAGCTTGATTGGTGCCAACTGTGCTGAATACTGCATTAAGAACTAATTAAAAATTCTGGATTTATTTTGACATGTTATGCTGTAATTTTTTTAATGGATGTGCATTGAAAATATTTTTCATTTTGTGCATAGCTGGAGAAGATCGTCAAGAGAACTTCATTTCATTGTTCTTTTGTTATAAATAAATAGCTGTTCATTATATAGCCATATTTCCTCTTGATGAGCTTTTATCCTGTGTTAACACTCACTGCAGTTTTACTAATACCAGGAAAGTTTATTGTACACCAAATTTAAAGTGCTTCAACGTCTTTTATTTGTGCATTATGCACATAAGCTAAACAACGAGTTATATAAAAAAGAATTTTGTTGGTTTTCCTCCTTTTCAATTTTGATCCCTTTTATACAAATGTGCTAAAAAGAGAAAATATGGCTTCCATAATTTTTTTCTTTAGATAAACTTCGAGGTCTTGCAGCAAAGTTTCTTTACTTGATGTGCTACAAGTGATCTAGGCTCTTTAAAATGTATTGTAGAATTTTTTTTCCAACATGCTTCTTCCCTTGCAACAGGTACCGTTTTGCAGAGATTCGCTACCATCGCCCTGAGGAGACCCACAAGGGGCGTACAGTTCCAGCTCATGTGGAGACAGTGGTTTTATTTTTCCCGGATGTTTGGCATTGCCTTCCCACCCGCTCAGAGTGGGAAACCCTCTCCCGAGGATACAAGCAGCAGCTGGTCGAGAAGCTTCAGGGTGAACGCAAGGAGGCTGATGGAGAACAGGCACTGAACGCTAATCCCTTTTTCTATTTCTGCTTCTCACAGGCACAGGAACACAGGCACAAAATGCACACCACATACTACACAACATACATACATAGGAGGAACATAACTGGTAACAATGACTGGTAAACCAGCTTTCAGCAGTGTAGTGGATGTTGGTTTTTATTTTTGTTTCAGCTAGTTCACTAACTTTAAACCTGTATGCTGATACCACAAACGGAATTAAATTGTGCTCGCGATGCTCAAAATTTTTTATCATAGACATAGTTGCTGGAATCTGGGACCAGTTGTTGAGTGAGATGCAGTTTATGAATAGCTGTCTCTAAACATTTTGCCATTTTCTAAAATTTCTAAATTCTTCCTTGTGGCCATTTCTAATGTGGTATTGGAAATTGAACAAACACTAGTCTGAAACATCTGAATTTCAGGCCACGTGGCTGATCAGCATCTTGGAATGAGGGAAGGTCTGACTGAACAAAGAATAATTTGGGGGATTTAAAATCTGGGGGAAGATCGCACACTGCATGGTTAAAGGAGACCAGCAGTGTCTGTGTAACCCCGATATTCTTTGTGGTGTTGCTTATCACCCTTTTGTGTTCCACAGATCTGGCTTGTATTGGCTGAGTGGCACTGTGATCATTTATAAAGTGGTAGAATGTGTGTGTGAACTTGTCTAAATAATAACTTTAGGAGAAGACTATCTGAAACAGTTGTGACCTTGCACAGATCAGCAACAGAATTTAAAAAATAACTGAGATGCTTCCAAGCTTTCTGAATGATAATTTCTAAATTTTATTTGTCAGGACGAAGAGGAAAAGGATGATGGGGAAGCTAAAGAAATCTCTACACCTACACACTGGTCTAAACTGGATCCAAAAACAATGAAGGTAACCGACGCTTTTCTTAGAATTTGATTCTGTTGTACGTTTTCCTTTTTAAGGCACAACCCAGAATACAGCTGAGAAAAAAAATTTCAGCAATGTTTTATCTTCCTTGCTGATTTTATAGGTATCAGATGTGATATCACGGTATGCAACTGTGTGACTCCTGATTTTAATAAGTGAATAGAGCTAATTGAAGCTATTCTGAACTTTTGAGCTTTGTACAATGAAAGTGTATTGCATGTGATGCATTAACTGGAAAATGAAAGTTCTACAGTAATCTGGTCATACCTACTTGCATTAAAAAACGTGAGATCTAAAATACTTTACTGTTAGTTTAAAAAGGCAATTATACGAAATTTAAGTCAGAAGATATAGCATTTCCTTGAAAGGATTAATAGTAATACACTATTTTAATGTAGTAAAATTCTTTCCCTGCCCCTGTGAAAAGTCCCTCAAAAGGGACGACTTTGCAAACACAGCTTTAAATTTAGTGTGGTTTATATTGGTAAATATCAGTGGATTTTAGTACAAATTTAAAAAAATAAAGTTGACTTTTCAGTGTTCTTAATGTTTACTTCACCTTTTCTGCTGATTACGTGTTTTGCAATGTCACTGGTTGATACCACTTACAGAGTTTTTATTTACCAGGTAAATGACCTTCGCAAAGAATTAGAAAGTCGAACCCTTAGCTCTAAAGGACTGAAATCACAGTTGATAGCTCGACTGACAAAGCAGCTGAAAGTAGAGGAACAAAAAGAAGAGCAAAAAGAGCTAGAGAAATCTGAGAAAGAAGAGGAAGAAGAGGAGGACAGGAAATCTGAAGATGACAAAGAGGTTAGGCTTTGGACATATTTGGGTTTAAGTCTTATTAAATATAGATAAAAATATTATATATAAAATTTGTATAAATATATGTAAGTATAAAAAGTACAGGAATATGTGTACTTATGTTGGCATTCTTTAGTTCTCAAATGACTGTGCTGAGAACTTTTGCTGTAACTTGAGCTGTTGAATTGGCACAAAACCTTGGCAAGTTTGAATTTCTTCACATCAGCAAAGTCAGCTGAAATGTGCAGCTGCACTAAGGGTGTCTGAATCAGTGTCAGACCTTAAATGTAAAGAAAAATAAAGCTCCCCACTAAAATGGTGCTTGAGAAAGGTGAACACAATGAGATCTAACGCCTACACGAAAACCAACTGTTGTTGTATTGGCTTTCAGTACTAACTCTTTTTCAGTATTTCACGAGGGCAAATAAAAGTGCAACAAGGCTAAAGCTCAACCACAGAAAAGTGACATGAAAGCCTGGAGAATGTATTCAATCTTAGTTGGTTTTGAACCTGCCTTTTTATGTATTGCTTGTTAACCAGTTTTGGATGGTTTGAAATTTTATCTTATCTGTATAACTTGCTGAGGGAGCAAAGGCCATGTGCTGGCTAATTCGGTCAGCTGCTGCCTTCTCCCACAGCTTGAATGAGCTTCAACTATCCTGGGGTTTCTTTCCACAGCTTGCTTTAAGGTTAGGGAAGGCAGCTTTGATTGTGCTTGCTTTTCTAAAAAGCACATGCTCTGTCATGAGAATGGAAAAGGTCATAAGTCTTTAGTGTATTTCTCTTGGCAATCAGTAAGCTGCTCAGTATTTTACCTTTTTAGACTTTTGTTTTGTTTGTATCAGTTTCATCTGTAGAGATTACATTTCCCATAATCAAAAGAGCTGAGTAAATTGTCACCTTGTCACCTGTTAATTTTAAAAGCTGTGTTGGGTGTATTTGGGAAGATGATGTAGAAAGCCTTTACTCTTTCTATGTGAGAAATAATACAGTTTATTGTGCTATAAAGCTCTTAATACCCCTGAGCAAACAAAGGACTGCTCAGGAGCACTGACTCCTTTGCTAGCCTGCACGCCATTCATGATGTGAACTAGCTTGAGACCTTCCAGTGTTGAGTAAACGTGCTGTGGTTAGCACCGTAAGATAGCCGGAAGGTACTCATTGCTCTGTGAGCTAAACAGCACTGCAGATCCTGCTCTGTGTTGCTCCAATTTCCAGTTGTCTTAGGTGAGTGTTGGCAGTGCACACAGGTTGCATTCCAGAAATTCTGGTCTGTGATTTCTGTCTCTTTTGTATTCAGCAACTTAGGTTTTCCTTCACTTTCTTCAAAGCAGTGAGTCTGAAAAACTAATACATAGGTTGAACCTTCAGCTTTGGGATATGCTGTAAGTTATTTCTTTGCCTCTTTTTAGGAAGAAGAAAGAAAACGTCAAGAAGAACTGGAACGTCAGCGTCGGGAGAGACGATACATCTTGCCTGATGAACCAGCAATCATCGTACATCCTAACTGGGCAGCAAAGAGTGGGAAGTTTGACTGTAGCATTATGTCTCTTAGTGTTCTTCTGGACTATAGATTAGAAGATAATAAAGAACATTCCTTTGAGGTAATCTAGCTGTGCTGCTTGCAGTTAGCCATTCTGATTTCTTTTTAATTCTCTCTGATAATTCCAGTATTCTTAAATTGTGAAAGGTTATGATAGCATGGTAAAATAAAATATAAATAAGTTAGTTTATTTGTGCATTACCTAGAAAAAATTGTCCAGTCCTTGGGATGTGGTTTATAGTAGCAAGATGTGGGATATCCAAGTAGAAATGTGCAAGCGTTTAGTTAATCTTTACAGCTAGTTTAGGTCCTAACCCACTGCAATACATGAGAAGCGGTTTTATAAAGTTGTTTAAGGTTTCCATATTCAAAGCAGACAGAAATCTGACACAACATAAAATTCTAGCATGGCGGAAGTTGGTAAGATAGCTCTTTAATCATAACTGTACAAATTTTTGATATATATTTTAAAATATTTTCTCAGTTCTCTTTTTCTTCTTCATGTGCAGGTGTCGTTGTTTGCAGAACTCTTCAATGAAATGCTTCAGAGAGATTTTGGTGTCAGAATTTACAAAGCACTGATTTCTCTCCCGGAGAGGGAAGACAAAAAAGACAAGAAAAACAAAAAAGATGAGAAAAAAGAAAAAAAAGAAGAAAAGGATGATGAAACAGATGAGCCAAAACCTAAGAGGAGAAAATCTGGAGATGATAAAGACAAAAAAGAAGACAGAGATGAAAAAAAGGTCTGCAGCTAGCTCATATGAAGTCTTTCCTGTCTAAATCAATATCAAGTTTCTATTTGAATCTTACCATATTGCTTTGAAAAACTTGGGTCTTGTAATGTTTAGTTAATTGATTTCACTCAATCTGTTTAAATACGCTTAAATCATATTCAATAATTGAAAAAATTTACAGGTGTATTTGGGGATATTTTAACATTCAGCTGTATCACATAGATTTGTGGTTTTTTAAGTGACTAAGTATAAAGGTGTAAATTTGGAATGAATAGTAGTGAGGTTTTTTCTTCCCTCTTTTGCTTCTGACTGGATAAATTTTTAGGAACTTATGTTACAGAGGGAAGATAAAAGGAAAGATGATTCTAAAGATGAAGAAGAAACTGAAGATGACAATAATCAAGAAGAATATGATCCGATGGAGGCAGAAGATGCTGAAGATGAAGATGAAGGTATCTTGAATTAGGAATTTTGTCTTCCAGAGTTATTTTATTGCTACTGAATTTGTTGTGTCACACTGGAGAATGCTCTGGAACCAGAGAGTTTAAAATTGCATTATTAGACTGACTTAGCAATTCTGAACAGATCTATTTAAACTGTAAGTGCCTTTGTGCTAGGCGTTGTATGAATGTAATTAACATAAACTAGCTGTGGTGCTCAAAGTGAGGCATGCATATAGAAGTGGTTTTATTTTTTTCAGAATGCAGACCACTCGCAACTCCCATTGAAGTCAGTAGGAGATGTGAGTATTCAGCACCTCTGAAAAACCAAGCCACTTTTACGTGCCTAACTTCCTATTCCTCAGTTCTGAAATGTCATCCTGTTTTCATCAGGCCAGGGCGTAGCGTGGGGTGCTCTTTACATGATGTTCTGATGAGTTGATTTTTTGTTTGGGTGGAGTTGTGTTTGCCTGAAGAAATGGGGAAAGGGGCTGGGGAACTTGACTGTCTCCAGGGAACAGCAGGAGCCCCTTTTTCGCTGCTCAGAGATCCAGAAAGGCGTCAGACATGTTGTATGCTTTTTGGATTGTACTTTGGGAATTTTGTCCTGTGGAGAGCTTATGCTAGAGATGTGGGTTTGAACTGCTTGGGTGTTGCCAGAATTTTCTAACCAGCATTTTCAGTTGTATTTTTGGCAGAGTACCGCACCAGCCTTAAAAAATTGGTGCTAATATGTGGTTTCCAAAATAACTCTTCTTTTGCTTATAATCTGGCTGTGAGAGTGCCCTGGACTTGTCTGTTCTGTACGAGTGCTGCTACTTCCCATAATCTGTCCTTGTGCTGTTCCCAGTCAGAGTTGCTGAGAGCAATCCAGCGTGCAGTGGAGGTGCAGGAGAAAGCGATTGGTTCTCAGAAGCATGTTGGCAAAATTAGAAAAGTGTTGTGATACATAGTTTTTTCCAAAATTTTCCTGAAAAGAAAGGTGAGCTTAAAGCTGAATTTGGTACATGATTTTCTGACCAAGGACTTGAATGTAAGGTACGGAGCTGCATGCCATAATCTGTCCCTGCAGTCATTGTGCTCCTCTTCCTCTCTTTATTTTAGATTTAGTTTGGTACTACCTACCTTTTAATAGACAACTGCTGTTTGTAATTCACATCTAATAAGCGATGTGATTTGTAACTCCATAATGTCAGATCTCGCTCAGACATGGGTATAAACACATGCTTTTAATTATAGAGTTGATATGACTTTTATGGTATAAAATATTTGAGAGTAGATAGTACTAGTTTGTCCTAATAGGAGCAACCATAGCTGGATGCAGACTCTGCCAAGCCTCATTAGAGAGAAGTGTGGTAATTTTCTGCACGCCGGTTAAACAGATGGTGATGTTAGCAGAACTCGTTTTGTCCTTGTTAGCATTTGTTTCAGCTCTTCTGTCCTGTGTGTATGAAATAGACCTGGGGCAGAGGGGGGGGCGTGGGAATTACAAATAGCTTATGCTAGAGTAAGACCTGAGAAAAATCAGGATTTAACAGGTCTCACTTAAATGCTTTTTATCTGTTTTTCAGGGAAATATGTTAATTTCAGATATTTGGGGGTTTATGTGAACTTTTTTCAATGAGCATATGTGTTTTGAGATAATGGTTGTCGAACAGTTTGCTGTGGGTATGTTGAATTTTCTTTCTGTTTTACAGACCGAGATGAGGAGGAAATGAACAAACGAGAGGACAGAAGAGAGGGAAATAGGCACTGTAAAGAGAGGCCATCTAAAGACAAAGTAATTAACACCTTTCTTAACTACTACACAGGTGCCCTATGTAGAGCTTAACTTTATTGTAAGACCTGTTTGCACTCCTTGATTCTTTCAGCACTTCTGGACTGAAGCATTAAGTGTACATAAAAGTTAAGTAACACATGACAGCTTTGGCTAAGGTGCTTACAACCTGCTGTCACTTGCATTTTTAAGTTCATTGGGTGGAAGCTGTTGGGAAAACTTATATGAGGTAGTGATCTGTCGGAGAGATGTGAGAACTGAATCAGTAGGTGCACCTAAAAGGCAGCAGATGTCATTATTTCATCCATTCTTTCAATTGCTGTGTTCTTACATAAGAAAAGCAAGAGCTTGCCTTGATTGATGAACTGGCTTTTCATTTGTAAAGCTTGGAATCTGTGACATTTTAACATCTCCCTGCAGGAAAAGGGATGCTTTTTGTGTCGGGGAGGTCAATAGCTTTGCCTCCAGAGTTCAGATTAAGGAACAGCAAAAGTTTAATTTGTTACACTTAAGCTTTCTTTTATAAATGCAAGAACAAAGCAAATTTCTGATTTTCTTTATTTTTTTTCTTCAAGGAAGAACAAGAGATGTAGGAATAGAAATAATGGGAAAGTACAGCTGGATGCTCATTTATTACACGTTATGGGGAAGACTTTGAAAATAACTGTTAAGTAAAATAGCTGTTTTGGAGGAGAAAGGGGTGTTTACTGTTACTTGTTTAATTAGGTTAATTCTTATTTTTTTTGACATCAGCGTGAAGAAAATGAAAGTGTGTCTACTGGTGTTACTGTCCATTGCTGTAATTCTTTTAGATATTTGAAAGACTAGTTGTCATAAATAGCTTGCTTATTATATTTGAGCTCAGTAGGTAAATGCTAGCTATATTATTCACTTGGTTGAAAGTAATGGTAAAACAAACAGAAGAAAACTTTTTATGTGTTTTTAGTAGGTGGTGTTAAAATGCTATTTTAACTTCCTACTGATCTCATAATACATTTTCTGTAGGAGAAAGACAAGACACAGATGGTAACTGTTAATAGGGACCTTCTGATGGCTTTCGTTTATTTTGATCAAAGTCATTGTGGATATCTTCTGGAGAAGGACATGGAGGAGATTCTCTACACTCTCGGACTACACCTGTCACGTGCTCAGGTTTTGTATAGTAGTAGAAATCTCTTTTGAAAAAATATTGCACGAGCGCTGTAAGAGGGAGGAATGCATCTTAGCTTCTGAAGGCTGCTGCTGATTTATAATGAAATGCTACTTTAATAATTTTTAAATTTTCTTGGAATGAAAAGGTGAAGTTTTCAGCTCTTAATATTCCCATATTGTATATGTAGCTTTTGTGTCAAAGTTGTATCTTTTTTTTTTTTTTTTCCCCCAGCTTGTTTCCATTTTATGCCACAGTATGTAGGAGTTCAAAAAGCTGTGCAATTTCTTTAAGTCTTCCAAGTTAAAACATTCTTGTTTAGGTAAAATAATTTCTGGATATTGAGTGACACTGTATGTCTTTCCATTGCTGTGTTTTAGGTCAAGAAGCTACTTAATAAAGTAGTGCTGAGAGAATCTTGCTTCTACAGAAGACTAACAGATACTTCTAAAGATGAAGAAAATCAAGAAGAGTCTGAAGAGCTACAGGAAGATATGTTAGGTGGTACTATTTGTTTTCTTTTATGCCACAAACTTCCAAAGGATTGTTTCTGTGAATGATACCTGTGAATTCTATCTACGAATAATCATGAGAGTTCCGAGACATTTACTTTCTTTCAGAAACTAATTTAGGTCTGCAGGGAACCTGCCAGTTTGGAAGTGCCTCTTGAGCAGTTCATAAATTACCTATAGTAAATTATAATTATTATAAATTACATATATAGTTGATAAATTTCTGGTTTTCAACACATCCAGTTGTATGTGTTGAATAAATCTTAATATCGTGGAACAGGAAGAAGGAGGTTAATGTTGAGTATTGATGTTTCTCATTGACAGCAATTTTGCAGGCAGGAGGATCTGTGCTGTCAGTGGGAGAACACAGCCTGGTTTTTTGAAGATAGATTACTGCACAAAGGAGGAATAGAAAATTCTGTGAAAGAGCATTCTCCTTTTGGAGCAGGGAACTGAAGTAAGGAAGAGGGGAGAGATACAAGAAACAGACCAGCGAACTTCAGTCTATGCTTATTCTTCTAGGGATTTATTCTTTTAAGATGTTTTTGAGGTTGGTCACTAGAACTGAAAAATAACAATATTTCCTAATTCTACTTAATCTACTGCAGGAAACAGATTACTGCTGCCTTCCCCTACCGTAAAGCAAGAATCAAAAGCCATAGAAGAAAATGTCGGCCTCATTGTGTACAATGGAGCGATGGTGGATGTTGGGAGCCTTTTGCAGAAGCTGGAGAAAAGTGAAAGAGTGCGGGCAGAGATAGAACAAAAGCTTCAGCTACTAGAAGAAAAAACAGGTGGAATATTACTTTGACTTAATGGATAGGTGCTAAGACTTCCTAAGTAGATAAATCAATTTGAGTAATACTTGTGATCTAAATTCCTTAGTTATTCGCTTACCATAAACTTACATTTTCTAATTCCCAAGCCCTTTGAACTTGCACACCAACAATTGTTTAGTACCATTGTCACCTGAAGTGATTTGTCTTTGTTATTCAAGGTGAAAGCAAGACTTCCAAATACAGTCATAATCGATTGTTATGAAATGGTAATGCCATGCAGTTTTTAGCATTCTTTAAAAATTAGTGGTTGTGATGTTGGCATGTAAATGGAATATTAAGATACAAAGTACACAGCACTGGAAACTAATAACTTCTCTTTTTTTCTAAGATGAAGATGAAAAGACCATACTACAACTGGAGAATTCTAACAAAAGTCTGTCGGCAGAGCTCAAAGAAGTGAAAAAGGACCTGGGCCAACTGCAAGAAAATTTGAAGATCTCTGATGATAAAAATTTGCAATTTGAGGGTCAGCTGAATAAGACAATCAAAAATTTAGCTACCGTTATGGATGAAATACAGAGTGTTCTTAAACAGGTTAGAATTGTTTTGAATCCATTTTTTATTATCGTACGCTGCCTTCCTGTAGACCAAATTACCAGAATAAAAACTTCAGAATAAAAATGAATTTTCACAAGAATTCAGGGCAGCAGTATCTTTACATTAAGCATCTTTTATATGTTATTCTATTTATTTAAATATAACAAAATTTATTTTTTCTAAGCTTGAAACATGTTCTGGACTTCAAATGTTTTATAAAAATGCATTAATTACATCAAATATAAAACTGCCTTAAATTTTTTCGTATCCTGTTTGTCCATCCCTAACAGTCTAAATCTGCTCTGATCAGTTAAACATAATTTTTCACAGCAGAACTTAAGTATTTCAGTTTATCTGGATGTATTTCAGTGAAGTGAGTTTTAAGCAAACCACGTAATGCTCCAGAGTGTTTCTGTCCCTATACAGAGACACTCCTGCGTATTCCCTAGGAGTGCTGTGCAGACCCATTAAGTACGGCTGCATAGAAGTAGGTTATGAAGGCAACCAAGTGGCAAACTGGTACTGTGAGGGGGGCTCGCTTCTAAGTTTGTCTACATTTATTTTGAGTAAACAAATGTTAGAACTTCTTTTCCTCTTTGTAGGATGGAAATGATGCATCCTGTAAGTGGCTGTAGCTTATCAAACTGGCAGCCAGCAGTATTGTTACACAGTCCTGTGCTTCACTGCGCATTAGACCTACTGTTCCACCCAAAGCAGCAGCAGGAGGCACTGCATAATCCTCCTTTGCTCTGCTCTTAGCGGAGTTCAGTAGCCTTGCTCATCCTATCTGGTATTTTTGAGTTGAGAATGTCTTCCAAGCCTAGTGTTTTCAGATAGCTTTTAACAATACAAGTATTTTATGTTCTGTTATGCTCAATTATTGTCCTTAGTGTAATGGATTTTGCAAAAACTGTTCTAGCTTGAAAAAAAAAAAAAAAGAGCCCAGCAACCTCCAGACCTTTAGGCTATAAAGTGAAGGCTTTTGGGGATGCCTTTTGTGCTTCTTTTCAGAAGTGCTTAGGTCACAATTTCTGTGCCTTGTTTTTTCAGGAAGATACTGGTAATAAGAATTGGTTATAACTAGACTGAGTAAGATACCAGTTCACATTGTGTTTAGAGTTGACACCAAGCAATATCTTTGTCTCATGCTGCTTTCCAGTTCACAAATATCACTTCTAGAACTCATGTTATCTTCTTTATTTTGTTTTTCTTTTAAAGGATATTGCGAAGAACGAAGACAAAGATCAGAAATCCAAAGAAAATGGAGCAAACGTATGATAAAACTGCTGCTGTTTAGAAGAATGGTGTTACATAATGTAATATAAATCATGATACCAGAATGTATGGGAAGTGATGCATGTTTGATTTTAGTAGTATAAATATCTTAGTTCCAAAAGATGTATAAAGTTTTATGAACGTGAGTGTCTATTTCTGACGATTGCTTGTAATTCTTAGCATTCAATTTGAGACACTCCTCGAGTGAAAATAATTTTGCATTGCAAAATGGTTTAGGATGAACTTTGTTATAGTTTTATCCCTAATAAAGTTCATCAACGTAAAGAACAGTAGCAAGTATTTAATTACCAAATGTTTTTCATTAAAGTCTAGTGAAATCCAAATTTTCATTATTTATAGAATTGACATTTTTAGGTTTTTATTTTTATTTTGGTCTAATTAGTCTTTTAAAATTCAAATATAAATCACAAAATAGCATGCTGCTTAATTTTGCAAGTAAAGGGTTTTTTTTAAAAAAAAGCTTCTTTGATTTTTTTTTTTTGTGTTGTTTTTTACTTGTCACAACTTTCTTTTCCCTTCCAAATGTAACCTTCTTCCCCAAAGCTGCTTGTATTAAAGCCTCATAATATACAGTAGTTCAGATGAGTTAAGAAAGCAATAGAAAACTACCAAAACACTGGTAGGGTTGTGAGGTTTATATGAAAATACACGGGCCTGTTTTAAATGTATGACGTTTGTGTTCCTTTAATTTTTCTTATCTTTGGATTAATACACATGCTCCTTTTTAATAACAAATGCAGTGTATTAAACTGTGTGGTTGGATACTGGGCCAGTAGATATCAGAATAATGCCTTAGGTGGAGAAAAAGCTAACCCACTGCAAGCTGCCTATAATTAAGTTTGGACTTCTTTCTTAACACGTGTAACCACTTCCAGGACTGTAGCCCAACAAAAGCATGGGTACACAAGTACTAATACTCCGTGTTGTAATTCCTAAGGAGCAGGGCACACTGTGGCTGGTTTGAGGGTGGGTAAGGTTGCCTTCCTTTGTGTTTGCAGACCAGTAGATCTAAGCTTAAAAGTTAACGTGACATCGTTGTCAAAGGCAACTTATTCAAATACGGTGAAATATGAATAATTATTTTTTTGCTGCAACTTCCAGGGAAATTAAGAGGTTTGAAGGTTGGGACAGAAGTGTTTTCTTACAGAAATGATTAATTTTGGCAGACAATTTTTTTTTTTATTTTTTTTTTTTATTTTTTTTTTTTGGAGCCTAGATGTCCTAGGTAACTAAATACCTGTTAGGAGAGTCCAAGTGCCATAATATGTATGGATAACCTACATGGAAACTCATGTAGCTTTACTGAGACACACATTAAAATACCTGAATTTATGTTCAAAAGAGTCTAAGCTGGTGATTTTATCACTGACCTTTCTTGGCCCTTTTGGAGCTAGGCAAGTAAAATATCTTTTCATTAAAACAACATGCACAAGCTTCTCCCTCACTCATCTCAGCTGAGTCACTGTACGATATCCTAACTGTTCACACTAGAGTAGGAAGTGCTATAAAACACTAATTATTGCATAGAAGTACACAAAGTGCATGCTTTATGAATTAAGAGAGAACATGTCATTAGAATGGTGATAAATTAACCTTATGAAGAGCATCATCTTTGGAGTACAGATGGTGTTTGCAAATTTTTTTGTAAGCAGATTCTATTTTTCACCTTTACCTTTGTACAAATTGTTGACAGCATGTCCTGTTTGCCATTGAGCACCATTTATTTAAATGGACTTGAAAGGATTGAAATACTTAATGAATTTTTTTGCAGGGGTGTTTTTACTTTAAGCTGCTTAGCTGAAAGCAGTTGTAGCAACAAGCAAGGCCTCATTTCGTGTTCCAGTGAGCGGCCCTGTGAGAGAGATACTAGACTGACACAGATTTTTACAGTATTCAAGGAAAAAAGGTGTATGTTGGAATAAGTGTGATCTTTCTATATTTCTTTGATGTAATAGCATTTCAGAGACTATGTACAGTCTGCATTTATGTTGCAAAGGAAGTTAAAAGGGTAAAGAATAAAGGAAAAAACCTCCCAAGAAGTTTGACAGCCTACACAGAGCTTGACCAGTCTCCTGCCACACCACCACTCTGAGGAAGAACAGACACCTCCACAGACTGTTTTGAGTCTCTTGACCAACCATCACAACGTTCTGTACATACACAGTGTCAACGCTAATTCTTAAGAAAAATGAACAGAGTAGCGGTAATGGAGGTTTGGAGAAGCAATCTTCTGTCAGTGGTGTTTTATGAACACTCTTTTTCTGTTTCATGTCCACCTCACGGACTTTCCACTTCTGAGTCTTTCATTACGTATCAATTGCTGGCAAAAGACTGGTAAAAGTGAGCCTAAGCCAGGTCTTGTTTGAGATACCCCAACATCCATTTTGCATTTCATTTTAAAATCATTGTAGATGCTCTGTGAAAAGTAGTAAATCTCAGAGTGCCTGATTTTGTAGAGAAAGCACTGATACAGCCAGCTAGGAGATGGGATCTGATACCTGTTTACCAATTATTTCTCTTCCCCTTTTTTATTTGGTCTAGTACAGGGGAACTGATGAGTTAAACCCTTACAATGTGGTATTCAGACTAGTGGATGTCTGAATAAGGCCAGGATGAAGGTTCCATGGCATACATCTGCCCGCAGAATGGTCTAGAATGAAGTCAAATCTTGAGCCACTTTTGCCTTTGCCCCAGTAATGCAAAAGCAAAAGCGCATGGTTCCTGTGCTACATGATGACACTGGCAAGAAGACCAGCAGTGAATTTTTGCCAGAGTTTTCTGAGGTGTTGAGGATTGCATATGGGATAAGGGAGCTGCTCTCAGCACTGCTGTATGTTCTGCCATGATGAAGACACATGTTTTCTTGGCTTAGCTGGTGCTTGATGCTTGTGCCTGTAGCAACTGAGCACTGCTGCAAAATCACTTCCCACCTCCCACTTGGTTTTTGCAGTGTCTTTGGGCTCAGCCTGTGGTACCCACACGTGTACAATGGAGAAGGTGGGATTCTCTGTCTGGTGCCTGTGGGCATTTGCAACTGAGCTGTTTCAGGAGCCAACATTGTGAAGCGTAGACCTACAACATAATGTTTGTTCAGAGTTCAACTGCTTTGAGAGAGATGAATGGCTCCCAATCCGTCTTTCTGCTGAGTAATGTTGTGTGTGAATACCTGTTTGTACTTCTGTAACACGGTTAACTTTCGCTGATCATTTTAGCAGGAACGTACATAAAATGTGGTTTTTCTCTTGCTTCTCTGTAATCTTTGTACCCAGGTCAGGTTCTTACCTTGAATGCCTTTGTTCAGTGCAGTTCATGTTTAAAAATACAGAATAATTCATTTTGAGTAGTTGAGTCTTGTGGCAAGCGATAGATCACAAAATGCCTGGGTAGCACTGTCAATATATTTATGTTAGCCTTTTCCAGAAAGCAGAAGTGGTTCAAGTAGAAATTCAGGTGGGACTTCTACATTGCCATGTAGTGCAATGATAAAAATGTCATCAATAATGAGTACATCTGCTCAACTAAAGTGTCAGTGTTTTCCCACCAGGCTTTAATGTTTCTGCATACCAGATCTCATGAGATGTATGGCATGAAAGTAGTTACAGTGAAAAGCTCTGATCAGGAAACGCTTTCAAGCAAAAATAATTTTCCTTTTTTATTCATCCGCTGTGTAACCCATGGCATCATGGTATGGAATATAAATGTAGAGTTTTGGGACACAAGAGATGCCTGAAGTTGTGTGTTTTGTAGTGTTTCAGCTATGGTAGGAGCATTGCTTTTGGGTTTCTAGATATCTGATACCTGAATTTGTATAGAAAATGTCACACTGCAGTCATTTGCTGCTTTTGATTTCTTGTATACTGTTGGGTTTTAAATTGTTGTTCTCTTTAACAAGTGGATTCTACATATGTGTGAGAACCAGGATCTTTTCAGGTGGGATGCAGTAACCCTGCAAGCTGTGGTATCCAGCCTAGTGTTAGTTCAGTTTTCTGTGATTTTCTAAAATGACAGCAGCACAGAGCTGCTGAGTGGGTTGGTTTGCTGCGTGCTGTAGTTTGATTTGGTGGTGCAGGGTTCGAAGGATAAACTACCAGAGTTTTCCCCAAGTTTGGTGAATTTTCACTGATGCCTGGGGGCACCAGGTGTCAGCAATGGGAGTCCCTTGGTGTGCGGTATCTTTATCCCTGACTGTGGTACATGAAAACTGTTGAGACTGAGTTTTAAAACTCATGAAAAAAACCCCTGCTAATCTTTGAGGTTTTTTCCTGTTTAATCCAGAACCAGTTTGCTGGACAGTAAGTGAGAAGCAATGGGTGTGCAAGCACAGCACTGCAGTGCTATTTTTGCCAAGTCACATAAAACTGAAAAAATAATACCAGTGTTGGCAAAAGCCCCGGTATTTTTAATATCTAAAAAAATATCTTAGGATCAGCAGACAGTCAGGAGACTTACAGGAGATGGGTCTCGGTGGTTATCTTCTGTAATGTTTTCTGTATGGGACTAAAGTTTGGTCAGCTGTATGGTTAGATAATAGTGCAATTTATTAGCACAACTTTTGAATGGGGAGCTCGGAACTTAATTAAATTAAGAATTTCTAAGCCAACAGTTTAGAAGTACTGACGATAATTGGGAGGAGATTGGGAGGATTTGACTGATGGGTGAACTTGGCAGGTAATTTTGGGGGTGAGGACCACCCAGCACCACTAAAAACCTCCTCAGAGCAAGCACAGAACTTGGAAGGAATGACTTGGCATCTATTATAATTACACAAATATGTAATTACATGCTTGATGAATAACGTATAGCTTTGTGTAATGGTGTCTATAAGTGACGGTGAGAAACCCCTTGGTGTGTGCTTTGATATGAGGAAAAGCTCCAAGCACCTAGGATTTGTACAAACCAGAATTAAACATGATGTAGTTATTGGCTTGTTGCACACTGGGTAATGGATTCACACTTTGGACGATACTGGAGTCTTAACATGTTCCAGTCCCTGTTTCACACTGTTTTTAAAGCCCTCCGCACTCAGGAGCCCTTCTCACTGCTATACATCAAGGAGCTTTCCTGGCAATTGCTGCTCATCAGAAGACACTGTGGTCCCACAGATCTTTGTGTTACTCTCTTTTATCACAGCAGTTCAAATTAGGTTTGTTCTACAAAAACACATTAGGGTTTTGGAAATCTTGTCTTTATGGAACAGACTACATCTCGACTGATGTCAGCCACTGGAAGTTTAATTTAAGTTTAAAGTAGGGGTGTCAAACTCATGGGCTGAACCTGGCTCTCCACCTCCACCTTGTTACTACCCGGCAGCAGTGCCGAGTTCCTTGCCCCTATGCTTCTGCCAGCACTGGGCACATGTGCAGCATGTGTGATGCGCATTACGGTGCAGGAGCAGGAGAATGACAGGATCCGTGAGTCTGACACTCCTGAAATAAAGGGAAAATCCAGTCCCAAAGCCTTACAAAGAAGTCCTGCTGTATTTATTACCAGGTAAAAATAAAAATATCTTTCTCTTCCTTTCTGATGGGGATCCCAGCTCTGGTTTGCATGGTACCCCCAGGACTGGGTAGGAGCCCGTATACCCTCCTCCTTGGGGGATGCAGGGGAAGAAGGGAAAAATCACTGGCAATTCAAAACTCCCTCGGCTGGTTTAAAAAAAACCTTTCCTATTGATGTGGTAACTGAACAGTCTCCATCGAAGTTCTGACACCTCTCTGTGGGACCATTGCCTGCGCTCAGCTGATTTATTCAGTCACTGTTAATCAAAGGAGGGGGAAGTGGCCTTTCCTGCCCAGCCCCGGGGAATGCATGCAGGGAGAGGAGCAGGGGCCTCTCAGCTGAGATCAGATACAATTGAAAACTCTCAGTTTGAGGGCACTGACCTCCAGAGCCTCTTAAAAAAGAAACACAAACGGAGGTGACGGGTCCAAGGAAATGCATCTAAGTAGCTGCTTGCTTGCTGTCCTTGGTCATGGCCAGTTTGTTTCTGTCATCCCAACCCCCCTTATCCCATGACAGCATTTTCCATGTGCCTCAACTGCTTGATTGCCTTTTCATAGCTCCTCTCAAGTAGAAGTGAACAGCAGAAAACTGAAAGTGTTTAACCTTTAGGCATTTGAAGGCTGAATTTGCTGCTGGTTCAGCATCTCTGGTGCCAGACTACAAATTATGCACAAGGAAAGCTAAGAAAGCCCTACACTTTCCAGTTGGGCTGAGGCTGTGGATTTTCTGTGGTCCCACAACACGTTGATTACCTCTCTTAAAGATGAGGTCTGCTTGTGGGGCTCTGCTCAGCCTTTAAATCCCTCTTGCAGGCTGCAAATGTATCTCACTTGGTACATAAGCTGTTGAAGAGTGACACTGAAAGAAGAGTACGCTTTTCTGTGAAGTGTTAAATATTATGCACTTTTGCTGGAGGTACTGACAGCTGGAATGAGATCAGATAATCAATTGTTCTGTGTTCCCATTGTTTGTATATTTGATGGAGTGATCTGATAGGTCTATTGCAAAGAGAGTGCATTGTTCTAAACATCTTGATAAGCAAATTAGCAGAAAGGACTAACATTTGTTAATACTTGTACTAAGTAAGAGATCAAAGCCCTCAGTCTGTGAAATCAGGCCTTGTCATCAAGATTACCAATTTGGCAAAGAAACATAACCCAGCCTCCAGAAGCAGGTCCCCTCACTGAGCGTGCGTAGTAGAGAACTTGTATGATGCAATTGTTACCTGAAATTAATAAAAGGAAAATTGTGATTTAAGCTAAAGTCGAGTTATTTCAACTCAGAAACCGCATTTTTTTCAAGTCAGACAGAATGTCCCTCTGATAGCGTGTTTTTTTCAAATTGCACTTCTGTGGGTGAGGGAATGAATGATTTATTGAACTTTATTGCGACGGGGCTTTTTTCCCGTCAGGCTGCTCGCTTTTCTAGAGAACAGGCGGCATAACGGCAACAACTTCATTTGCTCCAACCGGCGGGGCTGCTCCGTGGGCTCCTCCTCCCTTTCCTGTGGGGCCCCGGCCGCCATTTCCTGCCCCGCCCCGCGCGCCGCGCTCCTTCCGGCGCTGGCGGACAACATGGTGGGTTCGGCGCGCGGGGCGGGAGGGGGTGATCGCGCCTCGGGGCGGCGCGCGGGGCCGGGGCTGTGGGGGCGGTGGCGCGCGCCCCCCCTGCTCCCGCGCGCGCCCCGGGGATGGCGGGAAAGGAAACCAGGGGCGGGGAGGGGCAGCGATGGCTGCGGGGTCTGCGTGAGGGCGCGGTCGGGCAAGGGCGCCTTGTTCTTCGCTTTTTTGGGTTATTTCTAGCGAATTGGGGATTTATCTCGGTTCTGTTGGAAGAAGTGGTGGCTGCCCCCTCCCTGGAGGTGTTCAAGGCTAGGTTGGATGGGGCTTTGAGCCCCCTGATCCGGTGGGAGGTGTCCCTGCCCATGGCAGAGGAGTTTGAACTGAGTCCTAGAGTCATGGAATGGTTTGGGTTGGAAAGGAGCTCAAAGCCCATCCAGTTCCACCTCCCCTGCCATGGGCAGAGACACCTCCCACCGGCCCAGGCTGCTCAAGGCCCCATCCAACCTGGCCTTGAACATCTCCAGGGAGGGAGCATCCACACCTTCCCTGGGGAACCTGAGCCACTGTCTCACCGCCCTCAGCGTGAAGAATTCCTTCCTAATGTCTAATCTAAATCTTTCCCTTTACAATTTAAAGCCGTTCTCCTTGTCCTGTCACTTCATGTTCTTGTAAAAAGCCCCTCCCCAGCTTTATTGGAGCCCCTTTCAGTACTGGGAGGCTGCTCTAAGGTTTCCCTGGAGCCTTCTCAGGCTGAACAACCCCAGCTCTCTGAGTCTGTTCTCATAGCAGGGGTGCTCCAGCCCTCTGATCATCTTTGTGGCACTCTGGATGAGTGCCAAACCATTCCATGATTCTACAATTTCGTTTTCCCCAGGAGCACAGAGCCAGGCCAGAGAGTGATGGTGCGAGATGGGAGACCTGCCCTGTGTTCAGGATAGGCAGGGGTGTCCCTTACCAAGCCATAGCCTGTACGTGGGTGCTGAAACCTCCTGCACTGACAGCACAACTGACCATTTGTTGGTCCTTTTTACAGGGGACACCGCAAAAGGATGTCATCATAAAACCTGATGCCCCAAGCACATTGCTTTTGGAGAAACACGCAGACTATATAGCTTCGTATGGAACAAAGAAAGATGACTATGTACGTATCAGTTTGTTTCAGTGCAGCTGTGGTTTTGTTATCAGTAACAATAACCCTTACTTACTTGCTCAGAGTTAAGGGTTAGATGCACACTCATGAGCTAATTGCTGATTGCCCTGCATTCCAGAGCATAAAAGAATGATGTCTGTGTTAATTTCCCTAGGTCTGTGATGACTTTCGGCATGTATTCTGAGTATAAACTTGAAGATTATCAGTTTAGCTCTAGAATTACTCTGAGACCTGGGAAATGGAGCTACTTGTTCCTTCTTCATCCTTTAGCACACACGAGGAATGTAGCTGCATGTTCCTCTTTTGGAGAGACAATATAACGGATTTTACCACAGCACTGCTTTGTGCTCGCTAAGTTTGATAAACACTTTACCTGGCATAAGCTCATGGTCACAGATTATGAGATGTAGCCTACAGCAGCAGGATTCCAGTTCCAGCAGGTGAAAATGTCAATAACTGGTTATGTCTGAAGAAACGTTGTGGCTATCTTTACTGTCCACAAAAGGACCTTAAGCACTATTGCTTGTGAGTGTTGTTCTCTTGTTTAAAAAGCACCACATGTAGAAAATAACATTTATGGGTGGTGCAGCTGATGTAGTCAACGTAACAGAACTTGATGTGAGATTTCCCTTCCTTGTGCAACTTTAGATTGTGGCAGTTTTGGCACTTCAAAATAAGTTTCATTAAATATTAGACTTGCTATTTTCAAGACTAGTTGGGATGGTAGTTTGAGTGGTAGTTCAGATGGCAAGAGAGTTACTGGTGATCTGAAGTGTGTGTTTAATTTGAGATAGAGCTTGACACTTGGAACTAGAAAACAGAAGGGAGGAAGGGATTGTGGTATGTGGGGATATATCCGTGTGTATGTGCCTGGATGCACTTGTGTGTGTACACACACGATGTATGGAATATTTGTGAGTGGCTGAGACATGGTGAGTTGTTAATGGGATGGAAGATGGCTGCCACGTTCCAGTGTTTATAAATGTTAACTAATGTGTTTTCATTGCTCGGTATCCATGATGTGCTTATCTCATTAAAAACTAAACTCATACACTGCTTAGGAATACTGTATGTCGGAGTATTTGAGGATGAGTGGTGTGTACTGGGGGCTGACAGCGATGGATCTCATGGGGCAGCTGCACCGCATGAACAAAGAAGAAATTCTGGAATTCATCAAATCCTGTCAACATGAATGTGGTGGAATAAGTGCCAGCATAGGTCATGATCCTCACCTTCTCTACACCCTCAGTGCTGTCCAGGTAAATGCAACAGGATAATTTTAGGTAAAAACATTTGTAATTAATAATTTTGATGATTTCAGGTTTACGAACCAGATACTGTTGGATGCCAGTGGTGAAAGCTATTTCAGTACCTTACTAAAAAAAAGTCCAATGGACAAAACTCAGGATTTAGCTGTATCATTTCCTAAAAATTGTCAGATCTAGGAATGTTGTGCTTTTAATGATCATTTAATGGTGTCTGCATTCTTCATAAATTTTGCAACAGTCTTGAAATATTTCTTAGCTACAGGTTTTACTGGAGGGATTTTTTGGATAATTTTGCATTTCTTAAGTTATTCTTAGTGTACATTGATGTATAACTGAATAAGAGCCAGGTTTTGGATTTTATTTTTGTGTGTATGTTGCTATATATAATGATTGCTATATTTTATAACATTAATAAATAATCATGCAATATTTATATACACTATATATTTACATAATGTGTGTAATTGTGTAGTGTGTTTACACTTTAGTACTGTACAAAAGAAACATCATAGTGGCCAGTTCTTGTTGTGTTCTTCAAATCTGGCTTTTTTGTGTGCAACTTAAATGGAGTCACCATCCCTGGAGGTGTTTAAGAGGAGATTGGATGAGGCACTTAGTGCCATGGTTTAGATGATGGGTAGGTGTTGGTGTTGGGTCATAGGCTGGACTCGATGATCTCAGAGGTCCTTTCCAACCTTGTAATACTGTGATACTGTGAAATATGATGCTGATATGTTGAGCATTTTATATGTTTATTTGGTGTGTACTCCTCGCCTGGGAAAAAGTAACGCTCAATCTTATTTTTTTTCACTGGAACTATCACTCTCTCTTGTGTCCTGCTTTTTTTGTTTTCTCAGTCTCATGCAAACATGTGGAAAAAAGTATGGAAAAGGCTCAAACGCTTCTAAACAACTGCTTGATTGCTTACATAGCAATCTGGGCCAGTTCTATGGAAGAAATATTCAAGTGGTGTTACAAATAAATAAGATAGCGAAGAAAATGGTTTTGATTTAAGGTGTTTTAGGAAGAAATGGTTTTGATTTAAGGTGTTGGATTTGAAACCTTTAGGTAGGACAGAAGAATGCTATTTTCTTGGGTCAGTGAGGAGTGCTGGCATGTGTTACCTGCTCTGAAGTTGATATTTATTGCCACTTGAGCTCTAGAATTACTCTGAATACTCTGAAAACCAGGAAACTGAAGTTTCTTTGGGCTGTGCCATATGACCTTTTCCAAACTGTCCAATCCAGCTCCTTTCACAAATTCTAATCCAGTGTGAGGAGAAGAGGGTACAGTTTGAGGTTCTTTACTTTTACATATTAGAGATGTTAGGTCTTAAATAAATAATGTTACTAAGAGATGGTTTCATGTTAACTGAATGCAGCTCTAGATGTGCAAAGTTGAAAAGAGTTAGCAAGTGCTGATGTAAAATTTCTGTTGTAAACTTAACGAGCATGTCTTAATGAACATGCGTGTTCTTAGTGAACATTTAGTCCTGTCTGCATATCCAGAAAGTTTAAAAGGTCATGACACATCTTCCTTTGATCACAATTAATATAATAGTAATGCATTCAGATTTCCTTTTTAAGGAGCTTGCTGTGATTACATGATTTCTGTTGGAGTTGTACATTCTTTTTTGTATTTCTGTGAGACTTAAGTTTTCTCTAACAATTGAAAGGTTGCATCTAACTTAAGCAGTTCAGAGTCCTAGTTGTTGATGTTTTTCAGAACTGGCACTATAATATTGCTAAATTTCAATTAGTCTTTCTATTTTGCTGTTTATAGTAAGTTCTCAGTTACTCTCTACTCATAACTTGCATAATCTGTTAAAAAAACATGAAGGCAGCTGGGGCTCAGAAATGGTATTGTTGTTTCCACGTGACTTTGTGTCATCTGGGTTTACTGGCTCAGATCAGCGGTAGTTCACAAAACTGCATTCCTTACTATGACCTTTATTTTTCTTTCAGAATGTACTGACTGCACAGTTTGTGTCTAATCATATTGTTCATGCACAAATTACAGATCTGTAGGTCTGGGATGTCATTAACCCATTACAAAATTAACTGTAATCAAATCTCTGTGATACATAATACTAACATAAAACCAAACCAGCTTGATTATGCTTTTAAAAGGAGAACTGGAAGTTGGAAAGTAACCAAACATGAAAGAATTAAACATGAATTGCCTTTATTTTCATTTGAGAATTTCTTAAAATTTTTAGAGATAGGTGAACTGCAGTGAATGAAATTTTATTTTAAAAAACCTTACCAAATAGTATTCACAGACAATTGAATAAAGTATTTTTTTTTTTTAAATAAGTAAATTTTTAAAAGTTTCACCTCTCTTTGATTGTTACTGTGTCTTTTTTTTTTCCAGATTCTTATCTTATATGATAGTCTCCATGTTGTTGATGTAGATAAAATTGTTGAATATATTCAGAGCTTGCAAAAAGAAGATGGATCGTTTGCTGGAGACATATGGGGTAATTTTTAGATCTTTAAAATTTCGTGGCTAGCTTGACGTGCTTAAGTCTATGAACTTAAATTTCCTTGGTTGATCTTTTCTTTATGTATTGTATGTGAGCACTTATATTTTCTGAGTTATGAAAAAGGAGGTTTTGTGAAGGTCGGAGTTGTGTTTCATTCCTGTCATAAATATTTTAAACTTCAGTTCCATTATTGTATTAAAAATAAATTGCCCAGCTATTAAAGAAGAAAACCTTTAGACATTTGTAACTTGACAGTGCTTTGATATACTAGATAACGCTATTCCATAAGGAATGTCTTGTGCTTGCTGTTTAATGGCAGTCAGCTATGATTGTTATCCATGTCTGCTGTGAAAGAATCACTGCATGGGAATAAGAAAAACTAATTTTGTACTCATCAACTTTTATTAGTACTGATTTTGTGTCTGCATATTAATTCTTTATGAACAAAGATAGTATGTTTAAGCTGTGCCATAAATATTTAGTCAATCTGAAAATACTTATCCCTATGGAACGCTTACATTTTATTGATCTATTGCATGTCACTCACATTATTCTGATAAAATTCGGCAATCAAGGTCACGGCAATATGCGTGTGCGCTACTGTAAAGGCAGTTGTCATGCTGTGATTTAAAATGGTTCATAGTCCGCTGCATTCTCTTTGTTAGAGAACTGAAGCAAACATGCTGAATGCACAATGGATTCATGTTATTTTTGAAAGGCAGTTAGAACGCAACTGCCGAAGTGTGTACCTGGTGCAGTACAGAGCAGCATGTTTGCTTTATGAGTTTCAGCTTGCGGATTTCTTAAAGAGAAGTCTTGCATCAGTTTGAGCAAAAAATGCATATGGCTATGTTCAATTCTAAAATTTGACTTCAGGTGTTAATTGCTCAGAGTTTGTGCGTAGGAGGGTTATGTTGGTATGGATTTGGCAAGCAAGTCATTCTGCTTTAAGTGCAGTGGTTTTGGTTTAGCTTCCAAAGTATGCAAAAGAAAATTTGCAATTTTCATCAGTCTTCTGAAAACAAAAGTGGTTTCTGCTGTTGGACTGGATGGTCTCCAGAGGTCACTTCCACCCCCTACTGTTCTGTGATTCTCTGTGGATTTAAGGCAGATCAAGAGTTGTGCCTGAGTGTTTTTGAGTCCACTGCTCTTTAATTATCTAGTACAGCTCTGCAGATGAACTCTAAAATTATGCAGTTATTCGTAAACTACACTTTCTCAATTGCTGAGGAAATCATCCAAAGGCTGGAAAAGAAAACAGTATAGGGACAGGTTTTGGCTGATTTTTTCTGGTATTTTACATTTATTCTGTATTTTCAATGGTGATATAAATGTATTTTTGTTGTTATTAATAAAACTACTCTTATTTCATTCTCTATCCCCTACATTCCAGGAGAAATAGATACAAGGTTCTCTTTCTGTGCTGTAGCAACTCTTGCACTTCTGGTAAGTCCTAAATCACTACTTGCACAAGTACAGAATCTTCTCCTTGGTGCTGCTGAAGTCCCTGTAGCTGTTGAGCTTGGTACAATATAAAGTTCATGAGCTGCTTTTCTGTCTTGCAGGGAAAGCTGGATGCTATTGATGTGGGGAAAGCGGTAGAATTCGTTTTATCCTGTATGAACTTTGATGGTGGATTTGGTTGTAGACCAGGATCCGAATCACATGCAGGACAGGTGAGTTTTTCTTTACATGGAAATGTTTTAAGTTAGCAAGCATCACACACTGCCTGTAAATGTTTATTTTTAACATCTGTCAACAATGTCAATCAGTGTACCTTTCTTGTTTCCTAAATGCCTGATTCTAATACCTTAGTTAAAATAAATTGACATATAGATAAATATAAGAAGATGAGTAGAGACTTGGAATGTTATAGTCTGCGAAAAAAAAAGTTCCTAAGGGAAGAATTTCTAGGTCTGTATTTCAGTCTTCACATAGTGGTGTTCAATAGTTAGCATGAGGATTTTTAGAGAATTCGGAATGAGTATTAAGGGAGATACTGGACAAGATCTATCACTGTATCTGCCACAGATCATAATGAAACATAAAGGTCAATTGTTTGTTTGATATTTATCAGCTGGTGAACTGAATTAAAAAAAGAGACGGTCAAGGTTAACCTGTTTCTGCTGGAGAATTTGTTTGGTGTTTAGTTGGTTCTCCACAATCCTTAGGGTAAGAGGCCCGTAGAGGAACAAACCATAGGCTGGATGCAAAATTTTCATAAAGGCCACATCCAGCCTGTGGAACTCAGTTTGAGTACTCCAGCTTGAGAGTGTGTTTTTAAAATACAACAGTATGGCTCTGCCTGGTCTCCTAGGATCTTTTTCTAAACCTTGCGCTAGTGACTTGTATTAGTAAAATCTTACTGTTCTATGTTTACATTGTGTAACTGGTGCTTCTATACAAAAGCAACTGTAACAATAACATACTTTTCTAATGGAAAAGTAAAACTCATTTGAAACTAGAACTTGAAATGTGTGCTTATCTTGTATTGTGTTTGCATGACTCTACTCCCGCTTTGAGATCTTCCTGCATTTAGTCTGCTAAACTATACTTAGTTTTTAAATACACAAAAAAATGATATCTGTAATTTTAGATCTATTGTTGCACAGGATTTCTGGCTATAACAGACCAGTTGCATCAAATAAACGTTGACTTGCTGGGTTGGTGGCTTTGTGAACGTCAGTTACCTTCTGGAGGCCTCAATGGACGACCAGAGAAGGTATTAGGTGGCTTCTTTTGTGCAAATCAGTAGAGATCTTTTTTTTTCAAAAGCTGAAGTAATTCTGGAAAATGTAATGATTTCTAATGCAATATTTAGTAAACTTTTTAAACAAGTCAGGCCTTCATTTTGCTTGTTTGTTTTGTGACTAATGCATGTCCTGCAGTCATGAACTGTGCTTAGCTGGAGTCCTCCATTCAGAAAAGTACAACATACTGAATTGCTGAGCAGTTGGACTGGTATCCTGGTAAATTATGGCTTGAATATTTGCTGACATTTGGAGTTAACCAAAAATGACTGCTTTAATGACTGTAAATCCTGAGTGTAATAGCGTTCCATGTCACACCAGGAAATTGTGTATCCTAGAATAATTTCCCCTGTCCAGTAGATAACCAACCAACACATGCTTTTCAAAGAAATGAAAGTAGCTGGTATGGCGTTCTTTGTACTGACTCCTGAAAAAGGTGCTGTATTTTTTTAGTCTCTCCCATAGAAGGTGAAGGCTGTTTCAAAAATCACATTCTTGTGGTTTTGTTTCTTGAAGAAAGCGAAGAGGTTTGAAAAAACAGACTTTCCCTTCCTGAAAAAGGGAAGTCCTCTGGAAAGAGATTGCGTCCAGGAACTTTCTTCTCTTTACCTCAAAGAAACTCTTTTAAGTGTTGTATCTCTGCCAAAGTATTATGACAGCACGCCTAGTAACTTGCAGAATCACCAATAAAATTTGCAATGTCATGTTTAAAACAAAATCGAGTAACACTGTGCTGCTTTGCTTGCAGTTGCCTGATGTGTGTTACTCATGGTGGGTGCTGGCATCTTTGAAGATGATTGGTCGGTTACACTGGATTGACGGAGAGAAACTGCGCTGCTTTATTTTGGCTTGCCAGGATGAGGAGACTGGAGGATTTGCTGACAGACCAGGAGATATGGTAAATAATCCTTTACTAAATAAAATATACTTAATTGAAAGTTTCAACTGAAAAAGTAAGTTTTCTCTGGCTTTAAGATTAAACTTGAGCTAATTCAGTCTTGCTAGAAGAATGACTTTGCAGAGCATTTCCTCTATGTCTAATGGAGGCACCTGTGTGAGATTTTTTGCATATTATGTTAATGGTCATTTCATATTATTTTTACCTGTCACCCATTGTTGAAGTGGACAATGCTGTAGAAACGGTGACGCCTACAGGTTTTTGCTTTGTTTCTGCAGAAGCTCATTCCTGACAGATGCTGTTGGGTTTGGGGTTTTGTTTGTTGTTTGTTTGGTTGGGTTGGGTTTTTGTTTGTTTGTGCTCATTCTGAGAAAGAGCAAGTGAACACTGAGGAGCAAGACTTGTTGTGCTTGTGAAGTTTGAACCTTCTAGGCTGCGACTGGAGATCCTGTGTGTGACTGTAACACGATAATTCAGTTTAGTGTACTGCAGTGTAGAGCCTTTGCTATGAGATCCAGGAGTTCCACTGATGCAAGCAGGCTGTATGCTGCACTAGGCAGCACCAAAACTTTTGGGTAGGATTCTGTAGGATGGCTGATTAACCTCACTGACAGGATGCTTATGTCATGAGACTTCAGTCTGTTGCAGTTATGTGGTGGTACATGCTTTTAGGAAAGGTTTGTGCAGTGAAGGTGTACTTCCAAGGAAGGATTCCAAATGACTGCTCTTTTCTGTTCTGGACTTCTTCTTCCTTTTATTTTTTCCTTTCCATTTCCTAGCACAGCAGGTTGCTGCTCCCCTCTCAAGATTTTACAGCACAACTCTGTATTCAGAGACCATTAAAGAGCATTTTAATGTTGCCGAAGAGCACATGGGGAACTTATGGAAGTGGTATTTATAGATGATCAAATTTACTTTGAACATTTTTATGAATGTTGCTTCTACTCCCTTACGATATTGTTGTGCTCATGGAGACATGTGAGTGCCTGCTGCTAAATTCAGAGTTGAAAATCATCTTTGCAGCAGACAATCAACAAGTATCTCTGAGTAAATTGTAGTATTGTAAATGCGCACTGTAGAATCTGTCTTGCCTGTCAACACATCAGCACAAATGAAAGCTTGTTCAGTTATGTTGTATTCTCCAGACATGGAGATTTGCTTGCTACCGAATAAAAGCTTCATACCATACAAATGAAAAGCTGATTGACTTTTGGTCACAAACTTTCTTTCTTCTCCCAGGTGGATCCATTTCACACCTTATTTGGAATTGCTGGACTATCTTTATTAGGAGAAGAACAAGTTAAGGCTGTCAATCCTGTCTTTTGTATGCCAGAAGATGTCCTTCGAAGAATAAATGTACAGCCTGAGCTTGTGAGTTAAGCCTTGTAGAGACAAAAAGCTGAAATGGCAGTTGCTTTAGTTTTACTGATTTTAAGTCGTCTCATCTCTGGAACGGTTAACGTAGTCTTCTTTCAGATGTGTTTACATTATGAAAGCAAAGCAATACCATTACTGTGGGCTTTGTCATGTTGTAAATGTATCAGAACAGCTGCTTCTAATAATCTGTAACATGTTCTTTGGTTGTATATAAGAGGTGTAGAAACATTTCTAATCTGTATCTAAATATACAGGCCTTGGCTTTTTTTTTTTTTTTAAATTTTCAAGTAAAGCGATAATGTGAATGCTCTGATTTTTGTATTCCTGTGATATCAACCCTGCTAGCATCTGTCTTTACACAAGCATGTGTTGATGGTGGATCACACAATGCACTTTAAAAGAATATGGGAAAAAAACCCCCCAGACAAAGCCCTACTTAAGCCATGCACTTAATGCCACATCTTTGTGTATGTAATTCTTCCTGTTTATGTTTGCCATCACTTTTATATGCTGAGAAACAAGCTTTTTTTTCTGGTAATAATTGATACCAGTACAAAAAAAATCGTGGCTCCATTAAGTATATAAACGATTGATAAGTCAGACAAAATTTTTGCTGATATTTGAAGTAGAGCACACCTTGACTTATGTTCCGTGAAACTTGCTAGCATTAAGCATTCTGCAGAAGGTCTGTATAGGACAATGTAGAGTTGATCCTGAATTTGTTGCTGGTTTGGAATCCTGCTTTCATAGCTTTTCAGTCAATAATTGCCAACACTTGATTATGATATAATTGAGAATAAAACTAGCCATGGAAAATACTTGTTCTTTAAAGGATGAAGTCCTTTTTGTCTTTACAGAAACCCTAAAATTACCTCTTAATTTACATTCCACACACTCTGGCTGAGACTGAATGGTCTTTCAGTTGAATTGCACAGGTAAAGGTAATATGAAGGTAATATGAAGGGGAAGTTTCTGATAATCTCTGTACTTATGCCTAAGGAAGATATAAAGGTGTTTCAAACACAGTTTTAAAAGCCAGTTGGTTAGTTTTATCCAGACTGTTCCTGTTGGTATAGAGTAAGATAGAACTAGACAAAGTAACTTTTTGATAGACATTTAGTTATAGAGAATTTCAAAGAGAGAATGTGTGTTTGAATGCTCAAGCATGTCTAATGAATTTTTTAAGCCTTCTCTACAGGCTTTTAGATAAGGTAAAAACCCTGCTCTTTCTAGCTGTCCAGTTGGCTGATGAATTCTTTTGTCAAAGCCTGTAATTAATTTCTTTTTCAAGATTTGGAAAAAAGTTAGAGTAGGCTTTGTGTTCAGTCCAAGGGAGTGAGAGCACTGATCAAGCTTAAAGAAAATTTTAAAATAAATGTTTCTCATTCTGGGTTGACTTTGAAAGTGCCACTTCTTTTCATCTAAGGAAACACTGTTCAGTACATAGGAATTTTCCATGTTTTAGGTGTTGTGTAGACAAAATAGAATCCTCTTCAGAACGTCTAGTCTATTGTAGGCTGAGACATCCTGCAAATCAGTATATGGTTCATACTGCATGACGGTGTAGAACGTTTCACTGTAGGTTGAAATCCTATTAATATTATTGGAGTTTTTCCCTGAAGAAGGTCTGATCGACTTAATTTCCTAAGTCAGCTGGGATTTGTAAGATCTTAGAAGATAATAAGTTAAAAAAGGGGTGATGGTGTGCTCAAACTAAAAACTTCTTAAACATATTCTTGCATTCTTTACATCAGTTTTTTTAAATACTGTATTGTAGAAAAAGTCATCACAATTTTTCTTATGCAAACAAAATCACATTTTCTGTTAAATGTAATGTGAAAAAAATCAGTTGCCTGGTGTGTCCATGTTAAGATTTATGTAATTTTCGTGCAGAATACATTATTACTGTCTACCTCTTTTTTTGTTATATGTACTGATATTTTCTTTCTGAGCTTACATAGTTAGAAACTTTGCAGTAATTAATCTACTGGTTTCAGTGTTCAGTTACAAGTCCTTTATTAAAGGCTTTCAGAAATTTGTACTGTTATTTTTGTTTTCCCCATGGAAATCTTTATATGGAAAGATCCTGGCATTATCTTAAATACTTTCATTTAGCCAGCATTTCCAGCAATAAATTTTGCAGGATGCTGTGTGAGAATTCGTGAAAGAGTAATGAATAATTCAAGTACATAAAATTGTGTTTCTGGAGATATGTTTATTAGAATAAAATCTGTGTGTTGGGGGAGATCAACAGCCTTTCTCTTACCTTCAAAGAACATGGTCAAGTCCAGAGGTATGTGCTTCGTTGCAAAGATGTTTCCTATTAGTTTTATTGAGACAGCTCAGTTAGGCGCGTTCAGCCTTATGATTAGTGACCATAAGAAAGGCCGGAAGCTGGACATTCCTTTTGTTTCTGCTTTTCTTGCTATACACTTGGATTTCTGTCGGAGGAGATGGTCTAACACCAGCTGCAGGAGTCTGAATGCACATGGAAAGTTCCATATAGGACTTGAAGTTTGGAACAGTGGCAGTGACTGGAACTGGCCCCTGCTGTCTTTCATCCTTCACTCCAGTGAAGCTGACGTTTGTCACTCTCAGATCTTTAAAGCAGTCTAACTGGTGAGCTCAGTGCCAAGAAAGCAATTTGCTTGGAGTGGTGCCTTTCCGATGTCAGCTGAGGAGCTGCAACTGATGGAATTTCTGTAGTGAAGTTGAACACCCATCAAACCATGCCTGTCTGCAAGTAGGGTATAGAAGGCTGGCTACAGTTTGGAATGGGTTTTAATTGCAGGTGTAGAAAGTTTCAGAGACAAAATATTAATCAAAATGGTTTTAGTGGTGTTCATGATGCTAATATATGAAGCAGGGTTACCATGTTCTAAAACATGCATGGAAGGACATATTTAAGACAGTTGGAGATGTAAACAAGCTTTATGGTTTTGATTGGGATCTTTGTGGTATCTAAACACTTGAGCAGGGGGGAAAACATCTGTGAAGCTCCTGCTAAAATTCTGAAGAATGAATGTGGGAGAAATGTTTAAATGCTTTGCTCCTATTTAAAAGAGCATGGACCCTGCGTTCCTTTGTCACCCTTGTGTTGTCTGTAGTTGCATATTTATAATGAAGCTCTTTGCATGGCCTCTGTTGACTTGTATCATTCCTAGCTGTGCTGGCAGGTGCAAATTGACCATGTTTAACGACAGATCCTAGTGGGCACTGAGGCACTGGCCCTCCAGGATCCCACTGGAGTCCTGCATCCAGCTCTGAAATCCCCAACAAAAAAAGGATATGGAAGTGTTGGAACAGATCCAGAGAAGGCCACGAAGATGATCTGGGAGCTGGAGCACCACTGCTATGAGGACAGACTGAGAACTAGGGTTGTACAGCCTGGAGAAGGCTCCAGGTAGACCTTATAGCTGCCTTCCAGTACCTGAAGGGGGCTACAAGAAAGCTGGGGAGGGCCATTAGGCAGAAATTCTTCACCCTGAGGGTGGTGAGACACTGGCATAGGTTGCCCAGGGAAGTTGTGGCTGCCCCATCCCTGAAGGTGTTCAAGGCCAGGCTGGATGACGTTTTGAGAAGCCTGGTCTGGTGGGAGGTGTCCCTGGCCATGGCAGGGGGTTGGAGCGAGGTGGGCTTTAAGCTCCCTTCCAACCCAAACCATTCCATGATTCTGTAGCACAATTTAGTTCATAAGAAGTGCTGCAAAACAAATACCCTATGAGTCACTGTGTAAGTGTTCTTCTGAAGAACTAGCATTCTATGCCTTTGCAGATGCCAAAATAAAACACTGAAGAGTTGCACCAGGAAGCTTGAGAAGGGTATCATGATCAGGAATGTGCGTAAGTTTGGGCTTTTCAGTTCAGTCAACTTGCCCCCAAAAAGAATTCAGTGTTGGGCAATGTGAAAAAAGTCTGAATTTGAACTGTATGGATAATTTATACACGGATGCAAATTAAGTGAAACGGGGTTCCAATACCAAAACTGCTCAGTATCTAAAGTGGCTCCACCCTTCACGGGTAGGTATCCAGTACAAACACATGACGGTTTGTGTTGTGAATATATTTCAGTATCTTACTGTAGCACAGTAAAAAAATAAAGTACGTTTACTATAAAAGTGTCACAAATGTAAGCCATTTCGTGGGCTTGGAACTGGATGGGCTTTGAGGTTCCTTCCAGCCCCAAGCGCCTCTGTGATCCCCGGCGCCGCCATGTTGGGGGCGGTGCTGGCGGGCGGTGTCCGCGCCTCACGGGGTGCCTCACAGGGCGCCACGGCGATGGCGCTGTCGACGGGGAGCAGCGAGGCGGCCGCGGGCGGCCGGGAGGCGGCGGCCACCACCTCGGAGTCCTACCCGGGCCGTGGCTCCTCCACGCCGGGGCCAGGCGGGCGGGCGGCGCAGACGCCGCGCTACACGCTGGGGCTGCTGCAGACACCGGGCAGCAGCAGCTTCTCCAGCGGCGCCGCCGGGCCCGGCAGCTCCAGCGGGGACCGTCCGGCCCCGGGCCGCGCTGCCTCCGCGGCGAGGCCGCCGCTCTCGGCGCGGGGAGGTGCGGGCGGCGTCCCCGGCCTCGCGCGGGGCTCTGTGCCTCCTTTTCGTGGAGTGGTTTGGGTTAGAAGGGACCTTAAAGCCCATCCAGTTCCAACCCCCTGCCACGGACAGGGACACCTCCCACTGGGTCAGAGGGCGCCAAGCCCCATCCAGCCTGGCCTTGAACACCTCCAGGGATGGGGCAGCCACCGGTTCCCCGAGCAACCGGGGCCAGGGCCTCCCCACCCTCATCGTGAGGAATTTCTACCTAATGACCTAATCTTCCCCTTTCCAGTTTAAAGCCATTCCACTCCTATCACTACTTGCCCTACCAGCGCCTTCAGGTACTGGAAGTCTGCCCTAAGGTCTGCCTGGAGCCTTCTCCAAACTGAATAACCCCAACTCTCTCAGTCTGCCCCCATAGCAGAGGTGCTCCAGCCCTCAGATCATTTTCGTGGCCTCCTCTGGACTTATTCCAACATTTCCATATCCTTATTTTGGGCATTCCAGAGCTGGACACAGGGCTCCAGATGGAGTCTCACTAGAGGGGGACAGTCCCCTCCCTCGCCCTGCTGGCCACGCTGCTTTGAATGTAGCCCAGCTCAGCTTGAGAAAGGCTGTTACAGGTGATGCTTATGGCATCGACCTCCTGGTTTTGTTCTGACAGAACCGGGGTGATAGTTCCTCACACTTTGAATAAACCATTATTGCTTTCTTTACTTAGGCAGCATCCGAATTCCCTGCTCGGGTTGATAAACTATATTGAATTGCAACACAGTATTTGCTTTTATACTGCCTATTCACAGTATTTCCTAGAGACCTCAGCCACATTCTGTGGGTTATGGGGTTTGGTTTCGGGTTTGCTTGTTTTTTGTTTTTTTTCTTGGTCAGTTTGTTTTTTTTTTCCTGGCCTTTGAAATACTTCTATATGCTGTTATACTTGATGGGTGGTGGGCATGTTGTGGTCCTGCAAAGTTCTAAGTGGTGTTTTTCAAGATGTCTTTGCGAGCAGAGCCCCTGAACATGCGTGCATCAGCCTGTTCTTTAAGCTTGATCTCACTATCAAAGCCTGTATCTTGGCAGGCAGAAAAAAGTGGTTCAGATTGTATTTTTTGGTGGAAAATCTATAAAAAGAATTGCAAATTCTTTTAACACTTGCTGAAATTATTTCTGAAGTACGTACATCTCCATTACACATAAGTTAGGATGAAGGTAACATGGTTTTGGGTAACATAAATGATTAGTCATGAATCCTAAAAAAACCCCAACGAAACTTAGAATGCTAACTTGAGTAGGACATAACTTGTTTGTTAAATATTGGCTTTAAAAAATATCTCTAGGTGGTTTGGTTCATCTGGTCTTTAAAATTACCTTTTTCCCCGTGTTATGTCAGTTTCAGTCCATTCTAAGATAAAGACAAAGTCTCTTCTGCCAGACTTCTGAGTGAAATTATGCCAGAATCTAAATCAATGCTATTTAAAAAAAAGAAATTTATAAGCACATCTGCAGTTTCAGATATGGATTTTAAAAATGACAGACAAATGTGAGATATAGCTGATTTATAGCTTTCTTTTGTAAGTCTAAAATTAAATAGGATATGAAATTATGCAATATAAAGTGATTTTCATTGTATTATTTCAGTTCAACAATGTAAACAAAGAATTTTTTTTCACTGGAAGTAAAGTCATTGTGGAAAATAACCATATCAATAGAAGAATGTTTTCAAAACAGAACGATTTTTATTTTATTTTATATTTGTGCTACTTTGGAGAGCTTTTGTGGAATGACACTAAAGATTATTGCTTGTTTCTCTATTTCTAGTAAGAAAAATAGAATTTTCTAAGCTGTATATTTATATATTGCTTTCTGACTAAAAACTGATTCAATTATTTTTCAGTTAAATAATATACAATTTAATCTGCCTGGTTTCAAAAGTTATTTTTTTCCTCTTTTAGAGTCATATTTTGGGGACAGAAGTTCTTGTGTAGAAAATGTTAGCACACTGAATCTCACGAGCTCTTCTTCTGCGCGAGGCCCTAATAGCACATGCATAGGAAAACCACCTCTCTCTTCTAGCAGATCTGTTTTCAGAAGCCATACTCCTCTGGCAGGATATTCAGGTAACATTAACAACTCTTAAAGGAAACGGTCCTACTTACATTTCTAACTCTTTTTTATTAAACGTGCTTTGTTATTTAATGTGATGCAGTAAGATACTGAAATATATTCAAAACACAAACCATAATGTGTTTTATACCACAAAGGATGCCTGCCCGTGAAGGATGCAGCTGTAAGGGAGAATCCTGCTTTAGATACTGAGTGAGTGTTTTGGTATTACAATCTCACTTACTTTGCATTCATGTATAAATTATCAATACAGTTAGAATTCAGACTTTTTTTCACATAGTCCAAAATTGAATTATTTTTGTGGGCGCGTTGGTTTGTGTGGTCACTGAACTGAAGAGCCCAAAAATGTATGTGCATTCCTGATCAGGATTTCTTTTTAGTCTTGTAATGGTTTCTAAATTGCATTATTATGGTGTTGTTCTTAGGCTTCTTGATGGAAGTTCTATGCATTTTATTTTGGCATCTTCAGAGTTGTTCAGCAGAACACTTCCGCAGTAGCTCACTGGGTGTACATTTTGCAGTGCTTCTTCTAAAGTAGGTTGTGTTACAGAGTGGTGGAGCCTTGTGACAGTTATTTCTGTCTGTGTGCTGTGGTAGGGCAGGTGGAATGGAATACAAAGTTAGTTCTTTCACAGTCTGGCTTATCATTGTCAGTTCAGTCTCCAGTGTTAGAGTTATTTAATGGTAATTCTCTGAAGAGATTAAATGATTGAAAAATTCCTTTAAAAACCCCTCCATTCCTGGTAAGAATACAATTTCATTCTCCACTTGCTACTGAATTGAGTTATTGTTTTGCAAAATATAAGTAGTGTGAAGTTTGTGGTTTCTTACAACGTTGTGATCCACAGTTTTCTTTGTGACTACTGCAGGAATTGATAGCTATGATTTGGAAACCCACAGAGTAGATTTTTCTAGACTTTATGCAACTTGGCAATGAAACAAATCCACATCTTCAGTTTCCTTTGATTTTACGTGTGCAAATGCATATATGTTTGTGTATGTGTATCTCTGTATATTTATTTATGCTTGCTGTATCATATGTGACATTGCCGGATCAATCATCCATTGATCGGTGTTGAAGATTGCGTATCCAGTATATCACATTCTGAAGAACATTGGTCACCACATTTTTTGTGTGACAGATCAAAAAACTAAGCATCTTCCAAATAAAATTTGTATAATTACCATACCTAATCTAAAATACTTATTATCTTCACCTTTTAGTTGCTTTTTTAAAAGAAGAGATAATATTGTGACCAGCTGCTGCTGCTGGGCTAGGGATTGTTCTGATTAGAAGACTCAGAGTAACAATTACAATTTCAGCAGGCCTCAGATGAAACCTCATGTGAATGCTGTTGCTGACATCTTGTGGCCTACACAGTTTGTGGTGATATTTGAAAAAAATTAAGCCAAATAAATGTTATGATACTAAAAATATTTTTTTTTAAATTACCAAAATTAAAATAAAATGAATACATTTCAACTGTCCTGTAGATATATATTAATTTAATGAGTTTATAATAAAATCAGATGAAATATATAAATGACATTGATTTCCCTTAACTTCATGAGATCTAAGCCGTCTTGATCAGAGTTGTACTTTTAGTGGAATATTACAATATCTCTCTGCAATTAACACACCTTATTTTAAACTAGTGGTAATAGCTATGTGTCATTTTGAATTTAAAATGGGAAGTGTTTAATAATAGCCATGCCTTTTGGCATGTCTTAAACCTGTTTTTTGTTTAGTACAGAGTTAGTCACTCAGAAACCTTATTTTCACTTGCTACAGAAATATGATTAGTTCTGACAATCTTAAATGAATGCATTCAATCAGTCTTTTAAAGTAAGAGTATGATGTTCATACTCCAGAACGCGTGCCCTGTCTGTATGGCATGGCAAGTACAAAATTCAGCAACCAGGATTTTTCAGTTTTTAACTAAGTTTGGTAAATTGAAAGGGCTTTCTGTGTCTATGGGAATGTGACACATATTTCACTTGGAATGCCCAAGTGTGATTCTGTGAACGTGAATATTGGCTCGTAACCAAATATATGCAACTGTTTTACAGTTACATCCTCGTCTGCAGTTTCTTCTCATAGCGTTGCATCAGTTGTTGTAGCTGTAGTAGAAGGAAGAGGCCTTGCCAGAGGTGAAGTAGGAATGGCCAGCATTGACCTAAAAAATCCTGAGGTGATATTATCGCAGTTTGCAGACAATACGACTTACGCCAAGGTATTGTTGCATACTTAATTGCTGTATACCTTATAAGCTAATTATCCTGAATTTCTTTCTTAAAAAAGCTTCTGAATAATGGGAAATTAAATTTTTAGTTTGCAGAAATCCCTCAGAAGTGAATGTAACAAGTTCTAGGAAATGTACAAAGTTGGAAGAACTGCTGTTTTCCTTACGATGCCTCGTATTTTAGATAGAGAGGAAAGGCTGTTTTGCAAAAGCCTTTCTGCAAAAAATTAGTGTGTTTGAACTATGTGGGGGAGAGATGCCTTGTTTTGAAGAGCATTGGGCATTGGGTAGTAGAGCTTGTAAGTATTTTTCATCAATCTGAGAGCAGAACTTCATGAATGTGGGTGAGTGGGTAAGTGGTAACTGTAGGGCTGAGTTTGTATGGCTGCATAAATGCTCCCTCTCAGTTAGTTCAAAAGGAAATTCACTCAGTTTACAGCCAAGTGTTCTGCCTACCAGCACTGCATACTCTACATTAGTTTGGAGAGTAATGTCTCTGGTTCATGCAACACAAGCGTTAATAAAACATTTAATGGTTTTATTGTAGCTGTGCATGCTGGAAAATGTGGCTTGTAGTATGTTTACAATATTCAAAGAAATAAAATGTAAATTTAATTAGGAGAATAAGTAGGTATGACTCAGAATATAAACATCTATGAAATCTGTTTACTAGAATATATATTACATAAAGTAATTCTTTTTGATCATTAGTGGTTTTAAAGCTTTTTCTGCTGTTAAAATATTGCTTCTCCTAAGCCTTTGTCTTTAAATTCTGATAACATGATACTCTTTTCTGTTACTCAGGCTTGAAACTTGGTAACTTTACATCTTCTATAGCTGCCTGTCAGACCATGGCCTCAGTATTTTCCACCCTTACCATTCTAAAAAATGGCATTTTTATTTTTACGCACATCTTCCTGATTATCCATTTAGATTACTAAGTTCTTCATTCTGTGGGCACACGTGATACCGTATTGACCAGCCAGTCCAAAAACCAGCAGAGCTGCTAGTATATAGCTCCTTCTTCCCAAATGCACTGCATGGCCTTGTTTATACCTTAATCTCTAATGCTGTTAACAACACTGCTGATCAGCTTTTTTCTTAGTGTTGCAGTCCCTGTTTTGATGGTGATTGGTATCAAGCTTATTATGTTTTCTTATGCACCCTTTTATTTTTGAATATTCTGTAAATGAATTCAGTAAAATTTTCTGGTATTCTTTAAGTTCCTTAAAGTGTGCTTTAACTGCTATGCCTCTGAAATCAACTTCCTAATGATTATCAGGTATGATGGACAATGAGAGCTCTCCCTCCCCCCTCTCAATGTCCTTAGATGATTTATTTTGTGTATTTTTTATGCTTGTTCACCTTTCCATGGTTGTCAGTCTCTTCTTTTGCATCTTAACTTCTAAGCTCTTAAAATATAGTCTATTTTTTCATCTTTTCCCCTTGAGAATTTGTGGAAGATGATATAAATGAATATAAATGGATAATGATGTTTGCCCTTCCTTACCCAGTAAACAAATAGAGAAGCACATAGTGTACATTAAATTCCCACAGCAGGTGTATATCACATAATCAAAGCAAAGCTAGTTTACATATGCACCTTTTGAGCCATATTGAGAAAGATAAGACTGAGATAAACGTTAGGAAGAGGTCAGAACAAAGTCTAAAACAAGTCTCAATCAGAAGTTTATTAACATTCAGACTTGTTGCACTACTTCATCTTCCAGAGCACCATGAACTTTTCAGCTGCAAGCCCTGAAAGTCCTTCTCCCATCACAGCCATGGAATATAGTTTTGCATATTTACCTCCTGCTTTGACAACAAATATTTCTGTGATTAAATATCTGGGGATAGATAATGCCTTCTTTTTAAATTCAGTTTCATGTATATTTATCGAGTGGTATTTATAGATACAGATAAATGACTCATTAGCATTTAGCAGAAAATTTGGTCTTTATTTACATGAAACTGTGATTTTAAGATACAAGAGTTCTGTAATTATTGCTGGTTCATTGTTGTGTAAAAATAATTTAGCTTATGTGTGAATTTTTATTGAATTATTTTGATTTTTTTTTGTTCAGGTTATTACAAAGCTCAAGATTCTAACACCACTAGAAATAATAATGTCAAACACTGCTTGTGATGCAGGGAACACAACAAAATTGTTCAGTCTGATAACAGAACACTTCAAGGTAATCTCTTAAATCTCATTCCATATTTTAGAGTTCTTATAGGTCACTTTTATATGATTATTTGAGAGTTTTACACAACTTCTAGAGCCTCAAGTGTGGTCAGATTTTGTGTTTTCTATGATTTTGGGGCCTAATTTCACCATGGTAAAGAATAATCTAGATACAGCTCCAACTGCTAGTCCTAATCCTGACCATTACAGAGATGGGTATTTTACGGATTAGATGCAAAAATTTTGAATTTGTGGCATTGAAGTAATTTGAGCAGTACTGAACCTAGGAAAGATTCAGAGGTGAAAAAATCAAGCATTTTTCTTTTCTCCTTCTTTGTTCTCTCAACCTGATGAACAGATGGAACTAACGTATTACAGAATAGGAAAAAGTGCACTGACAGGGTAAAAGAGGGTGAGAGAAACAAGAGTTTGTAATTTATGAGTATTAATGCCTCAGAATGCTCAAAAAACCTGTATTCATTGCTACCTGAATTGCTTCCATGTCTACACTGCTGATGGCTTTGTCACAAGTCCCCTTCTATTTCCTGAGCTCTCTTCTCTTTTTCTTGCATAAATTACTCGTGCTTTGCACACATTCAGCTATGTTGATCTGCATATCTTTTTTCCATATTTACTATTGAAGGCTCATAATGGTGCCTTTGGCTTGAACCTCGGCAAAGGAAAACTAGTTTGAATGTGAGCATCAACTATAGCAATAACTTTTCCCAAAAAGTCATTAATTTTAACCAAATCCAGCTTAAATTCAAATTTTGGAGTAACCAGTTCTTGAGAGGAAAAGCAATATCCAAAAAAAAGTCGACGTTAATTTGCTCAGAACGGTAGTGTGAGCCTTTTTATATGTCCTCACTACCAGGGAGGAGGAAAGATGAGTGACAATAGTGTGGCCTGCCTGTGCTGATAAGCTAGAATGAATACTTCTCTAAAGACACATTGCTGAATCAATTGATAGATTTACTTGGAAACACATACCATTAGAAAAATAGATAAGTCTGATGAAAAATCCTCTGTAACTTTTTAAACTATTTGCTTTTCCCCCCTGTCTTTGCAGAATGTTACTTTTACAACTGTCCAAAGAAAATACTTCAATGAAACAAAGGGTTTGGAATACATAGAACAGTTGTGTGTGTCTGAATTCAGCACCATTTTGATGGAGGTTCAATCAAAGTATGTTTAAAAAAGGAAAAAGCATGCTATGTCCAGATAAGTTTTTAACAGCTTTTTATGTACTTAGTACACGGCTTTGGCTTGTTGCAAAGGTTAGAAGATCATATCAGAGCTGTTCCTTTATCAGAGCTTATCTTTTATCAGAGCTGTTGCCCTCCAGTGTTTCTGATATATCTAGAAACTTAAACAGAAAACCCGTTACGTGTGTATGTGTGTATATATATTAGTTTTCATAGCTTTCCACATTCTCCTTTTCATTCCTCCCTTAGAGACACAACAACAATGGATTGCCTTGCTTTCTGGCCTCAGCAAATACTTTCCAACAATTCTAAGTAGTGATAGTTGGTGACTGGGGTCTCCATTTCAAGTCATGTCTGACTACTGAAATGTGTGTGATCACAATACCAGCTATGCAGTGTGGGGTGTCAAGTGCACAGAGACAGAAGCATTCATGAGTATTTAATTTACATGCACATAAGTGAATGGAACATGGGTTACTGCATGGTTAAAACATAATGCTTTTTCAGCACTATCAATTTCAGTAGTGGTCAAGCAGAAATGTGACTGTGATTTTGTAGTGTGCTGCCTCATTTTGTGGTATTTAAATAGCATTATTCAACATTCATTACAATTGTTTCTTTCCGAGGTACTACTGTCTTGCAGCTGCTGCAGCTTTGCTAAAATATGTTGAGTTTATTCAAAATTCGGTGTATGCTCCTAAATCACTCAAGGTGCGTTTCCAGGGGAGTGAGAAAACAGCTATGATAGATTCATCATCAGCGCAAAATCTTGAACTAGTGATTAATAACAGAGATTCTCGGTAAGAATATTGAAATTTACAAATTACACTTCTATTAAGTTGCATTTCACCGAGTTTCCTCGATGTTTGTGTCAAAGAGCTGACCATTATATTTATTTCTGTATCACAAAACTCATATACCATACAAAGCTTTTAAAAAGCATTTGAAGAGAGAAATGCATTACAATTCAGCACAAAACTTCTTGCATAGGAAAACCTACAGGAAGAGATGATGCACAGTCATCTTTACATCGATGTCTATATTTTATTAAACTCCTAAGAGATGTTGGTTGTGAAATGAAAGAGGCGACATTTCTGCAAGAAGTTGCTTATGTTGGATTAAACTGCCTAGGTTTCATTTGTTTTATACAAGATAAACACTCCAGACTTGAAAGTTTGTTTTATTTTCCTTTAGCTCTAAGGAATAGTGGTAGACAAAGTAATTTCTATAGTGCTGGTCACGTTCAATGTGGTACTTGATTGCCTGGTAGTTCTACACGATGAGAACAATGCTTGGGGCCTTCCTTAACCAGGAGTTACTTGGATTCTAAGCAGAAGAAACTGCAACACTTACCTTCTCAAGACTGTTCTGGTTCTGGTTAGAAAGACTTGGAACTTGCACTTTGCTGCCTGCCAAGTTCTGGGATCCACTTCTGTTTAGAAGTCCACTCATCACTATGATATAAAATGGGGAGCCTGAGGATTCCTCAAGTATTCTCCCAAGTATTACTCATAAGAGCTTTCTGCTTGGAGAGATGACATAGAATCATACAATGGCTTGGATTGTAAGGGACCCTTAAAGATTATCTAGTTCCACCCCAGCCTGTTGTGGGCAGGGACATCTTCGACTTGGTCAGTCATCCTTGCCTTTCTGCCACTGCTCTTTTTTTTTTTCTTTCCTCTTTTTCCCAATTTTTGTGGGCATCGCAGAGTACACTTTTAGATTTGTTCTTCAGAGATGGGAGGTAACTCTCCTTTTTTCTGTTCCTCTGTCATGCTCTGCCCCCACTTCATAAAATCATAGAATCACAGAATGGTTTGGGTTGGAAGAGACCTTAAAGCCCATCCAGTTCCATGCCCCATCCAGACTGGCCTTGAACACCTCCAGGGATGGGGCATTCACAGCTTCCCTCGGTAACCTGTGCCAAGGCCTCACAGCCCTTACCATGAAGAATTTCTTCTTAATGTCTAATCTAAATTTTTCCTCTTCCAGTTTGAAGCCATTCTCCCTTGTAAAAAAGTCCCTCCCCAACTTTCCTGGAGCTCGTTCAGGAAGACCTCTGTGATCTCCCTGGGTCCTTCTCTTCTCCAGGCTGCACAACCCCAACTCTCTCAGCCTGTCTTCATAGCAAAGGTGCTTCAGCCCTTGGATCATCTTCGTGGCCTCCTCTGGCCAGTTCCAACAGTTCCATATCCTTCTTTTGTTGGGGATTCCAGAGCTGGACACAGGACTCCAGGTGGAGAATTGTGTACTTCCTTCTTGCTTGCTTTGTTACTTCATGTAACGGCAAGAACCAATCACCAAGATGAGTACCCTCGGAGCAGTATTTCTCTGCAAGCTGCTCCTGATTCCACAGGTGGTTTTAAGAGGGAAGTGCTCACAGGAGGAACTGAGCAACAGTAAACTGCTTTAAGATTCTGGGGGTTTTAGCATTATTGCTGCAGAATTTTTCTGATCCAGTGCCAAGTTTGAATCTGGCCGCACACAGCTATTTCCATTCCATAATCTTACCCCTAAAGCCTGGTCAGATACCATTGTATCAGGTATTGTCTCTGTAGGGAAATGAGCCCTCTGCTGGAAGGTAGGCAGGGCAGGTGCTATCCCAAATGTGGAGTTCCCCTTCTTGTCATAAGTTGCATCTTATGTCCTTAATAAAACTGGGTTTGAGTTTCCTCTTTTTAAATTTTCTTGACTATTGCTTTCTTCTTTTATAGTGTAGTATTTCAGAAGTTCCTGTACTCTGTCTTTGTGCTGTTTGTCTTCTGTATCTGTATCAGATTTCTTCCTGTTCAAGTTCTGTTTTCAGTCAATATATTTATATGACCCCAGTCTTTTCAATGACGTTCTTTCAAGCCAATAGAGTTTCAGATTTCTGTAAGTGTTCAGGTAGGCACAAGATGTAAATATCATAGGCTGTTTGTTTTTAACCAACCCTTAAGTGGGAAGTGTAACACGTAAAGCCACGAGCATGAAAGTAATATTTCTGAATCAACAGCATGTTATTTGGCTCCGGTATGACTATTAGTTCTTTAAAAAAATTAAATCAAAGCTTATTGCTCTCTTGGACTCGTAAGTAATTTTCATTGTGAGAAATGTATTTTAATGAAAATGTATGATTAGTATTTGACCTCTACCCTTTTGTAGATTTAGTGTGTTTATTTTTAATTAGTTCAATTGAAAGGAAAAATGTGGACTGCAGCACTGCAGTAGGAGTGGAATACTGCTACAAAAACAGGGTAGATACAGGGTATAAATATATTTCCATACTTTGGAAAATGACATAACGAGGGCTAATATTTACATTAAATTACCTGACTTTCTAAACTGCTGGAGTTTGTATAATAGGAGTAGGTGTAGGTGTTGGGTCATAGATTGGACTCGATGATCTCAAAGGTCTTTTCCAACCTTACGATACTGTGATACTGTGATATGTGGCAAATAAGGAAGTGCTAATCAACCCAAAAGCATGCCTCACATTTGTGGGATACTCTTGCCTGAAAATGGCACTTGACATTTACCATCTTTATTTTTGTAAGTGTATTCTTCACATGTATTTTGTTTTCAAAGGAATAGTCACACGCTTTTTGGTGTCCTAAATTACACTAAAACGCCAGGTGGAAGTCGGAGACTTCGATCCAATATCCTGGAGCCACTAGTTGATGCTGAATCAATTAACACGAGACTGGACTGTGTTCAGGAATTACTCCAGGATGAGGAGCTCTTTTTTGGTCTTCAAGCAGGTAGTAGTTTATTTTTTAATACACAGAGCTATATTTAGTTTTAAACCTTTTTTTCTGCTCTATGAAAGTATGAAGTATGAGTCAATATGTTTGAGAAGTGATTTTTAATGGTTTGTCACGTGACCTTTAAAGGAAAATTTTGTTTAAGAAATCTTTTGATTTCTTTTTGAAGAAATCTTGCTAAGAAAAGTGAATTTATCTGATAAAGTGGATAAAAGTCAATGAGCCAATAGATTTTTTGGAGATTCTGAGTTTGTCTCTTCACCTCTATGGCTAGATACACACTATGATGGAAGTATACAAATATACATAATGCACACGTTAAAAACAAATAAAGGCATTGCTGATGTAATACTTGTTGTGTATGCATTTTTTTTCCCTTTGTTTAATAAAATATAGTGGTCTGGACAAATGTGAAAAAAATACAATGCCAGAGTATGAGTTAGTCCAATTTAAGTTGGATCATTTAATCTCAATCTTTGAAATATGAGTCACTCTAACATAAAGAATATTACTGAGTTGATATCATGTCCAATAATAATTGTACAATAATCAGTGCACGCTTAGGTATACTGAGTATAGTTTTGAGAAAATAATTTAGATAGCAGCTATTTTTAACTTGGGTTTTTTTTCCCCTGGTAAATAATGTGTGAGGATAGAATGAAAGAAAAAGATTACCATAAGTATTACTAAGTAATTGTGTGCATTTAAATTAGAAAAAAAGATTTCAGTTTATTTTATTTAAATTAAAAAAAAATTTCAGTTTAATTTCTGATCTGTTTACTTTTGTTTTACAGTTATCTCAAAATTCCTGGATACAGAACAACTACTTTCAGTTTTGGTACAAATTCCAAAGCAGGATACGGTATGTTTCAAAATATACCTTAGGTGATCAGTTATCTGGTTATAACAGGCAATACACAAATGTGATATCTATAAATATGCATGATATGATAAGAAAAAGACTGCACCTTAAAAAGACAAAAAATAAAGTTATTGTAAATTGAGAGTATAACTTATTTTACAGCAGTAGGAGATTCTTGTAGGAGAGTGTTAGAAAAATTTGGTTTTGCTCAGAGCACCGTGCAACCTGACCTTGAGTGTTTCTGGGCACAGGGCATCTGCCTGCTCTCTGGACAATCTATGCCAGTGTTTCACCATCCTTGCTGTAAAAGATTTCTTCTTATATCCAGTTTAAATGTACCCTCTTTTAGTTTAACTCCATTATCCCTTCTCCTGCTGCAAGAGGCCCTGTTAAAATGTTTGCCGCCATCTTTCTCATCAGCCCCCTTTAAGTATTGAAAGGCTGCAATCAAGTCTCCCTGGAGTCTTCCTTCTCCAGGCTGAACAACCCCAACTCTCTCAACCTTTCTTCATAGCAGATGTGCTCCAGCCATCAGATCATTTTTGTTAGCCTCCTCTGGACTTGCTGGAACAGATCTATGTCTTTCTTGTGCTGAGGGCTCCAGAACTGCACGCAGGACTCCAGGTGGGGTCTCGTGAGAGTGGAGTAGAGCGGCAGAATCACCTCCCTTGCCCTGCTGGCCATGCTTCTTTGATGCAGCTCAAGATAAAACTGGCTTTCTTTTTTAAGCAGAGTATTCTCAGAGTCAATCACTATCACTGCAAAGATAAGAATATTTGCTACTGGTGGGCAAACTCTCACAGTAGGCAATGTAACATTTAGGTAAATGTTTTTTGTGCAGTTACACATTGAGTTGTCGAAGTGAGCTTATAAAGTATTTTAGCAATCTTTATTAAAAATATAAACCTGTCACTGTTAACAATTTGAGTTCTGCTAGTTCTTAAGTCCTATTTTAAACAGATGGATGCACAAATGCCTCTGATATTTGTAAATTTTTTCAACAGGTTAAAACTGCTGAATCAAAAATAACAAATTTAATCTACCTGAAGCACACTCTAGAACTTGTGGAACCGCTAAAAGTAAGCTATGTCTGTAATTTTTTTTATAAAGTACAGACTCTTTTGTCTTTCTTTGTATACACTGCAGTTTGTTAAATTTCATAGGCTATGGAATAGGATACCTCAAATTGGAAGAGACTGATAAAGATTGTGGAGTTAAAACCAAAATTACTTCATATATTGCAGAACACAATAGTGCCAACATAGTCTGTTAACCCTTAGACCAATTGAAAATATGTATTTGAGTGTAATACTCTTAAGAACTAGATTCCTGCCATTACCTGAATAACTGATTTGTAGCAAACATTTAACTGAAACTCCTGCTTTGATTTTGTAAGGTGCTTATGCAGCCGCTAGTAGGCCTCAGTGAATCTAAGAATATTCAGTCCTTTAAAAGGATTGCAAAAAGAAGTAACTGTTCATGTTCATGTTTTAATCTTGAACAGGCTGCTTTAAGACGCTGTAACACACCACTGCTAAAGGCTTATTACAGTTCTCTTGAAGATACGAGGTATTTATCATAAGCTTTATCTAGTATGATAGAAACGCTCATCTTTCTTAAGAACATCTGTAAGATTAGAGACATATATTTTTGCTTTTTTATAGTTACAGATGTAGCTCCCTTCTTTTGCCTAAAAGCTGATTTTGTCACAAATTCTAGTTTTCAACTAACAAAAAAATACAGGGAAAAAAACAAAACAGAAGATTAGCTATGATACTGCAATTGCTGATGAACTGCACTCCATTAGAAATAATTCTGAAAAGACAGAAGTGGTGATTTCCTAGAGCTGTCATAATAACGCAAAAATCGGCTGTTGCCTGTATGTTTGAGAAGTAATTTATGTCTCCCAAAGATTTGAATGATTTCTTTGGTCAGGCTTGGGTACTGTCATACTTCATTCTGAGGCAAAAACAGACATGAAATTTAGTGTTTGGTTTTAACAGTAGATAATTTGCTTCGGTTATTTGTGATATTCTTATTTGTAATTTTGGGACAATATTGCAAATAAAAATTGTGAAGTATTATGCAGCTAATTAGGGGTACAACTAATATTGCAGATTTGGAACTATACTTGAAAAGATTACAACTGTAATTAATGATGACACAAGGTACACAAAAGGATGTCTGAGTATGAGAACCCAGAAATGCTACGCTGTTAAGCCTAACATCAATGAATTCCTTGACATAGCACGTAGAACGTACACAGAAATTGTTGATGACATAGCAGGTATTTCTAAACCAAGATTTTGATTCATTTGGAGTTCAAAGTACATTGCACCTGGCATGTAGAAGCCACATAATAATATAATAATATGTATTTGTATAATACAAATAATATGTGTTAGAACCTTCTCACATGTAAAAAGTATTTAATATTAGTATAAACTGACTATCATTGATAAGTAACTGAAGTAATTTTGAGATGCATATTGAGATTCTTGTTTTGTAGATAAGAAATCAGTTTTATTTTAATGAAGTTGAACAATTACATTGTGATTCCTGTGTTTAAAACTCTGTTGTCCTTATCATCTCAAAGTACAAAAAAGTTAAAGTAATGCAACAGAATTATTCTGACTAAAATATTCTACATAAAAGGCATAAATATTTTGTTTAGCTTCTTGAATTAAAACATCTGAGTTATTTCTTCTTTATATTTTAAGCACTCTTGGTTTGTCCCAACACAAACATGTACGTATAGGTATCTAATCTGGGTCAAATCTTGATTTGTGGTCTGTAGGTATGATAACACAACTTGCAGAAAAATACAACCTACCACTGAAAACGAGTTTCAGCTCTGCTCGTGGATTCTTCATCCAGATGACTATGGATTGTTCAATGTTACCCAATGGCCAGCTTCCTTCAGAATTCACAAAGGTATATGTGCTAGATATGTATTTTCTTAGTATGTTTGTATACTTCATGTATATAAAATGTATAATACATTAATAAAGTACCCATTATACAGTAATGTAAGCAACAATTAAAACAATGTCCATGAAGTAAAATTAAATTAAGGTGTAATTTGTATGTTCTTATAGCTGCTCTATTTCTAATTATACTTGATATAGTCAGAGATGGGCAATTACATGGTATTATGTTGGGTGTAAATATTAAGTTGTATATCTTGCTGATAACTGCATTCTCTTATATGGATTTTTCATAAAAAATTATATGGGAAAAATGAAACCAGGCATTGTTTTTTTCTGCTTTTTTTCACCTGTATTGCTCCCAGTTTGCTTTCTAGAAACTAGTTTTGTTTCTGATAACATGACAAGTTCTTATTGTTGGTTTGAATTCCCTGTAGATCACTAAAATGAAAAACACATACAGCTTCACTTCAGCAGATTTAATAAAAATGAATGAAAGATGTCAGGAGTCCCTGAGAGAAATATATCACATGACCTACCTGTAAGACCATTTAAAACTATTTAATATTTACTAACTACGTTTATTTTGTCCAATTAATGGCTAATTACATGTTTTCTTAAAACTATCATTCGGTTAAGCTAGGCTACTTACAGAAATAATCCAAAGCGATGCTGATGAAGCCCCACAAAGTCTGTGTTGTATTAAATGTGATCACAGAAGTGCAGGCATTTATTAAGAAGGGTGGTCATCACACTTATTAAATTTTTATGGGTGAATTATCTACACAAAATGACACAATGAATGCATTGGTTTTGTAATGCAGAATCATTACTTGTACTCAGTTCTTTGCACGGTGGAACCGTCTGTTCCTGTATTCCACCCTTGCTGTGTGTCACGTTGCTCTGCTCACTCTTTCAGCAGACGTACTGAGTGTAATGCTGCATGTAAATTTTATGGAAATTCTTCCTAGAAATCACGTGGGGTTTTTATTTAACATGAAGGCCTAAGGGAATTCAAGTTTCACTTGACATGTTAATAAAACATACTTGATTCCATAGGTGTATTTTTAGTTGATTCTCTTTGTGAAGCTTTCTTCTGAGCTGCTGGTATTTGAGCTATGAGTCTGGTGTTTGGTAGGAGAATTTGATTTGAGATGGTGGTGTAAGATCACAATTTGTTTCAAAGGCATTGATACATTCGCTTGCATCTGGCAGAGCTGGTTGTATTTTATGAGTCACCTCCCATCCTAATGTATGCACTATGAACATAAGTAACTTGCTTTAGCTCTGTAAGCTGTATAAGGTGACAGTTGGTACTGTGCAACAGCTAAACCTGTGTCTTATTTCAGAATAGTGTGTAAACTGCTGAACGAGATCTATGAACACATTCACTGCCTGTACAAGCTGTCTGACATTGTGTCAATGCTAGACATGCTGCTTTCCTTTGCCCATGCCTGCACTCTTTCTGATTACGGTAAGTTTATTTTATGATTCTGCCACTGGCCAGATGAAGAGCTTCCTTATGGAGAATATTCCAGGCTGTTTTGTCTGGTTCTTCAATTGCTAAGCCCACGTCATTTATTTTTCTGTGTCTTAGTAGGCTTTAGGTGAATGTCTGGTCTGTCCTTGCCAGTTTTGTGCTGATGTTTGTTCTGTTTCTGTTTGTTGAAATTACATTCTGCATTTAGCTGCTGTAAGCCTTCACAGCCAGTCTTTTTGAGGTACTCAGGTTAAGCATATTCTATTCAAAAGCAGGAAGTCTGTGAACATTCTGAGTTAACACTTCTGTTCTGAAAGGGCACAGGATGATATAAGCAGATCAATGTTACATATATATTGTTAAACAAAATGTGTAGTTACCTTTGGTTATCTGCTTCAATTTCTGTAGTGCTTTTAGACATTTTTGGAAGTAGAATCTTCTGAAGAATCCAGAATCACGTGCTTACCTGCATAATATTCCTGTTGCTTCCCTAGACCCACTCTGCAGTATACAGACGAGCACATTGTCTTCAATTAATGCTGACCTGAGATACTTACCTATAGTACAATATGATGTAGGTACTAAATCAGGTCTGGAAGCCATCACAGGAAGTGTATTAGCTCATCAGTACTGATGTAGTGTATGATGTGGTGTAGTTTCCAGTTTGTGAGCAGGACCACTTTACTTTGCAGTGTGGGCTGTGAATCTTCATGTGCTGGTGATTCCAATCATAGCACATGAACGGAAGTATGCTTGAGAAATCAGAACCTTTTCCTGCCAAGTGAATCAGAGCACAAATTTTCTTCAGCAATAACAGTAAGACCAAAGCCACTCTGCTTCTCATATAAATCTACACTTGCAATTTGCACAGCCAGGCTTGAATGGCACCAAAAGAAATGGTCTGTCATTTGAAGCTTTCAGTCCCCTTCGCTTGCCACTTCACTCTCTTGCCTAAATCATTAAATGACTAAAACCTACAACAGATAATTAGAATTTCCCAGTGTTTAAACCTGAAAAACTCTTTTGACACTTCTTTTTTGTAGGCTGCTCTGTTTAAACAGACCTCCAAATTTAACAGTGCTTATTTGTTAGCCTGGGGTACTGCCAGAGGGGTAGATAAAGGGGAGGCATTCAGAATAGGTTCAGAAAGAACTGTATTCTGACATCAATACATACAGACAGTGCCAATATCAATTGGATCTATGTGGGCACAGTATACATCCAAATAATAAATATGATAAAATATAACAAAAATAAAAGCAATGCTACTTCTTATTTCCTCTGCTATACAATAATGTACATATGTAGTGGTAACAGAGTTCATGACCCCTGTGCTTTATATGCTCATAGCAGTAAGAAAATAAATTGTTAAAAATGTATTAGGTATGAAACTGGCTTTCAGGTTTTCTGTTTTAATTACTTCTCAAGTTTCACTTTTTATATTTTTCTTTATTACTGGAGTCCAACCCTACTTACTACAGAATGCAAATGCAGGATGTTGATTTAGAAATTAAGTGCCAGTTTCTTTTCGTCGTAATAAGTCATGAAGACTCGCACGATAAGAAACTATACCTGAAAGCGACTGGTGGTTCTTCCCAAGTGCTGCTTGTTAGTCTTGCTCACTACAGAAAAGTAAAAATCAAGGATCAGGACCACAGAGCCCAACTTTTGCTCTGGAATAATTACTTTATTTCAAAATGCAGTAATTTAGTAATGTAAAGGTTTCTGTACTAACTCTGCAATGTTTTATATCCTTTTTCTCATTTAGTTCGTCCAGAATTTACAGATACTTTAGCAATCAAGCAGGGATGGCATCCCATTCTTGAAAAGATAGCTATTGAAAAACCTGTGTCTAACAACACCTACCTGACAGAGGGTAACAATTTTGTCATTATCACAGGACCAAATATGAGTGGAAAATCAACATACCTAAAGCAGATTGCTCTCTGTCAAATTATGGCACAGATTGGTGAGTAAGAGCGTCCCATATTAGTACATTTATTGTTTCCTAATTAAAAATATTTATGAAGTTGAATGATTTGGCTTCTAGAATAAGATTCTATCTAAATTGTAACAGGTAATTTTTAGTCTGTTTACAGCTCTAGTGTTGTTGACAGAGGCCACTGCAAGGTTTTGGGTCTGCCACTTGAAACCTGTGGCAATCTGTGTATCTGGAAGCCTCCTCAGACTGTCTTTAGGAGAAGCACAGTTGTATACTTTTATTCTTCAGAGCACTTTAACCCAGTTATGCCCTTGAAATATGCCCATCGAGCTACGTATATGTTAGTTGTCCAAAAGGAATAGAACTCGAGCTTATATCTCAATTATTTAAAGGAACATGCTTGCAGCCGAGAAGAATTAATAGATAAATAATCAAATAGTTCAAATAAAAGTCGTAATAAATAATGCAAGGTTCTACTAATAAAATTATAAAAGTAAACCAAATGTTTGTGAAGTCTAACTGAGACTCATCCCCATATTCAGCAATTCCTCATGGTTTTTACCTTAAAGATAAAGATGAGGCTGTTAGCTCAGGAGAAAGACTGTAGCAGGGTGACACTAACTCTACCGGAATGAAACTGCTTAGCAGTGGAGAATAAAATTTGTCCACCATGTGTTTGTGAGTCCAGCTCCCAACAACTGCAAGTTCTTCAGGAATTGATCTCAAAAACATGAGTTTATTATGAGTAAAGGAGTCTGTAAAGTCTTCTGGCAGATTTCCTGTTCTTTTCTATTCAGTACAACTAATAAACCTCGGAGTCTGAGAAAGGCAATATAATCCTGTTTTGGGGAAAATAAGATTCCTTGGGATTAGTAACTCAGGGGCTACAGAAGCGTAAATTAGTCCTAGTGTTTATTCTCACTTTTGCATCCCTTTGGACTGACACACAGCCTCAGGCATATGATTTCTTGAGTTTTACTGATAAGCTGCTTTAATCATGGTCTCTATATAATAATTTTTTTCTTATAAAGTAAAGGTAGAACGTAATCTTATGAAACTTTACAGAATAAGGTGCTTTCTCTACAGTGGATAAAAAACAAGTATAAAACTGATTTTTTCCCCCACTGACATATTCAGGCAAATTGTCTTTTGTCACATAGATATGAGAAAACTTGTATTTTACTTATTTTGTAGGTTCTTATGTCCCAGCAGAGTATTGTTCTTTTCGAATTGCAGAGCAAATTTTTACCAGAATAGGTATGGATGATGATATAGAAACAAATGCATCAACATTCATGAAGGAAATGAAAGAGGTATTAAACATAGCTAATCCAGGGTCCAAGACCATTCTTACTGTTAAGCTGATCGAATTTTCACTGGTTTATTTCCACTGAAAGAGTATACTTTGAAAAGTAGTCAAAAATTCAGCTTCCGTCTGTTATCTTGATGATAAACCACAGAAAACCAGGCATGTCTTAAATAAAGAGATATCCCAATATAATTGAAAATTAGTGCTCTGTTGGACAGTAGCTTCAATGTTTTATTTCTTAGGCCTTAAATGATTATTTGTAGGACCCTAAGCTCTTTCAGATCCCTCTCCCAAACACATATGGCTGAGGGAAAGTGGTACAAGTAATGGAAAGGGGGAAGACCGCTGTAGTATGACTCTTTACTTGGTTAGAATTCGCAGCTCTTTGACAGCTGTGAAAAGGTAAAATTTGTTTTTCTGACAAGATTTTTTAAAATTTCAGCATTGAGTTTCTTCTGAATAGCACAAATCATTCCTATTAGGAGCAGTATTCGTATTAGGTTTTTTTTGGGTTTTTTTTGTTTTTTTAAAAATGCATTTACAGGAACGATAACACATTAACTATTTTCCTAGATAACATACATCATACAAAATGCTAATGACAAATCACTCATCATAATTGACGAACTTGGCAGAGGGACCAGTGTTGAAGAAGGTATTGGCATTTGTTATGCTGCCTGTGAATATCTGTTGAATTTAAAGGTAATTCTGTTTTGAAAAAAAAATTAAACCTTATAATTATTTTTTCCTACTGAAAGTAAATATTGTATTTTAGCTTCAGTTTTGTAGCGATTTCTTGCCTAAATACGGTATTTTTCACAACTTGTGAATAGTGAGAATTACAGTGATAGAGAAAAAATGCTGATGTAAACTGGGTTTCTGCTTGCTTGTTGTTGTGATTTAACCCTAGGAGGCAGCTAAACACCACCCAGGCACTTGCTCTCCTCTCCCAAGTGGGCTGCAGGAGAGAATCAGAAAGGTAAAAGTGTGAAAACTTGTGGGCTGAGGTTAAGACAGTTTAATAGGTAAAGCAAAGCTGCATGTGCAAGCAAAGCAAAATAAGGAATTCATTTACTACTTCCTGTTGGCAGGCAGGTGCTCAGCCCTTTCCAGGAAAGCAGGGCTTTATCACAAGTGATGGTTACTTGGGAAGACGCATACCATAACTCTGAATATCCTTCCTTTGTCTTCTCCACAGCTTTTATTGCTGCATCGTATAGTGTGGAATATCCCTTTGGGCACTGGGATCAGCTGCCCCAGCTGTGTCCCCTCCCAGCTTCTTGTGTACCCTCAGCCTGCTCGCTGGTGGGGCAGGGTGGGAAGGGAAAAAGGCCTTGGTGTTTGTGCAAGCACCACTCACCAATAGCTAAAACCTGGGTGTGTTATCAGCGCTGGTTTGATCACAAATCCAAAACATAGCACCATACAAGCTACTGTGATGGATATTAACTCTATTACACTGGTCATCTCTTTCCAGCTTGCTCACAAGCTTGCATTTCTATCTAGAGAGGGAATTTACCCAGTCTGTTTTGCTTAGTAGAGCTTTGTATGTTTCAATGTTAAAGGTGAACCTGTGTACCTGGCTGTTACCTTTCCAAAGTACAGTAGTAGTTCCACACACCTGTGAGCTGGCCACAGAGGGTAGAGGATTGTTCAGAGAAGTGGAATATGGTTTTAGATGGGTTGGAAGTTTCACCTCTTTTAGCAGTTATGTGATCAGCCTCAGGGTGCTGTCAGCCTTTTGATGTAAGAGTGAGGGGGTTCAGTTTCTCATCACAGTTTATTTGGAGGACTTCTGTGGTTGGTTTTGAAAAGCTCAGATGTTTTCTGTAGCTCTTACTTTTGGCAAAACATTCCTTGCGAGTAGTAAACAATCATTCAGATTAACCCCAGTCAAATTTCGTAAGCATCATAAATTTCCTGTTACTTCTGATATTCTTTTCCTTCTATTGAACGAAGAGTGGGAGAATCCCCAGTTGGAAAATATATCTTTGTCAAGGGTAAAACTCATTACTTAAAGATTTTAATTTGCTTTAGTAAATTAAAGAAAGCTTTTCAATGTTTTGGAGGGAAACCTGGACACCTGTGCTATCATTTAATTTTTTAATTTAATATTGTGCTTTATTCCAGGATAATTTCCATAAGAAATTTTCTTTCTTGTTTCCTAATTTAGGCATTTACATTGTTTGCTACACATTTCCTGGAACTGTGTCATATGGATGGTTTATATCCCAATGTGGAAAATTACCACTTTGAAGTGCAACACGTGAGAAGCAGTGCTGGAAATAAGGAGAAAATTGCTTACACTTACACACTCTCTAAAGGATATACAGAGGAGAAGAACTACGGTAATGGACTCCACTATGGCTTTAACCTAGTAAAGGTTATATAAGATGCTGTTTCAGTTATTAGGCCTCCAACAGTAATCTTCTGCTGAAGGATTTATGCTGAGTTTGTGTCTCTCTCATAGATTAACAAGAACAAATCTGTAATATATTCCAAATACTTGTGTGGTTTAAATAATCATGCAGTGAGAGAGTAGTTCGGTGTAGTCTGAAGAACTTACATGAAGTTTCATAGTGAAAAAAACATTTTGTTAATGTCAAGAGCTATTTGGTTCACCTCTGTTTGAATGACATGAGCCATTCTGAGCACACACTACTTGACTTGATCTAATCCCTGCTTATAGGAGTGAGTTCTGGGGACACTTATAGCTGTGAATGCTGAAGTTTGTGTATTTAAAACTCTTATGTGTCTGCCATAAGTAATGATACATCAATTAAATAGTAGCTTGGCCCTTTTTTGATTAGCAAAAAGGAATCAAGTTGCTTTAAAAAAGGATAACAATTTCACTGTGTATCAGCCTACGGCTACTTTAAGAGGTTCTACTAAAGCTTCAGTGTTCTCAGGAAAGTGGATTGACTTCTCTTAACTTTAGAATAAATCATACTGAAGACCGCACGGATTAATGGATTATGGGTCAATAAAGAAATGAATGAGTGACAGTAAGTTATAACCACACATTTTAAAGAGTTGCAGAAATCCATATGTTTCCAAATGCTAGGTTCTGAAGTCAGATCCATGATTTAGATGACATTTAATCAATAGGAAATTAGCTGCACGTGACCTTTGCAAGCCCAGTGGTAACTGAAGACTACAAATTAATCCAGCCAAGTTTCAATTAACTGGATTAAACATTTCTTTATCATAAGTTTCTTTACCTTTGGCAGCACAAGCTCAGTTTCAGATGCTACAACAACACCAACTCAGAAAAATCATGTTTTCAGAATATTCTCAGAGAACAGGAGGCCTTTAGTAACTCAGTGCTGGTGTCTTGGCTTTATCTTACTTGAGCAAAATTTCATTCTAAGAAAGGGTGCAAGGGCTCTTCTTGACCTTTTTTTGCTTTTAACTCTACAGTATTAAAGCACCTGATGAAGCCATAGAATTTCCTCAGGACAGGGCTACAGGCAAAGGAAAAAGGAACAAAATCACAGAAAAAATGTATATCAAAATTACTTTAATAAAAATGAGAGCTGCAGCTTCTAAAAAAGAGGCTAAGTTAACTCTGGCAGACATAGTGTCAAAGGTAGCAAAAAAAATTACATCAGAAATCCTGACTTGTGTTTTATCTACTTAGGATTAAAAGCTGCAGAAGTTTCCTCCCTACCATCATCTATAATTTTGGATGCAAAGGAAATCACAAATCATATTGCAAAACAGATTTTGGTATGTAGTAGAAGATTATAATACTGTAATTCACAGTTTTTATAAAACTCAAATATATTTTCAGTTTCTGAAAGGCTAAGCACTGCCATGGTTTTATGAAAAAAGATGTCATTAAAATGTGTATTTCTGGAACCAGTTGTAAAAGATTATACTGAAGGTCACTGTGAGGTGACAACACAAAGCAGTCCTTAGGGTTAAGGAGTACTGGATGCAGCGTTGGTGTACAAACCAAGAACCAGGAGATCAGAAATAGGCTGGAAAATAGCTAATATTAGTATTTTAATAACAATGTAACTGATTTCATATTTTAATGCACACGTATGTTTTTAAAAAACAGCATAGGCAGAAGAGCACTCCTGAGATGATGAAACAGAGAGCTATGTACCAGTTAGCAATGAAGCTGGTTCAGACTGCGAGAAATTCTCGACTGGATCCAGACAGCTTGCGTATATATTTGAAAGGCTTGAGGAAAAAGTACGAAGGCAGTTTTCCTGAGCCCAGACAAAGTGATGAGCATGTATGATGTAGGCCGTTGCTCTAATTTTTATGACTGCAAGATGGTTCTGTTTGCTTCCATAGTATTAGAAAACACTGCTTTTCACATGGTTTTGGATTCTTAATTCTTAGTCTGAAGTATATTCACTACTGAAAAACAATATCCTTCATGGGTTTTTTTTTCCCAAAACATACCTGAAATAAAAGCATTTCCTTTGTATGAGGAACACAGTTCTTTTTGATAATGAGCTATATCCCTTTCAATATTTTAGAGACAAAAAATTTATAGAATATTTAGGATTTTCTACGTGATATATCTGGTATTATAGCTCTTACATCTGATACTAAAAGTCTTACTTAACAAAAAGCAGTCCTTGAAGTAGATGGTCCACTTGTCTTGCATAAACGAGCTTCGCTTGCACTGTTAAGCGTGTGTCCTTAAATCCTGTTTCCTGCTCAAGGAGAGTTCTAGCTCTCTAAATCATTACGGTTAATCCAACATAACACAGTTCTCCAGAACTGGGCAACCAGAGCTTTTTTGTAACACAGTTAATAGCAAATTACTGCAGTATTGACACTGTTGATTGGTTTTGGTTTAGAAATTTAGTAACAGGAAATCAATAAAAAGTTGAATATCCTTCCTTGATTTTTCAATTTTAGTGCAAATTCATTGAGTGAGTGCAGCTATGTATTCCAGCTTGAAGGAATTTATCTCTCCTTGCTTCCTTCTAACCAACTTTGGTCAAGAGCTCTCATATATTTCTTTTATATATAAGTGTGTGTGTATAAAATCTATTATACATATATCTATAAAGCAGGTAATACACAACAATGTAATATCTAATTTATAACCACAAATATTTTTTATATATAGTTATACTATCTATTTCCTTTTTTTGTGTCTGCATTTCCAGTGTAACAGAATAGCATTTGTAGTAGGTGCACTGTGTTTTTTACTTCAGAAATGTTTGTATGGATTTAAGCTATTAACTAACAATTGTCCTCTCTTCAGGCCTTAAATGTTGCAATTACGTTACTCATATCTATCAGTAATACTATATTTGTTCTCTACCCCAGTGACGATCATGGCAGAAAGAAGTACTTTGTGTTCAGATTTCTTAAGAAGAGGACCCAGGTGTGAAGGGAAAAAAAAGGCTTGTCCTTTCCTGTCCCTTCTCCACAGTTGTGTGAACAGCAAAATAGCAAGTCAGGTTGCTTCTCTTTTAAATGCTCTTGTGTTGCTCCTGCAGTTCGTCACTTACAGTGGCAATCTTGGTGTTGAACACTAAGGCAGAGATTTTAAACTAAGCCTGGTGAGTAGAAGTCAAGAAGCTTGCAGCATAGTCTGATAAAGCCCTGAAACTTCAACAGGGCATTCATCTCTGTGAAGGGATTCCTATTCTGTGTGGTCTGTAAACATCTTGTCCTAGAGAAGTGTACAATGTATTTACTGTCTGCATTAACTTGAGCTTTTTAATGCAGACCTTCCTCAAAACCAAGGCTCCTCTCACCATATGTCTGTGAGACAAGGCCGCCTGACAGAAGGAATGTTATTTGCAGCATGAATTGAGGATCCAAAGCCAGCACAGCAAGACGTACGCTTACTCTCTAAAGTCTTTATATCTTCCTCCGTAACCTTCCTGGCCACAGCAGGGCTGCAAAGGGGCAAGGCAGAAAAAGCAAAAATCTCACAAACTAGAAAGACATTAGAATTCACTGTCAGCCTTTCAGGTCTGAAAGACCAAGGCTAAACCTACTTCAGAAAGTTGACTTTCTACTTGGCATACAGATTTGCAACCTGTACTTCAGCCAGCAGAGATGGCCAGCCAAAACCTGGCCTGTACAGGTTTCATACTGACAGAATTATATATTGATGTGTAAAGGAAAGCTCACTGAATGGACAACATTGTGTTAGACTACAATACCAGGAATTAAGTTGGTACATGGTCAGGACTACTGTAACCATAACTAGTTCTGAACCAGCTTCGGTCACAGTAACAGAAGTGCCTTTAGTACAGCACTGCCAAAATAAGTCTTGATCTTGCAGGCTACAGTACAGCAAAACCATTGAAAGTCCAGTGTGGCCAGACAGCTTGTCATTATCACAGCATTCGGGTTAATAGTTGAGCTTTTCCTCTTCTTAAAGGGTGTCAAATAGTCCTCGTGATTCTGCAGGAAAGGAACATCTGAAATGGGAGATGAGTGTCACCTTATACCCAACTTATTAACACCTCAAAGGACCAAGAACCACCAGCCTGAAAGGAGACTGTTCCCGTTTCCAGCAACTTTCATATCCCCCATCGCAGCTACTCCAACATCCTGAAAAGCACAGTCTCTTCCTGCTCCCAGCAACTCCAAAACCCACATCACAGTTCCACCATAGCTACAGACTTTGAATCCATGTCCTTCTACCAAAACCTTCTCTCTGAAATTACCCCAAAGCTGACATTTCGAACTGCCATGCCTTAACCTTCCCAGTATCTCCTGATTCCAAATTCCAGGTCAAGAGAGGCATCTTTCACTCTCCTGAAGTATGAACCCAAACTCCACCCAATGCATCCTATCCAGAATTTTGAAGGATGGCATTCAAACCCCCAGTAAAACTCAAGCTCTGAGCAAATCTCCCTGCCAAATCACTAGGACCCATCCGGGTCCCTCACCTCATTCTCAAGACTCTCACGTGTGTTATTTTATTCTGTAGCAACATTTTACCCCTCTGTTTCCAAGCACAACTCATTATTGCTCTCTTTTTATTCAGCCAAACAAGTTCTTAGAACCAGAATGAGACCTCTACTCAATTCCATATTTTAATATGTTTCCCCTTCCTCTTTTTCCATTCCCATTCCCCTGTTCACATCTACATCTTCCTTTTCTCCAACCTTTTCCCTCCATCTGGCTTTCCATTCCTCTTTTCCCTTTCAAACCCTTTCTTCAGTTCACTGTCCCTCTGTCTGACCATCCATCCATCCACCTATCCATCTTCCAGTCACTACCTGCTCCTCTTCCCTCTTTCTATCCATCCCTGCCACCCCCCATTCCTGATTTTCTCTCCCTCCCTCTGTCAGCCTCTCCACGTTTCCCTTTCTCCTCTCATTGGTCTGCCCAGTGACCTTCCCCTTTCCCTCTAAATCACAGTGAGCACCTCTCCATCCCTCTTTTGAACTTGTTCACACAGTGCTCTCACATCCCTTGCTTGTAGATAAGATGCTTTGATTATGCATGTGGCTTCTCAAGAATTTATTCTGAAGCTGGCTTCTTCCTTGTGCTTCTTCTGAAAGCTGCACAATAAAATAATCTGAGCTTATTAGAAAGCAGTTGTTTTCTCTGTCACAGATCCTGGAGATGAGCGAGGACAGGCATGTGGTAAAATACTTGGCATTGTCAGGTGGTTGTTTTGCTCCCCAGCTGGATTTGCGCCACAACCTTTCCCCCCGGCCGCACACTTCCCCATCTCCTCTCTCCATGCTTTCTCCTCTGCAGCACGGGTTTACATATGATGGACCGAAACACAGGACTTGGGTGCTTCAAGTTCTGCATAAGCACAGAGCAGGGAAACAGCCTGCAGAAACTACCTTTTCTTTTTTTTTTTTTTCATTTTATTGATGAAAACAAAGCTTTTTTGTAGGGAAGGCTTTTAATGCAAAGTTATTTGAAGACATCTGTGTCTTGGAGCCTCTGAGCCTGCAGAAGTTGTGGTGTTATGTTTTTATAGCTGTATCAACTCTGTGAAATATCTTTATGGACTTCAACAACTATTTATTTTCATTATCCTCCCATAAATCAACCTTTTATTTCTGTTTACTAGGAGGTAAAAATTCAGCCTTTTCAAGACCAGTGACAGTTTCGTGAACTCAGTTCCTGTGTGGAAGGATAATTTTGGTTCGGCATTTTGAATAATACCAAAATTCAAGTAATTTTCTTAGTGTTGTTTGTCTCCAGGAGCATCTACAGTCTGCCTAGTGCTGCACTGACATGGAAGTGGACACTATGTCAACACAGAGGAGCTTGCACTGTAAGGCTAAGGGCATCTATAGTTTTCTTCTTTGAACTTTCTTTATTCCCAAGAACCACAGCAGACCCTTTGTTTTCACCTAGATCTTACTCTTTCCTGGTATTATGAGAAGGATCTGAGATTCTGCAAGCTGAAGTGTGGAAATGGAGTAGCATAGTTGAAGTTTCTTTGTTCATAGCAGGTATAACATCTTAGGAAGCAGGGGCCTTTGGAAAGACAAGCTTCAAAATGGATCGTTGACATGATAGGAAATCATTACTATGATAACTGAGATCATGGGATGCTTAACCCAAGAAAGAGCAATAGAGAGAAGCAGCAGTGTGTGCTGTGAAGATTTATGTGCTAGCTACCACCCAAGAACCTTATAAAGGAAAACAAAGGATTTATTAAGTTGTGCATCTTTCTCCCCCACTTTGTCTATGTATGATCAAGCTAAAATCAGTATTTTGATCCACCTGCTGATTTCTTTTACAAGCTCTCGCCTGTTCCAGTGACCAGTGTTCCATAGCAAACCAGATTTTGCTTGATTTGTGAAAACTGCAGAATGAAGTGTACTTTAGATCAGACTTCAGATGCTGCAAGGAGACAGGATAACATCAAGGCGAAGGCTTTAAGAGGTCATTTTGGCCAATACTTTCCTGCCGTGCCAGCAGAGTTTTTGTGCACTGGTGAGCATGTGCATAAATTGCTGTTTTCTCTGGTGCTTGGCAGTTGAGGATTTTCTACTTTCAGGAAGTCCAGCTTGCAAAACTCTTGGGTTTTCACTGTTGTAGCCTGTGGAAACTTCTCAAATAGGAGGCACTGCTAAGTAGGCAAGAGCAGGGAGAAAGGACCGCTGTGTCCCAGATCGGGCTCATGGGTCTGAAGGAAACTCCTCAAATAGGAGGCACTGCTAAGTAGGCAAGAGCAGGGAGAAAGGACCGCTGTGTCCCAGATCGGGCTCATGGGTCTGATGGAAACTCCTGATGATCCTCATCTCCCTTCCTGTAAACGGGTGAGGAAATGCATCCCCTCGCCCACAGGGTTGTTGTGTGGGTTGGATTGGTATTTGTTTTCTCAGAGATTCATTGTGCTAAATGAGATGGAGCACTCATGGAAAAGCACTAATTAGAAACCCTCAGTCTGTGAGCACTGCCTTGTGCGTAGCGCAAGGAGCCTGGTGGGAAAGGCCAGGAGGGCAGAGATGGGCCCTTCTGTCTTTTTAGCTGTCGCAGAGCCTGTATAAACTCTTGGTTTTAGAGACTTGCAGATTGTCTGAACTTGCACAGACTCTTAGAGGAACAATAGAAAGCACATCACCAATACAAAGGTTGCTTAGCCCTGTGCCACAATTTCTAACCTCAGTTGCCAAGCCAGCAGCAACTTAGACTTCTGAAAGAAAAGATTCCCAGAATGTAATGGGGAGAAATCGTGTTTTTTCTACAGTCTTGTTCTTTGGAAGTGTTTGATTACATTTGCTTTATGTTTTATGTGTGCTGGTAGTACATGTTAACACACCCAAGCAGTTTTCGCTTGGACCGGCACACAGCATGGAAAGTTTCAGTCAGGTTTGATCAACTTGTAAGCAAACAAAACAAAGCCTGATGATGGGAACTGCAGGGTGGACCTGGTTACAGCTTGTGCTTCCAGCCCTCTCCATGCAGCCCAACTCTGGTATTACCCATGGAGATGTTTAATCCTTTAAGCACACTACTATTACTACAGTGGGGTAAGCTACACAGGGCAATTGTGCTGAGCCGAGGGGTTAGAGAAAATATTTCCTTGGATGCATTCCTAAAGTCTGCTTACAACTGGCTGTGCCCTTCTTCTTTCTGTGCCTGCAGGGAGCAATGTAAATTCAAGAGCCCCACTCTGAAATTGTGGTTGAGAGTCCCAAAATCAAGCACTGCCTTTGAAAGGTGAAAATTCAAGTGGCCTTTAGATGGCATCAGACTTTCACGTTTGCTGCCTTTGCTCCCTGCAGTTGGAAAGCCATTAACAAAGAGCTTTCAAAGAAAGTATTCCGGTGGAGATTTTTGTGGGCTTTATTCCAGTTCCAGCGTAGCGAGATGAAAGCAGACATCTGGCTGTCGGGCTTGTTTTCTTTAATGATTCATTTCAGAATCCAGCAACGGAGCGGGCTTTGTTTGGGAGGCAAGAACCCTCCGTTCCCCTCCATCCTTTTGTGAGTAGCTAAGAATACATATGTATTTTTTGCACTTGTAAAGTCACTCCACTGAACAGCAGAGTATCCTTATGTTCAATATTTTCTCTCTAGCAGCCTTACTCACAGGCCCAGAGGGCTCTCTATTTCTGGATGGTTGAGGCAGAAGTGACAGGAGACCTGGTGGAAGGTGTGCAGGGGCGCCAGGGCTGAGAACCTGCAGATGTCTTGGAGTCAGAGCAGACCCTTGCTGATCTCCTCCTCGGGTGAACTATGGGTATGTGGATGGAGAACCACAAGTCATGGCAGCTGTGGCTCTAGGAAGGTCAACAGTGAAAATATTTAGAAGTACTAGAAAAACCTACTGCTTTGGAAGTTCAGCTGTGCCAGTTTGGAGGGTTGTACTAAATTTTGATAACTCTTCAAAAGGGAATGGTGTGATTTGCTGCTGCCAAACCATTTGTGCCTCCTTGCTCTTCAGCAGATGAATTCTGCCAAAGGCACACTTGGCATCTTTGTCTCAGCCTCTGAACTGCACAGTGCTTAAGGGTGAGGGCAAGTTCGTGGGAAGCATTACTGCATGCTCCCCCTGTTTCTATGCTTTTCTCCAAGCGTCTTCCCTTTGTCTTGTGGGAAATGGGATATTGGGCAACTAGGACCTTCATTCTGATTTGTAACAGTTGTTTTTCTGTTAGTCAGACTTGATAAGGGGAGGACTTAGCTGTTGTGTATGGAAAAACAGAGAGAGGGAAATGGGGGGAGAGGATGGAGATGGACACATTATATTTTAAAATATAGATAAATTATTATATTATATACTATTATATCTCTCATACATGGTAATCAGACAGATGCTCTGAATTGTCTGCAAGAGAGAAAAAGACACATTTGACTTTACGACTGGAAGGTGTTGTCAGTGTGTTTGGGATTTGCCTGTAAATGAAGCACATAAAGGAAAAATGATGGCTGGAAACATTTGCAGCATATGTTTAGCAGAACTTCCTTTTCAATCTGTCTTGCCTGGCTTTTCTAGTTTCTCCTTCCTATCCCTGGTCACTGTTTGCACTGGATCAACCTAAAAGAAAATCAAAGGTTTGGGCACTCAAGACAGATGCAGGTGTTTTCCCCTCTAGGATCTCATGAGTAGGTGTGACATTAGTGCATCCGTCTGGTGCAGATCCTTGGCTTTAGCCTCTAAATCAGATGCTGTGGCCCAGACCTGGTGCTGGAGGCTGAACAAGGAAAACACGTGCTGTTATCCTGGCAGAGTCCCAGGCTGCATTTCATACAGGGTCTGACCACGCAGCAGGGTAAGTGCACAGAGTGACTGTCACAGCCTGTGAAGATGCGTGACCCAGAGTGTTGCCTGCTCGACAGCATCAGCGGTGCAGGCACCACGGGGGTAAAAGCGCCATCTGCCCCCGTATGGAGCTCTCCACCTCTGCCTCCTGCCAAAGCTTTGCCTGGCATAGGGGAACATTGCTGTGGGGGTCCAGCCCAGGAGGGCAGATGCTGTGCCCCTCTTGATGTTGCTCCAGGGGGCTGCGGCAGGCACTGCTCAGCTCTGTCAGAAGCCAATGCCACTCCTCACCGTGCATGGTCCTTTGCTGCCAGCAGCTTCTGACTGTTGTTTGATTTTAAGGTTAAATATATTAAAGGAATAGGGAGAGAATAAGTTCTGGCTGCCCAGAAAACATGGGGCTGTGGTTCACTGCCCACCCTGCTCCACCAGCTGTGGCGGGCTGCCTAGGCTCCAGGAGATGCTCCGACAGCATCGCTGTGGTTCAGAGCATTGGAAACTCACGTCAAATCCTGCTGCCTGAGCCAACCGGGGACCACAAGCCTGCAGGATTCTTCCAGCGCTGCTACTGTGGAGCTACTCTCTGCTCTTTGATTTCCTCGTTTTTTCCCTCCTGTCTTTTCCAACCAAAGAAATTAAGTGGAAAATACCTTTTCCTTTCTACTTGGGTGAGAATGGCTGCCTATCAACAATGTGAAAGGGGAGTTGATCAGTTCGAATCAGAATCATGGAATGGTTTGGGCTGGAAAGGACCTTAAAGCCCACCCAGTTCTGCCCCCTGCCATGGGCAGGGACACTAAGCCCCATCCAACCTGGCCTTGAACACCTCCAGGGATGGGGCAGCCACCGGTTCCCTGGGTAACCTGTGTGCCAGGGCTTCCCCACCCTCATTATGATGAATTTCTTCCTGATGTCTAATCCAAATCTTCCTCTTCCCATTCAAATCTGTTCCCTCTCATCCTATCATTATTTGCCCTTGTGAAATGTCCCTCTCCAGCTCTCCTGTAGCCCCTTCATGTACTGGAAGGTTGCTCTAAGGTCTCCCTGGAGCCTTCTCTTCTCCAGGCTGAACTGGCAGCCGGATGCAAACCAAAGCTTCCCCCAGCAGCTGCGTGGGGCTGGTACTCCCCCCCCCCAACTGTCTCTTCAGATGGACTCCATTTTTTCGTATTTAAGATGCTGCTGGAGTGTTGGAGGGGGCAGTTGTGATTCAAACGCCGGTGTTGCAGTTAAGGTCTGGCACCCAGAGCCAGGTCCTGAACATCCTCCTCCAGAGCTGAGGTGTTTGCACCACAGAATTGGGCTGGACTGTGCTTGGGATTGCTTTGATCTCATTCTTCAGGAGCCCCAGCCTACTCTTACATTTAAATTTTGCTGTGGAAATGGCCATGGTCTGTGCTGAGTGACATTTTGCCAAACTCGCGGGGGAGCTTTTGTTTTGGAGGGACTGGGGAAAGAGGATGTGTTGGCTTTGGCTGCGCACGCGAGGGATGAGCACCTCGCCTGGGAACGTTCGCTGTAACTGGCGCACAGCTGCCATTGCCACGTGGGGAAGGGGACGTCCCCTCCTGGCTTTGTGTTCTTGTCTGCATTTGGAGGGAGCGCTTTGTGTCAATTCCAGGCAGGATGCTGGAGGGATGCAGGGAATGACTGATTTGAGAGGTTTCACCCCAGCTGTGCCAGAGCTGCCCAGACCTCACCTTCCAAGGCCAGGGGAGTCAGAGGCCACTGAAGGCTCTTCTCAGGGCTCCCCATCTCTGCAGGGAGAGATATTCAGCATCCACCAGTGCCAAAGGACCCTGCACTTTTCACTCGTACCTACTTCCGTGTCATAATTTTCAGGTGATTTTTGTTGTGCGTTTGCAGTGAAAGCTCGCCCTGGCTGCCTCCGGACTCTGCTCTGGCTTTTGCAAATGTTTAATTTGCAAATGGTATTTGCAAAACAAAAGTTGTGCTTGGTTTTCAGGACAGTGGGTAGTGAATCTCTGTAAGGAATAACCAAAATGCTGTGGGGCAGCGGTGTTGTCCCAGGCACAGCTCTGAATGGGAGCCTTCTACTCCCCAGCAGATGCTGCCAGATAGTGCTGGTTTTGCACCAAGCATGGTGCTCACCCCTCTCCTCTGAAGGTACAAAAAGTTCAAACATTGCCTAAACCAAGGTGCTTGAATTAATGGCCGGATTTAGTGCAATCACCGATGCTGGGAGAACTGCAGAAGAGCAAGCTGCTTGTTCAGCCCCTCGGCTTGATGCACCAGAAGCCAAATAATCCCTCTAGGGGTTTGCTTTGCAGAGGTCTCAGCACCAGTTGCTGAGCTGCAGCTATGAAAAGCAGCCCGCAGCATAGCGAACGGCTGTCACACCTGAGGACCCCGAAGGGAACAAGTTTACCAGTGAACATCCTAACGGCCAAGCCCTTTCCCTCTCCTGTGCAAGGTTACTGCATATGGCTGGTTTTCTGTCTCCAGGGCGTTGAGAGCAGCTAATTGACCATTAATGAATGTGCCTTTGTTGTGAAGGTCTCTGAGTGTTAGTGGCGATGCGGGCACCTGACCCAGCGTGTCTCACAAGCTGCTGCTTGGAACAACAGCACTAAGGTTCGGGGACACGTTGAGTGCCCTTGCTGGTGGCCACGCAGTGTGATAAAGCAGCTGGTGGGACATCACCTCATTCCTGTCCCCTGTTGTAACATCTGTGGTTCTACAAACTTTCAAAACTTCATTAAACTTGTATTAACCAGCCCCCAGCTGTGCCTGCTGTGGAGGTGGCTTGAGTTTAAAATGCTGTTTATAAAGAAACCTAGCTCTAAGCCAAGGTGGGAGATGGACTAGCCTTGCTGCTGCGCCATTGCCTGCCTGCTGGAGGCCATCACTGCACCCCTCTGTGAGCTGAGGAGCCGTCAGCCCGCAGGCTCCTTGGGTGTGAAACCCACTCCTGTGGACACCAACACCCAAACACCAAACTTGATTAAAGAGGAATTCCAGCCAGTGCCTTGAGAAAACTGGAAAATAAATGCATTTAAGGTACAGTTGCATGTGCATCAGCTGCACAAGAAATTGTGTGGTGTTTCCCCCCTCAGCAAGATGAGTACAAGGACTAATTCTTGGCTTTCTCACACTTCCAGCTTGAAGTCCAGGTGGGTCATGAAACAGAAAACATTTACTTTGCTGCTTGTTGAGTGCCACCTGCCAGGTGTTTGGGCTGGAGAAGGGAAGGCTGTAGTGGTGAGTAAGCCTTGCTCAGCATGGCTTGCTTACCTGAAGGTGTCTCTGGCACCTGTGGTACAAGTGACCCTCACAGATCTGTGATCAAAGCAAGAGCCCAGCAGAGCAGGGAGCACAAATGAGTCTGAACTCTGCCTTATTACCTGAGGGGGGGCTGTGAACATGGTCCCAGGCAGTGCTGTGCTGGGGTCTTGGCAGTGCTCCAGGGGACCAAAGCCTCATCCCTTCCTGAGTTACATCTTCACTGGATGCCAAAAATGATGCACAGAAGATGGTGTGAATACAGTGCAGCAGCTTCAGTTTATCCACAGTGCTTTGCCTTTGGATGTTGGACACTTCCTGCCTCAGTTCTTCTTTAGGTGGATGGGGTAGACTCTACTCTGCTCTCGCGAGAACTCACCTTGAGCCCTGCCTTCCATTCTGGGCCCTCAGCACAGGAAGGACAGGGATCTGTTGGAGTGAGTCTAGAGGAGGCCATGGAGATTATCCGAGGGCTGGAGCACCTCCCGTATGAGCACTGGCTGAGAGAGTTGGCGTTGTTGAACCTAGAGAAGAGAAGGCTCTGGGGAAGACTCAGAGAGCAGCCTTGAGTAGTTGGAGTGGGCTACAGGAAAGCCGGGGAGGGGCTCTTTAGGGATAGGAGGAGGGGAACGGTTTTAAGCTGAAAGAGGGGAGACTTCAATTAGACATTAGGAAGAAATTCTTCACAATGAGCATGGTGAGGCCCTGGCACAGGTTGCCCAGGGAAGTCATGGCTGCTGCAACCCTGGAGGTGTCCAAGGCCAGGTTGGATGGGCCTTTGAACAAGGTATTCCTGCCCATGGCTGGAGGTTGGAATTGGATGATATTTAAGTCCCTTTCAAAGCAAACCAATCCATGATTCGATGACAAGATGGAGAAGTTGGCTGTCAAATCCACTCAGCAGAAGGGGAGCACAGGGCAAGAACTCCCTTCCCCAAATATCAATGACTGATTTCTTATTCCAATGACTTTAAACATCCTTCCCTCTCTAGCAGGCAGTAGCAACGTGTTTTCGGTACTTACTCCTTCCATCTGGCTAGACAACTCTCCCAAACAGCAATACCTATAATTACATATATTTGTATATACATATTGCACACGTTAATTAAATCATTTACCTTGCCTAGCTTCAGTTTTATTTTAAAGTTGGTAGCAGTCAACATTCAACCAGCATTAGGAATATGCTCTATAAATAATTAGAGTCTATTTAGATTTATTCAACCGTGTTTACGTCTAATAAGTAACTGCATTCATTTAAGCATTGATCTCCTGGCTGGCACGCCACCTAAATGCGATCATTCACCTTCAGCTGGAGCAGCTGGGCCCTCCTGGATTTATTTAATCGGGCCAGCTTCACAAATGACCTGGAAGAGGCACGTCGGGCAGACTTCGCTCTGCCATGGTCTGGATAATGGGAAAATATTTGGTTACTGGAGTGATTTTTCTTATCACCAGATAGTTTGGGCTGAATTACTCCATTTGGCTGGATTTCTGCCTCTCTGGTTGCTTTATGGTACTGGAGATACCCCAAATACCTTCTCAGGGTGAGGATGAAGGCGCGAGTCAACACTCCTTGGACCATCCTGCCAGTTTGGCAAGGATGCTGTGGTACCACCTGCTTTTGGAGCTGCAGAGCCTTTTACAAACACTGCCAGAAATAATGGGGTGTCCCATCCCCTCATTTCAAAATGAGCTTTGTGCGCGTAAGGGGGCATAAGGGGAAATATTCTTAATGATTTTCTTACATTGGGCATTTTAGGCTTAAAAGCATGGTACACCCGCGAAAGCTGATCAGGGGATCAGCACCTTTATCTGTGTGAAAATAATCTCGTCTGAGCCTTCAGCCCGCAGAGGGTTCGTGCGAGCAGGTCAAAGGCTTCCCTGGAGGGACCCGGCTTCCAGACAGCACCTACACCCCCCCAAAACCACGTATCAACATGGCATGGATTGCTGAGGATCCTTATACACCACCAGTTTCTTTTTGGGGTGGATTTTTGGCAATCCACCCACACTGAATTAACCCCCTGTGAGCTCAGGATTTGGCCTTTAATCCCTGTGCAGCCCAGGAGCTGCCCTTGAGCACAAGGGGCACTGCTGACCCCGAAATGTGGTCCCTGCTCCCATTTAGAACCAATCAGGGCTGTCGATGCCACTGATTGACTGGGCACTCAAAAACCCCACGTACTCAGAGAAATCAGCGTTACAAGAAAGAACCAATGTGGCACTTTGGTTTCTTCACTGAAAGGATGGTTGAGCACTGGAACAGCTGCCCAGGGAGGTGGTGGAGTCGCCGTCCCTGGAGGTGTTTAAAGGATGGTTAGATGAGTTTCTTAGGGACATAGTTTAGTAAGGGGACAGATATGGTTGGACTCGATGTTCTCAGAGGTCTTTTCCAACCAGATGATTCTATAATTCTAAACAAATGCATGATAGGTGTGCAAGGCAAAGAAGGACACAGGCTCACACAGAGTCATCTCCATGGGTCAATAAATCAGGTCGCTTCTTCACAGCAACAAGATCGTGAAATGCCGTTGTTTTAACACCAACCTATGATCTCGAGCATCTTTAGTGCTTTGACTTTCATTCCTAATGAAATGAGGAAATGCTGTGAGAGGCAGCTCCGAGCCCTCCTTCTGCTTGCCTGGGCAGGGAGCTGGTGCTGCTCTCCATCCCCGAGTGCTTGAAAGAGAGGCTGCAAAATATCCCTGTGTGATGACTCCGGCTCTGTCAATCTTTGAGAGGAAAAGTGGTTCTTACTTTAATTAAATAACTTTGAACAGAAGTCTGAGATCTGCAGTAGAGCTGCTACGGGTGACCGAGCCTCATACACCATTTAATTGCCACTGAGGCACTGTGTGAGCGTAGTGTGGTCCTGGATGTCCAGGTGGTATGGTCAGAAAAGCATTAGAGCAGGCGCTGCTGTGCCCAGGTCCCATCACTGTTTTCTCTTGGCTGATATGGACTGTGAAGCCAAAGCTTACCCACTGGATGTGCTGCCCTCATTTCCAAGCTGCCTGGGGGCACAAGCAGGCAGCAGCAGCTAGAATGAACCCATTTTTAGATGGGTTTTAAGAGGGCAAACTCTTCAGACTTGTGGGTCAGCACCAAGACTTTCCACCACAAGATGAACTGCAAAGACGGCTCTGCCAGCCCTGATGCCCAAGTTTCTGCAGCCCTTAAATAGCTAAATATCTGGAAAATTTAGATTAAAAGGGGAATATACAAATAATGAGAACAAAGAAGGTCTGGTATGTGCAGAAGTTCTCTTGTGTCAGCCTGATCCTGGCATATGGATTAAAGAGCTTTGGCTGTGTGAAGCCAGCTGGGCTCCTCAAGGAACGCACACCAGTATGTGCTGTTTTTGACAGCTGCCTCTAATTCACTTGATGTGAATATGGATTGATTTTAGGATTAGATGTTGTAACTTGCCCAGTCATGAAGGAATGACAGTACCTCTTGGCTCCCCTGTTAACCAAAGTACTGCCAGGGCTGTGGCCAGGGGCTGGGGTGGCCTCTCCAGCAGCCAGGAAGAATGCTCCTCTCCACTGGCCAGCTGCCTCACTGGAGAGCTGGGATCCAGAGCCAGGATCAAGTTCCTGATGGCTCCTTTCATCCTACTGCTCTTCCATCCATGTAGTGTCTGCCCTCTGTCTCTGTGAGTCACCTTGCTGCTCTTGTTAGCACTGCAGGCAGCTGCAGTCACCGGAGAGAGTTTTACTGTCTTGGCCTTAAACACCTGGTTGACTGATTTGCTTGGTTTCAGCTGTGCCTCTTTTGTGCTTGGAGCCCAGTCTGCTGCCCTTCAGCAAGCCCTTGAACTCTTGACCCTCTCCAAGTCCAGTGCTGCCAGCTTGTGTTCCTGGGGAGCTGAGGCAGAGGGCTCAGGTTTGGTGTCTGCTTTGGCTTCTGTCTGAGGGCTGAGCAATAGTGAGGGGGATGGAGATGGAGATGGTGGAGATGGAGATGGTGGAGATGGACAATCCAGCTTAAATAGCTGGTGAGGGTGCTTTCCAAAAATGTTTTGATTGAAAAAGGTATTGGTGTTCCTTCCAACTAGTGTCGAAAGGGTAAGATCATCAGATTCATTCACTGGGGCCTGATGGGGTGCTCGTTAGCTTGCCATCCGCCATGGCTTAAACTTCACACAGGAGAGCACGCTGTGATCCGGAGTGGCTGGCCACGTCTCCTGGGCTTGTTTCAAAATATTGCAGAGAGTGGGTGGAGAGTTGAAGGGCCCCTTGGCCAGGAGCGTAGCAAATAAGAGCTGCTCTGGTGATGCTCTGAGCCTCTGCCCACTCCTGCCTCTGTTCCTGTGCTTGGGAAACAAGGCCAGGGCGTGACATGCCACCGGCCCTGGCTCACCTGTACACAAGAGAAAAGTCATTAGATATGGAATGTGTAGGAAGCTACAAACAGCTCCTGGACGCCAGATGAACAGGGTGAGCTTTGCTGTTGTGTTGCCTGCTCTGTGCTCAGGGCCACTGCCCCAACCCTGCCCGCTGATGGGTGCTCCCCAGGGAAGCAGTCACACACCAAGCCTGGTGATATTCCAGAAGTATTTGGCCAAGGCCCTCAGACACACGGTGTGAACGTTGGGAGTGTCCTGTGCAGGGACAGGGGTTGGACTCGATGATCCCTGTGGGTCCCTTCCAACTCAGGGCATTCTGTGATTCAGCCAGGGCTCCCCAGCAAGCCTGTCCAGCCATGCCAGCAGCAGACAGACCCAGACTCCTTTTCCACTTCTAGGTGGGATAATAAACTCCCACCCCATTGCTCACTGCCATCCTCTAGAAGTTTATAAATAAACCTTGTTTCCCTGCTAGCTTTGTGCTTTTCCATTTTGACGCACCCTTGATTTCCTCCTGTTCCAGCAAGCTTCCAGCAAACAACCCCCTTCTTTGTTGTTCTCTGTTTGCTTCCTCCCAGCTTGTGTTCGAACAGGCGGTGGTGGCGTCCCCTGTGCCTGGGTGCACCCTGGGTGCTGAGTGCCAGGTGCCAGGATGCCGGGCGCCGGGACAGGGTTATCTGACAGTTCCCCGTAAATTACCCTGCATGGTAGCTGTGGGTGTTAATGTGCAACTTGATGACGAAGCAGCTGGTTTCATCGAGTGTGTGTGGCACGTTAGTAACAGGAGGAGGATGCTGAGTGGTCCACAGATGGGATGCAGGAGCCCGATGCCATTCCAAACAAGTCTTCCTTCTGCAGAACGAAGCAGAGCTGTTGGGCTCCTGCAGACCCATGCACGACCACAGACTCAAATCCATTCCTGCAGGCAGCATCACACACCCACCATCCTAAAAATACTGAGGGTGTCCAAAGCCAGGTAATTCCCCAATTAATTTCAATGATATTTGATTTTTGAGCATTTTAAAACTCACCGTGTGTTGGAGATTTGTAGCCTTTTAAAAGCCACTCTGACTACCAGCATACTTCGTGTAAATATTTAAGGTACACTAAAATCTACCCACGATGTGTGTAACTGCCCTTCTCACTGTATCAATAGTTGGGGTTATCCTTTTCTATCTTTTTTTATAATGCATGGCTGTATTAGACCTGGTCATAAACACAGGTCTGTGTTCTGAGCTGGCACAAGGAAGGGTGTGTGTTGCTTTTTCAGCGCTCCCATTGCAAGGACAGGCTGATTTTTTAACTCTCTCTTTCTCATTTTTTATAGCATCTTAGCAAAATCTGTCTTCCCTGGCTGGACTCTGGGGTGAGAGGGTGCTGGGGAGGGCAGAGATGCTCTGAGCATCACTGTGCTGCAGAGCTGGGGTGACAAGTTGTGGCTGCAGGATGAAGCTTTCCTTTAATTCCTCATTTTTTTGCCTGCTTCTGTTGAAGCCAAGGTCCCAGGAACACGAGGGGCTCACATTGGTGTTATGGCAGACCTTCTGCCTCCTAAATTAAAGACCTTCTGGGTTTTTAATTTCCAGCTGGGCGATTTCCAAGCGAGAAGTTGCCTTCTCCCACGTATGTGCTCACAACACTAATGTTAAAATATAGCAAAAAAAGAAACCTTAAAATATCTTTATGCCTGAAATTCAGGAAAAAGAAAAGAAAGCCCAAGAAAAGGAATGTACTGAGCTGTAACAACACGTGGCCAGGCCCTGAGCTAGCTCACAGCAGCCCAGCCCTGGTGATGCTGGGGACACTTATGGCTTCACCTTGGCTCGCTGCAGTGCAGGGTGTCTCCGGCTGTTTGACATTTTCCTTCCTCCTCCCGAAGGCCGAGCCGTCTGTTGCTTCACATCCCGCCCCTGTCTGGAGCCTCCAGCTCCAAAGGGGAGCAGGATCAGACGGCGAGGCTTTCCCCGCTCCGCTGCCCTTGTGTGCAAACCGGGTTTATCTGCACTGTTTGACCAGCGCTGGCAAATGACACCCTGCCTAATGCGTCGTTAGGGAGAGGCAATTAAATACCAACCCAACGAGTATTGTGGCCAACGTGACTGGGGAGAAACAGCTGCAATGTGCGCGGCAGCTGGGAGAGACGGGTGGAAAATATTAACCTTTTTATTTATGTCTTTGCTCCAACCTGTGCCATGTCTGGCTGCCCGGCTGGGAGAAACCTGCATGGGGCAGGGTTTGGCAGGGAGAGGGCAAGGATGATCCAGTGAATTTTCACTTGTTTGGCTTCAGCCCAAAGGACCGGTGATGCCCAGCCTGTGTGGTGCCGGATGGGCTCACAGGTGGCCATGAGACTCTGCTTTCATCCTGCAGCTTCTGCCTTTCTCCAATGCTTTCCAGCCGTTGCTGCCCCTGTGGGCTGTTTCTGGTGGCAGTGGCACCCGATGGTCCTGTCCTGTTTGCCCCGGTATGATTTAGCGCTTCAGCTCGGCTGTCCGTAAAATCAGCCCTGGTTTCCTATGGTGCCTTCTTCAGCACCCGTGTGCCCCAGCTCCTGGCACCGAGCTCATGCTGGTGCTGTCCCACTGCCAGCCTGCTGCGCCATCCCCAGGCAGGATTTGCTGCCCTCCTCCCGCTTCGCCAGCCATGACCCACAGCACATTTATGTCTCCATCCCTTGGCCTACAAAACTGAATCACACCAAGCAGTTTGAAGACAATGAATCCTGTTGCTGATCCCAAGCACCCCAATAAATCCTTTCTTCCCACTCCCCAGAGGCAGTGAGTGCTGTGAGGGATGGGGCCATCTCATTGCAGGCTGGACTGGTTTCTCAATGTTAAACGAATAAACAGGGTTAGGCTTAAACTAGGATCACTGGGATCATCTTCCTGTAGGTGCTGAGAGCATTTCTGCGTGGATTTAGAGAGGTACTTTGCAAACAACCTCTCTAAGCACCACCAAAATGATGCTTATGGCGAAACGGTCTGGCAGGTGTTTGTAAAATTGGCATCGAAATCTCCAGGCAGCCACAAATTTAAGCTGGCTGGCGTGGACCAACACATTTGTCAGAGTGCAGCGGTCTGAAATACACAGCAGATAACTTGTACTCCCCTCTGTCGCCAGCATTCTGAGAGTGAACACTCTCAGGGTTGTAGAGTGCTTTGTGAGCCCTGAACAAAGGGTGCTGTAGGAGTGCCCAGTCAGGGAAATACCCAGTGCAGGGCAGCGAGTCAATAACATGGAGGAAACCTGTTCCTGCTAAAGGTGCTGCCTGGCCAGCCCTGCCAGGGACGCACAGTCACTGCTCCTGTCCTGTGTGTTGGTTTAAGGACATTTTATTAGGTTTCACTCTGCAAGCAGTTTGCTCTTTGGAGGATACTACAGCTCCTGGGGGAAAAATAGGGACCTGGAGAGGATGGGGAAAGGGTTAAAAGTGCAATGAACAGGTCACACTGACTTTTTTTCCTTTATAACCAGCAATTTTTCTAGGCCAAGCCATGCAACGGATCAAATCTCTTCTTCAGACACACATCTGACAGTGCCATGCGAGAAGTTGTTGGTGGAACTGGAGCAGGTGAGGATTAGTAACTGAGCTGCGAAGTGGGAGCAGACGGGCTGGGGATGTCACCCCCTGCTTGGTTGAAGCTGTAACCTGCACAAAAGAGGAGTTGGGACTGGCAGTTGTGGGTTTTGTTGTGATATGCTGGGTGTGAAAAGTCAGCTGGGAAGAAATCAGAAGCCATTCGCGTGGCACGGCCGTGGGTGGCAAACTGGGAGGTGAGAGGCCATGACTTGCCAGTGGTGCAATGGTCAGCGCTGTCTGGGGCAAAGGCAGGGATGCTGGGCAGAGGCGGGGATGCTGGGCAGGATCAGCCTGGGAAGATGCACAATCCTTCTTCTTAGTTATAGCAAGAGGGGGAAGCCCCAGGGAAATACTGGGGAGAGAGAATAGCTTTTAAACCGCCGATAACGCTGGCACACGAACAAATGGGTATTAAGTGGTGGGGGCTGCTGGGAGGCTGGGAAATTTGTAATGGGGATTATGTGACGCGACTGCTTAGAATAGCAGGAGTTGGACTAAATGACCCAGCAGATCCCCTCTGGTTCTGCCCTCCCCTTACAACACCAGAAGCTCGGGTAGCAGCAGGGCTGGTCTATTTATATTTGATTATTATGATGTCAAGCAAGTAAAGATGAGCAAAACTGCATCCAAACACTGCTGTGCTTTTTCTGTTCTTGGGATGTGCCAGGGAGCCCTCCTGCATCATCTCGTGGGGTCAGACCCTGCCTGCCAGCGCTCCGCAGTGGCTCAGCGAGCTGTGCCACAGGCCAGGAAGGCGTTGGGGGGAGATGCTGGTCAGAAATGAAGAAAATCATTAGGCAATTGTAATTACACTGCGAGACTCGCGCGCTGGATCTTGATGAATTACTACCACACCAACCTGGCTGGTGTCACCAGCTTCTCTGAGGTTCCTCCCAAAGCAGAGCTCCTCCCAACTCCGAGCCACATGCTCCCTTCCCCAGTAGGTTTCCATCATTGCTGACACCACAGCCGGAGGCTGCTTTCTGCTGTCACCGTGGCCTGGCAGTAGGGACAAGAGCAGAGTCCTGGAGTTCCCCCTTGGTCCTCCGAAACCACCAGAGCAGCCCGTGCCCATCAGGCTCCTCCAGTCCTTCTGTGGGTACAGACCCCTGCTTCTGGCTGCAGGCAAGCAGTAAAGCCAGGTCTAGGTCTGAGCCCTTTAGCACACAACATTTTTCATAATATCTAATTAATTTTTTAAATAATATTTTTCATAATATCTAATTACTTTTTAAAAATTAAACCTTTATCCAGCCTTCTATTCAGAATAACTGGGAACCCTATGAAGGGCAGTGAGTCCTTTTTCACTGCTATTTTGTTACTGCCATTACTGAGGCCAAGTGTCAGCTGTGACCTGATGGATTTCCCCATGTCAATGCCAGCCCCAGCTATTGTAAAACCCAATTTAGCAGCAAAATCCAAGGAAACTAACTTGTCTGTGTGTATGCTGGGAACTCTTCTTCATGCAGATCGTGTAGTGAGACCAAATTGTGAAAGCCCTGGGAAAGCAGAAATAAGGTATTACGGAGGGGACAACCCTGCGGGAGGGTGAAATCCAGCCCCCAGCCTCACAGCATGCCTGGACATCGCTTCTGCATGCTCCTTGTCTTGTGGGATAACAGCTGGAAACCTCCCAGCCACTGCTTTTTTCTTCCTATAGTCTTTATTTTCTGCAGCTCGCTCACTGAACCATGAGACCCAAAGGGGTAAAAGGGAAAAATGAAACACCTGAGCAGCCAGAATCTGTGCATGGTCCCAGGGACGCGCGGCTTCATGGCTGTCAGTGCCTTGAGAAGCCTGTCTTGAGTTAAAACATGAGAATACATGGAGATCAGGGGGTTGTTTGCCCTGAAATTAGCTAGAACGCCAGCTGGGGGCAGATAGACAAGGCGTTTGAAAGCAAGAAGAGGCTCAACATAGCATATACTGGGAGGCGTAGGTCCCTGTTTCCATGCATCCCACAAGGCTTGTCCTAACGGCCCTCAGCCCTGGCTCAGAAAGCACAAATCTCAGCAACATGTTGGGTGTCACAGATAATGAGTTTAACTTCAAAACCCAAAGCCAGAGCACGCAAAATCACACACTGAGGATATTATAGGTTCTTTCTGCCTGGAGCAATGTCAAATGACTTGTTCTTTACCCGTCAGCCTAGACTTGCTGTTAGGCAGAGGATCAATCCATATATCCCTAAGAGTGGTATGAAGTTTTCAATTCTGCTGCTGGAAAACTGGATCCTTCAGTTGGCCCTTTTCACTAGGAACATGCTTTTGGACTTTTCTCCATGTCCATCCTCCCACCCATCTCAGCAGGTCCCATCCACCCCACATGAAGCCATTCAGACTCTCCAGGCATATTCAGCAGTGAATCCACCCACCGAGAGATGTGCTTTTTTTCTGCTGGCACAACACAATTTAAGACCATATGTGTGCTTTCCCTTAAGGGTGGGCAAGAAAAAATTCTTCATTATTTTTATATCAGTGCTGTGAATGGCCAAGCATGAATGCTGAAGAACTAGTACAAACCAAGAAGAGATTATGCCAGCTCACAGCCTCCAAGATAGAAAACTTGCAGGCAAAGGTTATTGCAGCGATGGAGAATGGGAAGGGCAATTAAGGGGGTGGGATAAGAAAATGTTTGTTGCAAAAGGGGAGTTGATAGCTCAGGTTTGCTTAATGAATGCCAGGGGAGAGCAGGAGGCACCACACAGGAGGAATTTCAAAGGAGATGACATAGAATGTTTACAGGCACTTGAAGGATGAAACTGTAAATAATAGCAGCATAAACCAATCTGAGATAAATGGTGTGGCTGGGCAGGACAGGAGCAGGCAAGAGGAAACATCAACACCATTTCTAGCTTAGTTATTTCTAGCACACAGCAAAAAAAGAGCAAAAGGATGACAGATCACAAAGGCACTGCACCCTCCCCGCTGCTTGTCGTGCCTGTTGCAGCATCAACAGCACAAGATCCACTCAGCGAAACCACAGCGCTTCCCGGAGCCCCAGCAAAGAGCTGTCGGGACTGTCCTGAGCCTAAGGACCAACCTCACGTGTAAGGGCTGCTGGACCAGGCACCCCGGACACTCGTCTCCTGGGGCACCTCTAAGTTGTTCTGTCTTGTTTAAATTTAGGGAGCAACCGAGGGAGTGAAAGGTCATTGTAACGATGGCTTCATAACAGAGGGCTGGATGTCCCCCCTTCTCCCCCGGGTCTGGCCAAGGGAGGTTCAGCCTCTGAGAGCGTCTCTAAGCAGAGACACCACCCTTGGCTGCACACTTGTGCCTGTGTCACAGAAGGGTGTGTGGCCCTGCCGCAAATCCCGGTCCCATCTCACGCCTTGGGGACTGGGAACAATGGGCAGCAGTAGCAGGCGCAGCCAAGGCTCCGGCTGTGGAGTCTGTAGGCAATGCTGGGGAAAGCCAGGTTTATTAATTTTTCACTAATGAAGGATGCTCAGAAGCAGAGATACTCATAGGCCATTAAAACATCGCTCACAAAACTTCCTGGCTGAATCCTTGTAAAATCCTTGGGTTGAATTGGAAACTTTCTTGAAACAAATCAGATGAATGTTGTAGAGGAAATGAAAATAGGAACATCCCACTTCCTCTGCAGTTCCTCCTCAAAACAAGGATGTGTTTGATGGCCCATGAGGTTTACCTGCACTTTGAAAACAGTACAAAAAATAGTCAGATTGGAACACTGAAGAAATACATCTTTAAACCTCTCTATTTTTTTTTCTTGCCTTGAGGCTTTTCCCTTTTTTTCTTTGAACACGGGAAATATTTGATCAGTAACACTGGATTCTTCCCCATAAATAACCCACTGATAGGATGAACATCATCAGGAAAAAGGAAGTTGCTGGGAAGTATCCAAGAGCTGGCTGGGTCCCCAGCATCTGGAGAAATGTTGGTGCTTTGATGGAGCATTACACCTGCATCTGGGGGCCTGGGAGATGTTTTATGGATGCGCTGTGGGCATGTGGGGGTCGGAGGCTGGCGAGGAAGCCCAGTGCTTCTTCTCTGACCTTCTAAAGCCTAAACTTGCTGGCAGCCAGCATGGTTTTGGCTACACTATGGAAGTCGCTCTTTGGACCTGTGATGATGGAGAGGACTTTTAGCACTGGCTTTAGCTGAGTTGTGAATTGTTTGCGCAAAGATTGGAAAGAGGAAACAATAAATACAGAATTTCACTGGGCTCTGTGCATCGCTCTGTACTGGCAGCTTTCAGTTCCCTGATGAAATACCCAGGTGAGGAGCTGGGCCTCACCTTTGCTCATTGTTGGGCTGACCACAAACAGCAGTGCTAACAGCACTTCTCCTGGGATGGAGCTCATCTGCAAAGCAAGTCCCTCCGCCTGGCACACCGCTGAATGCCAAGGCCAGGGGCTGATTTTTTTGCAAACCAGGTTGCAAATGAAAAAATGAGCACCTGGGTATTTGGAAGCTGAAAGGCTGGTATCAGAGCGGGGAAAGGAATGCTGAAAAACAAAGTGTTGTTCCTCATACCCATGATTCTTAGGACAGATGGAGGCTTTCTCCTTCTCTGCTGCAACCCACTGCATGTCCTGGTGAAGCTGATGGTATGGGAAGACCCCAACCTACACAGAGCAGTTACTGGGGCACTGCTGGGCATCCCACATGGGCACCCAAAGGGACTGTGAGGGCTGATGGTGCCCAACAATGTGGCTGGGATAACCATCCTGGTAGGAATAACCATAACCACCCTGACAGCAGCAGCAGCAGCAGCTTCTTGGCTTGGGCCTGAGCTCATAAACTTCCCAGGTCCAACAGTAAAGTCAAGCCTTTAGGAGTCACGCAGGATCTGTCAGTGATCTGCTCCCCCTCTAGGTTATAACTGCTCCAGCCCGGCTCTAGCACATCACCACAACAACTGTGTCCATAAAAAAACCCAGAAGAGATGTGATAGCCCTCCAAACAATTTTTTAATATCTTGCTATCACTCTTGTGCAGTGAGAAATGCCAGCCCTTGGCAGATGGGCAGCTCAATTATCGCCTGGAAAACAGATTTGTCCTTCCAAAAGGGCAGCAGCAGACTTTTTAAGGCAGGTGAAATTTTATAAAAGGATTACAATGGGATTAGCCAGAAAGGAGAGAGAGCAGGTGCCTCCAGGAGCCTTTTGCAGACCAAAACCCAGGGTTGTCCTGACCCCCATCCTTTCACACTCTCTCCAAACCCTGCCAGGTCTGTCCAGGGGGTGACTTACACTGGTGCTGCCACTGGAACAACTGAACAGGTAACACCTCCGATGTGGGGAAATAGGAGCTGTGAGTTCATGATTGTCTTAGTTTAGATGAAACAATGATACCACCAGAAAGAGGTCAAAATACACCCACCGAAGGGGACTCACCGTTTCTGTTCAGAACGGTAGCTGCATTTTCCACTGTTTGGCCCAAGAAGGGCACGACACACACACACAGGAGATACCCACGGCAGAGTGGAATGGGATACCTGCTCTCTAACCTGAGGATTTTCCGTTGCAACTCACACTGCCAGGCAGCGTTGCACCTAAACCCACACCTTGCTGTGCCATGGAGCACTGTAAAGCAAAAGCACTCCAGCACTCCCTGACCTCCTACCCGGCCCCATCCCAAAAGCAGGGGGTGGATACTTTTCCCACTTCCATGATGTGAATTTAGCAGCAGCACTGCAAGCACCTGACCTCTGCACCCCCTGGCCACACTCCCCTCGCTGTGCCGTGCTGCTCTGAGGGCAGCATGTGGCCACAGGCTGCTGATAAAAGGTCCAGGGATCTCCCACGTGGTGAGCAATGCTTTGGCGACGTGCCCGGGCAGTGGCAGCCGTGCTGATGGTGTGGGCAGCAGGGCTGTGCTGGCGACTCACCCCGGCTCACCCCGTCTCCCATTCCCATGGGCCCCTGGGGCTGCACTCGGTCGCTCCACTTTTGCCCCAGAAGCAGCTCCACTGTCGCCTTGGAGAGAAAAAATTGACAGTAATCCTTCAGGGTGAGCTCAAAGGTTAAACAAAGTAAAAAAGAAGGCAAATAAAGAGAGCACGCCCTTAACTGGCTGTATTTAGGAGGCTACTGAGGAAGAGGGTGCTGGACCTCAGCTGCTGGATGTAAGGAGCTGGTGATAACTGCAAAACCTCCTCCCTTACCACTCCTCCTGTGCTACCTCTCCAACCTGTCCATGTGCTTTCCCTGTTTTTTGCAACGTACTTCCCAGCTCATATCCCCTCAAAACCACGAGCCAGTATCCTTGCAGATCCTGCCCTTGAGCCATTCCCTTGGAAGTGCTGGGGTCTCCCTACCCCGTTCTCTAACAAACGCCAAATCCTTCTGCACTCCCGGGAGCAGACAGGACAGACAAGTGTTCTTGCACCTCCTGGCATCACCAGGAGTCAGAGAATCTGAGCTGTGCCTTGCCCTGGGCTGTCTCTGAGTACAAACCTCGGGAGAACAAGGACCCACGGGAGGTGTTCATTGTGCAGGTGAAGCCTTCAACATGTCTCCACTAAGGACCCAGCCGTATGCAGGCTGCCAGGATTCAGAATGGACCTGTGATCTGAGGCTGCTACAGCAAAGCATGAGGGCAGCCAGGCCAATTCTGTGTCCTGCCCCTGGCAGACAAGGATTGATGCCCAGAGGAAAAAGTGTTGGAAGAAACAGAACATCAAAGGGTCTGGGGCAAGGTTTGCTTCCAGACGGGAGCTCAGAGCTGGGCCAGACCCACTATGGTTCTCAGGGGTATCTGGGACATCCTGCAGCCCAGCCAGCCACAGCAGAGCTGCTCAAACCCATTCAGGGCAAGCTGTTCGGGGGGACTTAGAATTCAGACCACTTTTCTCTGTGAAAGTAACTTTTTTTTAGGAAAAAAGAAACAACTCTCAGAATTAAGCTAGAATCAAAATTACGATTGTTCTGGCTTTGAACCTGGGGATGTCACAGTGGGAAGAGCCGTATCCGCTATCAACAGCTGAATCAGCACCGATTTACGCAAAGCACTCAAAAAATCCCAGATGTGTTGTACAGGTGCAAAAGGAGGACCAAGAGATGCAGGAGGAAACAGAGAATGTTGCCATTGGGCACATCTATGTATGATCTATGGTATGAACTCCAGATGACCATTTGCATCCTCACCTTCTTCTGGGAGAGGAGCTGAGATTTTTAAATTGTGATTTTTAAGCAACCCAATATGGTCTGACTAGGCTGCCTTTGATGTGTTTTCAATAACGACTTCTCGTGCTTTAAGCTAAGGTCACCAGAAGTCTTCTCCCTGTTGGTAAACAGGCAGAAAGATGCCCTCAGCGCTCTGCTGAGCTGGGTACCCGCTTGTGCCTGACTTTCTGGTTGAAGCAGGTTCGTGTCCTCAGTTTGGTCTCTGTGCAATTAGAAAGTCGTAGACTTTCTGCCTGACATTTTAATGGAGTGTCTGCCGGTGCACGCTTGTAAAGTGGGAATCGTGTCTTATCTCCGCTAGTTAGTGGAGTTAATAAAAGCCAAGTACATTCCGAGTTCTTTGCACGCCTGGATGTATTATTTTATGGCTCAGCCTGGCTGCCACCTCCACCTCCTGCTCTGGGCAGCTCCTTCTCTTCCAGCTGAAATCCTGCTCTTGCGAACACTGCAGGTGCTGAGCACGCTGTCCCGCTCTGCTCTTGGCACACCGGGTTCTCACTTCTGCCTTCCCCACTCTTCTCCAGGTCGCATTTAAATCCAGCTGATGCTTCATGCCCCCCACCTTCCTAATCGTCCATGGACTTCCCATCTCTGGGCACTGCCAGCCCACCCTGTGCCATCCATCATTTTGGGTGGCAGTATGGGCACAAAACGCGGTGGTGGGACAAGTCATGGCATCCTCAACACTGCAGCAGCCGTGCTGGTGTGCATGTGTCATGCAGTCACGGGATGGGCTGGGCTGAGCCGCCTGGAGAGCCAGCACTCCAGCACGTGCCCTGGGAAGGGTGTGTGACTGAGGACATCCTGCAGCCATGCTTCTCAAAAATAGCCCGCTGGCCCCCAGCAATTGGGAGCTGGAGGGACTTCATTGCATGAGCTGTCATCTGGGCCATCGTCCTCTCTCAGATGATTCAGGTCCCCATGATGCTGAGGGCTCCGGGTACTCATTAACACTTACTAATATGGCTTTTTTTAAACACCACCATGACGTTTCTTCTCCTCCAGCTGGTGCTGGCCCCTGCGAGGCTGGTGAGCGCAGCGAGGTCCACGGCAGCCAGGCATCAGCAGGTCCCGGTGCCCCAGCACACCTCTGGGGCGATGCTTTGCCTTGGCCGCTCCCGCAGGGCTCCCTGGTCGATCCAGACCAACCTGACTGGCCGGGCAGGAGCGGGGTTTCGTGCCGCTGGTGTAACACCACAGCTTGGGCGTTGTCACTGCAGGTGGAAGCAGAGCCAGGAGGGGGTCAGAGGGCAGCTGCTGCCAGCCCGGTGCCAGCGGGGTCCCCTCCTACTGCCACCTCAAACCTCATGGGCCAGAGGTCACAGGTGGCTTGTGGAGTTGTGAACACCCGCCCTCCTCTTCCTCCCTAGCCCGGGTCGGGTCCTGTGTCTTCTCCCCGGGGCGCAGGAGCTCTTTCTCCACCTGCCTGGCTGCAAAACAAGGGGAAAATAAGGACACGGCCCAGCCACGGTGTGCCCGGCCCTGACCCGGGTGTGCAGGGAGGGACACTGGGGAAGGGGGAGGCCGGTGCAGCCCTCCCTGCTCTCCAGCTTCAATTGGCTTTGGGAAAACATCATTTATTGATTCCTTTTGGAGTGTGAACCCAGGGAAGGCTTTCTGGGGGCACTGGTTGGAAAAGGAGGAGTAGTTTGGTGTCAAACCCTGGTGTTTCGTGCCGGGGTCGGCTGGGGCTGGGGGCTGGGCTTAGCAGAGGAGTTGGGGAAGCAGGAGCCGGGTGATAGAGCAGGGAAAGACCCTCGTGCACTGAGAGGAGGTGACACAGGGTGACAGGGGACCGCGGGGACAGGGGACCCGCTTTGTGCTGGGGTTCTGCGGCAGCTGAGGGCTGCGCTTAGCAAGGGGCTTGGGGGCGGGTAGTGGGTGCCAAGGACCCTTGATCACGGACGGGAGGTGGCACGGAGTGACAAGAGGACGCCGGTTCCCCTGTGCCCTGGCAGCGGGGTCCCCACTGCCACACTGTCCTGGGGGGCAGGGGGAGGCGGAGAATACAGGGGACAGGAGGGTCCTTTGCCACTGCGGGGGTGGTGCGGGACATCCTGGGGGTGCAGAACCTCCCGGGGGGCGGGACATCTCGGGGAGTGGGGGAGTCCTTTGCGGTTGCAGGGGTGCGGAATACCCCGGGAGGGGGGGTGGGGCGGTGGGGTGCGGGCGCGGGGGACAAGGGGACATTTGCCGGTGTGGGGGTGGTGCGGGGCATCCCGGGGGTGCGGGACACGCCGGGACTGCGGGACACCCCGGGGGTGCAGCGCAGGGGGTGGAGGACACTCGAGGGGTGCGGGGTTGCGCGATACCCCGAGGCATCCTGAGGGTGCAGCGCGGGGAACAGGGGGGCATTTGTCGCTGCGGGGGTGCGGGACCTCCCGGGGCTGCGGGACATCCCAGGAGCCGCGGGGACAGCCCCGCCCCCACCGCCCGGCAGCCGCAGCCGCTCGCACTCCGCAGGCGCGGGGGGGCCGGGCCGGGGCGGCGGCAGCGCCGGGCGCGCGGCGGGGCGATGGGGAAGCGCGGGCGGCCGCGGAGGGAGCCGCGGGGCGCGGGGGGGGCGCGGTGCCCGCTCGGGGATATCTGCAACACGGCGAGCCCCGCGGCGGGCATGGACACCTTCCTGTACAACGTGCAGGTGCTGCTGGAGGCCGCCAGCTACCTGGAGCGCATCGAGAAGGAGAATAAAAGTGAGTGCGGGGTGCGCGGCAGTCACGGCCCAAACTTCTCAGGGGCTGCGGGGGCCGGGAGGCGGTGACAAAGGGCACTGGGAACACTCGTGTGTGTACGTGTGTCCCCTTGGAGGAGACACGCGTGGGACCCCCCCCTACCGGGGGAAAAGTTTGAGATGGAGAAGGAGCGGGACAGCTCGGGGAGGGAGGAAGGGGGGGAACAACCCCCTCCGGGGGGGGGGGGGAAGAGAGAGGGGCCTGGGGGGGCAGCCGGAGCTGGGGGAGGAGGAGGCGGTGACACGTCCTGCTCCCCCCGCCGGGGCATGGGCAGAGTCACGTAGGCAAGCGGCAGAGCTCGCCCGGCGGCCGGCGGGGGGGGCAGGGCACGGTAGGGCAAGGCGAGCACCCGTTGAACCGCGCCGCCGGCCTCCTGCTCCGCGCGCGCGGAGGGGCGCGCGTAACTCGCGCTTTGCCCCCACGGAGCGTTGCCCTGAGCGGGGCTGCGGGGGCCGGTGGCGCCGTTGGGGAACGAACGCGTTGGGAACAAAGGGGAAACGCCGTTTCTCTCTTTGCATCCGCGCCCCCTCCCTCCCGGGCGTTGCGCGCCCGCGGAGCCCCCCGCACCTAGCAGCACCCACCCCCCCCCACGGCCACGTGGGTCGCACATGGAGGCCACGCGCCGCGCTGATTGGCCCAGGCTTCTCGCGGGGCGGGGTCGCTCCGCCCGCTCAGCCAATGCGCGGCGCCGGGGTCCCCCGAGTGACGTCACGCGTTGCCGAGCGGGGAGCGGAGCGGTTGGGGGGGTACCCGCTGGTACCGACTGACACTCGCTGCCCCCGGCGCTCTGCCCTGGCTCTCCTCGCGTTCTTCTGTTATTCTTCCTCTTGGTCCTTTATTTTGTTTTCTTTTATTTTCAATTTTTAAATTTTTTTTTCTCCTTTATTTTCGTCTCTCCTCCCCACTTCTCTTTTTTTCTCTTCTTTCCTCCTCTTCTTGGAGCGTTTATGTTTAACTTTACAAAGGGCTCAGCGAGTCCCTCTCCATCACACTCTGACCCTCTCTGTGCTGCCCATCCCCTACAGCAGCTGTATGTCCAAAGCAGATGCGCTTGTGCTGCATTTTGATTTATTTTCGGTTCCTTTTTTTTATTTCATTTTTTCTTTTATTTTTCATCTTTCCTCCCCACTTTTTTTTTTTTTTCCTTTTTTCCTCCATCTCTTGGGGCATCTCCGGCCTTGTCTTTTCCGTTTAACTTTACAAAGGGCTCAGCGAGTCCCTCTCCATCGTACCCTCACCCTCCCCGTGCTGCTCATCTCCTATGGCAGCTGTAGGTCCCATGTAGGGGCGCTTGTACTGCATTTTGATTTATTTATTTTCTATTCCTTTTTTTTATTTCATTTTTTTCTTTCATTTTCATCTTTCCTCCCCGGTTCTCTTTTTTTTTTTCCCTCTTTTTTCCTCCTCTTCTTGGAGCGCCTGCTACATTGTCTTTTCTGTGTAACTTTCCGAAAGGATTAGAGAGTGCCTCACCATCCCTCTTCATCGCATTGTCCCCCTTTCCATGCCGCTCGTCCCCTGTGGCAGCTGTAGGTCCCACGCCGGTGCCCTTGTCCTGTGGGAACAGCTGCGTGCACGCAGGCTTCCACAGGGAAAGGGATCCCACTGCGGAGAAGCTGCTCTGCCGCTAGAGCCATGGTGGCAATGGGCCGAACGCCCTTGTTCTCCGCTCGCCCAGAACAAATCCAGACTGCTTTTGTGTTGAATTAATGTTGAGGTGTTGGGTTTTTTGTTTTATTTTTTCCACTCACGTGCTAATTGTTGTTTTCATAATGAATCTGCAAACCTGAGGAGCTGAGCAGCCCCGTGGCTGCCGGCTGCGAGCAGGAAAATGACAGGAGTTCCCAGCAAAAATCTGTAAAAGCAGCATCACCGCTGCTTTGGAAATCAAGTGTGAGACACTGGGTTTGTTTTGTTTGTTTGGTTTTTTTTTTTTCCTTTATGAATGCTCTTGTCTTAAAAGGGAACTGTCACATCGTGTTTTTTCTGGTGGGGGGGCTATAGAATTTTTCTTGCTGCTAAGGTGGGTAGATGTGATCTCACTTCATTTAAAAATGTATCATTTTATGCTATTTGGATCTGGAAAATGAGCAGCACAGGAGGACACTGGATTTTTTTATTGCTAAATTTGGAAAGGAAGTGTTTGCATCCAAACAGCTCCATTCCCAAGCACTTGTTTTCACTGAAGCTTTCGCTAACAATCGTTGTGGTCACAGTCCTGAAAACCCTCACTTTTATTAGGCGATTCTGAAAAAACCTTTCAATGTTTTAATTTGCAGTCGGGTTCTTTTAGGTTGAAAAGTCCCATTTAACCAAAGGCTCAACTATTGAACGTGCTGTTGAGAACGTGACCGTCGTAAACCAGGCAGCTTTTACATGTTGCTCCCAAACAAAGAAAAAATGCTGCTGGAATTGGAAAACAACCTCTCTGAGCATTATGGGCTGTATCTGAACTAAGGAATAGCTGCAGAAGCGGGAGGGTTATATCTTAATATAGATATACTTGTACTGGGAAGAGATATGCATGCTGAGCTCAGGTTATTGCACCAAGAGGATACTCTGCCCTTTCATCAGGAAGGATTGCTCAGTGCACCCCATGCTGGCAGCCTGGCAGAGACATTGGGAATGGCTGGGCACAACTCGTCACAGTCCCCATCCTGGCAATTAGCAGTAACAGAGGAGACCAGCTCAAAAAAGTTTGGGGGTGGAGACTGCGGCCAAACTTTGCAGAATCATTGAATGACCTGAGTTGGAAGGGACCCATAAGGACCATCGAGTCCAACTCCTGTCCCTGCATAGGAAAACCCCAACATTCACACCCTGTGTCTGAGGGCATTGTCCAAATTCTTCTTGAATATTGTCATGCGTGGTGCCGTAACTGCTTCCCTGGGGAGCTGTTCCAGTGCTCCACCAGCTTCCGGGTGAAGAACCTTCTCCTCATATCCAACCTAACCATTCCCTGGCATCTTCCTGCCATTCTCTCAGGTTCCATCATTGGTCACCAGTGAGAAGAGAGCAGTGCCTGCTTCTCCTCCTCCTCTCGTGAGGAGGCTGTAAACTGCTATGAGGTCTCCCTTCAGTCTCTTCCCGGCTGAACGGTCCGAGTGACTTCAACCCCTCCTCATATGATTTCTCCTCTAGACCTTCATTAGCTTTGTGGCCTCCTCTGGACACTCTCCAGTCGCTTGATGTCCTGTTTATACAGTGGTGCCCAAAACTGCACCCAGTACTTGAGGTGGGGCTGCACCAGTGCAGAGTAGAGCGGGACGACCACCTTTCTCAACCGGCTGGCATGGCTGTGGTCACAGGCAGACTTGGTGCTCACCTGCTTCCTGCAGGATGCCCAGGTCATTTGACCACAGTGTTAGGCAGGGCTCCACAGAGCTATTTTGGTGTTACTCCCATGAGGAAGGTGGCTGAGTCACAGCGCTTTTGGGCTGGGTGCTGTGCACGTAGGTGAATGACAGTGCCCTGCCCCAAGGAAGTACAGTCATGAAAAAACAGAAGTAACAGGTAGGTGTTTGTCTCCCCCTGGTCAGGATGAGTGACAGGGATGGATGAAGCAGTGAAGAGTCAGGGTGCTGGCTGGGGTCAGTGTCACAGCTGTGTGGAAGCTGAAGGGCTTTGGGAGCCAAAGGCAGGAATTTAAGGGAGGGCTATTATGGCTGGGTGAGCTCAAGAGGTCTTCTTAGTAGTTTTACATGGTTTTGGATAAACCACACTCAGTGCCCACATTTGTTATTCCAAGCCTTTGGTGGCCGTATCATGTTATTCACCTTTATAACAAACTGTCCCAAGCAGGAGGGGATGCTATTTGATGGAGGAGCTCCCTGAGAGGTGGAAGTAACCCTATCTTTTGTGGATCCAAACTCTTGGCTATCCCAGAGTGTGCATGTCACACCTTCTGGTGGCAGAGGAACTGCTACAAGGGCCGTTTCAGCCCCTGACGTGCAGAAGTTACCTAGCTCTGCCTGCAGGTGCAGGGAATGGGCGACGGAGCCTTCAATGTCTAGTTTCCTACCTGCTTGGTGCCTAGAGAGAAAAAAGGAGATGATCTTTTTTTTGTACATTTATAGGTCCCATAGCCTATTGTTGTGGTCATGGATAATAGCAGAGGGGCCATGGGTTGGCTGGATGGTGTTGAAACAGAACTGCAGGGCTGAGAGCAAGACTAGGATGTAGCATCAGGGCTATGGCAGTGGGAGACGATGCTTCAGCAGTGCCTTTTCAGCACCTCTGCCCAGCAGTGAAACCACTCTCCACTCACCTTTACAAAAAATGGAACAAAAATCATATGTATTACAGTATGGTGACTGGGGAGGTTAGAGTCCTCTTATCAAACAGCTTGGGTAAACTGGAGTATTTTAGGTACTGAAATAGAACCAAATTATTTTTCCAGTTGAGCCTCTGGAAATGAGTAACAGTGTTGCTTGCCTGCTTGCTGTAGTTCTCATGGCAGGACCACAGAACCCAATCCCAACGCACCTTGCTACTGACATGTAGAGGTTTCCAAATGACCTGTTTCTAGAAATTTAAGCTTGGTATCTAAGGAATAGAAACGTCATATGAAAAAATTACAGTAGCTGTTTTCAGAAATGAAAGTTGTGCTGGGGGCAGCTCTGTTGGTGTATCCATAACCTCTGCAAATGCCACTTCATGAATAATCATGGCTGGAAATCTGTAGCAGCTGAAGTGCTGGAGTTTGGAGGGTGTTGTTAGAGGGACCTGGAGTAAACTCTTCTGAGGTTAAGTAAGTGCCAAGCATCACCTTTGCGTGTATGGACTCATGCTTTTGTCAGTGGGAGTTGCGTAAACACGTGATGAATTCTTCGGATATGATGACTTATCTGTAATAGACATGGTATGTAATGTATACTGATCTCACTGCAGATACAGACCTATGTTGCCATATCCTCTTCTGAAACCACGAAGGCACACAAGGCACTTGAACAGTGGTGTCCTTATTCACAAGTCTAGTAGAGGTGGGCATGCATAGGACAGTGGACTTTGGCCCCTTGCAGAAGATGGCTAGATCTTCTTCACAGCTTCACTTTGAAGAGCTGGCTATGTTTATTGATCTTCTGACCAGGAATAATAAATAGGTGACCTTAGATTTGTCCTTTGCTCCTGAATATTCCTGTCTGAAAGAGAGGAAAACCAAACCTTGAGGGTGAGTCAATGGTATCTTCATCATGTGGCTCCTTCCATTGTTTATGCGCAGTTTGGGTTCTTTTTTTTTGACAAGCCAAAGTAGAGATGTATCAGAAACCTACCATTAGTGGAGGGCAGGAGACAAGCCTTCAGTCTGTGCGCAGAGCTCCCATTGAATCAGTGAGAGCTAAGCATATGGCTCAAGGTCAGTATAGATGGTCTTGGGTCTTATGGTGATGTGATATATGGAGCGGTACAGGGCTCCTTTATTTATATATTTTTTCATCCAGCTCTCAATAAACCCCTTTCATTCCTCCAGGTTTGTGACCTGGCCACAATGATTCATGCTTTAGCCACTTCCAGGTTGGGTTATTTTGACTCATGCTTGTTTGGACCTCAGCATAGAATTCAGAAGGAAGCCACAGCAGGAGAAATGATAGGGCAGAGGTAAAACTGTGGGACTGTGCCAGAAGCACTGCTGAGAACCGATCACATCCCTTGTCAGCAGAGCATCCCGAGGGCTGGCAGAGAAGCAGTTTCTGCCATTGGCTGGAGAATCCTGTCGCCTTCTTATTTAGCTGTGGGACCCTGTCCTGTATATGATGTATTTTTTTTCTCTCGAGAGGTCCCCTTACTTAATTTGACAGCTGGGTCAGTTAAGTGACTTGACCAAAATCACAGAATAAGTCACTGACTCAGAATAAGTCACTGTGCAGGTCTGAAAACAGAGCAACACGCCTCAGAGGAGAGGAACAAGTAGCCTCAAGAGCTGGTGCACCTGTGGCGTTTGCCTTATTGATTGGCAGAGCTTGGTCTTCGGGTCAGAGCAAGGTATACAGCATGTGCTTTATTCCTGTTCAGATTCTTGGCTATCCAGGTGGTTTGGCTCTGTCCGTACCAGTGGGTGGTTTCCAGGCACCAGTGGGAGTGCTGAAAGGGATTGTCTGATGCTTTGTGAAAGAATGAGGCTCCCGGATGAGAAACGAGGCCACGTCCTATAGGCGGTGTAGGTCCCTTGCTGAAGGTATTGCAAGCATTGGAAGGGTGTTTTAGTAGGTGAGACTTTGGATGTTCTCCAGCTGAGTCCTCCAATGCTGAGCTGTTACAGTCGTGAGTACGAGAACGGAGACCTGCCTGTAAACGCTATGTGCTGGCAGGTGGGCTATTCAGGTATGCCAGAGACGTTGTTCCCCTGGCTAGAAAAACAAGGAGTTTTATGGAGCTGCTGTCCCTAGAAATTTGGGGAATCGGTGAATCTTTTCAGTTCTTTGAGGGTAGCAGAGAAATGGTTCTCACTGAGGTTCTCTGTTTATGCTTTGGTTGTAGGAGTGTTATGTGTCAAGGCAGTATTAAGAGTGCGGCGTTTGTGTGACAGTGGGCAAAGGGAGCTCTTACAAGTATTGCCATCTTTATGTTCCTCCCAGAGGTTGCAAAGAGTTGGGGACTGGAGTATTTTAGAAAAGACTAAGCAGGGATGGAAAACTAGCCAAAGGGTTCGCCCTTACTGAAAATAACTTCCACATTGCAAGGCATTGTGTTATTTCTAAGCCTTGTGTTCAAAGCAGAGGGTTGGGCATCTTGATTTATGAACTGTGTTCCTGTTCCACCTCTGGCTTAGGGTGTGTCTTCATGTGAGCGATTATGCTGCTTACACCTCAGTTTCCCTTCCTGCAGAGTGGAAAGAAAAGAGCTACAGTCCTTGCAGTTTTGAGAAGCTTAGAACATTACTTTCTGGAAAGCTCTTAGAAGATTTCCCTGATGGAAGACGCTAGTTTAATGCAAGTGATGGTGTGTTGGTAAAAAACAGATCACATCTGTTCTACTCGATTAAAATAGTACAGCAGCATTTCAGATGTAAATATTAATTGATTTCTGCACTGCAGATTTCTTCTTGGATATTTAAATTGTTGCTAAGGAGGAGGGAAAGGCTATCAGGGAGATTAACAAATCCATTATTAAGGCTGGAAATGGAGGGCTGCCGAAGTGCCATTTAATAAAATGTAAAAAGCCCCTTTCTAAAGGGCGAAGCAGCAGAACACACAATGAAAGTGAATCACAGCTGCCAGAAGGGATGCCAAGCAGCAAGCACTTATAATCAGAAAACTGTACTTACAGATCATTCGGAGCCACTAAATTAAATGATCTCATTCTCCCCTAGAATACTCTTCCCTTAGTTCCTCTTCAGTGTTGCCTGTGGCTTTGCTCAGCCACATTTTAAAGTGACTTTGGGGAGTTTTTTTGGTCAGCAGTTGAATAGCATCGGGCTTCTTCGTGCCATTCACTTTCCACCCACTTTTGTTTCTGTCACATACAATTCTGGCATTTTGCAGGCTGACCTGCCCACATGAGCACTTGGTATGGCTGTGACTGCACTGTTGGCTTGCCTGCATCTTCAAGGCTCCTTCTTTGGGAAGGTGTCCCACAGTTTATTCTCAAATTTGTCTTTTGTTTCACACAGAATTTTTTTTTTCTAATTGTACATTGTTTACTTCAGAAACAAAGACTTGGAAGCTGAGCTACTGTGTAAATGGAAGAGCTGGTCCTACGTCATTTCATGCAGAACTGATCCTGCTGTTACTTCATACCGGTGCTGATTTAATTCATCATGTGTATCAGTGTTCCTGTCTTTCACACTCTCTTATTTTGCATCTTGAACTTTGGCTTCAAGAGGCTGGCACTTTGAAATGCTTCTAAACTACCCCTTCATTTTGCAGCTGTGTCTTTCCCTAGTTAATCCCTAAAGTGGCACCACGTATCTCCAGACCTACCATCGGAAAAGAGAGTGACAGTGGATGCTGACAAGAACCTGTCTTGCAGTGATTTGGGGGTTGCATCACAGGTTTTTTGGGGGACTTTGTGAGGGTTTTTTTGATGTTTAGTATTGCTCATCCTGAGAGGCAAATGGCTCCCTGGTTTTGGAAGCAAGTTAGAGCCCAGAAATGTTCTTGTGTTAACCCTGCTGTTGTGGAGCGGTGTGTGCACCTGTGTCCTTCTCCCTTTGTGAAGTAGTCCAAGATCATATACGTAGTCCCTCAGACTGCTTGAATTTGAAACTTTCTATATGCTCTTAACAATTTGCTCTGTTGGCTCTATGTCTCCAAAGGTGTTCCAGCTTCCTTTATTCTTCAACTGTCCCATTGTAAGAAAAACAAAACACTTCAGTCCTTTGAGATTCAGAGATGGAAAAGGGCTGTGTAAGAACTGAATAGCGGTATTATTTTTAACTTCATCAGCTGCAAGCCTGCAGTTTTCTGAGAAAACCTCAGAAATGGTGAATCAGCAAAATGTGTTTAAAGAAAAGTTAGGCACCTTGAATCCGCTTTTTTTCAGACCTTTCTGAAGTTCAGTGCTGCCAACTTTTGCAACTTCATCACGAGTCTGCTGATACTTTGTGCTCTGCTTTCTTCTGCTAACAGACAGAAGCCATTAACTGAGAAGCTCAGCTTTTCTGTTTTGCTTTTTTTTTTCTTTTCCAAGGTACTTTTCCAGCTCCCATTCTGATGGAGCAATGCTTGCAAGTGTAACCAGTCACAACCTAAAGGTTCAGACCCATGAAACATAACCCCAGTTAAAATTACAAAAAAAATCCTTGGAGGGCTTCAAATTCAGTATGATTTTGAGATTCAGATTTTTTTCCTCTGGATGTTCTAATTCTGATTTTGAATGTTCTCCGATTGTTCCCTTATATATTCCCAAATATTTTAGAGACTGGTATCATACAATTAAATGCTAACCCTTTTTTAAGCTCCATTACAGCAAATGTTAAAGTAGTTGGCAAAATTCAGAGTCAGAAAATTGATTGTGAGAGTTTGTGCCAGTATGGAAATCAGGATGTAAATACATTATCAAGATGTTGAGAAGGGTGGGGATTGACTTGCAAGGTGTAGGTGTGACAGGATTTGTTAAAATGGTGAGGTGGTCGCTGTTGTAATTTGTTTGTGTGCTGCTTCAAATGTATAAAATGGTAGGTCATGAGATTTCCCTCTGACATCCTTTGTCTGTGCTCTTCAAAGGGCTGTGTTCCCGTTAAAGAGTGGGTTTTGCAGGCCTGGCTCCCATCAGAAACAGTTTATCAGTCACACCAGGTGTGACTTCCCAGCGTGGCACCTTGTCTTTAGTTACATCTCCACAGGGAGATCCAGAAAGCTTTTTCTTTTGTAGCCTCTCTGCTGGCTTCTTGCCAGGGTCCAGGCACTTCCACGTGTAGAAAGCCCTGATGTTTGCACGGATAGGCATGAAGTGGTGGCAGGTCCCTCCTGCCTCCTGGCTGGTGTCTGTCTCGCCCGCCGTGTGCTGGTGGAGAGTGGAGCTCAGCCTGCAGGCCTGTAGCCTGGGTGGACGCCATGCCTGCTGGTTGCCCCACCATTTACGACTGGGAGTGTGGGCTGTGAGGTTTAAGTTGAATATTAGGAAAAGGTTCTTCTCCCAGAGGGTAGTGGAGCACTGGAACAGCTGCCCAGGGAAGCAGTCACACACCAAGCCTGGACAAGAAGCATTTGGACAAAGCCCTCAGACATGAATGTTGGGGGTGTCCTGTGCAGGGACAAGAATTGGACTGGATGGTCCTTGTGGGTTCCTTCCAGCTCAGGTCATTCTGTGGTTCTGTGGTTCTGTGATTCTGTGACCTCATCGCCTGGAAGATGTCAGGAAGACGTGCCAGGAGAGCTCTAGGTTGGCTATTAGGAAAAGGTTCTTCATCTCTTCTTTACTGGAGGAGCCCCCCCGGGGGATCACACATTGCCCTCGGACACATGGTGTAAATTTTGAGATTGTCCTGTGCAGGGGCAGGAGTTGAACTGGATGAGCTTTGTGGGTCCCTTCCAACTCAGGACATTCTTTGGTTCTGTGATTCTGTGACCTCAGCAGCTGGGTGCAGAGCATCCCCCCACGACCCGGCTGCCATCCCCCGGGGCCTGGCTTGGGGCGCCCAGCACCCCCCTAAGGGTGCCCGTGACTACATTTCCCAGGCTGCCCCGCGGCAGCGCGCGCCCCGCCTCCCCCCCCCTCCCCTCTCGCGCGCGCCGGGCAGAGGTAAACAAAGTGGAGCGGAGGCGGCGCGCGCGGGGCCTGAGGGGGTAAACGCGGGGGGCAGGAACCGCGTCCGGGGCTGCGGCGGGAGAGGCGCCCGCCTCGCTGCCTGCCCGCTCCCCGGTGTCCCCTCGCGTGTCCACGTGCCGGCCCTCGAGCCCCGGGTCCGGGGGGACACGGCGACCCCGCGCCCCTCCCCGACGCGGCCGCCCCCGGTGTCAGCAGGGCCCGGGGGAGGGGGGGCCCGGGGCCATGGAGCAGGTGCAGCTGATCAACATCCAGCGACTGCTGGAGGCGGCCGAGTATCTGGAGCGCAGGGAGAGAGGTAATGGGGGATAGGGAGGTGCTGGGGAGAGGGGCCCCGCCGAGGGGTGGGAGCCACCCTGGGGAAGGGGTCAGAGCGAGGTTTTGTGGTGGTGAAGCCCCATCAGCGAGGGTTTGCATGAGGGACAGGGCTGAGAGGCTGTCCTGGAGGGGTTTGCAGAAAGGGGGAGAGGGAGGTGAATGCAATTCTGCGAAGGAAGAGTGGAGAATGGTGTGAAAGTCTCCCACCAGGCAGGAAGGGGGGTGGTGGTGGTGGTGGTAGTGGGGCCTTGGCTTTGCAGAGGCCTCGATGGCATGGTGCGATAGGCCTGGTTTGCCTGGTTGGGGTAGCTTGGTCAGGAGGAGAGAGGTGAGGCACTCTCTGGGCTCATGTTTTCTTTTGATGTTTTCAGATGTTAAGAGTGGTGGTGTCCTTCCTCCAAGGTTGGCAGAGCCTTTACACTCTTCTTCCTCTCTTTTCTCCACCTCCCAGTCCACTTCCCTCTGAACACCTCCCAGTCATTTCCCTGAACTGTTGTGGTTAAGGGCTGACGGGTTAGTGGCGAGGCCTGCCTGATGACTTCTCTTTTTTAATTTATTTAATGACCCTATTTTTCTTTTTATGCCCTGCCTGTTGATTCTCATGCAGAGTGCGAACATGGCTATGCCTCGACTTTCCCATCAGTTCCAAGTCCTGGACTACAAGACCCAAAGCCCCCACGGAGGCTGAGCCGGGCACGGAAACACAGCGGCAGTGGCAGCAATGCAAGTATTGCCAACAGGTACGATGCGGGCAAGAAAGTGTGGGGTGCAGGGCTGGCTGGGAGGATGAAGCTGGAGATGAAAGCTGGAGACAGGAGGGGGGCACTTACCCTGTGGGGAAGATGGGAAGAGCCTGAGCTCGCAGGGATTTGGAGCTGGGTCACACATGTGCAGTGTCCCTTCTGGATCCGTAGCCCTGAGGGGGACACAGGGGAGCCGTATCCGAAATGGCACTGCCAGCTGACTCTGTGCCAAGGCTCAGATACTGCAGAGGGAAGGGGAATAAGGAGATCTGTTTGTAGGGTTTAGGGAGGAGGTAGGCAGTAGCTGTTCCCATTATATACAGCTGATGTCTTTCCATCCCAGAAGTCACTGCTTTTAAGGGATAGCGTGTGTTCAGCCTGAGTGCTTTGGGATTATAATGACAGGCATGATTTGAAGCAAGGAAATGATGTTTTGAAATGGATTCCCTACAACAAATGGGAGAGAGGGAGATGACTGGCTGCTATGTACCATGTATTAAAAATTCAGTTCAGGAGAACGGAGCTGTCTTTCACTCTGCATTTCAGGGCAGTGGGATTTCCCAGCTTCCTGATTGCTTGGTAATTGTAGAACTCCATGGTTTTGACACTTCTCTTATTATACAATGCCATTATTTCTTGGTTTCTTAAATCTAGAGGAGAAAGCAGGATTAAACTTATCACTTGGTGCTGTGCTAGGATCTGCCTCTGCCCTCTTGTTCCTGTTCTTTTTGTTTTCTTTTGCTCCCTTTTGTAGAATTGCTCAGATTTTGCTGAGACCTTCTGGGGTAGGGAAACTTTAGAATGATAAAATACGATTTTGAAAAGGCAGTTGCAAGCTTGCTTTTACTGCAGCAAGGCCTGTGCCATCCATAAAATGGTGGCAGGTGGCTCAGGTGATTAAAGCTTTCTTAAAGCCATTGGGAAGGACCTGTAAAGGCCTAGGGGATAGGTGACTTTTCTTGTGGTGATTCTGCTTTGGTAGCATTTGATAATAAAGGTTGTTTGAAGTTATGTTAGGACACCTTACTGTGGGGAACTTTTCTTCATCAGGATCAGCATATCCCAAGCTCTTTGTATGCTGCATGTTTACATTTGCTTCCCTCCTTCATCTAGCCTCTTTTGTTTTCAGGGCAGTTGTTTTTTACTGTTTCCCATGGCCCAAAGTCCCAAATCCCAGTGACTTTGTGTTGGGAAATGATGGCAAATGCTGAACTGAGAGCTGGATTTTTCTCCTCTAGGTTTCTTGCATACTATTTTTCCATCCCACACCTCTTTCTCTCAAAGGCCTTTGTCATGGCAACCTGCCCTTCTCCAGAGGAGGGCTGGAAGCACATCCCCCTCAGGAGCTCCTTAGCACCAAATCCAGCAGCCATTAGGCCAGAGAGGGATGCAGAGCACTCCCCATCCCTGGGGCCTGGGTGCTCAGCATGCCCTGCCAGCACAGAACCCCCAGGTGCGGCTCTCACAGCACATATTTCTGTGCTGAGACCAGCTAAAACCTTTATTATACAAGGAATACTGAGGTGAAATTGAGTCTTTGGAGTGAGTGTGTTACCCAGTGTGTTGCCTCCCATTCTTGTTTCAGCTTCAGGGAGCGACCAGCATCAGGTCTGCTAGAGAGGGCCTTTTGAGGCGCTCAGGCCTTAAATGCAATGTTGGAAATGGAAGTTTCTTTTAGCACAAGTCGTAGCAGCTTGCACTTGCTGTAGGAGATGGCAGGCCTTCCAGATGGCTGCAGTGCTGGGAAGTGACAACTGTGAAGTTCAGGGTGCCTCCAGATTCACTGCAGCGTTCTGTGTGATGCTGAGTGTAGCATCAGCATTGTTTAAGGAAGGCCCTGTATCATTCCTTCCTGTTGAAATCCAAGGGACAATTCAGTAAATTCTGCCCAGTAGAGTTTGAATGGACTTTGAATTAAACATCAAGCCCCCTTGATGAGGGGCAAGACTTAACATTTCATGTGTGGACAAGAGATTGCTTTTTGTCTTGGAATGTTTCATTAGTGTAGAGAAATTAGGCATTTAGATCTTGTCATTTAAAAGCCTCCTGTAATCATGTGTATCAAGCAGCCTTGGCAAAGTACAGTTGTTTGCTTTTTTTTTTCTTTATTTATGCACTTTTAGGAATTAACAAGTGTGCATTGTTACTGGTCTTTATTGAACTGAATAATCCATGATTTGTGTGGCAGGGTTTTTACAGAACCTAGATGCTCTTTACTTCGTAGTTTTAAACCCAGGTATTTCCCTTCAGCATTTGTGGCCCATCAGCATTTGCAGCCCTGACATGACAGCTACTTCTTCCCAACAGGCTTAGTGCTGTCATGGCACAAACACCCAGAAAGTTCTGAGGAACAGGCAGCCCAGCTCTGGATGGCAGAGGTGGAGCAAATCCTATTATTACACTACTACAGTGGTCTCCCAGTCCCAGCAAAATACTTTTTTCTACCCCAGAGGGTGTGCCGATAAGAGGGAAAACATTGCTTCCTTATTTCAAATTTACATGATGCATTTTTGGATAAGGATGTTTTGACTCTGGTTCTCTCCTCCTTTGCTTGTCTCAGTTGTGCAACCAACAGCACGCAGATTGCTGCAGAAGGATTCCCCTCTGCGGTCCCTGGGACACTATCTATACGTATGTGTCTGTTTTGCATAGGTATTTTAAAAACTTAGTGTTGCATGCTGTAAGATAAAACCTGAATATCTTTAAAAATACGGAGTCTTGCTTTAGTCAGGGATATTTAGGTATTGAAAATTACCCACCTGCAAAAATATGTGGAGCATCACATTCATTGTGGCTTGGAGTTCATAATAAACAAGGGAAACTAATTAAAAAAAAAAAAAATCCCATTTAACACATAGCTAAAAGCAAAGAACCTAAGCAAAGCAATTAGCCAACCCATATTAAAATTTGTTCTTGACAAGAGTATCTTCTGGGTTTTGGCCAAAGACGAAAAACGAGCAGAGATTTATTGTAGTACATGATATCACTTATTTAATGTTCGTTACTTCTGAAGATGTTTCTGGAACAGAAGCAGAGTTCTAAAAACTTGGTAGAGAAGTGAAGTAGTCCTTACTGGGAATACTGTTCTATGGGTACAGTAACTTGCATTCAGTGTCACTGGAAACTGCTTTTACAGATCCTACAAAGGTGATTCTAAATAGACGTAGTTCTTTGAAAGTTCATTACAGTTAGGATTAGACTGGTTTGATATTTATGCATTTTGGAAAATAATTGAAAAGACTTTTTAATCAATTTAAATTGTTGTGTCAGCAGGAAATAAAATAAACAGCAGGGATGCTAGATGATTCCCCCCCCATAATACAATCAGTTTAATGAAGTTAAGATTTATAAAAGAATATGAAATTATGTTACAATATTAGATTGTAATTTGTGGTTTGGTTTTTTGGTTGGTTTTTGTTTGTTTGTTTGTTTGTTTTTTAGACTCAGGCATGTAGAAAAGCCTGTTATTTTTGGTCTGATCCTGGAGAAATGCCATGCACCCTCCCAGCAGCGCTAGGAGCCCTTAGCCTTCTCCCAGAAGGCCCGTGTTGTTAAGGGCATTCAAAGAATTTATTACTAAGTTCCATGGGGAAGGGTTTGATCTCTGTCCAGTTTCTTTTTCCTTTCATTTTCTTTTCTTCCCATTATCTTCCCTTGTGTCTGAGGCTGCTTCCCAAGGGCCTTTAAGACATTTACAGTCTGGTAGCAGAGCTTGCAGAGCTTGGAATCAGCAGCTGTAGTGGGTATGGTAAGGCATTTTGGACATGGTATCTTAAAAATCTGGGTGTCTGGGCGTCTTTGCCCTTCTGGCTTTTCTAGTGATGCAGCTCCTCATTTTCTCTGTTGTGCTCTCCTCTGCTCCATTTGAAACTTTTCTTCTAAATCCCATTACTTGGTTTTGTGCTGAAACTTCTTCGTACCCTTTGAAGCTGCTTTTGAGGGTAAGATTGGGGACTGTACTATGGAACCCTCCAGGTACTCTCATCTTTAAGCTTAATTTGCTCACAGTGTCCCTGAGCAAGGATTAGTGGGGGCAAGTAGGTGTGCATTAGGTACCTCGTGTGCTTCAGGAGACGGCTTCCTGTGCCAGAGGTTCACAAACACGGGTGCAGAGGCTGAAAGGATGTGGCATGTGTAGCCGCAAGTCACCCTTGGCTGTCTGGTGTGCCAGAAAGCCTGATTTACCAGAACAGCAGCGCTGTGCAGCTGTACCTTGCTGTGGGGGGTGGTGAACACTTGCTCAGGCACAGTTTTAAATATATTGTATATTTTCTGTCCAAGGAGGTTCCCTGCCCCCCTGTTGTGCTGTTGACTGAGTACCTGGCACTTTTCAGTGCTTCCTGCAGCCTCTGGAGTTAGGACAGTGCTGCAATTCTGACTTTTTGGGGGAGAGGAGATGCAGGGGATTGAGTGGTTTGCCTGTCTTGTGTAAGAAATTCCGGAAAGAGCAGGTCACTGTGTCAGTGCATGTTGCTCTGCTTTTCTGCACAAAGCCCCTACCCCTTTCTCCACATCCCACAGAGCTGGTCTCTGAGGCATTTTGTTGACAGCTTTGCTGCTTCCTAGCCTCTATCAATTGTTGTTTGTTTCTGGATGATATGTTGTTTATTTGCTTGTGAGATTTTTCTTTAGCTGCTTGCACTCACACTGGATCACACCTTCCCCACAGCTGGTGGGAGCTCAGTTTTGACTTCCTGGGTGTAAGTGGGTCGGAATCTGGCCCTTGTGTAATATGCTGGGGATAGAGACTCCTTTCTGTGTCAAGCCTACTAGTGCCAGGGAGCTCTGTTCATGCTCAGGACTTGGCTTTGCTTCATAGAGTGCAAATCCACATGTGTAAACCAGAATGGATGCGATTTGCTGTGCCATGTTTTGATTTATGCCTCATTTTGATAACGTACAGTCAGTGTGATTACTATCTGGAATCTTCATGCTGCTGTTCAGATTTTGTCTAGAAATAGTTGGAGATGGGATTTTGCCTTCATGTATATATGAAGATGCTAGTTAATTTTTCAAGGAAGGGAAACTGGACAAGGCTGAGCTCTTAAGGATTGCTTCTCTTAGAGGTGTTGAGAGGGACTGGCCAGCAGTATTGACTATAGTTAGGTGTAAGCATAGCTTCTTTTTGAGAAAGCATGATGATAGAGTTCTAGATTGGGAAAATGGATGGCTGGTCCAGGAGGCAGAATCTCCCCCCTTGTTAAAATCGCACTGTCTTCTCTAGGTTTGTGCTGGAGTGCAGCCAATGGGAGCAGGGTGGCAGGTAGGGCTGTTCTCAAAACAGCTCGACTCAGGCTCAGCACAACCCATGTGCCCCTTTGATGTAGTTTGCCCCAATGCAGTCTGTGAGTGTAAGCAAGCAAGTTGTAGTGGTGCTGGAATTTCTGAACCTGCTGTCACTAAATTGTGCCTTTCCTTGGCTCTTCTACTCTACATTGAAAGCTGAGAGCCTGCCAGCAATTTTGGGGATGCAAAAAACCCACCCCATGAAGGTGAGGTTTTGTATGCAGTGTCTTCAGTGGTGTTCGGCTTTGCAGTACTACAACTGGCACGTTACCAGGCAAAATACAGGAAGTGAGGGTGAACTCAGCAAATGTCATGAGAAGGATAGACCCCGCTCCCTAGTGAGGAATGAGGCCTCCAAAAGTGCTAGGGCTGATGGAGCAATTTCCATGGGGGAACCTACTGCGTTCCCTTGTGTCACCCAGTTCATTTTATAGCCCTCCAAGTGGGAAGGTCCTGCAGAGCTGCAGTTTGTGCTTTCCTTTTTGTATTAGTAATGTAGCCATGCACAGGGACATCTGTGTGGCAGGGAGTCTGTGCAGCACCCCTTGAGTCTGGGCTGAATTGATACTTTAATACCTTCAGTAGGTGTAAAATTTAATTTGTAGCCTCTGAGTTGTGTGAGGAGGTTTTTGTGTAAACTAGAAGCAGGCCCAGTTGTTGATGTTATCTGCAACTTTAGCTATAATTCTCTGCTGCAGCATGTGTCTGTAGTGAATTGTCGCTCCCTGTGGCCGAAGGCTCATGATCGCTTTGTCCTCCCAGTTTTGGGGGAAGCCTGTGCAGGAGCAGGCTGTTGTGCAGGAGCAGGACTGTTCTTCAGGGCTCATGCTGTTCACATGGGAGCACTCTGCCCGGGTAGACCTGGGCTGCAACAGCCGTGGGTTGATTTGCATCACTGATAGCAATGCTGGCGCAGTGACAAACAACTTCAGATTTTGGTGCTTAGGGTCCTTTTAAATGTGAAGATTGTTAGCCCCAGCTCCTGGAGAAGTTTGGTGTCCTGGGATCGTGGGGAGGATATTTAGGCCTGGAATTCCTTCATTTTCTTTTTGCATTATGTACAGTAAGTTCCCTGGTTTAAGTAGCATTCCTTGTTGTCAGGTGTTCTGGTTTTTTTCCCCTCTTGCCAGGTTTGTACCCTTTTTGTATCTTCTCTGTGTAATGACTCATCCACAACACATGCAGGGATTTATCCTTTGTGCTTTTGTTTAACCTGACCTGATCCTTTGCTTGTCAGTGAATTGCTTGTCACCTGTAGTGTTGTTTCCATCTGCTCCCTTGTTTGTAGGCAAGACTACCTTTTTCCTTTCTCGCTGCTGTCAAATCCATTTCTCTTTCTGACCAAAACAGAGCATCCATGTCATGTTGCTGAGTTGTGTTGCTTCTTGGAGTTCCTGCTGTTGATCATCTCCTGATCCTTTCTGACAAACTTCTCTGCCCAAATTCAAAGACTGGCTTCTGTTTGATGTCCTCTTGAGAATGTCAGCTCCTACTCCCTACCCTCTTTGAACCAACAAAGATAGAATTTGTTGTTGTTGATTATTTTGGGCTCTCTTGATCAGAGGCTGTAGGTCTCTGGGGCTGTACATTTGGCTGACCTTTGCCTGGATCTCTTTGCTATGAGACATTGCCTTGTTGATCAGCTCGGAGGGCACAGGCCTGCCTCTTCCATCCTGCTGGATATATTCCCATGTTTCATGTCTGTACTCCCTACTGTACTTCCATTCTCTGATATGAAAATGATTTCACGTAAGTTCTGTTGCTTTAAGAACCAGTTTAAAGTAGCCTAGATGATTTCCAACATATCTTAATTACTTGTTTATACTTTGCTACTTGCTCTGTGACAAGCAGGCATGTGGACTGAGAGCAGTTCTTTCCCCTCAGTTTTGATTAAAGTTCCTCTACATAAATTAGTTATTTTTCTGAGCACTTCTCATTTGTCTCCTTCCATCTGTTAGACCGTCAAGAAGGGAGGAGTTATGGGAAAGGACAGACAACATAGTGATTGCTGGTGAGACTGTTATTCCAGTCGTCATTGCCTGGGTGCATGGGCAGCTGTAAATAGATAGATATGGTAAGGTAACACAGCACCAGTTCTGGTTTGCCTTTAACAGTTCAGCTACAAACTGCAGCAGTTCATGAACTGTTTAACAAGTAGCTTGGCCATCTGGGAGCAGTGGGAGGTAGCCACCTCACTGCCTTCATGTTATTTGCTGCTGTTTGTGAGCCAGAACTGTAAGAAAAGAAGAAATTGGAGGTCTTCTGTTTTTCTCAGCCTTCCTTTTTCATGGCTGTCCAAGATGCAAGATGAGTATTTTTAACCCCCAGACCTCAGGACATCTGGGTTCTCTTCCTGATATTGTTACAACCTGTGTGTAAGTCTTCGTGCCTCAGTTTCCCTATTACAGTGTGTAGCTAACAGCGATGTTAATGTATTTTCAAGTATATTTGCTATCCCTTCATCTCCAGGCACAGTATTGCAGCAATATAGATGTAACATAAGAGGTAACTAACAAGTCTAAATAGAAGTGAAGAATGTCTGGCATGGCCCGCAGCCATGCAAATGGCATTGGTTTCTTTTCAAACAAAGTGCATTTTGGTCAGGTGGCATTTACACAAAGAGCCTTATTTTCCCCAGTGCATCTGCAGGCAGTTTCTTTCGGTAAGAAAATGTGTGTTGCAGAGAAGTACATGTTCTCCAAACAGACTGTTGCTTTGTGGATGACATTGCTAGGGCTATTTCTGGGTATGACCATCTTCCTTGAAACGGTAGAGCTGTGTGCGGGAAGAGGCATGGTATAGGGCAAAGGGCTGGCATGCTGGGCCCTTGGATTGTTTCCTGAGTCTGCTGCAAGATCTGGGCACGTCAGATGACCTACATGGGTCCTACCATCTGTACATTACATGGTTCTCACCATCTGTACATTGGGGTAATGCACACACTATTCTAATTCTGTTTTCGAGAAGCAGAATCAGTGTTTTGGATCTTGTGGCTGTTTGAAAGAAGGTGAGACTTAGGATCCAAAATTTTCAAGGTAGATTTGAAAATTGTGCTTTTATTATCTTTATGTGAATCAGTGTGATTTCTCTATGCAAGTGCTAACAGCTATGACACTGGTTCTGGTGTGGCCTTGAAAGAGATTGAATCCCTGACCATGCAGTGAGACTCTTAGAGCCTGCTGGAAGTCAGTGAAGTAGGGACAGAATGCATAGAGCTTTCTGCGGTGTCAGACCTTACCCTACTCTGAGTTACGCTTGAATATTCAACAGAGAAAATTTGGTTGACAGAGATATTAAGGTATTAGCAGGGGGTGGATGAAGTCTATACCTCATTCTGCTTTAATAATTCATTTTGCTTTGAATGGTTTATGATGATTATGTGGGGAGGTTGTCCTTCCCACATGCCACTTGGGAGAGGCCTGGGGGACAGCACACATAGGACATTAGTGCGAGGAAATGTCTGCATTTTGCTGTCCTCATTTTGTGCTGTGTTCTTCTCTTTTCATGTGGGAGCTCGGAGGCGCCATGGTGAAGCCACCCAACCTTTCTCCTCACCAGGTCCCCAAAAACATTGTTTTGTTAATGTGTTAAAAAAAAAAAGTCAAGACTCTGTCTACAAGAAGCTCGAACTCCCTTGCATTGTAGATAGCAATCTTGCCTTGGTGAAGAAAAAGAATATACTTTTTTCTGACCTGTGAGAACCTGCTTGAATTTGGTCAAGTTCTAAATTAGTATAGAAGATGTTGGCTGCTGCGTGTTGCAGGGAGGTGGACTAAACTTTATGTGCTGAAGTGGCTGAGATACCTCCCAAAATGAGCATACATCAGTCTATCGAATCTGTGTGCACAAGCCCTTTCTGATGTGTTTAATTGTGGGCTGCGAAGGGAAGAACACGGTTTCTGTAGGACCTTTGCTTGTCATAGAAGTTAGAATTGGAGAACTTGCTTCATGGTTGGCCCCTATCAGCAGCCCTGTGTACAGTCAGCCCAGCTTGAATAGACCATTGCCAAATGGTCTATTCCACGTATTGTGATTTTTTTTTTTTTTTAAATTTTTTTAATTTTTATTTTTCCTCCAAGATATGAGCCTGGGATCTGAGCTGTGAAAGTGCTGATGATGCATAGCTGCAAGGGGCACCAGTGGGACTTGTGCTTTGAATGTGTAAAGTGGCCCAGAAAAACAGGCCCTTGGGGGTCTTCACAGAGGCAACCGGAGGGATGAGGAGTTGCAAGTCTGATTTCCATGTTCCTTAGCTTCCAGTTTGGAAAGCGAGGATGCTTGACAATAAACATGCTTGTGAACTACCTAGCTGCTGCACTCGCTGAGCCTGTTGAAAAGCCTGTAAGGAAACCACCGGTTCTGTATTCAGAGTAGGGCTTGGCTTGAGGCCATGTGTTGAACAATGAGGAGAAAACAAAATATTGAATAGCTGCTTGTTCAGCAAACCTAGTTCCTCTTGGCCGTGCAGGGCCCTGCGTGAGGGAGTGTATGAGAAGGGGCAGTTTTCCCCCAGCACTTGGGTCTGGGGCTGGCCTCTGCACGTAGGGCCAGGGGTGGTACAGGACAAGGCCCATACCAGCACTGGCTCCCAGCCTGTACTGTTGGGAGGGAAGCCAGCTGGGGACTTCTCTGCTGGCCCAAATTGCAGCAGTGAATACAAAACAACATTTTTGCTGTCGTGAGGCCTGGCTTGGAAGACCATTGCTCTGCAAAGTGCCACCTTGTGCTGCTTAACGGGGTGTTGATCTGATTTGGGGGAGCTCAGTTTTGGGTCTGGGAGAGATTTGTGCTCATCAGGGAAGAGCTGTCTGCCTGCTCTTTGCTCCCTTGTACTGAAAAACCACAGCATGCACCAACAGAACAGCATGCTTTTTTTGGGATTGTGTGTGGCTGCGGTTCCTTCCCCACCTGAGAGTTATGCCCAATGTATCTGTTAGATGAGTTTTAACAGTAAACTATTACTTTGCTCTTGGCTCTCAGTTTAGATTCTTCTCTGGTGCCTCTTACAGTGATGTCTGGGAGTAGGTTTGGCTCACTTGGCAGTCAGTGGGTGCAATGTGAAGGCTGGTTTAGGTTTGTGTTGTTCATTAGTTTTATTTTTCACTTTCCCACTTGCAGCTTACAATGATTATGGCATTTTTTTGATCTTTGATCCAAGAATTAGATGGCACAGAAGTCCTTGTTAGATATCTTTCTGTGATGCCCAAGAACAGCAACACAACAATGCAAGCCTTATCCTGGGGTTCAGTGAACCCAAGCACCCTGCTCTGCCATGGGCTTCTTGTGGGACCTCGGGAAAATCATTTAGAATTTGTGTGTTGGTGCTGTCCCGGTGCATAAAAAGTCTTAAGGAGGAGTTAATTTCTGAAGTTTTGCAAACTTGGAGCAGTGTTGCAAATGTGGAGCAGACACCAAACTGAGAGGGACTGTATAAATATTTTAGGTGTATTTGAAGACATTCACTTCTTTAAGGGATGTGTGTAACTTTTAAAGTTGTTTTTGACTGAGTGTTGAGGAGGCTTTCAGGACACTGTAGAAACCCAGGGATAGGTGACTTCTGAAGTTGTGAACAGCATGAAGGAGCTCTTTCCCTCATTGAGCTGAAAACAGGCTGTGGGGCCATTTCTCCTTTTCCAAAGAAGAACAAACACAAACAGATGCCAGGTATGGCTGTGTTCCCTTCTCTGGAGATGGAGAATGTGAACTTTGAAAAGAGTCTGGCTTGATCTTGGGAAAACAGCTTTGACCAGAGCCTTGGGAGGAGGAATCTGATATCATGTCCGTCTAAGAGCAACATAAAAACTAGAGGCTGGGTTAATCTGGTGCCATCTCCACTGGTCTCAGTGAGAAGGTGAAACTGCCTGTTCTGTCTGTTCACTTCAGCTCCCCATGAAGAAACATTTATTCTGGACCTCAAGGCCAGACAGTGTGGGAGGACCATGGGATAGTAATGAATGACTAAGATAACTTTCATCTCTAGTATTGCCTGGAAGGAAATGTTTTTTTGGATTTGCTGATAGGGAAGGCTGAGGTGAGGCTCTTGTTGGCTTTGAGGCTGGTGTGTGCAAAGAGTATAAGGATGGTAGCACAAGGACTTCTGCTCCAGCTATGCCATCTCCTGTTCTGCTGCATCCCACTCCTTACTGTAGGAGCTCTTGGCACCATTGAGTACCATAAGCTCCTGTGTTCTCAAGGCTCCTGTGTGGCCCTCAGGGAGCCAGGCTCTTGGGCTTCCCAGGGGTGATGTGGGTTCACAACTCCCTTGGAAACTCAGCCCTTGAGCATCTCCATCTGGGCAGGCAGGTTTGTCTCCTGTGCAGCTATCAGTTGTCTTACCATTGGGCTGAAAGCCTCACCCTCTGCTGCTGCTGGAGCTTCTCCATGGGCTTCCGAAACCATGGCTTATGCAGTAGGTTTCATAGACCACTTATAGTGTTGATCCACTGCTGATTGAAACCTTGGCAAAAAGCTGGGGATCTTCAGCCAATAAGTTTTGTTTTGTGGACACAGGTGGATTTAAAACTGAAAAAAGCTGTTGATCACGCTTCCTTTTTATTTGGTTTGTCATTTGGCTGTTTACTGCTCTCTCGTTTATGCAAGTTCTTCCTCAGAAATGTCCTTCACTGACTTCAAAAGAGTGGTTGATCTTGGCTTGAGGAATGGAAGAAGGCATTTCCTGCAGGGGAATTTGTAGGCCAAGTGAATGTGTGTCAACAGAGCCAGAAGGTGGGGAAGGTCTGTAAAGTGAAGAATGAGAATGTGTGTGGTGTGATAATACGTAAGTACAGAGATGGCTGAACCTGAGTGAAGGAAGAGAGAAAGCGCTTGGTGTGGTCTGTGGATGGATGTTCTTCAGGTAACTATGCTTTAGTTTACACACAGGGATGGAATATTTCTTTCCTAGTTAATCCCTTGAAGCGAGTGAATTTGAAGGAGAAGAATTGACTCTGTGTTGATGTTAAGGACCTGTATTGGATGAGCTGATGTTTATTTCCCCCTGCCCCCTTTATCTGGCAGTACTTACGGCCAGCAGGATCTCTGAAGCCACCAGTGTCTCTGTTGTGATGGAGATGGAACTCTTGGAGTCCTGCACTCCTCTGGAGCCAGGAGCTGGTGCCAAGTATCACAGTATCACACAGTATCATAAGGTTGGAAAAGACCTCTGAGATCATTGAGTCCAACCTATGACCCAACACCTACACCTACTCCTACTTGTCAACTACACCATGGCACTAAGTGCCTCATCCGATCTCTCTTTAAACACCTCCAGGGACAGTGACTCCATCACCTCCCCAGGCAGCGCATTCCAATGGCCAATCACCCTCTCAGTAAAGAACTTCTTCCTAATGTCGAGCCTAAACCTTCCCTGGCAAAGCTTGAGACTGTGTCCTCTTGTTCTGTTGCTGGTCGCCTGAGACCAACCCCTGCCTGACTACAACCTCCCTTTAGGTAGTTGTAGAGAGCTATAAGGTGTCCCCTGAGCCTCCTCTTCTTCAGGCTACTGACAGCAGGGTGACCACATACAAGGACATAACAGGGTCATGGAGTCTAAATGCCACCTGTGTATCCTATAGGACAAGGACTCTCGATTGCTGTGTTTTCCCAGTAGAAAATAGTTACCTCAGTAAGAAGCTGAGCCAAAATGCAGGTATCCTGCAAATACATTTATTGGGCTATTTATCAGTATTAAATGTGTAAACCAGAAAGGTCAGCTGTGTTTAATGTCATATGGCAGCTTTGTGATTTTAATTACAGTAAAAACCCCGATGACAAATGAATTCAGTGTTCTTTAGAGCTTGTTCCTCCCTGATACTGTTTGTTTTGTTGGTTTACCTGTGCTCAGGGAAAGTTTGGCTGCCTCTGCCATGGTAGGAGAGATTTTATTTAAATAAAGAAAATAGGGTAAAGTGATGAATTATTTACAATGTCTTGTTCACTGTTGGAGTTCACTATAGCGTTATGTTTCAGCAATACCTTGTTGCAGTGTTGGATAGCAGAGTTGCAGGCAGAATCACAGTAACTGGCACAAAAATGTTGTTGCATCTGACCTTAAATTAGCATGACTGACAATTGCTGCTTCCTCGCTTCTTTCTGTTTTGTATACAGTTTCAGATATCTGAGGTGAAGAAGGATAAGCTTCAGTTTGTCCTCTTTCATCTTTTTATTCTTTAAAACTGTGACGTGGACTGCTCTGCTGTTTTTATTGTTGTTCGCTTGGCTCCCTTACGTTAAGCCTCTAAAACTGTTTCTTGATCTTTTCCCAAGCTGTTTTCAAAATGTAGACAGCCGGATCCTCCTCCTTATGTAATGTTCCTTCAGTTTTTAGGGGTAGTTATCAGTTTGAGTGTTTTAAATTTATTGTTAAAGAACTGACTGCTATAGAAACCTGACTTAAATGAGAACTCTGAGGATAGTTTGTGCTTGAGCTACTTGTAAATTGCAGCTGAGGTGCTGAGTAGTGCTAGTACGTGTGCTTGGACTTTTGTTTTCCTCTCTAAATGTGTCTGTACCCGCATGGCTGTGGTTTCAGCTCTGCAGGTGGGGGCAAGGTCCTGCTTGCCCTGTCTACCTGACAGCAGGGTTGTGAGCTCCTTTGGTTTGTGGTCTGTGCTCAGCAGTGGTGTCCTTATTTCACTGAGTGGCACAGGCTGTGTCTGGCAACAGCAGCAAAGCAACAACACTCCAAACGCACCAGTTCCTTGCTGTTGTAAACGCAGAGTGTTACAAATAACCCTGAAATGTTCCCCCAGTGCTGCAGTAGTTTACAGCTGTGGTGTTCATTCCATGCCCATTGAAAAGCTGGCGACAGCGTACAAGGATGGAGCTTTGATTTCAGTCTGGTGATACTCTTTAGGTTCTCAGTTGATAAGGCAGCTCAGTTAAAGAGGTCCAGTTACATTTGTTTCTGTACCTATTTAAAAGGTGGGTTTTTTTTCTGAGTGTAGTATCAATAGAGGTTCCTGTACTTTTTTTCCACTTCACTGATAGCACTGTCCTTGTTTAACTCCACGTAAATCTTAGTAACATGTGCAGCCCAAAGATGAGGGGAGAAAATTAATCTCTAGATCAGGAGCTACAGAAAATGAAATGAATTATGAAGAGAAGAGAGAGTAGTTTTTTTTCTGTGTACATTGTCCAAGCAAAGTGAAACTGGCATAGAAAGTAAGAGTTAGTGAATAGTGGGAGTGGGATGCTGGTTTATTTTTTTTCTAAATGTAGATGAAAGTAAAAATTAAAACTTTTCCAAATGTCCCCAGTAAAAGTGAGCAAAGCATAAGCAGGTAAGTGAACTGCATCCCCATAGGATTCATTCAGCATTGCTGAGATTCTTCCCTTTGCAGTCAGTGCCAGTGGGAAAGTGTTGCACAGGGTTGGGGTTTAGTTTTTTTCCTTACCACCGATGTGGTTAAACGTCACAGTATAAATTTCCTGACTTGGTGAAAAGCCTATGACCCCTCTCAGTTGTCTTGTTCATCAGAAAGCAGATAGGTAATAAAGAGTCTCCTGTGTGAGAGGAGTGGGGAGAACCTGCTGTTTTAATTTTGTTCACAGCAGTGGGCCAAACTTTGTTCTTTCAGCGCTGGCCTCGATAATTGGCTCGATATAATATAGGAATTCAAGCCATGGCATATCTCTGGCTTTATAGCTGCTAATGTCATAGCCAAGAAGAGAGAAAAGTCTCCTGCAGGAACCTACAGTAAATAAGATCAATAAGCATGTTCCAAAGAACCTATGGACAGTGGTTTTGAAGGACCTCAGCTCAGTTCTGGTGGGTTAAATTGCATCCAGGTTGCCTGGAAAAAAAGGATTTAAGTGGTTTAGACTCCGTGAGGGATGTGGTTTGATTTCGCAGATTTTCTGGACTAAATATTAAGTTTGTGTCTCTGATTCTTGGGGAACAAGACTTAAGGGGTCATCTCTTTTTGGGAGAGAAGGATTTGCTTTGGGAGTTTCTTCCACTTTAGGAGTCTGCCTTATCTTCAGGGTGTCCCATATCCTGCTGCACAGGGTACCCTGCACGGGCATATGGTAAAGTATTGTTGTTCCTGTGGCCACCCACAACTCTCAGCTAAGGCTCAATTACCTTGTTTTTCACAGACATCTGTGGTTTATTCGTCATCCTCAATGAGGTTCTAACACCTGTTAAGCGCTCCTCCTCCCTTTTTTTGGAGAAGTGTTTAATTATGACAGGGTTTCCCTTGGAGCACATCCTCCATTCAGTTCCCTAATTGTAGAATTCTCTGTGGGATTCTCCAGATGGGGGATAGAGGATAATCTTCTCAGAGCTCCGGAAGAAATGTGATGCCAAATTACAGAAAATAGATCCTTTTTATTAAGCTCTTGGGCTCCTTTTACTCTTATTTTAAGGTGACCTTCTGTTAAAAAGAAATGTGGATAAATGGCTATCCAGTTCTCAACAACCTTACCTGGGTTACTAATAACATCGTTAGAGTAGAAATCCTGAAAGGATTTAAGCTTTTTTTTTTGCCACTCAGGCTGTCATCACAGAAGCAAGGGAATGAACTTGCCTGTTTCTTTCTTGTTTCTAGATGGTCTCACTTCCAAGCTGTGAGCTCTAAATTAGGGAGTCCTGGCAGCGTGTGGTGTGGTGGGCAGGTATAAAGACAAAGCCCCCTCCTTTGTCAAGTGGTCACAGTGCCACTTTATGGGTCGCTTGCCTCGCTGCAAGCTAGTGGTGTGGTGGTGCTGTTTCAGTCCCTGAGGGGCTTCCAGGCATCCTAGAAGTTCTGCTCAGCACTGCTTATGTTTGCAAACATGACAGTATTGGCCATCCCTTTTCATGGTCAAATACTGTCCATATCTGGAGTTCTACTAAGTTTGCTAAATCTAGCGTGTGACCGCTGAAGGGCTGCAGGAATTGTCCTTACAGAGCCAAATCTGCTGGAAGGTTCTCATGTATTTGGTGTGCATAAATTAATACTCCATGAGCTCCTGTGTTAGCAGATGATACTGGTATTTTTACAGGGTGGATGGAGAAACTGAAGCACAAAGAAGTGTGACTGCAGCCCTGTTCTGAGTTGGTGACAGAACCAGAAGTAGTCTGGAAATGTCTTGACTCTGGTTCCCTGTTCTAATCATTGCCTCTCTGGGATTTTGTGTCTGTAAGGGATGTTTTCTGTAGCACTAGTAAGAGTACCAGCTTTGCACATAGCAGGTTAGTACAGCCTTGGGAGGAAAGGAATCTCTTGTTGGCAGGGAGGCTGAGGTTATAGCTATAGATTTTGAAGTATGTAGTTGGTTGGCTTTATGCTGCGATATGTGCTGGGGATGTGTGCAGCTCACAGTGATTGAACTTTGATGCTGAGAGGTCAAAGGTGGCTAATCCAAATTTTTGTTTGTCTTCCAGGTCTACGCACAACGAACTAGAAAAGAACCGGTAAGTAGCTAATGAGCTGAATTCTAAGAAATGCAAGCCTAACAAGTGTAATGTGCTTTAACCTTACACATGCAGGTGCTGTTTGATCAGCTTAGGCAGCTGTGAGTGACCACGCTGCATCATGTAGTTTTAAAAGTGTGTGTGTGGGAAAGACACAAAAGAATCTAAAAAAGCAGCCTTGTTTTTGGCTGTTTTTTTTTCTCTCTCTGAAAAGGCAAGAAGTGACCCAGTTTTGTGACTAATCTGTATGCAGAGTAAAAACTGTTCTTCTCCTGACACAGTGAAATCTGATTGGGGCACTTTCCATACATGAGGTTGCTACGGGATCAGGTTTCTTGGGCCCTGGGTAATACGTGTTAGCATGAACTGAAGGGCAGAGCCCTGTGCTCTGTACTCTCTCCCTCCCACCCCTCTGCTGGGCTGCAGTAATCTATGCAGTGCAGAAGAAAATACCATTGTCCAGAGGCTCAGAGGTCTGGCTACCAGTGGAGACTCTCTCTTCTAACCTGTTTTAGGATTGCACCTGTTTATCCTTGAATCTGAAGTTTTAGCAAGTCTTGCAGTTTTGATTCTTGGCTAGCTCTGCTGTAGGATTCAATCCTTTTGTAACAGGAGTTAAAGTAAGATAAATACCACCGAGACAAGGGGAGCTAGTTCACACACAGATCAGATTATCGCCTTCCATTCAGGATGCTATAGTTAAGGTTGTGTCAGGGTTTCCGTTATAAACTTACCTTGGCTCTTCTGTGGGATTTTTAGGAGGATTGGAGGGGGTGTCTGTGGCTGCTGGAACAAAGGCAGTGCTCTGGCTGGCTGCTTTTATCAAGAAATCCTCAGGGTGGGAAAGCTGAGTTTGAATAGGTTGATTGCCTTCTCTTTCCTCTTAGCAGTCATCACTTAAAGAGGGATTGGAGCACTGGTAAGGATGGCTAAAGATACACAGAGGCTTTGAGCCAAGTGTATGTTTCCATTCAGACAAGGTCTTCCATGTAGCTGCAAGGGAGTCAGAGCAGAGTACCCTGTGCATTACATTGCCTTCAGTTTTCCCCACATCTGCCTGCCCTGACAGCAGAAGTGCTGGAGGGCAGCTTGGCCTTTGTGTGGTGTGGGTATTTTCTTCCAGACTGTGCTTCTACTCCCTGCTAGATTTTAGTGACTACAAAGTTGTCCTGGTCCTGCCTTTCTGGGGTGATGCAGAAAGGCTTTTTATTTGTGTTGCATTGCACTCCTGGCCCCCTCAGTCTCAATCTTCCAGTCCCAGGTTGAGCTGTGTGGATGAGTGTTGGCTGCTGGGTTTTCCAGCAGTCTGTACAATCTTATTTACCAATGAGGGAAAGAAAATGCAGTGCTTGGGTCTGACCCAGAATGGAGGGTGCTTTTTTCTCCATGACAACAGTAAACCGTGACTAATTTTCAATGTGCTTATTTACATATCTAATTGTTACTGCAAATGCTGCTTGTGCTCAGTACAGCTTTAAAGCAGAGCTGTCTCCATCTTTCCCCGTACCAACCTGGTCCTGTTGTGTTGGCCAAGTTTGCATGGGTTTATGACTACCTTTTTCTACCCTCAGGCTTGTAGGGCAGGCAGTGAAGCTTCGGACTCTGTGGCGAGGTCTCAGCAGCCAGTGTTACATATTTATTGTCCAGCTAAAGACTGGCGAGTATTGGTGGGTTAGGATATGCCTTATACCAGCTATTTATGTGAGCTGGGGAAGTTTCTGCCTTGATTCAATGTCTAAATGAGGAGAGTAATACTACCCGAGATGGGAATGTCATGAGGATTGACAACTGTCCAGCACTTTGTTATATATATTACTAGTGAGTATTATTATTTGTGCTTCCCCTTATGCCACCTTTTCCTGCACATTGATGAGCTGTTTGCTTGCTACAGGATTTGTCTTCCCATTCCCAGTTGGTGCAATGTCTCTCTTCCTCTCCTTCTGTCTCAATTATGCTCCCTGGTCCCCATCTGTTCCAGGTTGAAGAATTCCAACCATCAGCCTTCTCAGCAAGGTCTTTCTTCCAGGGCTTCCCATTCCTGAGGCACTGTAGTCCAGATCTATGTCTTAGATGTGATTTTACACGCTTTTGGTTTCCACCTTTCTGGGATCACACTGGGTGCTTGGTACAGGCAAACTACTATATCTGGGATCTTTGGTCAGGAGCCATCTGCTTCTGGTTTGGGATTGTCTGTCTCTTAATGCAGGTGTGATGGTCTGATCAGCTATGCACGTCTGTAAACCCAGCCAGACCATGTAGCGGCTACACTGAATTTGCAGTGTTTGTCGCCAACGGTTTGGACAGTGGCTTTCATACTGGCAGCATTTATTTTCAAACTCCACAGCAGTGTTTTCTGAGTGAAGGGAATTGCTTCCCAGTTAGACTTTCACAATGTTTTATTTGCTGTGTCGCTAAGTTTGTCAGTGTCTCCAGACTTAACTGTTGCAAAGATAAAAGCCCTGATACTAATGGCTTTGTGGCTGGCAGGTGCTCATTTTCCCCATTATTTGAGATTATTCCTTTTGAATCTCACTGTTATCTCCATTATTGACACACACTATAATTTTCAAAATTGTCCACTATTAGGTCTCTGACTTGGGTTTTTCCCTTCTTGTCTGTGAACAGCAGCCTTCTTATGTTCTGTTAAATTTTGTTTTAACCCATTCAACAGTTACACAGTTTCTTTCAAGCAGTAGCAAGATAATAGTAGAAAACCAAAATGCTCTCCTCCTCCTTTGTGAATACGTGATTTAACTTGGAATCAGTATTGCAGAGCTGCTGATGTTTCAGTGTAGAAGGGTTAAGAATTTTGTATCCCTTTCATGTTGAGAAGTAACTGAAAACATTTTAAAAAATTAAAGCAAAGTTTTAAGCTCCACTCCTTTTCTTAGTATTGAAATAATTCATGAACACACCAGTGGTTCTGTGAAGGAGCTGTTTGATTTGGTACTGAATATTTACTGTAATATTTAAGTGATTTCTCATTCTGCTTTGATTTGGGTTTTTTTTATCTGAAAAGATTGCAGTGACATTTATATAAGAGGCTTTGTTTGATTTATAAAAGATTCAAGTTAATTTATAGTTATTATCTGTCATTAATCCGCATGCTGGAAAATTGTTTGTGTTTTTTTATTTAATGGGTATGTGTTTCAGTTTATCTCTGCCCAGGATGAGTCATAGCTTGCATTTAAACAAGAAACCACTATTCTGCTTCTCATCTGCTGCAAGGAATAACTAAAACAATACTTTTTAGTCCTTTAACATGCCAACCAAAAAATGGATTTGTAAGCAACACCCCATCATTTTCTAAAAGAAAACATGGTAAAGCAAGTGACTTAAGAACAACTTTGGTAGTGTAATATTTTCTCAGAAAAGGATAATAAATAAAATTCAGACTTAATTTAAATGGTGTGTACTGTACAGATGACAGAATTAACTGTTGTCTCTGAACTTTTCAGACACACACCAGTTTTGGAAGGATGTGGTTGGTGTGGTATTAAGAGAACGTACTTGGTGCTGAGATGACTTTCCTGCTGCTCTGTGAAGTGGCAGTTCTGGTAGACCAACGTGGTGGTGGGCAGTGTCTGTCAGAGAAGTTACATCTCCAGATAGAACAAGAAATATGTTTGTAATGCTATTAATCCAATTTAAAAAAAAAAAAAAAAAATCAATCTGTTTGGTTTTGGTGATGATTGCATTGTAATACAACAGAAGGAAGGAAAACAAAGCTGCATAATTGGATAAAGAAGAGTTTTTAGGGCAGACTTTTCTTATGGTAACAATAATTGAATTCAAACAAAAGACAGCCAAGGAGAGGAAGAGACATTGGGAGAATCATTGAAATGAGAATTTTCGGAAGACCTCGTGGAATTTGTGGCTCTGCAAAACCACCTTGTTTAAAATGAAGTAGTGTCCTAGAGGCTAAAGGAGACAAAACTCCTTCTAAACCAAGTTGTGAAAGAGTTGTGTTTTAGTGTAAAAGCACAGGGTGAAGTAGTTTAAGATCCTTTCTATCTGCTGTCTTTTGAGATGATCAGAAATGAAGTGGAGGCAAACACATAGCAGTGATAGAGTACTATGTTTTTTAACCTTTTTGACTCTTATCAGGGTTCCCCTTCTATCTTCTGATTCCGCACCCATTCTCTCTTGAACATGAGAGGCTGCTTATTGCAGAGTGTTTCTCAAAAACTGTTTCTCACGCAGAGCTGACCGTTATGCCAGATAGCATATTTGAGGTAGCAGGTGAAATAAAGGAAAAACCCAGTTTACACTGAAACGTGGGGCCTTCTGAGGCTCTGCAGCAATTGAATAGTTTAGTTCTGCTTCTTTAGAACAGGGGCTTGAATATGTTTATTAGCAAAATGGAAGAGAAGAAGGAGAGGAAGACACATGACATTGAGCACGTGAATAGTGCAGATGTGCTCTCTGGGCTGGGAAAGATAGAGGAAAGGGAAGTGGAAGTATAGAGAATCTTTGCTGCTCTTAAGTAGATGTGGATGGTTGTGCTTTAAAAGTGCTATATATCCTTGCCAAAGCAATCTGATCAGTGTTTGTCTTGAACCAACTAATCAATGTGGTGTTGAGTTCAGGCTATTTATCAGGAGAGCTGGAACAAGAAACTAATCCAGTAAATTTCATTTGTTCTCTGGAGTTAACTTCACATAGCAAACATTGACAGTACATATTGTTTTCCTCATTAATAAAACTTGGAACCTGTGATGTTTCCTGCAGCAGTCAAACCATGTCCAACACAGCTGAGCATGCTTTTTTCTTTGACACATCCAAAGGTCAGAGCATGCACTGATCCAACTTGCTCCTTGTGCGAACTGTAGCTAAACCCTCCTGTCTCTGTGGCCACTATGGAAAAGAGTTTTGACTCCATCACTTGGATGACAGATGTCTCTTGTTTTCAACTGGGACTAACAATTTTCAGCAGAGCTGAAGCATTTTCCTTTAGTCTAGGAGATCTGGATAACTTATTACACTGCTGTGCCTAGTTTTGCTTCACCTGGAGAGAGGGGTCTGTGGAGTAAGGCTATTGGAGAGATGGTCTTTCTGGGTATGTTCAGGGTCAGTTGGTGTTTAGTGTCAGTCTGCCTCTTTGCATTGCTCTGGGAACTCACCAGTCAGATGCTGTCAAACTGGGGTTGGTCTCTTTGGCTGACCACCACGCTTGTTCATGTGAAGTGCCTCCTTGTGCAGAAGCTGTGTTTTGATTCATTTACAACCGAAAGTCTGCAAAGGCTTTGTTTCACATTGGCTGGGCAGCAGAACATTTTGAACTCTGAGGAAAGCTGCTGAAAAGGGACACTTAGTCTCCATGCCAAAATTTGAGGGAAGCAAAATGATCCTCATTTTGTTGGAAGTCCTTTAGTTCTGCTCATATTGGAATTTCTAGTTTCAATGTGATTTTTTTTCTGATGATGCAGTGAAGAATGAATGCATGCCAATCTTCCTCACTTCTCCCAGGTATCTGTACCTCCCTTATGGCAGTTGGAGAAAGAAAGGGAAAAAGACGATATTACTGTTTTGGATAAACTATCATGAAGCAAAATGTTTTTCTTTCAACAATATTACACAATAAAATCACTGTTATAAGCCAGTTTTCAGAAACAGATATTTATCACAAAGCCCTTATCGACTAAGATGTGTTGGAAGGACACTTTCTGTATTTTCCTCCCATAGTGTAGAAAGAACTGCTAGCACAACTGGCTTGGCTTTGCAGTAATAGTCTGATGCTGAGAATCCTTTCTTCATCTTGCCTCCCAGAAGGGAGACTTTAGAGGAAACCCCCATCTTAGAAAAAAACCGTGCTGTGCAGTCAAGTCTCTGCACTTTCTGGCCGAGTTCTTGCATTCAGCATCCTGTACTTAAGATTTCCAGAGCAGTGACTAGAAGAGATATCAAATGGTGCGTTACTGGTTATTTACTGCTTCCAGGGAGCCAAGAGAGGGTCTGTTGGCTGCTGTGGATTTGTGCTTAGGTGGTATCTGGTTTGGAGTGCATTATTGCTAGCTTTGGTTCTTGAATCTCTTCCCAGACTTGCACCCTTGAATTTCCACTTGGGTGTGTTGCTGCAGTTTTCTTTCAGACTGACCCCTCTGCAGTTCTGTTATGTTTATGGCTGACCTGAAAAAAATTAAGACTGGGCAAATCCCCTCTGTAATAGGTTTGTACTGGGGAAGAATCTGGCCTCAGGTAGGAAGTGAAGCGTTCATCGTTCCTGGCTCGGTTTTCAGTTGTGTCAGGGCTCTGTACTTGCCATAGCTCTCCCTAATGCATCTCTGGAGACTCTTTTTTTTTTTTATTATTTTTTTTCCTGGGGTGCTGTTTAAAGTGCTGAGAACCAGAAATTCTCATGCAATGGCTTCTCTTGTTCTAGTGACTAACATTGCTCATGGGCCTGAAAGCATTACTAGCTAAAAGCCACTTGGGGAGTTGCTGCCTTAGAGAAAATGAGATAATAGGAATATAATTTTTGAGACAGATTACCTGTTAACTACAAGTTTCGGGACTCTTTACTCTTGGGGCAGAAGCTGGAGTCTTATGTGCTGATTTTTATCTGGTGTGTTGAGGGTACTATAGCAACATAGCCCATGTGGACTTGGAATAACCAAAGGGAATTCACTGTAGGATAGGAAATGGAGGTGAGAAACTTTCTTGTTCTCCTCTCTGTATGTGGCCCATTTTTACCTGAGTATCACAACTCTGAGAACCTTTAACCCCATGATATGCCAAGGGGATGGGAAGAGTCAGGCACCCCCATTTAACAGGTGAGGAACAGAAACTCACATGGATCCAGTGCCTGGAGTAATGGGCACATGGGACCAAGTTTGCATCAACTCACTCCTTTGCTTCATTGTTCCACGCCTCCAGCCAATTTCTTCGTTTTTCTGTCCTTCACAAAAGCTTCCCCAGTCCCGTCTCCAGTTCTTTCAAAGCTTTGTTACTCCCTGTGTTCACTTCAGTGTCCTCCCTGTCAGGGTTGCCCGGGGCCTGGTGTTGCTGCATGACGCTGCCTTGCTGCACTTGCACCTTTTCCCATCTGAAAGGAGAAGAGAGGCACAAGTTGAAGGTGCCCTTGCTGCTATGGGTGGCTGGGGCTTGGTGCAGTACGGTCCGTCCCCCTGGTTTGGGTGCTGTGGTGGGTAGTGCCAGTGTGTCACAGGCGTTCCTAGCCTTGTCTGGGAAATTAAAGCAAAGGGCTTCACCTTGCAGTTGCTGTGGCTGTTGCCTGGCTGCAAATGGTGCCGATCACCCCAGGCAGTTTGTATAGCTGTGGGCAAACAGACCAGGCAGTTTTCCTCCCAAACAGTGCATGTGACAACCATAAAGCAATTAAATGGGCAATGTGCAACTAAGGGTTAGGAATTCTCCCATGAAACCATTTGGTAACACGGATAGGGAGGGCTAAGTCAGGGACGTGACAGAGCATATTGGTAAATGGTGTCATCTCCCTGCCTCCCTTTTGTATGTCTTGAGAGCCTCAATTTGTGTAGAAATACAGGTCATCTCTGCCTAGTGCTTTTTGTGTTTGGTCTTTGGTAAATCCCTACAGTGCCTTTGCAGAATTGGAGTATCCCCTTTTTCAGAGGTGGCACTTGAATCTGTCAGATGCAGGCTGAATCTTATACAAAGGTCTTGGATTTGTCCAAGCCTGGAGGAATGCAGAGGAATCCCTGTCTCCCAGAGCAGTGGGATGAGTCAGGTCTTCTGCCCAGTGTTCCATTAAAAAAAAAATAAGGGCTGTCTTTTGAAGGTATCCTTTATGTGTGCACTGCTACCTGAGCATCGCTTCCCATTAGCTGTGTAATGAGATTTTCTGTCCCTCTTGCCTGTTAATTATTTACCTTTGAGAGCATATTCATAAAGCAACATGACTTATTTAGGAAGAAATTAAAAGCTTCTGCAAAGGATGGATGCTTTTTGCTCGTATTTTTTTGCCCAGGGGTTTAAGTGGAGTACCTTAAGGTTCAAGATTATAGAGTGCTTTTGGTTGGAAGGGACCTTTAGAGGTTTTCTAGTTCAACCCCTGATGAAGGAGGCATTGCTGCACATGGGAGATTTCGCAAATGAGCACGTTCTGTGGAAGGTGAGACAGGAAAGGGAATGTAACAGTTGCAGAGTGATGTTGTAACTGCCTGTACAAGGGTTTTGGCCCAGGAGGAGCTGAGGGAAAGAAGGAGACATAACTGAAATTCATACAAAAAAAGCTTACGCACTGAAACCTCCAGTGCAAACAGGATGTGAGTTTGAAATGCAGTGTTACTTTCATAGAAATAGACTCTGTGAGTGCTGTATGGGGGTTCATGCATGTTCCAGGCTGATAACGGTTTGTATGATAAGGGTGTGGTTTTTATCACAGTAGGGAGTAGACAGCTGTACACAACTTAGTCATGCTTATGAAGTCAAGTGCAGGCTGCTATCTCTTGAGTTGACTGGTAGCTGAGCTAGGGTGGAATATCTAAAAGCGTCTGAATCATTTAGAAGCACAGCTCTTAATGGCTCCAAGGGAATACTTGCTCCTTTGCTTGGGCACTTGTTGCTCCCCCTGCAGTTTCTACAGCGCTGTAGTTGTGCCTCATTGGTGAGCAGTGCCCAGGGCTCCTGCACCAAACTGCTTACCACCCAGGACACTGAATAATGCAACAATGAAAGGAGGGCATTTGATGGATGCCACTCTTTGTGCAAATGAGAGGGTATATTTGTTTGTAGAGAAAGGGCAAGGACTCCTCTATGAGTGTGAAAGCTGGCAAAGGCACATGCCCATCGGAGGGGATGTGTGGAAAGGAAAAGGAAGTTGATGCCAGACTTGACTTTGATGCTTATTTGTGTATGGGTAGATCTACCTGTGAGCAGCTCAGGAGAGGAACGGAAAAAAAAGAGCAGGAGGGTTCAGAGGTGAGATCAGCCTTGAGGAGCTCACTGTGCCTCTCCTCAGCCTTGAAGAGGAGACTGGTCAGCCAATAGTGTCCCAGGACCTGAGAACAGTTGACTGCTGGCATTTCCATCTGTTACCACAGTGCATTTCTCTGCTTTTTCTGCTCAGAGCTGGATTATGCAGGGATTGCTCTAGTTCTTCCAGATCTCAAGGAGGTTCTAGGTGATTTGTCCTCCACCTTTTCCTCCTCAGAGGAACTTTACAATGCTGCTTAAAGATGAAACATTTTGAACACTTGGTGCAATTCACTGTAATGTCAGATGGCCAGAGCTCAGTGCTTATGTGGGAAGTGTTCTGCTTCTCATGGAAACTCAGTGCAATTCATCCAGTGAGTTATTCTGAAACCAGGAGCAGTGTAACAAGTTTATTGAAGAAACCAGAGGTTAAAAAGAAGTCGCTTTGTATCTCCCATGTCTTTCATTCCCACCTAATTGGCCTTGTTCCCTGAAGTGGATTGAGTTGTGGGTTGCCCAGTCAGATTTTGCCCAGCTGCATGGGAATCTTCCACACAGGAAGATACCATTCATTAGCTACACTTTGGTAATGTCAAGAGGCCAAATGTGGGGCGAGTACTCACATTTGCACAGATGCACACAGTTACGTGCAAACACGCACAAAGAGCTTGCAGTTAAAATCTACGTGCCCGTCTCTTTTAACAGGGGAAGACAGCCCCAGCTGTGTATACAGCTTGGTGTTTCCCTTTGATCTGTGTTTCTCATAGACTGGATCCTGGCGCTCCTCAGAGCTGGCTGCTCTTTTCCGTGTTTGCAGCTGCATAACTGCATACAGAGAAGCTCACTGGGGTGTAACTGGTTTCAGCAGCTTGGAGTGGGGGTTCCTCTTCCCTGCAGCCCCTCCCGCTGTTTGCTTTGCTCCTATCCTTTCCTTGCCAACCCACAGGGCAGGAGTGTCTCATTCTGTTAATGGAAACTGTGCCTTGCAGATGCCTCAGGTTCCTCCCTAAAAGAGTACCTGCTCCCACATGCAAGGTGTTACTGCCCTTTTTCAGCTGCACGCGGCAGCTACAACCGCTATGGGAGGAAATCTTTTGCTCTGTTACCGAGGTCGTAGCTCAGCCAAGCAAAATTCCCCCTCACTTTCCAGAGACTCAGCTTGCTGCCCCTGCAGCTGGCTCAGGCCCTGTGCCTAAAGGAGGGTAAGAAACTGCACTCTTCGGACTTGGGTGGTGTTTTGTGGAGCTGTCAGAGATGGGGCTGCGAGGGATGTGCTGTGCTCATTGGGTCTGTCCCCTTGCCCCAAGGCAGGATAAGCTCTATCGAAACCTTTCCTGACAGATGCCGATCTAGCGTGACCTTAAAAGCCTTTGACAGCAGGATTGCCCAGGGAAGCATATTGCCCTGATTAATGTTGTTACTGCTGGAAAGTTTTTTCTGATGTCTAACTAAGAAGAAAATTATTTCAGCGTTTTTCTAGAGGAGAGAAAAGAGCTGTCCAAGTCTGAGTGCCTGTCTGTGTGAAGGGGAGAGTCCCATGGGCTGAACACAGTGATCACCTTTCATACTAAGAATGACTCTGTCAGACCCTAAAAGTATCCTGAGGAATTGTGGCTGAGATAAGGAAATAGAGGGGAAAAAAAAAATCTCCTTTTCCCAATGTGTGTGATTGCTGCTTCATCTCCATAGAAAAGCTACTTGGATGCCAAAAGAAGTGGGAAACCGGATGGGAACACTTTGTCTCTGGTGGATATTCTACGTAATATGACCCTCTTAGGAAATGCGCAGAGCCTGTTCTCTGTGGCATGACCTCTTTTAAACTTTTCTTGGCTGGGAAAAGCAGCTTACAGGCTTGGTGTTCACTGGAAAAAACACATATGGGGATGCATTTCAGTGAAGGGATTGCAAAGGGGGAGGAAAAGGGGAATAGTATCCTTTGGGAAAACATGCAGAGGCTGTCTGGAATCTTGAGTGGCACTTGGGATTACTTTGAGTTGTGGTGTGGTTTCTTCTGGTGATTTCTGAGAAAAACACACACAGTGGAGAAAGAGCATAGTGGGAAGGGGCTTATGCTGTGGTTTGGGCACATTGCAAATGATAGCAGTAGAATCACAGAATCATAGAATTACCTGAGTTGGAAGGGACCCAAAAAGATCGAGTCCAACTCCTATCTATACAGAGGACACTCCCAACATTCACACCGTCTGACTGAGGGCATTGTCCAAATGCTTCTTGAATACTGGCAGACTCAGTGCCATGACTGCTTCCCTGGGGAGCTGTTCCAGTGCTCCACCACCCACTGGGTGGAGAACCTCTGTCTAATATCCAATCTAAACCTTCCCTGGCACATCTTCTTGCCATTACCTCTAGTCCTATCATAGCTCATAAGAGAGTAGAGATGAGCACCTGTTTTCACCTCCTTCCATTGTGAGAAGGCAGGAAACAGCTATGAGATCCCCTCTGAGTCTCCTCCAGGCTAAACAGACCAACAGTAGGCGGAGTGGAAAGCTGTTGTACACAAGTAGGGGACTCCCATAAGTTCCCAAGGTGGCTCTCAGGTCTGTGCACACAGTGCTGCCCTGCACTTCCCCACAGCCACCCAGGGAAAGCAAATGGCATGAGTTTCTTCAAGGCTTGTTTTTTTCCTTTTAAAGGAACATTTGTTAGAACTATTGTGTTATATGAAGTGAAAAATATGATCAGTCTTGCCAGCTCTTATAATCTCCACTGCAGTTCTGGTGATTATGCCGTGATTCTCCAGTCTCAACACCTGAAGTCAAGTATTTTCTATCCCCACATAAAACCAAAGTGTGAGCCCATGTAACCTATGTATTTGATAAAACAGAAAGGAGAGGAGGCATCCTATGTAGGTCTTTGCTTTTTAAAATCATGTGATGTCTGAGCTATTCTGGTGTATTTTTTTGAGGCCTAAATCATAATCTTTTGTGTACAGGAGAATAATAGTAGGACATCAGAACCTAAATGATTTAAAGAAATAAAATTTTTATGACTGCTTGATTGTGAAGTCGACAATATAGATATAGCCTTCATCTTGTCCTGGTTCCAATTAAACTTCTTTGAACTTTGCTGAAATTCCATCTTGGGAGTTTCTTGGGACAGAGGTAAGAGGACCTCAGGTAGTTTTTACTGTACATATTGGGAAGAGCAGTGAGGGATTATCGATCCATTTTGAGAAGTGTAGCCGTCTTGCACTCTGGGCATTATTAACTAGCAGAGAAAGCTAAATGACTTAGCTTCCCAAAGGGTCTTGCTCTCGAGGCAGTTGACATACCAGTGTCATTGCTGAGCTATATGAGCACCTGAAAACCAAGAGTGGATTTAGCTGTGCAGTACTCCGTGAAGGAATTAGGATTAGCTCCAATTTGTGGATGAGCAGTGCGTGTTTCAGTTCCTCAGGGGATTTACCTAAGGTCATACAAGCTGTCTGCGGACAGGTCTCTTGACTCTCACTTAAAGGTCTTGCCTGCTGTGCAACCCTTTCTTGCTTGTGGAGAGAGTGGAAATGTCGGCTCCATTTGGCTGCTGCTTTACCCTTCCTGAAACCGTGCAAACTCTGCAAGCTCCTGCGTAGCGGAGCACTAGGAAAGTCAAGAAATCTTTGCTTCTGGTTTGCTGTTAGGCTCTCATAATGAGGAAAACCACCACAGACCCTCCCCAGGTGAATGGTTTGCAGTGAAAATTAACCTTTTTGTTGTTTTTTCTTGGTTTTTTAAATTATCATTAATTTTAATACCAGTGATTTTTGAAATCAAAAAGGGGTAATCTCAGGATAGGACACTGTATAGAAAATGTCTGACTGCAAAGCAGTAATTTGTCTTGCCTAAATTTGCGAGGCCCTGTGAGGGATGTAAGCACTACAGAATAACAGAGAAGGAAGGGTGCGACTGTGATTATCGAGCAGTGCCGCTGCAGGCGTTTCTGTAAGCTTGTCTGGTTATTTTCGTAATATTATCCTGATAGGTGAGCAAATGGAAAACAGTTTCCACCAAATTAGAGGACTCAATGTTGCAATTCCTCTCTCTTTTTCCTAATTATTTTTCTTTTCAAAACAAACCAGGGACTTCAGTGTCTGGTTTGTTCTCAGGTGGGATCCTAAACTCTTTTCCAGCTGGGAGAATATAGAGCGAGCAAGTGTGAGGTGGTGAATCCTTCCACAAATGTTTGTTTACTCAACTGCAGCTGTTCTTGGTTTGGGAGAATTAAAACTGTATCTTTGTGTGGCATTGCTGACCCAGGCAGAGGTGGTAATGATCTTCTTGCACTCATCAAGGGTTCACTAGGTATTACAGAATGTCCTGTGCTTAATATAATGACTTTTTGAGCCCTGCTGGAAGCACTAGGCGTTTTGTAGTTCAGCTGAAAATGTTGAGCGGTTTTCATATCTTACGGATACATTTTGTCCTGGTTCCTCCTGCCCAGCGAGAGGGTTTCCAAGTGGCCAGCTTTGTGCTTTTCCCTGTTTGAGGTTTGAGCAGTTTTACATGTCTTGGCCTTCACACATGCCCAGAGCAGAGAGAGAAAATGCAAGTAAGGTGTGAAGGGTAGTTAAAGGTAAAGGGCAGGAAGGATTTCTTTTATTGTTGTGGTTTTTTTCCCCTGAAGTTTACATTGTTTTAATTTTCTAGGTGATAAACCCTGCTCCTCTTTGGAAGCATTGTATTGACAGTAAGTTTGTATTAGCACATCACACCAGTTAAGCAGAAGCATTTTCCTACTCCGTGGTACCTCCTTTCAAACTCTTTTCTTTCCTGGTACCTCTGTCTGTGGGAGATCGGGACATGACTCATTTGCTGTCTCAGTTGTGGGAGCTGCGATTCTTTGCTTGGGTTCCCCTGCTGAGTATCATATGTAGTTAACTTGAGTTAAAACTGTTTGTCACATAATGTTAGCTAACTCTTAACTTTTGAAACTTGATATTGGTGTTCTTTCTGTGCAAAAATCCACATCTGATAGGAAAAATAGTGCTAGGATCTCGTAACTTCTTCCTGGCGCTTTTTTCCAAACATACATCTGACAGTGACCTTGGCTGGTAATTCCCTTTTCCTGGGAAGTCTGAGGTTAAATTTAAAATAAATTCAGAAGGTGAAATTACATGCACTGCTTCCTCTGTTCCAGATGCATGCCCTCTATACCTGAAAGGTACAGCAGATATTTGATGACTCCTTAAATATTTCTGACAGTGTGAAGAGCTATTAGACGAAGAGCACATGCTTTCCTTCTGGCATAAAGCTTTTGTGTAAACAAGTATTCCAAATAGTTGCATTCTTAGAATATTTTTTCATTAGCAATGATGCTTTTCTTCCATGAGGTGAGGAAAGCAGAATATAGCTTCAGAAAAGAAATGTATGGGGTGGAAAACCTGTCCTATCTTTAGGAACGGTAAAGCTATCTTTTAGTAGCAATAGCTTATCTGTGTAATTGAAAAAATTATGTTAATGACAAAAATAACTCCTACTAGCAGACCAGAATGCATTCTTGCTATCAGCATATTCCCCATTGGTTGTTTTGAAAACAGGAAATATGTTTTCCCAAATAAGAAGTTGGTAGGATCCTTAATCTTTCACTGGTGCACTAATGTCTGCTTAGCAAAGCAAGTGCTTGCTTCTTCCAACTGTTTAGTGGCATTGCTGGTTCAAAACCTGACTATATTTAGTAGGCACCAGCGTCCAGCGTCTCAGAGACGTGAAGAAACAGAGGCTCTGATTTGCAGTTCTGTCTGTATCTTTACTGCCGTGACACTGTGTGGACCCTGGGTAGCTCTTCCGCTGTAGCCAGGAGAGCATTCCAGGGGCACTCTCTGAGCCTGATACCTCAGCTTCTTCCAGTCTGACTCCAGACAGGTGGTTTTCAAGGGTCTCTTCAGATCCCTGCTAGTTCATCTGTTTTCTGGTATGCGCCATCTTTGATTTCTCCTTGAGAGGCTACAAGGACTCAACGGTAGTAGATCTGAACTGGAGAGCTCTTCTCCTTGCCTGGCAGTTTTAGATGCAGTTAAGGATTATGGGGCGAGAGCATCCCTGCTTCTCGGTGTCTGACTGCAGAAAGCTTGCAGGAGTCTAAAATACCTCCTCAGTTTGTGGTTTGGGTTTTTGTTGTTGTTGGGGTTGGTTTTTTTTTTCTTTTTCAGAGGCGTGGTGCTCAGCCAGGAAACCTCTGAACAGAATAATCAAGAATAGCTGGCGAGTTTGGAAAATCTTGGCTATCTTTGTCAGTGACCTAATTCTAGCAGTAAAGCTGAAAATCCATAGGTCGCAGCAAAGCAGGTTACTGCCTCCTCTTCAGCAAGGTTTCTGATGAATGGCACAGCCGCTTTGCAGTGATGTTGGTGGTATGGAGGAGGATGCTGCGCTGGCTGGAGCAGCGTCGCCAGACTTTGTGGCCACGAGCACACTGTGCATTCCCTAGAAGGGTAGTTAGAATGGTGTTAGTGAGAATGAGGGCACAGGGCACTGATGGATATTTAGAGAGCAGGTCTATTTTTAACCACCTTTTAACAAAGATGGAGTTTTTATTAGACTGGAATAGTTGGGGCTTTATAATTAACCGGATTGACTTGCACGTTGATGTTTACAGCTTAGTTTCTATGTTCCCCGATAGCCAAATGCAGGATTGCAACTGTGTCTTACTGCCACAGCAGGGAAACTGCGATACCTGCGTGGTCGACAGTGAGCACAACTGAAAGCTTGGTGCCACATGATCCTGTGCAAGAGGTACTGAAATGTCACCATACTGGAGGCAACAAGGCTGTATTTTTAGGTCAGAAGGAGAATGTGATGTAGAGCATTTATGGCCTGTGATGGGTGTGGGGTTTAGCATACTGTTGTAAGCACAGCTTAGCCTAAAAGGGGTTTAGCTGGTAACATTGTGTATTGTGCTACAGTGAAGTTCAGTTAATTATGTTCACCAGAGATTAAAATACTTCATGGCTAATGGCCAAGATCAATAATAGTAGATCCTCAATATTTAATTGTAGGGGGAGATTAACTTTGATAAATATTAACAATAATAGACTCTGCCCCAGACATCTGTTGCCATTTGACATCTCTAAACAACTGTCCCAATTGCTTTCAAAGGAAGGCAGAAAGCCATAGAGGAGCTGGGAGTAGGGAAGGGAAACCTTGATGAACGGGCACTGAGAGTTCGGTGCTAGGTCTGGATGAAAATGAAGGGGTGAGAGAAAATGGCAGGCATTGATTGACTCTGTTCCTCTGTTGGGCAGATGGCCACCTATCCTGCTCTCATCACCTTTTCATTGTGAAGCACAGGCTGTTATATTTGATCTTTCTCTAATGAGTTGAAGTAGTCTGTGTCATTGATGCCCCTGAAGATCAAAGGGGTTAGGAAAGGATGAACAGTAATGTTAGCAAACAGCTGAGGGCTTGTTCTGGAGGAGGCACCTTCTAAAACAGTATCATTTTTATTACTGTGAGCATCAGTGTTCCAATTTTTTTTTGCCATTCCTTTAAGCATCCAAGTTTTGGAAGTCATGGGATTACAGATGGTCTCTTTTATTATTTTATTTATTTAAATGAAGCTTCTGTATTCTAGCCTTCTAGTTCAAAGAGAAAAACTTCAAGATATGCAACAAATAGGACCCCAATGCCCAGAAGTTATTGTGTGTATGAAATAGCCCCAGATACATCACTTCAGCTTCAGAATCATAATGTTGCTTCAGTCTAATTGTTTGGGATCTGCTTGATTTTGGATTTCTGAGTGCAGTCACAGGATCCTGTTCAGATGTCAGTGCATTTGGCAACTGTATTCTTGTCCCAGAAAGTTTCCAACCCAGTAGACTGTTGGAGAAGAGGACAGAAAGTAAAACCTGGGCAGGCTGAGGGATAATGGCTGGTGACAGCAGAGTGGAGCAAACAGTCCAGCCTTTGCAAGTGCTGGTCAGAGGACAGAGAGAAAAGGGACATAATAGAGACTCGGTGTGTGGTGAGAACAATCCTGCTCCCTAAAGCTTCCTCTGAGATAAGAGGAGAACCCAGAGTCTTCCAAAATTGTCCTTTTCACAGCCCTGTCTGCAATGCTGTGGCCTTGAATCCTGGAAGTGGATGCTCCCTCCATGTCCACATAACTCCGGGGTTTTTGTAGGTCAACCCCCTGCTCCCACTGAACAACATGATTTACACTTAATGTCTGCAGTGTGGCCAAACTGATCAGCCTTTGGGAGACAGAGCTAAAAGTGTCTATTATCCCTCTGTGTTGCAGCCTGTCCTGCAGGAAAGCCAAATCTTTCACCCAGATCTCCCATGTTTCACCAAGGGTTTGGAGACTGCCTGATTTCCACTCTCTTCATCTCTCTTTCCCTTTTATTTTGGAAAGCCTTGAAGTAATTAATTTGCTTTCAAAATCATAATGAAATTAGGAAAACCCTCTCAATGATACTCAGTTTTATACCTAGAAGGATCGCAGGAAAGGAGAGATCTTGAGAGCTGTGTGACATGGAGAGGTGGGGAGAGCATGTTTCTCCAGACTGCACGATCCATGTTGGAACGGTCAGTGGTGGCAAGAGACCACGTGGGACAAGGTTTGTTGTCTTGCAGCGTCTGTTTGCTGAGAGCCTGAAGCTCTTGCAAATTTGAAATCAGTGATGAGTCTTCCCATCTAGAAGAGCCGGGGGCAGAAATGATTTCTGTGTGCCTGTGAGGATGCCCTGGCCATGTGTTGGCTCTGCAGTGGAAGGCCAGCTGTGGCTCGGGGACAGTCACAGTCAGGGCAGTGTTTGTGGGGCAGCCTCTTTCAAAGCTTACAATGCAGAGCATGGGCAGAATATTTTAAATTAAAATCCTTGCTTTATGCTTACCTTAAAGCTTGAAGCTTCTGTTGTAGCTGTGGAGAAGGGTTTGTGTGCTGCAAAACTGGCTGTTTTTTTCCAAGCATTTCAGTTGTTGAGTGAGATGCGTCCTTTCCCAGCATACCTTGTCTTGATTTTGTGACAGAGGTGGCCTGTGGACAAACACTGTTGCAGAGTGTGTCAATACATCATTGCCTGTGTTTCATTTCTGCTTATGGGCTTGAATCGGGATGCTGCTTTCAGTTATCTCCCCATTATGCAGCTTGTCACCAGGCAGAGGTGCATTGATTTGTGAGACTTTCAAAAGCTGCATTGCCTTTTTTATTATTACTATTATTGTTCTTACTATTATTTAATCATGGGTCTCTTCATTTGTGGTTTGTTTTTCATCTGCCCTTGATTTGAGAATGCAGTCGGGTGCGTGTTTTTCTTTAACTTTTGCAGACAGATCTGGTATGGTTAAGATGAGGCTGAAAATGTTGCCCATAGGACTGTTTTGTTCCTTTAAATTCCTATTTATACTACATTGTCAAGTCTTTTTATTGTTGGTCCTAAATTTTCATTTCTTTATTTTAAACAATAGAAAGGCTTAAAAAATATAAAGATCTAAAGACTCTTTTTTTTCTAATTACTTTTTCATGGTACATTTTATTAGCATTTGGAATACAAATACTCCTATGTGCCAGGGAGCCACTGGTAGAAAATGACTGGAAACAAAGAGGCAAATGAGCAACTATCTCCTTCAACTGGGAGAAAATGCAGGGAAATAAATAATCGTGAGAAGAGACCCGATTTAAAATCGGAGATCAAGACTTGTTCTTAATAATTTCATAGCTTAGGTGGAGAACATTAACTTTTAACTGCATATTTCTGAGCCAGATTTACTTCTAAAACGTGTGTCTTGTCTCTGGTGTCCTGTGGAATTGGGGTGAGCGGGTGTGTGTTTATTGCAGGCTGGCTGGACGCCACCGCAGCTTTATTGCGGGTGGCTGGAGGGCTCGCAGCAATTGCATAACACTCTGCAGCAGAGAAAGCACGGCTCTGTCCCCAGACCGTTCCTGGTCTAGGTACTTGTCAAAACCTCTTCCCCCACTGGAGTATGTAGTAATGCAGGGAGCAGGAACCATCACAGAGAGGGCTGGGCTGGGGTTAGAGACAAGAGTAAGGGGGAAAAACAAGTAGTGTGATGGCTGTGAGAAATAAGCATGACTCTGACCTGTGAATTGCTTTTAGAAGGAAATCATAATATTTCCCCCATTTTCCCCACCCTGTGGTTTTTTTCATGTGTTTCTCATTACTTTTATCTCAAAATCATTCTCATGCAATGAATTATTGATGTGGGGTCACTTGTGTTTCTCCAGGAATTGCCTTTTTAACCAGTGATCCCTCTTGAATTTTTAAAGCATCTATTAGCTCCAAAATCCAAACAAAGTTGGTGGTTTCTAATTACAGAGTAAAATTAGACTCAATTTCAACAAGGTATAGATGGAAGAGGAGCAGGGCAGAGGGGAAAGATGATCATGTCCTTTTCCATGTTAGGGTATTCCTTCTGCTGGTTCTTTTGGTCATTCTTGTTTGGCTCTATTTTTTTTTTTAAATCTCTTGAAGATCAAGTGTCTGATTTAGCGTCGGTGGCACTTGAACATTTTCCGTGTTAAGCACATGCTTAAATCCACTGGTGAATGAATTCAGATCCTACAGACCTGCAGGCTTAGTACAAAAATAACTAGGAAATGCTTTTCTTTTCCCTCAGATGCTCCCTTCTTTCCACATACAAAAGTGGAATCCAGCATTTTGAAATGCTGCTGGAGGCGAGTTGGTCATTTCCTGCTGGGAGGGAGGCTTGATCTTTGAAAGATGGGGAGAGAGTGTGTGCGTGTGTGTTTTTGTGTGTGATTTGCAGATGTTGGGGCCTTGATTCAGCAAAGTCTGTCAGGAGCGTCTGATGAGGAGATAGTGCTGCATCTGATAAACCTGCTGCTTCAGAGCTGATTTTACATGTGTGTTTGACTCCTCAGCAGAGGAAGTTTCTTCTCTCAGTTTCCATTGCTTCTGTCCATGGTGGAAGCTGGAACCTCCTCCATCGCAACCCCAAATCTGTCCTAGCAAAGAAGCTGCAGTCTCTCCAAAGTTGTTTACATTCAAGGATGGCTCCCTGACAGTTGTGCCCTCTCAGCAATGACCTTCCAGCCCTGGGCTGGCCCTTGCATGGGGTCTGTGCATTGAATGTAGGTGAATTCCTAACCTCTCTTTGTGACCAGCAGACACATGGCTTGGTGCTGCCACTACAGGTCCCTTGGCTCTCTGGGGACTTCCCAGGCAGGGAGGAGGCTGCTGACTTTGTGCCCAGCTTGTTATGGTGCAGAGTGCTGGGGTAGGTTGATTCTTACCCAAACCCCTCAAAAACGTCCTCAGAGGCTGGGGAGAAGGAAATAAGGAATTTTTCTTGTACCCACGCATTTTTCTGCACTGCAGTTTTGATCCAGGCAAAAGGGAGCACGGTTCCTGCAGTGGGATTTGGGTGCAGGTTGTACAGTGAGACAGCTGAAGCTATGAGCAAAAAGCACGCATAAATAAAGGCTTCCTCCCTGTGCTTTATATAATCAGTGGATGATGTCATTGGGAGCCAGAGAGGAGAGCAGGCTGTGAAATTACAGCCCTCTGCAGCCAGGCACAGCCAAGTGCAAGGAGGGGCTGTGTGGAGCATGGGCCAGGCTCCTCTCAGATAGAGGCTCAGGACAGAGGGCCTGGGGCTCAGGCTTGGAGGGGGACTGGGGGGTGGAAGTAGGTAATCCAGATAGTCAGAAGGTCTCACACAGACACATAGTGATGGGGGGAACAGCATGTACCCAGTGGGCAGCAGGGGGGCTGCCTTCTCACAGGTCAGCAGCCCCCTGTCCCACATATCACCTCTAGCTTGTTGTGGGTTAGCTGGCAGGGCTATGGGGCTGCTAGGCTTGCTCATCTCACTTCTACTTTGATCTCTTGGTGCATCTGTTTAGGGGCTGACATACCTTTTCCCACAGCAGCTCCTGGCAGAGAAGAGAGGGCATACTTGCAATGATTGCCCTCCCCATCCCTGAGGAACTTGCTTCTATACTTCTCTGGCCCTGCACAGGCGAGGAAGCAGTTGTGGCAGTGCACCTCTGTCCTAGCCAGACTTGCCACATAGAACAAGATGAAAGTTTGTTCTCATCTCTGTGAAACAGAGAGGTGCGTGTTAAGCTCTGGTTTTCCAAAGCCTCTCAGGTGCTTTGCTCCTTTTCTGGCATTCCTGATGCCCCACATGGGAGTCTCAAACAGGATTCTTCTTCCCCATGAGGCTGAACAGGAGAGGGGGGCACCAGACAGATCTCTTGGGAAAGAGATCTTCTGTAGATTCCTTCTTCAACACATCCAGCACCTAATGTGTGCTTAGGGTGCTGCTGTGAGAGCCGGATTTTTTCTAAGGCTGCTTATGTAGAAGAAAGGGTTCCAGCTTCTCCCGTCTCCCTTGCAGCTAACGAGGAAAGGCTTTGACCTCAGCTGAAACTGGAATTCTCCTTCTGTCATGCTCTGTCTTCCCTGGGATCAAGGCAGTGAGAGGCTGCAGCCCTTTGCGCCAAGCCTGAGTTGTTTCTCTGTTATATAACAATATAGGCATTTAGACTTGTTTTTCCAGATATTGGCAGATGCGTCAAATATTGGCATAATCCAGTGGTTTACATGGAGAGCCGTCTGGCTCTGTCTGGAGCCTGCACAATGCTGGTATTTTCATTGAATACAAGAGCCTGCAGCATTGTCAAAGCTGTGTTGCAACAGAGCCCAGGTAAACAAGGGGAAAAGACATTTGTATCGTGGTGTGACCTGTGGGATTACAGCTGCCCAGGTACAGCTCTAGGACAGAAAGATTAACAGGTTTGTGATTGCTTTCTCTCTGAAATGGTCTTCTAGCTAAGTTTGCTGTGATGATTTTGAGCTCTGGAGTCTTGTTTCTGTTTTTTACTGAAGCCACACATCAGTGTGTTAGAGCTGCCTGGGTGCTCTGAGGTTTAAGAACCCATCATGATGCACTCAAGGGCTGTTGGAAGTTGAGAGGTCAGGGACTCTAATGGGGTGAGATTTTCAAAGTGAAAAAGCAAGGTATTGAACACTGCAGAGGGGAGAGAGATGGGGAAGCGGTTTGATTGGATATCTCTGCAGGAAAGCAACATGCTCATGTGCCAGGAAAGTTTGTGGGCTTGGTTGCTCTTATCCCAGCTGCACTGGGTCAGGGAGCTCCTGAGCAGCTCCACTGAGTTGTCCCCAGCAGCAGGAGGTGACAGCTGGGGCTGAAGGGCCTGGCTGTCCCCGGTCTGCACCAGCCTGTGTACCAGGGCTGGCCTGCTGCTGTGTGCCAGTGTAAAGCCCTCTGCATTTCCCTTGGTTAGGCTGTGATTGAAGATGCAAAAGCACTTACAGTTGCAATGGCATCAAAACTGAGTTTGGCTCAGCTCCAAGTGCAAAACAGGGAAATCCAACAGCAGTGCCAAAGTGATTGCTTTAGTCAAACCTCTTGCAAACCTGCCTTGGCTTGGCCAAAACCACCTTCTCCTGCAGTGTGCTTGGTGCCCGAGCCATGCTGGACCCTGTCAGGAGCTTAACAGTGGCTGCATGCAGTCCATCTCAGGCAGGCATCCTGTTCTGATGCTGCTGTGCCTGCCCGCAGAGGCCATCACCCCTGCTGCGGGCACAGACTACTACTCTGCTACTACCAGGTAGCAGAGACACTGGCAGGAGCAGTTTCTCTGAAAACTGTCTAGGTAAGGCTGGGGCAATCTCCTGCGCTTTGAGAGCTGGTGTTGGGAGCCATCACTGGGCGAGCAGTCCCTTTGGAGCTACACATGTGGCGAAAATAACTTTCTGCCAGTTTTTCTGCCAGCATCCTCACAAGGTCAGGCCCTCCAACTGCTTTGTCCTCCCTGTGCTTGTTGGGGCCTGCAGAGCACAGCAACCTTCTTTGATCAGCCTTCATCCTGGGACACAATGGGAAGGGTTTCAGTGTCCAGGGTTTTATTACGTGGCTGGATTTTTGCATGTAGCTTTCTGATGCTTAACGTAGTTTATCTCATTGAGTCTGCAAATAACCTAGCTTTTGACGTGGCAGGTCAGTGCCATCCTTTTAACCACTGACTCGGCACTCCAGCCAGTGCTTTCTCCTTCCTGAAGCTGGTGGCCGGTTCCAGGAATCGCAGTTCCTGGTGCAGCGCCTTTTCATGGTTCCTGGTGAAACCTCCAGTGCTGAGTCTCAGCCTCAAGCTCAGGCTGTAGATGTATTGACTATTTCACTCTGTATTCAGGAGAGGGCTGTAGTATGTTTGACACTGTGTAGATGTTGATTCCCCCGAATTTTTGTTTTCTGTTGCACAAATAATTCTGTTTTCCCCATGGGCTGGGAGCTGCTTTGCCCAGCCAGACAGTGGGAGTCTGTGCTCCCTACCCATAGCAGATGCTCTGTAGCAAGTCCCCTGTTAGGTAGGACTGGTCCTGCTCCTCAGCCCCCAGATCTATGCACACATCTTTAGTGCTGCTCAGGCTGCATTTTTAACTGGGGCTGATCCCGTAATGAAGTGTGTGGCTAGTGCTCATACTCATGCTGTAAAGTGACACGTGCTGCTCTGTGCTGTGCTCTGACAACTGACTGTGGGAGTTGCCTCTGTGGCCGTTCAGGAAATCTGTGGCATAGCCAAAAAAGGCTTCAAACCCCCAAATGTCTTCAACGACAAGATCCTCCTTCTTTCTCTAACTGCAAGAAGTTGGTGTCCAGTCTCCTGTGTGATGACATGAACTATAGAGCCAGTGTGAACCAAGAACGCTTTTTCAGTGCTGCTTCTACGGGTCATCATGAGACACGAGGCAAACACCTGTAGTGGGTGCACACAATTTCTGTTGATCAAGAGCTTCCAGGTAGAAAAAATTCCCCCGGGTCAGTCATATGGGTTTAATGTTAGTGGGGTTTGCACTAGAGCAAGCTGAGAAGCAAAAGATGAGGTTGATGTGATTATTATTTTTTCAGTTTGATTTTTGTATTATGATTTCCCTTTTCCCTACCCCTCTGGTTGTGGTATTTAATGAAAAACGTGTGTTCTTCAAGGCCCTTGCTGGTCGTATGCAGCCCTGTGGCTGTTCTTGAGACAGAGTGATGGACCCTTTGTACAGAGTTTTATAATAGAAACAGTGAGGAGCTCACAGCTACAGCACCACTGGTGAACAGTCTCCTGCACTGACAGTTCATCAGCAAAACCCCTGACCCTTCCACCCTTAATCATCCTTGCTTGTCACTGACATAATTGCCTGATTACAGACTCCTCTCCCCCACCCCTTTCAAACTGGGTGCAATAGTGTATTTGAAGAACAAATGGAAATTAACTGTCTGTGCTTGTGTTTCTGTCTGTCTGTCTTTTTTTTTTTTTTTTTTTGTTATCCTTCCCCTGCATTGAGATGGATCAGGCTAAGATTCAATTTCTTTGTGCACGATCAGGGGCTGGGATAGTCTTTCAGGACTCTTTGCACCAGTGTTTCTTGCATGTGAATGCTGGAGCTGATGTCATTGTGTTATTGATTGGGATGACAAGTTTGGACATAGATCATTAATGTCTGGGAAAGAGAGAGGGAGGGGAAAAACTTGATAGTTTTCTGTAGATTTGCCGTTCATTCCTCCATATGTGATACAGGAGACAGTTGAAACGGTTTTCCTGTGCTGCCCGAGGATGATGTGCTTTACCACTGCTGCCTGAACCATCTTCCTCAGAACATGTTTCCATATTCTGCAGAAAATGGCTCATATCATCCACGACGCTGTTGTGCTTGAGCCTGTCTTTGTAGACATGAGCCAAGGTCAGAAGGCTGCCTGGGGGAAGGTCTGGAGTTCTCTTGCATCTCCAGAACCATTTCAGACCTGGGCCCTGGAAGGAGTAAGACTGCAGTTCTGGGGAACTACCATCCCTTTAGCTCCTTTAACTGCCAGCAGGGATTGTTTGGATATTTTAGACTGACTGTTTTTCTCATTGATCTCCTTAGTTTTGTACAAAAAACAGTGCTTAATCAATTGGTAGCAAATGTCCCCAAGCCAGCAAGGCACAAGTGTGCAGGGGGTAGCCATCAGTCGAAACTGCTTTCACAAAAGTTGTTCTCAGCAAAAGAGACAGCAGAGAGCTGAGAGAGAGAGAGGAGAACCACAAGATACTCATACATTGCCTGTGTGCCTTGCCCCTGCACAAAGTTCATTGAGATGAGTCAGATTATCAGTCCAGACAGCAAGAAAATAAACAGTGTCTGTCAGAGGTTAGCAATAATGCAAGTATTAGCGAGCAGCTGATGTTTGCAGTGTAAATAGCGCAGTGGCAGTCTGTCCTGGTACCTGTGGGGAATCTTGCAATGTGTGGAAAGGGAAACATGAAAACTGCTTCATAGGAGGGAAGCAGAGAAGGAAATGATGCTCCCTTTCTGAAAGCATACTCTGATCCTCCTTTTCTCCCCTTGCAGCCGAGCTCACCTCCGCCTGTGTCTAGAACGCTTAAAAGTTCTGATACCGCTGGGACCAGACTGCACCAGGCACACAACGCTTGGGCTGCTCAACAAAGCCAAAGCACATATCAAGGTAAGAGCTGCTTTTCCCAGCTGCTTTCAGTCTGGGCTGTTGGGAAGTGCAATTCAATTGCTACTCTTGCTGCCTAGAGGTAACTCTGCTGAAGGAGACTTAACACCTTTAAAGAAAAAAAATAAAGGCAAGCAAGCCTGGCCCCCTTGGTTAATCATTTATCATTGCTACAAGCCGCATTGTCAGAAGAGTCCATAATGAACTCTGTTAACTATGGCAATGATTGATTTGAAGCACAGGGGTCTTGCTCTGCATTGTGATCATTTGTTGACAGCTGCATCTCTTTAAAGAAAAATGTACCTGCTATTGAGTGACTGCGTTTTGATGGGAAATGCAGCTTTTTTTCCTGATATGCTAGCAAGTTTCCATTGCCAAAGCATTAGCACAAACCACAAGAGTGTAAGACAGGGTTGGCTTGCTGGGGTTTCATGTGTGAACTTGCCAGATAGCCCTGTGCTCTCCTAGATTTGCTTTTGGCAAAGCAAAGCATGAAAAGAAAATGCGGCATTGTCAGTATCTGGAAGAGGCTGAAATACTTTGTTGCAGGTCAGGGTAGAGGAGGGGGAGGATGGGTGGTGAAGGAGAAAAGGCACTGCAGAAGGGACAGAGTTAGCCTGAAATGACTCCTCCTTATGCAATGGGCTTGTCGTAGGAAACAAAGAACAGTGTCCTGGTAGATTTCCCAGCTGTGATCAAAGAAATCTGTAGTAGGTTATGTAAATTGCTTACTGAATAGAAAACCGTTTCTGAGAAATCCTCCTAAACCATGCAGTAAGGAGCGCAGAACTCCCAGGGCACGTTTTTATGTTACAGTGGATCATAAGAAACCTTGAATTGTTTTGGTTAAGGGAATTGTGGCCCCTTTGTGGACAGATTTGGTAATGCAAGCGGCCGAACCTGTGTGGAATGGCCCACAAACTGCTGCAATTCAAATCGTTTCAAATTGAGACTCTGTCCTCAGAGACTTTTTATACTATTATCTGTGATTTATCAGAACTTGGGAGGTGGGAAAGATGTGAGGAAGTGGCATTGTTCTTGGAGACTGCAAAGCAGCTTGGTTCAGAGCCCTTTTGCACCTCAAATCCTTATGGAACCTGGAAAGATCTAAGGAGAGCAGGTGGCTGGGCAGTAGGGGTGGAAGGAAAGGAGAAAAGGATGAAACTAATCCTAGAGTCATATTTGATCATGTCAGAAACTTGAAGAGGCTGAAAGGAGAAGCCAACACCAGCTTGAGAACCTGGAACGAGAACAAAGATTTCTAAAGAGAAGACTGGAACAACTACAGGGTCCTCAGGAGATAGAGCGAATACGAATGGACAGCATTGGATCTACCATTTCCTCAGATCGCTCGGACTCGGAGCGAGGTGGGTATTGCTGAGCTGGCACTGAATCCCTAGGACTCCGTGAAGCAGGGGCATGAGATTCATCCATTTCTTGTCTCTCGGCTAACCCCTTCTTTTGCCCTTTGGTATTTAGCTTACTTCGAATGCACACACACAGATAAATATACCTGCCTGTATATTGCATATATGCAATATTTTGCATGAGTTCTAATTAAGTCTGGAAGAACTGTTGTTATTGTCAACTTGGGGTGATTTCTGTGGCATTTAAAGGGTTCTGTTTCTCTGAAAAGCTCTCTAAAATGCTGAAGCACTAATTAGGAAAAATAGTGTGGTCACAAGGCGGTAGCTGAATACTTTCTGGTAAAGTGTTTTCTGCATCTCTTGGCCACACAAAGAGGAAAATCTAAGATGATGTTAGCGGGACTGGAACGAATGTTGCAAAGCAGCGTCCAGCTTCTTGTTCTGTATTTGGGCCATGCTATAACTGAGATATCACAGTACAACCAGGCAATCAGAAACAAGCACATTGCCCCTTAAAATTACTGAAGTCATTCTACACTGACCCCCATTTGTTTTTCCCCAGCATCCCATACAGTTCATCTCAGTTAAAACTGGATAGAGGTGATCTGAATGGCTAATTGAATTCAGAATATTTTCTTTTTTTACATATCTCTGCTGTGGAGAGAGACACAAAAATGGTTTGATATTTACTGACAGACCCAAAGAAGCTGTTTTAGTTTTTCTGCTTTATGTTTCTTTTTGTTTCCAGCACTGGGGTAGTAGAGCTCCAAAGAAAGAGGTAGCAGGACAAGTTCAGTGAGTGGGGTGGCCCATATCTGCTGATTATGTGACCTTTTCCACAGTCAAATCCTTTTTCCAAGTCAGTGGGAAACACACCAAGCTGATATCTAGTCTCTTTATAAATCATGTCCACAGCCCATCCCACTCCAAGGAGGAACACCGGAAGTCTTGCTGCTGGACTGCTGCTTCATCTCTGACTGGGAGAGTCCCAGGAGCGTGCTGGCTTGAAGGGAGCGGTTGAGTGTGTGGTGCTAACCAGTGTGTGTTTCTCTTGTTTTCCTTTTTTAGAAGAGATTGAAGTGGATGTTGAAAGCACAGAGTTCTCCCATGGAGAAGTGGACAATATCAGCACAACCAGCATCAGTGACATTGATGATCACAGCAGCTTGCAGAGTATTGGGAGTGACGAGGGTTACTCCAGCGCCAGTGTCAAGCTCTCGTTTGCTTCCTAGAACCAAGTGAGACAACAGTGCAGGGTGAATGATTTCACTGGGTAATCGAACTGGGTCCTAGATGCCAGTATCCTCTTTCAGAAATGACATATTGACAGCCAGTTCTGGAGACACACCTGTATATAAAGCTTTTTGGGTAAAAAGGAAGCCTCCACAGAAACCCACATGTGTTCATTTGGTCATGTTACCAATCCCAGTTCCTGCTGGCAAAAAGTTAGACCAAACCCTAGACCCTTTGAAGTCAGTGAAATCTGTTTGTTTCTGTGGGACCTGGGATCTAGACCTTAGTGATGAATCACTTTGTTTTGAATTTATTTGTTTGAAAGAGGATACTAGAGACTCATCCCTTTCTTTCTGTCATGAGATGTGAGAAACGTCAGAATTTCTTATATTGCATTCAGGTTGAACAACCTAGTTTAGGCCCTTCTGAAGAGCTTTTGTGGTCCTAAAAGGACCGTGTCCTACAATTTATCACAATCCAATGCTGTTGTAACGTACTTGGAAATCTAAGAAGGCTTGTATAGCCTAGGAATAACAACGACGATAATGATTAAGGTCTCGTTCTGTGCCCAGAAAGAGAGGGGCGGCAAAGAGAGATGTTCAGGAGAGAACACCATTCAGCTCAGCTTTCTGTTGGACATCATTTAAAAAGCAAGTACCTCTGATACGTGGCTAAAGCGAGGGGTATGCACTTGTAATCTACCAGCACACTGGGCTGCGTCACACTGTGGGCTGTGACACTGACAGCCCATCTCCCGGTAGATGCGTGCTTGCATGCAGGCACGCGACCAACTGAGGACAGAAAGAAACCAGCACGCACGAGAGGTGATACGCCAGAAAGTCGTGCCCAGATACTGAGCCACTACAACCTTTTTATTTGAGGAGATTTTTTGATAAACATTTGTAAATGTGTTGGGAGGGAAAACACCCCAAGTCTGATGCGTCTTTTTAGAGCTTGTCCATATGAATCCTTAGATGTCTTTTATATGAATTTATGCCATGAAAAGATCTCTGTTTTGATGAAGCACTTGACCCAATGAAATGCAAAGATGCTTTTTGCCATGCACACAACGGATGAAGGCTGTGGTAGCTGGAAGAGGCCGGGTTTGGTGGGGTTTCTTCAGTTTTCTTTTTAGAATCATTCCCTTTGCTGACTTTTGAAGTTCCAGTCTGGTAGTTAACTTAGTTAAGCTCAGCACGTCTCTCATGTTAATGTAACGTTTTGACTGCACGTCCTGTTCCCAAAGGCCTTGCCATTCTACCTGTGCAGGTGCTGTTATTATAGCGAATATTTTCTAATTTTCTTGGAGACGAGCATTCTAACCTGCACTTTGAGGGCTTTGCTTTTTTATTTTTGTCTTTTTAATGGCCAGGTTTATTTTGTTTTCCAAGTTTTAAGAACCTTAATAGAGTCCTCACCTATGGCATTGTTTGAAACTTTGTATATCCTTAAGTAACTTAACTACCCCTCATTACTAAGAAAAAAAAAGAGGAAAAAAATGCTTTATAAAATTCATAACTTATTGCTGATTTGAATGGGTTGTTAATTTCAGTTCTTTAGATTTTATTTTATTGTTTTAGATAGGGTTGGGCAAAAAGAGGTAAAATAAAATAAAAAAAAATAAAGACAACTATATTTAGCAGTGCAGTGGAATTGTGTTTAAATGTTAGCATATGGTCCCCATTAAAGTAGCACTTTAACGCCATTAAACATTTCTGTATCTGAAATGAGTCGTGTTCTTCCATCTTGGTCATTCGTATCACTTCAGCTGACTCTGTACTTGTGCCCTGCAATGAGAAGGTACTGAGTGAGGCTGCTGTAGAGTTTTGCTTTATCCTAAGTTGCCTGTGTTTAAATATTGTGATGTTTCCCCCGCTCTCCTCCAAAAATGTCATCTCCTGTAAGGCACGAGACGCAGTAATCTCTCCATGGCTGTAATGAACGATTTCTGTTTGGTTTGGGGTTTTTAAATTAATTTGCTTACTGAGTCTGGATCAGGTCGCTGCTGTTAAATCTGTTTTCACTTGTATGCATGTAATCCAGTGGCTCAGCACATCTGTTCTCCTTCCTTCTGGGAGGTGACCTGGCAGGAGCAGGAGTCTGCCATGGACTGAAGTGAGCTCTCAGTTAACAAATGGGGCTCGAGGGTTTTCAAAGATGAAAGGCTGCTTGGATTTGTATGTGACGTCTATATAAATCTCTGGATCACACAAGGTTTGGGACAGTCTTGCAAGAGGTGAAAAGTAGGAAACTTTAGCTCTAGCAAGGCCTGATGTATTACTCATTATTATTCTCCTTGAAAGCCCTAGTGCTGAGCAGTTGAATACCAGTGAGATTTATTTATTTATTTATGACCCTTTTTCTCTCCCTGGCCCAGCACCTCCTCTGTCCTGTTATCCCTGTTTATTTTAAACAGCTGCTTAAGAAAAAAAAAAAATGTCACAGCTGAGAAATACTGGAGTTCTAGAGAATGGCTTTGCTCTCTTCGTTGGTATAAGAGTGATGTGTCTCTGGTTGGAATAAACGTGCCTGAAATGTTTGCTTCTGTGCTCCAGGGCCACCTGGGTATGTCCTACCTTTTCAAGTGTTGTGGACTCGAAGAGGCCTTGATATCAAGTGCAAATACAGTTGGGAAAACATAGCAGGAGATGAGCTTCCATCACCAGCATCCTGCCTGACCACCCGGGGGCAGCAGTGGTCCTGCTGGGAAGGGGACTAGGGGTGAAATAGGATTCAGAGCCTTTGTAATAACTGCTGAAGACAAGGGGTTGGTTACTGTGGTGCTGAGGGGCTCTGTGTGGGCTTAGCAGGTTTAATCTAGGGTTTGGGTAGTTTCTTATGTGATGGAAACATTTCTCTGGCTTTTTGAGTTTGTTCTGCACCGATTTATTACTGCCTCTGGCCTTTCCTGTGTACTTGCACCTCACATGGACTGTCCCACTCCTCACTTTGCTGTTTGTTGGTCTGGTCTGTTGTGCTGAAACAGCCCCGATGACCAGCTGGCTCAGAGAAGCTGCTGTAGGTTAGATTATTGCACAGGCCAATCGTATGGGTATGCAGGACAGAAGTTACATTATCATAATAGTTCCTTCTGCTTAAGGATGTGTGAACCCCCCCAGTTGTCTCTGTTGTGGCAAGCCAGGATAGCCCCGTAGGCCAGATCTGCTTTAAGATCACGCCTCTTCTCAAAGTATCATCAAAGTTTCTGCTCAGCACCCTGAAATCTTGCAAACCAGACTGAATATCCAAAGGTGCGAATCCAAACCCTTGAGGGCCAAGTCTCTCTTACCCTTTGGAAGCTGTGATGGTCCCTCACACTCCTGAACCTTTAAGAGATCCAGTAGAGTGAGTCAGATTTACTGCTTTTCCCCAGAAAAGTGCTCACAGCAACTCTGCTTTGTCCAAACTCTGTCCTTAAATCTGCTTGTTTTGGTTTTTCCATTTACCCCAAAAGATGAGGTCTCTGAAAGTGTGTCCCAGGGTGGGTTCCTCGCTCTGATGTTCTTAATACCTAGTGGTGTGGGTTTGCTGCTGCTGAGGCCTTGTTTTACTTCTCTGCAATGGAGTAAAGCGAAACACTTCACTCCCCATCTTTTCCTCTGTGGCCCTAGATGCCTGTGCACCAAATGAGCTCTATTTTCATCCAGAATAACACTTATTCTTGCCACATAGTAATTTGGGCATGGAATCACACTTTGCTTTCATCTTTGCAAAATGAAATGAGGGTCTTTTTATGGTTTGCTTTATGGGTACTATTGTTTTTCTGCTTTATTTTTGTGTTTGTAGGATAACAGAAGCCCTAAATCGATTCTCTGCTTCATTTTACAAGAGTAAGGTGGCTTTTCATGTAAAACCAGACTTGGCTGTACTTTCCTTCGGCAGCTTGCCCACACAGCACCCACGTGTGCATGCAGTTCCCTTGTAAACTCATTCTCCCAAGTCCCCCCCTCTGTAAATGAGATCCCCAGTCCGTCCTTGTGCTATGAACAAGCCTGTTAAAACAACCATCCAGCATTTTCCCTCCTTTGACACCAGTGTATTGCAGTCTGTCACCTCTCAAATGCAGACAAGGTGGAGATGACGATCTACCTCCATTTGTCACGGTTATTCCGTGGCAAGCTGTCACTTGAAGGTCACTGTAACATCCATTCCATTAGAAGGATGTCAGTGATAAAGGTGGTCTCAAACCTGTCTGTCTCAAGAAATCCGTAGGCCAATAGAAACAGGGTTAACTAGACAGAACCATCATTTCCAGGGGTTTGTGTTTGGGTTTTCCTTTTGTTTGCTGCCATCAGTTTCTGGCCGGCAAGCTCCAGACTCCTGCTTTTCTGCTCTTTGTTCTCTTGTATTTGCTGCTCTATGTTTGTGGGCTGGGTTTCTGGGTTGCCCTGTTGAAATGGGTGAGATGTTTGGCTCAGAGGTGGTGCAATCCATCATGTGCAATAAATGGAGATGGCGGGGGGTTTCAACTTCTTTTCCTCACCATGGTAAGCCTTTATTGCTGCATATTTTCTGGCACCAGCCCTATGTCACTGGAAAGGGAAACTGGGTTGCTTCCTGGAAGAGAATGGTAAAACCTAAGGCTTCATCCTGGGCTTAGGAAGGTGATCATATTCTAAAGAAGTTCTTAAGTAAGAGAATAGAGTCGATACTTCTTCCTGGGGCTTTATCCTGTGGACAGATTCTCTGTGTGATAAATCCTGTGACCCAATAGCGACTGGAACTCCTCTGCATTCACAGTAAAGTCTGCTTTTCCTGCGGGACCCTCAGGGAAGAAGAGTGCGTCCCGACTCCTCTCTGCTCTCCAGTGCGCACAAAATAGCTGAAAATACTGATGTGTTATTGGCTTTGCTTGAAATTGGCCAAGAGATTTGAGTGGAGGTTGGGAGGATGAACACAGGAGAGTGGTTGTCTGCATACAAGTGCTCCTTTGGAGCAACCTCTTAGAGAAAGGCAGGTTGTCTAACTGGGGATCAACCAGCAGCACTGACCCCAGCTTCTCTGCTCAATTCCTGCTTAAGAGGATGGATCCCTTTGCCTCTTACAGATCAGCCACAGCCGTGTCGCGGTGTCACTCTATTCCAGGTAAGGCAGTTAAGAAAAGTGCATCAAAGCTTTCTCTCAGCATGTCTTTGCAGTGCCTGACAGAGGAATTGCAGCCAGGTGCATTAGGCAGCCCACGTTCTGCGAGGGGATGCCAAGTTACTCAAATGTACCAGGTTTACTAGATTTTCTTGGAAAGACTCACTAAAATATAAGCTGTTGATGAGACCAATGGGTTTTAACTTCGGCTGGACTGTTTGTTTCTGTAAGGGAGGCTCTGTACTGTAAGTTCTCTTCAGCACTAGTGAAACAAATAGCCCTGTGAGACACCAGTTGTTGTTTTGATTACATCAAAAGATGGCAGGTGTAGATTAAGTCTCTTTCTTCAAAGACTTTAATTCCCTTTTTTGTGAAAAAGAGCAGCTGGAGCTAAGGCTTCCAGAAAACTCCAGTTCTGCCTACACTAGTGTTTCAGTTCTAGCTTCAAGAAGATGCTCCTTTTGGAAAAGAATGCAGTATCTGTATTGTAGCCACCTGTCAAAGACAGGAGGTGACCTCCCTCAGCAGTGCCCTGTCAGCAGTGCAGGGCTGGTGCCTGTTTATTGTCACCGCTGACTTGCTTGTTGTAGGGTGCAGGCTGTAGTATAAACTCGCTTTCTAAAGAGCAGCAGAGTAGGTTTATCTTACTCTTAAGAGCTTTTCTATGCAAAAGAAAACTGAAACCCTGCTGCTTATAGTGAAGATGAGGAAATAAGATCTGCATCATCTTGCAGTCAGTGGATTCACTTGTGGATTCACCGCTTCCCTGATAATTTACCGGCTTTCACTTTTTCCAATGTATCCAGCAGATTTTAAACACTTTATTTAATAAAAGTTAAACATACAAAACTGAAATTAACACACTTTGTATTCATAAAAATCACCATCTCCCATCATAGGGAGAACCTTTTTCTATGTATGGATTCTAAACTACCAGTTGTAGAGTTTAGCTTGAGTTGTGACTCATAACTGATGGACATTTCCACCAATCAGTGCATCAACAATTGCTGACGTGACCTGATCTAGGTAACAAATTACAAAATGAGCTACATTAACATAATATACAGGGAAATAATGGTCAGGGTTAATGGACAAGAAACACCCTTCAATTATTTAATGGGAGGAATAGCTGATGCACTCTTGTCCATTAACTCAGCCCTAGAGTTTACAAAAATAATATCTACATTGTATACAGGGCTACCCATTAACTTCTTTACACACATTACGGGTTTGGAGATGGCACCACTACCGTAAGTGAGAGACAAGTAACAGAGGAAAGCAAATCACATAAAACACAAGAAAGCAAGAGCTTTTACACGTCATTTCCTGAACAAAACTGAAGGGGCTCAGCAGCACTGCGGTACAGCTGCAGTTACAGTGAACACTAAGGCCAGCCAATTATTAAAGGACAAAGTTCAGACTAACCTTTACTCACACACAGCTGACTAAGTGGGACCTAGGTGCTTGTAGCTGCTGTGCTGCAGTTCTACTTGACTGCTGGAGGAGGCCCAGACACAAGCTGTTACTGCGCATTCTGGATCTGCAACTGTATCATCAAACCTACAAGATCTGCAAGGGAGACAAGGGCTCCTGTCCAAGGAACAACCATTTATGTTCTCCAACTTGCTGACCCTGGGGAATGGCAGGGTGGGTATTTTCAAGTACAGCTCTACTTTGAAATGGGAGTCTAAATACCTTGTCCTATGGTTTTTTGGTTACATTTCAATAACCTTTCAATAATGTCCTATTAAAATCCGATGAGTATTTGAAACAAACAAAGCAACACATCTCCTCTGCTTAACATCTAGTGTAGGAAATTCAGACTGGAATTAAAGTCAGATTTATTGTTTCTAGCACATAAATCATCAGTAATAAGAGATCCTATTGTCCCTGTTCTGCCCTCATTTACAGCTGTACAAATCGTTCTTCAGTGGATTTGTAAGGGAGTAATTTGGAACTTCCTTAAATTCCCTGTGATGTATAAGCTCCAATGGAGCCTGGCTCGCTCTGCCAGAGCTGCAGCAGCTCAGCGGTGCTGAGCTTGTCACTGAGACAGCACAGTGACTACAGAAACAAGGGAGGCAGTGAAGGTGCCATTTTTATACCACCACTTAAGGATAAATAACCCTTCACTACAAGTATGAATGGAAGATTCCAGAGATCCAAGCTGCAGTTAACCACTGCTTTCAGAGTAACAGGTAACAGCACTTCAAGAAAGCCTTTACCTGCAGAATGTATTCTAATGCAACTAAAAAAGTTTAATGATTAGGGGGCTCAAATCAATAGCTGGAGATTTAAGGCTTGTATCAGCTGAAGCCAAAGTGATGGTGACAAAATGGACTACTCGCTATGTGCCAACAAATAATTTACTTTTAGAAAAATATAATGATAAAAAGATAAGTGTAAAGCCCTGCAGAGATGAAGTTCCACCTTATTTTCCTGTTACTGAGGCATCAAATGCCTGACATTATATTTAGAGGTATCTTGATACTGTGTCATAGGTTTGTCTGCAATTCCACATGTTCCAACTCCAACCTTGCCAGTTACACTCTCAGGGGAAGCAAAAATACTCCTCTTCACCTGCAAATGAAACAGAAAACACCATTTCTGAGTAATGAATAACTGGCTCTTAAGAAAACAAGCAAGCATTACTGAAGTGTTTCAATATTCTCAACTTCTCACTCTAGAGACAGGCATGCTTTTCTAAAGGCTAGCTTGTTCCCATGAGGTTATCAATGAGACAGAGCTGGGAACTTCCTGGCACCTGAGTGCTGGATGGGATCATGGTACTCAGGACCTTGGGTCAGGCCAACAATGAATAAAATTTACCTTCCTCATGAGATGATTTCTAACAATTATTCATAAGGAGGACTGAAGTTTTACCACTCTGTCCAGCAGCTCTTGGTCAAGCCATAATAAAAATGAAATAAAGCTTTAAAATGTCCTTGCTACCTTTTTGCTCTATGCTTGCTATTTCAGGGCAATTATTTGCCCTGCGTCTGCCAGGATATAGACACAGAAAGAAGTTGGGCTTAGAGGTTCAGACAGGCCCCCAGGTTCTAAGCTCCAACAAACACCACCTGGCAACTGACAGTAAGCCCAGCTCTCCAAGCTAGGGGCAAGCTCAGCTGCCTAAGAGTAGCCCTCCTCTGAAATCATCCAGTACAAGCCCGGGCCTTCTAAGTGTACAAAATACCAAACCACACACCTCAGAATCGCAAGGATGAACCCCCTTTAAATCTATTTTAAACCAACTTCCTCATCTCTCCCAAAGCACTGCACAGATTTCAACTAATAACTCATAACTGTTATTCACATACTAACAAAATTGAACAGACCTGGCCTTTTTTGTTTTTAGAATAGGCTCTGTTGTTAAACTGTTGCCACTTGACTTTCTGGTCCTCTCGTTCCTGTTCAAGTTCTTTAATTCTCTGAGCTTTTTTCAAAGCTTTCTTCTTTTTATATTCTCGTTGCTGGGCTATCATCTCTTTTCTGGAGTGAAGGAAAAAAAAGACATTTTATGTTTGTGCCTTTTTCTGCAAGAAACTAAACCCCCTGTAAAACAGACATCCACAACAGATTTCCCTAAGTAAATGACAGGAAAAAAAGCCTTGTAAATATCTTCTACTTAAAGAAAAAGAAACCCAAGTCTTTCCCTGCATAAGCTTTACATTACTCATTTATACATTTAGGCATACGAACAACAATCACCACCACCACCAAACATAGTGACCCATGGGATTGTGTGCAATTTATTCCTGAAACTGAAAATGTACTGATCAGCACTTCTACATTCCAGAAACATCTAGGGTTTGGAAACTTTAAATATCCCATTCAAGTGAAAAGCCTGAACTTTTCTGGAGGTCTGTAGGACTCTCATGTTACCAAATACTGAACAGGGATGGGAGGAAAAGAACAAAGATCGGTTACTTCAGTAAAGTTCAAGGAGTTGACCTAGGTCACAATGCCATGCCCCTCAGAGCGATCCCTTAGGGAAGGGATCACTGCCTATAACGAACTCTGAAATTATACAACCTCCTCTCCTCAAAAAAAAAACTGTTTTCAGGCCTTAAAAATACCATTCTATGTGAGGCATAGCTGGATATTGGGTGAAGTACATTCCCCAGTGATGGGCTCAACAGAGCTACCATAACACAGGGACGGGGCAGGAGTCAAGTCCTTCATACTGTGAGTATACTTGTTGGCCAACTCACAGCTCTGACAGCAGCCTGCACCACATCTGGGCTGAAACCTGGGGGCTCTCTGCCATCAAAGTACTAACTTTGTTTTAATCTACCGCTTACGCACTTGATATCTTGAGAGAGCTTAATCTGAGTATAAACCAAGTCTATTGTGTTACCTTGCCAGGATACATAATACACATGATACCAGCCACGATCATCTACCACCCATTACCAGCTGGACTGATTTAAGATCCTTTTTCAAGCAAACGTGAAAATATTAAAGAGATGTAAAATTTAAAAAAAAAAAGAGATATTTTATTTCATTAACCAATTCACATGTGTAACTTACTTGGACATGGGTTTGTTGCCACTGTCCTCTTTTGCTTTTCTTCCCTCTTCCACAGGCTTGAGGTTGAACAGAGGTGTAACTTCAGCGTTGCCATACCCAGCAAATGTGACGGCAGCTGTTCCATTCTCCTCATCTATTTCTTCAATCTCAGCTTCATAACACCTGTAAAGATATCATGGCTGTAAGCATGTGAGTAAAGCTTTAATACTCAGCCCTTCAACATCTACACTCAGCCAGCTAATGGCATTAAGTAAAAAATTTGCAAATATCAGCCTTAGTTTTCAGGGACAACACACAAATCAAACCAAGAGATTATTTTCTTAAGGTCTAAGGGATCCAAGTACAAGGACTGGAATCTGCTGTATTTGACCTTTAGCATCAAGAAGCAGTGGCTTCACAGTTTTCAAGACCAATGATTAATGCTGGGGCCGACCTAATCAGATACCCTGATAGAGTTCTCATAGGTCATGGGATTGAAACAAAAAGACCCAACAAAATCCTGCATTCACAGAACACAGCATTTTGGGAATTCACTGAGGAGTTAGGGAAATGTCAGCTCACAAGAGCAAAGCTCTGGTTCCACTTTTCTCCGTATGAAAAATAATTAACAAAACCAGAAGCTTTCAAAATACTGCCTCTGCAACACGCACAAAACAAAGTGTTTTCTTATTGACTTAGAATAGCAATTTTGAAATTTTAGCAGAAATCAGTCCATTTGATATTTGTGTAGGAAACATTTTGAGCAAACTGACCTCATAATGGGAGAGAATAAAAAGATCACTAACATTTCCAAAAATATTTAAAATAATTGAGTCTACCTCCAGAGCAAAAGGATGCATCTAAACCAAACAGAAGAATAAAATTAGATGTTTCCTAGAAAATTTTCCAATTAACATTTACTAAGTTAATTTTTTGTGTGATTTTAGTGGGCCAACATCATGAGTTGAGCAAGATGAAAACTGATGGAAACCTGCATAAGGTAAAAGGTATTAATCCTTGGCCAGCTCTTCATAAAGCACTGGTCACTTAAATGTCACAACAGAAGCAGGGGGGTAAAAAAGCAGCAACACAATTAAGTCCAGTAAGATCCACTTCAGTGGACACTCTGGCACATTCTTCCCCAAGCTCTGATCCTCTCATCGAGTGACCAGAGTCAGAATGACCCAACGGTGACCCAAGACAGTAAGACTCAATTTTTAAGTTCTTATAAAAAAGCATTTCACTAAATCTGTGACAGAAAAAACTGTTCACTTTTAGGCTTGATGTCTTAGGTAGAAAACAAGAACTGTACCAAAATCTGTATGCGGTTACCACTTGCTAATAGAACCACATTTGTTGAACTACATGTGGTAATGATTGGGAATTAGTCCTGCATAAACAGTAATTTTAAAAAAGCTGCAGCAGTTATACATTTTTGCAGTATGCAAAGTAATTTCAGAATGTTTATTTCAAAGATTATGAAGTCAGAATCAGCTGTGTGGGTTCTCAGAACTTCACAGGCTAATGTAATGGAGACTAAATCCAAAAAGCTGATTCAGTCTATACTTGCACTACACAGCAATTAGTTATTTCATAGCCCAAACCCCAGCATTTCCAACGAGAGGCACAAACTGAGACACAGCAAGGATTTTTCCTGATAGCAATTACAGGCATATGAATACAATGACAAATAATGAATTATACATTCTGAAGCCTTTATGCAAGACTACGAGATCAATTCATGATACTCGGCCATTTATTACAAATGGTCATTTACCAAAGCTACACTACTTTTATAAGGTTAGAGACAAACAGGGTGTTTCTAGAAACCACCCCACATCTCTTTGCTTTTTATCTAAAATACTGACCTTTATTAAAGACAGTACAATAATACCTAATATCATATTTACTTCCTAATTTCTTTTTGCGTTTGGTTACCCTAAGGGCATTCAAACTGAATGAAAATCTCTTACCATTGAACTATTTCATGTAACTGTTAGAGAAGTTTTCTACACTTACTGTCCGTCCTCACTCCATATCGCCATGCACCTGTCCCCAACCTTCCAGGAGTGACTGGGCAGAGCAGAAGCAGAACTGTCAGAACTTGCAAGAGTTTCCGAAGGTTGTGTTGAAAGGAGATCTTTGGTTAATTCTATGACTTCCTATAAAAGACAAAGAACCCACAAAAAATAATTTTTCATACTCTCTTACCATGTATTTTATTACCCCAAGCTTACTGGGTTGGTTTTTTTGGAAACTACTATATGAAATTCATAGCTGATGTAAAGTGGACTAAATTTGGGCTGGCTTTTTTAATCATTTAACTGAACTCACTCACTGCCAACATAGATAACAAGATGTATGTGCCTCACTGTATTGCAGTAAAGTTACCCATGCCCTTCTAAAAAATGTCAAAACGCAGCCTATTATTTTTATACAATTTCTTTCTAGGTGAATCGTTTATCTATAGGCACAAAGACACAGCTATATAGTCCCAATAAAAAGCCCCCAAATTGATGGTGTGGCTCTGTACACATGGCTGCATTGGATGTTGGTTACTGACCAAAAATCATGCAACATGTGGCAGAATAAGTATTCAGCAGGACAGTGCTCTGAGGACAGAATGTGAAAGGACACAACACATCTCTCTCTAGCTGGCAGTTGCTCCTATCCCTTCCCGTTTGGGACTGGCTGGCTGCATTGTATGCAGTAATGTCTAAACCACACAAGTACAATTGCAGCATTTCTAAGTGCTGAAAAATATTTCACCTTACTCAAAAATACATGAATTGGCTGAACTGAAGCACCTAGAGCTGGGGTGGAGAAGAAACTTCCAAGACTGGCACTCTAAAGCCCTCATTTATAGAAAGCACTCAGGTACACAGTGAAGAAATTAAGTCACTCTGATGCTACGTTTGTTTTTCTCTAAATTCCTCGACTTTAAGATTTCAGGCCAGGCCTCCCCTCCCTAGTCCAACAAGACAAAAATAACACAATAACTTTTTCCACTTCTTTTAAATATTCTTCATTCACAGACACAAGCATGCAAAAGCCCCTCCCCAACTTCCTGAAAATGTTATATTCTGACTCTGCACAATCAAACACACTGTCTTTCACTACTGATAAGAAGAACCAAGCACCTAAAAGGCCATTTGAAGTTCCTGTGTAAGGAAAAGCAACTCTGCAGCCCAACAAGAAATGTCTTCAGTTTGAGTCTGTCAGTATGGACTTTTGTCACTACCCTAACCAGCAGTAAATATTTAAAATTAGGGGAGGGTTACAGACAAACGGCGTTCAACTTAGTGGAGTCTGAACTTTCCTCTCAGTTTCATATCCTGGTTCAACTATGGGCACACGAAGACCAGCTCAGGAAAAAGCAGTAAAGAAGCTCATCTTCACTCCTCAAGAACCTAAAGGATCATAAGCAGTCCCCAAATAAAAATTAATACAATATATACTTAAATGCATTTCTATCTCAAACTATACAGATGGCATGAATGCTTAACAGTTTGTTTCTGTTGCAGCTGGTAACATCTGTATTTTCAACACCTGCCTAACAAAAGTTCAGCTCTTAGTAACTAGCAGCTCCTCTAAAAGAAACTGCAACAGCAAGCACAGAAACATGCTTACAATTACTTCTATCTGCATTGTTCTCCATTTACCGTAATGCTGTGGCCAAACCAGAACAGATTTTGATTAGCAAGTTACCCAATTTAAGAGCGCTCAGCAGAACATACAGCATTAGCCTCATTTTCCTTCCCAGATGCAAAATCCCAACCTACTCCTCAACATAGAGCTAGCTATATTCTGCAAATCCAAGAGGCATCACGGTTCGACATAGTTACCTCATTCTCAGCAGGCCAAATTCAGATAGCTTGTGCCTGACCTACTGTGAGTGAGTTTTTCATCTACATAGACTACCAGTGACACGAAACTGTCACGTTATTCTTGCCTCATTCATAGATGGATTATTGTAGAACTTAATTGTGAATAGTTTCAGACCCTCTGAATTTGATAAAGTCACTTACACAACAGGCTATAAATAAGAAACTTACAGTGACCACAGCAGCTCAGTACAGCCACATGGGTTGAATAATGTGTCTCACTGCCACGTCCCTGTGATGTGAAGGTGTAACCCACACAGAGTACTACTTAGACTTTGCCAAGATTTTTCCTGACCAACTGGTCTTTATAAAGGCAGACAGATCTCTGTACTCCAGAACACAACACCCACACATATCACCTCCAGTTGCAGAAGATGACAGCTACCATCAATTCTATTCAATACAAAAGGTAAGTTAGTGCCCATGCACCCAAGGACCCGTCTTCTAGAAGTGCTTCAGTGAAACAAAGTGTTAAGAGCAAAGTATCTATAAAAATTTCTTCTAATGTTCATTTTAATCTTGGTACTCAGGAATAGGCTGAGTATATGAAACGCAGTAGTACATCACTATTTTCCTAGAAAAAAAATGTTTCAATTACATTGTAACAATCTTTTTGAACGAATTTGAATGGTAGGACACTGAAGCATCAAACCCATTTTTACAATACTTTGGTTGGCATATATTAAGTCTGCAAAACATTATGTCATTTTCAAGGTGGAACATGGATAGCAAACCTTTTGGGGACGAAAAGTGTAAGGATCTTCCCCATTCTGTGCAGAAAGCTTTTATAAAAAAGTTTGCAAGTTGTCCTTTCACATCACTGATCTCTGCATATCAAAGCCGAGGTCGTGTTGGTATCGGAAATATCATCCCATATGGGTTTTGCTGTGCATTTTAAAAATATAAAAATATACACATGCTTTTAACAGTGTACAACAAAGGACATTAAGATGATCTATGAAGTGCCTTCTGGGTACAAAGCCCTTGTAATTTAAAAGAAATTCTAAAGATCACTGCTTTGAAGCACTACTTGTATTTGGGTTGAAGTTCCATTTTTATCGCTGTTATATCCATACAGAACAGTGGTTACTGAATTTTGTATTGGGTAGTTTTTTAGATCTGATGGCCAAAGCAATCCGTAACAGAAATGAAGCAGTGCTTGCACTAATGACAAATTTAATCTCACTGCTGGTTTTTTTGTATGCCAATATGTCTATTTGTACAAGAATCTAAAAGACCACTTATCAACCTAAAATTAAGCTGGTGGTCTTCCTGTTACCAAACAATACCCTAAGGACCAGAAATGGTTATTTTAGCTCTTAAAAATGCAAGATGCTCTCCAGTGTCTAAAAAACAATTCTTTTCCTTTCTAATAGAAAAACCTCAATGTGATCAAGGCTTGGTTGTACAATGAATACTGAATTGTGCTTTCATCACTGCAAACATTTGCAATGAATAAACACATTCTGGATCACATGATTTGACAACTCAAAAATAAGCAGAAAGGCAGAATGTTAAGCCCAACCATCAGGCTTCAGCATAGTAAAATCAACAGAAAATAATTATTTTCTGAGAAGTCCTTTCAAAAAAATAAAGAAAAGGAGGCAGTAAAGACAGCACTGGCATATCTTTCATCACTCTGGCTATAGTTTTTAGCAGGAGAGTTCGCTATATAAAATTTGTTCATCTTTTTTACCAAGCTACAAAATAAACCAGGTCACACCTCACGTTTTTTTTCAAATCAAGCCTACCAAAATTGTAATAAATTACACAAAAATTAAGTAATAAACCTGCCAAGCATATATTTTTGTTGCAATGCAAATATTTAGGACAGATGAAATACTTGTGAGAGACCCTGCAGTTTGAGCTGCTCATACCCTGAAGTTCTCACCTGTAAGTCTTTCTTCAGTTTTAGTAAATCTTCATTTTCTGCATTCCCAGATAAGGCAGCCTCAACCTGCTGCAGCTGAGCTTTGTAGCTCGCTAACTGTTTAGCAAGGTCTTCTGACATCTGCAAGAAACACAGACACAACACATAAAAGCCACAATCTTGCTGCTTTGTAATCACGTCTTGTGGTGCAACTAGAGTTAAATTGTTAAGTAACTAAGACAAAAACTTATCATATTAAAACCACAACTCACTAAATTTCAATACGTCACGATTTGACTACAGGCAGCCGCTCACATTAATTTTTGTACTATTCAACTACTCCCAAGCGACTTCTAATAGAATGCTGAAACACGCATTCCACACCCTCAGAAATCACCTTGCTCGGCCGCCTTTCCCCTCAGGCCACCACAGCCCAAGGCCTGCACGGTTACAACCACGACACCCTCTGTGGCACCCGGAGCGATCCCGACACCAAACCGCCCGGGGCCTCCCGCCCCCTGTGGGACCGGCACAGGGGGAACCGGGACGCGGCGGAGGCGCGAAGGAGCGGGGCCCGGCCCGTGCGGCAGGGCCAGGCCCAGCCCTAGGCCCAGGGCAGGCTCGGGCTAAAGCTCAAGCCCAGTCTCAGCCCCAGGCCCGGGCTCGGGCTCAGTCTCAGGCCCACCCCGCGGCCCAGACCCACTGCCAGGCTCAGTCTCAGGCCCAGGCCCGCGCTCAGGCCCAGGCTCACCCCACGGCCCAAGTCCAGTCTCAGGCCCAGGCCCACCCGCGCTCAGGCCCAGTGTCAGGCCCCGGCCCGGGCCCAGCTCCCCTCGCAGTGCAGTCCCGGTTCCCCCCGGCCCAGACAGCTGTTGTGGGGGGCGGAGGGCCCAGTGGCAATGCGATCTCTCACCTCGGCGGCGCGTGAAGCCCGGGCCGGGTCAGGGCGGGGCGGAGCTGGGGGAAGCGGGCGCGAACGCTGCGGGTGCGCGGAAGCCGCCTCAGCCGGGGGCGGGGCCGGCGCTCGCGAGAGCGGCCGCGGTCACGTGGGGCCGGTCACGTGGGGCCGGCGCGTGGCTGGAGGGGCGGGCAGAGCGCATTGGCCGGGGTAGGGGTGGTGGTGTTCCCAGCGGTCCCAGAGATCCCAGCACCGATCCCATAGGTCCCGGCACTGCTCCCGTTCATCCCACCGCTCCCGCGGCTCCCATCGATCCCACGAGTCCCATCGATTCGAGTGATCCCACCGCTCCCGCCGCGGCTGCAAGGGACACAGGGCACCCGAGGGACACTGCCTGCGCCCGGCGGGCAACCCCGTCACATCTCTGTTCTTAGAACCATGGAAGCCTTTGGTTGGAAAAGACCTTTGGGATCATCGAGTCCAAACCGTACCTGTCCACTATTAAACCAGATCCCTGAGCACCTCGTCTGTCCGTCTTTTAAACACCTCCAGGAATGGTGACTCCACCACCCCCCTGGGCAGCCCCTTCCAGTGCCTGAGAATCCTTTCATTAAAGAAATTTTTCCTGGTGTCCGATCTGAACTTCCCCTGGCGCAACTTGAGACCATTTCCTCTCATCCTATGACTTGTTACTTGGGAGAAGACAACAGAATTAAAGAATCAAATTCTTGACAACACCAAACCTGGCGCCTTCAGACTGCTGCGGTGATGGTTAGAACTGGGCAGAGCAGCTTGGTAGGAAGCAAGTTTCAATATTTGGTCCTACAATGGGAGAGGAAAGGGGGAGGAAAAGCTCACTGGCCCCTCCAAGCCTGTCATGGAAAGGAAACAATACTTCCTGGTGGGAATCCAGTAGTTAATCTGGCCACGAGCCAGTGAGCCAGGCAAATTAAGCAGGTACCCCAAAAGTTTGTTAGTGTTACCTGGAGGATCTGTGTCTCCTGCAAACATCCTGTCCCTTGGAGGCGTCAGCATGCAGGCCTTCACAGGAAGATTAGTTCAGTTGGACACTCTGGGTTTGTTTACATACTAAGGGGGAAATACATCTACTGTCTTCTGCAGTGCTTGGTTTGTGCCCTCAGAGGATATCCTGACCAAGGACAGTTCTGGAGTCCTCAGCACAGGAAAGGCATGGATGTGTTGGCATGAGTCCAGGGGTCACGAAGAGGATCAGAGGGCTGGAGTTACTTGGGAGAAGAGACCAACACCCCCCTTGTTACAGCCTCCTTTCATGTAGTTGTAGAGAGTGACGAGGTCTCCCTTCAGCCTCCCTTTCTCCAGACCAAACAGCCCCAGTTCCCTATGCCACTCCCATAACCCCTGTGCTCCAGACCCTTCACCAGCTTGGTCGCCCTCTGAATGCACTCCAGCGCCTCAATGTTTTTCCTGTACTGAGGGGCCCAAAACTGAACAGAGGATTCGAGGTGCAGCCTCACCATTGCCAAATACAGGGGTACTATGAGTTCCCTGGTCCTGCTGTCCACACTATTTCTGATCCAAGCCAGGATACTACTGGCCTTTGTGGCCACCTGGGCCACCGCTGGCTCATGTTCAGTTGGCCACCAACCAACACGCAGGCAAAGTGGAGACTTTGTCTCCGTGCTGGTGCTGTGAGGCAGCGGGTTAGTGTAGGGTAGTAGTGATCCTCTGTAGCAAGTGGTGCAGCTTGTTGGGAAGGTGAGGTTTCCAGTGACTGGTGTAGCTGGGCATAGCTTGGGGCTCATAAAGGGGCTGCGTGTCTTCAAGGCAAACTCATTCATAGTTGGAAAAGACACTGGCAGATCCTGCAGCCGTGCTTGGCTTGTCCAGGAGGTGGTAGTGGTGCTGCACAACAGGTCTGTATCACCAGCCGTGTTTAACTGACAGCACAGGAAACTTATTCTGTTATGTGGTCACAATTATGTCTCTTTTTTACAGTCTGCTGCATAATTTTTATAGCTAATGTGAACATATATCTGAAGTAATTTTTTAAGATAGCTGGGATTATTCAATCTATTGAAAAGTGTATGTGTTAAATAAATACGCTTAAATGAGCAATATTCTGCATTCCTTAATAGTAATCCTGATGCAGCTAAGGGTCAGAGATCAGAGTGTTTGGCAGCAACTAATGCCATAAAGATGATTCTATCCAAATGGTTTGATGTCTCTGTTTTTCAGCTTTGTACAGATAGATCGTTGTGCTCAGCGCAGGGACTTAGTCACTAGTGAAAAATTGGCTTCTGCAAACAAAACAGTCTGCTCATGACAGAAATTGCAATCCAAATCTAGGCCAAAATGGAGACACTGGAATTTTTTTAGGCTTTTCTGGCAGGCTGCCTGCCTGGCAGGCATTGCCTTCTTAGTAGGGCTGCATGTCAGGCTTGAAAGCCATTAATATGTTCAATTGGATCAAATAATCAAGCAAATATTGTATTAATACTTCAGAGTTGATGGTTGTTTTCCTGCAGGTGGTTGGTTTTTCTCTCTCAGTTTACCTGTGCCTCTAAGCAAAATTGTTTTTTTAAAAAATTTTTGCCATTGGTCATCATGGGCAGAGCTGTCAACTTTGTCCATAGATGCAATTATGTGATATTTCCCATTAAGAGGCATTTTGGTGTTGTTGCTCCTGCAAAATTGATGTCTATAGGTGGAACTCTTTTCTGCAGTGGCTGCTTGGCTCTGGCTGAGCTTTGGAAAGCTTCAGCAGTTTAACACTTATAAAATCAAGTTATAGAAAGACATGCTGATTGGCCAGGCCCATGATTAAAATATACAGCCATTCTGTTGAGAGGTTCCAGTGCCTCTTCATTTCAAAGTACAGGCTTGAAACTTCTTAGGGAAGTTCTGCTTGGTTTAAGGCTTCACTTTTTGCTGTTCTGCTCTCCTGAATTTTGTCCTAATTGTAAAGTTTTGAAATACTTGTTGACATAGACGTTTTTTTGGAAGTGGAGTCGCTTAAGTAAGCATGTACACATTTCCAAATATGATTTAACTCTGTACAGTCCTTGTCAACAACATGGATTGTGGTGCTAAGCAAAGAAACTGAGGGCTCAAACCTGTTGTGTGCTCTGAATGATTGCAGTAATTATGCCCCATCAGTGAAAAAGCAAGGTGATGAAAACTCAGGAGTAAAAGTGAATCAGAACTGGATGAGGAGTAAGAGCCAGGGTGGGGCAGCAAGGAGATAGCGAGACAATGTCAGAATTAGGGAGAAAGGACCAAAAGCTTACGTCCATTAGGACGTCATCCACTTCAGAAGGATCTGAGACTCTTGGATTTTCATTCCTTTGCAATTGACGGCTTGTGAGAGCTGACAAAACGCCAGCTTATGTGGGAAATGTCAACCTGCCAGAGCGATCATTCACTTTACTGGCACAAGCAGCAGGTCCATTTGATGGGTATTAATCAGGCCTACACAATGTGCAGCTTGTCAGATGCTATTTTCAGCTCAACATGAGTCTTCAGTTGGGAGCAACACGGCAAGTCAAGGTGCCACTTCTTTCTCTGAGGCATTCCACCATCTGCCTCGGGGAGCGTGTCAGTGCTGGAGGCCTGGGACTTCAGAAGAAGGCAGCTGGAGATGCTGGTTCTTCTTCTTGGGGTGCTGGGAAGTGTGTTGTTGAGATTCCTTATGTCCAGAAGGGGTTTGGCAGGAAAGCTGACAAGAGGAGGGGAGTTTGGAAAGTAGGGAGCAAGGGCTGTTGCAGTGGGCAGGAACACCTGGGAGGGTTAGGAAAGGAGCTTGAAGCAGCAAACCAGCAGTGTGGGAGGATTGGGAAGCAGGAACTCCAGGTTAATATGGGAACGGCGTGGGGGTATATTTTGTTTGTGTGTGAGGAGGGACCTGGGAAGTAAGGAATGAGTCGGACTGCTGTGATGGATTGTGGAATTGCTACGTGGGAGAGGAGACCCAAGTCCTGCAGTAGTGAGGGTGAACTGAAGGAAATGTATTGTGTGTGGAGAGAGAGGGAAACTTGTAACGAAGACGTGAAAGGAGAGGGAAGGCGATATTAGATGCAGCTGACAGCAGTGGTGGCGCTGTGTTTCTACCAGCTGTGTGCCACACATTGGGGTTTGTGGCAGCCGGCTAGCAGTCACCCACAAAGAGCTGGGTGGCCGCTCTGCTCTGGTGAGCCGCTCCGCTGTGTCCCACAGCTGCAGCTCGGGGCTGGCAGTCAGTCTCTGGTGGTCCACCCACCCACATGGGAGCTGCACGCTCCTGGTCTAAGTGCTTTCTTCAGAACTCAAGATTTACAGTAATCAAGGATGTGTGGTTAAAGACAGGCTGTTGTTTGTAGGTCTTGTGTCTCTGCTGAATTTTGGAGGAGCTGAAAGAAGAGGAAGAGAGCTTTGCAAGAGGGCTGCTGAATACTTTTGGAAAGATCTGGATTTGTCTTTCTGTGTAGGAGCATCTACATAGTGTGAGTGAGGTAGATCAGTGTTAGGAAAGAGAGAGCTCAGAGTGTAAACTTAGAACTAATTGCCCCACGGGGCTTGTCATCGAAAACTGATCAAAGAAGCTCTCATTCAGGTGGAGGTAATTTTGCTGCCACTGAGGCACAATTAGGTTCCTTTTAGGAATTGTCATACATTCCTAGGTTTTGAAAAGTCATAGCATCTTGGCCTGGGACAGCTACCACTCCTGATCAGTGTTACTTAGGCCATGTGAGTAATTTTTTGGAGCTATTCAGAAATAGGAAGAAGCAATTTGAGGCAGTGGTACTTGTTTATGAAAAGGCTTCTGATTATTTGCTGCCTGTTGTGAAGTTAACAACATCAGAACTTTATTTAGTCATTTGGACACCTTTGGAACTCCGTATCTCTGTTTGTTTGCCCTCCCATAGAACAAGGGATAATAAAACTACCTTATGTTGTAGAAATGAATACTGGAAAAGATGCTGTGACTTGAAATGAAAGCAGGTAAGAAAGTGAAGAATTCTCTCTTTAAAATAGAATTTGAGGTGTCCATGGCGAATAGTGAGTTCCACTGATGTAGAACCCCCTGTAAGTGGCTGGCACCAGAGCAGTATTGAGGACTATTGCAGGCTGAGTTTGTCATGCCATGTTCTACTTTCATCCTGGGAACCTAGAAGTTGCCCAGAATTAATGTTTATAGTGCTGAACTATGATAAAATTATTTTTGCTAACTACAGTGCACATGAACCTTTCAAAACATTAACTATGCTATAGTAGCTGCAGAATTCACACGCATCAATGTGCTTTCTTTACCAATATAAACAACATATATAATTTGCATAAGACACAACATATACGCAATGCTGTTCCAAAGTGTTCCATCCTTCATTTTGCTGACAGACTTTCAGACACATTTTCCTGAAGTGAGAGAATTTCTGGAATAGGCACGTAGCGGTGAGAGATGGCAACCACCCATCCTGTTGCGTGAACGAACTTGTTAAATGTTCCCTTTTACATCAGTTAGTCAGCATTTGAGCAGCGAGAGACTGCTTTCATGTAGTTTAGCATCCTGTTCCTGGTAATCAGAGTGTTGTCTTGCATCCCACAGCTGATCCATTTCTTGGAGAAACTGAAAGTCCTGCAGATGTTTCCTCTGAAAATGAAACTGAAATGTCTCTTACAGTAATTGTCTTGCATGTCATTGCAGCTGTCCAGAAGAAGTCAGTTTGGGTTCTTGGCCAGCAAATGATGCTTTGCAGAGGTTATTAATAAAAGAAAACATCAGATGGACACTTATAACTATCTTTACTAGTATTTCTATTTATATGTCACTTGAAGGAAAAAAAATGTGAAGCTACTGGTTGATATTTCTTTAAATGGTACATTTAATATAAAAATATTGTGGCACCCATCTAAACGTGATGGGGAAACCAAGATGAGTGTACAAAGATGTAGGAGATTTGAAAGCCTAAATACGTGATTCTTGTTCACTTGGACATATCAATACTATTGTTTGGGCTCTGGAATAATGTATTGGCTAAAAATATATGGGAGGTTTTTGGTTGCTTGGGTTTTAAAATTTTTCTTCCAAGTTTTTTTAGCAATTTCATCTTACTCGTAAGTGTGTTGCTATCTGCATCCTTTATGTACAAAGGAGAAAAAAATATAGTTGATATGTTGTGTTGTTTCATACACTGGAATTTTTTCCCATGGGGATTATGATTCCCCATGCTATGCTTCCTTTGTGAGGTTTCTGTTCTTCAGTGTAGTTATAGATCCAAAATCTTTCCAAAGCTTTAAAGCTGCAGGAGCCTTTAGAACTTAGCTTGGTACTTTGTTGGCTCAGCAATAGGTGACGGATCCTGATTATGTCCCCTGAAATTATGGGGATGTTCGTTCTCATCTTGGTCAAGCATATTCATGTAATTTGGTGAGAGGGTAAAATATGCTGTTCAATGGCGTTTGACCCTGTGCTGTTACCAGTGGAGAACACTTAACATGAAAAGAAACCAGTGTCAGTGGGACAAGATGATGGTTATTGTCAATGACCATTATAATGGGTATTATTTGATACTACTGCAGTATTTTAACTAACCTACGAAGCCTATGACCACATTAATTATTGAGATGCAGCCTTTTTATCTCTGGGTTTTTAGTTTCATGATATGTCAGGAATGTACTGAACTTTTCCAGGACAGGCATGTGTAGACAAATACCTCCTTCCTGTGTTTGGCGGGAGGGTTTGATGTGTAGTTTTTAATTGAATATGGTAAGGCACAGTGTTTCACAGCATAAGTAAAGATGGACAGCATCAGCTACAGTGCGGCTGAGAGCTGAGCCTCCTGAGTTTGAAGATTGGTGAGTTTTTATGTTTGTAGTTTTTTAAGCATCAGTCTCAGAATCTCCGTGGGATTTGCCAGTGAAGCAAATAGACACGATAAGCTAAATATGGTTCCAAAGTGCTGCAAGCAGTGCTGATTTGTAGATTTTATCTAGAGTCACAAAGCAGATGTCTTACATGTCTAAATTTTTTTTTTTTTTTTTCTATCTTCCCTCCTACACCTGATGAAATTACTTAGCTTTGAATTGTTGGAAGGTCACATACCTGAAGTGGCTGTGGGCTTGTTTAAACACCATTTTTCTGGTATTGGTTTTACAGATTCAGATATGACTAATAAGGAAGTTTCTTCATTCAGTGTTCGTGGATGACCAATTTGTACTAGTATGAGGAACAAAGCTGGTATGAGGAGGTCGTGTCACCCAGGGAGCAATTCAATCCCCAGAGTGAGTCATGACACTGATATCTTAATCCACAGAGAGAAAACATGATAGCAAAACTCAAACTTGTTTTTTTTTTTTCTTCTGCCTTTTTTTTGAAGATATTTCCAAGTAGATTTATTTCACTAACCGTCATGATATTAACATTTCTAGATTTAGGGCATTCATTTGGGATCTCCACCTCCCTGTTGTTCTAATAGAATGAAGAATGTAACTGCCTTGTAAATCAGTGTAGCGAGCATAGGAAATACCATTTGCACATCTCTAGATGAATTTTTATAGTATATTTGTCCTTTTTTAGTCACTTTAGGGATTCAAATATACATTGCAGAAATTCAGAAGGTAGTGGGGGTTGTGGTATTGATTTGTGTTTTTCTTCCAGAGGGGATGTTTCCTTTTGAGCTAGAGAGTGGGCACAACATAGTGCAATTATCATATCAAGTTATTGCACATCTGAAAATCATATTGATGATGTTAGCAGGTCTAAAGGCATTAAATGCACCCCTAGCTCTGATGTACGTAGGCAGGCCCGTTCTATGTCACAGTCTGCTCCACAGTAGAGTCACTGTGTGCACGGAGAGTAGTGTGCTCCACGCTCTCTTCCCAGGTTCACTGCTGAGATCAGAAGGGCAGGGTATTTGCAGTTGATAAATGCTTTTAGTGGCATCTTCAATTAAGTCAGTAGATCTTTCCTAATTCCATTTCCTGCTGCACTAAAAACTCCCTACCAGTAGATGATGATGCTTTTCAAACCATGAAACCATCTTAAAAATTTAATCTGGATGATATGTAAAAGCAGTAACAGAATCAGAGTTCGATAAAATATAGATCATAGCTTCAGACTAACGTAAAACAAGGCCAAATTAGGCTGTGATATAATTTTAAGACTAACTTTGTGGCAGCTGTTGTCAGGAACTGTGTTGCAAAGTGGTTGAAATACTACATCAGCTGTGTTAATCCTTGTTTTTTTGGTCAAACCTATTGGGAAATAATCTTTCTGCATTTCTTTGGAGCATCTGAGCAGGGAGATGCTACTATTTTGAAACTTCAAGTCAGTGGATAATTTTCATTTGTTGTATTAATAATATAAGTGATTTTAGTACAGGGTGTTCGGGAGATATTGATTCGCTTCTCTTTTGGAGCTAGTCAGGCTTTCAGATGGTATATTTGCATTTACATGGTATTAAAGGACTCCATGTGTCTAAAAGGACCAGCTAAGAACCTCTGCAGCAATTTTTTGATTGGAGAAATCACTGAAAGCGAGGAGGAAAATTTTGTCATAAATACGTGTCAGTATCCTTAGCACAGAAACAGGAAGGGAGGAAGGAGAATATAGAAAAATAGAAGGAAGGAATTTAGGGGTGGTTTAACCTACAGATGAAAGTTAACAATTTGGGTTCTGCTGCAGGAAGAAATGCAAAATTGAGTCAATGTGGACATGCTGAACTGAATGAAATGTATATTCACCTCACAAGAAACAGAATAGTCTTGTGGAGCTGTTTGTTTTCATTAGGTGAATTGGTCTTTGTGTTCGTCTTCAAAGCTGTGAACGATGCATGCCAGCATAGAGCGGCTAAGTGCCATCATTTAGATGTCACTGTCTGCTTCACCGTGATTTGCTTTTGTGTGAAATTTTATTTATCAGAGATTTTAAGTTTATTTAGTGACTGTTCCTGTAATAATATGCTCTTTAAGTGCATTTTAAATAATTTTTACTTTACAATTTTCTCTTTTTGATTGTTTTTCCATTAATATAGGATTCCATTTGAGGTAAATTGAAGTTTGTCTGTAGTTCACTTGGTTGGGGACAAGTCTGCCCAGTGTCTCTTGGGCAGAAATGTGAACTGCCCGTTAAGACAGCAGTATTGTTCACACAGATAATGTGAGGATGTGGGCATCAAACTGTGTCTATATAGTGCTATGTTTAAGGTACGTGTGAAAGCTGGATGCAAGGTACAGAAAAGCTGGGTGCGTTAAGCCATTTAGGAATCCTAGATTTCTGTTTTCGTACTGTTGCTTTTGTGGCCAGGCTCGATCTTCCTTTTGCTTCTTGCAAGCTTCTCAAAACAGAGAACCCACACCCATGTTCAAGCCTTTGAGGAGATGGAACTGAGATAAGATGTCTTGGTGTTCATTTGGTGAACCAATTCAGGCAGTTACTGGCACCTCTTGTGGAAGAGCCGGGCTTTGCTAGATCAGATCTTGAGGTGGAGGACTTTTAGGGATTAAACGGACACTTAAAACCTGGAGGCCTGAGGTATTGATAGGGATTGCCAGGGATTTTCAGTTTAACTCTGGGCAAAGTTGCTCTCCTCTTATCCTTGCTCCCTGCCTGCAGAGTGGGAATACCATGGGGTAGGAGCTAACAGGCACAGTATTGCTGGATGCTCAGACTTCTTTGTTGGAGCACATAATGAAAGGAGGGTGCTTGGTCGCTCATCTAAGTCATTTAGTTTACCCATTGCTGCTTAAAATAGAGTCAAGTCAGCGTGACGCATGCTCTGCTGCGCTGGGGCCCACATAACATATGTTGATGCACAGGCTGTGAGCCCTCCGTTCCTCTTCCCTAATGCAGCCAGCAGACATCACCTTCCTTCTTGTGTGCCATCACAGTCTGACCCTTGTGTTCAAACAGTGCAAGTGAGGTGTGTGGTGACGGGGAGGAGATGATGGAGGTACCGAAGCATACAACTTCAGAGAGTTTCAACTTACAGCAGAGATGAATATACATCAGGTGGCTGTAAATGAAACCTTGGGACACTTCTACAGCCGTGACTAATCCTGCGCACGCTGTGACTCAGCTAGTGAAGCATTTATCAGGAAAGGTCCCAGAGCACTCAATTATAAACCAATAAATAAAACTATCTTGTTTTCTGTAACAAACAGAATAATTAAATCTAATTTTGTCAGCTCTTCCTCACCCCTTCAACAATAAGCCCCTCAAGTATTTATAGCTGTGCACGAGAGGGACATCATTTACAGTAAACACACGCTTTGCCTTAAATTCACATGTGTTTGCTTCCTGGTTCTTGCTCTGCTTCCAAGGCCAAAATCTTAAAACTCTTAATCCTGATTGACTCCAGGTTATTTTGTAAAAATGTGCTTTTGGTCTGCTTTATGGTTTATGAGCTGTGTGGTGATGGAACCAGGTGTAATTCATCAGGTTTGTATCACCAGTAAACAGTATGTGTAGGCTGAGGAGAGGTAGAAGAGACTGCAAGACATACAGGTTTTTTTGATGGACTTGGTAACAGAACTTAAAATAAGTACATTACTCATAGTTTTGTTACCCCGCAATAAAAAAATCTGCAGAATTCTAGGCTGAACCCAAACTTGACATCTGATGTATTCTAAAACATGAACCACAGCATGGAGATCCTACCACAAATTTCTGCAAGGCTGCCAGGTTTATTATGATTTTCCATATTTTATTATTTCAGGTTTTTAATTTTCTTTGAAAATAACAAGACAAAAATGAGTTAATAAAAAACCCAACCAAACAAAAATCACAATTTCGAGGTGGTTTTATTTGCTTTTTTGACTGAGTCAACCCCTAAAATAACAGGTGCAAACTATCTGTCTCACTTCTTTCAGCTCAGCTTCTGGCATTTACTGCAAATTAGTATTTAAGGCTGCATCTTCATCTTTGGGGTTTTGTGGTTTATGAGTTGCACATGTTCTGTGATTTGTGCATTAAATGCAGCAACGTCTGCTCTAGATGAATGTATAGGGTAGGTGCAGGGGCTATCTCAGAGGTCTCTTCCAACCTTAGGATTCTGTGATAAACCATGCTTTAGGTAAGGCTGCTTTTTCACAACTCTCAAACAACTATAACATGGGATTGTGAGCTCTGACGCCAAGTGATATTGCCAAACTGTTTTGTATATTACTTTATGTACTGCTTGAGTCCAGCACCTTTTCTTCTCTTCATTCTTTCATGACAAGCTTTTCTTCTTCAAACACAATCAGTGCCTTTGCTAAATGAGCACATCTGATGTTTTAGCCTATATGTTTTGTTTGCTGTTCTGTGATGGCTTTGAGGAGTCAGTTTAAAAGAGAACTTTAAGCCAAATATGGCCCAAATATCCCATTTTCTCATTGTTTTAAGTCAGGAATATACAGACATCAGTTGAGTCTGAAGGTTGTTTGTGGCCTTTGGTGTCTGCTTTAAAAACAGTATTTTATGTGTTTTGTATTTTTCCTGGTGCTTCAGTTATGCGTAGCGTGAGTGGACTGAAATAACTTCATTTTATGTTGTGGTTGCTGTGAAAATGTAGCTACTTGAAGATGTCTCAGTTGTGCTTCTCACTTTCATTGGAGACACTGAATGAAGCTGTTGGGCAAAGTGTGATTACTTCATCCTGGAAAAGAAAACACCTCAGGGTGGTGTCTGTTCGTTATTTAGAGTATTTATCATTAGGTCATCTGGATGATTCCAGCTGGAAAATGTAGAAGGTAAAATTTTACAGTGGGACCCCTTTTCTATACTTAAAACAGGCAGGCAAATCCCAGCCTGCATCTTAGTGGACAGGAATGTGTATAAAAACTGCATCAGTTTTGACAAAACACCTGATGGACAACAGTAGTTCAGGGCCAAAGCACAGACAGATTGAGTCGCACCAAGGCTGCTCTTACGTAATGCGTGAGTATAATACATCTCTGTGTTTCCTTGTGACACCCGACCTGAAACCAGCCTAGTTCTGTCTAGCAAAACTACTCAAGTTCTTTGCTGAGATGACGCAGACTTGTTCTTGGTGTAGATTCATGTTTTCAGTTAAGTGCCTGCATGCTTGGCATGAGAATGGCAAATTAGAAATACACCTGCAAATGCATTTGAAAGACGCTGAAACATCTCTCTGCGTAACGTTGACACATATTCAGTCAATTTAACATGTTTCAAAGCCAACAAAATGTAATTGCAGGTTCTTTCTTCTTTTTGAGGTCTTCCTGCCAAGGAACCCGGCTGGGTGGATTTTGGAAGACAGTACTTCAGCACCTCAGGGTCCTATCCGGAGTGTGCCAGTCATGTAGACACCTTGCTTGTCAGTTTTTCTCCCCCTGCCCTTCAACAGCAGTTGCTTTATTCACAGCTATCCACTTTTCAGCTATGGTTTGTTAACCAGCAGGTAGGCTGGCTGATTTGGCTCGAAGTAAAGTTCCTTTGGATGGTGAAGAGATTAGTGGATACTTGAAAATAAACTGTTTTTCTAGCATAAGAGGAAGAAAATGCCCTTTCTTTTTTTTTTTCACTTTAGAATGTCATGTCATTCTTGCTGTTTGCTTTTTAAATAGTGTGTCATATGCGAATGGCATCTGCCAAATACCAAGCAGGCATTTATTTGTGTCGTTATTCTCTATAGAATAAATGGAAGGGGCTTGAGTGAGAGCATACAAGGCAGTCTTCATACAGCAGCCTGTCACTTCATAAAGCAGCTGTGAATTTAATGGGAGTATAAATGAAAAGCGGGTGATAATTAAGCTGCTGGGTGTTTTAGCATTATTATTGTTAATTTCTAAAAATCAATTAGGTAATCAAGAGAGTGCCACTGAGAAGCGTGTATTTTTGTGTTTTAGTATCCTAAGCAGCGTTCCAGCTGGGTGACAGAAGTTACAGCTCCTGGTAGGGATTTGGTATCAGAGGGGACTTAAGGGACATCACTGAGCTGAAAGGAAGTGATGGGCAAGATGATAGTGAAGCATGATGTTAATTTGTTGTAAAGGGGACTATTAGAGTAGCTTCTCTACCAGCTTGCAGGTACCGATGTCTGGATGCAGATTTCTTCCATCTGCGGATCATATAGTGATTTAATCTACCTTAGATTTAGGGAAAACCCTCAGTCCTTGTTAAGAAGTCTCATGCTAGCTCAACAGAAGATAAGAGTTTTAGAAATGAGTGAGGCTTCGAAGGAGAACCAGCAGAAGAACTTGGTGCTTAGAACAACTTCTTGCAGAAGAAGGAACTGGGGCTTTTTTTCTGATCTAACTCTCTGATGATGGTATTATTTTAGAACTCCTATCAAAGCATACGAGCCTATGGAGGGGAACAGGCAAAGAATACAGATATTCCTGCATTTCTGCAGTTACAGGCATACTAGACACAGCATTTTTCAGTGATTTGGACTTCAAAGTTGTAATGCACCATGATAGAGGGTGTGATGAGGTATGTTCTTTCAATGTGTGAGTAGTTACTGAACTGTCAAAACTCCTCTGTGCAATCTGAAGGAGCTGGGACCACTCGGTATAAGTCAAACTGTAAGATCTCTATGTCTGAGTTGAAAAGCTTACATCAAAAAGAAGATCTGAAGTTGACACAATTCACAGCAAATGAGCAGTTCTTCACACTCTGCTTCTTTTACATTGGTGACTTCCCGGAAATTCAGTTTTGAATTTGATTCACGTTTGATTTATATGCTTGCATTGAATCCTGTGACTTGCACATCTGTATGTTAAGAAATTAAAGTAAGCACTCATGCAAACACAGGCTCCTTAAGCTCCAAAGCCACCGCTTTGTAGTTGGGGACTTCAGCATTCTCCAGCAAACACCATGCTGAATTTTCCCTTTGCTCCCACCAGATCCAATCACGCAATAATTGCATGATTTATTACTCTTATTACTGATGTGATTTATACACTTTTTATAGTGGGCATGAGAGCAGATATGAAACTTGATTTCTGTGGTGATCCAGACTTAGTTGTTCTTTAAGACAGGTTGTTGCAGGGTTTCTCTTGACCTTCCCTGTTTATCCAGGCAGCTTCTGCTGTCTTTTCCTAACTGCTCTCTCAACTGCGGAAGAACGTTCCAGATTAGCTCTGCTTCCCATAACCTCCCTCCAAATCCCTTAGCCTTTTCTACAGTGTTGGCAATTAAATGCTAACAATGCGTTGCATGGGAAAATAGTTCTGCATTACAGCTGAATGTTGTGCCAGGTCAGCAAGTTTGTGCGTGGCTGCCTGCATATCCTTCCTTTGCCAACACAACATTCTCTCTTTTTCTAGACTGTGAAATACAGAGGTGGCTAAATGCACTTACTGCTGTGGGTTTTTTTGATTAGGGCAGGGAGACAGCAGTTTGCTGCAGCAAAATTGAAATTGTTTCAGGGGAACAGGAGCTTTAATGGTAAGAATCTCCTGCCTCTCCCAGTGTGCTTGGGAGGAACAATCCCTTGTTACCTTTGGTGCTTGTTCTGCTGTTTGGGATGCAATAATTGTGTTTTGAAGTGCCAGATTGGGGATGCTGCCTCTACAGTGTTGCCTGGGATCAAAGATTTTTGTAAAAAAAGGAGATTATTCTTTGAGATTTGCCCTGCTTCAGCTGTGAATATAGCCCATGTGTACAGGCATCTCTCTAATGATAGATCTGACTTGGCATGTGAATGTGGCACTGAGTGACAGCTCTATACCAAGCACTGTCCAGATGGTGAGCTCTTGTAAAGCTTTGCTCTTGTTCTTCTCAAACCTAGTTATTAGGATTTTTTTGTATCCTCACGTGATCGGGCGTGAGAGCAACTGCTGACTGACAGCAAGGTGAGGGGCAGAAGAAGGGGGAGGGTCCACAACTGGAGGAAAAAAGGCCGATTCTTATTGTCTTTCTTGGGTATGTGACAGTAGTCACTGTCAAAAGGTTGATCCTGGTGTAGTGGATCTTGGTCTCATGTGACTGAAGCAGAATTGCTGGCACAAAGAAAGGCACCACATCATGGATGCGAGAAAGGGAGAGAGTGGTGCAGTGGCAGAATGCTATGGACTGGCAAAATGTAGATCGTGGAGAAGAGCGGGAAGGAAGAGAAACTGGGAGAGGCATTAATGGTGTAACACAGAGGTTGGGAGAATGAAGGGCCAACAAGGCCAAGGAAGTGACAAATCTATCTAAAGGTACTTCAGGGCCGGGTAGCAGCAGCACACCCATTTGGAGCTGAATATTGCCTCAGTCATTGTTTTATAATCTTTTTTCTGCTCTAATACTGCAAATTATGCAAATGTGCCAGGTGCATGCTATGCAGAATTTCTTATGAGCATGTAATAGGCAGCTTTTGTCAGTAGCACAGCTCTTCCATTTGACTCGGAGTACTGGCTGCTGTCTTAAAACCCAGTAGAATCTGGGACGTGCCAGACTTTTATTTCTCCAATACTTGCCAGATAGTAATCTAGTAGGTTCTTCACACTTCAGAAATTATATGAAAATGTGCCCAGCTGAAGAGCCAGGACCTTATTTTTCTTTAATCCTCTTCCAGGGCTCATGTAGCCTGGTTTGATGTGGTGGGGAAGAGTGCTAGTACTGGTGCAAGGATGGTGATCCAAGAGCGTAACGTTTAACTCTGCCATGGATTCTCTTTGGCAAGCCATGACAACTTGTTCAACTAATTGTACAGTGGATCATCCTTTACTACAGTGGTTTCCTTTCCACCAATGGTTAATTGTTATCCCTAAGAGCATAACAAAACCATAACACCTCGGATGTTACTTGCTGGTCGCATGACAGATGCTGTTACTGTTGTGGTAATCGGCATGACATGCAGGGTGGTGCTTTCTCACTAAAATTAGAAAGAACTGAAGGCTCAGCCTAAAGTACAAACATTGCTATTATGTGACTTGCTTGGTTTTGGCTTTTAGCTAACGATTGTCCTGTCAGAGTAAGGATAATGCACAGCAGATGAAGAGCAGTGATTTTAGTGAACTCTCCACGCAGGTGACTCGTGTTGTTGTGTTTGGTTTTTTTCTTGATTTAATTGATTGTAAAAGACCAGCTGCTATCCCGAAATGTATGGTGGGAAAGAAACATGAAAGAGCAATGGTACAAATATCTTCCTTTTGGATTGTTTCTAAATGTTCACTCACAGCCAGGTATTCCTACTTGGTTTATACAGTTAATTTTTCCTCTACCTCCAAACTGATTCACTCTCGCTTATTATGAGAAGCATTCAGCACCTCCATTTTTCTGCTTCTCTGTTCTCAGTGAGTAACTCCAGCGTTTCTTTGGTTAATTAAAGTTTACTGCAGGAGGAGCAGGAGTGGGTTGAGAGCACTGATGAAGAGATGACTAACAAAGTAATCGGCATGTGATTAAAGTGTGGGCTGCCAGGCACAGATTAGCCCTCCCTGGACTCTGCCTTTATCTAAGCGCTGTGTTTTGAAATAATTCCATGTACTAATATATAGATTTTCTATCCCATCTAGCTTATCACATTAGAGCAAACTAGGCAAAAATGACTCAATTTCAAAAGGCTCTGATTCAGCTTGGGCTGCAGCCACTCATCAAAATCATGAAGTTAGGTAACTGACTCCTCTTTTGTTTCTTTCAAGTTCTCCCTTTGTGGGAAGTTTAAGGGGGAGTGAGTTGGTCAGAGTGGAAAATTAAGGCGGTATTAGAAAAATCTCGTGAGATGCACTGGTGACACTCACACTGCAAAATTCTATATGAAGTGGCAGCCACTAAAGGGTGGGGAGGATGTGGAGGCTGACATTGTGGATAAATCATGAAAAGAAAAGTAAAACCTTTCCCAGAGGGAGAACTAGCACAGAAAGTTGGTTCTTTGCTCTCTGCAGTGGTTTTTACAGATTTATTTATTTTTTTTTTTAAAATGGTGGGGTTTTTCAGTTGGTTTTTTTTTTTTCTTTTTAAAGAATAAATCTTTTTGGATTACTGACACCTACCTGATGCAGAAGACAAACACCTGCTTTAAACACTCTGTATTAACACTTTCTTTTGCTGCCCGTATCCATTTTCCTCTGTTATTCTAATATCCCGTGAGTCTCATACTGCGATGTTAGCTCAGCTGCTGTTCAAAACAGTGATTTGGGGGAAGCACCGATGTGCAGAGAGAATACTGATATGCCTGCTCCCTGCCAAATTCCTGCTGTTATGGCCACAGTGAGGACAACGTTTGGGAACCTAGAAGAGCAAGCATACAAGAGGAAGGTAGATGAGGAAGGCATGGAAGGAGAAATCCTATGAAGAGGTGATGTCCATGGCACGCCAATCACATAGAGGCTTCTTTAGTAATGACCACCATAAAGTAGCGTGCAGTGCTGAGGTACTTAGCCCATTGGAGAGCATAAATAGCATCATCTTAGTTGTCTGAGCAGCTGCTGCCAGAGCAGTGCACTTGAAATGTGGACATAGCTAGCTAGGAACAGAAAACGACAAAACTCTTCACCATGAAACATAGAAGTGGGGATGAAGAAAGGGAACTTAGTGATATAAGTTATTCATGGATTATTTGTGGAATGTTAGAAAAAAGAAATAGAAAAAAAAAATAAAAAGGAATCCCTAGGTTCCTGGAGACTTCAGAAATGTTGTAGTCTACTCTAGGTAGGTTGTACACCCTACCTTCAGTACCGGGTGCTGTTTTGGGCGCCACAGTATAAAAAGGACATCAAACTACTGGAGAATGTCCAGAGGAGGCCACGAGGCTGGCGAAGGATCAAGAGGGGAAATTGTATGAGGAGTAGCTGAAGTCTGTTCAGCCTGGAGCCGACAGATAGGGGATCTCATAGGTGTTTCCTGCCTTTTCACAAGAGAGGGAGGTGAAACAGGTGCTGATCTCTTCTCTCTTGTGAGCTATGATAGGACTAGAGGTAATGGCAAGAAGATGTGCCAGGGGAGGTTTAGATTGGATATTAGGCAGAGGTTCTTCACCCAGTGGGTGGTGGAGCACTGGAACAGCTCCCCAGGGAAGCAGTCATGGCACTGAGTGCCAGCATTCAAGAAGCATTTGGACAATGCCCTCAGTCACGCGGTGTGAATGTTGGGAATGTCTTGTGTAGGGGTAGGAGTACTATCCATCTACAGGAGGCTTCTCTCAGAAGGTGCAAAGTTGCCACTTCTAACTGCTGGGGACACTGAGGAGCTGTCAGGAGACTGTCAGTGCGCTGCCACCATAGAATAACTTCAATAAGTCTTGTTAAGGAATGGATAGAATTCTAAATAACTCATTTGTAATCGCTGTTTAAGACAGCTGTGACAATCTGTGTTTCTTTGTTGAGTGAATGTATATCAAACTAATCTTAATGAATCAGTAATTTTTCTTCTTCTTGGAGGGTAGAATTGATTTACCTCTTTGATTTTTAAAGTGATCTTTTAAAGGAATTCATTTGTCATCTACTTAAAGCTGTCAATTGAATGTTTGTTCTACAAGAATTTACAAGATAAAATGATATCTTAATCAGGTTTCTTGGCACAGCACTTAATAAGTCTCTCTTTAAAGTCAAAACAAAACAAAAAACCAACCACGGATGTATTCTTTATAATGTAAAGTGAAGAAGAGATTAGATGCTTCATGCCGTAATGAAGCATGGGTAAGCTTGCATGTTAGCTAAACCATATCTACGATTTGCTGAATTAGTTGTTGTCTCTATGCAGAAAACCAAAGTAAGTCCCCAGACAGGTCTGCAAAAGTCATTCTTAAGATCAAAATGATCCTTCAGGTGCACCAGGCATCTAACAACAATTTCTTGAGTGTGATGGTCAATTCAGTGTGAAGTCCTTCAAACTGGTGCAACAACCAGAGCCTTCCCTTACTCCTCTTTCAATTAAAATAAGATTTAAGATTCATTTAAATAAGATTTAAGGGAAATGACTAGAAAAGCATAGTGTTAAGCACTGTGCTGCTCTTCTCTTAGAGTCATAGAATCACAGGATGGTTTGGATTGAAAGGGAACTTTAAAGGTCATCTAGTCTAACCCCTGTATCTTCTTTATCTTGATAGAAATTGGAGCCTGAATGTGAGTCGACTAAGGTGGGAGGGTGTTTTGGTTTGTGAGGGAGAGACACACGGCACACAACTAAACCAGGACAGAGGGTGTTTGGACTGGCTCCATCCTCCCTTGTTCTTGGCCAGATGTGTGCAGACATCAGCCTTAGGTTTTACAGATTTAATGGTAACTCAAGGGGCAAGGGCGTGTTGTGGGCTGCAGTTTATAAGTCTGAACTCAATTCTCTCTAAATGCCTGTGAAATCAGTCAGACCATCTGAATAGGTTTGGTGGCTTGTTTCCCTCCCTGCCTCCTCCCCTCCCTAAGCTGATTTCAAGACCATTAGTGGCACTCTCATTTTGCTCTTGAAGCCAGATGAGTGTTAAAAAACCCCCACAAACATGGTGAGGGGAGAGATCCTGCCTAACAGAGTTTGCATTGCAGCTTTAATTATTTTGAAAATTCTATTTAAAACAAACAAAACCAAACAACTTCCTTGTTAAAACAGATGATTTGGCTGTGGTTTTTACTTTTTGCAGCAATGTTGTTGAAGTCATGTTAACCAGCTTTCATGCCAGGTTCCCCATGATGCTAGCACAGCAAAAAATGCTGTTTTCTTTGCATCTGGATCAGTTATCCAGTCTGGTTGCCAGTGTAGGTGTCCAAACAGCTGTGCCAACTGTGGTGGGAATGAAGTGGGATGTGAGCTGCTACTAAGGAAGTCTTTGGGGAACCACAGTCACAGTAACGTTTGAACCAGTAACTCACTACTATAACGGGTCCCCTGGGTCTGCCCATCCCATTGAGTGAGTAACTGGCCTCTTGGAACAAAGAAAAGAAGCAGTTGCTGGCACGTGGTTATCAACAGGCAGCTCGAGATAGACAGGTGACGTGAGTTCCTTCTTTGTCTAGGTTTTTGTATGGCATCAGAGCACCAAGCCACCAAATAGAACTTGCGTGGCCGGCACTGATCTGCAAACAAAACTGCATTCCTTTGTATCTAACCCACTGGAGGCTTCCTGTGGTCTCTGGAAACTTCAAGATGACCAGGGGCTTCCCAGGTAGCTAGATCCAGATTTATTTATTAGTGTCCCAACTTAATGCTATGTTGTAATATTTTTTTGCTTCTTCAGTCCTGGCTCCGAAATGAACCTTACTCTGCTTAATGGCAATGAGCATGAAACCATGTGTTTGTATGTGCAGCTGTCTTCAAAGGTGTTAAGGTTTGGTTGTCATTTTAGATGCTGGTGTATGTGCAGCTCGGAAACCTCTGCATGTTACATCACACTCTAGTGAAATCCCCTTGAGAGAGAAACAATGACACCAATGATATCACCAAGGGAGACGACAAAACTGCTCATAAGGACAAATTAAAAGAGCTGAAGGTTGTTTTTAAGCTTCCCGTTTACTTGTCCTGAGTGAGGGGAGGAGGGAGGAAGGACCTGCTTTTTGCAGATGGTAGAATGATTCACCAGTTAAAAAGATGTCATTAGCTGTGCTGAATCTGTGTGATACGCACATTTGGTTTGGTGTGTAGAACACTTTTGTGCACTCGCTTGCCTGATGGGTTCCTCTCTTACTCCTCTGCTTGTGCATTTCAAATGTTGCTTTTGATAAGCTCTCAGTTATGGGCAAGTGACTTTTTGATGGAGAAGTGGTGTCATCTGCTAGAATGATGAAGAACTACTCTTTACTTACTAATAAGTGGCTTAAGAGACAAGCCACTGGTTAATTAGCAGTGAGATATGCAACTGGGTTGTGTTTTTTTTTCATTTAAATCCTCTTCATTTGAAACATACGGTAACTTGAGACATCATTATGGCAATTCCTGTGGCCAGAATTTCTTGAAGTGACTTACAAAATGCTATTTTCATTAGTAACTCAAATATTCATTAGCATTTCACAGCTAACTAACTTCCAGACTTCAAGAGTTGCAGGAATACTTGTGCAATGGGGATTGTTTCTTGGTCTTTCACGCTAAAACTGATGCACAGCAGTCGGCATCACACTACTATAGCAGTGGCTTTTTCCATGACCACAGTTCATAGGATGGGCTCCCACTTCAGTCGTGGGAAGTTGTACAAATGGGTGAAAAAGGCTTTTAAACTTTAAATGAACCAGACTGTCACAGAAAGTAACATTTGTTTTCAGATTTGCAGATTGGTTATTGTCCAAGAAGAAAATTTAGTTTTTATGTTACAACATTTAGACTACAGCATTTTAAAGCTGTTGATATTCCTAAGAGGAGCAAGACATTTAAAAAAAGAGAGCAGATAAAGGAAGATACTGTTTCTGTTTTTAATGGGGAAAGGCTTCGGTTCTTCAGCTGGAGAACTCAGTATGTCTGCGTCAGTCAGTTGAGTGACTCAGTGTTGTGATGCTAATGTAGGTCTGACTGGATTGGAAGCCTAAATTTATATAACAGAGAAAAATTCAGCATAGTTTAGGTTGGGAGAAATGAGTAACTTTTGTTTTCTTATACATAGCCAAATTTAAAAGCTTTTCTCTTTCTCCATTACATTTTCCTCCTCTTTCCTGTTCTTATGTATTTATTTTGACATGCTACTTCATAAATTAATGTTCCTGTCTTTTTCATAGTAGAGTTGTGGTTTTACTGAAAATTTGAGGATTTATCTGCAAAATATTCCATGATAATTTAATTTTTTAATATTTAATAATAATATTTTAGAGAAATGGTACCTCCTTAAGTTTAATTTATTTTACTTGGAAGGCAAATCTTTGAAGAAGGTAAATCACAGCATTCCTACCTTTATTTTGGATTCAGTCTGAACACCAAAGTTTTCAAAGTTTACTACTGTCTTTAAGGCTCATCTATCTTAATCTAAATAAACTTGCAATAGTAGGTCAGCCCTTCCTTTCTTCTGTGTGGTTTTAAGTTATAAGAGCAAGGATGTGACTAATTACCTTCATTGTGGAAATATACAGAGCTAAGATTTGCTTTCTTTGGCCTTACCCGTTCAATGTGTGCATTATAGCAAGGAAACCAGTGTGATTCACAATGGGGGAGAAAATGTAGTAGTAGAAGTCCTAACACGTGTTGAACAGTACCCACTTTTAAGGTGCCACTGTGATATCTCAAAGGAATTTATAGCTGTTGTTTGACTTCCAGCTGTCTACTGCCAGACATTATGTATCCAACAGGGGACATTTGCTGACAAGATTTCCCCATAGTGAACTCCAAGATGTGCTGCTGTAGTTTATTTGCTCCTACGCAGTTGGTGTACAGCAGGGAATATTATGCTGGCAAGGGAAATTTTTTTTTATTATTATTTTTTTTTTTTTGCAAGAGACTAAAATAAAGTACTAAAAAAAAAAAAAATGCCTGCTAGGTTGCAGCCTCTCTTGCTGTATCGCACTGCCAGTAGCAGACCCTGAAAATGTCTCTGCCCAGGTGCCGCAGACACCCACCGTTGCCAGCTGTCTAGCACAGATAAGGCAAGAAAGAAATTTTGCTAATACTGCTGTTCAACAACTTGGGGTAAATCCTCCTTTAATTCTGTCCCAGATAAAAAGTGTGAGGAAGGGAAACCTTTGGGTTAAACTAAAAAAGGTCTAGGAAATTATATTCCAGGAAAGCACCTCTGTGCCATCTAGGCAGTGAGGCTGACAGTGATAACGTGACATCATTGTCCTACTGTGCTTAACAGGCAAGTACCTTATCAGGGAATAATGTTCAAATATTTCCCTTGGATTTCTTTTCTGGGGTTGTACTAATGAGATTACAAAAAGAACTTAGAAACAAAGAAGTGACTTTGTACAACATTACTCTTTAGTCCTTTATAACAAAAAATCTTGCTACAATTGCCATCAAATTCTAGCAAGACTGTAGAGTTACAACCTAACTGCACACACAGCCTAATGGACCCAAGCAGGGAGTAACGCGTTTGAGGTAGCTGGAAGTAGGAAGGAGGGCTTTAGGTCTTGGCTGGCGTTTGGAACAAGCTGTCTGTACCAGCAGTATGCCTGGAATGTGCTTGGAATGGTCTTGGCTTGCCAGCACAGGCTTCCTCTTGACTCACTTTATCCTCTGACAAGTGAAAGGGACCAGAAACACAAGTGCTGGCTTAGCAAAAAGGACGGAAGTTAGCACGCGCCCAGACGAGCTGTCAGCCCAAGATATCGGCCTGGAGGCCCTGGCCAGAGACATAGAAACCTCAACCTGAAGTCAGACATCATTTCTTTTTCTATCCTGGTCGCCAGTCTGGTAGCTTTTGAGACCAGCTGTGAGAAGCTGAGCCCAAGCTGTGTCCCCATCTTTCTGCAAAAACGTGTCATCTGATTTCTCTGTTCCTGGTATTCTCTGCTACCTTTCTAAGTTGCGTGACTTGAGGGGAGGTGGGGAAAAAAGGTGGGTTTGCTGCAGTGCAGTGTGATAACACATATTTTTATGTTTAATTAAGAAAAAAAGAAAATCTACTCGCCCAACATTGGAATGTGAGCAATTCTGTCCTAGTACCCGGGAGTAGTCACCCCAGGAGCTGGCTATGTGTAATGCACCAGTCATAAAGCAGTGGAAGTATGTTAAAAATCAAGGCATGGGGTGGAAGGGGGGCTGAGAGGCAGTCTTAGAAATGAGTAGTTCTCTCCCACACAGCAAGCAAGCACCATTATCTGAATTAGTGTTAAACTACCCACCCACCCCAAGGAATGCACTAAGTCACTCCCTCTGTGCCAGATATCTCAGATGGAGAGTAATTGCTTGCTTTTGCCAGAGCCTGGAGTGGATCTCTGAGTAGGAGGTGAAAAATCAGTAGCTGATGTGATGGCTTCTGGTTTTGTTTTATTTATTCTGAAACTGTTTTTCAAGCCCAAACAGCAGCCTGCCAAGGTGTCTCTGCTTGGGATTCATTATAGTTATTATCAGTAGCAACGTGCCTCTGGCTAATTGCACTTGGTTTGTGAGTGACAGCCTTTGATTGGGCAGTATTGCTTCCATCTCCTGGGGAATGGGATACTTTTCAGGTCACAGATTGTCATTGCTAGATGATGATTTCGTGGGATGTTATGGCAGCGCATGCTTGAACTAAAGACTGCCACTGCCTAAATTTCTTACGTTTGCTTTTTCACACATCTGCTGGAAATAAGAGACAGGGCTCAGATCTTGCGTCTGAATATCTGCCAGTTTATAGCGGCACGAAGATCTAAATTTGCCACTTCAAGCTCATCTCTGATAGGAGCTGGGTATAGAGTTCAGTGACTTCACAGAATCGTAGAATGGTTTGGGTTGGAAGAGACCTTAAACATCACCCAGTTCCAGCCTCCCTGCTGTGGACAGGGACGCCTCCCAGTAGATGTAATGATGTCCAAGTTGTCCAACTGGATGCAGGGCCATGATGGCAAATGTATGGATGGGAGCTTCACAATGAGGCGTTTTGAAGTGCGACTTCTGTGGACAGTGTAAGGGCTTTCAGTACAATTTCAAGAAGCTCAGGAACTCTTACAAAACGTGGCTGTGCAGCATCCCCCTGGCTCATTGTCTGTTGGATGTTTCTGACAAGCGTTGCTGCAGATCTTATGCCACCTAAGATGCTGAGTGTGGAGCATCATTCAGAAGTCCATCTGCTCGTTCATTAGGAGCTTTTGTTCTCCTGGTCTTGGCTGAGGCCAGTGCTTTGGAAATGACTTGTGGAATATGTGATTCCTGTAGTGTTTTCTGTTTGCTATTTGAACTGGGCTGCTTAAGGAATGTACGCAGCATTTTGCTGATGGATTTTAACTACCATCTGCAACCCTTAATGAACATAATGTCCCTCTGCTTGCCCTGGTATTTTTCATAGCTTTCACTTTGTGCTACTGCTAATGTGGAACAATGATGCAGATAGCTTGCTGTTAGCATTACTCTCTCTAACTCTGAAAGTATTTCTTGGCTCTGCACAATGGTAGGGCTCTCCCAACTTATCGCAGCGCTTGACACCAAAGCATTTTTTTTCATTAATTTGGTTGGAAATGCATCAGCTCTTGTTCTGATCTGAACTTCTTGCTTAGAGCAAAGTTAACACTGCTTTTAAGCAAATGACAAATATGTAAAGAAGTAAGAAAGTACTGCTTCTTAGAAACAACTCTAAAATTTCTACCTGAAATCATAGCCCCTTGTGTGTAAGGCTCCCGGTAGCTGTAAGTGGTGTAAAGGTCAAACCAGCACTGGCTGGGTTGCTCCTGCATTCCTGAAGTGAAATAGAGAGCAAGATTCATTCCACAAAACACATTTCCCTGAACTTTTGTGGGGAAAAGCCTCAACTCTGGCATTTAGGAAGGGCTGGGTTTCCTCAACAGAGGGGAGGTGATGCCCTGAGGTCAGCTGAGTCTTTTCAGCAGCTTGATCACTCCTAAACTTCCTCTTCTGGGTATTTCACTTGTTAGAGACAGACCAGCTGTTCTGAAAACGAGTCAATTCTTTCTTCCTGGAGGGTATATGAGTTAAGGGGAGGCAAGAGAGGAAGGAAGGCAAGGGAAACAACCGATCTCTTCATTGCTTTTCTTTATTTCTGTTTTCAATAGGGCTGTAAATGTCACTTCCCCCCTAATGTATCTGGATCTTGAAGCACTCCTGCCACTGGGAAGGTTCATATGGCTCTAGCAGCCGTATAAGTTTTCTTTGTGCTGTTTTCCATCTCTCTTCTTGAAGGAGGCATCTAAGGACAGGATAGGTAGGTGTGCATATCCTTTCCCTATTAGAAGGCTTACTTTTGAGTGCTTCCTGGTTGTGCTTTTTGTTTGGTTTTGTTCTTATAAAGATCATCTAAAATAATTCAGTGGCCTTCATCAAGCCTCTAACAGGCAGGGTCTCACACAGTTTTTCCCCTCTCCTTAGCTGGTAGTCTCAGGACACAAAATGAATGAATGAATGGGTGCATTCTTTTCTGCCTTTCCTAGAAGTTTCTTCAGGTTGACGTATATTGTGTAGGAGGAAAATTGGCTTTGTGTTTGCCCTTGGACTGCTTTGTAAGTCAACCAGGGAATTCAGGTCGTAGAGATGTCAGTCAATTTTGTTCCTTTTGCTTGCACAGAATTCACTTAGTTTTTTTTACAGAAATATTTATGAAGCTTTAGTTATTTTTTTCTTTTGCTACTTGAAATACTCTGGTGAGCAGAGTTCTGAATGCAAGGGTTTAAACAGCTGAGGCAAATGATACTACACACGCTTGGAAAAGCATTTGCAAAATGTTTTGTGAAACTATGAACTCTGCTTCCCACACACACCTACACCCGATGCATCATGCAGTATCTTCCTAATGAACTCTGCTGGGCTAGAGCAGAGCTGTCTCTTCAGAGGTGTGCTACAGAAATAGAGGCAGACAAAGGAGAGTTTTCTGGCTCTGTTTGTCAGGTTCTGGCTCATTTTAAGGATTTATCTGCCTCAATTTATTTGTTGTAGGAGAATCTCTGATTTCCTTTCCGCTTCAGCATGACAGATAGCAGAGCTTGCTACCAGCTCACATTTTCTTGTAGACACAATCTAAATAGGTGAGAGACAGGAAACTGAAATGCCTGTAGGCAATACAGGTAAAAATACAGCTGGAGCAATATATCCTTCTTGCTTCCCATGGTTGTAGTGGACATAGCTGGCTATAGGCAGTGATGCTTTGTCTGCCAGGCTAGTGTCTTCATTTGATGCTCTTTTCACTTGAGCAATATATTTTTAGAATTCTTTCTGTATGAGGGCCGAATGAAAACCTTAGGGCTTGTGGCAGAACAGTTCGATCCACACTGTATCCCTTTGCACACATTGACCCTATCTTTGCAGCAGCGTAGCTGAGTATGAAGTGGGTCAGGAGATCTGGCACAAATTTTATGACTTAAACTCAAATGCAGTGGTGTTTGAACCTCCAAAACAAAGATGTTTTGCGCACACAGACTTGGTTACATGCTAATGCTCTGGTATCGGAGCATGCTTGCACACCCTGATGGCTGAAATTCCTCTACAGCCTCTTTTTTTATCAGAGGAATGATTTGTAATATTGGGGCACCCACAGTCAAAGAGGAAGCCAGCAACAGAATCTGAGTCTCAGCTGACTTAACCATGGGACCATCTTTCCTCCTGCATGCTGAGTCGGTTCAGATAAATGCAGGGGGGTTGACCTGGCCGTTTCTTCTGAAAACCATCGGTATTTCATTCCTGGTCAGAAGGTCAGAGATGGGGGGGGTGGGAAAGAAGTCAAAAAATATAACTGAAATCTACCAGTCTGAAAATGATAAAGTCAGTTTTGCAAGGTGGCCTTATTCACTTGCTGACCTCAATTTCCTCTGGGTCAAGTAATCTGCCTTTATAAATGGGACAATTCCAGGCTTTTGATAGAAATTTTATGTTTACGTCTCATCTGCTTATAAACTGTTGTTGCTTGGAGAGTGAAAGACATAAAGTCCTATTTTTTGCGATGAAGGTGTTGTAATTTAGTATCTTTCCTCCAAGACTGTCTTCTACCTATAAGGTGCTGCTTTTCTGTCCTGTCAGGCTACTTTTTATATTGAAACTTTGTGAAGTTCACTATAGCCACGTACCCACAAAGATACTATTTCATATGTGCATTTAGTATCTTAAGATATTTGGTAGCTCTGCATGTGTTCAAGGTCAACTGTGTTTTCTGTTTGTCTCTGCTTGATCATCAGCTTTGTAAAAATTGCTCAACTACTTTGTTGGGGTTCGAATAGTTAAGAAATACTTGCTATATCCTATTAATCAACATAATTTCATCAATGTTTCATATTCTTCCTCCTGATGAAAAGAGAGAATTTTGCTAACAGCAGTAATCTGTTAATAGAACCTGGACTATGGCCTATTTTTAAGACCTTGAAGCTGGTTTAGCCAGTTTCTTCCCTTCCATAGCTGCTCACTGAAGAGAGCAGAGAGGGTTTTTTGTTCTCCTATTCACGCAGACAGGAAGGTCCCATTGCAGTGAATGTGACATTGACCATTAATGCACAGACAAAATTGTCTTGGCCCCTTTGAAGCTGATTTCTTTTGACTCCAGCAGGTGAAGGGTTTGCAGGTTTTGGAGAAGATAACCATGTTTATTTGAACCAAACTAGCATTTCTGGTGTTCCTCCAAATGTAAGGTTGCCATTACAGGTAACAGTTCTTTAGGAGACCTAAACACATCTTCTACTCAGGTTATCTCTGGACAGAAAATTGGAGAGCATTTATAGGAGATTTGAATTGAGGATAAAGAGATGTAACTAAGCATTTAGTGAAGTTCAGGGAGAATTTGGATTCCAGAATGACTTTTTAATATTTTGAAGATTTAATATATTCAGCTGTGACTTCTGATTTTAAAAAAACCTATTTAATTTCTTTTAAAACTGAAAATAAATTGGTGGATATTTTGAAAGCACAAGAGCAAACAGAAAGGAACAGAGTTCAGTTGAACCAGTTGGAAGGTGGCATAACACCATGCCTTGCCTTGGCAGACCCAAGTTGAATCAGGTGTCTTTGGTCAAATTTTCTAATCCCTCAGCAGTTCAGTTTGCTGTGTGATGGGGGACAGTACGACTGCTTCCTACCTCAACAGTGCCTGTGGAGATGAACACCTTTAAAGATTGAGATGACAGTGCTGGGTTGGTCTTGCACAAATGTTCTTACAGGTAGAAATGCGGGCACAGTGACAGCGTTGAGTTTTCAGCAGCAGGTCTTTTTTCTTTTTCTTTCCCACTGCTCCAACTGTGGTGCGTGCAGAGGTGGAAAAAATTTTTAAAAGCACCAGTAGAATATCAGGAACAGAGCAGTAAGTAGGCAGGTGGAATATCAGTCACGTCAACCAAAGTCTAAGTAAGTGATATCAAGGACAGTGTTTCTTCCACCCCCCACCCCCCCCAGGGTATAGTGTCAGTTTTTAATTGTAATCTTCAGTGTAAATTAAAAAACCTGCAAATATTGAATTCAATGAGTCTTTTCAGTGAATATCTACAGGGAGATTAGAGATGTGGCTCTGCACAGGTCACTGGTGCCCAGTGTAGTGATTAAGCTCTTTCCCCAGGGAGGAACCATACTGGAATAACAGCCCTTGCTGCTCACATTTCTTTCTAAATCTTTACCAACACCATGTTTTCTGCAAGCCATCTTCACTGCTGACCAGTGAAAAAGGTCCTTATGTTTCTGGCTCTGCAGCACAGCCAGAAACTCCGTGTCACCAGGCTCTAATAAATGCAGCCCAGAGGCCATAACCAGTAGTAGAAAATCTGGTGAGTTGTATCAAGCAGCAATTTGAACTTGTTTTGCGTGGCTCCTGCTGCTACCTGGAAGATGGATATACTCTGTAGCCTGTAGAACACCTAAGGAACAGACAGATGCCAAGGGAAGGATGCACGGAAGTTGCTGCTAGAGAGGTTCTTAAGACATTTTGGAGCAGGATTATGGCTAGCAGAGCTCTCCATTGCACAGCTCGAGCCACCCCAGCTATGAAGGTTTAGTATCGCACAGTACAGTGTCCTTGTAATTTCCTCATCTGGAGTTCCAGGAAGGGGAAAAGGCTCTCTTTTCAGTACAGCTTTTCTTACATCTATAGCAAAGATTACTACAGTATTCCTTCTTTATCTATACATATTTGCAAGCTTCCTGAGCATATCACCAGCCTTTTTCTTGTGTTTTAACCGCAGATCAAAAATAGCAATGTTAGGAGTGAAATTGTCACAAAAGCCTCACTGAAATTACTGTAATTTGTTACTGTAAACAGATGATCTGTATGTCTTCAATTACATTTCAAGCACGCAGTCTCTGAAAATGCAAATATGTGGTTTGGTGTGGCATGGGCTTGCAAAGAGGAGGAAGAGATGTGTAGGAGGGCTTCTACTACTGCTTCATTTCATGCTGCTGATGGTAATTAGCAGAGGAAAGTATAGTTTATAAAAATGCAGGTTGCAGCGAAAAGTATCAACTAAGGACAGTAACTGGCAGAAGAGAGGTTTATAAAATGCCAAATCTTTCATTGCACAGCTCTCGGGTTCAAGTCTGGCCCAGAGCGTTTGCTGAATACTTTGAATGTTGGCTTTCATATCACGGTAGCAATGAGAGACCCTCTCCAAGATGAGGAGACAAGGTGGTAAGAGCAACAAGAACATAGTAAACAGTATTCATGTTCTGAAAGGGCTGCAAGCTTAATGCATGTTAAAAAAGAATAAAAACCACAAAAGCAAACAAAAGATCCTCAAACCATGTTCAGATACCCAAATGCTGACTTCTTCCTCATGAAGCTGGCCTCCCTGAGGCTTCCACCCTATTCTTGCAGCTCCTCCATGCAGCTCAGAGGATGCTTCTTGGGATCCTCATATTCCCTGTCAACAGCTGTCCTTGTGATTGATGTCTTTCCAGCAAGATCAGTTTGCAAACTGAGCTGGCTGCCTCTCAGCAGTGGTGTTCTCATGGCTGGAGATTTGCATCCACTCTCTGACTTTTCCTGCACTTCCTCAGCAGCTCCATTCAAGCATTAGCTGGGTTGGGCTGACCTGGAAGGCCACAGTTGTCCTCTTCAGCTTAAGCTGGGTTCCCAGGTCCCCATGGCAAGTGCTGTGCCATGATTTCAGCAGAAGTATAAAACATTACAAGAGGAAAGCTTTACAAGTAAAGAAAATAGGAAGTGGTTCAAGTCTTATGTCTGAAACCTCTGGTTCCCGTAAGTTTCACTTCCTTCAGCTTCTACGCTTTCATCCATTCCAATTTTTTGTTCCAGATTATTTTCTGCTAGGGAATCTTCTCAAACTGTGGAAGGTGGGAGCTGTTGCCCCTCATTTCCTATTATGCCAGTAAACATAATGACTATCTTTAGAGTGTTTCCCCCCCTTTACCCCAGTAGTTCAGTGAATTGCTAAAACAGGGAAGCAGTCCAATAATAATGGGACAAACAGATGGAGAAACAGCATCCATGATATCTACGAGAGTGTAGTATTTCTTGCTCCTTCCTCTTGTCTGGAATCTACCTTATCTGGTAGAGGCTGTTAAAGACAGAATACTCAAGTCCATGAATTTCAGGTCTAATTCAAAATACAGGAATTTCCTTATGTGTTTTGTTGTTTTTAGGGTTTACTTCTTTGTTTTATGGGTTTATTTCACCCATCATGCGTCAAAAGAAAAGAACATACAATTCAAGGCAGGTTCAGTAATGAAAATATGTCAATATCAAGTCCAAACAATATTGTAAAGCTCAAACTGAGGCTTCTCCATATGGTGTGTTGATATTGCCAGCCAAAAACACAACATGCAACTTCCAGAGCTGGGTTCGGTGAACTTTAAAATCTGTACAAAAATAACTGATGACAGCTTTCCTCAATGCAAAATCCTTTCTACTCTCTCCCAGAAAGAGCTGTTCCCCTGCCAGTTTTCAGCACCTCCTCCTCCCCGTCTGCTCGTTCCTTCCTCCCTCTGTTCTTTTTCCCACGTTTTTATGAATATACCCATTCCTAGTTCTTTTTCTTGTGACAGAGAGGATGCATCAGAGTGCTCTGCCCATCGTGCTTTCCAGAGACGTTACATCACCTGCTGCTGAGCAAAGCTGATTCCCTGCAGCTTTCCCTTTCCCTGACATGGTCTGTCTTGGATCAGTCCAGTTGTCTGGGTATGTGTATCAGTCTTGCTGACCAGTCTCCAAGGGTTGCTGATTCCCTCGTCCTCAAATTTCCAAAACAGCAAGCAGGTCCCCAGATCTGGAGCAGGGCACAAATGCGTGGCTGAAGCCTCAGTTCAGCTCACGCTGACAAGATGATGGGCTGTGGTGGTGCTCACTGACCATGGGCTGTACAAGATGGGATCTCAAACTCCCCCCATCACAGACCTGCTCTCATGAAGGTCTGCAGCCTACGTGAGAGTAGGCTGGTCTTCCTCTCTGCTGTTGTCTAGCTTTGGGAGGCTGCCACTGCTGTATTGAACAGAAAGAGACAAGCATGACGTTAGCATGCAATAATTTACCTTCCCAGTGTTTTAGGTCACCGAGAAGTAGGAGTGATGACTTCAGGCCTGCTTTGTAAGTCACCACAATTTTACTTGGTTTTTATCAGGAGTTCTTCCAATACCTGTGGGTCTGACGTCCAGGATATCTTTCACAGATATGATATTCAGGAGAACTGTTAAAGGCCTCTCCATCAGAAGCATTGATGGGAGCAATAGACTTCCTTGCAGAGCACAAATTCATTGGGGAGCAGGGGACTGAGCTAGTAACAGTGCTAATATCTGCACAGGTCACTGCTGATCGCTGTGAGGTGAGGCCACGAGGCAACTGCAGAACAACAGTAGGTGACAAAACAAAATGTTATTTTTCCTGGGTAGACTAGCTGTCCTCAAATTGCTTTTGTCAGTGATTTGATTTGTTTCCTTTCTGTATCCCTAAATAATACCTTTTTGTCACATCCTACTCTCTTGCTACTCATTTCAGGTCTGTTAAGTACCATCTGTTAGCCACTCATCTGCCTCACGTAAAGAAACTCCTTGAGTTAGCACGTTGTTGTTCTGTAAGGCAGACCGGTCTGGTTTCTGATAACAGCCACACAAGCGTGAGTATTCATGTGATTTCTGCCCAAACCCATGAAACTACCTGTGCCAGTCATTGTACTCAGTAGTTTACGTCTAGGTCAAATATCTCTGTGTAGGCAGCTATTTGTTGTGTTCTTCGTTGAGCCAACACTTCCAGCTCTGTGGGGTGAAAGCCACCCTCGATGACCCTGTACAGGAGGGCTGAAGGTCACAGATGTGGCGTGTCACATGTCTGCACCTGGTCTACGTGCAACATCTGTGCCAGTGTGGCTCTACCCCTGTACATGTGGGTATTTCTGCATGTTATAATGCTTCTGGAAATACGTGCAGTTACATGGGAATAAAGGTCCTTATATCAGAAAGACATTCCTGATGTATAGGCACCTTTTTAAAGCTTATGTTTTATGGACATTTTGTGGAGAAATGGCTCAACTTTAACAGCTAAAGCTATAAAAGTACAAAAATATGCACAGAGCAGCACTGAGTAGGAGTGTAGTGAATTAACAAATGGTGATTAAAGACATCCAGCTAAAGAAAGGCTGATATTTTGGGGGAATAGAGGTCTCTCCTGACTTTTGTGGGGGTTCTGACGAAAAATGTGTTGTCGTGGAGTAACCCAGCTGACACGAAATCAGTAGGAAAGCCCTTTATTTCCTATCAATTCTTTCTTTCAAACTGCATCAGTGTGCAAGGGAAAATACATCACGATGCTGTAAGGCATGAATTAGAAATGACAGGACAAATAATAGTGGACGTCACAAAGATGAGTCAACGCTGAAAGAGGTGAATGAACAATATGAACACCAGAAGATGTTCTGAATGGCTACCATAAAAAAGCTGTATTTTTACACTGTGGAAAGAGTTTGAAGCATCTGGGGTGGGAAAGCAGATTGAAATGAAACCTGAAAAAAGACATGTAATGTCCAGGGTAAGTCATGAATTTAAAGGTACATGTGAGAATTTTAATCAAACTAAATAGCAAGAAGTAGAAGGTTATTAAGTTAGCTTGAGTTAAAAAATCCATTCCTAAAGAGAGAAAAATTTGCTTGTTGCAAAATTTGATATTTTCTGTGTCCCAACAGACCTTGTACACCTCATTTCTATGAAAGAAAAAAAAAATAGCAGTATCACACTTGTGTTAATTCTTTCCAATTTTATGGACTTTTTGTAAGACTGGAAAAATTAAAAAGGTGTCTAAGGTTTCTTTACTAAGACGCCAATGTAACAGATCTGGAATCAGTGAAAACCTGATGTAACTTTACTCTTTGTTGTCATTAATAATGCTATGGAATAGCTTTGTTTTGGTTAATCATAGCTGGGTTTTGGAGCAGGAGTTGAACATCTCCGTAGTTTTGGAATACATCTTGGTGGTAATGCTAATCAAATTGTTGTAATCTTTTCTGTCCTTTCTGCCTTTCTTTCCCTTTTTCTTCTTGGAAGACAATTTTGTTATAACACTAAGGTTGGAGGGATTAGCAGTTACTCAGCAAAAGGCCTGCTAAGCAAACTGGAGTAACTTAAGCCAGAAATATATCATAACCAGTGTTCTTTGGTTGCATCACGGGTTATAAAGCACCCACGGGTGCTGAGGAGCCAAGAAAAAAAAATGGAGAGTCATAGCAACCTGAGTAAGAGCCAGGGGAAGGGGGATGAAATCTGTCAACAGCAGCATTGTTATCCTTCTAATGCCCCAAAATGTGGATTAGTTTATGGGTACAAATGAAGAGAATTTTTTAAGCTGTCATACTTTAACAGCAATATTCAAAATAGGGAACAGGGGAGGAAATAAAAGGAAGGGAAGGGCCCGGCTCTGACCTTGTTCTGGAGAGAGAGCAGATTCAGGGTTAGCATAAAGGGAGGAAAATGAAGGTTGTAGGTAATAAGCGTTGTGTAGCTCATTCAGTCGCCTGCAGGGATTCTCCACTAAGCAGTGGCAGTGTCTACACCGTCAATCTGGGAAAAGTGCTGGTTAGCTTATTGGCACTGCTGGAAACTTTCCAAAATAAAGGCCAGCTTTGGATTTGCTGCACGGAGGGATTCACGTGATTTGCTTTTAAGGCCCTTTCTGGTTTTGAATACCACATTTCTGCCCACCTGTGCTCTTCTCAGGACAAACGGGAAGGGAGGGAATGTAGTTAGTGGTAGGAATTTCATTGCACTGCATTTGGTGTAATATTTGTCAGGCTTTTCAATCATGTTGCCTTGCTTCATGCTACGTTAGTCTCTGCCAGCTTAGTCAGAGATGTGACAGAAAAACTGTGAAAGGATGCTAAGAGGAGCTGACATGGTGGAAATGTAGATCTGTCGCTGCATATCCACTACTCACTAGCATTGTGGCAGAGATGGAAAACTACAGCCCATCTACAGAGTTTTATGTGGCTGTTTTTTAGAGCTGAGCTTCAAATTATCTTTTTTGGGGTACAAAGGGTGCTGTACAAGAGTAATTTCAGGGATAGCTGGATTCCAAGACTGGCATGCAAAGGGAGCATGTACAAGCCCCCAGCCTCTGCTCCTTGGACGCCATTCTTGCACAGTGTCCTGGTGTAGCCCCCCTGCCCCAGCCAGGTCAGCAGCTAAACGGGGCAGTTATAGATCCAATTCTGACCCGAAGAGGAAATGACAGCAAGAGATCTGAGAGTTGGAAACTAAAACTAGAACAATTTTAATGAAACAAAAGTAATAAATACAAATAATATCAGTAAGTAATAAAATACATACAAGCTTACAAACCCAATTCAAACTTCACCCCATAAGCACACCTCACCACTGACAATGCAGGATGGGTGCAGGGCAAGTCCTGGAGTGAGCAGCAGGTGGGAGCTGGGCTTGAGAACTGGATTCAGGGTTAGGTGGATGGGTTTGGGGCAGACAATGAGGCAAGGTCTTCCATGAATGTCAGCCGTCAAAGAAAAGAGCCTGACAGTCATGATCGCTAAGCTTTTATAGTGAGTATAATGTTTATGGCATGGAACACATAGTTTGTCAGGTTTAGGTCACCTGTCCTCCCTGCAGGTGAGAACCCCCTACACCAACTCTAGGATGGCTTTGATTTGCACAGGAATAAGTATAAGCAATGGCCACTCTGCACACCAGTGCCCTATTGTCTTCGTCATAAATATCAGGCTTATCACTTGTAGAGGCAGACACTGTCTGAAAACTGTGTTGGTAACTTTCCGAAACTGAAGTTACTGAGAAGAGGCTTAGCTGAAGTGTTAAAGAGTTGGTTTCACTTTAGCTTGAACCAGAACACCCAGAAAATTTTGATAGGTGTAGGCCTAGGCCAGCTAATAGAAGATCGCAAGCTGAATTAACTTGAATCTATTTGTCACCTTCACGATTTTAAGAAATTAATGTCATCAAATTCCTATCATCATTAAAAAGGCTTCCCCTGACTGACTGTTGTGCATCCAGAAAGCCTTAGATTTTATCTAAGGCGGTTGTGTAACAGCTGCAGAGTTTAAAGCTATTTCGTGTATACTGGCTGCTCAGAGAATGGGACTATCTGTGCAAGCAAGCAGGGAAACCTAAAGAAGACCAATGAAGTCGAATTTTTTTTTTTTTTTTTTTATTACCTTGTTGTATCTGGAGAAACAAATCATTGTTAATGTATTTTATTTTTTATAAGATTCTCTGGGTCTTTTTCTCGTTCCCATGGATATCTACAGAAAATACACTCTGCTGCACTTGCTGTGATCTCCTCAGTAGTTTGGAAGCAGTGTCTCTAGGTCATATGTAAGCATGGCAGAAGAAGCAGCTATTGCTTGAACCCTTTTTTGTTAAGGATTTAGGCATGTACTTATTGTTATGTTGGGTGTCTTTTGCAACTCCTTTATGAATCACTAAGAAAACAGAGTTTGGTCTGTCACATGCAACTTCCACTCTGTCATCTAGGAACGTCTATAGGGAATGTGTTTCCTGTGCAATGCATGGGCTGGCTTGGGCTCCTCTGGTGCTGAGATGGAAATTTAAAATGTTCCTCTTTCAACCTGGGTAAAAAAAAAAGATTAACAAAACACTTAAAAGCTGATCATGGCAAGATAGGAGAGGTTTTGTGACAACCAGTGTTGACAAAAGGCAATACAAATTGACTCAGGAGGATTAAAAACCTGGGCAGAAATCAACACTGAGGTTTGGCTTGGATAGACTTTTTGAAATCTGGGGAAACAATCCAAACCTCATGTTATGATAAAGAAATCTAGGAAATCGTAATTGCTAAAGAGAGTGAGAAAGGACAGGGAGATTGAGCTGGCAATGGTAAGCAAAAGCAGAAAGAAAATGTCAGATGGAAAAGTGTGTGTAAGAGTGGCAGGTCTGTATCTTGAGGAGGAGAAACAGTTGACTTTAGGCTTGGCTAAGATATGGTCACTGCCTTTCTTAGCCAGCACCTGAGGCAGTCCAGAGGGATTTATGTGGGTCAAGATTAAAGACAGGTCAATGCAAAACATTAATTATCACCAGTAAACTGAGTGCTAGAAGAGCAAACCAGAGAGTAGAGAGTTTCCTGGTGTGTAGGGAGATTATTACCTGTGCCCAGACTAGTTCCCTTATAGCTAGCTATAGAAAATGAAAGAAGTAAGCACAAACAGTTTGTTGAAACTTATTTAAACAAGGATGATGGAAACATATCTTAATGTTAGCTGTAGTTATTTTTTAATAGGCTAGTTAGTCATTTTTGGTGTTGCCAAAGGCTAAGTAATTAGTTCTCTTGGCTTTTCTTTGGGTTATTTAGGTTTGGGGAGTTTTGAGGGGAGGAACACAGGTCTTCATATTTCCTTCCCCTTTCCAGTCCTTTGGTTATATTATGGGTCTGTGTGTGGGAAGCAGTTTCCAATTTTGTTCCTGCAATCAGCTGTGGTTGCAGCAAATGCCCTCTGGAGATCTGGCTACCTGATGCTCTCTGCACGTTAGGCAGATAATTAACATTTATCATTTGTGGCTTTAGTTATTTATATATGCAGAAGAAATGTAGCTGCAGTGAGGATTTCTGGGCCCCTTGGAAAGATGTGACCCCCAAATTTAGCTTTTATATTGCTTGTTCGTGAAGTGTATTTGAAGTGAATCTGAAGCCAGGAATGAAGATCTAAAATTAGCTCATTGGGCCAATTAAACTTGTTGGTCTCTTGTAGAATGACTAAATGCGCTCTCCAGGAGGGGAAAGGAAATTGCATCTTGCTGAGGACAAAACCAGAAGTGTCCCTGAAGTTTTTTTGAGAGGCACAATCAAGAGCACAGCTTCAATGAAGGGTAATGGATAAGGAGCACTTTGCGCAATTGTGGCTGCCCCTACCCCGTGCTGGGGACACTGTGAAAGCTGTGGTGGCATCCTTTTGCTCAGGAGAGGCTCTTCCCACTGCCAGGCACAGCCTCGATCGCCTTCTGATGCCTTGATTTCGGCTGGGTGCGTTTCCTGCTCTGTAGTGCCCACACAGATGAGTAGCATGTGGAGTCATTTCACCCCGAGCTGCGTGGTGGAAGACGCCTCCTCGTGCATGTGTGCATCCCTCCTGCCTTTGGTGCTCCGTTGTGTATTTATCTTGGGAAATTATCTTCACTTCCAACCCTGAATCCACTTAGACAAGAAGCCCTTGTGCCAGTGAGCACACACTTCTAGCGTGTGTTTTCTTGTCCATCTGGTGAGGCAGATTAGAGCCCAGGCTGCTCTCAAAAGCTGAGCTCTGACCTGTCTGCTTTGCAATAGGGCCATAAACAAAGTCAGGGGAAGGGAGCTCAGCTGTGGTGATGCTCTAGCATAGCCCTACCAGGGCACGGGTTTTGCTCAGGCAGCTCTCTTCATTCTGAGTAAGGGTTTGGTCCAGGAGGATTTTGAGGACTTTGAATATTTGTTTGGGATTTTAGAATATCTCGCAGCCCAACTGCAAGTGTGGAGCATCCAAAGGTCCTGATGGGGGCTGCGTGAACTGTAGCTGTAGCGTACGTAAAATGGAGTCGACATCATTGTGAACACATCAGACTGTCCTCTCTCATTTGTTATCCGTTACATGTACATCTGTTTCTCTCTGAGATGCTCCAGGCAGAGATGAAAGTTCTTGGGCCTAAAAGAAGGTCTTTCAGTGTACCCCTGACAGCTGAACCTTCAGTGGGTCCTGGCTTAACTTCAGAAAAGAGCAGGGGTGCCTCAGGTCTGTGTCCACAAGGCTGTGAAGCTGGAGACACCAGGACTGCCTGGACAACCTCTGTTCAGACAGACACTGTCCCAAGTAAAAGCTTGCATGGCAAAGCCTCTTGTATTTCTGCAGCTGCTTCAGCACCTTTCAGGACATCAGAAGCGGCTTTCGCAGCAGCATCAAGCCTCACAAAACCGATGGCACATCCAGAACTCTCGGGGCACATCGTGCCCAAGTCTCCTGCCTGGGTGTAAAGCAACTATCCAAGCTTTTCCTCAGTCCTCCAAAAATTTTGCGGCACAGCACTGTGCCCAGTTTCACAAGACAGATATTCTGCGAGAAACTGTAGCAAAAAGGCTTCAAAACAAAGAATGAGGCTCCTGGAATCTTCTCCAGAGAACGTGAAGAAAATCTTTATCTTCAACTCACATTCCTGCTTTTTCTTAATTCTTTTTTTGACAAATTGTTTCCTATTTACAGCCAGCACTTTTTAATGCCTTGTCCCTCCCCCAGCCTACTGGGTTCCTATTTTCTCCTTCTGACAATGTTACCATATGGTTCTATTATTCAGAGATTCCTAAACATGTATTCCAACAGCCCTGAAAAATAATTAGGTGCTGCTGTGGTGTAAAAGCACGTCTATGATCAATGGCTCCCTCCAGAAATTATGGGATAAAATGTCCCAAGACATTTTTCTGTCTTTCTACTTTCTCTCTGCCCTTTTCTGTCCCTGCCCACCCCCTAGAAAGTACTAAAATAAAGGGAAGAAAGTCTGTGTGAACAGTTAGTTTAATTTTCTTTTTTAAAAGCAATGCACAGTGTGGTTGGTGGGGTTTTTTTTGAGCTGCAACCAGGGGAAGAGATCTCTGGGGAGAACAAGGGATATATTTAGATTCTGTACATTTAGAATAGAACTTAATTCTATGGTGATAACCAATGATTTACACCCTTTAATCCAAAAGTCCTCCTGTGCCCTGTGGGGAATACAACATATGTCCAGTAAATTGGTAACCATATGCTTCAGTGAACATGCAGTCCCTCAGCCCTTCCCTTGCTCTGTTCCATTGATGGTTCCCCACTAAAGTGGTCCGGGCTCGCAATTTAACTCTGCCTTCATTGAAAGCTTTGTCAAGGTTTTTTATTATTTTATTTTTTTTTTAAGAATGCGCATTCTGTGTTTGTGAAAGGTTTCAGGCAATTGTTTTTGCTGGAGAATTTCACAAGTGAATCAATGATTAAAAGTTTTCTCTGCTCCCAATGGAAGAGGTGGGTGTATTTCCCGTACAACTTTTTCTCCCAAGTGTGTATTGGGAAATTAAATTAAAATCAGTGTTATCAAAACCAAGTTTAACAGAGGCTTTTCAAAACCGATATGCTCCCAAACCCTGTTTCACCCTGCTGAAACAGCACAGGTACTGTACTCATACTGAGATAAGCCCTGCTTGCCTACTTGGCACATAGAATCATGAAGTGGTTTTTCTTGGAAGGGACCTTTAAAGATCACCCAATTCCAACCCCCCTGTGTCATGGACAGGGACACCTCCTACTGGATCAGGGTGCTCAAAGCCCCATCCAACCTGGCCTTGAACACCTCCAGGGAGGGGGCAGCCACAGCTTCCCTGGGCAACCTGGGCCAGGGCCTCCCCACCTTCACAGTAACAAATTTCTTCCTAAGATCTCATCTGAATCTCTCCTCTTTCAGCTTAAAACCATTCTCCCTTGTTATGTCCCTGCACTCCCTGACAAAGAGCCCCTCCCCATCTTTCCTGCAGGCCCCCTTTAAGTACAGGGAGGTTGCTCTAAGGTCTCCCTGGAGCCTTCTCTAGGTTGAAGGACCCCAACTCTCTCAGCCTATCCTTTTATGGGAGGTGCTCCAGCCCTTGAATCATCTTTGTGGCCCTAAATTATCATGAAATACAAACAAAAAGGACATCAATACATAGGTTTCCCTCTTTGTGGCCACTTTTAAACAGAAATACTGTAATAGAGTAGGAGCATTGACTGGAAGATGGAAACAGTCTGTGCAAAGCGGCACCAGGAGTGTTAGCCTGCTCCTGCCCTCCACTAGCAGGAAAGATTATCTCAGATAAGCAATGGCAGGGTAATGTTCAACAAACTAGCTTGACTGATGAACCCCAAACTCTTGTCAGTATTAATGCCTGCTAAGTTAAGCAGGCCCAGGCTTTATTACGAGGTCTTATCCTCAGAGGCCAATGCATTATAACCTACTTTTTCTTACAGATGCCGTGTAGGAGGGATCTGGGTCTTGTCCAAATATCGCAACGGGTTTTTACAGATAGACTTTTTTTCCTAACCTGAACAAGCCAATGTACTGATGGTGACTGGAGGTGAGTGGCTTTGGTGGGTTGGGGTGTTCTCAGCTAAATGCTTTGTGTAAGAACAGTCTTTGTTCTGTGTTTGCACCATGGTGAGAAGGGTGGGGCAGCTCATCCTGGGATGAGTGTTTCTAGGCACTGCTGCAACAGTGGTAATCCAGGCAAGCTCTGGACAGTCTTGATTACCCACCTGACAGCATGATATCTAACAGCTCAGATGCCTTTTCCACATTTAGACACTTGTTTCCTCCCTCTGCATACCCTCAGCCTCTCCCAAACTCAGACTTGAAAAACCGGTGTGCTGTCAGTGCCCGTCAGCCCTCATCAAAGGGCGCTTCTGGGCGAGTACAGCAATACCAAGGCTTACCAGTCCGCTCTTCCCTCAGGAGCCACACGCGACTTGGTCGTTGTATAGAGGTTTTCTTGGAAGGAGGATTAAAAAATAAAATATTCCAGACTCTGCCGTGGCACTGGAGTCAGCCTGGTGCAAGATCCTCAGTGCAAAGCAGGGTTCAAAGGCTGTAGTTGATGGCTGTGTTGTCACAGAAGCACTGTGTGCTGGGGGGATGGTGTGCCTTCCTGGGTTTGAAAGGTGGGAAAGCCCCTCTCTCATTCTCCTCTTTTGCCTCAGCCTATATCACAGCTAGCACAGTGATGGAGGGAAGGTGGCACAGGGAGCTGGTGTGGTGCCACCAGGCAGGGACAATGGGAGAACCTTGGGTGTTCAGTGCCAGCTGCTGGGGTTGGCGGGCTGGGAGCCTGAAGGGACACCACTGGCAGCTGAAACCTGGGACCAAGCTTTGCCTCAATGAATTTTAAAGTGCTGAAGAATTGTTTCACAGTTTAAAGACTTGAAGCAATTTGGGAAGTGAAGTGTGAGAACAAATCACACACTCCTCCAGCTCCTCTGTTGATTTCCTCTCCTATCCATTCTTTAATGGGCATTTCTTTAAGCCATAGAGAGAAGCGGCTGCTAAATAGGAAAAACACACCTTAAATATTTGCTGATACGTGTTTGAAAACCATCTGCAGTGAGTGGAGTAATCAATTTCAGATGTGAACTCTCCTGGGATGTCAGCAAAGGAATGGGAAATGTTGGTGCACTGGCTTTATGGCTTGTCTGTGGGCTCCCAGGCTTCTGAGGTACAAGAACAAAGATCAGCCTTTTCTTTGAGCTCTAGCATCTACTAAAAGGGGTCTCAGAGGTACAGTTCCCATGAGGAAGAGAATATTTGTCCTACTACAATGTCAAATCCTCTTCCCTTCCTTTCCCAGTTTGGCATGGTGCTTGCACATCTCCATCCCCAGGGTACTTGCTTAGTTTCAGATGCCTAAAGGGTAGATTTGGGAGACAAGCAATTGAGATTTTTATTCTTGCCTCTGCCAGAATATTCTTGTGACCTTGGGCAAACAGATTTCCGTGCAAGACTGAAATAGTCTTTTATATAACACAGGCAGTCATTCCCTACTTCAGAGCAGTATGGGGAAGCTTCTTCGATTCAGATTTATAAGATTCAAACCTGAGCTGAATTCGCTTAGACTAGTTAGGGGAATCTGAGGCTGAGGCTTGAGTTCAATCTGTTCAGTTAATTTTTCAGATTCTTCTGTTGAGGCTGTTTAGACTGAATAGTCTGAACAGCAGATAGGCTAAAATATAAAATATCTGTGTTTATTCTGGAGGAGTAACACCAATAATATATATATATATATATATTTTCATTCCCCAGAAATGTGTGGACTTCAGTGGAAAAGCTATTTTTATTACAGAAAAGGCTCAAAAAGAAAATATCCCTGAAAAGAGCTGCTCTGTGTTCATTGAATATTGCTGTGTGTCTTTGCTTCTCATCTGCTAGCTGGAAAGGAGCGCCAAACAAAAGCCTTTTTGTCATGAAAATCACCCACCAGCCTCTGCCAACTGTCAGTCAGAGAAACAATAAGTTTGAGAACCAGATGTGCCAGCCATCAAAAATGTCTATGTGAGCTTGGGTTAAAGGATGGAGAAAGAAATTTGCTCTCATAATAGTCCAGCACAACAGTGTAAATGCAGCTCTGCCAGCACTGCTCCTCTCCTATCAAGGGAGTTGATGGGACCATCTGGCTTTCTCCGGGTTCAAGTTTTCACGGGCACAGTTCCAATCAACACCACAAAACGGAAATCATTTGTTCCCAGACCTGATTGCAACACAAGTTGTAATTGAGTCCTTGACTGTTACAGTCTACATTGGGCCATGGGCTAATTTAGGATGAACCAAGAATATAGATGGGAACAAATAAGACTGAGGAATGTCATAGGTTGAAACTAAGTTTGGTCACAGCTCATAAATGAAAAATTGAAGTTGCAAGTCCCCAGGCAGGCACAAAGAGGGGTTATGAGGCTGTTCTTGTTCACATGATGCAATCTCAAGGTTTAATGTCACCAGGAGTAATGACTCTTCATCACTTCCTTTCTCCTTGATGTCAGCTAGTACTTTGGGGGACTGAGGAGTCCCTGATGACACTGCACCCTATGTGCACATGTCAGCACATCGGCTTCAAATATGGGAGCTGAAATGATGGCAGACACACTGGTTTGAGTTGAAAGGTGCAGCTGAAAGAGACCATCCAAGAAAGTAGTAGCTTTCTGGTTTAGGCATATCTTGGAGTCATAGGAATAGTGTAATTTAATGCTGTTGCTGCAGTTATTTGAGACAGATCTCGGGCTATTCAAATCAATCATCTGCTCATCACGCCCAAAATTACAGTACCCTGTGCTTAGTTTGCCTGAATGGACAAGCAAAGAGAGTAACCACCTTTAGACACAGTGACAGTCAGTTCCTGCACCAGAGCAGGCTGAAGAGAGTAGAGCATCAACAGAGCTTTTCAAACATTTACTGGAACAGTGGTAATTTTGAAGCAGGAAAAATATTTCACAATAGAAGTAATTTCTTTTTACCTTTGGGTAAACATATACGCTGTAAATGTTGCTATAGGTATTATGTAATGCTGAGGTATTTTTGTCTCTGGTGGCCGGCATGTGTTGAGCTCAGGATTCCTGCTGTCCAGTAATTTCCAAATACTTTGTTTGGCTTGTTAAATCACAGGCCTCCCTGCAAGGTGCTTGTTTGACCCAGCCAGTCGTGTTGTAGGTGGCAGGAGAATGTGGTACTAGTGTAACTTACACTGGTTAAGTGTGTGGAAGGTGTGCTTCTGTTTTGTTTTTAACCAAGAGGGTTGTAAAGTTTCTTGTGACTGTTCTGCTCTTCTAGTAAGAGGATTTTTTTTTTTTTTATATAACGCGATGCTTATTCCATTGCCACGCTGCAAACCGTACCCCTCGGCTGGGTACAAGTGGAGCTCCCTCAGTGGTACCTGGTGATTGGTTAATGTGAAGTATTATCTCCCTGTGTAGGGGAGCCCTGAGTACTTTTGAGGATTCTTAGCCATCATGGCATGCAAATGATATTTTCACCATACCTTTCTCGAGACTTGTATTTAGAAGTCATGTATGTGGGCTGAAACTCTTAACTGCATCATCTGTGTCTTTTATTGCATTACCCATAGATATCAGATATATTAAAATCTTCTACTTTCCAAAAAGTGTTGACCAAAACAGTTCTCTAATGCTGAGATGGCCATTGCCTAAAAATATTATACAAGAGCTGTACAGCTACTGACAAAAAAAGCAGAGCATCTCCATCAAGCCTATAACAGCTTCAGACTTGTATTTCCTCCCTCTCTCCCTCTGCAACTCCTTTCTGCCTCAAAAGAAATGTCTCCTTTTTTTCTGATGATAGAACAATAATATACTCCTCTTCAGAAAGCCAAAAACCTGCTCATGTTCCACTATAGCACAAAAAGCTGAAAACCAGGCGTTCAGAAGATAATAATGCTTTAGTGCAGCTACATACAGGACAAAAATTGTTTGAGGGAAGCAAGTTGCCAAAATTAGAAATTCAATGCCGGAAAACAGCATGCATTTCCTGCCACTGTGATGTTATTATGTAGAAAGGGCTGCTGCCAGGCCAAATCTTCTGTTTCTCTCTTTGCTAAATTGACAGAATCTACCAAATATCAGCCCTTCTCTGCATTAGCATGGTGATCTTAGTAACTTTTAAATAATTGACCCTAACAGACTTGATCTGATGTCGCCTACTTGTAAATAAATACCTAGTAAATGAACTTCTACCTGATTCATAGTGTGACACCAAGTGACTCCTTCACTTGCCATGTTGCTACCCTCAAGTGATGGTTTGGGGAAGCTGCTAACTCAATGGGTCATCAGGAAAGATTTCCTGGCTATCTTGACGTTGCAGACCAGGTTGACTCAATATTCATGGCAAAATCAGGGGTATAGCATTTCTCCTTCAATGGCACCAACCTATATTACTCTCAGAAGCAACGCTATTTGTGTTCCAGTTATCCTGGTTTATAACACAGAAATGATCTCCTACTGCTCAGACTCAACACGTGCTTTTAGAGAGAATTTCATCTTGCTTATCCTTGTGCTAAGCTCAATAACTCAGAAATACATCCTTGTTTTCATTTAGAAAATCCAGAGTTGAGGAGTCCAGCCCTACCATGGTTATTGTAGGCACAGGTGATACAGGAGGGACACAGAAAGGGATATGCAATTCAGCTCTTGCCTTCTTTGAGCCTATTGAAGTAGCTGTGCCAAAGTTCATGTAGCTTCGGCGGGGGGGGGGGGGGGGGGAAGGTTTGTTGTCAACATTTAGATCTGAAAAACTGGAAATACTGGGTCTTGTCAGTAGTTTCCTCACAAAGTTCTTGCCTGGAGATAGGCCTGGGCTAAAGATTTGACCTTTTTACTTTTCCAGTGTTTGGGAAAGCACAGATTCTAAATTGCACTGTAATCCTTGCAAAGAAAATAAAAACTGTTCACAAATCAAAAGGCCAAATTCTCAAGTGTGTGATGGTTTATAACCCAAGTAAGTAGTACCACATCGTTGCTTTCTGCCAGTTCAGTGAGTCTTCTGGACGGGGTGAGTTGGACAATGGGTGGAAGTTGAACTGTTGCCTTGTCTCTCTGGAGAGAGGTTTGGCAAAAGTAATCTTGTCCACATGCTGCAGTGAGGAAATAGTGGCCATAGGGACAAGCAAAGCTTGCCATTTCAAGTCACTCTCCCATGACTTGTCTGTTGGGAGATGCGTTTCCACACTGCCAGAAACCGCCCGTGCCCTTTGCACTGACTGGCATTTGCACTAGAGGTTTGGGGGGAAACGTCTGAATGCCTGCTGCTTAAGCTAAGTCTCTGCTGGGAAATGCTGCCAGGGTTGGGATATTTACTAAAAGTACACCCTACATTCAACTGGTGCTTCCACTGCTGGACAGGGAACTCTGTAGGTTGAGGGCTTCGGTCTCAAGCCTCTCAATCGAGCATTTACAGTATTTATTTATGGTTTCAAAAGGCAGGAGAGAGTAGCTATTGTGTCTCCCTTGCAGATTTCCTTTCTAAAGAGGATGAACTGTTCATTTGGGAAGTGAATATGTATCTCATTTCAACATGCAGTGTTAGGCTACAGTGTTCTGCGGCCGGTTTCTGGTGATCAGTGAAGCCAGCTGGACCAACTCAAAGCTGCTATTTCCTTTCAGAAGTACAGAAAGCTCGTGAGATAAATTGACATCACTCAGATGAGTGGAATATGGGTACAACTCCCACATTCTCCATAATTAGGCATTCACAAATCCACGATCTCAGAAGCCTGTTACTGGGATGTTCGGTGCTTTACATCAGCTCAGCTTTATAGAACTGCTTGCACTGATGTCTGCCATAGAGTTTGCTACAAAGAAAAATCTCATCATGATGCTTCTTCCACTAAAATTTAGTGGTCTTCACCCACATGAGGCCAGAAGGAATTGTGAAGTGTAGTGAATTGGTTATTTTTAATGTATTTATATATATACAAAATTACTATATGTACAAATAATTCAGTTAATTTTTAAAAGAAAACAACTCTATCTTGCCTCGTTTTTTTTTTGTTTGTATCATGTCAGTGCTGGTGATCTTCACTACACTCAAAGCAGGTTGGTTTGCAATTGACAAAGCAAATATCTGTTGTTATTTTTCTCTGTGATATTACACAAAAATTCATTGCAAAAGGTCAGCATTCAGACATGTCCCTTTAAAGGTGGTACTATTATATTACTGCTAGCCTTCAGTTTCTTTTTTTTCTCTGTGTCATCTTAGAATCCTAAAATGGTTTGGGTTTGAAGGGACCTTAAAGCCCATCCAGTTCCAACCCCCCTGCCATGGGCAGGGACACCTCAAAGCCCCATCTAACCTGGCCTTGAACACTTCCAGGGATGAAGCATCCATGACTTCTCTGGACAACCTATGCTAGTGCCTCACTACCCTCACAGTAAAACATTTCTTCCTAGTATCTAATCTAAAACTTCCTTCTTTCAGCTTAAAACCATTACCCTTCTTCCTGTCCCTGCACTCCCTGATCAAAAGCCCCTCTCCACCTTTCCTGTAGCACTCTTTAAGTACTGGAAGGCAGCTCTAAGGTCTCCCTAGAGCCTTCTCTTCTCTAGGTTCAACAACCCCAACGCTCTCAGCCTGTTCTCATATGGGAGGTGCTTCAGCCCTCTAATGATCTTTGTGGCCTCCTCTGGACTCACTTCAACAGCTCCATGTCCTTCCTGCGCTGAGGACTCCAGAACTGAATGCAGGGCTTCAGGTGAGGTCTCATGAGAGTGGAGTAGAGGGGCAGAATCATCTCCCTCGACCTGCTGCTCAGTCTTCTAGTGTTTCATGTGGAAGTTCACCTCCACTGCAAATGCGCTCACTGAGGACGTTAAGCACGTACTCCAGCCAGCTGTTATGAATGCAATGATTTATCTGCAGTGCTAAGAGCATGGATTTATGCTTTATGTCTGCACTGTTGTCAAAAGAAGCAGTTCTGTCATCCCCTGGCCACATTTTCCTGCCAAGTTCCTTCTTGGTGCTGGCACTTGGGCTGGGGTGAAGGATTAGTTTCTACCTGTCTGAAGACTGTTCCTTTTCAGGGGTTTGGTTTTCCACTGGATCAGCAGACCTGTCTGGCACTGCACCTAACCCTGTGGTGACTGGTACCCACATGAGAGAGCTGTTGGCAACGTGTGGCAGGGAGGAGGCGGACCCAGATTGACTTGAACTGATCACGAAAACAAATCCTTTGATGAAAACTGCTAGTCTGTGTTCGCACTGGCTCTCTTTCCACGCGTGTCACAGCCATCCTGCCTCTAAGAACTGAAAGGCTTTCGTGCTTGGAGTTGTTAGCAAAGTCTTGCCTCTCACTGAGGTCCAGCTTTGAGGTAGCTCAAGCCACATTACAGAACTGAACAGACTCTAGTTTTCATGTAACTATCCCTATCTGGGGATTTACACTGCACCCTAACCCTAAGGTTTCACTTCTTGCTTCTCATTCAAAGGAACTGCACAACCTGAAATGAAAGTTACTTTAAGCCACGATAGCTCCCTTGTTATCTCTTTTTCTTTTGGTAGCAAAGGCACATGAAACTCAATCTCTGGGTTAGGACTGAACTTACTGGCCAACAGTTCAAGAGGCCTCTAGCAAACTTAACAAGTCGAGGTGTACATCAGGACCAGAGCTGGCAGTGCGACCTTCCCTGTTGGGGTTGGGAGAGAGAGATTTGTGGGTTTTGTGCTTCAGGTGCTGCTGGGTGTTTCTAAGGTACTTTGACTAGATGGCGCTGGAAGATACTTGTGTCCTCACAGGACTGGGACTCGTTTAGGGTCAAGTCAAAGGATTGTTTCAGGGTGAACTAAGGGGAAAAAAAAGCTGACTCTGCTTTTCAGTGCAGACATGACTTCCTGAGTGTCCCATGCAGAGCTGGCAGGGGAATCTCTGCCGTTTGCTGTGTCTTCCAAGTGGTTAGACTTGAGACAAGGTGATTGTGGGGTTCAAGATCGTTTAAGGTGTTGAGCTGGGGTAGGGGTCTGTTAGTGTGGCTGTACACAATGTGCCTTACAGAATCACCCAGTGGGGGATGTCACTACTTATATTCTATTTGAGAAGTTTCAATGACAGTGAGCAATATGTCTTTAGTGAGACTGCTGTTTCCTTTGAAGAACCAGGAGGTATGGTTTAAACGAATTAGTACACTTACCACACTCCTGACATCCTGACTGTCTCGTAATAATGTCCAAGCTCTGATATGTTCACAAAATGATAGATGAAGTGGGAAATAGTTCTTCTGTGGTTGCTTTTTTGAGAAGTGCACTTCTAAGGTTTTCTTGCCAACTGGAGCTCTACAAAGCTGTAATAACTGCTTAGAGAAGATGTTTTACCTCTGTAAAGGTCTGTGTTAAATGATTGTTTTAAAATATATGTATGTTTTGTGTGACCTTTGATTGTCTGATGAAAGTCCCAATGCTCTCTGGCAGCTGAGCTCCAGCACAGGTTTTCTACATTGGTCTCAGCCACTCAGTGAGGCCCTGTGTGGTTGCTGAGTGTTCCAGCTGGCCTCTTCCATCAGACAGCATCATGTAAGCAGGCCATGACAGCTCTGATTCATTTCAAAAACCCTCAGCTACAAACAAGTAGTGGAGAGCCTCTAGGGCAAAAGACAACATTTCTTTCATAGAACCATAGAATCATCTGGTTGGAAAAGACCTCTGAGGTCAAGTCCAACCGTACCTGTCCCCTTACTAAACCCTGTCCCTAAGAAACTCATCTACCTGTCTTTTAAGCACCTGCAGGGATGGAGACTTCACCACTGCCCTGGGCAGCTGTTCCTGACCACCCTCTCAGTGAAGAAATTTTTCCTAATGTCCTGTCTAAACCTCCCCTGGCACAACTTGCAGCCGTTTGCTCTTGTCTGGTCACTGTCACCTGATAGAAGAAGACCAACACCCACATCGCCACAACCTTTCAGGCTGTTGTAGACGGCTATTTCACTATTATTAATAGTTGATAGTGGATTTGGTGCAACATGCTTGGGACTTAAAGGCCTGCAGCAGTTAAACCTTCATTCCTAACGCTGGACTCCTAGGAGCACTTTCTGGCACCTGCCTCTCTTGGGAGTCTTCAAAGACTGAGTAAGTCAGACGGGAGAATAGCTGCTTGGGCATGACTAGAAATAGCATGAAAAGTTTAGCAAAAGGAAACGGCATTCCTTGTGGGAATATCCATGAGGCAGCATTCCTAAGGAAATGTTTGAAACCTGTGAAACTTGTGTCACTGCAGGCTGAGTTGAACAAAGCACTGCGGCACAGAACAGCCGAAGACTGCTCATAGCTGACCTTCAGGATTATCGTGCCCAAGCCCAGTGGCTGGGATCTTCCTTTTGGGAAGGTAAATGGATGGAAAACCCCGCAGCTGAGCAGTCTAATGATATTCTCACTGTTTCAGTGGCCTGAGCAAGATTGGCAAGCAGGAGCGTTCTTTGGAGTTTGTACAGAGCTGAAGTCTATCACTAGGTGACCCTTTCAGACCCCGTCAGCAGGAATTTCTGCTGCCTCTGCCTCAGTTCAACCCACTCCCAGGCGGAAGGGTTAGGGTCATTTGCTAACCTCTGCCAGCCTGCACTCCTCCAGAAGGCTGAGAGGCACAGACTGCTTTGTACATCAAATTCTCAGTCTCTGAGGGAAAGGCACCAACCATTGCAGCTCTCCCACCCCCAGTTATCCCACAGCTTCGTTCCCACGTACCAGCGAAGAGGAAATGGTGAGCTAGACCAAAGGCATTGCTGATCCTTAGTCACTTTGGCCACCAACCTCCTCCTTCCAGACTTTTGTGGAAAGGTGGATTTTTCTGTAAGTCTCAGCTTTTTAGTTCTAACCTGGCAGATAGAGAAGCACACAGGCTGTGGGACAAGTCTTTTGAATGGGTGTGCTTTTTCTCTTCAGCTGTGGTTTGGAGATTGCTTCTAAAATCAGTGCATACAATGAACCAGACAACATTTTTTTTTTACCTTAGGGTTTTTCTGCACAGGGAAGCTTACCAGAATAATTATACCTTATGTTGCAGCAGTATTTCTACCCTAATTAGTGTTCTTATTTTGAAATAAGTGTGTCTAAAAAGAACTACACTGTGTTTATAGCTATGCTGGTAAATTCTGAGTGGAGACCAGTCTTTAGACACTGATGTTACTTTACAGCATGAAAAGCATTGTTAAAAACAACCATTATCTTCTGATTGCTAGCAATCCTGTGTTGACTTATGCTGTTGCTTATTTTCACAATTTCATTTTTTTCAGACTCTAAAAGAGTCATCTTTAATTATTTCAGGCTCCAAGACCCTTTTTTCCTGCCTTTCCTGAAATGCTCAGCTTGCTTTTACAGGCTGAATTTGATGGCAATCACAAGCGCAATTGGAAAACCTGGCAGTTCTGAAAGGCAAGTACAGAATTTCATTACACACAAGCCCTTTCAGAAAGGGCTTGTACAACATGTGGCTCTCCCCACAAGCCCAGCAGCAGCGCACTTAACAATTTAGGCTCAGCATTATTGTCAATATCTTTTGCAGATGGCAACAGCTTGTGCCGCATGAGAGGGGAGGGAAATTTCCCAGCAGACTGCCCTTATGTACAAGCTTAATAGAGACACCTTTAGAAAGACTCTGTCGTTAATTAGAATCTCAGTTCCCCCCCAGGATATTGATGCAGGCTGTGCCTGCAACGTGTGCAAAACCATGACTCTTGGAAATATGTTTGGCAGAGCAAACAAGAGGCACACGGCATCCTGAAATCCTCCACCTGAAGAAAAATCAGTGTTACTTTCCTTGAAGTGCTTATGAACTTCACCACCCAGCAGCCAGGAATCTTTACAGAAGGAAAGAGCAGTAATTTAACAGATCATTATCTGTGTTCCATTATGGACACGAGGTCTGTTTTGCTGGGCAGAGTACCCATGAATTAGTAACTACCGTCCTGGTCAAGGATACGTCTGCACAGTCAAGGTTCCTTTGCCAAGGCTTAAGTGATACTGAGATGGTCCTTGCTAATGCATCTAAATGGCTTCAGGAACCCAGCAGCCCCCAGCTCTCCTGCCAGGCTGAGCTACCATATGACTGTCTGCATCTGACCATGTAGATGCTTCCTGTGATAAGGGACGAGCTGTGCTGGCATCTGTGTGCGTGCACAGGCTGTGACGACTGCAGCCAGAAAAGACAAGCAAAAGAGCTTTGGTTTTAGTAGGACTGCATGTTGTCTCGCAGTTGTCTCATTTCCCATCCATCCTTCTCTGTGAATGCGGAGCTCTGAGCTGGGGCCCGGGCTGCACATCCACCTGGTTCGCAGTTTCGTGCTGTGCAGCCATATTGTTCTCGGAATACTTTTAGTGAGAGGAGAGGCAGTTAACAGGAGACCTGTAAGGTCAGTTGTCTGCTGCTAAAAGTCTTGTGAAATGGGGATCTGAAAAAAGTTTATTATCCAAAACTTGGAGTTTTTCCAGCTACATCCACTAGCCCCAAGGAAAGCTCGTTACCTTTCTCCAAAATCTGACTTACCAGGGATGAGCTCCACTCCTCACAAAAGTATCCACTAAAGCCTACCTCAAAGAAAGGAGCTGTTTTAAGGAGCCAGTGAAAAGCACTGAGCAGAATGATTTAAATCTTAACCCTCTTTGTGGTCTCTGTGGTCTGAGAGAGGTTGCTGGGCTTCGTAACCCTTGCAGGTCAGTGCTGGTGCCTTTTCTTTAGAGACCTGAGCAGGAAGATTTTCTTTCCAGCAGAGGCTGGGAGTAGAAGAGGCTCAAGTAGGAAGCTTTTGCATAATGGGCTCTTCCTTGGGATGGGGTGACCCCTTTCTAGAGCCTTGCCTCATCTGCCCAAGGATTGTCCTGACCATCAGACTGCTTTGTGGAAAAAGCGAGACGTGCTCTTGATCCATATTGTTGGGAGTGTGCCACACTGCATAAACCTGTCAGCTGCTGAGCCAGGGGAGATGTGCTCCTGCAGCCTGGTGGCTGAGGGGCTTGCATGAAGGACAGTGGTGCTGGTTTCAGTAGTGCTTCAGTTGCTTAGGGAGGGCTGGGAGGCGTGATGGGGCTGGCAAACAAGATCAGATTTTGCCCCAAGTCTGTATTGTGAATCCTGGAGTTCTTATATTTGACTTGGTTGTCTCTGTTAACATAGAGATGGGCTCAAAACAAAATGCAAGAAGAGTTGTGAATGAAGCCCACCATCCCCAGCAATAGAAATGACAATAAACAATGTTTATTGTCAGGTTTTGCAGGATGTCCTAATTACCTTGACATTATTAGTACGGAAGTTGTGCTCTATCCACCCACTAAGTACAGGAAACATGCCCAGTGTGTAATTCTATCCTTCACCTTGCATGCCTCCGATGGGCTGGAGTCTGAAAGGAAACCAAATAGCCTGGAAAGGTTACCAAGAGATAGAGGAAATTAACCCTTTCATTTTCACTCACCAGCCATTACTTTTGGAAAGTTGAGTTGGTGGGTGAAGCGCAGGGTGGTGCCATAGAGAGGTTTACTTCCAAACGTAGGAAAGTCTTGGATCTTCTGGTTTCAAGCAATCATGAGGGACAACATTGTGCAGCCTATGTCCTTCAGATGTATTCAGCAAACATGTGGAAATTCATTATGATTTATTTGTTATTCATCATTTATTATCACTCAGACTGAAATAATGGTTGGAGTCATGTCAAACTACAAAACTGGGAAGACAGAAATTGCACAGAGCAAAGTTTCTGTCTAATACATGACATGTAAGACATCAAAGAGGAGAGCTGAAGATGAGGAGGCCAGGGTCCTACACCTTCAGGCTTGTCTTTATTTCCTAAATATGCAACTTTGCAAGAATTATTAACAATCAAATGAGGCCTTGTCATTGTGGACTGATTGCTTCCTCTCTGCGCTCTGGCTGGAGTGCGTGTCCAGCAGAGCAGCAGCTCGTGGAGCAGGGATGCCCTTCTGGTTTTACTGAAGGGACAGGTTGGGTTCAGCATGCGAGATACTCAGAGCTATTTGCACCGTGAAAGGGTGGTGGAATTTGAGTAGATGGTAAAGAAGGAGACGCGGATGGAGAAGGTAATATGGAGAGGCACAGTACAAGAACAGATGACTTCTATAGCTGCGGATGTGATGTTTGAGTTCTGAGAAGAGAAGAAATAGGAAGACAGTCATTAAGGCAAAGAAGGCCACATACACCTTGACAAGCAAGGAAACTGTAAGTTAACACACAGGTTGAGTTGGCTGGTGTGCATTTCAAATGCTGCTCTAATTTGTAGCTGTAGGACCACAAGGATTAAATGGAGATAATCCCTTTACAATGGTTTAATTAGTACAGGTGAGACAGGATTGTATTAAGTGTAGAAATAATTGTTTAAGTAAGTCAGAGCAAGGGGATAGGAAGAAATATTCATAGAAATGTTTATTCCCTGTTGCAGCCATTTGGTAAGAGTTAAAAGACGAAGTCAAAATAACATGGCACCGTCTTATTGGCACACCAAGTACATGCACCTGAGAGGATCTGCTTACAAAGAAAAGGGTTTGCCACATTTATATTGACAGAGTGAAAAAGAACTTTGCCTTACACTGTTCATCCATCCTACATCATCTGTGAAGGTTTATAAATTTGGTGTATATAGCTATGAATTTTCTTTTAAAAAGGCATTGCAGTGCTCTGAGGTTTTCCATTTCTGAGGGGTCTGCAGGGGCAGGGATGCTTTTCATGTTTCATTCTGACAGCTGCCAGAGGAGGGACCTTCTACGCAGGAGGCTTGGCTTTGTTCTGTGTGTTTCCCATTCAGACATAAAAATCATTCTGCTTGAAATTACCCGCCTGGTCTTGGTGGTTCAGGATAAAGCCAAGGAGAAATCAAGATAGATTCTCCTCTTTTCCCTTTTCAACACCGTGTACTTGAAAATTATAGCCAGCTCTGACAGCAGATTTTCACTTGTATTTAAACACCGCCCTGAAAAATTTGCTGTAGTGAAGTAGGAAGTGAGGGTGGGGGGAAATGCCAATGCCCCTAAGCAGTATGAATCCTGACAGCTTCAGGTCTGAAAATATTATAATTATTTGTGGTTTAGTGCTTTTCTCAGAAGCAATTTCATAAAACTAGGCATTAGGTTTACATGAAATGCTCCCTTTGAAACCGTGACTTGGATGGCTTGTGGTGTTGTGCTTTGTGGGTGGCTTCTTTGTTTATTTGTTTCTTTAGAAAAAAAATTAGAAATTTCTCTTCATCTCAGTTGAAAGGACTTGTGTTGGAAATTTGGAAGTCGATAGAAAAGTGTAACATTTTTTAGTTACTTGAATTAGTGCCCTGTGTTTTGGTTTCTGTACCTATGCTGATAATGCAAGTGAACACATTTAGAAAAGGAGAAGAAGGCACCAACTTGGTTGTGCCCCTCTTATCAAACTTTTAAAAATCACAGCCTTCATATTGTTTCAAGAAACCTGCAGACTAAGCACCCAGATGATTCAGCTGACACATTTACTTCTTCTTCCAAACTTGTTACTAAGGAAAGAAAAAGTGCAGGTTTCTGGTTGCAAACCTTTTTAAGGACAACAAACTCTTACTCATTTTGTAACATTTTTATTTGCATTTGGGATTAATTACAGCTGTCAACAGGTGACCGGCAGAACTGGAAAAACAGGCTCCTTTCTGCTGGTTCCTTTTACTAATTTGACAGAAGGAGCTGCTGCAGCTGTGTCCTGGAGAAGCACAGGTCACATTTGTTTTCCTGCTCCTCCCTTCCAGCAAAATGGGAATCACAGGAGCAAATGCCAAGGAAGTGGTGGTGTGAGGAGGTGACACAGCGGCTTTTTGATGGCATCTTATGAGTGCCCTGGGATCATCCTCTAATTGACACCTCGGGGCGGTGAGGATGATGCGGTGCAGGAAGAGGAGCATGAAGGAGGAATGCAGGAGGCTTTGAAGGCTGATAATGCTTCCATGAAGCCTGGAGTGCAGGTGTAATAGGTTTTAACCAGAGACCAGAGAAATAATATTTTAAAGCCAAGCAAACAACCAACTGACCTGGGAAGGATAATTATCAAAGCTGAACAAGAACAAGGTGCGCCGAGGCCCGACATGCACTACGATTTGACAGACTGGCTTAAATTTCCTCTCTTCAATGTGTGTTTTTGTTCTCTGCTCTTGGCTCTCTCTATCTGTTTGAGATGCTGGATCTGGACAAGAAGTCGTTAGGACATTTTAGCACAGATCAAATAAATTCCCCACTTCCCTCACACGATGATCGCTGTGACACTCATGGCATTGAAGTAAACTATTATTTTATTTGACCTTCCTCTCTGTTTCCCTGGAACCTTAGCAAGGGGAAGGAGCCTCTTTATGCTGGGAGTGGAGGGGGAAGGTAACTTTCCAGTAGACCCACAGAGTGTCAAATCAGCCCAAACTGTTATTAGTCACCTCGGGACCAGATCAACTGATGGTCACTTTGGGAATTCACGAGGGGTTTTTTTTTTTTTTTTTTTGAATCGCTCTTGCCCGTGGTGATTAAGTCACAGCTTGCTCGTGGCCTGCCCATACTCAGTGCTGGCTCCTCAACCCTGACATATAAACAAGAACTGTGAGATTTCCTCAATTCCTTACCAAACCATGATCCTCCCATCCCTCTTCATAGCTGCCAAGTGCTTGAAAAGGTTGGAAAACCCAAAACAAACCTTGATTTATGTGTTGGTTTGTTTACGAGCAATTTACTTCCCAGGAAGAAGCACTTATGGGCATGCAGAGAGGCCATGCAGCCTCTCCTGGTGTTGGGACAAGTGGGTGGGAGGGGGAATCTCTATCATTGGATTGTCTCTTTCTCACTGCAGAGCACTCCCTTGTGTCATGGCCTCACTCTGTGGACCTCTGAAGATCCAGATCCTGCAAAAGGTGGAGAATCTTGTTAAATCAGCACTTGTGTAAAAGCTTGGCCCTGGCCATCATGCAGGGTGGGGGGCGGAGGGTGGTACGTGGCAGTGAGAAAGCTCTTTTCTTTCTCTCCCTCTACTGGGAGCTGGACTGCAGAGCGTCAGGTTAGCCAAGCAGCTGAAGGGTGTGTGGACTTCTGCTGGTTTGGGCTCTTTTATGTTAAACTGAGCAGTAGAAAGCAAAGGCATGGCCTCCCATCAAACTGCGGTCCCTCACCTGACACTTGGCACGCGGTGATGAACGCCCCATAACTCCTGCAGCCTGGCTGTCACCTTGCCCAGCCTGTCCACCTATGTCCTTCAAATGCGTGTGGAGATACCTACATGCCTTTATTTTCCCACATTAATCAATTCCTGCCTCCTCTGCCATCAACTTTTCTTTTGTCATTATCGCTTTCCCTGCTCACTGTCCACCTCAGTCCCAGCCATCCATGTATCAATAGTCTGCTGTTATTAGGTGGCCCAGAAATGCGTGCGTGTTAGAGCACTGGTACCATGAGAGCTGCAGTCTGCATTTTTCTGTGTTATTTACGTCCTTCTCTCTGCTGTGAAAGCACACCACGCTATCACTGTCCTGTTCTCCGACACTTTCAATCTGTAGTGTTGGCAGAGCAGAAAGATCCCTTTTCTTACTGTTAGGAGAGATGGGTCTGACTTAACAGTGGTGGAAGCAGGAGTGGATTCTCACTCCTTGTTTACAGCGTCTGGGATGTATCCGACTTGTAGCAGGCTAAGCTGACTACTGGGGGAGGGTGGTGGTGGAGTCTCCAGCCCTGGAGGTGTTTAAAAGTTGGGTAGATGAATTTCTTACGGACATGGTTTAGTAGGGAAGCAGGTGTGATCGGACTCGATGATCTCAGAGGTCTCTTCCAACCTTATGATTCTCTGATTCTGGCTATAGTGGCCTCCAAGCGGGCAACTAGAAATAATTGTGCTTGTGCTCACATCGCAGGTTACACTCGCTGCCCTGAAGGCGGTCAGATCCCATAGAGCTCAGGAGTGGAGAGGAGAAGTGAGAAGCCTTAAGTTGTCGCTGTGGTGGAAGTATTTTTAGTAGTAGTAGTATTGCCTCTTTTTTTATAAAAAGATATAATAACATAAGCAGTTTCCTCACTAGTGATATTAAGGACAGCTGAGATCAGAGTAATTATTTTTAAGTAGAACATATGGTCACTTCTACGTCTGAGCACGATTCCATCACCACTTCTGTTTCACCCACTCTGCTTAATTTGGCTCTTGACTTCTCACACAGTTTGGGCTGGCAGTGCTGTTCTTTAGGCAAGTTTGTTGTCAAAAACTTCCCTTCCAAGCCTTATCTTGCTGGGAGGGTTACTGTCATGCGTGAGCTCGGTGACTGGAAGTGGGGCTGGAGGCAGAGGCTTGCAAACATCACCGACTTGGTCGTTTTGAACTTTTCTTTCTTCATGATTTTCTGGTCCTATACTGTTCCAAACTACATCTATGGGAGAAATATTCGCACTGGGGCTTTCCTCAGTTTAGGGGTGTTTCACAGAGCTCGTGACACTTCTTCAACTGAAAAGCAGAAATTGCTTTTCAATTGAGAAGTCCATGGATATAGCTTCAGAAAGAGGCTTGATAAAATTCACCCACTTTTTCCCCCCCACAGTCTCAGTCCATGTCACTTTTTCTCACTGTTTACAAAAGCTCTGGTGTTTCTTGAATGCTGTGGATGAGAGGGTTAAATTTGCTATGCTAGAAAATATGTGCTTACCCATTTTATTTTATATTTTTCTATATTTTTATTTTACAATTTTTTTCTGAGCTGCGTGCCTTACAGGGCTTGCAAGCTAGTTCGGCTGGAGCATATGGCTGGGCACTGAGGCTGGGGGAGTTGGCAGAGGGGAGCAGGACCTTTCTGTTTGGGCTCACTTTACATTGTGGGGCCAAACGTGGTGCTCATCCCTGTGCTTCTCTGCAGCTGGGGGGGTGTCAGGCTCTGCGGCTGCCAGGCTGTGGGTCCCTGCGCTGGCCAAGCAAAGACTGACTCCTGACCCACGAGGATTTAGTTTTGCTTTGCAGATGCTCTGTCTGACAGTGTAACGAGTGTGTGATGTGTTCTGGCACCTGTTCCACTAAGTCTGGGTTCTGTGACCCCAGGAGAGCTCGTGGACAGGTATTGGCCAGCTCTGCTCCCCATAAGCCTATTGACACTGCCCTTGGCCATGGTAAATTAGCATTGGCCGTGACATTGGCACTCTTCCTGTAGACCTTCAAGATGCATAATTACCCAAATTAACATCAGTTTTCTCAGATGCATGTGTTGCACTCATCTCATCTTCCCTCCTGTGTCCATCCCTGAGGTCCTTTGGGCACGTGCGCCTTCTGCCTCCTTTGGCCTCTTGTCCTGGTGTGGGCTCAGGCTGAGGAGGCGAGCGTGTGGTGCAGCTCTGTGGGACTCTGCCTTCGTGCAGGAGCCTCCAAATCATGCACGACAGGAATGAAAAGTTCTCATTTGATCACTGGCTGGAGGAACTCATCTTACTGAAGCAGCTGGAAGAGGTTAAAAATTAACCCTGCGACAATGTATGTGGGTGGTTGGTTTTCTGTTGGTTTTGTTAGTGGTGCCCATGTCATTCAAAGCTACCTGAAGCAGGGCAGGGGAAGAGGGAGGAATGGGGTGGGGATGGGCAGGAACTAGAAATAATTGGGGTTTATGAAATAAAACAAAGAAAAAGGCCTTTGAAGACTGTTTGTGTAAAGGGGAAATGCTCAGTGCATGTTCCATGTAAGCTCTGTTCGGGGCGTCTATGTACGTTTTACTCCATTACACTAAGATGCATTTCTCTGTTTCATTTTGAGAGCCAAGAATGACAAGCCTTCTCTTTACCACGCGTGTGCTGATCCTCCTTGAAGGACACGGAGGCCAAGAGGAGTCTCTTGAACATCCCTGCAATACAGCAACCAGGTAGCTTTTCCCTGTTTCAAAGACGCTTAACTTAGTGAGGTACTAGCAAAACAGCCAGCGATTTAACACAAAAATTGGTTCCTACACCAAGCTTCCTTTTCACTGAACACTAAACCTGGCCCAGTCTCAAGCAGAGGCCTCTGCTTGTATTTCTGTGACCTTGCTGATGCTGTGCTAATCTCTGTGTGCGGCCACGGAGCCAGACTTTTCTGGTGCTTAGAGGCTGCAGGATTCTTTTGCAGCCAGTTGACTGGAGGGGAGCTGGTGGAGATGCCACCAGATTTCAAGTAATTTTAAGGTAATTTTCCTGTCTGCATTCACTGTGCAAAACAGGTAGGGTCCAGTCCCAGTTTCTGTGCCCTACAGCCAACCAGGTAAGTTGGTTTGCACTGAAGCACACCCTGGCCAGGTCAGAGGTTTCTCCTATGTGTACAAGAGCCATTGATCATAATTTTAATCAGAACATGAGTTAACCGTGCAGTGGAGAAGTATTGCCAAAGTGGCTTCTCAGGATGTCTTCATAAGTCTTCGATTGTGGAAAAACAGGTTGATGAGACCTGAATTTCTAGTGTTGAAATTGGAGAGGAAAGATATTGCAGGTTGGTGTTTTTTTTAATTCATCAAAAAGAAGTCACCTTTGAAGGTCACCTTTTAAGAATTCCTTGGCTGTTCCTGGACAGACGGCATGTGAGAAGCAATGCTGTTTTCAGTGAAAACAGCTCTGCAGAAAGGGAGAGCTTTGTTTTCACATTAAAGAAAAAAAAAAAAAAGCAAAGAAAGAAAAGAAATACAAGTTCCTACGCTGAAAGGTCTCACTATGCTGGACCAAGCACAAAATCTATTACAGACATATTAATTGCCTGCTGTCTTTATGCAGTCACAGATTCCACCTGCTATTTCCTGTAGGAGTTTAACACTGGTAGTGTTTTCCATCCCAAACTGGATGTGATGCTGAAATACCACACAGAAAAGGAATTTGCGAGGAACAAGCCTGAGCTGTGTTAAACCAATGATTAAAAAAGAAAAAAGCCACCCAGGAAAACCGGATGATGACATTTGCCACCGTTCAATTAAAAAGTCATCCTTTCCTGTTGTGCAGCGAGCACTGGGCTTTTCAAGTTCACCAGCCTTTCCTGGGATGAAGTGACTCATGAACCTGATAGGAAAATGCACCTGTTTTTAGACAGAGGTTAAAGCAGTTCTCCAGTTAGCAGCGTAAACAAAGGATTTATTTCTGTCCTTAGCAGTTACCCTGCGAAGTCCAGGAACACAGGATGGCTGCCAGGAGAAATGAAGTTTGAGCCAAGTTTTCCAAAGTCAGTAGAAGACCTTTGAAGCCAATGGTAAGATGCTCGTAGGTGCCAGTGGGATTTGGCCCATGCGTTTTTCTAGAGGGAGACAAGAAAGAAGTTGGTGCAATAATTGTGCTGGCTGCTGAGGGCTCTGAGGAGCTGGAAGGTCTCTACCATGGTGTGGGACACGTATTATCTTCCCTGGCCAGGAGATGTGTGTCTGTGCTCTCGGTAAGAGAGCAGCTGTCAGACACAGAGATGTGATGGGTCTGTACAGATTCAAGACGGAGACTGATTGGAGACCACAGTAAGGACAGCTATGAAAGGGGCGAAAATATTTGGAAATGAGCATTGGATGTATTGGTGTAATGGAAGCTGAGAATTCAATTAGCTGGGAATCACTTATTAATCCCAGCACGAGAAATGGGATGTGTTTGATCTCCACTGTGGAGTGTGGAAAAGTGCAAACACAACGTCAGGTCAGCACTCAAGACAGTATAAAGACAAGATGGATTTTAGCCTTTATTTAACTGGATTTAATTACATGCATGAGCTTCAAAGTGCCTAAGGCCTAACGGATGGTGACCTAAGGTCTGACTGAACAGCAACAACAAACCAAACCCTACGCTTGTTTGTTAGAGCATATGGCATGACTGGAGCATGTGATGTTTCGAGGAGGGAGGAATAAAGTCCAAGCACCATTTGCCAAGATTTCCAGCTTCACTGAGAAGAATCCGAACACCAGCCTCACCCACCCTCCTTACCAACATGGCTCAGGATCTTGTGAGACAGACAGGAGTCAGTGTTTGCAGCCACACCTCCCTGAAAAGTCTCTAGTGCCCTCAGGCAGAGTATGCTGACACTCGTACAAGAAAAGAAACACTTGATTTTTTTGGTTTGGAATATCCATGTGCCTAGGAAATTCCAAATAACCAAATTTAAGGAAAAGAGGTAATTGTCAAGGGCTCATTATCTTAATTTAATTTTTGTTTTAATTAGTGTTAGCATGTCAGCGATTGTGGCAGTCATCTATTTGTATTTCTGGCTGTACTTGGTTTCAGAGAATCCTAGTCTTGGGTCTGGCTAAAGTACAAAGTCTCTCTTTCTCCTTCAGATAGCACAACGTGACTCCAAATAAAGTCTTGGAGAGCTCCATTAAAAAAATAAAAATGATCATAAAAAACCTGCTCATAGAACTACGACCTGCTGAGACATGACTAAAGGTAATTGCTCGTGGTAGATGTTTATGGGAAAACCCACAGTTTTTTAAATTGTTTAATTATTGGATAAGCAGAAATGCTCAGAAAATAAAAGGACACAACTTTAGAATGCCACCACTTTAAATGAGTGCAGCGTGATTGTCCATCGCAGGAAGTCTGTGCCAAGTTGATTCACTAGCCTAGATGAAAAAGGTTGGTGTAACAAATCACCAGCTGGAATGTTTTAAATTTCCAGTGCCTGTGCCTTGCTTGGCATCCACACAGAGCAGCCACCCCAGGTGCTCCCACTTTGAAGATGATGATCTCCAGACCCTCACTTTTATCTTGGTCACATATCCAACTGAAAGGACCTTGACGTAACCGTGCCTGTTTCACATCTAAAAGAGAACTGCTTATAAGGTGCTTAAATAATTTGTATGTGCATCTAAGAATCTCAGAGCTTTGGCCGTATCAATTAATTCTTGAAGCAACCTCATGAGGAGTTCAATGAGGCAGAGAAAGTGAATGTTTTGCTTTGTGTCAGTTTTGTATCACGTGAAGGATACCAGTGCTTACCAGCCACCATGAATCACCTCAGTGGGCTGACTAATGTCCACCTGCTTTGCCTCTGAACCATACAGCTCAGAATTGTGGTATTGACATCCTCAGCACATTGGCCCTCCTTGCCTGCTGAGTGCTACCCAGACACAACCTGATGGGTTGTGCTGGCTCTGTGCTCAACAGGGCAAGACTTACTGGCTCCTGCATGCAGCAGTGTGCCCGGATATGTTTGTGCCATAGTTCTGGGGTTCCTCCTGCACTTGCCTGTTTTCTGGCAGGAAGGAGACATGGGAACATATTTACATGAATGTCCAAAGTCTCAGCACCTCTCTCACCCCCTTCATAACGGCTTTTTGTTGTTGTGTGCTGGGCTGAGCTTCCAGCTGGTGGTTTTTCCTTCCACATCCCCAATCTTGGAAGCCTGTCATCAAACTTCTCCCTGGGAAAGCTGTCACAACTTCATAACGTTCATAATACTGAGGTGGTGAGTCCTGGAGCCTGTCACTGCTACCTGGCATCCCCAGCTGCCTGTGGCATCGTCCGTGCTGTTGTTGTCTCGCTTGGGTCTGCTTTCACTGCCTGAGCCGGCTGACTATGAGATCCAGCAAAGACCAACACCAGCACAAGGAATGGGGCTGGAAAACCTGACCAAAGAGAAGAGAGAAGTCATGGTGGCCTCAGCCTGGTCCTGTTGAAGGTGTCATGAAACTGCCTCCTAATACTGGTCCTCCTTAAAGAGTAATCCAGCATGGGAGTTCCACTGGAAACACCAAAATGACAGATGTGGTTTGATTTTCTGCTCTGTCCTGTCTCTCTCAAGTTCCCCTTTTACGTATGGATCATCCATGGACCCCACAACCTCTCTGGCAACCTCTTGCTTTTGCTGTGTTTGAGAAAGTCTTATCATCCAGTGTTACACTTTCAGCAAGTTGCTTTACATCTTCTTGTACTTTACATCCCCTCTGTGAGGCTTTGTGTTCTTTTCCATCTTCCTAAACTCCCTGTTTTTTGAAGAATTTATCTTTATATCTCAGAAGTGTTACGTGGCTGGATTACTTTTTCTTTTCCTTTGAGTATTTTTCTTATGTTAGGCCTGCTGTAGAGTGTCTTTAAACCATCTTATATCATTTACTGGTTTTAGCTGCTGATTTAAATGAATTTCCTTACTTTTATGTTTTTCCCCTATTTAAAGGAAAACTTTTAATTTGGTTCATTCAGTCTATGTAGATCTTCTGAGAACCTGAGTCATGTACTTATCTTTCCCTGTCTGGCATGGACTGTTTGACATTTATACTGTATGATAGTATTTTTCTGATTGGTTCCTCCTAGAAAGTTTCCCAGATATATGTATTGCCAGTATCCTTATTTAAAGCCAGGCATTCTAGTTCATCATTCTTTATTTTCAGCTTGCTGCCATTTGTACAGAAATGGGTTTAAATTTGGTTGTGGATTTGCTACCTATTTTTGTGTATTTTGTGTGTGTGTGTGTGCACCTTCATTGGGGATTCATTTACAGACACTGATTTTCTCTGTTTTCCACTTACCTCCATTGCCTTCTGTTCTATCCTTATTCTTAACAGAGAGATTTGGGAGCCTCAACCAAACTGTGTGTTCTTCCATACCTCTCCCTTACCCCTGGTCTTTAATTTAAAACTCTCCTGCAACTCTAACTTCACCAACTCCCAGCTCCTTTCTGACTTGTTTGCTTAGATATCATTTTTTTCTACATAGGCTCCACTTTTCTAAACAGCTTTCCCCTTTTCTAATAAACCAGAGATGTCGGTAGCAGTAGCCTTGCAAGCTTCATACATTTATTTTGCGTATATAGAACTATTTCATATCACTTATTGTTCATCTCCAGGGTCTGAAGTACTCTCACTTGCCTGCCCACTTGTGCTCTTCCCTTTGCCACAGTTAACGGCACAATCAGTCATTCTGGAAAGTTACACCCACCCAATATTAGGAAATGCTCCCTGGTGCCACCAGTAACAGCAGAAGAAGACGAGAAGGAGGAGAAGGCGGCATTCCAAGCATATGGACTGTCAGGCAAGTGAAATGAAACTGGGAGGTCACACACACTGATTATCGCGGTCACATTCGCTCAAGGTAAAATCTTGCCCATTCAGCGTTGTCATTTGCCATTCTGGAGGGGATTCTGCACTACTTGGAGATTTCATCCTCACACTGGGTTGTGACAGTACCTCTGAGGCGACCGAGCAGCCCCCTCCCTCTGTCCCAGCTGTGCTTTTCTTCCTGTCCTTTCTTGGTGTGGGCACAGATATTCATCTGACCCGTGAACGGCAAAGAATGAGGTACCACGTCAGCCTCGCTGTGTTGCCAAACTACACTTCTCCCATGCTGAGTGTGAGACAGGGTCTTCAGCACACACACGCTTTGCATTTCCAGGGTTTTCCCGTCCTTTCGATAGTTTCCTATCGTAATGCACAGGAACCGGTCAAAACTGGAGTGCATTGTCTCCATGAACAAGATGGCACAGGCTGAGGGACAGGGATGTGATACGTGCACACCGAGGACACGTGTGACGTCTCTCCTGTTGCCCTCTCTAGGTGCTTCCCGAAGCTCCGCACTGCACCTCGCTGCCACGCTGGTCTCTCTCTGATCCGTGACCACAACTGCGTGCGTCAGACCTCACTCCAGAGCAGCACAGCTCTTTCCCAGGAGATAAGTGAGGGGTTTTGTTTTTGCCTACACAACAGCTCTCCTGAGCTTTCCCATGCTGGGAGGGAGGTGGGAGGGAGGAGATCCAGCTTCCTCCCTGTCCGAGCGCCAGCCCTGTGGACCTGCCATGGCACTGCTGGGAACATCCAGGGGCATTATGCAATTTGCAGAGGCGGTTTTTCATGCAGCCTGGCAAAGCAGGGTCTGATAATGGCTCTCCCTTTGTTTGTAGCACACAATCGAGCTCATGATCTTCTCTCCAGTACAGGCAGCCCACGGTGTTACGTCCTGTATTGCTGCGATGACGAGAGCGGGGCTGTGCACAGGACAGGGAGCCCTGCAGCGCTTTCATCAGTGAATCACCTGCCCTCGATGCTAGTTAGGCACAAATCATTAATGGTATAAAAAGGCTGGAGTCAGCTAGCTCAGCTCCAGTGGAAACACGGATTGTGTCTTTTTCAGGAGGCATGGGAAGACCTTCTTTTAGGTCTCTTTTTAAACTTCTCGACTTTAGCTTCTGAGTAATGCTGCTGATTTCATTTTCCAAAGGTCACGGGGGAATTCTCTTCTGCCATCTCTAAAGGGCATAACAAATGTTCCTCAAACAAAGTAACGAATTGTTCAACACAATGCACTTAGCAATTACCTTGCCATAAAGGTATTTACAACAGATATGGTAAGATAAACTGGTTTGTTTTCTATTGTTTTTCAAAGGGGAAAAAAAAAAAGAGAAAGGTTGTAACAACTTTGTGGTGAGTTTGAGGGATAAATTGATTTCTTCACTGAATGCTTTCATGGGTCTTAAAAGATACTTTAATAGTCTTAAAGTCTATAAATAGACTATGCTATTTATAGAGTGTCCTTCTTGGTGATCAGAAAACATATTCACTTTTGTATTCTGTGTACCTATTGAAATTGCATCCAGATTTAAAGTTGTCCATAACATAGTAATTCAGCTCCTTTTCTGAATGTTCCTTCCCATGTAGTCTTTATTTACAGATTTCTATGCTTATTTTATTTTCCCCCGTATCATTCTGCCTACTGCATGATGCTCTTTCACATTCTGGACCTAAATTAACTTCTAACACAGTAGGGAAAGGAGTCAGCCGTGCAAGAAATTAGAAGCAAAGACTCTACAGCGTGTTACTGAATGCAAATCTGTTACCAATACAAATCTAGATCCATTTGGCAGGAGGAAAAACAAGCCTGCACTAGCAGCAGAGTGCTTGCTGGCCTGTGGGCTAGAAACAGAGTGTTACTGCAGATCCGGTCCAGCAACTGTGCTCCTGCCTCCCTAACCTCTTCCATTTGGCAGTCTTTTATTAGCATTTTTGTCTGAGAAGCTGATGTGGGAGTGAACAATGGAAACCAACTGCCCCTCCAGCCGGTCCCAGCGTATCCTAGTGCACGTGAGTTGGCCGGGTTTGGTGAAGGAGAGATTTCATCCCTCTGCCATGTGGGCAAGTAGAGGCCAAAGCAATCAGCCCAGTATTTTTCACCAGCATGAAATAAAAATGTGCACAGAGATACAGCTGCATTTGATGTAAAGGCTGTCTGTGGCTCTGTAATGGGCAGGGGATCACATCTACTTTTGCTGCAGAAGAGGAGGCGCTGTAAGAGCTCTCTGGAGTGAGTGTCCCAGGAAGCATCTATTTCCTTGAGGCTGGGGGCTCAGATGTACCGCCAGGCCAGAGATAGCAGGATTTCCAGCTCCTGTTTGAAAGTCTGCTTGGAATTTAGTGTTCCTGCTATACCTCCCCACTCTGACCTTTCTCTGGTTCACACACCACTAGTAAGAGGGAAGTTGTAGGCAAAGCATGAAGAAATGAGTGCAAAGGAGAGAAGGTCTGGCTCTGTGACCAAATTCTTGTGCAATCTTGTACAAATAATTTCTCACATCTCTGCATCCTTGTCCTACGAGGGAGCTGGGGTTGTTTAGCCTGGAGGAAAGGAGGCTGAGGGGAGACCTCATCACTGTCAACAGCTACCTGAAAGAGGCTGTGATGGGATGGGTGCTGGTCCCTTCTCCGAAGTGACAGTGACAGGACAAGAGGAAATGGCTGCAAGTTGCACCAGGGGAGGTTTAGACTGGACATCAGGAAGAATTTCTTCACTGAAAGGGTGGTTCAGGAACAGCTGCCCAGGGAGGTGGGGGAGTTGCCATCCCTGGAGATGATTAAAAGACAGGTAGATGAGTTTCTTAGGGACATGGTTCAGTAAGGGAGCAGGTGCAGTTGAACTCGATGATCTCAGAGGTCCTTTCCAACCAGATGATTCTATGATCCATTTCTAATCTGTGGCATGAAAATAGTATTATTTCATCTCACCCATGCACTGTTGTTCTAAATTATAAAATCTTCCAAGGAAAAACTGGCTGTTCTTAGGTTAATATACAGTCTAGTGCCATAGGGCACATTTTCTCCTACCTGTTTCCTTGTGTTGTGTCTGTGCTTTGCAATAACTCTCATGTAGGGTAAACCGTGACATCTTTGTGTTACGTGCATTTGCATCCAACCTCGAAACGTTATTTCATTCCCTGAGGTGTGTGCTGTTATCAGGCAAATAAAATGTCCCAGTCCTCTGGTAATTATTCATTAGGTAAGATTTAATGTGTGTGTGTGTGCAGGGCTGGCAGCTACAAGTGGGTCCCGCAGGAGAGGTCTGTGAGCCAACCAAGCTTATGTCAGCTTTAGGGTAGGGATGGGTGAGTAACTGGAGTGAAAATAACAGAACAATAAGATCAGCAGCAGTTTGCCCCAAACTTAACCCGAACTCTTTTCTTTTCATCATGAGGCCAAGCTCACCACTTGGATCAGAACACTCACTGAGAGACTGGGTGGATTTGCACGCGCATCTAGAACAAACCACACAATGCTTGGGAACCAAATCCAGCCACCACTTATGACTGTTCATTCTCCCCATGCTTCCTTGAGGTCTAGAAAAGGTTTTTAGCTTCTTGTGTTTTGTTCTGTGTTTTGTACCTTCTGTCTCTGCAATAATTCCTGGCTGAGTAACGGTGGCAGCCTTGGTCACACCAAGTTTGATCGGAGAGCACCTGGAAGTCAGGTGAATATAGGCAAAGCTAAGGAACAGCACACAAACACGTGGTGGACATTATACCAAAGAAGTCAAGGGAGTGGAAAGGTGCTATTTGGCTGACAGTTAAGAGTGAGGGATTGATGAGACACACAAAAACCCGTTCCTTTTGGTATCCAGGCCTAAGACTGCACTGATTGATATCCAGCTCTCTTAAGAACTTGACACTGGACTTTGAGGCTTATTTCAAATGAGCTTGATGCAGTAGAGGTGTGGAAAGGAGATGATATGGAGTTGTGAGGAGCAAACCTTTTCTTGCAGGCTCCAGCAGCAGGGATGTAATGAAGGGGAAGACCATCACACGTTACAGCTCTCAGGGCTCTGGAAAGCCTGTTTGGCTTTTCCTGGTTTCCACCATCTTCTGTTCTCTGTTTCTGTGGTTCACCCGTGTAATTACATAAGATATCACCAGCTAAAACTGCATCTGCCTCCTTAATAGACAGCTCATTATCCAGGGAGGGAAACAGAAAGGGCAAAAGCCTTTATGTGCCAATAGCTCTGCTGAGATGGTCATGTGCATTACAGGAGAAGGAAAGGGTGTAAACCATTTGTCCTAATTTATAGCCAGATGGGCTGAAAGAGTCAAGGTGTAATGAAGGTCAATGTGGCTACTAATGGGGTGGAGGCAATGCAAGGTTACTGTCTTGACATAAAAGCAATTAATTCTCTAACAAAGTCCCTCTGACGCAGCAGAACAGAGTGAGGCAGTTCTCTCTATTTAAAAGTACTCCCACAGCTTTGATCTTTTCCTCTTTTCTGGAAATGTAAGCTTGGAAAGAGTGTTTGGCCTCATCTAGGATGATATATTGGGCCATGTGGTGCTGGCCTTGCAAAGCGGCGTAGGCAAGCCTGCTGTTCTCCATACTGCATCATTCTGGAAGTCTCCTGATATTCTGGTCACTGTAGTACTACTAACATAGTGCTCCGTGCCTGGGTGCCTTGCCTGCTCAGAAACGCCATGAGATCACACCTTCTCATGACATTTTATTGTCCAGTTTCGGCCACACACAGGCTGTTTAGTTATTAGTGAAAATGAAAATCAAACTAGAGGGAACAAGATCTTCTATCAAGAACCTTGAAACATGGAACTATGTAACCACGCTGGCTTGAAAGCAACCTTTTAGTCCTGCGTACTCTTCAGTGTCACATATATACCGTTGTGATCAGTATATTGTGGCAATCAGCCACAGACAGGTTTTACTTTTATTGATATTTAAAACAAACACTTGTTTTGAACTCAGGACAGAGCTGTGTTGGTGCTCAGTATCAGGCTGGTTTCAGCAGAGCTCGTGGCAAATATGTACTGATCCAACCATACAGTGGTGGGCTTCGTGCTGCTGCCTGTGGTGGCAGAGACCAAAATATTGCTGTGCTCTCCCCCAGCCATAAAAATCCATGAAAATTTGCAGCTGTAGTTTAATTTCATTTCACTGTCTGACTAACCTTACTTGATTTTGTTTTATTTCCTCTATGCATTTCCTGCACAGAAAGTCTAAGATTCCACGTTGCATTTTGAGAAACTTTTAAAATTAAGATCTCCGTTTATGTGAGATGACCCTGGGTTTTGGTAATAAAATGTGCCGGGGGGTGGGAGGAAAGGGAAAGAGAAGACTTCTCAGTAGGAGGTGAGTGCTGATGACTTTAATGATGTCACAGTGTAATATGCTGTTCTGCTGACTTCTGCCTTCTTTAATTGCCTTCTGAATCCTGAGAAGCTGAACCGTGCCTCACCAGCTCATTATGTCCCCCGGGTTTGCTCTCCCCAACAAATAGGTGCTTTCCCTGCAGTCTCTGGAGGCTCTTTGTTGCTGCTCTGATACATCAGATGCGTTTGTTTTGCACATTGATGTTTGTGTTTTCCGCACTGCTTGTGTTTTCCAATTCCTAGGAGCAGTGAGGATGCTGCTGAATTGTCAGAATCGCTGTAGGATGCTGACTTCGAGGTTACTGTCAATGGCCTCATTATGTTAACGAGGGATATTTTAAGAAACACAAAAGATGTGGCATTTGCTTTCTTGGGAGAGGGAGGTAAGAAAGAGAGAATGCGTGTGGGTGAATGGATTTACGCTGTAGGTCCCCCCCACCGTTCAGTTAGAAACGACTGGCTCTCTCCGCATCCTTTGCTGGCCAGAGCAGGGATGGCTTCTAATATGTATTCCTGGGCTGCTCATGTTGCACTTGGCTCACCCTTACATGCAAGGCAATAGGACCCTTCCTTCTGAAGAGCTCCTCATCTCTGTCCTTGGGCATCTGGGTACCTGAAATGAGCACAGCCTTAACAGTCGCAACAATGGGACGTACAGCATCTCCATGCAGATGGAAGTCAGGGCTGCTTTGGTCTTGTTCTCTCCTTTGAGCCAGCGCCAGTGTTGGTGTGGCTGGAAAGTGAGTCGCTTTAGGAAACCGAGCCGGGAGAGAAGTAAAGCTGTGAGAAAGCAAATAATTAATTCCCTATACACTCGGCTTCTGGAGGCCAGGGCTAAGGAGCAGATGAGACCCTAGTCTTCTCTGCTGGGATGGGCTCTCTCCCTCCAGATAGTCTTGGGAGAATATCAAAGAGGAGGATTTCCTTATCAAAGGAAATGTGCTTCTTTCCTTAAGCTTGTCTGGTAGTGGTGTTATGTAAACACAGATCAATAAGGTGACACAAATCCTATCCTATTACCAGTATTCAGCAACAACTGCAGCACCCTTAAGCTTAGCATACTATCACTTCATGCATTCACAATTAAAGACTTAGATAAGACTAATTACTTTCAAGGTGGCTCTTTACAATTGTCTCCTTATAATGGAGTTTGTCACCAGTCCAGTGTGGCTTTGTCACTAAGAGAAATCACAGACGATTTAACAGTTGGATAGAAATGTTTATTTAACAGGCCTTGTGCTTCTTCTCTTATATTTCCTGTAAGAGAAAGATAACTCCTTAACAAAGAGCACATCCAACACTGACAGTGAACTTGATAGAAAACTGTCTACAACAGGGGTTTTTATTTTACTTTTGCTCCAAGTATAAATATTTCAGGTACCCTGTTCTTTCAGGGATAGAATGAGAGGTAATGGTTTTAAACTGAAAAAGGGGAGATTTAGATAAGGTATTAGGAAGAATTTTTTTCCTGTGAGGGTGGGGAGGCCCTGGCACAGGTTGCCCAGGGAAGCTGTGGCTGCCCCATCCCTGGAGGTGTTCAAGGCCAGGCTGGATGGGGCTTTGAGCCCCCTGATCCAGTGGAAGGTGTCCCTGCCCGTGGCAGGATGGTTGGATCTGGATGATCTTCAAATTTTCTTACAACCTGAACCATCCTGTGATTCTATGATTACGACAGAAAAGAGCTGTATGTGCTGCATGGAGTGACCAGATTCCTCTATCTATAATCTAACAGCATTTTTTTCTGTACAAAATGCTGATAGAAGGGGAAGGAGGCTCTAACTTCTACAACAGAACATCAGGTGCATATTTATTTATTTGATGCTCTCCCTTATGCCTGGCTGAAAGAGGCCAGTGGGGTCTGACAAGAGTGCTGACCTCTCAGTGGATGGAGGCACTGCAAAGCAAAACCCTGCAGGCCACAAAGAACAGCGTACAGAGAGCTGGATGGGATTTCTCTGGAGGAGACACTGCTGCTTGAGAAAGAGCCCTGGGACTCCTGCTCAGGCGAGGTGTTCATGCTAGCTTGAAAAGTGGACAGACTCTCTGGTCTGCTGTCACCTGTATACCTCAACCACAGCTTAGCCAGATAGGCCAAGAGTTTGGTGGTTGTGCCTGGCCTTACAATATACGGACCAGGAAGCGTCATCTCTAGAGGTACTTGCTGATTTATCCCACGCGGGACAATCATTGCTGTTTGTCTTTGCCAAGGCAGCGTGCAGGGAAGTTGGTTAGTACTCACTGTAATACTGCTCACTGTGCTTGGATGTTAAAGCACAAGCAACAAAAAGCTCTGGGCTACCCCCTCCAAAATCAAGTAAAAGCCAAGATTTCAGATTGGGTTGGTTTTGATGGGTCATTCTTGTATTTTGATAGTGGCTGTGGAATTTTGAGGCTTCCTAGTGCCCACATAATTTCAATCTTATGAACTAGAAACCTGTGCTTTTACTTTTTATATTCTTAGATACTGCTCGCACTCTGAAGAAGATGAGCTTCCTGGAAAACACCTCATATCACAAGATCTGTTGTAGAAGCCTTGTTCAAGCTACTGAATTGTAATGCAGAAAACTGCAGGAGTTAGGTGGGAAATGTGCAACTCCCCTGCAATCCTTTCCCATTTTCTAACGAGTTCTCATTTACTCCCTAGTTATGAGATCACGAAGCAGTTGTCTTCTCATTTCTGAAATATCATCAAATCCTCCTCCGCAAAACTGAAAATGTTTTGAGTAATAAAATGAGATTTTTCAGGCTTGGCTGGGAGAGCAGAATGACTCGTTCCCACTACAATGAAAAGGGACTGGATCTCTGCATCCCCTGGGCAGTTCTGCCTGGGACATCATAGCTGGGACTTCTCAGTCTGCCAGATGCCAAGAAGTGACAGCAGCAGAGGCCCCCTGCTGTGAATGCTGGCCATGCTCAGATAGAGAAGGATCTGTTTCAAAAACAAAGAACTCCTGAGCTGGTCTTCTGTGTGTGACTGAATGCAGCTTGTTCAGTTGTAAGTCAGTCACCTTAATTAACAGCTCTACCCACGAGGCAGCTGTCGGACTGATCCATAATAGGACTTTGTGATGCATTGGCAGCATTGTTTTACTGCAGGTTTTATTACACATGGAGTATTTACATCACAATTCTTCCCATCGAATGCGATGTTTATCTCTTGGGTGAGGATTAGCACAGTGCAGTACCATGAAGTCTGGTAGAGCTGAGTAAGTGGTTTAGTGTAATCCTCCTGAGAAGGACTGCTGTCTTGAAGAGACTCCTGGGAAGGCTCTGTGCTTGTACCAGGCTTTTAGATGGCTTTCAACCAGGTTTGTGTGTGTGTCTGTGCGCTTTTTGGAATTTGTGCAGCTTTCTGTGACGCACAGAAACGTGCATAGTGGTTAGGTCAGCAAGGACCATCACAGGGCTTAAAGACAGTTGGTATTGCTGGATGAAGATGACACCAACGAGTCATCAAATGATCCAAGTATGACTCTGACAAGTGGGCACCCCAGTACAGGCTTTGAAAAGGGTCCTGCCTGGACAGTTGTGTTTGCTGTTGACATCTGGCATATGTAGATGTTGATCCTCAACATAGTTTTGTTTTGCATTAAGGAACCGTCACGTTCAGCACTGCTCCAAGCGTGCTCTGCAGTAGCAGGGTAAGAGTGCTGCCATTGCACTCTCCAGGCACTTGGAAATCTATTTCCTAGTGTTTAGAATAAACATTAAACTGGAACTTGCCAAAGCCATAGCAATTTGCATCCTATATCATAGAATACTTCGGATTGGAAGGGACAACCTCCCTTCTTGTTTTATTAGCCACTATGTGAACTTTTCTGGTCTGGGTTATATAGGAAATACGGTCCCAGTTCATACATCTCAAGTGCATGAGACCTTTGAGTTAAAGTTACTAAAAGTTTTCCAAAAGGAAAAGAAAACAAGCAGCACCATTCTGTCTTAGAGTGACAAGTCTAGATTAAGAAGGTCATACACAATGACAAAAATATAAGGTGCTGCTTAGTAACAAAATAGAAATATGGGAGCTACAACAGGAGCCTTGATGGTGAGGGAGATTTTAAGTAGTCCAGATATAAAGCAATATCCTTGGAGCCCTGGCAAGGATGCAAACTTCTCTCCCACACAACCTCAGTCACTCTTGAAAAGCCAAGTTCTGGAATTTTAAAAGGCAAAAATATTACAGCAACAGCAACAACAACAAACAAAAAATCAGATGCTAAATGACTATTAATGATCTTATCAATGTGTTGTGTAGTTGGGAGGAGGAGGAAGGGGAAAGAAGCATTCAACATTCTTCAGGTTTAATTTTTAATTATTCAGTGAGTACTGATGAGATTAAAGCAAACCAACACGAGGGTTTTGCAGAGAGGTTTCAGCTTTATAATGTAGAAGGTATTGTGGTGTGTGTGGGAGGAGGGCAAATAGATTCCTGCAATACAAAAGAAGCCAACATAAGAACCAAGTACTAAGACCCTGTGGAAAGATACGGATTTTGCCTGGACAGCTAATTTTAGCCTTTTTTTTTCAGAACCAAAGTGCTTTCAGACCCCTACAGCACATTGAAATGCATATTGGGGAGCATCCCAGCATGGTACCCATGGGGTGGTTAACTGGACTGTCCCGCTAGCGGTGTTCCGGTGCAGGTACGTGCCGCGTGCTCTGCTGGGACAAGCAGAAATAGGACAACCACCTGAACTTGTCGCAGAGGTTGTGTTCATTTAGCTCTCTGGTTCAGAAATAACCCAGAGAGATGATCAGACAATTGGAAGACTAAATTGCTCTGGCAGCTCAGCTGCTCCACAGGATATTTGTGGGCAACAGAGCTGCATGGGGCAATCGGGGCAGTTGGTTCTTCCCCAGTGCAAAACGGTCAGGGCACAAATCCCAGCTGTGTGTGTGCAGCACTCCTTTCACCGCTGCAGCAAGCTGTGAAAAGCACTGGGCCTGGTCGGTTATTTAACTCTCAGTCATGAACTTTATCCTTCACTTTTCTGAAAAGCTTTATATTTTACTGCTGTGTTGGGAACTCTGAAAAATGCAAGTCCCTTTTCTCACAGTATTGCAAGTCTCCCTGTGGATCATTTTGTCAAATTATTTAACCTCACTCCCAAGCATTAAGATTTTAAGGCTTTTCCCACTTTGACTTTGCTCTTTGTTGGTCTTAGAAGGGAAAACAGGGTCATTTTTACAGTGAAAATTTGAAGGTCAGCAGATGTCCTTAGAGTCAAATAGCAAGAGAATCACTGATGTACTGGGAAAGTCACACACGGCACCTAAATGCACGTATTTAAGCAGCAGTTTAAGTAGTTTTTTTAGAAATCAGGTTGCTTTGCTGTCTTGTCTGTGCTCTTCTAGATCTGGCTGGTTTTCTTCCATTGTTAAGAACAAGTCATATCTCATTTCCTGCAACAGACAAAAACTCATTTGGGATCATTATGGCTGGTGGTGTCTCCAGGCTGCTGTTTGCCATCGTTTTCTTTGGAGACGAAGCTGGTTTGAGAGGGTCCAAGCTCCTTAAGCCCTGCTCTTGTCCTGCTAACCCACTGCTGCGTGCTGTTCCCACCCCACACAGGGCAGCCGTGGGTGGCCTCTGCTGTGACCCCAATCACTGAAATCACTGGAGGGGGGTTATAGCAGGTTACAAAGAAGGATTTAACTTGGGTTCACAGAGTGTCCCAGTGAAAGAAATAACCTAGCAAGTCCTAACAAGATCATTTTCCGCTGGAGTAACGAGCTGAAGCAGATCGTGAGAGCCCCAAAGCCAACCCAAAGGAGGCAATGGGAACAGCTCCCAGGAGCAGGGAGGGGGACAGGGATGAGCAAGGATGGGAGGAGAAAGAGCATTCCCTACTTTTGGTCACAGCAGCTCCACCATGGCATGTCATTTCACTCGGTTGTGCCGTTGGGTTTGAAAATAGCCCTGCTATAAAAAACAGGTTGTGGTTTGGGTTTGGATGCATTTTTGTGTACGCGAACGTGGATCATCTGCAGAGCACAGCCCCACAACTGCTTGCAGTGGCTCCAGCAGAGGAAGTGATTTGGGGGTGGGGAAAGCAAAGGGGTAGAGAGTGAGCTGGTGAAGGGGGTGCTGAGCCACCAGGAGAGCAAGGAGGATTCCTCAAGCCCCCTATCAGTCAGTTGCGTCATCAGCCACGTCATACAGACCCCCTTCCTGCCACAGGAGCGTGCAGCCTGCCTCGCCCCGCTCTCAACAGGGCTGTACGTGGGTTCTCTCCGAAGCTGCAGAGTCTGACGCAGTTGGTGTGCTCTCCTGGACCAGTGATACTGCTCCAGCCCTGCTGCAGGATGCTGCGCTCAGGAGCCCTCTGCACACGCTTGCGTGACAGATTTCCCTTGCCGTTGCCGTGACAAACACGACGTAGGCGCTGATGTGAGCCGGGCTGAAAAACCCAGCGTGTGACTTCCTCTGGAAAGTGGAGGCAATCGCCTCCTCCTTCTCCACCTTCAGTGACAAGTGTGGCGACCTGAGCTAGGCTTCCTCCTCGCCCACACAAAATGGGATTGTCCCTTGGGACCGGTGGTACGGTCTCCTTCAGGTGATTCAGCCGAGACTTTCTGGAGGTTTTGCTTTAGTCAGTCTCAAGTTGTAAGGCTTGAAAGGAAACACTGGGTGATGCATTAAAGCTTACACCTTACAGGAGGTCAGACTAAGTGATGTGGTAATCGACTGGCCTTCAACTCTAATGTGGGAGCAAGTTCAATTTTCATTTCACTGCCAGTTCCCATAATGAACTGTCCCCAAAATGTTTCCATCACAGCCCTCATTGCAGTCCAGACCTTGATCCAACTGAACTTGCCCAAGAAAAGATTTGTCCCTTCTTGTACTGTGGCTTATTTTGCTATTAGAAATAATTTTGATTTCTAATTTGTGATTCTTTTTACTGCTGCCAGTCCCTGGTCCTCTCTACATTGCTGCAATACCTGAACGGTGGCTATTCTGAACGTGTTTAGCTTTGCCGTGTACCTAAGAGTTAGTGGAGTCTTTTTCACCTCATTTGATAGCTTGGGAAATGGAGGGACAGACAGACTGGTTTAGAAATAAATTGGCCATTAATTAGGGGCTTGGGCTTAGATCCCTGCTTGACCACAGACGTTGTCACCTCACTCACATGTGTGTGTTTGTTTTTCACTCTGGTCTTCAGTGTCTATGTATATTTTAAGGTACCAGGCTCTCACTGAGTTAATCTAAGGATCTAGGATCCCAGACGGGTTTTAGTGGTATACGAGCACTTTGGACAAAGCATCGGATACTTTTTTGTTTTCTTATTAGGGGGAAAAATTGAGGCTGGAAAACTAACTTTCTCAGGAAATTTGTAGTTCAAGCAGGAGAGAGGGCCCAGCTTGCCTGACCTCTGGCCATTTAACCTTTCTTCCCCTACCCTCAAGCCTATCTGAGAATACCTGCTTGCAAGGATCCCTGCCAGTATTTATTCTTCTCTCCTCCCAGGTGTCATTTTCTAAGAGGTCCCTATGTGTTTGGCAGGAAAGTCACGTCATTTAATATACCCACTTGGTGTACGTAGACAAAATGTTCGGGAGCAGAGTTGATCATGTGGGTCTGGGAGGAGAAATCCCATCTGTGGAGTGGTACGGGAGCTCGATTTGGTTATGATTTCTCCCCGTCAGCTGGTCTGGGCAATTACATAATGTATCAAGCCAAATAATCCCACTTCGTGCGATACATAAATTCATTTACAGCCATCTCTTAAGGCAAAGGAGATACATGCTGTGTGTCCTCCTTTAACCATACTTCTTTTAAGAGTGCAATCAACAAGCTATTAATTAGCCAGTCAATGTAACAGCCTTAGAGGAGGCTGTGCCTGTTTTCCTTCTTCCCAGACCATGCATCCCACTCCTGGGTACTGCTGAGCTCTTGTGTCAGGATGAGACAAGAAGGTAAGGTGAACAAGAGTGAGGTCAACCAAGCTCTGCTTCCCCACAGACACCTCAAGTCATGAAGACAAAACCCCGGGGAAAGGAGGACTCCAGGAGAAGGGCAACAGGTGGAGGAAACACAAACCAAATCCTAGCAAATCCGTTATGGACACTTCATCTGCAGCACATGACATTGTATCACTGGTCCAGCTGCTGAGGCTTTGAAGCACCTTGTGAAACTCGTTCGAAACCCTTGTGGAAGATTTAGCTCCTAAAGCTCTCCGACCTGTTTCAGCAGGACTTTGTGGGCAGCTAATGACTATTGGCAGGCCAAGGCTGATGACCTAATGCCTGTGCTGGTGTGGAGGAGACAGGCTGAGGATGGGATTGAGGCCTCTCTTTAGGAAGCATTAGCAGGGGACAGCCTGTTCGCCTTTTCCGCTGTAAAATACAAAGGCAATATTCAAACCAAACCACATGTGCAGACACGTGGGGAATTGCCTGGTTTGGCTCTTGGTGCCTTAGCCCAAGCGCCTGTTGGTGTAGCTGTGACATCCAGAGGTGTCCTTGGGATTTCACATCCTGCAAAGATGTGTCAGGTACTGTGTGGCATCCTCAAAAGTCCCCATGGTAAGCAGAGCAAATGCAAAGCTAGAGAGCAGAGGGTGCTGGAAATAAGAGAGAGGAGGGGAGGAAGGAGGAGAGGAGGAGGAGGAGGGGAAGGGGAAGGGCTTTTTGATGCCACTCAAGGTAAGATGTCTGGATGGAGACACCATGGAGTATTTCAGAAGAGGGAGAGCAAGGCTGGTGAGAGACCAGTAATGCTGTGTGAGGAAGTGAGTGATGTTCGTGAGCTTGGGGAAGGAATCATAGGAATTATAAGTCTTGAACTCGATACTTTTTCCTCGTGGAAGAAAATTTCCTTTCCTTAATGGTACAACACCCTTCTTCCCTCCCAGTCCCCAAACTTCAGACAGTCCCTGTGCACCCAAGATGTGTTTGCACAGAGAATTATAGATGGTCTCATCTGACTTGTGCAAAGCAAGGGTGAGTCATGTCTTAAAGGTAAGGAGCTGGCTCACCACATTGGGGTTTGACACCTCCCATGAACCCAAATCCTTCATGTTGAAGTGAAATGGGAGCTCACAAGTGGGTTGCTGTGAGAGAGAGGAGATAGAAGCACTCATGTCCTGCACTGGGAGGGAAAGGTGCAGCTAAGCCCACAGGTGCTGGGCACAGGTAGTTAGCAGAGCAATGTGATGCTTTGTAATGCTTGCTGTGAAGTCAGAAAACCCCAGAGGATTGCCAGCTGCCAGGAAATGCACTCACAGTGACGCCGGAGTCAGCCAGCCAGTGAATAAAATATCCAGCTAATTATCCTTCAATGTCAGAATTCAGTATGCAGATGGTTGGAGGATTCCTGCTTTCATAGATCATCTCAGTTGCTTAAGCATGTTTGATTTCCTAAGATGCAACTTAATTTCCAAGTACATGTGCCCAGCTATATTCTGCAGGTAGCTATTCTTGGTGTGCTTTGCTCTCTTTTCTGATAGGATGCTTTAGAGTAGGGATAAAGAGAAACCAGATTCCATTCCATTGACATCTGCTTTTGTTTTCAACAGCAACAAATTTAAGTAGAATCTGATTTAAATTTACTTGTTACTGAAGTTTTTTTTTTAAAAGGGAAAATTAAATATTTTGTTTTAGTAACTGGAAACACAAGGAGATAAATCTTTCACATTAAAAATATATCAATGCAGGACACAAGTTTTAAAGTTAGAAAATTAATCTAAATGAGAATATTGAAACTTAAATCTCACTGATACTTACACAGCCTTTCTTTGTTTTTCCACAAAAAATAATTTGACAGGTTTCAAAGTAAGTATTGTCCCTTATTTAAGAAGAACAGGAAGTAGTGAGAACAGTGGAGAGACCTTAAATCAGCAGCAGTTCTGATTCCAATGTCACTGTTGGTCCCTGCATCCCTACCCTGGATTGAGCTAAAATCCCGATTATTTGTAGTGGAAATTCTTGCTGGGGGCAGATCAGGATTTATCCTTCCCAGCACCAACCTATTCTAAAATTACACTGAAACCAGAGGAGAGGAAACTGTCTCTAGTTTCAGCAATGGTCCCCCTTTGCAGGAAAGAGGTAATGAGCAAAGGCACTCAGCCAAGGCTCCGGAGCTGGCTGGTATGAGAGAAGGGCCCCTTTGTGTCTCAAATGGACTTGAGCTCCTCTGAAAATCTGTTTGTATCCTTCAGTGGGAGCTGCCAGCTGCTGAAGTCGTTGTTGAAAAGACATCCAGAGGCTCCAAACCTGCATTTTAACATCCTTAATAGAAGTGACTGCTTTCCACACGTGCTGATTTTGCGTGATGAGCAAAGCCGTGCATAAACATCACCTGGGCTTTTGTAGTGGCAGGAGCAATCATTTTATCAGCTTGTTTGTCACTGCACAGAGCAGAGCATGAGTAGTGAAGCTCCTCAGGGTCTGGGTGAAGAACAGCAGTCAAAGGGTTTGTCGTGCCCTCTTTGATAGCAGTTGCCTGTGTGTCTGATGGGCACATGAGGTGGCCAGCTATGCATGAAGCCCAAGGAGACTCAACAGCCAAAGGGCAAGGGGTGGCTTACAAACAAGCCTCCAAATATCTCCAGAGGCAACATGTCTATTCTCCCTCTCTCTAACCAAGCAGGCTCCTGGCTTTAACTTCCCCGTGCAGCAGCAGCTCAGCCAGAGCCACTTACCGTCGGAGAGCGTCCATCCCTGGCTGCTCAGGGTGCTTCCAGGTCTGTGCAGACAAGACACTGAGCAACATTGGTCCTCCTTGCCAACTGTGCTCCAGAGGCAAGAGGGAAATCGTGTCTTGGGCAGAGAGTAGAATCACAGAATCATAGAGTCATTAAGGCTGGAAAAGGTCTCTTAAGATCGTCAAGTCCTACCATCAGTCCAACACCACCATGCCTACTAAACCATGTCCCAAAATGCCACATCTACACATTTTTTAACATCTCCAGGGATGGAGACTCCACTGCTTCCCTGGGCAAGTGAACCAAGCAGTACAACCTGTGCCATGAAGTGGATGTCACCACTCCCTGGAGGTTCGCAATGTGATATTCTCTGGGGCCGGGGAGCAGCACAGGCAATGGATCCATGACTGGTTCTCTGTGTTAAATCTTCTGTACCTATGCACCTTCACTTCTCTCATCCTTTTCTTCCTCATCCCTAAAGCTCAACCCTGCACCTGTGGGTGCCCAACCGTGTTTATTCCACAACAATGTGAACATGGAGTGCAAGTCAGATCCTTCACAGTAGTATAAGCAGAAGCTCTGTTCTTCACAGGGTCAAAATGGTTCAGCTGGTGATGTGTCCCTCAGCCATGCAGAGCAGAAGAGAGAGCAGCTGAGTCAGTCTCTGGAGAGCTGAGATTGCCTTAGCATACTCTGCCTCATCATAGCAATATTGAAAAGAAAACGTATAACTTAAGAAAATGTCCACATCCTAACAAGAGCTGCTCCGGGCTAGTTTAGTTTGTGTTGTTGCTATGTGTTTATTTGACGTGTGACTATGCTATAGCATCCGCTGCACATGGATATTGCCACAGCAACAGTAGAAGCACATGCCACATTTTCTGCCCTTTGAAATGCAATGCCTTGTCTCACAGAAGCTCAGACATGCCCAGGCTGATGGCAACCGCATCCTTTTGCGTGATGGTTTAAAAACAACGCTTGCACTCATAGAGTGGGTTCAGCAGCAAGCCATGCTTTCCCCTGTTCCTGCAGTTTCCTGAGAGCACAGCCGGATGTTTTTACACCATGTTAGGGATGTCCCAGGGAAAGGAGCTGTGAAGGGGTAGCAGAGGTGAGGCTGATCGCAGGAGGTGGGGGCAGAAATTAGCAAGCAGCTATGAATTGTAGGAGATGGCTCCAGTATCGATTTATTATTGTGCATTTGATCATCTGCTGCAGATTTCTGTCATCATTCTGCTGTTGAGCGATTGTATCTCCACTCACTAAAAAAAGACAGCAAGAGGTTATGCTGACTTGAAAGCTGACTCAAGGTTTTTAAAGGCTAACCAAAGTCAGAAGAAACAAAAGAGTTACCTGCATCTGAATCACATATTGCTGTGGTAAGAACAGCCGGGGTTCTTCTCTTGCAGGGGATACTTGAGGTCATCTATAATCTCAGACATCAGTGACTTGATCTCACTCTTTCAGTCATAATGGTAGAAAATTCGTGGGTTGTTTTAGAGCTTGACCTTCATGAGTGTCACTATCAGAGACCTCGTTTGTAGCCATCATAGATGAATGTGCTCAGTGTTCAGTGGTAACACAGAATTTGCTGTGCGTAGTTTTAGCAAAAACTGGTTTGAGAAGCATTGATCTATAGCATATTCTGTCCTGCTTTGTGCATCCATGTACTGGCCATGGTCCTCTCGTGACTTCCTGAGGGGAGTGTCTCTTCCACAGTTTACCAGAATTGAGAACACAAAAGGGCAAAGAAGTATTTCTCTTGATCCATCTGCTTGCCACCTTCTACGCCAAAGTTCAGTTCTCTTGTAAGTGACTGGTCAGGGCCAGCCTGACTTGTAACACAACTGAAAGAGCCCTGGGGAGCCACTGTCATCTCGGACCCGAGCCACTCTTGGAGCCACCTCTAACCTTGCTGCTGAGATACACCACACAGCTCTGGCTGCATGAAGGTTTTGATGTGTCACTTGTTGATTTATAGCAGAACTGACAAAGGTAGGGAGAGTGCTTGGAGCAGCTTCTGTACAAAGGGCCAAGTATCACAGTATCACAAGGTTGGAAAAAACCTTTGAGATCATTGAGTCCAACTTATGACCCAACACCAACACCTACTCGTCACCAAGTAGGCAAGGTCTCCAACTAGGATGGGGTGGCAGGAGCTGTCACATCAGAGGTGACACAGGGATGACAATGAGGGACTAGTTTTTATATCAGGGAGAGTCAGATGAAAATACCAGGTAGCAGTTTTTAGAACAATGGAAGTTGCTTTTTCACACGATTTGTCTTGCACACAGTGGTGAATGAAAAATCCCCTGAGAGCTATTAAACACAGAGATACTATCTTTGGTCCAGGAAGCCTCTGGTATTTCTAGGGAAGTGTCACTACATGCTTTCCTGGCATTTACATCTTCCCTAAACATCAGTTATGGGCTGCTGTCAGAGACAGGATGCCTGGCTATAACAACCAGACAGGTTGGCTGCCTTTGGAACAGTCAGTCCCTAACACAGGTGCAAGAACCCACTTCATAAATCACTGGCTTGCCCTACCTCATTTACAGTTCCCTGCTTGGGTGGAAGGTTTCAGTGCAGGATTTTGCTTGGGGTTGGGCAGGAAGACCATCCCTCACCAAAATCTTCATGTTGCAGTGGGATGGTTGAGACTTGGGAAAACCTTGCTGGACCACAATGGGAACTATTTCTACAAACCCCAGTAGTAGGTACTGGCAGCTAGTCTGGCCCAGAAGGTGTGAATGGAGCAATGTTTTGCTGTTGTGTTGCTTTTCATATGTTCTCATAACCCTGGAGTCTTCAGGCAATGTCAGAAGGCCCTGTCTGTTTTGTCAAGGGTTGTCCAAGGGTCTCCAGGACAGTGTTTGGAAATTTGCTAGATTTTCTAGTAAAACAAGTAGGTTGCTCAAAATGGCAACTTGCTACTTGAATCATCAGTGCCAAATGTTACCAATACAGATGGGTTTTCAAAATGAGACCGGTAAAGTGATTCAGAGAACTTCAGCTGGGTCATCTTAGCTGTGCTCCAACTTTTCTGGCCTTACATTATGGAAAAGAGCATACGGGAAGGAGGGAAGGTGTAAGAGAAAGCTGAGTGCTGGGGTTTGATAGTTCTGCATATCAAACTCATATCCAAGAGACGATGATACTCCTCAGCTGCTGGTGTCCATGTCTGGTTCTCTAGAAGTGCTGCTGGATCAAGCTCCAGCTTTTCACCACCAGCTTTCAGAGCCTGCTCTTCGGAAGCTGCAGAAAAAGCATTTGCTTGCTGAACAAGACAAGATTTCCTTTTTCCTTAAAGGAATAGGAATTTGTATGGGCAGGAGGTTGTGATAATGCCACAGCGAGAGTCAGAGGGGATTTCCTATGGGGACTGTTCCCTGAAAGATCCTTGAAATTCTTGGTAGTACCTATGAATTAAGGGCCATGAAGTCTCCATGAGCTTCCTTGGTATCTTGATGTAGGAGGTGTAAGACAGCATAGTTTGTGCAGTGATGCTGTGGAGCTCTCTCGCTTGCTCAGAGCTTTGTTTGTCCGCTGTGGCAGTGATCTCAGAGGCAAATCCTGACCAGCAGCACAAAAAATAACCAACTGCTTTGGGAATGTCTGGGCTTCAGTCTCATTCTGGGGGCAAAATATTATTTCTACTCTCTTGTATCCTATAGGCATCAGAGATGAGTCAACCTCACAGAAGATGAGTTGTGCAGCCATAAAAATGTAAGCAATATAGTTTTTATTACAGTTGAATACTCTTCCCCAGGGAGCAATCTTAGTGCTTTAAAGAACTGAGAACTCTTCTTGATGATATTTTATTTTGATTTCTGCTCCAGGCTCTCAAAGCTGCCACTCAGGACTGTTGCTTTACTCCACAAAAATTTTATTTCTGGAGCAGTAACAGGACAATAACTAATTCTCTATGTAATCTAGAAATAAATTTGCTTTTACAATACGACAAATTGCAACTAGGAAAGACGCAGTCACTTGGGAAACTGTGTCCCCTATGGTATAAACCCAAACTCTCCTGTGTCATCATGGTTTTGGATTCAGAGGAGACCGTTTAGTGCAAACAAACACAAAATTGGAGCCAGTACCATGTCCCTTCTAACATGATCGTCTCTCCTGGACTGTTGTGCTAAATGATGCCTCAGAGCCCTCTTGCTCTCTGCTCCCCATGCCCTGAGTGCTCTGGGGTGGGGATGCAGGAACAGTTCCATGAGCAGCCCAGTGAGACCTCAGGGAACTCCACCTTATTCTTCACAGAGGAAATATGAGGCTCCTTTGGCCTCTATGCATAAAGTGAACTTTAAGTTGTTTAATATACGCCTGCTGCTGTGTATAATGCTGCGTTTAGAGAGTCCTTATCTGCCATGAAGATGGAAACAAGCATTTGCCCTCAGCCTGTCACACCAGCTCCTGTGTGGAGTCGGCTCTCCTCCAGCTGTGGGAGCACCGGTAGGGCAAGGCGAGGAGCGCATCGCTCCCTGGCCAAGGATGGGGAAGAGAGGAGGACTCAGTGAGGAAGGGGTGAGGAAGGGCAGGCTCAGAGCCCTGCCAACACGGCAGGAGTCAGTCTGGCTGTGATGGGGTTTGTGCTCCCTGGGAAGGTTTTGGTCTGTGGTGCAATTTGTTGCAGAAATGTCATGGATTTACCTTGTTGAGGAAAGAAACAGATTTGCTTGGGTCCCTTCACCTTTGGTTCTCCCTCCCTCAGTGACACTGGAAAAAGTGAAGTAGTTGGCTATTGAAGAGGCCATTGGGTAATTTCAGTCTCTGACAGGTTGACTGTCCCTCTCATTGCATAAGTTCCCAGGGAACATCGCGTGTCAAGTGTGTCAGAGGAACAAAATACACAAAGCTAGTTAAAAACGTTGCTGCTCCTTGGGCTGAGGTCAAAGCCTACTGCTTTGGTCACATCAATCTGCTTTATGACTCCTTCCCATGCCGCTTTCTTTACCACATTGAATACAGGCTGCTTAGGCTCATTTTTGATGATTCTTACTGCCTTCTGGAATTTCCTGGGGCATTTGTCTGTCTGCACCCACCTGCTGTGTTGTTGTCCTAAATTGTAAGCTTATTGAGCCAGGAGCTTTCTGTTTCTTCTGCACGTGGAAAGCCCCGAGGACAGGGGGTCCCCAGCTGGATTAAGGCCTTCCATCAGATAACACGTGTTTCATATTTCATGGCAGCAGACTCAACTGGCTTCTTGGGGAATTTGCCTCCCTGTGGTAAAAGCCCAGTCCTCGTTACCTTGCAGCAAGTAATCAGGTGAGTAAGTGAACCAGAAATTTCAGCTTCTAATCAGAGAATTTCCTGAGGGAGAATGGCTCTGGTTTTCCATGACCAGAGATTTTCATCTCTCCTTCCTAAAAAAAGAGATAGCATTGTCTTAGAGGTGGATGGGTGGTGTGACAGTGACAAAAGAATTTCTTCTGCCTTATTTCTCCCAAGTATGGAGGTAAAAGAGGAATTCTTTTTAAGGAGCCTGGGTGAAGAGCAAGGACAGCAATCCCACTGAGGCAGCAGTGCTGCGCCTTTGGTGTTAGAGGGTTGGGAAGTCACCTAAGCTCAGAGCACGAAGCTTGGCCCTGCAGCGGGTGTTTCATCCCCACCAGGTAACAGCAAGCTGAGCAGCATGACCACAGTGTTGACCTCCTCTGCTCCCTGTTTTCATCTGCCAAGACTGCTCCCTGCAGCAGGACCACACAGCTCATGTCCACCTGCTCTCAGTGTTGCACCGTGTCACCCCTCCTGCACAGCAGGCACATCGGTGTGCCCAGCTCACGTGAGTCACCCCATCATGGCTGTGTTCTCAGGGTGTCTGTGGGTCCTGATGGGGAAAGCAGGCTGCTGTCTGCAGAGGTGGCATTGCTAGGAGGGCACCCACCTGGTTTCAGTGTCCTGGTTTTGTTTGTCCATCCAATGGTTCCACCCTGTGCCTCACCCCGACAGTGGTTAGCACGGCGTTAATTACCAGCCATCGCGTTGGGGATTGCATTAGGCTGAACGACTTAGATTAGACTGGTGTGGGTCACTCTGCCAGGGCAGGTGAGCTGTGGTTACTAGAACGCTGTGACACATCGCTCCGAGCAGCAGCCAGCAGGATTCCGTGTGGCTGTGGGTGTTGAGCTGTGCTGGGGCAGTGCTGGCAAAGCTGGGACATGGCTGGAGAGCTTGGCTGAGCGCTGGGTAGATGTGCTTGTTGCACAGGCTGCAGCAAGAAGTGCCAGCACAGGCTGTTATAAAAGAATTCCCTGGGAAGTACTTCTCTAAACAAGCCTGAGGGGCACAGCTTTCCTAGAAGCTTCTGAACAAAACTTACCTGCCCTTGCCAAGGCAGCCTAAGTACGTAACGGTGATGTTTCTGTGGCTAAAGCCCAACACAGGGGTTCACACCACGTAGGTACGGTACCATCCTTGCCACTACCTTTTGTGTGACCTCAGGCAAATCCCTTACCCTCTCCATGTGTCAGACTCCAGGTGGGTCTGGTTATGAGGTGATTATGAGGCTGGGGAGCCTCTGGGGTTCCCTGAGGGGAAGGTGTCTGTGTGTACGCACAGTGATAGCTCACAGGTGGTCCTTATCTGTTTTCTGGCTCATTTTCTTTTTCAAAATACTGGATCTGGCTGCCCTGATTGTTGCAGCCGGATGCAGCACTGGCCATGTGTGAGCTGTGCATCCCTCTCTCCAGGCTTGCCAGCCCACAGCCCTTGCCCTGACCAGGGGATCACCAGTAAAGCCAAGTGAGTGACTGGCAACTGCAAAGCTCTTTAAGTTCTTTTGAAAGCTAATGTAAAAAATGATGATAAGCTAAATCTAGATCTATGTAGCAATTATATGGGATTCCAGACCTTGCACCTGTAGCATAATACATAACAGAGCCAGTTAACTACCTCGCCTAATGGTTGCGCTGAACAGCATACAAATCACATTATGCAGGCTGAGCCAAAAGCTATTTTTCAGTTGAAGCTGATGAACTTGCAAAGACTTTATTTGCCCAGCTCTCTCTGACTGCAGGTTTGTCCTCTTCTCTTTGGAATCCTTCCTGTTATTTTTCTACCTTCCTGTTGCAGGATGCAATGTTCATTGCAATAATAGATCAAACTTTGAGTGGAAAAACTCTGCTTTAGAGTCGTCTTCAAGATCTCCCAGTTTTGTTCCTGTTTACCGATCTGCAGCCCTGACCTCTCAGTTCACCCTGCCAGGTACAACGTTGTAACAACAGCTAAACCAAACCCAGCGGGCCTGTGTGCATACCCATAATTAGCAGGTAGAGTGTTTTCCCAGGATACTTTGATGGGCAGAAGACAGAACATGAAGCTGCTAATCTGCCCAGCAGTTTTTGATCATTATGTATCTATGCCTTAACATAATTAGTTTTTTATACAGAGGGACATGGAATGATCTTATTCAGTGATCTCCTGGTGGCTAAGAACACCTGAGGCAGACCCCTGTTCATCAGGCCAGCGCTCTTGGGTAGACGTAGGCGTTCTATGCAGCACGGGTGGTCAAACACTAGGACAAGGGCCTGGAGAGATCATGCAATTGCTGCCATTGGAGATGCTCAAAACTTAACTGGAGAAGACCCCAAAATGCAAAATTATCCCTGCTTTGAGTGGGATTTGAAACCTCAAGACACCTCCTGAAATGTCCTGAGGTGCACTGTGCTCTGCCAGAGCTATTGTAGCATCACCAGCAGTTGCAGCAGGACTCCTTGCAGAAGCCCTTCCTGATGAGGACTTGCTACCCTAACAGCGACCAAACTGGAGCGAGGAAGCTTGGTGCTGCGTGAGAATGTTTACAGGGCATTGGGTGTTGGTGCAGTTTGCTGAAACACACACAGAGAGCTCCAGGGCGGAACTGGGGAGGGTACATTGCTCTGCCGCTTCCCGTCCCCTGTTGCAGTCATTTCCAAAAGCATATTAAAATCGAAGTCCTGCTACCTGGAAGCAGATCTGAAGTCCTCAGTACTTAAGTCACATCTAAAACACAAATGTAGGTACTTAAGTAATGAAATTCTTCTCACCTAGTACTAATCACCAAAATGTGAGGTGTAAACTAGTTGTATAATTCCTCCTGTAGTTAAAGGAGAGAAGTGCTGTAAATGTCAGGTCACCTTATCCTCTTAGCTGCCATGTTAAGACGGGATAAGTCATTTTGTGGAGGTACCTTTTCTTGGGGCTGAGATAACTGGGAAAGACCAAACTCCGAAATATCAAACAGACATAGGCAGAAGAGGAATTCCACCCTAATGACGCAGCTTCTCTGGAAACTCAAACCAGGTTTAAAATTTCTGTATCAATTTCTTAACCTGAAATAGTCAAGGGCTTTAGAAACCCTGACCAGACAGCCTGCTCTGGCTTTCTGCACCTAAATGCTTTTCAAATCTGGTCAGAGATTGGTCCTAGCAAGTGCTTTGGATTCTCCAGTGAGACACACGGGAGGAAGTTTTGAAGTAGAATATTTGTTTGGAGAGGTTTTTGTTGACTGGATTTCTGTGGGCTTTTTTGCTTGTTTGCTTCCTGTTACTCTTATGGTATCAGCATGGAAATATTAAATGATGTGACCAATGTAGCCAGTAAGACTAGCCACAACTATTATATAACGTCTGGTTGCAGTAAACATCTCAACGATTATTTCTTTGATTGCAGTGCAAACGTATCCTGTGTACAATATGTGGGTTACTGGGTAGAGTTATGGCATGACTCAGGCCGAGCCAATTTCATAAGCAACTGTTAATGAAGGGTGGCATTTTCATTAGTTTCTCAGTATTGACCTATTTTAGTTCTTATTGAAGGTAGCGACTGAAGAGGGAGGCCCTGAGGAAAGGAAATCTCGGGTGATTTATAGTTATGGGGAAATTGCTTATGTTAGAAGGTGGGGGGCAGGTGTGAGAGGGGTATTTATCACAGCGGAGGCTGAGCAGCATCTCGCGGATGGGAGGAGTGGTCCTGCACTCGCACAAAAGGTTCATCCTCATGCTTCTGCCTGTCTCCATCCTGCATCGCACCCGCCCAGGGCATGCAGAGACACAGATGCAGGGCCAAAAGAATAATCAGGGGTGGTTAGATATAATCACAGTGTCTCCGGCTCAGCAAACCCTGAGAGGGGAGAGCACGTTGGGGAAGCTTTGCCACCTCTTCAACCTCACACATTTCCCTTAGGCATCTGCTATGGGCGACCGCTGGAGACAGAATATGGGCTTAGAGGGATCTTTGGTCGCTCCCAGGGTGGCTATTTTCATGTTGTGTTCTGTTAGACAGTCCAAGAGTCCTTCTGTATTAAAAATAAAAGCCTTGAACACGTTTCCTTATGGAAAAAATAGCTATCTCGGGTTCCTGCTTATATAACTGGAATAACTTTTGTTCTCTACCCCACCAAAAGAAAAGCAAAAGGCTTTTATGTCCTATAAGATGTTAATGAGCAGGGTTTCCTCTGAACAGAGGATGTTTGGAGCTCTGCTAACATCTCTGCTTAGGAGACATTCGGTTCCTTGTTCTGGGGATGAGTGATCTTGCGCAGTCTTTCTGACCCGTTACAAAACCACATTACTCTGATTTTAGTAACAACTTTTACCGACTCAGCCTCTGGCTGTACGTGTTTTATGATATTGGGTTTTAACAGAAAAAAGCTCTCAAAGGAGGAGAATTAAGCAGCTTTATGGTATTTTAAAGGGAGGGACAGTAAATTGTGCTCCCAGTTCCACCTTTCATTTGAAAACGGAAAGCAGCAGAGCAGTTTCCAGGATCCACAGCTCAGCCCCAGTAGAGACAACATAGCATGAGGTCATTTAACCCATCTTAAAAAGGAAAAGTAGGCTAAGGTGGCAGAAACAGACAGACAAAAAGTGACTTGTTAACAAGGAGATAAAAATTACACCAAGTCACGAGCAGATTCAGTAACAAAGCACTGTTCTCCTGACAGCCAATCCACTCTCTCAGCAAATATTATTCACCAGGTAACAAAACTATACTCATGAATCATTGCCTTTTAAGAAATTTTAGGAAGCTCACAGCAGTGATGGAGTGTTTGACTTGCTTTTGAGCTTGCCTGCTCAATCCTGGGAAAACCCCCTGCAAAACAGGGAATCGATACCCAAACACCAGAGAAGCCCTGCAAGCAGAGAGCATAAGAGATGGACAGTACATTGGTTCTGGGGATTTTTGTACAATCTAAAAGATTTTCCAGAGGTCCTCTGCAACTGAGAAGCAGAAGTGGTCTGGATTTTCCTGTTTTGAAGCCTTCCTGTCTGTAGTCTAATTTAGGATGTAATTACGGGATTTTTTTAAAGAAAGTACACCCAAAAGAACCTAGAAACCACTGTTGTTTGGTGTGTCTAATGCTGTAACAACCCCAGATGATTCCACAGATGAAACAGGAGCTTTCCATCTCTGCAATTTGACTGCTGTATGTGTTTATTTCTGGTAGGTAGCTGCCTGGTTTACCAACGTGGCTCGTGTACCGCTGGTGTGAAGAGGAGCTGGCAGGAGCATGTAGGACATGTCGTTGTCCATTTGTTTTGGTGTGTGGATTGATTCTGCTCCACTGTGCAAGGAATCGCTGTTTTCCCTGTACTCAGGCTAAGGGAAGCAGGTAGCTGTTAAGTCAGTGTAGCTACAAAACTTCCCCAGAGGTACCCATCTCCTCCACCAGCAGCCTCTTGGGTGGGAAGAATGAGCCTGTGCTTAGCTCAGGGCTGGCTGGGGTGGTGAGAGGGTGGATTGCCTGGCTGAGCATGTTCTGCAAGAGGTAGATATGAGCCACGGTTTGCTGCAGGGTGAAACCGAGCTTCATATTCTGAATACCCTAGGAATCCTGGAGTGTGTAGTCCCAGCTTGTGAATGGTGCTGGATCCTTCCTACACTGGCATTACAATCTACCGTTACCTTCATCGCCCCAAAATTCTTCACTGCAGTATGCAAAGTTGACTTGGCAATAGCACAGAATATTTTCCACGTTTATCTGTAACTACTACACCTTGCCTTTGAATTCTCCACTGCTGCACATAAGGTTCCTGCTGAGCATCTTTGTTTATAAATACCTTGAGACAGAAATGGTCTTTCGGGTCTATGTTTATCCAGTATCTGGCTTCCTGCCAGTCTGGGCAGAGTAGAGTCGCTTAGTACCTCCACATCAGGGAGAAAGATTAATCATAACAATCCTCAGCCTCTTGCATGTCTCGGTGATGAATCCTTCCCACACTTCTGGAGGACCAGTGCATACAGGAGACCCGTCGGTGGGGTGTGACTTCACTGTGCCCCAGTACAAGAAGTCCACAGACATTTTTTGTGCACGTTAAGGCATGGGGGATCATGTGCCACTTTTAAAGCACAGTAAGATGACTCAAGCTTTCCACAAGAAGCACTTTGCCAGCGTGGAGTGTTTTGTGCTCTGAGCATCACTGTCCTCTTTGTACAGATAGGGAAACTGAGATGCAGGATGGGGAGAAGACTATAACCAACAAGCAAGAGGGAAAAAAAAAAATGACTGTTTGGATCTTCATGCTCCATTCAGATCACGCTGGCTGCCCTGCCCTCCGCATCGCAGAGTTTTAAGTCCTGGAAGCCTTTTCAGTATAGTTTTGTACATTGCCTTCAGCTGGGTGCAATGTAGCCCTTCGCTGCTGCCAAGTGAACTGGATAGCACTTGATAGCAGGACGTGTCCTCCTGGAGGTGTCAGAATGGACTCCCCTGTAGCTGCATTGCCCCATCTGATCCGACCGCGTTGGCCATGCTGGCAGTAGATGTGTCAATGGCGAATTTGAGGACTAAAGGAACGAGAGAGGAGGCTTGTTCAAAAGGCCTTATACACAGACTGACTTTCTCGTAGGAGGGAGTCCTTGATGTGGGTGTTGGAGAGGAGGCAGGTCTGGTTTGTGTTGCTTGAGTCATGAGGGATCAATGCTTGCAGGAATAAACGTGCCAGTAGTGGCATGAGTGGGTGGGAGAGAAAAGATGTTTGGGGTTGGTTCCTTCCACCCTCCTGGTCTGGCCCAGCCCCATCGCCTACCCCCTGTCCTGTTCTTCTCAACTACAGCAAAGTCTGCTTGGCTGCTGCCAACAGGGAGCAGTTGGAGGCTTTACCTTAACACATGGCTCACGTGTAAATTAAGCAGCAGCATAAACACGGAGGCAGCGGTGAATGTGCTTTGTCCGCTGGGACAGAGACCCAGCGAATGGAGCGGGAGCCAGATGATAAATGCTCAGTCCTTGAGTCTGCTGTCTGGCATCTCCTGCCAAGGACTCAGCCTGAAATGTGTAACTTCCCAGGTTGGCTTAACAGGGTCAGTGTAATATCAGGCTTAATGCCTGCTTATGGTCCTCCCATTTACTATTTCCTACACCTCCTTCTGGGGTGTGTCTGGACCAAGACAAACAGCACTGACCGCTGTAAGGGCTTAGCCAGCTGAACACGGATGTTGATGCATGAAGACTCTGATCATCTTGCAGGTCCTGAGTGTGACTACGTCAGGAAGGGAGAGAACTGGCATGGTTTAGTTTGGAGAAGAGGAGGCTGAGGGGAGACCTTATTGCTCTCTACAAACTCTCTGAAACGAGGTTGTAGTGAGCAGGGTGCTGGTCTCTTCTCCCAAGTAACAAGTGATAGAATGAGAGGAAATTGCCTCAAGTTGTGCCAGGGGAGATTTAGAGTGGATATTAGGAAAAAATTCTTTACTGAAGGAGTGGTAAAGCACTGGCATAGGCTGCCCAGGGCAGTGATAGAGTCTCCGTCAGTGAAGGTGTTCAAAAAACATGTAGATGTGGCACTTCGGGACAATGATGATGTCGGGCTGGTGATTGGAACGTATGATTTTAGAGGTCTTTTCCAACCTTAATGGTTTTATGACACTATGATCAACTGGTCTCTTCCAAGATGTGGGGATTTCTGTAGTGCAGGGAACAGGGCCTGTTGGGGGGATGTCACCAGGCATTGTGTTATGGGATGTGGGTAGGAGCTGTGTCGGAACTAGTAGAGCTGCAATATCTCCCTGTCTATCCTGGTGAGGAGTGGCTCCAATTTTATGTAAGGATGTGGGTGTCACTGGGAAATCAAAGGTCATTCCCTATTTTAGGAGGTGGAGTCTTGAATGGAGGAAGGAGAAGTTTACAGCCAACACCTGACTCTGGCTGTGTTTAATTATCTATTGTGTCAATGCACAAATATCATCTCTGCCAACCTCAAACGTGTAAAAATCTTGAGTCAACCCACTGCCTCTTGTACCCCTGTGTGGGATTTCCATGCAAAGAGAATACACTGGGTTTCTTATTTCTTTCTTATGTTAAAGCCTTCAGGGGACATGGTTTGCATTTGTCTTTAATGAAAGAAGCTGCCTTGAGGTAACTGGTAGGACCACAGAAGCTGTGCTTGGGGAGCATCTCACAGGCTAATAAAAAACTGCATCAGGCCTTGCCATCTGGGTTGCTGGGATTTTGTGGTTAAATACGGGGTCCCAGGGCCCTACAGCAACAAGAGGACTGAGGGTAAAGCATTGCATGCGAGTGGAGATGTGATGATGAAAGGCTGGGCAAAGGGGTTCGCTACAGCTCTGAACAACTCACGTGTAAGTCTGCAGCCTCTTCCAGTTCATGGTATGGCTGCTGCTTTTCCAGCAGGATGGATGAGATAATACCCCTGGGTGTGATGGCAGGAAGGCATCTGGAGGATGTGCTGGTTTGTTGGGGATTTTTTCTAAGCAAGGATTCCTAGCACTTGGGAATGGCTGGTCCTGGTCAGAAACTTTTCTCAAATGATCCAAGGATCCCCTCGATAAATGACCAGCAGAAGTTTACTGTAATGTGGAGCAATTCTCTATGGAACAGTCACTTTCACAGGGAGCACCTTAAACATTTAAATCAGATGTCTTGTGCTTTACAGGGACTCCAAACGGACAAGTCTTAGATAAGAAGTTATAGCGTGTGCAATGTTCCACAGCCCAGGTGGCAGAGGGCATTGAGTTTGCCCTGGGGTGTTCTCATGGATGCTGAGGGTTTCCAGCCATACTCAGCTATGGGGACTTCTCTTATAGGTTTTTTGTAAGCATAAGCTTATTTTTATGTTTCCTTTTGTAGTACTGGTGAAATTCCATTTTTGCTCACGGCAATATTATCTGATGTTAACATTTGCTCTTTGGGACTTTCAAAATAAATATTACATTACTTTATCCCCCCCAGCCCCTCAACATATCCATCTATTTTAGCACCTCCAGGCTGGTTTAACAATGTGTTTTATCTGCAAATGCCAGTTTAGTTTGAATTTTGCAGCCGACACTAAGCCATATTGCTGGTGATTTCAGAAACAGCCTTGAGCAGTTTGAATGAGAGGGAACCTGTCAAGATACAGTCTTTGTACTCACTGCTTTTACAGCTCTGCTCTGTGTTAACCTGTCTGCACTTGGTCTGTGAGCCTCTTTATTTCCCACACCCTTTCATTGTGGGATTGCTTGTAATGCCGATGGATCAATAGGGCCTTTGTACCCTTCCACCTTCCCCAGGTGCTCCCCTTTATTTAATGGCAGCTAAAATGTTTCAAACAAAGCACAGAGACTCAGTCCAGTTGTACTGGTTGGGTAGGTGCTATGAATTAGTTGGCAGGTTTTAATCCAGTAAAGCCTAGTTAACACTGTCCTTGTGCAGTAAGCTGATTATGATAAATAGGCATGCTGTGTCTTAGCAGATGTCTGAAATCAGATCAACCAAATGCAGTTAGACTGGCCAGGCGACTTTTTGTTTTTTCTTTCTTTCCCCCCCCTGTTTAACACCCCCAGTGGTAACACTGGCTTGGCTTTGCAGCGAGGTCTGCTTAGCATGCAGTGATGGCTGTTGGCTGCTGTCCACCCAACGAGGTCACTGAGATTAGAGGAGCTTGTGGAGGAATGCTGTGAGCACACGTGAACCCTTGGCAGCTGCTGGCTCTTTCGGCCTTCAGCATCCCCAGCTGGGACGAGGCTGGGGGACAGTGGTGTGAGGTGCACGAAAAGGGGAGGAGGTAGCTGCAATGAAGCCAAATTCATTCCTGCTGCCCTCATTGGCAATACACCCTCTGCCCCTACGCATGAGACAGGGGACAAGTGGGGTGCCTTGCCCTCCTTCGTCCTGGCTTGCAAATGCAAGGAAGCTTCTGGCTTCCTAGAAAGCAGGACATCCTGATGCACCAAGGGTCACGCTCTTGGGCTTCACCATCAGCACTGGGAATGTCCGTGTGACGCTTCCCCCTGTGCAGGAAATGGGTCAGAACACGAAAGCTGTCCCCACGAACAGGGAGTTTGGGAGTCCAGAGCTTGAGGGGGACCTCCAAATCCAGCAAGGAATTTCCTGGTTTGGGACATCCTGTCCCTCCTGGCCTTTACAGCTCACGAGTGTGACAGTGTTTTCTGCAGTTCCCCGGGGTGATCCGGAACACCCCAGGCCTGCGGGGAAGGTTTCCGGTTCCGTGGGTGAGTATTTCAGCCGTTCATGTCTGAATACAGGCTCTGTGAGCACTGCAGAGAATAAAGCTCCCATTTAGGATATTGCTGCTGCCTAAGAAGCTTTAGGGATTGTTAAAACTCTTGTCTCTCAGGAAATAGTCTGGCTTCATCTGTTGCCAATTAGAGCCATGGGGCAGTGTGCAGGCCCCGGGTGAGTGTTTGCAGCTTGTCGACCTCGCTGCCCGCCTTCAGGGCTGTGCGTGGGGGTAACACAGGTGCACAGAAAGTGGGGAAGCTGCCAAAGCCCACCAGTGGCCACAGAGTGAGTGGCATGTGGAGGAAGGACTGGGTATCGTTCAGCTCAGCATTGGCCTGAGTTGGGGCTTCTCATACACACACGGATGGGAACTGAAACATCTTCTCAATTTTTAGATCTGTTTGCCTCAAGGGTATTAGAACAGGCTTAAAATAGGAAAGAGGACATCAGCTGGCCAGTGGGAGAAAGCAGACCGTGGCCCTCCTGTGGTGCCCCATCTGCAGAGAGTCTGCCCCAGCGTGCTCCCTCCATCAGCACCCCAAAGACCAGGGCCCTTGGGGTGGTTTGGGCAGAAATGAGAGCAGCCCATGCTGGGTTTAGAGCTGCCTGCAGTGCTGTGGTGAGAGGGTGGCCATAACCTCACAGCATGAAAGAGCACCGAAGACTCACCAAAGAGAAAACATAGCAAATTAAGTCTTCTGTAGGTCTCCAGGGCAAACCTCCTCTGAAGTGGTTGTAATCCTGCTCTGGGTTGTTGCACAGCATGTTGCTGGCTGTGTTCCTGCTGAGGGTGAGGAGGGAGCAGCTCAGCCGCGTGCTGCACGGCTGGATGTGCAACTGCAGGATGGCTCTTGGAGAGGGAGCTGCATGGAAAGCAGAATATCTTCAAAACCTGGGCTCTGCCTGGCATAGCCCCTTGGGGTTAGGTGCTTTTTGGAGCTCCAGGCTGCATGCCAAGGTGGTGTCTCCCATCCACCCCAGCATCATGTGCGCATGGAGGGGGCAGTATGGGATGCCTCTCTGAGCCTTGTGCTCAGCAGACAGAGAGCCACAGCTGTGGGTTCGCTTCCTCTCGCTGCAAAACAGATGGTGGGGTTTGGTTTCCAAAGCTTTTTGCTTCCCAAGCCGAGCAGTGTTTGCACAGTACTGACCTAAAATAGTGTTCAGCTCTTGCAGAGTGCCTCTGAGTGTGTTCTGAGTTAGCGGACTCAACTGCCTGGAAACCAGGTACCCCAGGAAATTGTTGACTTTGCTTTGTTCTTCATTTTGGATGCCAGGTTTGAAAGGCAACCCATGGTTTTGTACTTATTTCCAGCTTTTGTTGACCTACCACATTATTCCAGCTCCGAGAATCTATGTTTCATCCATCTCAACCTTATCGTCAAGGCAGCCCTTCCTTTGCAGCCACACATTTGCCCCATCATATCTGCTTTTAGGGTCAAGTCCCCAGTTCACGTCTCCCGAGTCCTAGTTGGTGGGTAAGTGTTGACTCATCTGTGGTTTCGCTTCCCTGATTTTCTTCATCATTTACGAAATCAGGGCATACAGAATATTTGACCACCCAGGAGATGTGCAGGCTGCCCTTACTGGTCCAAGTGCTGCTGTGATGAACTCTCAGTGCAATGCAAAGGGGCCCAGACCCTCTCATTTCTGCACACAGCTTTGTGAAGGAGAGCTCCTTGGAAGAACATGGCTTTTTTAGTGCATCACTGCCCTGCCCAGCGTGCTTTACTGAGGAAGGGACAAAACCAGGGAGAGATCCTAGAGCTCAGGAGAGGTATCGAGGTGTCAAAGAGATAACTGATGCGCATTAAACTTTGCAGTGCCTGGGTACTGCTCAGTCGGTAGTCTTGATGAGTTAGGGAAGGACAACTTCTGAGCTCAAACACCCTTGGTCAGTCTTGTGATAGATCAGCAGAAGGAAGGGTGCCATGGTAGGTGCCAGCTCTATGGCTCACCTAAGGCCTCAGTGTATAAGAAATTCTCTTTCACGCTGTGCAGCCAGTGAAGTTCACATGGGGCTTCACAGGGGCTTGGATGGAAGAGAACTCAGAAAGTCGTCACTGGTGATCCAGCCTAAAGCAATGTCACTTCTCACTCTTGTTTTTAGGTACATCCACGGAGGATCAGTGGGCAGGGGAGGCACCAGCAGTGGAGAGTCACACATGCCACAGAAAAACACAAACCCCAGCAAAGCCTGATACAGGAATTACTGAAAGGGAATGTAAAGCTTATTTGGGTTCTTCAGTGCTCTTTCTCCAGCAGATTAATTGCCTTAATGAGGGTGAGGCTCTTATCAGATTCCAGGAGGGAGTCCATCTCTGGGAGAGGGGGCAGAAAATGAAGGGTAGATTAACATATAAAGAGAGGTAGTGAGAGGTAAGGTTTGCTGTTGACCACACTCAAATTCAATCAGGCTGTGTCCTTTCCTCCTCACTTTGATGTTGAGAGCTGTTTGCTTGCTGTAGAGTTGCTGGGAGCATTGCTGAAAGCTGGGGAGGGGAGCAATGTGCACACTCCCTCCCACACTGGCGGCGCTCACTGGGAACGCCATGTCTGCACCAGTGATGTTACCACATCTCTTCTCACTGGAAACAGGAACAAAATTCTGTGAGCTGTGGGGCTGGAAGTTAATAAACAGGTGTGAGCAATGTTTCCAGGCCTGAGCTGCAACAGCAAAACCAGTGATGCCCACTGGCTCATCCTCTGTGTGCACGTGTCCTATATGTGTACACAACCAAAACCTGACCCCATGGGTCACTTCCCAAGCACTGTGACCCCTGGGTAACAGAGAGAGCAAGAACCAATTCTCCTTTGCCCTGAGAGATGTAAAGCCCAGTTTTGAATGGCAATAGAAGAGGAAGGCTTGCTGTCATTTCTTTTATAGCTTTAAAAAAATATCTGACTGCATGTCTGCACAGTGCCAAGAGAAGTGGCTCTGGGTGTCGAATGCTCCCAAACCTCCTGATGTTGTCGATGCTGCAGGTATGCTGCTCCTCAGTGGGTCAGGGGCAGAAAACATAGGTAGCAAGTGGGTGTATAATGAAACCCCTGCACCCTCACGCCGCTGCTGGATTGCATCACACTTGCAATAAGACAAACAAAGCAATGGGCTGGGGAGCCCAGTTCTGCCTGCTGATTAATCTCCCCACGCCTCTGGCTGCTGAGCTCTGCCGTGGGCTTTCGGCGTGGATGAGCCCTGTAGCTTGGTTTGGTAGGAGCTCCAAGTGTCTCGAATGGTGGGAGCAAACCCAAAGCTGCGGACCCTTTGCCAAAGCTTTATGTTTGCGGCAGAGTGTAGCAGCCATAAGCGACTCTCTAGAGCATGTGATGGTAAAGAACAAAAGCGTGGGTGGCAGGGGATGTTAACGTGCTGGCAGTAATTCCCAGCTCTGTGACAATGAACCACTGATATAATCACATATGCTGGGCCAGATCCGGCATTCCTCCTCTTGCCTGACACCCTGATGAAAGCGGTGGGAATTGCCATCTGAGATAATGTTTGCAGGATTGGGTGCAAGATGACACCCTGCTTTTCTTATCTCTTTATCTCTGGTGCTCTCTCTCTCTCTCTCCACTACTTGCAGTGTTTCATCCTGTGCTCACAAGGTGTAAGGAGAACCTGCTGGAGAGCTCTAAAATACGTGATCCCTGGTAACTCCCTGAACTTACAGGGAAAACGCTCTTCCACTTTGTTTCCAGCAATTAAATTGCAGCAGAAGGTGCCCAGATCCATGTAGTGTCTTGCTGCTGTTATCCTGGGCAAGCAATTGTTGGCTGGTCTATAGTTAGGGGCAGCTGAGGAGGGGGGCTGTGCAGCAGCACATGAGGAGGAGGCCCAGGGAGCCATCTGCAGTAAGATGTGCTGGAAACCACCTTTGTTAACACATTTGAGACCCCATTTTTGGCAAGGCCTGGTACACATCACATGTTGAAAACATTTTATTAAGCGTGTTCAGCCAGTTTGAGGTGCTGGTATGGCTTCTGCCTCTGCTGTCATGCCCTGCTAGGACCTGTGTGCACTGTTCAACCTCCAGCCTTCCTGCAAGATGTGACCTAGGGGGAAGAAAAACATTACCCCTGCCCAGGAGGGCATCTCTCCCTTGCTGAACAGACGCCTGAAATTAAAGGGGAAAGGGCTGGTGTTTTCAGACAACCCCAGAAATGGCCGAGGAGGCTGATACAGCTCTTTAAGTAATGCTGAGCACTAAATGGACAATGAAATCCTTCTTAATTTGCTTGAGTGAAATCAGAGCCAACAGAAGTGTCAGTCACCACCTGAACTGGAAGACGTGCTACCAAAACAGCTATTGTGGGAGGACACACACACTGCTCCCTGTGCCCAATGTCCAGCCAGAGCAAGTCACAAGCTTTGCTGCTGACCAGCCAGGTGACACAGGGCACAGCAGCCCCGGGGCGGGGGCCACGCGCTTCCCTCCTGGCAGATTTGGCATGTGCATTGCCTTTCATGGAGACCAGATATCCTGGGGTGAAGGTTGGCCGTTGAAGAGGAACAGAGGAGGCAGAGCCACGGAGGTGTCTTGCTGCAAGCACAGGAACGTGAGCAGGATAGCTGGCCCAGGGTGACAGGCTGTACCGTTCTCCGCTGGCAAGGTCAGTGGTGGGCACACCTGGGCTTCACTGCGTCCATCCTAGCCAGCTGCTCAAGGATTTCTGAGGCACAAGGCACGCTGCTGACCTTTGGGTGGGTATTAGTCAAAGCAAAGTTACCTCTTTATCCCATCTGCTGGCTAACACTTGATTTGAAGTGTAAGTATAACCCTGCTGGGCTTTCTGTTTGCCTCTAGTGTGGCAGAAGGAGACTCTCTCCTGCCTGGTCGAGAGGTTGCTGAAGGATTCCACTTTGTGTCAGCCCAAATGGCTAACAATGGAAAATGAATCCACACTCGGTTAACAGCTTGTGCACTGGTGATTATGTACACTCACATTTGAACACTCTTCATAGCAGATGCAAGAGAAATGAAGAGAAACCGGAGAGCGTGACTCCCCCATAAGGGCAAGGTGGTCCCTGGTTTGGGTGAAAGCAGAGCTGGATTTCAGTGGCTGTTTTAACAGCTGGTAGTCTTGAATGGCCTGTAGCCACAACACATAAATACTCAACTTTCTTCCTGTTTTTCTGTCTCTCCTGAGGATCTTAGCCATGCTCCTTGTGTTCGGGCCCCAAGGCTGCAAAGCCCCAGGTGTACCTACCACAGTGGACCAAGGGGAGCTGTGCCAAGGGGACCAGCCAAAGACAAATCCTCCATCATTCAGACATGCCAAGGAAATGTTTTTCAACGCTGTTGGGTCAGCTGTGTGTGAGCCTTGTCCTTTGAGGAGGCAGTGTTCTTAGTGGGGTGGATCCCGACTGTATGGTGGCTTCAGGGACCTCTATTCCTACCAGAAGGGATGGGGAGGTCAGCTCCCTCCTAGGAGAAGGCTAGTGGTGCCATCCTGCTGCACTGCTCCGTGCAGACCTCATCCTAGGGGTCAGGAGCTGTGGGGTCCCTGCCTCCAGCTCCACACACGATCACACCAGGCAGTTCTGCTCCTTGTTCTCTCTCTGCAGCACAGCATCTTTTTCCTTCTCTGTTTTCCTTCTGTAAACACTTTGATCTTTGTGTGGATTCAGTGCAAAAGCCGGGTGTTCTGTACACCTTTCTTTTTCACTTGCTGTTGCAAATATCGGTTGCTTTGATGACATGTTACGAGTTTGTCTTTAAAATATTGATGTCATTTAGGGCTGGTGCTACAAGCATGCAGGAAGATGTCCTTGTCAGCTTTTAAACACTTGTAACTATAAAATAGCTGCTTTCCCAGGAGAGCACACCCGCTCACCCATTAAAGGATGTGCTCCTCCTGCCTACTCATTTCACAGTGATAAAAGAGCCAGTCGGAACTATGCCAAACATGGCTTATTTGTAGCTGCGGTACAGCACGTTGCTAATAGCTTTCAACCAGTGTGCCTGAACATGGGACAGTCGTGTGATTCCTGAGTCTTCACATCATGTATGCAGTTTCATTGTTTTTAAGGCGTGACGATCTGATCCTGCAATTCCTGAGTCAAACTCTGTAACTCCTACTTGACTGAAAGAGCATTTTTCAATTTGAAGACATCAAGAGAGGGAAACTCCACCACTTCCTTTGGTAGTTTGTTCCAGTGGTTAATCATCCTTGCTACTAAAAATGTGAGTCTCATTTCTCACATGAACTTGGTTGACTTTTGCTTCCCATCTCTGCATTTTTGTGCCGGTCTCATCCACCATGTCCAGTGGAAACTGGCCAGATGACTGAGAGAATTTCAAGTTCAAATTCTAGTAATCATGCAAAATTTTCTACAGGACTGCAACTTATTTTCTCCTGGGAAGGGATGAACAAAATATTCTGCAGAAGCTGGTGAGAAATAATCCTTCTGACTCAAAAGAATTGACCTCCATATTCTTTTCCCTCTTTGCCTCTGATTCTGCCACAGTTTTTCTTTTGCAGCTAATTAAGAGGGAATCACCTGCTGGAGAAAGAAACAGAAATAGAAAATCCCTGTTCAGGAATAGGCACCGTGTAGCTCATCAAGCTGGGATTGTATTGTTAGGAGGAAACTTTCATAAATCAGGCCCACAGCAAGAGCATCTTTTAGTTCTGCAGAATAAGCTGGCTGACAGCTTGCTGTACAGATGCAATCCAGCCCTTATGTGTGATAGCAAAAGAAAATGTCTCAATATGACTTTAATGACAGTTGTGTTTATAAATCCTTTGTGATGCATGTTTCAGCTAAAACAACCTTGCAATTAATAACATAGGCAGAAGCTGTAACTAAAATCTAAGTCTGACATCAATTTTGTCTCTACTTCCATATACTTTCTTGGCCTCTGAGCCAAAAAGAGAAGGAAAAAAAAGTGTAAGGAGCTGAAAGAGAAAATCCCTGAGTCTGGAGGTTTTTGCAGCGTGGTGATGAGGCTGAAGTTACAAGCTGGAGCTATTAGCATTTAACAGCAAGGAAATATCAACACAATTGCTGCTTGCTGATGGGCTTCGTCTCCCACTGACCTGTGCTCACTGGAGAATTAATGGGATGGCATTTGACGTGACAGCGATGCGCTTGTAATGTCTCGTAAGCCCAAATGTCAGGGTCAAAATTCATGTCAATCATTCCTCTGGTTTGTCTCCAATGTGTCCTGCTGACACGGGTACCTGAACCACCAGGAAAAGAGAGAGGGAATCATTTGCAGCCAAGTATTTAATGAGTGTCCACCACAAGACAGGATTTATTTCTGGCTGTGTAACCACCTCCTTCTGCACTGAGCTCAGCGTGCCACATCACCTCTTGCCTCCCCAGTCCACGTCTACACAGTAGCCAACGTGACAGACACCCACTGTATCTTCTCCCAGGGTGTCCAAAATGATAGCATTTAGGCTGACAGCTACAAGACACAGCAATAAATATGTATTGTAATGATCCTGTCAGTCATGACTGGACTGCAGAAATGCATTCTACCCAAGTACTGAATCTACAGACAATGGAAGCTGTATAAATGGATAAAACTGCCCACAGTGAAAAATGGGGAGTGCTAAATCCTGGCTCCCATTAAGTGCTTTGGGGTTTTTTTAGTTTGTTTTTGACAAGGATTTTGCATGTCTGTGTGCTTGTGTCTAGGTACAGCAGCCTGGAGGATGTCAGGATCAACCTGCCCAAGTCATTGTCTGGTGAGCTAGAAAACTGCTCCATTTATGGCTGGAGGAAGGCATTTCTCACACCAGTTTCAAGACTTGCTCCAGGTCAGATGACTGTGTGGTCCCCACCACTGCCTGCCCTGAGTTCCTCCTGGTCTCGGTGACTCCATGTTCTCACCTTCCCTCAGATAATGCCACATTTTTTCCCTTATCTTCTTAATTTCACCTCTTTCTGGCTCTTTTAACTCAGAGGTGGTGGAACAAGGGGTCATTCCCGTCATTCAGGAGGGCAGTCAGAATCTTGCTGCTGTCACTGACTGACACAGCTTGTCCTGGGAGACACAGTCCTGTATTTGGTCACAGGTATCTGATGGCTTTGGTATTGGATCCTTTCTCTGTCTCTGCAGCTTCTCACCTGCATGCAGGGGGAAGTTTGAAGGTCCCCTATAATTCCTTTCTTGGTTATCTTGCTGCACAGTGAGAGATAGGAGTTTCTGGGCTCTTTTGTAGTGCAGAAACAATTTAGAAAGAACAACACACTGACCATTTCCTGTGTAACAGGCAGAGCGTTGCCAGCACCAGAGGGCTGGAGGATCACGGGTGTTTTTTCCAAACACCAGACCACATTATTCCTTTGGTGCACTAGGGTGGATGTGCAATGCAGGAGGCTTTAACTCAAATGTCAGGTGAAATACGAAATGAATATGTTCACATCTGGCTGAGGATGCTTCTCTTGTTGATTTATGCTATGGGAGATGGAAAGGATCAGAGCAATAAAGCTGTGACACCTCCCACTTCCATGCTTCCTGCTGAAGGCAGGCAGACCTAAGCCCTGATCACTTGTGCCCACAGCTGATCACCCCATTGCATCAAAATCCAAAGTGTCTCAGACGGGGAGAGCGGGTTTTGGCTGCCTCTGGCCCCTTCCTGGTTTCCAGCTCCTTCTCAGGGTAAATCGAGCCTTTGTCCTGCCCAGCATCATGAGGCTGGGCTTCCCGCAGGCAGGGACAATGCCCTCTTGTTAAGGAATAAGGCTGTAGGGAGGAGGCTGAGCCTCCAGCACCTTCCAGCACCAGACTCTGGGGCTTGATCTACATAGTGTGAAGGTGAGTGTTAAGTGAGGGAAGGATGCCTACCTGCTGCTCCTTCAGGGGAGCCACTGCTCCCTGGTAACTGCAGAACCTCCCTCTTGCAGGTTTCTGCCTCCACAGCACAAACTGGAGAAGCAGACATCCCCAAATCCCCCAACGACACCCCAGCCACGTGCCTTTCTTGTCACAGACTTGCCAAGGCAAGGGAGAACTTCTGCTCACGGCCCCAGCAAGGAGCTCTGTGCAGCTCTGGGCCATCTTTAGGAGAGGGGTTGGGCAGGCAGTGGGAAAGGGAGTGGATACTTAACCTGCCTTTGGGAATGACATTAAGGTATTGCTAAAACGTGCAAACAGCTCTCCTGTGGTCTTCCCACTGCAGTAAGAGTGGTTTCTCCCCTTTTTAAATGTATCAGTAGAAAATACATAGGCAGTCTTGTCATGCTGACCTTGCAACAAGGTAGAGTCACCATATGGTGCCACCATAAGGGAAATACACGCTGAGCTGTGACTCTCCAGGCCTATCTCATCCTGCTGCTGCATTTCTGTGGCTGCCGCTTTCTTCTGCCTTTCCCTTCCCACCACAAGAACGGAGAAGATGGAGGGAACCCCTGGGAATATCTGTGCCTTCCGCATCCCTGGCTTCCTTCCCTTCCTGCCCATGAGAGTTTGAGTTCAGAGGTGTCACACCGTGTGTGCTTCTATATGGTGTGATGGTATTCCTGGCTACCTAGCAGAGCATGATACAAGGGAGGGTGCTCTGCATAGGTGTACAAAAGAGAGTCCCCTTCACTGCGTTGTCATAGCGCAGTGCAGTGCCAGGCACAGCCCCAGGAGCAAGCTAACAATATCACAAATGTTCTTCATTCCCAGAAAAGCTTTAGTTGTTCTCCATGGGTAGTCAGTTCCTGGGGTTGCTAGGACCAAAAAAGGAGTGGCAGCTTCAGCAGTCTCATGTCTGTAGGCTCAAGTGGTACCACAGGAACACCACGGCTGCAGTGACCATTTTCTCTAGGACTGACCTGCCTTGACGAAACAGTTTCCAAAGGCAAAGCCATTTCATGTGTCTCCAAGCCCCATAGGTTCAGGTGCTCGGGTTCCTTCCAAATGAGTCCAAACAATTTTCTTTCCCCTTCCTGGTAGATAAGAGATGTATTGTAAACAACCAAAACCTGCCAGTGATTCTGACGGTGGAATATGTGTCAGATGTCCCGATTCCCAAAGTAGCACCAGTAAGGTCTGGGTGGTGGCGTGTCCCAGCAACCAGCCTTCCCAACTGGGAAGCTGCCCATCGAGCCACACTGCCACTGCAGCACTCCTTCCCAGAGTTCTGCCTCTCAGGGGGCTCCCGAGAGGTCGCAGGGGTGCGGGAAAGGGAATGTGCATGTCTGTACCATAGGCTCGGAGGGGGGTGGGAACAAGAGCTGAGAATCCTCGAGAAGGATCACTTCACCACCCACTCCCACACTGGGCTTCTAGTAGCACCATGAGCAATGCTGGACAAATGCTCCGGCAAGTGACAAACTGTTTCCCAGCTCAACCCCATTCCCTTCCCACCTCTTTTTCCCTGTGAGTAGACTTCTGCCTACACGGACGCTCCTAGACCAGCCTGAATGCCCTCTTCATTGCGTACTGATGGGATCGTGACTTTGCAGTGATGCACATTTTCTCCTGGATTTTGAGATTTTCCTGCATGTAGGCAGAGAGCAGTGTGATGCTGTATGACTGAAGTCCCTGCTTGCAGTTTATGAATAATAGACTGCCAAAGCTCACAGCCTGAAATTAAGGTCTCCAACACACATTCACTCATAAAACATCCATGGTGGTGTGAAACGTGACGGCCCCATGCTGATCTTCAGCCAGAGGTTACACTCCCCACCCCAGAGCTGGAGGAAGAGGTGGTGTAGGATGGTCTAGCCCCTCCAACCCAACGACTTCTTGCTCATCTGGGGCCTTTCTGCAGATAAATTAACAAAGGAAAGTGAAAGAGAACCCACTGGGTGCAGGAGAGATGGAGCAAGCAGCAGGTTTTAGGGTTAACATTTCCTACTGCTCTGGAGGATTGGCTGTTACTTGCTTTACCGGGACAGTACCATGGAAGTAACTGGTAGCCACAGGCTATAAGGTAGCCCTAGCGATCCTTCACCACAGGCAGTCCCTGAAACAAGGGGCATTTCCCAAGAGGAACACAGGAAGTGTAGGGGATTTTTTTTTTTTTAATTAAACAAGAGATTCTTAATAAACCTGGAAATCCCCCTTTTAAATTTGATACACCAGCCTCTTCCAAGTCACCACGATTTTTGGGGGAAGTCATAGGAAGTAACATTAAATAACACTTGAAACCGAGGGACCAGAGAAATGGGCACCCAGGGCCTGCCTGCGCTTCAAGCCAAAGCATCAGCTGAAGGAGCTCATTTGAAAGTAGGCCCATACAGGAATAGCCTCTTTCTCAGAGGAGGCCACTGTTTCCCAGGAAAGTGAAAAGGTGACCTCTGCACCAACCACGGCTTGCTGGGAGTGCAGTTTGCAAACCGAGTGGCGAGGCAGTTTCTGTTGCAAAAGTTCCTGTGCAACAGCCTGTTTGCCATATCTGCAGAGGAAATCAGCTCTGTCACCCCACGGGCTCTTTTCTGCCAGTAGGAAACTGTGGCGAAGGCTCACACTGTAACTACCAGCATTGCACTGGGAAGAGATTCCAATATATAGTTGACGTAAGAGAAGCCAAGGCGCTGCACTGGTTCGGCTGTGTGTGTCTGATAATACCAGTATAAGTCGTCACGCGGGTTCTGCTGGTCTCAGATCATGCTCTTCCTACAGGGCAAAGGCGAGCAAATGCATGGCAGGTTATCATCCAGGTTTTGTAACTCTGCTATTTTTAAATGAATAGCATTTTTGTTAGTATTTACTTCCACGTTTACTTCAGCTTAGGTATAGCTGTGTATTTGATAGGGTTAGCGTACAACACCCTCTTTGCTCATGGAATACAGGGATGGAACACAGTTCTGCTGGCACGTAACAGTCTGGTGCACAGAGTGAAAACTATAAGGGGCTGGAAGTGATGGGGAAGTTTCATTTTATAAAGATGCTCAAGTAGGTTATGCCATCAAAAGGATACAAAGTCGAAGCCACATCCTGCCGACTTGGCTAATCCATAAAAGAGCTTTCAGTGTTTTCCCTTGGAGTAACAGCTTTAAATTTTAATAAGCTGTAGTGTACTTTCACCGGATGTCATAAGCTGATACAAAGTTTAAACGGGGTTAAGTAAGTAGGCGCCTAGGCGAAATGAACATAAAAGATGTAAATTATTTCCTCTCTTTCACAAGTTTATTTCACTAGGTTTATTTTGGGGGAAAAAAGATATTTAACTCAAATTATTTTTTCTTCTCTGAATGATTCATGTATCAGGGAAGGAAGACAACGCTTGAGGTAACCATAAAGCGACTTCAGCAGAAAGGAGACTCAATAAAAGTGACGTGAAAGTAACCAAGTTATTAATTCAGGTAATTTTGTCATTTAACAGATTTTAGAGTAGTTACTGACTTGTGTGTTTGAACGTGATTCACACAAATCTGTAAAACATGGAATTTTAGGAAGACTCCTTGAGAGGCCATCCAGCCCACCCCTCCTCCAGGGCAAGCTCGACTCCCAGGCCAGGACGGACTCTGTCTTTCCAGACAGACCTTTGTTCAGCCTGTTTTTGGAGCCCTCAGAAGTGGAGAACCACAGGCTGCTGTGGCAAGCGACCCCAGCACCGGGGCTCTCTGCCGCTGAGAAGGCTCCCTCCACCTACAGCAGCTGTGCCTTCCCCCACTCTAAGCCCATTACCTCTTGTGTTACCTCCGGTGACAGAGGAGGTCTGGTTTATCTCCTTCCTCCTCGCAGCTCCGGGTGGTGTGTTTGCCGGCTGCTGTCACCACTGCCTCCCCAGCCTACTGGCTCCAGCTGCTCCCTCTTTCCCCACCAGCCAGCCCTGCAGCTGCCTTTTAGATACCTTCCAGAAATACCATCTAGGGTGATACCCAGAGAGGAGACCAAAGCTCAGGTCTGCATTTTGTCTGTTTTCTCTTTACAAAGATGAGATAAAGAGCTTTTTGGGCTTGCAATGTGCAATGCTTTGCTTGTGCTGGAGTAAGAGTTCATAAGTCTGTACTGGTTGCCCTGCCTGTGCTGCGCTTGGAGACCCCTGAACACAAGCAGAGGCTGTGGGTTAGGGTTTTCTTTCCCTCTACTGGCAATGCTGTGGACAATGGAGGTGTAATGGGTTTTACTGAATGTGTGGGGGTATTTTTTTGCTATATCTGTGTGACCCACTGAAACGGCTCCAAAACATTCCCAGCTAAAATGCATGAGCTGCTCCATTCTGAGGTTAAAGTGATTTCTGTACCCAGGAGCTGGGCTTATTCTCAGTGAAGTGGGCATAGTAACACACATTGTGCAGGGGATTATATTTATGTGATTATACCCTCTAGGCAACAACCTGGTGCTTGAGAAATGAGTCAGTCAGAAAGACCAAGACAGAGGGAATCAGATTCAACGATGATAAGATTTTCTTCCAAAAGATCTGGACCAAAGTAACCAGCATTTCTCCAAGATGAACTTGTCCTAAGAGTCAATTAAACAGTACGTATAAGAATGTTTTATGTAACATAAAGGCTCCCAACAGTTTGAAGGAGCAGTCACGACACACAAGGACTAGGATGCGCAGCCTGAGGGGGTGGTTGGGAACCAATGGGCAGGAAGAGCGGGGAGAAGCAAAGTGAAAACTGGACTGTGCTGACCATGGCTGTGCTAGTGGGGGGACAGGAGTAGGTTCCTGAGAAATACATCCAGGAAAAGGGAAGAGACAGGACCAGAAGGCAAATGCATGCGGGGAAACAGTAGCAGGAAAAGGAAAGAACAAATGAGAACTGGCAAGTTGATAAAAGAACAAAAGGGCTTTGTCTCACTTTAAAGGCAGCCAACTGCACGAACCATTTTCTCATGTAAGCAATTACTACAGCTACCCCAGGGATAGTACATGCTTGCGAGTGGGAAGATGGGTTCTTTATATTCATAACTGGCTCTCACAAGTGCTCCATCAGTACGGTTTGTGATGCTCTGGGCCATGTCAGGCAAGCGGAGAAATTGAAACTTGATTGTGCAGATACCTGGAATCCTTGTTTTAAAAATTGCCTGTCCATCTGTACATGAGAGTAAGTCGTCAGCTACTGGAACAGAAAGAACAGTGGCTTCTAAAAGGAGACAGGAGTTTGGTTTATTCCTCTTTCAGTCCTGACAGCAGCTGGTGACAGCAGCTTGCAGCAGTCACTGGAGTCACGTAGGCATGAGTCAGGTAAAAATCAGACGCAAGTCTGAGATTCCCTTTCAGCTTGATTTTTCTGATGTGCTGAGCGCAGGCAACTCCCATTCAAGCCAATGTGCTCCCCAGATTAATTCTGTGTTACAGCAGCAGAGGTGGGAATATAAAAATAAAGCAGGTCTGAGAGACACTGGGGCCACAATAAACTGAATTTCAGTTCATTGTTCTGAATTGTATAGGTTGTGGCATGCATTATTTTCTAATTCTTTGGGAATGTCACTTATGATTATGAATTTGTTAGAGACTGTAGATTTAAAGTGAAAAATCTATCACTGCTTTTTAATTGAAAATACCCAAGCAGTTATTAATCCTTTTATTAGTTTTCTGGGAAAGAAAAAAAAATAATATTCCACTTCAAAGTCAAATCACATCTATGGGGCTACAGAGTGAGGGAGGTGGTTGTCCTGCCACAGAGTCTGTGTCTGATAGTGCATTTCACCCTCTAGAATCAGCTTTTGACAATGGATTATTCTGTTGAGTCAAATCTGTAACCGGGCCGCATGCTCTGGTCTGTTTTGTTAGGCTTTGTTGAGAGTGACCAAGTCATGACACTGATGAGGTCTCGGCTTGACTGTCTCCTATTGCAACTGCTCAGCTGTCCTTAGCTCTGGGTATGAATTTACCTCGGTTCCAGCTCTCCATTTACCGGCACAAACTTATCTCACTGCTGGTGTTGTAAGTGTTTTGACATCAGCTGCTCCAAAATTAGAAACTGATGTTATGGAAAACTTAATAACATTAAAGAAATGCCTTCCCATCTTCTCTGCTGGCTGGTGCTACGCTTTGTTTGTCTGAGGAATTTCTTGCATTTCACAATGGACCAGAGGATGCGGGTTGAGGACTGTGCCCCAGCAGGGAGGTGATGAAGCTCAGGCCCCAGACTAGGATGCCACAGCGTTCAGGTTACTCTCTATATAACCTCCCTGACCTGTGTGACCCTTGATCTGCCTCACCCTCGGTCTCTTTTCCAGCAGTGAGGGAGCTTGCTGGTTTTCTCTCACCTCTGGTCTTGCTGAGGTTTGGGGTTAACTCTCTGAGGTGACAGGTATAATTGTAGCATCCAGCACAGGGTGCTCCTTGTTTCAGCTCACACAACTTCAGCCCTAGAAACTTGGCTAATCCTGTCTTCTGAAAAAATGGCATTAATTTTTTCACCTAAGCCCCTTTTTAAAGTTCATTTTGAGTTTTAGTCTCTCCAAAAGACAGCATTTTGCTCTTGAGCAATGCCTGCTGGATGCTACCCCATGGATGCTGGGCCCTGGGAGCTCTTCCCCGTGGTGGGGATCTGGTTGTGCCCCCCCCCCCCAGGAGGAGATGGGGCCACCCCTCCCCAGCTGCAGCGAGAAAGTTTCCCTTTGCAGCGCTGAGAACAGGCAGGAACAAAGAGCCCGGAGGAGGTGGGGAAAGGAGAAAGGAAGAATGAGTTAGGTTAGGGGAAATACAGCCTGGAAGAAAAGGAAGGGACCAGCTGATCTGAAAGCCCCGATAAAAGCCCAAGACAAAGGACGAAAGAGCCTGGGAGATTATCGAGGGGAAGCGGGAGGAGGAGCAGAAAGATGCAGCAGAACCTAGTGGGAATGATGTAAAGTGCTGCAGGGAGGAGGGGAGTTTCCTACCTAAAACCGAGGGGGGTTTAAGTCACTAAGCCACCTCCATTTACAGGAATGGAGCCCCTTTCTCCCTTCTGGCTGGGAGCACCTGACAAATGAAGGGGGTGCTCCAGTGGGGAAGAGTATCCGTGTCCATTCCACAGCCCTGACAGCATCAGCTCTGATTGCTCATCTATTTCCAAGTACTACAGAGTCATTTCGCTGGTGGGCAGAGAAGTCAGGGACACTGGTCCACAGCCCTGCAGCGGAGGAAGTATTAGTACTGCTGTTGTTAGCCTTGTTATTTTCTTCTAATAAAAAGGTGGTCATGACTCACTCCATTGAGAAACAAAAGCAGAACTGTAATCTACTGAAAGGCAGTTGTTTGGATGCTCAGCATTAGGTATGTAAAAGGAGGAAGGTCAGGTACAGGTCAGGTCTGGTGATAGGCACCTTGCCTCCAGTACAGGCCAGACTACAGGTATTCCCCAGAGAGGTTATTTTCTGGGCTGGTATGGTTTGCCCCCTCCTTCAGACTAACACTTGAGCCAGGAGTGTGTGTGTGTGAGGAAGCTGTCTTTCCCACCCCTCCACGCTTCACTTGGGTTTCCTGAGAGGAAATGATGCTCGCGTGTGACTGTGCTGGCCCCCCTCCTTCCTCCCAGGAGGCAGGAGCACACTAACATCTGCCCACAGCCCCTCTTCCCCTCCCTGTGCCACACTGAGGCCATAGAATCATAGAATCACAGAATGACCTAAGTTGGAAGGGACCCACAAGGATCATCAAGTCCAGCTCCAGTCCCTGCATAGGACATCCCAACATTGACACCGTGTGTCTGAGGGCCTTGGCCAAATGCTTCTTGAATATTGTCAGGTTTGGTGTGTGACTGCTTCTCTGGGGAGCTGTTCCACTGCTCCACCACCAAGTTTGCCAGCTGGACTGTTACTGGGAGCTGAGCCCCAAGGGAGCTTCTTGGGGAGGAAGAAGCAGCTCCTGAAGCTGGAGGCTGGGAGGCAGGAAAGGCAGGTTGTATTCAGGCTGTGCCATGGGTTTTCTATGAACAGGAATAAGTCGCTGTGCCCCTGGCCCATGCCAGATTCCCCATCTAGTGAAAACTAAAGAGGGAGAATTGGCTTCCCCATGGGTTAATTGAGGGTTTTCAGCATGGCTATGGCGACGCTTTGCATGGTGGGAATCCAGTTCTGATAGCGACCGCGCTGACATATGGGCATGTCCAACCCAGCCGCACGGCTCCTGATGCCCAGCTGCCTCCTAGAGTGGGTGCAGAAGAAGGGAAGGAGCCAGGCTGCTGTGGTGGCAGTAACCAGGTGAAGACAACACCCACATTAAGACGCTCTGTGAACATCTGCCCCTACCCACAAGCTATTTCTATTTTTGTTCCACCTCATACCCTGACTGACTCAGAGGAGGGGAGCGAGGGACTCAGGTTAGAAGGAGCCAGCCAGGGGCTGCGGGGGGGTCGAAAGAGGAAGAGGAGGAGGTACTCTGAAACCAGTAGGTGCTCTTCTTTCAATCAGCTTGAAGATTTTCTCGCACAGTCTCTTTTATGCTCTCTGTTTCAGCTGCAGGCAATTTGAGGCAGGGCTGACACTTCCTGCCTGTTGTTGAGGTGAACATACTTTCAGGGCACCATCAGAAGAAATGACACCCTACTCTTAGAGAGCTCCACTGTAATCTGCCCCGGCTGGAATGAGCGTGGCTGCAGCTCATCGTTTTGCCTAACATCTTCCAGGAATTTCCAGTTCTCTTTTTGGTCACTTTTCAGAACTTATCCACAAGGAAAGGCCGAATGCCAAATTTCCTTATTTCTCGTGTCTTAGTGCCGTGACTTTTGGACACAGGCACAACCTGAGGTCTGCAGTGAAAGTCTTGCTGGTCCTTAAGGCTAAGCCTTGCAGCTTAGAAGCTTGCCACAAGTAAAAGAACACAAAAGCCCTCCAAGTGACCATGGCAGCAATCTTTCTGTTGCAGGTGGCCTTCCCAACCCTGACACTCTCCTAACTCCTCTCCAAAGCATTCATTAATTCTGCATTCATTAATCTAGCCTTATCCCAAGTTGTCACTCCTCATTTCCCCTGTTCCTGCCAAGCTGCAAACCTTGAGCCAGGTAACCGCCCCTCCTTTGGCAAACGTTCCCCAGACAGTCCACGCTTATTGCTTGCGTACCAGATGCACCTTGGTGCAAACCGAGTCCCAGGCAGTGGACTCAGCTCTTTCCAAGGAGGTCTGCGGGCATGTCCTGGGCAGTGGTGCCCTCACAAGCTGGTGGACCTGCCTGCACTCAGACTTAACTGGGGGATGAGAACACACAGAGTGAGAGGGGGAATAAAGGGAATTGAAAGCCCCTTTACAACATGGGTTGCGAAACCTGCCCCAGCGCTGCCCTTGCTCCTTCCCCCCTTCCCCCCTGCACGCTTCGCGCCTTTCCCCGCTGCCCGGGGATGCTGGGGTGAGCGGTGATGCGGGGATGAGCCTTAGCACGATGACTGGAGAATTTTTGCGGCGTTTTTCAGCTTCCTCTGCCCCCGAGCCTGACTAACGCGGCCCCCGCCCGCGGCCGGCGCGGAGCGAGCGAGGGAGGGGATCCCCACCAGGGGGCGTGGCCCGCCCAAATATGGAATGGACGCGGGCGGACCATGGCCATATTTGGAAGGAGGGCGGGGAATGCCCATATGTAGAAAGGGCGCGGGGCGGGGGATACCCATATATGGCAGGCGGGCGCGTCACTCGCCTTATTTGGGCAGTGTCGTCAGCGCCCGGCCTTCCATTCATATAAATGCGCGGCGGCGCCGGCCGGGATTCCCTACCCGGGCTCGGCGCGGCGTCTCCGTCCCTCCCTCCCTTCCCGCCGCCGCCGGCCGAGCCCCCGCGCTGCCCCGCTACCTCCGGGGCTCCTCCCGTCGCTGTCCCCGCTTCAGCAGGGCGAGACCCGCAGCCAGCATGAAAGTCACTTCCCTCGACTGCCGGCAGCTGCGGAAGCTCCTGAGGAAGGAGCCCTCCCGCTGCCTGGTGCTGGACTGCCGGCCCTACCTGTCCTACTCGGCCTCCTGCCTGCGGGGCTCGCTCAACGTCAACCTCAACTCGGTGGTGATGCGGCGGGCCCGCGGTGGCGCCGTGCCCCTCCACTTCGTGGTGCCCGACGCGGCCGCCCGAGCCCGGCTGCTGCTGGGAAGCGGCGAGGGGACGGCGGGGACAACCCGCCTGGCGGCCGTGGTGGTGCTGGACCAGGGCACGAGGCACTGGCAGAAGCTGAAGAAGGACAGCACGGCTCAGATTGTCCTCAACGCCCTGCTCTCCAGCCTGCCGGAGGCCGGGGCCAGGGTCTGCTTCCTGAAAGGTGAGTCGGGGGGGCAGGGGAAAGGAGGACCTGGGAAAAGGGAAAGGGGGGAGCAATGTGGATCGACCCGCAAAGCCCCCCCGGGTGGTGGCAGCCCCACCAAGCTGGTGAAGGGGCTGGAGAAAGTCTTACGAGGAGCCGCTGAGAGAACTGGGGTTGTTTAGCCTGGAGAAAAGGAGGCTGAAGGGAGACCTTACTGCTGACTGTAACTGCCTGAAGGGAGGCTGTAGCGAGGTGGCTGTTGATCTCCCAAGTAGCAAGGGAGAGGACGAGAGGAAATGGCCTCGAGTTGTGCCAGGAGAGAATTAAATTGGACATCAGGAAACATTTCTTTCTCTGAAAGGGTTCTCAGACACTGGCACAGCTGCCCAGTAGATGAGTTTTTCAAGGATGTGGTTTAGTAGCGAACAGGTATGATTGACTCAATGATCTCAAAGGTCTTTTCCAATCAAGTGACTCTATGCTTCTATGATTTTGATTGAACCCCAAAGCAGCCCCTCAGTGCTCCTGTCCCACTCTCCTCTCTCTCAGTTAACCTGATTATTGGTGGAGGGCAGGGAGGTAACGCTGGGATTTCGTTTCTTTTCCACCCACCAGAACTAAATCCCGGATAGGCTTCTGTGGGCTGAGCCGAAATGCCTTTCCGCTCACCCCAGCCACGTTTTTAAGAAGCTGATGAAAAGCAAAGAATGTTAAGGGACGAAGGGCAAAAATTGCAGATTATCAAAGGGAGATATGGGCGAAAGAGAGCAGGGCTACACGGAAAATAAAACCAGCCCTATGGGTAAAAGAACTGTAGAATGAATCATAGAATGGTTTGGGTTGGAAGAGACCTTAAAATCCATCCAGCTCAACCCCCTGCCATGGGCAGGGACATCTCCCATCAGACCAGGCTGCTCAAAGCCCCTTCCAACCTGGCCTCAAACACCTCCAGGGATGGAGCCACAACTTCCCTGGGCAACCTGTACCAGTGTCTCACCACCCTCAAGTTAAAGAATTTCTTCCTAATGTCTAATCTAAAGCTTCCCCAATCCAGTTTAAAGCCATTTCCCCTTGTCCTATCACTATTTGCCCTTGTAAAAGAGGAGAGCTGAGGTCACCACTCTCTGCTCTCTGGTGACAGAGACCTGTCCTGGACACCCAAAGCCTGGGCATTAGTGCTCTTTTTCTCTCTCCAGTGGGCACATCGAGGCTGACAGGGGAAACCCACAGCCAAAACTCCAGGGCTTGAACAGAAATGTCTCCTCCCTCCACGTGTGTTATAGCCTTTGGATTGCAGTTCTTTGTTTTCCTTCCGTGTAACCCGGGGATAATAAAACGATAAAAAAACCCACCAGCATCTCGCCCTTTCTCTGCCCTCCCATCCCTGCCTCTCCTCCACATCTCCTGGCAGCGCCTTTGTCCTTTTGTCTCCTCTGTTTTCTCAGCCACCCCCCGCCCTGCCTATAACACCGCACACCCGGCTGCCCAAGTAGAGCTCCAAACAACCCCCCTTGCCCTCTCCTGAGGCCACAGGGAGGTCATAAACAGAGGAGAAAACCAAGCGATGTTTCTTAATAAACCCTGCTCCTCTGTCCTCACTGGCCAGGGTTAATTCACTTTTATTAAGCCTTTTATCACACTGTTTTTTTGTCCTGATGTGCCTGCTTTGTGCCTCCTGTAGCAAACAGTGCCCAGAGGGCATCCCTGCCGGAGTAGAGGCACCTCCAGCCTGGGTATTGCCCGGTACCAAGGGGGAATGAAATTTCCAGGGTGGTTTGCCAACACCCTGGCTCTGTCCGGGCACCAACAGCGTGCCCTGGGGTCTGACAGTCACCCCAAAAGCACCAATTCTGCTGCTGCGGGGTGGGCATACTTGTGCTGTGCTGGGCCAGGCAAATCCTTGGGGATCCCATTAAAGCAGGGATGAAGAAACACCTCCAGGTTCACGCTGGGATGTCTGTGGCAAAGCAGGGGCTGAATTAAGCTCTGCTGACTCTCAGCCGGTTCGTTTAGCCACAAGATCATCCTTCCCTCCTCATGTACCAGCCTCACGCTTTGAAGTGGTGCCTGTGGCTGTGGGCAGTTGAGCTGGGGTGGGGGCTTTGATGTAGGCTCTGCCTGTACCTTTTGTGTATTGCAAAGTGTCTTATCTTAAAAGTCTGTCGATTTGAGGCTAAAAAGATTCCCCCTTGGTAGATGAGAAAGTTTCCTCCTTTTCCTGCTGCTGTTCCCCTTTGCTTGGCTGGAAGTGCTTTGGGTCACAGAATCAGACCCATGAAAATCAGATCCATCTCCGTTTCAGATCTGGTGTGGCCCGGGGAGCCTGTGACTCAGTGGGCAGCACGGCTGATTCACCGGGGCCACAGACCCCCAGGAAGCAGTTGTGGTCTGGGGGAAGATCTCTCAGGCAGTGTGGATATAAATCATCCTGAAGCACTGGGCACTGATCAGAAGAAAGGTCTGTAGCACCGACCTTGCAAATAACGGGCTGTAAAGCCACCAGAACAAAACCCTCCTTGGGGTTCTCCCCTCATGTTCCTGTTCTCCCTAGGTGTGGGGGAGCGAAGAGGAGGTGTTGGCTACTCAAGAGCTGAAGTGGCCTTTTATTAGAACTTGCAGCGACGGGATATGAACAGGTCACCAAGCATTGTGTGGATCTGGCCCCAAGCAGGGCAGCTAGCACAGAGCTGTTGGATGCCAGGTTGCATGTCAGCCCCGTTTCTTCCCTTTCTAGCTGCTAGGGGTTGAGTGTGTCACATCTTTCGTCTGTGTAGGTGCAGTTTCATTCTGGCTGAGCTCAGCCCCAGCAGGGCAAGAGTGGTTGTGTGTGTGGGAAGAACAGCTTGCAGAAAGATAAAGTAACGGATCCTCCCTTGGTGCTGACAAGGATTCTATTATTTATTGATTAAAACGAAGCACAGCCCGGCTCTTTGTGACGAGCAATCTAGTATTTGCAGGAATGACCTCAGGGAAGCTAGGTTGAGTGGGGAGGGGGAAGAGAGGAGATTGCTGGAGGACGGGATGAGAAGATGACTCACTGTAAGAACGGCCTGCAAATATCCTGATCCCCAAGGCTTGTAATTAACCATTCACCAGCTGCATGCGCTGCTGCCCCAGAGACATGAGACATGCATGTCTGTTCGAACACACACGCTGATTTGGCTTGGGCAGATTTCTGTGTTCATTCAAGAATAAAAACAACAACACAGGGCGTAAATGGGGGTAATGTCTATTTATATAAGCTGGACATGTTTTTCCTATCGATGGCTGTGGCTGGGAAGCAGGGAGGAGATAAGGTCAGCTGTACAAAACAAGGGGATTTTAAAGTCCACCCCATGAAGGGCAGTTGGAGATCAGGGGAGTAGAGAAGTCTGGAGAGCTGCTTGTGTGTGTTGGCTTTTCACATTGCCAGTTGTTAGGGATATCATTTATTAACCCAGTTGTTGTGAATATTGTTTTATCAACCCCCCCTTATGGTCAGTTGGCTGCTTGATCGACTGCCCCATGCTGTGAGCTCTGGGGTGAGTTTGCTGAATGTGGCTGGCAGTAGGAGGAAAGGTGCAGTTGCTGAGTGCCAGTTGATTGCAAAGCCACACTTCTGCCCTCTGTCTTGGAAAATACACTTTCATCACATTCAGTGGGCTTTGGATCGTGCCAGCCGCTTGCAACACGAGGACTCCGCGGCAGCATTGAGTGGGCGACAATAGCACGTCATGAATTTGAGCACACATCTGCTCAAACATTGCAAACAAATGAGACACCGGCATTACGGGGCTGAAATGTCAGAGGTAGCTGTACCGGGCAGCCCTGGCAGCGAGGGCGGTGGGGTCCCTGCGGCTGCTCAGATCTTCAGCACTTCCTTTGTTTTGAAAGCCTTCCTCGCACCGGGGCACCCACATTGACACTGCTTATCAGGGCGAAACAGTTGCAGATGAATGAATCTCATCGGAGGGTTTGCTTTCAGAGCCTTGTTTACTTGAGGGCCACGCTCCAAAGAATTATTGAATCTGGCTGTTCAAGAGCTTTCCCCATTCATTTCTGTTCTGAAAATGCACAGGTGGCAGACACGTGGCATGGCACTGATGTTTCCAGACTCCTTCTGCTACCTGACTTATTCGCATTCATTTTGGAGACTGTGTGCTTCTGTGCAGCGTATTCCCAGCCTCGAAACAGACCACGATTTAGCTGAGGACAAACTTTGAGTAACAATGTAATAATAGGATTAATTCCTTTTCATTAGCTGCACACTGAATGAAATGAATGCAGCACTTAACCATGCAGAATAGCTCATGTGGGGCTATTCAGTTGTCAAACGCTGTCACAGGATTTCATTAAGTTTTATAACTGTTATTTAAAAGATTGGTTTCAGTGAGACTGTCTTCATTACCCCGCTGTCTCGTGCATTGTGGTGATTAATGACACAGTTGCAAGCAGTCCCCTCTTGTGCTTATGTCCGTTCAAAAATGCAAATAAAATATTTCTTGTGTTGTCATAGTGTATATAATAATAACAGATTTAGTGAGGATGATTACTGACTATAGAAATCTCCACTAAAATGCTGGAAATAGTGCTCATCCATGAACCTGGGGGAAAGAGTTTAGTCTCTGCTTTACCGGAGTTAATGGTTGCTAGACTTGACAGAATTACATTTGCTAGCAGTTTTAATCAGGATCCACCAGCTTTTGGCAGGTTAATAATTGTCAAAGGTATAAGAGGTTTTTCTGCAGTGCTGGAAGCCTTTTAAACAAACCCACTTCCCCACGGGAGCGCTATCTCTCATTAACCCCCTGGGGCCCATTGCTCTGCACCACTATCCCACGGCATTGCAAGTGCCTGGGATTCATTTCTCCTCTACTTTAATTAAACCAGTTTTTGGAAGAACAAACGCTCATGGTTCCTCTCTATTTTGTTTCCCTAGGGGGATATGAAACCTTTAACTCACAATATCCTGAGTGCTGTGTGGATGGAAAACTCATTTCCCTGGAGAGGACCGAGGCAGAGAGAAACCTCGCCAGCCACTGTGAGAAGCAGAGTGCCAACCACAAACCCGCTTACGACCAGGTGTGTGCCACAGCCGTGGCGGGTGACCTTCCCCTTGGGTCTTCTCTTTTCCACCAGCGGGCCCTGTTGAAGTCTGGCAGGGTGTCAGGGACACACGTGCTGTCAATCATAGAATTATAGAATGGTTTGGGTTGGAAGGGATCCTAAAGATCATCTACTCCCAAACCCAAATAAGTTGTCACAGCCCAGGCTGGCAGCCTGTGTGTCAAATAAGATGCCCTGTTGCTGGTCAGCATTACCTCCATTTGGCTTTAAAATTAGGCAACAAATGGAGAAAAACACCCTGTCTACCCTAAAAACTGTATTTGTGACCCACTTTTGTAGCACAGACAGGCAGCAAGAGCAGCTTATGCCTCCCCAGGAGACAAAAAGCAGGTCGGGGAGAGACTGCCAGGAGTGTCATTTTCCCAGCAGCCGGAGCAGCACGCTTTGCCAGTGCCTCTTCTCAGACCTCAGGAGCTGGCTGGGGCCGTGGGGCTGCTTTTGAGAAGAGGCAGTGAGAGCCACCCTCCGCTGGGAGGAAGTGGGGTTTCCACAGGGGAAGTTGTCGTGCCCCCACACCTGCCCAGCCGTGTGCTCCGAGATGTCACCCTGTGGTTGGGCTGCTTCCGCTGGGATGTGGATTTCCGGATGCTGGGGGAGCCCCCAGGCGATTCCTCTCTGTTCCCCTGGGGGCATCTCCCACCCTGGGCTCTGTCCTGCCACCGTGGGGTCTCCTGGGTGTTCCCAGTGCGTAGGACCCACCAGGCAGGCAGCTCAGGGGGTGAAAAGCCTGTTTCTTGCATCTAGGAGCTGGCGACAGCTCTTGTGCATCATGGAAAGTTACCTGCGGTATCAGGCAGTGACATTTTTCGTTTGTGGTCTCGTCACCCAACCTTTGCTTGCGCTAAGGAAGGAGGAACCGAGATGACATCTCGGGGTGGGTGACGTGGTAGGTGCTGTGCCCCAGGGAGGTGGAGGACGTGGAGGGGATGGGGCTGCCCCTCTCCAAGCCCTGTGGGGCTGTTAAGAACAGGGAATATCGCTCTAATTTTTTTTTGCCTTGCTTCATCTTTGGAAGTGTGAGCAGAAGGGCTGAGTGCTGAGCTGAGCTAGAGCAGCCTCCTTCATCCTTCTCTTCCTCCCTGCTCAGACACAGCTCCCCATCTTGCTCGTGTTTCTGTAAAGCATCAGAGGGAACAGCCCTCACATATGAAAGTGCTTCGGGTGCTTCCCAAGGGACAGAGCTTTAAAGAAAGCCGCAAACATCCTGCACGCAAGTGGGCTGGATCTGACTTTGTACCTCGCAGATGTGGACAAGAAAATGAAACCTTTTTTTCTTGCTGCGTGGGCTTTGCCATCACAGTGATTCACTGGCCAGAAACACGGGTTCAAAACTGTCAGCGAGGGAGCGAACAGGCACCCACACAGGCTGCCTTGCCTTTCTTTCTCTGGTATCAAGGCTCAAATACCCTCAAAATTAAACTACATGTTTCCGCTCTTTCTCTTCCAGGGTGGTCCAGTCGAAATCCTGCCTTTTCTCTACCTTGGTAGTGCCTATCATGCTTCCAAGTGCGAGTTTCTTGCTAACCTGCACATCACGGCCCTGCTCAATGTTTCCAGGAAAAGCTCAGAGTCCTTCAAAGACCAGTATTGCTATAAGTGGATCCCGGTGGAGGACAGTCACACGGCGGACATCAGCTCCCACTTCCAGGAAGCCATTGACTTCATTGGTAGGTCCAAATTAACAAATTTCCAGATCTTCATGTATTTTAATTTCATTTCTATTAAAATACATCTTGGTGGGAAGGACTCATTATTTGCTGTGTGTTCCCAGATATCACAGCAAAAGTTTAAGCTCCTTCCCCATCTGTCCTGGTAGAGGGATATTTTTAAGGAAGGAACGAAGGAATGAAGGAAGAGGGACATTCAGAGCAAGGTGTCTCTACTATCTGGATCTCCAGGCTGGGAGGTCAAGGAAGGAAAATGTTTCCTCTTGACTGCTGTCAGGCAGATTAGAAGAGTGAGATGTTAGCTTTATTTTCTTTACAAAGCAAGGGGTAGATGTACCTTCAGTATGACAGGGAGCAAAGAAGTATGGTTTAATAACACCAAAATATGTTGGGATTTTTTTTTAAAGGACCCTCCTTCCATTGGTTCCTTGGACTTGCATGCCAGACCCTATAAAAAACAAGAAAAGTAGAGTCAGCTTATTGCCTTGCTGTGCTGGGATATCCCAAAGCCAGGGTCTTAGAAATCCAGCATCTCTCCTTATGCCGCTATCTCACCATTTAATCAAATACCCCAATGTAAAAAAAATTAAAAATAAAGAGGAGGCCTTCGGAAAACTTTGGGCCACTCCCTCCTAAATCTTCTGTATCAGGCTGTGTAGGTGAGTGGCACACCAGAAGTGCCAGGTAGAGCAAGGGAGAGGCACCTCCCCAAGAGGCACAGGGTGTTTTAGTAGGGTGGAGCAACCTCAGCCTGGGAGGAGATCATGTTGAAATTGGTGCTGTTGCTCTCCAGGAACATTTGGGAGAGAAACAGGATAAAACCCCAGTTACAGACGCATGGGACTCATTGCTCAGCTGAGTTTGAGTCCTACAGTTCAGGCAGAATCACAAAAACCTGGTCTGAGGGTGCCCTCTAAACCATTCCCCTTCCTGGTAATGGACTTCTCTCACCTTTCAGCGAAACACTAATTCACTGCACTCTTCCGTCCCAACCCCAGCCCCTTCTGATAGCTGTTGAGTCACTTAGAACTTTCCCAGATTTTGAGGATGAACTTAACATTCACTTTCTTTTAAAATTGGACGTGTGGCGCGGATGACTCAAATCTATGTCTTCCTCATTTTGTGTGGTAGTTAAATATAACCGGTTGTGGTGGCACCAGTCCCTGGGCAGACAATCGAAGACAGGCAAATAATAACTTGCTCAGCTCTGCGTTGTTTCGCTGAGTGCTACACTCAGTGCAGTTCTCCATAAATTGGAGCTTGAATACATTGCTCCAGGCAATAGAGAAGGGAACGTCTATTTTTGAATTGTATTTTTGTGTGGAAAGGGCTTATTTTAAGCACATTCTCTTTAATCTAATAACAATCATTTTGTTGTGTGAGTAACCACAGTGGCTTCTGTTGTGTAAAATGGGTGCTTTGCATAAGCCTTTTATATCCTGACTTAAGTCCAAGCATCCTTTAACCAGGCTGTAATTAGCAACTGCCTGCCAGTCCTCCTGTGTGCTTTGTGGTGAGCTCCAAGGAGTGAGCTCAGCCTCTCCACCCAAGGTACCCACCAGGGCTCAGCTCCTGGTGCCACCATTTACTGCTAACTGGCCAAGCAGGGACTTGGAACTGGACTTTAGAAAAGCAGGACTTTTCTTTAGTAAAGCTGATGAAAGGAAGGCAGCCGTACAGCTTTTGAGAAAGACCTGGCAGTGGGAGAGCTGGCCAGGCTGGACTTGGGTCAGCACTTTGAGCCACAGGCAAAGGAATGCAGGTGTAGCAAAGACAAGCATTGCCCAGATACCTGATCTGTACCAGAAGAGGAATAGACAAGTGGGATGGAGACAGGGAAGGACTTTTCTAAAAAATGTGGAAAGAACCAAATTGGAGTCCGTAGATACTGAAACCAGGTGTCATCTACAGCTCAGCTCCATCTCAGGCCGGGTTTTGTCCCTCTTCTCTTTTAATCCCCATGTTAGCCTTAATGCCCAACAGAAGAGCAAGCCACTCCTTGCTGGTGGGCTGGCTATGTGCCAGGCTCCACTCCAACACTGGTTGTATGTTGCGGTGTCCTCTCCACCCCCAACAATAACTGATGTCTGCAATTATTTTTTTTCCCCTAGATTATGTCAGAAGAACAGGGGGCAAAATCCTGGTGCACTGTGAAGCGGGGATTTCACGCTCTCCCACCATTTGCATGGCGTATCTCATGAAGACAAAGAAGCTCCGCCTGGAGGAAGCCTTCGATTACATTAAGCAGCGCCGGAGTCTGATCTCACCAAACTTTGGTTTCATGGGCCAGTTGCTACAATACGAGTCGGAGATCTTGTCTTCCACTCCCAGCCCTCCTGTCACCTCGTGCAAAAGAGAAGCTGCCTCTTTCTTTGCAGAAGAACTGACGTTAGGTAAAAACTTTGAAGGCTCGTGTTTTGCCTTTCCTACCTCAGTGTTGAGTTCTGTGCCCATCCACTCTCCTGTCCACCAGCTGAAACTCAGCCCGATGACAGCATCTTCATCCTGCTGAACACCTGGGGCAGAATGGAGCTGGTGCGGTCCTCTGATCCAAACTGTGACTCCAACAGGAACATTTCATGAACGTGCAATAGAGAAACCTCATCGACTTAGTCTGAGATGGAGCGGTTGTTGTGGGTCATACTTTCAGTATGCTGTGACTGTAAGATACAAGTGTTCTAAGTGTGGCAGGTTTTCTAAACTTTTATTGTCCTTTTTTTTTAAAAAAAAAAAAAGTGCTTTTTTTTAGGTTTTTATCCACAGAGTGTGCACCCACTACTGTATTTCCAAATTCCTTGGGAGCAATGAGAAATCTATTTAATATGTTCTCAGTTCCCATTCCTTCCCTTCTTTTTTTTGACAATACCCTTATTTAAAGTTTCAAGCAATAAACAGCAGCAGCGGGGGAAGAAAGCAAAATCAAAAGCTTGACCTTTGCAATAGCAGAGGTGGTGGGAGCGAATATTTGTTCTGCTTTTTCTCTGGCTTTCCTCCTCCCCTCTCCTGTGTCATGTTTCAGGGAGCAAAGGGCTGGGGTGACAGGAGGGAGCTCCTTTCCCAGGACACTGTTGCACAACCAGGTGAAAATCCCCTCTCCTGCTCCAGTCTTTGAAGTGTCAGGTATTGACCACAGTGTAACTGGATACCAAGCCAGACCGTGAGTCCATTCAGGTGTGGCATTTCCTGTACTTCTGCATTTGCCTTTGTACTGGATGTGCTTTTAACTAAAGCAGGGGACTTAACTGAAGCTACCACCCTGCTGAGCTATTATCCTCCCATCTGTTATTTAAGAACAGCCCTAGGATACTTGAATGTCTCCACAATCCTCATTTGAGTTACTTCCCATCAGATAACACTGTAACTGCTGGATTTTACACCAAAAAGAACCTGACAAGCTCAGCTTCAAGCCAACTCTTCCTCCATCCCTTCCCAAGTGTTCCCGATGTGTATCGTGTGTGGTCAAGTGGTCTTGTTCAGTGTTGCGTGGTTTGCTTAGCCTGTGTGGTCATCTCTAGCCAGCCTTTGTCCATGAAAATCAGTTTTTCTCTCGCTTGCATTGGCTTCTGTGTCTGCAGAGAGTTCCAAATGAGTGGCTCTCTTTGTCTGTTGACTTTTTTTAATATGTAATATGTATGGGCAATGGCAATAATTTCCAGGAGATCTCGTGAATGTGAAAGAAAACCTGTGATGGTTTTAATGGAGTGTAAAAAAAAATAATAAAGGAAACAAAATGCAAAGAAAAGAGAGCTGTTTGTACTTCGAGAGAACTGCACAAGTGCTTTGGTAGAGCTCGGTGGCAGAAGTCACCTGAGGAAAAAACGCTGTGACCCAAAAGTGGTATAAGGAGGGTAAGCACCCCTGGGCTCTGTGCTTAAAGCCTCCAAGGTACATCTCTACGGAGGGGAGAAGGTGAGGGGGAGGGTGGTTTTAAACAGTGCTATGAGTCATGGTGGCGTCACTTCCAAGTAGCTGGGCAGGCAATTCTGTTTTGATTCACACACATTTAATGTAAGATTTGGGCCTTGCTGAAGATGAAAATCTGAAGTAAGCACACTCCTACTTCCTTCCTGAGCACACGCCATGGGATGTCGCATGCCGTGGTCCCGGATGTGATGCTCGTGGGTGGCCCTCTGGGTGCTACAGACCACCCATGAGCACCACGGCAGGGACCAGGGCATGTAGGTAATGCTATTTTTGCCCTTTTTTTAATGAAAAGGAAGAAATTTGAAAAGCCAGCATCTCTGAGCCATTTCACATCACTTTTCAGCTGGAAGTTTTTAGGCTCTTTCTGGCTCATCACTGCAGCACATTTATAATCTGCATTTTCAAGTTATGGATTTGAAAATTTATGGTAGATGTCTGGGTTACAAAGCATCTATACTCTCTGCAGTTCATCCATTTGTAACATCCTCCCCCTGGGAAGCAAATCTCACAAGTGAGAAGCTGGTTTTGGAGATGAGCCTGTGTGAGGGGGACATGGCAGCAGCTCTGCTTGGGATCCAGAAAACCTGAACGTGGCAGCCAGCAGCTGGGGAGGTGAGGCAGGTGACCTAGCAAGAGCAGGTCAATCAGTTTTCTGAAAAATCTGATTGCTTCCCTTGGGGAGCTCTGGAAAATGCTCTGTGCCTCTCAGCTACGACCTTGACAGAAACAGCAGCCAACAGCTCTCATCAGAACAGCACAAAACCCCGTCTGGGGGAATGACCAGCTTTGTCCCTCAAGGGTGAGGTAGCTGAAACCCTCTGCAGACCCATGACGTTTCCCAGAGGAACCTGCAGAGCACAAGGTAGAAGGGGTTAACAGGGGGACTGCTGGCCTTGGCGGATTTGACCACAGCAGCTGGAAAAGATCACAGGCCAAGCTAAGGAGCCAGGTATTTAGCAGAGAGGGAAGACAGCTGCTCTGGTTTTGGAGAGGGGCTCTGATCCTGGGCTTTAGCACAGTGTGTTGTTGGATACTGTTGGTAGAGGAAGTTGTTGGGCTGGGATTCAGGGCCAGAGCCCTGCAGGAGCTTGAAGAGGAGTTGTTGTCATGCCTGGGTACAGGAGCCTGAGGTTTGTGCTGTCCCCAAGGAGAGCTCTCCTCTGCTGGGCTAGTCCCAACCTGGTCTGCTCCCTGCAGGTTGAAGGAAGACCCAACATCCAGGGCAGAGTGGGATGTAAATGCTGCCTCCCAGAGGGCTGTGCTCCTGTGCTTATGTTGGTGCATGCTTTGCAGTTTCATTGCTAATGTAAGACCTTTGTTCCCAGCTCAGCTCCTCCCTTGGTCAGCTTGGCAGATCCCACCTCTTGGAGGGGACCACAGTCTGCAGAACACTGGGATAAGAATATGTACTCTCCTTCCTCCCTGGCCACGATGCTCCCATGGGCAGGGAGGAGCTGAGGATCCAGGCACCAATGTGTGAAGATGAGTGTGGCAAATCAGGATAGCACTTATCCGGGAAATGGGATGTGTGAGTTTGAACCCACGTGGGCAGGAACCCTGGTTCTCTGATTCCAGACATGAGCAGTCAATAGCTACCTTCGTGTTTAGGGAAAGGAAGAGCTCTAACAGTGTTTTGTGGCTTCTGTGCTGAGCAAATTCACCAGACTGGGTAGGATGGCAGCTTTAGGGGGCTTTTACAGCCCACATAGGCTTGATTTTGTGTAGCTCACACACAGGGATGGAAGTTCAGATCAGGAAGGTGAACGGGGCACGTCAGAGCTGAAGGATGGGGACTAATTGATGGGGGCTGAACTGGGCGATTCAGTGTCTGTGTCTGTCTGTCAGCTAAGCTTAGCAGAAAAGTAGGGATCTCAAAGCCAAAGTTCTGATGAAAAGTAGAGGCCTGCATAGCTGTAACAGCAAGGGGAGGCTATAACAGGATGCTTTCAGACGTCAGAAAATGCAAGTGAGGGAAAGATGCCAGGAATGTTGTACCCTTAGGCAAAGCTTTGATTAGAGCTTATCCTGTGTGATACCTGAATCCAAATAAGCTGAGTGGAAATGCCACGGGAAAGGGGATTTTGCAGGTTTTGCTGCCCATGCAAGTGCCGGCTAGGAGCTGTGCTAGAACGCGAGCATTTCTCTCCATTAGCACTCCTGGTGGTGCACCCTTATGTCCTGGACTCCCTGGCATCAGCACGGGGCTGTTTGACATCCCGGTGTGGGACTGAACAGGGCTTGTGCCAGGTAGTGTTTCGTCCCGTGCTTTTAAACTTGTAAAGAGCAGTCATGTTGCAAGCGTGAGCGCTGCTGCTCAGCCCCGTCTGCGCTTTGCACAGGTTGCCTTTCCTTTCTGCCTCTAAGAGAAACAAACTCTTCCAAAAAACTGGCATAAACCCCTTGTATTTACATGGTTGGAAATGAGATTGTGAAGAGATCCCAGGTGGGGGTGGATGGGTGGGTGTTGTCCTCTTAGACCAAGCAGTAGCTGGTGTGGTTTGCAACCTATGCTGGTTACAAAGGTTTCTCCTGCTTCCTTCTTGGCAAAGGACTTCGCAAAAGGTAGAAATTGCATTCTGACCAGTAGAACCCAGGTAAAATTCACTGGGTCCATGGGGAGTTCACACTGAGGCACCCATTTCTGGTCCCTGGGCAACACAAGGTAGGTAGCTCTTCTTAGATTTTTGCCTTCTGGTGGTGAGGTTTTTCTTTCAGGAGACAAAGTCTGAATGAACAATGTTTTCTGCAGGCATTGTTATTTGTATGCTAAAAACAACACTTGCCTTGCCGGGAAGTTAGAGGTCCAAATGTGCCTGTAAGTTGGCAAAAGTAAGTGAGGCTCCGGGCATGGTGAATTTGACCCCCCATCTCCACTTTTCACAGCCTACTGCTAATTGGAGAGGAGACACGCTGCCAGCTCACTCTCTGGGGAGAAAAAGGCAGAAACCAATTTGCAGAGCCACATAAATAAGGAAGTAGGATTTTTTTTGGCGTGGGAGGTGTTACCAGTACCACAGATTACGGTTCCTTGGCTTTATCACATCGTAGGCTTTTACCGAGACATGAGTAAGTTCGCTAAATAAGGAATATGAAAATAGCTCGTGAAATAGGTTGAGTCATCAGAGAAAATCAAATGAAGTTCTGACACCAGGGCCTCGGTTGCAAAGTCCTACTTTGTTTTACCATTGCATTATAAAATATGGGGTCATTACAATCTGTTTATTTCAGCTTCAAAATTCAGAGTACTCTGACATCTAAGTAAGGCTTACCGAATGATTTACTTTTTCTATTAGCAGCGGTGCTGCATCCCTGTGCACCCCGCCCAGGAACAGTTACAGGGAATGTAAAGATTACCAAGAGAAATGGATTTTGTGGTTATAGCTGAAACGCTCAGCACTTCTTCCAGCTTTGTCTAGTTATTTAAGAGGATTTATGGCCCCTAGGTATCCCTTTCAAGTACTAGTCTACCCCAGGAAGTTATCTGTAGCTCCCGGGAAGCCTAGCAGGACCTGTTGTGCTGTACAAACACCAAACAAACTCAGAAAGCCAGGAACTCAAGACCAGGAGAGGCCGTGGTAGATAGGAAGGGAGAAAGAAGCTCAAGGCCCTTTAGCGACAGCGTTGTCCTAGGACTCTCCTGTTTCTGACAGGGATTTTTTGCATGTTAGAATGGGACCCATGTTAGGGAGCCCACGAGTGGAAAGTATATCTAGGGGACAAACATACACAGGACCCATTGGACCTGCTGTACATGAGCAGAAGCAACAAAGACCTGTAGTGTAAATCCTCCGTGACACGGGGATCCCTGTCCTAGCCTCAGCCCACAATTGCTGTGATCACGGCCAGGACTTCAGGACAGGCAGCAAATCAGCGTCTGATTTGCTCGACTGTTAGATGCTCAGAAATGAGAGACAAGCTGATAAAGACCTCAGTCCCTTTCGGCATAATAATTTTCCAGGCTTGGTTTTACTGAGCTACTCATGTTCATAAAGTTACTCACAGGAGTAAGCATTTAATCGGACGAGGCTTAAGTCTCCCAAGTGAAACGATAACGTAGTTTTTCATGGGATCTCCTTTTTTTCAGGGGTGATGGTGGGGTGTGTGTGTGAATAGCGGTTTATTTCTGTCACACAGATACTCCATTTCTGAGGCTCCTTTGTAAAGCAGACAGTGTTTGATAGTGAGTCATCTCTCATCATTCAATTGCCCATACATTGTGAGCTGCCTCCAGGCCCTGATCCAAAGCCTATTGCCTTCACTGGGGAGGACGGCTCTGCAACACAATGGGCTTCGAATTAGGCCCTGGATGAAACTTTACATTCAGTCTTTATTTTAAGGAACCGATTGTTCTAATTGGAACTGAACTTGCTGCTGCATTGAAATGGAATATAAGGACTACAGGACTCAAACTGGAACAATGGATATATCCTCTCTGCTCTAATGCCTCCAATCATGTTAGGTCAAGTTAACTGGAAAATCAATTGACACGAATTCCAGCATGACCATTAACTGCCATCCGGATGGGTCCTGACAGGCTGGCCAAGATGAAGCAGATTTCTAACAGGGATGCAGCAGAACAGTACACGCTCGTCTCCTAGAGATGCTTTCAGCCCATGGTCTCCCTAGCAATGTCCACTCTGCCCTGAGTAATTACTGTGGCTAACAGAGAGCCTGGGAGGTTAGGCAGCCTGGGATTGATCGTGGGCCTTCCCCCTGGCTTTCCAGGGCAAGTGATGAACTGCTCTGTACTCTCCTACTGGCACAGCCAAAAGCATAAAGGATGTGAGTGAGACCTGGACTGACCGAGCTGACCGGACAGATCTCTTGTGTATATAGAAAAAGATTGTAGCAGCACAACTGTGTTTTCCCCAGCACAGCTGATTTCTCCTGAAGAGGATGTTTCTGCTGTGTTGGTACAAAAGCAGAGCTTTGCTGATGTGGCTTTGCTCAAACAAGAAGCTTTTTGCTGCCAGAGTGGACCAGAATTTTCCTCTAAATGTTTCTTGCAGGCTTATCCGTAGGTCTCTGCATCCTTGCCTTGCATCAGGGACAATGATATCGATCTCAGTTTGAGAAAAGCATAAAGATTTTTTTCATATGTTTGCAATGCATATTACACCCAAGGGGAAAAGCTTTCCTAAGCACAAATCTTGTTACAGTAATGTATTTATTATACCGTGCTTGTGAGGCCATATTGTTCTGTACTGCAAGAGCAAGTTCGCTGGGTTGTGTTTTTTTCTTTCTTCCCCCCCAGGATATAATGTTTTACTTAGTTAAAAGCAAAACCAATCGGGCAGTGCTTTCACACAACCACTGTGGGGTAGAGCAGCTGCTCTTCCAAGAAGCAGGCAATGGGAGCCCTGGGTGGGTGGCAAGAAAACCGTGTGCTACCGAGTGCTAAAGCATCGACATGGTTCAGTTTACTAAATCCAGCTGTGAAGAGCAGCTGGTTTTCTGGCAGTCAGGGTAACATGCGCAGGTGGACATGCTCGAGAGAATTGATCGGGGGCCGCCAGTGGGGAGAAGGGGAGGGTATGTTTTTCCCTGTGCTACTAAGTGCTAAAGTGGCTTCTGGCAGTTCTGATTACCAAACCCAGCTGTGAGGAGCTCTTCTGGACTTGAGTGTGACATCTGATGGGGATGCTTGTTGGCTGTGTGTGTAGGGAAGTAGGGGCAAGCAGAAGCGTTCTGTGTAACCATCTACTGCCCTGCTCAATGCCCTGGCTTGCAGGATCCTGGGGAGAGGTCGCTGGGACACGTGGGGGATCTCTGCAGATAGCAGAGAAGGCTGCCAAGAGCCTTCAGACAGCATTCCCTTCTTGGTTTCTCAGTTTCTTTTCTCATTTTCTTCTCCTCAGCCCCCTTCTGGGAGGGAGCTGAGGATGGCAGGAGGCAGGGCACGGAGGGCCAGGGCAAGGGGAGATCATGTTGAATAAACAGCAAGACGCTTCCTTAGAGAGCTGGAAAGGAGAAAAAAGATGCTCATTATTTGGACCAAACTGTGAAAACCTGCACCGGTGAAGCCTGTCAGTTTGGGTGTGATAGCAGAAGGATGTCCTGCTGCCCTCAGGCTCAGCCTGGGAAAAGCCTGAGGAATGTTGAGTGCTAATGGGGAGGGAGGTCCAAGGTAATCCCTGGGGTAGCGGATTTAGTTTCCATGATAAAGCTGGAAGTTATCTTCGCTGTCCTTTTGATCTTCAAAGGACAGGAGGAAATTTCACACTCAGGGGAGGCCACCCGGTGTCAGGTGAAGTTGCTGCAGCGTGTTAAAGTCGGTCAGATGCCATAAGGCCAGCAGCTCACCTGCCTCAGTGTGAAAATGTCTCAGAGAAAGGAGGTTGCCCTTTCCTGGGGCTGGTTTTGATGTCCTGGTTAGAAAATCATATTTGTTTGTGGATCTGGAGGCTGCAGACAGATTGCTCAAAGAAGGAGTTATATCTAGGCTATGTGATTCTGATGTGATTCATCAGTTTGGACATTTATTACTTTGTTGGATGGATATGGCCAGACGAAATCATCATTTTTGTTCTAATCTAATTACAAATTTACCACAGCTGCTTTCTTCCAGGGTGCTAACGCGGAGCAGATGCAGGAGGAAAGGGATTTTTGGGTATTTCATGAAGCCATGTAGAAGTCAAATGTCCAGTCTGGCATCTCTGTTGAGGAAATTTTGTTTGTACTGGCCACAGAGTGAAAAACTGTCCCAGAACAAGGCAGCATGGATCAGAGACCCATGTGGGCTCTCCCTGCTTCTTGTCCTGCAGCCCGGCTCACCACGCATGCTGAGAACTGCTACTAACCCACTTCTCTGCATCCACCAGTCAGCTCCCTCAGGGAGTCTCTGTGACCCTTGGTTAGTCTGTGTCCTGCACTGCTGGGAACGGGTTCCAAAATATTCCTTTGGTCAATGATATCATCCAACCAGCAACACCTCCAGGGCCCGGACAGGCACCACCACTTCCCCTTGGTCCCTCACCCACTCTTTCATAACAGCAAATCATCAGTCTTTCTGCGGACGCAGCTTCAGAGCGAGCAGCCAGTCTGGCAGATGGGATGCATATATTTATGTCTGCGTCGCTCTCTTACCGCCAAGATTGCATTTACTGCTCGCTTGAACATGAAGAGTTTCTTTCGAAGTAAAATTGACCACTGTTAATTCATCTTCCGATCCCCCAGGCTTGCACTGCTCCCTAAGCTGCCGATTTTTCACATTAGGCAGGATTAGGCAGGCCTTCAGAGGGCACCTCCGCTTATCATTTATTTGGATGAAAACCAGTTGATCCTGCCCTCCTACGCTGTCCCTGAGCCCTGCCAGTGGATGGGCAGGTGCCCCCACACTCCAGGAACATCACGCAACCCACCAAAAAGCAGCCACCCACTTGGCCTGATGCCAGTAAGCCAGTGCCAACCCAACCCTGCTCTGGGGCAGCTACCCCAAAGCCAAAGGGTGCTGTGGGTTGCCACCCTTGCTGCTGGGGCCAAAACCATATGCAATGACTCTGTGGGGTCCAGGGTCCTGGATTTTCTTCTCCATCGTACTTGATCCATTTAGGAGTGCCCTCTAGCATGGCTGACCCCAGGAACAGCCCACTGCAGGACTCTACCCTTGTCCAGGGGTTAGAAAAGGAAAAATGCAAAGCAATAGTTTCTTTCACAAAGTTTCCAAATGCAACAAAGGTCTTTGTTGCATCAGAGTGAAAGAAAAACATAAATGGTTTTGCCTTTTGGCAGGATGTGGCCCCTCTCACCCCATGGTGGGAAGCAGCCCAGCTCACACCGCCTGTTGGCAGAGCTCTCACTGCCGCATCCATGTGTGTGTGCGTATTGTGTGTGTGCAATGGCTTTGCTGTATAAAATTAATGAACCAAGTGAAATTAGTTCAACCACAACCACATTTTATTTACAGAGAGGCTCATCTGAAAGACAATGAGCAGAATAATTGCTTTTCCTTAATAAAGCTGCAGCAGATTCATTCACAATAAAATAGAATTTTTTTAAAAGGAATCTTTTTCTATTTTGATTTTACACCCTTTTTTTCCCCTACCACTCTTTTCTGGATGAGCATGTTCACTTTCTTAAGAATGTTGTCAGATGAATGGGTTTATGGATGAATGTTTAACTGTCAACGAGATTTATTTACCTTTACACATTCAAAGGATCATGAAAACCAAGAACTTTTTTTAAAAAAGAAGCTGCCTGACTGTTGTGAGTTGCTCAAAGTGAATAGAAACAGAGTCGGAAAAGGCAAAAAACGACTGGTGCTTTCCACGGTTGGCAAAGCACCCAGCGTGAGGAAACAACAGGAGAGCTTGGCAGATCCTCTGGGGCCAGGCAGCATGGTTGCCCTTTCACCTCCAGCAGCTTATAAAGTGCACGACAGCCGCCTTGCGGAGAAGGGCTAATGATCCACAGGCAATGTCAGACAGCAGAGCCACCCACTGCCCAACTGCCTCTGGGGCTGGGCTGGCAGGAGTGACTGAGCAGCTACTGCTCTCTCTCCTCCCCTGAAAGGAGAGTAAGCCAGCAGCACCGGATCACTCCGAAATAACAGGAACAAGTGCCATTATCATCACTGCGTGCACTTCTGTGCTTTGTATACAGGTACATAGATGCTTTATGGTGTATCACTCCCAACACACCTTGTGGTCCACTGCGGCTGCAGGCAGGGAGCAGGGGTGCCCACTGTCTGCCACAGCATCAGCACCAGAGACAAAACAGAGCAATAAAAGGGTCTGTGGGTGATTGGAACAGGTGTCCACCATTGCAACACAGATATCGCTGTGCAGCCAGCTTCTGAGCCTGTGATTACATCCAACCTTTATCAAACTAAGCTTAAGGATCTTGCAGGCTTAAGGCTTCCTCTTCTAAGTTTTTAACAGGCAGTTGCTCACTGGCAAAGATAAAGACATTCCTGCAGGTTTTGGTGAGGGGTCAGACTTCTGTGTTGCAAGGCACAGAGGCGACTACAGGGCTTGAGGGCAAAAGAACTTGGTAACTTTGCTCAAGAGAAAAAAATTCTTGGAAAAGAAATCTATGTGTGGCTGGCTGGCATGTTTTTCAGAATAGGTGCTCCTTTTTCCTTTAGAGTCTGGTAGGTTGAGCGCAAAGACTGATGCACAACCCAGAGAAAGGGCTGCTTTCTCTCACTTCATCTGCTGGAATCTCCACTGAATTCAGAAGTGAGAGAGTGATGCGCTATGGCCTTGGTACCTTAGGATTTGCGCTTGGCGTGTAGTTTAGGAGGAGAGGTATTCTTGGCAGTCCCGCAGTTACCCTGTTTGACCTTGGGCAAGGTACTTTCTCCCTGCCTTTGTTTTGCAAGCAGAAATTAGAACATCACAATATCTGGTTGTGTGCTCTGGGTGCATTAAACACCAGTTTCTGCAGGGGCTAACCGACGTGTCTAACCAAAGCCCGGTTCTCTGGTTTGCTCCTCAGTTTCTGCTGCGATGCCAACAATTACCCCAGCCGTGCTCTGCCTACCCCGCTACCGACTTCAAGTAATGAAGCACAATTGATTGATGTTGTGATGAGCCTACTGATTTCTACAGTCCTTTAAACATGGCAGTAAATATCTTGGTGATTGCAGCCATTCATGAATGAAAGCAGCCTATACACATGTTGGTTCACAACTGAAAGTGGTTATAGAAGAGGTTAATAATACCCTTAAACTCTTCCCCCCCAGTACTTTTAACATGCTTTTTTCTAAGATAAATTTTACTATTTGAGAAGGAATAAAAATACAGACTTGAAATCTCATCTATACATTTCCGTTAAGCTTCATGAAAGAAATGCCTGACGTATTTTTATGCCAATGAAGCCTAAATGAATTAAAGCAATGTTCCCACTGTCTCCTTTCTAATGCTAATGTTTAATTCTAGCGTATTTATAGAAAAACAAGGCCATAGAGAAAAGCTCTGCAGCACCTACTGAAGGGAGGTGAACTCCACGCTTAGCAAGCACTGATTATATGTTTCCAGGTTCTGAATAAAGCACGCTGTTTTACTAGCTGCCAGCTTTCTGCACTCCTACAGCCACGGCAGCTTGACAGAATAAAGATGACACACATCACCCTTGGGTTGGGTGGATATTTTCAGCATGAACTACAAACCCAAAAGAATAACAAAAAATATAATATCTACCACATCCCTCTGCTCCCTCAAACACAAGTCTCTAAAAGCTATGTGACAAAACCTGTATGAGGGGCCTGTATTTGAAACACTCTGAACTAGACAATCATTTGCCACTTAAACTTTCATGAATACAGTTGCTATTTTTGCAAGCACGTCACACTAGTGGGAGTATTTGTTGATGAAATATCAGTGAGATATGATTTTATTCCTACAAATAAATATAACCTGGTGTCTGTGCATATCTATACACATGTGTAAGTCATCTCCAAACTGCGGGACTATGCTGTGCATCCAAAGTCCCCAAGAGGGAACAAACATTTGGGTCCTTATTTGTGCCTGTTCAAAATACAGAGGGCGATGCACTTCTTGGTACGCCATGAGGACAGCGAGCTGTCTGGGGCATCAGATGTGGGCCAGCAGGTTGTGGGATCTTTACTCTTAAAGCTTTAACTTGAGCCAGGGTTTTCATGAGGACTTGGTGCATCCACGCACAAAAATATCAGTGCAGAAGTCCAGAGAAAAGGCAAAATTTTCCTTAGCTGATGGCCAGCCTGATGACACTGAACCCCCTCTTCAGAAGACGAATATTAAATCCTTGCTCTGGGAGACTATGATTAACTGAAAATAGGTTTCTGAACTACAAAGGAAAGCTCAAAAACATGACTCAAGGTATTCTGTACCTCTAAATGCAGAGGACAAAGAGGAATGTATTTTAAACCCTACCAATTTAAGAACATTTCTATGTCTATTACCGCCCTGAGAAACTAGTTTTGAATGGCTGGGATGAGTAACACAGGGTGGTCCTTCCACCCGTGGTCCCTAAGAGGGAGAAGCCAGTTAGTGAGGCTATATCCCAGCTGCCTGTTGTGACAAAACCTTTGTTGATGTGTTCCAGCAGAGGTTGCACTGCTTGCTGTGTGGTGCCACAGAGTCCCATATGCATAAAACATATTAGTGTTTTCTCCTGCCTGAGTGCTTCACAGGGCGATTTTTAAAATTACAAGCTTATCTAGAATGTGTAAATATGCGCAATTTATTTTGACCAAGTATAGGATTGGTTAAGTACATTGTGAGGAAAAATGGGGAATTCAACTTCCATTTCTTTTCTAAACCCTCTTCCCGCTACTGTCAGTAAGTCCTTTGGATGGGCCAGGCAGCTGGGAACCAAAGTACTGGCATCTGTGATTCCCTTCACCCCGGAAAAAGTGAAAAATCCTTTACACAAACCAATCCCAGGAAGATTTTGTGAGGCTCATTTAAGGATTAAAATTCCCTGAAATCCTAAAATGAAAGGGATTTTGAAAATGCAAATAGAGAATGTATTTTTTCCCCAAGTGCCATTGAATTGAGCCCTTTAAAAATAATAGAACAGACAGGCAGGAAATCTTCATTCCAAATTTGTTTGTGGAGCAATCATTAAATGTTTTAGGTTGTTTTAAGCACTGTGCTTTCTGAAGAAAAAACGAACCATTTCTTTAAAGGTGCAGGTGAAATCTGTTACAATAACCTCCTAACGAGCCTTTAGTAAAACCATTTCATTAGATGGTAGCTGAGAATGGTTGGGACTGAGGAGGTTTTCCCTTTAAGCAAGGAAAGGAATTCATCCACCCATTATTCTAGAAGAGGTAGGAACTAGACCATTCTGTTCAAACCTAATTTTTATTGTGTGTATAGAAATGTTGGCTCCAGCTGAATTTTTGAGGGGGTACTGCCAGAAGGGCTAGGGAAGTGATTGTTTCCCTGTGCTTGGCACTGGTGAGTCTGCATTTGGAAGCTGTGTTCAGTTTTGGGCTCCTCACCGCAAGAAGGATGTTGAGGTGCTGATGTGTGTCCACAGGAGGGCAATGAAGCTGGTGAAAGGTCTGGAGCACAAGTGTTGGGGGGAATGGCTGAGGGAACTGGGACTGGAATGTAGGCTGAGGGGAGACCTCATCGCTCTCTACAATTACCTGGAAGGAAGTTGCAGTGAGGTGGCTGTTGGTCTTTTCTCCCAAGTAACAAATGATAGAATGAGAGAAAATGGACTCAAGCTGCACCAGAGGAGATTTAGATTGGATGTTAGGAAAAATTTCTTTACTGAAAGAGTGGTAAAGCATTGGCACAGACTGCCCAGGGCAGTGGTGGAGTCACCATCCCTGGAGGGGTTCCAAAAAAATGTAGACGTGGCACTTTGGGACATGGTTTAGTGGGCATGGTGTGGTTGGGCTGACAGTTGGACTAGATGATCTTGGAGGTCTTTACCAACCTTAATGATTCTGCGGTTCTATGAAATTGAAAACTGTGTTTTCTCTGAGACTTCATGGCCCTGCTGTTGTCACAATGCCTTAAATTACTGTAACTGAAAGAGGTTAGAAGAAAATTAATGTTTCTTCTCCTTCATTTTGTTTTGCTTGTTTTCTGTGTTTGACAGCTCCTTCGGGGAGCTAAATAGTGGCTGTCTGGAAGATCAAGGAGTGGGTACAGACTCAGGCTAATCTTGCTGTTTTCCTGGGAGTATTTTGTACCATTCCTCACCCTGAGCATGCAACTGACTTTGCCGAGGCCCTTTGCTCTGCTCGGGTCAGCTGCACCAACGCCTGCCGGGGTGCCTGGGCCCCATGCTGCTGCACCTGACACCTGGAGATTGCCTATCCCTGTCCCATGAGGCTTTGTGTAGCCTTGCTAGTGGCACTGGAGTCAGCACAGGACATAGTGGCAACAAAGAGCCAAACAGGAGTAACTGAGCTAAAAACTGGGCTGATGGAGGGAGGTGATTGTCCTGATCTGCTCCACCCACACTGATGCGGCCCCAGCTCGAGTATTGTGTGCAGTTTTGAGAGCCACAGTATAAAAAGGATCTAAAGCTACAGGAAAGTGTCCAGAGGAGAACACAACACTGATGAAGGGTTTAGAGGGGAAGCTGTATGAGGAGTGGCTGAAGTCACTTGGACTGTTTAGTCTGGAGGAGACTGAGGAGAGACCTCATCATGGGTCTACAGCTTCCTCATAAGGGAAGGAGGAGGAGCAGGCGCTGATCTCTTCCCTCTGGTGACCAATGACAGGACCCCAGAAATGGCAGGAAGATGTTAGGGGAGGGTTAGGTTGAGTATGAGGAAGAGGTTCTTCACCCGGAGGGTGGTGCAGCAGTGGAACAGCTTCCCAGGGAAGCAGTCACAGTGACTGACAGTATTCCAGAAGCATCGGACATTGCCCTCAGACACACGGTGTGAATGTTGGGGCTGTCCTATGCAGGGACAGGAGCTGGACTCAGTGATCCTTGTGGGTCCCTTCCAACTCAGGATGTTTTATGAGTCTATGATATGTTGTGCTCTTTCACATGCTGCATTTTTTTCCATGACAATTTTGATTTCCCATTCTATGCTTCTTTTGTGGAAAGGTTTCAGTTCTTCAGTGTTTGTAGATCCAAAGTTTTTCCCAAGCTTCAGAGCTGCAGAAGCATTTAGAACTTAAGTTGGTACTTTGTTGACTAAGGGATAGATGACAGATTCTGATTAGGTCTCCTGAAATTATGGAGATGTTTGTCTTCATCTTAGTCAAGCCTAGTTACATCATTTGGTGAGTGAGTAAAATACGTTGTTCAATGGCTGTTACCAGTGGAGAGCGATTAACATGAAAAGAAACCAATGTCAATGGGAACAAGATGATGATTATTGTCAGTGACCATTATAAAGGGTATAACACTGTAACAGGCTCCCAAGAATGGGTTTAAATTGGAAGGGGGAAGATTTAGATTAGATATTAGGAAGAAATTCTTCATGATGAGGGTGGTGAGGGACTGGCACAGGCTGCCCAGAGAAGCTGTGGATGCCCCATCCCTGGAGGTGTTCAAGGATAGGCTGGACGGGGCTTTGAGCACCCTGATCCAGTGGGAGGTGTCCCTGCCCGTGGCAGGGAGGTGGGAACTGGATGGGCTTTGAGGTCCCTTCTAGCCCAGACAATATTATTACAATATTCCAGAACTGTTTAGCCAGCGCCCTCAGACACACGGTGTGGATGCTGGGATTGTCCTATGCAGGAGCAGGAGCTGGACTCGATGATCTTTGTGTGTCCCTTCCAACTCTAGCTGTTCTGTGATGCCATGAAATCTGCATCGACCGTCCCTGCACAGCCCCCGGCCCCGCAGCGCCCCCTGCAGGTGCGTTCCGCCCCGCCCCTTCCCTTTCCCTGCTCGGCTGCACTTGCCTTTGGCGCCTAACCCGCCTCTCGAGGGGGTGAACCACTTTTCCCAACTCCCTGGGGGTAACCCTACTGCGAGGGAAGGCAGTGTCACTCATCTTCTCTGCTTCAGAGCGCTTCAAAAGGCCAGAGAAGCAATTTAGAACTTAAAACAAAGGGGAATCTCCTGTCCTTCGCGATGTGCCTTCTCCGGTGGAGCAAGGGCGCACTCTGTGGTCCGCAGGTTCCCCCCCTCTCCATGCGGAATGGTTCGCGCCGGGTCGGGCTGGGGGAGTCTCCGCCGCCATTTTGTTTGCGCGCGGGCTGCGCGGGCGCTGTGAGGGGGCTGAGGGGCGGGAGGTGGCGGCACGGGGGTCGTGTCGAGCACTCGCGTCGGGAGGAGACGCCGAGGGCGGGCTAAGCTAAGCCGCAGGAGGCATCGGGGCGGCCGCCTCCCTATCCCCCGCAGCCATGTACATCAAGCAGGTAAGGGCGCGGGGCTGAGCCGCGCGGCCTGGGCTCGGCTGAGGTGGGTTGGCCCGGCCTGCCCTGGACTGCCCGGCCCTGGCGTTGAGGGGTCTCCGGCCTCCGGGCGAGCCGCACAGCCGGGGCCCGGCCCGCAGCGAGAGGCCGCTGGCGGGCCCGAATCATAGAGTGGTTTGGGTTGGAAGGGACCTCAAAGCCCAAACAGTTCCACCCTCCTGCTGTGGGCAGGGACACCTCCCATGATCAGGTTGCTCAAAGCCCCATACAACCTGGCCTTGAACCTCTGCAGAGAGGGGCAGCCACAGTTTCTCTGGGCAGCCTGTGCCAGGGCCTCACTACCCTCAGAGAGAAAAATTTCTTCCTAATGTCTAAACTAAATCTTCCCCCTTGCAATTAAAGCCGTTCCCTCTCATCCTGTTGCTCCAGGCTCTGGTAAAAAGTCCTTCCCCAGCTTTTCTGTAGCCCCTTCAGGTACTGGGAGGCTGCTCTAAGGTCTCCTGGTGCCTTCTCTTCCCCAGGCTGAACAACCCCAACTCTCCCAGCCTGTCCCCATAGCGAAGCCTCCTCTGGACCCGTTCCAACAGTTCCGTATCTTTCTTATGTTGAGGATTCCAGAAGTGGACACGGGACTCCAGGTGGATCTCATGATAGAGCAGAGGAGCAGAATTCTCTCCCTCACCCTGCTGGCCAGACATAGGAAGATGATCCGAAGGCTGGAGCACCTCTGCAACGAGTCCAGAGAGTTGGGTTGTTCAGCCTGTAGGCTCTGGGGAGACCTTATAGTGGCCTTCCAGGACCTGAAGGGGGCCTACAAGAAAGCTGGAGGGGGACTTCTTACAAAGGCCTGGAGTGATAGGATGAGAGGGGACGGCTTTAAACTGCAGTGGGGAAGATGTAAATTAGACATGAGGAAGAAATTCTAAACAATGAGGGTGGTGAGGGACTGGCACAGGCTGCCCAGAGAAACTGTGGATGTCCCATTCCTGGAGGTGTTCAAGGCCAGGTTGGAGGGGGCTTTGAGCACCCTGATCCAGTGTGGTGTCCCCACCAGGGAGGTGTTTCTGCCCATGGCAGGGGGTTGGAACTGGAAGGGCTCTGAGGTCCCTTCTAAACCAAAGCATTCTATGATTCTATGATCTTTTAGCTGTGAAAGCTGTTGGCTTTCTTGGTTTTTACTTTTTTTTTTTTTTCTTTTTGTAAATCTGCTTGTGGTTTCAGGAATGAAATATGAGTACATTTGGGGTTTCAATTCAAACTGGTTCTGTCTGCCTCTTCCCCGGGAGAAACAGCAGTTACTTGGTTGTACTGGGATGTGATGCCTTAGGCTTCTGGGCATGGAGCATTTAACCTATTATATTTCATCCTTGATAGGCAATCTACAGCTGATGTTCAGTTGAAAACATCCTTATATGAACCTTTTTCAAACAGTTCAGAAGTCTGAGGCAAACATTATTTCTGTAGTATATCCCTGCAGCTGTATTGCATCATATATTTTGTATGGTTGAATTTTTATGGCTGTTTTTATACCAGTACTTCTGTGCGTTGATTAAAAGTGTACTAGGATTCTCATTTCCTAGTGGCCTTCTGACATGCTATGGGTATCTTTATTAAGAAGAATACTTTATCATGTTTGAAAGTTCATGATCTACATAGAAATCGGGTTATCATCAACTGTTTGGTTACTAGGGAGTGTTTCAAATGCTCTTTTGATTGTGTTTTAGTAATTCATTCAACCATTGCATGCCACACTGTTTTAAAGTCTTTGAATAGGAATTCTTTTTGTCCAGATTTGAATTGCACAAAAGTAAAAGTTTGTGCTTCTGTAGTAATATCCAAGAGATGATTATTATTTTTTTTACTGTTTTGTGGAGTCTTTCAGGTTCTTATGAGAATAAAATAGGTGAATTATTCTAATCTGGATATTTTTAGGATATTATCGGTAAACTGTAAAAATGCTAGATACCAATTTTTTTGTCCATTCTTCTCCTTTTTGTCTCAAGACTTGGTGAATTGGGAAGTGGCATGGTTTGCCATTTTTATTTTTTTTTAAATTTTTATGTATCTTTCAAAATCTGAGTGAGTGAATGTAGTTGCTGTGGCCTAGAGTTGGTGGCCAGACCTGAATAAGATTTGGTGTTCCTGTGTTTCCTTTGAAGACCACTGGTATGGAGGCAGAGCTTACTAGAACTGTGAAAGTCTCCATCTGGCAGATGAAGTGAACTGATCTTTTAGGGGAGGTGAAGGTCTGTGTTCTCAGCCACAGAGACTGGGTAGTCTTCCGTTAATACACTGTTAACCTGGCTTTCTGTGGTTTGGTTTATTAAGTTCTGAAATCCTTAATTCCAATACAGTTGCTTTGCATTTAGATATGAGTACACTGCAGGTACTTAATAAGAACTCGCCTGAGGAGAGAGAGTATAGACAGTTAAAATTCAAAAAAGGTTTAGATAGACAAAGTTTTGGAGGAAGTTACATTGGAAGACTTCCTTTTCCAAAATATCTGCTGTTGCTAGGATCTGATGTTGGTCAAGGATTAGTAGTTTTATGTCTACCCGTATTCTTAGCTTCAGATTCCAATAATGAAATAGATTTGCAAAGAAGATTTGACAAGGAAGATGCAGTGTCTGGGGAGAGAAAATGGCTCTGTGATTTCTGATTAAAAGTTAGTGCCTTTAAGTTTTATTTAATTTTAATTACTATATTGCATGTGATACAGACTGCAAAAGCTATACCAGACTCTAATTGCTCTACTTTAGAGAATTTGTAAGTAGAATTCTTACAATGTGTGTGAATTGCATTATGAAAAATAAATATAAATCTGGCACTACTACGAGAAGTACTTTTATCCTGAGGTTTTCTTTCCTGTAGGTACTATTTGATGCAAATATTTATTTTTATGCAGTTTGTGGCAGAAAGACACTCAGAACTCTCTTGTTTACTGTGCTTTGGCCTAGATAAGTACTTGTGTTGTGGGGAGAAAAAGTCTGTCTCTCAAGTGATCTAAATTGCTTATCTTGAGCTGGAAGGTTGAAGTGTGTGCAGGAAGGGTGGGAGAAATCAAGTGTGTTAATGTAACTTCTGTAAAATGTTACAGTTCAAAACCTGCTTGAGAACAGAGTGAACTTTTGTTGAAATAACTCACTCTTCTCATCAGGTAATCATTCAGGGCTTTCGAAGCTACAGGGACCAAACCATTGTGGACCCATTCAGCTCAAAACACAATGTCATTGGTAAGTTCTGATACTTGGCTTTTAACAGTAACTAGAGCTACACTGTTACTTCAGATGATGTTCATGCTAAGAGTCCTTTAGAGCTTTTACTATTCTGCCTACATTTGATGACCACATTTTCTGTTTTGGAAACTTCTTTACAGTTTTTGTAGCATATCACAAGGCATAGTCCGCTTACAGTGAAATAATGCTAGCAGTCACTTTTGCTGTGACAATAGTATGTCTGAGTCCTCAGTAGTTGAGTAAGGTCTGTAAACTCCATGTGTGTGAATCTCTGTAGCAGCCAGACTCTCTTTGAAAGGCTGTCGTTGCAGGAACAGCAGCAGAGAATTTGTACAGGATTCTTTTTTCTTTTTTTGGTGTGCAAGTGTGGTTGTTTTGGTGAGTGAGCACACTAGCTACTATAAACTGCTCCAGAGACGAAAGCTTCTCTTTCCTTCAGCCTTGGAAGAATGTATTTCTGGAGTGCGGACTGTCAAAAAGTATAAGTTTTGAAGTGTAGTTTGATAAATAACACCTACTCTGACAGCATGTTGTCTACCATTTTCATGTCTCTTCCTATTTTTGCCCATGAAGGCCTTGTCCTGCCTTTTCATTTGCTTTGAATTTAGTGATTGGGCAGCAACTTTGAGACTGCTGACACAACAGAAAGCAGTCAATTTTGGACATAAAAACTTAGTGGCTAGGATTTATTCTGAGACTGGAAAAAAACGAAAAGCATGTCCTGTTATGTAATATTAGTTCAGTGGGAGCTAAAACTTCATTGAAGTATTAGCGTTTTCAAAAGAGAAGAAGAAAATCCAACTTCACTATTTTTTGCCTTTTAAAAGATCTCTTAATAATACCAGATAGTTTTGGGGATAAGGTGAATCTGGAGGGTGTGTGGACAGGAAGGGATGAAATACCTGGGATGCTTATTGCTGCTGTAACGCAAGCAGTTTTGAAATTAATACTGTAGGTGCAAATCTTAAGACACTGAGCTTTGCTGAAACCCATCAGAATGAACACTGAGATTACTGTACCTTAGCGTAGTGCAATGTTCTTACACTTTTATTTTTTTATAAATAGAAATCCTACTTCTTCCAGTCATTTTAAAACATTGCTGAATTAGCAAGTGGTGTATTGAGGAATTCATGCTCTACCTGAAGCTCATACATTCAACCTGAATGTACAGCCAAGTGATTTCCTTTGGTTAAATATAAAAAACGGTGGTAGGACCAGAAGAATTTGATTTAGATCTACGTTTTGTATCGCACCAGGAGTTCAGTGTTCAAAAGAAAAGGACTGGAATAAATAGGATCAGTTTAATCATTATGCTTATTGTGGAATAGTGTAACAGAGTTGGAGTTTGTAATGTGTTTGAGCGGGGAAAGGACTGTTCTCTTGTTCTCAGACGGTGACTAGGTGATCCACTTGCTAAGTTTGCCCCATTCCCTTGAGATTTTGTTTGGCTGCATTGCATTTGAATTCTGTATGCAAAAGTTAACGTACATTGCAGTGCTAACTTATGTTGACTTTGTGTTTTCCTTATGTACTTTGTGTTTCAATTTTCAGTGGGAAGAAATGGATCTGGAAAAAGCAACTTCTTTTATGGTAAGTGTGGATTTCTTAATTATAATAGAATGGGGTTGCTGATGATACGAAGTTTCTTTGTTTTTGCCAGAAGTTGGCTTACCAAATGTTCTTCCTCAGCAAGGAGCAGCAGATTGGTAATAACTTGACAGTGATGAAAGGCAGATCCCAGTGCCCTTCTTTAAAATTAACCTTTAGATTTTTCCCTAGAACTTAGCTTCTGTGACTAAGGGCCTTGTAATATTTTTAAATGGCAAGTACTTTACAGGAGGAAACCTATTCTAGAAGTTACCCACCTTGAAAGCTGATTATGGTATTTGAAGTTGCTTTAGACATTCTTAGTGGCTAAATTCTAAACTGTTTGTGTGTCAGTATGGCACAGCTTATACAGCCTTTTAATGTATGATTATGAGAAGGATTTTGTGGGGTGGGATCATCAGTGGAGGAGCAGAGTTGCTTGTTAGGTGTTAGTGGCCTTTGTGATGGTAGTCTATAAATTGCCAAGTGTTAAGTATTTTAGCACACAGGCTAGGTTAAAACTATTGCAATGTATTCGTGGCAGAAAACTCATGAATCCCTACTTGTGCAACATAGTGGATATGTATTGCACTAGTAAGGTGGTGACAATGAGACTGCTTCAGAGACATTCTAGTGTACAGCAGGCTTGAGTGATAAAGAGCCAACAGATTAAGGTTTTTAATGAAGTAATGAAGAAACACTGTAAGATATTAGCAACGGCATGACTGTACTATACAACAGTAAAACAGTGTATTTTGAGTTAAAGAAACCACTGTATCTCTCCCTAAAGGAAAGAATAAATCTTCTGTTTCTTTACTATTTTATTACAGCAATTCAGTTTGTTCTCAGTGACGAATTTAGTCATCTCCGGCCAGAGCAGAGGCTGGCTTTGTTGCATGTAAGTGAAGGTGTATAACATCAAAACTAAAGAATAAGCTAATGCATTTGGAAAGTTACTAGAAAAATGGCAAATTGCTGGGCTGTGGCTATTTTAAGCCAGTTATTTTGGAAGCATCCTTAAACGTTTTTTGTTTCCCTTTGGTAAAAGGGAATTTATTACAGAGTAATACATTATGCTGATAATGCACAGCAGTGAATAAAAATATATGTAGTGGATCTTACATACATACTCTTGACTCTCAAATCCTTAGAAGGAAAAGAGTAATGGGGTTGTCAGAGAAAAGGGGAGATAAATGAGCTCGAAATCCTTCTATGTTTGGAATTATCTAACCCAAATATCTCCTTTCTTAGGAAGGTACAGGTCCTCGTGTTATTTCAGCATTTGTGGAAATTATTTTTGACAATTCTGACAACAGGTTACCGGTAAGTTGAACACACTACTTCATGATGATCTTGTCAGACTCAAGTATCTCAGTAGTATAGAAATCTTCAGTATGGTAACTGCTTTGGAATCAGTTCTGAGAAAAAGTGCCATAAACATTCTGGGTTAGTTATACACCTACTGCAAGCAGTTAAATTTACTGGGTTTTGTTTTCTTAAGATTGATAAAGAGGAAGTCTCACTTCGCAGAGTCATTGGAGCCAAGAAGGACCAATATTTCTTAGACAAGAAAATGGTGACGTAGGTACTTCTTTTCCTTAGCTGAATGACACTAGTAGTACTTCTGTAAAATGATCTAGTCACATCAAACACTTGCAACTCTAGCCTGAAAGAAATAAATTCTCATGAGTTCTAATTTAGTTGTGTAACGCTGAGTACCAGTAGTTTGACAGCAAGGACATCAGTTCTTGTGCAATAGACAGCATATTATGAGTTTACGGCTTCATTAATATGGTATTTAACTGCTTATATAATATTTTTTTCAGAAATTTTTTAAATAGAAAAGTTATCAGACATTAGGTTACTTCATATCCTTCCTTGTGATATCTTTACCTGTATTTGCCTCCTCTTTGCTTTGAGGTGTTTCTTTCTTAATCGCTTCAGTGCTATAATATTTTAGATATTTACTATTTTGACTCCCTCATTTCATTTTAGGATTAGCTATTATCAAATAAAGCTTCTTCAAACAGTGTGTGTTCCACAATGATTATAGTATATGATGTATGGTTGTGTTACTCTACTGAATATTTGCTGCTGTCAGTTTTACTATAAGTGTTTCTAATAGATTCACAATAATATTTCAGGAAAAATGATGTAATGAATCTTCTTGAAAGTGCTGGATTTTCTCGCAGTAATCCCTACTATATTGTCAAACAAGGAAAGGTAAGATAACTTTTTGCAAACTGTAAGAAACCATTATCAAGTGTCTCATATTTCCTGGATCCCAAACTTAGTTTAATTATTGCAGCAGCTAACCAAACCCTAAACCTGTTTTAGTTTGAAACAGTTCCTGTAGATGTTACTTTTGCAACTGTTACTGGTTTTGTAGTGATTTTAAGATAGAAGTTTTAATGCCTGTAATATTGATAATTAGAAAAGGTTTTTTTATGGTAATCGTTATGATCACATGCTTTTCTGTGTTCTTAAATACAAAGCATATTTAATTCTTATGAATATTTCAGTGTAAATTCATAGATTTCTAGGCCTTAAAATGAGGCAGTAAAGTAATTGTAGAGAATTTTAAGAGGCAAAAAATAATGTAAATGGAGGGTGAATGGAAACATATGGAGGCACCAACATTGAATACAGAGCAGTGAAAGGGCCTGCAGCATGGCCTGTAGTGATTGTTCTTCAAGACCAGAGTGTGCTCACAAGACCTTTCAAAAGATGACGGAAAGGCATACTTTTAAAAAGATGAATGCAGGAGACTTGAGGAGCACTTGATGCAGAAGTGCTGACCCAGCAGTACAGTCTCTCAAATGTTTCTCAAGATGAATTTTCCAGTACAACTGAATGTGTGTATTTGGAAGAAACGACTTCAGCTGGAAAGTAACTTGTGTTTTGTAGTGGTATTGGTGCACATGACTCTTAAAGCCAAAGTGCACCTACTGATTTTAATATAATGCAAATTATCAACGGTTACCTTGTTATAAAAAGATGCAGTCACTGAATTTCTGTAGAAGGAAAGTGAGGTTTATGTCAGCTTTAATTGTATGACTGATTTATAATGTTGAATTAATGAGTTTTCCATGAACTGGATTATTGTAAGATTTATAACCCCCACATTTTGGTGTGCCTTTATGGAGGCCTTTAAACTAGTTGGTTTAGCACTAAACTTTAAAAGCCCATGTTTGAGTTTCTCTAAACATAATTTTGAGTGGGTAATGATTTATTCAGTTTACAGAATATTAGTATCAAGTTTTAGCAGTAGATGGTAGCATTTGAAAACAAACAAAGTTCATTACATGCAGAATACTTGCTATCCTAAAGTAATGATCTCTAAAGGAAAGCAATATGGTATATATTACGTATCTGAACCTTCCTGCCAAAAGCTCAGGCAAGCCCAGTACAGCAAAATAAAGTACAGTATTCGAGCTTTTGTGGTCAGCCGTACATCTAGAACAGGCTATTGAAATAATAGATCTTGAATTTGCAGATCAATCAGATGGCTACAGCTCCTGACTCTCAACGACTCAAGCTACTAAGAGAAGTAGCTGGTACCAGAGTGTATGATGAACGTAAGGAAGAGAGTATTTCACTGATGAAAGAAACAGGTAAAAAATGGATGCTTTATGTAAGTTCCGTTGACGCTGAAGCTTTATGACTTTTTCAGTAAAGTTAATTGCCAGATAGATTTTATTTGTGGTATATTAAATGTTATACAGCATGTCATATTTTCTCCTTGAGTTTTAATATCTCCAAAAGGTTTAATAACTGACCTCCTTGTGTGCTTGTAGTAAAACTCTTTAGGTAGACTAAGAGGGATATTTGTACAGTTCAAAACACGAGTGATGTCAGCTGGCCATAATCCAGAAATCAGGATACCTACTGCTATGCAAACACCAAAGTTTTATGTAGCATTATTTTAAGCCTGTGAGCCAGGGAAGTACGTGCTTGTGTTGCCATACATAACTAGCATCCACAGTTCTGTTAGGATGGGTTTTTTTGGGAACTTCTGGATGTGGGTTCTCCTTTTCACATTTCATAACTGTTGACAAATTGTTTATCACTGGAGGAGATTGAGTAGCTTTAAGGGTGTGGGAATGTATTACAGTGTTTAACTGAACTTTAATCGTGTCATCTTTTCTAAAGAGGGCAAGCGAGAGAAGATCAATGAATTGTTGAAATACATTGAAGAGCGACTGCATACCCTAGAAGAGGAGAAAGAAGAGCTAGCTCAGTATCAGAAGTGGGATAAAATGAGGAGAGCATTAGAATATACGATTTACAATCAGGAGCTTAATGAAACCCGAGCTAAGCTTGATGAGGTAAAATATCTTGGCTAATAGAAAATATAACATGAGCTGTTGATTTGCTTTTTGCCAGCATCTCCTTGTGTTCCTTGATAGAATCCTGTCAATGTTCTTAACTAATATAAGAAAAAAAAAATTTCTGGAAGTATTATAAAACAGAATCTTGCTACCTAAGCCAATGGTGATATTTCCTTACAGCTTTCTGCCAAACGGGAGACAAGTGGAGAGAAATCCAGACAGCTGAGAGATGCACAGCAAGATGCTAGAGACAAAATGGAGGTAAAAATACTTTTAACGAAAGGTTCTCTAGGGGTGTGTTTTGCTTTCTGATGTGGGATTTTTTTGAGGGGGAGAGGGGATGTGTTTAAAAAAAAAAAAAAAAAAAAAGTTTTTATCCTATTTGGAAACAGGAGAAATTTTCCACAAGCTTAGCATCTCTTGATCTGTATAATGATCTTTTGAGTTTTGATAGATACCGCGATGTGCATGTGATGTTTAAGATACTGCATACTTAAATTTGCCTAGGAAATAGAACGGCAGGTTCGAGAACTGAAGACAAAGATTTCAGCCATGAAAGAAGAGAAAGAACAACTTAGTGCTGAAAGACAAGAGCAGATTAAACAGAGGACTAAATTAGAGCTGAAGGCTAAAGACCTGCAGGATGAATTAGCTGGCAACAGTGAACAAAGGGTACGTAACAGTGGTTGAAGCCTTATAATATCATTGTCACAAGGCAGCATTCTTGTACATTGAAGTTTTTGTTTTAAACTGTGGCCCTTAGTTATTTTATAAGGATTTGCTAGACAGATATGTTCATTTTTTGTGATGTCTTCGGTGTGCTTCTAGAGGATGTAAACAGACTCCTGTGTTATAGTCCTTTATTTGTCATCCTGCATGTTGTAAAATCAAGCACCTATAATTCTTTTGACTTTAATTGCTGCAAATATTGGGAAGGAAGGTTTTGTTTGTAGCCCTGACTTGAACTTGGTTGCTTGGCCAGTACAGGCCTTCCTTACTTACATAGTTTAGCTTCTCTGCTGTCCTGCTTGGAACTGAATTAACATTCTGTTAAGTGTTGAAACAGCATAGTGTCAGATAAGCAATGGCATTTTGCAATCTTAAAATGAAATTATTCTTTAGAACTGTATATTTATCTAATAACGCAGTTCTTGATATTTAACTTTAAATACGCTTTGTTTGACTTTCAGAAAAGACTGTTAAAAGAGAGGCAAAAGCTTCTTGAGAAAATTGAGGAGAAGCAGAAAGAACTAGCAGAAACGGAGCCAAAGTTCAACAGTGTAAAAGAAAAAGAAGAGAGGGGAATTGCTAGGTGTGTGACATACTACAATGAGGAGTCAAAGCATTTAAAAACTTCAAGATATTATCAGTGATATCCATATGTGTAATTAGTTTCAATTTGCACTTGTTGCTTGAGAATGAGGTAGCTGTATATACTTACAGATGGTATGCTAAAAGCCTCCTTTGTTGTTTGGGGGGAAAACAGTGTTTGGTGAACTTAATTTTTAAGCTTAACTACTTTTGTGAGCTATTATGGACTTCCTGTTTTGTCAAGTCTTTTGGGTGATTCTATAGATTATAATGATGCTGGTTTAGTTCTTAAATTCTAGATTCTTGTATAACAGTCTTTGAAAATTCTTATAGTAATTCTTAATACTTGTTCTTAATAAATACATTTATTTATAACACAGCATGTCTTTCCTTTCTCAAAATAGACTTGCACAGGCTACGCAGGAGAGAACAGATCTTTATGCAAAACAAGGTCGTGGAAGCCAATTTACTTCCAAAGAAGAAAGGGATAAGTGGATAAAGAAAGAACTGAAGTCTTTAGATCAAGCCATCAATGACAAGAAGCGGCAGATTGCAGCTATACACAAGGATTTAGAAGATACAGAGGCAAACAAGGAGAAAAATTTGGAACAGTACAGTGTAAGTTTTCAATTTATTACTTCTCAGTATTTTTGAGAGAACAGTTAAACACTCAATTTAGTCTTGGACAACCAGACTTTAGTGCCTGTTTATAAGTAAGATGAAACTTTCCATTGGGGTGGGGTCTTTAAAAATGGATTATTGAAAACATCTGCAGATAAACTCCAAACTCCATTTAGCACTGCTTCAGACTTCATGTTGTATGTTGACTATATTTCTTGTACTGTCCCCAGAGTGTTTGGCCTGAGTTTTCAAGAAGAGGTGTAGGTCTGCTTTGCTTTTGTCATATGTTGAGCATGACCATTTTGTGTAGATAACGATTTGTTACATTTTTAGAGAAGTATACATTGATTCTTTTCAGTCTTCTGTTATTTTCCATAAATGAGGATCTTCTAAACTGTCTGCAAGCACTGCACCTTTGCACCTCAATTGCAGCTGGTCAAAAGTTACATCTGTATCCATCCTAGATGATTAATCTGTCTCAGTATTAGTTGCATAACTTTTAGATGTTAATTTCCATTCAGAAACAGCTTTTACACTGCATATACAGCAACTCACTCCAAAAATATCACTCCTCCTAGGAGCTACAGGAGTGAAAACCCCTGCACTTATGGTGGGAGAGCATCCAGTGCCAGTGCTGGTACTCTGCATTTACTGATAGCCAGTGTTCTTGGTCTTTGTATAATGGATCCCCTGAAATCAAGGATCAGTCTGACAAAAAGAGTGTAGTTGTACAGAGATGACTGTGGTCTGCTAAATAGTGTTTGGATGAAGCCCACATTAGCGAAGTAATGATTCTCTGGGTTGATGAGTGAAAGAAATGGCATTTACCACTGACTGTTTATAATTGTATTGTACTACTGAATAGGAATTCTGTAGAATTAAAGAGGTGGCCTTTGATTCCTTTTATAAACATGTTTTTATTTTCTTTTTCTGCTTAAGTAAGGTTGATTTATGCTTAGGCTAAGAGTTGTATAGCTTTTTGTTTTTCAAAGCGGGAGATGTCTTGGGTAAACGTGATGGAGAGGTTGCGAAGTTAGGTTGGAAAAACTTTGCTATGTTTTTAGAGCACAGCTATTCCTCCTGTAAGCAGATAACTGTGAAAACATTATCTGATTGCTAGCCCTGAGATTGCTTTGCAAATGGCAAATGTTAAATTAGCGAGGGTAGGACGTCTGTGTGTTGGCTTAAACAACAGTAAAATACTAGTGCTGCTGAAGAGCAGGTTGAGATTTTTGACTAATAGCAGCATGACATAAAAGACCAGCATGTATGTTCTTATCAGAAATGTTCTTTCAGAACATCATTACGCAGTTATCTGTATGATAGCTACTGTTTTGATTCGGTTTCTTACTGTGACTTACAGTGAGCCATTTCATTGTAATACCTAGTTTCATAGCTCAACTCAGTGCCTGCCTTGCAGCCTGCTTGATATAAATTCACCTTTTTAGTACTCCCTTACAAAGATGTATTTCACAGAATCATCTGGTTGGAAAAGACCTTTGAGATCTGTACCTGTCCACTACTAAACCATGTCCCTAAGAAGCTCATCAACCTGTCTTTTAAACACCTCCAGGAATGGTGACTCAGCCACCTCCCTGGGCAGCTTATTCAATTGCCTGACCACCCTTTCAGTGAAGACATTTTTCCTAATATCCAGGCTAAACCTACCCTGGTGCAACTTGTGGCCATTACCTCTTGTCCTATCACTTGTCACTTCCGAGAGATCAACACTCACCTTGCTACTGCCTCCTTTGAGGTAGTTGCAGACAGTAATTTATTCTTAGTGCTTTTACAGTTTGTTGTAAATTGGTTAAATTGTTTGTAGGAATTGTTTCTGACTTTTAATGAGTAATTTAGTATTGAATAAAAGATTTTCTAAATGTAGAGAGCTCTAGTTTTATACCGTTCTTTTCTTTGTGTTAGAAATTGGACCAGGATCTTAATGAAGTGAAGGCTCGTGTTGAAGAACTGGACAGAAAATACTATGAAGTGAAAAATAAAAAGGATGAACTACAGAGCGAAAGAAAGTTAGTAATTAATTGAAATATGTCTGAATCTCACTTAATGTGAAGGACCCCAACTGTGTAGTTGTTAACATGGCATATAGGTATGTTTTTTAAATATAGCCATGTATTAACTCCTGCACTTTGCCTTCCCATTAGATTAGCAGTCTTTACGAATAATAAATAATAATCATAAAAGTCTTGAGACTTCATCCACGCTTAAAATATTTTAACTACTTTTGTTCTGTAGTTATCTTTGGAGAGAAGAGAATGCAGAACAACAAGCTCTTGCTGCGAAGCGGGAGGATTTAGAAAAGAAACAGCAACTTCTCAGAGCAGCAACAGGAAAGGTAAGATACCTTGTATTTGAGAGTTCCTTGCAGAATCTTTTCTTCTCATCCTTAAAGGAGAAGTCAAAGTCATATCTGAAACATGTGACAGTTATTTCTTTTGGTTATAGTCTTACTGTCATAATTAAGACAAATCATATTTGTAAGCTGAATTTGTCAAATATTTATAGCTCTAGAACTACTTGGAAATCAGTATTCTAACCTCAAGCTGATTGAGGAGGAGTAAGGAGATGAGGTAGAAATGGACTGCTTCTAAAATTTCTTCTGTTATCTTTTTGCTTTAAAGAAGAAAGTGGCAGTCTCAAATATTTAGGTATCTTCATAAGATTAGAGCTGTAGGTTAGTTAGCAGGAACTTGGTGTAAAAGAAGGTTATGATTTTCACAAAGTTAGAGGTAAAGTGAATATAACTTCTACATCTTTTAATTGCAGTACAATAATGAACTGTATTTTAACAGGCCATTTTGAATGGTATAGACAGCATAAACAAAGTTTTGGAGCACTTCCGTCGAAAAGGCATAAACCAGCATGTTCTAAATGGCTATCATGGCATTGTGATGAATAACTTCGAGTGTGAACCAGCCTTCTACACTTGTGTTGAAGTTACTGCAGGGAACAGGTAATTACATGCTATTTAGTGTTGCTTAAAGCAGCTGCAATGTTACTGTTTAGTTGTTGGTGACAGTTTCTACTGAAAGCTTTATTCTTCTAAACTTTTGTCCTTTTTTTTGACAAAGTGCCTTTTATATAGCATGATTAAACTGCTTCTCCTTCAAGGAGGAGCTAAGAAGAATTCTGCCTATTTAAAAATGGTCTTGTCTAAAAAAACCTAAACCAAAGCAACTTAAAAACTCCCCCAAAAGGTCCCAGATCCATAGTGCTGACACTTAACAGAAGTGTGAGCTATATTGAATAAAGTTGACAGCATCTTCTGGTGTAGAGAGTTCTACAGTAGGCAGTTCTGTTGTTTCAATAATAATAATCCATCAAATTATTTCACTTACAGTAGAAAATCTCATGGATGTGGATGGTCTCTAAGCTGTCAAAAACTCCTATTTAAAAGCTATCTGAAAAAAACGTTTAATGTTAATGATTCTGTGTCTAATGTCTGTTTCAGAAGTGAGTATCTGTTGGGCCATCCACCACTTCCTGCAGCATCTGACACTTCAAATTAATTTAAATTGTCTTTTTGTGTGATCAGTCTCCTGTTCGAATTGTTGAGTAGTCATCCAGATTCTTGCTTTAGTGGGATGTAGATGGTGGCAGAAGGGCAGGAAAAGAGGATAGAGGTGACATGGTCCTGCAAGCTATCATATAGAAATCTACCACAATTTGAAATGCAGTCACTTGTCTGAAACATTTGTGTCTATGTGAAGAAGGGTGTTTCTTCAGAGTATTTCACAGTTCTCTATATATCCTATTGTACCCCATAATTTAGGACTAGCATCAGAGTGACTGAAATAAGCAATCTTTCTTTTGCAAGTTGAACTACAGTTTGCTTGTTACTGCTTTTGCCAGTCACACACAGGAGGATAGATGTGGTGTCTGTGGGTTGTGTACAGAGGGATAAGATGCAAACCCAGTAAATCCATGCAACAAAGGCTGAATATTGACGGTTGAAATGGTATGGAGAACAGAGATTTACAGCTGGACACAGTGACACTGTATGCTTATTGAGCTGCTCTTGTGACTAGAGGGTAGAATGTAAAATTCTTGACTGATCCCATTTTAATGAAAGTAAATAGAATGTATCCACTCAGTTGGTTATTCTAAGGCACAGTCTTGAAGAGAAAATGCAATGCAGCTTTACGTTGATATGTTCTGTAACAGTACCTGCATGCTTACTATTCCATATAAATATGCTAATACTCTTAGCACAGTAAAGTTTTGCCTGTTGGACTTGTTAATTAGGTTGTTTTATCACATTGTGGATTCTGATGAGGTCAGTACAAAGATCCTAATGGAATTTAACAAAATGAACCTTCCTGGAGAAGTTACTTTCCTCCCTCTGAACAAGCTGGATGTTCGAGATACTGCTTATCCGGAAACTAATGTGAGTTAGAGTTCCTTTTGAACCTTCTGCTGCTTCATAATTGCAAAGCCTCCTGTTTTCCTTTTTGAAGTTTTAACGTCATCAGTCTACCAACCCACAGCTGTTTATTACCCAAGTATCATTCACAGTGTTGTGTTTTGAGTTCAGAGTTTCCCATCCTGTGTATAATGATAGACACAGCTCCAGAAGTCTCATTCTGGAATTTTATTTATTGTGAAGCCAATTTTAATATTCAGTGAACTTGAGATATACTAAACTTTTAGAAATTCTTGTTATAAGGCTAGAGTGTGTTCTGGTTTTACTCTTGTTGGTAGTCATGTTTTTCCAGGGCTGTCATGAATTCTGTATATGAATTAGTTGTGGTCTACTTTGCCATAATTGTGTCAATATGCTCTTCTCATTAAAATCACTTTCACTTCAGGATGCTATTCCTATGATCAGTAAACTGAGATACAATCCAAGATTTGACAAAGCTTTCAAACATGTTTTTGGAAAGACTCTGATTTGTCGTAGCATGGAGGTGTCTACCCAACTGGCCAGAGCTTTCACTATGGATTGTATTACTCTGGAAGGTAAATATTGCAATTTTATAAATTAGTTATTGTAAAAATGGGATCCTTGCAATATGAGGCTCGTTAAACATGGTCCGTTAGTGTTGCCAAAAGAGGTTTTTTAAATAATAGTGTACTTGACTGAGATATACAAAGTTGTGCGTGGTTAAGTACTGTGCTTAGAAATACAGAATTTCTTCACAAGTTGTTAAATTTGCTAATGATCAAAAAGTTAGTAGCTATGTGTCTCTGACCTGAGAATTGTCAAGCAGATTAGGTTTGTGTTCATCCAATTTGTTTTATCCAATTTAACAGGTGTTTGTTTTTCTGGATTTGTCTATGGTGTTTTCCACAAGCTTAAACCAGTGCTTAGGGTGTGCATGTATGGCCTTAATAACTGATAAGTGCAAGGTGAATTCTTCTGTGTACCAGACACATTTGCATGTTATGTTCTGTGAAATAATCTGTGTTTCTTGTTAATTGCCTGTTCTTGGAGGGTAAATTCCCTGCAGGCTTATTGTACTTTTTTATCTGTTAAAGTCAATCTGAAAAAATTCCTAAGGATGTCTGAGGAGGAAATGATTAATTTTTAGTAACAGCATACTCTACAAGCCACAGATGCTGCTAATTACTCAGCCTTTCTTTTGTTTCATATCTCATGGAAGGGAGGGGCTTTTTTAAACTGGTAGTGCTAGGCATGTGCATTTTCCTCTTAATATTGGTATTTTTTTCCTTCAAGCTGCATGGTTTGAGGAGTTAATTAAAAAAACCAAACAAACCAAAAACCAGCAAATGCTTAAAGGAGATCATAGCAGTCTGGTCTTGAGAAAGGAAATACGCTTCAAATTGAATACAGAAACAAACATTTCCCTAAGTATTGTAAACATACGTTCATGATTCCTGCTAGTGATGCATTGCTTCTGTAGGTTAGTTGAAATGTTCTAGTTGCTCTGCTAAATTGTATTGTAGAAAATGCTCTGAACATTATGGAGAGCACATAGCATGCAATTTATATCTCATCCTGTTATGCTTTTAGGTGATCAAGTCAGCCATCGTGGTGCTTTGACTGGAGGTTATTATGACACAAGGAAATCTCGGCTTGAATTGCAAAAAGATGTTAGAAAGGCAGAAGAAGAACTTGGTGAACTTGAAGCAAAACTCAATGAAAACTTGCGCAGAAACATTGAAAATATCCTTTTGTTGCTCCTCGGGAAACGTTGTGTGATGACGAAGCTTTTGTCTTGCGGTTTCAGTAATAGATGAAAACCAGGACGCTAACTTTTGTTAGTTTTACTTATTAGCTGTAGTATTTGTTTGCACTGTGCAGCCAAGTTCTGTATGTTATTGTAGGGATTTTGGTAACAAAGAAATCAATTATTCTAAAGAAACAAACAGACCCCCTGTACTGGTGTACAGCCAGTGAGAACAACAGATTTTAAAAGAAATAGATTGTTTTTGTGCCTGTATTGCATTCTTGTTTTAAAATGATTTTTGGATCAATGCAACCAGTTAAGAAATGGTTTCTATACCACTGCTGTTAATTTTTTGGTAAAACTTCTATACTGGGGAAACTTGACTGAAAATTAGTAATTGAAACATGTCTTGTTCAATAGTTTTGCTTCAGACAGCAGCTGGCACAATAGGCTTCAGAAAAAAAGCTTTAGTAATCTGTCCCCATTAAAATTTGTTCTTGATCTTTAGAACTTGGAGATGGAGTCAATCCCTAGACTATGAGGCTTTCTGTTCCTTCCTAGAGTTTGTTGTAGAAAGTACTATAACCAGATATTCTTGTTACCTGTGTTACCTTTCGCTGCTTCTCCTGACTCATGCTGTATTTTTAGTGCTTGTGTCCTGAATTGGTGTGTTACGTAGTCCACATGCTGTGGGGAGGAGATGGAGAGTATTCTGTTGTTAAATTCTGAGTTGCTTGACAGTCTTGGTCTTTTCAGTCTCTTTGTATGAAGTGTGAAATAACCGTCACATTTTTCTCTAACCCTTTTAATGCTGTTGTCCTTTTGAGATACAGTATGTAGAATTCGGGGCAAGGGAGTTTTATATAATTTTATTCTTCATTATCGATGTGATTCTGTCATTTGAACTGGTTTGTTTTTTGACCTTCAGCAGTGCATTAGAGATGTTTTTGGGGGCAGCAGATAGGCAGAATGCTTAGATCCACAGCTGATTAGGAAAACTTTGAAAGTATGTACCAATGTCTTGTTAAGTCAGTGGAAATATGTCGAAACGGTATGTTAAACATGAATTAAAAAGACTGAGTTTGCTAACTGGCTTTATGAGCACCAGCAATAATGTCTTTTAGCCTTTGTATTGTTACCTGTAAGCAATGTGCAGGCCCCAATTTGTTTATCTATGATTAAGTGTTAACAAAGTGTGGCATTTTCTCCTTCCTCTGGTCTTTTTTAAACCGCAGGTACATAGATATATGGCTTAAAAGGATTTGTGTAGAAACAAACATTAATCCCAGTGTGCATTGTACAAGTAATCTGTTTTTTTTAACTAGGAGTAGGAGGTTAAATTCCTGCTGCTTCTAGTTAAATTCCCCAATTACTTCTTGGGCCCTTTGGTTTCAGTATAACTTCTAACTAAGGAGTTTAATTTTGGAACTGAGAAATCTTTCTTGCTCTCATTTAAGTAAAAATCTTTAGGGCTGGGTTTTTATTCTGAGGAGGGATCTATAGGCGATGTAGGTAGTGTGCTCTGCTAACTGATAGAAAATATGTGGCACACGCTTCAACTGTGGTAGATCAGAGATTGTAGTAAGAACTGTTGCTGCGGTCTGGCAGTACCATTTCGAACATACCACAAACAGACTTCAGTTGATTTGGAAGTAAAATGTCCATTCCTGCTAACTTCCTGTTCTGTGTCCTAACTTGTGCTCATTCAGTTTTCGTAAAATGTTTAATATGTAGTGAAGTGTTTTACTGTAACCTGTGCTTAGGGGAATTCTTAATTTAGGGCACTAAACTTACATTCCAGTAGGAGTAATATGACGTTAGCAATTCAAGATGAATTAAAACAGATTACTCTGCAAGACCTGCAATACGACATAAGCCATTATATTAAAATTAGCATGAACAAATTAAATGTTTTGCTTCAGAATTTAGTAAGGCATAATTATATTGTTCTAATACTTCTTTTAAATGTAGGCATCTGCTCTTCTATGCTTTGTAACATCTGAGTTTTCCTCACAAGTTCAAACGTATCCCTATGTTCTTCTGACTGTCATGGTGTGAACTTAACAGCTAAATGAAGCTTTCCTCGTTTGTTCTTAGTATTGATGAGGGTGCTGAAGGTTACTCTTATTGATGGTTCTTGATTTCTGCGGTACAACTGAGTATTCTGTGGGAGTTTTGTTTTTGTGGGATTTTATAGCAGCTGAATATGCCGAAGGGAATAAAAATTGAAGGTACTGATAGATGTAAAATGCCTTTTAAAACAAGGACAGAGTTTTCCTTAGCCCACGGTATGGATTAATAATGAGATTGACCAGCTAATGAACCAAATGCAGCAAATTGAGACACAGCAGAGAAAGTTCAAAGCCTCTCGAGACAGTATTTTGTCAGAGATGAAAATGCTGAAGGAGAAAAGGCAGCAGTCTGAGAAGACATTTATGCCCAAGGTATAGTGTGGGGATATTGACAGCTATTACTGGGTTTATATTAATTGTTTCAATAATATTACTGATAAACTTGCATTCCTTTCTCGTTAACATCATTATTTGAAATATGTAAAGGTAACTAGAGATATGTCACAAAAATATGTTTATATAAATGGAAAAATGAAATTCATATAAATCTACAGATTGCCCTGAGGAATGATTCTATCTAATATTTGTTCCATAGCAACGCAGTCTGCAGAGCTTGGAGGCAAGTTTACATGCTATGGAGTCAACTAGAGAATCATTAAAAGCAGAACTGGGGACTGATTTGTTGTCTCAGCTCAGTCTTGATGATCAGAAACGTGTGGATGCTCTTAATGATGAAATCAGACAACTACAGCAAGTAAGGAAATCGCAATATCTTGCCATTAAATGTGGTACCTTTCTTCCCAATAAATTTTACTTATGTGATTTTAATACGCAGAATTGTGTGAAGAGTGTTGGTTTTGTTTCTCTTCATTTTTTAACAAGGAAAAGATGTGTAGGAGTCAGTTAAGGCAATTAATGTGCTTTTTTTTTTTTTTTTTTTTTTTTTCCCCCTCAGGAAAACAGACAGCTTTTAAATGAAAGGATTAAACTAGAAGGCATTATCACAAGAGTTGAAACGTACCTTAATGAGAATCTGAGAAAACGCTTAGACCAAGTGGAACAAGTAAGGGATTTTTCTTAAATGTACTTTCGCGATCTGTTTTTGGTTTATTTCCAGGGCTTTAGCATATTGATTGTTCAATAAATATTCATTACCTTATATTATTTGTGTTGAGTTTTGCTTCCCTATACCCAAGCTAAGTGTTTTACTTAAATTTCAGCACAGTAGATATTTGATTTTTTGACAGAAATCATACTCTAAATACACATCTGATATATGAGGTCTGACACGAAAAACTCAAGACTAACCTTATGGTCAGAAACCAAGAGCGGGAGGGAAGAGACAAAAGCCATGGTTATAGAATGTGTTCTAGCCTGTTACCGTGAGACAAGGCTCAACTCAATTGCTTCACTTGGTACAAGGAGACATGTTCAAATACAGACGTTTTCTTACCGTCCGTCAGAAAGTATCAGTGTGCAAGAGTGAACAGTGAGTTAACATAAAATTTACATCAAGTTTCTTGTGAAATGAAGAAATCTGTGATAGAAACTTTTCAGTTATTGTCTGAAGCATACAGTGAAGACGTCCCAAAGATAAGTTGGTGCTCGAAGGAACCCATCATTTGTTGGTAGAAGATCACAGTATTACAAGGCTGGAAAAGACCTTTGAGATCATAAAGTTCAACGTGAAAGCAAAACCAATGGAGACCGTCAACAGGCTTTCAGAAAGTGTTCTGCAGAATTGCTTTGAATTTTGGCAGCACCATATGTGTGTCAGCTCAGAAAGGGTCTGTTTTGAAGATGGTCATGGTTGATTTTCCTAAGAGTTACATACAGTCTCATTTTTTTTTTGTGTCAGACCTCCTATAAATAGCACCATCATAATGACAGATTTGTTTGAAGATCTAACTATTCTTTAAAACTTTACTAAAACATTTAATGCGGTTGTCTTTAGAGTAGCAGAAGAAAACGTGTTTGTCTGGCTTATACTCCTTGCTGAAGCTTGGTGGCATTTACTTTGTCCCATAGGAACTGAATGAGCTACGAGAAACGGAAGGTGGCACAGTTCTTACTGCCACAACATCAGAACTCGAGGCCATCAACAAACGAGTGAAGGATACACTGGCACGGTCAGATGGTTGGTAGCATCATTTTTTCAAAGAAAAATCTTCAGGGTTTTGAAAGTTCACACATACTAGGCTTTTGTTTAGAAATAGACCATAATATGAGAGATAATGATTAATTTCAAATATTCTGTAGCAGTTACATAGTGTGTAACAACTTTTTGGAACTTAATCCAAAAGATAAGTGAAACAAGATTTTGTCTGTCGCACATAAGTGAAAGTGTCCACAACTGTGTACTGTAATACCAGTAAGGATGTGTTGGTGATCACAGACTTCTGACTTCAGGGCATAGTCCTTTTCAAGCAACCGTTTTAAAAGTTGGATTTGGTATAGTTGTGTTTGAATTTTGTCTACCCTGTCTATAACTGTTAATAAGTTGTTGTCAGATAGGAAGTAGCACCTGTATGACTCCAACATTTTTTGCATTTTTTTCTGGGCTTTAGGAACATCACTAGTGTGTTGGCAGTTTTTTTAATTATCTACTTATGGGGAAGAGAAGAGAGATTTTCAGCTTTTTTGTGTTAAAAGTAACTTTCTATTCCTTAACAGATTTTTTTCTTTAGATCATCTTTTTGTTTCATGAATATTTGACTAGGTAATTGCTGATGCTATGCAGGCATGTAAGACTGACCTCTTTGGGTTTTGTGGTCTCCCCAATATCTCAGATCTGGATAATTCTATTGACAAAACAGAAGCAGGAATTAAAGAGCTTCAAAAGAGCATGGAACGCTGGAAGAACATGGAAAAGGAGCATATGGACGCTATTAACCATGACACAAAAGAACTTGAAAAAATGACTAACAGGCAAGGCATGCTTCTCAAGAAGAAAGAGGAATGCATGAAGAAAATCCGAGAGTTGGGTTCACTTCCGCAGGAAGCTTTTGAAAAGTATCAGACTTTAAGTTTAAAGCAGGTAATAAGTGTTCTTGGTGTCACGTTTCATGACCTAAAATATTAGTGCCACTTAAATGTTGAGTGTTGAACCGGGCTAGAATTGCAAGTCACTTTGATATGCTAATGTTTTCTGTTTACAGTTATTCCGCAAGCTGGAGCAGTGCAATACAGAACTGAAGAAATACAGTCATGTTAATAAAAAAGCTTTAGATCAGTTTGTGAATTTCTCAGAGCAGAAGGAAAAATTGATAAAAAGACAAGAGGAACTGGACAGGGGCTACAAATCCATCATGGAGCTGATGAATGTCCTTGAGCTCAGGAAATACGAAGCTATTCAGCTGACTTTCAAACAGGTAATGAAATAGCAAAAATTGTAAAGACGGTGGTGCTGAAATCACATTGTCCTGTTATGAGGCAGCTATATTGAGAGAAGCACGTATCATGTACATCTATAATAAAAGAAAGCGGTATCATGTAACTTGAGATTTGTGGGGGGTTTTAAATATTGAAAAGGAAATAGGCTGGTGTTTTTAATAGGTGCTCATCTTGGTTCCATTAGTACTCTAGCTTTACTTTAAACCTCTTAAATACTTCCTTTCTGGTGAGTCTCTTTGTGCTCTGTCCAACCCTTTCTGGGCAATGTCTGGTAATAAGTTCCGCACTAAATCCCTTCTTCAGATTTAGTGGAGGTAATTCCTAATGTTAACGAAGGATGTTAATTGTGAAGTACATGAAGTCTTCTCTTACAAGATCATGTGCTTAATGAACTTCTCATCTGAAGTTTACTGGAAGAAATGATACTTGATTTTCCTGCTTTTCTATGTTATAATTCTACCATTTTATTGAAAAAAATTGTGAAAATCCTCATATTACAGGAACAGTTGGCTTAGATGCTTTAAACTGAAGTCTGTATAACATGTTTATTGCTTCTACTTACTTGTGCTTAAGAACGAATGTGGATCTCTACTTTAAAGCATAGATTTTGCGTGATCTTGTTAAAAACAGCTGTTGTCTGCGGTTGTTTTCATTATGTAAAAATGAGCCGATGCATTGACTGTTTCTTTTTCAGGTGTCAAAAAATTTCAGTGAAGTATTCCAGAAGTTAGTCCCTGGTGGCAAGGCCACGTTAGTGATGAAGAAAGGAGATGTGGAGGGCAATCAGTCCCAGGACGAAGGCGAAGGCAGCACTGAGAGCGAAAGGGGATCTGGATCTCAGAGCAGTGTTCCGTCTGTAGACCAGTTCACTGGAGTTGGCATAAGGGTAAGGAAAAAGACTTGTGTTTCAGTATTTTGGATACTCGTTTAGATAGCCTTTTAATTATATTTTTTAAAAGCAACTTTTAATTGGTACTATTTATTCACTATAATAGCAAGTTATGTTGTGGTTTAATATTTTGAAATTGTCTTGCTACTTCATTGTTCTCTTAGGTATCGTTCACAGGGAAGCAGGGTGAAATGAGAGAAATGCAGCAGCTTTCAGGTGGACAGAAATCCTTAGTGGCCCTAGCCCTGATATTTGCTATCCAGAAATGTGATCCAGCTCCATTTTACTTGTTTGATGAAATTGACCAAGCGTTGGATGCCCAGCACAGGAAGGCTGTTTCAGGTAGCCATCTACCTTTGTTCATCTCCATATGGTTGAAGGTGATAGACTGTTTTCTTATCCCTGATGCTTAAATAAAAGCTTTTAATCAGAAAGGCACGTTTTAGAATATCTCAACGTGCATGTTAGAATTTAACTTTGACTTCTGAAGCTTTTGTGATTTTAGGTAAAAGCTTTGTGTTATCTACTGTGTCTAAAGAGTCTCCTTACCACACCTCAGTGTGAGCAGATAGTCCTATTATGAAGAATAGTTTGCTTTTAAAAAAGAACTTCTAGCTCATTGTGTTGTTATAAAAGTGCTTACTCTATTTTCTTTATCATAGATGTTTAATACATCACTGATTTTGATGAGTGTCTGGATTTGTGAGGGTTGGTACTGGAATTAATGATAATGTTTAAAAACCGGGTATGGATCCTTTCTTCATTTGTTGGGTGGTGGTGGGGTATTTTTAATAACCAGACCCTCATTTTGAATAAGGAATAGCAAACTCATTGCCAATCTCATAAAAAGACCTGTACCACTTTATTGAAAAGATTATTGTTAAAGAATTCTTCTGTTCTTTTGCAGATATGATTATGGAACTAGCTGAACATGCTCAGTTTATTACAACAACTTTTAGGCCTGAACTGCTTGAGTCAGCTGACAAATTCTATGGTGTTAAATTCAGAAACAAGGTAAATAATAGATTTCAGTTATGGTGTTTACTGAGAACCTTATCAAGTTGTCTTTTTGGGACTCAACTTGAAAGTCGAATTGAATCAGTCTTATTTCAGTGATGGGTTTCTAGTTTTATCACAGTCTTGTGTAAAAGTTCTCTCCTTCCTACAGATGTCCCTTTTCATGTTCTTTAAAGGAAATAAATTGATCATAGACCTGTTGCTGAGTCCTGGAACATTTAGAAGTAAGGCTGTCTTATTCTGCAGGAGGTACTTTAATAACTGTCTGCTTCTTTTTGTTCCACCAGGTTAGTCATATTGATGTGATCACAGCAGAAATGGCCAAAGACTTTGTAGAAGATGACACCACGCATGGTTAAATGAAATTGTACTTACTGCTCGTTTGGAAGATGTGTATAGTGCTATGTTTATGCCAGGGACTTGTAAATTTAAAATATGAAGTATTTAGTCCTTGTTTAAAATAGTTTTTGAATATGGATTTTAACCAAGACCCCAGAAGGCTTAGTTTCAAAGGAGCTTGAGTATCCATTTTGTCTCTGTTGCTGTATTTTATAAGATAATTGTTAATGTTACCTTTATACAGGACCTGTAGTTTGGAAATTTTATTCTCTTCTCTCAAATCTTTTGTAAAGTGTCTGTTGCTGTTTTAATGCTTTTCAGAAAGTGCTAGCTATTCCTTAAGTATAATTTTATCATTTATATTGCCTCACATGTGTTTTTTTTAATGGCTTCAATTAAAATAATTGGTTTTATCGCTGAAAGTTGTGTATGTCAAGTTTTTGGCTTATATTGTCTGCCTTTAGAGGACTCTACTGAGATGGAGTAAATACAGCTTAGTCACGTTGGAGCTGCATATTTCAAAGTACGAGACAAAGTTAGTCTTAATTCTTATTTCCCTGTTTTGTGCACTGCCAGTGACAGCAGAGAACTACACTAAATTTATGCTTGTCCTAATTCATAGTGTTCTGGTTATTGAAATGAAAAAAAATGTAAGTATCAGTATATACTGAGAAGTCCAGAAATACCCTAGAGCTATATCGAGACAAATCACAGCCCTCTCCTGGCACCCTGGCAGTGTAACAGTTCCTCCATTGTATCCCTTCAGCCTGAGACCAGCATAACCTTAGCCAAGTAACAGTCACCAGTCAAAATGTGAATATTTTCCTACTATCTAGGCTTTTGGCAAAGAGGTATTGAATAATTTCATGTGTTATTCTGGAAAACTTCAGGATTTACCATGAATGTTATATTTCTTAGATAGCAAAGCAGTTGTAAAACCAAAATCAGTTGGTGTTACAGTAGTGTATTTATAAAAGAAATAAAATAACATTAAACAGTACCTTGTGTAACTTGAAATAGTACAGTGAGAAACAGTGAGCTTCTATACTGCATTTACTCTGTAGGGCACTTTCAACAAAGCAGAAGAATAAAGCCGTCTCATAGATTTTTTTTCGTCTGCAAACACCCTTGCTTCCCAGTAAGAACTTGAGGAAGGGCAGGTAAGGAAGGCTCTGAACTGACTACAAGTCTCCTGATCTGAGGATTGTGCATACTTCCTATACAAGGTAGGGTAAGAGAAGAATACTAAAGCTGGTATGAATGCAGCTTCCCCTAGGAATGATAATCATACGGGAAATTACTACCTGCAGTAAGACTAAGCCAGAAGGAGGAGGATGTTGTATGTGACATAACAGAGAGTCCCTAGCTACATGGCAGGGTTCTCTCACTGAAGAGCAGGTAGGGTACAAAGCATGAAACAAAGTCTTAAAGCCAAAGTAACCCTAATGCCCCCAGAATTTTTAGCATGGGAATAGACTCTATATTTGAGGACCATGAAGAATTTGAAATCTGTCCTCTGTGTACAGAGGTCTGAATATGTGTTTAGGGTGGCTGCAGAGGAAAGCATCCCTGAGTTACTTACAGGTGGAAACTAGTGAGTTTAAAGTCTGGAGGAGGACCTAGAGGATGTAGCTGGGTATTCATACCTTAGTTCAGTGATTTAATGCCATTTGATCCAGTGCATGTGAGGACACACTTGAAGTGTCTGTGATCCATGACCATCAGATATGTAACTTGCCAGTGCTAATAGCAGGATGTGCTCTCAGCTAACTCCTTAGGCTTACTAGTGCTAGGGCATCAGCTTTGCAGTTGTTTGAATTTTGGAAGAGATAAACAGTTCACAGGCCATGAAGCTAATTACTGTGCTTATTAAGAAGTGTCATACTAAATCCATTTAAGACTGATAAGATTTTTATTGACTAATTTCATTAAAGTGGGAGTAGATTAGTAGAACAGAGGGATTGTTTTGTTTGGGGTTTGTTTTTTGTACAGTGCTCAGCACAATAGAGCCTAAATGCGGCTGAATAACTTGAGTAATTTCAGCTGTATTGGGATTTTTCCTCTAGGATGACTAGCATTAAATTTTTCAAGCATGGTGGGAAAATGGGTAAATCTAGAAAGCTGGTGGAAACTGGATACTGTGTTGATACTGTGCAGGATAAGAACAGACAAGCCTTTAGTTATCACTTCAGTTTCTTGTCTAGTAAAGACCAAAGTTTTGAGCTACTTGCACAAAACTCGGGAGATATATCAAGACTGTCAGAATCCTTTTTCAAGGAAAGTTTGGAGGTGGTGGGTTTTTTTTTACTTTAAGTTTAAAGTACTACTAAACTCATTCTGTACTGTAGAAGTGGCATTTCTAGAGAGGCTGCTCTCTAAGTTGACACCTTGTTCCCACATGCTCATTCTCAATGCTGTGATGTCTCTACAGTGCCATCACATCACATACTGCAAGAGTGGAAAAACTTTAAGGCATCAGTTCCTTCATCTGGCTCACTGTTACCAGTAGTGCGGACATACATGAGACTGGAATGGGAAAGGCTGAAATAACTTAGGCAGCACCTCCTCCAGATGCCAAAGCACAGCCTTTGTGCAGTCCTGCAGATTCCCTACAGTGAGCTTGCATTGCTAAGTTAGAATTGAAGAGGGCCTCTGACAGGGATGGATTAAGGTAGATTATTTAGGAAAATCCATACTGGTTCACTATATTGGGAAATAAATTGCATGGGAGAGAAATGTGTGAAAGCAGGAAAACCAGAACCTCATCTCTTGCTACGTGTTTTAAGGAAAGTCCTTACACAAAGGAGAAAGAATTGTCTTGGAAAAAATGCTAGTACGTGCAAGCTAAAGGAGGATTCCAGTTTTCTCAGCCTCGTTTTGGCTGCTGTTAATGTCAGGAGTGGCAGCAAAGTTCTTAGCTGTCTGGCCCATAATGATTTGCTTCAGATTGCTGCACAATTTCAAAGATGTGACACAGTCATTGCAAAATGCAGTAATCGGAGTGATAGGTTTCCAAGGTGTGTGTATGTCATTTCTGTTTGTGATGGTTCGTATCTGGTCCTAGGGAAAGGTACCCTTTAACCCTGGAAGGTCTTTATTTCCAGCATCTGCTCTCATTCCTCATTAGACACAGTGGATGCTTTTACTACCTCCTTAAGAGTCAATAAAAGCATTCCCAGTAACAAAATCTAAGTGTCTTCACACATGTACTTAAGTTCATTTCACTAGTGATAGTCTTGTTTTTCCGAAGAGGGTTATAGAAGGGTGGATTTGTTTTTTATAGCAAAGCAAACATATAGCATTTCCTTTTAGTGTGATTTTAAGCGTATTTGGGAAGTATTTTGATTGGAGATGTTTTTCACCTCGGTCCTAGCATGATGTCTCTCTTCTCCCTCTTACAGTCAGCTGAAGTGTAGAGAGAAGGCAGTTAGGCTGAGATCCTTATTTGTAGTTACTCTGCCTTCCTTATGGCAGTTTTCACTCTTTCGTTCTCCATTTGCTTTTCGTTTGCTACCTTTGACTGTAACCACGAGGGGGCATCTCTTATTTATGTTAACCTTGATTGCCTCAAGTTCAACTTTTAAATTTTAAGGCTATGTTATTTTGTCTCAGACAAACATTTATAATGTTTATTATAATTATAATTTATAATGCAGCAATGACAATGGACAAAACCATCGTTCAGTAGTCCTGGGATTCCTGTCTCCCTGCAGTTTGAGCTAACTGTTAACAGTGTTCATTTAGCCTAAGAATTTTTGTAACAATGCTGAGCTTGAGCAGCAGTTTTCATTCAGTGCCACCGAGTCAGCAGCCGCATCCTGTTGCACTTCTAGGAGAGTTATATTCTTCTGAAATAATTCCAAATGTCTTTTTGCTATGGCAAAGAGGAACTCATAATTTCTTTCTTTAGGCATGGCTTGCACTTGAGATTAGCTTTATTCCTCTGTGTGGAAATGTAAAGGTGAGAAATGACATGCGCGTTCTCAGGTTCTGATGCCTGACAGTTCCCACCATTCTAGAAATGAAATTTACATCGGGTAGGATCAGCATTTAGAATTCAGTTCTGCAAATCTGCCTGTGAGGATGTATCAGTTAAATGTTTGTTGGGTTACAGGACCTCAGTGATGCAGCATCTGCGTATTCTGTGCTTTAAATAGGATGCATTCCAGACAGAGCACGTATGTGAGTCAGAAGTACAACATCTTATTGCTGTTGGGATCACTCAAGGCTGTAGGCAGATGCTGCTGGAGCTTTGAGCACAATGAAAACCTGACTGTCTTTCCAGAAGAGCTCAAGTTTTTCTACTTTAAGGGTAAAAATGCATCCATAACCTTTAGTGTTCAGATCACCTAAACAGTATTTAGCCAGCTAGATGCAAGTCCTCATAGTGCAGGGCAAAACACTTCACCCCCTTACTTAAATTGCAGAGAAGTCTGAGCTTCTAAAAGAATTTATTCTCAGTTTTAGAATTCAAACTTGTAAATACTCAGTATCTCTCAAGTACAGCTGTAGTTCTCAATATGGGTTGCTTGGAAATAAGTTGCATTCCCACTGCTTTGTAATTACCTACAGACTGACAGATAACTGCAGAAACCAAAACTGTTCTAGGGTTCTATGTAGCTGCCATAACAGTTATAAGGTATTTATAAATAGAAATATATATATTACAATATATTATTAAAACAGTACAATATATGATGCATATAAATACATTTAGTAGATAAAGATATACATTAAGGAAATAATTTTTTTCAGTTTAGCCTAGAGCTATATTCAATATTTTATCTGAATTGGGACTGTAGAACATGTCTTTTGCTTGCTTGGATGGTAAAAGCCCTGTAATATAGAGGAGGTGTTTATACGCAGTTGTTAACAATGCACAGTGGCAGTTATTTTTAAAGTGGCACTTATTTTTAAAAACATTTTTTATATATATAAATATATATATATATATATATATATAGTTAAGGCTCAAAAAACCATGTGCCAGGACAGTTCTGGAGTCCTAACTTTTTTTTCCCTGTTGCACTTGCCTACAATACTGTCTTAGAGATTTTCCACTGGGTAACAGGTTTTGGGTGTTTGATGGGTTATGGTGTTGATTGTTTATCTTGAAAAGATACCAGGTCATCCTATACAACTATGGTTACGGCCCCTTTCAAAAAAACCAGTGTTTTGCCAAGCCTCTGTTTTATGCATAACAGTGCTTTGACCACTTTTCAGTCCGAGCCCCAGTATTTTTGACCCTCAGGATTTTCCATAGGCCTTACTGGAGGTGACGTAGACAGAGGATGAGGTTCAAGCTGATCTTCCTTGATTGGTGCCGGATCCTGGGCATTATTGGGTTTGTTCTCTGGTTCATTTAGAGAACAAAATTCCAAGAGAAAAATGCTGCAGTGGACCAGGCAGTACTCCTGAGTCGAAGTTTTAAATCACTTGGCTTCTTCTTTTTGCTTTCATGAATCCTCTCTCATCCACAACCTGATCCAGTGTAAGGTGTCCCTGACCATCGCAGGGGGTTGGAACTGGATGGTGTTTAAAGTCCATTCCAACCCAAACCATTCTGTGATTCCATGAAAGATAATTATGCTGGAGTTTGGAAGATGGTTCTGATGCTGAAGAAAGAGATTCAGGTGGTTGCCTAGGTAGGTACATGGATGCACAACTGGGAAGCATGGCAACATTTCCATCTCTTGTTTAATAAGGAACACTCTAAAAGGTATGTTCACAGTTGTACTCACAATATGTAAAACCTTTCATGCATGTCTGTAATCTCTTGCAAATTTCAGGGTAAATAAGATAAGGAAACCCCACGCAGTTGTGCTCCTTCAAAAGAGGTGGGCAAGCGAAATCAGTGGGCTTGGACTGGTGTGAGTCACGTGAGCCCCCAATGACCATTTAGCGTTGTCTCCAAATGACATCTCCGTCTGCTACTTAAGACACCAAGGCTGCCAGGTGTAAGAGAATCACACCTGGGTTAGATGCTCAAGGTAGGTCATGTAAATATTCCCTCAGTGTTCAGTGTAAAGGTGAAGCAGGGAGACGACAAACTGGATAGAGGAGGAGGAGGGTTTTTTTCATAAAGGAAAAGTCTGATGGGTAGCTGGAGTAAGCAGGAAGAACTGGAGAATACTTGCTTGCTTTCTGCTTTTTAGTTCGTCCTCCCCCTTCCTCATGAGGCTAGGGCATTCTGTGGATGTTGGGTAGTTCTTCAGACAGCGAGTAAAATGTTCCCTGTCAGAATGGGGGTTGGCTGGCAATGTTCTGCACAGTACACTTCTGCTTTGTTGTTTAATTCCTCCTTGTTTTTGAGCTGCTGAGTGAGACGGTTTGGGCTGATTGCTGGAATGTGCAGCGAGACGAGGGAAAGTGTGGATGGATACAGCTGGCGTGATAAAACTGGAGAGGAGGTTCCCAGGACAGCCAGGCTTTCAGGGTATTGTTTTTATCTTTGCTATGTAGGAATTCAAGATAAATGGCTTCATTGTGGAAGCCCGTAGGGACTCTGAGGTAGCAGAAGGGTGTGTTGTGCTGGTTCTTTTACATAGCATGAGCTTCTAGGAGAGCAACCCAGACTGGCAGTTGGACAAGGACATTTGGACTGTTAAGTGTGTTTGCTTATTGAACCCGCATGCACAGAACAAGTCCCTTCTCCTGTCTGGTCCTTCTGAGGCCACCTGGCCACCAAAGGAAGGACTGCTCAGTGGGCTGCAGTTTCCGACTGGTCACAAGGATCTGAAGAGTTATTCAAAGCACACGCTCCTAGGGAATTCCTGCATGAAGCCCTGGGATCTACATGTGGGTTTTTACATTGGCTGATTGGGGAGGTTATAGTAATAACTCTTTGTTGTGTAGTGTGTAGATGTTAGCCTGTGTAGAAAGAGAGCTAAAGACTGGACAAAGGCTGTGACGAAGCTCTTTGGCACTTGGTGATAGTCAGCAAATCAAAGGCTGCTGTTGTCTTTGTAGGGAAGTCGTGCTCACAAAACCCCTTGCAGTGGTCAGCCTGTGCTACAAACAGCATTGCTGCTGCCACTCCGTTTCCTTGCTCTTTTTGAATTTCTAGATGCCAAACAAATCTAAGGCGGGATCCAGGATTCTTCACTCCCTTTGCAAGAGAAGCCAAAGGAAGTGATCTGGGGAAACCTCTGTTTGGTCTGCATGGCATCCATCCCAAGTAGTGTCACCAGCAATACCTGTTCCTATGAGGTACTGTGCTTGGTGACTACAGAACTTTATTTAGCAGGACATGCAATCTTGTCCAGCTCCAACTGGGAAACTATTAAGAGCAAAATAAAAAAAAAGAAAAGATGTTGAAAGAAGCTCATTAGGCACATAATGTCTGGAATCACATCCATGGATAACTTAGTTATGCATTGCATAAATGCATTGTTTGTGAACAAACTGTAATATCCTGTCAGTCCCTGATTTCTACATGTTTTTCATTCCACCAGGGCTTGGATAATCATTTTATGAATCAATTTCCTGAGAGCTGAGCACCCTTTATGGTTTGTAGTTTCTCCTGACTTCACCTTTCAGGAGCGATGAAGAGGAACTGCAGTATGGATATGTGTATAATGGCTTGGCACATCTCCACAGTTGTGGAATTTACAATCATTGCTGTATGTGTAATGCTTGGAACAGCTTTTTTTTTATTTCTGGTGGATGATGAATTAGGCCATCTGTCTCAAATGTCTGCTGAGCCTTCTCCCCACTATCCTCTTTCCTGGTATGTTGGCACTGTCGCACAGCCAGCCAAAGTCAAGGTCTGGAGCCCAGGTCTGTGACCTTCACTGCTGAGACCATGACGGCTCAGTCCTCAATTTCCTGGGGTAATTCTCCACTATGTAATGCACCCACAGGTCTGAGATGCCATGCAAGGAGCAGGGATCCATTTACAGTAACATTAAGAATGCGATAATAGGAACTTCCTTCACACGTATAGCTAATACTTGGAGAGTTCTTTATTTAGGGCTAAAATTAACAAGTGGGTCATTTTTTTCAAAACATAAAAGGGACGCTTCCTAATTTGCATCAAAAGCAGCAGAGGATACTTGAAATCAAATGAATTCAACATACATCTGAAAATGTTAAATATAGATGAACTTAGACATCACTGAGACAGATGGAAACTTGGATGAAGCAGAAAGAGAAAGCCAAGTAAATTTGCCTTGGGTTATTGCATTTTGCCCCTTGCCTGAAATAAAAATGTCTGAGAGTGACATCAGTATCAGCAACCAAACAGATATGAAGGTTTACCCTTATAAACCAAGGTAGTATTTGTAACTATAGAACGTGATCCAAAGCTTTCTCAGATTAATGGGAATTCTTCTCCTGAGTTTATTGGGCTTTGGGCTTTGGATTAAGTGCATAGATACAGCAGACTTTATTGCAGTGGTAAAGCACTTAGGGAATCTTTGGGAAGCTTTTCTGTAAATAGCTAGATGTTTAGCATGAGTGTGAGACTGGAAGGCTTATTTACTGCTGCTGTCATAGGGATATATGTGAGTGCCTGGGCAGCTCTGCAGGGAAGGGACTTTGCAGCATTGCCAGTGGTGTTACCAAATGAGGAGTCAAGTATATAAAAAATGTGAGGCTGTACAGAAATCTTGGGGCTTTGTTTTTAAATGTAAGGGAGTAGATATGTTCTTTTTGTTTGATGCTTCCCTTTTGGCCTTTAAAGGTGCATGAAAACCCCATACTTCAAAGTAGTTGTGCTCGGGAAGGCCAGGAACTTTGTAACTGAAACCTGAAATTCCTATGGAGTTATAAAGACTCCATCACGTAAGGCTAAAAGATAATACAGAGTATCGTGAATTTTGCATTAATATCTTTAGAAGGGGTGAAACTGAGCTAGCAGAGGGAATGATGGAATGAGATTTAACAGAGTTGACCAGCAATGAGCAAGAAGGGGAAATTCCTACATATGGAAAGTAATCAAAACACAACATTTGATGACAGCAGATGTAGGATGCCTGAAAAACCCTCTTGCAATTCTAGATCACGGTTACCTCTGACAAGGAAAAATTATGAATAGTGCTATGTAAATTCTATGCCAAACAACTCCAAGGGATTGTTAGTTTTCAGCTTGCCTTTTTTTTTTGCTAATTTCAAGTATGTTTTTTTGCACCTGATTTGGCTGCAGTATTCAGAAGCTTGTCTTGTGGGTCCAAGCAGTCCTGTCTGGAGGTGAAGCAGCTGAAGAGGCAGATGCTGAAGTATGATTACTGCAAATACAAGCAGCTGCTCTCAGCCCTTGAGAAGACTCTAGCCTCTTTTAAAGATCAGAGCCTGACTGGACTCAGTTGTGGTTGTGTATTGACAGATAAGAGATTGCTGCTCTACGAGGAGGCCCTGCTTATGCTATCCCAAAAGTCTGGTCTTAGAGTGGTCACAGGTATGTGGGTCCCTGTGCTTTACCGCTTTGGCACGCAAACTGGCTACAGTGACTTGGATGCTGTGCTACCCCCTCACACATGGTCTAGAGCATACATTCACACGCACTTCGCAGGACCACAGTTTAGAGAATGAGTAGATCTGCCATGAGAGACCCTGGACCCTCCCATCAGAGGCAGCACAAACATAGTCTTAGTTTTTCCTGCTGGGATTTAGCTTAGAAAATCCTTAAGCCTCTCTCTTTGTGACTTTACTGGGACTGCCCTTGTGGCCAAGAAGGCCAATGGAGTGCATCAAGAAGAGTGTAGCAAGCAGGCTGAGGGAGGTTCTCCTCCCCCTGTACCCTGCCCTAGTGAAGCCCCATCTGGAGTCTTCTTCAGCCCAACCCAGTTCTGGGCTCTTCAGCTCAAGACAAACAAGGAACTATTGGAGAGAGTTCAGCAGAGGCCATGGAGATGATCGAGGATTGGAACATCTCTCTTAGGAGGAGAGGCTGAGTGAGTTTTGTCTGTTTAGCCTGGAGAAGACTGAGAGAGGATCCCATCAATGCTTATAAATTCTAAGGGGTGGGTGCCAAGAGGATGAGGCCAGACTCTTCTCAATGGTGCCAAGTGACAGGATGAGGGGCAATGGGTATAAACTGGAACACAAGAAGTTCCAGCTTGACATGAGAAAAAACTTGTTTACTGTGAAGATGACGGAGCACTGGAACAGGCTGCCCACAGAGGCTGTGGAGTCTTCTCTGAAGATATTCAAAAGCTGCCAGGGTATGTTCCTGTGTAACCTGCTGTAACCTGCTGTAAGTGAACCTGCCTTAGTAGGGAGGTTGAACTGAATGCTCGCCAGAGGTCCCTTCCAACCCCAACCATTCTGTGATGCTGTGATTCTTATTATGGAAGGAATTCTTATATATGGAAGTGATTCTTATTATAGAGGAAGAGCGAATGAGTAGACTGCATGAAAACTCCATGTGAGGAAAGGGAGATAGTGGTGGGGTGACTAACAAGAAGTCTAATGTGAATGCTTTCCTGGTGTTTTTATTATTCTTGAAGTGTTCATGAGCCTTTGAGCAACTTTTGATCAGTTCTCAGTGTATCAGACAGCATAAGGGATCTCAGTTTCAAGAACAGAGATGGGTTTATGATTTGATATGAAAATCAAACATTCCCTTCATTGTTGTTATAATAGTTCCTCTGTCTTAATAATCCTTCAAAAACCCAAGCAGAAAATGGTTTACTCCTTGTAGGGAAGAAAAGTTTGGAACCATAAAATTCAGATTACTTTGAGACTTCTCTCTCCCTGACTATACCAACTGGAAGAAAATTAGATGACATCAAAGAATCACTAGAAAGGGGCTCATTTAATTCTTAAATTCATTGAAAATTGTCACATGTGGTTGTAATGCTAACAGCTGCTTTCATGTCTGTTTACTGCAAGAAGAATGGCATTCTGCCTGGATAAGGGTATAAAAGCTGAAGCTGTCAACTGTGATAGAGACTTAAGTGGAACTTGGTGGGATACACAATCAGTTATCTCCACTGTCTGTGCTGCATGTATTAAGTGTTTATAAGTGCAGGAGTTTGATTTTTATTTTTTAATAGTAGTACTGTTGCAATGAATTAAATGAATTCTTAAATTAAAAGAAAAAATGCTATTTAGAAAACATTCAGGTGAGATATGCAAATAACAATCCTGTCCTAACACAGGATTGGAATAAATATTTATTTTTAAAGTGTTTTTTTTTTTTTTTTTAATAAGACCTTGAAAATACCTCTATTTGATTTTTCTTTGCATGATTTAGAAAATATACAACCCATTTTTGGGAACTGAAGTGGCAAAGACAGTTCTGCAGATTATTATTCAGAAATGAGAGCCCTAACTGTACATTGGATGAGAGATCACTGAAACATACCCAGGACACTTAGCTGTAATTTTTCAGTTTAAATCCACACTAGTATGAGAACCTGAATAATGATTTTTGCTATGTCCATCATATCGATTATGTATCCTTTGTAGATTTGATCTACAGTTTCTATTGATCTCTGGAAAAACGGTTTGGCAATATTTTAGCAGATATTTAAAAATATTTAAGAAGGTAAAGGAAATGCTTTCTGCAGCATCAGGAATGGACACAGGGTGAAGGACTACACAGTAAACACTCTGGAAGTGTCTAAATGCTCCATACGAAGCTCAGACCTTCTGTAATTTCTACACATCTATCTGGGTTATAGCTTTTTAGGGAATGAACCCTAAAGGGGAAAGCAGTTGCTGTAAAAAAATCAGCTGCAGACAAACACACATGAGTTTTGCCAGTAAAGTCTACTTCAATCTGGTTTATTGGTCCTTCGCCACCTGTGATCTGAGTAGCTCACACAGCTACCAGGTCCCTTGAAAGATTTTTGGAAAGCAGACTGAGAAAGTATGCCTCTAATGAAGCCACACAGCTCGAGGCACAGTGTCCTGCTGAAGGATTATCAGAGGCCTTGGGTGTACAGTGAGATACAAGGCTGTAGGCCAAGTGTTATCAACCTCTGCCAGTAAAATAATCCATACAAAGTGTGCTGTCTTACCCTTCTAACTGTAGAATTTGCAGAGAAAGAGAAGAAAAACTCAAACCCAAAACCGTGTAGGATGGATCAAGAACTAGTCTGAAAGGCTATTTTTTCCCAAATTTTCATGTATACTCTATGACCTAAATGTCTAGTCCCTTAAAAAACACTTTTCAAGCCCAATAAAACTCACGCAGGACAGCAGTTCTCTACGGTAAGACTAACAGTATCCATGGTCCATAAATCATGTCTCTTATGAGACCTCACCTGGAGTCCTGCATATTCTGTTCTGGAGTCCTCAGTACAGGAAGGACATGGAGCTGTTAGAGCTGGTCCAGAGGAGGCCACAAAGATGATCCAAGGGCTGGAGCAACTCCTGTATGAGGACAGGCTGAGAGGGTTGGGGTTATTGAACCTAGAGAAGAGAAGGCTCCAGGGAGACCTTAGAGCTGCGTTCCAGTACTTAAAGAGTGCTACAGGAAAAGGAGTGCAGGGATGGGTCAAGGGGAAATGGCTTTAAACTGAAAAAGGGGAGATTTAGATTAGATAGTAGGATGAAATTTTTTTCCAGTGAAATTGGTGAGGCCCTGGCACAGGTTGCCCAGGGAAATCATGGCTGCCTCATGCCTGGAGGTGTTCAAGGCCAGGTTGGATGGGGCTTTGAGCAACCGGTTCTAGTGGGAGGTTGGACCTGGATAATCTTTAAGGTCCCTTCCAACCCAAACCATTCTGTGATTCTATGATCACTGTTACAGTATATCTAAGATGGCTTATGGGTTTGGAACTTGGGTGTTCTGTTTGTTTTAACCTTTGTTCCACCAAAATTAATATTCTTGTAACAACATCAGAAACTGTGCCCCAATGAAAAATCTTACCATAAATGGTTCAAGTTTTAATACTAGACATTTATTATTCATTTAAAGGAGTCTCGTTTATAGCAGCGGAAGTCCTGCCTGGTAGTCTGTGAGCTGGGATGGTGACAGGGAAGATCACTCACCTGCTGCCCAGCCTGTCAGGAAAGCTGTCTGGGAGGTGGGAGGGCAAAAACGGGTTGAAAACAGCCTGGGAGAAGACTTCCAGCTGGACAGTGTGTTTGTCATGAAGTTGTAGGCCTGCCTATCCCTGTCAGGATGTTGGTAGTATTGCAGTTTCCACTGAAATTCTTCTGGAATATTCAGTGAAGATACTGAAAAAACAGCTTCCCCAAGTGTATTATGCAATCTGTTATGTGGAATCAGAGCTGAAGCAGCCTGTCCAATGGGAATGGGTTTGTTTTGTGTTATCCTTCCAGCAGGGGTTTATCCATGTGTGCTGGAAATTACAATATTAAATGCTCCAGCATGGAAATTTCGTGTGAGGATTATCGGACTTAAGTTTTCTCAGTGCATTACAGCCGGGCCTCCTGCTGGCACAGGACCCCTCTGGAGCTTCCAGGGCAAAAGTTTTGAAAAATTAATGCCTGAAATGAAGAAATCGGAACTCTGCTGAAGGAATAACAAAAAGAATGTTTTCTCTCTTTCACTTCTTCTGCATGACAATGCCTTTTAAAAACCGTTGCTGCTCTTTCACTTCCCTGAAGCAATTTGTTTTAACCTTCCCAGCTGAAGCAGAGCTGTAGCATTGCCCCAACTTAGTAGAATTACTGAGTTTTCTTAAATGGCCAGGCATAAACCTTGGATACCACAGTTACACTTCCGTTGGTTTTTTTCCCCCCTTCTCCAGATTTATGCATAAAATAGATGTCAACAGAAGGCCGAGGTGTTTCAGAAACTCACTGTATTAGCTGGCTCAAGGATGATTATCTGCAAATGAAGCAGATGCAGCTCCATGGCTGTGGTCTCCTTGAAGTAGAGCACCAGTTGCTTGCTGTTGCCACCTGTCTTTTGCTGGATACAGCTTGGCACATTCAAGGTCAGTCTTTCCCCTTTCTCGCAGTGCATGTGTGCGGTTATGAGCAGTTGCATCTGATTCTTTGGGACTGAATCCCCATTCTATTGCAGAGACCTGTCCAGGGGGTGGCACATGTCTGTTCTTAAAATAGACCCACCAGATGTTTAGTATCTGAGTGCTGTGTGATAATTTCATCAAGATAATATTTCTTTGGGTTTTATAGAGCAGCGCGATTGCGCTGTATTTTTAATTACATGATCATTTCAATGAGTGCACCCAGTGCTGCAGTGGTGGAAGGCAGTTGGGTTTGAATCCATGTGATGTATCATTCCCACGTGCCTGGTGCCTTGCTACTGGCCTGATCCTGTGAGGTGTTCATCACAGTCCAAAAATAAAACTTACTTCACAATGTGATGTATGGAATAGTCTTACAGGGGAAGTGAGAGCTTTATTGCTTGTATCACTTGACATTGGGACTGCTGCATGAAAACTGGAAAATATTACGCCATAGTAGTAGCCTTTCAGATTACTGCTGGGTTTGCCAGCAGCAATTACAAAGCTTTATAACCCGTTTTAAAGGTTTTTTTCATTCTTCCATTAGCTTTTGTATGGAGACCTCCTTTCTTCTAGTGAATGTCAGGTATTGCTGAAGTGTAAAAGGACTGTTCCTGAAAAACAGTTGCTCACAGATCTGTCTTATTTTCATGGTCTGTGAAAAGGTTATATTAATAAACAAATGAAATTCCATCACTCGGCTACACAGACCTAGAATTTCACTGTGATCAGATTGAGCATCAGCTATGCCTCTTCATCCTTTCTCTGCTGAGGCTGCAATGCTCACACACTAAAACAATTGGTCACACCTCATTATCGAGGTTATTCACAATAGTATAAAAAGGACCAAGTAACAGATGCTTTTTAATCGCTAATGAATTGTTATAGACTTCATTAAGCTGATGCGTACACATCTTTCCAATGTGCTTTCTGAACTAAAACTGGGGAAAGAATCTTAGTTATAAACCCAGTTAAGCCTCTATGAGGCTCAAGCTTCAACTTTAGAATGTGACTACTGCTTGCTTGCAATTATGATATTCTATATTTGCCACTTACACTGGAGTTTTGTGCCTCTGAACTTCACTCTTGGAAAGTTACATTTGGATATTAGATGTATGATGCTTGTTGTCTGGAGTGACACACACAAATCCCCATACACCAGAATGAAAATTCAGCCCTAATCATCAAAGGGAAGTGAGGACTAAGTGAATGCGTGTCATGTGTATCCAATTTCTCCACCAATCACCCAGAGAAAATAAATCACAGTGGATGTCCTTCCATTTCTTCTTTGTTCAAACAGTTAGAAGGAGCTCTATCTCGAAGTCACCCTGGGTTTCCCCAGGGAATGCTAAAACAAATTAATATTGGCCGATTAAATGTTTTGACCCATATTAAAGCCACTGGAAAATGATCAGCCTAGTCTGTCATGGCAGCACTCCAGCTTTTTCTGTGTACTACTGGAATCGGGATAAAACTTGAGGAGCACATCTCAAATAAACTAATACTCAATTCCATCCATTTTTAATAAATTCTTTTTCTGGCACTGTACTCTTTGAGATAGATTTCCTGTGCATCAGTCTCTCAGTGATGTCTAGTGCCCAGCTGAGCTAGGGTCTCCTGTCATCTTCTCATTATGCACCAGAGAAGACAGCCAAAGAGATCCACGGAAGAGAGCTAAAACCAGGGAAAGGCATTGCAGACAGGTCCGGTTTGATTAAGGGGAAAATTTGAAATGGCACAAATTTGAGATATGTGTCCAAGTCATATTGAATTTTCAGTGAGAGTTACGATAGCTTACAGTCCCTCACCTCTCTAAAATGTTTCCTTACACCCTAAGGGGATTTAATTTGGAAAGAATTGCTAGAAGAAATAAGAGGTGTATAAAAAAGGCAGTATAAAAAGCATGCTACCACAGTAAGGGCAGTGCCCTGGGACTCGGAACCTGCTCAAAAGTGAATTGAAATCATTTGGAAAGGCTTCTGTTGACTTAAATAAGCTCTGAGTGAGCCCTTGGGAGAGCTCGTTTCAATACCGAGGTTTACCACAGATTTCTTGAATGGCTCAGGGCCATATCCAGAATGGGACCCAGGTATTGTAAGGAGATTGCTCGAAAGGAGGAGAGAATGCAAGGCTCTTTATGCAGCCTCACACTTTTAGGGCTCTCTTCAGAAGTGAGTTATGAGCTGCTGATGTAAAACAAATAATAGTTTCTGTTTAACCTGTGGTGTTTACACTTGTAGGATGCTGTCGAGACAATTTTAAACCATTTTGAAAATGAGGATCAGGATTGTAACACATCTGTATCCAGGACTATCTTGGATAAAATGTCAAAGGCCACCTCATGTTTCAGAGTATAAACTCACCACCAGTTGCAATAATGAAGCAGACACCTCAGTGAAACAGTATGTTACCGTTAAACAACTGATGGTATCATTTACTCCCTGCTGTCATCTGGTTGTACCTTTATGTGGATGCTCCTCTGGAAAGGGGGTCTGTTCTCACTGTCTGGGGGATGGCAGAGCTGCCTGACTTCTGTAACTGGGGCCATTTCCTTGAGATGGTGGAGGCTTCTGGTGAGTGCTGCATCTTCACGCCCACTGCACTAGGTCCTTCTGGCTATGCTGTTCTCTCATGAGCTCTAGGAGTGGGTTTGATGCTGTCAAGAGACTCTGCAAGCTACAGGAGCTGGGCAGGCCTTGTGGGATGGAGCCTTAGTGATCTGTCCTGGTTTAAAGAACAGATATGTATGCATACGCACATCCTTACATCTCTTGGGAGCTCTTCACTGGAAATACCTGCCCATGCTGAACCCCGGATCCAGGGTGGTGCTTCTGCTGCAGTGCTTTGTCGCTGCTCAGGCAGACTTTAGAGGTGAATGTCAAATGCCACCTGAGCCTTTGAAGAGCTGAAGTTCCCTCTGTATGGTTGGGTTGATTGGTTGCCACTGCTTTGCCAAGAGGTACTCAGGAGACTCCATCCTGGAAATCCAGCCCATCCTCGGCTCCCTCCGTGCTTTGTCTCCTAAGTTCTGTCCTTTTTTAGGTATTGCTGCCTTTCTCATGGCTCCCAGTTCTCCTTCCCTCCTTCAGCACCCAAGGCAATGAGGTGCAAAAGGTGCGCCTTTCCACTGCTCCCATCCTGGTGCAGTGCTCCTGCCCTCCAGAGGGCCAACCAGCAAAGCTGCTCCTGTCAGTCCCTGTTCCTTCTGTTGCCTTCGCCAGCAGCAGCAGTTGTGGTTTGAGGAGTCAGGGTGAGTGTTAGCACTCAGCACAGGCTGTGGATGGATCACCACCAACTAAATCCCCGATGGCTCAGCCAAGTCCTATGTGAAAAACGTTCAGATGACTCAGAAAATCTTTTTGCATAGCACTAATAAGGCAGAAGAATTACGAGGAAAAAAGATGGAATTTAGGGAAATGCAACACAGACATTGCAGTTTTTTCCAAGCTTTTAGTCACAGGGAGAAGGAGCCAACACATTCTGAAAATTTTTTGATCTCCTCTTTAGAGCGGCTTTTGTTGCTAGGCAAAAGTTTACAGACATTCCCCTGGGTTGCCTGAGGCTACCTAGTGAGGCTGGTGCCAGCTCACTTTAACATATCCAACATCTGTTGTCTTCCAGGCTGTGACAATGGCTGCAAGCCCTGCATATTTAAGTTAATGAAAGTTCAACCAGAAGTTAATTAGGACTTGTGGCTTTTCCTGCCTACATCAAGAATGGAGCAGAAAAAATTTCTTAGAAAACACAGTTAAGGAGGATAAATGTATGCTATCAGGCTGCAATGTTAAAAGACAGCTTTAGCATCATGATCTGTGCCAGCAAAGCAGAATTTCTGGGGACATCATTGCCTGACTCTGACATGTCTCTGGTGATGACTCCACTGAATCCCAGGTTAGCTGGGCCAGGAAAAAGGTTAAAAGTGATTGTATCTCCTTACCCCAGCTGGGATATAAGATACTGGCAGCTTTGTGTGCTGCAGCCAGTGAGAAATGAGCAGCCTGAGTTCCTGCTGCCTACAAATCCCATGTGCCTTTTGCACTTACAGCCTTCTAGGAAGGGTCCAGTGCTGATTTGTCTACTTGATATTTATGCTGAGGCAGATGGGGTGTAGCAATATGAGCCGTGCTGCACAACCCCCAGTCACCCATCTGTACTGAAGAGGGCTGCATCCTTGCTTCCATACTGACAAACGTTCTTTTCCTCATTGCTTCTTCTAATCCATGATATACCCTGGAAAAGCAAATATAAGAAGAGTGGTTGGATCTCCTGCCTCCTTCATGTCTCCACCGTGTGGAGCTGCTGGATTCCTTGAAGAAAAGTTCAGAAAGTTATTTTCCACAATATGAACCAAATTATATATTGTCCTGTAATTGTGTCCTAGAGAAGGACAGAGGTTTGAGCTGGAGACCTTCAAAAAGGTCAGCTGGAAGCAAATACTGCAGCCAAAGAACTGCTTCTGTCATTGACCAAACTCCATTCTGTTTCAGCTTGACCCAACTCCCAAATTTTATGAAGTTTATTTTGAAAACTGAAAGAAGTTGTTTTACCCTTATATATTTATTCCAAAACAAAGAGAAAGAAGTATAACTTCTGCTCTTGTGGAAGTGACACCAGACCCAGGAGAGGCGATGTGCATATGAATTGAATTTCTGCTGCTTTGCCTTTGCGGTTTTATATCAGCTAAAGTAGCTTCAGTCCTAGAAACCCAGCAGACTGGTAATTAAGGTGTCTTTGGAGAGATGGGAACCTGCAGTTCAAATTCATACTTTGAAAAGTCAGAGGAGTTTGACGTTCCCTGACATTTCTCTTTGCTAAGAACCTATGTTTAGTTACTTACAATTTTATCAACTGGAACTATTCTGCATTAATTTTTTTGGGGGGGGATCTGTCTTAGCTTCCCTCTATCTGTCCTTATCACTGGGCTTTTGTTTATGTCACAGGGGTCCTGAGACATGTCCTTGCTTCTCTCGAGCGTATGACCTCACTTGTAATGTCTGTAACGCTGCTTAAAGTTTTAGTGTCTCTTTTGAAACTGAGAGGGTAAGAACACAACTATGACTGTGAGAAAATTAAGATTAATTATACCATTCTTTCAGGAGTGTTACCTTTCTCATGGGCTGAGTCCAACATGAGTTGATTGATAAGTTTGTCTAAGGCTGCACATTTTTCGCAATTGATCTGCTTGCCCTGGAAAAACCTGTACGAAATGTCAAGTTCTCTACAAAAAACAAGTGGAAAGGGGAAGAAGAGGAAAGGTACAATTGTAAAACATGCTTTTTATTTTTTATATTTTTTTTGTCCTGAAGATGCCCAATTAAAAAAAAAAAAAGGAAAAGTCTGTGTATTGTAACTACAACATAATGAATTTCCTTGTAAACGATTAAATCTAGGGAAGTTTTCAGTGCCTAAGATGGATTTTATGTTGTTTGATTCACAGAGAATACTGTGAGTTTTCCCTGAGCATTTCTGGAATTCAGAATTAATTTCATAAGTGGTTTCAGGTAAGGTCTTTCCCTGACTGAAGGATGGTTTTGTTTTTCCTTGAATCCTGATACTGAACTAATCCAATGGCTTTGCTTCAGTCTGTTTAATGACTGTATGGTAGTTCTTGCATCCCAGATTGTATGTGCGTAATGTTTGGAAGATTAGTAATGATGTGTTATCACAGCCAAGGGCAGCCCAAGTAAAAGCTTTGTGGACTGTGACTGATGGGTGGGTTTTATGCCACTTCTTTCACCCTGGGATTACTGGTCACATTCTCAACACACATCTTTTTTTAAACACTGGAGGGAAAAGGGGCTGGGTTTATGAGTAGATTAAAGCATCAGACTGTGTTCAGCCAGGAATCTTTTTAAGTGTGGAGTACGCTGACATGACAGTGTTCTATATTTTGCATGTGGGGTTGTGGCTTCTTCATTGCTTAAACAGGTATTTCTTATTAGCTAAAATATTTCATAATATGGACTTCAACAAGCAGAAGGTAAAGTAAACTTTCCTGAGTCTCTGGTTCAAAGCTTCCTGGATGGAGCTGAATTTAAGACATTTTCCATGTGTGAAATCTGTCTATTAAGGGTCTGTGCCTGTAATAGTTTCTGTGTCTGGAAGAGGGATGCATTTCTTAGAGACATTCCATGACTTATTTTTTCACTAGGTAGAAATGCAAATACGTAAAATGTTTGTGTGAACTCTCCTTCTGCCTCTCTCCCTAATGAAACAGATTATTTTCTGCCTTCAGTCTTATCCTTTCTAGACTGAACAATAACCTTTCCATTATCCTTGTTCTGTGGCTCTCCTTTTGTAGGCTTTTGAGTAGTCCTATCCTTTCTCCTGAATCACTCAATCCACTTCTTGCTTGAAGTGTAACTGCCAGACTGGATGTAGAGTTCTTACCGAGCCCTTAACACCACCAAGAGAAACAGGAGAATTACATGAGGGAAAACACCTATTTGTGCAACTGAGGTTGATGGATGCCTTCTTTGCAACAGCATGATATCATTGACTCATGTTCAGCTCTGATCCTCTGTAATACTCCCCAGTCCTGTTCAGAGCAACTGTTATCCATCCCATCGTTCCCCATCCTGTACTTTGCAAGACAGTATTTTCTCTTCCTAAGGACAGGACTTAGCACCTATCCTTGCTCAGTGGAGTCCTGTATTTTTTAAGACCATTTCTCTCATCTCTCCAAACCATTCTGAAAACTCTCTACACCATTTGCCTACAGTGCCTACAGATTTCAAACGTGTGATCTGTTCTGTTACCCAGACTGTGGAATAAAAATACAGGAAAGGACTTAACCCTTACAGATTCCAAATGTTACGACTTTCTAGTCTGACAGCAAGCTATTCATACCTCCTGCGGGTGAAGTTTTCCAAGAAGCTGTACATCCATTTTCTAGTGGCCTTGTCTACAGCGTGTCACTAGCTTTCTTCTATGAATGTTTTCTGAGACAGTGAAGCTTTTGCTGTTTTAGCTCTGACCATGAGTTATTGCTCTTCAATTCATGTTTCTTTTTATCCTAATATTTGTCCTTGCTGTTCCTTTTCTATGCCCTTTGTCACAAGACACTTGATGAAGAAAGAGGTAAACTCGCTGCTAAAGTGGCAATTAACAAAAGAGAAGCTCTCCAGAGTTCAAGTCAAAGTATTTTTAATTCTTATTATTTGCCTGTCCTAGATGTCATGTTTCAATAAACTAATCTGTCACCACAGATAACAATTGTTACTTCCCCTCCATGGTTACAGTAATGCAGGGGGTTTTCCTCTCCATAATTCTCTGTCTAATGAGACTGCTTTGTCATTTTACAGTACTTGTGATAATTATTTACAAAATCTATTTCTACAATCCAATGGAGATTCTTGAGATTCCCTGTAGGAATATGACTTCAAAAGCTCTTTTAGCTTTTCTAAAGGTGAAGGACCTTGGTAAAGATCAGCAGCTGTGATAGTTCCACGAAACTGTAGGTTCTGAACAAAAACGTTCATTTAGAAGATGACCTCAACAGGTTAGCAGATCATTTCAGGTAACTTCAGAGTCCTTTCTTCTCTGCATTAAATGTCAGTGTGAATTTGTCTGCTGCTCTTACTCCAAATATATAGGTCGCAGGAGCTGAGTTAGATTCCAGGTCAGCAAGATCATATTTTCCACTGGAAGCATTCCAGCTGATGATAAACATCATCAAATAACTTCAGGCTTACCACGAATGTTGATGAAAGCATACCTCAGGCTTCAGGGACATATAGTCTCACCTGCCTCATCTAAATGACATACTAGTTGTTTGAAATCGCTTTAGTATCTAGACAGTGAACGCTGCACGGATTTAGCACAGTTTTGCAAGACATCTTCTCTTTCAACTGTAGACCAAGCCTCGCTGCCATAGGCTGCCTCGTGTTAATGGCTGTGAGTCAGAATGCCAGTGGATCCCCCAGTCGTCTTGTTCACTCAGGGCCCATGGTTCCCTCAAGAAGGTTGCCTCAATGTAATGGCTCAGTGCCACTGTCTGGCATGCAGAACATTCCTGGTTTGTCTCTGGAGATCCGCAATACAAGTGCTGACATGTAACACCACAGCTGTGCAATTTGTCAGTAGACAAGGGGGAAGAAGCTCTCCCTTGGTCCGTCGGGAGGCACTGCAGCTCCAGCGTTCCCACCACACGGGCTTTGCACCTTCCTGGAGTCAGAGCACCTAGGCAGGTCATGCCAGCAGACTGCCCTCGGACAAGTGGCCTGTCAAACACTCAGTCTGCAGAACATCTTTCGCAAGTGAGAGTTCCCAGGAATAGATCTGTTTGCCATAGACCAGATCAGTCTGTGTCAGTCATTTAAGTCCAGACCAGCCTTCCTGAGAGCGATGAGTCTCTCACCTCTGGCTACTTTTAGTGATGTTTAGTGACATTATGGCCTCAAGTTGCACCAGGGGAGGTTTAGATTGGATATCGGGAAAAATTTCATACTGAAAGAATGGTGGAGTTTTGGCACAGGTTACTCAGGGCAGTGATGGAGTCACCATCCCTGGAGGAGTTTAAAGAACTTGTAGATGTGGCACTTCAGAACATGGTTTAGTAGACGTGTTGCTATTGTGTTGATGGTTGGACTTGATGATCTTAGAGGTCTTTTCCAACCTTTACAATTCTATATGGTCTTATATTTATCTTTCCCGTTGCCCATCACATGCTGAGCTCTAAGGACACCAAAGCAGAACTTAGGTATGATAACTCCATCAAGTCATCAGATGTTTCCAATATGTGTATCTGAGAAAGTTTTCATCAGAATATTAACAATAAAAAATAAATCTGAGTTCTTTTGTGCTGGAGACAGAATGTCAACCACAAAACCCCCATGCACTATACTTCTTAAGGAAATATAAGATTTTCTTGATAGTTACCCATTCTTCTTTCTTCTTTTAAAACCCAGATACTTTAAATGCTTGGCTTAGTTCCTGCTGGTGCTCAGCATCAGTAGCAGTGTACAAAAACTATCAATAATCAAGTGCATCTCTAAGTGAAGGGGGGTCTGGTTTGTTGCTGAAATGACTTGCAGCAAAATTCATGCAGGATTTCTACAATGAAATCAATATTTTGCTTGGTTAATAAGGGGCCAGCTCTACAAGATGATAAAATCACCGTTTCCAAATATCAGCTATAGGCACGTAAGATGTGTAGTGTTTCGTACTCAAATACTTTGGTATACTTCTAGAAATAAGTTGTCTTCATATAAAATTTAAAACCACCCTACTTTGCGTTCTAAATTATATTCAGTTTGTCCTTGAGCATCAGTAGTATTCATCCCTACCAAACGGTACTCAGCACTTATCAAAAATCAGTCTTTTTCTATGGGGAAAGAAACCATTAAGGTTTATATTTTGCCTCCAGCTATACATGTATCTGCAGAATGTGCATGCACATAAAGAAGGATGAGCATTTAAAGGCTTGAAAAAATAAGCTTGTTAAGGGCTAGATAATATTTCTAATCTAATATACTTCAAAATTAAAAATTACTGAAGTAAAATGCATCAAATATATTAATTATGGCTATTTTCACTAATAGTAAAGGGGTACTAGTTATTATACACAACGTTGGAGATGAGAGGAAGAAGTTCCCAATATAAGCACACATGCATCAGAAAGGAGGAGAGTAAGCAAATAAATAAGCAATTATTGTAAATTCTCTTGTGGTTCTGGAATCATGAAGGATGAGAAGCAGAAGTAAGGATTGCTGGAAACAGACTGGTTACGCCATGATATCATATTGAAATATGTAATAGTGAAAGCATGGGAAGATAAGTTGGGTTATTAACATGCATGTTTTGATTATCTCAAGAGCCGAAAGTAACATCAAGGATTTTTTTTAAGAGCACAGCTGTTCTTAGAGTAATCTAACATTCATTTTTTTACTGTGCCTATTATACTTTCTTTGCTTCTTTTTTGCTTTTCTTTAAGCAGTTGGCTAACATAGTTAAAATGGTAAACATTTGCCATTTCTGAAGCTAGAAAGGAGCATGACACAAGCCGTTAATGACATAAGCCAGTATTTTGGGATCAAACAGCATGTGTAAACATCCTAGGTATGATCAGTTGCACATTCCAATCTTTTCTAAATTTACAATATGTGAATTGAGGATTACACTGTCACTGGCTTGAGGTGCTGAGGGGGTGTGCAGCTTTTCACAGTAAATGCAAAAGGGCAACATTAATTCATTCCACATTGTTCTGCATCAGGACTAAAATTCTGCAGTATTTGCGTTCCATTAACTGACTGCCCCAGCATATTTGAAAGTCTCAGCTCTACGTGGTTGAGTGTCTGCTAGCGTGTCTTCAAAGGCTATCATTTTGCATCTTGATCTGCTTGAAACTTGAAGGCACATGATCATCACTGCAGCGGCCAGCCCATCTCCTGAGTTTTGTCTTTCTCTGTTTGCAAATCTGGAACAAAGACTGTCTTTCTTGGTCCGTTATTTATGAAGCTTCATGTTCTGATTGTTCATGGGTTGATTATTCTGCTTCCAAAATAATGTGTTTTGTCAAATTCTTCAGGTGATGCTGTGCTCTTATAAGAAACATCAATTCTATAGCCAAATACCTTCAAAGCACTCAATGTTGTCTGTATTTTCCTTTCAAAACATTAGAAAACTTTCTGGTACTTTCAAATGTCAGACTTTTGTTTATTTCTTTGTTTGCTTATAAAGCAACCTGCAGCCCTGAGCTAAATTTTACCTGGTCTGTTGTAAACGTACCCTTAGTATTTCTGAACATCACCATTCCACTGACATGCAGTCGTGGGCAGCGCAGCCGGCGCAGGTGCAGAAAAAACAAAGTAAGAGTAACTGCAAAAGAACCTCCCAGATCTGGCCACCTGTTTGCATTCACAGCCTTTGAAAAGAAAATCACCAAAAAGGAACAAGAGAAAAATGATGATGACTGAAATATTTTTCAGGATAAACTGATAGCAAAAGCTCTTAGAAGCAAACAGAGACTTACCCAGAAGGCAGATTCCATGTACCCAGGCACTGGAAATTTCTGCTTTAGTCTTCAGCTTCTCTATCCAAACAACAGTCAGAGAAAATAACAAGCAAACATGCATAGCGAGCTCCAGAAAGAGGGTTCAGTGTAATCTGAGAAAAGCTAATGTGTTAACAATCGTATTCTGCCAGGCCTGAAATGGTTATAATCCTTTTTTCTGGAATTTGTAGGTTGTTTTTCTTTGTTCGCTTTGGAAGTGCAGTAAGAGAGTGCTTTCCTGCCTCCTTCCACAGTGTGTTAAAGAGTAAGATGTTGCCATTCTTCCTAGATGAAGTCCTATTCCTGCAACTGGATACTTATGTTACTTCAATCCTATTTAAGAGCCGGCATCTTATTCTTCATGAAATCATTTCTGGTTTTTAACAACTATATTATTGGTGCTTGACGAACCATCACAATACTGTCTCAATCACACTTTATAAACATGAATTAAAATTCCTGGGTGCTGTAGTCACAGTAAAAAATGGTGTTTATTCTCCATTATTTTTGGGTTCCTTAACCTGTTCGGAAATAAGCCCTGTTACACACACAGTAGTAACTAACTGATTCTGCACTTTGCCACTTAATCAAGCAGGATGTTTACGCTAGGGCACAACGCTTGTGAACATGCCAAACCAGAGGTACTTGTACTGTCTAGGTTTTCTGTCTTTCAGTTTTTTCAACCCCTTGTTTCCCCTGATAATGGAGGGTTGATTATCTATTAATTTCGCAGACAATTACATTTAGGGTATTGAATTCACAGAAGATTAAATTTCAGGTCACGGAGAAACAGGCAAGTTCAGGCAAAGACCAAAGAAAGGTCTTAGTTGGACTAATAGGCATATAGACTTGATATAATCTTTTATTCTTAGATGTGTTTCCTTGCTACTATGTAACTCTGGTTAATTGAGATCTGAAAGCAATGAAGTTATAGCTATTTTTGTTATTTGACGCTGAACTATTTGGGGACACACTATCCTCTTTGGGCCTGGCTCCATCACTTTTCTACTTTATTGTTGCTTTCTTTTTCCTGGATTATGCCTGTCCCTTTGTTAATCTGCCCTCCTAAAAATCAAATATTCTGTCTGTGAGTTCATATACACCAGACCACCATTTCTGATTTATACTCGTGCAAGTCAGAACGGCAGTTAGATCAGGATTTCAGTTTTAGCATGCAGACTCCTACAACTGGAAAACCAAAAAAAGCATTGTAAAAGGTGAGGGTTATAATTAATCATATCTGGAAATGCAGTAAGACTTTTAATCTCAGCTAAAATGATTAGCTAGGAGTGGTTTTTATAGGAGTGCTCGTTAACACCCGTTGCATGGGTACAAATCAACAGGTTTAATCTAAAATCATAGACATTTAATAAACTGGATATCAGCAATAGGAAAGTAAAGTGTTTTGACAACTTAATTGCCAAAATCGCCATTAACTGACAGTGACACTTACACAGAATGCGACTCTACTGGAGGGAAAAACTTACAGATACCGTTCCTCCATGTGTGTAAGTAACCACATTCCTTATCAGGAGAACAGGAACTTGTATGGCAGCTTGCAGTCGACCAGATCTACAGCACAATCCAGACCATAAAACTATGTTGTTTGGCCCAACTACTGTTCTTCCTCTCTCGTGGCAGCATTCCAGAAATACCAGAAGGCTTGGACAGAAAACTATGTTGATTTTTTAATAAGAAAATCCATGAACATTAGTCATTTTGAGCTTGTTTACAAGCAGTAATACACCCACCCATTTACTTCCCTGTAGGACGACCACTGAAATAAATACCTGAGGATCCGAGGGAGCTTTGTGCTCGTGTGTTCTGGTAAGGCAGGGACCAGCCTGGGGTGGGCGTGAGTGGGCATCGCTCCTGCCACTCTGGATTGTGCCAAGCCAAACACCATGATATGATAGAAAAAGAGAAAATCCTTAGCAAAAAGCAGACGTGGGGATGAGGACTGCGGCTTTAAAGAGAGTGAATGGAGAAAATCTTTGCAGAGGCCCCATGCTGAGTCGGACTGCTGACTTGTACACTGTATACATTAACTGCAGAAATAGTAGTGCTTAGTAAAACACACTTGATCCATTTTTACAAGTGATGTAATACGTCTGTGCGAAGTAACACGTTCTTGTGACTATCCACCTTCTAATCCAGGGCCGTGCATTAGTGTCATAGCTGTGCTCTTGCTGCCCTCTGAGCCATGAGTCACCATCTTTCACTTCCTCAAACAATTACATGCAGCAGAAAGTGCCTGCTGGCTTGGTTTCTCAAGGGCTTTTTCTGCTGCTGAAGGAAAATTCACCTAAAGCCACTTTTTCTGTGGATGATCAGTGGACACCTTAGATTCCCTCTAAACCTTGGGTGAAGATAGCACCACCTGCTAAACTTCTTGTTTCTATGCTTTGTCTCACCTGTCTGCTAGATCTCACCTTTCCTTTGCTGGACAATCAGCCATCATTCACTACACAGTGCTGACCACCCCTTGGCCCTTGCTGAACCAGAAAACAACTAATATTTCATGGGAGAAAAGGACGTGAAGCTCTGTTCTTTGCATTTCTCAGAATATCGTGTGTGTAAGTGGATGTGTATAAACAAGTGCTGATTGCCATTTATTTTCAGGAGGTGCATTTGGTGTTACGTTACCACTAAGTAACTGTGCAACTGCTACTTAGCCCAATTCTCCACTGCCCTGCACCTGGTTAGTGCTTTCCATCTGTAAAGTGCAAAGTACGTGATCAATGCAAATAACTTAAAATTTTCCAGTTGCTGGTGGCAGTGTTTTGTGCCCATTTACAAGGCTGAGTACTTCTAAATGACGATGCCAGCTGCAGAGAGAAGGACAACCCCTCCAAAATTAATCTTTCCCCTGAATTAGGGTTATTTTTTTCTAAGAAGCCAAGATGTTTCTGCTTTTCTCAGAGTGTTTGTGTGTGTTGGGGGGAGGATGCATGGCATACTAATTTCTAACAGAGCACATTGCAGTGGAAGCAGGAAGACCTGGAAGGAACATTTTCACTGTTACTTGTTGGTACGAGCAGCACAATTTCTGCCCTACTGGTCATCTGAAATATCTTCCCAAAATATAGAATCATAGAATCATAGAATGGTTTGGGTTGGAAGGGACCTGTACAAGTCATTTAGTACAACCCCTCTGCAGTGAGCAGGGACATCTTCAACCAGATCAGGTTGTTCAAAGTCTTCTCTAAGCTGAATAACCCCAATTCTCTCAGCCTGTCTTCATAGGTCAGGCGTTCCATGCCTTTGATCATTTTTGTGGCCTTCTCTGAACCTTGCTCAAACAGATCCATGAGTTTTGTGTGCTGAGGGCTCCAGAGCAGGACACAATATAAAGGTAGGTAAAACCTTTTTGTCACACTGTATCATTGTCCTGTACTACTGCAAAATCCAGACCATAAAACTGCCTTGTTTGGCCTAGCTACTGTTCTCTCTCATGGCAGCACTCCAGAAATACTGCAAGGCTCTGATGGAAAACTATGTTGATTTTCTGAATAAGGCAGACAGTCCGGGCTTGTTCACCTGTGCCAGTGTTTCAGCACCCGCAGCATAAAAAAATTCTTCCTAATATGTAGCCTAAACCACTCCTCTTTTAGTTTAAAACCATCACCCCTTGTCCTATTGCTACAGGCCCTGCTAAAATATTTCCCCTCATCTTTCTTGTAAGTCCTACTCCTTGATCTAGTCTTTGATCCTGTGTTCTTACAGCAGTGGGAAAAGCCTTGCTGGGCAGGTCTTGATCCTGCTCATGTATGAATTTGGAAGAGGGAAGCCCAAGACTGAGGATGCTTTATTAAAAGCAGATTCTGTGGTTGGGTTGCTTTGCTTTCGGGTTGACTCTGTTACTTGAGAAGGTTTATACTGTTGGCTGGGGTGTAGTCTCCTCTCCCGTTTTGAACCAGCTGACAGACCCTGCGCCTGACAAATGACTAATAACATTTCTGCAGAGGTGTTACTGAGGAGGGATTACAATAACACGCACACTTTCCCCCCCTGCCCTTGGGAAGGGGAAAGATTCGATGTTTGTAAACCACTGAGTCACCATCTCTGGAAGTGTTTAAAAAACAGGTAGATGAGCTGCTCAGGGATATGGTTACATAATGGACTGGTATGGTTGGACTTGATGATCTCAAAGGTCTATTCATAGAATCATAGAATCACAGAATCGTTTGGTTGGAAAAGACTTTTGAGATCATCGAGTCAAACCGTCCCTGTCCACTACTAAACCATATCCCTGAGCACCTCATCTACCCATTTTTTAAACACCTCCAGGGACGGTGACTTAACCACTTCCCTGGGCAGCTGTTCCAGTGCCTGACAACCCTTTTGGTGAAGAAATTTTTCCTAATACCTAATCTGAGCCTCCCCTGGTGGAACTTGGGGCCATTGCCTCTTGTCCTATCAATTGTCACTTGGGAGAAGAGACCAATGCCTGCCTCGCTACCACCTCCTTTCAGGGACTTGTATGCAGTGATGAGGTCTCCCCTCATCCTCCTCTTCTCTAGGCTAAACAACCCCAGTTCCAAACAACTTTTCCAGTTTTCCTTCTCTGGGCTAAACAACCCCAGTTTTCTAACCAAGCAACTCTATGATTCTGTGATTCTAAGATTCTGTAATTACATGAGTCTGCGATTCTATGAGTCTGTGAATCTATTATTCTATGATCCTGTGATTCTGATTCCATGATTCTGTGAGTCTATAAATCGGTGATGTTGTGATTTTGTGATTATACGAATCTGTGATTCTATGGTCCTGTGCTTCTGTGCTTCTGATTCTATGATTCGATGATTCTGTGAGTATGTGATTCTATGATACTATAAGTCTACAATTCTGTGATTTTGTAATTATATCAATCTGTGATTCTGTGATCCTCTGGTCTGTACTTCTGTGATTTAAGGATTCTGTAATTCTGCAATTCCATGATCCTATGAGTCTGTGATTCCATGACTCTATGACCCTCTGGCTCTGTGGCCCTGTGTTTCTCTACCTCTGCCCTTCCGCGATGCTGTGACTCCGTGCCTCCGTGCCGGCCCTCGGTCGCTCTCCCTCCGCATGGCCCGCCCCTCCCCAGCCCCGTGCCCCGTTCGCACCGCGGCTCCCGGCGGGGGCCCAGGTACCGGCAGGGCGGGGCGGACGCCCAGGTGGTGCCGGCGGGCGGGGGCGGGGGCAGCGCCCGCCCCCCAGGCCCCGGTGCGGCAGGGCGGGCCCAGCCCGGGGGGGGGGGGGGTGCCAAGGGGAGCGCGGCCGCCGCGGGGCCGGTGCTCTGCCCCCTCCTCGCCTCCCCGCGGAGGGCAGCGCGGCCGCCTCCCCCCGCATGGTCCCCGCCGCTGCCATGAGCCGGGCTCCCCCGGAGAGCGGGGCTCCCCCGGAGAGCGATGCTCCCAGCCGCGGCCCCGGGATGCCGCCCGGCCTGCCCCAGCTCCTGCACAAGTAAGAGCCGCCTCCCGCTCCCCGCGCCCCTTCCGACTGCGGGCACCGCGTCCCCGCAAGCACCCGCACCGGCCGCTCCCCGGAGGGTGTTTTCCGCCCCAAAGGGGGTGTCGGTGTCCCGAGGGCTTGCCCCAGCTCCCCGGCGCTCGCTCGGGAAAGTTTCCTTCCCCTTCCCCTTTCTCTTTCCCTGTCCCCTTCCTCTTTCCGTGTCTCCTTATCTATTCCGTGCCTGTCCCCTTCCCCTCTCTGTCCCCTTTCCCTTTCCATGTTCCATTTCCCTCTCCCCTTCCCCACTCCCATTCGCTGTCCCCTTTTCTATTCCGTGCCCGTCCCCTTTCCCTGTCTGTCCCTTTCCCCATTCCCTGTCCCCTTATCTATTCCTTGCCCGTCCCCTTCCCCTTTCCTTGTCTGTCCCCTTTCCCTTTCCCTGTTCTCGTTCCCTGTCGCCTTCCCCTTTCCGTGTCCCCTTTGCTGCTCCGCTGCCTGCGGGATGAGCTGTCTCCTCCTCGGGGCTCCCGGTGTGCCAGCAGTGGCCGCATCCCTGCGAAACTGTCACAGAAAAAGCAGTCTGTGCATGCGTGGAAGGGTTATTAAATAAGGGTAACGATGCGAATTGCGTTTCGCTGTCTGGGAAGAGATGGAAAAAGTACTTTTGCAGCGATACTTTTCCGGCTAAACTTGAATCTTGAAGACAAACCAAATCCCCCATGATTACTACGTGAAACACAAGCAACACATAAGTTGATCTGTGCTGATACAAGGTGGTTGCGTGCACTGCATCTGATTTTTCCCAAGTCGTAATGTATTGAAAGAGAGAGGGGCTTTTAACAGAGCGGTAAATCTACTAACGAACGCCCAGTTATGGAGCCATTAGAATTGCCTTCTATTACTTTAAGATTTGCAGCTTGAGTTGGCGAGCAGGACGGTGGGCGCTGTGCAGTGGCGTAGGTTGGGAAACGCTGTTGACATTATGTCCCAGGCCACCAACTGGACTGAGCCTGTGTTTGGCCGTCAAGCAGAGCGCGAGTGTGACAAAGCACTGTTGAGCTGCAGCTGGGCTTGTGCTGCTTTCCTGCAACAACCCTGTTCTGAAAAGCGCTGGCTTAGGCATCTCCTTTATCAGTTTGTCAACAAAACCCAACCATGCAACTAATGGGGGAAATGCTTTCAGCTCTCTCACTTGTATTTGCACAATACATGCATGCACGTATATAAATATATATGTGCATGTATGCGTTAACATTGCAGCAATCTTAAGAATATTATTTTTAATTGGGAATCATGTTATCTTCTATAAATACGTACAAACCTGGACTTTTAAAGTTGCTGTGGAGCTTGGCCCATAAATTTTGTGATGCTTGGTTTTCTTTTTTTCTGTTGGCTTTTAAACCACATTTTGTATCTTAACGGTGAAAATGTTAACGGTTCTTGTTACCCACTTGTTTATTCCTAATTGGAAATATAGACTTGCGAGTTTGCATTGAAACTGAAACATTAATGGTTGCTTCCTAAGTCCGCTGGGCAGCTGCAGTGCTACCTATGAATTATTGTGCAGCCAGAAGGTAATTTACACTTTCTCAACATCGTTCTTAAGCTTTAAACTACAGTCTCTATAGATGGCCCTTGTTTTTTCACGTTTATCAAGACTCTATGTGGATGTCTGTTGCAAATGAGAGAGGTGAGGCTGCTGAGACTGCTTGTATTTCTGACGTGGTGCGTGTTATGTACAAAGGTATCGCAGTTTCGCTGGTCGTGCCTGCTAGCAAGTTGTAGGTAGGAAAACTTGAAATGGTTTGCTTTCAATCTTGTATTTAATGGAAAGATTTGAGAGAGGTGCCATGTTCTGGCCGTTCTTTGTCGTGGTAATGTGATGCAGAATGGCAAATGTCGAATGTCTCCATCTAAGGTCCTGCAACCCGATCATACGGTTCTGTAACCATGTGACATAATTTGGTGTGCGCCTCTGTGTTTACCTGATAATTAATAAATCTCCGCCCTGCATTTAATTGGAAATGCAGGCAAATTATATTTTGCTTCACTGATAATAACTTGGTGGTTGATAATATGAATTGGATATTCAGTGATTGGTAGGAAATGAAACGTTTGGGAGTATCTTAAATTGTGCTTCTGAATATATTTCTGATGTGCTAGAACAGGTACTATGACTGGCAAATCAGGATGGAACGGGAAGCAGTGATTCTTCTCCAAAATAAAGTCACGGTTTCAGTACTGGGAAAGAAAACATCGACCTATTTTCCAGAGTATTTTGATTTCCTTGACTGTTTTTTTTTTTTGAACACTTGTCATCTTTTTGCTTTGCAAGCCTCAGTAAACAAAGGTGCAGTTGCAGAATGCTGATTCAGAGCAGTGTAGGTCAGAATATTGTGTGATGTTTAACTACATTACCCTCTTTGAACACTTTTGTTTTGCTTTTTACTATTTAAACTTAAAAAGCTCTCTTCCTTCTTTTCCCCCAGTACTTTTGTTAGAAATTTTTACAGATGTTAGGTGAAGTCCAGTAGAAATAAAAAATATGGGTTTCTACATGGGCAATTATTAAACTTTCACTGTGAACGCTACACATTGAACAACAATTAAAATATAACAAAACTGCAGGTCTGAAAAGTTTGGTAGCAGCTACTTGTGCAATGCAAGTAGCATGTGCCATATTCTTTAAACATCTCTCTGCTTTAGTGTTTATAATGCAATTTTAATATGAAAATATAACTGAATCCCTAGTTTGAAATTCCTTACTGGTAGTACCGAAATACAATAAGATATAAATTGAAATATGCTGCTTAGATGTTGTATTTTTCCTCTGAGCAACAACATCATTTCAGTTGATAATAAAGGTCCAATCGTAAGATTTACAGAGCAGTTAAAGCTTTCTATCTGTGCAAGTGGTTGTGATGTTTGATGGGAAAATACCTTCTTATTTTCCAAAAATAAAAGCCTTATTAAAGTCAAAGCCCTTGGGTTGTGGAGCTGAGAAGGAAAAGCTGGAGGGGAAGGGAAACCTGAATTTACACACTACGGACTTACGGAACTGTGCATTTGCCTATGAAATAACAGAGGACTGAGAAGGAGGACAGTTTTTATGGTGTCAGTGTTCATAACCGGTTTCTGCTGCTGTTGTGGGGAAGGGGTGGAAATGCAGGGTATGGCCTTTAGCACCAGCAAGTGAAGCACCTGTGGGAAGTCTCTGAAAATACCTGCACAGAAAGGTTGTAATACATTTTTAAAACTGCTGGTTTGTGCCATGTCCCCCCCACCTTAGGTAAGTCTGCTCTTATAGGAAGACTTTTGTTTATATTTGGAGGTGGTATTGGAGAAGGTAATGTTTAGCTGACCACTCAGTGTGAGACAAATTTTAGCACCTGCTAGACTGACGAGAGTGCCTAAGTGACATGAGAGAGTGGAGACTCCTATTAAAAATTCCAGGTGTGTGATTCATTGCAGTTTGATGGAGCAACTCGCTGGAAATAACTGAGAGAAAGGACCAAGCAGTGACTGTGGGCTCACAATAAAGTTGTTGCACGAAGAGTGCTTTCTGTGGAAGCTCTCGCTTGAAACACTGCACAAGTAAACTCCGTAATTATAGGGGACCAAATTGTATTGAAATGCAATCTCTTTGTACATTTTAGTGGCTGGTTGCATGCTTTCGGTTCTAATGATTGGTCATGGGTAATATCTGTCCAGTAGAACTAGAGCAGTTTTAACTCCCTGTGTTGATTATAGGAACATACGTTTGTTCTACAAATTGAATAAAGACCTCCTAAAACAATGGCGGGAAACCCAAAGTTAATATTTTTTTTTCCTAAGGGGTTGTGCTCTGGAGATTTTGAGCTTCTCTGGAAGGAAGATGGAATTTCCAACATCTGTGCCTGAGTCGTCATCAGTTTGTGCCAGTTCTGGGGGCAGACAGGAGTAAGCAGGCTGGTGCTGAATGCTTTGTGTCCTTTACTCCCTATAGCAACAAGGAAGAAACTTATTGGGAAAAATAACATCCAACTTTATTTTTAAGCTCAAAGCTGTTACGTTTAAGCGTGTGCTTTTTGATTTTCTTTCTCGTGTGTTTATTTTGTGTAAAGTGTGGCGTTTTCTTTTTCTTTTTTTCTTCTTTTTTTTCCTCCCAATTCAAGGTCTCTCAGGAGAGATAAAATATGAAATGTACTCCCATTATATACATTAGTCATGGCAAATAGTTTGGCATATATGGCACAGGCTAAAATGATACTTAACAAGGGGACATTAGGAGAAACACTGGTTTTACTGTTTCTCTTCTTACTGTTACTGATCCAGGCTTTCTATATTTATTTGCCTTTTAAAATACATCTCCAGAATCTGAGTTGCTTCTGTGCCCAGCAGAGCCCTGATAAGTCATTGGGTTTTTAACAACTGTAATGGCCCTAAATGGAGATGAAAACAGAAGAAATAAGTGCTGTAACTGCCCTAGCTGAGAAGCCTTACCAAAACAAGGGGTAAGAGCTGAAATAGCAGACTGCTCAGTGTGGGACACGCCAGAGAATGCGGGAACTAAACCCGCGCTATTAAGCTCCTCCTTGTGTTTCCCATTCATTGCCTTTGTACGTTATGAAACGCAGAGTGAAGGAAACTCGGTTTTCTTGGAATTGCCTGCGTTCTTGCTGTATAACTATTGAGATTCTTATTAGACCTCACCTGACATTAAAAAGTAGGACTTAAAATGCATGTACCAAATGTGTGTGGGCAAGGAGGGACAGGGACACCTGGGGCTGCTTCACTTTTTAGTTGCTTGTAAAAAGTAGCGTCAGGGATGGTAACTACCTTCAAGTCAGGTAATTAAAGCTTCTCTTTTCTCTTAAGGTTTGATTTTTCTGAACATTTCTTATTTAAAATATTTTTGTTGTTGAAAATATTCTTTTTTAATGGAAACCAATGACCCCTCCTGCATATCAGGTGTGACCCAAAGCTAAAAGGTGAATTAATCACATGAATGTCCTCTGTTTTAAAGAAAAATCCCTGCAAGTGTGGGTTTCTTTGTCTTGAAATCTTTTTGTGTTTGTGTTTGTTTTTTGGTGTTGTTTTTTTTTTTTTTTAAAAAAAACCCACTTTGATTTACAACAAGTTATTGGTAGAAAAGCATAATAAAATTGAGTTTAAGGCTTAAAAGAAGAGCACAGAGATAAAGTGGATGGGGTCAGAAAAAAGAATTTAGAAGGAATGCCTTGCATGCAAACATATCCATGCAATCTGGCTTTTATTATCAGTTATCAATCAATTCATAGTGGACCAGAAATGTCAAAATTCTTTCACATATTTTAGTGGAGAGAGATAACAACAGTGATACCAACTTTAGTAAAAAGTTAAATAGTCCATGCTTTATGAGAAACAATGCAATAAGTAGTTTATGGACCCAACACATGGCAATGGAGTCCTCTTTACTGTAGCTAAGTTGCCTGGATGTTGATCTTTTATTGGAAATTTGAGACTACTGTTCCCATCAATGGGAAGACTGGGAAATGTGTTCTTTTGTTTTTCCTCTTGATTCAGCCCTTATCCATTCAAAGTTGTGTGTGTATGTATCAGTGAGGAGTTGTGTGACCTGCTGAGATACTGCTGCTCAGTGGTGATGATGCTAAAGTCTTTCTGTTCCCTTTTAAAGGAGGGGAAAATGGAGACAGTTAAAAACCTCCATCTTTTAGATTAGTTCCTTTCTGGGGACTGTCAAAATGGGAAGAACTAGATCTTCAAAGAAATACTTCACAGAGGACTGCAAAAAATTATTTAGGAGGGTAAAAAAGGAGTTATTTGCATGGAATAATAATTTCAGTCACTTTAAAATATTCCTTCACGTTTGATCTGTATTTTCTGAAGAGTAAGCTGTCTTGATTTTTTAAAACACTGACTCTTTTGATCTGATTTACAGCTAGACACTTCATCAGACTGACTTTATTCCCCTGAATGTACTCCTTTCCCTCCCCTTCATCCTTTGTAACATTTTATAGTTGATTTAAGGATGTAATTGCTCTGTTAGCCTCTGCCCCTCTATGTCCAGCTGCTTTCTCTATGTCACACTAATGACCCGTGACAATGAAGCTGTCCCCTGACACACTGGGTGAAACCAGAAAATCTACCCCTTCGGGTTTTAGAAACATTTAATATCTGTCCTGTTTTGACAACTCAAGCATAGCCTGTTTTACAAATGCCTCTTGCCTATCTAGAAAATATGCCAAATAAAAGCTCTGCGTATTCTGTTGCAGGAAGGGGTCAAAGGCTTGTTTTGTTAAAGGATCAGTATTTATGGGTGCACAGAGGCAATTATTTTGTTGCAGGCTTACTGTTGGGGTTTTTTTGTGTGTGTGTATGTATGTAAACTTGTGAAGTGTGAGTTTAACTGATATTAAGTGTACCACAAGCCGCGCATTTCTCTTGTCAAGGAAGATGGGTTTGTTGTTTTCTGCACATCCGTGTTGGGAGATGAGCTGAACAGGCAGCAAGCGGGACTGGGATGGAGTTGTGCTGTGTGGCTGTTGCACTAAATAATGCTTTGTCCTGCATAATATCTGTTGTTTAAAGATGTGCAGGTGTCTCACTGGTCTTTGCAGAATGCTCCAAAGATGCCATAAGCACTGTCTGTCTCTGGGGTGATACGAATCTCAGCTATGCTGGTTGTGAAGCATCATCCATCTCCTGTGTAGTTTCAACTCTAAATAAATAGTGACTGTTTCAAGAGCGTTGGAGTAACATTCTGCTTCATTGCTTCTGGATATATTTCTTACCATAAAAAGACAGGATGGGCTAAGGAAGCGTTTAACTCCTCTTCCCTTGAGAGGTGTCTTCTGCCAGCCAGGATGGACATAGAAAATGGTGGTGTGGGCAGGATATGAGCAAGCTCCCTGCTTGACTTTGGATCTCCGGGTCCCTTCCCTGGCTTACCGGCTTTTGAGACAAAAAAGCATCTGATGTTATCTACTTTTAGCTTTCCTCAACTTGCCTTAAATATTGTGATTTTCTGTATGGGAGGCTGCAGAGTGTTGGGATTCAGGCAAAGTAAAATAATATCTCGAATTAGGTAGCGTCAAAAGCTACAGTTTCATGCATCATGGCTTATTTTACTGAAGGGAGGAGATGTGCGAGTTGGTCCTGTCTGTGAGTTAGGGCCACCTTCTTTGGAAATGTACAGGAGTTGCTCTTGCATTTTTACTTACTTTTGAATCTTTGTTTTAAGAAATAGACTTACACTATCTCTGTGACAAGTGTTTTGATGGCTGGCATTTCCTTTACTAAGATAACAAATACTCTTCTGTAGACTTTTGCGTATTATGTTGTTGAAAAGCAGCAGTAAATTGACCATGGCCTGTTTCTGCAGTAAGAAATATTATTTCCGCTGATTAATATGCTCTCTTCTTAGGGGAAGATGTGCTAAGTAATTTTATTAGGTTGATGACACAGTTCATTATGTTACACTGACCAGCTTTTATTGCTCTCTTTTTAGCCTTAGATTTTTAAAAACCTATAAAATTAAATTACAAAGTACTTATTGGGAACAAAATGCCCTATGAATATTTAATAATGTCTTTTTCACCCTGCTTTCTACTCTGCCTGGAACTAGAGTGAGAGAAGATTAACTTCTGGGACAGAGAAGTTTGCTGCAGTCTGTGCAGAGCTGTGCACAGCTGTGTGTGTGTTTGCGTGGTTTGCAGCCTGGATGCCACTCCAGACATTGTCAGAGATTTCCTCTGCTCCCCCTCCCTAAAATTCTTTGTTGAAGATTATGCGCAGTGCAATCTGAGGATGGGATTTGGAGAAAAGATGACTCTTGTCTCCTAAAACCGTAGAGGAAAAATAGTAGCAAACTAGGATGAGGGGTTTTTTTCAGCCCTAGGCCCCTCTTATCTTCCAAACTCTTCCATTAACACATCTTAACATTCACACCTCTGCTATCCATGTGCTCTGCACCATCCATTTGTGCCCCACTCATGGCACATTCTTGTAAGGTCACCTAGAGCTTTTCACTGTCCTGCCAACCAACAACCAAACATTGGGCTCTTTTCTTTACAGCTTCATTCAAGGTCACTGCTCTGTCCTGTAGCAACACCTGGTACAGGCTGGGCTTTGCCCTTCTGCTGGCATCTTTCTGTTGACTCTCCTTTGAGATGACCCAAGAGGTTTGCCTGACATGCATTGGACTCAGGAAATTGGACTCAGGAAAGTGTCATTTATGTGTCTAGAGGTGAGCATGTTTGTAGGTGGTACAGAAGAATGGTGGTTGACTGTGAAGGTGTTCATAGATACCTCTGTTGGCAGTGTGGGCAAACAGGCCCATAGGTGAAGTGGTGTAAACAAAAGAATAAAAGTGCTCAGGTACTTGAATCCAAGTAAATGCTTGTATTTTCTGCACTGTTTTGGATTTTATTTGAATGTACATGCTCTTTTCCAGCTCCTGGAGAAGTAAAAAGTGCCAACTAACTACTTCAAATTTGACAATAAAATTTAATTTAATCACGTATCAGTGTATCTTTGGTAGATCAGACTCCTAAAAGACAAAGGAACATTACTGTTTAACCTAGGTTTTGTAGGTTTTCTGCATTGCAAAGTGTTAAAAGATGAAATTTCCTTAAATAAAAGAATGTAAAGGAAATTTGCAAGGACTAGAAGTGATTTAGTCATTTTGTTTAGATGGTTGAAGTGTATCTGTGCAGAGTAAACAGACAGAACTTCTATATGATATAAATATGTTAGGTGACCAAGCCAGTTTTCTTGACAGTGTTAAATAAGACTTAAATTCCTATTTGGGTATACCGTGTATACCATGAGACTGATCTTGCAAAGCCTTATTCATACACATGAGGATTATTTATGTGTGTAAGGCTTTAGAGGATCAAATCCTAACATCTAAGTCTGCAAGGCTTCATGACGATTTACTGCCTTCTTTTTTTTCCCAGGTCACCAGGAATCCTGCATAGGAATGTTAAGAGCAGTAATTGCTGATAGGAGAGATCTAATACAGAAGAAGTCATAGAAAAAAAATATAATTGTCTTGTGTTCCAGCATTAAAACTTATCTTTTAAAAGAGAGCAGGGAGCTTTGCAGAGAGGAGTATGGATCCATGCTCCTTTGTGCTTCTTAATAGCATATTAATGGTCTGACATGTTTTAAACCCAGTACTCTGGAGTGTCAAAGCCACACTAGCTGTGGGGGTTTGTAGAGTTGGAAGTAGAGAGGGGTTTACAAAAAGCCTGTCAGCTCCTCTGCACTTACAGGAGGCCATCACTGTTGACTTCTACGTTGTGCTGACTATTTCTCTCATCTAAATTGACCACTTGCTTTGTTTTCCATGTAAGTTCTCAGATTTTTTTTTCCTGTTACATTTGCTGCAGTTTTTAATGTAATAACATGAAAATAACAGATACAGTGTTGTGATATTTTCCCCTATATTCAAAGGATCTTTTATAAATTTTATTAACATCCCATTTTAACCTAATCCATATGGCAAGGGCATAAAATATCAGCAACTAAGATTAATTTCTGTATTGTTGGCATAATTTATGAGGGGAATATGCTCTAAACTGCAAGACAGCTGTTTGTAGCCTTTTCTGTACAACATACTGTCTCTTACTGTGCATTTTGACAGTACTTGGCACTGCTCTGTTTGTCATCTCCTCCCACTCTGTAGAATATAAGACCCTTTTACGCAAAGATACGAACACACAGAAGAGGGACTGCCCACACATTTCTTAGTGATCTGTTTAGTATACTAGATTTTTCTTTTCTGTGTCCTTCTTTGAAGCATTAAAACCTATTGTTTTGCATTGGTTCTTCTATATTTTCAAGCTGTATGATGTGAAAGTTGGTAGCAGTGTTCCAAAGCCAAGGACTTGATTGGCAAGTAGAGTAAATTTTCACAGCTGATCCATAAATCCCTGACAGACCATTAGGAGCTTCAGAGCAGCTCTGGCAAGCTCCCCTACAATAATTGTAGTTTTAAGTTTGTTATATTTAGTTTTCTCACCTATTAGCTGGCTGCCAGGGGGACCTCAGTAGAAGCAAACCAGCTCTGTATCTACTTTTCCCTTCAATCCAGCAGTTTGTACAAACAGCACGATGTGGGAAGAAGGCTTGCTGGTTGACTCCTAGTGGACAAGGCAGAGACTGATTGTCCAAGGGTGTGATTTGTGACAAATGGACCCCACATCTGGGGTTAGGCATTTCAGTAGTTGGAAGAGACCTGGAAAACATAATTTCTTGCTCCCCACCTGCAACCCTTACTTTTAAGAAATAAAAGAACCATCAAGAGAGACAGAAAAGAGGTTACTTCAAGCTTAAAGATGACAAAGTCACATATAACCCTGTGAGACAGAGAGACAGCTCTTAATTTAAATTCCCTGAGGTAATTGTACTTATTTATCTGTAGTGAAGCTGGCAGTGACCAGCTTTTAGGAATGACCACTCTGCTAAGAACAGAACTGCATGGGTAGCTGCAGGGAGAGCAGCAGGCATTTCTTGGGGTGCTGGGGTTTGATGGTAACGATGTTGCTGGAGCAGCTGGAAGCCTGGTTTTGAGACCACATCCTTATTAGGCTCAATTCTCTACGCGCATGCAGTAAAACCAGTCCTGTAGTGACCACATTGCATCTTTGATAAACCCTGGAGAATGCTTCTTGAGGCAGCCTAATAAAGCCAGGGGAGAGGTTCCTATCATTCCCTTGGATTTGAATCCTGCTCGATGGGCTCTGGAAACAAACTCAGACTTGGCTACTTGTTGCAGCAATATTTTGTAGAATTCTTCCTGAAATCTGAACTGCATTTCCAAGGATGTCCTTGCCATTTGGTGGAGTCAGGTGTATTACCTTGCTGGAAAAACAGGGGGACTGTGTAGGAGGAAGGGGTGTGTCTGCATGGTATAATTTTTCAAAGTGATATTTTTTCCCTTTCTAGAAGAGAAAAATGTAAATTGAATTACTTTCTTCTCTGTTACATAAAATCAACCTCTCATGCCTATAACCCATGAACGGTTTCTTTACACAGGAGGGTGATAAAGAAGCATTATCCACAGTATTTATGAAAAGGAAAGGAAAAAGAATTGATGGTGGTCTTCTAATTGAATTTTCAAATATATATTTTTTTAGAGCAAGAAAGGGAGAAATTTCATTCACGTTAAAAGCCCCTTCAAAAAAATTTCCTTCATGTTTAAATTTCAGTTTAGGAGGATCAGGAAGCTTTGTTGATTTAGGGTCTTATTAGGCTAGGGATAGAGTAAGCAGCTATAAATGGTGATACAGTGAGCGCTGATCTTGCCCTTCGAACTTTGCGTTGAACTTAAGCAGGAGAAGGTAAAAATACCAGCTGACAACCTTCTTGCAAGGAGGCATCTGATTAAAATAGAGTGATTTTCAGTAAATGAAATGGAATTGGTCAGCTCTTCAGTCCTTAGTTTCAAGTGCTTTAACTTCATTTGATGCAAGAAGTCAAGTGGAAGATGTCATTCCTTTGGTGGAAATAGAGTGCCTTTGATGCCTGGGCCACTTTTGGTATTTGACACTTAAAGTAGAAATGCTAGGAGTGGTAAGAGTAAATGAGCAAATGAAATGCAGCGCATTGCTTCAGCTCGAAAAAAAGATGATGCCCTTCATCTGTATATCGTAACGGAAAAGATTTTCAGAACAATGTGAAACTTCTGACATGAATTGGGGTTGGGGTAGGACTGTGGAAAAAAAATGCAGTACTTAAAAATGCAAAAAGGTGTTAAGATTAAACCCAAAAGATATCAAGTACGTGGGTGTAAGCAAACTACGTACATCTTCCTAGGTTAAGCTGCATAAGCGTGCTCTGCTTTATTTCCTCAAGAACTGAATGGATGAGAAGCAGGTCACTAAAAGGACAGTAAGGGCCTCCTACACTCTTGGGCAAGCAGTTCACTAAGATAGTGGGCTATAGCTAAGAACGGCAGGGTGTCCTTACCTCGTAATTGCTGACCAGCAGGGGATGTTAATGCAAACTTCCACTAACTCAGGTTTCGTCTCTCTGGTGAGTAAAATTTGCAAAATTACTCACAGGAGTAGTTGGAGTGAATCAGTGACTGGTATTTACACCTGTAAGAAGTTTACAGGTGAAGCTGAGGACTAATCCATAATTAAAAGCTAAATATAAGAGGAGGCACATGATTCTAGAGACTTACTGCTGATTGTTGCTCTAAAATACAAACAAGGAAATGTAACTGTGGAAGATGAGAGGAGAGTTTAGCAGGCTTGTTTTCACCGCAGGGTTAACTAAGACTCCTGCCTAAGTTTTAACCTTTACCGTCTATCAAGCAAAATTAGACCTTTGCTGGGATAGCTCTCACTTTGGGAAGAATGTTGGAAAAATAATCTGCATGCATAATCAGTTCTATTTCATATCTTTGTCAGTGTTCTGGAGGAGAAGATTGAGTGCAGCCTTAGTAAGTTTGCAGATGACAGCAAATTAGGTGGGACTGTGGATCTGCTTGAGGGCAGGGAGGGTCTGCAGAGGGATCTGGGCAGGCTGGATCAATAGGCCAAATGTATGAGATTCACCAAGGCCATGTGCCAGGTCTTGCAGTTGTGTCACAACAACCCCATGCAGTGCTCCAGACTCAGGGATGAATGGCTGGAGAGCTGCCTGGCAGAAAAAGACCTAGGGGTGTTGGTCGATATCTAGGCCAGCAGTGTGCTCAGGTGGCCAAGAAGGCCAACAGCATCCAGGCTCGGATTAGAAACTGTGTAGCCAGCAGCAGCAGGGAAGTGATCGTCCCACCCGTATTTGGCACTGGTGAGGCTGCACCTTGAATCCTGTGTTCTGTTTTGGGCCACTCACTACAAGAAAGACATCGAGTTGCTGGAGCATGTCCAGAGGAGGGCAACGAGGCTAGTGAAGTGTCTGGAGCTGAAGTCTTATGAGGATCAGCTGAGGGAATGAACGGGGGCTGTTTAGTCTGGAGAAAAGGAGGATGAGGGATGACCTTAGCGATCTCTACATCTACCAGAAAGGAGGCTGTAGTGAGGTGGGTGTTGGTCTCTTCTCCCAAGTAATGAGTGAGATAATGGCCTCAAGTTGTGCCAGGGGAGGTTTAGACTGGATATGTGGAAATATTACTTCATTGAAAGGGTTGTCAAGCATTGGAGCAGGATGCCCAGAGAAGTGGTTGAGTCAGCACTCCCAGAGCTATTTAAAAGATGTGTAGATGTGGTGCTGAGGAATGTGGATCAGTGTTGGACTTGGTAGTGCTGGATTAATGGCTGGAGTTGATCTTAAAGGTGTTTTCCAAACTAAATGATTCTGTGATTCTGTGCTGGTTAACCTCGATTTCCAACATCCCCTGATGGACAGAACGGTTTTCTGTGCGATGCTATTGACCAGGAAGAGTTTCAGCCCTGCCTGCTGCACGAATTTGCTGGACTAAAGCAGTATTGGATGGGCTGGGACCTGCCATGTGGAAGCTTGTGCTTAGATTACGTTAATCAGAGATATGTCAGAAAGGTGAAGTGTGTCAGGGAGCCATACCCAGAAGAAGAATCAATTTCTTTATAAGGGGAAAGCCTATGTATTTCTCCTTTGCTTTTTTTGGGAGAGCCTAGGCATTATGTAGGCATTAAGTCAAGCAACTCTAATTTTTACCCCTTTCTGCAATGTAGTCTTGGTCTAGTTGGTATCAATGTTTTCTTTTCCAGCTATTAATTAAAATGAGAATGAAGTTAAACTTATCTTAAGGTGCAAACTTGGTCATTTGCTTTTCCTTCCTCATGAGGGGAAAAGTGGCATACTTACAGCTTTAGTAATTGTAAGAGGTGACTGATGGGAAAGCTAAATAAGTGTCTTTTCCTGTGTGAGTATTACTTACCTGTGAAGTGGGGCGGTTTTCTAACTTGTTTCTGTGTCTTTGAGAGTACAAGTGATTTGAAGAAACAAATCAGAAATTTTTCCTCATTGAAAGGGTGCCTAGACTTATCTAGGGCCACAGCAGGATATTAATAGAACATGCTGCATTTCCTTCACATAAAAATACGAAGGGCACTTTGCAGTGAAAAAATCCTGCTGTGCCTTTCTGTCTTTGGGACCAGCTCATCACCCAGCTAAAATTAAAAGGTGAAGTCAGGCAGTTCTTGCTCTCTATTTTTAAACTGCTTCAGCATATGAATGTGAGTGTGAAATCTTTCTTTAGGCCTCTCTTAACTTAATTACCTACTTATTCAAAATATTCTCTTCTCAAATGGCTGTACTATAATTATATTCATCTTTTTTGTGGACACACTTTAGCTACTCAGTGTTTGTTTAATTAGTTTTATGCTTAATTTGTACTTCTGTATTTACTTATGGTGGTGGAAGCCTCGTGGTAAGTGTTTAAAATTTGTTTTGATCTGTTAAAAAATTAGCAAGTAGATGATGCTTTTGTACATCTGTTCCGTGTTTTTCTTCTGAAAAATATTGTGATGAAGCACAATTAAAAAAAAAAAAAAGTAAAAAATTCAAACAATTTTCATTTGGCCTTAATAATAGAAAGCAATGTTATAACTGGAAGTGCTTTGTTACACTTTTCTTCCTTCACATCTTTTGTTCTATGCAAGCTTATTCCTGCTTTATTTTGTTTCTATACTTTTTCTGTTGTTTGGGTGAAAGGGATGATGTGGCACTAACACAGCAGATGGTGCAGTGGAAATGCTTATAAACCATAGATACGTCCCTCTTTTCTACTGATTTGGATATAATGTATTCTTCTTTCTGCATCTCAGTGAATCTATGAAAAATCCCTGTCAACCACCTTTGAAATGAAATTGAATCCTCTTTGCTTGCATAGAGAAATAATGCTTTCCAGTCTCTTAGTTGCAGCCTGCAGAGGGTGTGCTTTCCTCCTTCAAACCATCACCTCCCAGCGCAGTGCCCGTAACACACCGTCCCATTAATGCCGTACTGAGAATCCAGCATTGCACCTAGAGGTACAAAGGAAAAAGGGTGCTTGTCTGTCTGCGTCCCCTGTGACATCTGCCCCTCAACTTTGACTATCAGTGGTTTGATGCGCAGGCTGTGGGACCTCATCCTAACTGACTGATTTTAGAGTGAAAAGAACACTCTGGAGAGCAGATGATGTTTCTTTGCATCTTCCTTCAAGATAGGCTGTTGATCTCAAACAGTACAAAATGAAGAGATGCGCTCTTTCCTTATCGGTGATTTCCTGGTTGTCAGTGAGAGCAGCTGTTGGGTCAGAGATCTTGGGAGAGACTTCCCTGCAGTTTCCCATGTCTGGTCAAGCAGTGATCAGGCTCTGCTGCGCCAGGTGTTTTATGTTTTGTCAGGTATCTGAAGCTGGGTGAGGGGGTCAGTTTTGAAAGGCACTTTCTTCAGTGTCCATGTACTCCTGGAGCATGGACGTGGGAGTCTCTGTGTAGTCCTGCATTTGATGGCTAAACAAGCGGACTGCCTGCTGCAAACTGTCTCTGGGTGGCTGGTACCTGGGGACTGAAGTGTGGTTACACCTCCTCTGGCAAATCCCACGTGCTGTCGATCTGATGGTAATACTTCCACATACCTCCCTCTCCTGCTTACCAGAAATACTGGAGATTTCACAGGCTTGGGTGTTAGATGACAGCGCATTTGTAGTGCTGGTGAGAAACATGTTGCTATTCACGGTGTTTAGTGGCAGTATCTTGAGATAGCTAGACGGTGATGTTAAGTAACACAAACCTGGAGCCGTAGTCTTTTGGACGCATCTTCCTGTGCCAATCTTGGTGCTTGGAACAGCTTGCCTATTAATTTGTTCCAAGCTTCCACCCCCTCCTTGCTCTCTCTGGAAAACCCTTGGCAAACCATCTCTTCTGTAAATCCTCCTCCCTTGGCTGGCCACTGCCTTTCTGTTCGTGCTGTCCTGTCCTGTTGCCTATTTTTGACTTCAGATTGAAATTTGTCAGCACAGAGATTTATGTGAGCATTTTACATCACATAAAGAAACACACAAGCCCTTTTATTCTTTCAGAATGAAAAGTTGCATTTTAAGACTGAAATATGGACACAGCGTGCTCCTAGACAATGGGGGTTTTATAAGGCTGGCTATATTCATAGATTTTCTTCTCTCCAACTGGAAACTCCAGTCGTATATTAAAATGTTACACTAAGAGTACCCACAGAACTCCTGCTGCTGTCATTGTTGCATCTTCTGCTGCTCTTCAGCTTTCAAAACTGGTTTTTTTGGTATTTATTTTTGTAACTGAACATACTTAAGCATTAGTGAAAAATGTGTTTGATAAAAGCCTCTTGACAAAATCAGTGGGGTTTAATGGTGTTAACATACCTGTGCTTGAAATGGAGCCTGAAGATTTTATTCCTCTGAAATCTGACATTATATTTTGGCCATTGGAAATGAAGCACCTGACAGCATTAAGCTATCAGAAGGATTTCCAGTCATGGGTGAGCAGCCATTAGGTATGCATTAATCCACAGCAGGAGCTCTGGACAGCTTTTGATTTACTAGTGCTCATCTGTTCAATATAAGCTGGAGATCCTCACAGCGATTACCTTTAAAATTGACTGAAATGTACTGAAAAGGAAAAGGGAATTTTATAGGTATGATGCAAATCTAGTGGATTGAGACTTCTACTTCTAGATAATCTTTAAAATGCATTTCTCAAAATTTGCCGAAGAAATTATTTTGCAATTGCTACACCTGTTTAACAATAGCCCACCAGCATTGTCTCATTTTAAAGCAGACACTTTAAATTCTCTAGTATCTTTCTCAATAGATTAGAGACCTAGAAACTATATCTGGCTTTTAGTAGCTTGGACATTTATACGTTTGTATGAATACTGTAGAGTTTACACGAACAGACTTTTTAGCTGAGCTTAACATAGAATTATAAAACTAGACTATAAAAATTCTTGTCTTTTCTTAATATTATAGCTTTAAATAGTTTTAATGGTACACTTTATTTAAAGAATTTGAAGCATCCTCATTTTTATTTCCAAAAACAGTACATGAAATGTTTTTATTTGAGTGGTAATAAAATGGAAGATCCAGTCATAAAGAAGTGTTCACTAAAGCGTACAAAAATAATACAAAGATTCCTGTCATGTGATCTGATAATAAAGCCAGAGGAAATTACTTTCTTGTGTAGCATATCACACAGGTGGAAAAGAAAACATCTCAACATGAGTAGTAAATATGTAAATAATATTTCAGTGTTTTTATTTGCACCTATGGTTTGTGTGTGGGGGTGTTTGTGCACTTATTTGCAGTTTTATTTACTTAAGGAACTGTCGTTTTAGGGATCATTCACAATTTTAGCTATTAATATTTCTAACCTTTCCCAGCATGTAAATAATCCACTGTGGTCTCCCACACAGCTGTTGTGTTCTCCAGACAGGCCTGTGCTCATTTAACTAAGAAATTGTGTAAAACTGCAGTTAGGATGATGATGAAGTATGCAATAAACAATGTTGTCCAAAAGATCCATTGGTTTCTTACCACATTTCTGGGGCAGTCTGGGTCCAAGGCATCGATGCAATGGAAACTGTCTTCATATTTTCAAGATGTGATCTTGGAATGAGACAGAATTGAACCGTTCCAAATTTGCCCCAATATTTTGTCACACTTTGGCCTTTCTGTCAGTTGAGATTTCATATTATTGCATGGCCCATGACATGATGTAATTTACAGAAACTTCTATAAGGTACTCTTCTCAAGCCTTTACCACTTCTGTCATTGGTTTGTGGTGAGGATAGCCTGACCTGATTGTTGGGGGTTGGGAATTATGGAAGTGTTCAGCTATTGAGAATTTTGTGTATAGTTGTCTTTACAACTACCTGAGAAGAACTTGTAGTGAGTGGGGGTGTTGGTCTCTTCTGCCAAGTAACAAGTGGTAGGATGAGAAGAATGTTGCACCATGGGAAGTTGAGCTTGAATATTAAGAAATATCACATCACTCAAAGGGTTGTCAAACATTGGAACAGGCTGCTTGGGGAAGTGGTTGGGTTACTGTCCCTGGGGGTATATAAAAGATATGTAGATGTGGTGCTTGGGGGCACGGTTTGCTGGTGGTAGTGTTAGGTTAATGGTTGGAATCAGTGATCGTAAATGTCTTTTCCCACCCAAATGATTCTGTGGTTCAGTATGAGCATGGTTTTGTATAGAGTGTGTGTCTGTGTATGGATGCATATGTATGCATCTATAAATATGTTTTCTTGAGCTGTGGACAATGAACCTGTTTCAGTATCCCTAAGGAGACATGCAGCCTTGACAGCAAAATGGGAATGCCTTGTCTGGGAAAGTCAGTCCAGACGTTTCATTTGCTGACTTGTCTGCAGGTTGTCCTATCAAAGGCTTGGCTTTGTCTTCCTGGAAAAAAATATCTCAAGGAGCGTGGTGGGACACGTCAGCCCAGGGCTCTCTGTAAAGGGGGTCCACTGTGAAACTAAACTGCTGTGTGCTGTTGACCCTTGTTGGCTTTCAGCCATGGAGCGAGTTTCACAGAAATGGTTCTAAGTGCTGTTGTGTAGACTTTGCTGTGTATGTCAGAATTGGTGCGAGTCCTTTGTTGGCAAGGAACACGTCCAACTTCTCTTGCAGTGCAAGCGAGCTCTGCGGAACACGCATCATGGGCCAGAAATAATACAAGATGCTGGGCGCTCCTGATGGGAATAGTGGGTGATACTAAAGGTGACTGTGACTGTACAAACACAAAGTTTGGCTGCTGAGTTTCTGTCTGGTGCATTCTTTGGGCACTCTATCTCTTCCGCAGTTTTTTTTCTGCCACTACTGGCACAGGAGTAGCGCATAAGCACAGGAATAACCTATAGTCCCCACGACTGCAGTGGCTCTGGCCACTGCCAGCCTGTCACACCCCACTGACTGAGCTGTGTGGGGCAGGGACCCTAGATTCTGTGTTGCTGTCAAATGCTATCACGCTTTTGAACCTTGCTGCATACCTCATAGAAGTTACTAACCAGTCACTGCAGCATCTTCAAATTGCCTTGCTCGCCCTGTAGAGCTCTATCCCAGTGTGGTTTCTTGGAGCTGACTAATGCACTGCAAGGATGGATTTAGCAAGACAATTTATCAGTGGAGATTTGCATTGGTATATAATTGGTTAAGGATATACGCTGAAATTTGAATTTGTACTTAGATATGGTTTTTGTTAAAAACAATATCCCACTTAGGATTTCAGTGACATATTTTACAAATCACTCTTCAGATGCTCTTTCTGGAGCTCAGGCAGTTTTGTTATAAATGAGGAACGGATTCAGGAGGCTTCCCAGTATTATTGATCATCCTGTAATGTTTTCCAGATGGTAGAACATGATGTAATCCATACTGCTCACTTTGTTTCACTGCACTGTGTACCCTGTCATACTCGATAAGTAACCAAGAGACTTTCAGAAGCTCATCAGGCTGTAATGACGATAGCTAGTTAATCCAAATGTTCTTTATTATGTTATGAAAACTGCAGATTAACAAATCACTTGTTGGTGAATGCAGGAAGATTGATTGCTACTCAAAGCTCTGTGAGAACTAGATATGCAACTCGGATTAGTTTAGCTCAAACTACACTTGGGTGAATGAATTCCACTTTCCTCCAGGCTATGAAGTAGTTTACATCTGTTCAAGTGTAAAACTCTCTAGCAGCGCTCAGTAATTTTGATTCCTCTTCTTTGGAGAAGCGATGGAAATGTTTGTTTGTTGTTGTTTGCGTTGATCTGAAATGAAACCACAGCACTAGCATCACCAGTTGTGTGGGCATGGTGGCTAAGTTCAAATTAATTGCAGCTTGCAGTTGCTCATAATTCTGCCAGTGTTCGTGCAATAATGTTGTTTACTAACTGGTGCTTTTATTAGGCTGACAAACCGACATTTGAATGGCAAACCCATCAAATTTAAGTAGGCACATAGCTCAGGATTTTCTCAGCATTAATTGAAGGCGCCAGGGGTATTGCCTTGGGACAGGTGCAGCCTTGCCATGCAGAGGCAGGATTTGAGGAATACATGGGGAGTGAGAGCTGCCTGTGCATCCTGACATCCAGCTGTGTAGGGTTTCTCACTTGGAACCCACATTCAACAAGTCTTGAAGGGAGATTAGGACTGAGGTAGGAAGTTTCAACCTACTGGCAGTTATCCTGTAGAGTGGGTTTGTAGGCACTTCTTTAGGCTATCCTACCCTTTGGTTAAGCCCAGAAAAATGGGATGGAGAGAATGACAAAAGAAACATAAATACATGGTATTAACTACCTTCTGGAAAGGAGGAGAAAAATTCCTCAAGTGGGTTTAGTTTCTTTTGGTTGTCTCGCCGTCCATGGAGCAGATGTCTGCAAGTTGCCATTGGTAGGACACAGATCACTAGGCTGTCTGATCTGATCTGGCATGACACTTTCTGTCCTATCTGTATGTGGTCAGACAAGGAGGTTTGGAACAGAAGTAAAGAAACACTGTAAAGAAGAGCAGTTTCTAACACAATTATAGTTTCCATCTTTCTGCCATGTTTTCTTGTCTTATTGTTTTACCCACTGACTTCCCCAAGTGTTTTTTATCATGCGTAGCATTGCTTGGCTGGTAGCCAGTTTTGTTTTTCCTTTATTTTGTCTCTGGGGAAATGCAGTGTCAAAACACCCCCTTATAGGGGAGGAGCGAAAGAGGAGAGGTTTACATGATGCACACGTCTCGCTTTACATTACCCTGATGATCTTCAGTTTGGCTTCTTGTAAGGAGTGTTTATTGTTCATAGTCACTCAATCTGGGCTTGTTTATTGACTCAAGCTGTCTTTTCTTACTGCAATATTGCTGGTGATTAATACACTTTGCCGTTCTGATTCCTATGGCTTGTCTTGTGAAACAATATTAATAACAGCGGATTTTGGAAATGGGAGAGTAGCAGAGAGGTAATAACGTTTTTCATCGAATATTCCTTCTAGTCCCAGGGAAGGGCTGCAGTGCTCTGTGTTCCACGGCGTCCTTCTCCGCATCTTTTGCAAAGAGTGTGTGGAAAATGGGCTCAACAGTGAAATAAGAGCTGGGAGAGAGGACAGAAGAAGAAGAGTCCTGAAAGGATGACGTTTTCATGACCTTCTTCCACAGACCCTTCTCCCCTTCCTCCCCTATTCCTTAGCCTCTTTTCTTCATGTTTTCTCCCACACAAAATCTTCCTAGTCTTTCTAATGCCCTGTCATGTCCTGATCTGTCAAATCCCTGGTTTCTCCTCTACCAGACTCTTGTGTGTAAAGCACAAAGAAGAGACATCTGTTGCTTTTCCTGGTTTGCAAGCAATGCCATGGAGAATCACCACAGATTTGACACCTGGAAAGGTTTCTGCTCAGAAATCCAGCCCATTGAATTGGTGTAAGGCTGAATGGAAATTCAGCATTTATTTGTCTGTGAGAGGCCAGAGATTTTGAGTTGAGAAAGAGAAAACTTTGTTCTGGAAATATAACATTTATCAAAGGCCTGAAAATGCTCTATTTACAGCGACTTTCTAGCACTATAGGGTCTTTACTCCAAAGAAATTTGATGAAGGAGGGAGCAACTGTAAAAAACATTACCTTCCTGGGGAGGAGTAGGGAGCCCTCTCCTGTATTTTAAAGAGACTGTGTAAAATGAATTGAAATCCTGCCTCGAAGGATTTTTGGCATGCAGAGCACTGCTGTAAGCATAGATTTTATGTTGGCTCAGCGTGCAGACCGCAGGTCTCATAGCCATAAGCGCAAAAGGTCAGGATTGCATTTAGCCCATAACTATTAACTCTGTGATACACTATTAGTCATAGAAACTTGAGAAATTTGTTGAGATATTCTGAGTTTGATTTTGAAATATTGGGACAGCTTTCAAAATTCCATCACAGTTTAAAGTGGCACTGCCAGTACTAAAGTCGGTTGACTGGAATACAGTGTTTTTAAAAGATTTAACTCCACTTGTGTTTGTGAATTTGCAGTCATCTTCTGATTTTAAGAGAAAACAGTTATCTGTAAGTGTAAAGTCTTGCTGTCTAGAAATAAGTTCTTTATGTATAATATAGTTAAAATACTTTCACGTAACTTTTCAGTTGCAGAAGTAGTACAAATTCAATTCATTTTAGCATTAATAGGTTCAATTATTCACATACAAGTAAGATTTTCTTAATGTTGGAAATGTTCCTTTAAAATTCTTAGTAATTACATTTTTCTTCCTACCCCACCCCCATATTTCTAATTAATCCCAATTAGGCAATTTTTGTTAATCAATGGTGTGGTACTGCATTTTGTGGTTGTTTTCTAGGAACTGAGTTTATCTAAATCAGCTCTGTCAAACTGTAACTTTTATAGGGAAGCTACAGAGCAATCCATGAACAACTTCTTGTGCACAAATGATTTATTTTGGTATTTAAATGTCAGATTGTACATATTAATCTTTCCATTTCTGTAAAGGTAGAGATTTTTATGAAGCAGTCATGTAACAAATTGATGTCTTTGCCAATGTGTGCCTGTATGTTCTATCATCAAAATATCTAAACAGTGATAATAATAGCAAAACTCAAAATGCACAAAATATGTAGGACTTCAGGGTTTTAAAAAACCCATGGCCTGTTGAGTCTTTTTTACTAATTACAGGAAAAAAGTAATTTTTTTCAGAAATCATAGGATATTAAACTTTATTGCTCTTTTTTTCCCCATCGATAATTGATAAGCTCACACTGATAACCATCAGAAGTCTCATTCTATGCAGAGACTTTTGTATGCTGGATGCAGGGGAGTGACGGGACACTGCAGTGTGGATGGGACCAGCAAAATGGATAATCAGTTGTGATCATCCATCAGTCAACCATAATATACCACAGCACATCAGAGAATCTTATTGTAATTAAGTATTTTCTATTTAGATACATTAAACAAAATAACCTCTCACATTTGTTCATATTTTAGCTCTTTCTTGCTTAACATATCACTGTATTTCTGCTCTTGAAGGTGATTACAAAAATGTTCCGGTTTTGTGCTTATGCTCAAGACAAGTCAAGCACAAAAATTTATATCATTAACTCACAAAGCTGTTATTTTCTGAGAGATACCGGCTTATTGGTATTTTAAATTTTTCTTTCACATTCTTGTTTATAGCTGTAGTACAGGAGGAGAATATGAGTTCTTGTCTGTATCCCATCAAGAGGATTGTGTGTCATTGAAAAAAAAACCCTCTACCTTCCAAAGGAGTTTATTTTTCTGGCAAAGGAAGTCACTTTGGGGTTAGAATCTGAGATAGGAGACTGGCAGCTCAAATATTTAATCATTTCTAAACTAAACATATGAAACATGAAAGCTGTTTTGGCGAGACGTGTCTGAATGTCCACTGTGCTCTTTTGATTTATTTTTCAGAGCACTTGTAAGAAAAACCTTGAAATGTTTTTTACATTCGGTGTATTTTTTTTAAACTGATCCTTTCAGTTACCATATGCAGATTTTTGCCTTGATTTCAATATTTTTTTTGTTCTTTTAGTAATTATACAAAACCTTAAATTCTCACTGTACTTGAAAGTTCTGGAAGTCAAATATTAATAATTTTCTAAATCTTTCTGTTAAATATGAAGGTTAATAGTAGAATTTTCTTTTAGTAAAAATTCTGAGTAAAATGCAAATGGAATAATTTTTTTTCTACAATTTAAAAAATCATCCTTCAGTGTTTCTCATAGTGAAAATGTCTGTTAAAAAATGGAATCTAGTCACGACGCAGAATTATTAAACTATTACAACTTCAGAAAGTGTTTTTAAACTTGGTTTCTGAACTAGAATTTCAAATTCATTGTAGAAATTTGTGTTATTGTATAGTCTTGAAAAAATCTAATCTCTACTCAGTTTGTAGAACTAGAATATACTATTTTTAAATAAAAAACAAGATTCTCATTGTTACCAATAGGTAACATCTAGTGGAGCCCGGCAGATCAGCTTTTTGTCAATGCATTTACTTGATCATTAAGTATGTGTGTATATATATATATATGTGTGTCTGTGTATGTATGTAAATGTGTGTATATATATATACATGTATAAAAACTTACATACTGTCGTGGTCTTAAGTTCTGTTTCAAGCACCTTGTTGCCTTTCAAAAATGAACTTTCCATAGCCTGGTGCTTATCTGCCTGGCTTCCTGGCTGACTGAGATTTAAGCTATACCAGCTTGGACAACGCATGCATTTCAGCCTTGTGTATTTACGTGAGTGTTCAGGAGGAAAATGAGGAATGACTGAATTGTTTTCCTCTTATTGATATAGGAGGAAAAGCTCAAAAGCAGAGATAATGGATCAGAAAAGGTAGTGTATTCATTTCACTTGATACTGGTTTGTTATAATTACTTAGAATAATGTTTAATAGTTCATGATATTTCTTTCCGAAGTGCATAAAAAGGAAGGAAAAGTAGGGTCTCTTACTGCTGCGTGTGACTATTCCATCTTTTGTTAGAATCATTTGTGCCTCCAATGTGTAATATTAGGGTGTTGATTAGCAAAGGTAGATGAAGGTCTATGTGTTTTGGTTTTAATTCTTATTGTGAATGGGATGGTGGTGGTGTTTGTAAAGAAGTCATCTATGTCTATTGAAAGCATAATGCACAGACACCAGAGAGAGAACTTCAAGGTAGGAATTATTTTTCTTAATTGTGCCGGTTTCCCTTGACAAATATGCTTTTTCTCAAACATCATTCAGCCTTACTGTTCCCAAATGAGTTCCAGTGGATACAGATGCCGCTAAATGAAGTGCTTAATGTGGTTTGCAAAAGGAAATAAAAATGAGATAACTGTGGAAATGTTCTCTGCTGCTTTCAGATGCAGACAGTCTATTTTTGACCTGGAGACCAATATCAAGCCCTGGATTTTGTCAGGTCGAGGGGTGGGCACTGAAGACCTTATCTCTTTTTTTCCTTTGTTGACAACATATCCTTATCCTTCCTGGGTCCTGGGGTGACTGCTTGATACTGCTGGTATTTAAAATACCTAGATAGGAGAAGTCACGAACTTATTTTTCTATTTTTAAGGATGCTCGTTAAAGTTGCTGGTGAGGCTCTGTGAGCCGCAGGGTTGTGGGACAAGATTGGGCTAGAACACTACTAGCGAGACTAGGAAGTCATAGAAAGCATGGCACCTTCAACAATGCTTTGTTAAACAGAGACATATTAAAAGCATAAAGCAGTGTTACGTAAGCATAAACAATTTGCACATATTAAATATTTTATACACTTCATTTACTTTTTTTATTGCACTTTCAGAAAAGTGTATCTTTCTGGAGCATTTCGGAAGTTTTTAGTTAAATAGTTAATTTTTTTGGTTTGTTTTTAAGGAGGACCACTGCAATTGCATAGGGTTTTATCTAAGGAACAGTTATTTATGTGCATTTTTTAAAATATTTATTGTTACATAAGCAACTAAACTCAATTATATAAGTAAGAAAGGTAAGAATTTGAAGGAAGCTTGAAAAAAGCAACTTACAAGGAGCACATCAAATTCTGTGCAAAGCATTAGGACGCATAAGCGAGTGCTTGGTCTGTGTTGGGGTCTGATAGTAGCCAGATTCACTCACATTATGTTAAATGATTTTCTTTTTTGTTTAACCATTTAGTGACTTGGTTCGACATTGCCCCCGCATTGCCCAAAATTCTTGGAACTTGCAGAGTTGAAAGAACAAAGCAGTTTAATTGTAGAATTGCTGTTCTGTCTGTTCGTGGGTTAATAATAAGGAATTAAATAACTAAAAAATTATGCATTATTTGGGTTTATTTATATTGGGATTTAAAACTAGAGCAAAGTAATGTAAACAAACTCTGAAAATTTAAGGAAACTGCAGCTGCAAATAAATTATGCACAGTATTCCAGAAGAAATGGTGAATGTCGACTCAAAAGAAAAAAATTCCATAAGAAGTTGTGGGCGTAGATTCCTCTTGTTATATTATTACACATAAAAGTTGGTCGTTTTGGCAGAATGTTAGTTTTTTTACTCTGTTTTCATTCTCTTTCATATCATAATAACTCTTCCTTTACTAGAAAGGAGGAGGCAAAGGGAAAGAGAAGAAACAGTTTATTCAATATTGGCATTTAACTGGTAAATGGTTCTCTGTCTAAAGACACATTTGCAAAATTTAAGCAGAACTTTGAAAAAGGAAGTGAAAATTCATGAACTTCTGTAATAACAGAAAAACGAATGCTCTTTAGCATATTCAGACTGCATAAAATGTAATTCTTAATAATTGTTCAAGTGATTCTGTCTCTTCGACTAAGTCTTACCATGGAAAATGTATTACAGGAATATTGCCCTTGTGTAGCAACATGGGATTTTGTCTTTGTTCAGTGGTTACTGAGGTGGGTTTATGCCGTTTGTTGGCATACGTACCAACAGAAATAAAGTGACAGGTAATATCGATTTGAACTTGCATTAGTGTAACCAGACAGAATCCAGTGTTTAACACCTGCATGCATATAATATTATTAGACAGCGGATGCAGGTCTCTGTACGAGGAGGTAATACTACTTCGAACAAAGAAAACTGGAATTCTTTCATCTTTCAATATAAATTCTTAATTGGAGAAAATACAGTCATCACACTGGCAGTTCACACAGTCCAGTAGCTCATTTGTGAGGTCTTCCCTGGACGTCTTCCTTGTGTTAACTGCTGTGTGTCGAAGTTTTCATTATCTGCAGTGTTAGTCTTGTGGGGTTTTGTGTGAACTGGTTTAAAATGATTGGACAGAGTTTTATGAAATCTAACTAATGATAATCTAACTCAGAGTATTTCTGTAGCAAATGAAAAAACTGCTACATATTGATATTGAGTAAGATTTAAATGTAGCTGGAAGAGCTGAACAGATATTCCTTGACATCGTACTACTTATTTATATCAGTATAGATAATTTCTCATTTACAGTCTCAGATGAAAAACAGGAATTAAGTTAAAATGACAGAAAAAATCTTAGCTTAATTATGCCCCTGTTCTTTGTGTAGTGACAAAGATCATATAATTTAGGAAAATGTTGGCAGTGTATTGTATTAATTACTATTATGATAAATTATTTCTGTTGCAATCATCCCCATGAATGCTACTCCTGCATTAACTACATATGATCCCGATTGTTGTGTTAATGGAAAAAATCCAGATCATACAACTCAGTCACTTTTTTTCCTGGGAGTTTATATTTCTGGCTGCATAGATTTACTTAAGTGCTCTTAGAAAAAGTATAAATCTAGCAGCACGGACTGCTCTGAAGCACTCTCTAATTCTATGCATTTTAAGTGTAGGTTAATCCCTGGTGACTCCCAGTACTAGATAAGTAAATACGAAAACATTTAGCTGGTAAGAAGTGTATGGTCTGTTATTCTGTGGGTTATATGTGGTTTCTGGTTAGAAATCTGTAGAGCTGCTGTATGAAAGTGTTTTCTTAGTGTCATTCATCTGTCTTGAAACTGTCACAAAAAAGGGAAAAGTTTAGGAGAGGAAGGGGGAGAAGAAAAAAGAACTGTGTTAAAGAGTGAGCTGCCAGATCCCGCTCCTCCAGTTAGAGAGTTGGGATTTCTTCTTTAAGCCACTCACCTTCAAGGATTCAAACAGCCAAAAAGTTCTGTTTGGGTAGTAGAAATGGCATTTTCCATGCTAAAGTTTGTCATGGTGATTTTTTTTAAATTGACCAAACCCAGTTTTCAAGCTCTTTGTATATCAAACAGGCAACGCAGGCCAGCAAAGTATTGGAATTGTGCTGAATGTAATGGATTCCTTCGGTGGTATTTTGCTGTCCTTTCACTCAGTTTGTTTCCTAAAGCAACGAGTTGTGTTTTTCTACTTTTATTTTAGCCAGAGTGAAAGCTATAGAAGCTTCTTTTTAGTGGATTTTACCGCTGCTCTTCAATGCAGTTTGAGTATAATATTTCCCAGCAAATGGAGTGGCAAAGAAAAGCTGATAATCTCATTGCTGATGCAACGTTGTGGGTCCAAAGACTGGAGCTGCTGAACTATGAGCTAGATTTTGCAGTTCTGGCAGCAGCCTGGTGCATGCAGCACTGTAAGCAAACCTGTGAAGGACTTTAAGCTGCAAATTACTCATCTGTGCAATCTATCAAACATCACCTTGATGGGTCATGAGGTTTATTTGCCTTTTAGAAATACTCTGAAACCATTGTTAAGGTACACAAAATCAGGAAGGAATTATGTTCCTTAGGAATAATTAGCTGTGCAGTAGTTATTTACATGTCTTTTTACCCAGTGCATGTACATTACAGGCATGTAACTAAGAAAATCATGAACTTTTAGAAATCCTATTATACCCATAAATATATTCCATCGTATTACCCCCAAAGAGCAACGGGGAGTGTGAAATCTTCTTTTTAGGAATATGCAAATACATTTTATATTTTTTTCTGTTTCCTCATGATGTATCACAGGGGGCTTTTACCGAAAATTAATATTTTGGAGACTTCTGTTCAACTCTCTGATTTGTACTCACAGTTGAAGTTTGTGGTTTTCTGTTTGCTACTTGTTCGTTGTGCTGGAGCTTGAAAATTTCTGTTTAAGCATTAGCAGTTCTTTTTCTGAGTCTGCTTGAGGAAACACTCCCAGTAATCCTCCACATGCCCTCTGGTATCTAAGCAAAATAGATGTTAATGTCCAGTATTAAGCTTTGTTAAACAGCCCATAGAATTAATAAATACTACATTTCTCAATAAAAAATAACAAATAAAGAAAAGGAATCTTGGCTTTATTAAGCAGGAAAATAATCTCATTGCATTCAGTTAATGATTTCAAATCGTTCTTCATGAATAACTCATGTGCGACACTTTGAAGCTCAAGCTGAATTAATTCTCATTGATGGATATTAAATCTTTGAGCTGTTATGTTCATGGAAGTTTGTTCACTTATATTTTTTGGGGGGCTTGAGAGAAAACCAAAACAAAAATCACCTTAAAATAAATGAACTGATAAACCTGGGGAGGTGTTGGTAACCCTCACCACTCTCATCGAAATGTGGCCGGTAAAGAGCCTGTAGAATTAGTCATTTTTTTCCATCATAGCATAACTGGGATACAGAAACCCCATTTTCTTTAGCGAGAAGCTTGGATGCCCTCCAATTGAGTGAGAACAAAGAGTTGTCTGTCAGGGTCCCGGGAGCCCCACATCTGCTTTTTCAAACAGGATGTGGGGAAGGGTAAAAATCCTCTCCATCTGTGACACTACCGTGGCTTTGAGGACACCTGGAATTACTAGATCCTGCATTTGAAGCTTATTTCTGATAGATTAAATCTTTTATGGGCTGAGGTTCTGTGTTGTGTGGAAGCTTAGTATTAGGGCTTGTTTTCCCCTGGAGAATCTGGACCCTAAAATTTGTACTCAGTCCTCCTTTGGAGAACTGTAAAATAATTTCAACAAATAACTTCTGGGGGACTGTTTAGCTTGGTTTTAGCTTTTGTTGAAAACAGCATCAACAAAAAAACAGCAACAAAACATTTCCTTTGGATAATTTTTAGCATGTTTCACTATCCACTCAGAATTTTGTAAACAAAGGCATCAAACTGATGCCTTTGTCTTTGTTAATTATTTTGTTTAAGTTGATTTCATTTGTGTGAATGTCCAACAAAGCAGAGAACATTAAGCACATGATCAGATTGTGTAAGAAAAAATTCCTTCTGTGCTTCAAAGAGTGTTAAAAAATAGCTGTGCATTTTCAGCGTAGCCTGAAAGCGCTTCCTCTGATCAATATGCAATGAGAACGGCCCAAGTAAATCATATTATCCGTCAGCTTTTGACAGAATGTAATTCAATAGTTACTCAAATAATTGGCTAGTTAATAAAAATAGGAAAAAAAATATTATGGTGGTGGACAGTTTGTGAAAGGGAAATTGTGGATTTATTTAAGCTGTCCGTTTTCAACTAAAGATGCTCTTTGTGAATTCTGTCAACAATTTCAAATACGTAGTGATGTTTAATTTGATTGAAAATGTCTTAAGTCTCTGTATCATGTAAAAAAGATTATTGGGTGTCTGTTTGTTTTATTTGCAATGGGGAAAAAATAATGGGCTGCCTTGTCCTGGCTCTAACACTTTTAGATTTCAATAATATCAACTTCTAAAAGCTCTGCTTTCTATTATATTTCAAAGATTGTTCATTTAAATCGAGGACAAATTAATAGCTACATATTACGAAGTGTTGAATTTCTTAGTATGAAAGTAAAGAATTTGGTTCAGAATACATGTTACAATATATTATAGAAAGTAGTCATAATAAAAAATGTGGCTACAGTAATCTTTATCTCTGGAATTTTAAAGTTTGCAGGAAAACTCTGAAATGGAAAGGTTGACAGCAATAATTGTAATTCTGTGTTCTTGAAACTAGTAGGTAAGTATGTTAATGACTGTTTTGTGTATTCACTGCTCATCATTTATGATAGCACATAATCTTAAAAGTTCATCAACTTTTCTGATGTCTTTAATATTGAAAAAAATACTGCCTATTAAGGAGGATGTGAAGTACAGATTAAGAGGCAACTAAGTGCATTAGTTCTTGTTTTGTTTTTATGGTAAATGCCAAATGTTAAGGTTACTTACGGCTTTTTTGGTCGGCAGAGTTTCTGCTGCTTTTTTCTCGAGTGCAAGTCTGAATGATGGTGCTCAGAGTTTTAAAATTTGATTGTTTTGGAAGTCAGCTTCTGTTACTGAGAATGGAGGTTCAATTTAAATTTTCATCTCTTGTGTAATTGTAATTTTAAATTGCCAAAAACTACAATAACGTGTCAACTGGGGTGGTTACGTCCTTCTTAACAGAGAAGTCTGTAAAATACTGCAACTGTAGCACTGGATATATCTACTTCATCAGTTCAAATAATGATAACAATAAGATTGTTTGAATTTAAGAAACAGAGACTATTTTAAATGGAAAAAACCCTATGAAATGAAATGTTGGGAGGAAAATGCTGATGATGGAGCATTTATGTTAATCAGGATCACAGCTTACCTTCACTCTTTCTTCTGACATTCTTAACACTATGTAATCCTCCACAATCTAAAACTGGGTATGCATTGCTTTTTATGGGAAATGAAATATCATTTCCCTGGACAGGGAAAAAAGCCCCTGTAACAGTTAAAACAAAAAACCTGTATTTAACTGAGATTTCTCTAATTGCTTGAGAGAAAGTATCACAGTTGCTAGAATCTTTAGAATAATTTTCCATTACAGTACCACTGGCAATCGATTAAACATTTAAGAAATATAAATTTATGTATTACTCTTCTGGGAGACTTGAATCACATGCTGCAAGAACTTGCTATGCTGTTGGCTTCTTGTACAGTGAATATTTCCCTAGATGTAGAAACATCCTCTGTAAAATCCATCTCATGCTTTGTGAATGCCCTGAAAGTAAATTGTTTGTTAGAACCCTGTTTTTTAAAAATGGCTTGAATTGACACTTTTTTATCCTTTTCACTCAAATGTTTTCAAAGTAATTTTTTTTAGTAATTTTAAAGTATATTTCTCTATTTCTAAAATGCACAGTGTAACAAAAATATAGCAAAGACAAAGGATTATTGAATGGTGGTGATGAAAAACAATGAAACTATTGAACAAGACATTTCATCAATATGTGAAAGTAGTCAAAATATTACATAATTTCTGCTTCTTTGAAGTTAATACATTCATATTAACACTGGCAATGAAGTAAATTTTCTTGAAATCCTTCCTGAGCTCAGTAATTAGTGTTCTGTTCTGTCCAAAGTGTTCAGGGAATAATTGCAAAAGTATTTTGATGTTATAATCAAATGTCGGTGTATTACAACAATCGAACAAGATGAGTTTTTCACGTCAGTCAAACAATTCTTTGTGTTTCGCATTAGATTTTCAGTGGGATATATATAAAAGGTATACTACATGAATATTGTTGATTACCATTAATCTACATATTTTAATATAGAAGTCACCTAATGATTATGTTTAATTTGTATGTTTTAATGTTTCTTCTTAAAATTGTAAAGGACACAAAGATTGTTTTCCTTTGCATGCATTGAAAGGGGTTTAATTTTGTTTCAGCTCTATTAGTTGTACTTATAGTACTGGCTGTACAGCCAGTTTTGTTCTTTTAGCTCAGGGGAAAGCGTTCAACTTACAAAAATACCATACCGTGTTACCCTTGCCCTTTAAAACGGAACAGAAATACGGAGCCTTTGCCTAGATCATGAGTTCCCTGTCTATAGACACACACACATAGCATACAATATCTTTCTTCTATGTAGCTGTATATCTTCTGTATTTGTGGACTTTTTTTGGAGGTGAATTTAAGGAGGCTTGAACCTACCTATCTTATTTGAAAAATAGAGTTTGTATTAAGTTCTTTCTGATTTTAATTTCCAAAACGATTACCAATGCTTTCTTTTCAAGCACTCCTAGGGGATATGCAAACCAAAAATACTTGGAAACTCCTGGGAGGTCTGTGAAGAGTAATGACTGGAATACAGAGAGGATGAAATTACAAACAATGCGATAATCTACTGTTATAACGCAGTAACTAGTTAAAGAATTAATAACTAAGAAAATGTGTGAGGACGTTCTTTCTCACGATATTTAGGGCAGGAATGGTCTGTCGGTGCTAGAAAAAGACTGTGCCATAAGCACATGGTGGGGGACTTCAGGCTTGGTGGTTTGCTTGCCCCTTGCCCCACTGTGCCATCACTCATGAGGCTGCTGGCAGGGCAGGCAGGCGTCCCACGGCATGCAGGGCTGTGTCGACAGCCTTGTAGCCAGAGCTCTCGCCCTCGATATCACTACGGCTTAGATTGCGTGGGGGCTGAGAAGTCTCGGTGCCATTCCCGTAGGCGCTGTGCACGCCTAACAGGAGTGGTTGCCTCTACCTCAAAGACTTTGTTAAGGATTAGAGAGCTTTAGCAAGGATTGTGTGGTTTTGTTGCTCCAAGTGTTGGAAAATGCAGTCATGGCTTATGCGGGTAGAGTTTACAGTCTGGTTTGAAAGATGAGCTACAAGAGGTTTCCATAATACCATGAATTAAATAATGCGAGTTGAAGCACAGCAGAGGAGATCATAAACATGGAGAGAACAAAGGAATAACACTGAAAAGTGAACTGGGCACTTCTGGGAGCACTCGGGTTACCTTGAGACAAAAGTAAACAATTTAATAGTGATTTGCCACTATATATTTGGCTACTGGTAAGACCCTACAATATCTTGCATTCTTTTTCATTTACATATTGATTAAAAATAGAACATATTACTCTCTCTCATGTGAATGAACTGGGATACTCCCTGAGTGCAGTTTAAAAGATCAGTATTATAATTTAAACCATAGAAAACACAGGTGCAGAGAACATAAATAAGATTGCACATGCTTTAGCCATTCCATATCATGAACTGTTAATTATCCTTCTTTGCTTGTAACTGAATATAGCCAAACCAGGCTTGTGTTTATGAACAGCAATGGGTGATATTTCTTTTCAGATTCCTTGACGAGATTGCCATATTATCTGACACTCTTGACGGAAAGTCATTTTCTTACCTCCTAGCCTGTCAAGATCAGGAGATGACTTTTTTTTTTCCAGCTTGATGACAGATGAGACCAGTGTGTTGCACGTGGGAATATTCTTTGTGCTAAGACGTAAATGGATGAGTTTTATAGCTGAGAGTTAAGAAGGCTTGCGCCTCTTTATTTTAAACGAGCATGAAAAGCATTGATGTGGGTCATTAATGGCAATAATCAACTCTGAGGAAAAGGCATTGGCCTGGAGGCTTCATGGGGATAGGGAAAGGCCATCTGTGTTCGGGCCACAGTTTTGCGTGTAAAGCCCTGTTGATGGTATCCGAAGTCAGTCAGTTTTGATAATCCCAGCACAGTAAACTAATAGGTCTTGTTTGGATTCTTAGGGAATAAGCATCTGTATCATGAAGCCTGGTTATTGGTCTCAGCAAAAGGAGACTGTGTTACTTTTACCCATGGGTGTCAAAATCACGGCCCACGGGCTGGATCTGGCCCTCCACCTTGTTTTATCCAGCCTGGCACTTTGTTTTTACCCAGCGGCAGCGCCGAGTTCCTTGCCCCTGTGCTCCTGCCAGTGCACTGGTCACGTGTGCAGCGTGTGTGACACGCGTTACGTTGCAGGAGAACAGTGGGAGCTGTGAGTTTGACACCCTTGCTTTAACCTCTGGAAGGAGTCGATGTTCTCCATTGTGTGGGAGCTGCTTGAATTTACTTTATCTGTTCCTGGCTTTGTTGCTGCTATTTGGTGCCTCACTAGGATCCTGGCAGCCATGCTAGCTATATTTCCTACTAGAATGAGGACCACTCTATTTCACACTTTGTAGACCATGATTTACATGTGAGTGGTCTTCTCAAGATAATAAAATGGCTGCGTTTTGTTCTGAGATGTGGCGTATCTCAGCCAGTTTCAATTGGGGGTTCTCAGTAATTCATATTGAAAGTGTTAGAGACAGGAAATTTTTCAGAGGGATGAAACCCCTGTTGAAACCAGCGAACATCTGAAGTCAGCCTCAGAATTGCAGTCAGCTTGCTTATTAGTAATTAAGAGTGATATTTGAGAAGTAACACCACCCCACCCCCCCAAAAGCAGACTTGCCATAGCAAACAAGAAGAGAAACATCATGTTTTCTGGAAATTTACTATGTGCAAGTAACTTACAGGCTTTTATATATTTTTTTACAGTTTGGAGAGGAGCTAGGTTTATTCAGGCCAGTGTTGTGCTGGAGAGAGGCCTGCAAAGAGCTCACCAAGCTGTTGGGAGAATTACCGTGACATCGCGGTGGTTAGTGGATTTGTCACTTCGGGGCACTGTTGTGACAATGTGGCTGGTTGATGTCTTCCAGAAACCTTTGAGCTCCAAGAATAAGTTTAAAGGTGACTGTAGTGTGTTGTATCATTTACATAACTTATATCACTAACACTTCCCAAATTGTCAAATGCATGTGTATTTATATATTTGTCTGCTGAAAGGGTTGGGTTCAAGGGATAAACTGTGACAGTGATGAAGACTCAAACTGACCTTGTAAAAAGGTAATTACCTCCCCCTTGGTTGTATTGCTTTTCGCAAAAGATAAAGCAAATGCCTACCTTAGTGATTTCTTCTTCCGCTGCACGGGCTATGCAGAACTTCTCAGGGCAGGCTGGACTTTAAAGGTCCCTTCCAACCCAAACCATTCTATGATTTTTTTATTCTTGTAAGAAAAAGGAGCAAATCCGATGATATCCCTTGACTTAAGCTTTCAACAGCTATCTGTTTGGATGTTGTTCATAAGTATCCTCTGTTGTTAAAGTCTTGACTCACGGTTGGGATAAACGGCTGGAATAACAAGGTCACTGTTGATAGTCAGCAATATCCACAAGTGTGGCTTTTCACCAGGCTTCATGCCATATTAATAACAAAGTTTGAGAGCAGTGGTGGGACCTGTCTCCTCGCTGTCAGTCCCCACAGCCTGTGCGCTGGATGTGTCAGCACAATGCACTGGCAGATGGAAGAACTGCACTAAATATGCAGAGTTATGGTTTAAGTGAAAAAGCTGTGGGAAAGGAAATACATTAATCCATTGCGGCTGTTTTTTCTTTTAAGTAAGCATCTGCACTAAATTGCAAGTTTTTCCTGGAGTTATCCTTTATATTTCTAGATTCCTTTCTTGAGTGGGGGAGGGAGAAGAATAGAAATTGAACCGAAGCATAAAAAAATATTAAAATACAGAAGCAACTGAAAGTGAAGTTAGGTCACGCATGTGGAAAGAAATCCTCTCCCAGATGGTCTCTTTCGTGAACACGCTTCAGCAAATCCTGATCTAGTGGATCATAAAATATGCACCGTGTATACGAGTGCATCATTTGTTTAGGTGGTGGTGTGGAGGTGATGTTTAGGAAGTGCTTTAAAGCCAGAAAAAAACGTACCCCTGAATCTGGGGAGAGCTAAATGTGATGAGCAATTGAATATGGGCTTGCTCTTTGAAAATATACTAAATGTTTGGTCTTTTAACTCTTCGGGTTTTAGATACTTTCTTCCTTACATAATCAGGAATTTCATGTCTGATCCTCTCTGTTTGGTTTTTGTAGTTTTGAGAACATTTAGCACATATCTATTCTGGCTAAAAAGGAGAAAATGTTGAATATTTTACAAAACATTTTTTAAAAAAATTCAAAGCAATTACTATGATTTGGAAACCTTTTTGTTCCTCAATTGCCTAACTTTATTTTAATTCTTATGTCATTGTTTTGCTGTTTTTCCAGTTGTTACAATTTTTATATCCTAGCAGGACCAGGTATCCCAAAAAGGCGATTTCCTGTGCCATCCAGAGGTAGCGAAAACTCATGTATATTTCTTTCTGATTTCCCTGTCTCCCTTGGTTATAAATCACCTTTGAGGTGCATGCAAACATTATTCCTTACTTTTAAAAATCCTGTGACCCCTGCCCAGTGTGTCAGCGATGCAGGATGCCTGATGTTCCAGTGTGGTGTCGCCATACAGCTGTGTAGCATCTCCGTAGGGTTCTGAGGGTGGGCTTTAAGCTCCTGCTCTCTGCAGACGCTGCAGCTGCTGTTGCAGTATGTGGCACAGCTCATTCGCCTGTTTAATGTTGATGTGGGTGTTGCTGCAAGGGCTGGTGACAAGTGGCTGTGAACTGAGGACATGGGTAGCAAGAGTCTAAACTTTCCAGAAGTGCTGTTAAAATTGAACAGAATTGCCTGTTCAAAGCTAGGGTAGAAGCAACAGAGCCTGCACACAAAGCTTGAGCTGAGAGGTGGATGCTGATCCAAGCTTGATACCTGCAAGCTGTACCCGTTCTTTTGGTCCTTGTTGGGATAGATGAAGCTATGGCAGAGCTCTGTGTTGTTACATCTAGACCCAGCTCTTGTGTTTAAGGCAGTTTATTTAAAGCTAGCTTGAAATCTCTCTGTGCTGCACCATAGTGGGTCGTGTAAGCAAAGTCATGTATTTCAGTGGTATCCATTGTGAATTACTCTTCTCACATGGAAACCTTACAGGCAATAAAAAGATAAATAGCAGTAAATAGTGTAAAACTCTAGCTAAACTGTTGCTGGCTCTTAAACATTGTACTCTAACTCTCCACTAATTTTGTGGAAACTGGAAATACTATAGGAAAAGGTGCCCAGCAAAGAACACTTGGCTGAATTAAGTCATGGCTTAAGTGGGTTCTGTTGTGTCAGTGATTCCATATCCTCTTAAGAACTTGTTGATCTTCCTACAAGGGTTTGATGTGAACAAATTCGGGGCAGAAGCTGATACAAAATATGTATTCCGCAGCCAAGTCATGCACAGCGAAATGGGTAAACCCACATGCATTTGTCTTGCAGGCGCCTGCTCATTGGTTAAATGTTATTTTTGTCAAGGTACTTATATATGCATGATCTGTTTTGTTCACCGTCTGGTGGCTCTCTACCATTGAAAATGCTTGGAAGAACTGCAAATATTGCCTTAATAACTAGCACTCAGAAAAACTGTAGCAGAGATATATTTTTTTTCTCTTTTCTTGTCCTTTTTTAAATAATTTTGTTTGTTTTAGTGTCACTGAAGTACATTGTGAGCAGAATAACTTCAACTCTCAAAGCAGCTTTTGTCCTTAGAGAAAAATGCCTTCCAGAGGAAAAACATACTGCCTAGTGCTAGCTCTTATGCCGACGGGGCACCTAATTCCCTCCTGGAAGAGAAATTGTAGCCATGTAAACAGGAGGAAAAGCAGATGTTTTCCTTGTTCCGATCCGCTCCTCAGATAATGCTGTACTGTGCACCATGTGCGCGCTGTGCCATGTGGATCCTGCAATTCTCAGAAGGGCTTTCTTTTACATACGCTGCAGCATTCCAGAACCGTGGCGACATGGATGCCCATCACAACGTTTCTCCTTCATGCATCTTTTCTGGTGCTTTACCCATGCCAGATACATAAGTATTTTGGGAATGAAGCTTTTACAGACTGTTTTCCCCTGCTGCTTATTTTCTCATCTATATTTTGTTCCTTTTTCTTGCATGAGTTGTATTTTTTCATTGTTAGATAAGAGGTGCGATTTCTTGTTAGCAACTGAGGGACTGCAATCTGAAGTTTCATTAATGCTTGTGCAACTTTCTGCCCCCATGCACTTTGAGATACAAAATGTGAAGCTCTTCTGCTCCACAAGCTGATGGTTACTTTTTTCCTAAGTGTTACTTTTCCTGTTGCTCATCGAAGTGGGATGGCCTAGATGTCTCCCCCTTATCAGAGCAAGGGAGAAGTTTCCTTGACCTCAAGAAAAAAAGATGCCTGTTTCTGTCAAGAGAAAGCCTAATATTTTGGTGAGGCAAGAAACCTTCATTCTGGCTTTGTGGCAGAAAGCTTTGTGAGCAACGTACCTCGTGGAAGTGTCTGCTGGAATACGTGGAGATTGAGAGGAAAGATAATGGTATGTCTCCGAGGCTACTTCAGCATAAAGGGAACAACTTCATCAGCTGGGGGAAAGAAATCCTCATTCTGATGAATTTTGGGAAATTAGCTTCAACTTAGTTGCATAAAAACATATTTAAAGTACCTTTTGTTGCATCAGAAGAAGGGAATATAGCAATCTTATACCAGCTGTCTTTTTGATAAATGTCCCTACATAGACCAGCAGAGGCTGTGACATTCCTTTTACCCCTCTTGATAATCTGAAAATCTTCTGTGGTGGAGCATCTGCTCCAGGGCAGTAACGTAGGAATGTCAGATAAATTCTGTGTTTCATTTGCTGGTGGATATTTTAGCCAGCAAGTTATACAACAAGCTTGTGTGGGAAAAAGGGGTTACACCAAAACATAATAGGGTGTGTTCCCCAGGAATCAGAAAACTAGGCATGTATTAATGGCACTGAAGAAAGATATTGCTGACTAGAAGAAATGAGACTCGCTCATAACATGATTACATTATCCAAGAAGGAAATCTTATACTAATCTTCAGAAAGAATATTGTAAACCTACTGCTTAATCCTTGTATATTATATCAGAGCCCTAGCTCTGCTGCACTTGAACTGGAGAAATCCATTCCATTGTGTGTTTGGTTTTCTGAGCACTCTAAAATCAGTAGGTTTTCTTGGGCTGGCCTGAAACCTGGGGCCTCATTGCATGACAGGATTAACCTTCTAAGTACAGGGATCTGCTGTTACATTTCTCAAAAATACAGCATCCTCCACCGTAGAAACCTTTCTTTCAGCACATTTTGCTGCTTTTTTAATATACGAACATGTGGGAACAGCACAAAAGCAGCGGGACCTCTGCATGCTCACCTGCGTCGGGTGGGACCTCCTTTATCTTTAGCAGAGCAAACCTAAAAGCTTGAAAAGGGGCTTGGGGGACAACAGAGACAGGATTCTGATGCAAAGGAGATGCAGATTACCCTACACATGCAAAGATCATACTGCCTAAAGGACTTTTAGTTTGTCAGATGTCATGAGAGCTGGATAATCTGAGAAGATGTACAGGAGGCAGTTGAACATATTTTTTAACCAGCCAATTTCTGTTGCTTGGTGTGGGTTGTCTTGATGTGTTAGCATGTTCACCAGAGGGCTGTGAGGCTTTTAGCCCTCCTCTGAAGAACTGACTGTTGTTGACAAATACGACAGAAGGTTTGTTCATCAGTAAGTGAATGTTCATTGAATCAAATGAATTATGCTGATTTAGTAGTAGTACAAACAGCTGGTAAGTTCTGACAAAATTAGCATCATGTCCTGTTTTTTCTCTTGATTAATCAGGTCTCTCAAAGCCTGTTAGCACTCAGTCTCTTTTTTTTTTTTTATGAGTTCCCCTGCTTTTTTGTAAAGACTTACCTCAAGGCATCAGTCTCCTGTGCTCTGTTAGTGTTCAGAAGCTCTCCAGAGTCTATAGCATTGCTCTTCAGCCATTTCTTCAAGCATGCTGGAATGCAAAGTGACTGTTGCTCTTAACTAATGCTATGGAGATCAGTGGAAATGCAGCAGCATATCCCAGCAGTAAATCTGACCTCCTTAATTTCGATAACATGTATTTTCCTAAATGCCTTGTACAACCAGGCTGAAGTTTGGTCTCCATGTGGCTCAATAGTCTAAATTAATTCTAGAATTATGAACAAATCTTATTTTTCAGTGTCTTCTTCAGTTCAAGTGTCATTGATGGGGAGCACTGATTTTGAAGTTATTTAACTGTGCCCATAAGCAATTGAATGCAATATCTTAAAACTTAATTTACTTAAAAGGTTTTTTTTTTTAACAAACTTGACACCTGGCACAAGACCTTTATAGCCCCAAAGTATGCAAGAAGGATGCATAATTGTGTCGTTACAAAGTTTTTGTCAAGGAGTAGAGAATTGCGGTCTTCATAGGAGAGGGAGACAGCAAGCTGTTAATGTATTTGTTGTCCCAGCTGCTAATATGTGCAAACATCACATTATTTTGAGAGGTACATATATATGTGAATAGATGTAATAAACAATTTCTCCCACTTCCATTCCAGGACAAGATTATTATAATGTGCTGTATTTGGCACAGAAAGCGAAATCATTAAGAAGGTAAAGCCAGTGCAGAATGTATCAGCTTGCGTTTTCAGTCAGTGTCCCTCTATGAAAAAATGTAGCTTATATTGTGTGATCTGCAGTAATGGGCTTTTTCTTGCAAGCATTTAACATATAAATTTTCTGGTCATTTTTTCCTCTCGTATGATTCAAGCTGGAGGTCCCTGCTTGAGAGAGGCAGTGCCTCTGCATCTGTCACTGCTGAGATCTTAGAGTTGCTTTTACGCTTTTGTTCAGGAGTCTGCAGGTGAAGTTGCTGATGGCTTCAGCAGGATGTGCCTGGGTTCTGAGGGCATCCAACCTCTGGCTTCAGAGCCAGGAACCAAGCCTTGACTGGAGCCAGTGCTTCAGGTTCCTGCCTCTGCAAATGCAAGATTCGGTCATGCATTGCCCAGCTCTTAGCTGAATACTCAGCAGACCTGATAGCCCTGTCTGCAGCCAGAGCTTGCTAGATTTGCTGCTTGGAGGTAGAGAACTGGAAGCCTAACCCTGGTAACTGCAGACTGTAGTAGCAGAAAACCTCAGGAGACTGGCTGGCGTTGTCATGCCCAATACTTTTGCATGGAATATTTTGTTTGCAAATGAATTAAGGAATCAGAGGTCAGAGAAAACACTTTACAAGGCATGAGTGTATGATTATAAGGATTATTTTCCATGGAAATAAAGTAGAAATCTTTCTCTTGGCTTCAGCAAGTTTTGAAATAACATCAGGGTGGTTGTTCTTAATTGCCCTGAGTATCCTAAGGAATGAAGTTGAGGAGGTCATGGCAATTATTTACATAGTAGATATTAATTCACTGTGTAAAATTATCTATATCACTATTCATTTAAGCATGACAAGTGATACAGACCAAGCTTGGGTTCTCTGGACATTAATTGCTGAAGAATTGTGTCCACTCAAATAACAAATGAGAATTCATCAAGAATAATTCATATGGTGAACTGGAGGTGGTGAGGAATGAAGCGATGATTCTGTTTTGGAAGTCAGATTTCAAGGTTTTTTTCTGTGCTTAGTGGCTGTGTACCTGGTTTAGATGGAAGATGATCTATGCTTTATTTAACATGAATTCATTATGAAGAGAATAAACCCCGGAATCTAACTGTTCTGTATTCAGAAGCTGAAATTCAGTTCGTTAAGCTTATAAAGAAAAAAAACCTTGGTTTTATTTCTTTTTGGTAATTAGATGTAGAGAAAAGTTACACTGTTCCCAAACTAGGCAATCCAAAATCCAAGTTATAACTCTCACGTGTCTTTATTTGTTGACAATTGACTTTATCTACTGACTATAAAGAAAACCAAGGGTGACTATGAATCTAGGCTTATCGAATTTGTAGTGTGGTTGACAACTATAATAATGCAGCATTCCCAGGGAGAATTAGTTTGATTTGAAAAAAAAAAAAAACACCATGCAATTCTGTCTTCCATGCTTTATATTAATACTAGGCTGAAGCATCAAGCAGCTTTTCTGGGTTGAAGTGCCAGAAAAGAGCCACTATAGAGCAATTTAGTCCTGATCCCGTAAATCACTACCTGTTGTCAAATTCTTGTGTTTGCACAAATGTGTTGAATTAAGATCTTGTTGCCCTTTACAGCTTTCCTCAGCTTCCTACCCAAAGCAGCCAGCAAGGGAGGGGTGGCCCAGGAGACTTCTTCAGGGAGTTCTTCATGAGTTTGGAGTAGGAACGTAGAGAAATGATGACAGGAAACCAGCAGAAACTGAACAAGTAATAAAGGCAGTGAAGGAGATATTTGAAAATACTGTGCAAAATAAACGGTTTTGCATTTCGTGTCTGAATCTTTCACAAAGATTTACAATTACCTGCAGGGTTAATTTGAAGTGAAATAATATTGAAGTTGGTAAAGTGGATATTCAGTAACATCTACTGAGGTTGGGGTTCTTGACTTCTGCCAACTGTCTTCTGGAAATGGGCTTGTTTTGTTTCCTGGATAACTTGTCTGCCATCCCTGGGAGGTTTCCTGGGGAGTTTTGGCTCTGTGTGTCTAATTGGCACTTCCCACTTGAAGGCCTGAGGCAGCATGGAAAGCTTGTAAATCTGAGGTCAGCAGTTGCCCTGTATGTCTCTGTAGGCACGAGGATTAAAAGACATACTTGAGAGACACCACAAATTCACTGCTGTAGTGTTTGTCCGGAGCTTTATGACTGATAGAGAAGGGTTAAATTATTTGCCTGTTGGGGAGTAATAAACAGTTGCCAGTGATAATAAATTATCTAAACTGCAGGTGGTCTTTGGTAATGACAAATGCAGACTTTATGACCTATGTTCAAGCTAGTAAACACTTCAATGCATCTCTGTGCTAGCTGGGCTAAAAATAGCCCCTAACCCCAGAGAAATCTACTTTAAGGATTTCTGTACTTAAATAACATTTGTGTTTTACTGTCTGCACTGCAAGACAGAATGAGTAAGAGGGGAAGATCAAACTAGTTAAAATCATTATGGAAAATAACAAAAGTCTGGGAGAGGAGTGATTACAGCAGCCATGTGCAAATGCTGATGGGTAATGCTATAAAGATTGGTGTTTGTATCTTAAAATTATGGCAGGGCTAGAAGCGAGGAAGCAATTTCCCTGCAACATCTGTAAAATCTCAATCAGCAAGCCTGCCATTTGCTTTAAATAATTTCCCAGTGTTTAGGTCATTTTTAAGCTGCAGGACAGTTATTTTTATGTGATCGTGATTCCAATTAACTAGTAGACGTCTTGGAACTTCTGCATATTTTTATTAATTGTAGCTGCAAGACAATGAAAGGCAACAAGTCCTGAAACAGACAAGCAATCCCCATTTCCTGGGACATTTCTAGAAGCTGCAGTTGTTTGCCTTGTGCATTGTATCAGTCAGTAGATAAGCTTAAAAGAGCAATGAATGCCTTTACTTCAGAGCACTATTTATTTAACTCGCAGAAGACTTGCTGCAGTTGTGTAGGTGCACCTCACGCTAGTTAAGCACGTTAACCTGATTTGTTTAAGAAAATGCCAGTTTTGGGGTCCTGCTTAAGGTGGGTTTGCTCGATTTCTCTGTCTTCCCTCTCTTTGCTCACCTGTGAAAAGTATATTGCACTCAATAGTTGACTATTCCAAACCGTAAAATATAATTAAGCAAAATTAATAAAGCACCTTGGAGTTCTTGAATAACGAAAAGACGTTGCAGATGATTGAAAGACTGAAAGCTAATTTTGAGGAGCCAAGATCAGCAATACACATCTTTAATGTAATAAATTCAGAGTGAAGTGATTACTTCACCTCTTGTGATGTTGCAAGACAAGAGAGGAGTGGGGCAACAAGAAGTTCTGTGTATGTTTGCATAGCACTTACCAAACTCTCTGCATTTTGCCATGGCTGGTATGCACTAAGGCAGGATGAATTTTGCCTGGAATGTGTTTTATTATTTTGCTGGAAAGAACTATCTCCATGCAAGCAAGGATGTTTGCAGAAGGGGTGCAATTCAGTTGCATCTTTCTTCAGCAACACAGTGAGGCTGTTTATCCTCCCCTGGTGGGAGTAGGAAGGAAGAAGGAAAGGTTCTATAATTCACCCTGGAAAAGTGCTGGAAGTTTCCAAACAGTGTTTTCGTTTAATTTGCATTCTCTATTATGAATTAAGATTTACTGAGTGGTTGGCCTAACCAGGTTTCTCTACTCAGAATAACTTATTCTGAAGACTTTATAGCTGCTAGATTGACACTGTGTTCATTCCAGTGCCCAGAAGTGCATTTGTGCCGTCCCTTTTAATGAATGATATAGGATGGCAATAGTTGTTGATGGTGTGTGGTCCAATGCCCTGTGGATCTCAGTAATCTGTGCCTGCCTTTGTGCACAGAGCGCAGTCATTATATTCTAAAAGCAGGAGACATATTAAATGTTAGATTTTATGGAGTTAATTTAATTCAGTTTAGGTCACATATGCTTCACTGTGCCCTGTTCTGAAAGCATGCATGCACATCTGCTCCATGGAAGACATGTAAAGACAGATTGTAGGAATAAAATTACTCCTGTGCTTTTATCTCTGCAGGTTTAGGCTTTAGGTGTTGAACTGCTCACAAAAGAGTTTAAAATAACCCGAAGGTAAGAGAGGGTACTGTTTCTATTGTAAGCTTGGCTACAGAAAATTTTTGATAAGGGTGACTTATACTAAATTATAGTGCTCAGGATAATTTCTCTTCCTACAACTGTATACTTTGAATAGGGGAATGTAGAGAAAGAAAACGGTTCCTCACATTCTTTGTTGGATTTAGGCTTTTTCAGTGTTCGAAATTAACTTCTTTGCTATGCTGTGCAGCTTGTAACAATCACCTGCTGCCCATCTTGTGGGAATGTGCAATCCAATTCTGCTAGGTTGTCTTGGCTCCTGGGAGGCTAAAAACAGCTTGCCCATCCACACGTAAATGTTACACACTGCAGATTGCCCAGAGGCAAGTGAATCCCTTTTTGTGTCTGTTTCTGTGAAAGGTTTGATGTTCCAGGTTATTTATATCTTGCAGTTATTGCCAAATATATGATGTAATTTCCTAACTTGCAGCCTCATGACTACTTGCTGATGTTATTCCATTTCACAAATAGCATGAATGAAATACAAACTTCATACACCTAAAAGAAAACTTGTCTCGTCTGCTTCTCCCACCTGTTGTCTCTCTGTACCCAGAGACGATGCTGCTGCCATTGCTGGCGTTAGAGATCACATGGCAAACTGCTCATCCAAGGACCATTCTTGTATAAAACAGCCTATAAGAGATAAAAAATACCTTTTCTCTTTTCTGTTTAGGTTGTAGATTCAGGGTTTGGCTACATCCTGGTGCACATAGTTGTATCCATTTATGTATGTATTTCTCTCAGTCCAATAGCCTTGCATTTGTTGAATTGGTGGGGTCAGGCAATTTTAAATCCACTGCCCTTGTAAAAACAATAATTTTATGGTTTATAGCTGTGTGGCGTGTGCACAGTAGGCTAAGTTGATTGGTAACACCAGGGTTTCCCGTGAAGCTGGTGGGATTGACAGCCACAGCTTGATGATGAAGACAGATGGAAATCTGCTGTGTTTGCAGGCGGTCATGCTCAGCAGGTTTAAGGCTGCAGCTATGTGAACAGCAGTCACACAGCGAAGTAAAAGCCCCAAACCCCTGGTCCCTGGAACTGGTGGGGAATGAAAATAACTTTCCCTAAATGCCTTTTATTGTTAGGCTTCTTGGCTTGCCGCTCTGGAGAGCGAATGTAAGATGCTGGTAGTAAGACAAGCTGCAAGTAGTGCAGCAATTGCATTGAGGTAAGGAGCGTAGTCAAGATATGTCTCCTCTTTTCTGCAGTGAAGATCTAACTTACCTCTACTTCACTTTTGTTGATGCATTTGCTGTCACTTGACATTGCTTGCCTGAAATGACTGTTACCTCCTCCCTTGAGCCGGGCTGGGGCAGGCAGCAGCTGGGGTCAGTCAGTGGTTGTATTTGATGCTGCATCATGGTTGTCTCTTTTGAGGCACTGTGCCCTCAGGGTCAGTTTTAATCAATATGAAGAAAGTTTCTCTTATTCCTTTGTGTCTTTTAAGAGAGCAGCAACACTTTTTTCCAGCCAAGAGTATGAAAATTTTTTTCATACCCGTCTCTCATCTGTAAGAATGCTTAAAAAAATGCATTATTCTCACTTTCCTTTACATTTCTCTTATTTTGTTTTATTTTTGCTTTCCACAAATTTTAAGTCGAAACATGGACCATGTCAATAGAAAAATGTGTGTTTAATTTCTTTATATTTGCCTTCTTTTTTTAACATAGAGATGCAGTCACTCTAAGTATGTGGCGGTGTGATACAGCTCTATGTTTCTATGATAATTAAGTTATTTACCTTTACACATTAACACCCATCCTTTAGATCTGGTAGCTGACTAATTTTAGGTTTGCAGATAAGACCTTAGCTTTTCTGCTCTTACCTGCACAAGACATCTCTAAATTTAACTAAGAAACAAATCACGTTGTTCTTCTTAGTTCTGATATACAATCAAAAGATAATTTTCAGGAGAAAGGAAGACAAACATGCAGCATCTTATAAACTGTTTCCTTATAAGCCAACAAAATTAATCCTGATAGTAGAGCTCAAGCGTAACTTTGGGCCACGTTGCAGGGAGCTGCAGAGCTCTCTGCATGCAGCAGCCTGTGCCTCAGAAACTGGAAGGCAAAGCCTCTCTGGATGTTATTAGAAGCAAATATGAAGGCATTGAATTAACATTTAATTTACAAGAGTATGTGCTATTACTAAGTGAAAGGTGCAAACTGAGCTTAGCTTGCTGTGAACAAATTGATGCCCTGTTACAAAATACACGATAGAGAAATTGCTCGCATAGCACTGGTGGGCTGTGAAAGTCCAGCAGTAGGGAATTGCTATTCTCAGTGATTTTAAGAAGCGTGCATTGCTGAAACCTTTGGGAACTATTTGCGTCACTGGGGTCGTAAAACTCGTGGGATACTTCAACAGCTGAACCAGTGCCAAGTCAGGTTATCTTGACTGAACAGTGGCATTGAGCACTAGGTGCAACTGTTGCAAGGAAGCTAACCCACTCTGGTGGAAGCAAATTTACATCCGCCTAAGCTAGGATTCTTTCATCGTGCTTTCTGGTCCTTGCCTTTCTACATGGTGCCCATTCATTTCTCATACCTTCAAATACACTGTGTGCTTATTTGTCCCTCTCTGCTCATGTGATCATCCACACTCTTAAAAGGACAAGCATAAAAAAAGGAATTATGTTCTGTGTTATAGTATAAAAGAATTGATGCGTAACTCATATCCACTGAGTTTTGGCTGCCTAAGGATTCAATTTGATAACCAAGTTCTGGAAAAGAATCCATTAAATAAATCCAGAGACCAGTGGGAACTAATCCATTGCATGGCAATGTGTGGGAAGAGAAGGAAAACGGTTATGGAATGTTCCAAAATGGGCCATTCAATATACTGGAGATCTGATACAACCAATAATAGCATACTTAATATTGCTAAAAACAGATAATAGTCTTTTCTTACAAAAACCACAGTACATACACAATACCAGTTAGATCCATTTCAGACGTCATGAACAAGATGCAGATGAATGGATCAAAGGAGTGAGGTTTGGTGGTTGCCTAGGGACCAGTGAGCATGACCTAATTCCTATCCAAGAGGCATATGCTGGTTTATATGGGTAATGTGCTAATATGGTGTTTCAGAAAGGCTAAATTTCATTATTCGGAGGAAAATTTTAGAACAAACTTGGTTGAGAAGCAAAAATTAGAAGTGCATGAATCAAATTTGGGTTTTATTAGGAAGCACTTGCAAAATATCAATGGCACCCCTCCCACTCAATAACCGAAAAAATAACAGGGGTGTTCTGGCAGGGAAGTTAAAAACGAAAGAATAAAATCTATGGTTGATGGAAGAATTTAAATATTTCAGGACAATGACGCTAGAAAGGAAGAAGACCAGATAAAGACTGTAAAAGGGCTTGAATTCATGCAAAAAAAGGCAGAACTGTTTGATTGATACCTTGCTTTCTAGGTATTGGAAAGGACCAGGCTTTCCTTTGGAAAGGAGCAGGCTAACCTAGTTGTATCAAATGAGGCTGATACAGTACTCTGGGGTCAATATTTAATGAGGATATGATAATGTTTATCCTAGTAGAACTGCACTAAAAAATCAACCTGTCTAGTTAGCTGCACTGAAGAATCCAAAGAGTTGGATCCAAAAATCCCCTGAGATTTTAGTTCTTATTGTTTTGAAAAAAATCATGCAATATGGGAATAAATCCAGATGCTGACAAAAGGGCTAACCATTGAAAGTAGAGTGGAAAAGGCAGATGAAGCAGTGGGTCAGGATTGAACCAAAGCTTACAAAGAGGAGAAAATCTTGAACAAGCGGTTTCTAGGTAGAGACAGGAAACTTGAATTGCGTTTATCCAGCAGGGAGACAGTGAAGGGTTTAGAGACAGAGAAGTGGTAAAATTTGGTATAAATCTCTCATTATCCCAACTGCTTTTTCTCCCTCTCCTACTTTGATTTCTGGCTCACGAGTAAAGATTTTCCTTAACATCCTGTTTCTGTTCCTTTTGAAGTCATGGGAACAGCTTGATCACCAATAGTCAGCACTGAGTACTGGCTCCTCATGCCATGGCATCATATGTTGCCCATACCCATGTCAAAACTAAAACCAAGGCAGGTTTGGGTGATTTGTCTGTCTTGCTAGGGCAAAACAAGTACCAGGCGAGGAATGCTGAGATATTTGATGGTACAGGTATACTGATCTCTAGGCTCTCAGACAGGGGTCTCTAACCTGCATTGATTTGCTGTTGCCATAAATAGAGTTGTTCACACGCTAGTGAGCTGCTCATGATGGGATGTAATTATCAAGGTCACAAGTCTGTGCGTCTGTCTGGGTCGTCTGTGTTCGCTGTCATGGTATTGGAGACTTGTCTATAGTTTCCTCTTGAGCCAAAGATCTTCAGGTTTTGTAAGGACCTTTGCTTGGACAAGTGTACGATGCATAAATACTGTATACGGCTCAGCTGTTGTATGTTGTGAGCCTCCTCCACATCAAAGACAACTTAATGGAGTGTGAAGAGATGCTTATATAGCTCATTTTGTTCATACTGAAAGATTAGCTCCTGTAAACTGAGAGTATGTACATGTCACCGCTAGGATTTTTGCTTTCTTTTCTTGAACATTTTATCCTACAGTAAGAGTGGTGCAAGTACTGGTCTGGAGTATATGTGTAAATATAACCGTATACTACAGAGCTCCATTGACTTGTAGTGACCAGGGCCTAAATCCACCAAAGAATTTCAGTATTGCTTACACTGGAAGCAACAGAAGTACTTGTTTGAGTTATCCCACTGGCTTAAACCCATCAGTAGCCCACTGAACGTTAAACACATGTTTCAGTGGCCTGGAAAAATTAGTAGGTAAGCAAATAACCACAAGATTTAAAAGAGTTTTTAATTAAAGTGTATTACAGTGTATTGGTTGACGAGAGCTTTTCATCTCTAACCATGAGCAGTAATGCTGCTTTGAAGATACTGGACCGTCTTGCGAGGGGATTTTATAAAAAATTGGCAATGAAATCTTAAGTTTGTGGGCCTAGTAAGGTGTTCAATTTTTACATTTGGAAAGAGAGATACATACATGCTCATAAGCTGTGAAACATCAGGTTACAATAAGCTAGGTGTGCTTCACCTCAAACGAGTGACACTGAGCTGAATGGGAGTCTTGGGCTGAGATTGCTCCAGTGGTGTAGAGGAGCCCGGGCTTTTGCTGAGGATGTAGTGTTTGAAGCAGTGTAAAGCCCAGGGGCTTTGCCCAGGGGCCAGAAGGTGATGCGTGTGCTATTGGTAGACCAAACAGGTAAGTTTTAATTCAGAGCTCTGAGACCTTTCACAGGTACAACTTCCACATTTCGTTAGGCTTCTTGAAAAACTTGAGATCTTTTGCACACCTCACTTATTAAGAAGGACTTAATTTCCAGACTTCAAGCAAGTTCTTCCTTGTTGTTTTTCTGACAATGCTCTGAACATCTAAAGGAAGAAAAGAAGGCATGGGGGTACCTAACACAGGGTCATGAGTGGCTCCGACTGTGATTTGGGCAGGCCTAGATGGTGAAGCTGCGAGACTGCTGACCTTCAGAGAACATCACAGTTTTACAAAACATTGTCCCTCAAAATGCATGAAGCTATCTAAGAGAACCAAGATGTCCAGTGCTAATGTTGTCTGCTGCTACACCAGGTGGTCTCCATACATAAACATCATTTTGAGAATATAGTCTTCCTAATGTATTTTGTATATGTGTCTCTTAATGTGTGTATTAAACCTGTAGTAGTTTATATTTGCATAAAGAGATCCAAGTACATGTGCATATTTCACCAGGGGAGCTTGTCATGTCTATTCCATTTCTACGGCTTCTAAGAGATATTTGTCCTAATTTCAGTTGCTTATTTTTGTATACATTGAAAAGTATTAAGAAGAAAACACCTCTTTTAAAATAACTTCCAGTACATAAAACTTTGTCTAGGAAGAACATTTGTAGAGCTCACTTTATCTGCATGCATACTACTGATATCAAAAGTGGGCTTAGCCCTTTCACCACTCCAAAGGTAGTCTTGTTACGAGAACTTAAGCAGTTTGTTGCCCTGGTTGACATTGGGTGGATTGTCCAAAAGCACAGCTTTTCCCTGTCTCTAATAATTCTTTTTTTTTTTTTTTTTTTTCCTGGGCTCAAGCAAATCAAATTTACCTGATACTAACATTGCATCCAGCCCATCTGCGTGGCAGCTCATAATCTAGTGTTAATAAAGAGCTTTTCCTTTCTTTTCTGTTTCTGCAGTAAATGGCTACTAAGCCTTCCTGATAGGCCTTTTAAAAAAGGGTAAATATGTATACAGAGTACTTCAAAAATTACAAGAGAAATGAATCTACAACATTGTTCTGTTGAAGAGAAGTTGTATTGTTTGTAAGCGTTTTCAGTCACTGCATGCAAGACCCACGCTGGAATTGAGGGGGCACAAGTGTAATATTGTTTGTGAGCCCTGGTATAAATCTCTGTCTTTGCTGCTCCAACACCCTGAAGGAATTCAGAGGAAATTGCAATGCTGCAGACCAATTGCTTTTTGCAAGAAATTCAGCTGCCGCTCATGAGAAACAGAACTGCAGTAGTGGTTTGACTGACTTTTATATAAATGAAGTGTGGTCATAAAACATTTCTGTTGGGATTTTGAGTCCCAGTGATTTCACACTTCCGTGCTGCCCTGTGCAGATGCCAGGGTACCGATCTTGAATGCTAGCGCAAAACTCCCAGAGGGCCAATGCTCAAGTGCTGGATGCGAGTTATGAGACTTCTACAGATGGCTGCAAGGTGGTTCTTGAGGCACTTCAGGGAATGTGAGAGCTGGCACCAAAATTGTTTTGGAATGCAGCCTGTAAGAACGATGTGATGTAAAACAGATTTCTGGATGTTGTTACAAATTAGCACAATATTAATCTGATTTAATTAATATCATCCAATGTAAAGAGGGGTTATTTTGTTTTTGCTGTTTTTTAAAAAAGTCTCTAACACAATAAGGCATTGCAGCATGTTTGGCAATGAGCTTCATTCATCCACTGGATGGTGCATGAAAAGAATACACTTAAAAGGGCTGACTTTCCTCACTGACGTGAATGGTACAGTTTCACTGGAATTATAGCCACTTAACTGTCAGTAAGATTGGAAAGCTGGTCTAGGAAGCCTTTGTTCATTTTGAGTCTGATCCAGAGACCGGGCAAAGAACTGGAAACACTTTTTCCACTCAATGTTCTGAATTAAACCCTCTCTGAAAATAATTTTCTTAGCTTAATTTTTGTGGCTTTATGTGTAATTTACTAGGAGCTCACATCTGTAGGGGTAAAGGGATTTAGCAACGTACCTTTTGAGAACTGCAACACAGTGTTTTAAAGTTTGAAATGGCATCTTTGGTAGAAGAGGTTAAATGGTAAACATTTGAGAACTAAATGAGGTTCAGAGCTTTGCAAAGGCTTGGCAGGAAGAGGATGCTTTTCATTGGCAAAAAATCTAAATGAAGATAAAATTCAGTGTTCCAGAATGTTGTCCAAATCACATGCTGCAGCTTGCTTCACTTTCTGGTAATGCTATTTGACATACTGTCAGCAACACCGAGTATGTTTTTTCCCTTCCTCACTCTGTGTGTGTCAACACATTTACAGCTGTGATTAAGAATCCTCTGTTTTAAGTTTCATACGTTTTTAGATTCTATTACACTGAAGTAAGCTACTCTTCATCTGATCGTGCTGAAATGCATGTAGATCCCATTGCTTTTTCATTAAAAAAGAGCTCTGAGAATGAACCGCGTGTGAAAGAATAGGATCATATGTACGTACGCACCTAGGGAAAAGGCTGATGAGAAAGCTGAGGATGGGTGTAGCTGAGCAGGAGTTTACTCCTACAGTATGTTGAAAAATGCCATAATGTATTCACAGATTCCTTCAGTTCTGGAGGGAGGTCTGTAACTGTGACAAGTGAAGATTTACTGCCATCTACTGTGCAGCTGAACACTGTTTTTTTGTTTCCAGCTATACATCATTGGTCCTTCTAGCACTTTAAGGGACCTACAGGAAGTCTGGAGAGGGGCTCTTTATCAGGGATTGCAGGGATGGGACGAGGGAGAATGATTTTAAGCTGAAAGAGGGGAGATTTAGATAGATATTGGGTAGATCCTAGCCTGTGCTGCACCCTGTCTTTGCACTGTCGGTGTGCTCAGCAGGATCCCAAACATCACCATACTGAGATCACTGCAGCTGAGACTCTCACTAAGCAAGTTGTTACAAAGCAAATTTTCTTGGTTTGTGAATTGCAAGTCCAGCACTACCTCATTCCTAGCTGGCTCATACAATATGTGTGTGGAAGCAGTCCAGTGTGCATTGCAGGAACTAGATGGATGATGTAAGCTGCTGTACTGCTCTTCCAAAAAATGTCTGGATGGTTGAAGCCACTCATAAGAACCAGGTTCTGTTGACCTGAAGCTTGCTTAAGTGACCCAAATATTGCTTTATTGGTCTTATCATTTTGGTTTGGAGGTCAATAGTAGATGTCAGCTGTAAGATCTGGCTTGGAGACCCTTCTGATCTTGATCCAGAAGCATTTGCTAAGGCTGTCACAGTTGCCATACTTGACCTCTATACATTCAAGGTTCTCCTTAACATATAGCACAACAACTCCTCTTCTTTCCTGCCTGTATGAAACGGCCTTTAGCCATCAGTCACCATCCTCCAGGCGTGTGAGTTATCTCATCATGTTTTAGTTATTTCTGTGATATGGTGACTTTCTGACTGGGCGTGGAGCTCCAGTTCCTCCTGTTTGCTCCCCCAGTTGTGTGCATTGGTACGTACATTTGAAGTGGTTGGTTTGCTAGAAGGCAGATAAGGAACATTTGTCACTGCTCTGGTTGGCCTGGCTTGTCCCCCAGTTTACTACAATTAGAGCAGATATCTGCAAGGATAAACATGTCTGGTTTCTAACTGAGGCTGTTCCTATCTTCTATAGAGTGTTGTATGATGGTGGGTGTGCTCATTGTAGCCCAGGAAAATCAGTCACCGAAATCAGTGGGTACTTGTGTGCATGTCAGACTTGAAATTTCTGATAATTTGACATCAAATTTCTTGATATATCACTCCTGAGGCCTGTTTCCCACTGTTTCTAGAAAACAGATAATGGGACGCTAATAAAGTATTCAGATTGTCATGAAGGATGGTGCAGAAATATAGATTTTCTGGCTTGCTTTTAAGAGTTCTATTCAGCTTTATCATACTTAAGGCTTTTTTTCCATGATATTAGAGTTGAAACTATACAGTAACTACTATGTTATTAATAGTTTGTTCCTAATCTGTCAAAGGAATAGCTCAGGCTGTAAATAAGTTCCTAAGATAATAGTAGGAATCGTGCATTTCCAGGTCAAAAGTGAACAAGACATACTAGAAACACCATTGTGTGATTTTTGCTGACCTATTTAAAATAGTTCTGCTTAAGATTGTCAGCTATTTTTAATGGCATTTTGGGTTTTCACATTCAAAACACAATAGTGTGAAATGTATTCATTTGGGGGGAGGCATCTTACTGCATCTCTTCATCTTTTCTTCCTAGCTGTACACCCTGCTACTGTAAAACCTGTGGTTCCGTGGGGCATATTGGAGTAGCAACATCCAGATGTAGAAGAGGGACCAAGATTCATTCCCCAGTGGAATTTGGTGTTTTGGCAGGCACTATAGGCAGACAGGTGTGGGCAACTTTGGAGCTGGCTTTAGGTCTGTCACTCGATAGGGCTGCTAATGAGCTGTTTTATGCTTCCTTGCTGTAGTGGATGATGTTGTAATTCCAAGGATGGTCTCAGGTTTCCTTTTGGGAGTATTGTCTGCAGCTCCTCAAGAAATCTCTGCGCAGGATCTTTCATAGAGCTGTAGTTAGTCTTTTCTGATGCTTGCATATAGTTACTGTTTTACTGATTTGGAGTGCCCACCCAGATACTGGTATGCTCAAGCATAATGTGCTGAATTATTTTCTTCGTGCTTGATGGGAAGGAATTCCACAGTGTAATTGGCCACACAGAGTGCTGAGCATGGGGCAATGCTGTGCCTTGTGAATGACAAAATGTCCCTTTGCAGTCAGGTGTGTGAAAGTCTGTAATGAGCCTGTCTGAACACTTCCCAGTGTGAATCTGGAGGTATGGCAGTTTTAAAATTGCAACCAGTGCCTGTCATTGAAATTGCTAGGGGAGCAATTTAAGGCATCTTGATCAGTTTGTACAGTCACTTTGTCTTGCAGTTTAGTTTGAATACATGTCTGAGAAGCAGATTAAAATGAGGTCTTTCATTCTCTAATCATGTATTTTAAGTATATTTTTTAATTATATTGTAAAAATTTATGCTGACAATATGGTGTGACATGTTGATGTGCAGATTTGGGACTAAATACTGTATAGTAAATATACCGGGGCTCCCATGTGAACATTGGCAGTATCTTCTCAGATCTCAAATATGTTACAGCAAGTTCCCAGTGGAGACTGAGTCTGTACTGCTGAGATCAATAAATATTTTCTCTTTGGCCAAGATGAATGGTAGATCATAAGTACAGTCTGCAGTGCTTTCTGTATTTAACTTTACTTTCCAGTAAGTTGAAAGCCATGACAAAACATATTGAACATTAACTATATCTTCTTTCTCAGATTTTGAAAACCTGACCAAATATGCCTTCTCTGAAACACAGCTTTAGAAATATATCCAAGATTTTCCACGTTAAGTTGAGGGAAACATTTTTTAGAATAGTTTTTCTTATTTTTTTACCATTTTTCACTCTTACACAAGGCTGTTTTAAAAGGAGATGCCCAGCTACTTTTAAAGCCGTGAACAGTGGTCTTTTGTCTACCTTGGGACAAAGAAAAACAATCAATGAAAAGTCTAATCAGATTCTCTTGCAGTTAAAAGCTAAGACCAACAATATGTAAAGGTGAGCACACAGAAGGAGCCTGACTTTGGTGTCCACCCTTCTTTTGACATATACTAGAATTTTTGAATGACATATGAAATACTCTAAGTATCTCTGAGTGGTTCCTCACTGCTGCACTTCTCTGTGATTATTTGGCCACTTGCTTTTAGGCACTGGGGAGAAGGGAAATACTAGAAGAGGGGATTTGAAGGTGGAGGAAAAAAGGCCTTGGATTTCAATGTGGAGGAGGAATAGGAAAGAATGTGCCAGGTGGGCACCGGAGGTGATAAAGTAAGGAGGGAAAGAGCATTGCCAGCGCTGTGAGAAGTTTGAAGGTGAGGATGAAGAATATAGCCTTCATGCCCTGGAACCTACAAAGCCATCCGAAGAGGGTGAACATATGTGCAGGAGCTCTGTCATGGGTTGAATAGATGGGGGCCATACAAATATTGTGGAGGGGTGAGTACCCTGTTAATTGAGACAGGAGATGCATATTGAAGATCTAAACTGTCAGCTGAAAGGCAAAAGGCATGGATAGAGAAGCAAAAGTATGACCAGTAGATGCTAGAAAGGAGAGGAGAGGAAAGGACCTGTAAGGTTAGCAGGGTGGAAAAGAGGACAAGAGGAGGACCAAGAGCAGGTGAAGCCACAAAAGATACCTTGCCAGAGAAGAAAGAGAGTCAGAAGTGTGAAAACCTGTCAGTGTGGGCTCTTTCCTCCTTTTCTTCTTTTTCTTATTTTCATCTTAATACTCTGAAAAATTTTAGCTCAGTGACTGAAGCGCCTCTTGGGTTTGTTGCATTCTGCAGCTAGACATCCCCATCTAGTGGTACCAGCTTAGGAAGAAGGATGCCTTGCACACATGCACAGCAGTAAGGCCAGTTGTAGCTTCCTGTTATCGAAGTGTTTTGCTCGTGGATATCTTAAACTGTTGTGAATATAGAATAAAGTACTTCATTATTCTTTTTCCAAAGGGGATTTTTTTTACTACTTATAATTTTCATGTGGAAAATAATGCGATGCTATGTTGAAGGGAATGATTTTCCCTCTGCTTCTGACACAACAAATGCATGAAGACATTTGTTATAACCATATGTAGAGTGAGAAAATAAAGCAGGATCAGGTTTGTTTGTTAACAAGAAAATGACAAAAAGAATTGATTACTAGACAGTAGTTTGTGAATTAAATTATTACATTTTTTATTATTACATCTTTTATTATTTATTATTGCATCTATAAATCTATTACTAAATAATTGGGATTTTTTAACATGTATAATCATATTTCTGCTGCATGTGGTCCTTTGTGGCCTTTTGAAGAAAATATCACTTGTTTTTCTTGTTGGAGTCCTGTTCTCTGCAGATTCCACCACAACTCACTGGGTTTTGTCCCACGTGGCTCATGGGCATTGGTGTTTGGCGGTGAGTCGGTAGCAGTTTGTCTGAGGCTTGTTCTAGAGAGGGCTATGCTGGAGCCCTGTGACCTTCCCTGGTGGTGAGGGACATAGTGCTAACAAATGTAGCCAGACTGTTGTGACCTAAGATAGAGAGACTGCTCAGGACTGGAAAGGGTAACAAGAAGGGAAACCCCCTTGTTACACAAAGGCAAACTCAAGGACTGTGCCAGGTTGGTGATGATGAACCCCCAGCTCCTTCCTTGCAGGAGGCTTTATAGTGCTTTTTTCACCGTGGGGGTCCCCTTCACTCAAGGGGTCCCAGGCACTGGGAGGCTGATGGAGACCAGTGGCTACCTGGTGTGGATGGGCAACATCTCCCTGTGGGATGCCTGGTCCTGCTGGTGGTCCTGCCTTCCTTCAGCAAGGGAGATGCCACAAAGCACCTGCTTTTTGTGCCTCCCTTTACCATGAGCTCTCCTGCTGAGCCCTCTATGCTTGACAATAAAATTCTTGGAAGCAGAGGTAATATTTTTCAGCCTTTAATTATGGGTAGCCGACTTGTACAGAAATGTAATTGCATCAGTGCGAAGGGTGCTTGGCTGAAGGCAAGCTGTGTGCAAAGAAATCTCTTGTGGACTTGATTGCAGGAATGGAGCCAGAGTTTTCTATTTCTCCTCATTCTTGGTATTTTAATTTCTTTTGCTTCTCCTCTTGAAGGCCCTTTTGCTTTCTCTACATAGATACATACTCAGAAATGATGAAATAATTTGTTGGATCCTTCTCCCTCCCCTGAATTAAAAACCCTTGAGGGCCAGTCAGCGTTTGCTTTATGTCAGGTAGGGCTACAGCTGCCTGCAGATTTTTTTGGGGGTGCTATCCACACAGCTTCCTCCATCTAGTTCCCCGCACCTGTCACAACACCTGGGAATAAGTGTTTTCTTGCTGTGTAAACTGAGCACTGAGTTTCTCCATCTAAAAATCTGGGTTGGTTCTTAAATGTCTGGGAAAAAATTTGCTTGGAGGCCACTCCTGATCCTGATGAGGTGCAAGGGGGAGGATGAAGCGGCTGTTTATCCCTGCTTCTGCAGTGGGGAAGCATCCTCAGAAGTGCCTGGCTGAGTACTGGGTGCAGGAAGGAGCTGATGTCTGCACGAGTGAGTCGCTCACAAGTGATATTGATGGACATGATAGAATATTCGACTGAAATTCTGAGAACTTGCTTCGTTTCCACTTTCCTCAAATAAGTATTTTTAACGTGTATTTTATGTAGTCATTTTTCATAAGATCTCTATAGTGGAAGTGTTTTACCCAGGCACTTTCTGTTCCCGTAACAGAAGCAGAACCGATTCCACATTACATCTGCTTTTATTTTTTTTTAAGCTGTTAACGCCTAAAATACCATTGGGTGGCAGCATCTCAATTAGTTGCTGAGCTAAATGCTAGCTTCTAGGTAGGAAAGTTTAGAAATTACAAGTTTCTTTAAATGGAAAAAATGTATTGGTTTGTATGTGAAGAGACTGTCTTTAACTCCACACTATAAATGTTTTGAAAATATTTTAAAAAACAATTATATTTAATGAAAAGATATAATGCATTACAAAAGGTTTGTAGTTGCAAGTAAGTCTTCTGAACCCGAAGTTGTTCTTCTCTGTGCACAAATTCAACCAGAAAGTGAGAGGCCTCCCTCTGATTTTATGGTCTGAATGCAGTGAAATGCCAAAAAAACCCCCTCAAATGAGAACCCCACCAATAATCTACTTTCTGATTTTATCAGATTTAGGAGGGTACTACCCCTGCAATTACTACCAAGTCAGGTGAGGTTTTTTGAAGGACTTGGCAATAAAGAGGCAGTTGGTATCATTGCTTTGTTACTATTGTTAAAGAATTCATTCTGACATTCAGAGCTCAGACCTGGCCTTCTGTTTTCAACCTTTTTTCCTCAAAAGCAGACATCTGAATTTGTTATCTCAAGAATTTTTTTTTTCTTAAGTTTCTATCCATGTAGCACAAAGTGAACAAAATGCTAAGGGTAAGAGAATCTGCCGTGCAGGAGCTCTGGGTGGTGCACTGTGAGCCTTTTAGACTGTGTTTGCACAGGGACATAGGTGCTCTTTGAGCTCGGTCTTCCCGAGCTGTGGATGCACATCACGGTAACGGCATCTGGGCTTCACATCGTGCATACATATTCATTTTCCTTTTATTCACTTTTCAGGTAATACAAAGCTAACATACGTGTTCAGCTTCATGATTAGAAATTAGTATTTCTAATGACCCGCTATTTAATTCTACATTTGGAAACAGCAGGCTTTAAATATCAATGTATTTCTAATGAAGTAGAACTTGCAAAACTGAGTACAAATGCCCACTTCAGGTTCTATTTCTAGATAAGCTTGTGTTTTCTGTAGTAGGAATTGTAGTTATTTTTTGTCGTGGTATATGGTGTCAGCTCAATTATAGGCATTTTCACAGAACTACTGTTCTTTACATTCGTGTTGTTAACTCTCAGCACTCTCTTCTAAGTTCAGACTGGCAAGACTATGAAAGCTGCAGGCAAATTTTAACTTGTTGATGATATTTTTCACTTCACAAGCTCCATCTGAACAGGAACATTTTGCGTGGTACCAAAAAAAAGCCCCATGATCGTGTGGTTCATATCTTGCTTTCAAATGCACCAGATAATGCCACTTGTTTAAGCTTAGTCACGTCTGGGGGAATGTCATAAGTCTGCATCACATGAGCTGCTCCTCAGATTTCCCAGCTCGTATCAGCATGTTTTCCTGGGGTGAAGCAGAGTGGAGATGTTATTAAAATGGCTCATCCTATATGTTAGTATTGATATTTAAATCTCAGGCTTGTTCCTGTGAATTTCATGCAGCATTTCTTACATTCAACTGTTTTATATGAAAATACCGTAGTATCTTTCTTTTCTTAAGGTGTGTGTATCAGATGGAAGAACATATTTTCCAGTTAAGCACCATGTTTGAATTCTTGTTGACAATTTTCTGCTCGGCCCCCAGACTTACCACCTTAGGGGAGCTTTGAGACTGCCTTTAGCTTAATTTTAAACCCTTTATCCTCTCCACTGCACTATCTGTTTATAGACCTGGTGTTACTTGTCCCTCTTCCTTCTTTGGAGGTCAGGAGGCCAGGAGGGCTGTTGGCAGGTCCTCTCTTGTGCTCCAGGTCAACAGCCATGTCCATAGTGAACATGGCATGTGCAGGACAGGGGAAGCACCCAATGCAATATGGCTTTATTCCCTACTATCTCCTGCTTTCAAGGTGCTGGTGATAAATGTACCCCATACAGGACCTGGAGATGCTCCAAGCTGGGCAAATCATTGAACCTTTCCTCCTTAGCATCAGTTTTGGGTGCTCGACTGCCACTGTTCTCACCAAGCCAGCTGTACAACCCCTGGAGAGATTGAGAGATGAGGAACCAAAAATGCTGGCAAGACTGGAGTGCCGGGCTGTCTTATGCCTTGCTTTTGGGAGACTTTTATTCAGGACAAAATCTGCTCAGTGTGTCTGAGAGTGCCCCAGAAGAAGGTGCTGGCCCTATTCCCAGGGACTCTGATCCTGTTTCAAGACTCAGAAATTGATTGGCATTGCTTCCCAAGGCCTCGAGCGTGTGCTTTGCCCATCTCGGCCCTGCAGTCCCTCCCCTGTGGTGCGTATGGAGTTGGATGCCCCGCATGTGCCCATATAGGGAAGGGTGTAACTATCTTGTTGACACTGGCAAATCTAGCCAGGCATGCAAAGGAGCAGCAGAGTGTGATGCTCACATGTAGTTTGGCAGATGTCACTTGGGACTGGCTGTCTCCATCACACCCCCAAAACCGACACACAAGACAGGGAAGGAGCTTTTTTGCATACCTCTGCACGCTCCTGACAAAGCTACTGAAGAGCTGGGCTGTGGGCTACGCTCATTCCTACAGGTGAAAATTAATTAATCTTTCCTGTGCTGCAAATTAATGACAGCTCTGCAATACTTACTCTTAATTTGTACAAAGTCTGTATTGTATTAGGCGAAAGAGCTGAGAAGGTACAAGAGGTCTTGCAGTAAACACCATCCTGTATTCGTGAAAGCCTGGCTGACCATGTCCTCTTTTTCCATATTTATGGCCAAATGGGACATAACCTAACTAAATGCTTTTAACTGAGTTTCTATCAGTGACATCTAGGTAGTACTCTTTAAATTATCCATATCCTAATGCTGGAGTGGGCAGCAGAGTTTGTGTGAATTATTCTCTTTTAAACTCCAATGACGCAAAAGAACCCTCTCCAGGAATGGAGATATCAGCTTTGCCTTCAATAGACAAATCAAGGGGAAAAGCATTTGAGAGTATTGCTGGCACAGGCCACATGACAGCCAGAAGACTCAACTGAAGGTTTACTAAATTTGATGAGAGACTCCAGGACTGATCTGTTGTGCTGGAGAATTTAGGTAAGCCAATTAGGTAATTTAAAAAAAAGGCATCTATGGAAACTGCTCAGGATCTTTTATAAAATGTGCTTAACATTATCTTCAGCTGCTGCCCCATCCACCAGATTGTTTTCCTATGTGATAACGAACTACTGCATTCACTGTGGGCTACAATACAAAACCCAGCAGGAATGACAGAAAGTAGGAAAAACATCATTAAAGCAGGTAACTGTCCTCTGCCCGTAGATGAGAACCGGTCAGTGATAGTGCAGGAGGCCAGCATTTCTCTGCACTGAAAGATCTTCAGCCCAGGACACATGGGTGACTGGGTATTGACTGGTCCTGTTTAAGATCTATTTTGTCTGCTGAATCATATTTTCTATGGAACTAAAATACTTGTGTTAAAGTATTTGATTAGTGCAGCAGGTGAATCAGCTACAGAGCAAGTGTGGATGGTGGACACACAAGCAAATCCTGCATGCATCCTTCTGGGCATCTGGAGGTTTGCACCTCAGCTTGATAGAGGTTTTTTTGACTAGAAAGGACCGTTAAACAGTCAAGCCTGACCTTAGATGTAACACAGATGTCTCATCCCATGACATTCAGAGAGTGTTTTGACCCTCCCAAAACCAGGTGTTACAGCTCATTCACGCCAGGGGTAGCAGGAGTGCCTGACCCTGGCAGCAGCACTACACTGTAGCCTGGGTAGTTTATATCAGCAGTTAGAGGTGATGCTGCCAATCTCTGAAACCTTTACTCTCTACAAACATTTGAGCAACTTAAAAAAAATAGGTTAGAATTGCTGATCTGGTCTTGTTTTAATATCTAACACCAGTCGTACCCAAAATCCTGGAAGGCTGTGCTAAGGTTTGTCACTATTTCTTCATGATATGTTAAAATGTATTTATAAACTTTGAATGTGTTTTTTCAGTATTCCTCCAAAGATGTCGATGTCCAGACACCTAAGAATTTTCAAGTCACAGTTCTGGGAAGTATTTCTGGTCTTCAGTTTGTTAGCTGAGATATAGGCATAGAATCATAGAATGATTTGGGTTGGAAGGAACCTTTAAAGATTGTCTAGTCCATCTCCCCCTGCAATGAGCAGGGACATCTTCAACCAGATCACATTCTCAGAGACCTGTCCAGCCTGAGCCTGAAAGTTTCCAGGGATGGGGCATCAACCATCTCTCTAGACAACCTGCTGAGTGTTCCACCACTCTCATTGTAAAAAAAATTCTTCCTTATATCTAGTCTAAATCTACCCCTTTTTTTTAGTTTCAAACCATCAGCCCTTCTCCTATCGCAACAGGCCCTGCTAAAAAGTTTGTCCCCATCTTTCTTATCAGTCCCCTTTAAGTACCTAAAGGCCACAATAAGGTCTCCCTGGAACCTTCTCTTCTCCAAGCTGAACAACCCTAACTCTCTCACCCTTTCTTCATAGGAGAGGTGTTACATACCTGTGGTCATTGTGGCTCTCCTCTGCACTTGTTCCAACAGATCTATGTCTTTTGTGTGCTGAGGTCTGCAGAGCTGGACACAGGACTCCAGGTGGGGTCTCGCCAGAGTGGAGTATCGGGGGAGAAGCACCTCCCACAACCTATTGGCCACACGTTTTGATGCAGCCCAGGATACAGCTGGCCTTCTGGGCTGTGAGTCCGCATTGCTGGCTTACATCCAGCTTTTCATCCAGCAGCACCCCTAAATGTAAAAGAGGTGTTCAGTTTTTCCTGTCTCTTAAGGAAGCTGTAGATGAAGTTGTCTCTTCTCATATAGATGAAGTTCCAGTTCCAGTAAGGAAGCTCATTTGCTGTCCTAGCCAGATCAGGCTGTAATGCTGACTGCACAAAGAATTGTAGCTGGATTTTTTAACCATTTGTTTGAATATTACTATACAGAGCAGGATGAATGATCAAGAGAAGTCGTTCGCTGAAAGTAAAAGCAGAAAAAATACGTGTGATTTTTTTTCTGCCTGAGCTATGAAGACATCTTTACCTCTTCCTTCTTAAGGGAAGAACACACTGCTCTGTTTTACTGCGTGTGTCATCATAAAAGTTAAGATGGATGTAGTAAACTCCTTTAACCTATTTGATTGTTATAGAAATACAGGGATTCTTACAGAAGATCCAACGACAATTCTGCCTGCCAGCATCTCGTTTCTTAGGATATTATAGAAAGTATGAATATAAAGCTCATTTCTGTGGAATATGTAGATAAGCTTCTTCCAACCCCCATGCAGTAGTTTATGCCAGGAAATTTCCAGGCTCCTGTTCCATCCAGACACCAGGATGTATCATTTATTCAATAATCTTCTCTGAGGGGGGATGCTCCCATATCAGGAGATCTCTGTCAGTTTTTTTTTTAATTCTACTGTTTAAATATTCAAATTGATCCGTCACATCCCTGCTTGGCATGCATTGATGCCTCTGACTTTTCAGGATGTTTTCCAAATGACGTACTAATGTTTTTTGTTACAGTAATACTATAATCCAGCTTTGGAGATAGGGGCAGAATCTGAATTTTTTTTGGTGCATGCTGTAATAAAAAGAGATTTTTAAATGCATTAAGAGATATCAGAGTCCAGAGATTATGCTAAGCAATTTATATGAAAAGATTGACCTCTGCATTAGAAAGTCACATCTAAACAATCCCCAAGCAGAGTGTCAGAAAGCAAATTTCCTGAAAAGCTGTATCACAGGACTCACAGCTCCTCATCAGATACATTATTGCCTTTGACTCAATGATTTCTCTCCGTGTGTGCCAACTGCTCAGCTAAAATTTGTTCTCAGCTGCATTACTTCATCTTTGATATTTTTTTTTTGGTGATGCATGTGGTCTGTATGATTTTTTTTTTTCCTTACCCCTACTAATACTCAAAGACTGCCAATGATCATTTCTAGCCTCACCAGCCCCTGGAAGCATCAGAGTGCCTTAGCAGAGGGCATCCAGTGGTTGGGAGATGTGGCATGTGCCTACAAGGTGTGGGTATTGAGAGTAGCACATCATTTCTATCTGAAAACAATAAAGAGGCTCCCAGCTGAACCAGTTGAGAGGCTTTGCTGTCTTTCTCTGAAGTGGATTCACTTTCAAAAGTAACATTTATTTTTGGTTGTTTTTAATTAAGGTAGCAAAAAACACTGAAAAGGCACGTTATAATGAATATTAACTGATTTATTCTGAATGGTAGGTCTTTCCTCAAGGATGGGGGAAGAACTAGCTGCTGGTTTCTTTCTGGGTTTTTTTGACTTCTTTTTCCCCAGCTCAGCAGATAGATGAGGCGAGGACATGCACAGGGATGAGATTTGCCAGATTGCCTGGAACACTGTTGTTTTGAGGCAAGTTCTTTCCCTGGGTGTAAAGTAAAACATGGGTATCTGATGACAGATGAAAATGCAGGTTAGGGGAAACTGCAGAGCCTTGAGAGTGAGTCTTTTCCCTCTCCAGAGAGATCAGCCTGTGTGCTAGGTAGCATTTTCTGAAATCAAATTGCCTGTGTTACTCACCTTGCTTTCCGTTGTGACTGGCCTGCTCTGACTCAGTGGAAAAAATGCAAGTCCATCTGCTGACACCGTGCTGTTGGCCAGCCCTGCCCATGCCGCCGATTGGGCCGGCAGCTGCAGGCGGAGAGGAACCTGCACTGTTCAGTCACAAGCCATATGCGGGCAGCGGTGTGGATTAGCTCTGCTCCTGGCCGGAAAGGTCTTGCCACGGTTCCCAGGCTGAACTCACCATATGTGTTTCACATGATTGTCCTGAGGGTGACATGGAATGGAGAGTTCAGATTCAAGTGAAAGTTGGTTTGTGTTTCTTCATCCTGTTTAATGTAATGCAGATGCAGAGAAGAGCGTGAGGGCATCTGAGCCAGGGGGAGATGTGACAGACTGTAGAAAAGCCCTGAAGGTTTTATTAATTCCTTCTCCTTCCCCTGAATTTTCCACTGTTTCCTGATGGGAGATGCGTGTCTGAAGGAACACCTTTGGACCACCTTTCCCCTTTTGGTCACAGTCTTTGCCATCTCTTAAAGACAGGGCTTTTTTATTTGGAGAAAAGCCAGGAACTTGAACAGTAGTTTTCGCCTTTGGAGAGGTGGGGAGAGTGCTCTGATGTGGCTTGTGAAGAAAGAAAGAAGGCAAGAAAGAAAATCAGAAAACCTGGATGGAGACCACCCCCCGGGCTCCACTTTGTGTGAAGTGTTGCAGAATTATGGTTTTTTTAAAGGTAAGGGGTGCATATTCACAGGATGATTGAGTCTGCGGTTTACCTTCGTGCAAAATAATTTTGGAAATGGCCTCTTCCATAGAAGGATCTTGTCACGTATGTAATGCCACTGCTTCTGTGAAAGGTGTCCAGACTAATGCTGTTAATTGCAAAAAGGAAGTTTAACGAGCTCTTGCTGTGTCCCAGGAGGTTAGTAAAGTAGCCAGCTAAACAGCTGGAGGGAAAGTGGTCTGATGGGCCGAAACAGCTAATGTACCCTAGGCAAAAATACAAATATCAGGCTTATTTTGATCTTATTTTGAGCTTATTTATTTCTTAATGTTAGAAGCAGGGACAGGAAAATAACGTCTGTGTAAATTTTTGAGTAATGTCAAATCTAGGAAAGGTGAATAATTTTTCCTCCCAGATGTAAAGCATAAAATATTTTGGTTGAGGAAGGTGCAAAGGTTGTTCTTGGAAAGCTTCGGTTTAGCAAGGCTGGATCGGCAACAATAAGAGACCTGCTGAGACAGCTTGTCAAATATTGCATTAAGGAGGTACAGGTTTAGCATTGCTTTGGGGTCCCAGCAGAGCCTGTGGCACTGGTCAGCGTTCACATGCATTTGGGGCAATGGATTGATGCTGAATTTCCTTTCTGTTGACTGTTTCTGAGCAGGCAGATACCTGACCTGCAGTGACATTATCCCAGTAGCAACAATGTCTTTCCTCAAAACCACAACTGTCCTTGGGAGGCAGCAAGTCTGAACACAGACAGATTGCTTAGGGGCTAAAATGTGATATATCTGAGTGTGTGTTTTAAGAAATTGTTAAAACTTTAGCTGGGTAACGCTTATTGCCTTCCAGAGCAAGGGCTTGCTTTGTAAAAGTCAGTCCCTCTAGGTCTTCGTAAGAATGCCGTGTTTTTTCCGCAGTTGGACTAATTGGATTGTGACCCTCTCCCTGCTAGGATCGCATCACATTAACACTGTACAGAAACAGGATTTTGGTTCTGATATGTGAAAAGACTGAGAACATATGGCATAAGCATCAACCGATATTGTTTGCCATCCACACTTGGTGCGTGTAATGCAACAAGACCAGCTCTCAGTGGCCACGTGATCCGCCTTCCAGTCCTCCATTTGAGGTGGGGTGGGGTGGGTTTTTTTTTGATTCCTGAAGTTGTGACTTTCTGGAAAGAAGCTTGTAAATAGTCAGGGCGCAGAGAACAGGTAGAATGTCAACGGGATGTTACCAGGAGGCATGTGCGCAACTCTGACATCGGTACCTGGCCACGCTTCCTCTGCACCAGCTCGCTGTTCCCGACAACCCTGTATGTTGCAAGAAGGTAGGATCGCGTCATGCCATCCGCGTCCTCCCGCTGCTGCACCGAAATGCCTGTCTCCCCTGTCTCCAGTAAGGAGAGATGCTAATCTGCCAAGCAGAGAATCTTAGTGATCTTTAAAATTTAATTTTAAAGTACAGCGCTTTCCCGTAGCGAAGGGAACAGGCAGGCATGCGCAGCCCTGGCGGTAAAAGCTAACTGGGATTTCAAATTAACGATACGATCTCGTTTGTGCAGTAGCTTCTTATAGGGCTTGTTTTTTTTGTAATACCAGGGCTTTTATACTTTAAAGGACATTCCATACCAAATTGTATCCTATTGATTTGCCATGGTTAACCACCCTGTAAAAAGCCTTATGGTCTGTGTGAGTAGACACAAATCAAAATTCTGCTAACGTTGTTTAGAACCAGTGGGCACAGAATTATTTGCCAGATGTGAAAGAAGTCGAAATACTAAAATATTTCAATGACAGTTGAATTTGGAAATACTTCCGTTAGACTATTAATAGAATTCCTTGAAATAATAAAAAAAGAAAGAATCAGTGCAACATTATTAATTTTTTTTGGTTGGTTGGTTGTTTTATTTAATAATTGATACTTTATACTTCAAGACTGCTTTTTTATTTTCAAAAGTAAAGCCTGGGAAATAAATAACATAATTTAAAAGAAAATAATTATATATCCTTTTAAAAAAACAGTAGCGGTCACAACTTTCTTAGATGTCTTTCCACACAGAAAACTGAACTGTTGTCCCAGAGTGTTTTGAGATCAAAAGGTGCATCAGTAACACAAGATGTAACACAGAATCATAGAATGGTTTGGGTCAGAAGGGACCCTAAAGATCATCTACTATGCAGGCTAACAAAATGAATTACAACGTGTTTTTCCTTAGTCATATAAGCTACTTAGACATCTAGACTACTGCTACTGAACTGAGCAAATCCGTGATAGTAAAAATATAGACAAAACCAACAAGAAAAAATTAAGACGAGATAATGCACGGCTTAACCAAAAAGTAGTGTCTGCGCATCTGCATTGACAGTTTTGTTAGCAGGGCTGGGCAAATGCCCAGCTGAGCGTTGCGGACGGGTTAAAAGCTTCACACTTTTTCTTTCCTCGCAGCTGCCACATGCAGTGCTCTGAAACCTGATATTTTTCATCAAAAACTGATTCTTATTTTCCATCTTAGTATATTAATCAATTTTACCGTGCAGAGCTTGGAGCATATTAACTGTCAGTTACTCCTAATTAATACTGAAGGCAGACAAAAAGGGAGAATAAAATAATCGACGTTATTTAATGTAAAATGCCGCTCGCAATTTCGTTTCCTTTGTGGAAAACGCTTTTGGTCCCTGTTCAAGATTAAGCACTGGCCTGTTTTATGTTTTGTTTCAAAAGGTTGATTGAATGGCAGTTTATTATTCAAGACAATAAATTAAAACTTCTCAAAGCCAAAGAGTTCCAGCAGTTCTGGCACAGGCTGTTTTCTGCCAGAAGGAACACACTCAGGTCTGATTCATGCCAACTGTTGCCCTTTAACGTAAGAAAATAAATAAAACCTCCTATATATCTTTCAAGATTCACATTAAAATTTCTTTAGCATAGAAATTGGGATGCATTAAAGAAAGAAGTGAGCAACATGCGTTGCAAAATAGGTAATGAAAGCTTGCAGGCCAAAATATACTGCGTATTACTACCATGTAACAGTTTAAATATTATGGCCTAGTATTAAAGGCTGATTTCAAAGAGATCATGAAAAGAGAGCAATCTTCTTTGATGTTTTGTATTTAAATTAAATATAACTGAACAGGGATACAGGAGCGTTGCTCTTGCTACAGTGAAATCAGGAAAGGCTTTACCAGCACGCTTCAGTAACAGCTGAATTAGATGCAGGCTTCATAAGCTTTGTGTATAATTTATGTATACCACAATGCATGAGGGTATATAAACAATGAGAATTTATAACATTTATGTGCTTTTAAAATATACATAAAAGGAAAACTGAAAACCAGACCAAACTGTATACTTATGTAATATTTTTTTTTTAGGAAATCCACAGACGTTGTGTTTTTCTAATCATAAATCAGATTAAAAAATAAGTGAAGCTTTCTTTACTTTTTTTTTTAAATTTATTTATTATTTTAACTCACCTATTTTTAAATATTAGCTGTAAAGAGAAAATAAATCATATTGTCCACTGTAGATAGGAGCTATTCCAGCATTTTTCCTCGTGCGCTCTTGTGCTATGGTGGTTGGTGACACATAGCATTTAAACAGCTTTTAGAGGAGGTGGCAATACTACATTAATTATGCAATGATTGTGATGCTACTGGGTGACTTTTAGTCGCAAGCTATCACTTTTTGGGTAGCCTAGGGTACAAACAGAAGAGCTCAGGTTTGCGTGCGTTTTCAGTAGCCTGTGCCGTTACTGTAAGAAATACTGACTAGTGTTCTCCTAGAGATTTAATTTACTAATGTGCTTTTTCATTAAACTTTTAAAATGTATCATTGGCACTAATATTTAAAAATAAAAGGATAAAAAAGGTGAGTTTAATATTTTGGGGTTTTTTTCCCTCGAATGACAATCCTTTCTTTGAGCACAAATGAAGCTACTTAGAAATAAAAATCCTTTTTAGTACTTTACCCTTTCCACAGTTACGTGTCATTTTCCTGTCTACAAACTGAAGATATTACCTTTGTAAAAGGGCTTTTATATTGTCTTATATTACTGAGAAATAGAAGTGGTTTATTCAAATGAGGAATTATCTGCCTACTACATTATGCTTCCCACTTTCCACACACAAATGAAAACGGCTGTGCCTCCAGGCAGCGTAAGATATTGATACATTCAAATTCTTTTTTTTTTCGTAGTGGTTAACAATACCATGTGGAAAACACATTAGCAGAAGGTGAGGTGAGATATTACTGTAATATCTTTTCTAGTAAGTACTATATGCCAAGGATTATTTTTAAGTTGGGCATTTGTCTGTGTGCTCATGTAAAAAGCCTTTGAAGAGTTCTTGAGTTGTTTTTTTTCTTTAAAAGCTGCATTTTCTTTTTTTCCTTGAGTTACAATAAGCTTTGCAGATCGTTTCTCCCCAGATTTCTTTTATTTTTGAGGTGCTGTGAGCACCAAGCCAAGCAGCAGAGCAGCAAACACTGTCCCTGAGGCAGAGGTGCATTTGCTGGAGCCGATCGCCTTGTTCCCGGTGGGGTTACCTGGCTCTGCCAATACTTATCCCTTTCCTGGCCCCTTTCCTCACCCGGCACGTTTTCATTACTGTTCATACCAACTTTTCCCCTGCTTTTCTTCTCCAAAAAGGCTTCATGTGCATCTGAGCAAGCCCGTGGGCTGTGCCCTTCATCTGCTGGGGCTGGAGCAGGAGGGGACTTGGGGCGCGGTTGCGCCGCACCCTAGTGCCGTTGTCTGCACAGAGTCCATGGCTGTCAGGGTGATGAGGTTATTGGGGATCCCCAAACACCCCTTCTTACGGGAGCCCTGCTGGGATGCTGGTTGGCAGGGATAATGTAGCCTGGGGGCTTTGCACCATAAAGTATATTTGAAGCCTAAATGTTAAGAGCTGTTCTAGAAGGGTACTGGGGAGGCGGGCGCGGGCAGCGTGGCACTGCCAGGTCGTCGCGGCATGCCTTGAAAGGTCCATAAAGCTGTGACATGATTTCTCTCCTAATTTAGATTTTCACAGCGTGGTACGGAGGGCACTGAACTGGTGCTATAGCTATTTCTGACAGTTTTTAGCATATGTTTAAAATAGTTTTTTAAATACATTTCTTTAACTTCAGTAAATAAAGAATTACATTTCCTTGGGAAGCAGTTGCAGATAGATGGTTGGAGTTTAGCTGAAGGAATTTGTATGGCTGCCAGTGGAAATTTAAAATGCAGACCAGTGTTCCCATGTGCCCACTAATCACCAGAGACATCCCCAATGTACTGTGGCACATCATCAAAACCAAACAGCATTTAAATGTCATGGAACAAAACAATAATTTTGCAACTTCTGAAAATCGTTACCTTGAGTTTAGGTAGTACGTTCGGTAAACTACATCCCTTACTCGAAAGGAGCTGAACTTTGCCTAATGAAATATTTATGGAGAGATGTGTTGTGTGAGGGAAAGCAGAAACGAGCCCACTATAAAATATGGAGTTCCACGCAATATAGGAAACAATTTTCCAGGGTAAATGCATAGTGAATAACGGGTAGGAAGCGTGATGGCCAGTGCAGACGTCAGCGGTTGCCTGGCTTTTTTGTTCTTGTGCTGTAAATGCGGATTGTTGTTTATGGCACTGTATTTGGCATTTGAAAATGGCTAAATCAAATTGAAGCAAGCGTCACTGTAAAGAAACCAGAACATACAGTTGATTTTAAACAACAATCCAAAACAACTCCCAGAACTGTAGCGCAGGAGTTGTTAATCATTATCACCAGAGATGATCATCTACCCTTTTATTCTTGCAACTGCAAATAGAAGTGACTGTCAGGAAAGAAAGAGCACAGCGTCTTCAGCACGCAAAGCAGATGGATAAGATGTCCTTGAATTACTGATGTTTAGAGAAAAAACAGAAAGGTGCATCGCGGCTCCCTTCTTGGGAATGGTCTTTAGTCTATTTGGCATTTTCATTGAGGACTTGGGTGAACAAAGCATCCATTAAATCTGCAGCTAGTGCCAAGAAGAGAGGATTTACAAGTGTTCTGGAGGCAGCACAGGAATCCAGAGTAATCCTGACAAACCGGATCTGCCATAACCTGGAGGCAGTATTGATGAGGAATATGAAATGGTGATGTAATAAATCCATCAGGCAGTCAAAAGGAGAAAGCTCTGAGATAGCCTTTCCTGTGTGGGAAGTCAGAGCAGCTGAGCTCCAAAGATCCTTCCCAACCAACATCTCTGGGCAATAGCTTTTCAGGAAAAGGGCCGGGTGCAATACGGAGCCTTGAGGCTGCGCTGTTATGAAGAAGAGCAATCATACTAGGCATTACAAGCAAATGCAACACACAAAATGTGCAAAAAAAAAAAGGAGCTGAGGTGGTTGTAGAGAAGATCTCATAGCAGCTGCAGGAAAGTATAGAAACCATTTGTCATTGTGCACGGGAAGACTGGTTTATGCTTTCAGCGCAGAGCCACCATAGGCTTTAAGGGGAGCTTTTCTAAGACTAAGGGGAGTTGAGCAATTAGTTGTCCCTGGAGGTCGTGAAACCTCCACCAAAGAAGGTTCCTAAATGCAGATTAAATTCAGATGTCAAGAGTGGTTGAGTTCACCTTGTTCCCACCTTTGAAGCTGCCTTTAACCATCCTTCTAAGATCACTTCCAAGTTTATTTCTGCGATCACAATTGTTACCAAGATACATCCACTGGTTGTCCCTTTATCTTGTCCCTTTCCCAGTGGAAATTGCCTGACTTTTCTGCATATAAACAAAGGAAGAAAACGTTCATTTTGGCTGAAAGTTTCAAATGAGCAAAAAGTACTCTTGCTAGAAGGCAGGCACTTAACTCCTATCAGCTTTGTAAACCTCGAGTTTAGCAGCTCTTGGTAACATTTTACATTTCATCTCCCAGCTAACTGTTAGCTTGGACTATTGTCCAAATAATAGAGTTTACCATTGCCAAACATGTGCACAACTCACTTGGCAAAGCACATGTATACATTGGCTGATGTTTTATTCTACTCCCTCGGTACCGTAATGGAGGGCTTTAGAAATCGTTATTTGGGATAAGAAGGGGTTTACTTGCAGCTTATAAACCTATTAAAATAGCTTAAGGTTTTTAGTGCTCCCCATCAATAGCTGAACTTACTGTGAAACATGATCTCTTTTTTTTTTAATAATTTCTAAAGAACTCAGCCAAAAAAATTTGGTGGCAGATGATTTCAGAGTCTAAATTATAAAGATGGAGGGTTTTTCTCTGTTCAGCAGACTCTTCAAGTTTTTCTGACCAAGGAAGTATTTTCACTAAAACCCAAAGAAAATAATTCTTGTGGAGCTGAAAAGAAAGAAAGCAGTCATTTAGTATTGGCCAGATGCAGTATAGAGTATAGGAAAACCTTCCTGTGTCTGTTTTTTAACCCATGCTCCAGTCTTTATTGGCATGACTGCTGGGTTTATTTACTAAGCAAAAATTAATGTAAACCCTGTATTCTTAATGGGATCAGCAAAACAGCATAACATAAAGTATCATTATAATAATTGATATTTGTTGTTGAGATGGCTGAGCTTTGTCTTTGTTTCTACCGGTGTTTGGAGAATGGCTTTGCAGTTCCCTTGAATTCAAGAGGCCGAATTCTGTCCTCATATAGGAACATATCATCTCGCTGAAGTACTGTCAAATGGCAAATTTTTATTTGAAGACTAGGTTTAAGCCTAATTTCTTCACATATATAACAATTGACTTGTTTATTTTAAGAGATTTTTATTTGCAGCGGCAACTTTTGGATGAGTTTAGAGAAGGCAGCTCCATGTGTTTTGAATAAATGATACATTACAGGGAAGGGATGTTCACACTTCTGCATAGCAGAATGTAATTGATTTTGTGCTTGGATAATTAAGAAATGGTTCTCTTTGATGTATTTAAGAGTCACGAATTAAAAATATAAAATTTGCTAACTGTTAGAAGAATTGATTCAGAAGTAGCTTTAATGGATGAAAAAACATGATGTTATTGCAAATATGGTCTCAAATCTAATACTGTGCTAAAGCAGAGTAGTCATATGTCTAGGATACTTAATATTCTTGGCCATTTTAATTCTGAAATCAACACAGTAACAGAGAACTTGGAAAAAAGTGCACATTTTGGAAAAAAAATGTTAAAAGTTTATCTTTCAAAGATTTTGACAGATAGGTGTATTTATATGTAAAGGCAAATGTGTTGTAGGGGAGGGAATGCAGAAAATCTTAGGAGACTTGCAAGATTGATGGAAAATGCAAGAAAAAAAATTCTGCACTTCTATGGATTAATCTTTTTTTTTTTAAGTATTCAAATTCACACCCTATGCAGCATTTCTAATATTTACAACTACTTCCCAAATTAACTGTTTCAGCTAAGATCATAACTTTATTAATTCAGATTTTTAAATTTATTTCTTAGTAAAAGTGCTGGGCAGCACTTTAAAATCCTTGATTTTGTCATTTGAAAATCAAACTCCAGGTTGTCAGTCTGTTTGTGTTCACCCTTTTCATCACTCTTGTAGGCAGGATTACTCAAATAATCCAGCCACCTTTACCTCCGACACTGTGTGCTGCTTGCTGGTCTTGGATGCCAAAAGCATCCAAGGATTATAGGGGTGGTGGATGGGCTTGAATTGATTTATAGCAATGCAGCCTTGCCGGTGTTTGCGATCTCATTGCGAGCATTGGAATAGTTGATGCGTGTCTTCAACACTTATCTCCCAGAACTGTGCGAAAACTTGCTTAGTTTATGGATTTCTTTGTGGAAACTGCATGGTAGTGCTCCTGCCTGCCATTGTTTTAGTAAAGAAAGACCATTTCTAGCTTTCCTAGTTGTGCAAAGAGACTGCTGTTGTAGCCCAGCTGTACAACTGATGTTAAATAAACAAACCAAGAGGACAACTTCTGTTTACTTTCTACATCGCTGACCTTATAATTGGGAATGTCTTGTGCAGGATGGAGCTAACTTTGGCTGACGCAGGCTGATTCCGTGGGTGCTCAATGGGGAATGAGAGCTTCATTCAGCTGCTTTGAATCATCTTGTAGCAGAGACCCCCCCATGAGCAGGCGGGGGTTGCGTTTTGGTAACCTGAGGGTGAGCTGGGGTGGGAGGGTGTGTGTGTGTGTGAGTGGTGAAGTCCCCACAAAATGCCTTAGCTGAGTGCTGTCTCCGCTTCGCCTTTGCAGCTTCCAATAATTTAGTAAATCTGAAGCAGGATTATTTGCAAATTATGTTATCAAGTACATAAATGTTATGATTGTAGAACAGAAAGAGGGGAAGACAATTTCAAAGCTGTGCATACCAGTCCCATGTGTCTCTTAACGTCCTGTATTTCATAACAGAACAGAAATCCTCGAATTTGGGTGGCACGCTAAAAGATGCCTTTCCACAGAGCTTTTCTCCCACCCTCCCATCTGTGTATCTGCTTTTCCCACTGACCCATGAACATGCCCTTCCTTCTCTGCCTTGATTAGATGATAAAATATTCTGTTTCTGCTGTGAGAGGATAAAGCATGCAACTCGAAACACCCTGAAATCTGGGAATTCATAACAGACAGCTGGATTTTGAAGCTGTGGCTGTTCCCAAACCTATTGGTGCATGGGAGCAACCCTCCTCACTAATCCTGTCCCTCTACAAGCGGATTGGAGGCTGTGCCTTCTCCTCATGGCATTTGCTTTTTTGTAGGTAAGACAGCTCCCTGCAGCTCCCCAGTTTTCCCTACTGCTGGTTTGCAGTCCGGGGACGTTCTGGCAGGCCACTATTTCAATGCTGGGGGATTTCTTTGAGACAGCACTCCAAAACTGATCAAAATACGAGGAGGTCGAGTGAACTTCATGCTTGTTGAGTGAGATGGTTTTGATGGAGGGAGGGAGGTGTTCCTGTATCCAGCAGGTAGCCACTATAGTTGGGAAGTGGCTGCAGCTGTTGGATGTGCACGTTGCTGCGTAGACTTGCAGTGTGGTAGAATTAGATTGCTGGGAACAGGAGTTGTTTGCGGCTCCTGAGCCTGAAAATTTCATATGCTGGCTCCTGGCTTTTCTTTTTATTTTAAGATTGCTAGGAAGTTTTTGTTTGCATGCTCTATGAAACTTTTAGGAAGAATTTTACAGCTTTCTTAACGTACGAAAGGTATAATGAGCTATAAACTGAAACAATTGCAAGGGTTGTGGCAAGTCCCATGCAGCACATCATAAGCCAGGATGCTCCAGATACTGGTGGCACCATACAGCCCAGGCACAGGGTTGTGCCACGTCCCCCGGCGGTGATGACAGCCTGCACACCAATGTGGGATCCTCTGCTTGCTGCGTCCCTTATAGCTCATGGAGCTCATCTTCAGCTTTTGTGGGTCCCCGTCATCTGACGGGCTGAGATTTCTGAGAGCATCCTTGTCTCTTGTACTTGTGCCCTGACTCTCATCCATAATCAAATCTACAGCAAACTGTGCTATTAAGTGCAAGTCAGAGCATAAGCAATGGAAACCACATGGGAAAACAAAAGGCACCTCAGCTCTGAAGCGCGCTGGTGTCAGCTTGTGCTGGCAGGGAGTCTCGTCATTACATAATGATGCACTTATCCAAACGACGTTTTGTATTTTGGGAGACAGATGTGCCTCGCAGTTGCTAGTGGAAGTTAAACGTTAAATATGAAACCCATTCATTTTCTCTTAGTCATACTTTGGATTTAAGCAGATGTTTTGCTAATTTGTGGTTTTCAAATGTAGCATGCTGACAAGACATTTGTCATTAACTACAACTTCATCCATGCAGTTTAGCAAATTGGCCAATTATTAACAGTGAGGGTTGCGTGGCGGTTGATGCGTAGCTCCTGCTGCTTTGAAAGGCCTAAGTTGAAACTCAAAACATTTTTACAATGTAAATTAATTGAGCTTTGGACCGCATCCCTATTATTCGAGTGCTCCCTGCTCTCATTTTCAGAATGAACAGACATTTGTAATGCGCTGAGTAGCTGTGCCATCTGTGAGCAGAGGCTCCTGGTGGTGGAAAAAGTGATGGCTAACATTTTTCTGGTGGGGGCATGAAGCTGACTGATGGTATCCAGGCGTAGGCAGCATGACATACAGAGGGAGCACGGCCACAAGGCGGTGTAGGTACATGCAGACCAGGCTGGCTCTGCCACAGGTGATGCAGGGAGGCATCCTGGAAGGGTGTGAGGTGGGCAGTACAGGCAGCTGCCTGGAAGTTGATGCTGCCTAATATTTTCCATTATAACATTTCTCTTGCTTTTAACTTTGCTAGACTTTGCCCATTTTGATTTTGTTTTTTTCCTGGTTTATGTTTTCAGGGTTCGATGGGGTGGGAGGAGGAAGGGTTGTTCGTGGTGCTGTAAACTGTTGAGATGTCCCAATGGTGCTTCCCAAAGCCAGAACCACCATATGCCTGAAAATATCATCAGCTATTTTCCCAGCTCTGGAATTCAAGCAGGCAATTTAGTCATCATTTATTCACCCCATATACAAGACTTGAAGGAGAACACTCAGTGCACCTCTAATTTCTAGAAAGTATAAAGACTTTGATTTTTCCCAGCTGGTACTGTAGAAATTTTGCCTAACATTCCAGCTGAACTGGAAAAACTCTTCAGGATGGTTCATTCATATTTGCTTCAGCTTCTGGCATATCATTTGCTTTGATTCCTCCTCTGTATTTGCATCTGCACAACCGGGAAATGATATACTTTGTTAGAGGACAGGCTGCTGTGCAGATGAATTAAATGAGAACTGTAAACAATTAAATACATGCAGTGTATTTCACCTTGTTTTATACAGCCAGATGTGCTAAGTGTGAAGTACCTATGGGATTGGCTTTACATGCCCATTTGGTGTCCTTTTCTTCATATTCCCCTGATCTGTGGGAAAAGGAAGTAATGGTAATGTCACAAAATCAGTGGTAGCACCTCAGCAGGGAGGTCAGAGGTTGCATGAAGAAAGGAAAAATCAAAGCTTTGGGGATGATGTGGGAGGGCTTGTGTTGCTTCTGTTCATAGTCTGCATTAGAGACATGAGCTGAAAATCTGATCCATAGGTTGATGAGGGGTGCATTGCAGGTTTTAAAGAGAGATCTTTGGCATAGTTGTCTCCCTCGTAGCTTTTTGATTGAAAGGAATGCAGCAGTTGATGTGGAAGAGAAGATGACAGGTTATGACTACGTTTCAATCACTGCCTTGGTTTCCCTGAGTTTAGATAAGCTAAATCTCCAGTAGTGACTGTGTATCCTAGGCCAGGCTTTAGCAGGAGGCAAGGGCAGGTAGATGTTGGGCAAATTCATCTAACCCAGATCCTGGTCCTTTGCAGCGCTGCCAAGCTCCTGGAGAAGAGTCCATTCTCCGTCGGCGCTCCAAGCCCCCTGCTCCCCTCGCCGGCAAGCCTGCAGCTGGCGCAGCTCCAGGCACAGCTCACGCTCCACAGGCTGAAGTTGGCTCAGACCGCAGTCACCAACAACCCAGCCGCCGCCACCGTCCTCAACCAGGTGCTCTCCAAAGTGGCCATGTCGCAGCCACTCTTCAACCAGCTGCGGCACCCCACCGTGATGAATGCCCCGCAGGGCCATGCTGCGGGGCCACCGCAGGGGCCTGGCATCGCCGCTGCAAGGTTCCCCTCTGGTGGCATTGCCTTTCCTGCCCAGAGCCCAGCCTTAGCCACGCCAGGAGGCAGTCTGGGGCCTGTTCAAGCCCAAAACCCCAACGCCATCATCATGAGTCCCTTTGGAGGCGTCATGGCTCCCACTTCTGGCCAGCAACCCGTCGTAGTGGGACTCAACAAGGCAAGCACCTCTACCGCTGCCGCGGGGGGCTTTTATGAGTACAACAAGCAAAACGCAGCCAACTCTGCCCCTCAGGCGTACACCTCAGAGGGGGACCAGCCCAACCAGCACAGCCTCCTTGGTGCCCACGCGGGCTCGGCAGCAGCAGGGCCACGCTACAAGGGTCACTTTGGGGCTCCCAGCCAGCTGCAGCACGAGGCGACATCAGCCTTTCCCAAGGAGGTGTATGGGGCAGCGGCGGCAGCCCAGCACGGGGCAGCACGACCCTTTCCCAGCGACCCGCATGCAGGCTCGCATCCGAAAGGAGATCCCGGGCCTGTCTTGCATGGCAGCGGTACAAGCAACGAGTGGGAAAATATTCCTAATTTCCCCAGCCAAAACAAGCCTGACCTCATGCCCGGCGACAGCCTGTGGCCGCCAGCGAGTCAGCAGCAGTATGAAATAAGAAACGAGCTCTACAACCCTGAAGAGCCAACACCTGACACAAAGTTCAGCGCGGCCGGCCCCCCCGCCTTTGGCCGCCTTACCCACAGCAAGCAGAGCTTCGGCAGCCCTCGCATGAGGCAGAAGGAGGAGCGGAGCGGCGGTGCACCCGACCTCCCTGCCCGCTCCCTGCCACCACACCAACTGGGTGACCTCTGTGGCACAGCCCCCCTCCACTTCCCCCACGTCTGTGCCCTGTGCGACAAGAAGATCTTCGATCTAAAGGTGAGTGGTTTTGAGGCACCATCGGGGCACAATTTGGACCCTTGAATAGGCTGCCCAGTGGCTGATCTGGCTGCCAGCTCCTGCCACCCTTTGCCACCAGTGTCCATTGCCGCAGAGATGCCCTGGGAGAAGTGAAAACAAAGGGCCATAGTTTTGCTCAGGGTGTCGTACATCTGTTTCATGGCAATTACTGGGGTTTCAAGATCGGGTTTTGTTCCGCGTCTCGCTGTGAGTGACAGTGAGATTATGGGGCTGACGTGAGAAACGCAAGGTCCAAGCTAGGGTCACAGCTCATCTCATGGGCTCAAAGTGAGGGGAGGAAGAGCTTGAAGCTGATCCCCCACTTCTCAAACTGATATTGTAACCACACATTTGCAGCTTCGTCTGCCTCTCCTTTTCTCGTTGCATTTCTGATCCACCTCAACAGCCTTGTGGAAGCAGCTTGCTTAAACAAAACAGTGCATTTTGATGATATTGTTTTAATAATTCCTCTATTGAGATCTCTTCCTCCTCCTATTATCTCCAAGGAAAATTTAGGACTCAGGGTCCCCAGCGACTTTGGCCTGGAAGCTGCTCAGCATGTGTGGTACAGACCACGCTCTCACTTCTCTGTTCATACTGCCAAGGGAGTTCTAAATTCAATCTCACTCTCGAGAAACAGCTTCCCAGTTGCCCAGAGAGCCAGTGTGCTAGGTCACATTATATAGGTCAGGTCTGGAGAAGGCCCCCTGAGCCCCTCAGCCATTTGTGGGCTCTTGTTGGTGTTATTCCGGCCTTCTGGTGAGTCCTGCTCAACAAGTTCTCACAACCTTTTCCACCACATCGCAGTGGCACCTAGCTGCAAAGGCATGTGTTTTCACACTGATGGTGGCCTGACAACAACGTTATAACAGCGTGTGGGTAGGAAGGAAGGTGGCCAGCAAATGAAATAGTACCTGATAATTACATGTGCCAAGGCTTTGGGATATTTGAATATATTTGCTCTTTCATGTTTCCCTTTTACTCTTTGAGCAGCTGCTTGCAAAAGAGTTTGCTGTGGTTACTGCAGCTTCGGGGCTGGTCTGAAGTAGCCCCCATCTAGGGCATGCTAGGCATTTCTTTTTTCATTAAACATCTAAAAAGAGCAGGAGAAACGTCATTACAGTGAGTTTTGGTTGGTCTGTTTGTTGGTGTTGAATGCATCATTTGGATCATAAACGTGTAAATCAGTAAATCACAAATTCTGCTAATCTACTGAAATGAGTAAGCACTTAAGCGCTGGCCTGGCTGCCCTGTGTGCTGAACATCATCTTTTTGGATACTGCAGGAGCCGAGGGTGCTCAGTGCCTTGCAGGATGAGCTCTTCAGCTAAAGTGAAGTAACTGAATTAACAGAGATACACTGGAATTAAAAGCTAATGCAGAGAAGCTGTCCTTTTGTAAAGTAACTGATAATTTAACCTACAAATAACAAATCAGTAACTGCTTTGGGTGAAAGTGTGCTTGGCTCCAGCATCACACTGTTTGATCTTCAGCTTCTCAGTATTGTTTTTAGAATAATGTAAACCAAATAGAGAAGAAATCTCTTGTAGATTTGCCTTCAGGATTTTTCTTGTGCTCATCGTTTCTTTGTTTCAACGTAGGACTGGGATCAACACATTAAAGGAAGTCTTCACATCCAAAAATGTATGGCTTTTTCAGATAAGTAAGTATTATTTTAGAGATGCACTTCCAACTGAATTTCTAACAGACCATCCCTTACTTCAGTGGCTTTACCCTGGGAATTTACTGCCTAAGAATTATGCTTAAATATTTATGGCACATTATGCATGCTCCTAAAGTTCTTTTCTTTCTTTTCCAGCACTGGCATCCGGTGTGTGTTAAGCTCAGCAGATGGAACATTGCATTTATCCCCAAATAATGCAGCAGTTTTCAATCCATCTAGTATCGAAGGTGAATGGTTATATGTGCAATAGTTAAAGACACTTTGTTTTAATTGAAAGGGAAGTCAGTCTCTGGGGGAAAATGGGCATTTTAAATGAAATGTGATATGTTTCCAAGGAAAACTTTTCAGAAGTTATGCACAGAAAGGCTAGACACCAATATTGTGCCTTTCAAAGTATGATTTTGTTTCTTTCAAACAATGACTTGTTTTCAGAGTACAGCGAAACAATGTATAATATGGTGTAGAGTGTGTGACATTAATTATTATGTAAATGGGGCGTTGATTACTGAGCACACTAATGCAATGTGAGTCAAGATTTTCATGAAATGTGTGTGATCCATTGTTTAGATTATCCACCAAATGTCGGCTCATCTTTTATCACTACGTCAGCAAGATCCTTTGGCCAGCCAGGTCCTACGTTTTCTTCTCCTGCACCAGGGGTAAGAGTGACTACCTAAGCAAATTGATTTCTCTGTCAACATTTTTGTAGAAGCCATTTCCACTTAATGGAATTAAAACCATGAAGGCTTCCTCTTAGGCAATAATCTGAATATTCAATCTGTTACTTCAACTTCCCTGCAATTCTTTTATGCTTTTGATTTTGGCAAAATCATAACTTGATTGTAGGGTTTGGGGTTTTTTTTCCCCCAGTGCTAAAAGTTCTTTGCTTGTAAGAGAGATCTGGGGAGGGGAGGGAATGGTTTTGTGTGTATCCCATTGACATCCCCCCCCCCCCCCCCCCCCGATTTTCTGAGTCTTTTCAACCCAGGAAGTTCAGCTTCAGCTTAGAATTAAGATTTGGATTAGATTTTACTTACTCTGAGGACTGATTCAGCAAGCAGCCTTCTATCTCTCCAGTATTTATTTGTAGCAATTTTTCTCTGCCTCTCCCATGCTGAGGTCCTTCTCCCAGGTACAATAGTGGCGAAGACAGTGGCTGCAGCTTCACTGTTACTCACTTGCAAGTCCCAGATCAATTCATTATGCTGGACTAACTTGTTTCCTAGTTCATTTTAGTTTACTATTTATATCATCTGCTGCCACTGATAGAGTTTCAGAAAGTTTGCTTTGGTGTAGAGCCTTTGGGGGTTTAGGTTTATTAGCCCACACTGCATTCAATACAGGTCCCCAGTTATGTTGCTCTAATGCGCAATTGAATTCCTAGCTCAGTAATTAAAAGATACCAGAAAAAAAGGAATAACATTAAAAGTGTTTCTTACACTGACAAAGCAAAGATTTTAAAAGGAAAAAAAAACCAAAAGGAAACCAAAAAAAACCAAGGAAAAAATGGAAATAAAACCCAATCATATACATAAGGGAAATACAAAGTTGTTAGGGTTAAAAGAAGCTCAAAATATATTGGAAAGCTACGATTAAAGCTGATATCAAGGGCTCGTGTTAAAGCATTCATGGAATAGCAGCAGTAATCCAGGGATTCAAGTTTTCACCTTGTTAACTTTTGTGTATATATCCTGGTGTGGTTTCAGACATTCTGGAAAGCCAGGCTGAGTTGTGTCCCTATGCCACTCCAGTTCACATCAGGCATTGCTTACAAAAACATCACCCGAGTTTGTTTAATTTGAACCAATTTTCTACTCTGGTTTTGCTGCCCAAGAGGTTATTTGAAGGGGGTTCAGCCTCTGCCTGCCACAAACGCTGCGTGTGCAGGGGAGCAAAGAGCAGAGCTGCTCCTGACAGCTGCCTCCAAGGTCAGAGGTGGAGTAGCAGCGGGTGCAGGGGAATGTTCCTTTTCATCATGTCTGTCAACCTCACAACAAATGAAACTGCTGCTAATACCAGTATCATTTCTCCTTAGAATCTGTCACTATTTATTATTTAAGCTGCCTGCAGAAGTCCTTCTTCTGAATGACCTGCAGTACTAAGAGAGATAAAAGAAACAATAACTTTGATTTTCCTGGACACTGTAAATCCTCTTTTTCTTCAGAAGCTCATTGGGTGGACAGGGAACTATATTAGAGGTGTTAAGATTGAGTTTGCCAGCTGTCATTCACTCCCCAACCCAGGTGGCTTATAATTTATTACACCTTTGCACGGTAGTATTCACTTTCAGCTAAGCTGCTGCCATTTAACTGAGCAGTGGGAGATTATACTTGACCCTGCGTGTAATCATAAACAAAGTGTTCAGATTTCTGGAAGAGCTTGCTGTGTGCTGTCCATCTGCAAATAACTCTGTCCCTTTTCAAAAGGCAAACACAGCGCTACAGATCTTCACTCAGGCATGGAGAGCTGTTAGATCTGGAAGGATGGGACTGGCAGTTTCTTATTTTTAGAAAAAAATCATGTAAAGCTTAAGAAAGTCATAAAGTTTGAAAAGCAAGAAAAAAAAAGAAAAAAGCTGTAATAAAAAATAAATAAATTGAATTGATGAAATAATATGGCAAACGATATGAGGTGTATTTCACTGCTGTGCATCAAAATGTTTCTGTAGTAGTTCTCCATCTGCCTTGGCAGACCCCTGCAGCATTGGTTGTAAAGAAAGGTAGCTTAGAGTCTTATTGAAAAATTGCATTCAACAGTTGACACGCAAAAGCTCCTCTAATTTCCTGACTCTGGATATGGAAGGTGTACATAGAGCTGTAATTTACAGCTCTATTTCATGAATGAATCCAATTGAACTTCAATCAGCTGACAAGATTATTGCTTGGTACAGCCCATCGACTTCTGGTGTGAGTATGTGACCACTTCTTAATCATGAATTAGAGCAGATTTATAGCGTAGCATTTAATTTAAGCCATTGCCAATTGTGAGGAGGTGGTAACATCTTACAGTCATTTGATTTAACGTACTGCTGTGTGCGTGCCTGCACACGGGTTATGGAGTCCACGTAGGGAACAGCTTAGTCTTTCTAGTCCCAGTAGACTTTTAACATACCATTTCTCAACAGACCTAGCAAAATAAACAGGAGGTGCCAGGTGACCTGGGGTGTTCTTACACTGGGACTGCATTTGCTGTCAGGAAAGTTTCTGTTTCCTCTGCTGGCTGGTGTTGTGTTCTTCTTGTGCGCTACGTGCCGCCTTGCCTTATGGCACAGACATCACCTCCTTTTCTATTCAAGTGGAGTCGAGTTGCTTCATCATTTACAGGATCAGGTCTTTGTTATTTTTATGCTAGAGAAGATACCTTACTTCTGGGCTTCAGCTCTTCTTTGACTTACCTGTCATGCCTGGGCAGGCTCTGCAAGATGCACGCTCGATAGGAGACCTCTGTATAATAGAGGGTCCTGCTGCAGCAAAAATACACAAATGGTTAAGTGGTGAGACCTGGAGGGAAGGTAATGAGATAAAGGTGTAGATTAGATGACATTAGCTCTGTAACTTGTGAACCTGCGAACTAGCTGACAAGCCAAACATTTATAATGGCTCTGGTGAACTTGATCCTACAAGATTATGTGATTTGCATCTTCCCTTGAATGGCACGACTTTAGCTGAAGGTGGAGTTATGTGGTGGGTTGGCCCTGGCAGAATGCCAGGGTTCCACCAAAGCAGCTCTATCACTTTCCTTCCCCAGCTGAACAGGGAAGAGAAAAATGTGATGAAAAAGCTCATGGGTCGAGATAAGGACAGGGAGAGACCATTCACCAGTTACTGTCATGAGCAAAACAAACTCAGCTTGGGGAAAAAAATAATTTGATTTATTACCAATCAAATCAGAGTAGAATAATGATAAATAAAACTAAATCTTAAGAACACCTTCCCCCCACCCCTCTCTTCCCCTCTGATTTTCTCTACTCCCTTCCCACTAGTGATGCAAGGAGACAGGGAATGGGGGTTGCGGTCAGTTCGTCACATGTGGGTTCTGCTACGCCTGCTTCCTCAGGGGGAGGACTCCTCACACTCTTCCTCTGCTCCAGTGTGGGGTCTCTCCCATAGGAGAAAATTATTCACAAACCTCTCCAACGTGAATCCTTCTCCATGAACTGCTCCAGCATTGGTCCTCCATGTGGTCACAAGTCCTGCCAGAAATCCTGCTCCATCGTGGGCTCACCTCTGAATAGAGCCACAGGTCCTGCCAGGAACCTGCTCCAGCACAGGCTTCCCACAGGGCCAGAGCCTCCTTCAGGCATCCCCCTGCTCCAGCAGGGGGTTCCCCACGGACACAGGTGGATGTTTGCTCCACCACGGACCTCCGTGGGCTGCAGGGGGACAGCCTCTTTTCTAAAAATCCTCTCTGGTCTTTGTAATGTCCAGGGATGGAGACTCCATTGCAAGCTGCACTGCTGTTAAACATTGCCCTTTCCATTTGTATTTCTAAGCCAGGTTTTAAAGAGGATATTTGTCCTTAATAACATGTACGCAGGACAGAACTTTTCATTTTTTTTGCAAACATGTAAGGTCTTACCTAGTGGATGGAATATCTAAGATAAAATCATTGTTTTGAGTTGCCTTTTTCCTCAGTTTCCCCAGAGGAAATCTACACTGGGTCGAGTTGTTCACATCTGCAACCTCCCTGAGGGAAGCTGCACAGAGAATGATGTCATTAACCTGGGCCTCCCGTTTGGGAAGGTCACCAACTATATCCTCATGAAATCCACTAATCAGGTACTGTGCATTTGGGGTCACCAGTATTGATGTCTGTTGGCATAAAGACATTGACATGAAGACAGAGTTTTTACCGAAAATTTCTTTCTTTGTAATAGAAACTTAAAATATGAAGCCTGCTTTTAAAGTAAAAAAAGGTTGTGTTTGCAAAATGAGATGATGGGATAAACATGACCATTGCCTCATAGTTCTTGTTAGAAAAACCCGGAAATCTCAATGAAGTAGTATTATAAAACTAATTATTAGTAGTAGTATTAAGTATTAGTATTATTAAGTTAGTAACTTGGTTGCCTTCTCTCAGCCCTTTGTTAGGATCACTTTCAGGCTTTTCTTGTTGTTTGGGGGGCTGTTACTGTTTTCTTGTCCATACTAGTAGAGTTGAATGGGGCATCGAAGAATGATTTGCATGGACTGTTGTTGCAGCAAAGGCAGATCCCACAATGGTGTAATTACAGTTACAGGCTGGTGGCAGAGCCCTCAGGCAGTGACTTTGCTGGGTGATCTGGAACACACATGCTAAAGGAAGGTAGTGACCTTACAGGTGTACTTACACCTCACTCCCTTTTAATCTGCACTGGATTGTAGGAGAGCTCTTTTTTCAGGGTAGCTTAAGTCTAGTTTAAGTACCTTAAGTCTACCAATGATGGTAGGTTGGGAGTACCAGAAAATCTTCTCTCACATACTTGCAGCAGACAATACAGATAGAATAGAATCCACGCCAGCAGGCAATGTTTGAGACTGTAATGTTTCAAAATGCAGTCATTACACAGCTGTGAGTATATTCCTTGACCAGTTAAACTGCAGTCACATCAAATGCAATTTTCATGTAAATACAAGTGCTAGTTAAGTTCAGTTTTTTCAGAATTCTTTTTTTGGCTTTGTTCTGGCTGCCCATGCTCTGGTGGTCTGCTTTTATCTGGATCCCTTACAATTCTGCAAGACACGGGTGACAATCTTGGGATCAGTGCGTGCTGCAGCACTGCAGTTTTGCCAGCAGCTGACTATGGTGTAGAAGCACCAGTGAGGAAGTGAGGGAAAGGTGATGTTTTCATCTATTGAGAAAGATTTGATTCCAGTTATTTAGTTTTCAGTTGATCTGGCTTCTAAAGTTGCATATTGGCTTTAATAGCTGGGTTGAAACCATTACTTGCTGTTAAAAAGAGGCTGAGAAATGGTGTTACTATTTCAACTTCAGAGCTGGAAAGCAACTCAGTTCTTCATTATCAAGATGTTTTGCAGAAGAATCCAAATGAAAATTATTGTGCTGCCTTTTCTGTCTTATACTTTGTATTTTTAATTATGCAGTAGATTTTAAAGCTCTTCCCATTTGTGCTAGGCTTTTCTGGAAATGGCTTACAGTGAAGCAGCGCAAGCCATGGTGCAGTACTACAAAGAAAAACCTGCTATGATAAATGATGACAAGTTACTTATTAGGATGTCTAAAAGATACAAGGAATTGCAGCTGAAGGTAAGACACTAATTCCTGAATGGATTTCCTGAGTTTCCATAGCACGTTGTGGAGAATACATCTAAAAATCTTTGCTGATTACTGATTTCTAATTAATGTTTCAATATTATGGAAAAAGAAATTAAGAAGGATAAATTAATGAATGTACGTGAGCAATCTTTTATACTTGGCTCCTTGCTCTTGTTCTAAATTTTAACTCTTGGAAGAGATCCCATTTTCTCTTGTCCCCTCATACAATTATTTCAAAGCCCTTCTGAGTGGGCTCCCCACGTTGCTCGGTCTGACAGAAGTCTAAAACACAGCCATGTGTAAGATACAACATGTCAGCAAAAATAAGATGATCCTATTCTTTCAGTCAGGCATGAATCCTGAAGCAGTGCTCTTCACTGCTGTGTGCTTGAGCCATAATACAATCTCTCTACCAAGCAGTGATGGCAGAGCTAAACATCACATTGATTTATTTTTCTTTCTTTCCTGTGAATGACCTAAACTAGAAAGCAAGATAGTTTTTTTTTAGAGAGTCAGACCACAGCAATAGTCTTTGGAGTTTTTTAGAATGTGTGATGCTTTTGATGTGAACACCTTAGTGATGTCCAAAAATTAGTGCTCTTGTGAGTGTATTTCTGGAAGCCTATGCCCTGCCATGCATAACGCTAAGAGAGTTTGGGTTTTTTTCTCAGAGACTCGGACTGGAAATGGCAATGGAGAGCCAAAAAGCTTCATATTATATTATCTAACATGGCACAAAGTTATTGCAGAAAATAGTGTTCCCAGTGAAGAGGTTAAAGGGGCCTTTTTATGAGCCTTGAGGAGAAACAAGTAACTCGGATTGGTTTGACTTTTGGAAAAGTCTCTTTATCTCCTGTACATGTGTAATAGTCTAAGGAGACCTAAAGGAATTGCCATAAGTCCATAAACCAGGGCAGTCTTTCTCAGTGGGGTACAGTGATGGGATGCAGATATAAGGTGTGCATCTTAACATACAGATGGATCAGGAATTACACAGGAGAGTGTGGAAGTTTGCCTAGTTTTCAGGAAGCTTTTCAGCCTTTCCAAGGGCAGTTTTCAGTTCATGGAATTATTTTTCTCTGCACGAGCAAAAGCTCTTTCTCCTTGTTAAAACCAGACAGACAAAAGTGCAACATGGAAGGGGGAATATGCATGAGCTATTAACCACCCCGAGTTCCTGCACGATTATGTGGCTGAGGAGTGCGTGCTTCATGTTTGGCAAATTGCGAGCACTCTAGCCTGGAGTAGTGCATCTTTTGTAAATGATCTTGAATCTCAAGTAATCAGCACTCCCTGTACACATCTCTCTTGCACTTATCTTTTCTGAAGCTTGTGTCTAAACATGGCCTTTTAGAGCTATACTCCAGAGCGAGATAAACTCTGAGATGGAGAGAAGGTAGTGCATTCCTAGAAGGTCAGAGATGGGCTGCTATACGTATTTAATTCAGATATTCAAAAAAATGTCTGGTTTGTTTCCTTTTCCATCCAATTCCTAGAAAATACTCCCTAGTGAATGTGTGACAGGGAAGGACAAGCTAGTTTTCAAAGCCTTTAACAGCAGCCAAGTATGAGGAGACAGTGCTACAACGTAATGGAGCGAATTTTCCATTTGTATCATTTTACTGCTTTGATCTGCTATTGAGATACCAACTGCAGAAAAAACTGTAACCACAACACTGAAAGGAAGTATTTCTCAGTAGTAGTGTAATTGAATAATGCATGGCTGCTGTTTCTTGAAGGACAAATCACCTTTATTAGCTTGGAGAGCAGTGCAGCGTGCTAAGCAGTGTCTTTGTCTTATTTAGAAACCGGGTAAGAATGTGGCTGCTATTATCCAGGACATCCATTCACAGAGGGAGAGGGACCTGCTGCGTGAAGTGGACAGGTAAAGTTTCTCCATGGTTTGGAACTGGGACCTGCATAAACCTTTAAACCTACAGGTTTAATGCTTTTTTTTTTTTTGCATTATCTGTGTGCTTCCCTCTCGTATCTCATTTGTTTTCTTAATTTGGCTTCCACTTCAAATCACTGTAAAAATATAAATGGGCGCAATTGTAGGTACATGGCCCATGTAATGAGATCAGATAGAAGCTGTGCATGTTATGAAAGTAAATGAACTCTTTCCTACTGATGATAATGACTCAAAAAGTATGCCTGGTATGTGAAGAACACGGAAATGAAGCTGTTCCTCTATCCCCTGCCCTGAGTGAAAAGCGTAAAGGCTGAGGGTGCTGCAAGACCTAGCTGGAAGGAGCTGGTTCGTATTAAAATGTGTTTGGGTGTATTTCTCATCTCCCTGGCCTCTGGACCTTCCAGCAAAAACAGAAAGAGGTCACAATTCTAAGACATCTCTTTTAAACAGATAACCTTTCATAGAATCATAGAATTACCTGAGTTGGAAGGGACCCAAAAGGATCATCAAGTCCAACTCCTATCCCTACATAGGACACCAGCAACATTCATACCCTAGATGAGGGAGTGTTAGGGGTACAGACATCAGGGTCATTGTAAAGGTATTAACATATTGTAAGCTTTAGTACTAAACCCCCATGAGATGCCTTTAAGAATGACTGAATGTATTCTTGACAGATGTGTGGGGATTAGGTTGAGCTCTATGGATAGGACACTGCCTTTTCTCCTGTTCCCTGTATTTGCAGCTGTGCTGTGCATGTGTGTGAAAGGCCTGGGGTCTCAGGTTCACAGTGCCCATGTGTTTCCAGTGTGCAGGAACTTTGTGGACCGCGGGGTCAGCCAGTTACAGCTGCCTTTTCTCTTTGCAGCAGGTATGGCACGGAGAGGCCCCGCTCTCGCAGCCCCATAAGCCGCTCCCTGTCTCCCCGATCCCACACTCCCAGCTTTACGTCCTGCAGTTCACCCCACAGCCCAATGGGGACCAGCAGGACTGACTGGGGAAATGGGAGAGAGTCATGGGATCAGTCCCCTTATTCTCGACGGGAAGAGGAAAGAGACAGCAGAGAATGGCGAGAGAATGGGGACGAGAAGAGAGAAAGGACTGACACGTGGGTACACGAGAGGAAACATTATTCCCGGCAGCTGGACAAGTTTGATTTGGATGAACGGATTGAAGGAAGCAGAGGGCACAGAGATAAATATTTAAGGAGTGGTTCCCCTGGCTCCCTTCACCCTTTATCTGGGTATAAGGGCAGGGAAGATGACTACTACCGAAAAACCTCCAAGTCAAAATCTGACAAGTTTCAGAGGCAGCTGCAGGATTTACCTGGAAGATCTAAGAGAAAGGAAGAGGCAAAGTTAAGGGAACGCAGACATTCTTACAGTGAGGATGCTGCCAGGGAGGAGGTGTCTGAACAGAGGCACGGCAAAGGGTCTGAGGGCTCCAGGCAAAAACAAAGTGATAAGAATAAGGGGAAGAAAGCTGAAAAAGACCAAGAGGAAGATGATGCTGCTGAAGACAGTGATGTGAAGGAAACCAGACCTCCTGAGAATGAGGTAAATAGAGATCTCAAACTGTATGTAAGAAGGTAAATGCTGAATTAATATATTTTCTGAAATATTTTGCATCAGTTATTGTGGGTGTGGCGCTAGTGACATGCAATGTTTTGCCATGGTAAAATCAGAGAATACAGTCCTAGAAGAGATCTAGGGAGGTAATTTTGTCCATGGGCATTGTCTTTCTGTGCCAAGAAAAGGTAAACAGCGAGGGGAAGGGAACAGACCACTGAAACCAAAACCAAGTCACAATCTGCCATTTGCCTGCAGGTTGTGTATGCAGGAGCAGTTGCCCTATTGCTCTCCAAAGTCTGTGCAGAATACCCTATAGCTGCTCTCTTTGCATCCATCACCTCTTTTCACCGTCTCTGATGTGGATTGAGTTATCTGGGAATTAAGTTGTATTTTACAGGGATACAAAATGTTTGTATGACAATAGAGGCAACTGGTTGTTATACTGCGAAAATGGGAATGAACATCTAGTGAGGAACATTTTCTTTTTGGTCAGCTCAGCAGAGCAATTGTGTGTGTCCCTACCCTCAGCTGTGGCAGGGATAATTCACATTTCTGCCTTCAAGAACCTCTGAATCAGCTCACCTGTAAAATTACGGGATCTCTGGAGAAACGCTTCCACTTGGTACAATGACAACATCTGTGTGTTTGATTCTCCACTGGGAAAAAGCAGTGAGGGAACAGATCAAGATGCCTCACTTGCTCAGTCCCAGTACAGCCCTCAGTGCCCCCTGGAGATGCTTGACATAGGAGACTGCAGAGCTGCTTTGCTGACCATGGGTCTGTCTCTATCTTGTAACTTTGTGCTGCCAGGACCATCTTCAGTTTTTTTTAGTTGGTCTTGTGTTCATTCTTCCCATATGGGGGCAAGGTTGGTGGAAATCTGTAGGTCTTGTAACTCAGCTGGTCTCTGTAACAGGCAGCAGCACTACCTCATGCCATAGGTATGTGTGTCTGTACCACCTTTGGTCATCTTTCTCCTTTGCCTGGTATTTCACTGTGATGGATGGCTCCCCAGGAGGAGATGTCAGAGGGAAATGTCAGACAGCATCCTAAATCACCAGTGTTGCACACTCCCCTGCATGTTTTTCAAGTTATTGAAGCTGCTTTGTTAAAGGCACACGTCTCCAGGGACTAATGCTAACAATTTATTTTAAAAGGAAGAAATAGGCTTGAATGTCTTGAACTCACACTTTTGCTTCGCCCCTCTTTTACCAAGTGCCAGATAGTACTGTGGTTTTGTTCTTCCAAACAGTGCAAGCAGTTTCATTCTCAACTGACCCTACATCAATAAGCAAAACAGTTGAGGTCCTTTGCAGAGTTTTAACACTGCTGCTCTCCTTACCATGTCTGAGCCAACATAACAGATGTGGGTAGAGAACAGAGGAGTGGAGGCTGGAAATTTTAACAAATTCACATTCTCCCCCACCTGTCTTCCAGCCAATTCCATGATGTAAGTTACATCTTTCTCATTTTGTTTAAATGCCTTGCTTTTAATTCTTGTTTGTGCAGTTTTGCTAATGGAAACAAATTCTTGGGTCTTTTCCCACAGCCCAGTTAGCTTGCATAAACTTTAGAAATAAAGAATGTGACCTTGGGGTGATATTGCTTCCATGAACCCAGAATAGAAACAAAATAGGGCACTACTCTGTGTTACTATATGCGTATATGTTGTATTTATTTTAGCTTGGACAAGAGGAACAAGTTCCAGAGAAGAACTCACCTTCAGCTAATAAACAAGGAAAAGAATCTGGAGAGATTCTGGAAAGTACAAGAAAAGAGAAGGTTGGTGACATGCGGGTGGTGCAGCTTCCATGACAAAATAAGTGAAAACCCAGGTTTGGTAGCACATTCTCCCAACTGAAATATTAAATCTCTATGGAGAGGCTTGCAAAGCGGTTGTAGAAGGGAGCTGTCTAAATTAACTTGCCTTATCTTGACCTCTGCTTTAAGGGATAGCTTTTCCTGAAGTCTCCAGAACTCTTTTTTTAGTTGCTCTTTGCCCATGTACATTGCTTCACACGCACAGCCCCTGGCACAGACAACTAAGTAACGTATGCCCAAGTGAAATGTCTGACTTTGTGAGCCATGCCCAAAAATAGGACATGTGGTCAGTTGGTGGAGAAGGAAGGGCCTAACAATGAAGAGTTTTCAGAACATTGGCCTTAGATGGACTATGGATAGTAGCCTCTTCTGATTGTTTCTGCATTTAATTAAGCAATGTCTTTAGAGCACCCCTAGTGCAGCATCACAGCCAGGGACAGCAATGTCCTTGGAATTCCTCCAGCTTCATATCTGTAGGGTCATGGGTTGATGGTCAGATATGGAAGCTGTTGATATCTGTTGCTGTAGAAAACTGATCTCTTGGCAAGAGCAGTGTCAACTCCCAGAGTTTTCATGCTGTTTTAGGATTCTAGGAGGGGAAGTGTGGGAATGGCCAAACGGGAGGAGAATGAAGATTATTAATAGGTTATGTGTACACGATGAGTCTGGGAGTTGAAATATAATCTGCAAGGGTGTCTTAAAAGTAATATATATCTTATAATTCTAGTACTTCTGAAGTTCAGTGTTAGTGTCTGAGTCCTATAAGTCTATAACTGCATGTGTTGAGCATAACTGAAACTGATTTTTCTTAAGGTCTAGGCCAATCTCTACCAATACAGTCCCTGTTAGAGGGATCATGCTCATGGAAGGAAATGACTGCAGAAGGTAGACATGTTTTCTCAGTCACCATAGGAATTTAAAGGACCTAGTCCAGCAAAATGAAGGCCAGACTGGCTAGACTGGGGTACAGTATATTCCCATTGTGCTGCCTATTTCTCACCACCTTGGGATGGAGGTAGAGAAAAGGGAGAGGTTCATTTCCTTGGGGATCATTTCCATAGTAAAGTCACTTGCATAATAAAGTATAACAGGCTGTGCCTTGTTCCACTGCTTACAGAAAAGTAAGGAGCAGGAGATTGGAGAGACTGTAGTCCCCAAGGCACTTACAGGATCTGCACAAAGTGAAGTTTATAAGATAATTACAAAGAGAGTGCTTATTCTTGTGCATAAGGTTTAAAATCACAACACCAAGACATATGAATCTTTGAAACTAAAATACTTGAGGGCCAGATCAAAGTTCTTCCTGGTTACTGGTGTTCAAAGCCCATTTTTAACAGTGGTGATCTCACTGATCTCTCAAATGTTTTATATTTTTGTGACAGGACCGAGACTGGGAGAGTGGAAGTGAGATAGAAGGTGAGACCTGGTATCCTGCTAACATGGAGGAATTAGTAACAGTAGATGAAGTGGGAGAAGATGATTTAATTATGGAGCCGGATATAACTGAGCTTGAAGAAATAGTACCAGTTGATCAAAAAAATAAAACTGCTTCAGAAATGTGTCCCTGTATGTCAACTGTGATAGAACTGAAAAACGATCACAGTCACTTAACTGAGAGCGAAGACAAATTTGCCCATAAAGCTCTAGAAACAAACTTCAGATCAGCAAAGGGCAGCGTAGCTTCTAGCGGCTGTCAGGATGGTGATGAAGATGATGAGAATGATGATGCTGTAACTGAAGCATCAAGCCTAAATCTGGACCCTGAGCAGAAGCCAGAGGAATTGCAAGAAGACCAATCTGCTAAAGAGTCTGATCCCCAGCAGCAGGAAGGAAAAATTGATAAGAGCTCTGACACTCAGTTAGAGCCCGAAGATCACCATATACCTTCTGTTCTGCTGAAAGAAGAGACTCTCCAGCTCCCTGATACATTTATAGATGATTACAAACAGATGGGATCACAAGGAGCTGAGAGCAGAAAAGATATGGAAATGCTTGTTAAAAACGCTAGTGAAGAAACAAGACACGGAAGCCAAGAGTGTCCAGAGGCCAAGGGTAACTACTGTTTTTCCTTTTCAGCCCACAGAGAACCCTGCATGTTTTCTCTGACAGTAGACTGAAATTTATTGCTAACAAGAGTAAATGTTGCTAATAGTATCAAGACTTGTCCTTGGAGCGGCTCAGTAAAAGAAGCCCAGTGCCTTTCGCCAAGCTAAACCATTAGAGGCTCTTAGCTGAATAGTGTAAAGGAAATATGATAAGCAGCTTGCAAGCTTTCTGAAAGACATAAGCTGCTATAATTGTCATGTCAAGGTTCACATGAGTTTAGCTGAGCTCTTTCAGTGCCCTGCTAAATTTATTTTGAATTGTCAATGAAATGAGTGACAGTCTCTGAAGGTCAGCAGAAAGGTATCTGTAGTGTCTGGCTGGCTCCTGGACAAGGTGGGTATTCTTACACACTGTACTGGAGCGTTAGTAACATGGAAACCATCCACAGATTGTTACTTCACAGTCCCTGTTCACACAAATACGTGCCTTTTGTCAGGACTTGCCTTATCATCTCCTTTTATCTACCGCATGATGCCTTTAATATAACTGATAGGACATGCTGTGAGATAATGGCAATAAATGTAATCATAGCTGCCTATTAATATTTTACCTATCAGGAAAAAAAAGGAATTTGAGTGTCTGAAAGTGAGTTCGGTTCCTCGTCACACTTCCAAGTTAAACTTGAGCGAATGGGCTGTGTATGATGGGGTGAAGTGGAAAACAACATAGGCCATGTTGGCCAAAATACCCTTTTTTGTTGCTACCAGAGCCTGTGTGATGGAGAAGGGGGTGTGAGCAGAAGCTGCTAGAAGATTTTTGAAGGTGCAATTTTCCACCAGCAAATGCTGGAACATTTAATGTGGATTTCTGATTTTGAACTAATTTCTTCCTCCAGGGCAGATTTGAAACTCATTCATTTTTCAATACTTACCTGTTTGACCTAAAGAAATCTTGCCAGGCTTTACATATTTGGAGATAAAACTGCCATGCCAACTCCCTGGGATTGGCGACGGCAAGGTTGGCTCCCCTGGGCTCCACCTCATAGGCAGCCAGCTGACGAAAGAGCTGGGTATCCCAAGCACATAGTTACTTCGGTGTTTTCGGCATGTCAGCTTGCAGCTTGCCAGCAGGGAGCCTGGAAGCTGCAGGGGAACTTCTGCTTCCCAGGATTCTTCCATGGACTTGGTATCTGGGATCTGTAGCACAAGCCTTGAGGCTCTTGCAAGTGCAGCTGCCAGATCAGAAGCCCAGAAATCAACTGAAGTGGGACTTAAGTTGTCACAAAGGCCCTGGGTGTCTTAAGAAGACCTAAATGAAGTTTATGAGTTTTCTAGGGATCTCTGCTGCAGATTTGGAAACCTGAGATTAAAATTAACTTGAAAGCCAACCAGTGAGGATTTTATATTATTTTCTCCTAAATCATGTAATAGACATATTTAAAACAATGGAGAAAAAATTCATTCTCATAGCCAGAAGTTACAGATTTGAAAGGCAGAAAAGGCTTGGTCTGAGCAAAAATATATTTGTTTTATGAGAAAATATATCCCTTATCTAGGTGAAATTTGTAATGCAATAGAAATTTTGTCAGGGTAAGGGAACTAGTGTTTTTCTGTAAGAATTGAAAAATAGGAATCAGACCTGTTTGTCTGTAATTCTGTTGCTCTGAAATAACAAATGTATCATTCTTTAAATAAAAGCAATTCATATGTTGGGAAGGGAGAGCATGGCTTTATCTGCCTCACCAAATCAATCCACTGTTTTCTACTCCTTGAATCTCCTGTTTCTGTCCATTAATGTTGGTCAGTAGGGACCAACCATCACTTCTCTACAGGCCAGGAACCAAAATCTTCAAGTGGCCAAGATCCATAAAGCAGAAACTGTCTGTTGGAGAGCAGAGGGTGGGAGAAGAGTGGCTCCAGACAAAAGATGACAATGATTCTGCAGAGGTCATGTGAGAGGAAGGTTTGCTCTGCCAACACAGCTCCTCAGGCAGTTTGGGGATTTGCTCTGGGCAGGTCCTGATGCTCCTGGCTTTCTCAGTAGCCCCTGCTGAGCACCCGTGCAGTACCCTACGTGGTTATGGAGCTGCAGTCGGACCGTGCTCGTGCCAGAGGCATGTATGACCTTACAGAGCTATTTAGAGATTAAAGTATGAAAAGAAAGATCATAATGAATGTGAAATTATAAAAGGAAAAATGGTCTGCTGGGAGACACGGGGACGACTGCACAGTGTAGTACAGCTGTTGGAGTTGCACTGAGCGGGCCTCGGGCTTTAGTGGAAAAGCATTTTTTTCAGATTTGACTTTATAGATCCACCCAGAAAGCATTCGCAAGAAGTTTACAGATGACTCTTTAAACTAATAAACTGTTTTCATTCAATACATTTATTCATTTGTTAAGCAAATTCTAGGTACCTGGAAATGAGATCTCTGGAATACCCGGAGGTGGAGTCTAAAAGAAGACACTCTCCTCCAGGCTGGGAACAAGAGGATGTCTTCACCGAGCTCAGCATTCCCCTGGGTACGTTCGGCCACCCTGGCTGCCCCGGGGCCTGCAATGCCACCCACTGCAATACCTAGAGCTTACAACAAGATGTCACTTTAATGCTACTTGCTATATTATTTTTCAGAACAGATGTGAGGAGAGCGAAGGAATAGGCTGTATGACAGAGGGGTAGCTGTTGAAAGAAACAGGCTTTCGATTACAGATCATTGCTAATTTCATTCCAGTAGAAGGCAAAAGATAGCTGTTAATGCCACTGATGGGATGAAATAAGTTCCTTTGGACTATATATGAAATATATATGAAAAATACTTAGTAATTTAAAAGTCTTTTAGTATTGATTATACCTTCAGTATGACCGAAAGTTGCGGTTTTACTGTGTAAACACTGTTCATGAGTAAAATATCTGGAAGAAGTACATCCTAAAGAGCAATCTGTGTAACATAAGCAGGGATTTACTGCTCCTCAGTACTATTGCTATTCTAGACCTTGAGGTTACACAGTGAATTTTATTGTCAATATTAAGCATGAGAAGGGACATTTTAAAATATGTATAATATCTAAGAGAGAAGTGGAAGGTGTATTTGCAATGCCCAGGATTTTAAACTGCAGCTCATTTTTGCAAAATTAGGGAAATAAGAGAAATTAATCCAGAATTCAGTCTTCATATCTATGTTCATTTACCTAAATGACAACTTTTCTCTTTCAAAACAAGTCTGTTGCGGAGGGGAAGGGTTTCAACTGACATTTTAATGTAATTCAGAATTTCTCAATAGGTGTGGAATTTGTGGTGCCTAGAACTGGGTTTTACTGCAAGCTCTGTGGACTCTTCTACACAAACGAAGAAACAGCAAAGACAAATCACTGCAGAAGTACTGTTCACTACAAAAATCTTCAGGTAAAAATAGGTTTGAAGCTAGCTAACAACTAGCTCATGGGGTGGATTGTGACAGTTAGATGATGCTACAAAAAATTAGGTTTTATTTTGTGGACAGAATTCAGATGAAGGGAAATTTAGATAAGCAAAACTTTTCAGTAGTTCCAAATGTATGGGAGTGAGCCCAGTCTTTTTTATTTCTTAATTTCAGGAGCATTAAACACACCGCTTGTTTAATAATGTTGCCAGACTTATTTTTGCATTTGCATGAAATTCTGCAACATGTTTCAGCACGCAGCCTTTGTGACTCACGGGCTCTCCGAGGTGTTTCCTGTGACCTGCTGAAATCACCTCCCTGTGCTATGGAACAGCACAGTGGTTCTGCCATGCAGAACGCTACTGTTGAATAATTTCTGTAAGGACACACAGAAGCATGTAATTATTTGTATGGTTTCCATAGGAATATGTCATAAGCATGTCAGCACTTGATAACAGCACACAGAGACTATGGGTGCCTGCAGTTCAATCAAAAGACCCTGCCTTTATCGCTTTGGAGATGCACAGCTGATAATATCAGTGATGGCAGCATAAGCATTAACTGCCCTTGACTGAGGACTCCTCAGAGGAGGTAGCGTTGCCTTTCATCTCCTTCAGTCCCTGTGTGTACACTGCAGAAGACACTTTCGTTGGCATTCACATACTCTTAGCAAAAGGCATCTCAGAATCACAGAATGGTTTGGGTTGGAAGGGACCTTAAAGATCATCCAGTTCCTCCCACTGGATCAGAGTGCTCAAAGCCCCATCCAACCTGGCCTTGAACACCTCCAGGAATGGGACCAGTCATGGAAGAGCAACGAAAAGCTGCTTCTTCTTTCTCTGTACCTTCCCTCTGTCCATAGTAAATGCTGGAGCTCTGCTTCTCTGAGAGAATTTCCTTCTTGACTTTCCTAAAGTTATGTAGCTGTAATCATACAAAGACCTCTTGTGCTGCGTGCAGAGCTGTAATGCTTGCTAATAATGGAACCTCCAAGTGTAAGCTTGAAAAACAAGTGCCTAGTTGCATGCCTTTTTTTTGCTTCATACAAAAAAAACCCAGAGGGATTCACCAGAGGTGGCACCACGTAATGCGGGCTGCATATCCCATGTGAGTCTGTCCCAAAGAAACTCATGCTGAACTGCCCCTGGCAACTGGTCCCATGGGAAGAAGAGGTGTTTTTTTTTCATTTTCTAAGTTATTATGTTAAAGTCATAGAAAAAGAGGTCCAATTAAACTGAGTCAGTGAAAGAAACCTTATTTTTCTCCCCGTTAAGACATTTCCCATGAGCACTGTGATAGGTATCTAACCCTGACTTGAGATAAAAGAACAAAGACCACAAAAGCTGTTAAAATTAAATCTGTCAAATATGGTAATGAAAACAGACTGTTCTGTCAAGCCGTTATCTCTTATCTTACTAAATGGAGGAAGTAAGCGTCTCCTCCACCTCAAGTTGAAACTCAGCAAATTTTAAATAATTGTTCTGTGTTACTAGAATCCCTTTAGGTGCAATAATACTTATTTACGCACTCTGCAAGAAATGTAAATGTTTTCCAATGATGATGCAATTGTATGAGTGTACCCACCAACATAACTGTGGACTCAACGTTCACTGCATGTGAAGCTATGGGACTGCTGCTCTAGATGGTCTTTCTGTTGTCTTGCCACATCACAAATACCATTGCCCAGTGGCAACAACATTGTCCCAAATGCTCTCATGGCTATGAGCCTTTTAGAATTAATGTAATACTTGTTGTCTTTCATGTGATCCACTTGGAGGCACAGCCAAAATATACACTCAGTGTCTGGATTTGAATGGAAAACTAAACTGATTTGTCTACCAGTTTTCTTCCAAAAGCCTTGCTTAGGTGATGAAGATTTTGTCTTGAAGTAAAATAGTCAACTTCATCCGAGTATGGAGTCCCTTGAAAAAATCAACTGTTCCTGGTTAGCCTTACTGACTTTTTATATTTTTCCTTTCTCTTCAGCTTAATAAATGATTTTCCTAGGTGGTATTTATATTTACTGATCCACTGCGTTTTCCATGTTCAAAAAACCACATCATTTGGCCTTCCCTCCCACCACAAAAAGCTGTCAGATTCAGCTGTTGTAGTAAGCTACCTTGGCAACTCAGTGCAGCATTTTATCCTGTTTTCCACTGGCTTTATGCACTATTCATCAAAACTTGTATTAAAATGAAAAAATATTTATTCCTTGACTGTCATTTTGCTATAAATTAATCTAAATGTCTGGGAATTTCAAACCTGGTGTTTGTGGTACTCGTGATAGCTGACAACATCAGGTAAAGGTGGTGGGTAAACCTTAGTCTTATTTTGGTGGGTAATCATTAAAACAAAAAATTCCTAGGTTATCTGATCCAATGACAAGCTTTAGTGATTTATTAGAGTTCACAATGTACGGATCACTTCTCCCAGTCTTTATGGGCCCTGTATGTCTGTACACTCCTGTAACATTTACTCTGGCTTTCTGCCACATGGAATTTTGTACCCAGGGATCAAGACACTGAGAGGTATGTTCTTTACACAGCCCAATCTCTATATTCAGAGTAACAACGGTGCTGTCGTCATTTCATCACAGGTTATACCCATTTGTTACCGAGCACCCCCTCTTACATCCAAAATGTGTACTTACATGAGACAACCTGACAATTCTAATACAGCCCTTGGGTTTTTTTACATCCATTTCTCATTTCATCTCTTCCCCATGGATGCCAAAGTTTCAACTGTACTCTGGGAGAATCCTGCAAGTAGATAAAATTTTGCAATGGTGTGAGATGGTCTTTTCAAAACAAATTGGAATGAGTTATCAGCTAGAAAAGAGAGTTTTACGATCCTTATAATGTGCAGGTCAGTTACTCTTGCATGTGTATGTGTAGAAGTCATTAAAAAGAACATTTGTACATTATTATGTGGGAATTTCTCATGTGTCTGTCTACATTCACTGCTACTGAAGAAGATTCTTTCCATCCGTTTCTAGGTCTGTTGACCTTGAATTAATTGAGCACCATTTTCAGACCCGTACCAGGTCATCGTCCATTTTGTACGCACCTCTACCAACTAAGAGCACTGCTAAAAGGCTGAAAGCCTCACTGTCCGTGTCTGTGTTTTTAAATCATACTGAGTACTTAAAGCACTGAAAGGCTTTCTCTTAGAGAAACACTATAAATGTAAACACTCTACCAGTATTTAGCCAGACTGATAAATTATGTTAATTGTTACTGAGTTTGATTAGTCCCTGAAAATAATGTTCTTGTGCAAAAGGTGTATCTCTGAAAATGCGATATAAATGCTTTAAATTGTGACTCAGAAACTGCACCTATTTTCTGACACACCACTCTTACACAAGCATAAATCAGTTCACTCGGTGGAGTTAGTTCCTGCCCTACAGCACATGGCGGCAGAGAGTTTGCAAGGAGGAAAGGTGAGGTCTAGTTACACAGACGGATGGGGAGTCACGGTCCTCCAGGTTCTGTGACCAGTTCCCCTTGTAGCACAGAGCAAATCACTGAACTTCGGAGGCTCTCCAGGTATTAAAGTTGTTTGCATCACATAATTTTATTTCCTGGCTTCGATTTTCACCAAAATGGACCTTCTGTGTCTTTTCTTCCCTTTTGAGATGCTGGGAGAGTGTGAGAGCTCTGAAAAGGCATAAAGCGTCCTGTGTTGAATATTTTCAGGTTTGGTAATGATGCTTTGTTTTTGATGTGCTTGCAGAAGTACCTATCCCAACTTGCAGAAGAGAGTCGGAAAGTGAAGGAAGAAGGCAGCCATCTGCCTCAGGATGACACTGGCATTGTTCCTCACTTTGCAAAGAAAAAACTATGATGTGGATGAACTGGAAGAGCAATAATGAGTGAATGCTGATACTTTATTTTTTTAATTTCTATGATATAACTGTCAATTTGCACTGTATAGAGGAGGGGAAATAAAGCACATGTTCCATGCATCTATGCCCAGAGTGCCATGAAAAACCAAAATGCCTGAAACTGTTTCCCACGGTGAAGCAATGCTGGCATGTCTGTAAGAAGTGGAGCAATACTTTCTCACACTCTGCTTGCTGGGAGTGGTTTCCTAGATTGAATCAGAATTCTCAGGGATTCTTAAAGTTTTAATTCTGATGTGACACATCAGGTCAGGCAGAGTATTTAGAAGCACTCAGCATCCTCCAGTGGACACTGGAAGGAAAGGAGATGTGACTATAAATAGGTTTTAATGTTGCTTGGAATATCTTCAGCCATTTCACTCCTTGCCCCAGGAAGTAGGATTTGCATAGGACATCTAAAGCCATTGTGCTAGAACTAGTCAGTAGATGGCATAATGTAAACCCCATCAGCATCCACTTCCATGTGTCTTAGAGCTTGGTGAAGTGATAAAATGCTCGTGTTGTTAAGCACTGACTGTACACTGACTGCGATGGACGAACGCAGAGGGAGCCACAGTCTGTCCCAGGGACCTCATAGCCTGAACGCAGCACGGCGAGGGCAGTTCGAATACACGTGCTGACAGCTGACCTGCTCTGGTTCTCAGCATTTTCTGTGGTGTGGTCAGGATGTTCTCCAGGTACTGTTGTGTCTGAAACTCTTGTTTTTGATAATTCTAAAGGGTGCCAACTTTGAGTCTTACAGACTTGAAACTCTCATGAGAGGCTTTTTAAAGTGCCACATGTTCGGACCATGTCTCTTTTAGACATTTTATTCAAGATCCTTGCTTTTGGGGTCTTTTTGTTTCCTTTCAAGCTTGCTTTTCCTCAGCTTGGCAACATAGAATTTTCCTGGTTTTCATGGAAAGATGCCAGGCTTTTAATATTGTTTTTGTATTTAATTTCCCTGAATTTTTTAAGGTGAATACCACAATTGATGGCTCACAGAGTGCTGCACGGAGAACACAGGATGCACCAGCGGCTCTGGATTATTATGAGCTATTGTTTCTGCACAGTTGTTGCTTAGTATTTTGCAAAGTCCCTTTGAAATGCACTGTGCAAGTTTCTGGTTCGTTTCAATAGGGCTTTGTGTAGTAAAGTGAATACGTATGCAAACCATTGCCAGAATTCATCCCAGAGTTATGCTTTTATAAAATGTGCCACACAATCTAGACAGATGGGGATTTGCAGATGTATCTCCTCTCTTTGCCTGACTCTAATTTTCATCCCAGTATGTTCTGTAAAAATTGCTGGTGCTGGATGTCGTGTTTAGATGTTGTGCAGAGGAAATAGTTTCCCAGAAGGTTCCAGCCATCTCTAAGAATGACATGGATGTCACACAATACTGCAAAGTAGCTGCATTGCCAAAACTGCTTCTGCCCAAGGATTTGTTCCATTGTGTCTTGTGCCAGCAGCCATGCTCGTTCTCTGCAGTACCTGTAGCCAGGCAGTGTGTTCCAGAGGTGCCTGGTGGTGTGGCCTGAAGCCCTGTTCCATTTCATGGCCTGTGCTTTCCACTCTTTATAACTAGAGGTGGGTTCAGCTTTCATATTTGGAATTCCTGCTTCTTGCAATTTGAGGGATTCTTTGCATCCCCGATTTAGACGTGGCCTATCCAAAAGACAAGGGGAAATGAAAACCATTACAGCCTAAATCCTCCTTTGTCCAGACTTGAAGTATGTTAAGACTTGGGTCCATCTGTCATTTAAAACAACTTTTTTTTGTTGTTTATTACCTATGGCAAAAAAAAAAAAGTAATATTGCAAACCAGGTATTTTTCCTTCAAGGGCTGGGTTTTTCTTTGACTGTTTTTCACATTACAGTGAAATTTGAGCACAAGGCTGTTAAGGCAAGAGCTTATATTGCAAGCTGTGAGATGACGAAAATGGCAGTAAAGATTGTGCAACTGTCTTCTAAAGTACAGTTCTCAAGCTGGTCATGTATCATCTGAATATGAAGTTCCCTTCATGCCCTTCAGCACAATCTGAGCACAGGGGAAGGAAATCACTACAAATGCAAGCATCAAATCTTTGAAGCTAACTCTGCTATCAAACTGGGGCTCTCATCAGCCTAATGGGAGCTTGTTAGACCATGTGGTTAAGCTTAATTGGATGTGAAACATAGCTGACTATATATCAAAGTCATAAGCCTCCAGCAACTTTATCCCCAGGTAACCTCAAATGAGAAAAGTATCACTGTTATTATTCTTTATTTGTATTGCAGTAGAAGCTACAGGTCCACTGCCTTTTATTATAGGCATGGCACAAATCCACAACAAAGACTTTCCCAGTCCAAAGAGCTTTAAATCAGACTTTCTGAAAACAGACAACAGGTGGATACAGGCAGGCAGGGAAAGCAGTAGGTAACCATGAGATTTTGACCAGCAACGGACGAATAATGAAAATGAGTGTTTACCCAGGGGCTTATTTTTGGATTTACGAGACATGATTCAAGCTACTTTCCCCCTCCTCTGGTTCTGAACCAGATTCATTCCCATTATTCACAGCTTGCATATTTGACCTCTTTTGTTTTCCTGGCCAGCTGCATTAGACATGCAAAATACCTTCTTGAGAGAGTGGACCTTGGTATCCTCCAGCCCCCGATCGCTTACGTTTCGGTCTCCATCCAGGACTCCAAAAGCTGGAGTTGGACTGAGGCTCACCAAGAACTGTCCTGGCTCCAGATACTTTGTTTGGGTGATGGATACAGGCCCTTGCTTGCCACTGAGGAAGGAGGAGACTCCAGATGGCATCTCTGCCCTATGGAGTTTCCTATTCTAGAGGCCGATGGCTCAGGTGAGTGACGCAGGTGCAGTGCCCAGCCCCGCAGACGTGATCAGACCCAGACATTTGCAGAGGTGGTTTTGGATACCCCTTCCCTTTGGGCTCTGTCCTGACACAACAGCAACATGCAAAATCCTGGGTGCAGCCAAATGGGCAATTCCCGTTCTAAGAAGGTCTTTTCTACCCCTAAAACTAAACATCTGAAAGCAGTTCAAAGCCATCCCAAGTCTCAGCTAGCTCCTAATGATCCGTATGATCACTTTTCAGCCTGATGCACTTTGAGAACTCGAAGATAAATCTCCTCCCCTCTCCAACAGGCCATCATGCAATGCTGACAGGCACTCAACTCCTCAACTTCTCTCTACTACCTAATTCTGCTGAGGAAGAAGGCCACTGTAGGCAGCCGCTTACCTTTCTCGGCTTGTGTAAAAATGTGTTGTTTCTTTTGGTTTATTATATTTAAAATCTTGACTTTTTTTTAGTTGGCATAATTCATGATCACTATAATCCACGCTGTTTATAAATATTTATATATATAGCACAAAGCAGGCTCAGGTCTAGCCAAACAAATACTGATATTGAAAAAGGAGCTTCCTTAATATATACAAACCATTTCAACACATCTCAACCAAAGATTGCACTTTTTGAATAGGGACTATGTTTTTCATCTTTGTGAAATCTGTATTGATCTCAAATAGTCTTTAATGTCAATCTGCAACTTACTGTCTTTGAAGTAAAAAATACAACAATTAAGCATTCGCCCCATAAGATTAGACAAAGTTTCATATCGGCTTTGACACTAAATTAGTGTTAGGCTGGTTATATTCAGGGTTTTTCTATTCTCTAAGGATTAAGGCTGTGATTTGTTGAATTCTACTTGAACCGGACCACATGTACTATTTATTGAGCTTATATAATCTTGTTAATTTAAGTTTTGGCTTGTAAACAGCTGGAAATTGTTAGTACTTGTTTAATTATGTAGGAACTGTCACCAGTATTAGCTGATCTGTGTAACCGATTGCAAAGTGTTTCAATTTATGTTTCTTAAGAAGAAAGATTTTAATAAAGAGAATTATAATGCATATACATTGGTGGGCGATCATCCCAGCAACAACATGCTTCTAGATTCCCAGGGGATCTATTAAAACCCAAAATGAATAAAAGATAGTTTGGGGATAAGAAGGAAGCAGGAGACCAAAATGTTTGCTTTCAAATATAATTTCTAGAAGTTGTGATTCTTACCAGGTAGCTCCTGCTGTACAGATGGCAAGTGATTGCTGTCTTCTGGTGCTGAGGTTGAAGTGAACACATCTCAGCGTTTCGCTCAGTAATTGTTACTAATTGTTATTACCCCCTCCTGTCCCTCTAGATATGTCCTCACTTCCCCATTTTTCTTTATTTCCGAATGAACTGGGCAAGCTGTCTGTCCCCACTGGCTATTCTGTCTCCAATCCCGGTTGTCATCTCATCCTTCTGAAAGCACCACATCAAATAATACCCAGCCAAGCACCTTCTCCACCTCATCACAGTCTAAGTCCCCCTCTTTGTCCGTTTACCATGTTTCCTTTGCACTTCCCCTCTGCCTTTGCTGATTTTTCTTCTTTTCAGCAGATAATCCTCCCCAGTGCCTTCCCAGTTCCACACGGAGATTTCCTGGTCCCCAGCCTTCTCCCTGCCTCACCTTCCTCACCAGCAACTGGAGCTCCTGTGGGAGGAAATACCCAGCCTCAGTCAGGGTGATGTAAAGATGTACTATTTAAAGAATGCAATAAGGACAAAAGCCGAGGGGAAACTTCACCTCCAGCTTTCAGGAACTGACTCAGCAGAAGACACTAGGATGAAGACTGAGACAAGGCAGTGTCTGCTCCGTGTGCATGGCAGAGCATGGTGCGCCACCACAACATGACCTATGCCTCCCACAACCCACTGAGGGAGGGAAACGGGTCTGTCTGCCCCACTGAGTAGCCAGAAAAATGGGTAATCATAAAAAAACCCTGGCACTTGGGTTTTGTGATGGCTTGGTTCATTAGCTTAGTGCTTTAGCTTCTTTTATGTAACTGGTTTGCAGCTAAGGCACACATGTAATGTATTTTAAGCACAAACAGTTTCGGTTCTTCTGTCCCGGATGTACTGAAACCTTCATACGTGTGATTTCGATACCATCTCATCACAGCTCTGAACCTGTCTCGCTCTAGAAACCAGGCAAAACAATTTTGAGTTTACAAAAAAAATCCAAACTGTGGCGTTTAAAGCGTAATGAGTTTCCAGTGCAGATTTTGTCACACTTAATTTTCTTGGAGGAAAGGGCAACTCGAGTGTGAAGGACTTCACAAGTAAACACCAGCCCGCTCTCAAATACCAGCTTGGTCTTTTGACACAAGGCTGTGACTGACCTCACTTGGAGAGCCAGGCTGTAACCCAGCCATCCTGCCTGACTGGCAGAGCAAACCAGGTCAAGTCCATCCAAAACCAGGAGCCCTCCCTGGGAAGGTGACTGAGAGGAAGGGTAAGGGTGTATGGAGAGCCACGGAGAGGCTGCTGTTGGGCTCAGTCAGCCAGTGCACACAGTGCCCTGATGCAAACAGGGCTGGGCTGAGCGGCATCTTGCTGCAGCATGCGCTGGCAACGTGCGAAGCAGCCTTCCTCCGCTTGCTTCTCAGTGCTGATGCAACCTGGGGCTCTGTCGTGTTTGTGCAGGTGGCAGCGAGGGCAGCCTGAGAGAACAGGTTTGCCTTTGCTTACTTTTCTACATTCAACTCCACCAATCTCCACTTATCTATGTCAGTAGGTTGAACACATGTGCTAGGCTTGCTTGATGCAATGTCGCAAAGTGAAGCCGTGGGAGTACGCGGTAAGTATTCCTGGATGAAAGGTTTTGTAGAAGCGGGGCCTGGACAAGGACCATCGGTTTTTCCTACATCTTAGTGGAACTGGGTAATCATAGAATCACTTGGTTGTAAAAGACTTTTGAGATCATCGAGTCCAACCGTACCTGTCCACTACTGAACCAGATCCCTGAGCATTTCATCTATCTGTCTTTTAAATATCTCCAGGGATGGTGGCTCAACCACCTCCCTGGGCAGCTGTTCCAGTGCCTGACAGCCCTTTCAGTGAAGACATTTTTCCTAATGTCTGATCTAAAACTCCCCTGGAGCCACGTAAGGCCATTTTCACTCATCCTGTCGCTTGTTACTTGGGTGACGAAACCAGCGTCCACCTCTTTACAACCTCCTTTCAGGGAGTCTGTAGACAGTGATGAGGTCTCCCCTCAGCAGTGAAACAAAAAATATCCTTTTCCTTTGCACAAAAGAAATATCCATAAGGATCAGCCATCTCATTGCAGGGCCTGAGATGGCCTTACTCACTCAGTGGCCAGAAATCCCTCCACCTCCCCTGGCAAGTCACGCATCCCTTTTGCTTCCCTTCAGCGAAGCTAAGGTGCGTTACAGCGCTTGGCAGTCTGGCCCCCGTCTTTATGGAACACACTGTCTTGTACTAACTGAATATATTCACAGCACCATGGAAACACAACTCCCCAGGTGCTGAAGTGAAAGAAGCAGAGGTAGTGCCCATCTCCTCCTTCCTAGCTGTCCCCTTTAACTGCAAATGTGAGGCTCCAAAGGGCCCTGCCAGGGATCCTGGTGGCTTAGGGGTGGTCAGGGGAGTGGTGGGGCCACCAGGAGTCATTGTCCATGCTCTGAAGATGGTTTTCTTAGGGCTCATCTGCACACAATGCCATCAGTCTACTGCAGGGTGAGGTTTCTAATCAGATACCAAAGGTGATTAAAGCTGGTGAGCGCACTCCTTCCAGTTCACACCGTCTGTTGGGAGCAGCCTTGAGCTACCTGAAGTAGCTTCATTTAAACTGAAATAGGAGTATACGTCAGATTTTAATTAACTGGGTCACATCTGAATGAGTGGGCACATCCAAAAGCTTTTTGTGAGCTATAAAGCTGCACAGGGCAGGCTGAATCCAGCCTACTAAACGTTTAAATAATTGCCAGGTAGAGTCTTGGCCAATATTCCTCAAGGGAAGACAGTAAGTGTTAAGACAGTAAGCAGCCCAGCCCTGGGTCAGGAGGCAGCGCTTCCAGTATGATTTTTGCCAAGTGCCTTAGAAATGTTCCTGTTTACAAGCTGTCCTCCCTTTATTCCTGAGCCCTGTTTGAGGACATGCACATTAGTTCCACCTTCCTTAAACAGTCTTGGTGTCTTCAGAGGACACAGGAAGGCTGTTTTGTTTGTGGGTTTCTTCTCCAGCTGGGCTGTGTTTGCATTGCAGGTAGTTTATCTTTGGCAAGTAGCAAGGTGTTCTTGGCAGCACACTTTCACCTTGAGCTCAGGGGGTGTAGCCACACTGTTTTGCACACCTGTGGTGGGGAAGTAGGAACAATTTGCCTGCTGAGATGTTAAAACCAGTTTCACAGCAGTGCCATTACTTCTTCACAGAGGTCCTGGCTTCCAAGACGTGGGCAGGTAGGAGGAGAGCATGCATACCTGTGTGTGCATGAGCAAGGCTTGCGCTGCCTCACATGGACTCAGCATTAAGCAGCTGGCAATCGGGCGTACTTCACCAACATTACAATTACAAGCAATGCTGTTTCAATGTGTGCCTACGTTGAGTTTCTAACCTCTGTGTTTACCTTGTTCAGAGCGAGTCCAGAGAAGGGCCTTGAAAATGATCCGAAGGCTGAAGCACCTCCCCTATGTGGACAGGCTGAGGGAGCTGGGCTTGTTCAGTCTAGAGAAGAGAAGGTTCCAAGGAGGCCTTAGAGTCTTCCAGTACTTAAAGGAGGATACAGGAAAGCTGGGGAGTGGCTCTTTACTAGGGAGTGCATAGAGAGGATGAGGGGCAACAGCTTTAAGCTGAAAGAGGGAAGATTTAGATTTTACATTAGGAAGAAATTCTTTACCGTGAAGGTGGTGAGGACCTGGCACAGGTTGCCCAGGGAAGCTGTGGATGCCCTGTCCCTGAAGGTGTTCAAAACCAGGCTGGATGAGGCTATGAGGAACTTGATCAGTGTAAGGTGTCCCTGCCCATGGCAGGGGGCTGGAACTGGATGATCTTTAAGGTCTCTTCCAACCCAAACCATTCTATGATAGCACTCTATCTGTAGGTACGAGCTGTGGTGGAGAGCTTACTGAGCTGACACATATATGGGGACTGCTATCTGTGTTCCTCGAGGTGCCTTTGCCACAAAAGTCAGAGTCTCTAGAAACAAGGCACAATCTGCTTATAGCAGATTTGGCTGAGGAAAAAGAAAGTAAACCGAGACCAACAGGAAGAGCAGCCCAGGTGTGTCCTGATGCTAATGGGGATAAGCACTGCTCCAGCTGGGCTATTCCAGTGCCTATTTCCATTCCATTGCATTTGGGAAAGATTAACCCAGGCAGGCATGCTATTAGGCTGGTGAGGGGTGAAGGTGGGGAAGGAGGGAGTGGGAATTTGCCATTGGATGTTCCCTTCTGTGCCAGGCACAGAAGAAAGCCCTGCTGATGCAGGGGCACGCAGAGACCTGGCAGGCCTGATGCTAGGCTGTGTATGAAATGGACACAGAAGGTCTGAAATAAATTGGAGGGTCTATGTTCATGGTATTTCCCACCAGCAAGCTGATGTCTCTGTGACTGCACGGTCGTAGGCTGTGTGTTTCCTGCTCCTCAGCTCTTCTTTTCCTACTAAGGCAGGTACTGATTGATGAGCTGCTGCTGTTCGGTCATCAGAACGTCACTTCCCAAACCTGCTCTGTGGGGTCTGATCTTAAAACCAGCAGGGAAAGTCTGGTCAAATCAAGGGCCACTTGAGACTTAACCTTAGTTTAACACATATAAACATAAATATACTATACCCGTTTAATACATAATCAAATGCAAGCATTCCCTGGCAGTGAGAGAAAGCATTGAGCTCTGCCAGAGCAGTGAAATAAGAAAAAAACCTGAAGTGAAAGAAATCGCATGAACTCACTTTCCTGAATTACTTTTTGTTAGCCAAGCAAACTGTAAAGTAAATGATGTTTGCTTGAACCCCCCATGCAAGTGGTCTAATCAAGTGGATGCTGGCACAGGAGCAGGCAAGGTGTGTGCACCAAGAGTTACTGTGGGTCAGTTGATACACGATAAGTAGTGCTGCTGTGGTGTCTTGATTGCTTGGGATTGTGTGAACATGCCTGAAGATGCAGATGATGTAAAGCAGAGCCCATGCTTATGAGGTTTTTGAAGCTTGAATCTGTTCTTATTTGGTCCTGGAGGCTTTCAGCAAAGACCACCCACTGAAATAAAGAATCATTTTCCTGAAATGCAAGGGAGTGAGATGTATTCAATCTCATTCAATGCTTTTCTATGATCTCGTGGAGCCTTTGAATTCCTCTTTACCTACAACAGGTTTACTACTGTGCAAAATGAGCTCCTGGAGCAAAAACATGCTGCTTTCTAAGGAGATATGAGTTGCTGACGCTCCAGGTCTTCAGTCTTTAAAGACTAATGCTTCAAGGTGGGTTATCATAAGTTGCTAAAATAATCTTTTCCCACCACTTTCTTCATGTCAGCATTTCTAGAGCTCCAGTGCATTGTGGCTGCTGTTGCTATGTAAGGATTTATGAATGGCTGCAAAGTTCAAAGGCATATCGGCAACCCCAAGTACCAAAAAGCTAGGAGTCAGCCCAAGCCCTACCCCATTTCCCAAGCAGAAGTTGTTTGCCAACTGTTTCTTTCCCCATCTTTTTTTATTATTATTATTATTAGCAAGCGAACTTTAGGATCTCTTTATTCACCTCCCAGTTTTTGAGCATTTAGGTTGCACTGGGTTGATGTTCTGAAATCTTTCACCCACAGCCTTGAGGGCTAAGGACATACTTTGTTTATAAATGAAAGCTACAAACTCCTTGTTTCAGGGAGCTGGGATTTTAGGATATATTCCCCTGAGCAGAAAAGTTGTGATAAAAATCACAGGAGTTGCCAAAAGTGCACAGAGCCTCTGGAAGAGGAGGCGTTGGACTGCAGTGAGCTGCAGGCATCACTGGCTACTGTCGTGTTAGTGAGGCAAATAAAAATAACATTGTGGTTAAACATCAGCTCTGCAGGCCTAACTAAAGAAGATAACCTCATCTCTTCCTAGCTGCAGCGTTTTACAAAAGAGCTGCCTTTGTAATCCTCCGGATACTCTTCACACTCAAGCTCTCTGCAGAAGAGAAGGCCCCTGCACCTCTGGCAGGGCGCATTTAGAAGTACAGTCCCCCTGTGGGATGCAGAGGAGGCTGATGCCAGCCTAGCACCTCCTGGGACATGTGGCTGCGGTTGCTTCCAAACCAGGAGCATTTCAGCCCAAGGGATCTTCCTTGTTTCCCTCTCGTTCCTCTTCACTGTTGCTTTAATTTCAGCTTCATGCCGCCTTTCACGTAGCCCCCTCAGCTTGAATCAGATCCCTATTGTCTATGTTGTCAACACAACTGTTTCAATCCCTTCCTCCAAACACCCCTCCTTTCCAGAAAGCTTCTGCCTGCAAGGGCCAGGCACTATTCCGAGTTTGTGGCTTTCTGTCAGGTCCTGGGCTAAACTCAGATTCCTGTTTGGACCAGCATGAGCTCAAAATGCAGACGAACTCAGGAAAACCCTCTGCTTCAGCAAAGCCTGGTGCTTGCTGAGTGCACACTGGCGGCTGCAGCAACGCTCCAGCCTGAGACCGACAGGCAATGCAGAGCCAAGTGAATGATTAGCATTATTAAAAATGCTTTGCAATTACACAGCGTCTTTTCATCTAAAGATTTCAAAGCCTCATAGCACTCACACAAAGTTACTTATTATCACCGGTGTTCAGCAGAGTCAGGAAATGAAGGAGAGCAGCTAAGTGACTCGCCTTAGGCCACGCAGTAAGTCAGCGTCAGAGGTGGGAATTCAGCCCTGAAGTGCTGACTCCACGGCTCATGCCCCAACGCGAGGCCACACCTCACCTTCTTCTGTGCCAGGCTGGCTCCTTGAGGAGTGTGGAGATGGGGGAAGCGCTTGGCCCACCTGGAGGGTCAGCACAGCCTGGATAGGGCTCAGGGGGCACCTGGCTGGGAGCAGCACCCACCATTCCCAAGCCCTGCTCCTTCCCCCAGGATCCCTGCACACACTGCTGAGGGGCTGTCTGGGATGTCTTGTGTCTGAGGCTGCAGTTCAACTTGCCATGACACAGTGTGGCAGAGTCCATCAGTGACTTGGAGGGCAAGATGTAGCACGGTGTGCTCCCAGGCTGAGCATCACCGCTGCAGCCCCCATCTCCAGCATGTTCCCTCCACCCTGCTGGCTCCAGCACCTTCCCTCCAGCCCACTGGCTGTACGCACGCAGGGACACTATAAAGACCTTCCTTCACAGGGAATGTCTCTAGCCACACTCCAGTCTCGATACCCCAGAACTTGCTATGCAGGAATGGTTGAGAACCAGAGGTGGTTTTGCTTGTATCAGCACCACAGCCAGGATCCTACTCTTCCACTAACCAAGCCCTGTCTACGGTGAAGGTGCAGCAGCGCTGACTGTCTCCAGACCAGGTGGTCCAAGCCTGCCAAGGAGCCTAGATATCCGTGCAGACACCTGCCAGGAGATTGGAAATACATTTCTAAGATGTTATGCTCCTTGGCTGGCACAGCTGGCTCTGCTGCAGGGTGCACCGGGTGCCAGATCACCATACCTTGCAGCAAGAGGGCTGAAAAAGTCAAGCTCTTGTACACCGTTGCTTCTCCAGCTTCACCCCAGTCCTGGGACATGGGGACAGTGTGTCAGCATGGAGGAAAGCCAGAAGGAAGGACTCGAGAGGGGGAGAGAGAGAGGAGACAGAAAAAAGCAGATGTGAAACAGTGAGAGGGGCAAGTAGACCTCCAGACCTCACTGGCCAGCAGAAGGCCTTGGCTGAGCCTTCTGGCCCGGCTGAGGTAAGACACCTTTTTCATGGTTTACCATAGAAGGTGATTCGCAGAATTATAATTTTAAGGCGAAAAATTTATTTCTAAGAAAAGCAACTAATTTACTTCTACTCTTCCATTTTGTCTTGCTTATTTTTACCCATAAAACATAAGGAAAATCTGCTTTGATCAGTTTCTTTTCTGGAAGACTTGAGATGCTTCAGGTATTTTAATGATAAACAGTATCACACTTAAAATATTATATCCCTGTGATCAAGGTTGGCGTGATTGATACAGCTTCAGCCTTTCAAGTGGCATATTTAAATAAATAACAGGAACTAATCCATATAGTCAGCTATTCTTGAGGATTTACATGTCTAAAGTTTACTGGGATGAGACTTCAGGACTGGGGATATCACTTTAGTTAATTAAGCATAACTTCACTGAGGATAAAACTCAGGCAAGGGGAAAATCTTGCAGAGACTGAGAATGAGCAGTCACTACTAAGAATCATTCTAAAAAGCAAAATAACTGATTTGGTATAAAGGCTATGTCTCAAAAGTGTGTCTTTTAAAGGATTTCTATAAAAATGGGAAGATGTTTTTCCTGGTTGCACACAGCTGAAGGAAACACAGAAGGAAAAAGAGAGACTACATGGAATAGAGGTTAATGTACTGCAGGTAAGTGCAAACCCCAAACCCATACTTTGCCTTAACTTTCACTGAGGATGCGGATGTTAATTGTGGCTGCAGATGAGAAGGATAATGGGATGGGAGTATGGAAATGTTCACAGCCAGGATAAACGCAAATCTCAGGGCTCGTTCCTACACTGGAGGCAGAGGAACGGGCTCATCGGCATGCCAGAGCTCTGGAAGAACTGGCCCGATGTCTTCAACAGGTCCCTCAGTCAGGAATAGGAGCACAGTGAGCGTGTATGGAAGAAGTGAACCGATCGGGACAAGAACGGGCATGAAGGTTTCAGCTTAATAGTATATGGAAAGCTTCAGGAAAAAATGGTGAAAGAAAGGCTAGCAAAAGAGAGGGAGGTAAATGGCTTAAGATTAAATGGGTTTATCAAACCCATTTATCTGCCTTGGGTAAGGTAAGCTGCAAGCCATTTACTTAGTGAAGGAAATGGGGTGGATCTCGCCTCTCTGGACTTGAATTGCACATTTCATAGGGTGCCATGTGGAAAGTTCTTAAGAAAAGGGAGAAGTGATTTAGCACATGGCATAAATCCCGTAAAGACCTGCTGTGAGAGCAGCACACGGCTGTCAGGCTGGAGGGCAGTTACTACCGTAGTGCTAAACATCACTCCTGGAGATCTGGCAAAGTGCTTTTGTAAATGAGCTCGGTGCTAATGTTAGTGGAGAACTGGGGAAATCGCTGATGACACAAAATATGAAGCAACCTGAGGACAAAGGAGGCTTGAGATATTACACAGAAAAAAGGAGTCAGCAGCAGAAAGTGGTGATCATAGACACAAATGGCAAACCCTTTCCTGCAAGCTATCTGGCAGCTCACACTTCAATCACCAAATAATTGACTTGCCAAAACAGTGGAAAAATTAAGCAAGAAATGTAGTCCTGGAAGGCAGCATGAAAGGTGCAGCAAAGGCTGGGGTATGCTCAAGGAGAGAGTATCTCAGTTCATTTTGCAAAGTGAATGCTGAGAGCAGGAGGGTTTTCTTTCTGTAAATATGCCTGGGAAGGAAGAGGGAAGGGCTGATGGTGCTAAGGCTTGGGACAGAATAAATGATCAAAATGAGGCATGAGACACATTGGTTAGAAGGTCGTTACCAACCATTTGACAATGTGGTTCTCAAACAGCCTCCGCATTGCAGTTGTACATATAAAATTTTAAATTGCTTTGAGGAGGGAACTCGATAAGTTTATGAACAGGATTATATCACACAGTGCCTGTGATAGGAGACCTGGCAGTACAGAAGTTCCTGCCAGTCCTATGCAGAAAGGTAAATATTCTGTAACCCTTTGTCAATATAAATATGGAGCATGTGATTATACACTCACCAAATAGAGGCACATGATCACAGGACCTTAGCCTGTCAAATAATAATTACAAGGCAATAGCACACCTTGTTTTAATAAATAGCTCCCTAAGATTTTCTCCCACAGTAAAGCAGTAAATAAGGACAATTATTCCGAGGTAAAGGCAGTATTTCGTGTTTCTGGTTGTTAGCTTTTGGATGAACTCACTGTCTGGAGCTCTTAAATCAAGCACTCCCATTTTTTCTGCACATTTCACAAGTTCAGCCTTTTGCAGTAAAGTGTCTTTTCAGACGCGTGATTGCCTTTTGTTAAGGCAAGAATGAACAGATGACAACTGCAGCACTGAGGAGAACATGCCTGGAACGGTTTTACAGAGCAAACTCAGTTCTAACGCTTCTGCCAGGAGGGTGTACTCAAATGTGAAGAGACTTTTTGTGCAAGGTGAGGGGTAAGTCCTGGAAAGCCACGATAGAGACAGGCAAGCTGTGGTTTGGGAAAGTGTTTATCCAAAGCCACTGCAGTGGATGATACTTCAGTTTCCACGCCCAGGCAAACACAAGCTGATCCCCCTCGACCTCCCAAGAGTGCCCAGTCTTGACAGGCACTGCACACACAGGTCTGTGGTGAAGGCCCATTCCCAGCTCAGGGATCGAGCTGCAGGAGGATGTTCAAAAGCAACTCTAATTGCTGAACATTAAAAAAGCGAAGGCGTGTTTTTAGTATCCTTTCAACCTGGAGCTGACGCTGCCTGATGAAGAACGGGACTGCTGTGTTTGCAGTTCATTTTATGAAAGCACCTTTGAAGAAGATGCAAAAATAAAAGTAGGCTGAGAGAAAGGAAAGAAGAAGGTCAAGGGACAGGCAATTGAACAGAGCAGATTGATTTAACAGATACGATACATTTTTGCTGTCTGCATTATGTGTGGAAATGTATATTCATAGAATCATAGATTGGTTTGGATTGCAAGGGACCACGAGGGTCATCTAGTCCAACCCCCCTACAGTGAGCAGGGACATCTTCAACCAGATCAGGTTGCTCAGAGCCCCATTCAACCTGACCTTGAATGTTTGTGGGGATGGGGCATCTACTACCTCTCTGGGCAACCTCTTCCTGTGTTCCACCACCCTCTGCGTAAAAACTTTCTTCCTAATATCTAGCCTAAACCTCTCCTCTTTTAGTTTAAAACCATCGCTCCTATCACTACAGGCCCTGCTAAAAAGTTTTTCCCCATCTTTCTTTTAAGTATTGAAAGGCCAAGTGACACAGTAACACACTGGATTGTAATCAAACAAAACTGCTGAGATGTCAGGAGCACAGATGCTGCCTTTTGAAAATATTTAAAACAGAAAGTAAAACTTTGAAAATCTGGGGAGTGCAATGAAAATCATAGAATTATAGAATGTTTTGGGTTGGAAGGGACCTTAAAGCCTACCCATTTCCAACCTTTCTGCCTTGAACACCTTGAACACCTGGCCTTGAACATCTCCAGGGAGGGGGCACCCACAACTTCCCTGGGCAGCCTGTGCCAGGGCCTCTCCACCCTCAGAGAGAAGAATTTTTTCCTAAAGTCTACTCTAAATCATCCCCTTTACAATTTAAAGCCATTCTCCCTTGTCCTATCACTACTTGCCCTTGTAGCGAGGCCCTCCCCAGCTTTTCTGCAGCCCCTTTCAGTACTGGGAGGCTGCTCTAAGGTCTCCCCAGAGCCTTCTCCTCTCCAGACGTAACAACCCCAACTCTCTCAGCCTGTCCTCATAGCGTAGCCTCCTCTGGATCCGTTCCAACAGTTCAATATCCTTCTTGTGCTAGGGATGGAGTAATGCCAGGCACAAGAATACACTGATGTTTCTAACCCAACGCCACTTCTCTCTTTTCCCTGCTCTCCCTGGCGCTGGAGGTCGGACAAGCGGTGTGAGCCAGCCCAGCTCCAGCTCAGATAAACCCTGAAGAGAAGCACAGTCCGGGGCAGCCCGGAGACACGCGGTGCCCATTGTGCACCAGGCAGGGGGAAGGGCTGATCCACGCGTTTTTGGGGAACTGCAGCCAATGGATTCCTCCCCTGGGTGTTACGGGAGGGCTTGGCCAGCATGTGGGGAAGGGAGGGGAAGAGTTTGAAAACAACCCAGCAGGCTCGAAAAGGAAGGAAGGCGGCTAAGAAAGTGACCTGCTCGCCTCCCTGCAAACATTTCGCTCCAGGTGATCGGTGGCGTTAGGGGAGGAAGGGCAGGAGGAGCCTGGCAGCTGCCAGCGGGTCCCCGCTTGGCGTGGAGAACATCCCAGGACAGGTAACCCCGGGATGCAGGTACTGGGGAGCAGGCAACCCTCACGGAGTGCCTGGAGCTGCAAACGGGACAGAAACGGTCGAAAGAGCGGGTTTTTTTCAGTTGTTTTTCTTTTTTTTTTTCTTCTTTTCTTTTTTCCTTTCTTCCTATGAGGGATGAATTCTGCTCTTTTGTTTTGATGGGGATTTTGGCTGGGGGGAGGGAGCAAGCGGGTCCCTACAGCTCGGGGATCAGCGTGGTATCAGCTGTCTTTTAAATATTTCAAGCTGTTTTGAGGTTAGAAAGGCAAAAAGAGGTGATCTCTTTTAGGAGACCGGTTGATACAGTGGAAAAATACAAGTAATTGTTCATGCACATCAGCCCTTTTCCATGTCATAGTGTTTTAGAAATCAGAAAGAATGTGCAAGCAGATCTAGTCGAGATACTCAGTGATTGGTAACCCAGCTGCTCCCAGAGGCAGTCAGCAGAAGGAAGGAAAACACCACCATTTTCTTGTCTGGAGGTGTGCTGAGTGGTTCGGGTATTTTCATCTTCTTTTGATTACTGACCCAGCTCTCGGGCCTTCTGGAAGTCATCCAGTCCTAAATTTTACCAGAAGATCCTCTAGCAGTTTTCCAGGGTGCTTTAAAACATGTAATTGGTGTGATGCACTGCTGTGGTATTTTGTGGCACCTTCCCTTGTGCAGGTTCTGTTTCCTGTTTCAGTTTCTCTGCCACCTTTTGCCTCTTCACTGAAAAAATCTCTTTAAAGCTCCTCTTCTGCCTTGCAGGAGAAGCTGAATTTCATGATCTACGTTAATAGCTAGGATTTATTTCTGAGATCTCGGTGGTGACACTGTAGTTGTTTGCCCGGTATGTGCTACTCAGTGGAGGTGCAAAGAGCAAACTAAAAATTATTTTTTGATTGATGGAGAAGCAACACCTTTTGAGGCTGACTTTAGGTTGCATGTTATAAAAGACTTGTGTGAGCATGCTGAACTGTCCTAACTTGAAAATGTTTGCAACTTACTGTCTTCATGAACAAGAAAGATTTGTCATTTGGCTGATGGGGAAAGCATTTATCATCAAAAATAAAGCAGTCATGCTGCACAGTCTTTTAACAGATCACCATTGGTTAATTCTTAAACTTAGTTTTGGTGATTCGTGCAGAACTGGGTCTGTAAATTAGCTGAGAGGCTCTTACACCCAGAAAGTTTAGCTCTTATTTCAGTCAAAAGTACACTGATCTGCAGTAGAATTATACTGGAAAAATATGCAATAATACAAAACAGCCAAGTAATAATCTTTTTACTGAGGAGGGTTCTCTTGCTGGCAGCTGAAAAAAAATCCTCCAATGCAAAAGTATTAAAGCAGAAGGGATCTAAATTTTCTCCCTTCTTAGCACTGGACTGCTGTTGCTTGAGTTCTCCAGTGACAAATCAGAGAGAAAACAAAGGGTTAGCCGGGTTTTTAGGAGAGATTGAATGGAGGCAAAAATACATGACTATGAGAGGAGACCATCATCTCTTAATGAGGTGTCAGCATGTGGCAGCATGTAGAGAATAAACAGAGTAAATGTGAACTAAAATGAAGTAGAATTTTGGAAGGTTATGGATGGATAGGCATAGTTTAGCTGTCAATCCTAACTGTGCACAGTGTCCAGAGTTTCAGCAGTGGAGAAAGTGGGCACAGCACCTTTTACCTGTGGGATTCCCTGAACAGCAGGAATCCCATCTGTCAGCTCCAGGGCAGTTGTGGTGTTTTCCTGGGCCCCCCTGCCCAATGCTGAAGGGACAGTAGGGGGGTCTTGTGTGAGGAGGGAGCAAAATGCCTGAAATCCCCATGTTAGCCAAAAGCAACATGAAGAAGAGGCATTACGTTACTTTTCTGATGCTTTTGCTTCAGAAAAAAACATAGAATCATAGAATGGTTTGGGCTGGAAGGGACCTTTACAGGTCATCTAGACAAACCCTCTGCAGTAAGCAGGGACATCTTCAACCAGATCAGGTTGCTCAGAGCCCCGTAAACAATTATAATTACATGAGGAGGACAGAATGTGGAAGAAGAGCCAGGCACAGCTGTGGAGGTTTCCAGGCTGTCTGTGATGTCCGTGATTGCCAGGCTCTGGTCTCCCTGGCCAGGTCCTATTCCTGACCCTGCAAACACGCCTCCCTCCCCTCGCTCCTTCTCTGCATTCAGCCCTGCTCCTACGTTGTCCTCTCACAGCCGACCTAAACCGTGTCAAGAGTAGTGATCCTCATACACCTCAAGAATCATAGAATGCCAGATTGGAAGGGACCTCAAGGATTATCTGGTCCAACCTCAGGTATCCATTTATCTGATAGGAGAATAAACAACACCTAAAATCGACCAACTGTACTAAAATGACTTTATTTTTGCATTTTGATTTGTTCATGTGGGTAACAGGAACAGTCAGTTCCAGGAATGCTGTTACCGGCCTGCATGTCAGATGGGAAACTATTTCAAAGCCACATCCAAGAGCAATGTCTACTTGCTTTTATCTATTGACTTGTCATCCTCAGAATTTTTCCAGTGCTCCCAAAGACAGCTGTTTATGCTACTGCTGTCTTGGAAAGAGGATGAGAACTCAAAACACAACCAAGAAGCCAAGAGATGATGGTATGGTGCACTTTGGCAAGCAGACTGGGTGGGAATGGCAGGAAGATGCCAGGGGAGGGTTAGGTTGGATATCAGGAAGAGGTTCTTCCCCCAGAGGGTGGTGGAGCACTGTAACAGCTTCCCCAGGGAAGCAGTCACACACCAAGCCTGGTGATATTCCAGAAGTATTTGGCCAAGGCCGTCAGACACACGGTGTGAACGTTGGGAGTGTCCTGTGCAGGGTCAGGAGTTGGACTCGATGATCCCTGTGGGTCCCTTCCTACTCAGGCCATTCTGTGGTAGGTGGGGGAAATGGAAGCTGTGGGCCTGGTGCGTGTGCGATACCACAGAGGAATCCTCTTCATGCACCTACAGAGGCAGCGTAGGTAAAATAAAGCTTCAGGCCCAGGTTTATTGTAAAATCAGTGCTCATTCCTGGTTCGCTGCGCGCAGCCAGGGCACGGCCAGCAGCCGCCTCGCCCCCGCCTCCCTCGCACCAATGGCTCCTTCCCGCCGACCCCCCCTCACGAGATGGTTTCGCCCCCCCGCCCCCCCCTCTCTTTTTTCTTGCTCCCCGCCGTCCCCACCCACTGGGCCTCCTCGCCTGCTGATTGGCTGCGGCTGCCAACGGGAGCTGGCCAATCGGCGGCGACGCTGGCGGCCGTGTCGCTGGGGGGAGGAAGAAAATAAACATGCGCAGGGGGCGGGGCCTCGCCGCGTGAGGGGTGGAGAGGTGCCAGTGCTGCCCCAGTAACGGTCCTGGGGCGGCGGCGGCCGAGGGGAAGCGGCCCGGCCCGGCCTGGCCTGGTCTCCTCTCTCCTCAGTGCCGGGCGGCGGAGACCCCTGGCTGGGTGCGTGAGGGGCGGCCGGGCCGTGGGGCGGGCGCTGAGGGGCGATTGGGGCCGTGAGGAGCTGCATTGCCCCCCTCCCCCCTTGAGGAGCTGCCCCTTCCTTCCCGTCTCGTGAGGAGCTGCATTGCCCTCCCCTGTGTAGAGCTGCCCCTTCTCCCTCCCTCCCTCCCTCCCTCCCTCCCTCTCCTCTCCCCCGCAGCAGTTCCCTCGTAAAGGTGCTACAGGAAGGCTGGGGAGGGGCTCTTTATCAGGGAGCGCAGGGATAGGACGAGGGGAAACGGTTTTAAACTGAAAGAGGGGAGATTGAGAATAATACGGCGAAGAAGCTTTTTCCTGTGAGGGTGGGGAGGCCCTGGCCCAGCTTGCCCAGGGAAGCTGTGGCTGCCCCGTCCCTGGGGGTGTTCAAGGCGAGGTTGGATGAGGCTTTGAGGAATCTGATGCAGTGGGAGGTGTCCCCGCCCATGGCAGGGGGTTGGGACTGGATGAGCTTTAGTGTCTCTTCCAACTCAAACCGTTCCATGATTCTAAATCTTACCTGGCTGGTTCTGTGTGTGGCTGCAGAATAACAGCTGGCATTGCAGGTCTCTACGGCCCTGGTGATGAGTGTGTATTTAAAGATGGGGGGAAGGGAAAAACCATGTAACCTGTGTGGAAGTTCTTCATGAGTGTAAGATTTTGAGAAGCTCTGGAAGCTTTCTTCAGCAGTTTGTGGTGTTCCTAAACGTTGATTTGTTGCTATTCACCTGCTAGGGTAGAATTGCTTATTTATGCAGTGGTGGTGAGTGCAGAGACAATGCCTGCAAGTTCACTGAGTGTGATTTATTGGTGGTTTTCACTGACTCAGAAATACCTTCCTCTTCTTTAAAAGTGGTACTCTCATCACTGATTAAGCTTAAGATATCTCAGCATTCTTGTTCTGCAGATGCTTAAATTTACTTATCTCCATTTGATTCTTCATACTGTCTCTTCTGACATAAAATTTTGGGGTTATTGATCCTGATGTTTTTGATGCAGGTTTTCAGACTGTGTTCTGTAGTTGCTTGATAATACTGTGTGGTATAATTCTGCAAAATAAAAAGTGATAAATACCAGGATCCTGAAGCACCAGCACAACTGTTGTCTTGAGTTAATGAGAGGTCGCGTTACTAAACTGAAAGTATGTCTCCTACTCTGCATGACGAAATGAATTATAAAGCTGAGTTATTCCATCATTCTTGTTTCAGACAAAGTGCTGAATCGCAACAAAACAGCGTGTGGAAGCTGTGTTGTTGTTTATTACTTTGTGATAGGTGGGGAATTGCAACTTAGATTCCCATATGGAAGAGGTATTTCTGTTACTTCAAATTTAAGGATTGATGACAAAAGATTACATTTATGGTTGTTATTTAATACAGGTTTTGTCCTTTGTCTTTTTCAAAGAGGTGGACAACTGATGGAACATACCACTAGGAAGAATAAAACTGTTCTTGTAAGTTAGTTTGGCGGAAATTAGGCTGAGATCCATAAAACAAAGCTCAACCAACAGTGACGGGGAACACTTGCAAATTCCTGAATGATTGATTGAGGTAAGTAAAAAAACCGTTTATCTAAAAATATGTTGTGGGGCAGGGAAGACTTCTTATTACACAAAGCTGTTAACTGTTTGGGTTGACGTTAGGAAATGCAATATCATGACAGCTTGATACTATGCCCTAAACCAGAGTTAGTTTATTGCTAACGGTCTGTGATGAATCATTTGCAGTTATTAAGTCTGTGGTAGGCAAGTGGGCATAAAAGGGGAAAACAAGGAAAGTGAAGAAAAGGGGAAGGGAGTGCTGTAGCTCGGTGTCACAATTTAGCTGCTCAACGGTAAGCTGTTTTCAGAGAGCAAAGGATGAGAAGGGGGGAAAGAGTCACTGAATTCTTAGAGGGCAGACAAGAATACCAGTAATATTTACAGGACTGCAAAGTGATTTGTGGAAATCTTTCAAGTGAATACATGTACAGGGAATTCTGGGACTGCCTAAATTTTCTGTATATAAAGGAAAAATGGATGATGCCATCTCTTTCACAGTGACAGAGTGGTTTGTAGAATAGCAACTGCTAGGAAGAAGGAGAAAGAGTAACAGAAAAATAGGTGTGTTCAACTTTATCTCTTGTAGATTGAATGGTGGTTATATCAAGGGTTTGAAGGTTACAAAAACACAGATCTGAAAGCCTGACTGTTGTATGTACACATTGTACACATGTACAGGAAAACATAAACACTATGTCCTTGAAACAAAACATAGCTTGTGTTCTAAGGGCTGGTCTGGACTTGATAAATTGGTGCCATTTTATCAGTGTAGTTCACCTGAAGAACACTTCTCTTGTGGATGCAATTATAACATTGATACTGTATGCTCATACAGATAACCACTTTGCAGAGTAGGACAGTCTAAATTGATAGAGATGGCTTTTATCAACGAAAAAAAGCTGCATACAGAGGGCTTTTACCCTTAAATTAACGGCTTTTATCCTGGTGCCTCCTTTATAAGCACCAGAATTAACAACTGCCTAGACATCAAGGCTCAGATAGCTGTGTTGCATGGTGGTGCTGTCTCACGTTACACAGTTTACCTTCACAGGAACTTTCTCAGTGGTTACCAATAATTAATAGTAACTTTAAAAAATCTAGCTTTGTGTGGTATTTTGTGAGTGAAGCCTTTGTAGCTTTTTACTTTTAAGATTTGGTCTAGGGCTTTTCTTCCCCTAAGCTTCTCTGTTTCTGTTTAGGCCTTGGAGGGAAAACATTAAGACTTTACATTTCAGTCAGTTCTGTTAAGCAACTATGGAAGCAGAAAAGGAGCACATTTCTGTTAACTCAGTTGGTAAGTAATATATTCTGTTTGTTTTTTTTTTTTTTACTTAAAATTGCTTAGCTGACCTGAACTGTTCTCTGTAGAAAAATTATATTACCTGTTAATTTTTAACAGTTTTGCTTTAACTTTCATAACTTTCATAAAAAAAATTCCAGAATTTTGCTTTCAGGTGTGTATCACAATATCCTGCTTGATTATATTTATATCAAAATTGCTTAAAATCATAAAGTGAACATTTCTTTAACTTATTAAATAATAGTGACTTTGTTATCTGACTTACAGTAGTGCTGGTGTGAAAAAAAGGGTAAGTTCAAAAGTAAGATATGTAGGTGCATTTGAGTGATTAAAATTCTGGTTTTATGGAGGTGTTAAGCTAAAAATTAGAGGAAACAAATAATGGAAGGCTTGACTGGAAGTGAGCTGACATGAAAATCTTTACTGAATGTGTGTTAGAGACTGCCCTGAAATTCACTGTGTTGTCCATATCACAAATGTGCTTTATGATGATTAGTCAAGTTAACACAGTTTCATGTTGTCTTCTGTATCTTCCAAAGATTGTGATGATCTGCACTTACTTTTTTATACCAAAGAATTTTTTGTAGGATTTAAATGTTTTTTAGAGAAGAAAAACATATGTATATTATTAAAATGATATGTAATGCAGTTGAAGTGGTAATGTGTGCCATATGAGCTCTTATTTTAAACTAGAATTAGTTTAATGTAGAAGATATGTGGCTTCTCATCGTTTCAGAATTATATTTGGATAATAGGTGGGAAACCGCTACATATCCAAATTGACCTCATTTGGTCACGTGAAATTTGTGTGTAGATAAGTTCCTGCTGAATGCATTGTTACTTAAGATAGTACAGTAAAACCACAAATTTTAAGCATGCAGATCAATTTAGAGACCTTTTTAATATGTATTAAGCAAAATTTTAAAGCTTATAAAACACTGTTCTTGGTTATATATGTGTATGTTACGTGATCTGAAAATGAGAAGCTGAAAGGAAAATCCACATCATTTTATTGGTACTTTTCAGAAAACTATTTTATTTTAGAAAATTATTCTAAACTAGTATATCTAGTATAGCTATTTTTTCAGCCTAAGGGCCAGTTGGTGATAGTGTTGTGGAGAAACCAGTTGCAGCTGGAAGTGATAGTGTTACATAAAAAAATAGTTTTGTACTGCAGTAAGAAATATTAAGTCTTATGGGTTGGATGTTTCCTGTGGAGGATTTCCTTTAGTCTTAAGCCTGAGATCAGGATTGTGTAAGGAGGTTGGACTGTAGGCTTCCCTTTTATCCTTAGTGCTAGTCAGATTCAGGACTGACTTGTGTTAATTAATTGTTGGCCACTTTCTTTGAAAATTTGGAAGAAGTACGTGGTATGGAAGAGTGTAGTGCCTGAACATCTGGATTGCCAGTCTAAAATGGAGAAATTCAGGGGAGAGCTGACAGGAAGAATTTAAATTCAGTTGTCTGAGATGACCTTGTGCTGATGGGGTCTCTTTGGGGAATGTGAGGAAGGAAACCTGTTCTGTTTGGTTTTTCTTTTTTCCCCCCTCTGTTTCTGTTAGCTTTATGCAAATCTCTCATTGTTTTATTAAAATACTAGACGAAGTGAGAAAGCTTGTTGTGGAAATCTTTTCCTGGATGTGATGCACGCTTTTCTTTTTTAGCTTGCTGCAGGCATAAAAGGAATGCTTTTGTGGGAGTAATGAGTGGAAGGATGAAGCTTATACTGGAATGGCTGCATTATTGTTCAGCTAGAGCCTTCATATCCATGAACACTAATACCTAAATGTTATTTCTTTGCTTGTGAAGGAGACAGTCGCATCAAACTTTCTTCATTTTGTAGTATAGAGCCCTCTTTGATATCGGTAAATACTTGGAGGTTGGAAATGTTTTATTAGAACACTTTCAAAACAGTTTTGCATTAACCTGTTTTGAATTTACAGTTCTGAGAAGTATTGCCAAATGAACGTTGCTAATTAAAATGTATTGGAATGGTGAAGTAATACATGCAGCTAAGTAGAAATTTTAAATGCTCTTCATGTTCTGGATTTACGGGAGTGAACAACTCAGTGAAGCAGTCTTGGCATAGCTGGAAAAGCAGCTACTTCTCTGTGCCTCATCATTGCGCTTCCTTGGGTTTGGGTTATAGGTTGTCTTTGAGACTTTACTGAATCTTCAAGCAAAGAAGGGCTGTGTAACAGAGAGCTGAGGCTCTTTCCTTTGTGTGTGTGTTTTCCAATTTGCAAGTACTAACTGAAGTGTAAAATAGGTCCATGGATGTTTTTTTTTTATCTCAGTGGGTTAAGAAGGGGAAGAAGAAATGACCAAGGCTTAACACTCTCAGTAAGACATTCTGCTGAACCATACAGCTCAGGTGTGGTGTCCTGACTTTATGAAATAAAAGGTGTTAATGCATATTTAAAATTTGAATCTAACTTCCCAAAAGAGTGAAATTATTGCAGTTCTTAGTGCTCAAATATTTATGGATCCTTTAGTTGAGAAGGGTTTTCTGTTGGGTATGAAACAAAGATAACTGTTATGTATGGTTGTGCTGGGGAGTAAACTGTGGCCAGTCTTGAAGAAGCCACAGTGAGGGTAATCCACAGAAATTTCACACTGTTTCAGAAGACTTTATTCTATGAGTCTTTGTTACTGAACTCGCCCCGCTTTGTGTTAAAACAGCACTTTTTCCCCCCATAACTTTAAAAAGGAAAAAAGTGATGCTGGTTTTTTTATTCTTGTAAGTCTAAATCTTTGCTTTTCCAGCTGGTGAGCTGTTTGGAATTCTTTGAATGAGGGGAATGTTGGTTGATGATTTAGGAAATTAACTTCACTTTGGTAACTAGTCTGTTAAGATCAGTGAGTTCTTACAGAATTTACTGTATTGGTAGTTTTGTTTATTTCTAAATGAAATGATTGGGTGGAGTGAGAACTAAGCACTTAGATCTTATGCACTGAGGAGTTCTGATAGTTTTTGTTAAACAAGGGTGGGGTTTTCTTTGGTTTACCTGTTTATGAATGGTTTATTCATTTGCTTTCCAACTCTTGACATATGCTCTGTTTAAATGTGGATAGTTTGTGCAGGCAAATAAGGAACTCCTTTATTACTGTGAAGTGTAGACATATTCTAAAGCCAACATTATTTGCCTTAACACTGGTGGAAATGAGAGTTCTGTTTAATGTTGTAATCCTTTTAAAATGCAATGTGCTTTGGTATTTCAACATAAAACTGTTTAGAACCATAACGTTTTTTTTTTCTCTGTCTCCTTTTTAAGAACTTGAGAATCTAAGTGATGCTCCATTTTCTGGTGATGAAGAAAATGGTGGGTCTGAGGAACAAAAGACTGAAATCAATGGAAATTGGATTCCTGCAACTTCAATTACTGAAGCCAAAATAAATGCTAAAGCAAAGAGACGGTTGAGGAAAAATTCTTCTAGAGATTCTGGGAGGGGAGACTCTGTTAGTGAAAATGGAGAGACTCTGAAGACTGGAGTTGTTGTACCAACGAGCCCAAAGGGAAAACTCCTGGACAGGCGATCCCGGTCTGGAAAGGGAAGGGGTCTACCAAAGAAAGGTTGGTGTAGCTTAGTGAAGGGAGTAGCATGGTAAAGATTCTATCCAAAACATAGTAGTTTTTTTCCCCACTGGGAATCATTTTTGTAACTCGCAGTCTCTGTGTAGGCATTTGGTTCTTTGTTAGATAGCAGATGGCAATTGGAGCTAATAGTAGGGGGCCTTCTTACCAGAAAGCTTTATATGTGTACTTCTGTCTTTAGGCTGAGTACCTTTTCTTAGCAAATTTAATACAGAAATTTGAACTGTTGGTTGTTCACAGGACTGTTACTAATGTGAACTTAAAGCATGACTCCATTTGAAGGTTGAAACTGTACTTTCTGTAATTCTTAGGCAGTTTCATACTGCTTCTGATGTCTTACTGGAAAGTGCTGAGAAGCCTGGTTTCTAAAATGGGACCATGTCATACAAACGTACCATTTTTAGCATATATTGTTAGGGTCAGGGGGTGGGCACAACACTCAAGTAAGAGAGTGTTGCATTGAACTGAAGTATTCTGTATACTGATGTTTCTTGCTTACTGTCCCATATTTTGCCAGGTGGAGCAGGTGGTAAAGGAGTTTGGGGAACACCAGGTCAAGTGTATGATGTGGAAGAAGTAGATATTAAGGATCCTAATTATGATGATGACCAGGTAGGCAAATAACTTCTTTTCAGTCTTGTTTTTTATTTCCTTTATTAATTTCAGTTGTTGTGTTGTATATACTAATGAAAGTTTGACCTTGTGGGTTATGTGAATGTCAGCCTGGCTATACCAAATGCTCATTTTTCTGTTCAAGAATGGATTATTAGCTAGTTAGACAACTAGTGTAGAAGTATTGCAGTGTAACACTTGCAAATCTTGCCCCATGAGCTCTTGCTGAGCCTGACTAGGCAGCACCCTTTTCCCAGGTGTGTTCTGCTGCTGCTGGTGCTCATGGAGGTGAGAGTTGCAACGCTGCTCTATATTGCAAACAGGCACCATGTTAAAAATGCAACACAGACTTTCTCAAGTCAGGAGTTTAGTCTGGGACAGTATCCTTTATGGATTTTTCTCTTCCCTGTATTCCTAACTCTCCCAATGTCTCATGTCTACTTGGTATAATCTCTTCAAATCAGTGCAAACTTGATAGGAAATTTTGTTTGCATGTGTTTATCAGGGAAATGTTGTGCAATATTGTGCTTTACAGCCATAATAATTGAGGGGAAGAAAAAGTAAAGCTCACTGGGGAAAGGGTGGTTTCTAACATTAAGTCACAGAAACGGAAGCAGTGACTACAAACACTGAAGTCTGAGATCAATGCAATTGTTTGACATTGAGTAAATTTTTTATACCATAGGCAGGTGATGGTGGTGTCCTTGTAGCAGAAGCTGGGTTTTCATAGCCATAACTGCTGAGAGGATGCTAGATAGGAATAGCAAAACCTTTTTCCAGTATGTTTTTTCTCTGCAATTCAACACTTTAATAGCTATCTCTGATAATGTAAAGATGAAGCTGAGTGCAGAAAAGCAAGCTTAATGAATAATGACTATTTCATGGAACTTGTGTGCTTTTCGAAGGTTGTAAACAGAGTCTGATGTGATGGAAGGATGCTATACTTCTTGATCATGGAAAGCTTATTTCCAATAAGCATTAGTTGGAAAACTTTTATTCAGATTTCTGCGATCGTTGCTCTGCATGTTTCTCCTGTAGTCCTAAGGAGTAGGGAGCTGAATTTCTGGGGGGGCATATGGTTTAGCTGGAACTCTGCAGGACCATGTTATACAGGAGGCAGTTGCTATGTGTTTCTTTTTTCCCCTTAGGGAATGTCTTTGCTTGCAAGTATTCTGCAAATGCCTTTTCTATGATTTGTACAAGCTATCACCTGTCTCGTCACGTAGTCACTAAGGTTGAGGGAAAACAGGCAGGCTTGCTGTCAGGAACTAGAATGCCACTGGCAGGGAAAGGTGCTGAAAATGAAGTCTTGTGCTGTGGCACAGCTGACTGCTGGGCTGGGACAGGGGTTTCAGTTGCTCTCTCTTCAGTACATAGGCACGTGATCTCTATCTTCATGTGGTTTCAGCAGACTCCTAAGAACAGAGTTTGGAGTGTTTACCATCGTTTAGCAGTAAATTCTGCTTTTCAGTTGAAGTCAGCTAACAGTAAATTCAAAATATAAGCTGCTTGACGTTTAGCCAGCATTCTCCACACTTTAAGGGTAGAGACATAATCTGTTTTCTGGCAGAATACTGACTAACGAGACTAAAGCATTAAGAATTTAGAAAGTATCTTATGCAGTGCTAAAAGCATCAAAATGTATAAGAGCCAGTACCGTTTACAGAAGGGTATATGCTTTTGTTATATTTTCAAATAGGAGAACTGCGTCTATGAAACAGTTGTCTTACCTATGGATGAGCTAGCATTTGAGAAAACTTTAACACCCATCATACAGGAATATTTTGAGCATGGAGATACTAATGAAGTTTCGGTATGTTGCATTCGATTTTAATTATTTATTTTAGGGGGCAAACCTGTAGCATACAAGGGAATCCAAGTGCTAACTATAAATGAGTGTAGAGATCTTGGCGAGAAATGTGCAACAGGAATACCTACACAGTTACATGAGCAGAAGCACATATATATGTAAATGTATAAATATAAATATTCATATATTTTTATTCTATTTATATTATGTATATTTAGATAATAAGAATTATGACATTTTAATCTATTTTGTTTTTCAAATCTTATTTAGGAGATGCTGAAGGATTTAAACCTTGGTGAAATGAAATACAGTGTGCCAGTCCTGGCTGTTTCCTTGGCATTAGAGAGGAAGGCTAGTCACAGAGAAATGACATCTAAGCTTATCTCTGACCTTTGTGGGACAGTAGTCAGCAAAAGTGATGTGGAAAAATCGTTTGATAGACTGCTTAAAGAACTACCTGAATTGGTGTTGGATTCTCCCAGGGCACCACAGGTATATTTGTAAAGTATTCATGCTAGTAGTTGTGAGCTTTTTTTCTTTTACTTTATAGCTAAAATTAAGTAAACCGAAGTAGACGCTATATTTTGAAAAATACCTATGAATTGTCTTACTGTCTGTAATCCACTACCAATTTCCCAGGCTGTGTTTTTACTTTGAGCTTGTTTATTTTCATAAAATCTGAAAACCAAGCACATTGTAATTGTCTACTTAAAACTACTTTGAAATTCAACATTTAATTAAAACTGCTTCTGTTTTTGTTGCAGTTGGTGGGCCAGTTTATTGCTAGAGCTGTTGGAGATGGGATTCTAAGCAGTACGTATGTGGATGGCTACAAAGGCACTGTGAATTGCGTGCAGGCTCGGTAACTTTCTTGCTTTCTATATAGGCAGCTTTATATTCTAAATGATGATCAGAAATTTAGGACTTAAGGATAAATCATGTGGTTCTCTACAGCTTCTTATTTTTTAATGTAAAATGATTAAAAAAAAAAAAAATGCTTAAAGACTGCAACAACAACAAAGTCCAGAATCACTCCGGTCAGAGGAGAAATACTGAAAATGCCTGAAAAATGTCTTAATGCATTTGAGTTCAGTTTGCCAGGTTTGTTGTCTAGCTCATGTTTGAGAGTGAAAAACAGTAAGCTGAAACAAGGAGTGATTATAGAAGGTTTTGTCTTCAGAAAAGCTTTAATGTGATTAATAAGTAAATGTAGAATCAGGACAGCTGCTGTAAATATGTTGTGAAATACAGAAGGGATTAACTCTTTTGCCTTACAGAGGTTTGAAGCTTGTGCAGTGCTTTGCCAGACATCCTCAGTAATGCTTTGTTCATCCAGAAAAACAATTGTATTCGGTCTCAGGGTGAGAAGTTTGAAGGAGCAATCTCTGACAAGGAGAGATGTTTCAATAACTAGTCATGTTTTATTATTTTCCCCCCATAACTGTATTTTTCAGGCTTGATAAGGAGATGCTGAAATCTTGAAGCTTCTGAAAGCTCCATTTGTCATGATTGTAGTTGGGTACTTTCAGATCTAAGGGAGATTTGGTGGCTGACTTGAGTGTTCAAATTGAGAAAATTGTCAGTTATACCGATGTCTCTTGTGGTTTGAAGGATTGTGGCCTGCACACTGCACATCTGGGATGCTTTTCTGCCTTTGCTATTTCTTGGCCAGGCTTTTCTGCTCATTAAGTCTTGGTGAATAGAGTTATTGTTATTGGCTAGCCCCCAGTATGATGACTGGGGTAACTCTTCCTTCTTTAGCTGAATGGTGCTTGACTGGATCAGAGACTTTTTTTTTTTTTTTTTTTCCCCCCACTTCCTTTTTCATTCTTTTCTCAATAAATTGGCAGGCTTCCCTACTTCACACCATCTCTTTGCAACTGCGTATCTGCCTTCTAAGATGCTATTTTGGCTTGCATTCTCAAGATTTCATATTTCTTTAGACCCAAACAGAAAATATTTTGGTAGAAAAGGTGTTTTTCATTGTGGAAGCAACTCAAACCTCTTTCGTTTGCGATACACATGCCAAGCTGCATTCTTGGAGAAACCCAGGTACAGTCCATCTCTGCATGATAAAACATTAAGCTCTTGTGAGGATGTTTGAGGTTCTGCATTGATGATTCAGGTCTGCTACCATCACAGATTGTTACCTGTCCTAAACATGTTATGACAAGAAGAATAAAGCTGGCAGAAACGGAATGTAAGGAGCTACCATGCTTGGTCCGGATGTCCCCTTGGAGTTGCTAACCTCTTGCCAGGGATCTAGCTGCCTTGTCCAAAGAGGAGTAGCAGTGGAGGAATTTACAGATGCCTTTTAATGAAGTTTAGTAATAACTTTTTCAAACCTTAACTTTGCTTTCTAGAGCTGCGCTGGACCGAGCGACTGTGTTGCTGAGTATGACAAAGGGCGGAAAGCGTATAGAGAACGTGTGGGGGGCAGGAGGTGGCCAGCAGTCTGTGAAACACCTTGTTAAAGAGGTAGCTAATGCCTATAAAACTCTTCTCTCTTAAGTTTTACTATTTGTCTAAGGTTATTTTGTTGAGGTTGGAGTTGAGATACTTATGTCCTGTAGCAAAATTATGTCTTGATTGCTGGATTTGTTTGGGTTTTTTAAAAATAATTTATATATACAAAGTTTTCAAAAACTGATACATGATTTTGTTGATTTTGCAGTATCTGTCAGTGATGGAAACATGCTAGTACAATATTCTGTATTGGAATTATACGTTTATGTTTGCTCTAAGTAATACTTTCAAGTGCTTAGCTTTTTAAAAGCTTAGGATAAAAAAAACCAGTGAAGCAATTAGAGGAGCCAGCTGGCTAAAGTAGAAAAACTATTATTATTTCTTGGCGTTGCTGATTTTAAAGCACAATAATAACTGGAATAAAAAAGAGGAAGGAAGAGGAATGTGTGGAGATCCATGCTGTGAAGTAGGCAGGTTTGAAGGTATCATGTCTGGGTTGTGAGTGTTACACAAGGATGATAGGAGGAGAAGGAAAAGGACTTCAGGGGAGAAGTTAAACTTATAAGGCCAATATGTGTCTGATTATGGTGATACACATCTCGTAAAGGAATGGTCTGTATTAACATTGAATAGGTATTTGGCTTACACTGTGTTCCAGGTTGCTGATAATATCTCAGTATAAATGCACTTACAAGAATACTAACAGCAAGATTCAGGAGCTAATTTGCTGCTCGGTCAGTTGCAGATTATCAAAATGATTGACAGCTTGTAAATTTTATATCTAATTAGTGCTGGGCTTTTTGTTTGTTCTAAAATTCTATAGATTGATATGTTGCTGAAAGAGTATTTGCTTTCCGGAGATGTACTGGAAGCTGAACGTTGTCTTCAGGAACTGGAAGTACCCCATTTTCACCATGAACTTGTATATGAAGTAAGGAGAAATCAGAATCCCCTTAAAAATTGCCAGTGATACCAGCAGGTTTGGGTTTGGTTTGATGTGGGCATGTAAATAATGTAACTGGAATCTGAATCTCAGGTTGTGAGTTGTAATGTTATTTGAATAACTGAGTCGTTTTATGTAAAGTTAATGTTTTGTGTGCTCATTTGTGTGCATATTGTGCAACAAGTAAGCTGCCGCAAATGCTGGAAAGATCCAGAATTTTTGTTTGTTCAATAAATAGTTGAATTCAGATTATTGCAAATTCCTGAAAAAGAAGGGCTCAATTTATTTTTCTGCTGAGGAACAGCAGCAGTAAAACCCTATGCTTTGTTTGGGTGTTTATTTCCTTTTAGTTTCAGATATCTCTGTATTCTAATGGGTGTTACCTTTTTTTTCTTAAGCTATAGTTTCCTTTTCAGGGTGGGCTTGTTCCATCTTGCACATTTGTAATAGCTTGGAGATATTTCAGAATCAGACTATATATGAGAGAGACTATCTTTGCTCTATCTGGGAGAGTATTCCCATTGCCAAATTGGGAAGGTTGTTTACCAGTAAAGCTGAATGCCCACAATCTACAAAATTTTTGTTTCAGTAAATTTACTCCTTTTTGAAAATTCCTTTCCCATAGAAAAACAGAATACTTTTAGCTGATGGGGCATGTGGTGATTTGTAGATATTAAACTTCTGAGTTTTTCTAAAATCATAGATACAGAATTAATTTCACAAAATTAATTAATGGCCATCTGTACTGCAGAAACTGTATGGATGTAGTCATCTTTCAAACCAGAGCCAGAAAGACAATGCTTTTCATTCTCTCTGGTGCTTTATAGTTTTTCCATACCTTTTCTCTTTATTCAAATAACTTTTAATCAGTTTTTGTTTTCAAATAATATACTGAAATAGTGAGTGCATGTCACAAATGGACTTGTGTTCCCAGAAAATGCATGATTCTGCATTCAATCCTTTTTGCCTCATATATACTTGTTCTTGAACTGTTTTCTTTTTAGTTAAAACACTTGCATGATTTGTTTTAGGCTGTTGTAATGGTTTTGGAGTCAACTGGAGAAAAGACCTTTAAAATGATGCTGGATTTGTTGAAATCTCTCTGGAAGTCTTCTGTCATTACTGTGGACCAAATAAAAAGAGTAAGTTGGCAGTTAGAGGGTGGTAAGGCCTTCCAGAATTTGTATAGCTTTTACCTTCTTTTAAGTACTACTTGTAATCTGTTGCCAACTCCATGGTGGTTCTGTGTCCCATGCAAACAGTCTGTCACTGGTACATGTACAGTACTTGTCAGGTACTGGAAGAAGTACAAATTAATTCTGAGCAGCAGTTCTCTGTAGAACTGTAAGGTACATGATATTTGAATCTTCAGTCAAACATTTCCAACTGATTTTATGCAATTAAGTGGTTGAAACTAATAATTTCAAATGCTGCAATATAGCTTCGTTTTTCCAAAGTATAATTTTTCTTTTTATCTAGTAGTTCTTCATAAATGAAGTACAGTAAGGGCCCACTAAATCACAAATGTCAGTTAGAACAGCTAGAATTTTACACAGTTGGAATCACCCATGGCTTTGCTTCTAGGTATGAATACAGGACAGCTGTTCTGTCCCTGGGAAAACTAGGTACTACACAAAGACTTGTGCCAAAATTTACCCAGCCACACTGCTGTGAGAAGTGATGAAGTAATTTCTGGTTGTCACCAGTGTTTCCCTTGCTGCATGAACTGTTGTAGTGGAGATTTGTGGCCACATTTTGTTCATTTACGTGGGAGAAAAATTAACTTTTCTTCCTTGTGTTCCTATCCATGTTATAAAAGCCAGGCTGTGACATACAGATTCTACACTGTCTGAATTTCTGGCTCCTAAATCAGTTTAAAATTCTGCTGGTATTTTTATGAAGATAGGTAGCTGTGTAGTACCATGGTTGCTGGCTGGTATTAAATCTTGCTTTTCCACTTAACTTGCAGCTACTCTGCTTTAGTTTTGTTGAAACAGTCCATAGTATACATGAAACTGTATTGCAAAATAAATCCTCTGAGTGCAGAAGTATTTAAAAAATGCAATTATTGTTGTAATTCTTACATTGCAGGGTTATGAACGAGTCTACTGTGAAATCTCAGATATTAACCTGGATGTGCCACACTCCTATTCTGTGCTTGAGCGGTTTGTAGAGGAATGCTTTCAGGCTGGAATAATCTCCAAACAACTGAGAGACCTCTGTCCTTCAAGGTACCTGTTTTATTGTAAACGGGTGAAGGCACTGCTTTTTGTCCCCATTGTAGGTAACAAAGTAGCATCTTATGGCCAAAGTATTACAATTGGAACTGCAAACTATGGAGGATGAAGAAAGAGTTGGACTGGTAAATAGTTTATTAAGAAGCTTCACTGACAAGAAGCATGTTATGTGGAGGCTGGGATAAATAGTTGAGGAAAGGCAGCCTCTGGTGAGTGCCAGGCAGGATGCCTGTGTGCTCTGCGGAGGATGGAGGCCTGCCTTGCCCCTGTTCCACTGATTTGCTTGGTAGGGATCAGTGCAGTACGGAGATGGAAGATTCAGGCGTCACAATGATCCGTGCAGGTCACAGTGGAAAACTATCAGCTACAGTGGAAAAAAAAAAACAAAACAGAAAAACAATTTGCTCTTAAGCAATAGTTTAAACATACTGAATGGGAAGACCAGAGTTCTAAAATGAGACAACCACTCCTAATGTTTGTGTCAAAAGGAATAGGACGTTTATGTGGAGTAACTTCTGCACACCTGATCCCTTCATATTTCTGTCATGTGGTTTGTATAGGGGGGTTTTCTTGGTTATTGTTTACTTATAGCATAAATAATGGTTTGAGCTGTAGGTAATCAGTCTGTCCTCTCCCTACTGGTGATAGTACAGTTTCTTAGTTCTATTTCTTGTGGGGAATAGATGTAGAATTTAGATTTTATATTAACTATGCTTCAAAACTTAGAAACAGGGAGTGTAGTATTTGTTAGATCTTTTCCAGCTTGCATGTTTTGTTAGGCTTCTTAAACCATCATGACAGCTTGCGATAAATTGAGGTTTTGAAATGTCTGTGTCTATCAAAACCAGCCTCTATTTGTGGAATTTAGACTTAAAATTGAGTATGTGTGTATCTTGGTATCAAATGTTTTGCAGGTTTGGTGTGTGTGGGAGGGCTTAAAGTCTTCACTGCAAGAAAAGCCTGATTATGCTTCAGTTATTAATACATCAAGAGCCATTTTTGGCTTATGTACTTCAGTTTTGGGTAGAAAAACACCGTTCCTAGGCTTTCAAACTGTGATCTTTTGCAAGTGTGAACATGAAAAGTTGAGCAAAGTAGAAGGCGTTTGACAATGCAAATTTTGAAAAGTTTCTTGCAAATAATGTCGATGTGACATTTAGCTGGATTTTAAGCCATTTACTAGTGATCAGGAATGTCAGCTGAACTTGCTCATGTTGTATTTGACTCCCAAGACCAAGATTCTTCTCAGTGATAGATATGAAAGCACAAGCGATGCTACTTTGAACTTACTGAAAAAATACTTTCTACTTTCTTGCAGGGGCAGAAAGCGTTTTGTGAGTGAAGGAGATGGAGGTCGTCTTAAGCTAGAGAGCTACTGAATGTGAGAACCAACTCCTGAAGCCTTAAAGGGAAAAACAGATCTTATCTATATATACAAACACACATGCTGCTTTGTGTGTATGTATATATGTATACACATATATAATATACCAAAACTTTAAGAGTTGCTTAGCACAGTTCATATTTTTTTAAGAGCACATGTTTTGGGTACAAATCAGTTTTTTTTAAATAGTTTTGTAACTTTCAGAAAGAAAACTTCTTTCTTTAGGCATGCAGTAGAACAACTGGCCACTGCTGTGGCGGTGCCTTCAAATAAGCTATCTTTTCAAGTGCCATATCTTTATGACTTAATCATTCCATGTTTGCATCCATGTCTGACTGCCGCTCTTTCTTTAAAGGACAGCGTTGCCATCGTAAAATCACTGGCTTATACCAAGCTTTATAGAAGGGTCAAAGTTAAGCTGCTGTGATCCCATTTCCATTGCTGCTGAAGAAATACTGTGCTTTGGGAGGAAAAATAGCTGTTTCTTTGTTTTAAAGAGCCCAAGAAAATGGAGCTGGTTCATAAGAATAATTAAACTGTTGCAGGGGAGAACACTGGTTGGTTTTTGCCCCCATGTACCAAACTAATTTTTTTTTCCTATGTAACTGGAAAAGTGCAAAGTTCTGGTAAAGCATATTAAAAATATTTTTTGTGAAGCTCTCCTTTCTCTCTCTTTTTTTGTTTTTTTTTTTAAGGAAAAAAAAAAACCCAAAACCAAACAGAATTAATTTAACTATGTTCAGATCTGTGTGTGCAATTAATCTGCATATCTGACTCTGCCCTTCTCTATTACAATCTGCAGAAGTAATTAAACTTACGGTAAGTATTTAGTAAATGGTATTTACCACAGTGGTGGTTTGAACGTGTCTGTACAGCCTGTTCTCAAGAACATGGTGGATCTAAGGAAGACTCTTTCCTCCTGCCGTAGTTTTCCAGCTTCATGTCAAGATTCAGCAAGCCCAAGTGCCGGGGTCCTACACTTCAGACAGATCCAACAACCCCATGCAGCGTTACAGACTTGGGGAAGAGTGGCTGGAGAGCTGCCTGGTAGAAAAGTACCTGGGGGTGTTGGTTGGCAGCGAGTGAACATTAGCCAGCAGTGGCCCAGGTGGCCAAGAGGGCCAGTGGCATCCTGGCTTGGATCAGAAACAGCGGGGCCAGCAGGAGCAGGGAAGTGATTGTGCCCTTGTACTCTGGTGAGGTTGCATCTTGGATCTTGTGTTCAGTTTTGGGTCCCTCACTGCAAGAAGGACACTGAGGGGCTGGAGAAGGAGTTTTATGAGAAGCAGCCGAGGGACCTGGGGTTGTTCAGTCTGGAGAAAAGGAGACTGAGGGGAGACCTCCTCACTGTCTACAATTGCCTGAAAGGAGGTTGTAGCAAGGTGGATGTGTTTGTTTCTTCTCCCAGGTGACCAGCTAGAGGAAATGGCCTCGACTTTTGCCAGAGGAGGTTCAGACTGGACATTAGGAAAAATTTCTTCACTGGAAGGGTGGTCAGGGATTGGAACAGCTGCCCAGGGAGGTGGTTGAGCCACCATCTCTAGAGGTGTTTAAAAGACGGTGCTCAGGGATCTGGTTTAGTATTGGGCAGGTATGGTTGGACTCGATGATCTCAAAGGCCTTTTCCGACCAGGCGATTCTATGAAGGCTTCAGGCTCTGGGGAGAGCCGGTTCGAGACTGGGAAGGGGATGTGCTCCGGCCTGAGCCCGGTGGGGCTCACGGGCACCCCGAGGAGCGGCCCCCCCACTCCTCCTCTTCTGTCCCGCCCGTCCCTCCCCCGTACCTGGGCGCGGCTCTAGGGCTGGGGCGGTGCTGCCCCCCGGGACGGCGGGGCTGCTGCCCCCTCGGGCGGCCATGCCGCCTCCAGGGCCGCCCGCTGCAGCTTCTCCAGCTTCTCCAGCGTCACCGATTTGAGCGGCAGCACCTTGGGCTTGCACAGCACCATGGCGGGCGCGTCCTCCACTGACAGCTGCCCTGCGAGGGGGAAGAAGCGCGGCGGGTGAGCGCGGGGGCCGCGCCGGTGCGGGCCGGGGTCCCCTCCCCGCCCCTCCGCAGCCCCTACCTTGCTTGGGCAGCACCTCCCGCAGCGCGGCCTTCCCCTCCGGCATGGCGGCTGCGGTGGGAGGCAGGAGGGAAACTACAGCTCCCGGCGTGCTCAGCTCCCGTGCCGCTGCGCCCGGCCCGGCTCGGTGCATGCTGGGAGTTTTAGTCCTTAAGGGAAGGCAATGCGCTACTGGGCGGAGCGCAATCCTCTGTGGGTACTGTGGTCACAGAATCACTGAATGGCCTGAGTAGGAAGGGACCGACAAGGACCATCCAGTCCAGCTCCTGTCCCTGCACAGGACACCCCCAACGTTCACACCATGTGTCTGAGGGCTTTGTCCAAATGCTTCTGGAATAGTGTCAGGCTGTGACTGCTTCCCTGGGGAGCTGTTCCAGTGCTCCACCAGCTTCTGGGGGAAGAACCCTTTCCTGATATCCAACCTAACCCTCCCCTGGCATCTTCCTGCCATTCCCTTGGGTCCTGTCGTTGGTCACTGAAGAGAAGAGTGCCTGCTCCTTCTCCCCTTGTGAGGAAGCTGTGTTCCCTGGCAGCCAAGAGGGCCAACCCTATCCTGGGGTGCCTCAAGCCCAGCACTGCCAGCCGGTCGGGGTGGTTGTCCCACTTCAGTCCACACCAGTGTGGCCCCACCTCCAGTACCGGGTGCAGTTTTGGGCACTGCAGTATAAAAAGGACATCAAACTACTAGAGAATGTTCAGAGGAGGCCACGAGGCTGGTGAAGGGTCAAGAGGAGAAATCGTATGAGAAGCAGCTGAAATCACTTGGTCTGTTTAGCCTGGAGGAGACTGAAGGGAGACCTCATGGCCGTTTACTGCTTGTGGGTCCCTTCCAACTCGGGTCGTTCTATGCTTCTAAGCCGTAAACAGTGGTGAGGTCCCATGAGCTGCAGGACGCAGAGCCGGGGCTCAGCTCCGACAAACCTGCTGCCGCCTGCCCCCCCTGCTGGAGCTGCGGGGCTTCCCTGTGTTTGCGTTTTGTGTAGTAAATAACCATCCCGCCATCAGATGGGCTTGGCCAGGGAGCCCAGGCCACGTTTTCCCATTTCAGGCGGCGCCTCGGGATCCGCGGCGTGAATCATGCTGCTCTGTAAAACACTGGAGGGAGGAAAAGCCGGCGCCTTTCTGAACTGGGCTTAAATGTTGCCAAACCTGATCAGCCAGTGCACTCCAGGTACACACAGAGAGCAGGTTTGGGGCGTCCTTTGCCAATTGTAGCAGCCCCCTCAGAAACTGGGGAGGGGTTCTTTTGTTAGGAAGTGCAGGAGTAGGACAAGGGGGAGCGGTTTTATGCTAAAAAAGGGGAGATTTGTGTTAGATATTAGGAATAAATGTTTTCCTGGGAGAGTGGTGAGGCCCTGGTACAGGTTGCCCAGAGAAGTCGTGGCTACCCAATCCCTGGAGGTGTTAAAGACCAGGCTGGATGGTGCTTTGAACACCCTGATCCAGTGGGAGGTGTCCCTGCCCATGGCAGGGGGTCGAACTGGATGGGCTTTGAGGTCCCCTCCAATCCGAACCATTCTGTGGTTCTGTCTTGATGTGGCTGTCTGTGTGCTTCCCTCTGGAGCTCGGGCACCGTGCCATGGCCCTGTCAGCTATGAGATCCAAGGTATTCCTGGGTTTGCTGGGAGACCGGGGATAAAACTTTTTACTTCCAGTAAGCAGCACCTCTCTGATAGTTATTTAAAGGCTCTGTCTGCATTGTTCCAGAACTATTTCCTTTTTCCTTTAATGCAACCTAGAGTAGGAAACTGGTGGTCCCTCAGGTAACTTGCTTCCACCTCACTGTAAGTCTCGCCTGCTTGCTGGGTTGAAGGCCAGCCGAGAACCTGCAGAGGGTGAGCGCGAGTCTCCCGCTTCCTGCCTTTTGTGGAACCGGCCAAAGATAACACTTCTGGCGTGGTCTGGGGCAGCACAGAAGCAGGCCCATTTCTGTTGTGATTCATATATTCCACATTTGGGCCAGAAGATTGGCGTTGATGAGGCTATAAAATGGACATGCTTGCTTGGGACATCCTCCTCTACCCTTTGAAGTATGCAGAAGTGTTCCCACTGATTTCAATGGGAAAAGTTCCTTTGCCTGGTGTCATAGTTCATGTGCCAGTTAGTATTTCCTACTGATTGGAAGGGAAACACTAGGGATGGATTTATGAAGGCTGTGGATGTTTGTAGACCAAGGCATTTTAAGCAGTTCTTGCAATTTGTGGATCAGTAATTTGGTAATTGTTTGTTTTAAAAAAACCCACCTTGATCCAGTTAGCATCTGGGCTATGGCTAAAACCGAATGCAAAAGACAGCCAGTTACAACTGAAAATCCTGCACTATGAAACTGTTATTCCTATGGTGATGAGTATGGCCTGCAAAGCAACAGAAGATGAACTGAAAACAAGACATTGACATCGAATTGCAGGCTAGGCTTTTTGACAGTGTTCTTCAGAGTGCTGATGACCACCTGCAGTCCCGCATTATGTGAGGGTTGGCATTTATAGCAACTAGAGCCCATCTCAGTCATGTAGGGAATCGCTATCCGAACACAGTTTTCCTGCCAACAGGGTTTGTTTGCTTGGTGATAAGAAACAATGGTCAACTCAGTTTGTTACTTGAGCATTTTGGTGATTGAGACGGGGAATCTGGCATCGTGTGCTAAATCCATTTTCTTAGCTAGTCCAATGCCAACTTGGCAGCCTATCCAGAAAGCTGATAGCACTGGGACAGGTGTGACTGTGGAGATTGTTTTCCACAGTCTTTACTAAATCTACTTTTAAGACACCTCTTACTATTGGGAAAAACACAGTTCCCACCTTCAGGATTGGAAGGACTGGATAAAAGCAGAGAGGCATGGGCATTGTCTGCAGATTAATGTTGTGCTTTTCAAAGTGACTTAAAACCAGAAATGGGTTTAACTTCGAGTAAGACTGGTAATCGCTGGAGTGATGTTAGCCATAGCTGACAAGAGGGAAAGGTGTGGCACAGAGGACCTAATTTCCCTCATTTTGTTGGAAGGGGAACAACAAGAGAAGATGTGACTTTCCCAATTACTGATGAGGGACTCGATCTTATCTTCTGCTAAGGAAAGCATAGTTATACCCCATTTTTTTCCATTTTCTGGCTCTATGTGCTCTAACATAAACTCATTTCTCTCCTGGGCCTTTCTAGCTTCCAGAAATAGCTCAACAGCTGAAGTACTTTGCCAAACACCTTTGATCTGTGAAAAGAATTGTGCACTTGCAGTGGGACTGTGCTGTATCTGTGTTGTCTTGGTGGCACCCCAGATGGCCGAGGAAGTCAGAAGCAGGCTGTCCTTATGCATGGCATCATGATGCCCAGGTCTTAAGTTGTGCTTCTGTTGCATGCAGCTTCCTGAGACTTGATGTTAGGATGAAACCCAATGCTACTCTACAAACCATGAGAGTCGTACCCATGGAGAGGACAACACACTCTAGGTTGCATATCCTTATTTTCCCAATGTCATAAACAAGTTATTCTTGTACAATGCAGAAAGCCTCGCAACCACAAAACCAGCAATAATTTTATAAATGATAAGCTTGTTTTTGTCCTCCTCTTCCCAGCTACTGTGAGTGCAGCAGACAGCAGAGATGTGCATTGCTGGAATCCAGTGAGTTTCGTAACATGGCAGCCACTTGCTGAAAGCCCTGCAGATACAAAACAACACTTATTTTAAGTCTTGAGAAACATCTACTAAGCAGAAGAAAAAAGCATTTAGGTGAGGCAATGTTGCCAGTCCTGTTTGTTTACGAGGCTTGTTTTATTTCTTATCCTTTTAAAATGCTTTTTATTTTCATTCTTCTTTTTGAGCTGTTCATGTTTTCCATTTTTTCCGTACAACAAGAAAGTCTGGAATCAAGTCCTTACTTTAAAAACAAAAATCTGGTTGCAAGTCCTGTATAATCATGCAGCTCCAGACACGGGGTGTTTAAAAATAAAGCTGCTTTCATGAGAATTACCCATCTTGAAGGTGATTTTCTGTTCTGAGTTTAAGTAAATATTTTGTTGGCAGTTTAAGAAGCTTTTAACAACACCTGAACTGTGTTTGCTTTCCAGGCAGATCTTTCTTTCTTTTCTCCTTTTCTAAAAATTTAGAGCTTGTTTCACCTCTCTACTTGCTGTCAAGTGCTGACGAGGTCAGAAATGTTGTGTACCAGCATGAGTGTGATATGAGTTGAATAATGCATACCAGTGCTTTCAAAAATACACGTGCAGATTTCATCCAATTGTCCCCTTAAACTGCTGAGTGGTACAATGGGGTACAGAGCCCATCTGCTGCTTCAGACAGAGGAGGAGGAAGGTGGTTTGGGTTTACTGGGTGGGGTGAGGTGGGGAACAGAAAGCCTGTGAGTCCCTGAGAGAATCACAAATGCTTTCAGAGCTTGATAGCTTGATGTTTAACCCAGTCCTTGTTTTTTGGAAGGGAGTTGACAGATGAGTGATTTCTTTTAGTTGAGCTTTCTGAATATACTTATTTTAAATCTGTCGTTGCTTGATGCAGTGGTATCCTCAAGCTGTATGCACAAGGCAAGAAGGAGATGTCCCTATTCAGTGTGAAGATTTGTCTTTTACTGCTTTATACCTAAAAGTGCCTGGAAATGTATCATCCAAGGGATACAGAAACAGCTTTTTGATGGGCTGCTCTTCCTGCTCTGTCTTTTGCAGTAATGTCCAGTAAATGCAGAGACCGGACTGCCTCTTTTATCGCTATGTCTAAGTCCCACTCTGGGCTCCCACGCCAGATGCTCTAACTGGCATTTCTAGGAGGTTACTGCTCGACTTGTGTGGTTTGAATCGCTTAAGTCTTTGGCCTTGTGCCCTAAAGTGCCAGCAGAGGCATGCTGTAATTGCCCGTAAATGCACCGTCTGTCATATTATTGTTTAATTATTCCAGCTTCTCACCGCCACGCATTTCTCAGTGTCTCTCTTGCTATCTTTATTTAATTGAGTGGAAAAAATCTGAGACTTGTGCTTCACTTACGTCACTTTGTATTTACCCAGCATTGCTGGATCCTACTGTGAAGTCCCAGCTATTGTAAGCAGAAGTCAATCTTCTGTACAGAAAAAATAATGTCAATATCTAAAGCATATGTTAGAAAGAGAATCAATATTTTAGCACGTGGTGAATTCAGGCCATAAATCTCTTAACACAGTCAAATGATTGTATTATTGTCCCTTGAAACACCGCTCCTCCCCCTGAGAAACAAGAGAGGGAAAAAAGACTCTGAATAACCAAGCCCTTGTCCTCACAATGCAAGACTGTTCTTAGCCCGTCGCTCTGTCTGTGTCACTTCTTTCTTTTCTGTCTACTAACTCTCTTTTCTTGTGTGTCGAACGGCTGCCTCTTCAAGACCCATCTTTTCCCAGCCCATCCCTGTTGCTGTGTTTCAGAGTATTGCAGGGATGTCAGCGCTTTCCTGGGATCAGCTTGTGATGACCAGTTCCACTGCCTACTTGTTACCCTTTCAAACATCTCTATGCTTCCTCCCCGCCTTGCCACCAGCCCCTTATTAGTGTGTGTTGAAAAAATCATCTTTCAGAGCTCTCTCCAACTCTCTCTCCTTGTCCGTATGGCCTATAAAAAAACTTGGCAGCACGCTGACTGCTTTTCTTCCCTCGTGCTCCCAGCGTCTGTGACAAATGCATGTCATTTTTCTGGTCTTGCAGTTAGCGTTCGGTCTCTGAATCAGAGCAATCTTTTTGTACAGCCCCCTCGCACTCAAGATCAAGGCTCCTGTGCAACTACCACAATAAGAATAAATATTAGAGGGGTTGCACTCACTCTGCTCCAGTTTTCATGGCTCTGGGCAAAGGGAGTTTCATGATGCCCTTTTGAAAGATCATTCTGCACCTGAATGATCTAGTTTTCAGGTTTTCTTTCAGAAATCCTCAACTGAAATTTTCCTGTACAGGTGTATCCCTATAACTCCTGGCTCCCTGCCCAAGCCAGCATTGCTATTGAGGTAGTTCCTTTTGCTTTCCATAACCGAACTGTATGATTACTCGTTCCATGCTATTTTCTGATTTGTTTTATTTTTTCATCCATCTCTTTCTTGTAGGAAAGAGCAATTTATATAATGATTTCACTGTGGAATTGACTTCAGGCTTTCCTGCTATTTGTCACCATTCAGGAAATCCATCCTTGGCTCCAGGAGAACACTCAATCCCTGCTGACAGTCTGGAAGAGGGAGAGAAAATAGATAGCAGAGCCGCAGCTATTAAGACTAACAGGCAAATATTTTATTCCAACTCAATTTTCCCTTTTACTTTTGAAAAAATTACTTTAAAAGAATTTTTTTCCCCTTTGTGAGAGCGTTACTTAGGGTTGTTTGTTTGTTTGTTTGTTTTTCCTGGGGACTTTCCTGTTCAACTGGTCTTCATCTTCTTCCACATTTCAAACAGTGGAGCTTGCAGCGGTGACAGGATTTAATCCTGAGTAAAACTGCTTCTGCCTGTGGCCTTGGTTAACCTGCTGGCAACAATACTTGCCTGGGCATGGGGCAGCTGGCTTTTTTTACAGAGCTCAGCTTGGATGTGCTGCCACTCCCAGTCACTTCTAGGACACGGTTGAGTTGTTTACAGTAATCTTAAGGAAAACTTGTAATAAAATTGTTCTGCCTTCCTGGGGCCACCACTCCCAGAGACCTTTCCCCTTTCTTGGCTGCTGTGGGAGACTCTTTTCCTTTGGCTTCACATCTTTATCAGATAAAACTGGTAACAGTACAGAACAGGTTGTCTTCAGGCTCTCTCTAGGACAGTGTAGGACAGGCTACGCTGCTACCCTGTTGTAGCTGTTGAGGACTGGAAGATCAGAGAGGACAACAGAGGAGTGGAAGCCTGCTCCCTCTTTTATGTGGAATGTAGGCAGAATATGCCCTTTTATGAAGTTCAGCAGAGAAAAACTTGGGCTACTTTCACACTCATATTCCTACACACTGTGCCATACCAGTCAGCCTGGTACTAATCTTCACGGACCTTTGAAGGCTTGAAAAAAGATGCATTGTAAATGAGATCCATGCCACACTGTACCAGGTTATTGGTGCCAGCCAGTTTTAGAAGGCTGACATGAGAGCCGAGTGAAACAAGTACAGTGGTAGATGTCTCATACCATTCTCAGGCAAGCAGATCTACAGCGCTCACACAGCACCGGGGTCCTACAGCAATGTGCGACGTGTAAAAGGTTGGTGAACCCAGGGCCACTTAGACTTGAATGCACTTTGCTGGGGAGGAAGTGGCTTTTCCCTTGGAAAGCTCAACTCCCCAGGGTCCACATGAGGTCAATGGAAAAAGTGATTTCTTCAGAATATGATTCAGAGTGTCTAAGCACAGGCTTATCTTATTGACTGGACAGGAAGCTTAACTTTTGTAGATTTAAACTAGCTTTTGGGAATACCCCCTCGTGCACCTTAGATTTGAGAATTACGCTAGCCCTGGATGTGGTTAGTCCTTTTCAGGCACATTGCCTACTGAAATTCAGGTGAGGCAGACCCAAGCTAAGAGACATTTTTCCACCAGAGCATAGAATGTCCTATTGGATCCTCTTTTGTCCTTTTGAGTTACCCTGGGATGTCAGAAATGGATTTGCAAGTACCAAAGAATGAAATGAAGTCAAGAAACATTGGTTTCTTTAGGAGCAGCCTGACTGGAGCTGGAATAATCAGCATCTGTTTCAGTTTAACTTAGTTTTTTTGGTCCAGCCTTTCTCCTCTTTCAAAGTACAGACAACTGAAGCCTTTAATTTGCCTTCTCTTTCACTGTAGAGAAAAGCAGGAGTTTCTAACAGCTGATACTATCCTATCTAGAATACCTGCACTAAAAAAATATAGTTTATTATCTGTTGTGAATGGAAAAGCTCTTGCCTTTTTCTGTTGTTTGTAGTGTTGACTTTCAAAAGACAAATTGTTTGAACTGATTGACTCTCCATTTGTATAACTGAAGATCAGCTTGCTTGAAAGCTTGCTGGATTTGCAGTTGCACTAAATAAACCGAAGAACTACTGGCTCTGGAGCAGGTAGGACACAGCGCACCCTTGAAAAAGTTTGTGTGCATACAAGTAAACCAGAGAAAACAATTTCATGCATGGCATTCTGGATGTGCTGCTTCAGCGTTGATATGTCCTGTCTTTCCATCTGGAAGAGCTCCTGTAAGACCTAGGAATTCTGTTTAAAAAAAATTGCCAACAGCCTGACAGACACAGATAGGTAGCTAATGAATTAAAAGTTGAAGCTTGCAGGACCAGAATTGTTTATTACATCATAGTTTTACAACCCTAAATCATGCTGCTTGGTTTTGAGAGCATAGCTACCATAATTGCACTCTGTCCTTTTATCATTTGCTTTGTAGAACCAACTGGAGGAAAAAGAAAGAATAATTTCTTGTCACTCAAGAAAGCAGACCTGACTGCGACCACATAAAAGGAACAGGCAGTAAAAATAGCAACATCTTACTGTACTGTAATCCTTCAACAGAGAAACACATTGTGAGGTTCCCCTTCTTTGTATCCTTCTTTGTATTGCAACAGCATCTCGGACCAAGCAGAAGCTTTCGCTTTGCTGGGGCAGTCTCTGTTTTCGATGTGATGGATCTTGTTGTTGGTGACTTTTCTGGAGTATTAGCTTCTGGATATTGAGAAGGGCTCTGAGTGTCTGTATGCATTCTCCAGGTATGGTTTCTGTGCCTAGAATCCTTTCTCTCTCCCCTTCAGCTCCTGAGTTGTGCCAGCTCTTCCAGCCTTCCCAGTTTTTGTATAGTGGAGCCAAGGGGATGTTCAGGAGGAAGACAGAAAAGCAATGATGAAGGCATACACTGTTTCTGTGATTAGTATGGTGCTCACAAAATGAAATGGGCCTTGTAGTGCCATCAGCCTTCAAAGCATGCTTCTCTCCCTCGGAACAACTAAACCCATCGTAACCCTTGGCTAAGAAACTGAAGCAAAACTTCTAGTAAATTGATGATTCAAGAGAAGGGAAAGGAATAGATCAGGGCAGGAAGGTCAGGGTAGATTGAGGTGTAGATTAGAGCAAACCTAGGACTGGGAATTTGGAGGTTTGACATACGACAGAGGAAGACCGAGGTTCTCAAAGTGAAACTAAGAATTAGAGTAGTTTTATGCTGACACTGGGTGGCAAGGATTTTGGCAGCAGGAGAGGGACGGAAGACTCAGCAGAATTCAGTTTGTCAGTAGAAGGAGATGAGAAGAAAGAGACAGGATTGTCAGGAGGATAGGCTGTGAGATGAAGAACCAGACATGAGACTGAAGGAGGACCTGGCATGGGGAACCAAAGTTGGAGGCACTGTTGGAGGTTAAGAAAGGAGAGATATCCTGGGAAAGGAACAGGTGGTTGAAGTCTGAAAGTGGAGGTCAGGCCATGCAGAGGGGAAGGGAATGGAGGACCAGGGGAGTGCTGTGGGAGGCAGCCCCACACAGGGCAGGGCAGGGGGGCAATAGGATGGAAAAGGGGCACAGTGGGATGTGCTTGCTGAGACATCCTGACTCCCAGAGCTGGAAATGGAACAGAGTTGGCCTGAGGCTGGCTTCACGTTGGCTTAGCTAGCAAATAATTTGCCTCTTGTGCTTTCCGCCCCAGCCTGCAGTACAGAAATTACTAGAACTGAGTGTCTTTGGACGAGGCGGTGGCAGCTGTCTGCCTGTGGAGGAGAGCGGGCTTTTTTGTAGCTAGATAACAAGAATTTCACAGTTGGGAGGAGGCAGTGAAAAGGCCACATGACCAAGAGAGAAAGGGTCAATTCATTAGCCTGGCAGCCACTAAATTAAGAAAAAGCAAGTGGGGACATTATATCAGAGGTATCTGAATTTAGTCAAAGATGGTTCTGAAGTTGCTGATCTTGTGGTCAGCTTAAGCAAGCTTAACTAATTAATTGCTTTATTTTCATTTGCTGTGTAAGACCTAGTTCCTAATAAATCACATTGCTTTGTAGAAACATGCTTAAAACGACTGTGTCAATAGTGAATAGCCTTAGGAATGGTCTTATGAATCCAAGGAATAATCCATCCAACACTCATCTCTCTCTGCTGCTGGTCTAGGTGGAGGATAACAATCCGCTGTTGCTGTCTGTTTCTGAGTAAAAGGGGAAGAGGTCTGTGTTGAACAGAGGTACCAGCACTGTTGAGGGAGGTGCTGTGATGCTGCATGATGCTGCATGAACATTTGTCCTTTTCAGGTGCACAGGAGACGCCACAGGTGTTAAAGGAGCAGCGTGAAGATTGCAAAGCCAAGCATTTAGAAGTTGGCCAATGTCCAAATGAAATTGCTAGTAAAATCTTAATTTAGGACCTGTACACATATAAGCTATGAAATGCCCATTAATTATATTTCCTCTGCTGTTCACTTCACCATGAGTGGCAATAATTCCAGATCCTAGCACAATTCTAAGGGTTTTCTGGGGCAATGGAGACAGAGGAACCTTGGACATAGTGTCTGTGGATCTGTCTAAAGGAGAGGTACTCAGTTGCAATACCCCAAGGTCCAAAATATGGGCTTGTCATGTAGTCTGCTGATGCTGAGGCCCGTAATGAATACTCCTAACGATTGTGACTCACACACTGGGCCAGGTTTTTGCTGATGAAGATTCGGGGAACAAACAGTACTGATGAAGGCTGGGAGCAGGTTGGAGCTGAGCTCTCCAGGATCCAGTAGGAGGATGTAAAATTAACTATTCCATTTGTGCAGATGAAAAACAAATCTTGCAGGTATGAATTCTGCCTCTGCAAAAATGCCTGTTAGCTCCAATTGTTGGCACAGGTGTTACTATATCATTGGCCTAATCTCAGAACGTATTTAAGGAATTACAGCAGAAGGGTGGAGTTAACAGCGTAGGTTTCTTGGCTGAGTTCTCATCTAGTGACAATTGTCCTGTTATGCTTTGTATCAGCGTTTCAGTTTTATATCCTCATAAAATGAACAAAACAGTTCTTTTAAGTATAAAGCAACCTTTTTTTTAGATTTCAAACTATATTTTTGAAAGCAAACAAGTAAAACCAGAAGTAAAATCTCTAATGGAACCAGCGTACATGCAGTATGGATACTTTGTACAAACCTCTTCAATGCAAACAAAGAGCCTGAGAAATGTCAAATTACTGTAGACAGTCAATAAACCGCTCAGGTCCTCCCTTCGCATGGTGAATACAGGCTGTGGTCTTCAACACAGAAGAAGGAGTCACATGTAGAAATCTGTGTATGTTCGAATACGCTACATAAGAAAAAATTCTGTCATGCTCCAGGCTTTTCAGGGCAAAGCGTGTATTCCCATGCCTTGCAGGGTACTGGTGCTCCGTCTGCACTGAACCTTTTACTGAGTGATAACAACAAATAAACATCCAGTCATTGTAAGAAATATTGTCACTAGGAAATTCCACCTGGTTTCTGCCCTGTGACCCATTAGGCCAAAAAGCTGATTCTCCTTTTAACATTGTCCAGCATTTATTAGTAAAAAAGCATGTAATCAATTGAACTGTCTGGTTTGCCAAAGAATTACACAAAGGAAACTGGCAGAACCCAGGTAGTCGGATATAAATAGCCTTGTTTCACTGAAACGAGACCCTGTGGTTGCCAAAAGTTGTAAAAAAAAAGGTGACAATAAATAGCACATACTTAGATCTGACTATCTGCTCCCGAATTTACTCATGGTTTTGAGACTGCTCTTCCTTCCGAACATGAGCCAATGGGACCAGTCCAGATCAGCAAGTACTGAGATCAAATAGTAGACTCCCACTAGCTTTAATGTATTTTAGAAATTAGAAAGTTGAGCTGCTACTGCAGTGCAGAATCCATCTAGGCTTCAAAGGGGAACTGATTGCAACCACCTGAGAATTTAGCATTAAAAAGAAGCTAAACCTTTCTCAGCAAAATACTGAAAGATCTGCTACAACAAGCTGTGAAAGAAGTTGCTTTTACATCTCATCTGAAGTCAAATGATGACTGATCACAGATGCTCTGTCACACTTGAGTGGGTTTGTCTACCCAAGGGTATGGTTGCTACCCTCTGAATGGCTACCACTGCCTCCTGCAGCTCCCATGTATTCCTTGCATGGGCAGCTTGGTCATGCTTAGCTTGGGCTGTCTCCTACAGAAAGAACAGTCAGCACATGGGTGCAAGGTTATAGTGGGTGCCAACCAGGGATGGTCCTGATTTTGTAGAAAAAGGAAACATGGGAATGTTGCAGTCTCCTGGTTCCTGGTCTTCTGTAATGTCTCTGTCACTAAAGGTGACCCACAGCAATGGTGGGGAGGCTTCGTGTTGCACAGTAGATTAGGATTTGCACCTCGAGTCCTGTGTTCAGTTTTGGGCCCCTCACTTCAAGAAGGACAATAGGGCGCTGGAGCGTGTCCAGAGAAGGGCAGCGAGGCTGGTGAAGAAGCTAGAGCACAAGTCTTATGACAAGTGGCTAAGGGAACTGAAGCTGTTTGAGCTGGAGAGAAGAAGGGTGAAGGGAGATGTCATTGCTCTCTATAACTGCCTGAAAGAAGGTGGTAGCGAGGTAAGTGTTGGTCGTTTCTACCAAGTGACAGGTGATAGGATGAGAAGAATTGGCCTCAAGCTGCACCAGAGGAGGTTTAGATTGGATATTAGGAAAAATTTCTTCACTAAATGACTGGGGAAGCATTGGAACAAACTGCCCAGGGAGGTGGTGGAGTCACCATCCCTCACTCAGGGTGTTCAAAAAGCATGTAGACATGGCACTTCGGGGGTTGGTTTAGTAGACACAGTAGTGTTGGGCTGACCGCTAGACTGGGTGAAATTGGAGGTCCTTTTCAACCTTAGTGATTCTATGCAAACAGTTCCTATTTCTTGCAGTACTTTAAGGAGCTGCTGTCAGTACCTGACTGAGCTCCTCAGTACCTGGCTGTCCTCCTCACTCAGGGAAGCCCCGACAGGAGATTCCCCCTGTGTCGCAGCCGTGACTTGCCCATTTCATTGGAATGTGTGGCCACAGGGTCTTGGTGTGTGGTGGTTACCCACGAAGGCTGCCCAACAGCAGCAGGGTAGCCCAAGTGTCAGGTGTACAGCCTGGGGACCAGTGTACAAGCTGTGGATCCAGTGTACAGCCCAAGTGTCAGGTGTACAGCCTGGGGATCCAGTCTACAGCCCAAATGTCAGGTGTACAATCCCAGGACCCAGTGTCCAGACCCAGTGTCAGGTGCATAGCCCAAGGGGCTGGTTTACAGCCCACAGAGGCTGGTGTACAGCGTGGGGGGCTGGTGCACATCCTGGGGTGGGGGTGGGGGGGGGGGGGGGGGAGGGGTGGCGGGGCAGGGCGGCGGTGTACAGTTAAGGGGACCGGTTTACAGCGCAGGGGTCCATGTCTAGCCCGAGGAGTCGGTACACAGCCTGGGGGTGGGGACGGTGTGTGAATCAGGCGGGGGCGGTGTACAGCTCGGGAGACCGCTGTGCAGCCCGGGGGAGCTGGTGCACAGCCTGGAGTGGCCACGTACAGCCCAGGAAGCTGGTACACAGCCGCGGGGGGGGAGGGACGACGGACACCTGTGCAGCCCGGGGGAACTGGTGCATAGCTCGGGGGGGGGGCGGTGCAGGGCCCCACATCCCCGTTCTTCCCCGGTCCCGGCGTCGCCAGGGGCAACGGGATCACTTCCGCCCGGTGCCAAGATGGCCGCGGCGCGGTAACCTGGAAGCGCTCGGCAGCCCCGCCCCGTGGTGCCGCGGGAGCGCGGTGGGCGGGCGGCCCCGTCCCGTGACGGCTCCGTGCGCGCAGACGGCGGCCGGCAGGGGCGGGCCGGGCCGGGCCGGGCCGAGCGGAGCCGAACTGAGCCGAGGATGGCGGAGCCGCACGGTGCGGGGCTCGGGGAAGCTGAGCCCAGGGGCGGCGGGGGGACGCGGGCACAAAGGCGGGGGGGCTGGGCGGCAGGTAGAGGGGTGCGGGGGTCGGGGCGGCCCCTGCGTGCGCCGGTACCCGGGGTGCGTGCGTGCGTGTCCTGGCGCGGGACAGCCCCGGCACACGGGGCGAGCGGTCGCCCCGTGGCGCTGGACGAGCAGAGCCGGGCCGGGCCACTCCGCTCTGCCCCGCCGGGCGGTGGCACCGGGGCAGCCACAACAGCCGCCGCGGAAACGGAGAGAAAGGAGGAAGAGCCGCTGAGCAGCCTTCACCTCCTCCTTCTCCTCTTCCCTCTCCTCTTCCCCCTCTTCCCTCTCCTCGTCCCCCTCTTCCATTTCCTCCCTCTGTTTTCCCCCCTTCTTCCCCTTCTTTCCCCCTCCCCTTCCTTCCCACTTTTTCCCCCCTTTCCCGCCCCTTTCTCCCTCCATATCCCCCCTTTCCCCTTCCCCTGTTCTCCCTCCCTTTTCCCCCCCCTCTTTCCCCCCTCCCCCTCCGGCCGGTACCAGGGGCTGGCGCGGGGGATCTCTGTGCAGTAGGCACTGATGTGCAGGGTGATGATTTTGATGATTTACCAGCATTCAGGGGAATTACTGGCACCCCCTCCCGTGTGAGGGAGGGCGGCAGCTGTTCCCCACCCTCCCGGACCGCCGTGGGGCTCCTTTCCTGTTTCACCCCACGTATTTGTTGTGCCAGTTCAGATGGAGCCGGAGAGGCGGAATCTCTTTTCCAAAGGAATCTCTTTTCCCAAGCCGTCGCCTTCCTGCCCAGCGAGGTGATTTTCCCCGTGTTGGAAACGGTGGAGAAAGCGGTGTGACAGCTTCCCGCCTGTATCCGTGGCTTTGGAAGGTGTTTGGACCGAGCTGTGCCTGTCTTTCCCCTAGGAAACGGTTAAAAAACTGTAGTAACCTTAGGAAAGGTGAACAGCCGTGTGTGTTGACTGAAATTGCGACTGGGCGTGAGCTGTGCAGAAATTCAGCAGAACTGAAGTTCAGTGGAACTGTGTTGTTGTTTAGGAGCAGGTACGGAGCTGGAACAGTCGCAAGGTGTGAGAAAACAGTGGCAAAGTGCTGAAATAGTACAAGTAATTTTTAACTTGCCTACTTGAGATGAGGCTGTGGAAGCACACGTTTTATTCAGTTCTGCACATGTGCAGACGCTTCCCAGGCAGAATATTCATAATCAAGGAGTTGTAATTGTGTGTATTGTCATTCCTGCAGTACTCGGTCTGGATTTTTTCTGGCTATCAAAATAGAAATTAAACTGGTTTTAGTAATTACCTTCAGGATTACTGTTTCTTGTTTGCATATTTGGCTTTCTACTTACTGTTTTTACCTTTTAAACTGTGGTTGTTTTTTTTAAATCACCAGTCGTTATTGGATGCTTCTATTTATAAAAATCAAGAGCTTAAAGTAGGTGGTGGTCAAATTAAGTCACACTTATTTTCAGCCATATTTCAGGCATATGTTGTATGGTGATCTTGATATAATCCTAGGCTGGTTTTTGGGAGAGATTTACTGTATCCTATGAATTTGTTATTACACTGTTGTGCACACGTTAATTTTAGTAACACCCTTATCCTCTTAATTCCTGTTGCACGATTTGGGTTTAACTGTGTAATTATTCTTTGCTCAGGATGAGTAAAATGGGAGGTTATTTTAGTAATATAAAGCTAGATTCCTTTTAATTTAGGCTAATGTTTGTCAGCCATCAGGATTTCTGTACGTGTGGCAAGGCAAAACATGTACTTCAGGCAAAACTAATTTTATATATAATCTTGTAATACAGAAAGATGATGCTGTACAAAGCTCTCCTTGTGTGCCCAGCCTTCCTTTGAGGAATACTGAGAAATCCTTAAAGAGGATGCTGTCATCTCTCGCGTCCCTCTATCTGCTCTTTCTAGAAATGCTAAACAATCCCAAGCATTTTTTCTTAGGGGTGATGGCAAGGGTAGGGTGGATGAACAGTGCTGATTGCGAATAGCTGCCGTTCCCAGTCTAGTTTTCCCTTTCCAGCGTGTCATATCTGTAAGGCAGGAGGTGCTGGGAGGGGCGTTCCTTTGTTATGTTGACACTTAAATCGCACTGACGGGTGTATTCTCCTTCAGGAATTTTTTGTGATCGAAGGGATTCCTTCAGATGACCGATATTTTCTGCAGCTGCCGTTCCACGCTTGTAGCCTGTGTGCAGAAATTAATTGCTCAGAAGGTCGCTGTGCGTGTGCCTTTTAGGAAACCCTCGGGTTGATTGTTGCTTGGCTGTGGCTTTCTAGAAAAGAATGTTTCTGCAGAAGCGGGGTGTGTGTGGCAGTCCTGGCTCGTCACAGCACGAGCTGGCTGCTGCCACCCCGCATCCAGCACCCATAGAATAGGTGGCTGCGTGTGCCGGCGTGTGTGCGTGCTGCTCATGCATGTTAAAAGTGTTCTTCTGTTTCTTATGGATGAGAAGGGTCCCATTTTGAGATCCCTTCTTGACAAGGCTGAGGAAGCCCTGCAAATAACCGAACTCTCTTTTGGGAAGGTTTTGTTTGATAAGGAAATCCAACTGCATTAAGAGATCTCACGTGCTTCCCAAATACTGTTGTGGAGTATCTGGGTGGGGGCTAACAAGGAGCTGTTTCTCTCTAGCAGCAGGTTTTCCTTGGTGTCTGAAGAAGATGAAAACTTGTGTGGTGGCAAGAGGAGAAGGTGGCCCTCACCCCTTCCCCTTGCCTGGCTCAGCCCTGATGCCCACCTGGCCACTGCACCCCTCGGCAGGTGGGTTTTGGGTGCTAATGGGTACCCATGTCCATCCTGCCGGACCCTCTCGCTCAGCTTGGCTTGCAGCATTTCCCACCCGAAAGGCTTTGAGGGTCATTACTTTTTATTTTATGTTTTTGTGTGGCAGATCTGTGGATGCTCTTTTAATTGGAGCGGGGCTGCTTTCCTCTCTGCCATTGTGATACCTTACATTTATTTTTACTGTGTGCGACTGCGTCTCAGAGGAGATATTTCTGTCTCTCTTTTTCTGGTGGGTTTGTGTGTGTTTGAGAGAGAGGGCTGGGGAGGACACAGTAGTGAAGATTAAACAGCCAGTTGTAACTAGATTGTAGAGATAAAAGGGAGCCTTGTTTACATTAAAATTGTACTGGCTGACATAGTCTGGTCTGTTTGATAGAGTAGTCTTGCTGTGTTACAAAATGTACCCGGATAAAATGTAACAGGTTGTGTAAAATAAGAAGGTGATGTTTGTGGTATTACAAGCTGACCTTAATTTGCTTGGTTTTTTGCTGCATTGCTTGGGCTTGGCTGCGTTGTGAAATACACATAACGTACTATTAACTCTGACACCAGATTTGGTTCAATTGAGGCATTTTCAGTGTAGCAGAACAATAGTCTCTGGATAAAAAAGGAATTTTAATTACCGAGAATTTTTCCATCATTAACTTCTAGGTAATGGATATGTTTTGTACAGAAATTACGCAATGTTTATGATTTCTTTTAAAAAGGTAATTTTATACTGTGTGGTTAATATTGGACTGTTTTAAGATTGTTGAAGTACTTTTATCTGTATTGTCCTACAGGAGAAATATAGGATAGGCTTCTCTCATGTAATTGTAGACACCCGGATTAGTGTGAGAATACGTTAAGAGGCTGTGGATTGGTGTCGATAAATACTAGGACGCATGGTCAGAGAACTTCTTAAAACAATCTGGCATGCCTATGTACTCGATTCTTTTACTATTGTTTTACCATTAAGGTGTACATGTAAAAGAAATAGGAAAGACTTGGATGTATTTGGTTTTGGTTTCTCTAAAGAAGCATGGTCTGCGTTCTCAGACTGGATGTACATTAGATCCTGATTTGCATGCCTGCCTCCCTGTTTGTTACAAAAAGTGCTGGTGAGTTGGGGGTTTTTGCCACAGGAAAGGATGTAGCTGTTTATTTTTTTTATTTTATAGCACAGTTGAAAGTTTGTGACTTGTCCATTAGCGGGTGTTGGGATTTTGCTGGGAAGTGAGCAGTGCTTCAGCCCAGTAGCTGTTCGTGTGGAGAAACACTACTGGTGCCCACAGTAAATTAGTTGTACCTGTGCCATGCTAATCCCTTACGTGCTTTTGTGTCTTAAAATGCTTCATATTCTCCATATGGGCAAGCTGGATGGAGTGACCCAGCAGATGGTATTTCCATGGAGCCCTGGTGATCCTATAGTTATTGTATCCGGTTCAGCAGACCTGCCTACCCTGTGGTCGGAGGCTTTTTGTTATGCATGCATCCTAATTGTTCTTTCTGTTGGCATTGTACATAAACTGAAGGGGCTGTGCACCAATGCAAATAGCCTTTCTAATACCTTGCGGATTAGCATTATAATGGATGCATAAATATTGCAGCGCATCTCATCTCGTTTCGCTCTGCTTTGACTGCTGGGCTTTGAAATAGGTTCTTTCTGTAGCACAGATCTTGTTTGTAGTTGGTGTTGCTTCGGGGAGGGGCTCTGAAGCGCATCTTTATTAAACAGTGAAGCCTGTTTGCCGTGAGGTGCAATTTCAACTTACCCAAGTGCAGGTCTCCCACTCCTTTCAGCCCACAGGTTGGTACAGGCGCTTGGAGGAAAAAAAAAAATTAAAGCTTGAGCAGTTTTTCACCAACAATTTCTAAAGTCTCTGTATCTGGGGTTGCAAACTGTGTTTACTTGAGACTTGGTTTTGCATTTGTTTCCAGAAATCTTATAGACGTCTGTGGGAATATTTTATGCATGAGGAATGTGAAATACTGTGCCACCATTGTTTTGGTGCCGACACATTCGGTGAGTTAGGAGTAACTTTACCAGATGCACCCTGAATTTCCTTTGAAAGTGTTGGTGTGGTGATGTGACTGAAAGCAGGACGCTCTTTTTGGGAGCTGGTGGCAGATTGCCATCAACTGTCAAAAGTTTGCTTTACAAAGTTGTTAAGCAGAACGGTGATTAGTATCACTTATTTGACTATTCATGATTAGTAGATGTATAGAGACTGCTTAAAATCATCACAGAATGCCATCTTTTGAAGGTTTGAATTAATGTCTTGTGGCTACAGCCTTGTTATTAATGTATTGTGTCAAATTTTGGGAAAGGTAGTGAACTATTTGTATGTTTTGGCTGATCAGTTGTAATCTGAGAGTTTGCTCTATGTTACACTTTTTAGTTTGTGAAAACTGCAGCAGGAAAGGTATGTTTAAATCAAGTGGTTCTTTTTTTCATGTATCTGTTGTTAGCAGCTTGTCAGTCTTTCACTTGTTTGCACATATTAAAGTGGTATGAGTTGTTCAGGTTATTGATACGACGAATGACCCCATTGCTGGAACTAACGTTACAAAAACAGTTTTTTGAAACAATAAGTGATGGTATTGCAAAAACCCATAAATTTACTGAGACTTTCTATATGATTGTTCATGATTCACATAAATGAAGTATTCTGCATAGCGCTGCAAGCGACATACATATTTCTATGTTAGAGTATTTTTAACACTTATCCTGTTAAAAACTTGTGTTGACTAGAAGTTTAGAATGAGTATTTATAGTGATGCACATGGAAATACAAGGTTAAATAATGTTAGGTGAAAGAATAAAAATAATCTTGGCACCATGACACCTGAGAACCTTAAGCTGTAGTATATTTATACTTTATGTGTACTTGGATTTTAATTATCCATTAGATATTACAGATGATTTTTGTTTAGTACCTCAAAGGATATGGAAAAACACTTCAGGATTTGCTGTTGTATTTAAAGCTTTGCTTTTGGTGTTTCAATACCAATAGGATTTAGTATTAAATCAGAAATTAAAGAGATAGTTCCTGGTAGTTTGAACAGTCGAAACAATCCATTGGGCTGTCATGTTGTGTTGACTTGGAAGAAAACTAAATATATTAGTTTTTTGAAGAAATACCCGATTAGCAGCCAGAAGGACCAAGGCCTGACATTTATTTGTAGCCGAGGTACAGTAATGACTGTGGGAAGTCAGACTTATTTCTTTTCTTTTTCCTTTCTCTCGAATGTGTCCCAGTCATCTAAATATTGGCCAATAAGGGATTTTACTCTGTTCGGTGTGAGGCTGCTCTCCTGTGACTGGCAGTAATAACTGTACAATTACCTGTGTAATTGTAGCATGTGAACAGTCTGGTGTTCTGCATGGTAAGATTTCCTACTGTTCTGGGGTTTTTTTGATGCAGAAAGTTAGGTTATAATCCATTTTGTAACACACAGCATCAATTGTGTTTATTGATAATTGATGAAATACGTTGTGTCAAAACACTTAAAGCAACCCCCCCCCTCTTTTTCAGTTTTAACTGTTGCATGGATTTTTTTTTTTTTAAACAAAAGAAAGCAATTTAGTTAAATGTCATTGTAACTGAAAGCTTGTATAGCACAGCAGTGTAAGTCCTAGTAAATCTGTAGGTGACTGGCTGAAGCCATACATACAGTGCAGCTGCAGGTGCTGAGTGAAGTGCTTTGTGCAGAGGAAGGGTTCAGGTTTTAGCTTTAGTCTTATTTTTCCTTCATGTTATACCTAATCCAGCAAAATACTGGAGTTAAATCCATCCTCATTAAAAAAAAAAATATAATAAAAAAAATCCTGTAATCTCTCTCAATAGATTCCCCCCCAACTCAACACCCCTCTCTCTCCCAGATCAACTCTCAGCGGCCCAAGGCAAGGAAATAATGGAGTCATCCTTAATCTCTTCATTAGATGAACTGTTGTATTTCTGAAATTATGATGTTGGAGTTTTGTGTTCTTTTATTCTCCCCTTCCCCCTCCTCTTTGAGTCAAGCACTGCAGAAAAGCAGAACTGTGTGTTTCTTTTAACTCTAAGGGATAACCACGCAGAGAGGAGTCTTCAGATTGCCGTAAATGCCAAGTCCTATTCAGAAGCATTTGGTTACATGGAGTCACTACGTGTAGCAGAGAGAAAATGACTTCACTAGCAAACTATATGGCTCCTGGAGGCATCAGGTGGCTTAATATGTAAACAAAAGTCCACAGAAGTCAAAAATAGATCTTTATAAAAAGACATAGTGCAAAAAAGTGGCCTCCTAAACAAGGAAGTGAAGGGCTACCAGAGGATCCATCTCTGTAGTCCTGCAAAATGCTGATCATAGCAAAATGTAACGGATTTACCATGAAAACCCATTTTTGCTGTTGCTTCTGACATAGCCCTTAGAATATGTGACTTTCAAAAATGTTTCTTGTAGAGAAATGACTGTACAATCAAAGGGTTTAAAGCCAAGAAAAAATTCTATAAAATATGCATAACTTGGAGGAATTTGCACAGTTTTCTTATTGAAGGGATGGATGGGTTAAATGAAGCCTCTGTTCAAATGTTCTTGTTAAAATACTAAATCTGTGACAATTACTTTTCTAATAGATTTTAAAATCTAATGGCTATTGTACAGTATTTGCAGAACCTAAAATATTTCTTATTAAAGAGCATTTTTATAATACTGGCAGTTACATGAGCTATATTGAATTTTAACATTCTGGATAATTTCTTTTCATAAAACGGGGAATTTATGTTAGTGAATAACATTAATTGAGATACATGGGAACTTGTCTTTATGCAGTGAATTTTGTCCTGGTAGGTCCCTCTAACTGTTTTTGGACTTTTGGACAGTGCGCAGATGAAGGCAGATTTCAGGCTATCATATTTGTTTTTCATGGTGGGCTGCATATTTGCTTTTTGGAATATTCAAACAATTGTTTGGCAGCCTTCTTGATAGCATATTGTGTGTGGCAGGCCTATTTCGGAAGGAAACAAAAGTTTAAACATTATAGCCATGAGCTGTAATTCACATAATAAATACAACAACCAGATTTTTTTTCTTTTTCCCATGACTTCATCCATAAATTTATTTTCAGTGTTTTAAGTCATCAATAGGCATGTTTTTACAGTGGCAATTTCTCTTCTCTCTTCCCCATAAGAAGGCTTCAGGGAAATGTTGGTAGTTTTCTCTTGCATGTGAACTGCATACTGTTTTCTCTTTAAAACCAGCTTACTGCAGCCCAGCTCTTTGAGAAGCCTGAAGTCGTACCCAAACAGATATCAAGGTTTCAGTTACACGCACTCGCTGCAGTATCATGTTTTCTTCTTCTCCTAAGCCGAGATGCTGTTTATTGAACCAATTAGCTGTTGGGTGCAAGCCAGAACTTTCTCCTGAAATCAGAATTAATGAATAAACAAATGACACTGGAAGGATTTTTATTCCCAACAGGCAGTGACAGTTAATGTGTGACAAGGACGCGGTTCGTCTCCTGCAGCCTTGGTGCCTCTGTGTGTGTCTGTGTCTGTACTCGCTCCTGCCGAAGTCAGTGGGGTAAACTTTTGGGTATGGATCACACGTTCGCATCATACATTTGATGGTATGTCTGCCTTGGAATGTTTTTGAAACCATTCCAGCTCTTCTGTAGCCAGCAGATGGGATGCATACGCCTTCATTAACAAGCAGTTAACTCCACTGGTACAACTGAATTTCCATCACGCGCCGGGTCTCTGACTTGGCTCTTTCTGCATTCCAGCTCCTACTGTTCGTTCTGCTCTCTCCAAGAAGAAATCGGCACTAGCATTACATGCTCCTGCCCTCCTGTGGTAACGAAAACCTAAACTTTTTTCTCAAAATCGGGTTGTGTAAAAATAAAAGAGAAAGAGAGGAGAATAAGAAACTGTTTTTTTTTCTTCTGGAGCAGCTACTCACATCTTTTAAGATATACATTTACTTTTCGTGAAGTGTTCTGCTTCAAAAGCCCTGAGAAAATTACAGTAATTTCTAAACTTGGTGTTACGGTATCAAAAAGACCTTGTAGCCTTTATGCTTTGACTTTATTAAGTGACATGCACCATCCCTTTTACATTAGCGTAGAGAGAAACTAAGGCAAAGAAATACAGGGAAGGTATTTAACAGCAGCAATGGCAATGGGATTACTCTGCCTTCCTTGCTGTGAGTCAGGAGGAGCTGAATCTCAGTTCCAGCTTGTGCCTTGGAGACCCTGCCCAACTGTGTCGCTCACGCCGAGCTTGCCATGAGGAAGGAGCAGAGGTGGATTTGTGGATCCCAGCCCTTGAACTCCCCACTTCTTCCAGACAAGCCAAAGGTGGAGCAAGGCATGTAGGTGTGAAATGGTTACTGCTGTGAAATGTTTATAGGGAATGGAAGCCATGCAGAGTAGCATGTTAGATCTTTGGACGTGCCTTATGATAACAGGTATCCTGAAAAGATCCTGAAGTAGCTGTAGTCTCTGTATGACCTCTGGCTTCTTTAATGATCCTCTGTATTAATAATATAAGAAGGCTGCTGTCACCTTAGTTTCAAAGGTAATGGTGTATATGAACTATGGACATAAAACTTCGATCTCTTTAGGCAGACTTTTACGTGTTATTCTGCACACGTGAAATCTTGGAACAAGAAATCTGTGTTTGTCACAGCTTTCACTCCAGTGACTTCAGTGTCTGCTGAAACCACTTACACTTGCGTTGTGTTAGCAAGAGCGCTTTCACAGCTTGCTCACCATTCATTCTTCAGGCCAGCTTGTTGGCTGTCTTTCAAAAATATTTAAGGTAAACAGATCAGGTGTATACCATGGCAATCTGAAAGTATGCTCTGGAGCTGCATCTACTGATTTGTTTCCCTATTGATTTGTACTATTACAATGTCCTTTTTGGCTCTTCTTCATATATGGAGCCCCTTAGTTAAGGGTGAAAATACATCACTCAGAATTCCAAAGAAAAGTTCTGTCACTTCACTGTAAGTTTCTTATTTTGTGACACAGAAACAAGTTAACACAAGGTAAAATGGTGTGTGGAGCGCGAAAGCCTTTGTTCCCTTATTCCAGGGCAACATCCGTTATACTGCCAGGTAACTCATACGCTGGAGCATTTGACTATTGAGATGTTCTGTTCGTGAATCTATCTAGAGGCGTGAAGTTTTTAAACAAAAGAAGAGGGAGGGAGCACGGAAGGTTTGTTTGTAACTGCTACTTTCAAAATGCTGCTGATTGTCACCTAGTGCGTTACCTAAATGGGAATCTAGAAATGGTTTCACGTTTTCTCTTACACTTTTTCAATGGCAAAGCCATGACTTGTCTGTCATGTTTGGAGATGATGAGCAAAGAATGATGAGCTGTGGAAAGAGTTCTGCATAGGTTGTGTGTAGCTGTAAAAGCTCGTGGACTGCATTTCACGTTCTGTGTAAGCATAGAGTGTAAAATCATGGCTCAGATCCTTTTCTGCCTATCAAGAGCAGAATTTTCTTTCCTCTCTGAGCAACTTTCTTGATGGAGAGTGAGACAGGCCACTGCCTTGGCTGTCTATTTTAATTATGGTTTTTCGATGAATTCAGTGTTGTACACCTTGGTTTATTAACTAAATGAGAAACTAAGGAACTAGTTAACAAGTTTACATTTGTGGGGCTGTACTTTGCACTCCCACTTGTGCTGCAGGTGTGTGTATATATTCACCCCATACAAATGTGTGCTGCTTTTCTGTTACCAAAAATAAATGAGCAGAACTTGATTAATAGAACAGAAGTTATGATGATGGGAATGTTAACTTTTTGCTTAGTTTATGATGACTTTTCAGGTGGCTGTTCTAATAGGAGGGTTACATTGATACATTATAGAGGTGATAATTCCAGAACCCTGATTAGGAGTCATTTGGATTCTGATTTTCCTTGCTGCCAGAACTCTAATTAACATCTGGCAAGCACTGTAAGTTCTATTATCAGTCAGATGGGGGGATTGCTTGTATGGTCTTTTTTCTTCATCTAATGTGACCATGGGCACTTTACATCTGAGAGTACTGTTGAGTTTGATTATGATTAATATGCAGCTTTTAGCACTGCCTGGTGCTTGCAGCCTAATGTAAATAAAACACCCCAGCTTGAAAAGCAGTGACAAAGTGAAATGAATTTTTCTGATATGAAAGCTTAAACATGTGATTATAGAACAGACTAATTAGCCAGTGCAAGGAATTTGGTTCTTTTAAGTCGGGCTTTTAATTTTCCTGTAAGGTTCACTTTTTGGTATGAGGTGTTCTGATATGCTGACACTTGTAATTGTTTCATTATAAGTGATATAAGGGGGAGATTACTTTGCACTGTGAGTGAAGTTCCCCAGATTCACTTGTGGATCACTCCCAGCTTCATTTTGGTACTTTTGATGGCATGTAATTGTTCTTGAATTAATGTGACTTTTATGCAAGTCTTAATATTTGAAACGATATCTAGAAATCATAAATAACAACCTAAGTGCTTCTGATGATAATATAGGTGAGGAAAAAAATTTCACTGGAACAGATGGCATTTTCTTCAGCTCAGTTTAGATTTGTGGTTTTATCTCTTTTATTTTTATATATTTTAAATAGGACTTCATGACTTGAGTATGCTCATTTTAACGGTCTTGTGCTCTAGAAATGTTTGTTTTTTCTTCCCCCTGTGTTCAGAGAAATTATTTTTTTGGGCTTTACGTATCCCTTCAGCTAAGCAGTTTTCTGTTGATTCAGTGTTCGAAAAAGTATTGAAAAGGAAAATTCAGGAGATACTGGGTTGATGCTAGAGTATGGCTGTTGCTTCTGCTTCTTGTCAGAGTGTTTGTGTTGGTTCTCGTAAGAAGACATTTTAGTTGCTAGGTTCTTAATAGTTAAATTTCAATACAAACATAGATTTTAATGACTCAAAAAACCTGACTTAACCAACCATGATTATGTTTTCTTGCAGTAGTCTCAAACTTTAATGTTTTTCTTGAGATACCTACGGTGAACAGCTGGTCTTCCTACTGCCGTGGAAAGATTTGGGTGTTCCGTGTTTGCTTCATGCTTGCTTTTTGACTGTAAGGACATGTGCAAGCTTTTCAGTCTTCTTGTAAAAGAAAAGCACGGTGCCACTTAACTGAAATAGTCAAGTTTTAGGTTCTTGTTTTACTTTGGCACTAAATAATGGTTTTGTTGAATATAAGTCTAATTTCACTGCTGATTGAGTTGCTGGGGTTTTTAGTGTGTGTGGTTGTTCTGTGCCTGTGTTTGGGAACTCTTTATTGGTGTATAAATAGAGATCTCAGAAACAGTGATCAAATGCAATTATTACTTGCAGTTATTTCTAATCCCAGAGGGGAAACCCAAATCAATGCAGCCTGTAAGGAACCTTTGCCCTTGGGTTCTATAACAGTGCCAGTTTTACAGTATACTGGATTTGTGGTGGTATTTAAATTGGTTGCTGATAGCTGATAACAGAATCCCAAATTAGGAGAAAGTTCAAACTCTAATGAATTGATTCTTTTCTTTTTAATAGGTTCTAGGTTTTCTTTTTGCTGATCTATCGTAGTGTGGAGAGTGAAACAGACATTTCTTTCTTGCTTTTTCTGGTGTGTCCGAGATACTGGAAGTACTGCGTTTGTGGTACCATATGCAGATACCCAGAGTCTGATTTGTGGTCACATGAACTCTCTAAGACTTTTTCTTAAACAAAACCCCAAGCCTTTTAAGCTTAGTTGTAAACTGATAGTTTTTGGTTTATCTTCTGCTGAAGTTATTTTTATGGATATCTTGCATTTCTTTGTCTTGCTCTCATTCACATGGAAAAATATCTATGTAGTGGTGAATGTTAAATAGTTTTGTTACGTTCTATAGATTTTCTCTTTAATGTTCAAGCTTTTGTATCTGTATTAGCAACTTCATATGTTGTATACATGAGTGTGAATATTAAGTTGGAGCGTGCAGGGCAGCATAGTTTGGTAGTGGTCCACAGGCCAGAATTGTGTTGCAGGGCAGTGATTTGCTTCCTTTTTCTGAAGGAGAGGTGGAAGGGCTATTTAGGTAGCAGATACTTCAAGCACTGAACTTCATCTGAGATAACACTTTGTAGCCTCACATATGAGTACCATGGCCAAAGGATGGACAGGATAGGCAGTTTTCTAGCAGATTTGTACACAGTTATGGTGTGATTGTAAATACAAGAGAGGAAGTGGATCCTTAAAAGCATCCCTTGAAGATATTGCATTCTTCTGGGGAGAGCTGAAGAGCTCTTGAATTAAAATCGTAGTTTATTAATAAATGCTCGAAGTAGGAAAGAGATGGTACTGCATGAGATCGAGTATGCTGAATGCAGTCTGCAGTAATGAGCCTGACTGCGGCAGGGTTCATCTGGCCTGGATTTAGCGGTAATGGTACTTGCTCTGTAAAATAAGGTAGAGGCTGGTTGTGAGAAAAGTGAGCAGTGAGGTAATATCATCTGCACAGATCTGACATGAGGAATTTGGGACTTGGAGGACAGCGCTCAATGTGTCAACAGACCTAATGATGAAAAACTCCTTCAGTCATGCTTTCAAGTGGTAGTCCTCACAACCACAGATCAAATTCAGCCTTAGCAAGCAAGAATCATTTTAAATTAAAATTTCCTGCTTTGCATCATGACTGAATTTGATCCCCATAGGATGCTGATTTATTATAAAATGATTTCGTGTGTCTTTTTTTAAAAAAAATTTAAAATGCATGTTTATAGGATTTAATTATTACTTGAATACTAAGCCAATGCTGGTAATTGTCAGACCAGTTAAGTTACTCACTGCCCCTGTAATAATTAGTGAAGCTTTTGGTTTCATAGGAATTCATGTGATACATACAAGCAATATTCAGCTCTTCAGATTGCAGCTTCTCCACCTTCTGTTAGAAGAATTATTGTCACAGAATGGAAGAAGAGGGGGAAGGAAGAATCGTGGGGGAGAGAAGCTGCCCCCATTTGTACAGCCTTATGTCCAAGAATCACAGGAGCTGGAGGCTGGTAGGGAGGAGAAGGTTTCATCAAACACATGCTAATCCTTCAGCCCCATATAGGAGTAAAAGACTTGACGTAATTTGTTTCTTGCCTTGCAGCAAAGGGAGGTGTGGAGGAAGGCATGGGACAGGATGGAGGAATGTAGCACTGTCATGTTGTGCCTCTCTGGAAAGGGAGTGCATGCTGAGGCAGTGGTGTGGGTGATGCCCTGTTGCAGAGGACAGACCACTTTATGTCCTACTCTCTGTGATCTTCTCTAGTTTTCTGTTGTCCTCACTGTCTTCTACTGCTTTCTGGTCGTTACTCCTGTATGTTGTCATACTTGTAGTTCCTTGCAGTCTGCACCCGGTACTCCTGCTCTCACTTCAAGTAAATGCTGGTGATTGTTTCTCTTCTGCCTGTTCCTGTGCTCATATGCCCTTTCTGGTCATTTGTGTTTTCCTTGGAAGCATCATTCTGTGTATTGTTTTTCCTTCCCTTCTCTCAATTTTGAGAATGGTTGAGTAAAAAAGGAACAAATACATAGCAAGTATTTGTTAGAAATAGTCAACATCCTTTAAAAACTATACTGTATTTATTTTTTAAAGGTTCAGGTACCTCCCCAGTGTTTCAGTTTCTTTTTTTTCCTTCTGTTCAGGAGAATTTTTCTCACTTTTTCAGATTGCCTTGTATCCTCATAGTCTTCTTCTGTGAATATAATACCTTGGTTTTGAGCATATTGTTCTAGAACGTATTGTCATACTAAAATGTGTTCAGTCCATCTAGTCAGTTCATGAGTCTGTGTACCTTTTCTGAGTGCCTTCTGCATATATCTAATACATTTGGGGTTATGCTTGTTTTGAAAAGGGCTAACTGTCTTTTAATCTGGATTGCTTCAGCCTGTGCTACTTGTGTGAATGTCACTTAGGTGACTGAAACATTCATCAAAGGGAAGATCTGGGTTCTGTCCCTTTGGCAGACTGTGCAGCGGAGGTCGGCTGTGGTACAGGAACATGCTGTGAGAAGCTGAGAACAGTCCTCAGCTCTGTGCAAGTCTGAGAGGAACCAGGGTGGGCAATCCAAATGCAGTGAATCTCCTGTTCTCAGGTTGTACTGCCTAGTGCAGCCCTCTGCTCTGTTTCTTTAGTACCTACAGATTTTGCACAGTACAGGTATCAAGCCCAGTGGTTCTGGAAGGTGCTGTGTTGTGCCTGAGCTAGTGTAAAGGTTGCATTTTTCTTAACCATTTGTCTTATGTAACTTTCAAATGTTCACAAAAAAATTGGCTGATTCCTTTCTGAGTTACTCAGACATCTATAGATGACATCTGTTTGTTTTCTAAAACAAAGGGCAATAAGGTGCAATAATGTAATTCATTATATATAGAAACACAGTAGGATTTTTTAAAATGAATTTGCTAGGATAGTGGTATGAACTTTGTAGCTCTAAGCTACCTTGCTTTTTCATCAGTTTTTTCCAATGTCTGTTATTTAATTTATCAGAAAGTAGTGAGGTAAAAGGTTTATTTATACATATATCATATTTGTAGAGTATTTAATTCAGTTTGTGTGTCTAAATTTGAGTTTTTTTCAGGTTAACATTGCAGTTACTTTCTGCTTTTACCATACAGAAGCCTTTCAAGCGTGCTAAAGAGTATCATCCAGTTGGGTTTTGGCAAGCAGAAATCATGTTTTTCACTATTTCTGGTGAAAATGTCATTGAAGACCTTTTGTTTTCTTAGAAAAAGAGGATGCCTCATCTGAACAGATTTTGAAGAATCTGCTTGGAAGGGATCACAGTGGTTTTCTTTTATCTTTTTTTCTTTGGAAGGAAAACATCTTGTTCCTGTGAAGATACTCAATTTATTGTGTGTTTTCTAGAATTGTTAGTATATGTGAAATAATCTTATAATCAGGCTCCCGCTTATGAGCTGAATAGTATTCAGTGCTGTTTGGACTCTTTTGGGTGTCAGACTGGGACTTAAGGTGATGTTGTCTGGGCAAGGGTTCTCAAGAATTATCCATGGCAGGTCTGGATTTAGATGCTTCTTCATTGGAAAGTGAACAGAGCTTGCTTTCTCTTCTGTGTTTGCTTCAGTTTTATCTTCTATCCTGGGAAAGAAATCTTGGGGATCATCACTATAATCCATAAGAATGTGGATAAACTTGCAAGAAATTATTTTTTTTTTCTTTTTTCTTTTTTTTTTGTAATGCTAAAACATGGAATGTTGATTTGGGAAAAAATAAATATGTAAAAACTAAATAAAAATGCTCTAAAGTTATGAAAATTAAATTTGCAATATAAAACAGTCAAAAATGAGATGGGTGTGAGTAAGACGGCTTCGAGTGCTTTAGGTGACCATGCTTGTCAGAACGTGTTTAATACACCTCCGATGACTACGTACTTTTATCTTCTTTTGAGACCCTTCCTCCATGGAGTGTGTAGGAGCAGGAGTGGTGCTTGTTGACTAGTTACTGTCTTAGTATTTTTATATCTGTGATGTTGTCTTACGTGGAGTTTCTTATCAGCTGCTTCTTGCCCACCACCGGTGCCCGCCCGCCTCCCGTCCCCGTTCTTGTTCCAGCTCCTGCCCGTTTCTTCCTTCCCCGTATTTCTCAGCTCGCCTATGCTCCAGGCAGTAGCTTTTCTCCCGTGTGGCTGCTGTGACCCCACAGAAGGTGGGGAGGATGGCAGGAGGGTGTTGGAAAGGCCTGTTCCACCACTGTGCTTTTGACTTGCTCTGTGGGAACGCCTTATATCAAAAGGACTTCATGTGTAGGAGTCGAGGAGGTGAAACAGGCTCAGGGTTTATGAAATGCTTGTCTCTTTGTTGCCAGAGGAATTCCTTGCAGTTTTTGTACCACAGTGGCCAGGATTGAACATGTGGTGAAATTCACTGTGGCAGCAGACATCATCTTACTAGATTTCTAATCCCCAGTTTCAAACAAAAACCACCATAGTTGTTAAGATTTGACATGAACAAAGCAACATGTTTTTACCAGCTCTCATAAACAGCCAAATCAAATAGATTACCTTACCTTTTCCCTCTGTTCTCATGTCCCCTCCAGGCCCCTTGCCCCAGCCCCAAAACATCCCACAACATTCTGAGGACTAGCTGGTAAACATCAGCTTTGGGGAATGAAGTCTCAAAAAGTTCCGTGTGATTGAAGAAGCCTTTGCCACGGAGCATCAGCTGCATACAGCTGTGTACAGTGCTACCTGCATCACCTATAGTCCATGTCTGTTGTCTTAAATAATATTTCATTGCTTTATGATGTTATGTTTAATTGTTTGGCTCATGGGGGAAATCAGTTGAAAGCTTTGAGAAAGACCTAGGGCAATTCTCTTCCTCATCACCTTATTGGTGTGTATAATGAGCCTATTCTCTATGGTGCTGTTGATTTACAAAGTTCCCCAAGGTATTTCTGTGTTGCTTTGGCTTTTCTAGCGTTGTTTCAAGCAGTGGTGCAGGACGATGTTCTGTCCAGTGGAACACGGAAGCTTCTTAACCATGTGCAGCAGTGCAGCACAAGAGGGTAAGGACAGGGAGGGAAGAATGCAAAATCCAGTTGAAACCATATCCTGGGCTACATCAAAAAAAAGCGTGGCCAGCAGGGAGGTGATTCTGCCCCTTTACTCTGCTCTCGTGAGACCTCAACTGGAGTTGTGCGTTCAGCTCTGGAGTCCTCAGCAGAGAAGGGACATGGAGGAGTCCAGAGGAGGGTGGTGAAGATGATCAGAAGGCTGGAGTACCTCCCCTATGAGGACAGGCTGAGAGAGCTGGGGTTGTTCAGCCTGGAAAAGGCTCTGGGGAGACCTTAGAGCAGCCTCTCAGTACAGAAAGGAGTTACAGGAAAGCTGGGAAAGGGGCTCTTTATTAGGGAGTGCAGGGATAGGACAAAGGGTAATGGTTTTAAGCTGAAAGAGGAGAGATTTAGATGAGATCTTAGTAAGAAATGTTTTCCTGTGAGGGTGGTGAGGCACTGGCACAGGTTGCCCAGGGAAGTGGTGGCTGCCCCATTCCTGGAGGTGTTCAAGGCCAGGTTGGATGGGGCTTTGAGCAATCAAATCCAGTGGGAACTGGGGGGGCTTTAAGGTCTCTTCCAACCTAACCATCCAACAGCAGGGAGTATGTGGGTAGGCAGAGTGCAATTAACCTTAGAAATGCAGTGGTTAATAATGAGGATCTAGCTGGAGTGGACACTACAGGGTTTCTCTGTAGAAATGAATGATTTTTGCATCTGAATAAGAATACTTGGAGGGCCCAAGTGGCCCATCCTATCGTGTTGAGGCAAATGTTTCCTGGAAAAAGATGAGAGTATTGAAATTTATATCCAGTTACCTGAAGTGTAGCAGTTTCTTTACACTCTGCCTCTGTTTATGTACTAGCTTGGCCAGAACCAGTTTGCTTTTGCTGGGTAAAATGCCTTTATCTGAAAGGGTCAAATTACAAAACCAAACAAAAAAACCCACTGGAAAAACACTGGTTAAGCAGTAACGGGGGAAGACAGGTAAGTCTCTCTGTTTTTTCATTCAGAATATCTAAATCTGTTTTGGTTTCTGGTAATATTTAAATATATAATGTAAATTTTTGGAGGAGTATGCTATCCCAAAGAAAACAACCTGAGCTGATCATTGTGCAATCTTCAAATAAATTTTCTTTTAATTTAATTTAACTGTAATGAAGCCGAAACGTATTTGGTTGTGATTATGGTTGTTATCTTTTCTCGGCGAAGAATGCTGATCTGTTCAAGGAGGTATTTATTTTCTGAGAGCAGTTTATATGCAAAGTATGTTAATGACTTCTAAAAGTGAGGAGATTTATAATTGGAAGCTTGTGGGCAAATATGTGTTTTTTTGGACTTTGCAAGATCCACAAGTGTCTGGTAAACTCATGTATGTTAGTGGGAAAGTAGATGCTATTGCGTGTGTCCTTTTCTATACATTAGTTATATTTAAACTAGGTGTTCAATAAAACAAATATATCCAAGCTTTTCACATCTGAGCTGAAGATCAAGAACTTCAAATAATCTTAGCTAGGAAAAAAATTGAACAGGGGCCAGGTATTGTGCAGTGCATATGTAGCTTTTCTGGCTTTGTCTGCTAGAACATAGAAGGTAAAGAGTCATCGCTGCTTTTCATGTTCAAAATTGTGTTAAAAGCACGTTTGAAGTTGATTTTTACATAGGCCTTTTTTCCTGTCATAGTAACCCTCTGCAAAGGAATCTTGTGATTTATACAGTCACTAATTATGGTCAGAAAATTCAAGAAACCAAGAGTCATCCAGCAGTGAACTTTGTGAAATGGTCATAATTATTACATAAAAGCATGTTGAAGATGAGCAAACTCACTGCAATGAATTCAGAGACAAAGAAACAAAGAAAAATGATACAATAAACAATACTTCTGCTTTTTTGCTAGGTAATTCTTTGTTGTTAGTAGGAGCCAGGGTAGGATGCATGTGTGGTTTTCCCAGTTTTTGTAGGATCAATGTAACTGAAGTTGTTGATAATCTAAATAATTAGTAGATAATACATTAGTCTGTTGTTGCATTGTGTGTTTGCTTTCGCTCCTCCCCGTCGTTCTTGTTGGTTTTGTTTCAATTTGTTGTTTTTATTGCTGAGAGGAAACGGTGAATAAAAGATAAATATTTGATGCTGGTTGAAAGTTTGCATCATCACCTTTGGTGAGGCCAATGTTGTTTTCTATCAGATCTGTAACAAAGCTGTGTGTGGCAGGCTGCTTCCTTTGTTTGCAGAAACTGTGGAGGGATCTGAATGGTAGTGCCTGGGTGCTGCATGGTAGTAATAGTGAAGTTTTCTTGTAGTGGAAAGTAAGTTTTTGCTGCAGCAGGGAGGTCTTTGTTCAAAGGGAGGGTGTTGGGTAGATTGGAGCACTTGCTCTTGTGGAAGGTTTTGTACCACTATAGATGCAGAAATTGTATAGTCACAAAAATGAGAGAACTAGATTTTCCTAGACTAATGTGTCCATTTAGAATAACCTTTTTTTTCAGGCACATCTAGCAATTAGGACCTGTACTAAGACTGGGAAATTTGTTTCATCTAGCAAGTTACGATTTTCAAATTTCATGTATTATGCAGGATTCCACAGCCTGCTGATACAACGAGTTGCCATGGAAACGGAGACATGCAGCCCAAAAGGTACATGCTGGGGGACCACACATGCAGAAAGTGCCTTTTTACATATTAAAATAAGCTGCCACATGGAGTTAGCAGAATTCTTTGTACTTGTTCTTGAAGTCTGTTTTTACAAAAACATGAAATGGTATTTTATAACTTGGTCAAAAGCGAGTGAGGTTTTTTCCCTGTAAAGGAGAAAAAGAGGAAATGCTTCATAAAAATAATGTTAGAGGGCATAGAATGAATCACAGAATGTATATTTTCGTACTTGCTAGATGAGTTCAAAGGCAGGGCACAAAACATTATTTCTGCCCCCTAGGAACTTAAGGCACAAGGTGACTTTCTGTCTGCTAGCGTGGAGCCTTTTTGTCATGATAGATTTGGACTTTGATATGTGACCTGGCATTTAGTGCATTGAGATACTCCAGAGAGCAGCAAATCTGGGCACTAGTGAATGAAAAGATGGATTAGAAAACTTCAAACCCAGCAGTAACGGCTGCGTGCCTGCGCATTTGCTGTGGGGGCATGGTTGTGTCTGAAACCAGGATGGGGTGTCCTGGGAGATATGTCTGGTTCTCCAAGTACAAAGCAACAAACATCCAAACACCTCTTGAAACTGATTCACTTATTTATAGTATCTTCAGCTTTAATTACAGGTAGGTTTGTAATGAGGTACCAACAGGTACAGATGTATCTGCAGATTTAAGACACCACAACTAAAGCATAGGAAATGGTTCGGTTGTCCTCTTGGTCTGATGTTTGTGCAGTCATTCTCTTGACCTCTAGGTTTTGTTTGAATATGAGATTGGATCATGCTCAGCTGTTCTGCAGCTGTGGAAGCAGCAAGCAGGCAGGGAACAGTCTTGGCTGCAGTCCTTTGGCAGATGAAGATATCCAAGAGGGCTTAGTGGGCTGTCAGAGTCCCGCTCTTCTCACTGACCCAACTCCACAGGCTCGGGCTGTGCGTGCAGGAAGGCAACAAGCTGCTCCCTCTGTGTGAGAGGGGATTAAGGGGGAAAGTGGGGACACATCCAGATATATTGAAATCAGGCTAGATTGGTTGTCTATAAGCTACCATCTGCTGGCCATTCATTTACAGGACCAAGATGATTTTAATGGTCAGTCTTCTGTTGAACAGGCCAGCCAGCACAGCTGGCAGTAGAACCATTACAGTATTATGCTGCTGCCGTTGACCGTCCTGTGTTGAAATAAAGGAGTTTTCTTTCCAAAGAAGAGAAAGTGTCTCACTGGCGTGTTTCAGGAGCACTACTTTTGTCAAGATAGATTAGGCGATGTTTTTGATCTATGGCAGTGGGACGGCTGGTTGTTCCCGCGCTGTCTCCGTACCTCTGAATGAGGTTTTGTGTTCGGAGGAGACATGCGACCGCCTGGTGACCGATTCGGCAGTTTGCTCCCAGCTGGGCCGTGGGGGCTGTGGCAGCAGAGGCTCAAATGCACTTATGTGGATGAAAACTCTGTAGGTCGGATGTTTGAAGCTAGTAAATTGTAGGAGAGAATGTGCTTTGGCAAGCAACTTGTTGGCTTCAGCTATTTGGGTTTTGAAATGAAAGTGGTGTCCATCCCTTTTTTGCAGATGTGGTATTGAGAATGGAAAGTTGTTGTAGCCACTTGGGCTCAACGTTAGTTTTCATCTGTTGCTTCTTGGTGTGTTCAAGTTTGCGGTGTAGTAGAATATGAAATGTTTTTTATATATTCCATGCTATTCTAAGTAAAAAGTGCGTACTTTTAAGAAGGTAGATTTTTTCTGTTGTTTGTTTGTGAACAAGCATTGCTGCAAATCCTAGATAGCAGGTGAACTCTGCCTTGCTGTTAAAAACCACTTGGGTCTGACTAATCAGAACCTCCTAGATTAGAATTGCCATCTCAAAACATTTTCTTTTTTTATTATGTAGTGTAATCATTGTCTGCTTACTTTGGAATGTCAAGTATGAGCTGATTTCTTATTTCGTCGATGTATTTAATACTTTGAATGATCCTCTTTGTTAGTTGGGTTGAAAAGCCCAAGCCATGGCGTGAGACGTTTGGTTGGAGTTTAGTACAAACACAGAACTAAGAGAAAAATTATTCCTAATCCATGATATGAAATCGTACACATAGAAAGAAATTTTCCTTTCAAATGCAGACCTGTAGGTTTCCTGCTACCTTATTGAAGAAGTAAAATTCTGTTTTAATTGAGTGTAATGTATTAAACTTTAGGGAAAATGATGCTTGAGTTATCACATGCCCAGAATATTAGGAATGGTTATGATTTAAAATGCCTGTTTTGTCTACTGAAACATAGAACAGGATGCAATAAGTGTTTAAGTGGAGCTGTAAAGTGATCATTTTATATGATGTGCCACAGTGATGTTCCTTTGGCAGAAAAGGCTGTGGGGTTGGTTGGCCCCATAACTTGAGAGGGGAGTATTTCATCAGTGGGAGAATATTTTATTTCAATTTATGACTCCTTCAAACCTTCTCTGTGAACATACAGGAAACTTTCATATACTTGCAAGTCACAGGATGCATAAACATCCTTTGAGAACTGAGGGACTTCTGAGAGTAACTCTGGTGCAGCCACAGTCTCTTATGGAGGGGTCTCACTGCCCCGGGGCAGGAGCGGAGAAACTTGCAGTGGGACCTTGGTGCTGTCAGTGATGTGAGCTTTGGTCATTCCTGCTGACTGACTTCCTCCAGCTCCTGGGGTTTAGTCACCTGGTTTGGCCACCTGATGTAACGTTTCACTAGAGAGCAAAGTGCTCTAGAGTTTATTCATATGAAATCAAAATTTAGCATGAGAGGAAATGGCCTCAAGTTGCGCCAGGGGAGGTTTAGGTCTGGAAGAGTGGTGAAGCATTGGCACAGGCTGCCCAGGGCAGTGGTGGAGTCTCCATCCCTGGAGGGGTTCAGAAACTGTACACGTGGCACTTTGGGACATGGTTCAGTAGGCACGGTGCTGTTGGGCTTGATAATCTCAGAGGCCTTTTCCAACCTCAGTAATTCTATACAAATTAAAAGATATTATTAGGGGGAAATCTTTACTAGGCTGTGAAATAATATTAGCGGTGGACTATTTTTTTGGGAGGGGTATTAGATATGCTCTGCAGTAGGGAGTAGGAGACAGTTATGTCTTTGAATAGCAGTTTAGTGAAATCCTTTATCTCAGGCATCATATTGTATTTGAAAATGACCAGGAAGCATCAGTATTTATATTACCAAGTTGTAGATGATTAGTTGAGTATTATTCCTAGAGTTGCAGACATGATTGTTCCTGCTTTGCCACATTTTTCATAACACATTTATTGCATAAATATTTTGGGTTCTGTTGTGCAGAGTAGCTGAAATCTCTTTTCAATTACTTGTACATATAAAAAAAGCCAGTAAAATATACAAGATTGATATGTTGTTTTTCAGGCAGCTAAGGAAGGCGGTACAGTTTAGGCTGAAGTTGTTTGTGTTTCTGAAGTTTTATCAGTTACAGTTGGCAGAAAAAAAAATAAACACATCTGGATTATGTTCACCAGAGACCAAGAGAAGCGAATCAAATCTCTGGTTATTTATAGCTATTTACAACTGTTTTACTTAAAAAAAAAAAAAAAATTCAGAACAGGGAAGAGATTATTTTCCTTAACTTCTTTAGAAGTTTTATTTTCCTTCATGTGCAGTGCCAAGCAAGAGTCTTATTCAGTGTTCCAGATTCTCCAGGACATGATCGTTAAATGTTTTTAGGTCAATTAATATTGACAGGAAGTCAGTTTGAACAGCGTTGGAAAATGGAAGTACTTGGCAGCACTGTCTAATTTCACTGAATTTCCTTTTGCTAAAAATATCTGTAAAAGAAGCTCTCCTTTTGAGATACAATGAATGCTTGTTTGACAGTAGTTTACAATCGATGATGACTTGTCTTTTAACCAGAAGGGCTTGAAAAATATGAATAACCTTTTGAAACGTATTTAGCTTCCTCTGAAGTACATGTAATTACGCTCATGCCCACCAAAAGTTTACATACATGCTTAATTTGATGTATGTGAGTGACCCTGTCAGCTTGAATGACCTGCAATAGAAACAAGAGTTCTGTAGAGCTGCTTATGTGAAGCTGAGTGGTTCATTTATGTGCGTGTTGGTAGGATTAAGGAGTTCTGAGTGTAGTTCCCTTGATGAGTTTTGTCTCTAAACTCAGTCATTAATGCATGAAATTGCAAGATTTTAGTCCTGCTAGCTAAAAGCATAGAGCATCAAATATGTATTCTCATTTATATTGCATGCATATATGTTAAAAATAATTTTAATAGGTTGCAATGGCAAGTATTAGAAGTTATGACGTATTAGAGATAGGAGGAGTTTCATACAGTCATTTAGGTCTTGTGCTGCCTCTGTGTTACGATACAAGGACACCATATTGTACTTGCAGGAGAGACGAAAACGGTTGTTTCGCAAATTTGGCCAGTTTGAGGGGTCAGTCAGCATCATTTAGCCAGGAAGACTTCTTGCTTAGACATCTTTCATTTGTGGAAGTTAGGGATGTATGGCGACTGAGGGGATTTTAAGAAGAGAAAGGGTTTTCTCATGAGTTAGTTGTGCCCTGGCTGTTGTACTTGCTGGGACTTTTTCCCACTGAAGTACAGCAAAGTGGGGAAGAAAGGTTGCAGGGATGTCAGAAGTAACGGGAATCTCCAGGATACCGACGTTGCCTTGTGACGGAGGATTTTGCTGTTTCACAGAGTAACTGGGTGGAACCTGGCCTGGTACCTACTGTGCCTCACCTTTCTGCAGGGTGGTGGGACCTTCTGCTGTTGGAATCCCAGCCCTGGCGAGTGGGCAGGGGAAAGAGGAGATATTGGTGTCTTAGGGGTGTCTCGGACTAAGAGAGGCGAGGCTGTTCCAGTTGAGGCTTTTTCTTTGAAGTGATTCCCCCTGTATTGGCTTTTATTGTGTTTCATCTGGTAAAGGTCTCAGTTTTTTTTCTTCTTATACAAAGAGAGGCTATACCGTCTCAAACTATTTTTAAGTACATTTTGCAGTCTCAGGCAATAATTAAAATCCCTGGTAAAGAGGTAAAAATGCCATGGGTGGGGTACATTTAACCATTAGCCTTTTGTCACACTGAACAGGGAGTGTATTTTGAAGATCTGCTGCAGTGTGAACTTAGCTCCAGTTTCCATGTGTGAGAAAACTACGACTGCCTGTGGCTTGCCTGCAAGTTGCCTGCCTCCTAACATCTTCGACTGTGAGGTGTTGTTAAAGTCTCTAGTCGTGACCCTTTGTATTGCTTTGAATTTTCTATGTTTCAGATGATGTTTTTAATGACTTTCAATTTTTATCCTTTTGTATTGCCAAAGGACTTTTGTTCCTTACCAGAAAATGAAATGTTAAACTGACAAATTGGAACAGGGAGCCCCCCTTTACCTTTTTTTAGCTACAATTAAAGTAATCGGTAACGAAGACAGCAAAGTGCATGCAGATTATTTGGAGTGGTTGCACTACCGAGCTGCTTTCAGCAGTGCTAATCTCCAGTCGCCTTTCCTTTCTGAGGCTCTTTCAAAACCTCCTTCAGCTGCAGAGCACATAAGAAATGAAACAAATCTCTCGGTGGGTCCTAAATTTGATTAAATTGAAAGCTCTAGAGAGCATCAGCCCTTTGAGTATTTTGCACTGTAGGGGCTTGATGTAGAGCAGTAGCTGCTTGGCATCGCTACATGGCTGAGATTTGTCTGTTAGGGGAATTTAGAAGCCATGTTAGTTCTCGATTCTTTGTGTTACCTTTCATACTGAAAACAAGTTGCTGGGTAATTCAGGTTCCCACTCTTTATTCAGCTGTGTGTTTGCATTTGGAGTCATTACATTTCCTGTTGGCAGAGTTTTACATGCATGTAGATTATTCAGTGCTGAGAACAAGTTTTCAGATATAATGTAGTGAGAAGGTAATCTCAAGGACAGGTCAGGTTAATGGATGGTGTAAATCTTAAGGATACAGTAAGGAATCGCCTTGTGCTTGTGTGTTTAGAGAACTCTGCAGCAGAGAAAATTTCCAAGTTAAAAGGGGCTGTTCCTTGCTGCTGGTGGCAAACGGTCATGGTCCTTGACAATAGAGTTGTCCAGAACATAGTTTATACTTGAAAAGGCAGGCATACATAGCATAACTGTGCAGTTAAAAATAGTCACTTGAGCTTTGTTAAGAAATGTTTGCATTTCTAGTACTCACTGATGGCTTAAGTATGCATAATATTATTTAATTGATTTTGATTACGAGCTTTATGAACTTGTGCAGAAGATGGGATGCTAGTACAGCAACACAGCTCCTGTGGAGGTTTTAGGATGGCTTATGTGGCTAGAGAATCAAAGAACCCTTTTGAGATGCAAACCATCTTTCTTTATCAGTGAATGCTGCATAACAGGAGCAGATGATTCTAGGCTAAAAGGTGGACTAACCTGGGGACATGAAATTTTTGTTGTCATTGATTGACCATTTATTGCACAATGATACATTCAAAAATCTCTCCAGTATATTCAGAATCATGACATTCTCAGGCAAGTTGTGTGTTTTGAGTTGAAACATGAAGCAAAGCTTCTTTCTAAGATGCATGCTGATTTTGTAGAAATGTAAATGGGACTCTCTAGGTCTCAGACATGTGCTCGCTTATTAGATTGCGATATAGTCATTGAGGGGGGAAAATTGAAGGTACTGTTTAAAGATATGTTATATCCTACTCTCATGAGAAATTTCGTTGTAATTTTGCTTCTCTTGAAGCATAATATCTCTTCTGAGCTTTTGGTTGACTTTTTTTATAGGATTATATTAAAAATCCTCAAGTGTGCATCTTCAAAGCACGCGAAGCTCATGAAAACATTCTGCTCCACGTTAAAAGCAGAAACCTGTGGTTCAGAGCCAGTCGGAAGGAAGGTCTTCAGTCAAAGTGTTCATGTTACAGTAGCATATTAGATTTCACTGTGGATTAAATTGAGACTCTTCTGTGCTGAAAGAATAAGCCTGTACAGGTTTGTTTGAAGAGGCAGGCACTTAAAATTATAGCAGATCTTTATTGACTGATTGGGCATGGAGGGGGAGGAGTATTCATGTTGATAACCAGGGTGTTATGCTAAGAACTAGCTAAGATGCAAGATGGTGACTCGAATGTGGCACTGAAGGCACTATTATGTTAAAGAATTGTAATTTTTCTTTCCTCTTGTATACGGTTTAGTACAGCTCTTCAACCACAGTGGGTCTTCTGAGTAATATGTGTAGTATTTTTGGTTTAACGTGGGGTTTTTCATTGACATTTAAAGAGAAGGAAAAATCATTAACTTTTGGGTGTATCTACATCAAGCCTGTGCTCACTAACCCATTTAAATGAAAGTTAAGTTTTATATTTACAGTAACATCATCTTCTCTTCTCTCTGTGTTGCAGAAATACTAAGGCGGAGCATTTGACCTTCTAATCTCTACAGTTGAATCTCCTGGCACCAGGATTAGGAAAGAGTGCCTTCAGAACCAATATGTAGCAAATGGGTATCACAGCTCCAAAGCTCCTCCCTTGGTTCAACACTTGCGTGTTTTAAGGATCCTTGTTGTCTCAGCAGTGAATTGCTATTGTGAACTTCGGAAACGGATTTCATGTGGTGCTTGCTAAAGGTTGAGTCACCATGAGTAGTAATCTAGGAAAAGAAAAGGACTGTAAAGAGAAGGATCCAAAAGTCCCATCGTCAAAAGAAAGGGAGAAGGAGGCCAAAGCCTCCGGAGGGTTTGGGAAAGAGAGCAAAGAAAAGGAGCCTAAGACCAAAGGGAAAGATGCCAAAGACGGAAAGAAGGACTCCAGCGGCACGCAGCCTGGGGTAGCTTTTTCCGTGGACAATACGATAAAAAGACCTAATCCAGCCACAGGTACCCGCAAAAAATCCAGCAATGCTGAAGTGATCAAAGAGCTAAATAAATGCCGGGAAGAGAATTCAATGCGCTTGGACTTGTCCAAGAGGTCTATACACATGCTTCCATCAGCTATCAAAGAGCTAACGCAGTTAACAGAACTTTATTTATACAGTAACAAACTGCAGTCCCTACCGGCAGAGGTGGGCTGTCTTGTGAACCTGATGACACTGGCCCTGAGTGAAAACTCACTCACCAGTTTGCCTGACTCTCTTGATAACTTGAAGAAACTGCGCATGCTTGACCTGCGGCATAACAAACTTAGAGAAATCCCTTCGGTGGTGTACAGGCTAAGCTCTCTCGCCACTCTTTACCTACGCTTTAATCGTATAACTACTGTGGAAAAGGATATCAAAAACTTGTCAAAACTCACCATGCTTAGCATACGAGAGAACAAAATCAAGCAACTACCTGCTGAAATTGGTAAGCGATTGCACTGATTGAAAGTTTAATTATTATGCTAAAGTTCATCTTCCAATTCATTTAAGTACATAAACTGCCACTTCTCCAGGTGCCCCTCTTCATTAAAACTTCATAATATTATTCTCTTGATCATACTGCTGCAATGTTAGCTTATATTGAGAGTAATCAACACCTTGATATATTTTTTTTTTAAAAGAACAAAAGCCCTTTTTCTTCATCTGTCATCTTAAAATCAGATACATCTTGTTTTCGTCTTTGCCTTGTGCTTTCACATATTGTGTCTTCAGAGCCCAGATGGTTTAAAAAAAAAAAAAAAGAGGGACACATTTCGTTTTAAGATTTCTTTATAAATCATTTATGAACTGTTGCAAGTTATAAACAGATTATGAGCATGTTACAGAGGGGTGTGACCATGGTAATACGAGGTAGAATAGGTAGCTACATGCTATTACCGTGAGCAAGCTGTTGGATGCTGTAACAGTTAATAATGTAGGTTAATGATTTGTGAAAGCCTCAACATTTTATAAGTCATGAATATATTAATACATGGATTCTTAATATAAAATATTGTATGCGTGGCTGATGATTCTTATGACTGTTTAATAAATAATATTTGTTTTTCCAAACATTGTTACAAAGGTTTAAAAGATGGTGAAACAGTATGAAAGTGGCTTACTGATATAAATAGTTTATTACGGAAAGTGTACTGAAATAGCTGTATATCAAGAACTCTGAAGTTGTTCCTAATAGGTTTTGATTCATGGAAAACATTGTCTTTATCAGACTGTTCTCAAGCAATACTTGAACAATGTATATGCCTCATAAAAGGGAGATTCTGTCATGAGTGGGGTTTTTTTCCTATGTATCACCGGTTTTTCAAATGCAAGTCTAGTTTAGTCCCTTTAGGGGAACAGGCAACATCAGCTTCATGCAGTTAAGAAACAGCTTCGACTTTCTTCAAGTGTGGAAAAAAACTTGTGAAAGCCCTTGTAATACTGCAAGTAATAATTCCTCTGCTCTGTTTTCAAAAGCTGATGTGGGACTTTTTCCTGTTAACCAAGGCAGTGCCATGGGTGTGTTAAGTGTTACTGAAGCTGGCCTTGCGTTCACCAATTTTGCAAAGCTTAGGGATTGCTCTTGTTTGGGTTCCTCAAGCCAGCAGGGTTTGCCTCTTTCTTTTGCACCTTGGTATGTAAGATAGACAAGATAATGTGTTTTTGATGGCAGGAACTCCTGGGCACATCTGAAACTGCTAACCATGCTACCAGCCATGTCCGGTACAGACAGCTTCTGTATGTGATAAGAGGAGTGAAGAAATGCAGTGAGACTGTTGGCTGTTGGGCTTAGTCTTTGCCCTCTGTAGCAGCTATTGGAATGGATTCTACTGTAGCCACAGAAATGCTTTTTTGCTAGGCAAAAATTAAATGATGTGGTGTGTTTTCTGATCAACATGTTTTTTGAGTTGGCATTAGCATCTCAGCAATCCTGGGAATTTCCCCTGGGAGAGCTAAGGAATTATAATTTTGACCTATTTTGACACTTTAGTTGAAGTCCAACAGCCTCTTTGAATCTTTCACTAATCAAAAAATCATACTGGAAACCATGGACTGATATTTGCAAAAAAAAACAACCCACGTCATACCATACGTTTCTACACACGTTGAGGAAACTGTGACGGATTCAGCTGGTTGAGCTGTATCACACCCTTGTCAGTACTTTACCTGGGGCTGTTTGTGGTTCAGTTATTAATCCAGCAAAGAGTCAGCTTCCAAGGTTCAACAGGGGATAGTGATGCATAAATTTTAATTAATACTAGTGCGTGAAGAAACTTTTGTGAGTTGTTACATTCCTGTGTTTGGTGTTTCTCTTCAGAAACTTTTTGCAGGTGTGTTTGATATTGCAGATGTTATTGTTGCTGCTGGAACCTCTTTGCTTCTTAACTGTTCTGTTTGCTGAATTCCTCTCGTTAAGTTTATATTAAAGTATGTGGGGTTTGTGTGTATTTGTTCACAATAGTCTTGAAAGAGAGGTGTAACAGAAATCTAGTAGATCTCTGTATCATGAAAGAATATATTTGACTTGCTTCTGCCTTTTGCATTTTTTTTAATTCTTCTTTTGATACACAAACAGGCAGAGTTCTTGGTTCTTTATCAAACCCGAGCTTGAGAACATTAACTACTTTACTTCTGTTTGTATCCAGAAGTTAGCTGTACCTTTATTTGTATTGTGATACTGCCCATGTTCCTTGCCACGGGTCAGCACCTCATTGTGGAAGGCGTTTTAGAAGCACAAATGCAAGCTGCCGCCCCTGTGAAGAATTTCGAAGGGAAATCGCTGTGTACATCAGCATCCTTTTTTATTCGAAGCAAATTTCTCTGATTAGGTTGCCTGCAATTGGGTCAGTTGGAAAATAAATTCATTAAATGATTTCTAAGTTTAAGTAACACAAATAATTTTAGCTGCCAAGATACACAGAACAGGCGTTTGAAAACCTTTTTCCTCAAGTAGTAAAAACAGACAAGCTAGTTTCACTTTTGTAATTGATTTCTACTCACGCGCTTTCATGTCTCTTTGTTCTAGTACAAAGATTAAATGTTTGAGTTGGAAACACAGCTGAAAAATTAAACTGCTGAGAAATGTATTTCTTACTTTCCAATGGAATTTCTCTGTTTCTTTAAACACTTGTTATTTCTCTACATTTTGCACGTGCACTTTAAAAAAAACAACTTATCTTTTATGTCCCAATGATTTTACTCTGTTGTGTGTTTATAATACAGTTCCTAAATTCTATACGCAAGTAAACACTCTTGTACTATCAGCTTGCAAATAACAGAAATTGTTGTTGCTGCAAAGCAGGAAATAAAATGAGGCCATTATCTTAAAGCAATGTCATGCGGAGCATTTCAAATTCTTTTTAAAAATACTCCATTGTTCTAAGGCTGAAGGCTTACATATCTGCTGGTGAGCTGGTGTGCCTGTTCATGTTTTTAAACATTCAAAGATTGCATAACCTGTTGACTTATCCAGCAAAGAGTCCTCTTGCAGCAGTTAGCTATGAAAGGTTTGTTTTGCTAATCTGGTACTCAACCATGTGAAGGGTCCTGAGTTTTCTTACTTTGTCTTTTGGTAGGAGATGTGCTACAAAATGTTACCCTGGGGAGAGGGGAAAATGTTTGGAAGACTGAGTTTGTCAGAATTATAGAATCATGGAACGGTTTAGCTTGGAAGTGACACTAAAGCCCATCCAGTTCCACCCCCCTGCCACGGGCAGGGACACCTCCTGCTGGATCAGGGTGCTCAAAGCCTCATCCAGCCTGGCCTTGAACACCTCCAGGGAGGGGGCAGCCCCAGCTTCCCTGGGCAACCTGTGCCAGGGCCTTCCCACCCTCATCATGAATAATTTCTTCCTAATGTCTAATCTAAATCTTCCCCCTTCCAACTTAAAGCCATTTCCCTTTGTTCCATCACTCCATGCACTTTTAAAAAGTCCCTCCCCAGCCTTCTTATAGGCCCTTCAGGAATCTGCCCTCGTTTTGTCTCCTCTTAAATTTTGAATTGGTAGCCTTTAATCCTATGGTAGTATTCCTTGTTTATAGGTGACGTGTAGAAACTGTAGTAATGATCATGTGATTTCAAAATAAGCTTATAGAAATGCTTATGTAGAACATCTACTGCTTGCTGTTCAAGCACACAGTGTTAATATTTGTCAGAAATGGATTCCATTTTGGGAAAGACAAAAGTAAATCTAAAACATTCCTTAAAAGCAAAATATATAACAAAATGTTGTTTGCAAAACATGTAGTTGATCAGATTTTATTCAGTCCTGGAAACTACTTTAAAACATCTGACCTGCTGTGGTATATATTGGGTAGGTGAACCGCTCCGCACTGTGGTGCTGGGAAGTAATCTAAGGTTTGGTTCTATTTTGGGCTTTAAACTGTCTTTGGTAGTTAAAGAACACAAACTTAAATGAGGTGACTGCACTTGGGGAAAAGTTGCTTTGCATTTAAAACAAGAGGTTTAGTGAGAAAGAGGAAATGGTGTTATCTGTAGTGAGTAAACAGATGAGTGCGTTTTGGGTCTTTTTTTGCCCAGAATGTCGTACGGTTCATTCCCTTGCATTCAGTTCCTTTATTATAGGTAAGATGATGCCAATAAGGTTTTCTGACTTTTTCAATAATCAGAAGGCTTCTTAACTTTAAATAGTAGCTTACTCAACTGTTCTTTCTCAGTAAATCAAAAAATGAAGTAAATATTATATGTACTTTAGAAGAAGATTGTCTTTTAGTGACTCAGAAAATTCAGCCTCTTAGCACCTAGCGAGTTGTTGTCTCTGGTCATCCATTAGGGTCCTCTTAACACTTTTCCAGCAACATTTATATATTGCTTCTACATTTGTAAAGTGTTTGAAATTATTTTAATAGACTGCATAGTAAGCTGAGATCTTGATACACACTGTTGTATTCTCAAATATAAATAGATATGCTGGAATAAGATCTAAACATATTTAAAAATCCAATTAACTGAAAACATATTCCGAGGTGTCTGTGGACTTTTTGGTTTAAATCCATTTTTTTACGTTTAGCCAAAAGTTCTGTTCAAGAGTAGCTGAATCAGAGGGAGTTTTCAAGAAATGGCTGTGCTGATCTGTAACAGCTTCCTGATACTGAAAGAGACAGTATCCACTCCTTTCTTCACGGCTTCCCAGTTGCTCACTCCATCTGCCTTCTTCACCTGAGCTGTTCCTTGGTGACCTGATGGATCTCACTAACCCAACAGAAAAACATTAATGGTTTTGCTCCTTTTGTTGTCTATTATATTAATTAGTTGGATTCAGTGAAGTTTCAGATAAGACTGGAACTGGTGGAGAAGGAGGAGGGGGAGAGCGTAAACTGGAACAGGAGGAGCAAGACCACTGTTTTTCCCCGCACAGAGCTGTTAATTCAGCTTGACTCGCTGCAGCTCACTTGTGTAACCTCACGGGTAAGATTGCTCGTGTTGTATGAAAGCATGTGAAGTGCACTACAAGTGGTTTGAAGAAGCATGGATTGCTCTCTGCAGAGAGCCATTGAAAATGCATCAGATTATATTATATTTTCAGAATCTCTTTTTCTTCCTTCCCTTCCCTCAGCTTGCCATGTCTTGTTTTACAAAACCCTGCATAGCTTATTGGAGTTTTGGTAGCATCAGCTCAACCTCGCCTTCCCGAAGCCATTTTTTGTTTGTTTTTTTTATGTATAGCAGTGAGAACTCATTGATGCAAGTTTATTGATGGCGAAGTTACTCTGTGTTGCTCTTTGTGAACCCAGTCTTTTTTATAAATTGCATCTGACCTAACAGTGGTGATACATTTTCAGAGTGCATCTTGCCGAGTATCTTGCTTCTGACTGTAGCCCTAAGCAAACACCTGCATAAAAATTGTGTAAGTTATATATTAGGCTTAACCTGACTTTTTTTCCTAGATCCAGCTATTTTCTTATCAGGGATTTCCTGAGTCTGGTGCAGCTTGTCGCTGCAGGAATTCTCAGTAGACTCCTCTTCCTAGAGCTTGACTGTTTTTTCCCTTTAAACTCATACAAATGCTTTGCATCCTTAGCAAAGTCCACGAGTTTGCTTTGAACATTGTTCTTGACTAAAAGGTCACTGTTGTGCAGGTGTTGAATATATACACATAGTGAGTACAAATGCAGAACTTCTTCACTTGGCTGTTGAATCTGTGGTGGCATCCATGAAACAAAATCTTAACGGAAAGATTTCTACGTGGAAGCTTTGCCAAAACGGCAATCTGGAGGGATAATTGTGGGAATGAGTTCACAAGGTGGACTTGGGCTTCATCAACCGTATCTGGTAAATCATCCATTCCAATGAGATAAAAAAATTGAAGATGGAATGGAAGAATGCAAATACTTCGGTGAGTCAGAAATTCAGCACAAGGATGAAAACCAGAGGAACTGTCTTGGGATGAGGCCAAGGAAATGCTTCAATTTGCAGGCTGTTACTTAAGTAAGCCTTTTCCATTTCTTGTATCGAGAGTTTTACTGCATTCCTCCATGTTGTGTCAAAGAAATTGTTTTGCACAATCAAGTTGATAATATTTTCTTTGCAAAGACATAGTTGCATCTTATACCAGTTTGGGGTATTTTTGTCTTGGTACACACAGCTCAAATAGAAATAATATTGTCAACACAGTTGAAATTACATTTGCATGGTTTCTGCAAGTTTCTTAGAACTCCAAATATTGTGTTTTCTGTCTGTGAATGCAACTCTCGTTGTATGGAGAATCTAGTTAGGGCTGTTCTGCAAGGGAAATATTTTTAGATTGTAATTCAGGGAATCTGCCTACACCAGACTTGGAATGTCTCTGAGACTCTCTTCTGTTCTTCCCTTCCCCCATCTAACCAATATTTAGATCATTTGTGGTTTCTTCGCTACTTTGAAACTCTTTTTCATAACACTTGCACCTGTTTGGTTTTCAGTAGCATAGACAGCAAACCAGATGTGTTCAGCTGTGTTACTTCTTGACTACTCACTCCCTGCTGAATATAGTGCCTTCTTATTAAATGACTTGCTAGTTGCAGAGCTTTTCAGTGATGCTCTGAATTTCATTTCCCCTTTTTTTCTAGCAGACTTGACAATATAGAGAAGTATTTCTTTGTTATTTTGTATATAAGAACCTCTTCTTCTGTTTGAAGGAAACCAAGTTGTGTTCCTGGGTGTATTTGACAATGCTGATGTCTGCAAACACAGGGGTTGAGAAGATTCTTGTATTTTTGTGTTCTAATGTGATAGAAGCACGAAGCTGTGAATTGAAGTGGGATCAATGCAGACATTGATACATGTGTGCTGCTCCCTAGAAGTCAGAGAACACGACTGTTTATTTGATCCAGTTCTGGTTGCTTTCTTGAGCTGCAGGAAGGGTGAAGAACTTGGTTTTGGCCAACTTCAGCTTTGGTGTCTGGGTTTTGATTCCTATGAAAGCTCTTGTGGGGGTGCAGTTTCGTCTTGTCAGCTTGTCATGTTCCTCCTGATTACATTTTCTTCAGACTGGCTTTAGGATAAAAATTAAGTAGTCCTGCATTTTGATCTGCTTGCAGAGCTTATTGGGATGATGCCCCAAGTGTAATTCTGTACAGACAGCTTGTTAGAAGTCCAGCATCTTTTTTTTTTTTTAAATATCAATGCTGTAATTAATGTAACTGTTTGAATACTTTCCTAAGTGCCGAACAGAGGGAAATAATCGCTTCCATCTGGCTCCCCTTGCTAGTGCAGCCTGGTAGGTGATTAGCCTGTGTTATTTGAGTGTGAGCACACTCTCAGAATGGACAGGATCCAAGATGTGACCCCATATTCAGGTTCACCAGGTCCTTTCCTGCAGAGCTGTGTCCTCGCCAGCTGGTGCGAGGCTGTACCACTTTACAGGGTTATTCCATGCTAGGTGCAAGACTTGGCCTTTGTCTTTGCAGTTCGTGAGGTTCCTGTTGGTCTGTTCTGCTGTCCAACTTCAGTCCTGCTTGGAGCCCTTGCTAAGACTGGTTCCTCTACATTTCACATTTAAAATGTTGTTTGAACACGTTTAAAATTTTAGTTCTATTTGTTACTTTCACTTATAAATAAGAAATGTTTTGGTTTTGTGTCTTGTTGAAGCTTGTTTTGGACCAGGCTTTTAGTCTTTCTTTTCAGTTGAGCTTAGTTTCTTGTTCTGGAGTGGTTCCCATAACCAGATCCTGTTGCACATTCTGCAAATTCAAAGTATTTTCCTCTGCTTCTTACCTATGTGAATATTTTAACTTTGGTACATAAGTGACTTCTACTCAGTAACCCTTCTGTGTAAGTTATATCTGTACAGTAATAATTCTAAATAGCTGTGATGGCTTATACTGTTCCTTTGGGCAGTTGGTAACACACAGCAAGAAGTTCAGTCTATCTGTTACAGTGATGTGCTCAAATCTTATAGAGAGGGAAAAGATTTGGAAACTGTGAATTGTTTTTTATATTCAGGAAACTTATCCCAAAGACTTTTGCAGACTAAAAATTCTTTTCCTGCTTTCATTTTTTTTTTTTTTTTTGGCAGAGAACTTCATGAGGGATGAATAGCTGCCAGAGTTATGGGAAATATATGTAATTTGTTCCCAGCATTGCTGATTTCAGATAATTATTCTTTACAACTTAATGTACAGCCAGCGTTCTGACACACCAGCCTGAAGTCCCACTAGTATTTGCATTCTCCTCTTCCTTGTACTTTCCGTAAGAGTCTTGATCCTCCTGCTGTGTCATCTGGCACAGGATTTATCATGTTGTGAAGGATTTCACAATTTTCAATCTGCTTAAGCATGGGCAGGCATGGAGTTAATCCAGTGGAAAACAGGCTATATTACAAATTGTGTTCAGCGTCCAAGAGTGGTGCCCATGGAGTGAATTAGTGGTAGGAGACACTGAAGCCTCTTTGCTACTGACCTATACTCTCTTTATATGTGACTGTTAATTTGTGTGTAGTTTTATATAGTTTTATATGTTTTTAATGAAGCTGTGTTTTGTTTTTTAAATGGCCAAGAAGAATTTTCAGAGTTGTGTAAGTCGGGGCATGTAATTTGGTCCTCTTGTCATAACAGGCTTTCAAGCTTGGCCATGTAATGGGACTGTAATTCTGCCTCACCACGCAGAAAACATTAGTCATTTCATAACGCTGGGGTTTTTCAGCAGGTATATTTAGCTGTGTCATACTATGTAACATTTAGTCTCTCTGCACATGAAAACAACAGGGGATTGCTCACCCCACTTTTAAGGATTGTGGCGATGTATACTTAGCTGTGTTTTTAACAGTGCTTTTAACTGGAAGTTGGTTGGGAGTCTTCACAAACTCTTCTATCTGAAAAATACATGTGAATTGTCTGGTATTTTTATTTTATAGAACCTTTTGAAATATAAGGTTTTTTTGAAACTACATAATAAGGTGTATCTAACTGTTTTGTGAAGATTGTTTATAGAGAAACCGCTTTCTGTATTTCATATGGGCATTACTTCTACTTCAAAAGCTTTTATTGTCAAGGCATCTAGTACATGCAGTTTCTTTCTGCTTTCTTGGCAGATATTAAGCTTCAATTACCTTTTTTCCTTTGCAATTACAGTACAGTATACTATTTAAAGAAAAAAAAAAGGAAAAATAAAAAGTTCCCACCCCAACACCAGCACCTTCCTAGTTTATTTTATGATTGTCCTGAGGATTCTCGTCCCTTCAGTGCAGTCACTGTGTCTATTTTGTCTATTACTTGTGGCAAAAAGAGTTAGTTCATTTTACCTGTGGTTAGTATTTCCCTGAATTAGTGTTTGCCTTACTCAGTGATTTTGAGTGTTTGAACAGTCCTTTGGAGAACTGATCACACAGTTGTCCATCCCCAAACAGGAATGGGATTTTCTTTTGTAAACTGCTTTCTGAGCAAACCTGATTTTGAGCTTTAGCACATTTCTGGCTGGTGTATTTCTGTTAAATTAAGATACGAATGTGTTCCAGCAAAGCTTATGTAGTAGACCAGAAAACAAATCAACAAATGTTGATTCTTTTAAGATGAATAAGATCATGACCTCCTCCCTCAGTAGCCATTTTTCTTTTTGCACCTGAGCAAATCTTTTGGTTTGGAAAACTTTTGTTTTGATTTTCACTTATGTTTCTTAGCCTGGCCAAGCAAATGTCTAGACCTCAAGTGTATCTTTGTGAAACTTGCTTTCACCTTTTATGAGAAGCATTTCCTTCAGTACAGTTGCCACTGTTCAGACAATAATAAGGACAGTTTCCATCACTGAAACAAGCTGGCTTTACATTGGCTTCTAGGAAAAGCATTGTGCAGATGGCCTTAAGTTCGGCCTCTTTGTTTTCCCAGATCATTATTTGTTGTATTGATTGTTTATGCCATGTGTTTACCCTGGCATAATTTTTGAAAGAGCTGCTGTTGTGCAGCAGTGTAGTGCACAGTGAGTCCATTCATGGGGTAAATCACTGCCCTCGGTGCACTCTCCATGCCCAAAGCGGTTCTGGTCCTACATACTGGGATGTTTTGAGTAGTGTTGGTCATGTTGAGTGCAGTGTCACTGGTCCTCAGACCTCCGTGCACACAGAACAGAGAGCCTCTCTCCCAGGGAAACAGTCAAGAATTTAAGGAGCAGACAGGGCAGATGGTGCTGATCGGCCTCAGGGCGTGAACAGCATGGATTTATAAAGGACCGGACCCTTTTATTTCCTTATCCCTCAATTTTACCCTCCCAAACCACATTGATTTCTCCCTTTCCCATTCCCTAAAGATCCCATAGCAACCCTTACCATCCGAAGTTGCTCTTCATTGCAACCCCATAGTAGCATTTGCAGTAACAGCCTGCATTCTGCAAGGTGCTCTGGAGAACCTGGCCATTAACTCACCGTGATGGCTCTCACGCTGATCATGGAGCTGGTGGTTCTCCAGGGACAGACAGTATTTGGGTTCTCCCACCCACTACTGGTCCTCTGTGTGCCCTTCCATGTGGAGATGAGCCTCTACCTCATTACCTAAATATTTTTCACCCTGTTAAGCATATTTGCTGTAAGATTTTTTTTTTTTCCATATGTCATGGAGGAGAACAACAGGAGAAATGTACCTTGAGGGCCTTTTGTTGACTTTTATGATCTGTGTTGTGTCTTAGCAATCCAAATTAAAGTATTGAAAGAATTCCCATGCCAACAGCACTTCACCTCCCCTCTCATTCTGCCGTTAGGAGAAAAAAAAGGACATTTTGGTAAGATCATGGAATCATAGAATGGTTTGGGTTGGAAGAGACTTTGAAGCCCATCCAGTTCCAACCCTCTTCTATGGGCAGGGGCCACCTCCCACTGGATCAGGTTGCTTAAACCCACCTTGAACACCTCCAGGGAGGGGGCAGCCACCACTTCTTTGAGAATTTCTATTAAGTGTTTACCAGTGTCGCTTTCTAAAATAGTGCCTGCACCTTTATTGTAACAATATTAAGTATTGCTATCCAAATTAAAACAAAATGTGAGCTTGCCTATATTTCTTTAGCTTGGCTAGATAAACACGGGCATCTCTCTTCTTTTTTTCCCTCACCAGAATTAGCTGGTGAGATGTTTGTTGCAAACACATAGCTTGCTGTTGTCAAAGTTTTCAGCAGGTGCAAAAATTAAGTGCCGCAAATGTTGCTGCAAAAACCCAAGTCTTTCTCCGACTTCAGCAGATGTAGAGTGGGAAGAGCCAAGTAAATGAGAAATCAGTGTGATGAAATGAAATTTATGCCACATTTCAAACTTGACATCATTGGTTTAGATCTGAAGTGAAAACAAATGAAAACAGCAATCGTGAAGTGAAAATTACTGCCCCAAAGTGTGCAAAGGTTCATGAGTTATCTCAGTAAAGATTTGTGGGTCTCTGTATGTTTTAAGGGAGGGATTTTGAAGTCTTCCTTGAGCTTATCCTCCTTCTTCTATTGCCTTCTACACTTTGCCCACTTGTTTTCATGAATAACAAAAAGATGCTCCTACCACAGAACACTAACTCTTGCTTCATTTTTTTCTTAAATTTCCCTTATGCATATTAATAACATTGAAACTTGTGGTTTATGCAGTGCTAGATATGATGTGTTTGACTATTGATATTTGTTGCTTGGAATACACTGGAATGCTGACTTAGGAGAGGGGGGACACACATGGAGTGATGGAGGAGCTGCTTAACCACCACTTTTACATTTCCATCTGCCTAGTTACTAGGAAAAAAAATCACAATTTGGGTCAATAAATGCAGTAAATAAGATCAGTTATATGTTAGCGATCTAAGAAAAACGTAATAATCATGCTGTTTGGGTTGGCTGTTTTTGTTGACTTTTCACAACTGTTTCATGATATGTAGTACAAGTATTGTGGCTACGTGACACCTGCAACTCAATACAGAATCTGAACTTATAATATGATTTATCAAATCGCCACTTGTGATCGTCTGCTGATCTGATAGGTAGATAGGCTGCATGTCAGAACTTGCCCAACCTGGTCCTTCAGGCTTGTGGGAAAATCCTTAAAGGATTGTGTCAAAGATATAGCACTGAAGCTTAAAAATAGACGTTCGCTCCTCAAAAAGGAATTTGCTGCCCTTCCAAATTTGTTACTTACTGAGTCATGCTCTTAAATACAAATACAATGACCTCATCTTTACTGGATAGAGTTGAAGCTGTTCAAATAATTTGCATTAATTTCACCTCCATCAGATGCAAAACATGTGAATGCATGCACCTGTATTCATGCACACACATTTTTTTTTGGTTAAACCCAACAATCTATTGCTCAGAACACATTATGTTTGTTGTTAAAATCGATGAAAATGTGTAAATGTCAGGAATGAAGCAGTTCAGTGTAAAGTAGCTCTAAACTCTAAGCAAGTCCAATCTTTTTTAAAGCTTAACAGTTAAGCCCTTTTATTTCAAACTTTTATTTGCTATAGCTGTGCTTGCATATGTAAAATATAATAATCTGTGTAAGTAGATAGATAGTTTACTTAACATATGTTGCCTTTTTTGAGATGACTAAAAATGATTAAAAATAACACTCAGGAGTTTATCTAGGTTGTCAACCAGATAATCTCTGTCTCGTAATTGTTGATTTTGTGCCTGAAAGTAATTAATGGTGTAAAAACAGATCTCAATTTTCCAAAATTCAGTACAATCCACTTACACCGTGATATTTTAAATGTATGGTCAGCCTGAAACAAATGTGAGGGATAGGTTTTGTATTTGTATTCCACAGCTTGAACTGTCAGAAGAAAATCAGTCAATAAATAAGATTTCTTCAGAGAATTTATGAAAGCTTTATCTGAGTTTTTTAAAACTTGTTGATTGGGTTTTAGATCTGACTGAAATTACGATCCTGTAATGCCTTATTTTATATGTATAACTCCATGGAAGCAATAGCTTTTTTCAGATTATCCCAAAATCTATCTGATTCTATTAATCTTCATGTGGACGTCATTGGCTAGAGCTGTACATTAAAGAACTTGATGTTTTGGTTTTCTTGTGTGCTTTTAGGTGAGTTGTGTAACCTCATAACGCTGGATGTAGCGCACAATCAGCTTGAACATCTTCCGGAAGAGATTGGAAGCTGCACGCAAATCACCAACCTTGACTTGCAGCACAATGAGCTCTTGGACCTGCCTGAAACCATAGGTATGTGAAGAGGCTGAAGAAGAAAAAACAAATCACAATTTCAGTTCAGTAAGAGGAACAAATTTATGAACAAATGTTTGGTGGCTGTAAAATGACTGGTGTTCAGCTTAAGGCAGCTGTACACTTGAGATCGAAAGCAAGGCATGCATGTTACCTTAAATGTAGTTTCTAGCTTTCTGAATTACTTTATTAAATCTAACTGTGCTGCAAACTGCAGCATCATCGAAGAATGAGAGGTGTAAGAAAAAAAAATCCATCACAATTCAGATCTAAGGTGTTCTGTGCTTATGAATAAGAATCTACAGCTTGTTTGTCCCTTCTGCAATGAAACTGAGCATATAAAGGAATAAAAGGCTCTTAGTTGAAATGTAATACTTTGGCAAATAGTTTTTACTAATGTCTTTGTCTAAAGAAAAATGAAACCAAAGATAAATGCTTTAAATGAATTCTGTGTATTTTATGCTTTTCCGTAGAACAACTAAAAAAAGTCCACAAAGTCCATATTCTAATGCAATAAAATACAGTGAATTTGCAACCTGGACTGGGAGCAAGACTGAAATAAATGCTGTTCTGGTCGGTTTCAGAATCTCATATAGGATGAAACGCCAAAATATGACTTTTCCTAGTTAATTAAATGAGTTTTAAGCAGATGGCAGAGAAGGATGCATGCTGTTATTTAAAAAGATGAAAAACAAGGCCATCGTGATTTTTTTAAGGTCTTATTTTTCTCTAGAACATACTTGGAAGAAGGAATGTTATCACGTTCAACATAAATATTGTTTAAGTTTTGTTAACGTACTTTAACACATAGTAAAGTGAATGAGCAGAAGAGTGAGGAACCACTTAGCAACACTCTAGCTTTTCTTTTAGTAGTGAATTGAGTGTGGAGCTACTGCGGCCTTTTGTTCAGAAAGTTTGACCTGAACAGAGTTTACATTGATTAAGTATCCACTGGAGCTAAACTTCCTTCCTGGATTGATGATATTTTTAAATTCTAGAGATCCCATTCCATCTGAAATTTGTACCTAATTTACACAATTCATAAGCACAGCCTTTATTTTTGTAGCTATTTTGTAAATCTTATTGAAAGTTGTTTTAAGTAAAATTTGCGTAGTGTACAAGTCATACTTAGGAAAGGAGTTCTCTGGATAAACTGCTAATTAGGGCAAAAATGCTCTAAGCAAGTGTGATATTTCCATTGTCAGGGCTTATAGAGCACTATTGTTCATTCTTGTGCAGAATAGTAGTTGGAGTTACTGAGTTGTTTAGTGACTGACAGTCACTGGACTTCTCAGAAGGTCTCAAAAATCTTTGGCTTTGGGTGGGAGAGGCTCAGAGTTACTTAGGAAGTAATTTGTGATAGATAGGGAACTGCTGAGTATGCAATCAAGATAGTTTGGACTCATCTATTTCTTCAGAAAGTTATTGTAAGCTTAGGTGTTTGGGTTGAGTCATGTTTGTATCTGGTTGGACTGGATTTCTCCCCATTTTCTTTGTTTTGTTTTTCCATTGCATTATAGTGTTTTGGAGAGTATTTGTCTTTAAAGGTATATAGCTGTCTCATTATGTGCTCATCTGAGCTGAAATATCAGTGCTATATGCCTCAACAACCAGACAAATGGATAATGGCAAGAGAAAGCAGTGCGCCGCCGTATCTTTAACCTTACACTGGTTCAGTTTCTGCTATACTGGAAAATACTTGTTGTTTGTATTGACCAAGCTCCTATTGTGTAGGAGCTAAAACTTGTGATCAGAAATTGATATTTGTGCCTCATTCAGTTCACAAATAGCCAGAATTGAATACTGAAGGGAAAAACTTTAAACTCCAGCTGAAATGATAGTGATCAACCTACATTTATGCATGTTGCAGAAAAGGCAGCCGTAGCCAGTTCAGCAACTTTGGCTTTATTTCTTAGTCATCGCAGTTTTGGTTCAACATTAAAGCGAGTTGTGGCTTGATTTTCAGATTGCAGCTTGCTTTGTGGTTAGAGTTGTTCAGCGAGAGACTTGGAGTACTGAGAAAAACGCAGCGAGTAAATGGCGCGTGGCATGCTTCGCTCAGCGCAGCAGCGGGGCAGCCTCTCCATCTCAGGCTCCAGTTTCTGTTCGTGGATACCTGCCTGATGTTTGGCACAACCGGCTATTCTTGCGACATTTATGTGCTGCCAGGTTTTGATACTCTTGATGTGCGAGTGCTGTTAATTTTTCCCCAGTTCGATCAGACTGGGGTGGAGGTCGCAGACCGGGTACAAAAAAGACCAAGCACATTTGCTCATTATAAATATTTCATGCAGCATGAGCCTATGAGCCTCCTGTTACAGAACAGACTTTCCATTACTGCCAGATCTGTCCCCTCCTTCCCCACCAACACCCTTTTGATGGAGGCCTGTTTTTTTGTTTTTTTTTTTTTTTTTTTTAAGAGGGATGCTTTTGTCAAGCTGCTTTGAAAAACAAACAGCTCCCTTCCTTTTCTATTTCTTCCTCCCCTCCAAAAGGACCCCTGCCCTACTTCCTCCACCCAAAATCCTTGCAAAATGCCTCTTCAGTTGGCTGCTGGACTGTCTGTCCAAGTTTTGGGTTTAGCACAGGAAGATTTCTGGACTTGCTAATAAAAAAAAAAGGGCTTGTTTTCTCACTAACAGTATCGTACTGAACTAGGAAGGAGCTGTGAGGAAGGGATGTTGGAGGGTGACATGCAGGGGAGTGGCAGGGAAGGGATTATGCATCAGCAATGATTACAAGAAGTAGCAGGGCCAATATACCCACTCTGTACAAATACAAAGTTCTTGTTTCAACTAATGCTTTATAAGCACAGTTCTGTGCAGCAACAAATGTCGATTTTAGATATTAGTTGTCAGGAAGTGACCTAATGTCTTGCTTTATAGATATTGGCTTAATACATTCATATCTGTATTTCTGTTGATTGAAAATTGTAAAGTACTTTGTATATTAGATCACTTCCTGTAAGAAAAATGAGCTTTGTGGAACAGCTTAGCACATTCCAAGAGTCTCAAGTCTAGAATCAAAATCATAGTGGGATCTTAACTGCTTAGTGTTTTAATTGCAGATTTTCTCTTCAACCCCCATGGTGGGGTTGGTTTGGGTTTTTTTTGAGAGGGGGGAAATTATGATCTACTTTTATTTACACAATGTCTTATCTCTGTATACTTAGCTAGCACACAAATATATCCAAAAAGATATACAAATGAAGGTGAAGAACATATAATTTATATTAAAATTAATATTTGGACTTTTGAGACCGCAAATATTGGGTGAAGTGTTTCTTTGGATTACAAGTTAGCTTAGAAAATGTGCTGCAAATACCACACTGTCAGTGTTCCCTCTTTGAACTTTTATTTTAGCATTCTGTACAAATGTGTTCACAATTTCTGATTTAAGAACACAGAAACACTTACTTGAGACAGAAATTCAAGTTACAGCTTTCAAAAAAAAACAGACTCTTCATCTGCTTTGTAATTTTCTAGTTTTGTGTCTTTACGTGTTCAGTTTGATTATAGTCAAATGTTCCATAATCATGGACATTTAAGGCAACAGACATTTTAATAAGAAAAGGAATAGTCAGTTGTAAATGTTCCAAAATGATGCTTTAAAAGCACAAAAAATTCCCTCACTGGACACACTTTGCAGTGTCTGACATGGCTCTGTTCCTAGGAGATGGTTAGGGAAATGAGAAGGATGTTCAAAGCCCCACACTATGCTTCTGCCCTTTGCTGTGACACGATAGCTCAGAAGCTGCTTTCATGAGAGCTGAGATGTCAAATATTATGTGGGGTAGCCTTGCTATTTTTGCTGGTTTAAATGGTTCTACAATCTAGGTTTCTACCCACTTAGCCCCAGTGTGCCTCTGTTGTGCTTTTAGGATCATAGAGTTGATGATAAAACATAAAACACTGTGATCTGAACCAGGCTGATGTAATAAGTCAGCTCAGGTTGTACAAATCGTGGTTGAGAGCTTTGAGTCCCTGAAGTCCAGGTAAAGATACTTCTGTAGAAAAGCAAAACTTCTTTCAAATGGTATTTTAAACTTAGCAGGCTTAGCAAAAACTGGAGAGATTTTATTGTGGAATGTCTACCAAGTGCTCTGGTCCTGATAAGACCCAGCAGAGCCCCCGCAGCTCCCTCGGTGCTCAGGGACTGATAGATGACTGATGAGTTTGATGGTACTAATTACTCGCCTCTGGAGTGAAGTGCATAGGCTCCTGCTCCATCCTTGATGGCAGTATTCGTATTCATAAAATTTAAGGGCATGACCTAGTGCTTTGGTCTGTGAGCCTTCAGCACTTTGCAGGATCAAGCCTATTTCCATAGACTCATGTCAGGATATTTCATCAGCCTTTGGTCTTCGTCGGAGCTTTGTTCTTGGACTGTGCTGTTAGTGGAACATTTTAAATTAGATTCTGCTAGTGTTGGGTAATCGCAGTAAGCTTGTCCTTCTCATCTGGTGGAAAGCAGTGTCTCCCACTCTTTTATTCTCATTTTTGGGTTGTTATAAGCCTTTGCTACTTCTCATGGTGGTCTCATAAAGGGAATTAAGCTTCTGCTTCTTGTTGGCATCAGTTCTAGACTTAGTAAATGTAAAGCAGTGAAATTGGCTAGAAAATAGTGAGAGGCAGGAGAGAGTAAGTGGGAAGTGACTGCTCAGTGCCTCCAACAGCAGAACAGGGGGGATGAAGCAAAACGTTGAGGTGTCGACCTCCAACCAGTTAAAAGCAGACTGTGCTGCATGCAATGGATAGAGAACACTTGGGTGTTGGTGTTTGCACAGGTTGCTGTAGATGCTGAAAGTCACAGGGCAACACGGCAATTATGCAGAAAGAAAATGTATCAGTTGCTGCTAAATTCGGGAAGTTGCTGAGCCGCAAACTGTTGAATCTTTCCCAGCTCTTGGGGAAGTTTCAGGGTGTGATTTCCCTTTTCTTAGATTCCTCTCTTAGTATCTGCTGTTGGGCATTTTTTTCCAGAGAGAAGATACTGAGTGGATCTCTAGTCTGAGTGCAATAATTCTCACATTCCTTAATTAGCTAAAAGTAGAAATGTATCTTCATGTGTTATACATTTTATATTTACTGTATATTCTAGGGCAGACTTAAAAAATTAAACATATCTATCAATTAGGAAAGGTTAGTGTTCTTTTCTGCATTGCCAGTTAGGTGTAAACTGTTTTCACACAGTGATTTACAATTATATAAATCTTTAATTTCACAGAAAGGTTTTGGATAGTGAATTAAAAAGGAAAATAAAGCTACCAATGAAAAAAAAAAAAGAAATAAATTTCAATAGCTTTGCGTTATTGTATGAAGTATGAATTGATTAAAATGCAGCACTTTTATTGATGACCCAAAATAAATCCCAACCCTTGCTTTTGACACTGTTGCAATGTGAAGTGGGTTTGTATGTTTGTGTTGTTTTCAGCTAATTGTAACTTAGAATCATAGATTGGTTTGGCCTGGAAGGGACCTTTACAGATCATTCAGTCGAACGCCCCTGCAGAAGCAGGGACGTCTTTAACCAGATCAGGTTGCTCAGAGCCTTCCTTCTTTCGTTTTAATAAATAAATCTCCAGTACAAGCCCACTAAAGTTAAATACATACCTACTGTGTTTCTCTAAAAGTTGTGGCTAGCTTCTGACTTATTAATACTAAGTTTATTGATTTGATGTGTATTTATGAAAGTATTTTTTTAATCTGTATTTTGGCTGGATATTCTTCCTGGTGAGACTAGGATGGGGGCAGTTTATTTTAGCGAACATACATACCATCATACAGCAATGAGACGCAGAGACCAGTATGTACAGCTAAATTTTAACTGCAGCTCACCATTTTCAGACTAAAGAAAAAAAGCCCATAATCGTATTTTCTGTACATAAGAAGCAGGCACGGGGGAAGAGTGATTCAAAGGAACGCATTAGGATTGAAACAAGCCGGTCTGTTAGTTGCATGCGTTTGGTAAGTGCATGTTAAATGAAGATGAATTTTCATAGCTTGCACTGTTTCAGAAACATGTCTGTAAGAGTTTGTGCTCCCTATTCTTATGCAGGTGTGGTGTGTGGCAGGTATGTGAGCCCTTGTTACTCAATTTTTGCCTGCATCTTGCATTCATCTTTCACACATATGCAGTCAGCAACGATTATCGTCTTGAATCAGAGCTGAGAAACAAAAAACTGCTGACACGGTCATGCCTTACCTAAATTTTAAAATAACAAGGGAAAATGTGGCTTTGGTTGATACTGTCAGACTGAAAATAGATAGGAATCTCTATGCTGTCTTCAAATGGCATTTAAACCAGTAAGAATGGTATAATTTTGAATTTATGTTAAAAAGCTTTCTGGTAGAGAACATCTTTTAGGAGAATTCCTAGACTTTGTATAAGGGGGATAAAGCAGTTTTGTTCGAGCAGCACAAAAAAAAAAAAAAAAAAAGAAAGAATCCTGCTGCCCTGCTATTTTGGGAGTCTGCACATGCCTTCTGCGCTGGTCTGATGTATCAGGAGGTATTGGTGGCTGGAAAGGAAAATTAAAATATGTTAAAAATCACTTTACTGTTAGACCAGTAAAATCTGGAGTTTGTAAGTCAAGCTTTGCATTGTGTTCAACTATACTTTTGTATTTGGAAGGGTATAATTACATTTCATGCTTTGCCTTTGGTAGTTGATAGCAATGATCAGGAGAAATTCTCTTCTACAGTTTTTCTAAGTGGTTGCCGTACCATCCCCATCACCTTTCTGTCCTCATTCCTGTTTTTACTAGAGCATCAGCCTTTAGCTGTAGCATATTAAACACGAGGGGTGTTCCAGCTCTGCAGGTTGTAGAAGGGATTTGATGTCTCTCGGATGGTTGACATTCATACAAATCTATAGGCTTTGGTTTAGAAAGGAGTTGCTCCCAGATCAGATGAGTAATGACTGTAGGATTTTGTTCTGCTTTCCTCTGCAATGTGTTTACAGGGATCACCTTGCGGTTGTCTTGCTGGACCAGTCACTTTGCGCTGTCATGGTGTTGGACATCAGCAGACATCGTCTTTGCTTGTGGAATGTGATAGAAGGTTAAAACAGTTTGTGTAAAGCCTTTTGTTTTACAGCTGTTGGGGGAAATGGTTTGCGTTCTGACAAGAGCGCAGATTAAACATGTCAACAGCTCCTTTCACCCAAAAATCTGTGAGGCTGTTCAACAGTTGTCATGGAGCATGGCTGACATCTGGAAAAACTAATATTTAGGATGTACAAAGTGTGATAGAGGCATCTTTGGACTTAGGGCTGGTTTAGGCTACAAATACTGTTGAAATACTTGAATGCAGTATTTAATCTATCCATAGCTGGCCAACTCTAGGCTTGTCTAGTCTCTCCCATACAGTTTTAAAGCCACTTAGGTCCCATCTGCTTTGTAACATGTACTCATTTGAACCTCTTTTGGCTTTTTCTTCTGTGTTATCATTTTTGTTGTTCTCACTACAGGATTAATGTGATGTGATGTGTTGAGCTGAAGTCAGTGACATTGAATTTGAGTTTAGGGGTTTTGTGGGGTTTTTTGTTAGTTTTGGATGTGCCTATTGCTTTCTATTTGTTAAAAATGACATCTGGTAGCTTTTGTAAGCGAAACTGATTTCTTTCTTAGAAGATGATCCTTTAGTGAATTACGTGAGCTGTACTTTATGAAATAATGTGTGGCCATGTAAAACACGTTCTTTAATCGGAGGCTACTCGTGTGCAGAGTTTTTAGTCAAATCAGAATCTAACAATATTTATAGAAGTTACACCATCAAAAATACTTAACAGCACCTTGTTGTCTGTAGCAAGTTCTTGCAGTTATCTATTCTGTGCGGAATTTCATGTGTACTTTTGATTACAATCTTACAAGTTTTTGATCTGCACGGCTCTTGTAAATCCAATTTCTGTTTTATCTGCAGAAGAGTTTTCTCTAGTGAATAGATTTTACATTGGTCTGATCTGCTTTCTTCAGGAGAAAGCTGATCCTGATAGCAAACGAGTTTGATGAACTAAGTTATATAAGACAGACTAATTATTACAACTTTTAGTAATGGTGTAGTAGTATTTCACACTAAATAACAACTCTTCATCTAAGGGAAAGGAATTTGAAGGATTATTTTAACCAAGGGAGGGAAAGGATGAGGTGTGGTAAATCTCAGAAGAAGAGAGAGCAGTTGTCATTCCCTTTACAAAGCATTGACAGAACTTTGAATTTGGATTTCTCTATATTATTCAACATAGTATATCCTGTTTCTCTTGATTTTTAAATACTCAAAAAAGAGAGATATTACTCCTACTCGAAGAACCACTTCGGGTGGTCTTTCTAAAAAAAATGTGGGTTTGTAAGGGTTTTTTTCTGCTTTATTTCCAGTCTTCCCTTCATTTTGGGATTGGCAAACACCTATTTTTTCTTTGACTAATACTTCGAAGGTACTTTTAACAAAGAATTTAATTTAAACCATGTATTTAATAGTCTATTTTACAGTAACTGAGTTTAATTTAATGTTTCTGGATTTGCATGCTTCCAAGTAATTTTTAATTTGTTTTTGTGTAAATTAAACATCTCACCTCACAGAGAGATGTACAGTCACTCTAGTAAAGTGATGATGAATTCTGCACTTCTGTTGCTTCAAACCTGGGAGCTGGGCAAAGTGGAGCCCGCTGTTGGGCATTGGTACGCTTTGCTGGTGAGAAAATGCACCTGAAATGAGGTGACTCTGTGAGACCTGATTCACAAGAGTGACTGTTGATGCCAAAAGCTGAACTAAAACAATTTTTCAGTGACTTTCTTAGGCCTGGCTTAAGTTCAGGGCTTAGTCAGGCTTTAGTATCGTATTTTTAGAAGTACTGATGGGTGGGACAGTTGAGTTTACAAGGGTTTTTTGAATGGGCTCCCTAAGAAAACAAATTGGAAGGGATTTTACTTCTTGCTTTTCCTGTTAGTAGCTGCTTTTCCATTGTGGTTGTCAAACTGTCATGTTCATGAACATCTAGTGCTGCATTTTCTGATTCTACCTGCGAGGGACGGTTTTAGAGGAACCGCTGAGGTATGGTTTCAGGGATGAAAGTACAGCTGCACATGATCCTGATGACTGCCTGACTGAGTTGATTGTGATTGTTACCTTCCTCGCCTCATTTCTTAGATGTAGCCTGACAGCCTGTCAGTGCAGGACCTAACACGGTGCTGTCTAAACAGGAGAAGATGGAGATGAGTGCAGGTACTGGAAAGCATCTCCCAATATGAGTATTGGCTAGGTAATCCTGAGCTTAGGGAGCTGTAAATGGGATCACTTTTGATCATGTGATGTGCAAGGTGTGCTACTTACAACAGTTTCTGTTGCAAGCCAGAGTTCGTCACTTCATGGTCAGAAAGCCAGTGAAGGGGCCTGAGAGTTTTAGCCAGCTGCCTGGTGGCTCGCCCATGGACCACGAAAGCAAATATTAATGTTACCGTGCTGAACATTTCTTTTAAAAAAAGACACACTGAGCAGAGGGAAAAGCTATAAGGATTTTTTTTTTGTGAAGAAGAGTCTCAGATCTGCCTTGTCCAGCATGTGAAGATAAAAGCGGATAAGGGTTTCTCACTGTGATGTGTTAATAATGAGGTGTGAATATGAATTCTAGTGAGAATGAAAAGATATCAGAGCCTTGTTGACAGAAGACTAAATGGCAGTAAATTGGTTATTTTAGCTTGAAAGAAGAAGGCGGCCCATGCTGCCTGCATCAGCTGGATGCAGGACAGCCTTTCCAGGAGCAGTGGGAGAAGTGCTACTGATGAAGTTCCAGCAGAAACCTTGCTGGTTTTGTTCTCAGGAATAACTGTATTTAGTACCGTAGTGTGTAAAACAGTCAAAAGGGAACATGGTATATGCAGAATGTGTCTTCTGTTATGCCTTTGCATGCCTTTCCCCTGGAGGAGAAGGACAATTACAAGAAAAACAGTGATAAAGTTTTATTGAGAAATGCTACTTATGATTAAAAAAAAACTTATTGAGAGCTGCTGTGTATTCCTTCTTTCTGCTGAAGCTGTGAGAATAGCCAATGCTTGTCATTCTTGCCTGAAAAATTATGATACGGTTTGACTCTCTAATGGCTGCCTTGTTTCATTTTTCTGAAATGCCACGTTGCTGGTAGGAAGAGAGCCATATCCATCCAACCTGTGCTTACAGTCTGGGAGCTGGCATAGCGACGTTGTATTGCTAAGCAACAGTTGTCATCATGCTGCCTGCGAGAGCCGTTCTGTTCGTCCCATTCGCCTGAAAAATCCAGACCAGCATTTAGCTTAAGCATTGAAAAAGAACAGGAGATTGATGTCTTATTCTGTGTAAAGTTTGTCATTTGTTTTGTTAGTGATGTGTTAGAGAACGGTTCAGAGAAACACAGTCAGGATGTGCTTCGTTCATCCCTACAATGGTGAATCCCGATGGTCTTGCAATAGAATGTCTATCGTGTGAAGTGGGGCCAGTTTCCTCTACAGCCAGCAATGCCAGATCTTGCCATGGCATGAATTGGGTACATTACGTACACGTATGCATCTTTATACTAGTGGCTTAAAATAGGTCTTAATTATTTTCTTTAGTATGTACGTATGCTAGGGGATTTAATCTCAAAAGATGAAGTTTTGCACACTGGAAAGCAGTATTGATAGCTCTTGTTATAGTTAAGGGAAGACTTTCTTTGCTGCTTCTGCAAAAGCTAATTGTGTATTTTCTTAGAAAGAAAGCACTTCAAAGTGTAAATGAAAATTCCACTAGTTAGGCAGCTGCAGGTGACTACTTGATGTTATAACTTCTGTAATTGACAGTATTTAGTGGATTTTTTTGCTAAGCTTGTAGGCTAAATATCAGGTACACACTGAAAATTCATCCTATTTTCTTTCTTGATTTCTCAGACGAGATTAATTTTTGTTCTATCTGACTGTGGTGTGGGTTGGGTTTTTTTGTTTTGGTGGTTAGTTTTTGGGTTGTTTGGTTCTTTATTTTTACTTTCGGTATTCTTGCGAATCTCTGTTTTACTAACTGCAGTGATTCATACAACATTCCCAATTTCCAGTTTGTATTAGCTACATTCTCAACTATTCGATGATATAGGGTCATTCTTACAATATTTTTTGACCAAGAAAGAGTTATTCTGCCACTTCCCTTGTTGAGAATTTGTCTAGCTGATCCAGTTTTAGCATTTATATTAATTTTTGTTCTCCATTTCTTAATTTTGTTTCATCCTTGGCTTCCTAGTGTTTTTCATACACTACAATTGCTTCTTATTTTGCTGTGTTCCAGTAACCTTTGTATAAGTACATATGCACAGACATTAATATAGCCTTCATTTAATGAGTAGTTAGACTGTACAGATTAATCTCCCTGCATCTTTTAAAATTATTTCTGGTTATTCATGCTGCCGTTTGTTAAATCTGATGTTTCTTTTTCCGTATGTCTTTCTGGGGCTTCAGTTTGCAGAACAAATGTGTTGTGCCACAAGTGGTTGTAACAATGAGTGTAAAATAGTGAAGGAACTGATTGCGTGAATCTGTTCACAAGCTCTGCTGCTGCAATGTGTACACAGGCAGAGATACATTTTCTGGTTGTAGGGAAGAGGGAGAAGACTAAACACCATTCTTTGTACTGTTTGTCAGTTTACTTTTCAGTGAAGTTCAAGGTCTTATTACCTGTAGGAGAGTCTAAATGCCTCAGTAACACGTAGTTCAAAGACATCCTTAAGCAGATAATTTTGGTCTTGGGTACTTGTTAGATAGTAAAGGTTGGAGCTAAAGGGGAGCTTCAGATGGGAAATGTTCAAGTTGCAATTCTCTTAAGATTTTTTTTTTTTCCTTAGAGAAATACACATCAGCTGGGACTGTCAGCCTGACAATTTTCAATAAGATTTTTACATGCGCTATTGTCCAGATTTTTGCAGGCTTCTTTCATTCACTATCATTCAGAAAACCTGGAAGTTTGTTTTTGTGTTGTTCCCCCCCACCATCATTTATTAACGATGTTTTTTGCTTTTGGAGAATGGTAAAGGGGTTTTTTCCCCTTTAGATGAAACTGTTTTGCAGGACCTGATCCATGTGATATATGCCCAGGTTCTGATAATGTGAGTCATGGCACTAAATGATGCTATCTGTAAGCAAATCCCAAGTCATTTTGGGGACATCTTGATAAGGTTGTTTGTTGGTAGAAAGATCAGGATAGAAGGACTCCTACAACAGGAAATAAGCCTTGCTTGCTTACTGTATTATGCACAGTGTAAGAGGAATATTTAATATGCACAATCTACTTCTGCATGGTTGACTTCAGCATTGGAAAGCACTTTAATCTCAGTATATCCTGTTTTGGGACGATAGCTCCGTTTTGCCATATGATAAGTTTGAAGTGTAGAGTGGGAGACATCCAAAGAATCAGAAGCCTGACCTCATTCTGTGCCTGTGTGTTAATCTGCTGATATATTAACACTTGTTTCTTACCTGTAGGAAATCTGTCCAGTCTAAGTCGTCTTGGCCTGAGGTACAACAGGCTGTCAGCAATTCCGAAGTCTTTAGCGAAATGCAGTGAACTTGATGAACTAAACCTGGAGAACAACAACATTTCTACTTTACCAGAGGTGAGAATTAGAAGGATTGGACTGGGGAGGGAATGTTGTTGCAAGGCATCGGTGTTTTGTAGAGGGATTGGAGCATCTGAGATTATTGTGCCTTTCATCATTACTCCAAGAAACATCTTTTATTTTAATCTGAATGTATGCAATGTGAAATATTGCAATTCTTGGATATATTAGGTGGATCGAACTAGTATAGAAGAACCGATGTCGTACAACTTCAGTCAAAAGTGGGAGCAATACTTGTGATTGTATTTGATCTCCTGTCTCTTTGGAGAAAAAAGGGTACAGGTTTCCACCAATCAAGCTAGATCAGTGTTTCTCTGTTTCACGGAGATGGGGAAGAAGTAGAAAAAATGGAAAATGATACATCTCTTTTCCCATCTAATTGAGGCAAGAATGACCTTTAAGAAAGTGGGTAAAGCTTGTCACAACTACTTGAGCTCAGCATTGTTGTTTTAATGTGGAAAAGTGTGCTGTTGACACCAGTGTGCTACCATGTGGCAAGTCACTGACACTCCTTCCATCTGTTGTGAAAAACAAAAGATTGCATTGTTTATCAGTTTCCAGTGACCCTTGTGAGAATCACGGGAGAAAGGGAAAGAGAAATCCATTTTCTTGCATTTCTTTTCATAGCTCCTGCGCTCAGTTCTCTCACCTTGGCATCTGTTGCTTCAGTTTAGTGGTGGGACTAAGGGAAATGTCCACAGTTAGAAGTTCTGGAGCCACCTTGTAGTCTCCTCAGTTAAGACGTGCCCTGAACAGGGTGCTTTGTTAGCTCTGGGGCGAAGAGGGAGAAGGTCCCGGTGCATCTGTATGGTTTTGTGTTCTCCTCTAGAGTTGTCTGAGCTGTTCCCCTGTCAGCTCCGGTTTTACAGTCCTGGAGAGCTACAGGAGTTGGTTACAGACAATTTCTTAAATGCAGTTTTGTTATCTGCAGACTTTGAAACTGTATGACCTGCTGGATTATATCTTTAAACCTTTCCATTTTCTCAATTTCTTAAGATGCTTGGCTGCGTACTGTGTACTTTTAGTGCTAGTAAACATTTGGAGAAAAACATTTGACTTGAAGCACTAGTGCCTGGGAAGAGTTACTCCGACGACAGAAAAAAAATCTGATGTGATTGATTCTTGTTCTGGGTAATTCTTCCATTGCTTTGTAACATTTTGATATGAAGGCTTTGGAACACAACACAGTTTATATTCTGTTATGTTTTAATGACAGTCCAGACTGCTTTCCAAAGATGTCACCGCTCACCCTCCAGTTTTATAGACTACTATTATAAAATGAGATAAAATGATATCTAAAGGGGTGTATAGGAAAATATACCTAGAAGACAAAAAAGCAAAATGCGTTTGGAGACAGGCAAAGTACTCATAGTAAGTAACTTTTCCTTCAGATAAATTTCTGAACTCTGTAATGATAGACTAAAACAGAGAATTTAATAAATGTTTGGGTAAAACCATCATTTAAGAAAATGCAACTGAGTGAAAGCCACCAGGATGCTTTTAAGACGAAAGCTAAGCTAGCCCACTCAGATGTGTTATAAAAGCAACAGTGTAATTACAGAGAGCTAATGTGAGGGATGAATACTTGCTTTAAAATATGTTCAGTCATAATACAAAACTCTCTGTGACTGTGCTGCCTTCTTCACGTATATTTGCCAAAAATGTTAACACTTAAGCTGCTGCCTTGCACAAGTGTGTAGTTTATTCTGTAATCTGTTTAAAGTAAAACACTCTGTGCTATAATACAAGGAACTGTATTTGTAGAAGAAACTTCTGAATTTCAAAACAGAGTTGAAGCTGCTGACACAAAGCCTAATAAATATTTTATCTTAAAAGGATGGGCTGGGAGAAGGCAACGCTGCCACAGCTCTCATAGATATAAGACTATTGTTCTTTTTGTACTGCCAAAGTTCTCTTGCTTCCCTTCAAATGTGTTTAATTACTCTAGGCTATTAGAGTGTATTAGCTAACATTTTCAATATTTTTTACATGAAAGCAGACTTCAAAAATGGCTTTTTGAAATGCCAGGATCCATTTGAAGCAGTAAAGTGTGTTTGTAAGAGAGCTCAGGAACTGCCTAACCCTAGGACAAAGAATATCTGTTAATTAAAGTATAGCTAGAAGCTGTATTTCCTAATCAAAGATTATACAAGTTAATGATTAGGTTAGATTAATACTGATTTGAAGATCCATTATTTTGTCTTTAGGGGAAAAAATTGCTTCACTGATACTTGCTGAGATGCGCCTGGAATTGTATTTCAGTGCTTAAAGCTTAGTCATGACATGTAGACAAGTCCTTATTTAATCCTGTTTTATTTACAATAATGTTAATAATTATTTTAAAAAGTAGCCAAAGCCTTCCTGGTGAAACAGCAAAGCCACGTTCTTAAAGCTTTTACAGTGAATTGAGCACTGAATTTGCAATCCAGAAATACTGACATTAGGAATCTGGTTGGAATCATTATCTTGTTACCGCTTGTTCCTGATTGCAGATGTTGCATTATTTATGGTGTGTAATGCTATGCATAAATCTCCAATTTCTGTAATACTTAAGCAAACAGGACTGAATTCAAGTTGGCATATTAATAAGCAAAGGTGACACTTCAGCAGTAATTTAGATCTCATTATTCATTGCCACAGTTCCAGCAATGTGCTTGGCACGTAACTAACAGATAAACTGAGATCTGCACTGCTGAGTTTTTAGAATCTAAGTAGATTGCGATGTGAAATGAGATTCTGGACTCAGTGGGCAACCATTGCTGTCCAGTTTAACTCCAGGCTTGTTGCTTTTCATTTCTGAAGGGTAGGCAGGGGGAAGGTGGAGTAGTGGCATAGTTACTGGTTAGGAGTATCTTGAAAGTGGGGGAAAAAAAAAAGCCTAGAATTTCCAAATCTTTCCCATTACTTTTCTCTGTCAGATTATCTGGAACTGTTAAAACCTAAAAGGAAACTTCTACCAGATGGGGTCACAGTATGGATTTTTATTAAATTAACCAAGGTTTGTACTGGAAGTATCAAACTGCTGTTTTGAAGATGGTGCATGTGGTTAATTCTGCTTTGGGCCCCACTCAGCTGTGAGCAGGCATCAAAACGGAGCGAGCTGCAGTTGGGTGGCGTTGGCCGAAGCCAGGACCGCTGCTGTGCCTGCCAGCCCCTGCCCCTGAGCTCCTCGGAGCTGCCCGAGGCACAGCAATGTGTTATTAAACGATTCTTGTTGGAGAAGACTTACAAATCCTCTTAAACTTGTGCTTTTCAATGTGATATGTTTGCTTTTTTATCTCTGTAAAGAGAAAGGGGAAATAAGGCTGATGCCTGTGAGCAGAGGTTGTTACTGATGGAAGTTTTATCAAATTTAACAATGGTTTGTGTGTTGCAACACTTATTTAGGGGGTAGAATTGGGCGGGAAAACATTTTTAATTAGACCCATGAGGGAAGAGAGATGTGTTCAAATAACTCTGTCCTAAGTTCCTGGGTGGTTTTCTTCTCTCTACAGGGTCTTTTATCCAGCCTTGTCAAACTGACTAGTTTAACACTGGCCAGGAACTGCTTCCAGTCCTATCCTGTGGGTGGCCCGTCCCAGTTCTCCACAATCTACTCTCTCAATATGGAGCACAACCGCATCAATAAAATCCCCTTTGGAATTTTCTCTAGAGCTAAAGTATTAAGTAAGCTGAACATGAAGGTGAGGCCCAGAAACATGCTGTTGTGTGTAAAATCAATGAGGAGCACTGTTTGCTGCTCCATGAGTTCTGGCAAACTTTACGATACAAGGAATGATTTTATCACGCTGAAGTGGTCACTGCTGCTGTCACATAAAGAAACAACTTCGTAAGAGTTTAAAAATGTACTATTGAAGATGTTATTGATTTGTCTTTGATAGTTAAGCTTTTGTCGCATTTGCTCGTGTTTAAACAATGAGAATAGGAAAGTTGGTTACAAAGTTCTTATATATTCACGTGGGACATGAGCACAGTATTTGCAGAGCACAGAAAAAGAACCTTTAAGTTAGTGCTGTGTACACTTAGTGAAGAGAACTAGGGAAAAGAAATGTTTTTCTATGAATGTCTTTGTTTAAAGCTCTTAAATGATCTTAAAGAAATAAATAATATCTGAGAAGTATCGAAGGTCAGCTACTCTTTTAGAATATCTTTTGGCACAAATGGGTTCTCTGTGTGCATTAGGACCAGTTTATCACATACCAGATAGTAACTTTGCATGTTTGCCAGGACTTTGTATGACCTGGCTTTTAGACTTTTTTTTTTTTTTTTAGTGTCTGGTCTACATCAAATGTGTAGCTACATTTTTGAACTCTAGGATGTTCAGTTTAATCTAAGATGCTTTTACTCTGAGCCATTAAGATATATTTCCTTTGTGGTGTGTTTGGTGGATTATTTTTTTTTCCCTTTTTTTTGTTTGCTTTTGGTTTTTTTGTGAGGTGGGTTTTCCATATATTTCTGATTCCAGTATTCCTGATAGCACCATTGTAAGCTATGGTGAATTTTCTGTTTTTCATTATATTCAGCAAAGAAAGGACAAAAAAATGTTTTAACTCCTAAGATGCATGAAATCTTGAGAATTAAGTACTTGTAATATTTCTGCTTCAGTTCATATGAGTAACACAGAGTCAATTCTGTTATGTTTTGAGGAATTTAAAAATAATTTAAAAAATATTTGACCTGTTATCAATGTTTTATTCTTCTGATTTTAATTATCTACTATTCTGTTATGAAGTATTTTGTAAGCAGTTTGTTTAATCTCTCCGATGCCATGCTGGCTTCTTGCAGAGACCCTAAATGTTTGATATGTTAAATCACAGGACAATCAGCTGACTTCTCTCCCCTTGGACTTCGGGACTTGGACTAGTATGGTAGAACTGAACTTGGCGACTAATCAGCTCACAAAAATCCCTGAGGATGTATCTGGGCTTGTTTCTCTTGAGGTGAGAACAGTATAAGTGAACACTTAAGTGAAACCCTGCAAATAGACGTTCTTTACTTCAGGTTTAAGTAATACTACTTTTGGGGTCAAACAAAGCCAAATTGAATATGTGTATGTATACTATTTAAATGGATATGTTGCATCTCTTTATGGTTGTTGTCTACAGCTTTTTGAATGTTCTCAGTGTCTGTGCACAAGGGCTAAGTACATAAATATCTTTATGTAAAAGAGAAATTTTTCTCAACAGAAAAATTAGTGTTGTAAATGAAACAGTGTTGAACTCAGTTCAATTCCTGGAGCGATCCAAAAAACTTAATAAAATGGTCTACAGCCAGAGGTGGCTTGAATCGCTGTGGACCTTTTAGGCAGCCATATGGGAATTCTCAGTCTTTGACAGGCAGAACTATAGGTTGAAATTGTGAACTAAACCTGTTTTGTCCCCTAGTCTAATTTCCCAAGGTACCGTTAGCAGAGACGAACTCAATTGCCTTGGAGGGACATAAAGATAGAGGTTCTTGTTGGGGCAGCTGATGGGACTTCATAACCTCTGTGAGTTGCTAGGAAAAATCTGTTGAAGTACAATAGAAAATGGCATATTTGAAATGGCAAGTTTCCAGTGTGACTGCAGCTCTGAATAATTAATAATTCCTGTATTTTGGGGCAAACCTGCTATGGCAGAGTAATATCTATTTAGTAACCCAGTTCCCTTTAAGTTAAGGCTGTGGAAGTTGGTAACCTCCTAACAACTGGATTTGTCTGTTGTCTGCCAGCTACTGAAGCTGGAGAGCCACACAGTCCTCAGACACATTAGTGCTATTTTTCTCTATAATTAAAGAATCAAACACAAAGAACTATTTGGGCAGTGTTTACACAAAACTGAAGGTTCCCATAGCAGTGCTAAGTCAACTGCATTGCATGTAGGTAATATTTTCTGTTCCTGCCTTTGTTTCTTGATATGCAATTAAAATGTTACTATTCTTATCGTTCTGTGTGTATCATAGTGCATAAAGGCAGGCCACCAAAATACTGCTGGCGCTAATGCTAAGATTTTGGCTTTTATCAATTTTGATTTTCAGTTTGATTTTTAGCCTTGTTTTCAACTCTGTTCCTGCTTTCAGTGTTCCCATGTTACGTGAAGCTAGTGAGGATTGGGAGTGGTAGAAGCCAAGCATTTGTGACCTTGGCTGACTTAGCAGGGAGCTGTGCATGGCTGGGATGAGGGTCTGCATTGGGTACTGTTTCACATCCTTGTGTTTCCATGTGACTTGTTAAATAACTAGATATAGCATTGTTTAATTGGTAATTAATTACCTTGCTACTTGCTGTGGTTTTATGAAGCTTGATTTCTGCTAAGGACTGCAAGACTTCTCCGGAAGAGAAATGGTGTACTAGTGTAACCCCTGTTAACCTCCTTGTGGTATAATGAATAACTCTGTTAACTGGCATTGCAGATAAGGATCCATTTCTTGAACCTAGGATATTTATAATTCAACTTAAAAAGGAGGAGGAAAACCAAGAAGATAACACTTTAGCAGGGGGGAGTGTGGTAGGAGACCGTTTCGGAAAGCCAGTTGGTACCTATGTGGAGTTCTGCGTAGGAGCTCTGAGCTCTGTGTTTACTTGCTGCTGCTCCTAACCAAAGGGATGGAAGGAGAAAGGGAAGCATTAAGCTTCTTAAGGAGCTCTTGTCAAGCACAGCATATAATATAAAACATGGTTGTGAGATATCTGTAAGGCGGGGTAACAAAAGTAATGGAAGTCCAGGGAGAAATTGTTGCTCTTTGCTCATTTGAAGAAATAAGGTATTGATTTTGCTCTGAGTTTATTATTACATAAGATAATACTTGAAAGAATTCTGTCATAAATCTTTCAATCATTACAGACTTAAAGAAATGGTGTTGCCCACTGATTTGATTGTTTAATCTTTTCAGTTTGCTTCCACAATTTGAATGTAGACCGATTTTGGACTTCATTATGTGAAAATAAAACAAGATCCTGTCTTAATTGTTATTTGCTAATTATGTGGCTGAAATTCTATGTTTGATTTTGTTTTGGTTTTTTTTTTTTTTTTTCTGAGGTTCTCATCTTGTCAAACAATCTCCTAAAGAAACTTCCCCATGGAATTGGAAATCTACGGAAACTCCGAGAGTTAGATCTAGAGGAAAACAAACTGGAATCCTTGCCAAATGAAATAGCTTACCTCAAGGATCTGCAGGTGAGACAATAATTGGCTGAGATAAACATATTGTGTCCTTTATTTACATCATGCTGATTTAATTACAGCTAGTTTGATGAGGGAAACTGTTTGGGACACAAAACTACAAGTCAAGAATCTTGCACGACTTAATCCACAATCTGTCCCCACTAATGCTTCAATTTATCTGTTAATATTGAACAAACAAATTTTGAAGAGTTTAACTGTTTGATAATAGCCTCTCATTTCAGTCATGTTCACAAAAGCTTTTATATTTAGGCATGTGTTTTATTTTGGTTTTATGCTCAGTGGTGCTTAATAGAGGTCTGAAATGTTGTGGAAGGGTAGAAATTGTTTGTTCAGATGCTGGAGAGTAGAACCCATCAATTCATCAGCAATGATGTTACTTGCTGTCATTAGAAGCAAAAGTCATTAAGATAATTTTTAAAAATGTGTTTTTCCCTTAGAAATTGGTTCTGACTAATAATCAGTTGACCACCCTTCCCAGAGGTATTGGTCACCTTACCAATCTGACACACCTTGGGCTCGGAGAGAATCTTCTCACACACCTTCCTGAGGAAATTGGTAAGATCCTCTTTTCTGCTTTTCTGCAGCGTGCCTGAGCCAAAGCAGTTACTGACACAGAAGATAGGCATCTACTGTGCTTATAAGTAGAGGCCACAAAATACATATGAAACTTCTATTATAAATTTACACAACCTGATGTGAAGCATGTGCCACAGGAACAGCACTGTAGGGTATGATCTTTATCTTGCTGAACTGTAGTGAAACAAATGGCTTAGCTTTTTTCAGTTATTCTGCAGATAACTGCCAAACACACACTAACCTCGAATGGGGAGACTCCTCTTTTCTCCTAATTCTCCCACAAATTGCATATTATCAGTCACTTGACTTCATAAGCCTACTCTTGGAAAGAGGTGTCAGGAAGGGAACATGCTGGTCCCACTCTGGTTCCATGGCATAGACAGAAACTTTGTGTAAGGTGTAGACAGCTGAAGCAAACATTTCTGCTGATAGTCCCTCTGCAATGCTTCAGTTTATAGACCATCATACTGTTTTTCACCTTGATGAGGTACGACAAGGAAGTGAAGAGGAAGAAATCTATAGAAAGAATAGGAAGAATGAGTGAATTTTGCCTACTTGACACATCCAGAGAAAATGGAATTCAAAGCATCTGAAACTGAGAACTCCCATTTCTTCTGTAGTCAGTTACAAGTACCCCACAGCATGATTCTGAGCACTTAAGACCTTAAAGCTCATTATAGAGGGATAAAATGATGGGAGAAGCCCAAATGTGGTCAGAAGCAGTGATGTGCAGATGGAGAAGGCTGGGACACGGTCTGTCTCTCCCAGCATGTCTAGTGAAGAGCCCGTGTTGTATTTGCTTCTGTGAGAAGCGCCTTAACCAATCTAAATCTGGAGCTTTGTCATTTAGTTCTTAAGTTAGTGGAGAGAGTTGGGATGCTGTGGAAACAAGCTGCAGAATTAAAATATGTAAGTAAACTTGAAATAGTATTGTAGGAGTACAATTTGGTTATTAAATCTGGGTTATTTTAACAGATTAGAAAATAGATAACTATTTTCAGATGTGAGTGCTTCATCTAAAGTTGTCAGCTATTTCACATTATTTCTTAGCCTTTCCTTTTTGTTGTTTTTTGAGCCTTGGCTACTGCTTTCTCTTGTGAAAGATGTAGTAGTCTGTCAGGTCACAGGAGAGGTTTATAGGAGTCTTTCAGGTTATAGGAGATGTAAGTATTTTCCATAAGATTGGAAAAGGGGACTGTTTGATGAGGATTTGTACATTTGGAGTGTATTTCAAAGATATAGATTGATATTTCATTGCTGTGGAGAAATGGAAGTCTTAAAGAAGAAATTAGTCTGGTTTCCATCTTCTGGTTAATTGATATTGCAGTGTCTCTAGTAGAGGCAGGTTGTAAAATTTGAATTTAGGAGGAATTTTTCACACAGGTTTGTTCCATTTAGTAACTTCCCTGCTGTGCAGACATCTCTCCTTTCTTCATGTGGTGCATTACGCTTACAGCTTCAAGTCTTTAATGTGTGGGTTCTAATTAAATAAAAGGTATGGTATAGACATTTAAAGAGATAATACGCACTGTATGCTATAAATATTTTCTAGGCCCATTTAATGAGATAGATATTCAATGTTGGCTGCAATTGCAAAGCACTTGACTAAAGAGTTAAGGTGAGGTCCCTCAGTTCTCTCATCCTGTGTATTCTCAATTCAGTTGTTAACTAAGGGAGATGTAGCAATGGATATTTTTAAGGGAAACTAAAGCAAATTGTTCTTTCTTAGGTTACAGTACTTGAAAATAGGAGTCTAGATGAGTCACTGACTCTAGGTTCTATATAGTAAAGAATCTTCAAGTGGGCTTGGAGCTTCTGTCTAGGAGTTATAAACTGTGTGAGTCAAAAAATACCACTTTGTATTATTTTATTTTAACCAGGTACACTGGAGAATCTGGAAGAACTGTATTTGAATGACAACCCCAATCTGCACAGCCTTCCCTTTGAGCTGGCTCTTTGCAGCAAACTGTCAATAATGAGTATTGAGAACTGCCCGCTCAGCCACCTTCCACCTCAGATTGTTGCAGGAGGACCCTCCTTCATCATTCAGTTCCTAAAAATGCAGGGACCATATCGTGCCATGGTCTGATGCTAATCGGATTGTCCAATACACTGTACAAAATACAAACTGCATTAATGTTGTAATTGTCTGTATATGTATATATAATATAATATATGCGTTTTATATTATATTATATATATATAAATATATAAATAATATAAAAAGGCAAATCTAAGACTGCATTATGTGTTTCTGCTAATAGAGGAATCATAGCCATTTAGATTTTTTTTATTCTGTAAAAATGCTTGTCTAAGTTTTCTTTGCTGACTTTGATGGAAGTTGTCTGAATAATCTGGAAATGCCAGTTCATTTAAAGCAATTGCCAATGAACTCAAAAGTTTAAATTTAAGGGACAAAAATAGTTTTGCTTAGATTTACTTTCAGTTAAGAGAAATGTATAACCTTTATATAATGAACTCTTCTGTTCTCCTCCCTTTTTTTTTGTGTCAAAACCTAAAAGGGTCATGTGTCCTGAGGTTGGGATTTTCTTTTAACTTATTTTGAGATTTGAAGCGAATGGTGTTTTTATATTGTTTACAGTCAGAGTAAATCACTGGATTTTGTTTTATTCTGATTTGCTCTGTTTTAATCAATCGTATCTAGAATTTATATGCCTCTGCTGATGAATTTTTATCAACTGGTTTGTATGCTAAAAACATATACTCATCAGAACAACTGGCAGGTGAAAAGGATGCAGTCAAAACAAAAGAAAAAGAAAAGAAAATGAAAGCTTGAATTCCTTTAAGTCTTGCTTCCCTGAGTTATCAGTTGCAGGCATAACATATCTGAACTGAGCCTTTTGCGGTTGGTCTTTTCTAGCACAAGTAAACCTTTTCAGATTGGTAAAAACGTTGCGTGTACTCAGTGAAGAGCTGTTTTCATTTGTGAAGTAACAATTCCATGAGGTCTAACAGTACAGTTAAGTGGCAAGGAAATAATATATATGTACATTTTTATTACGATGTTGAGTCATAAACTACAACAGGCAATTTTAAGGATTCCTTATAGTCCTTGTACAATAAATGAATGTGTCTTACTTTTAAACACTGCAATATATGTAAGTTTTAAGGTTGGTTAACAATGTACTATGGTTTTATATCTTGACTTGCCTTGTACCTCCTTCCATTATGGAACTTCTGTGTCCAAGCACAATATCTTCACACTGTGCTGTTTTGCTGCTGAACTAAATGCACTTTTCCCCACAGCTGGGGCACTTGCTTCAAAATATTCAGTTCAGTATCTTGATTATTCTTTTTTAACTTCATCCTATCTGTTTCAGTATTAAACCAATCTATTAAAAAAGAGGCACCTTTTTCATTTGTGCATAGATGTCGGTAGCTCAAGAGAAACACTGTAAGTAGCAGACATTCACTTTTATCATGACTTTCTCGATGGTTTAAAAAACAGAAGATGCTTCAGGGAGGTTTTACGCTATTGCTGCACTTATAGGGCCAGCTGTCCTTTTTCAGAAGGGTAGGAACTCAAGGCGATTGCATTCCACGGATACTCAAGAACTGTCCAGTTTGCACTGGAATTGCTGCTGGGGTAGCGTGACTTGGAGGACTGTACCTGTTGAACAAAATCAAATCAGCTGATGCCATGGGAAATCTTCCACATGCAGAAGTTTGGGGAATATGATTCTGGCCTATAGGCTTGCTTACTTAGATGTATTGCCTTGATCTCTTTGCATTCTGTTTTGTCGTGTGTCTTTTCACTAACAAGGAGTAAGTTTAAATGGAAGGCAGGTGGAGATATAAAACCTTAGAGGGCTTAAATATGCGGTAAAACTATTGTAGATGTCACTGGATTTTACTAAGCAATGATCTTTTCTTTCTCACACGCTCTTGTCTCTCTGTCATCTCCCCCCTTTTTATTTTTACATCTACTGTAGCTTTTCAGTTTAGACTTTAGTTTGTAAAAGACTTGTTCCTTATGGTTCTGCCTGAGGTTAATCTTTCTCACCATTAAGGTGTTAAAACATGAAGATGCTGAAACGCTTAATACCAAGACTGTAATCTGACTTCTGAGTATACAGCTAAATCCACAATTGTGCCCTCAGGTCACTAGGGGAAACTGGTTTGAATAATATGGTTCCTTAAAACAAAAGTGACGACCCTTTGTGTTTTCAAGCATCTTGGTCTCATTCCCTGCCTGCTCCTCAAACCCATTTTTATAAGAGTTGATGGGACTCAATTTGTTTAGTTTGTAAATAGGTTGATTATTCACCTTGTTAAGGTACACGGTTAATGACTGTATGATTGGAGCTGACCCTTTCTTGCATATATTCTTGTGGAGAAGTTGGCCAACAAAATAGTGCTCATTACACTTGCTTAAAAACAAGCTATTATTTTCATTACACTTACAGGAATAAAGCAAGCTATGTTTTAATTCGTTACTATATTAAAACCAGGATATTTTTTCAAACTATCTTTGTACTGGTATGGTTGTTGCAATGCCAGATAATCATGAGCCCTGTTTTAGGAGTTTAATTTTATACATTCTGAGGTGCATGGTTATTTTTTCAGTGTCTGGAGAGATTTGAATAAAAGCAGTGTGAGAGAAGTTCTCGTACAGGAAAAAAATCAACTCAGAAGAATTTTAAAAGTTCTTTAAAATAATCCAAAAGTTTAAGTATTAAATGTGTGGCATGGATTGGGAAGAGATGCATATAAATCCATGTAAGAACACACATGGATTTATATCCAAATCTATGCACAGATCCATATAAATCCAGCTGGTTTGATCATTCAAATGTGTCTTCCATCCTGACGTAAGAGACTTGCATATTCCAGGATGCCGGATTGTTAACCGGTGCAGTTTCTAAATTGTCTTTAGTGTCTCATGATGTTCAGTTGAACATGTGTGCTGGTTTACACCGGTTAAATATTTTGTTTCACCTAATCAGTTAAAGTTTGAATGGAAAGAACTTCATCCTGACAAATGTGTGTATGCATCCATCCATGTATACATGTATCTAAATAAGTGTGGAAGCATAGACAGGGTGGAGAAATTAATTCTTTATAGCATCTTTGAAGACAAGATGGAGAAACAGGTGATTCCCAGATACTGTAAAATCTTTAAATACTTTAAATTTAAAATTAAATTTTTATCCCCCTTGCCATACTAGGGGAAATAATTTTAGAAGGGTTATTGAAAAATGTGACAATCTTTCCTTTGGGTAAAAATCATAACCTTGATTTCTTGCCCATAGACAAAGTATCAATTTTATATGTGTCTGTGCCCCTAACCTGAATCATGCCTTGATTTAACACACTGAACTACTGTCCTATAGACTACGTAGCGCTATGGAAGTCTCGTAAGCTGTAAAGTAGATAAGGGGTTGTTAAATCATGAAAAGAAGTAATAATTGCAGTTGTGACTCATGTTGGTCACATTGCGTTTAAATTTACCAAATAGAAAGTTGTTTGGAAATTCTTTGCAATAATGTTTTCTTTTAGTATAAACCCATTAAAGTTCTGTCTCTGGCTGTCCTCTATTTAGATTCCTTGCCAAAGTTGTCAGTATAAATGCAGTGGAAATGCTGCATGTGAGGTTGGGTCACACGGTTGTATCATTGGTACTTTTCCATTTGCCAGATGCTACTGGAAACTTTGGAATTCGTACCCCCTTTCTAGAAAGAGATTTGGGTTGCAGGATATTTGTTTCAGTGCCTCTCTTGGATGTAAGGTTTTCTCCATCTTTTGCTGATGTGTGAGAAAGTGCATGTTCAGACTTCTTGAAGGTCGTATTTGCTCATGTACATGATTTAGTAAATTAGTACCCAAACTGTCTGGCTGGTTAGCGCTTAAACCCATTGTGTCACCTGGAATTCAAGTAACAGCTTTAATCCTGGGAGTTTGAAAAATACCTTTAAATACCTTTTACTTAACAACTAGAAAAGTTTGAGAGATTGATTTTTTTTTTTTTTTTTTTAAAAAAAAACCACCAAAAATAAATTAGATTTCTGAGTCAGTGCAAACCCATATCAGGGAAGCTTTCATATCTGGATGCAACTAACGTTTTCGTACAGTCAGTCTCACAACTCAGTTGTATCAAATCGGCAATGCCAGAATAGCTTCTAATTAGAAATGTGCAGTTGGCAGTAATTTGCACAACACAAATTGCAAGGCACAGTAAGGACAACTACAAGCAAATGATAGTATCTATGAATGTTTTTTGTTTTTACATTAGCAAAGATCAGAAAATTATGTTTGTTATTCTGATGTTTCGGTCTTAACCAGGACTGCACAGGACTTTTGCTGTTGAAAAATACCAGACCACACTAATTTTGTGGTTAAAAGCTAAACAAGAGTGTAAGCAGTCTACAAAAAAATGTACTTTAAATCTGAATTATTGTAATGTTGATTGTTATGTCTATATAAAAGATTGCCTTGCTTTTTTATAAGAGTCATTCTGTATCGATGCATTCATTATAAATAGTATATTTGTAAATAAGCTCCCACTGAGTCTTTTGAAAGTTTTATAGTGTTTCTAGTTTAACATTAATTTGAATGCAAGTTGTACTTTCGCAGTGCCCCAAATTACCAAGAACTGCTTTCTCGTTGTAGATTCATCCCTCTTTAAAAGTTTTTTTCACATACAGCATTTACAGGAAACTTTGGAAGTTGCACAAAAATAACAGCTTTACTCAGTCATGTAGATAAAGCAAATGTTGGTAAAATCTTTTACTTTCACTTTGTTATAGTACAATAGAGCATATAGTAAAAAAAATTAAACCAACCAAAACCTTCCTCTCTGAAAGGGAAAATGAATCTTGGATTTTAGTGCAAAATGCATTTCAGCAACAAAATTGAAGTAGATCTAGAATTCTAGTGCCTATAAGACACCTGCATTTAAACTTCTGGTTTAATAAAAGACATTATTGCCAAGCTGACAAAGCTCTAAACTGATGTCTTTTAACTCCATAGAACTCAGGACGTTAGATGGTGTTCCATGAAGGCCATGCTTACATCATGTCCTACAAACAAAGTAATGTAAATACCCTTTGAAATCAGAAGAGTCCTCAGCAGGTTGGAGCTGCTGCTGCTGGCGCCACTGTGCTTGCTGTGGCTGGTGGCTTTAGCAGCTGGAATGGGTTCTCACAGCGTACAGCAGTCACTCCTGCAACCACCCGAGCACCTCTGTCCTGATGTCAGATCTCTGCTGACTAAACTCAGCAGAGGGTCTGATCAAACCGCCTAACGGTGTCTTCGAGTTGAGTGAATCCCTGTTGCTGTAAGTGACCCAGCACTCTGAACAGAGCTAAAGAGTTGGTCAGCCGCATCGTGAGGATGATGTTGCACCACACACCATCCCTCCCCGGCCTTGGCAGAGCTGGATGGTAGATGCGTACAAAACGGATCAGGGACATGCAGCTCCTCTGGCATTCTGCTCCAGACCTCACCAACTGGAGTCTGATGGGCTTGTGAAAAGGGAAGCAGCATCTGCATTTGGTAGCCGTTGATAGATTAGGCAAATTCACAGAAGAAAATGCTTTCTTTTTAATTCTAAATCAATTTGTATTTCTGCCCTCTGCAACATCCTGCGTCTAACAGTTCTACAATATAATTATGTGCCGGGTGAAAAAGTACTTCCTTTTGTTTGTTTCAAACCACACCACCTTATTTCATTTGTTGACTCCTAGTTCTTATATTCTGAGAAATTCTATGAACAGTCTTTTTCCTGTTCATGTGTGTTTTTACTACTCTTGAAGGTTTCTTCAAGTTAGAGTTCTATTTTTTTATCTTTGCTTTAAACAAAACCTCTTCCATTCTGAGATAATGCCTGTTGCCTTTTTCTAGTTTTCTGATCTGAGCTCTGATTCCTTTTCCTAATTCATGGCCTTTGGCAAGCTATCTTATTCTTGTATACTTCTAGTTTGTGAAATAAAAGTACAGCTTGTTTATGAAAATAAAAGTTGAGTGGGTAATAAAGTTTTAGTGCTAAACTCTAGAGGAAAATAATCCCACGAGGCTATGATCAGCTTGGGGTTTAGGCTTCAAATGCAAGCCACCCACAGCAGCAATGAATTGTTTCCTTTGATTAGCCGTATTAGCTATAACTGACTTTCATCTCTTGCAACTAGGTATCAGAAACAAAATTAATATTAAATTTTGCATAAGTATGCGGAGTTAAATAATGCCAGGATTTAAAATAGTCTGTTCACGCTGGCAGGAGTACATAGTTTTGGAAGATGCGAGTTTTGAATATTTCAGCTGGCCATTTTAAACAGTCGAAGTTCAAAGTTTTCTGAGATTATTGGGAAATCTCTAGTGTTGTTTCTTTGGAGGAGAAGTTGGAGACTGGCTGTACACTGGTTCAGTTTCGTTTTCCTCCTTGAAGCCTTTGCAGAAAGTTATGTAAGAAATTTCCATAGTTTAAAAGAAAAAGCAGCATCCCCCAGCCCCAGTAGCATCTTGTCGATAATCGGTGTCAGCCAGACAGCGCTCAGCAGCTGCCGGGGCTTGGGGGGAGCTTACTGGTCATGACCCCTTTCTGTTGAAATGATTGAATCGAGCACCCGCAGGTGAACCTGGCCTCAGAAGAACAACCCATGTTGGCTCTGATTGAGTGAAAAGGGAAGAAAATGTCTTGTTTCTGGCACGCTGTGTCCTAAAGGCTGTTTTAAAGGCCTCAAAAATGTGCAGACGGCATCTTGCGTGACTCTGGTGAGACAAACGGATTACATGTTTGTGTAATTAATCCAGCCTAAGTGCTTTGGGATGCCAGGTCTTCCAGCGCTGCTCTCCAGTGATGGGTGCTGCTTTCCACTGGTGGGAGGTTGTGGATTTAGATACCTACTCAATGTTGAAGTGTTCAGTGTGCAAATACTGTATAAAACCTGGACGCCGGGCAGCTTTACAGAGTATGGTGCTTCACAAAGCCGGTGCTTTGAACTGTGTGTGGTGACAACGGCAGAAAGTAGGTGTTAAAGGGCTGGAGGTGGTTAGCTTTGATACAATTGGAAGGGGCTCAGTGCCTTGAAAACCAATTTGTTTTGTTTTTGCAAGCCATCTCAGTCAAATAAAATACATCATCTCTTCCTACAAGGCTTGCCTCACTTAGGATTGTAAGAGTGGGAGATAATTTGATTACCAAGATCAAATGATGATGGTTTAGAGGAGGAGCCATCTGGAGTATTTGAGTGAGCAGCTGGCAGCTTGGGCTGCACAGTTAATGATCTCACTGTATGCCTTGCAATTATTTTTTTCCACTGCAAAACCTTTTAAGAGTCTTTAGAGATCAGTCTACCCCACTGCCTCTGAGTAAGATGCTATCTGCAAAATTGCACACAAGTGTTCCCTGTTAAAAGCTCTCTCCACAACACCCTCTTCTGCCTTTCTATTGGTAAAGTATTTCTTTGTTGAGACTCGTAACGAATCCTTAATTTGCTGTAGTTTAGTAGTTGCTTCACTTGACCCAGTAGCTGGTTCGCTTTTTATCCTGCATTTTTTCAGCTGTGCTGCCAGAAGCGATTTCCAGACTTTTGTGTTGACAGTTTTAATGGAAATACGTTTTCCCCTGAAAATCCTAAACCATTGTTTGAAAACAGCTATGGTGAGAATAATGCTGTAAACTCTTCTCTCTATATGACCCAATTTTTTTGGATGCCCTTCAGCTTTTCCCTTACCATTTTAACTGAGTGGGAAGTTAAAACTGAGAGGTCTCAAGTGATCCGTCTTTGCCAGTGTAGCAGAGGGCAACATACTCAACTAGGTAAGGAGCTGCTGGTCAGCGAGGCAGCTCTGCTTTAAGGCTTTTTAATCTTCTCCTAGTAAAGTACTTCTTTTTAGACCTGCCGGGCATTTCCAGCCTCCCAAGAAGCCACGTTAGAGGGCGCTGTGTGCACCAGAGTCAGAAGTTTGCCTGGAATGGATAAAAGGCACTGGAGGAAATTCCCTAAAGGCAGGTTGATGGTGGTAAGTGGGACCCCTGTGGTCAGCGTCTTCTGGTTGGTGCTATTGATAGCTCACACCCAGCTTGCAGCTCCAGGGACAGCCTCCCAGGCAGGAGAGCACAGCCAAGATTCTTGGATATGTGGCTCCACCAGAGGGATGGTCCTGGAGCCAGGCCACCGCTTCTTGTGAAGAAGCTTTTGAAATGTGAAGGGGATTGAGGTCATATTAAAAGAGAAGTGTCTTTGAAAGTAGCAGAATCCTCCATGAGGAGGAGGAGCCTTTCTAGCAGTGCCTGTTTGGGGTGTTTTTTGCTGTGAGCTCTTGCAGTGTCTTGTCTGATCTCATCCTCTCCACTTGCATTCCTGCCTCCCATCTCTCCTACTTCACATTTCCCTCTTTTTGCAAACAGCCATTTATCTCCCCATGGTGCTTCCCACACTGTGCTGAGCTGAAGTAAATGGAGATAGGCAGGAAGAAAGACAAAAATATTTAGGTCCTCTTCTGAACCTGCTTTGCATGGGTTGGAAGCCCCTTTTCTCTAGTTCTGTTGCAGAAGGGAGATGCCAGGAGAAAAAGTGGGTTTGGGAACATATGGCTGGGAGAGGGAAATACAAAAGATGGATCTGCTGCACATGGCACAGCTGTGCCTTGCTCTACAGCTTCTCTGTTGGCTCCTTGGACACTTGGCTTATAGAGCCCAGCCAGAGTTTTACGCAGGCTCTTAGAGTCCTTGTGAAGGGTTTTGATGTCTGAGGACTTAACAGATAAATGATGTGGCTTGGGATACACGTCAAGCCTTGGATAGGAATGAATTTTGATTGAGTGACAGTTCTGTGGCCAGTCTTTGCTGCATTTCGGAATAAGGATGAATGTCTTATTTATAACGGGTTTTGAAATATGTGTAATGCATAATATACAATAATACTCATTGCTCTTGCTTTAGGAAAACCCACGTGCTCCCACAACCAAATTGTTAGTAAAATATTCATGAGAAAATGACATTCTCTATAAAATGAGATATTTAATTCCCCAGAAATGTTAAAAAATGTAGATTTTCTTAAGATATTTGTAAAAGTTACCATGATTGCTTTTTACCACTTTTGTCTTTAGCTCTGTTTAGGGAAAACTGAGATTGGATTGTAGTGAGGAATCAATGGTGGTGTTCAGTGTCTTCAGCTCTAGAAGATTTTGCTGAGCTGGCAAGGTGTCCTCGTGCTTGGAGGCACTGGGAACACTCCTCGGTAGCGCCGAAGCCTGGTTCCTGACTGGGTGGGTGGATGGTTGATTCCATGCATCTTGCCTGCTGGGTGGCAAGGAAGGTCTCTTCAACAAAAAAGTTTCAAGGGGCCGTTGATTAAAGCCAATTTAAATCTGCCATGAGCTGCCTTTCTGAGGATTTAGGGGATATTTTTAGCCTAGCTATGCTGCTGAGTCTTCGGATTTCAGTGGCACTGTTTTCCCCTTAATGTGTCTGCTCTGGTACTATGGCTCCAGTAATGCTTGGATGCTCTATGGCAATTCCCACTTATTTGTGGTTGTGACCCAGCAAATGGCTTGGCCTCAGCAAGTGGAAAGAAGAGTCCAGGGTGGGTTCAATGCTCCTGGTCTGTAGGGGAGGTTAGAATGATAGAATCGCCTGATTGGGAAAGACCTTTGAGATCATCAAGTCCAACTACATCTGCCCACTACTAAAACCATCCCTGAGCACCTCATCTACCTGTCTTTTAAACACCTGGAGGGATGGTGACTCCACCACCTCCCTAGGCAGTTGTTCCAGTGCCTGGCTATCCTTTCAGTGAAGAAATTTTTCCTGATGTCTAATTTGAGCCTCCCCTGGCACAACTTGAGGCAGTTTCCTCTCGTCCTTTCACCTGTTACTTGGGAGAAGAGACCAACACCCCCTTGCTACAACCTCCTTTCAGGCAGTTGTAGACAGTGATGAGGTCTCCTCTCAGCCTCCTCTTCTCAAGGCTAAACAACCCCAGTTTCCTCAGCCACTGCTCGTAGGACTTGTTCTCCAGTCCCCTCGCCAGCTTTGTTGCCCTTCTCTGGACAGGCTCCAGCCCCTCAATGTCCTTCTTGTAGGGCTTCAGTGTTTCTCACAGAGTTGCTTTCACTCTCAGTCCTTCTGCCCTTGTGTTTAACTGATGCTGACAGGCTTAATAGCAGAACTGTACATGAAGTAGTAGAGATTTCTCCTTTCCATCCCCACAATGCTCCTGAAATGGCAGAGGGTGTTAAAGACATCAAGGCTTCTGAGGATGGAGCCCAGGTGTACTGGGCTGATGAGAGCACTGCCCTGCAGCATCCTTCATCCCTGTGCAAAGATAAAACTGTGGCAGAAGAATTTGCTGGCGTTGCTCAGTGTAGGGTTGAAAATGACTTCTCAGGGAAATAAAAAGGAAGAGAGTTTGTTTGTAGCACCAGGGGTTAATGCTTGTTGGTATGTGTTTATTTTTCTGTGGCATTTCAGGGCAAGACATGGATTGTTTTGTCCTTGAATTTTGTGTGGCAGGAATTTCCCTTGCTGCCTACAGTGTTTCCAGGGAAAAGGAAAATCTGTGTTGAAAAAGCACAAGTGGAGATGTATTGTATCTCTTCTCTCAGCATCCAGTGTATCAGCCTGCTTCCTCCAAGTGCTTTGTCCTGATTACACGTTACCACCCTCGGTATAGTATTCCCAAATAGGATAAATGTTTCCTGGCGAGAAAGCTGGTTTGTATTGCTGAAAAGCAACTGACAGTGCTGAATAAGCAACTAAATAAAAAACTAGTGTTTAAACTTAATTTGAGCCTCTCAGAAAGAAAAACAACAACCCACCTTCATACTTTGCAATCTGCACGGGGATAATTGCATTGCAGGCAACGAGGGAATGAGCACAGTAATGATGATGGATTTCCCTGTGGCACGTTACACACAGGATTTGCAAACCACTGTGAGGATGGAAACCCTGGCTCTGGAGAGAACCCCCCCATCCTGTGGCCACTGGATGATAAACGTTTCTGTCTGCTTTCCGCTGGCTGTCCTCGCACAGGCCGGGAAGGTGTTGGACCATCCGCCAGCTGGAGTTCAACCGTGGGGCAGCCCCTGGCCCTGCTGCGAGGGCTGCGCGTGCTGGGTGAGCTCTCCTCTTGGGGAAGTCCCCCTGGAGAGACAGGTCTCTGCTCCTTCCCTCCCATGGAGCAGATCCGTGTGCAAACCTTTCTCCCACATCCAAGTGGGCAGATTGTGGCTGGGGAGTGGGAAGGGGACCTGACCTTGGGGGAAATGTCCCTTTCTGCATGGCCCAATGGCAAAGGGGCAGCGCGGGGAGAAAGCGCCTCTGGAAAACTGGGTGCTGCAAACACTGAGCTGAGTGCTCAGAAGAGGTTTTTCCTTGAAGGTATCACTGTCCCTTTCCAACGCGCTTCCTCCTCCACCCACTGCAGCCCTGGCTAATGGTTCAGCTGAGGCACAGAAAGAAAAGCCTCGAGTCTGCAGGACTCTGCTCACCCTGGCATCTTTTCCTGAGGGCTTAGCTCAACCTGTGCCTTTAGCTGCGCTGCGTTTAATCGCTGGGAGGCCTGAGTTTGCTCTACCCACGCTGCTCTTCTGCAGCTGTCTTTGCTTACTGTTCCCCCCGGGATCTGGGTCTTCCCCATGGCAAGCCAGGAGGCTCCAGAGGCTGGAGAGCAGGAGGGTGGGAGGTGGTTATCAGTGCGTGGGGGGAGAAGCTACAGCAGCCTGTGGATCGCAGCTGGGGTAGGGGGACAGCAGGGACACAGCAGGGGGAGGTGGGCAGAGGGACCTGGGATGGGAGCCAGCCTGTGCGGAGGAGCCTTTATACAGGGCCATGATTTAGGACTGGGGGACTTGCAGGCTGCTGGATACTCCAGCGTGTCCTCTGTGTCCCCAGCCCAGGCAGCTGTGGGGAACCAGGAGAAGCTGGTGCAAAGAGAAGCCTCCTTCCAGAGCCGGCTGCTGCTCCTGGACGGCTTCTCAGCATTATTTGCTTTTGCCACTAGATGGTGAAATAAGTAATAAGGGAAAACAGGGAAATCCTTGCTGGATTCTCTGGCAGCCTCCCTCCTTGTGAAACCACGCTGACGCGCCCTGCTTTCTGGGAACCCAGCAATTTCAGGCATTTATGCCCTGGACCTTTTATACAGCTCAGCCTTCAAGAACTGCTGCCGCCACCCCGGCTCTTTGATCATTTTAACTCTAGTGCTGCTGCCCTGGATTCATTTAGACACATAAACTGGGCGAAACACACACAGCAAACCTGAGTGATCCAAGTGTGCGTGGAAAGCTGCCTCCTGCTGTAGCAGCTTGCTGTGCTCTGGGGTTTGAAGGGGATGTATAATGTAATCCTCCTTTCCCACGATGATCGGAACCTGCTGTGAGACCCATACCTTGCCAAGTGGGAATTGCAGTCCCTGCTTGGCTGCTCTCTGTTGTACCCTGTCGTTTCAGAGCCGTTTACTTTGCTGGAAGCTTTGCTCTGGCTGTGCCAAAGTCGCTGCTGGGGGTGTGCGATGAACCAGAGAGTTACAGCTCACCTGGGGTGCTTCTGCCTTCACAAGAGAGGTTGAGTGAGTACTGCTGACTGCAGCCCCTTCCCTGAGGTAGTGTCGCTGTGTCAGTCGCAGACAGGAGAACTCAGAGCAATCAAACCACCCCCTTCACCTGTCCTGGGTCCTAAAACCCCGTGTTGGCAAGGGAGAGAAAAATTCCCTGAAAGATTTTGAAACTATAACGAGTTACTTCTCGGCTGAGTAATTGAATATTAACCTCTCCTAGCTGTGAAATTAAATACTTTAAAATGAGGCAACCTCAATTTTGCCTTAAATATGGGCTGGCTCTGCTGATGCAAGGTAACTTGTTGAGCTGCAGAAACTTGATTAGCTCCTTTTAGGGAAGTTTACAAGGAAACTTAGCAGTGCCCAGTCTTTCTTCTCTCTGAACACTGGGCTGGGCACCTCTCTACATGCCCAGGACTACTTGCTCTTCTCCTGAAAAGCTGGTTAGAAGTGGCCCAAAGGGATTTGCTGTACTGCCTCTGCTTGCTGTGCAGGCTTGGACAGCCATCCTGTTTGTGGCTGGATGGAGCGACTGATGGTGCTGCCCTGCTGGCACTGGGAGCACGGCAATGCTTCTGGCTCGGTAGTTTCTCACTGGGGCATCGCTGCAGCGGGGAGCTGGCTGCCTTTAAGCTGGAGTGGATCAGGCAGGGCCCTCGGAGCAGAGCTGTGTGTGGATGACTTCCAGGAGGGAGTGGTGCCTTGCCCTGCTCTGGCCAGGGCTGGAAGGACTTGGCTGTGTTTGCTCTGTGTTTTGGCTTTCTGGTTCCATACGCATGGAAAAGTCCATCATAGCCTGGTAAAGGGTTTTATGGGAGGCAGCGAGTCAGTCCCCTGGGTGAGGGACAGAAGGTGAGTGGTAACAGGAGGTTCCTGAACTATATTAACGATGGCCTGTTGGAGAAATTCGGGAAGGATCCTGAGAGGTGGTGGAAGAATGCAGCCGACTCAATATGAGTGATAAGCAAGCTTCAAGTTTATTGATGTGACACAGCTTCTTTTATGCTCCTTTGCTTTAATTATGCACATGTGTTATAACATAATTGGCTACCTTTACTTTAATTATGCATTCGTATTATAACATTACTGGCTACTGGTGACTTCATCTCTCGGCCGTAGTTTGTCTCCCAGCCGCAGTTAGTTAGTTTCCCGGCCGCAGTTTGTTTCCCGGCCGCTTATCCTTTCCATGCTGGCTCGTTACCAGGAATGTTGCTTACTCCTTGCTCAAGGTTATCGTAATCTTCATGGGCCTTCTGCATAGCTCCCTTATGCTAACCGAGCTCGCTTATGCTAACGGAGGCCTAGGCACACCAGCTCAGACTTGATGCTGTTACATGCTGCAAACTAACTCGTCCAGGGACCCATGTCCCTGTTCCTTGAGCCATTCCCCAACAATGGCCCATAGACTGTTTGGTTTGGTTATGTTTCTGCCCTTAATGGCTAACTTCAAGGGAATCTGTCTTGTGATCCAGCAGGATGGGAAGCCTGGGGAGTGGGATGGAGCTGTGCCACTGTGCTGAGGGATGAGCCCACAGGTTCTGGCCACACTGCAGGATACAGCAAAAAGGGACTCCCAGCTGGGGAACTGGATTAAGAAAATTGGACTGTGTAAAAACACACTTGCCTGTGCTTAGTATGGCAGAACACATCAGTGAATGCACGTTTCTCTCCCCTTCTTCCTGAAGTGCCTGAGGGGCAAAAGGCCGCGGCACGCAAACAGCTGGGAGCTTTCTTGTTATGTATCATTCCTCCTGCAGTGCCAAAATGAGCTTTTAATGTCACAGAGGCCACTGTGACAGAAGCAAAAGAGGGAAAATGAAGAATAAATAAGCCAGAGGCTCGCATGAGTGCAGGGCCCGTGTCTCAGTCCCACTCCCGACTCTGCCGTGCTATAATCTGTAGTGCGGAAATGTTTCTCTTGGCTGTTGTTTTAAGGCTGTGCAATCAAACCTGGTAGTTAAAATCCTGCCGAACAGGGCAGGCAACTTGAACACCAGCTCACAGGGAAAGGCAAGCAGAGCTTTCGAGCTGTTTGCAAAAAAAAAAAAAAGAGGAGGAGGAGGAGGAGGTGGTCGCATAGGATCCGTCTGGTGCTGGTTTGAGCCAGCTCGCTGCACATGGGGGGACTAGTGAAGAGCCATCGCCGTAGGTAATATTTAGCGAGCCTCCTTTCCTTCCCCTCTGAACATCTGACACAGCAGCAGCATCCCTGCTCGCGAGGGGATTAGGTGCTAGCACAGACGGCTGTCACAGCTAGCTGTTTCCTACTGGTTTATTCAAATAATTCAGGAAAGTACATCCAGCAGCTGAGACCAGGCAAACTCTGTTGAAAAACACGGCTCTGCAGAAGCCGTTGCTGTGAGAGCTGTGAAAAGAGCAAAACCCAAACCTGCACACACAGCGGCGGATGGGGAAAGGAAGAGCTGTGGGTTTGGCTGTGTGTGCAGGAGGGAAAGTGCCCAGGGTCTCAAAGGAGCTGGAGGGTGGCCACACCAGCCACACGCCTCATTATTATTATTTTTTAAAATTAATTCTTAAAATAGAAGTAATATAGGAATGGCTGCATTTGAAACACCTCCCTGGAAAAGGATGGCATGCTTGCTGTATTACTTTGCAGCGGGACCGTCGTACACCCAGCAAGGCCAGGTTTGCCTGCAGGTCTGTTCCTCTTCCTCTGATAGCTCCTACGGTGTTTTTCTTCCTTGGTTTAACACAGAAAAGGGGAAAAGCATTTTTTTGTGTGGCTTGGGTGCCATCCAGAGGGACCTTGACAGGCTTGAGAGGTGGGCCTGGGTGAATCTCATGAAGTTCAACAAGGCCAAGTGCAACCCTGCACCTGGGTTGGGGCGATGCCAGAGAAAAATATAGGAGGGCTGGAGCACCTCCCCTAAGAGGACAGGCTGAGAGAGTTGGGGTTGTTCAGCCTGGAGAAGAGAAGGCTCCGAGGAGACCTTAGAGCAGCCTCCCAGTGCTGAAAGGTCTATAGGAAAGCTGCAGAGGGGCTCTTCATCAAGGAATGCAGGGGCAGGATGGGGGTAACAGTTTTCAGCTGAAAGAGGGGAGATTTAGGTGAGGTCTTAGGAAGAGATCTTTTTCTGTGAGGGTGGGGAGGCCCTGGCACAGGTTGCCCAGAGAAGCTGTGGCTGCCCCATCCCTGGAGGTGTTCAAGGCCAGGTTGGATGGGGTTTTGAGCCCCCTGTAGGTATCCCTGCCCATGGAAGGCGGGTTGGAACGGGGTGCGTTTTAAGGTTCCTTCCATTCCAAACCATTCCATGATTTTATGATCTCTACAAGCTTGTCCTGGGCCTGGAGGAAAACTGGCCTTGAAGGTGCCATGAAGGGCTATTCAGCCATTAGGCCACAGAGTGTCACAAGCCATGGGATTTCAGTCCGTTACCTTCAATGGAAACCAGTTACTACACCAGATCTTCCTGAAAGACACCCTGCTTTGATTTAATCAAATATACCCAGAGGCATGATCAAAATTCACAGCTACAATAAGGGCTTCCTGCCATGGATATGCAAATATGGAGATCAGCACAAATGAACAAACCACAGCTCTCCTAACACAAAGCAAACTGTGACTGCAGTTTTCCTCTGGTCATGGAGCACCCACAGGTCCCAGCCCAAGGCTCTTTGATGGCTTGTGTCCATTTGGCACAGAGCTGCTCTTGAAAGCTTCTGATTAGAAACAATTTTGACACCTTTTTCTGGTGGTTGCTCTTTGGTGTAGTCCTACTAGAAATCTGTGCTGTAACACCGTGAGGTACCCTTAGGTTTGTCCACCTTCTGTAACAGCAGCTCTTGTTACTTTTTTTCCCTGCTAGAATCTCACTGGAAATAAACAAATCCTGGGGCTGCTTGTTCAAAACATGCATTTTGCAGCCTTATTACCATAGCGATTCTTTCTAGAGATTATCTCCCTGTATGTGATTTACTCAGTGCTGTGAGCAGCACTGAGACCCTACGAGTGTTTCTCAGCTCCCTTTCCCCGAGGGGCAGCAAGGGAGGGTACTCCTGGCTCCTCTTATGCTGCTGGAAGTGATGCCGGAGATGTATAAACATGGAAGCAGTGTGCCTAATTAATGACCTGAAACCAGGCATAAAGGTCAGCTTGTTTGCGAGGGATGTGCTCAAGGTACGCGTGCTGAACGCAAACTTCACCGCTGTGCCTCGGAAAGGGCATCGCCGCCCGCCTGGGACGGCAGCTGGTGGAGGGGGAGCTGTCAGAAGAGGATCGATAGCCTTCAGCCTCGCTCATTAGTGCACACCCAGGCTGTGGCCCCTTACTTGTGAGCCAAGCTCTTCGCGGGGCTCTGCTGAGAAACCAGGCTGCTTTTTCCAGGGAAAGGGCAGGTTCCCGAGGCTCTTCAGAGTGCTGTTTTCCAGGCTGTTTCATCAGGTGCTTGTTGATGGAGCTGAAACTGTAGGGTTCTTATAACTTGTATCAATGCCGACAGCAGCACGCATTCAAAAATCGAGCATCTAGATGCAGATGCCAGGGGATTGATGCAAAAATTTTATTTACTAGCTGTTTTTTTTTCCCCCAGAAGCTTTTCTCTATGGTTTTCCAGGGCTACAGCTCCAAATTTCTTGGCTAATACCAGGACTCTGGGACTCGAGGCTTTCTGAATGCTCCAAATCACCAAGCATGGTATAGACTCTTGTAGACAGGGCACACCATGGGTTGTCATGTGAGATCTTAAGGGTCCCAGCAGCTTCCGAACACCTCAATAATTGGGCAGAGCCACAAGATGACCTGCAGAGAAAATAAATGGGAGAGCTGACGTTACCAAGTCACTTTGCAGATAGCCCTGAGCACTGCTGATGTCGATAAAATCACAGAGATGTCACAGACAACGACTGTGGCAGTGTGAGGAAAGTGCCTTTGATGAGGCAGGATTTCTCCTTCTCCAAGATGAATACGATGCCATCCCAGCTGTTACCCCTTGCAGAGAGCTCTCTGTCCAGTCATGTTTCTGGAACAAGCCCTTTTCTTCAGGCTTTTGGCCTCACATGTCCCCCTTATACTGTTTGTCTCAGTAAAGAGCCCTGATAAAAGCAGACATGGTGGCTCAGGAGCAATGTTGTTGGCTGAGTTTAGCTTCAGGCAGACTGAGGGTGTCCAGCCACAAAGGCAGACAGAAAAGCAAGGCAGCTGGTCATGTTTTATTATTTAAATCTACTCTCTGCCTGTGTCAGAAAACAGTTCAGCTTTGCATGGGGTTATGCAGGGTGTTTCCAGAAAGGCAGGTCTGGAGCAAAGCATCTCAGATGGTCCGTGGTGGCCTCGGTGCAGGTGTGCTGTTACAAGTGAGGTCAAACTGGTCAGAGAAGGGGTTAACCATGACAGGGCAGGGCATGGCCTGCACCCTTCCTCCATCCAAGCAGTGGTCAAGACAGTCTCTGCCAGAGGTTATCTCAAGCCCCTGCAGATCCCACTTCTGAGGGAGAGGAAGACCCAGTGGTGGGCAGAGCCATGCGGGCTCCTGCAGAGCACACAGGTCCCCTGCAATGAGCAGAAGGCGCTGTATGCTCACAAAGTCCAGCATCTCCTCAATCTCCTGCCTGGTCTTGCCATAGACTGAGGTGAGTCCCTTCATCCTTTGTGTCTCCACTTGTCTTTGCAATGAAGTCCATGGTTATACATCACGTTTACTCTCAGAGATCTTTCGTGCGTGCAGACCAGTCATCTTGGGTTCAATTTACAGGTTTAAGTGACTCCCTGCAGATTGCCCTTTTCCCAGGAAAACTGGCACAGTGGGTCCTGCACTCCCTCGCTCAAACAGTGGGGTTCCCCCTCGATTTCTCTCGCTGAGCCTCAGAGACTGTGCTCTGGCACCCAGACCCTCCATCTCTCACTGCTGCTCCCTCTCCCCTGGGCATCATCGCTCCTGGGCCTGGTTTATAACACGGTGTGTGGTGCAGGGACAAAGATGACAGGGCTGCCTCCATCTCGCAGAGGAAATCCATTCATTGGCCCCGAGAACGGCACGGTGATTAATTGAGAGCTGCCCGAGTCTGGAGCACCAAGTGAGCCTCGTTAGAGCCATCTGAAAATGAGGGAGAAGAGACGGTGAGCGAGAGCATCAGGGCTGGAGTCTGTGCACTGTGCGGGTGAGTAATCTGCACACGCCGAGAGCTGACAGCTTTGGGGGCCGGGCAGGCTACCAGGTACGTCACTATTGCTCTTTTGCTATTAAAAAGGTCCCACGTTGCTGTTGCAGCAGCGCAGGTGGGTGATGCCAGCTCCTGGGGGAGCACATGGGACAGGGTGTGGGGGCAGCTGCCCACCTGGGCCTGCTGCCCACCTGGGCCTGCTGCCCACCACCCTCTCTCCTGCCCGTGGGGCTGAGGGGGGCACGGGGGAGGAAATGAGGAAGGTCCAGGAGGAAAACATCTGGGTCTGATGCTATAGGATGGGAATCCTCTTGGGTGCTGTGAGGCAGCAGCCCGTGCAGCCAGGGATGAGCCACGCTGAGGGGTGCTGGATGCAGAGTGGCAGTGGGGGGCTACTCCCACCCATCCTTCCCGTTGTGGGGCTGCTCTCTATCCATCCTTCCCGCTTTGGGGACTGGCTCCTATCTTCTGTGTTGTGGGGGTCTGCCCCCTGTTCTTCCCCTTGTGGGGGCTGCTCTCCATCTGTCCTTCCCTTCGTGGGGGTTGCTCCCCGTCCTTTGTCGGGTTTGCCCCTCATTCTCCCTCTCGTAGGGGATGCTCCCCACTCATCCTTCCCACCGTGGGGGCTGCCCCCACCCATCCTTCCCCCTTTACGGGGGCAGCTCACTCTCCTCCCCGTTGCGGGGCAGCTGCCAGGCCCCTCGGCGGGGCCGTTTCCGCGCGGAGCGGGTCGCGGGGGCTCCCCCGCCCGGGGGGTGCAGTGCGGGGCTGCGGCCAGCAGGTGCCGCTGCCCCCCCGCGCTGCCCGGCCGCGCCCTGCGCCGCCGCAGCCGCCCAGGGGGCAGCGCTGCCCGCGGGGGTCGCAGCGCGCGCCCGGCAGCCCCCGCGGAGCCCCCGTGGGTGCCCCCACGCCTCGGAGCGGCGGCCCCAGCCGCACCTGAGGGGGCCCCCAAGCCCCGCGGGGTGCGCGGCGGTCGCTCCCCGCTCCGAACCCCCACTCCGGCCCCGCTTCTTGCCCCGTACGATTCTCCCCCCCTCCCCGGGTGCCGCCTCTCCGGGTGGGGTGGGCGAGACCGGGGGTCGGTGGGGCTGGGGGTGCGTGTGCAAGGGCTGAGGAGCCGCGCAGTGAGCGGGGGTGCAAGAAACAGGCGGTGCTGAGCTGCGGGCGGGGGTGTGCGGTGTGCGGGTGGCGTGAGCCCCGAGCGGAGCGAGGTGTCTGTCTGTGCGTGTCCGTGTATCTCTGTGTGCCTGTCTGTGTGTCTGTGTATATGTGCGTCTGTCTCTGTGTGTCTGTCTTTCTCCGTGTCTGTCCGTGTCTCCGTCTGTCTATCCGTCTGTCCGTGTCTCCGCCTGTCTGTCCGTGTGTCTCTGTGCGTGCCTGTGAGTGTCCGTGTGTCTGCATGTGTGTGTGCTCGCACCGGGGGCCACTCCCCACGTGGGGCTGACGCGCCCGCCCCGGCCCGATGCGGGGCTATAAAGCCGCCCGGTGGTGGCGAGCGAGGCAGAGCAGCAGCAGCCGCCGCCGCTGCCGGCTGCAGCCCGGTCCCCGCTCCGCGCCCCGCGCCTGCCGCGCCCCAGCATGAGCCACGGGCGCCCGCAGCCCCGCGCCCTCAGCCCCCGCGCGGCCCCGCCCCGCGCGGCGGCGCCATAGGGAGCGCGGAGCTCCACGGAAGCGCGCGGGGCTCGGAGTGCGGGGCTCCGCGGAGCTGGGTGGGGCAGAGGGCAAAGGGCAGGGGTGACCTCACAGCTCGGGTTGATGTTTAACCTGGAGCGCCCGTTCACGGAGAGGGGCCACTTCTTCTCCTCCATGGAGTTCCAGCGGCAGCTGGAGGAGGAGGAGGGCTACCTGCCTCCCGGCACCAATGGGACCTTCAACGACAGCGGGGCCGGGCCGGGCTGGGGCACGCCGTACCCCCTCCACACCACCGTCACCCTCATCAGCCTGGCGGGCTTGCTCATGCTCTTCACCGTCTTTGGCAACGTCCTGGTCATCATCGCTGTCTTCACCAGCCGGGCGCTCAAGGCCCCCCAGAACCTCTTCCTGGTCTCCTTAGCCTCGGCCGACATCCTGGTGGCCACGCTGGTCATTCCCTTCTCTCTGGCAAATGAGGTGATGGGGTACTGGTACTTTGGCAAAGTCTGGTGTGAGATCTACCTGGCCTTGGATGTGCTGTTCTGCACCTCCTCCATAGTGCACTTGTGTGCCATCAGCCTGGACCGTTACTGGTCCATCACGCAAGCTATCGAGTACAACCTCAAGCGTACCCCACGCCGCATCAAATGCATCATCTTCATTGTCTGGGTCATCTCGGCCGTCATCTCCTTCCCGCCACTCATATCCATTGAGAAGAAGAGCGGGCAGCAGGCTGACCAAGGAGTGGCAGGATGCAAGATCAATGAAGAGAAGTGGTACATCATATCTTCTAGCATCGGCTCCTTCTTTGCCCCCTGCCTCATCATGATCCTGGTCTACGTGCGCATCTACCAGATAGCCAAGAGGCGAACCAGGGTGCCACCGAACAAGCGGGCAGAGCGCCCCGAGAAGAGGCAGAACGGCTTGGCTGACAAGGAGGACCTGCCAGCCACAGCCCAGCTCAACGGGGAGAAGGCAGCAGGAGGTGATGGTGGGCAGGAGGGAGAGGTCAATGGCATAGACATGGAGGAGACCTCTTCCTCTGAGCACCAGGAAAACAACCAGTGTAAGAAGTCAGAGAGACCATCAAGGGGAAAGACCAAGACAAAGCTGAGCCAGATTAAGCCTGGGGACAGTTTACCCACGAAGGTGGAGGAGGAGAGAAACACCAAAGGATCTCGGTGGAGAGGCAGGCAGAACCGGGAGAAGCGCTTCACCTTTGTGCTGGCAGTGGTGATCGGGGTCTTTGTCATCTGCTGGTTCCCCTTCTTCTTCACCTACACACTGACAGCCGTCTGCAAGAGCTGCTCCGTGCCCGGCACCCTCTTCAAGTTCTTCTTCTGGTTTGGTTACTGCAATAGCTCCTTGAACCCCGTCATCTATACCATTTTCAACCACGACTTCAGACGGGCCTTCAAAAGGATCCTCTGCAGGATAGAGAGAAAAAGGATTGTTTGAGAGACCCTTTGCTGTGGGCAGGACTAATTCAAGACTTTGTTAGGAGAGTAAGGCATGGCTCTCTTGGGCTGTGTTTGCATGGGATGGTTTCCTTCAGCTCGTGAGCAGGAAGCCTTTAAAACCCGAGATGAGCCTATGGAAGTGCCGGGCAGCAGCAACAAGGAGCAGCAGGCAAGTGGAAATCTGAGCCGTGGCATTCAGCTTTCCAGGGGAGGATGGCTTTTGACTTGCTTCGTTTATTTTGTTAGCTTTTTTTGTTCTTTTGCCAGAATCTCTCAGTGGATATTTTTCATGACTGCTCAGTTTGACTCTTGAAAGACAAACAATGTGCAGGTCCGTGAGATGAACAAAGAAGGAGAATGCCACCCCAGAGGTGTTGGCTTTTTTATTTTGTTGTATCTTTTTTTTTTTTTCTTCCTGTTGTATATGTAGTTAATTTGAACTCCCCTTGTAAAATACAGTATTGTATCCCTGAATTTGAATGTCTTAATTTTTGTAAGGCAAGCAGCTTTGAAACTGTGAATGCTTGAATTATCTTTTACACCTTAAGTCCCTCTTTTCCTACTCCTGACCCCCTCCTGTTCAAAACCACTGAACAACAAGAGCCATTCCCCCTACCCGACAGTTTGATAATATTACCAAAACTTCTGATGTCCAGTAATTTTTTTTTTTTGGCTATAAATCTTAGGATCACAGACCTCTCCAGACTGGCTCTTTTAGTTGTTATTTTTTATCCCATACCTGATTCTGTTTCATTTCAATGTTGCCTGTGATACGATACAGCCGAGGTGGTAACTGTCCTCTTGTTATTCATTAAAGCAGACCCTGGCAAGTGGTGGCTTTGCTGTGCAGGCAGCGATGTCGCGGGTGATGGAGTGACAGGCTGTTTCCCACGCAACGTGAGGCTTGGGACCCAGCCAAGCTACCCGCGAGTTAATCTCTGTTGATATTATACCACACTGCAACACCTGAGTGTGTGTGATGCTAACTCGCTTCCCCCACCTCCAACTGTAAATAGAGAACATTTCAAAGCAAATAGCAGGGCTCCATATATCATGTTATCTCATTTGTATTGATTTGTGATGATTTAACTCCTGCGGGGTTTCCTGCAGAGAAGGAGGGGGGTTGTGCGCGGGGGCTGCTCCACCTTTCTGAATTAAGGGAGAAGAGTACAGTTTTTAACCTGCCAATCTCATCTGTCCTAGGAAATACTAAAGCATCCCTTTTTTTTCAGTCTTATAGAGGGCAAAACTCCAAAATGGGAAACTTAACTGACGATTTCTCCCGTATTTTATAGTGTAATTAAGCTTTTTTTTTCTTTTTTTTAAAAACAAAGAAATGTGTAAATATTGTGAGATCGGAACAGGAGAGAGAATTAAGACTGCTTTTACACTCCTTTCCTGAAATGTCTTTCAGCTCTTTCTGCTAAAAAAACACACAAAAGTGGACAGAACAAATCTAACGTCTTTGTGCAGTGAAGAAATTTCTGGAGAATATTAAAAGGAAAAAATTAAATGAGTCTGTAAGCCTTTTAATACTATGGAAAAAGCTTTGATCCAATACTGACAAGTCACAGAAATTGTTTGGAGAAAGTGAAGTTTGTGTAAGTCTCATGTATAAGATGAATTTTCCTTCTCTGGAGTTGTATGGTGCACAGGAAGAGACTTTAAAAAAAATACCTTTTTACTTTTGGAAAGTGTTTTGTTGATTTTGCTCTCTCTTTTGACTTTGTAATTAACTCCAAGGGTCCCTGGATGCATCCTGGGACCTGGAGAGCAATGTTTACATTCACTTGCATTTTCCGAATCGAATCCTCAAGAGGTGAGGAAAGCAAATAAACTGTGCTTTACTGTAAAAAGAAAAAAACAACCACGAGCAGAAGTTGCTATAATGGATGATTATTTTTATTAAATAAAAGAGTGTTTACAGATCAAGTATGAAAACCCTCTGGATGATCTGTTCGCTGTTTTATTGTATTTCTTTTTTCCAGCCGTTCACCGATCCTCCGGCAGCTTCGATCTTGACATTTTTTAAAGAACACATTGGGAAAAGCACTCGTGTTTTCTGAAAGGTGTTGTTACCCCAGGTAGGGAACAATGGCTTGGTTCATTGTGCAGTGGCATAATAACAAATGAGTCCTTGATATTTCATGTTTCCCCCCTCCGTTTTGTGCCACAGTAAGAGCATTCACGTGTTTCTTAAGGAAAAGAGCTTAGGGTTTCAGGATGTGATTTGCTCCCTGGAAATGCAGCCTGGCGCTCTTGCTGGGAACGCTTGGCTTGTGCAGCATTTTTACAGCTATTGTGATGAGAAGGTTTTTAATTATTAGGTTGCAGATGGAATTATAAATGATTAGGCTGGAAGGCAGTATTTCTTGATATATACAGGACTGTCCATCTGAGTGGGGCTTTGTTTCCAGTCCCCAAGAGCCAACTGGCTGGGCTCACTCACCGTAGACCAGTGATGTCAAGACCCTGCCTGCAGAAAGGCTATGGGGGATCCCACCAAATGAAGTGTTATGTGGCCTCAGGACACCAGGATCCACTCGCTTTTGGCTTCTGCTGGACTGCTTCTTTGCCATGAGTGCCAGGTGTCTCCAAAGGTTGGAAGGGACACAGTCCTGTGAGTACTTTATCATGTGCTTCTTTTTGCCCAGGGGCACATGTGAGGGTTTGGGAGACCCGGCTCTTGGTCTTCCTGCTGTTGGGACTCCTGGAGTCACCTTGCTTCCTGACTCTGTTTCTTGTTTGGTGGGAAAATAAGTGGCCAAAGCTCAGCGCTGGGAGCTGCTGGCCACTTCTCATGGCCCTGCTCTGCCACTGCCACCGAGGTCATGGTTGGAGGCACTTGGCAAGCTGGGGGGTAGACCAGGGCTGGTAAGCATCATTGCTGCTGGGTGGAGAGCACCCGATGATGGCCCAGACATGAACTTCTTGGCCACCTTGTGGTGGCCTTTTGCAGGCCAGGGGGGGCTTAATCTGGGCTGTCCATCCTCTGGTCTCAGCTGGCCGTGTTGGCCTTGGAGGCTTTTACAAAGCAGACCCTGAGGGAGATGCTGGTGCCTGGGACAGGAGGTAATCCATCAGCCATTGGTTGTGTTTGCCCCGTCCCTCTGGCTGTCTGATGTCCTTGTGGCCAGATCTCTAGTACAGACAGTAGAGTATTTTGATGGGTTTGGGACTGGGGGACCAGGGCTTTGTTGGGCTTCTGGTTGGTGGAGCTTTGCACAGTTGAAATGTCTAATTGATCCCAATTTTCCGTCAGAAGTAAAAGTATGGTGCAAACCCTCAAAATTATGCCTCAAGGGTGGCGTCCCTCCCAAAACCTTGTGCCCTCATGGTTTAGCCCAATCAAATAAAATGCTCAAGGGGCTGTTTTACATGAGGGCAGTAACTCTTTGCATCTGACATGGGAGAGCTGCCTGTCTGTCCTTGTGGTCACTGCCTGGACTTCCAGCATCCTGCTGCCTTTTCCACCTTCTGACTCAGGCTTTTATTTCATTTCCTTTGAGCTGCCGGTCATTTTGGTTTCATCTGTGTCCTGGATCTTCCACACATGCTGAGGTTGGGCTGCGTGGTGGAGGTGCTTGGTGAAACCACAGTCACTTTTTCTTTGGTAGGTAAGGACTGGCCTTGCTGCCTCTGAACCAGGGATTGCATTGCTGTGGGCTTTCCTGGGACATGTAACTCTCTGGCCCTGCCATATCGCTCACCTCAGTGCTTGTCTCATCTTGCCGTAGGGCTGAGTCCCACCACCTTTGCCAGGTCCTGATGCTCAGCTCCCCTTCCCCCTCCTGAATTGCTCCTCGAGAGGAGAAAGTTGCCTGTTGCTCCCAGCTCGTTCCCATGCAAATGACACATTAGGGAACGTAATGAACTTTGATTGTTTTTTATAACCTTTTATTTTGGGGCTGAAAGGTTAATGGTTAATGGAGACCTGCTTCTCTGCGGGGTGGGAGCCATCCAGGCTGGCACAGCAAACAGCAGGCAGAGGTGCCACTGCCAGCTTTGACCCAGGAGGTGCTTCTCCACAGCTGTCCCCTTGTGTGGGGGACAGCCCAAAGGTGTCAGCTCAGGGACGTGCAGCAGGGACTCAGGTGACATGTAACAAGTGTCCTGAAATATCCCCAGGGATGAGCTGCATGAGCAGCAGGGTTGCCCTTGCAGAGACCAGTGACTGCCTGTCCAGGGCTTGACCCCCTCAGCCTGCTCACACCTGCATTTGGGGTTTTGGCTCCTGTTCTCCTGGGTACAAGGAGCTGGTCACACAGAGGAGACTCTCCAAGGTGTTCCAGTGAGGGATGGGCTTGGTCTGGATCTCTCTGCTCACACAAAATGAGTTTCTTTGTCCTGGAGGAGCCTCTGCGGGTTTCAGCCCTGTCTGTCAGCTCTCCTGTGCCGTAAGTACTTGCAGTCCCACACAGCATCCCCTTGCCCAAGGCTTACTGGACCAGGTATCCTGCAATGTCCCTCTGGGTTGGGTTGCTGGCCTGGCTGCCTGTGAGGCACTTACTCAGCTGAAGCTCTTTATTTTATTTCTTCACTGTTCAAAATCTGCAGAGATTGCTCCTTCATGACAGCCAGTGCCCTGGCAGAGAGCTACGCTTGGAGCTGCCTCACCGTGTCTGCTGTGGATGGTTCTTTGTAGCTCATTTATGGTAACATCTCTGTGACTGGTTAAGTATTTGTAGCTGCAATTGCTGTGCCTTATCCTGAGCTGTAGAAATGGAGCGAAGAGCGAACAGGTTTAGCAGGGAGCCCACCCCCTGCATTAGCCACCTGTACTTAGTCAGCTCACAAATGCTCCGGGACTGCATCCTGACCCATCTGTGTACAGAAAGGGTCATAATCTGAGCCCTGGGAAGTCCATGTGAAATCCCAGCTGGGTGTCACTGCAGGAATGCTGCACAAGGTCCCAGTGCACTCCAAAATGTTCCCAGGTCAGAGCAGAGAGGGGTGAACAGGGTTTGAGAAGGGCACTGTAAAACTTTCCTTGGGTCAGACCGTGGCTGGTCCCAGGAGGGAAGTTTGTTGCAAGCAGAGGAGCAGGAGTCCTTCTGTTTTGGGGCAGAGGCTGTTGAAGGGAGATGCTGATACTTGAGGAGATCATTCAACATTCCTTCCTTCTCAGAGACCTTCTTGGCCATTTGAGTTGTCCTCTAGGAGTGCTCACTTGCCAAAGAGGACCACCAAGTGTGAGGACATCATCTCACTGCCAGGTCTACAGGGATGTAGGTCGAGTCCCAGCACCCAAACCCAAAGAAGAGGCATGAGGTTGAATCATGTAAGGGAGCAGGGAAGCCTCTCCTTCACTTGAGTGTGGGTGCTTATTGGTAAAGGTATAAACTTGCTGGCTTAAACTGGCTTAAAACTGCTTAGGCTGGCTCTGGTTTAGTTCATCAGGGTAATGGTCAACTTCATATTGGGTAAAATAGGAGATAACACCCATGCTGGCTTGGATCTAACATCTTGCTCTCTGCCTGTGGCTCCGAGAGTAGCCTGTAGCAGATTTTAGGGAACAGGGAAGAGCAAGGGCTCTTCCCAGGAAGCTCGGAGGTCATTAGGCACTCAGGGATTTCCTAGGGCCAGTGATGCCTTTTGCACTAATGGAGAAATTCCACTGACATGTTTTTCTTCAGCGATGTTCTGCAGTGGGAGGTCTGGATGGCTTTCAAAAACGTGTTTGAGTCAAAAGCCAGCAACTGGCTCTATGTGAGAGTGATGGGGTGGACAGGATTTATCAGGAGGTGAGGTGAGCTGGGCTGAGCATCCCAGCTTTCCTGTGTGCAGTGCTTGCAGCATTTGGCCCCCTGTTGGTTTGGACACAGCCCTGGAGCAATGCATTTGCAGGATCAGCCTTGAAGTCCTCCAGAGCCGTGTGACCTGCTGGAGGGTTCACTCCCAAACACGAGAAACATTTGTTTTAAATCAGCTGCTACACGAAAGCATTGATTGCTCCTTTGCTGATTGCAACAGTTGTGCTTTGCTGGACTGCGCCTTTATGACCTTTTTCCTCTGTTTTTCAATTGCTCTCCACAGAAAAAAGGAGTCAGCTTCCCACCACCGGACACCTCTGATAAAATAATTCCTGCAGAAGTCTGCTTTGCCTTCATCTGCACACACGGAGTTGCTATAAAACATTCATCTGAAGATTTAAACCTTAAGGCGTTACTCAGAAATTCCCCCAGTAAAAAAATAAAATAGATGTATAGATAAATATTTAAGACAATGCATCCAACCTTCTGCTTTTCTGAACTGATTGAACTTTTTTTAAGAGTGAAATGCTGAATTCTTACCTTTTATTGCCAGGATAACTTCTGCCACCAGGAAAATTTGGACAAACTAGTCCTATTCCAGATGAAAACCTGCAAGATTAGACTCCGAGTGCAGCATCTTGGCTGCTGGGATTCTGATGTATGCACTGATGGAGCATCCCCTCTCCTAGCAATTATCCCTGTGTAATTGAGTGACAAGACATCTCTGTGTAAAACTGAATGCGTTCTTGATTTTGTGATGCAGATTTTTGACCTGAAATGGCTCCTTGAACAAGGTTTGCCAGAATGAGTTTCCTGTTAGTTTAGGTATGGCTGTTGCTGCTTTGCAGCCTCACTGCTGCACAAATGCAGCTTCTCCCAGTTCATCATCTCTGCTGTGGTGTCACCCAGACAGGGCACATTTCTACAGGGGACTCCAAATGCATTACTAAGTTTTTTGGGCCTTTTTTTGGGTACCAGGGCAGGTACCCAAAATACAAAGTATTGACATGACCCAAGTCAACTGAGTGGTCAACGTGAGAAGGCAGTGGAGTCCCTCTGTTTCTCTTGGTTATGAGTTTGACCTATAGCCTAAGCACAACCCAAAGATTTAAACTTCAGAGATGTTAGTTAAAAGGAATCCTAAATTTATTACTTTCAAAACATATTGTGGTTTGTAAGCTAGCCTCAAAATTTTGTGGTGCCAGTAGAGTTAAAGTAGCCAATTTAAACAGAATGATCTGACGTGCCCAATGGAAGATTTACCATCATGGGGCCTTTGGCGCTGCTGTCTCAGGGTCATGAAGATGCCTCTGATACATTTTGAACAGCAGTGTAATTACTTTCATCAACACCAGTCAGTGTTTGGGTGAGATAGCTTTAAAACAGTGCAGCAGAGAGGAAAAGAAAAGCTAAATGCTGCTCTGCTCAATTGGGCGTGCACCCAGGAAAGCAAGGTAAGGAGTGTTGCATGTAGGGCAATCTTTCATCACTGTTGGCTCTACTAAAGCTAAGTACAAAATGTGTTTCTGGCTGGTATGACTGGTATGAATGGGGTTTGGTCCAAATAGGTGTTCCTGTAGTAAAATAAGATGGTTGTAGTGGGAGATGCAATGGTGGCAGCAGCCTTTATAGCTCAGTGTTAACTGGCTTAAATCCTTTGCCGTGGAAATGATCTGTTTCTGTTGTATCTGCTGCTCATCATCCCCAGAAATGCCTCTTCCTGGCCATGTTGGTGGGTGATGGTCTGAGACGCACAACTGTGTCAGGAAGGTGGTCCAGGTACTGGGAAGTGGCTCACACCGGCCACATCGACCCATAGGGTGCTTGGTTTTTATTTCCCCTTGGTGAAATAGCTTTTCTCGTCCCCTTAGCTTCAGGGATACCCACCATCGAGGATGTAGCAGTGTCTGGGGGTGGGATGAGGGCATATACTTGTGGGCGTACAAATGAAGCCCATGGAAAATGACCGTCGGTGAAGCAGGGTGTAGAAATGGTTGGTGTAAACCAGATGATACAACTGTACATCCAGCTGCTAAAACATTCAGCCTAGAAAGCTAGAGGAGGTCAACAAGTCACCACAGCAATTCCAGCAACTGTGAGTGTACAGATAGGATCCCTCCCTTATTAATTACCGTCTCAGTTGGGATGGTGTCAACTGGCATGTTCAAGTTATCAGATGTTTTGAAGAAGAGGTGAATTTTTAGCTGTTGTTTATTCAGACCACGATTTAATTAATATTAAATAGATTAAATATTTGATGAAATAGACTGAAATTAAATATTTATCTCCCTCTTCTCCCCAGATAGCGACCCCAGTGGATGTTTATGGGGGCAGTAAGGCTAGAACATCTTCTGAAAGCCAGAGATTGTTCAAAGACCAGAGCTACATGGGAGCGTCATCTGTGGATAGGGATTAAATTACTCTGGGCCCCTTGTCTTTTCCAGCCCACGTGAAATTGTGGCCTACCTTCCTCTGGGCTTACTGAGCCACAACCCACTGGAACTTCAGGTACCGCTTTAGCGTGAGTTGTCACTCCTGCTCTCCGGCCATGTTCATCTTCAACTGGGAAAGAAGGAAGGGTTTTCTCTCACGCTTCTCATTTCTCAGGGCAGTGGGCAGGCAAAGACAAAATGAGAAGTAAAGAGCGTTGCTTTGTGCAAAGTAATTACATCCCACCTCCTGAAGAAGAAAACTTGTAGAAAAATGACATTTTGCCTGAAGGATGGCAGCTGATTCCTCACCACTTGTGCAGGCTGGTGTCCATGTTCATCCCCCATCGGAGCTGGGGTGGGACTCCTGTCCCTGAACCCTGCTGGTAGGTGAGTCTGGTTTGCTGAGGGTCTTGTTGGTGCTTTGGGTGCCATAACTTTGCACGAGCTGCGTGCTGGAGGAAGGCACGTGGCTCAGCTAGTGCTCAGAAATTCCATGTTTGTCCTGCTCCTTAAAACCAAATTGTTTTGAGGATTTAAGACTTAAATCCTTTTATGCAAGAGTCCATGCCAGTGTTTTTCTGCCTGTGCCTCTGTCATGGAGCGTTTGTCTTTGCAGTGAGGAGGGAAGCTCTGTGCCTGGCTTGGTGTGCCCACTGCAGGGAAGACTCCACGCAATGGGAAGTACTTTGTCAGCCAAAAGAGCAGCCGTGAACTGGAGCTATTGGAAAACAACCCCAGCTTCCCCAGGGAAAACTGGAAATCTTTGGGCTGTGAGAAAAGCAGCAAGAGGAGTAAAGGTGATGCGATCTGCGGCAATAAGCGGGACATGGAATTACGGTCACAGGTAGCAAAAGACATGAGCAAATGTGACCTCTGTGTGTAGCAGATGTTCCCTATGCATGCCCTGAGTTGGACCTTCTCTACATCAGCGATGCTGAGAGGCAATGATTCCTCCCAGCGCTGTCAGGGGAACGCGGCTGAGAAGCTCAGCTGGTCCATCCAGCACCAGTGGTGCTGCTGACCAGGGCAGAGGCAAAAGCAGTTGCATTAAGCAGGTGATTGAGTGGGAGGTGTCCCTGCCCATGGCAGGGGGGGTTGGAACTGAATGAACTTTAACGTCCTTCCAGCCATTCTATGATTCTGTGATCCTGTTCTGGCTTTAGAAGGGAGGAAGTAACCTGCCTGTGGGAGCTGCAGGTGCCTAGCCCAGTGCCTTTGCTGGCTTGTTTTCTGCATGGATGGTGGTGTCTTAATTGGGGAAGAAAACCCATAATAAAACTTAATGAAGCTGGCATTTCCATTTCTGTTTTTGTCAGATCTGAGGAAAGCCAGAGCAAAACCAAGCTCTCGGTCCTCAGCTGTTTGCTTGCAGCACAGTTTGAATAGGCCAGAGTTAGACTAGAATATCTGGAATTTTGTTATGAACTTCAAGTACAGTCTTGTAAATTAGACATGGTCCAGTTATAGCCCTGTCACTTATCATGCTGGTCAGTTTGTGTTGGTTGGATTATTTATCATCTATTTTTTCTCTGTAGAAATGAGCTTTGTGTCTCCCTTTGTGGTTCTCTACAACTCTTCCTTGGACAGAATTTGGCTTGTTTTGTAGGTGGTTTATCAACTTTGGAGATATTAAGACCTTGCTCTTTGCCTTCATCACACCTTTGCCCTACCCAAGTCTCTGTACGTAGCTGTCAGAAATCAGCTGCTTGGCCTGGGTGATAGATACCTCAGTAGAAGTAGCCTTATTTGCAAAAATCCACCTGCCAGTGAGTGGAAACTGAAAAAAAAGTCCTTGGTTCGGTCAAACCGTAGATCAACTTGGAGCTGAAGGCTCTGCCTGCCTGTGTCCTGGCAGGATTTGATCTAGATCCCTATAGAAGAGCGAGGAATTCATGTTGCATTTATAAACGATATACAGGTATCTTATCAATATTACAGTGTCCTGCTTTATCTAGAAGAACCTGACATTGCTTTATAGCATAGAATGACAAATAAATCCACTGTGTTCCTGCAGGAGTAGATATGGTTTCATTTGTCAGCACAAGGTTACTTACTTAGTTAAATTATTTAGAATATTTCATGCAATTTAAAGCACGTTGGATTCACAGGCACGGCCAGTTGTGGCCTCTCTCCAGCCACATAAAGCACCAAGGGGATACTTAGGTTTATTGTCCCAAGGGCACCTTTCACCAGATCTGCCCCTTCTTTTGCTACTTGGTGTGTCCGACTGCGCTTGGTACAATGCTCAGGGTCATGTCACCTCCAAGTGACTGAGACTGGGGTTGTACCAGGTCTGTGAGGTCTCACGTGTTGTCACACGTCGGACAGAAATGTCCCTGCTCCGAAAATCTTGCATGTCATAGCAAGGGATCCACACAGATAGGTCTTGAAAAGGCAAGTGAGGAATAAAAATAAGATGCCCATACCTTGTGAAGGTTTTTGAATGGCTGAGGCCAGTTCCCCAGCAGGAATAAATTGATGGGGTCTTTGATCTTTAAGCCCACCATCCATGTTGGAGCACACTTTGCTGAAGGTGGGATAGCAAAGATTTTGCGCTGGGGCAAGACACCGGATTAGATTATTTCCCAAACTCCTCCTCAGCTTGCGGTTTTTTATTCTGTTTGTTTTGTTATGTTCTCTCTATTTTGATGACATCAACCTCTTTTAGGTGCTCATGTCTCATATGTAGATCCTCAAGACTCAGTCCCAGACCTGCCTGAGCCCTGAGGCCATAATCTCAGCTATGCTGGCACCTCTCATTCTGACTGGGCAAAGATCGCTGTCCTGGCGCCTGTGCAGGGGCTTTCTGCCCTGTCTGTTGTTGTTGGCGTAGAACTTCAGAGCAGCTTGCATGGTGCCTGGGACACCTGGGTTCTCCTGAGTGGGTGTCTCCTCTCCTGGCAGTGCAGTGCTGTGGGCAACTCCAGTCATGTACCCACAGGGGTAGCGATGGATGAGGGACACTGGAAGGGGCTGAGCTGGGGATACATTTCTTTCAGTGCCCTATTTTTAGTGCTGCTATTTGCCCCTGTACTGGTGGTTGCAGTATTTTATCCATTGGTTGCTTGTTTTGGAGTACTCTGACCTTGTTTTAAAAGTAGGTACAATATCCCAGCAGGAGTTTTCTAAATAAAAGTATTGTCATAACCCAGCAATATGATCTGTATGTTTAGTCAAGACCTTCCATTAAGCATGAGGGTAAATCCAGTGCTCTAGTTCTTCAGCAGACCCCTTTGGTCTGCTGGCAGCTGAAATGTTTCAGAAGCAGCAGCAGAGTAGTGGCTTTTTCCCCTCATCACCTCCAGCATCATCACGTGGGGATGAAGCCAGTGCAATCCATTCAGAGCGGTTAAGTGACTTGCTAGAGGTCGAGTGAAAAAAAGCCGTGTTAGATTAATAAAAGATGGTTTTAAATAATTCAGCATGGGCCAGCTGATGAAGCTTAACAGCAGCAGGAAGCTGATCTCTCTCAGCTTGGTATAGAAGGCAGTGCCTGGCCAGCCTGTGGGCAGCCAGACCTGTGCCGAGGACCTCTTGGCGGGACTTGGGCTGTGTGGGGGTGTTTGCCTACCCCCTTGCTCAACCCCGCTTGAGGATGGGGAGTTTGCTGCCTGCTTGAGGGTTTGGTGCGGTAGCAACTGATCTCAGTGTGCTCTGGTGTCTTCAGGGTCAGGAATGGTTTCTCCTCTTTGATTTCTGCCAGCAGGAAGACAGCCCCGGTGCTGGGGAAGGGCACCTTTGGTCTGAGTGGGCTTGTGGGACCGTGCTGTCTCTGACTGCCCCAGGAAGGCAGGTGGTGGGGAAGGGCTGGCAAAGATCCTTGCTCGGGGTAGGAGCACCAATGTTTGCAGCATCACCAGAAGGACACTTGAAGACTCTTGGGGAAGGAGCCAGACCCTGGGGCTTCCTGCCTTACTCCGTTCTCATCTTTCCGTGGCTGTAGGTTGCCCACAGCTCGGCGCCAGCCCACCTGCAGACGCTAGTACCCCATGCTCCCCTTGCCTCTGGATGCTGCTGCAGCACCTCATTAATCCTAGGTCCTTTTCCCAGGAATCTGCTGCAGAATCTGAAACAAACCTGTCTCTATTTCTACGGCTCACCTCTGCGCTGCTGAATTGCCTCAAGCTTTGGTGCCAGCAGGGAGCAGAGCCCACACAGCTCTCAGGGATGTCTTTTTCCCTCATCCCATCAGGCTTTCAGCAGAGCTGAAGCTATAGCCAAGCAGACAAAGCTCTTCCCAAAGTGGTTTTCTGAGCACAGGAGCCAGGTGAGCAGGACAGCACCTGGCAAAACCAGCCCGTACTGGCTGCTCTCTTTTCCATTTGATGGATCACGGCAGGCTGTTGGTCTGTATTTTTTAATTGTGAGGAACCAGCAACAGCAGGCTCCCTGCAGTGGTGGGCAGGTTTTGGGAAGCTACTCCTCTTGATGCACGGACATCCGTGGTACCACACAAATGCTGAGTGAACCTGCTGTCACCCATATATGGCCCTCAGACTGGGGCTTCCTCTGTTGTGGAAGAGAATCATGGAATCACTTAGGTTGGAAAGGACCTCTAAGATCATTAAGTCCAGCTGTTAATCTAGTGCTGCCAAGTCCCTCACTAAACCATGTCCCTAATCACCACATCCACACATCCTTTAAATACTTCTGGGGATGCTGGTTCTACCACTTCCCTGGGCAGCTGTTCCAGTGCTTGGCAGCCTTTTGGTGAAGAAATTTTTCCTAATGTTCAATCTAAACCTCCCCTGGCACAACCTGAGGCCATTTCCTCTTGTCCTTTCTCCTGTTCCCTGGGAGAAGAGACCAACATCCACCTTGCTACAACCTCCTTTCAGGTAGTTGTAAAGAGTGATAAGGTCTCCACTAAGCCTCTTTTTCTCCAGGATAAACAGCCCCATTTCCCTCAGCTGATCCTCATAAAACTTGTGCTCCAGCCCCTTCACCAGCCTCGTTGCCCTTCTCTGGACGCACTCCAGCCCCTCAATGTCCTTCTTGTAGTGAGGGGCCCAAAACTGAACCCAGCACTCGAGGTGTAGCCTCACCAGTGCCGAATACAGGGGCACAATCACTTCCCCACTCCTGGTGACCACCCCGTTTTTGATCCATGCTGTTGGCCTCCTTGGTCACCTGGGCACACTGCTGGCTCATGTTCAGCTGGCTGTTGATCAACACCCCCAGCTCCTTTTTTTCCAGGTAGCTTCCCAGCCATTCTTCCAAGCCTGGAGCATTGCATGGGGTTGCTGTGACCTAAGTGCAGGACTGTAGTCGAATCTCATACAATTGGCCTTGGCCAATCAATCCAGCCTATCCAGATCCCTCCACAGAGGCTCTCTGTAGCTTCAAGCAGATCCACACATCCACCCAATTTGGTGTCATCTACAAACTTACTGAGGGTGCACTCAATCCCCTCATCCAGATCATTGATGAAGACATCAACCAGAACCGGCTCCAGCACTGAGTCCTGTGGACACCACTTGTGACTGACTGCCCGCTGAATTTAACTTTGTTCACCACAGCTCTCTGGTCTTAAAGTGAAGTCTACACCCAGCCAAGCCATGAGCAGGCAGTGTCTCCAGGAGAATGCTGTTGGTAATAGGGTCAAAGGCTTTACTGAAGTCTAGGTAGACAACATCAGCCTTTTCCTCATCCTTTAAGTGGGCCACCTTGTTATAAGCGGAGATCAGGTTAGTCAAGCAGGACTTGCCTGTCATAAACCCATGCTGACTGGGCCTGATTGTCTTTGTATGTGTATGATGGCACTCAAAATGATCTGCTCCATAATCTTCCCCTCACTGAGGTCAGACTGACAGGCCTGTAGTTCTCCAAATTCTCCTTCTGGCCCTTCCTGTAGATGGGCGTAACATTTGCTAATCTCCGTGCAACTGGGGTCTCCCCAGTTACCCAGGACTGCTGATAAATGATGGAAAGTGGTTTGATGAGTGCTTACACCAACCCTCTTTGGTACCCTTGTGTGGATCCCATCCGACTCCATAGGCTGGTGAGAGAGAGAATTGGGTTATGGCTGAGCTGATTGTGGTTTTGCCTTGTGACACAGAGAAAGTCACGTGCAATAGGAGCCCAAAGAGAGTCTGATTAATGCGCTTCTAGAATCGGATTGTTTAACGCAAACAGCTTTAGAGATATGACTAAAGTAGGAAAGGAAACTTGGAAAAGACCCCATTTGGGATAAAAGCAAAGAAGGCTATTTTTTGCAAATACCAGTATAACTTCTTCTAAAAATATTATCTTGGATGTCTGTTAGAAAATGAGAACCAAATGTGATTCTGAACGGTCTAATGCAGCCTGTCATTTCAGAGCAGGAGGGATGGGGACCTCTCACTGGAGGCAGATGTGCTTGCAGACTTTCAGAGGGAAACCAGGCCGTGCAGAATCCAGAGCTGCCAGCTTTGGAGGGAAACGTGGATGCAAGCAAGCAGCATTTGTTCACAGGCTGCTGAATTGCAGGTTCGCACTTTGCCGTGTTGGCAGCCATCTTCAGTCATAGTTCTGGGAAGATTTTTGAGAGTATGTAAGAGTTTCTAAGAATCATCATATCATGCGGATAGCCGTGGTTTCCCATAAGTGATTGTACTTTAATACTCAAGAAAAGGAGCAGAAGCAGAAACAATATCCAGGGATGGGAGAGGAGAGGGAATGGTCCTCGCAAGAGAGGCCATATCAGAGCTGTCTTTCTGTTCGGCTATTCAGGGCTCTTTTTTTGCTATCCTTGCCTCTCCAGTGCACTGTTTCTGAGAATCTCACAGAAGCAACGAGGTGGGTTTCTGTCCTTTTCACACATCTTTGCCTCAGCTGCTCAAGCAGTTCCTTTCATAAGCCAATAGATCCAATGGCTAATAGGAACACTGTGTTCACAGTGAGTTCAGCTTGCAAACATTGATGCTGGTGCCAAAGCACTGTGAATGATTGAAAACCTGCAGGGTACCCTTTGGTACTAACTCAGACAGCAAAAAGTGGTTTTGGAATGTTTTCCATCTTAACTTCTTGCTAATCTAATAGTAATCCCTGCTCCAACTTTACCCTTTTGAAGCAGCGATGCAACGGTCATCTGAGCCTCCTTCTACAAACTTGCAGAGGGAGGTTTTTTCCTTTGGAGCTGATGAACGTGAGGATGTTTTCTTTGAAATGTACTGATTAGAGCAGTTAACCTCGGGCAGTGGTACAGAAACATGCAACCTACATACAGTGCATGCTTCTCCAGCCCTGCCTGATGGTTTCACCACATCTTTGCAGTGTGCGTTAGGGAACGTCCTACTTGTTACCTTTATGACCAGAGTCTGTGGAGAATGCAGTGATGAGAAGGCACCAAGGCAACCTGCTTGCAGAGCATTTACATTGTGTGGCACTGGAAGATTTTTCAGGATACACCTGTGGAGGGAAAATTTTATCTCAGACATGCTTGATGGGATTCAGTTCATCCGCCTCTGCCTGTGTGAAAATGTAGATGATGTCATGATGAGACGGAGAGGTCAAGAACACGTGAGTAGTCAGCAATGCATGATCTAATGGAGGTCAATAGGTGCCTGCTGCATTTCCCAAAGGGGTTTTTAGGGGCCTCAGCTGTTACCACCTTTGTTAGCCCGTTACACACATCCTTTGGCAGGATGCCTAAGACCGAGAGAGCTGTAAGGTGGCACAGGGAGGGGCAGGCAGCCAAGTCTGCTGTGTCCCTTGGGTTGAGGAGGGTGAGCGACACAAGCTCTTCATGTTGCCAGCTCAGAGCATCCTCTCTGCTGTTGCTTGGCAGGCTTGTCTCCCAGATGACTTGCCCAGGAACACATTAACCTTCGTGGGACTTAAATAGACCGTGTAAGCTGGAACATCGCATGTCCTGCAAGCTAGATGGCTTCAAGAGAAGTCCTTATTGCTAAGGAGAAGAGCTATTTCAGCCAAAACCATTTCTGGTCACTGTGAGAGGGAGAAAGCTGCAATATTTCTGTGAGATGTTTTAAGCTGATCAAACAACTGATGGGAGTGCTGGGAGCTTTTCAGCACCCAACTGGGATGCCCCCAACAGAAACAACAAACAACACCAGGAGGCGTTTTTCTTGTGCCATGTTTTGGTTCTGACTCTGTGTAATTTTTTTTTGTGATCATTTTGTTTTGCCTGACTGCGTTGCTCTGGGCATGATGGGGGGGAAAATCCATCTTTCAGTAAATACTCCTCAAGCCACCTGCTGTCGCAGCAGATTGCTGTGCATCTCTGTGTTCCCAGGGAACAAAACCATTGCAAACCTGGGATTTCAGGCCATGTTGCATGCTTGCTGCTGGCCACCTCAGCACAAACTTCTCAGCAGATTTTGGATGCAGCCCTTACAGCATTAATATAATATAGGCTGGAACCTCTCATGCAAAGATTTATGAGCATTTGGATTTCTAGGCTGGAGGAAGAGGAACACCCTTCATCAAAAACACTTCTGCAAGGCCTTTCTTCACACTCTCTGAGACACTGCCTGCAGGAGGAGAGACTTCTGTGCTTGCCTGGGAAGAACTCAAGCAATGTGTACTAAATGCTCAGTTGGGCACTGGCATCTTCACCCTTTTGCCGCGGGACATGAAATGTGTGTCTGTTTCTGCATGCTAAGCTGCATTAAAGGCCTTTGAAGGCTTTTTATTTGACCTCTGGATTTCTCCCCTTCTGAGTTCCTATTACCTAGCCTTGTCCTGCAAAGGGACTAGAAACATGCTCCTCAGTTTCTCAGTGACTGTGTACAAAGCAGCTGGCTTTGTAGGCAAACCTTTGCCCATCTTTATGCCTATTGCAGCTTATTAATGTGTGGCATGACCACAGTGCATCTGGAAACAGCCCAGCACTAACCGCTTTCTTCCTGGCTTCGTCACCAGTCCTTCTTGCAGGTCGTCTCCACTTCATATCTGCGTTCTTTTGGATGCATTTTTTTTTAAAGTGACAGTGCCCTCAACAATTTTGGCAGAAGAAAAGGAAAATGAAAAATCATGCTGGCAGAGCCTGTCCTTCCGATGCAACAGCAGCTGCTGTGGAGGAGAGCCAACAGCGGGGATCCTCTTTGGAGGAGTTTACAGGCTGAGGATTGGAGCTTGCGCTTCTCTCCTTGTTTGATAGCACAAGCTCTCTCCCTGCAGAGAGTGGTGATGGCCAAATCAAGCCTGAAATGAGACATTCACAGCTCTGAATTAGACATATGCAGTTTCACTTTGCCTCCAGAATCCAGATCACGCAGGTGACAGTCTTCTAAGTCTTCCCAGAGGTGGTCTAGGAACCTCCTCGGTGCTGTGACCAGCTGATCCAGGACTCAATGGATTCAGCCTGTTTTAGATGGCTGCTTTACAGCAAGTTGAGTCACTCTGAGCCATCCCTTTCTCTTGGGTGGTGGTGAAGGGGAGCTCCTGGCCAGTTCTGAGGGGAATGCTTGCTCTGTAGAGCTGCAAAGTTGGGAGGGACAAATCTGGTCAAGGAGGGAATAACCTGCCTTCCTTCTGCATTTTGTCCTGATGGGCTCCACCAAAATTTACTGCAATAGGCTGACCATTTACAGCCCTTCATAATTTATTAAGCCTTTAGTGAATATTTTAATAAGCACAGCCACAAACTAAAGAAGGTTGTCTTGGCAGGCATTTCTTGTGCACCTAATGTTTGGGTATGTAAATTTGGAGCTCCAGGGGAGCTCTGGATGGGGACTGGAATAAGACTGCAGAAGATGACAGCTGTTGTTCCTGCACTTGTTTGGATTTCATGAGCTAAGGGAACTCACAGCTGCAAGTGCAGGATGCTCTAAAGGATTTGCTTGCCTGCTCTGATAAACCAAAAGCTGTGCCTAAGTTTTAAGGAAAGGTCTTTTTCTTTCATCTTCCCATCTTCTTCCCCATTCACACTGTTAATCACACTGGCAGGATGCCCTCCAGGCTGAGACTATTCTGAGAGCAGGGTCAGAGGAGGGTGCTGAGAGGGAACAGCAGGCTGTGCATTTTCCTTTGCTAGCCTGATTTGGCCAAGATTAATGCACATAGAAAATAATCAGCCTAATTCTGTGGAATCATTAAAGGGATGATAACAAGGGGAGAGGAGAAGAGAGATTTTGCTGCTTTTATTCCATTTTTAGGAAAGAGGTCAGGTGTTGTGTGAACATGTTTAAGCAACATCAAGCATCTCATATTTAAGGCAAGGAGAAAATTTGTCGCTGTTTTTTTGTTTGGTTTTTTTTCTGGAAAAGGCAGTGTTAGCCTGGGCTCTGGAGCTCTCCTGTTACTTCCTTAAACAAAATCATAAGAAGCTCATTTGTCACTAAACCAACGCAGTCTTTATTAAAGGGAAGAAGGATTGCAAATGGGGAATCTTTGGAAAATGGGATTATTTTGCCTTACCCTGAGCTGATGATCACCTCTCAAGCCCTTCGCCCCTCCTTTCCACGTGCTGTTCAGCCACCAGTACCAATGGTGATGGGCAAAGCAAATTGCTGCTGGTTCCTGAGGAAAACAGGTTGGACTCAATGATCTCAAAGGTCTTTTCCAACCTTATGATACTGTGATACTGTGATAAAATACACCATGCAGGAGCTGGGTCAGACAGGTAGTCAGGAGCTGATTGTGTAGCAACAACATAGTGCCCATCTTCCTTACCATCATCAAAACTATTTTGTTTAAGCCTAGGTCAGGTATTTGCTACTTACAGTGTGTCTACGTGTTCGACAAAAGCACCTTGCTGACCATTTCTAATGCCGGCAAGTCCACCTCTTACTGTCATGATCTTTATTTCTTTAGAAAGGAAAACAGTATCTTATTTTACAAATTGAAGGTTTTGTAAATCTTTCTTCATCTTATGTCTTAAAACTAAATAATAAGACAGTGATTGACTGGGGAGATTGTAATATTTCTCCAGATTTTATAATGCGCTAAATAAATCATAAAAATAACTGATATGAAAAATATTAGAAAAGCCTATTTTGTGATTGTTATTGCATTCCTTTCTGATATGGGAAAGTGTGTCAGCTACTCCTTTTAATTGTGTTTTTTTATGACTTTGACTTTGCATTTTTATTTATTTTCCATCTTCTTGTAATTCCCATTTACCAACACAGAATTAACACTTCTCATCCCTGCTAAGCTTACTGCTGTGGAGTTTGCCTTTAGTTTTCTAATTTTGCAAACATTGACGAGGGTTTTTTTTACCCAGTAGGTTTCTACAGGTGTCTGTGACTGATCAGAGAAATTTTTGATCGTAAGTGCTTAATTCCAGAGTTCACAGATTGTTAAGACAGAGTCAGGAATCTTCTGATCTCTGAATCGAACTGTAAAGAGTAATTAGATGCATCTTACAGTCAGGCTCTTGGATATTGCCTTACCCCAGCTGAGTGCAGGGCTGAAGATGCCTCTTGCTTTGTTGGAGAGCTGGTTGTTGCGTGGGAGTCCTGCTGCCTTTTGGGGCCATTGGAAGCAGGGGGTGCATGAGGCTGCACTGCACGGCATCCCACGGGAGTGGGATGTCGAGGGAATAACCCTACTGCCTTTCTGCCTGCTGTGGCACTGGTGAAACCTCTTGGGGGACTATGAGCATGTAGCTGGGAGTTGGCGGTGGCACTGACATCACTGCCTGAGGATGTGGCAGCCTCGAGGGGCTGGGGTGCGATGCAAACCCTGCTGGGTTTCTGGGGGCAGCCTGGCTGTGTGAGACAAACTGAGACATTGTGGTTGCGTTTTGTCTTTCAGATGCTCTGCAGCAATCCCTTTTGAGCAGAAGGTGGAAGTTTCCTTCTGCTATTGACTCGGCCTTGCCAGTCAAGGTGCCCAGGCTTGGCTGAAAGAGTACGCAGAGAGTGGCACCCTTTGCAAGAGAGGTGGGTGCTCTGCCACAGCAAGTGGGGTGTCAGACAGGAGGATGGGGGTCCAGATAAGCTGTCCAGGCATAGCCAGGGCCTGCATGTGCAGGTCTGCAGAGCTTACCTGAAGAGCAACTCCTCCCCGAGCTGCTGTCCCTCAGCTTGTTCCCTTGTTGCGGGAAGCTAAGGGAAGGGTGGCAGTTGTGTTACGTCCCTGCTTAGCAGTGGGAACTGGCCTGGAATTTCCTCTTTCATTCCCATAGGCCTGTTCCCATTTCAGGGGATGAGTTTCAGGGCTTAGCTCTGAAGATGAAATGTCTTGCAGCTTGAGCGTGCTGTGCTTTGGAACCTCTGCCCCTTGGTGAGGGTGACCAAGCAAAGAAAGACATCGAGGGGCTGGAGCGCGTCCAGAGAAGGGCAACGAGGCTGGTGAGGGGACTGGAGAACAAGTCCCACGAGGAGCAGCTGAGGGAACTGGGGTTGTTTAGCTTGGAGAAGAGGAGGCTGAGGGGAGACCTCATCACTGTTTACAACTGCCTGAAAGGAGGGTGTGACAGGGTGGGTGCTGGACTCTTCCCACAAGTGACAGTGACAGGACAATAAAAAATGGCTTGAAGTTCTGCCAGGGAAGGTTCAGACTAGACATTAGGGAAAATTTCTTCACTGAAAGGTTGGTCAGACTGCCCAGGGATGTGGTGGAGTCACCATCCCTCCAGGGATGATGGGCGGACGAGTTTCTCACGGATGGTTTAGTACTGGACAGGTATGGATGGGCTCGATGATCTCAAAGGTCTTTTCCAACCAGATGGTTCTGTGATTCTAAGATGGGCCAAATGCAGCCACAGTGGGTGAACAGAGGAAGGTGGGGAGAAGGAGAGACTGAGAAAGAGGGTGAGAGAACAACTTACGCACTCCCCTTTGCCCCACAAGACAATACCCTCTTCACTTGCAGTTGTGCAGCTCAGGTGAGAGACTACATGAGCTGCAGCAGTGAGGGGCTCAGTGCCAGACAAGGATTGACTCAGCACTTTGTGTGGGCATCAAGATCACCATACTGGATAGGGAGCACCCTGAGTCTCACCCCAGTCACTGCAGCAGCAGAGGTAGGATTTCCCTGTGTGCTGAAGATAGTTCGCAGCCACCCTAAAATCTTGGTGCTGGTGGCCCACGTTGTGCAGAAAGGTTAGAAGAGCCACAAGGCCAAGTTTTTTTCTCCTGTTAGGTCAGCTTCAAGAATATGCTGTAGGTATGGGAATTGAAATGGAAATTAAAACTAATAATTTTAAACTTTAGGGTGTAAGAACTAAACCTATGCTGGCCAGACCTGAATAGCCTGGTCTAAGGGGACAGGACAATCCCATGGGCTCCACCACCTTGTGAGGCTTCTTGGAAGGTCAAAAATGCTCAACAGCTCAGGACTAAGAGAGGAGAGATGTCTTCAGGGGTTATGCCCTTGGAGTTATTTTGCCCAGACTGCTAGCAATGAACTACCAGGTTGCCCTTGGGTGGCCCAAATGAAATAGCTCAGTGCTCCTTCCTGGAGAGGCGTTCAGCCAGTGGTGAGAGCATGATGCCAGCAAAGAGACCGCATGGAGAAAGAGGGGTGGATTCCTGGTGCAGGCTTTGGGTCTTGACACACAAGAACAAGCACAGAGATTGTTTGTGCAGCTGTTTTCCGAATGAGTGAATGTCAGCTGTCCCTGCAGGGCATGTTAGTCTGGTACTTGCCCAATGTATTAGAAGGGAGATTTGGTTTTTTTTACTGGTGTAACCTGCCTTTGCAGAATAAACCTACTGATATTTTTTTTCCCTCTTTCATGATAACCATGTGAGCCTGCGGTAGTCATAAGATCACTTCAGCAACATCTTGGCTCAAGCAGCGTGTTGCGTTGTTTGTAGAAGTCCAATTTTGTTTTTGAGGAAAATCAATACAGCTCATTACTTAGCTGAGAAAAGATCCCTGTGTCAAGCAGTTACTCATTCCACTGTGAGGCAGCCCCTGAGCAGGCTCAGCCACTTTCTGTAAGCTGGACAACAGGCTGATAGCCTTTGTCTTAAATTATCCCTTCTGAACTAAAACTGCCCTGATGAGAAGGCCGATCAGCTTCCCGCAGACCACCAAAGAGCTACTCAACAAGTGAAGACCATCAGCCGCGGGCAAAATACGCACTGGAAAAAAGAAAACCGACACAAAAGACACTTTTTTTGGTAACTATTGTAATGACTGTAAGTTCTCACGCTGCTTCTACATTATATCCTTTCTTTTGCGCTCTGGCTACCTCATTAAGCTTTTTGGTTTCAGTGCTAGGATGTGAGATTTAGTACTATGAAGCTCATTGGTAGCCAAATATTCTGTGTCTAGCCTGTCTGGAGTGGTGAGACCGAGCTCAGGTCTCAAACTTAGCCGTTTAAGATCTTTATGTGAGTGCACAAGATGTTTTAAAGCAGCTTTGGAGTCTGAGAGGGGCTGAGGCTATTGGGTAGATGCCTACCAGATATGTGAGTATGGCCTTAGGGACAGCACTACTGGTCACCATCCTTAGGCAGGACCCAGCTTGGAGGCATTATGTCTTGCCTTCCCCAGTGAATACACACTTCCATTACTTATATGAATATATAGCTAGCGAAAATTGTTCCTTGCTGCAGCCCAGCTTCAGGATCCAGGATTCCAATCCCTTGAACCTAGTTTAGAAAGTTGGAGGAGAAATTTCTCCTGTATGAAATGGGGAACAGGGGAAAAAGTGCACATTTTGGCTGCTGGGGAGTAGAATCAGGGGGTAAAGAGCCATCTTTTTTTTTTTTTTTCCCAATTTGACATTTGGATAAGGCTAATGGACATCTAGCAGAGACATTTCACTGTAGTAAGTTAAGTGAGAAGGTCAGTGAGATAAGAGGGTCAGCGCACCGGGAATTATTGAGGTTATCTAGGGGTTAGGGTACACGCTGAGATAACCAGGAACAGCTATAAAGAAGGATGCAAAGTTGGTAAATTCGCTACTAATTTGTTTGTCTTGATTGTTCATAGGCTGCATTTATAAAAGGAGAAGTGAGGTGTATTTTAAGAGAGCCAACAGCCAAGAAAGCTGTCTTCTCTCTCCAGATCACTGCTTCAGCCTTTTGTGGTGGTCGCTCTCAAGAGCAGATTTTGAATGCGCAGAGCGCTGATGAGCCTGACCCTCTCTTCCCCATCCCTTCTCCAGATGACGGTAAGGAGCTGCTTCTCCCTTCGCACCCCTGGGTGGTCAGGGTGCTCAGGGCTGGGGGGATGTGTGCTGGGAGCTGGGAGTGGGGCAATGCTTATGACCACTTATTGCAGCCTCAAGACCATCTCCTGTCTACACACACGCAGCACCACGTGAGGAAAACCACAAATGAAAGCCATTTACATCCCTGTCACCACATGCTGTCCATAAAACCTCTTTCGTTTTGAAGTCCATCACTGATCTATTTCCAGTTTTTCTCTCTACTGAGATTTTGATCTCATGAGCTGTCTTTGAGGACTTATTCCAGATTGTAGGTAATTTCGGCGTGTGGAGGCTGTGAAGAAATAACATTGCTTTTATTACCAGACTCCTCCGGTGTTTGATGACGGCTATGATTGTGGTACATATAACATTATTATTTCACTGCAATTACAATAGCATGGGTGGTGTTATGCCTGACTAGCTGATTAATCATCTAGAGCAATGAGTAAATCTCCCCCTCTTTTACGGTAATGAATATATAGAGCTGGGTTGCAGTCGGCTGAGCAAGTGTGGAAGTGATCAAGGCAAACGGGGAGGTGTTTGGCAGCTGCAGGCTGCAGGGAGGATAAGCATGTGGAGCTTTTGGGGCAATTATTCCCTCTCTGATATAAGCTCTGGCTCACGTCAAGCTCTAATCTACCTCAGGGAGCCGTGTTTCAGTGGTAGGTGGCCAAATTGCTAAAGGCAAGTCGGTCCAGTCAGAGTTAAAAGGAGAGATCTTGGTGTATAGGGATGCTCAGTAATGCTGTGCCCTCCCTTTCCTTCTTCAGCCTCCTGCTAGGTGCTGCCTCTGGCTTTCTCCCATCACAACAAATGTATGACCCATTGTTTTGGGGAGCAGATTCCAGGAGAAGGAGGCCGTGGAGGCTGGGTGGAATTTGCTGGGATTTCATGTGCTTTCTTGGAGTATTTGAATGAGATGGGCATGCCTTGAGTATGTGTATGCCCTTAGTATAGCGGGCATCCTTTCTAGTCTACTTCTTATTTTTCTGTTTGACCTTGGTCCAGATCCTCTGTTTACCTTCCCATCTTTTCCTTTCAATGCTGTAAACTTTCCCGAGCCGTAACTGTCTCTTCCTATGGGTGTGTACATACACTGCCCATAACCAAAACCCATGTTGTGCTGTTTAAAAGGTCTGGCTTTGAGGATAGAACCGTTTAAGATGGTGGGATGCAAAGCTTTTTCCTCCTTGCAGTGGTTTCCCAGCATGCCTTGTGCCAGTATGTTCGTAGCTACCCAGGAGTGAAGGGAGGAGAGAAATTCATTAGTAGACTTGGATTAAATACCTGCTGTGCTGGGGACCTGCCATGATGGCTTAATGCCACTGTTGTCTCCAAGCAGGTGGAGTGGCTTTCTGGTTCTCCCTGCAATCTGGGTCACACACGTTCAAGCAACAGCAGCACAGATTGTCTGAAAGTACCTCATGGTTTTGCTTGTGGGAATTTACAATTCAAATCAAGGGAAGTTGCAGCCTCTCTCTCCCTCATATGGTGATTTTCTTTACTCTCCTGATACAGCAAAGATCAAGATGAAATATTAAATGTCCTCCACAATGTAATTATATCTGGCTGGTTGCAATCAATTCCCTCTGCCTCATGCTATTACTTCTCCCTGTCCTTCCTTTCCTGTAAAAGACACAGGGCTGATTCTCATCTCCCCCATGGGCTGGAAAGGAGGCACTGCCAGTTCCCACATGGACCCATCAGCTTAACAGGAACAACTTACGGAAATGAATTCTCATCAAAAGAAGCCCCAAGCAGTGCAAAGTTTGTTGCAGAGACACTGGACTCCAGTTTTGATAAAGCTCAAAATGATGCCTTATGTATTAGACTGCAATTAAAAAATGATTTCCAAAGCTCCATCTATTCCAGGCAAGTGCCTCTTTGAGAGTGTGATACATTTAAAAATAGCCTTTTCTTTTTTTCCTGAGCACAGGTTTGAAGAGGCTTTATGAGGCAGAAATATTCATATGAACTTCTTCCTCCTGCAGTGAAGAGATCAAGGTTATTAATATACTCATCAGCATTTTCATTCTCTGCCTTTAAACATGTCAAGCAGCATCCAAGACAAATCCTTATTATCAGGTGCACAGGCTGGTGTTATCCTTAGCAGGTCTCTTTGGGAAGTCAAGGCCGTTGTACCAGCGATCAAGCATTAGCATCTGCCACTGTTGTTCAGGGCAGCAGAGAGAGGGCCAGGAAACTGGCCCTGGTCTCACCGGCATGGCCAGGGACAGGCACGCGGTCCTGGGAGCTGCCCCTGCATCTCTGCAGCTGTTAATGCGGAGGGGAAATCCTGAGCATAGACAGGACTGAGCAACAGCTTGTGGCCAGACACGCACTTCTGTGTTTTGCTGCATCAAGTCCTCAATGCTCTGGAGCACTGGATTCACAGAAAAATCCAGAGGCCGTTTTTTTTAAAGACTTTTCTTGGTGCTTCTTGAGTGACAATGTGATCTGGGAGTTAATCCTAAGAGGTCTGTTTTTTGCCTTCACCACCAACCTGCTATATTTAAGCTTCATTTCGCAGCACTTTATTTATAAGCACCTCATGGCATAAGTGTTATTTAGGGTTCCTTTAATACATCTGTAGGATCAGGCACTCAGCCCAGGAAATTACCCAAGCTTTTGTAAATGTGACAGGGTGAAATATAAGAACTCATCTGCCTTCTCTAGTTTGGAAACTCTTCTTCATTGGATTTCAGGTCTTTTAACCTTCTTCTGGTGTGGGATGCCCTTCCCATGCAACAATATAACTGGTGCTTCCTTTCACAGCTCATTATCAAGAGAGAGCCCAAACTTTGATTTCCACCTCTGCCCAAGGAGAATTAGGTTCCCAAACCTCAGTTTGCACAGAATGATTAAAGGTGGTGGAGGCAAGAAGATTAAATGGAAACAAAACATTGCAGCTTAGTGGACACTGCAGGGCAAGGAGGGGAGGACAGCTGCTGGCGCCTGCTCCGATGGATGCTAAACCACTTGATAAAACCAGTGAATGAGCAGCTCTGGACCTCTCCTGCCAGAGACGTGGTTTAACCCTGCAGGATACAGCTGTGTTCCCGCCTGAATTTTGGTTACATTAGGCTTAGCATTTCATCACCATGGGCTGAACCTGAGATCATTCCTCTATGAGCAGAGAATGTTCGAATCCCATCAGGTAGGAGGGGGAGAAAACCCAGAGTACAGCAGGAGTGGGGCACTGAACAGCTCTCCAGCCCCCATGTCTCTCCCTTCGTGCCCCTGTCCAGGAGACTTTCTGTCGCTCCTGCGATTCAGGTGTATTCAGAATGCAACACGTTTCTTCAAAAACCGGTCAGACTTTTCACTACACTTTAGACTTTGCCTCACCTCTTGGAGCCTTGCAGGTTGCTATGTTTGCAGCTGCTCCCACAGCTAATGTGGCTTTGTTTATGATACAGAAGAATACATGTCATTTTTTATTTTCTGATTGCTAGTACTGCTTCTCCTGTTTTATATTTTCCCATATCCATCTAGAAGACCGGAGATAACTCAGATGAAAAGAAGTCAATTATGTGGTGCCTGGGATACTAGAAGCCTGGACTTTATGACCCAGGAAGTTTCTCTCTGCACGATGCACCCAATTTGTTGGATTTTTTTTCTTCTTTAGTATCAACAACAACAACAAGAAATTATGATACCCTGGATGCTCTGCATTCAACAGCACTCACTTTATTGGCATCAAGTGACTTGGAAGCTGCTATATCCATCTCCATCAGTTTTCACTTTTAAATTATTTTTCCATAAACTGGGATTTTATTTTTTTTTTCTTCAGAAATTGAAAGCTTGCTGACACTGGGTTTTTGGGCAACTTCTGAAATGAATTCAAGCTAGGAATTTTACGTAGTTTTCTATTTGCCAAGAGCATGTTATGGTTTTCCAAAGCTTTCCTTCTCACTTCATCCTTGATTGGCATGCTGCCACTGATATGGGCAGGAGAACTGGGTCGTAGAATCATAAGATCACAGAACCATAGAATGCTTTGTGTTGGAGTTGATCTTTACAGGTCATCTAGTGCACCCCTCCTGCAGGAGCGGGGACATCTTTAACTAGATCGAGTTGCTCAGAGCCCCATCCAACCTGGCCTTGAATGTTTCCAGAGATGAGGGCTCTACCACCTCTCTGGGCAACCTGTGCCAGTGTTTCACCACCCTCATCTTCTTCCTTATATCCAGTCCGAAGCTACCCTCCCTTAGGTTAAAACCATTACTCTTTGTCCTGTCAAAACAGACCCTACTAAAAAAATCTGTCCCCAGCTTTCCTACAGGCCCCATTTAAGTACTGGGAGGCTGCTCTAAGGTCTCCCCAGAGTCTTCTCCTCTCCAGGCTGAACAACCCCAACTCTCTCAGCCTGTCAGGGTCAACACTGAGTCCTTTGGAACTCTGTGCCAGTGGCTGCTAGGAATGGCAAACTAGTAATGCAGTGGGTTAAGTTAACGGATGATATGTTGCTGTTGTCCTCAAGGAGGTTCTACACCTTGGACAAATATCTCCTGTTAGAGTGACTGCAACGCTCAAGTCTTCCCTTCTGAACAGCTCTCTGTCTAAAATAGCAAGCAGCCAAGCAATAATGGCTGTCCTTAGGAGACTTGCAAATTTTTACTGGTTTCTTTAAAGAGAACCTTATAAATTTCAATATTTGAATGTATTGAGAAGCAGAAGGCTTGAAGTAAAGTCACCATTCTTTTTGAGTGCTTCTTAGGACAACTAGGTGTGAGGATGTTGTGGGGACAAGAATGTACCTCATTGGGAACTACTGGAAAACTCTTCTGCTGAAGTTTTGTTTCCAGGCACCAAAACCTCTTTGAAATCTTCTATGTATCATGCAGTATAAGACTACTTATCATATCATTTTAGCACCAGACAAGATTATACACAAATATTCTTCACTCTCTTATATTTGAGAGACATCTATTCTGTGTTCATTACAATTTTTTTACCTGGCAGAAGGATTTTGAATTTCAGTGTTGAACTGTCCGTGTATCTTTGCTCAAGCCTGGCAGCACTGGCAGAGTTGGGACCCAGTGCTGGATCTGCAGGAAACATCTTGCCTTCCTTCTAAAGGCGGCACCCTTTGGCAATCATCCTCCTTCAGAGGTGCTTTTGGAGTATTGGTTGAAGGAGAACTGGTCTGCAGATGTGAGCCTGCAGGCTCCAGGGTTGTTACCCAGCAGCCTACACTAGAAGGGAAAATTACTTAAGAAAAAAGATATAAATAATGCAAACACAGGGCAGAACAGAAGGAGTAGCCTTAAGTGTCTTAAATTAAGGGAACCAAAAGTCCTCTCACTGCACAGTGACATTTGAAGCAGAGTCATTACAATGAATCTTCTTTTAATATATAATAATAGTAAAAGAAAACACAACCCAACCCATGCTTCTCTTGCTGACGCGTAATCAGGAGATAGAGTGGTTTGAAAGTAAGATGGTCTTTGTAATGTGGTAGAAGTAAAAACTTGAAGGCAGAAATTAATAAACGTGGAGACTAACAGGTAAAAGTAGTACAAATATCTGCTCTAAAAGTATTGGGTACAGTAATTCCCACAGGCACCAGGAAGCTGTTAGCCAGTCAGGCAGTGATGCCCCATGTGCTTCACTGTCTGATAAAAAATAAGAGAGCAAGAAGAGAGAAAATCTCTGAGCATATGGTCAGCAAGCGACAAATGTGCACGTTAGGGCTCTCTGGAAGAGGGGAAAGCCGTGGCCAAGGCTGTGACTCATTGCTGAGTGAGCAGGGCTAAAGGCACTGAGCAAGCTGCTGACTGGGTTACATGATGTGACCGGCCACGTGGCCATGGCATCCACCCCGGGCCAGCCTGGCGCTGCCGAAGAGCCTGCTTGGCAGTGTGAGTGTGTTCAGCAGGTTCTAAAAAACCAGACTTTTTTTTCCTATGTGCGTCTTCGAGGCAGCTCTCTCCCACTGCCAGCAAGACCAGTAAGTAGAGGAGAGTGCCGAGACTCTGCCAGCCTGTCTCCTTAGCAGACAGGAGACTGGGCTCAGTGTGATCCTGCCAGGTGCTAAGCAGGTCCCAGAGAGGCCAAGCATCCTCTGCGACAGCTGGAAGAGCTCTGTGTCCAGAAGTCTCAATGGTGACCAGAGCAGCAGAAAATGCAAGAGCTTGTACTGCAGCTAGAGGCAACAACCAGGTGTCAAACAGGCTTCAGGAAGAAGTCAAGTGTAATCCACAACAAGGGTCACCTGTCCTGTAGGAACCAGGAACTCCTGTAAATACCTTTGATTGCCACTTTTCACACAAATTTATATAACCAATATATTGTGTAAACTATATTATGCTCCTGTATAGAGACTGTATTGTTTAGATCATAGATTATACTTCATTCTGGATGTATTATAAATTCTGTTTCCTACAAGTAGGTAAAAATCAGGAAATGCCGGGAAGTGCTGAAATGCAACCCCTGACTCACCAGTTCTGTGGGCTAAGGGTGCAATAAGATTGTCTTCTTGCCGACTACTGCTCACTAAGCTTCTCTCCTTTTCAATCCAACCTTTAAGATAGTGCCATTTATTCATGCACATGCTGGGACCTGTAGCACCCTCTCTATACTGATTCAATTCACTAATCTGGTAGAAAAATTACTTTTAAGGGAAAAAAAGTAATTTGTTTTATGCTGAGTTAATGAGTTGAACCTACCCCTGGTTTCGTTTGCATAGATGAGCTGGAAATCTTCTTCCACGATGGAGTGGGGCCAATTTTCATCTCCAATTTTAGCACCGTTCTCCTCTAGGTTTCTTTTTGATGCAGGTGGGCAACCTGCAAAATGAACCTCATGGCTTTTGCCTTCTCTGCCTGGAAACGTTTTGTTGTCCCTGCAGATGGAGCCAGGAGTGAACATTTCCTCTCCAGCAGCTCGTGCAGCTGGGCAACAGAGATGCAGGTTGCTTGGAAAGTGGAAGAAATGCACAGCACAGTAAATTTAAGGAAGGGCAAAACAGTGGTTAAACAAGGAAATATTGTTTTGTCATCTGATAGCAGGGGACTGACTGTCAGACTGGACAGGGGGTTATTTGTTTTTCCTTAGATTTGTATCTCTTGGAGATGGTTTCTTTTCTTTTTTTTCTTTGTGCATGGACAAATCATTGCTTAATGTTGTCGATATGCGTCTTGCATGAGTGTCTGGTCTGATCTAGTGTTGCAATGAAAAGCTTTCCCTGTAGGGCAGATGGTCTGCTCTGTCCTCTGGGCAGCCCCAGCCTTCTTGCAGGCCTTGGTCCGCGTGGAGGGGTCAGGGTGTGGGGTGTTCAAGCAGGACCCCAGCAGGGAAAGAGCTCTGTCAGTGCAGAGTACAGCTGCTGCGCTCAGGAGCATCTTGAGTGCATGGCAAAAGGGACTGGGGCTTGACACTAGAATGACACCTGACTTCTGGGCTGTGGAATTGTTCCTGACAGTGGTTGGTTTCTCTTTGTCCAGCCCTCAGCTCTTTCTGCCTTTTAGTTGAAGCCCTGCTAAAAAGTCTCCCAGAATTATATGCCCTTTTCCCATATTCAGCCTTCATCTCTCCGCAGAGATGCCTGGAGTAAACTGCTTCTCTTGGACTTCAGCCCATGAACCCACCTACAGTCTGATTCAAGTGCAATCATTAAATGCTAATGATGCTCCATTGTCTTGAATTATATCTATATTGCACCATGTAGTGGAAAGCTATCAAACTAACCGTAAATGAATTTAGTCAGCAGAATAAGCAGGTTAGCCAAGCTACCACGGGGCTACTAAAGGGCTAATTTGCTCCCTCTAGAAGATCATCGGAGACAAATGTTAATCTGGTGGGTGCAGTTAAGATGTTCATCCAAAACTCAAGCTGAGTTACATTTTTCAGATGAAACCAAAACACCAGTCTGTGTAAGTCTACAAAGCAGGGAAAAAAAAGAAAAGGGTGAAGAGAAGGCTCTGTTTTGTAATTTCAATTTTTGTAATCCCACTTTTAAAGGATGGTTTGCATCTGTGTTTAATCAGCAGGAGTTATTCACTGTGGGCACATATGTTTTAGTTAGAGCCATTCTCAGTAAACGTGTCTGATACTGGAAACAGGAATCTCACTTTTAGGGGAGGGGACACCTGAAACAGCTTTACCTGAGATAAGGTGTTTGTGTGTGAGAAGCACTGAGCTGGGCAGGAGTCAGCGCATGGGCAGATTGTGGGAGGAGCTGTGTGTAATGATGGCTGTGAAAGTAAGTGGATCTTATTGAACAGCATGAGAGGTACATGGGGCGAAGTGAGTGGTCAGGCATTCCCTGCAGTGAAGGCTTTGATCTCTTTCTATCCCATTTTATTAGTATTCCCCATGGTTCCTCCATCTGGATAGTCTACATTAGACATGGAGGGATGAAATCATCCTCATCATTTCCCATTCTAGTCAAAGTGAGAACTGTTTGTGCTTTGCTTGATTCAAATACACTGTGGTTGTTTTCAGGACTCACTAATACCAGCATTAATCTGAAGCTACTGTACAAAGTGTCCATTCTGGCACCTCTATCAGTAGGTTTCTCTATTTAATATTACAGAAACACCACGAACACAACAAATCTCCCTTGCCAGACAGCTTGGTGTCATGAGGAGCGGACAATGCAACTTTTCTCCACATAGATACAGATGGGCAGTGTGCCGAAAGCAGTAGAAAAGGGACCATAGGTTAACGCCGTTAGAGCCGTTCTACCCTTGAGCAATGGCAGATACTATGTTTGGTCATGAAACGTTGAGACGAAACCGCATTCCAAGTGCTGACTGCAATTATGGAAGCAGTAGATCTGCTAGGGCGTGTGCACAGGGAAATATTTCCCATAGCTGGACAGATTTCCATGTAAAGATTCCTTTTTGTCTTACACACTGTGCCAAGGAAAACACGACACTCGGGCAAGGAAATCTCACAGCAGAAAGTGAGTCCATGGATGAGTAGCACCATAATGGGCATGAATGCTTGCTGGGCGTCTGCACAGGCGGGTGAGCTGGAAATGCCTTTGGACGTAGCCCTGCCCTGCAGCTGACTGGTGTCCACCCTATCTCAACATAGAAGATGGAGGGAGCAATAGCAACCTGCCAGGCTTGGAAATCCTGGGAGGAAGAAGGGAAAGGAAGGGAACAAAGAGAGGTGAAAAGAAGCAGGGAAAGACAGAAGGAGAGCACTCTTTAAAGAAAGGCTTGCATCAGTCCCTGTGTCACTGAGCCAAGACAGTGAAGTGAGAAAGTTACCCCTAGGAAGCTGAGGCCATTGATCCTCTCTGGACGCATTGCCTAAGGTTGCGGCAACGTCCAACCCTACGTTCTGGTATGTGGAGACACAATTGGGTGTAAACACTTGTCTCATAGATGTTTGGAAAGTTAAAGAAGATAAAAATAGTGCCATAGGCAAAAGAGCAGTTAAGTGAGCAAGGTGAACAACAAATTTTTGATAGATTTTGCTCCTCCTGGCACCAAAGTTTAGTGATGCATCCACAGGAGACAACGCCTCTTCCAAGGATGACAGATAACTCTCCATCTATTGTTTCATGGTTCTTCACCTTCGCTGTGTTGCCACATGAATTCTCAGTCATGACACACTTTATTAGCTTAGTACTTAAATGGTCCAGGACGGAAATTAATCTGGATATACTGAAATAGCCCAAGAATTACTGAGTCTTATTTATGCCAACAACTCTCTAAGCTTTTCCTCACTACAGCAGAGCGGGACAACAGCCTGAATGCTGGATTTTCTCACTAAGTTTTCTCTCCTTTTTCTTTTAGGACCATTCCAGCTGTCTTCCTGGGAAAAGGAAATTAAATATCATGCTACCTTCACATAGCAACCCCTGCCTTTTGGATCCCTTTACAGGCAAGAAGACCCTACTGCGTGCCTTGTGATTCAGGGTTTTCAAACCAAATCAGATATCAGAATCTAGATTTCAGTAACAAAAGATCTTCAAAGTGAATCCCCCTGATACTTAATGGAAACCCACTTAAGGCCATTGCTACTCTTGACTCTGGCTATGGCGGCTGAGAGAGAGGGATGCTCTCTCACAGAGCACACCCTTTAGCCGCTCTCGATGAAAGCCTGGATCAAAGCCTGGTAGCTGGTATCCATCCAGAAACATACAAATAAATGCATAGGTGATGAAATGAGGATCTGAAATTTGCCCTTGGGTAGCCAGCCTTCTATATCAATACTGTATTCTCAGCCATTAAGTAAAAGCTGGGAAGATAAATCCCAAATATAAGAAATTAAAATCAATAAACTCACTGAGTCCTCCATGTCACAGTTCAGACTCATAAAGAGATACAACCACTGAATCCCTACAGTGCTGCTCTTTCACAATTGCACACATTAAGAAAAGGAAGGAAAGAGTTATATGAAACATTTGGCTTGATATAGGAATCAGTTATCTTAATGATGCAATATCAAAAGGAAATATTGTCTCATTTAGAGATCTACCCGCTACAGTCACTACAATACTCCCAAAACGATGGTAACTCTTCTCACAGATGCCTAGAAATTAAGAATTATACTCTCACTATGTTTAATATCCTAGCTGTACTTTCAAGGATCATCTATCTTGGTAAAGCTTTGGGGATCTAATTCAATTGCTTTTTGTCTGCCATTGCTTATTTATAAAGCATGTGTCCTTCTGGTGATACTGTGTTCCAGTGGATCTCCCAGAAGCTGGAAGAAGAACTGATGGACAAGGAAGACCTGATCTGCTCACTGTGCCTCTAGGACTGCACCCTGTGCCCAGCTGTCTTGTAAGTAAGGACACACTTAGAAAAAACAGCTTCATGCTGATCAAGCTACGTGGTAGGACAGAAACACAGCCACCTTTTGATGCTTCATGCTGCTTGTTTTACTGAAACCAACAGCTAGCAGTGGATTTTTTTCAGCACAGCTAGCAACACCTGCAATGTGCGAGACATGAGTTTACCTATGTGCAAAGAATAATTTATGATGGATTATGTGCAAGATCACACTGTTATGGAGCAACTTTTCTTAGAGCCCCAGACTAACACCAAAACCGATAAGCTATGCAAAAAAAGCTGAAATACAGCCGTTCCTTGAGTGAGACATTGTAGTGCTTGGGGATGGCACATGCATGTTCTTACGATAGAGATGAAATATCAGTATAATGGCTAAGAGTGAGAAAAAAAGGGCTTAATACAGAACTTCCCAGGGAAATTTCAGAGGCATGGTGGCCACCCTGCTTTTTCAAGAATTATCAACAACGCATCCAATTTGAGTTCCAATTGTTTCCAGGCAACCTTCACTGGCTTTGTGGTCAGTAATTCCCTGGTTCACTCTGAGTGGCAATTCATAGAATCATAGAATGCTTTGGGTTGGAAAGGGCCTTTACAGGTCACCTAGTCCAACCACCCTGCGTGAGCAGAAACAGCTTTAACTAGATCAGGTGGTTTGGAGCCCCATCCAGTCTCACCTTGAATTTCCAGGGATGAGGGCTCTACAGCCTCTCTGGGCAACCCGTGCCAATGTTTGATCACCTTCCTTTTGAAAAATGTCTTCCTTGTATCCAGTCTGAAGCTGCCCTCCCTTAGTTTAGAACCATTACTCCTTGTCCTGTCACAACAGGCCCTACTAAAAGTCTGTCCCCAGCTTTCCTACAGGCCCCATTTAAGGAGGCTGCTCTAAGGTCTCCCCAGAGCCTTCTCTTCTCCAGGCTGAACAACCCCAACTCTCTCAGCCTGTCCTCGTAGGAGAGATACTCCAGCCCTCGGATCATTTCTGTGGCCTCCTCTGGGACGGAGTTGACTGAATCCTCTTGTATTTTACTCACTCCTTGATGTCATCCAGGTTTGTGCTCAGTAAGTTTACCGTTGGGTGAGATGCGTGTGCAGCGTTGATGTGAAGGTGCAAGTAGGGCACAAACAGCAATGTGGGTACTTTCACTTACACTTTGCACGTATCCGGTGTGTCTGGCATAAGGAGCTGGGAGCAAGCCCCAGGGCACAGTGATACGAGGAGACTGCACAGGGGAAGGTAGGATCTTGCGTAGTACTGCAAAGTGGTTAGTGGGAGCCCACGGGAGGAGGGGGTCGAAGGAGAGGACTGAGTGGGATGCAGAGCAAGGAGATGGTGGGAAGAGGCACTGAATCCACTCCTGCTGTTAAGCTTGTGAGAATGTTGCCTGAGCTGTGTTTAAACAAACCAATTAAAAATATTAAAGATGGGCTGAACTTTAAGGCCCCAGCTACTCATTTAGAATTTTATGCCACTGCTCATATGCTTAAAAGGAAGTGTATGCTTAAGCCTTTTGTGGATGTGAATGTTAACTGACAGACAGCATCAAATGTCAGGTGAACAAACGTGTGTAGGATCTTGTCAACTTCCTATAGAAAATAACTGACAGTGCCTTTCAGTCTTAAAAGCTGCCTCTCTCAGTAGTCAAGAGTATATTGTTCTTCTGATTAACAAACCACAAGATGGATTTTGTTCCAAACATCTGATGACTTGTGAATAATTTTCTTAATCAAAATGCACGAGCAGGAAGCACATATTTTACCATTGTTGCTATGATACTGTGAATTATTGCATTTTTTACTCAACTGCTCTTGTGGTTTTATACAGTTCTAGGAAATGCATGAAGAAATCATTCTGGAGAAGGGTTTAATGTGATGCTATAGAAGTTTGGATTCAGCTGTCTACCAGATGCTGAGTCATAAAGAGAGAGAGGGATGTTTCAGAGGTAATGGATTATGGATAGAGTTGGTAGGATTCAGTTTTTATTAAAAAACAGTGATTTAAATTAACAATGATTCTTGCTTGTCCAAGATTACTGTCAGTTACATTTTCTGGCCAATGTGGGAGAGTATCTGACCCTGGCACAGTATCAACACCAGCTGTAGAGCTGCTGGTGCGGACTTTGGGGCAAGAAAGCGATAGGCTAAAAAAACAGCCAGTGAAAGTAAGGGAAAAAAGATGTCCTGTGAGTCTGGAGAGTGAATAAGGGGGGAAATGCACATTTTTTTTAGCATTTATTGATTAAATCCTGCCCAATCTCTTCATGGAGCACAGCTGTCTGCTATAAAAGTTAAAAGCCAGCACAGATCAACAGCAGAACCGAGCAGGGAGAAGTACAGCTGTAGTGCTTCAACAAATCCAGTGGTAGATGTGCGTGTCAAAGCACGGAGCTCTGGGCTCTACCAGGTGCACCCAGGGCTGTGAGCTTGATCTTTGCCACTTTGCGATGGCCATCGGTCCTCTGGGGACCAGCTGCTGTGAGGGGAGATGGAGTCTTTCACTCCACCTCTGATTAGGGTAGGAGTCAAGCCATGTTGTTAGGCTGGCTGGATTTCTCTCTCTCACACGCGTGTAGGCACACAAACAAAATCGTGATGACAGCAAAACACTAGATGGGAATTCAGCGGTCAGGAATTTCTTGGCTCACGTCAGGAAGATGGGGAGCGGCCAAGAGAATCGAGAGGTGGAGGACAAATCCCTGGTAAAGAAAAACAAAGTGGACAGAACTACAAAGATAAAAAGGTGTTTTAAGGCTTGAGAAAGGGGAAGGAGAAGAAAACGGTGTGGAGGAGGAGAAAAAAGAGAGAGAAAGCAGAGAAGAGCTGGGGAGTTATTGATGCCGCAGGATCGCGGATCTGATAGCTGTGTGCTGACTGTGCTAGGTTTCTAGTCAGCACCAAACTCCGGCCCCAGCTGCGTTCAGATGAGCTGAGAGCAAGTTCCATAGCACTCGTTAGGGAATGTGGTTTTCCCATTGAGACATTTAGTGATAGATGGGATATGAGCTCGTGATCTCTGTGTACGTCTTCTGACAGAAGCGAGCTGCGGCAAAACCAGAAGCCGTGAGGTTACCAACTGAACTGCTCTGTTCAAGCTCAGTTTTAATTTGAGCTGGAGAGTTGTGAAACCAAGCCCTCAGCCTGATAAATGTGGGAGTGAATGCGGGTGAGACTGCTAGCCGCAAGATAGGAAGGAGAAAATCAGGCTGGCTGCTAACTCTGTCTCTGCATGTGCAAAACGAATCCCTTACAACTACAAAGTATTGCAGTGACCTGTAAAATACCTGTCTGACAAAAAGGCTAATTAAAATAAAAGGCATTTGCTAGTTCTGGAACAAACCAGCAATGTAAGCTCAGAGATGCCTCTGAGGAGCACAGGTTTTCCCCTGCTACACTTCCATTTGCAATGTAGGCTCAGAGAGAAGAGGACTGGGGGAGTCAGTCACCATTGCTGCGTAGGGCTGGTGAAGTTGCATTCATCAAGGAAGGAAGATGCAGGAGAACTCAGGAGTGAAAGAGAAGCACTCTGTCCTGAGTGAGAGGATGAAGAAGGCGTTGACATGGAGGGAACCCCAGAGGTCCTTGGAGTGGGGCTGCACCCACCTGGCCCTTGGCTGCCTGAGGACTAGTCAGCTGCTGGAGGATGCTGAGTTCCCCTTGCAGCTTGGCAGCTGAGAAGTGCCTCAGAGACCCCCAAAGGGGGACCACACAACACAGAGGCCAATGCTAAGCACCTGCTTTTCAATGTGCTTCTGTTTCTGTTTTGTAACTTTTCAATTTGGCAGCTGAGAACTTAATTAACCCTTCACTGTGCTAGACTACTTTTTGTCTCTAGGTTTGTCTAGGAACATGCCTGATCCCGGATCAGTCCCAGGCCTGCTGATCCTGTGGAAGGCATGAATCCACACAAGGCAGCATGTGCAGTCTGCACACCCTTTGGGTTCCTGCAAATCAGAATGCATTAGGATATGGCTGCGTTATGACTACAGCCACCAGGGCATGCCAGGACCAACCTACCAGCCTGAAAGAACCAACCTGGAGGTAGTACCATCAGTGACAGCTCATAGGCAGAAATTCTGCAGGTTTATCCACCTGCCTATATTGGGCTAAGGATAAGCTATTGGGAGATAGCCGAGCAGCTGACATTTATCCCTTAATGTGTCACCTAACAGAGACAGCCTCATGGGCTAAAGCAGATGGCACCATTATTATTAGGGAAAAAAAATGGGAGATTTTGCAGTGGGACCTGACTCTAGCCTGATACTTCAAGATCAGTTTTGAAGAGTAAAATGTGTGCAAGTCCATCCTATACAAGGTCTTCTTCTATCGCTGCCTTTTGCATCAGTATGATAATTGAAGTTCTATATCTGTCCCAAAATGCACCGGCCTCCCTCTCGTCCTCCCTCCCTCTCCCAGGTTCTCATTCCCAGATGCCGAGTTCTTTCAGTTACTTATCTGGCAGGTACACATGAAATGCAGTGTTAGTTCAAGGACAGGTACTAATAAAATAAACATATCACAAAAGACACCACCTGGTTAATATGCTTAACAATTTGTGCAAGAGATAAACCCAGGAGGAACCGATGAAGCCACAACAATTGTTATGTTTATGGAGTAGTTACACATTACTAAGCAACTTAGATAAGCAGGATTCATCCCTGATCAGTCCTCCTCTGCTGTTGTATCACTCCAGGGCAGTGTGTTTTATTCAACTGTCCGTGGAGCCTGACTATTGAGAGGGGTCTAAAGTGCACCAAATTGGCCATTGTCAATCCCATTAAGATGCGTAGGTGCATATTACTCTTTTTATAGTTTGTCTGTAATCTGAGCCTTTCAAATTTCCTTTGGAATTCTCAGTTTAGTTACATACCATCACCTTAAGCAAAAGTGATGAAGTTCAGGGGAATTTTGCTGTTGGAATCCTCGCTATGAGGTGTTGTTGGGGCTGAAAATCTATGTGCATTCAGGACACAAACTACTGAAGGCTGTGAAAGTGTGCTGGGGAGATGTCGTAGCTGTTGTTGGTGACAGGCTACTCTGTTAGATGGACCCTTTGTCCAATTTGGTTTGTGTTTACGTTCTGTGCGGTGTCACGGCTGACAGCCCAGGTGAAAGGATATGGCAGTCTTGATTTGTACTTTTAATAGGACAGTTGGAGAAGACTCCAGGCTACCCTAGGCTATTTTGAGGCTTTGCTGACAAGCTAAAAAATCAACCAGAGCTCCATCTCTTCAAATACTGCTGGTTTAAGAAGGAACCATCAGAAGACAACTTGCCTGTCTGTCTTTTGTCTTGCCTGAGCACACCAGGATTATCCATCCACGTGGTTGGTCCTAGTCTGGCAGAACACTTTTCCAAGCAGAGGATGAAGGTAAGGCCATGCTGGCAATATGAAAATAAATCTTCAGAACAAGACTGTGCCTTTAGGAAAGTGAAAGTGTGGTCTTTTGTGGGGACCCAAGTACCCCCAAAAATCTCTCTATACACTTGCTCATGATGCTTAGATTGTACATGCTACAACTCTACTCCTTTCTGACTTTGCAAATTCTGAGGACCCTGATTACATTGGCATGAATTATTGAAAGGAATGGGACGAATGCTTAAAACCAAGAAAACATGTCTGTGGTCCAAGATGTTTTTCGAGTGTCTCATTGATTCAAGTGTCTCATTTATTCCTTCCTTCTTTTATTGCCTGCTGCCTCCTAAACGTTGTGGATAGTCCGTGACTGCATTAGCTCTGTACGTGAATGCTTGAGCTGACCACTAACATCTTGTCACTAGGAACAAATTTTCCTTAAAAGGAATTATTATACAATTCTGGAAGTCTTGTAACTTTTTCTGAGTCACCCAATGTTGGCCACTCAGTGTATACAGGCTTCGATTGATAGGGACTATTGACGTGACAATGTGAAGAAGAATCTTTTCTTGCAGCTATCTTGAATAGAACAGTAGTAGTAGTACTGGTTAGTAGTAGTTAGTACTGGTTTTGGCTGGGATAGAGTTAGTTTTCTTCATAGTAGCTTGTATGGGGCTATGTTTTGCATTTGTGCCAGAAACAGTGTTGATAATACAAAGATGTTTTCATTATTCCTGAGCAGTGTTTACACAGCATTTTCAGCTTCTCACACCACCCCAGCAGCAAATAGGCTGGGGGTGCACAAAGAGCTGGGAGGGGACACAAGCGGGATAGCTGACCCCAACTGATCAAAGAGAGATTCCGTACCATACGACAGCATAGAATGCTGGGGGAAAAGAAGGGAGGAAGGGGGGGGGTGGGTGAAGGGCACAAGTTTGGAGTTACGGCATTTCTCTTTTCAACTAACAGTTACGTGGGATGGAGCCCTGCTCTCCAGGCTGAACACCTGCTGATGGGAAGTGGGGAATGAATTCCTTCTTTTTGCTTTGCTTTCGTGCAGGCTTTTGCTTTACCTCTTCAGCTGTCTTTATCTCAACCCATCAGTTTTCTCACTTTTACCCTTATAATTCTCTCCCCCATCTCACTAACTGGGAGCGAGTGAGAGGTTGTGTAGTGCTTAGCGGTGAGCAGGAGTTAAACCACAACAATTTAGTGGAGGAACAAAGCCAGAGTTTCCACTTTTTGTCTTGAAGGAGCTGCAATTAGGATGTAGTACTGGGAGGTAATGAAGATATCAGAGAGAGCAATAAGAACCGAACAAAGCTGGAGCAAAGAGGAATTGGACAAATTATCTTTCCTATTTTCTGGCGAGTATGTAATACGTCAAAGAACCTGCTTTATGCTTCTTACCAATATTATGATTAGCTTTACCGGCACTATAATCACATATGTGATGTGTGGAACCAGCAGAAAAAAAAATGGCTTTCCTGTAGTAATAGGTTCCTTGCTGGGCTGGAAAACCTATGAAAACCAAGGAACATTTTGAGTCTTGCTACCTGTCCTTTTGATCACATTAGTATCTAGTGCTAAAATGGGTCATGGCTCTGCTGTGCAAAGTGCTGTGCAAACGTACCACAGCACACCTTCAGCTAAGTTGTCACGGAGCAATCGTTTTCATTCAAAAATCAATTTCATGCTTCTCTGTCAGCTCTGTGATCCTTTTTTTCCTGGGACAGACTTCTCAGACAACTAGAAGGAGCGGTTTAGTGGGAGGTGGGAGAGGTGACGTGCAACAGATGATGACTCATGAACATTTTTTACCTTGTCAAAAACAAGTTGTAGAGTTTACCTCATTAGGAAATGTCATTTCTCCTTGGATTTTGAGGGAGTTGGGTGTGTTTGGGAGAAGCTAGGCTGGTGACTGCCAGTGGTTTTGCTATAGGAAAAGAGACAGGTTGAGTGCAGATGAGGTTGCCATCTGAGATCATTCTGGGTTCTTTGGCCATCAATGCTATTAATATTGACCAGTCAGCACTTGGAAAAAGGGAGGTGATACTAATGCTTATAAAAAAGGAAAACAATAGGAATTATAAACTAGTTGCGTGTAACTGAACCCCTCACATGGCGTCTCCTGTCGCATAAAGTATCATAAAGCTGTTTTTTACAAATGGTAAGAGATTCGGGAAAGGGGGTGACTTGGAAACAGAGGAAAAAATTGCAGATCATGAAGTCTCGCTGAATTATTGGGGAATATATTCTGTTCTCCAGACACCTGGCTTTCCCAAAGCACTTCACAGAGGCTGGTGAAAAATTGAATACTGCTAATATTTTTTCTGTTGGAATCTGATATTTGTCAATTAAGTGTGCAAAGAAAGTTGCAAGGATCCTGGTAACACTGGGCAGTATGCAGACTGGCAATTGAAGTGATGTATGTAGATAGGAGAAGGCATCAAGTGTCAGTCAAGAATTTCTCTTGCTTGATTTCAAATCATATTTCTGTATATCTGATTCTCCTGTGTATAGGAAATGCAGAAAACACTGCAGCCTGCATTTTTCTTGGACAGCATCAAAATAGTTCAAAACGAATCTAGACCCTGATCTATAGCAGAAAATAGGTCTGCAAATACAAATTCAGAATTATGCAGATCTGAATTTGATTTCATTTATGCCATTTCTGAAGCAACATTTTAAGCTCACTGTGTGAAAAGTACATTTTTTCTGAACAAAAATATATATACGAGTTGCTAATGTGGTTTCATTAAGCCACTTTAGAAATTAAAACTCATTAATGTTCTTAGATATTTACATTAGCCCCAAGGAAGTGCAAAAGCATTGCATGAAGGTTTTGTTTTAAATAACCACATTTGTCATGGCATATGGATCAGCTTGAGAATATTGACTTCAATAGGGAGTAGGTATCAATGAATCACTTTGCCAGGCAGTTCTCTGACAACATGGAGAAAGCTCTGGAGAGGGAGGAGCAGGAGAATCATAGAATCATAGAAATATTTAGGCTGGAAAAGGCCTCTCAGATTATCAAGTCTGACCGACACCCCCGTGCCTACTAAACCATGTCCCAAAGTACCATGTCTACGTGCTTTTTGAACCCCTCCAGGGATGGTGACTCCACCACTGCCCTGGGCAGCCTCTGCCAGTGCTTCCCCACTCTTTCAGAAAAGAATTTTTTTCTAATATCCAGTCGAATCCCTTCCTGGCACAACTTGAGGCCATTTCCTCTTGTCCTATCGCTTGTTACTTGGGAGAAGACACCGACACCCATTTTGCTACAACCTCCTTTCAGGGAGTCGTAGAGAGCGATGAGGTCTCCTCTCAGCCTGCTCTTCTCCAGACTAAACAGCCCCAGTTCCCTCAGCCACTCCTCATAGCACTTGTGCTCCAGACCCTTCACCAGTTTCGTTGCCCTTCTCTGGATGCTCTTCAGCACCTCGGTGTCCTAAGGTGCTGAATACTGGACACGGTATTCAAGGTGTGGCCTCAACAGCACTTCCCTGTTCCTGCTGGCCACACCACTTCTGACACAAGCCAGGATGCTGTTGGCCTTCTTGGCCACCTGAGCATACTGCTCAGAGAAGAAATCCGAGAAGACAACACTGATGAAAGAAATGTTTTCATAGTCTAACAGATCTGTTTTGATAAGGAATCTGACCTCACAGACCAGAAGAAACAAAAGTCCTGGACAGTTTTAATCTTTTATTTCTGATTACAGAGGTGCTGTCCCTGCAGCTACTTGGCAACACCCAATGCACTGAGAGGTAGGTCATCCCTTGATATCAAGCTGGTAATGGAGATGAAATCTGCATGGGGAACTTCATGGAAGGCAGCCAGTCAGATCTGGTTTGCATTTGGCCAGAGCAAGAATTTCCTTTGCTACTTATTGGCGTCTGCTTAACATGAGCGAGATGAGGGAGAAAGGCTGTCTGCAATGAATCAGACTCACTCTGGACAGATAAAACAGAAAGGCAACAGCAGGGACTTCAGTGTTGCAATCTGGAAAACAAAATAATATTAAAAAAGGGATTAAAGTGATAATTTTTAGTTGACAGACTTTGTTTATAAGGCTACAGTCATCTAATGGGGAAACTGAATTTCCTGGATAGCATATATGCTGCCCTGGAGTTCCTTGATTAAATAACTGATGGGAAATGAAAATACAACTGTGTGTAGGATGATAAAGTACACTGTCTCTGGCACTCCCAGTTCTTTTGTGTGAATTACTCCAGTCCCACCAACACGCTTCTGAGGGAAGCTCTGTCTTCATCCCTCACTCCTGCAGGAGAGCAGGCTGGTACGAGTGAGCCAGATTTTCTTCTCACCTGGTAAGTCAGCCTGGATCAGGGGTGGGCCAGAAAAAAGCCGCTCCTCCTGAAGCACAGTGGTGTCTGGTGGTACAACTAACCAAGAGATACAGTCATTCTTGCCAAGAGTTATATTAACTCTTCATTTTTCCAGGCTTCATCTCATGGATCTTGTACTGTGCTAATTTCAGGCAGGCTGGCCATGAAGGAAACCAAGAAGTCTCAGGACTCTCCTGAGGCAGAAAATGCCCTCTCTGTATCGTACAGCCTGGGTTGGTACAGGAGGCAGCAAATACGCAAAAGCTTTGTGGAGCTTTTCACTGTGTGGATGTGAAGACTTACAAGTTGTAGGTGTGGGCAAGTGGGGAGACTATGTTGTGCCACTGAAACCTGGGTGACGAGCCACATCAGAGTGAAGGCCACAACCTAGGGCACAGATTCCTTCTTGCCTTGCCTCCCCATTTCTACAGCCTGAGCTGAGCCCTCCTTAGCCAGTGCTCTGCACCATGGAAGAAGCCATACTTTTTGGCATTGCACTTAGTGCCATGGTTTAGATGATGAGTAGGTGTAGGTGTTGGGTCATAGGCTGGACTCGATGATCTCAAAGGTCTTTTCCAGCCTTGTGATACTGTGATAATCTACAAGTCATACCAAAAGGAAATGATTTAAGGTTTGATACAGGATGAGTTTCAGCACAGCAGCAGACTTCATCAGTCATTATGTTCCTGCCTCTCATTTTGTAGGCAGACCTTCAAAGTCAGCTTTTGTTTATTTGACATTATTACTGTAATAGTAATCATCATCTTATTAATCGAGAAAGCTCAGGTATTTGGCATTCAGGTCAGTACTCCATACATACATATTCTCTATCTTTGCACAGTGTTTATTAGTGTAAACATTGGAATGGACTAACGTTGTGTGAACAATTTCAACAGGGCAAGATTATTTACTCACCCTCAAACTCACATTGTTTTTAAAAGCTGGATTTAGATCCACAGGAAATAGAGAAGACTGCACACATGAAAGGCTGCCTCCTAGAGATCTGCAGTTTTAAAGGAATTAACCCTTTGGGAAGGTCTAGCTTTGTTTATCATTTCATAGACTCATAGAATGGTTTGTGTTGGAAGGGACCTTAAATCCCATCCAGCTCTTCCACTCCTGCCTGCCACGGGCAGGGACACCTCCCACTGGATCAGGTTGCTCAAAGCCTCATCCAAACTGGCCTGAATTTCTCACCTAAAGAAAGTTCATTTCTTTGCCTCCAGCTCAGTGGAACATGAAAATATCCACTCCCTCTCCCAAACCCAACCCAAGTAATTCCATGAACACTAGCTCAGAGAAGCAGCACATAATTGTCTCACAAACCTGGAAGCTAAAAGGTGTGGTGTTTATCTTGTTGCCCACATTAATAATACAATTTCTTCCAAGAATTTCATATACTAGTCAACACTCATCACAGTTAAGTTTATAGAGCCCATGGGGATATATAATGGGTCCATAAATACCCTTCCCTAAGTCACCGTTAAAATGGTAATTAGTTAGGAAATTATTTGGCTTTTCTGTTTCAGTCCTCAGCACTAAGCTCATACCATTTTAGTTGCCTTTATAGAGAAAAATACGTGTTCAGTGTAAACATCATCATCATCATCAATAAACTTACAGAAATAGAGTTCCTTTTCTCCAGAACATTTTCCATTTTGCTACAAAAGACATGTCCTTTTTTTTTGCATAAACATGCAGTGGAATATTTTTCATTATTCTGGAAGAGACACTAATACCGTTGCCTTTTTTATCCAAAGGAAAAAATCAGATGAGGAAGAGGTTAAATGATTCACTTTGATTTCTGGTACAGTAGTGATGAGAGGTGTATGCTGGCAGATGTGTCGTTGGAGATAATGTTCTGGGCACCCTTGATACCTGCAGCAGCAGAGGAGTAAGACCAAGCATGGGAGAACAATCTGCCCTTTGCACAGCTTTGGAGTGTCTCGGCTCACAGGATCCCCCATGCCTGCAATGGGCTGTGCACACTAAAATATCCTTTAATGTCCACATACCTCACATTGCAGGGTGATGTAACTCTGCAGTGCCTTGGTTTCTTCTGTATGAGTTATGATCCTGCTCCAGAAAAATGCCAAGAAACTGAATTCACTGACAGTGGGAGGAGACAAGGAGCTGCAGAATTACAGTCACCTACGTATATCCCAGTGAAACATGTCTACAAGGTAACTAAGGGAATACGCAAACCTGTGTCCGAAGACAGTCAAAAGCCCTGTTGTTGCTATTGGTATTATTGTTTCAGTTATTACCTAATATTAATTTATTTTACCTAGGAATTTTTGGACTGAATTCCTCAATTAGTATTTTGGACTCTCTCTCTTCCTGTGTCTGTGTGTTCATCATATCAGGACATGGACAGAGAATTGCTGTTTCATAGTCCACACGTGAAGAGACCAGAAACTTGGAGAGTGGTGCAGAAGCAATAAGAAATCAAGGTAAACGCTTCACTGCCTTTTGAAGGGTCCTTACTGAAAACCAGTTGAAGACAGTGCAAAGCTTTCTGTTGTGTGTGGTGAGGACTTTATCAAAGAGCAGATCATCACCATTGTACTTCAACTCAAAATATGGTAATGCTTAGGTGTTTTCAGCTCCTATTAGTTGAACACGTGATGAGCTGATAGCTGACTATTTAAAGTGACTTGAAGGATTTTTTTGAGGTATGTGGGACTGAAAGCTTTGCCACTGTTTCCTTCTGACATGGACATAATTATGGAGTTATGTACTCTGTCTTGTTTCAAGATTTGTTTAAACTATTTACTTTAAATAGGTTAGGAAGAAGACTGAAATAGAGGATGCAGAGATCTGCTCGCTCTGTGTGATCCTGGATGGGAGCCTGACATCATTATCCCATGTTTGCATTGTTTTCATGAAATTTTCAATATGAAACAAAAGTACTTTTGTATTTTTAATGTTTTTTTTTTTAATGGATCAAATTCTATTTGTGTGAGGGGATATTTTATGATGTGGACATGTTATTTTATCATTTATTTAACAACAGGCTGGTAGAAGTCCAGAGCTATTAACTAGGATTATTGAAACATAGGGAGCAAAGGGTAGAAAGTGGGGAAAGGAACAGATACAGCCATACTTGCCTGATCTGCCCTCTGTCCCTCCCTCCCAAATATAAGAAACGAGCAAAAAAAATTGCACATTCTTTGTGATTTGATATAGGCTGAATTCACTGTAGGCTTAGATGCCCATCAGGTTGTAGCAGCTTTTTCATCTCCATTGCAACAGGAAAGTTTCATTTGATTTCCAAGGGACTTGAGTTTAGGTTTCTACTAAATTAAGTTGTTTGAGCATTAGGGCCTCTGCAAACTGTTCCTGAAATCTTCCATACTCCTCTATTCAATTTCATGCTTCTAATTTCTGTGCTCCTCATGAAAGGGATGTTTAGTACCAGGCGTCTAACTTGAATTGATCTGGCAAGTTACTGAGAAATGCAAGTTGCAAAACATTTGATGAGAAGGAAGGTTTCTCTATCAAAAAGGTCTCGTGTCAAAAGTGAAGACAAGTCTTTGCTTTTGCTCTTCATAAGTCCTGGATGTTAGGCATTAATCACTGAGCTGGAAATCCAATTACATGATTAATAATCAGATGTAATTTTTTCAATGTGGGGTAAAAAAGGCCAAGTGAAATAGGGAAGTCCACTGGGAAACACTGCAAATTAAAGCAATTAAAAGAGAATGTGGAATTCTTAATTCTTACACTTGGCTAGAAAGATGATTGACTGGTCCTGACCCTCCTGGGAGTGAGTATGCCAGGCAGTTTTTTGTTTGCTTCTTAAGATCAAAGGCTTCTGTTCCCTTTATGGGGCATAATTAATTTTCTTTGCTGGAAACTTTACTTGTTATGATATGAGTTGCTGATCAAGTTTAAAATGTTTGATCAGGTTAAGCGATGCCTGTCATTTAACATTCCCACTCACTGAGAGGAGCGCATATTCCTTTCTCTCTCATAACATTCTGCAGACAGACTTTCTGACAGCTGAAGTGTAGCCAGTAAATTTCTTTTCCATTAGTTGCAAATTGTACAATAATATACTAAAGTAATTACACCATAAATCTTCTTGCCATGAAGTTAGACTCTGCGGTACACACTCGTGAAATAGTGCAGTAGCAAATAAAATCACTGCATCTGTGTATATTAGTCTTGCGGTGACGTTTCTGAGGGTGGTCTGAAACATTGATAAGTGTGAACTGGGCAAAATAGGAGGAATTAAATGTTTCTTGGTTTTTATAAGAGAGGGGCTATAGTTTTTCAATAATTAGGGCTATCTCGTAGTTGCGTCTGGGTCAGAGCAAGAATTATTGCCAGCAATCTCCTTCGATATGCGTTATGAACTGAAATATAATATTCTCTGGATCATCCAGAGTGTGCTGAGTCTTAGTTGAAGGCTCCGACCAAGACAGACCGTGTTGAAGTACCCGAGGAGTCTACCCAATCTAGTCAAAACACCTCTAGACTAAATCTAAGAATTGCATGTCTCTAAAATGCTTTGAAGATGAGGGAAACACAAATAAGAGTATTTACACTAAAACAAGTAGCTGCCAATACATTTATTTTTCTTAGATCCCTGGAAAAGAACAGAGAGGTACTGTAGCTAAAGCAGTCTCTCAGAACCTCAATGAAAATGGTCATCATTTTGTGTTCACCATTGTACTGCAAATTGTGGAAATAAAACTATGCTTTCTATGCAGTTTTGTTCCCAAACCCAAGGGTTGCCCTGGAGACATAGCTGCTCATAACCCTCCTGATCCTTCTGGAATTGTGCAATAGGAAAATGTCTTCCTTTTTTTGGGAGAGGAGGGCTGCAGCTTATCCCATCCCACAAGTTTTCTCCCTTTAGGCTAAAGACTTTGAAGGTCTCTTTATTTCCAGAGAGAGCAAGGGCTGATGTAATCCTCCTTCAAGCTGTGACAGGTGTTTGCACCCAAAAAGCCATGGACCAGGTCAAGGAGCATGTGCTTGAAACTTCTGTCTTGACCTCAAAGGATGGGGATGTGCAGGTGCGCTTTGACTGTACACCACCTGCTGTGCCTTCCTTCTCCAGGTGGGCTACCAGGTAGCCACATATGGCTGAAGAGCACATCTGACTCCAGCTGATTTAAGTCAAGTTTAATTTGCCCCAGTGCGATGGCTCAGCAGTCAGAAGCGGAGAGCTTTGCTCTCTCCCCAAACCAGTGCCAATGTTACCATTCACTCCTCCCACATAAAGGGCAGCATTTATAGAGTTCGTGTTATTTCCAAGACCATTTTTTTCTTGTGTTTTGCTGGCAGAGTTGGAGAGATGGATTCATGGTGGTGATCAGATTGCTGGAGAAAACAGTGCGAAGGAGGGGCAGGAAAAACTTACTCTGGAAAAGCCAACGTTGTGGTGTCTGATTCTGCATGGACCTCTGCGAGGGTCAGCCGTGGCAGCACGAGCACACTTAACCCCAGCAGGAGCATTTCAGGTGAATGGGCTTTGCTATTCTGTGAATAATTACGTTCATGTAGACAAAAGGATTGACAGGGTCTCAAGCAAAAGTAACGTGAAACAGGCGTTTGACTTTGATTCACCTGGGAATCAGGCATGTACAGGAGCACTGGAAAGATATTTTCCCTGCACATCAAGGCCTGGGAAGTACACTTGATTACATTCACTATATTTGGTGTGATTTGCTGCACTCAGATGTTGAGCTGCAATTAGGTGGTTAGAGGCTCATCATTAATCTTCGGCTCTGCGCTGCCTATCGTTCCGTTCCCTCACGTTTCTTAGCTTATGGCATTATTCTGAACATTTTGATTAGGAAATATCCCTGCCTTGGAGCTGTTGCTGGTGGCAGGACTTCTGTGTGCATCTCCTGTAAATATCTAAATGTCTTCTATTCAAGGCTCGTTAGAGCCCTTGTATCTCAAATGACAATTGTTACGTCTCTTCTCTGATTCAGAGATCTATCAAAACCCTGCAGAGTCAGTGCCCTAACACTAGAACCCCAAGAAATTGCTTGTTCCTTGATGCGTGAGCATATTCCTTGATGAGCTTCCTGATATTTTTTCTCCCATTAGGATTTCTTAGGATGTTCGGATTTGTCTAAATTATCTCCTTCTGCTTTCCTTCTTCCTAAAAGGCTCACATTCTTGGTGCCCTTATTATATTAAAAATACTTTGAATTTGATTCTGCACTCACTGGCCTTCCTGGTTTTCAGTTAACTCTTTCATAAATAATTAAATAAGAGAAAAACATGGGACATTTAATTCTATTTGTAATGGGGAAAGAACTTGTTAGAAAAGCCACAGTGGGGATGGCAGTAGGGAACCTCTGCTCTTGAGATGTCTTCCAGTTCAGAACACTTAAAGGTAGCTTTTAATTCTCAGTACTTTTAACTGATGAGAGAGTCCTGTAGGTGGATGAACTTCTCCCTGCCTGCATCCTTCTCTTTGGAAGCTTTAATCTTGTTTAGCGCTGGTCTGATATGGACACATCATTCATTGGTCATAACTCCTACCTGGGAAGAAGACCTCAATACATCACACGTAAAGCTGATCTTTTTGCATGTAGTGCTTAGCTCTGAAGAAATCACCCTCTGCAGGTTTATGGGAAATGATTTAAAACTGTCTAATCACTCTGTTGCATTCTGTATCACAGATGACATTCTCTTTGAAATCCCCAGGATGGCTTGAGGTAGCGATGAACTTGAGGGTTGTTTTAAAGTACTAGTAAGAAGAGATTCATCCAAGATAGGAACTATAACCCAATCCTTATGCTATACCATGCTGAAGATCACCACGAAATACAATGGAGAAGTGACAGACAGACTCCAAGCAGTTCATTTATTTCTGTTCATACATGAATCACAAAAAAATCTCACTCTTAAGTAGTTTTTCATTTAAATCCCATTCTTCTCCATCTGAAGAGTCAGCATATGTTTTGCCTGGTAATAGAGCTGTCCAGTTGCTGGAGATGCGAATGTCACTCTTCAACTTTAGATCTCCCAAGAATAAAGGTCTTCCTTAAAAAAAAAATTAAAGATGTAATTCAGCCAGGTATTTGATGCACTGAAGAATGTGATGTGAATGGAGCTATGAAGAGATCAGACTTGACAATCACAGTGTTTTTGAAATCTATGGATCCGCTTCTCAGTTATGCCCTCCTGCTGATGAAAAAGCACTAAATAAAGCAGTAAAGCTGGGCATTTTGTGGAGTTTAACATAACTGAGCATTAGTTCCTCTGAAGTTTTCTTTCCCTGGGAGTCTCTCTAGTACATCTCTTCAGCTTCCTTGAAGCTTAGACTTTTTGTGTCTCTGTTTAAACAAATGTGGGTTGTGCGCTGCTATGTTTGTGTCATAGATACAGGAGAGGTAGGAAACTGAGCTGAGTTTTGAATATTTGTCCTCTACTTCTTTCATGAAGTGTTGTATCAGATTGATTCTTATTGTCCCTTATATATTAAAGTTGCAAAATGTCCATTTTAATAGCTTCAATCACCTGCACAAACTCTGGCCCTAGATTTTAACTAGCAAATTAAATCCTATGGACATCTATAGTATAAGGAGTAAAAGAAAAAACGAAGAAAGAAAAAGAAACAAACCTGTTAGACAATTTAATGCTTATGAATTTCCTGCTTTAGCAACAGTCAGATTTATTACAAATCCTGTCACTGTACTATTGAAATTAAACAGTAGGAAGACAATAACACAAAACTAGCCATTGGTCTTTGTACATCCAAAACTGTCATGAGAAGAAAAGAGTTTGAGGAAAGGATCAGAGACTCCTCGCTGTCTAAAGTCCCTGCAGTGCTTTATTTTCCACTGCTGGATACAGAAAAGCAAATCCAAATCATTCACTGAATATCTTGCCTTGCTTTTATTTACATTTGACATCAGCATGCAGCTGTACTGACTCTTCTCGGGTAAGACAAGGTCATATTCATCATTCCGTGTTTAAATAATCCCTATGTTTTTAGTCTCTTGCAGTACACATCCTACTAGACCATTAAACTATAATCTCTCTTGGGTTTCTATGAAATTTTTCATTTTTCCTGTGGCTGATGAAATGAATGATGATGATGTATTTCTTACCAAAAGCATCTATCATTTAAACTCCCACACTTCCCTGAGCCTTCAATACTGCTAAAAGTCAACTTAATGCCTTTATCCCTTCAATTCATGAAGACTGATAATAACATTTAAATGGAGTCTAAAGGGTACCTTCAGGTATGTGTTATTTGGGTTAAAAACTGAGCTGCTTTGTCAGAAGTTCAGTTTCCTCTAGAGTTCAGCCTTTGTGGTAATCTAGGTCAATTCTATGCAATTATGGCAGATCAGATAAAAGGTTTTTTCATAGCTCCTAGGAAGAAAACCTGCTTATTGGGCAAGGCAGCTGAGAAGTTTTGCTTAATGAAATTGTGTTTTCACTGTCTTGCCCTCTTTCTGGGAAATGCAGAAATATTAAGCATGAGACTCAATTTGTTTTCTAGTTCCATGGAGGAATTCACTTAACTGAAAGAGCAATAAGCTTACATCGGTCAATTCTTAAAAAAATCCTACTAAGGTGTTAGCTGAACTAATGGTAGTGGAGACATTATATTTTGTAATATCCAGGTGATTACCAAAACTGGAAGAACCTATGGGAAAAGTCAGACTTCCTGGGAAAGGTAGAACTGCCTGTTGTTGGCAGTTTTTTCTAGCGTTGATTCACAGCTCACCCCAATGAGTTGCCAGCCTCATCAGAAGATTTCAGAAGGTTATTCCATTTTTTGCGTGCTGTTCTGTCCTCTTGATGTCATACCTTGTGTGTCCTGGTGGCTCCTACAGGGACCTTTCAGTAGAAAGTAACGCTTTGGCAAGGGCTGAGAGGGATCAAGTTGATTCATGCTAATAGTCACAAATAATTAATGGCACTAAAGAGCTGGAGGAAACACATTCAACCTGTATTATGCTTTAATTCAAAGGACGTTTACCCCTTCCTCACATAAGTCAGGGTGTCAGGACGTTTCACAGATGGGGTGGTTGTTGCAAGCACTGAGCATCACTCAGGAAACACAGAGGGATGGCCTGTTTTTCTAGAAGAGGCTTCCCTATAATTTTTGATTGGCTCTTGCCAATGACAATCTTAACCGCTAAAAGGAATCCCAGGAAGACACTGAGCAGTCACATTTAAAAAGAAAAAAAAAAAATAGAGAGAGAAAAGAGAAAATTAAAAGAGTTGAAACCTGTGGCTGAGGGTATCAGTGCAGGAGACCATTTGGCAGGTTTGGAAGAAGACTATCACAGGTCAGACTGGGAATTCATGCTAATGTAAATATCAATTTACATGATTAGATTTAAAGTCTTGCAGCTGCTGAGTTCAGTGCAGTTCGTACAGTCTCATTCTCTGTGTGTACGTCTTACACTTCTGAGTGTATTAGGCAATTTCAGCTAAATCACATGAAGGGGTCCAGAGCGGTAGGACTTGGAATAATTCAATTCCCATGAGGTTTTTGGAACACAGCAACTACAGATTGTGCCAAAGTGAAAACTAAGCACTCTGGGAAATTGTATTTGTTCCTTGGTTGTACATTACTTACAGGATATTCTCAGAAGAAATGAGGAGACCACAGGAAATGCTTTTAAGCTGATATACCGGAGGCTTAGAGCCATGTTAGCTTTCTGGTGTGGGCAAAAGTCACTTTAGAGTGCTTCGATAGTGTAGCAATGCTACTCATGAAATGACTCGAATCCCAGTTTTTCAACATTGCCTACGTTCTGCCTGGTAAAATATCACAAACATGGAGTAAAGCAGGAAAATGGTCTCCACAGGAAACATATCCATAACATCAGAAACTGAGTGGAGATAGAGCAAAACCCACTATGTAACATTAAAATGAAATGGAGCACAGCCTTAGCAGAGTGAGTCATATCCTCAGTCCTTAAATGGCAGTCAGGGAGATGTGTTGGTCAATGAGCAGCGTCACTCTTTCTGCAGTCATTATTGTTTTTATAGGCTGTGCATGTAGGAGTTCAGTCACAGCTGATGACCTGATCAGTATGCACCATGCAGATCTAAAAAACCCAAACAGAATGCACCTCATGGAGGTAAGTATATTCTGCTGTATTTTTGGTTTCATTGTACACGTCACTCTTGCCTTATCTCTACTGCCTCCGGGGAGAAAAGGAAAATATTCTATGTCTCATCATGGCCAAGAGAGGATAATTCAGAGAGATTTTTACCACAGTACAAGCCTTCAGAGTTGATTCTTTTGTGGTAAATAGTATCGGATACCTCTGGGTTTGGAGAGAGACACTGGGAGATATCAACTGCTGACTGAAAACTTGACTGAGATCTCCTTCTCCAACATGGTTGGATTTCAGAGAAGCCATGGGTTTAAAAGCAAACCCAAGTGTGAAGCTGAGGGGCTCATCTGGCCTCCCTATAAAGTTGGAGCAGGAATGGGGAAAATCCTGGGGCTGTTCTTTCCACTGACCCTCACAGAGGCTGTGAAATGGAAAACCAAATCGAGTGTTGAAATTGCAGAAAACCTGGCTGCGTGCTGACAGCTTCTCATAGCGAACGATGTCTTTATTTTGCTACAGGAAGTGCTCTAGGAAAGCTGTGGGGTGTGACTGAGGGCTTGACACTAACAGAACTGCAGACTAGGGCTCTCTGAGGGACAGAAGGGGACTAGGCATGAAGGAGCAAAATTTGCTTCTTTCTTCTATTTCATGACACAAGAAATCCTGATTTAGAAAAGTCGAGGCATGCTGTGGGGAGCTTGATTTTATTTTCTAGATCTTTCTCATAATTAGCTCAGTTATTATCCAGCAAGACCTGGAATGCTGAAAATGTTGAAGCGTTTCTTACATTCTTCTGTAGAAGAAACCACAAGCAATGACAAATCCAGCCATCAATCAGTCTTTTATCTTTATGCAGCATTATGAAAATCATCTCTCCATTTCAATGGGTCTACCGTGCCATTGATTGTACTATTCTCTCGCAGTTGGCGCCAGACTTATGATCCTTTAAACCACATAAAGATTATCTTGGTTTCCTTTCAGATGCATAATTTGTTCCTTGCCAGTCACTGCAAGAACACACTTGGGACTACCTGGCTTTCTACCTTCAAGTATCCTACCAGGCTTCCTTTCATGTGGGAACTCAAGACACCTTTTTTTTTTTTCTTGTGGAAATGAATGAGAGGGCTTCAAGCAGCTAAAATAAATCTTGAAAACTCTCTAAAATGTAAAATGTTACTCCTTCTTTACTGTTCTAAAGAAGATGGGCCTGTGCCTCTTGCTGTAAGGAAGATCCATGTCTCCATAACTGAATGATAGTGGGACACCTTGGAGTCTTTGATTTATCTGCTCCCAGGAACCCTAGAAAGTCAAGGGCTGTTGCTACCCACTATTTCAGAGACAACGACAGAAAATGCATGTAAAATGTAAGGCATTTAAGTTGTTGGGGAATCAGTGCCCTCAAGGGCACACACTCCCCTTTTCTGGATGCTTCAGGGACCTCGCAGCAGAGTGAGATGGATGCTGGATGTGGGTGGTTGGAGTAACATTGCTGCTCACTGCACCCTGGTGTGGCACTTCCCATGGATGACCAGGTAAGGGCCATAACTCCTGCACGCGTCAGGATGGTGCAGTATCAGTGCTATGGTGGAAACTGAGGCAGGTAAGCAGTGAGCTACTGGGGAACTCTATGGGTCCTCTGGCCTAATAAGGAAAGGAAAAAAAGCCCCTCTGGAGAGCAAGGATGCTCCAGACAAGCCAAGAAATGCCCTCAATTCAGTTCAACTTGCAGTGGTTTATGAAGATCAACAACCTGATCAACAACTTGACAAAATGTGACTGTCTGTGCTAAAGATAAATGGTTATGGCCCTTAAAAAAGACAGCACAATTTAAAAATATTCAAGCTAAAAAGTTATGAATAGGATGTCAAGATTGATGCCAGTGGCTGCAAAGTCCCTCAGGTTTCCTCAGCCAGCGATCACGCTGTCCTGTCCATGTAGCATGAGGAGAGCATGGCACAGACACCTGAGGACAACCACCGAGGTGTGTCACGAACACGTGGTGTTGCAGCAGAGGACCCTCCACAGGCAGGGTTGCTGCGACCCTCATGGGACGAGGCACTTGACGGGCTGTGGTCAGTTGTGCTCTGTGAAGTCTGAGCTGTCGTTGTGGTGGCAGGGACAAGGACGGGAGTGAAGTGTCCTTGTTGAGCCACTCCTTTGGTAGCTGGGCTGTGAGCACCATAACCCGTGCTGCACCGCAGAGAGGTCGGCATCGCTAACCACCTCTATTCCCTGGCTGTGTGTGCTGCGTTTAATTGTGTGCAACGTATTTAATAAGGACAGGAAGTGTCAAGCTCTAAGGCAAGAGAAAAAAGATAATAACAGAAAAACAATGAGATAAGGAGATAAGCAACCTAAGAGGGGATGTGTCCCAGTCTGCGGAATATTGTCTGATTTTGCAAAAAAACCTTTACAAAAAGGGTAAGACAACTATTAAACCTAAACTATGCTCAGTAGTGGACAGGTAGGTTTGGACTCCATGATCTCAAATGCCTTTTCCAGCCAAACAATTCTATGAAACCTTTGGGCAGCCCTTCTGGGTGCATTGGGACATGAACTTTGTGTGTAACAGGGCATCTAAGCATTCCGCCACCATGCTGAGCCACCCGGACCTCACAGCGGACTGCAGCTGCCAGCCAACAAGGGAAGATCGTTGTGGCATGAATGGGCTGCAGGCAAGCAGCACAAAAGGAGAGGAAGAATTGCTGAGGTACATGTAAGTCTTTTCTGTCTCTTAATACTTGGTGTGTTTTCATATCCAGTACATGGAAGGGGATAGTTGAAGGGAGAGGTGTACTTTGGGCAGTATTCTCACACTCTGCTGACATCATCCTGAGCCAAGATGGTGTTTCGGTGGCCACGTCAGCTCCTGCTAGAAGGTTTGGCTTGGACTTGCAAAGTCTGCAGGGTCCTGAGGGTGCACAAACAATAGTCCTGCAGCAGAGGTGGCTGCAACAATGCTCAGGGAATCCTGACTCAGCAGGCAACCACCATTCTCTGGAAACCATTCTGCTTGGAGCAGGTAATGGGCAGAGAGCTGATTTCTGCTGCTCATTACCTGCTGCTCCTCTGTCCAGACTGCCTCAGGGTATCAGCCGCTAATACCTTCCCGAGATAACATTTGCTCAGTATTAAGAACCTGGGTGACTCCATGCAATGACGTTATCTTGCATTGAGATGAGTAAAAATAGAAGTAAAAACAATTAGGGTGTTTTGCATGGAAAAGGAAATGCCAGATTTGTGGCAATATCATGACTCATTTGGAATGTGACTTTGAGTCCGAGTCTTCGTACAGCATTATTTGTAAAAAACAATGATAGCTGGAATCACCTGGCAATAATATTATTGTTTCTCTAGGGCCTTCCTCTGTCCACTGGACTTGATCTCTTTTGGGGTTGTTTAAATCCTTGGGGTTTTGAAAAAACTTCTGGCAACTTTCTTTTGTGTTGTGGTTAAGGAGATGCATTTATAGCCAGAGGGCAATAAAATTAAAGAAGTCAATAGCAAACAATGACAACTGTTTATTTTATTTGAGGTCTACAAAGCAGCTAAATCTGAAATTGATTTTAAGTGGACACAAAATACAGTTTGTGTGATAAATCTCCTTGAAGATCCTAAATCAACGTAGCACTTCTTTGGAGTTGGAATAACAAGAGCCTGGATTTCACTTGGTTATATGATGTAATAGACCAGAATTATAACTGGGTAACTCAGTTCAGGAAATGGTCAGACACATTGTGGAAACCAGTTAAAGATATGGTCTAATCCAAGGATTTAAAACCTACATTTTGTATTAAGCACGTTGCAGAAGTGTAAGGAATTAGGAGTTCCCCTTGTTTTACTTGCTGGGTGCTGAAAACTGTTGAATATCTGGCAATGGCAGACAGTGAATAAGACAATTTTCTTGATTTGATGCCTGAAACTACTAATACTGTGAGCACTCCCAGGAAACCCATCCAAGGATTTATTTGAGAATCAGAGCATCATGAGACCCTCTGGGAGCCTTCCTTCAGTCCTTCATAGATTGTAAGGCTCCAGCCAGCTGGATGTAAGTCATTAAAGCTCCTTATTCTATCCATTAGCACGCTCATTAATATTTCTCAGTAACTTGGAACACAACATTTCTCCTGCCAAGATTAGAAAAGTTTTCTCTTCCATCTAATTTTGACCTAGAGACAGCTGTAAGGACCAAAAGCTCACCAACGAGTAGAAGACAAACTTATAAAATTTATGTTTGCAGAATCTGTCCTTCTGGGCAAAACCAGTAGAGGCATTTTACTTTAGAGATTAAAATCTTCCATAAAGTTGTTGACTGTAGGAGTACTTAACTTTTGTCATTGGGCTCAGTGTTCCTGTCGGAAGCTTATTGAACTACTAACAGTAAAACAATGAGCTTTTCACAGCACGTCTCAAAAAAAGAAAACAAAAGAAATACAAAGAAATACTCCTTCTGGGCCTTAGGAACTGGATAAACACGGTGCTAAATTGTTCATATGCTCTAGAGATTGGTGCTATTAGAAGACAGCCAACTTAAGCACAAATAAATGCTTTTGGGTAGAAAAACAGAATCACAGAATGCTTGAGGCTGGAAGAGACTTCACGTCCACCTCCACTGCTCAAGCAGGGCCACTGGGAGCCAGTTGCCCAGGACCATGTCAAGGTGGGTTTTGAGTGTCTCCAAGGTGGGATCCAAGTTTTGTTTCGTTGCATGCATGTCTTTGTAGAGACATAGACAAGTATATACTATTACATGAACATTTATATACATTTGTAAATATAAAAATTCCATATGTACATGTATTCTAATCACAACATCTGAGTGCTCAGCAGGAATTCGAGGACTTGCATTTTCAGAGATAGTCGGTAAACTAAAAGCCTTGTACTATTTGATTCCGCCGAGGAAAACAACTTCAGTGCTAAACCCAGCAGGAGTGCTAATTGCTCTCTGAAGGTGGTGACATTGTTCCTGTTCTTAAAGCAAACAGTAAGCAGTGGCTCCTCATCACTTATGATGCTGTAATTGAGCCTTGAGGTCAGAGGTTAAATATTTGCTTTTTGCTTTGGGCTATACATGAGAAAACTCATTAAGTAGATTTTTTTTTAATAAAGTCCTGTCATTGCTGAGAGGAATTTATGGGAGAAGAGAACTAGGGGCAGCAGGAAGAGACCCAGAGCCCTGCGGTGCATACACTGTTCTGACAAAGTCAATATTTCCTTTTTGTACACAAAACAAGCAGCCCTCGAGCTCCAAAGCCAAGTACATGAACTCATTTTTTGCAGGTTTTTGTCTTAGCTTTTCATCTGGGATGTAGTATTTTGGTGCTTGCATGCACAGCGACGCTACTGGAATCTGACATTCTCTTCGGTGTTTTCTACCAACGCGGATATTTATGGCGTGTGTCTGCTGATCAGAGGTTGTTTATTTCTCCTCTCTCTGGTTCCCTTGTTGTGATGGCAGTCATTGAAAGCTCAGTAGCACTTTTTCTTGGTAAACTCTAGATTGTGCGGGACTAGAGCAGTGTCGCAGTGCATCTGCTGTGTCAAAGAAGACGGAGTGATATGGCCAGAGGGACTGGAGGGAGGATGGGGTAGAGGTGGCCCATGGAGATGTTCCAGGCTGGACAACGCATTGTATCCCATCTATTTTGAGCTTTGTTTCTTGGAGGACTCTCTTGGGGCACTGCAGGTCCCTCTTGCTGAAGTTGTGGAGGGTTGCTAAGCCCTGGCACCTTGCCCAGCAAGAGCTGGTGTGGAGGATATCTGATACCTTCAGCTGAGAGACTGATACCACTGCCATTCCGATTGCAGCCACATTTCCTCCTGTGCATAGCAGCACCCGGAATGATGAGCAGAGCCTGTTCTGCTCGATATCTCCTTTCCTGCTGTGTCTACTCTGAGTCTTCCAGCCCTGGTAAGTGTGTTCTCGTCAAGTGGGCTCAGTGAGAGTCCATGAGGCCAACAGTGGCTGACAAAGAGGCTTCTAACTATGCTGCAAAGCCAGGGAAGAAGATTCCCCTGACAGTACGAGCCGAACGTCCCGTATGGATTCAATATGACTCTCGGTACAAGCAAAACTCAGAGGATTAAAACGTGCCTCTCTCTTCTGTCTGTGTCTCTTTGCACTCTTACTCCTTCTCCAGCATTGTATGCACCTTTCTTCATCTGCCTCAGCTCAGAACTCCTTGTTCTGCTGGAGCTTCTAGATAGCTGAGGACTTCAAAGCCTTTGCTTAATTTCTGTTTGCACTTCTAAGTGCTGAATGAAGGTGTTAGGCAGAGGCAGGTTCTTTCAAAGTATTTGTGTATAAACATGAAAGTTACAACCTTCTGCTCCTTGCTTCTTTCATCTTTTCAGGCTCACAGATAAAATGCAGTTGGGTTTTTGAACTTTACAGAAAGTTTTATTAAAAGAATGACTCAGTTCTGCTTTCTCCATTCCTTTCCTTTTGGTTTTTTTTTTTTAATCTTCCTTTTTTTTCCTTCTGCTTCCCTTGTTGTTCCAGCACTAGTTTCAGATCGGTTTTGTGGACATCTTGTTGCGTCGCTTCTTTGTGAGGCATCAGGTCTGCGTACCTGAGGGCCTCGTTTGTTACAGCCCCCAAATCCGTCCATGGCACAGCACCTGCTACTTCTGATGAAGGGGAAAATTTGTGGAGAAGGGATTGTTTCAGTATCGTGTGTCCAGTTTACCTCCAGACTGCTATGTGGAGAGGTACCAAGGATGTCTCTACATTGACAACAGAGAAAGCACAAGAAACTACAAGACCCAATTTTCAGAATTTTTCTCCCCTATTTTGGAGAACATTCAAGGTCAAGAACTCTTTCAACATAAAGGTGGGAATTGTAGTGGGAATGGCTGTGATCTATCACAGAACGATGCCTTTGAGTGCTGCCATATCGTCCAGCTACACAGAAATAACTTCTGCTCTCTCTGGTTCCCAGCAGATTCACAGCTCCCTTTTCTTTGTCGCTCTTCAGGTAGCTTGATTTATTTACACCAACTTTAATTTCTTGAGTTAATGCCAGCTGTACAGTGCCATTGACATGTAAAATAGCACCACTGATTTCAACCTTGGTACTTCCATGTCTAGCTCAAAGTGCCCGAGTAACTGTAACAAAGATGCTAAAGATAAAACCAGAGGTGCGATCAAGGGTTCCTGAGGCTTTTTGTGCTTTGCCCACTAGATCAAAGATACAGAGCAGCTGTAAATATGTTTGCCATGACATGATACTTATTTTTCTGACCTTTCCATTAGTCCTGATTTTCTTTGAGTCTTCTGACCGAAACCTGAGCAGTGGACACCCTGGTTACAAATGTCTTCTTTTTGGGAAAAGGGGTAATTATCAGGCATCAGTACTTCCCCAAATGAATCGCTGTAGTGACTTTCAGGACGCATCCTCTATGCGTACGGCTCCTTTTGGAAGTTTGTGTTGCTTGACTTGACTTTTGTGTCAGGTGGAATCTGATAGTTTAACTGATAATAACTTGTACTGGTGCAACTGTTTGTGCTCACTCTATGAGTTTTGTCAAAAGTTTGCTGCTTCAAAGGTTACAATGGGCTTAGGTCCTTGAGGTATGCTTTTATTTTTTCTCTGATGTTGAGAGTGGTAGCTGTAGTTTAACCTTTCTGTGCCTGAGATAAAGCTTGCTGAACTCCACTGCGATGACTTCAATGGCTTCAGCGTGTAGTCTGTATGTGGAAACAAAAAAATATCTTAATATCCTGCAAAGTGATCAGCTCTTTTATGTGATTGTCAACGATAAATTCGCCCACAGGCATGGCTAGAGTTTTCTGAGATTCAGATACTGGCCACACTGATTAAACTGGGCCATGGGTATAGGATATCAGGTAGAATTTGCAGCTCTTTCATTTTAATGAGAATTTTAATGAGGATTTTCCTTGTTCAAATTCTATCCACTGCCTTGGCATAAAAGTGTAATGCCAGCTTTCTTTTGAGGTCCACAATGAATTCCTTAAAATTATCATCAGATAGTTGCAAGCAGCGGAACTATCATCTCCCAGGTGAGAGGAGGCAACTTCTTGCATACATTTGTGCAGACCATTTCCAGAAAAGGTTGTTTAAGATAATCCATTTTATTTTGCATTGCAAGATGCTGGAAGCGCAGTAGCTTTCAGTTTTTGCAGTTCAGCCAAGGGTAGGTAAGTTCTTTAAATATGTATTAGTATCAGTATAAATTCAATATACATTAATATAAAAAGTGATTGTTGATTGCTTTGGACCTGTGACCCTACCTTTGCTAACCAGTGATACAGAAACTTTAGAAATATGAGTTTCTTGGTGAAAGGGATGTGCTTTACGTGCTTTTTTTCCCATTCATTTTTTTTTAATTGCTCATGTTGCACATTGCTGAAAATCTTCTCTGGGTGTTGGTGCAGGGAGGATCTATAAGCCCTGTAGGACAGTGCGATGCTCAGCTGAAGCTTCTCATGAAGCCCACCTCCTCCCCACTCGGCATCTGGACAGCAGCCACCCACACTTGGCACATTAAAGGATTAAGCCCTTAATGACAGTCTTTAAATGCCACTATTAAATGGGGACTTCCATCCTGTAGAACACCTTGAAAAATAACATTTGTTAAACTGCTTCCTGAGCAATATATTCCCTTTTCCATTATCTCATCTATTCGTGTGCTAATAAGACTACTTCTTTCTGCTCAGTATCTGGTTGAGAAGTTCAACACTGAATTAATGATTTTGTGTTTTGTGCTGTCAAGATTTTACTTATATTTAAAAAAATGTATCTCAATAATTAATTACAGATAAATTATTGACAAAGGAGCAGTAGATGCAAAGGAAGAGTGTTCTGTATCTGAGACGCTTAAACAGATATTTTTGCAATATCATAGATATATCTACCTTTTAATATCTAGAAAAAATATCAGAAAAAAATCACTGCTTGTGTAGCATTCGATGCTTCATGTGATACCACAAACCACCGCAAAAAAAATGTTTCCTCTGAAAGTACATCTGAAACCAATATGCACATCTGTTAAAATTATCTCCCAGGAGAAAAACATACCAGTGTATCTAGACTACATTTCTGTGAAGAAAGACTTGAATATTTAGGAAGTACGGATTTGCTATCAGAGAAACTAAGTTAAGAGCAGACATATAATTTTGCAATTTTCTGCTTGCTTGAAAATGTTTATAGAATCTGAATGTTCACACTGCTCTGCAGTTAGTCCAAGAAAGTTACTGAAACTCTAAAGTTTGCTGGAAGAATCTTTAGCCAAAGTTCTCAGTATCATTTCTGATGCAGGAAGGGTTCCTACTGAGCTTAGTACCTTCCTGTGCTTCTCTAAACCTCAGTAAGGGTTTGGATACCTGGTCTCAGCCCAAGATAATGTGAGCTAATTCCTTTGTTAGTCACTGACTCAAGGAATGGTTCAGGCTGGAAGAGACCTTTGGAGGTTGTCCAGCCCAACCTCCAGCCCAAAGCAGGGCCAACTCCCGGGGCAGGGCAGGTCGCTCAAGGCTTTGGACTGAGCATGGAGAGCCCACAAACTCGCTGGTTCTATGTTTCAGTGGTTAATGTCTTTCACAGTGAAGATTTTTTTTCTTTATGTCCTTGTGATCGTTGTCCCTCATCCTTTCCTTGTGCTTCTGCAAGAGGAGCCTGGCTGCTTTTTTGTAATCTCTTTTCAGGTAGTGGAAGACAGCAACCAAATACCTCTCTAAGCTTCTCACCCCGAGACTGAACCTTCCCTGTGTTTTCAGCCTCCAAGGTCGTGCGTGGTCCAGCCTCCAAGCACACCGATGGCCTTTGGCTGGGCCCTCCGCAGGGTGTCAGCAAACCGTGTTACATCTTGGATGTGCTACATACACACGGCTGTGAGTGTGGACTTCTTGTAACGCTCAAGCAACACAGCCAGGTATGTCTGAGCTCTGAGCAATGTCAGCCAGAGCCAGGAACTCTTTTTCCCAGATCTCTGAATAAGTCTGTATTGATATTATGTGTTCTCTGCCCTTTCACATCTCTGTAGAGAACTGGCTTTGAAGGGCTAAATGGGGCAGGGAGAGTCTTCCTCTTTAATGCGAATGTAAAATATTTAAGAGTTTAGACTAGGGAAGTAATTTCAGGGCCTAGTTCAACATTATTTCTCTCCTCATGAAAACTCATCTTCAAAGAGCTGCTCCAAGGCCCAGGAATGCCAAAAAGAATATTTCCATTGACTTTTGTCTGCTTTGCTTTCTGTTCTAAAGAAAATCCAATTTTCAATGGAGCTATCGGCTTCATTTGGCATAAAACATTGCCCAATTTCACATCTCAGCTACCTCAAGGAGAAAAGACTCTAATGCTGAGCTTCTGTTTTCATGAACAACAGCATAAAAACCAGGCCCCTGGTTAGCAACTCAAAAAGCTCTGTGTGGGGAAATGAGCTGCCTTTGGAACGGCACAACGGATATTTTAGCCTCAGGATCCTTTTCTCTTCTGAAGGTCACGGCACAATTTTAAATCCACAATATTGCAATGCATTAAAATATATGAAATCTAGAGTAAACAAGGTCTACTGATGTAAAACAGAAATTAAAAAATCACATCTACCTTCCTTATGCCAGAATTTACTTATCCCAGGAATAACAATTCCAAGCAGTGGGAAAATACAACTGGCCTTTCAGTGCCATGACCTTGAATTTTAAGAATCATAAAATGTCCTGAATTGGAAGGGACCCACAGTGATCATGACAATCCACTCCTAACTTTAGGAAGTGAATTTCAACACTGTTCACAAATAGGTCACCAGAGACAAGCTGATGAAGTATGGGGCCAATAAATGGAAATGGCAGTGGCTGGAACCAGAGTGGTGAGACCGGCAGTATCAAGTCCAGCTGGAATTAGCACTAGTAGTGTGCTCTAGGGGTTGATATTGGATCCTATACTGTTTAATATTTTCATTAACTAGCTGGATGTTGAGGCAAAATGTATCCTCAGCAGGTTGGCAGATGATACAAAACTGGCAGGAGTGGGTAACACCAGGTGAGTGGGCTGCCCTTCACAGGGACGGAGGAAACGGGTGCAGAAACGGGCCAACAGGTATCTCATGAAATTCAATAAAGGAAAAGGCAATGTCCTGCCTTCAAGGAGGAATGACTGCATGCACTAGCAGAGGCTGGAAATCAGCTCTGCAGATAAGGCCCTGGTTGGCACCAAGTTCAACATGAGCCAGCAATATCCTCTTGAGGCAAATGTATTAGAAAGCCGGTTTCCAGCAGGCCAAGGGAGGTGGTCCTTCCCCTTTATTCAGCACTGAAGAGAGAAATCTGGAGTGCTGGTTCGAGTTCTGGGCTCTCCAGTTCAAGAAAGAAACGGGCGTACTGAGTCGACTCTAGCAAAGGGCCACGAAGATGGTTAAGGGACTGGAGCATCTGTCACACGAGAAGAGGCTAAGAAATGTAGTGTTGTTCAGCTTGGAGGTGAGATGGCTCTGGGGCAACTTATCCATGTGTATGAACACCTCGTGGCAGGAGTAAAGAAGACAGAGCCAGAGTCTTCTCAGTGGTGTCCACTGACAGGATGAGAAGCAAAGGGCACAAAATTAAATACAGAAAATTCCACTTAAACACAAGAAAAACCACGTCTCCGGTGAGGTTTGTTGAACATTGGCACAGACTGCCCAGAGAGTCTGTGGGGACTCCATTCTTAGAGGTGTTCAAAACCCGACTGGACACAGCCCTGAGTGATCAGCTGCAGCTGACCCTGCTCTGAGTAGGAATCTGGACAATCTCCAGAGATGTCCGCCCACCGCACCCGTTCTGTGATGCTTTGATTGGAGTATACGAAAGATTTTTGCAAGACACATGGAAGAAAACAGTATGCTGTGTAATTTCAGGTATCAAGGCCACTAGGCACAGAAAATCTGGAATACTACTTTGAGAAATTCAGAGCAAGACTTCACTGTAGCTGAGAATACATGTTTCTAACACAAAATTATGATGGGCACATGTTAATTGTTCTCCACCAAAATTTAGGCTTTTTCATGGATGTTTTTATCCTAGGAAAAACATCTTCATTAAAGTATTTGAACGTTCAAAACATGCCAGTCATTCTATCTGTAAGATGTTAAAACTGGCAAATCGCTCTCAGGATTATTTCTTTACTAAAAAAATCAATGAAATTGAAACTACCTCAGTATGCGTATATTGACTTTTATTCCTAACACTGATCTAACTGTAAAGGTCTATTAAGATAGAGATCAAAGCACCTACCAAGGAGTTCACTTAGCTCTGTAAAAGCATACTGTACTTAGAAAAAGATATAAGAAAATGATAGAAAATGCAAGTTCACGCTATAATTTGTGATGGAAGCGTAATGGGTGCTTATTGTACCAAATCCTGCTGAAAATGAATTGCTTTGGACTTTGCCTGTAGAGAGAATGGGATGAAAGAAAAGTTTTATTGTGCTTTTGCCTAATAGAAGGTGAAAAACTGAGTCACTCCAGAAATTTGAAGTACTGAATATGAAAGCTGGATGTGAGTCCTAATCTGATGTCTTCATTTTAAAACAGTCTTTCCTCATGCTATATAGGGATAAGCTGCATCCCAAATAACCTCTGGACTGCGCACTTAAATTAAGGAACATAAAGGAGTGAACAGCACCGCGCGAGCAGCCCTGGAGTGGCATGAAGATAGATGGTGTCTGGGATGCGATGAGGCAAAATGTTTTTTTCCATTGCAGTGAGTCACGTAAAGCAAGAATACACCCAGAAACTGAAGATGTTTTCCTGTCTCTTTCAACTGCCACAAAGAAGCCCTTTGAGCAGCCAAACCATTGTAGCGATGATATTTCTTGCTTGCAGAAGGTAACACACACTTGTGCACGTGTGCACACATAAACACTTAAAAATGGTTTTAAAATGTCGTATTGGACTTCCTGGCTAGTTTGACAATTCTCTTCAAAAATAGCTCTCATGACTGCAGGCTGGCAGAGCTGTTCCTGCCTTGATTTAAATGGGAAAACTCAATTAGAGTTTGAATCTGTTCACTGAAATGGAATTGTCTCTTGCAGGCAGAGCTTGGTCATGGACATGAAGCAGCACGAGAGAGAGGGGTTGGGAGAGGAGGAGGCTGTGCCTGTGCAGAGGGCGGGTTGTGTGGGACTCTGAGCTAGTCGGGACAGAGGTTTTCCATGTGCTGTCACTCTGGAAAAGGAACTTCATTGCTTTTCTCCAAACATGTTGAAGGGCACCAAGCAGCTCACAGGCAATGGAGCAGTGACTCAGTTCATGAAGACAATCTCACTTTCCTTTGCCTTTCTGGCTTCGAACAACTCTCCATACTCTCCTGGGCTCTTTCTCTCAGGTTTAAGGGTGTCATCTGTGTTCCTGTAGCCTAGAAATATTTGTGAGGATCTTGCCTAGGCTGGCAAAAAAGTTAGGCTTCATGGTGGCAGGTTCACCTCAGGAGACACCCTCCCTCCTTCCCACTCCTTGTCCCTCCCAGTGTCTCATCCCAGTCCCACGGCCTCCTCACGGCCTCCACAGCAGACGGTTTCTAGCAGCAAGGGTAGGGGTTTCGATACTGTCTCTGCTCCTGGGAGCCCTGAGCTGGCTTCTGCATTTTCTCATCGCTGTGCATTGAGATGTGTGTCTAGAAATCACCGACTCTCTCCTTGCCTCTCCTCTCTGAGATCTCAGCCTGAGCCTTAGTTTCTACTTGGTCTGTAAGTCATCTACATTAAACTGCTCATCATAAATAGCAGCTTCCAGCTTGACTTCTTTCATCTGTGGCTTGTATTTGTGTGCAAGAGGGAGGAAACGCGTCTAATTTACATCAGAGCAGCTGGCTCCTCTGATCTGCCACCTGGAGACTTGGCTAAGGGAAATGTGTGTCTGCAAATGGGCCAGACCTTTGCTCCCCCAGCTGTGCCTGTCACTGCATTTGCCACCCTGCTGGCAGCGGGCATATGTGCCCCTTGACTCAACTCTTTGGGACCTGCTCAACGCTTTTAGTGGATGTTATGGACTGCGAAGAGGATGCACAAGTCCTAGAAGTGCAGCACCTGCAGTGCAAAGATTGAAATGTGTTCATAGGAGCAAATCAGGAAATCGCTCGTGCATGGGTAGGATGAGGCAGCGAGAAGGGGAGATTGTTCTCACTAGAACAAATCCCACAGATTTATGAGACAGGCAATGACATTTTCTGAAAAAGTCTCCTGAGAAAAACTAGCTGAGCTGGGGTGGCAAGAAGGTGAAGAGAAGAACAGCCTCATAGCCCAGGCTACGGCTCCTGCGGTGAGAATGCTGACTGCAGCACCTGGGAGAAACCTCAGGATGGGGGATGGTGCTGGGCATGAGGCCTAAGAAGGGCCATGTACCCTGGTCATGCACTGCAAACACCAGCCACCCGGTTAGCTCTGCCTGCACGTGAAGGCTTATTGATCTCTGAAGAGGAAGAGCTAAAATGAAATCAAGAGCTTTGCCTGCTCTGAGCTTTTTTAGAAAGAGGTAAATATGACTAAAAAGGGAGGGCAAGCGCTTCTAACACAGCGTGTCTGTAAAGCACATCACCACCCTGGGCAGTTTTGTGCCTCCTCTGCTGCCGCACACCAGCTCGTTTCCCCAGTGGATGCTGTCGAGAGGCACCCCAGTCCCCAGCCAAGCTGAGTGAAGAGGTGGCATCTACCAGAGATCTCATTCCCACGCTGCACCCAGGGAGAGCGGTTGCCACCAGCCAGTGGCCAGCAGAGGTGGCTGCTTCAGAAGGACCAGATGAGGAAAAACCCATGTCTGAGTGGGTGGCATGTGGTGAGACTGTGTGCAGCCAGAGCCCTCTTGTGTTGTCTGCTGGGCTGCAGAGCAGCCAAAGAACAGTCTTTTCCTTTCGCAAGACTGAGAAGGGTAAAAAATGAGTGGCTTAGGGTTTTTGTTCCCCTTAGGAGTTTTCAGCTTGTGGATGTTTCTAGAAGGCAAGAATGGGAGGAATGAAATGATCCAAGACCCCCTTGTCTGTGGGAGGAGGAGATACGTTCTACTCCGTTTCCAGAGAGCCGTACACCAGGAGGAGAGAATTACTCTGGAGCTGTTCCCGTGGTGTTACCTGTTATTAATTAGTTGATTTTCCAGACAATATTATGGCTTCTTGCAGAAACTCAAGCCTCAAGAACCTATTGTTTCAGCCAAAAGAAATTTATAAAAAAATAGTTTTTCTTAAAAATCCTGGTCATATTTTCCCCCCTGTGGAAAATATCTACTTTTTTTGCAAAAGTAAAGGAGAAAAACACCTTTTGGCTGAACTGTCAAATTTCTGAAGACTAGAAGTTCAGGGTTTCTTCCTCCAGGCAATATTAGAGCCACCATGGACTGTTCCACCCCATGATTTTTATTCTGACCTGTGCAATCATTGCTACCAAAGGAAAAATGGTTAGTGGAGAAGAAGAAAGGAGCTGATGTTTGCCAGCAACATTTTCCTTTAATAAAGTCAGGGTTATATATTTACCCCCTTCTGCAGTGCTCCACGCTTTCCTCCGGCTCCTGCAAAACACTTAAGTCTCTGTCTAAATTTAAGGCTGTAAATAACCCTCTTTACTCCAACGTCTCTTTCAGGGAAGCCCCCTTAGACACATTTTTTTTTTCCTTACAATGGCACAGGTATGCTTGTCACTCTTTTTAATGGTTTTAAGAAATATAAAGTGAGAAAGGACTGTTAGATCATTTTAATTTGCTCACTGATGGTTTTGTGTAAAGTCTTCTATGAACTAGGTATTAATCTCCAGTACCTATCACCAGCAAGGAAAAAAAAATGCCATCAAAGCTAACAGCACTTTAAACTCCAGTGGGAGAAAAAAGAGGATGGAAAATGCTTATGAAAATGTCCCATGCTGCAGTAAAAGGTAAATGTTGTTCCTCCTTCTGTCTGCACTACACTATAATGAAGCTGAACAGAGGGAAAATTATTTCCTGTATTCAGTTCCAGTGGTCTCCAAGTTCCTGAGAATACAAACAAGGACCATATGACTCAATCATGCAAATACAGTGCAAGGGAGATCTTGTCTTCAATCACATCCGTAATCAACAAACAAAGCTGTGTGTCAGAATCTATTCTTTTCCTATTTATAATCTATTGAATAAACTCTTCCTGTACGTGTCTAATATGTTCATGAGGTTAGGAGGAGGCTATAAGAGGTTAGGAAGCTGATATATCTTTTGGAATTTCTTATCCACTGAACTAGATTTTCCTAATATTTCAAGATGTTGTCAAATGAAATATAATCATTCCCATGATGATGCTATGTATGTGTCATCTTTTATTTGAATAATGTATCCTGTATTTTCGCTGCTTAGGATTGGATTTTTGATAACAATTTATTTTTTCTCTACATTGCTGCCAGCGTGATCCTATTTGATCTCAGTGTTGGCAACAGAAAGGTAAGAATGAGTGATCCTTTCAGTTTATATTGATGCCCCTTGTAACCCAAGCTGTTGCCTTAGCACCTTACCAAAATACTTGGATTGGAATGATTTCATTGTTTTAAAGATCTTCCATTCCATAGTTAAGTAAGTTAGTTCATGAAAATACTTTTACTCATTGCAGATTTGGGAAATACTACACTATTTCAGAACAAAACTCCAGGTTCTCTTTCTTCACCACCCTCAGAAAAGACTGGAGAGAAAAAAACAATCAAAATAGAGTGTTGGAGCGTGACATTTTGGTGTTGCACTGTTGTGCCAAGACAAACAAGGTGTTGCCCAGAGTGTTTCCTGGTGTAGCTCTAGTGACGGTTTTTGGTGGGAAACAGAACCTTAGCCTGGCCCATGTAGGTACAGTTAATATTTAATCTGTTTACTGTTTCCCTCTCTCATTGCTTTCTTGCAAAGCCACTCCTTCTCCTGCTGACTGTAATTGAATTGCCTGTCTATATTAGGTTCTTAGATTCACCATGTGCTCTCAGCCTAATATTTTTTATTTGAGATTAATGGTAACACCACCGAGAGTGAGTGAATGCAAAAGTTACAGGAGCAGTCACAGAGCATCTTGGGCCAGCTGGTGGTGCAGCCATCCTGACAGCTCTCAGGTGGGTGTTACAGACACATATTCTTCACCTTCTGAATTTGAGGAAAATTTAAGGAACTGCTACGACACGACCCCTAGAGCCTTCCAGTCCAGAGAAAGAATAAATGAATAGCTGGGGAAAGAAGCTGAATTGGCCACGCTATGATTCTCAGATGTAAGGTAAGTCTGCAAAAATGGCGGAGATTTTAAGGATTTATAACTGAACATGAATTTTGCTTCTCTGATCCTACTCATCTCTGTGTCGGCAGTGTTCTCATGGATTACTTAAAAAAGGGGGTGTTATGTGCAAGCTGTCTCTGTCTGTTTCTTTTTACCCTTACCAGAAGGTGTCTCACTTGCATGGTCATTGCAAGAAGCTGCAGGTTTGTTTGATCTCTATGAGATTATCTTTAGGCACCCTGCATATTGCGGGTTTGGTTTAAGATGGTGTATTGTGGGCAATCAGCAACGTGATTAAGAGAATATATTAACCTAAACTGGGTAATGTGCCATGAATAAGCACAGCACGTCTTACAAATGTTAGTGAGCAGCAGAAATATTTTTTCAAGGTAGATTATGTTGAAAAGAGAGAAAACCAACAAGGAAAAAGGGAAAAGGGAAAAGAACGATGTAAAGACAAACTGAGTAGTGAAGGGAGAGGTGGTATTCCAGTGCAGCAGTGATGGGCAGAGCTGAAGGAGATGGGAGCTTGTGTATCCGACAGAAACAGAGCAATGGGGGAATGCAGCCTGGATGAGAGAGGAGATATCTGAGGAGGGAAGAGAGCTCTGGTTAGAGGAGATGGTGAAAGGGGGAACAGGAATCTTGGGCTCCTGCTTACAGCTCTGCTGGAGGTCACATCCCTGGGTTTCACTGGTCCCTTACCCAGCTGGATCCCATCTGTGTAAGGGGTTCACAGGACTGATTCTTGCCCTGGCAGAAGGCTCTGATCACAAATTAATTAGCACAGTTGAGAACAGGAGATATGATGGAATGAGGGAGAGAAGAGCATAGCTAATAAGTTGCTTTAATGAATTTGGCTTTCCTCAGTGAAGGTTTGAAGACATGAAAGATGTTTTCAAGGAAGCAGGAAAGCTTGCTTAAGGAATGGATTATTCAGAGCTTAAAAAGGGCTGATTACAAATTGCTCTGTGTATGCTTTAGGTTGTTAAGTGTAAAGAGCTCTTAATAACTAAGCTAATAAACTCCTCGGTGTTTCACCTTGATATTTTTTTTTATGTCTTCAGAACTATGCTACTTTGCTGGATAAATAGTAAGGCACATTTGGTCTTGGAGCAAATAACAAACACACTCAAAAATTTCTTCATCGTAGCCAGAAATGAGGACTGTTACAATGTATTTTATTGGCTTTTAGTATCTTTCATGTTTCCTGTTGTCTAACAGTAAAGTGGCCACAAACTTTACCTGCATGATTTCCATGGCGTATCGAGCACATCTCTGATTGCATCCAAGCAACACATGAAACCCGCAAACACTGATGGGAGGTGGGCTTCTAAATGGGGGATTAATTTAAAATGCTTTAAGATTTAGAACTTTTTAGAAAAACCCTGCCTGTTTAACTGGATTCCTTAATTCCAAGTGAAAGCTCTTGCTACCTTTAGGTTGGACTCGATGATCTCAAAGGTCTTTTCCAACCTTATGATACTGTGATACTGTGATACCTTCTGTTTCAAACCCAATTCAGACTGGGTTGCAAATAAGATCTTTTCCTGAGAAGGTGAAAGTTTAATGTGAGTTGCCTTTATTTGGTGCACAGAAAGATCTCTTGAAAAAGATATTACCCAGCTACTCTTCATGACTCTGCCCTGAGGCAGAGAGGGTCTGTTTTAACTGTACTCATTGATCCGTGTTATGAAAACAATTACAATAGCATTCATGAGCCTTAAAAGCCATAAGCAAAGGTACTATGCATGCTTCACTTAATAAGTTTGGTGAGGGGGGTGATACACCTCTTGAAGCGTAGGTTGAGGAAATCATCTTGGTTTACACTGCTTGAGGAGGCCCAGGTAATGTACTTAATAACAACAAAAATAAGGCTCAGCAAACTACCTGGTTTACAGTGTTGCAAAACCTCTGCTCTCTGCTGTCATGCACATTGGCTTTGGTTGGCCCTGGACTTCCTCTGGCCCCACATCTTCAGGAAGAGAGGGAACAAATGCCTCCCTGCCTTCCTTCTTTCTGTTGAGATGGCAAATACTTCGGGCAGGAACTGCCTCTGGCTGACTCTTCATAACCTCTGCTAGAAAGTAAGGTCTCATCTCAGCTGGGGCTCTCAAGCACTATGGTAGTACAAATAGTTTTATGTAATAATTTCATTTTGTTTCCAATCCCGGGATTTGTTCAGAGATACTCAGTGGAACTATTAAGCATGTCTGGAATTGTTATGAACATCTTCCCCCAAAACTGATTTATCTGACTGAGGGTAATACAGTGTAATTGTATGCCAGCATCTGACTGTTCGTCTAAGACAGCTTAGCTCCTGTTTCTCTGAAAATCATCTCAAGAAGAATGAAAAATAGACTGCTCTGAAAAGACCCACTACCCCTTCAGGGCATGCATTGTATACCCACCTCTACTCATGACTTCCTGGGATCTCCCAGCTGCTCAGGGCATTTGCCCTCCTTTTTCAGACTTTCACTGCATTTCGTTTTGGAAACAAAAGGCGCAGGGATCAAAAATGAATGTACCTGTGTTCACCTGAGCCTGTTCTGTTTTCCCCAACTTCAAAGTTTCTGCTCCCCTTTGGAAAGAGTTTTGAGTCAGAAGCGTGTGGAGTCATTTGGGTTTGTGTACAATGTGCTGCACTGAGAGAACGGCTTTGGGAAAGCAGGGCCAGGCCTTACACAGCCAATGTGACTGGTGAACAGCCTTTCTGAGGCAGTTGACTACTCTGAGAGCTTCCCTTTCTTAGTGAGGAAGATAAGCTCATTAGAGCAATCCATGCAATGCTGATGGGGTCTAAGCAATGGATCAAGCTGGTCAAAGAGGCTGCCAAGAGCAGCTTTAGCGTGCAACAAGGTGGAGAATTGTGATCCAGTAACTTCCAGGGAACAACGTTATTCTGAACTACTTTGAGCATGAAACAATAGAGGACACCAAGTTTGAAACATATCTGCAGGAATCACTTGAAAGGGATGGACCTTGAGGAATCCTCTGCAGCTGAGCTGAGGAAGAAGGTCAGCATTGGACGGACCATCTTCTTTAGGCTTCTAGCTGTCTATGTCAAAATGTCATACCTTGGTCTGAAAACCTTCCTGTGCAAACACTAACCCTAACTTGTCACTGCCCTAACTTGAACCACCACACACGGCCTATTTTCTGCCATTCAAGTGGTCTGCCCACAGGAGACAATGGAGCCATCTCTGCCAGCGCTTGGTCCAGCTGCTCTTCTCACCTGGAGCTATCACCACTGTTGCACCACTCTCCGACCAAAGCCCATGCTGGGAACAGCCACTCAATGTCACAGAACTGATTGACGTGGCAAAGTGCTGGATTTTGGGATGTGTGGCTATGTGTCCTGTCTCCTGCCGGCCTGAACCTCAGAAGCATAAAGCAGAAATGTGTTGTCTTTGAGGCCTTGTAGGTTCCACATCCCAACTGCTGATAGCAAAAGTAAGGTAAATTTAGGCACGGAGAATGAGTAATCGCAATTTTTTTCTCTCTCTGTACATACTGTGCACACTAAACAGCTATTCAGGAGTACCTGGCTCCAGCCAGAAACAATGATGATCAGATATACGTTTCTGGAGAGAAGCCCAGTCACCAAATGAACTGCCTCTGTAACTAGAGGTCTTAAAATCTTGTAGCTTTAGTGAATTTTAAATCAGACCTTTTCAGGGCATCCTCAAAATAACAGCCTCTGGCAAGAAAGAACCTCATTTGCTGCAGTACTCAGAGCTTGGCATATGACAGCCTCAGCAACCCAGAAGTCTCTCTGCTTAATGTGCAGCAGAAGTACCTTTCTCCATTATGTGCCCATCAACATGGCCTGATGGTGCAGTGAAGACCCATGTTTTAGTCCTGCCAGAACACATAATAAGATTGAATATTTGGGCATGCTTCAAAATTGCATGGAAAATATTAATTTTTGCATCTTGAGTAATTTTATACTCAAATTCTTGTACCCTCTTCCTTGCGTACGAGACTGCTCTTGTGAAGAGGCTACTGGGCTTTTGCCCGGTGCTCATCAAGGAGAGGTCTGGCAGAAGTGCTCTGTGCTGGCCGCTGTCCCCACCATCACTGAGAGACGGAGGCTGGGTGGTGCAGGGTGTGGATAAGGACAAGAAAGACACTGTGATGAACGTCTACAAAAGGACGTTCATACTGACATATACAGAGAGGATCCTTTCTCCCTTTTCCCCAGCACCACACTGAATGAATTTAATGCCCTGCAAAATACCATAGTAGCTTGGGGGTTTCACTTCATCCAAGCAACTAACAGTGAGTTGGTCCCACAGGTGTGCTGGGAATACCATGCTATCTCTCTTTTTTATTCTTCTCATCCTGTCTGGTTTTTGGGGTTTTTTTTTGTGTGTGTTCCCCCCTGCCACCTTCTTGGCATGGGAGATTTATCATATTTGGGATGTAGATTTCTGGGACCATGAAAATGCAGAAGAAAATTTAAAAAATGTGCTTGGAGACTCAAAATTCAAAATCTTAAGCTTGATCAAGGAAGCAAGTCTGGGCAATTAGTGAGTGCCAGTGATCTGCTCTTTTGAAACTGAGAGCTAGCTTAGTGGAACAGACTCTGCTTTAAAGCAGGTAAAATGTACAGCCTTAGAAACACTTCACACTGACAGGCATGAGCTCCGTGCAGATTGGTAAAATCTGTCCATGTTTTCCCTGGCGTTTTTCTTGAGTGCGAGCATTTGTTCTGGTTTTGCTTTAATTAGTCCCTCATAGTGCTACTCTGACAGACTAAATTAGGTGTCAGTAATAATATACCTTGTAAATGCAGTCATTTTGTCTGGACAGAAATTCTCCATGCTCAGGCTGTGATTATTTTCCATGTCTGTTCCCTGCATGTAGTTATATAATAATCTTCTAGAAAGAAACATGAAATAGTGACTAGTTCCTAAACTGTGCCATTTCTCAGTGGTCACTCGCGGGGTGTGACTGGCCAGCTTACAGGGCAGTAAATCTGCTCCTTAGCCAAGTGATGGAAATGTTTAATATGGGGGCTAAGGAACAGCAATCTGCAATGCAGTCTGTTTAGGGCTGATCTGTTGATTTAGCAGAGCTGATCATGAAGTGATCGTGAAGTGATCACTGAGATTTTTAGCAAACATTTCCTACCTGTTGAGTTCCTTAAGCTACGATCTTCAACGCAATACCCCGATCTTCTGTACTGTCCATGTATCCCAGTTAGGGGGCAAATTCAGTTCAAGCTGAATCCTTTCATCTGTTTGCGTGAGCTTCGACTGAAATATTTGGCATGTTTCAGGTCAGAGCCGTCACGTGAATCAAAAGTTCAGGGCTTGAGATCGAGCGTGAGTTCAAGCTGATACAACAAGTGTCAAGCAAGATTCTAAGATCAAAATGAACCTTAAAGAGCTTCATAACACTGACCACAGAATTTCTTCTGGTTACCCCCGTTTGAAGTCCAGCAGATCATGTCTTCGTCAAAGCAGAGCTCCTAGATCTGCTGCTATCTTAATGAGCATGCAGCAATAGGCAGAGAGCTCCCCGTTTCATTTGAGGATGATTCTTTTTCCAGGCCAACCTTGATGTTAAATAACCGTGTGTATTCTCCTGATGAGGCCATGGAAGATCACTAGAAATCAGAACATCATTTGATCCTTGTTCATAGCTTGTAGGAAGCCCCTCTTACCTTTTTTCCTGAGGAAAATACTTTGTTTCCTAATTCAGCAGATGTTTTGTAGGAAGATCAGGAAAAACACCCCTTGTTTCTAACCAAAATTCACTTTCTGGTTAGATATTCTTGTAGCTGACAATGCAAAAGGTGGAAGATTTCACTGAGATTTCTCTGTCCCATATCGGAGAGATGCAAAGTAAGAAGAGGACCTTTTACTTTTCATCAACAAATTTCATAGGAAGGCATTCTATGTTTCTCTTTTTACTTGATAGTCTCTGAATTTAGAAAATTCTGGGTAAATATCAGGTCAAAACATAAGTTTTTATCTGATTTCTTTTTAATCCTTGAAATAAACAGAGCTATCTCTTTTTCTGTGTTCATAGTGGTGTTTTTTTGCTTTAAAACCAAATTCAATACTGCAGGGTAATAAGAGAGGAGCTACAATTTTTTTTCTCATATTTTGTATTATCTTGTTCTAAAATTTGCTGCTTATGAAACCGTTTGAAAATATTCCATATGAATGGGAACTATGTAGAAATAACTGACTTCAATTTGTCTAGTGGGCTGTTGCCTGAAGAGAAAGAAAGTCTTATTGTGGCTTCTCAGTGGTGGCTGAATTCTCAATAATAAAACATGAATAACAATTTTCTTACCTTGCATTTATACAAATCCTAACAGTAGAAAAATGAGAAACTTAAGGAAACTTCCCAAACAAGACTGCTAACAATTCTTCAAGCCTTGCAGGTGTCAAAAGACTTTGCAGATCAATGCCATTATTACATAAATGAGAGGACTTTAGAAAGCCATCAGATATAGAGGGAGTTCTATGGTTTGTCACAGATCCTATTGAAAGTGAGCATCCCTTATCCCTGTGTGACTTCCTGTATTTCTCAAAGGGTGTAGTCTGAGAGGTGTTCGGGATTCAGCATTTATGACGGAATCTGTAACGAAACTCAGCATGGAAACTGTAAGAAGGTATTTAAGTAGTTTGAGTGAGAGTCAGAAACTGGTTTAAAAAGCATTTCCTGAAGGTACAATCACTTCTGGCACCAAAGTAGAAACACTTATGCATATTTCTGCACCCTGGGGCAGTTTTCAAGAATGTAGCTAATGTTAAATCTGAACTCAAAGGGCTTTAATTTTTCTGTTTGATGGGGAGTACTCATTATGCAAATAAGGTAGCCTTTGGGCAGCTGTCTATTTTCCAAAGTTTTTTGCTTTTTTTGGAAGTACTCTGGTTTAAAATGGAAATTTCCACACTGAAGCTACCTATTTAGACACAGCTTTTTAGTGTGCCCGGAAAACGTCAAGTGGAACACAATCAGATACAAGCATGATTGGTAAAGGCCCATCCTGGCATGAAAGGATCTTGTTTCAGTCCAGCACTGTTAGTCTTGCAACTCACCCTAGATAGTGAAATTGAAGGCACCCCCACTTGTCCTTGATCTCATGACACAGGTAGGAAGTCCACAATTGTGTCCACAACTGGAATCTGGTGGCCAGCCAAATCCTGTCGTTCTTCCTGACCTACCTCCACACTAGGTTCATGGGGTAGGAACAGTTTGGATGAGAGTATCCTCAGTCTTATACGGGTGGTTAATCTCTGTACTCTGTGCTAGGGGACTCTTGCTGTCCTCCTGGCATTTGATGGTTTAGGAGGGACCTCAGTCCAGTCCTCCTGACCTCCTTGTGTGGCAGCGCTATGGGGAGCTATGGGCGCCATGGCCAAGTAGTGCCCTCAGAATGGCAGGTAGACATTTTGGCCGATGCTGTCCTCCAGTTTTGCCATCTGATGGATCCCACAGCTTTGGGCATGCATCCAGGCAGGGTTCGCCTGTGTGATTACATTAGGTAAAAGCACAGTGTTTGGTAAGCAAGGGCCTTGTTCATCACTAGCAAAGTCAAAGAATTAGTCAGAAGAGAATCGGAGGACGTACCCTGCACTGGTATAACTCACCAAAGCCAAGGGAGCAAGAGTATTTTATAGCTTTGGGGAATTATTTCTTCTGCTGATACCTGTCTTCTTCCAGCACTTCAGTCTCAAAAATCTTATGGAATATTCAGGGGTTTTGACCTTCATTACTGTCTTGAACTCTAGGGGTGTTTACGAACCAGGCTTTAACGTCTGAAGAAAAGACAGATGATAAAGACCATGAAAAACAAAACAAAACAAAACCAGGAAAGCCCTTTTCCTAACTTATTTTAACTTATGTGTCTGCAAATACATGGAAGTAAGAACCTGGACATTGATGTCCAGGAGCTCAGTGAGGGTCTGGAGCAAGCTCTCCCTGGGAGCAGCGGGAAAAAAGAACAAACCTCCCTTTCATGGTGCTTCTCATGTAGATGAAATCGTAAATGATCTGACTCGGTACCTGTAACACACTCAGATATTTCCTACCCAGTCTGAGTTTCCTTATCGATAGCTCTCTTTTCTGATGCTGGGCTTGTGGTAGAACATCTGCTTTCCAACATCCAAAAGGGATTTGTTGTGCAGCATTAAAGAGAGCTTTCCCTGCTGATTTTGGCTTCCTTAATTAAGTAACAGTTTATAAAATCCTTTGAATCCATCTGGGGAGAAGATCCTTCTGAAATGGAGCTCATTATCAATGCAAACTGACCTGGGTGAGCAAGGACTTGGGACCAAACTTTATCTATAAGGAAGAAGCATGACAGAAGATGGGCAACTTGCTGAGGGGAAAGCAGATGGCTTTTATAGGTTGAGTGGGAGCTCTGCTCTCCTGGGGAGAGGAGCAAAAGCACTGTAAGCGCTGAGACTGACAGCAAAAGTTAGTGGAAGCGCTTCCCTGTGCTGCTGGGCACAGCTGCAGCACAGCGCTTTGCTGTGCTTGAAGACCTGGTGTTGCTGAGCTTGCAGCTGGAGGTGGAGAGCTGCAGAGCCAGGCAGGGAAAGCTGTACGCAGTGAACGTCGCTTTTGAGCCATTTCTGTAAAATGATTAAGGAATGTGATAGCAGGACCCCAGACTTTCAGAAGTTTGGGGTGAAATAAAATGACCCTGGGACATTTTTAGATGAAGAGGGCACAATTAGTTTCTGAGAAGCCTGGCACAGATAGGTGGCTTGGTCCCACTCCTTCCCAAGCGCTCCTCTTGTCACATGCTTGCTCGTGGCTGTGTTTAAGGGCAGTAAAATCCACTAATTCCCTCTTGCCTCTCTTCAGTTGTGGTGCAGAGGAACATCGGGCCCCTCAAAGTGTGCCAAGCAGCTCCCAGGGTAACGGTTCACTTCATCTTATGGATGCTTTCTGCTTGGGGTGAGTACTGCTCTGCTGCACCTCTTTCTGCTTAAAGGTTCCTGCTCCCTCTTTTTATTCTTTTTAATGCCAGGAACAACCCGAGCACAGTTGTCAGCTGTGCTGGCAAGCATATTTTGGAAGGAAAAAGTGCTATTAGCTTGTCAGCAAATCATTTCCCACAGACATTTTAATCATCTACTGCAGAGGACCAAGTGAGCTATGGGGAAGACTACTGAGGCAGTTGTGACTGGGTGAACCAAAGCTGACCGCTTCACACAGCGGGTATTTTCTTCTCTCTGGCATGTGGATCATGTTTGGTGCAGTTGTAGGACCCTTTGAAACCCAGCATTTTATTTTTCTAACACTTGGAAAAAATAGACCCTGAAGGAGGGACAACAAGCAAACTAAATCAAAACATATTTTCCCAAAATACGCACAAACTTCCCTTTCCAGTAAGAAAATACCCTAAGGACATTGGAACTCAGCACTAAACCAAGCCTCTGGAAACAGCCTGCGTAGGACAAACAAGGAAAGAAAGAAGCAAACCCTGCTGTCCTGCCAAGGTCAGCCACGTGCTTCTGCTGCCTTTGTTCTTTGGAAGGAATGCTGGGGTCACCAGGAGGATCCATGTTCCTGGGATATTTCAGGAATAGGAGGGGGAGAAAAAGGATTCTTGGTCTTTCTTGGGTGGGCTGAATGCTACACAACCTGTGTTCTCTACAGCTGAGCATGTGCAAATCCTACACAAGCTGAACCTTCTTTGTTTTTGTGTAAACAAGGGTGAGGGGTGAGATAGGGTTCGTGATTATAGCGGCTAAAATAAAAATAAAGATGTGCTTCCCCTTTTCCTGAGCACACTGCAGGCCTCTTTAGCTCTCCCTACTACTTTTATTCTGAGGAAATACTGGGAATTTTCTGTTATCCTTGCAGAATTTGACACTAATTCCGCTGATTTACACATAAAAGGAGCACGTAGTGATCTAAGGTGCCGTATAAAGAATGGTTACAGCTGTGTTTTAGGCCTGGGTGGTATTTTCTCTTACTTTCTTTTCAGAAATGAGTTAACACACGTCCTCAGCTTCACTGTGCATCCGTAGTCCGCCCAGGTGAGCTCCCTTCTGTCTGAATGTAAAAAAGCCCTGAAAGAGCATTCATAGACATAAAGATTCCACCTGAAGAGGCAGAAGAGAAGTCCGAGATCTGCTTTTATGGTTTTTATTTTGGAAAGAGCCAGGTACTTGATTAAGGGCTCAGCATCTGGCATTGCAAAAGCCTCAGAAGGATCCTGACCTATCTCCAAAGTACAGCGAAAGAGAGAAGAAGAAACATTTCCAGAGAGTGACTTAATTCTTCCTTTATGCCAAGAAAACCTCTTGGTACCATAGCTTCTACAAGGTATTTTCAAAGGCCCCCTGAAGAAGTGAGTTGGATGGCAGTACCACAGGAGCAGACACTGACCTTGTGTCCCCTTCCTAAGACTTTACAGAACCCACCAACAATTGCACAGAGATACCCAGTGGCATTTGACACGAGCTCTCATCATTCCTCGGAGAGTCACAGCTGTACCTGTGGTACCTGGGGTCACATCTCTCTCTGGTGGATGAAACAAGCCTATTGTAGCTGGATAAGAATAGCACAGATTTAGTTTTCCAAGTAGCAACGTTCACGGTACTGAGACATTACGGAGTGTTTCGTGAGTGATAACAACACACAGGTCTTATAACACCTTGTGCAACGTTGCCAGCGTGGCGGGCAAGAACCGTGGAGCTCTCGCAGCTGGAAATCAGAGCCAGGTTGCAAAGTGGGATGAAGATAGGGAAGCACATTTTGCAGAGTACGGGACTGAGAGCCTGTAAGTTGACTGTCAAAGGGAATCAATGTCCTGCTCCAGGGTGGTGTGATATGGAGCTGCAGCACATGACATAGCTGGGCAATCGCAGAGCGCTGCCAGCCACAGCCATCTGGTAGGTATTTTCCTGTTTCTGGCTCTGCTGTTTTTCCCAGTGTCCTCATACATCTTTCTGAAGTTGCTGAACTGGAAAATTCTGCTCCCTTGGGTAGAAATCCTGTCTCACAGCCACAGATGTGAGAAGGCTGTCGCTGATACAGGCTGGGGCCAAATGCTGTAGATCAGATAGTGCTCCCCGACAGCTGGGTTGGGTTGTTTGTGTGCTGTGAAGGTTTCTGTCCTTTGGCAGTAAATGTCAATTGGTGTTTGATTAGTTAAACTAAACATTCAGAAGAAAATTCAGCAAAGGAAATAAGATACAATTTGATGAGTAATTTGAACATCAGCTATATTAAAATGTACTACTTTTAAAATGAAAAATCGGCTCTTTTTCATCTATTTGCTATCACTCTCAATTTCCCAAGTTTTCATAACTGCAGATATAAAAAAAAAACCCAAACCACCTTTGCTTTTAATACATTGGGAAGTCCAGAGAAAGGCTTTAAGCTGAAAATCTAAATAATTTTATTGAAATTACTCCAGATTTAGAGCTGAATTCACAGTCCTACAGTCCTACCTCAATTCCTATTTCCTTTTAAGTTGTATTTGTTACATACCATTCCTAGAGACTTTTAAAAAGATGCAAATCTTTTAATCTCCTTTTTTTTTTTTTTTTTCCCAGTTTCTAGGCAGAATTTAGTACTTACGCTAAATTGCCGGCAGTTTGGATAAGGTAGGTGTGAATTCAAATTGTTATTATCTTTCAAAATCCAGCCAATATTTGTGTAAACAACATCATTTAAACATAATATGCTCAAATCCCGTTGCTATTCATAAGTTGAGCAGTTAGTAGATGGGCCAAAACTGAAGGAAAATGTAATGACTTCACTGAAGTCAATTGAACTTGGGCTAATTTCTGTTGGTTATGATCTGGCCCATTTTTCCCTTTAGCACTATATTGTCCTGCTTTCTCTTCCATGACATTTGTTACGCTGGCCTCCAAATTTCTCTGCAAAAAGCCCAGGGTTTTATCCTCATTCTCTTTGGTGATAATTTTTACAGCAATTTTTATTAGTGTCAGGATGAACTCATGATTTTTCCCATAATAAAAAAATCCATGAAAGCTGCTCCTCCATCTCCTCTCCTCTAGTTTCATCGACTTTCTCTTTTTTCCCCCCAGAATTTAAATGCAGGCTATAGCAAACCTCACACCGGGCAAATATTAAACAACTCTCAGCAGGAAAAACACAATGACCTGGGCGGTGTTTGCAGTTTAGGAGCAGAAAACAATGCACTTGTGCTTTGTGTAAAAGATTAAGCGCTTGATCCTGTTTTCATGGTGTCCGTGGGAGTTCTGCCACCATTCAACAAGGGATGGATCAGATCCTTAAGACACTTGGTGCAATGGCCTGGCCAAGGATTGTAACTTTCCATATACAAAAGCACACATAAACTGTGGCCAAAACAAACTCAAAATAAAAAACTCTGTCCCAGGTGGCTGAGCCACGTGTGAGATCCTGCTTTGAAACTGGGGCTTTTGTGTGTAAATGATTTGCCAGGTTCAGTAGAGAGGGCAAAGAATGACTTTTTCCCCAGGAATACCTGATGAAATGTTCAGATTTTGCCACACAGAATAGACTGATGTGCAAAGGTACTGGTAACGTAGGAGGGGACTGGTAAGGACTGGTAAGGCCAAGTGCCTTAATGTGGATCTCAAAGTGTTTCCTAAAGACCAGGGCTCCATCTGCAGAGCAAAGCCTGCCTATCTTTGGGTTATGTCTCTGCTGTGTTGGCAGAATTATTTTTTTGACAAATAGTGTTCCTCATGTGCTGCCTTATGGATTGACCTGAAAGGAGGGGGTAGCGTGGTGAGAGTCTGTCTCTTCTCCGGAGCAACAAGTGATAGGATGAGAGGAAATGGCCTCAAGCTGAACCAGGGCAGGTTTAGATTGGGTAATAGGGAAAATTTCTTCACTGAAAAGGTTCTCAACCTTTGAAGGAGGCTACCCAGGGAAGTAGCTGAGTCACCATCCCTGGAGGTATTTAAAAGATGTGTTAGAAGCTTAGGGGCATGGTTTAGTGGTGAACTTGATAGTGTTGGGTTTATGGTTGGACTTCATGATCTTAAGGGTCTTTTCCAACCTACGTTATTCTACAATTCTATGATTCTGCAACCAAAAACCCTTCAACAGAGGGGAGACACAAGGGTAGGAAAGAGCAACCAGAAAGGTTTTGAGGGACTGCTTAAAGTTACTTAATTTCCCTCAAATGCAAAGCTATAGTGAAGACTGGACAATTGAAAGAACCTTGAGAACTCTCTCAGTGTATTCCTTGCCATCCTTAGAGCAGAGTTAGTTGTACCAAAACCTTCTGACAGGGGGTTTCAGAAACACCCATGAATGGCTGCTTGAGGCCATGAGCAACATGAAGTGGAATTGGAACAACAGCCCAGCAGCTCACTAGCACAGGGAGACCAAGAGCCTCTGGAAACGGTACCTCACAGCCAGTCAGAGAGAAAATGTTGTGCTCGCCTTGCTGACTGACTCTGCTTGCCTAGACTTCAGACCAATGTTTTTCAGACCGGTGTGGTCTGTTTCCAAAGGGACGATGAGAGATGACAGAAAAAGATGTTAGCTCACAAATTCACACAAGCCAGCTCAGCAGCTTACTACATTTTTGTCTTCAGCAAACTGTCAAAATGAGAGTTTGAAAGCCTCTTCTCTAAGTGCTCAAACCTCAGCTGTCACAGTGAGCTAAGGTGCCCTTGCTTCTCGTTTATGGTGGGACTTTCATGTCAGTACTGCTAGATTATTACTCTTACTGCTGCTCGTAATCTGCCCCTTACACTTTCGTGGCCCACAGAGACTGTTGGATTAGTATTCTGCCTCTCTAATCCATAAAACCAGAGGAGAAAACTCTCTGCGGAAGGGGAAGAATCAAAAAGTTGAGAATGAGTTTCTTCTATAGCTATTTTCTGGCTGACAATCTGGCCAAACAATTTTCGGTGTACTGTTCCCAAAACAATCAGAACATGCAAACGATGAAAAAACAATAGACAGATTTCTCCAGAAACCTTATCTGTCTCGTATCTCCCTTCCATCCTGTGCTCTGCTTTCCCACCAATTCCATGATGCAAACACTTGCTTAAAGTCTTCTCCTCCAATTTTGTCAAAGGTCTCAAAATCAGTGTCTGACCTGTACACTCCTCTTTCTGCCTGTTAGGTTCCAGCTGGATGAAATACCTCAGTCTTACAAAGACACAAGAAAAGCTTAAGAGTGCTTCAGTCTCATTTGTCCCTTCCTGTTGGCTTTCCTGACCTAAATCAGGGAAACTCAGATCCTTTGGGGAGACGACTTCCAGCAAATACCAGCATTTGTAAGGTAATTTCTGCTATGTACTGTGACAGCTAATGTTCCTGTGTTTTCTCAAGCTGTTTGCATGCTGTAGTGTCATTGCTATAAGGAAGAACCTATTTGCAGGGAGACCTTGGCACGCTATTTAGGTCCTCAAATTTCCCTCTTTCTGAACTCTACATTTCTCATGGACAGGAAGAGGAGCAACTGCATTGTGTGGAGGAGGAACATTACAGGAATCTTTTATGTTACTTTTAACAAGTACCATCTATCTCAAAAGAGATGAGCGTGTATTAATATCCTATATTCAGGCTCCATTTGAGGTTACCTTAGGCCATGCCATATCGGTCATAGAAATAAGAGTCTATAACATATCACCTAATATCTGGATTCCTTCTCTTCAGCAGGTTTAGTTGTATGCCAGCTTTGTTCCCAAACTGACTTGCCATAAAGTCCAATGTGTACCAGCAGTGAGCAGGGGACACCAAGAGCACAGCTTCTGGCAGGCAATATAACCATGAGATTGTCTTAGCTCTACCAGGGTCCTGCATCCTTAGGTGGTTTGCGGTGAAGGAGGCTGCTGCTAGAACATCCCGAGTGCCTTGGGGACTGATGAGCTTTGCTAACAGGCATTTTCCAACTCTGTGCCCTTATGTTCTGTATGTATTTGTGCTAAAAGTTCAGGTGCCGCAATATTTTATTGCACATGTGACAGCATATAGTAAACACTTCTAACAATGCAAAAATACAACAGTAGCCCGTCACTTAAAAGCAGAAAAAGGTGGGTTTTCCCGTCTGTTATTAGCTTTAAGTGGAAGAAATATCTTAAATGGAAATGTGGTTGTTGTGAAGACTACTACAAACACTGAAAGACAGCTCCTGCTCCCTCTGTACATATAAATGAAAGGCTCACTGATTTCTGTGGGAAGGAGCTGTCAGACTTTGTATAGTTCAGCAGAAAATGCTTCATGGATGTTATTAACGAAGGCAAAGAGGCAGAAAGTAGAACTCATCTTTCTCAGAAAAAAGGATCCTAGAATCCTAATGTGTGTAGATAAAAGCAGATAAAAGATACCATTCCAGTCAAAACCAAGACTTCCTTATGAGCTGCAGAAGCACTGGTTGCACTTTGTTTCTCATTAAGTGCAAATACTTTTTTTTGATTACTTTTTAGATTTCCTTCTTGAGCTGGAAGTAGAACTGCTTTGTGGCCAAACCAGATTCACTGTAGGGCAATTAAGCACCGTTGTGGCTAAGCATCCCACAGGAGAGAACTGCCAGATATTTTCAATGATCAAAGACATAGGACATGGCGGGCTCAAGAGTATAGAAACAAGTGATGAACTGTCCCAGTGCTATGTCATGTGAATCCAATCCCAGTGCAGTCATACAGCAGGATGATGGCCGTGAAAGATGCTGAGCCTCAAGAGGATGCCTTTAGCAGCAGAAATCCATCTGAGCTCAATGTCTAGAAGGACTAGATCTTTAGACACCACTGCCTGTCTGATGAGTGGACTGGAAGGAGCGGAACAGTGTTGCTCTGGTTATATGTGGAGGAACGTGTGCCAGATGACAAGAAGAGCTGAACACAAGTGGAAAATGTGTTGTCTGTCCATCTCTTCAGGTAAGTCAGGAATGGAATAGCTCCTAAGGTTCACCCAGACCTGGGGTGGTTAGGTCATCATGACTGGTGCCATATTGCTAATTGATGCAAATATAGCTCATAACACTGCTAATCTTGTTCTTTGGACAGTGTGTTTCGTTTTCCAAATGTGCCACTTGGATATGTTCCTTGAAAATTACATTTGCTTGGAAAGAAAATGGGAGAAAGGATGGTAAAAACTGACAACAATGTAATAAGGTTATGTGAAAGAGAATGTAAAGAATTTCAAATACCTGGCTTTTGCAGATCTGAGCCTTTTCCTTTCTTGTAGCTGTCAGCAGCTTAGTATAGAAAGAGTGTCTAAAGGAACAGAACTAAGGCAGCAAAGACATCACAGTAAGGACTTTGGGTGGACAGAAATGATTCTTGTTTAACCTGAGGTGAATAACAAATACAGAATCTAAAAGAAAAGCACAGGCCCTAAAGAACGTAGGAAAAGATTATCTGCATTTTCCTCATCACAAAGAAGAGCTCTGGGGTTAGAAAAAAATCCTGGTGATGGGATCCTTTAAGAAAACCGTGCTTGTGCCACCTGTAGTTCTTTCTTCCTCTCATTGAGATGGGCACTTAGATGCTTCAGAGATTTTAAATACATTTGAAAACAGTGTCTTTTTCAAGACCTTCTAGAGCAAATTTTTCAATTCATCAGGTATCATTACATACATCAGAGGCCATGAGCAGATGTTTACACTATTTCTTATGCTTAAAGTAAAGCACGTGCTTGAATACTTCTTAAACATAAACCTCAAAGTGGACCAAAGGAGGGCTATCTAGAGAGATATTTGAGAGATCTTTTATATAATTTAAGCTATTCCCCTCTTCTCCGACCTGAAGCTAAATGATTTCTAGGAGAGCAGTGCATTTATGTGGCTGACTTCAGGTTACCAGTGTTTTTATTTATATCCTATTTCTGATAAGGGCCAGGGAAGCGTGCTTAGGAAGCAGTATAACATCACACAGTATCACAGTATCATAAGGTTGGAAAAGACCTTTGAGATCATCGAGTCCAACCTATGACCCAACACCTACACCTACTCTTACTTGTCAATTACACCATGTCACTAAGTGCCTCATGCAATCTCTTCTTAAACACCTCCAGGGATGGTAACTCCACCACCTCCCCGGGCAGCGCACTCCAATGGCCAATCACCCTCTCAGTAAAGAACTTCTTCCTAATGTCAATCCTAAACCTCCCCTGGCGAAGCTTGAGGCCGTGTCCTCTTGTTCTGTCACCTGAGAGAAGAGACCAACCCCTGCCTGACTACAACCTCCTTTTAGGCAGTTGTAGAGAGCAATAAGGTCTCTCCTGAGCCTCCTCTTCTCCAGGCTAAACAACCCCAGCTCCCTCAGTTGCTCCTCATAGGGCTTGTGCTCCAGCCCCTTCTTCTTCCTCGTCGCTCTCCTCTGGGCGCACTCCAGCACCTCAACATCCTTCTCAAACTGAGGGGCCCAGAACTGGACACAGCACTCGAGGTGGTGCCTGACCAGTGCCGAGTATAAGGGGATGATGACCTCTCTAGTCCTGCTGGCCCCACTACTCCTGATGCAGGATCAGTGCCTGTAAGGACTGAGGCAGCTCTAGGTATAGTCTAATTTCTTTTCCAAGCTAGAAAAACCTTGAGTTATTCATCCTGTCTGTATATAGAAATCTTCTATCTTTCTCAGCCTTTTCTGTTCTTTTTCTAGGACTGCTACTCAGTCTGCGAGGTGGGTGGCCGCACCACTTGCAGTAGTGAAAGCACCAGAGAGTCGATTAAAGTCAGTGAAAAAGAGCTAGGAAGTTCACTGAATTCTTGGATCCAGCTTGCTTTTATGTAATGGAGATTGAAAGGTACAGCTGATGTTCAGAGAGGTGATTAACTCCAATCAGGTAGATAAGCAAACCTATTAAATCAAGAAACTATGGCATGTCCCCAGGTGCCCCTATGAATCAAGACCTATAGTGATATAATTTAAAAGTTTTTAATTTTCACTTTTTAAATTTATGGTTTAGTTAGGGTCTAGGAAATACACAATGATTAATGACTAGGTAGTCAAGTGCCCATAAAAATGTGCTAATCCCTCCGAGAGTGACAAATCTTCTTTAAATGAATAGAGGCGGACAATCAAGAGTCACATGATCTCCAGACCTTTTGATAAATGTTCTTCCTATTATTTCCAACAAACTTTGATACCTGAAACTGGTTAATTTATTCCCAGCAATTTATCTTTGTTATCATGAGTATTGGCTCCTCACTTTCTGGATTTTCTTCTGGGAGAAACACAGTGAAGATTAGATTAGCATCAGTAACAACAGGCATAAGAAAAATCAATAGAAAGATATTATGTCAGTTCAAAGTCATAGCATGGCAGCCACTTGGTTAGATTAGAAAAAAAGTGATAAAGAACCACACATTGTGTCTTCTGTACATCTCTTCTATGAATAGTTTCCTTTCATCCTTAGTTCTCACACTGCTTCAGTGGCATGTGATACTGCTATGAGTAGGAATGGGCCATGTTGCATGTGCTCTGTATACCAAGAACAAAAGAACAAGTTCTGGATGCATGGATTTTTATTGGGATTATTGCTGTGCAGAAAATGGATTAGAAGGCTATTAGAGCAGAGAGAATTCTGTGGTTTTAGTTTAGGTAGATTGTTTAGAAGTTCATAGCTTTATGCATGATTTTGTTCTTTCATCCATCCATCCACCCATCCACTTGCTCATTAAAAACAAATATTTCTAGCTAGGAGTATACTTAGAAAGTTTTAAGGATTTGGTCCAGTTCAGTCCCAATAAATAAGGAGGATTAAAATCCAGAATTATAGCTGGGTTTTTTATTTTTTATTTTGCAATAACTAGGAATCTGCCTCAGCCATCTCAGGCATCATTCTCCTTCCATTGTTTTTCAGTAGCAGAGCTTTCTCAAAGGGCCTATCAGAAAAAAAAAGGGTGTACAGCCTCACTATAGGAAACAGAAATCTAGCTGAGATACAAGGAGAAATCACTGCAATGCCAGCTGTTGCAGGCATGATCGCAAATAGAGGAATGAGGCATTTCCAAAGGAGGTGCCACCGCGACTAGACAGAAGTAGGAATGAAGAGGAGCTTCAAGGCTCTGTAGCTGGAACACTCTAAGGTGGTGTCTTCTAAGAGGAGTTTTGGAGGTGTGTCTTGGAAGGCTGAAGTTAGTGTCTGCTTTTTGGGGGTCACTGCTTGGGTGAGGGGATTCTTTTGAACAAAGAACTTCAAAATGTTTGTTCGAGTGGGAGTGGAACATAAAGGACTTGCCAGGATGAGGGAAATCTGCAGAGCCTGCTGCTCTCTGAGAGGTGAGGAGTGACTTCACTGTGAAACTAGAGGAGAGGCATCAGTGTTGATTAACGTAAAAGGGGACTGTTTGTATTGGTAGGTCAAAAACCAAAGGATTTGAGGTGGAGAAGACAGATCAATCATCTATGTAAATCAAACCAAAGGTCAGTTCTTTTCCCAGCTTATGTGTCATTTCAGAGGGAAGAAGCTTGCAAAAGCACTGTGAACAGAATGTACTATGTACTGTACCGTACAGCTGGGAAAATGCCTCAATGATATTCAAACTGCAGAAACTAATGTTTATGCCCACTTTTCAGTCAAGCTGTTTCAGCCAAATATGCTACGGGACTGTAAGAAAAATCTATGATAAAATATAAACCACTCTCTTTCTTTTTACAGAGCTAATAGGACTATTTTAATTTAATTTTCCATCTAAGTAATGAACTTTGGGGATTAACATTTTTTTTTTGCTTAGATAGAATGTTTATTCCCCCATGATGGACTACTTTGATCATTAGAATAAGCTGGCAGTACAGTGTTATCACGTTCTCTGTCATTTATTCAAGGTTATTGAATGAAGACTAAACCTCTTATGAATATTAAGTACTCAGATATGTTTTTTTCTACTACCTTCCAACTATTTCTATTAAGGAAAAATGGGAAAACAATCACCTTACTCTAGTCAGTCCTTCTACACATAAAAGCAGATCTCACCACTGTTCTTTAGCTCTGATACCAAGACCCAGGGAGGTGGAAATGGAAGATCTGGGGGCTGTTTGTAACATGAGGGGTCTTTTGCTGACTCCTTCACAGGTGAATGTCAAGCAGTCACTCTGTCAGCAGAGAGGAACATGTCTGTGCAGCTCTGGACCAACCCCATTAGGACATGTGTGTGCTGAGGCAAAGGCCACAGCAAAGCACAGCTACCTGGAAAGGCCAGTGCAGGGATGGACCCAGGATGATGCACTCTGCTTCTGTCCACAGCCTGTAGTCACTTGGGAGAACGCACCTTGTGTTCCATCCCAGTCAGAAGGGGAAATTTAAAAAGATCCTGTGCAAGGATAATGGGTCAATAATCTATTGTCAGTCAATGAGCTGTACACAATGAATGCTATGCAGAGAAACCCATCTGCAAACTACTCTTACATCACATGCTTACGTTTATGTGTGTTTATGTATATAATATTCCATCTTCCTTTCATTGCACAACATGTGGTGATCTTTCCTCTGGCACCTGCCTTACGCCTGAAAATTTCCAGTAGAGTGAGAAACACATAAGATGAAGGAAAAGACCTCCACTGCAGGCCCTGAACAAGAAATGTTGAGCAACTTAAATCCTATGCGTTAAATCATATTTTGCAGAGTAGCTACCCACAGAGCAAGGGTTAGTTGTCGCACGGTGAGAGATGGAATGGCTTGTGGACGTCTGTGCTCACCTGCTGCAGCACAACAGAGTGTGCTGTGGGGCCCACATGTACCAAGCTCCAGAGTCCTCTGTAGGAAGCATTGCCTGGTAGATTTGCCAGTGCTCTAAACTGTTTTCAGGCATAGCTATAACTGAACGGTGATGTAAAGCCATGGTGACTACCCTGCAAATGCAGAAGGGGCATGGTTTGGCCCATGTCTGAGCCAATATTGTAGCATTTCCAAAGTGCATTGGAAGCCTTTGGGACAGCATGCGTTTATTATTATACAAGATCATTTTTTCTATACAATGTCTCCTTCACTATGAATAGAATTTAGGAGAATAAAACAATCTTTGACTGCTGTAATTTCTTCTTATTACAGTTAATAATTTATCCTTGAAAAAAGATAACTCCAGATTTTGTTTTGTCATCTACCAAAGTAGTTCTGGCATCATTGGATTTCTCTGCAAAACTTTAGGAAAACAGGACCTGGGGATGGGAAGGTATGCTTTTTCACACTGATTATGCATTGCTGGGCTAGTTAGAGTAAATTTCTTGATGGAAGGGCATGGCTATTTTCTTTGTAATACTATGTTCTTGGGGACACATTTGTTCTTTTAGAGGTTTGATTTTTAAAGCTGGATTATTTCTTTACTGTGGTGTGCGGCACGTTCCCCAGCAGTGAGCTGAGGGTAAGCCACCGGTGCCGTACACCTTGTCCTGGTTGCTCTTGCGACTGATCTTTTTGAAGTGATTAAAGAGCAACTCTGCCCTCAGAGAGGAGATCATGGACTGGCAGGGTACGTTATCTTGGTGCAGCTGTGAACGAAAACTGTGCTCCTCTTACCCACCTCTTCCCAGGCCTCACAAAAACACAGCCTTTCACCCCTGGAGCAGGAGCGCTTTCCTTCCCCCCTCCTGCTGGCAGAAAGGGTGTCGTGGCTGCCATGTGGCTCCAGATCATGGCTTGGGGTGGCAGAAGTGGCTTCTCCAGGGGCTCCTTCCAGAGCTCGTTACCAGTGAACAATAAACTGACCAAATCTGTGATCTGTAATGGTTTATCCCAAGTTTTATTTCTAGCTCTGATTTGTTCCTACAAGCTTTGACCTCTAGATTTCACCCCACATAAACTGCTCTAATGTCATTGCTTCAAAGCACGTCGTTTGCTCAGTAACAGTCCCAATTACTCCGGGGTTACTGACTTTGGCCTTTTAAAATGCACTTGCTACAGGAAGTACCATGACCCCAATTACTACAGATATGTTCATGGATCAAAGACCCTGCAGTCAGACTTCTGCTCCTGACAAATCATTAACCAGGAGGAACATTGCAGAGCTGCCACTGATGTTTTCTTGGGTTACCTTAGTGGGAGGACTGTATGGCTTGTACCTTGCTCCTTTCATCCTTAGAGGACTTCCAGAATATGAGTCAGTTAAACCTGACGGATCTTCTGGAAGGGACTTGGATTGACCTAGCAGCAATTAAGCCTGAAAATACTTTGGGGTGCAATATCTATCACTTTCTCCCCATCCTTATTGGTTGTTCCATTAGCACAAATGTAACAAGGAGCAATTTTTTCATTCCTAATTTGGAGGAAGTTTTAGAGACCTGACACTGCAGCTAAGTGTGGCCGAGGGAAGAACTGCAAATCAGTTCTTGTTTTGGCTATGGTCCTTGCAACAGCTTTCTGGATACCTTTCAATATTGAGAGGAGGAGAGAGATGAAAAACATCTCCTGAGTCTGTTTGTCCTTTCTGCACCTCTGACTGTCTTCTGAGGATACAAGCTCAAAGGGAACTTGAATACCAGCTCTTCCTAGGAGTTCAAGGTGAATGAAGCTTACTTTAGGGTACAAGTAGTTGGAATGCTGCCTTGGGGTATGCACGTGACATTCAAGGCCCTCAACTGTATTTTTGGTGGGACAAATATTTTCCAGGGTTCTAGGTATTTCTGTAAACGGGGGTGGGGTGTGTTCTAATGTGATCACCTAACATTTTTTTAGGAGCAGGTAGCCCTTACTGCATTTGTAGTCAGATTTTATTTTGTATCACCAGAAAATGCATTCGTTTACCCATGCAGTAAATTAAAATAACACACACTGCTACAGAGTCATTTACATGAACACTACAAAACTGTGATTGTCAGGAAGCCTTGCAATAAAGCCTTCATTCCTGATTAGAAGATGGCACGCTGAGTACTTCAACCCACTTTACACTTCAAATCAAGCTATTATTAGGGCATCTGTCCGTTCACGTTTTCATTTATTGAGCGCTGTTATTTAGAGTTGCAACAACAATGCACCCAATATGAACTTTCAGCAATAAGTGTGATATTTTTAGGCATCTCCTCCTTGCAAAATAAAAATGTTAAACCTGCTTTTGCAAGTCTTGAATAACATTGAGTACACTGATGGGAATATGGATATTGCCATTTTGCCTTCAAGCATAACTTCCTAACTCCTGTATGGAATTTGTCCCATATTGCATCCTTGTTAGGTTAATGTAACACCGCAATGCACATGGAATTTATGCTCGTTAGGACCAGAGGATCTCGCATTCGGGATGCAAGAAGTAGTATTTTATTGGATTGTAGAATGGTTTGGCTTGGAAGGAACATTTAAAGCTCATCCAGTTCAACTCCTTGCAGTAAGTAAGCAGGGACATCTTCAACTCGATCAGGTTGCTCAGAGCCCTGCCCATCCTTGAGTGTTCCAGGGATAGGGCATCTACCCCCTCTCTGAGCAACCTGTTCCACTGTTACACCACCACTATCATAAAAAATTTCTTCCTTCTTATGGCTTACGGGAAAGGACCAAAAAATATTTAGTCCAAGGGCTGGAAAGCCTGTAGGATTTGCTCATATCCTTTCTTAGTTGTGGGAAGAAAAATATGTGCTAAGGAGCTTTGCAAAAATGATCAGGGGAGCTGGGTTTCAGGAGGGCAATGCATGTGCAGTGCATGGAGACAGGACTGCTCCTGAAATATGGGTTGGAAAAGGCAACCAGCACCCACTGGAAACAACTCACGTGTGGCCACATAGGAGCCATCAGCCAGGGTGGACAGCGCTTTCTCTGCAGTAGCCCTGGGAATGACCAGGTCTTGGTTTGATGCAGTGGCCACTGGTTACGAGAGCTTTTTAAACTCTTCACTGATGCACGGGAGATCATCTAGCATGAAAAATCACTTTTTCCTAGTTCTCTAAGTATATTTTATCAGCATTCACTGCAGCAAAGCCTCTTCTCACCCCCACCAAATCAGAGCCATGCAACCATCTATGATGTTACATTTTTCTACAAAGGGTGGCTCTGTTGGTGGTAACATTCACTGTTCATGCATTATGCCTGGTGGAGCTTTTTGACTTGTTTCTCTCACCTCAGCTTTTATAGAGCTATTGCTCGTGTGATAGCTATCAAAGTCACAGGGATTATAGGAACACAAAGTATTAAAAGAATAGTACTTTTGTTTCTCTTATTCATTAATTTGAAATAGGTTTAAATTTAGGAAAATGCACGGTCCACTAATGTTTTATAAGTACTCGGAGACAGGCAAGTCAAAAAATTACTGGAGTTAAACCTATGACTATTAAGCAAGTTCTTTTACACACTCTCAGATCTTTCTTGAACATGATGTAGTTAAGGGGAAAACACACAGTCTCTTCACTGCAGATATAAAAGATAATGCTGTGTACATAAATGAGAAATCATTAAGTAATATTTACCTTAAATGTGTATCTACAGATATTCATGTACATAACCATTATTAAAAAATGAGCAGAGAATTCTTTTTACTGCAGCTTGTTCTTCAGCCATGGCTTATTCAATTTTGTGTCACTTGTGTTTGAAGGGTGATTTATTCTAAGCCTTTTGCAACACCATTCGTTTTTACGTTTGAAATGTCAATGGCAACTGAAGTGTCTCCTGTGAAACGTCACCAAAAGGAAATCCAGGGAATCAGCAAGACGATAAGAAAAGGCCTTGAGCCTGAAGGTGAGGTGAGACTGGACCACGCAGGTTTGTGTTGGGATGGTATGTTTCGCTCTAGCACCCTGGTAGTGCAGAGTCTCTTAATTATTGATAAGGCCATCGTTCATCAACATAGCCCCTTGCTTGTGATGTGACTTTAAGCCCATGGTGCCTCAAGCAGAGCTGGTGTGGTGGGCACTGACCTCTGCCTGCTTCCTCCCTCTGGGTGAATCTGTGTTTGCATGTTACAAACTTCAGTGGTGAAAAGATGCAAACTGTCAACGTGCAACGTTTCGATCACTTGTAAGGCGGTAAGACAGAGTCCCTCAGGCAAAACAGCAGATCTGCACATCATGCTGTAATGCAGAGGTAAATAATAAAACAGTAGAAAAGCAGAAGAGATGCAACAGGACTGACAGTTCCCATTACTCTTTGCCGAGGCTCCGCCAAGTGCCCACTGAAATACCCAGCAACACAGCCTTGATCTTTGGAGAATGAGGATAGTCTGGGGCCAGTGTCTCCAGATCTCCCTCTGTGCAGGACATGTACTGACACCGTCTCAACCACAGCCTGAAGGAAAAAAAACCTGTCACTAAGATGAAGAATTTTGTCTTCTTAGGTGTATTCAGAGTTGCAATATGGCAACTGCTACCCAGCCTAGCGTTATGGTTCTGCTCTGCTGCTTCAAACGATGGGATTGCAGGAGCAGTAAGTGCTGGTTTTGTAGTACTTTGAGTGTGATTTGACAATATGGTTTTTCTTACTGGTGATGTTGCTGATAGATTAAATTAATTTTAATATTAATGACTTATTCTGTTATGGGAATTCTCTTTGCTTTAAGAAGCAAAGATCAACTCAAATAGCCTGAGGTTTGCAAGCTCTCTCAGCCTCAGTCCATCAAAGCCAGATGGAAGCATAAGGATTTGAATGTCCACGTACTAGAATCTGAGGATAAGGTCCATGGATGCTTTGGAAAACAACACTCTGGGACTCACACTGTTTCACACATTGCCAGCTTGTGTAATGTTTTCCACTCAGCGTGTAATAAATGATAACGGAGCAAGACACTGAGATAACATAGCTTGCCAAAAGTGTGCAGACATAACCAAATTAAGACACTGTGCACCCTTAAGTTTTCAGGCTACCTTGGCAACGCTAATTAACTTTTAATGGTTGAAAAATCTAGAACAGTTTAAGCTTTACTTTTCTAAACAAACTTTGAACAACCTCTACTCAAATTAAACACAATCCCCTACCTCTTCGTACTTTTGCAATGGATTTTTTTTCCTCAATAACGAATTAGTTCCTCTGATGCATGGGTAGAGAATACTTCCTCAAGTCTTTCTCAGTTTGACACTGAAAATGAACCCACAGAGTGGAAATCCAGGCTGAGTCAGCCTTTGCATCAGTTTATGTGAAAGAATCACCGTTATTTCCAATTATCCAAAGCAGTGGCTGCTAAAGTATTGATGCTTCTAAGCTACAGACATCAGAAATTAGTTAGTGAGTCAAATTGCCTTGCTGTGCTTCCATTTTCAAACGTAATTCCACTGAAGGGACACTTGATTTTCTCATTAAGTCCTTTTTTTTTAGATGAATGTGGAGGGCTTTCTTGGACATGCAGTTATGTTGCACAGCGCAATTTTATGGGGGAGGAATTAATTGTGATTTTGTCTAAGGCCACTGTTTGACCTCTTTCTCTGAACAGGTCTTCTACAAAGAGGAGCTGATAGACCCTATCAAGCACAGAAATTTTGGCTCTAGTAACGAGTGCAGCATCCGTATGGAGAAGTGCTGCGATTACAGGCAGGGTTTGAAGACGAACTCCAGAAATCCAACCCTAAAGCCAGCTGACACAGACTTTTTTCTGGTGCTTCTAGAATGTGAGAAACCACTGAAGGATCAGTAAGTAGAGCTCCACAAATTACTTTTTTTATCCTTATTTTTGTGCTTCTAGCTTCCTGAATTAGGCACCTAATTGCCTGTAAAATGTGTTAGGAAAAAAAGAGAATAAGAATGATCACCCTTGTTGGGCAACTACCACGTACTGGTAGCATGGACTGAGTTATCTGCCAACAGCTCAAATGCCTATGCGCGGCTCTTCTCAGCATGTGTAGCTCCATGAAGGGAATTGTTTGGACTCATTCTCTTCTCACAGGTGAACTGCAGTGAACAAGGGAGAGGTCTTCTGATCCTGTAGCCTTATCTGGAAATGCAAAGTCACTTGGCTCACATTCAATGCCTCACCCTGCCTGCTCTAATTCTCCCCAGACTTTGAGCCTAGTTCTTGGTGAGAGCAGTAAGGAATGGGACAGATTGGGTTGAGGTGCTCAAAAGGGGATTCTTGCTCTGTGATAGTCCCTGAGGCCTTGAAGGATGCCTCGACAGGAATGTGCTGGTTCTGTTGATGCTGTTCAGCAGCTCATGTGCCCTGCAACAGCATTTAGAGAGGTTGCAGAACATCTTCCTGGAGAACAAAGGGGAATGAGAAATCTCTGGGTTAGGCAGCACTTCAGAGATGTCTTGGAGAATGTAATAACGTCACCAAGATAACGAACTGGTGTCCCTGCTGCTGTGTATATGCAGTGCATGAACGTAAATTAGAGTAAAGTGCACTTGCATTTCCTCATTGAGGGAAAAGAACAAATAAGATCCTCACACTTACAAACCATTCAGAGCTGCCCAGATGGTGATTTTTCTTGCAGTTACCATGCCTATTACTTGCGCGCGTGGGGTTTGAATGTGTGGTTGGAAGGTGACTCATTAAGTGGAGAAGACTAAAATCCCATCAACATTTAAGGAGAAATAAATGCTTGTCACCTAAGGTCCCCATAGTGGCAGCTCCATGGATTTGTTCATCCCATCCTGAAATGGATCGGTAGCACTTCCTCTCAGAAGACTTCTTGTATGGGTTTAGCACAGTTTGAATGGGAAGTGCTAAAAATAGTAGTAACACTGACAAAATAAGGAGGAATGGGTCAATCTCAAGCCAGTTAATTACTCAGTGTCCCTTTCTCCTGCACGTTCCTTGATTTATATTCCTATTTCCTATTTAATGTCAGACATTTTATTTCTTGACTTAATTAGTCTGTCCATAAATATGGATTTCAACGTATTGAAGAAATATCACAGTAATATTCTTTATATTATCTTTCATGTTAAAAGTAGCCATTTCCTTGTTTTGAATCAATTCTTTGTTTATTAAATTTTGGATAGAACTTTTGAGTAATATATGGGTTTTAAAAAATGACTGCTTTCCATTTTTTGGCCCTGCTTCTTCAACAGTAGTTTTGAAATTTTTCAAGTTTTCAAACATTTCCACTTCAAATTGTACTTCGTGCTTACAGAAAAAACAATTCTGCTTGTAATCCAAGCACACCTTTATTTTATTTTAAAAAAAAGTCTCGTCTTAAGAAGAAACAATGATGTCACATCCTTCTTGAGGCTAGGGCAAAATTCTGTATTTGACCAATTTGGGGATGGCTTTCTAGAAAAAAAGTTGAAGGTGGAATAATAGAAGTTACAAACCCCCACGATGCATCACTGATGAAATCTGAAAACTATCATTGATATCTCTAGGTTTCTCTGTTACCCAGATTAGTTGTACATATATATAGCTAATGTTATACACACAATCAGTACTTCCTTCTAAATATAGACTTAGAATAATCCCTAAGGTGATGGGCTCAACAAAGAGGGAAGCTGGCCTGTGCAAAACGTGCAGAACAGGAGGTGGAAGACTAGTGTCTATGAACAAACTGCCTATAATACATATCTAAGGTATCTCTCATAATACCTTATCAAAGGCAAGATACTGTGCGGTTCCTGGAAGGATAAAGTAGCTATGCCGGGCATCGGAGAAAATCCCTCTAAGGATGTTCCGTTTCTTTCAGTTCTCTGTACCCTTTGGAGAATTTAAATTAATGAAGAGCTTTCCCCATGGATGGTTACAGAATAAAGCACAGATTCATGCATCTCTCTGATGTGTATTCCCACAGAGAACAGCAACACAAACTGGAGATGAGATGCCAGAGAGAGAGTCAATGTATGTAAGTCTATTTTTTTATGCTATTTCACCAAGGATCTGCTACTCTCACACATAAAACAGTAGGTAAAAGAAGTTTTGGTTTGCTAAAACTTGTTTATTTTTGGTTCTATGTCCATGCAACTAAAGACATCTATATTATCATATATTTTTAAAAACACTTTTTATTTTAATATTAAAAAAATAAATAAAAACAATGAACTTAAACATGCAAGGAGGATTACATAAAGTAACTGTTAAATTCTGAAAGGTTTTTTCATATATCTGGTGGGAGAAGAAGGTGAAGTTTGTTTCAAGGTATTTCAAAAACAAAGTTCTTTGAAAATGTTTATGAAATAGAATACCAAAGGACTGATAAAATGCCCCTAAGCAACTGTGTTCTGGAATTTCGAGACAATTCCTTTCAGCAAATATCCCAAGGATAATAATGCTCAGAATTCAAAACTAATGCTCTCTATTGAAGGCAAAGGGAAATTGTTAAGGGTTATCACTCTAAAATCTAAGTTTTTTTTGGTCAACTGGACTTCTGTGTTGCGCTATAGTGGCACAGGTAAGGAAATAAATTCCCTTGCATTTCTGCTGTTAGACCCTGCCTCCAACTGAGCAAACTGTCCAGAAAGGATTCAGGGCTAGTGGGATTCAGTGGACTTCTTGGTATGTGGCAAAAGGAGGGGCAATATCAGATTCAGATAACAGAGAAAACATTTTAATTGAATCCAGTTACAATCCATCAAAACCACCATTCCTCTTGAGTCTGAACCACAAGGCCAGTTGCTGCTTGTTTGCAATTCCTTTTGGGAATGTGCTCTGTGGAGGCTGCCGATTCTTTGCTTTAGTTGGATTCTTCCACGGGAAAAGACTATTCATGTCACTGCTCTGGATGCTGCAGGAAACTGGAAACAAAACAATATCATTTTACTTTCTTGTTTTCTGCTTCTGGCCAGCAGCCAAAGGTCTGCATTGTTCAAGCTGTTTCCTACAGGTTCAGTGCAAGACTTGGGTCAGGCCATTATTGTCGAGTTAAAGTCAAGTTCTGAGTTACGTTATATGCATTTCAGGTCCATCTATCAGGTGGATACAATCTAGGAGCTAACAAGGAGCTACAGGCAGAGTGATCTGAGAAAAATCACCTTCCTCAGACACTACGTCCCCTTCATCCAAAAGAGAAAGGGAGTTTGTTCTTGTCAGCCCTCACCCCGTCACCGTTGCAGCCGTAAGGAACAGGAAAGGGCACACCAGCTGTCAAAGGGGCTTCCAGGACTTCTGGGCCATTTGGCTTTGCAGTGGTTTGCAGTAGCGTGCGAGCTTCATTCTAGACACCCTGGAAACCTAAGGAAAGAGAGCGTGCAGGAGCAGAATATTAACTCCAGTTCCTTGCACTCCATTTGGTCCTGGTGGAAAAGAAAGTCTGAGTTTGCAAGAAAAAAGGAGTAACCAAAAAGTCATCCATTTATACAAAACCACTGTTGCTGAATTTCCTGTCATGGATTGCACCACTTTTGGAGAAAAGTATTGGCTAGGTTTTCTGTAAAAACAGTGTTGAAGACCTTCAGGGTCAAAAGCATTTGCAACTGCACATTTCTAATCTTTTTATCTTCCATTTTTGTTAGTTTAGGAGAACATAAAAAGGTTTTTGTTTAAATGGGATTAACAAAGAAATCTAAGACACTTCAGGTTGGAATTTGAAAGCCTGGATGCAACTCAGATGAACTTTTAAAGATCTGTTCATAATGCCTTAAACCATTCGTGTATGAGGAATACTTTTATTTTTTTCCTGTGTCCTTCCAAGAATGTAAGCATCTCTTTTTTTTTCTTTAGACTGTTGCAGCCTGCTTTTTCCTTGATGTGTCTTTTTATATAGAATTCTAAAGCTGATGAATTTTTCTCATGCTGACAAAGAGAACAGAAGGCTCTACACTGTTTTCTTTAACATTTTTAAATCTCAAGCAAACCTGAAAGCTGCAAGAAGCCGCTTTAGAAGAGTTATATCAAACAAATGATGCAACAGGATTAGGTCCTTCTCCCTAAAGAAAAGCAAAATAAAATGAAAAAAAAGACTCTTCAAATAACCGCTAAATATCCCCAGGTAGAGATGAAACACTGACTGTTATCTCCAAGGCTATTTATGTTAGTCAGAGTGTTGAGCCCTAAGAACCCGAACATCTTAGCCGATGGAGATCAAATGTGTGGCCTCAACACTACCTTGTGTCTAACCAGTGGTGTTATAAGTTACCCTGCTTCCTAACAGCTGTCCATTCAAGCAAGATGCATAGCAATGGCAAAAACCTCTCATGACACTGCCTCCAGTTCCTCCTATTCCCAGGTAGCCATGTAGCGTGCAAGCGTCTGCTCTGCATATCCACTCAAAACATTTCCCCACGCAGTCCAGCAAACCCGTCTTCCTTGCTACGCAAATCTCAACCCATAAAAGATGTGGATGACTTCCTTGTGATGTTCCTCCTTCACACCTGCAAGTATCCTGTTTGAATAGTTCCTTGGTTTTGTTTTTGTCATTGCAGCAGTTGCTAACAGAAATGCCAGCGTGAAGGTTTATAGCAGCTTGCATTATACTATTGTATATTTTTTTTCCACACAGCTGCACGTTTTCCAGATTTTCCATAAGGAAAAGAAATTTTCCCAGGCTTGGTTATATTCAAAACCAAAATTATTTGGAAAGTTTAAGTCTCATAAGTGACTTTTAAATGAGGTGAGAATGGGGAGCATAGGAAATTTGATAAGGTCACAGGATGTGATTCTGCTCACACAGACGTCAACAACTATGTTCCCAAAGTCCTCTCAGAGGATCTACAACCAGGGACAGGGACTGCTGCTCTGCATTCCTTGTATAGGCAGAGTTGTCGATGAAACTTAGTGTAACACTAGTGTAAAATACAAATCTGGCATCCAACAAGGCAACATGAGTCTCTACAGACCACTCGGTTCTTAACTAAACATGTGACTCATTAGTCCAATGTTTTTTCACTTGTTTCTCACTCAGCAAATCCCTGCCCAGAAAGCTTGCCTGATGATTATGGGTGGGAGAAAGCAGAACATCCACCAAACCCTTATTTTACATCTCTCCATAACTTTGCTTTTTCCTAACACACTTTCATTTAAAAAAGAAAAAAGAAAAACAACACCTAAACCCCCAACAACCAAAAAAAGTCCCTCGTTCCTTGTGCAGACATTAGCACTCTCTCAGTCTTGGTGCTGTAACTTAGACTCTGCTAATGATCAAGGACATGAGCTTACTTTTGTCTATATCTGCGTTATGACAGAAGTCTGTTGCAAAGATAGCTTCATGTTCTATGCAAGAACCCTCGGGCATCAGTACTGTGTAAATGGTCAATGGCAGAAAGATTTTGCAAGTTTAACATGGCACTTTTGCTAATTCAGTTGTAAACTTATCTATTTTTCTGCACCGTTCCCTTCCTCCTGAAGAGAGAGTTGCTTCTGACACATTGTGTGTTTTATTTTACAACAGGCACATCCAGCAGAACCGAGGAAGATCACCGTTGGACCAAGACTGCAATGGTATTGGTGTATATATGTGCCAGGTATATAACCAAGTAAATATCCAAGACACTGTTTGAGCAACCAAATATGAATTTGAATGCCTAACTCTTTTCAGATCTGTGAAAATCCCTATTTACAAAGCTGAGAAGTGTGTTGCATCCAAAACGAACTACCAGTAGGAGGACAACCAAGCTATGTCAAAATCCAGAAGCATGGCAGGAGGGTAGAGTAAGGAGAATTCCTCTTTTAAGAGGAATTGCTCTAAGTTCACTAAATGTATCAATTCAGGAGCTATTGGTTAAGACAGGGACAATGCAGGTAGAGAGTGAAAGGACTGCATGAAAATCTCTGCCTTTTGATCCACTTTGTTTGAAAGGGTGCTGCAGTCTGCGATGCAACTCGCGATCTGCTACCCCTGAACAATGGTGATGGCTACACCCACCTCCGGCTTCCTCATTGCCTGCATCAGAATGTGGCAAAACAAAACCTTTCAATCTCCTCACTACTTCATTGCACAAGGCAGGGTGAAGCCAGGATGTCTTAGTCTCTAGAACATAACGTTTATATCTGCTGCATCTGCTCTTCTTTTAATTTAACCAGTCAAACATCATAAGGAAACCCTCACTGCTTGCAAAACATGTATAGTTTGTATTGTAAGCAAGGACTATATGTAACGTACTCCAGTATCTTTTTCTCTATGCAAACATTTTGAGTAACTGTGATATAAAGAGATGCTGGCAGCCCTCCAGGAAGAATTCAGGATGTAAGTTAAACAGCCTGAGTTGTCACAGTTCAGCAAACAACATCTCTTTTGCCTGGTAGATGTTTCAGTTTCTTAATGATTTCTGGACATAGAAAAGTAATGTCTGACAGCTGGGTGCCTTTGTATTGCTGCAAGAGCCATCAACACAGGGAACCGCGTCCACGGACTCCAGCTTGGAAATCACCTGCCCTGCCAGAGAGAACTGAAACAGAAGTTATGTAACACCTGATGCTTATTGAACTACATGACCATTCTGGGTCTTCTTGAGTTCTTGTTCTCAAAAAAAGACCAAGAAGAGAAATGGTGATGTCTGTCTTGCATCTTGTAAGGTGAGAAATTAAGTGATGGCCCTTGGGAATGATAAGAAAAAAAGTTAGGGAAGAAGTTTTCTGTGCCATCATGATTTGGGATGCTGGTCTGGTTAGAGGAATCTGTGTAGGTTTAGCAGAAGCAGGTGGAGAACAGTTTCCAGGAGGCATATCTGCTCCCAGTGTTCTCTGGAGCATAAATGTTTCACTGGTTCGTGTCAGTTAACAACCGCAAACACTTGTCAATCATTTAATACCATATGATTCCCCTTGACAGTCAGGATTTTTCCTCTGATAGGTCAGCTCAGTTCCTAAGGATGGAATTGTACAGAACAGTACAACCTGTATTTCTTCAGCTTTTGCCACAGCTAATAGTTTTCCTCGTTTTCAGTCCTGAAGCCTCATTTGTGGTAGATGAATGCCATTAAACAGCTGCATTTGTTTGGCAGGTGAAAGGATCCTGGTGTACAGACTGTATTTCAACTTGCAAAGAGATTAGCAGTCCTTCAAAATAAAAGGCACTAATGAATCAAAACTCACCAGCATTCCTTCAGAATAACACAGAACTTTCAATCTTGCTTTTCCCTTGCAGTTTCTTCCTCTAAGTGACTTAAAAAGCGGTTTCTGAGGGTGTTTTTATCCCTGCGAGTTGCTCAAAGGGAATGCACTTTTGAAGAAGGAGTTAATGAGTTTCTCAGTTTGTCTGCCAGTCTCCTCTCACACCCCAACTTCTCAAGAATAACATAGCTCAGATTAGTGTCATCTTTCATTATCCTCCCTGGGAGCTGGGACAGGTCATCCCTCCTCTAAGCAGAATGGGTGATGAAATATTTATTCAGTTAAATTATCCAAGCTGGGGTCCAGCAGGTGGATGACGAGGACATAGAAAGCAGAGTACGTTTGCATTTGTGTGTATGTGCGCACGTGCAGATGAGCAAATTCTTCTTTGGGTCACAGGGCTGCATTTAGCCAATCTCTGGGGGCTGGAGCAGCCTTCCCTTGTGCCAGTCACTGAGAGCTGATGATCTGAGCTTTGCTGGGATTTCCAGCATTCAGCTGTGTTGGCCACGAGGATGACAACTGCTCTCTGCCATTGTGTGATTGTCACTAACCTGCCGGAGGTTATGCAGCGGGCTCGTTGTGGCACCGCAGAGGGCAGTTTACGCTCCAGCTCACTGTTAAACACAACCACCAAACTGATGGACTGAGCTCTTTCTGTTGGATGTACTCAAAGCACATGAATTCTTCATGAATTTTTGCTGTCACCAGCAGTCATCAAGAGCATCTGAATGACCTGGATGCTGTCTCCATTTTACAAAATCTTACAAATCTTCCTGGAGATAAAATCTAGTTGATTCTAGTTTTGATCACAGAACTTGAGAGTGGGTAGGAATGATGAGGTTTCTTATACTGGCTGCTCTCCACCATCACATTAAAAATGTCTGTAAATAAACCAGCCTTTTCCTTAAATCTCTCCCTGACATTTGAGAAGCTAAAAAACGACCACTTTAATTTGTCAGTAAACATAGTATCTATAGGAGTTGGCAGTATTCCCCCTGAAAGGAATCTAAACCCTCGCCATCTCCAAGGCTGTGATATTTAGGGGGTAGATGCCCTCTGTAGATAAGTCTTTGGAGTTGCACTGGTTTGGGAGCTGTGCTACTCAGTTGGTCCTTGCCGCTACTCCACCAAATACCTTGGGGGGGGGCGACTCCTGGCACTGCTTTCCTCTCGTACAATATACTGATAAGAGTGTTTTCCAACTTTGTCTTTCCCAGCACGCTACACAGAAGCTGAACACCCTTCTTTCAGTGGCACTGTGAGAATTTCTGTGCTTTCTGTTTTCTACTCTGTCCTCAGTGCCACATCGCATGTCTTGAGAACTGGGAAAGGATCTGCAAACACTTCTAATTCTGCTAAAGAAATTTCTTCTCTGAGTGGTGGTTTAGATTTCTGTTTTGGCTTGCATTCAGGGTGACCAACCACGTTGTGCCTTTGGGAACCAGATCTTGAGCTTTTGAGAGCTGGCTCTGCTCACGCAGAAAGCTCTATGGCAGTGTTCGCAAGCCCATGTTTTCTCAAACTTCAGGAAATAAAGACATGTCAGAACTCACCTTTTAAAAGCACTAAATCACCTTCTAAAATAAGGTCTGACCTGTGGTTTCTAAGCAGGAATGAAGGAACTCTTCTTTGTCAAGATACTACTTCAAATGAGCAGTTGCCTCAAGGCCAATCTCTTTTCCTTTACTTTCATTTTTACATCACCGTGCCTCTTTTATTGCCCCAGCATGGCTTTCATTTTGCACATGGGAAGGTTTAAGAATCTGTGTCAGGCATGCTAACATGATCCTACGGAGCACGTCCTCAGCACTTACATCCCAGAGATTTCATTGGAGTTAAGTGCCTAAATAATTGTGGGTCTGGATCTATACACCTAAAAAAATTCAGCTATTGTTAACTTCAGCCTCCACATTTTCTTTTGTTAATTCAAGTGAGCAGTTTACAGAACTGTTTAGTGCCCTGTTTCAGACCCAGTGAACTGGGGTGATGCCAGCCTCTTGTAATGATTTACCACTGAATGGTAACCGTGTTATTGTTCTGCAAGCCAAGGCAGTTCTGAAATCTGCAAGAACTCTGTGTGGCCAAGAGTCAAACTGGACTTAAGACCCAAATTTTGCTTATAAGCATGACACGTAAAAAAGTACAATAAAACCAAAGGTGACCTGCGTGCCTCATGCAAGGAAGTTCAGGTCCACTATGAAATCCACTGGTTTCAGTGGCTGTGAGATACAGAAAAGCTTATTGTTGGTTCCCAGCCCAGCGACAGACAGAACACATGCCAGCAGCTGACGGCACGTGCTCTTGGATGCTAGCATTGCTGCAGCCTGGAGACCCTGCTGCTCTCCTTCCCTTCAAAAGGGAACTCCTGCTGGGCTGGTGATGTTTGTTAGCTCACCAAAATCACAGAGATGATCCTTGGCTGCACGAGGCCTGCTGCTGAGAGGCTGCCTTCTGCTAGTGGAGTGCTACAGGGTGTGTTGTAAGCTTTCCATATTAATGGCATAGCATGAGGATAAGCAGCAGGGGCTGCTGCCTGAGAACCTTTCAAGACACGAGTACTTATTTATTCTTCACCTGCTTTTGTTATAAGATCATCATGAATGTTTTCACTGGTCTTGAAAGCCTCAGCTTTGCCTTCTTTTAAGAGAAGTTGCTACCTCCTCTGCCCCACATTCCTGTCACACCACAGAGGGACAAGCTGTCATCTTCAGGCACTTTTTTCACTGGCTGTGCAGGTAAACAGTGAAATCTGTTTGCTCTTTCTTTTTATGTGTACATGCACGTTTGTGGCCAATGTAAATGTCTCCACTGAGTATCAGAAATATATATCTGTGCAAAGGAATCGGACTTTCTAATCCATTTCCTTCCTAGCATTTTTGGCTGGTTAAGCACTGTTTGTAGCAGTGGGTACTAACAGTTTCCTTCTGAGGAAACATGCATTTCTGTCAATAATGCTGTGTTTGTAGAGTTCGCTGCTTAATTGACTTCAGCTCTGAGGTCAGACTGAACTGTTCTGTTCAGCCAAGCAAGAGAAGATGGTCGTACTTCAATCACAATACAAACTCTGTTGGCTGCTGCCTTGCCTGCTGCCCAGAAGGAAGCTGGTACAAAACAAGGAGAATGATGGAAACTAGAAATTGTTGCTCCTTCCTGAGACATGGTTATCCCTTGCACAGTTGTGTTTTATGCAAGTGTGACACATAGGCACCTGGAGTTGTCAGAGGGTTGAAAGACTGATGCATTTCTAGACACTTTAGGTTTCAGCACTTCAACACTGTGAGACTGAACTGCCCTCAAAACTTCTTTTTTTCAGACTTGAACATGGAGTAAGACTTTGATCTTGCTCTGCTTTTTGGAGTGACTGAATTCAAATCCAAGATCCATAAACTGCTCAAGAATTTGTCCTTCAGCAGGAGGAAATGCTCACATTGATGTTATTTGGGGTGAACAGCAATTTGGAGAGGAGACTATGGTTGAGGAGAGAATGAAGATATGGGGGATTTCACAAAAGGAAAAGATGATATCTGTTTACAAGAAGTGGATTGGATCCAGTGGTGAAGACCGTGCTTACACACAGCAAGCATTAAGCAGAATTCTACATTTGATTCCGCTGTCTTCATCTAATGATCAAATGGAAAATATCCGCAGTAACTGGAAGGTACAGTTCCTGGGAAATGTTCCCATTCTGTTCTTGCAGGATAACTTCCACAGCAAGTACCAGACCTCCGAAACAGCCCAGAGAAAAAGCTTCTCAGATCCAAGCAATTTAAATTCAATGAATGTGATTTGGCTTGCAGTTAGATCCCTAGGAAGTAATGAAAGAGGTAATTAAAGACTGGACAACTACCTTAAGTAAAACATTATTCATTAGAGTAAAAGCATTTCAGATAATCTGTTTCCAGGCCATGAAAGTCAGCTCTATGCCTTTCTGTGCATCACTACTGTTGCCCAGTTCCAGAGCGGAGGATGAGAAATCTTTCTGAAGGTCCCAGCGCAGCCTGTGTGTCCCAGATGGCTAAGGACACTTACACTAGAACATGTGAAAAAATAGAGAAAGTGGTAGGGTTTTCCTACATTAACTCCTCTCCAACAGCATTACTGCCTGACTGCAAGCTGCTGTCTTCTCAGCCTTGCTCACCTAGCCTTCTATGCCATCCCTAAAGGCTTGCCCTGAACTTTCATCTGGTAGAACAGTGGCAAAAAAAGATCCATCAGAACGGAGAGATCTTCCTTGAAGAAGGTGGATTCCCCTGAGTGAAAAAGCTGTGGAATGTTGGGCGGACTCAGTGAAGGTGGAAGGGCATCATACAGGGAGAGTATTTGACAATGGAGTTTGATTAGCACCTTGCTTTTGAGAGAGAAAAAAGTATTACTGATGTCAACAAGAGTAAATCCCAGTCATGTAATGGAGAGCACTCCAATAACAACAGCAAAGTAGGCACAAATTGCTTCTCTGAATTCAAGTGGAACAGCATTTGCCCAGGGAATTGTGGGTGCCCCCTCCCTGGAAGGGTTGAAAGTCAGGTTGGATGAGGTCTTGAGCAGCCTGGTCTGGTTGGAGGTGGCAGGGGGGTTGGAAGTAGATGATCTTTAAGGTCCCTTCCAGCCGAAACCATTTTATGATTCTATGGATCTATGATTCTATGAACATTTGTTGTTCAGTCAAGGAACTGGGCAATTTGTAACTTCCTAAAAGCAATTTCTCAGAAAAACCCCTCCAACAATCAAAAATATCAAAACCCACTTCAAGTAAAGTTACCGATGTGAAGATAAATGGTAGCACAACAGCATCTGTGCGCGCATCAGTGCTCCTACCCACCCGCACTGCAATATTATTAAAGACTGTAGGGAGCATCTACCTACATCTCTGTAGTGGGTTTGAGCACATCTTTGCTTTCCTAATGTTTGTCCCTGCACAATGTGTTTCTTAGTCTGAGTGGAGGTGAGTGGTGCTGAGGGTGTCTCCATTCTTAGCATGCAGTGCAACCAGCGCTACCACCTGCCTGTTTGACTGTCCTATAGTGTGTGCGAGCTAGAACAGTGACTTGGCACTGCATCGTGTTCTGTTCTACCCCCAAGAATTACTTCTATCCTTACCACGTGCCTCCTTCTAACTTGCACATGAAGCCTAAAGGACTCATGAAGCCTCACAAGAACCAGGTGTCATCCTAGCCCTTTTATGTTATATAGATATATAACTTTGTTATATAGATATATAATGACCAACCGTATCAGTGCAGTCAGCTGCATGGGACTTTTTTCTTCAATCATCCATTCTTACTAGCTGACAGTATAAATCACACCGTTTTAACTTGCAAATGGTATCCTTAGGAAAGATAAAATAATCTGACCATGGAAACATCACAGCTTGGGTGCCACAGTCAATCACATGAAAGAAAATACTTTTATTTTATCCTGTGGAATGAGAGAAGAGTTAAGATTGCTTCCACGCTGAAAAGACGCCTTGAAAACCTACTTTGGTTCTTTACATCAATCAATGCGAATCGGATTGCCAATATCTAGAAGGAATACTGAGACAACACAAGCTTTGCAGGGAGGAATGACTCTCTTCTGCGGCATTTGTAAGATGTTACTGTAGGTTCTTACGGCTCACACCTTTGAGGGCGAGCATGGTCCTTTCTGCTCCCTTGACTTGAGGCTGATGGCAAGAATGAGTGTGTCCTGGGAAGGGGTGGCCTGTCAATCACCACGCTATACTTTTAATATCACTGAGAGGCACCAGTGTTAATCAGGAAATAGACCAGGTTTCCAGCACTGTAACTATGAGACTGTTTCACAGTTTGCAATCAGTGCAATGAAAACACAATTAATACCCTCGAGCAATTCCCAAGGTCCATTTTTTCCATTAAGATTGTAGACAATAAAATGATTAACATTTCAAAACGATTAAGTCCTAAACCTTCCCAGTCCTTTGCTATTTCTACTGACTGAGTCCACCACTGTAGTTTTATTAAGAACATTTTTAAGAAGGAAAAACATTAGCAAAAAAAAAAAAATCAGGTAGAGTTGAGCTTGTCTTAAGGTAGAAAGAGAGAACAGATGACACCTTGACTTCCCTTCCAGATCAATCTTTCCTCTAAAACATTCAGAAAATCTGCTTTCTCACATTAGCAGTGATTTGCATTCATTTTGCATGGGTGGAAATGAATACACCAGCTTCTTGCAATGGGGAAGTCAGTCTCTATTGCATTCAGATTAGGCCGAGTTTTGCCTTCTGGGGATCAAGATAATAAAACATCTGAAGAAAATCTAACTTTGTTGTAATGTACGATGCTTTGGAGATTTTTAATGAAAAAAATTCCTGTATTCTGTCTCCAAAAAAACCTAAATTATGACTCAGCTTAAAACATACACTAAAATACTCTTCCTATAGCTCAATGTTATTTTAATTCTGCTCATTTGAATTCTTTCTTTTTCCATCTTTCTTAGCATTTCAATTGGAGTTCATCTCGGATGACTAAGAAGGAAATATTTTTGCAGAGGAGAAAATCATCCTTTCCTTGGTGTAAAACCATTTTTCTTTTCTTAAGCAAACACAAGCCTAGCAACAAGCCAGACAAGATCTTTGTTATTTTATCCCATATTCTCTCTGACAAGATGAATTTTTGGATTTACTTTCATTAAGATTTCACATAAACAGAAAAGAAAAATATCGAATAGTATACATATTCTTCACAATCTGTTAATCACTTACAAACTGACCTTAAGTACTCTTTAAAACATCTCTAGTTGTGAACAGTAGGAAAAATTAGTGTATACAACAGTACCAAACAGTAGTAATGACTCAGAACAAGTCAACTAGCTTTGGTTTTTGTGTGGCATTTTTCTTCTGCATTTACAGGGTTGTCATATTGTCATCTTGGACCTTCACTTAGAAAAAATTCATAATCCGATTGAGTCTGGGTAAGCAGTGACCCCCGTGTTGCTGAAAACACTAACGTCGAGTAAGTGTTTTTCAAAATCTTTAGAAAACTGTTTTGCAAATGGAATCAGTGACATGATGAAGAGAAAATTGGATTTTCAGAGAGGAAACGGAAAACAGGAACGAGTTTCCTCAGAATCGATTAATTAAGGGATTTGGGTGTCATTGTGAATTGTGTTGTTGTGTGGAGGCCGGTGTAACTGGGTAGTGACGTAGGGACTTACACCCTCAGGTCTGAAGATGCAAGAAGATGTTGGGAAGCATATGTGGCTGAAACCTCTGTTTGGTGTTGTGCTCCAAGGATAAGTTGGGTAGCTGTGCTCTGGACATGTGTAATGTCCTCTCACCTGTAGATACAAGAGTTTTAGAGAATTCTATCATTTGTGGAGTGCAGTTGTCCTTCAGTGATCAGTATCTACACATAGAAGGAGTCGTGTGCATCGCCAGGTAGCACACCAGGGACAGGTAGGAACTGGAGTAGATTAAGGAACCATAAAGGGAGAAGAGTTTAGGTTCCTCAGGGGACTTCAGATTTGCCCCCATAAATGTGAGCTGATGTTCTCTCTCTCTCTCACCCTTACGTGGTCATCTTTACCTTGCATGAAGCACAGAGGGATAGATAGGTAAAATAATTTTCACTAATTTTCAAAGCCACTAATCACCAAGTATCATAACCCATAAAATACATCAGGATCCATTTGATATATTCTTAAGTGAAGTGAATTGCAGTGGTGTTTTTCACACCAGACCAGTTTATAGGTCCACAGAAGACAGAACAATCTACCTCCTTCACTGGAGCGTACAGGTTTTCGTCATGTTCACCTGGTACAAACAGATACTTCTTTGGGCTGTTGCTATGTTATCTTAGGAGGAATTCAAGGAATGACTGAGATTATTAATTACCTTTTTTGCTTTCTTCATGGCCACTCTGCTGAACTAACCTGCCAAAGATAAGGAGAGACATACCTTTTCTTTTCAGGCTTCCTCTGACTTTGCCCTTCCCTTACAAGGCTCTTTTGTAGGGTGATGGTATGTCTAACTAAACAAAAGCAAAGTGCTTTGCTTTTGTAGCTAGACACTCACTTCAGACAATCAACGAAACCTTTCATTTATCTTGATGGAACAAAATCGCTTGCCTTGAACATCTTGATTTATGATCAGATTCTTACCCAGAAATTCATCAAGTGAGGCAAAATTTTCTAGGGGTGCACTGTATATGAAGGAGATCTTGCACAGGGAATGGCAGAGTTGCCTGGAATTTTAAGAAAATGCAGATACTAAGCTATCATCAAACCTGATTAATTAACACTTGTTTGCGTTCTGTTTCTTTCAGCCTTTTTTTCAACACCCCAGAACAGATTCTAACAAAACCCCCTTGTGACTTCTTTTTCCACACACTTAACTCCTGATTGCAAAAATCATTACCACTTTTGATTATAATCTTTAATTAGCAAGAAAATATATGTGTTGAATTATTTAGTTAGGGTTCATTTTCATCATCATGTTTTGACAGCTTTTGCATTAACAAATCTTTTGTAGACCCAAAGACCTCAGATAGCCTTGGCTGGAGCTGTTTCAGGACTTCTGTTAAACACTTTGCCTTCCAAGGACCTTAAAGCATGATGTGCTACCCAGGACTTTTCACTCCTGCATGGGTTTCCTGATCACTACCCTGTCTCTTCTGCTCATATTACAGCTTAATGAATCTTTAAGAGGTTTCCTTCTCAGTGTAAGGAGTTCAAAAGGAAAGGAGGAGACGACACCACTGCACAGCCTCTCATGTCAGAGTGGTTGTATGTTTTGAGGACAAATTCATCACTTGTCTGCTGCATGGCCTTCTGGGATGGTTCTGAGGATGCTCAATTGTTTTTTTCATGGAGAAAAAACTTTGCATATAGCTTATTCTTTCTGATACTCTCTAAGGAGCCTTTACCTGCCTCATAGCAGTGTCTCAGAGCTTCTACGCTTGGTCTAGCATCCCTTGTGTCTTATATTTATGTTTTTGGTAAGTAAGCAATATGGCTCAAAGTATTCTGAGAAGGGACAACATCCCTGCCAAGGCCTTCAGAGCCGTAGACAGGTGAAGTTAAGGTTGTTCTATGGGTTGATCCAGCTTATAGAAACTGCAAAGAGCTTCAGATGGGAGGAGGCCTGGTTTTCTGCATAAAATCACATTAGACCCAGCAGGGGTCCCTGCCTGTGGAGTACATTCCCAAGTTGTAATGAAAGAAAAAGGCCTCCTTGACTGGACCCATTCCTGTTATTTAAGACACAATGTTTGTTCAGCTTCAAGATTGCTATCCGAGTTGGCATGTAAGGCTAAATACAGGTGCCAGTGAACGGAGATCTCTGCAGTTCTCTGCCACTGTTTGAATCTGTCAAGATTTAAACTCTAGTTTGGATGCTGAGGTTTATATTTTGCCTGATTGTTTCACTGTTATTTTTCTATTCAGTTTGATGAAATTACAGTGTTTATAATTGCAAGCATTGTGAGTAGGTATTTCTGAGTGCATGTAATTTATCAAGTTTAATGAGTAAATAAGCACCTAACCTCTATGGCAAGAGATGTTCTCCAGATCTTTAAATAATAAAAAATAATACAGCCACAATGGAGCTCTCAGACTGGAGCAATTGCCCTATGTGCCATTATGCCCATACAATAAACCATTTAAAACTGTTTTAAATACTTCCTCTCATATTGGTGGTGGGAAAATAATTTTGCATGGTTCATTTGCTGCAGTACTTAATTTTCTTTAGTGCTTCTGGAAGGAGTGATTGTTATCAGAAAAATGACTAAAACAAGACTGTGTTATTACAAGTTCAGGTTCCGTCAGGAATTTCTCAATCCAAATCAAACCAGAATCAATGCAGCGGAGGAGTGTTTGCAATGGAATAGCACAATTTGTTCAAAGCAGGGTGATGCTGGCAAGTCACCTGGAAAATGGGGAGCTTTGACAGTTCTATACGTAAAATTATATTACTACTAATGAGCTCCAGTCGTGAACTTGTTCTGACAAAACTCCAGCATTTCAAAATACAACCTGGAATTTTGTTAAAAAAATCAATGGTGAGAAAAGGTGATTTCCTCTGGAAAGTTTACTTTTGACATTTTCTGATCAACAATAAAAAAAAATAATCCCCCCGAACAAACAAGTTTTCACATAAAATAAGCTAAATTGAAATTCAGACACTCTGCTTCTAAGTAAGAGAATCCACTCAGGGTTTTATTACAATTCAACAACTTCACTTAGCTTCACCGTATTTATTCAGATTGGTGCTCCTGACAGTCCCTATCTTGCAATGTCCTTAACTGAACGCAAAAGTATGAGCATTGATAGAAAAACATAGCATGTAGAAAGAGATTCTCAGAGTGTTATTGTCTTGTTTCAAACTGTATAGCTCTTTCCTGTACAATTTGAATAATGTTTAATATTCCTAGAGCTCTATCACTTTTTGAGGCATCCTTGAATACAAGATGTTGCATCTCAAAGACTTATCTCCAGACTTGCATCCTGGTAAATTAATCTTTTCAATTGCTTTTTCTTGCTTGTCAACTTTTTATGCTGTTTTTTTCAGTAAATGAGTTGTTTATACACATCAGCCTTCATTTAGCTTTAAGTAGATGTATAAACCGTGATATTGTTTCTGGTTTTTAAGGGACTTGCAAGTCTGGCATCTCTATAAGAGTAGAAAGGATTAAAATGATATTCCTGACAGCAGAAATGATTAATGGAAGGCTCATGAGAGCACACTTCTGTGTACACAGTGTGACTATCATTATGTTTACTGAGAGGAATGTTAACGAAACATCAGAAATGCAGAAACCATGAGCATCCTTACTGCCCTTATCACATTTCTAGTGTATGTTGCCCTCTGTGAGCCCACAAATACCAGATGGGAGTCTAAAAAGTGAAGGAAACCTCTGCGCAGAGCACGGATTTCACGGACAGGGGCAGTGCTCTTGAAAAAAAAGGCAAAAATTAGTGAGGATAACGAAGAATTGCTCCCAAACCTGAACCTGCCTCCCGAGCAGCAGCACTTTGGCTGACGAGCAGGTGAGAGGCAGGAAAGCTGCTAATGTGGAATCAATCCTGAGCTGCACAGGAAGCAGAGCACCTTCAGCCAGAGGATCTAGAAGAAAGCAAAGAGGTAAGAAAAGGTCTTGTGGCTGCTGGAGCTGCGTGGCTCTAGACTGTGCGTGCTCCCTGTGAGAGGTCTGAGAGGGAGAACTGGCACTTCTGAGTACACTTGTGAACAGCATTTCCGCTGCTGCTCTGAAGCTGACCCTGTCTAGCTGTGCACTAATCCAGACTGGTGTGTCATCACTGACCAGCATCTCCCCAGCTTGCAGGGGAAATGGGATCCTTAACAGCACTGTCTCCCTGTCTCCCTCCTCTCCTTGCACATCACCCCCCCCACTCTGAAAAATAAGCCCCATTGCTGCTGGTGGGAGATCTTGGGGTGAGCCCTTTTTCTGTGGTCCTGTCTTGTGGCTCTCCAAAGGAAATTTGTGCTGCCACAGCAGGGAAGGTGATCGTCCTCCACCCACCACACCTGGAGCTGGGGGACAGTCAGAGGGAGGGGATGGAGATCCTACCCCTGGAGAAAATCCCAGAGGCTGCCTGCTGCCTTGTCCCTGCTCTGTGTTCCTGGAGACCATGGAAAGCATTAACTCCCTGCCTCTGTCACTCGTAGCTCATCGATGGGGTCACAGAAGGAGCCTCCCGCTGCTTGCGATATGGTGCCCTTGGCCACTGTATGCATGGAAGAGGAGCGCGGCAGGGTAAGAACTGAAGTTTAATGTCAAATCAATGAGAAGCAGGGCAGGAAAAATAAGATTGGAGGAGGGAGATAAGGGAGTACCCCAGTGAGATGAACAAGCAAAGTAGAAATCGGTTCATTAAAGAGGAAGTAATTAAAACCAAGTTAATGGAAGATTAATAGATTGATAATTAATTACATAATCTATAATGACGATAATTAGATTCATTGATTAATTAGCAATAACAGCTGTTTATTAAAATGCAATCACAGTTTAAGTCTGGTTGGTGAGTTTACTGTCACTGATTTGGGGTTTTTTCCTGATAACTGCAAGCCTTACTAAATTTCAGGCTAAATTAATTCGTGGTCACACTTAGCCAGTTTGTTCTTGTTCCCCTTCAGGGAGGAGCGTATGTATAACTTGATTTGGTATGACGGCTCTGTCAGCTGTACTTTGTGCACACCAGATGCAGAGGTGGAATAGGTTACTGTGCCCATCTGCCTGTCCCTTCTCTCTCGGGGTGCTTTGTGTCAGCAGTCAGAATGAAGCCAGCAGCTCAGCACCACGAAGGCTGGGCTGCCAACAAGTTACCTTTTGCTAGGGAGTTCAGGACTGCCTTATATCCCTCAGCCTGTTTTGACGGTGACACGTTAACTCTGGACTCTTTAAGTTGTGCAATCTACTTGTATGATAAAATTGAAAGAGATTTTGTGTCATATGGGAGAGACCAGCTGCCAGCCCTACAAGCTGACCTTCCTAGTTCCTCGTGTACATGCCCAAGTTGCAGCTCCTGGTTCTTCGGAGGGGTGGTAATCTGTAGAAGAATCAGGAGGTGGCTGCTGTGGTTGTGGCCGATACCTTGGTGGGCATTTCTCATGTGTGAACGGCTACCCTAAACCACTTTGCAGCATTTGACCTGACATCCTGTGAGTAGCAAGATCTCACTTATTCAGCTGGCATGTGGGGCTCTGAGCCTATCCACTGGCATTTACAAGCTATTTCGTGGTGACAGTGATTATTATAATCAGCAGCAGGCTTGAATCCTACTCCTTCCATTGGCACAGTTGATCTAACTGTGGAATAAGTCACATGTTAACAGCTGGACTGAAAAACCACCCACAGATGTTGCTTAATAGGAGCCTGAGTAAGTCCACCCACTACTGGTACATTTAGTCCTCCTAGAGGAGGCAGGTGTATAATCTAGGAAATTTTCCAGTTCAGCCCTTAGAGACATGAATCATTAATGTTTAGTGCAAAGGAACAATGTCCTTTTTACTCATGGGGTGAAAAAGAAAAAGACCACAACCACAAAAACAAAAAACGGGCTAGGACATCTGGGAGAGAGCTCACTAGCAGGAAGCAGTCAGTTTTTCTTTATGCCAAAGCTAGCTACGGGTTTTCACTATAATAAATAACACAATAATCTCCCAGCAATCTGAGATACTGTTTCATGTGTTATCGGGAGCATTCATGCTGTCTGCAAACCGGGGTCAGAGGTGTCGGGTTGTGAATCAGCTGAAATAGTTTGACACTTCTGCTGCTGGTGGCTTTGGGAAGTGTGCTGCTCTAATTTTGCTTGAGAAAAACAGGCTCGTGAACTCACTTGGGGTCTACGTGGCTCTGAGGAGTGGCGGCACCTATAGCCAGTCCCTGCCTACCTGCCTTCCTATCACAACCGGGCAGTGGGACAGTCCCAGCTCTGCCTGCCATGAGGGTGACAGGAACACAGCGCTCAGGGTAGATGAACATGGCTGGAAGCGTGGATCATCCTTTCTAAGCAGTACAAAACAGAAAGAGGTCCATTGGCCCACTTTCAGAAAACAAGAGGCTTCTAAGACAAAGCCCAGGAAAGTCATTGACACACAGAGCCCTGTGTGTTCCATCACCCTGGTACAGTGCCAGCCTAAGAAAAAAAGAAAAGCTCTTTTTTTTTTTTCCTCTTCTGCATTTTTCATCATTGTCTTTCTGGATCTTTTCCAAAATTGGAGTGGCTAAAACCTCAGCCAAGCTGCCAACCCACCTGCTGCATTCAGAGGGAAAAGTCCCGGAACGCCCATCTGTCTTTAAGTAAGGACTTTCAGCCAAAAGCCATTTGTTTTTTGTGGTACTGGGACATCACCTGAATTGTGTGACCTTGGTGAACCAGAACCTTTTGCCTATGCAAACTGGCATTTTCTCTTCTATAGGCAGCAGCTCTGCGCTGCTGTAAACTGGCTGGGTGTGTGGCTCAAGGCCATTACTTCTTTACTTCAGTTCTCTTGCTTGGTATATTGTTCTTACTTCAAAAAAACTTCCTTTAAAGAAAGAAACAGAAAGAAACGGGCATTTCGCTTTTAATCACTGTGAGTTACCAGAGAGATGACAGGCTGTGGAGCTGCTGTCTGGTCCCTCCAAGGTGTGTGTAATGCAGTTAGTCACAGGGCACCGTTAAATAGACACTTTTGAACTGAAGACACTTCCACCAGTAGTAAACATGCTGCAGCCTCATACAGGGAAATGGCACTTTTTCCAGTGTTTACAATACACTTGGCAACAACTCCAGAAAAATTTCTGCTTTTGCCCAAGATCTTAGTTATGGAGCCATGAGTTTCACTTGGCGTTAATCAAGAGCTGAGTTACCAGACATTTTCATGTCATCATTGACTTCTTAAGGATGTTAACTGCATCCTGGTTTCTTATCTATTTTTGTTGGAGTGAATAACTTTGTCCTGGAAAATCTAAAACCAAAAATCTCTTGTTAAAAGCCAAAATGAAAACCCTCTTGGGAAAAAACTTTTATTCTAGGGATGAGGAATGGGTTGGTTTGAGTTCTTTCAGTTTGACCAACAGTTTTGGAAGATTTGTTCAATGACTTGTGACTGCTCTTCGCTAAACAAGTGGGAGAACATTAACTCCAGCTCTGAACAATTTTGGGGCCCGGCGTGGGGTTGCTGGGAAATATCCAAGAAGAATCAATGGCAACAGATTGAATGCAGAGTCATATTATATTACATTTTTTAAATTACATCTGCAGGTAGATTTTCTTTACGAAAGACCTCACTGGGTTTGGGAAAGAAGAAGAGTTCTCATTGACCAAGGGTTCATGCAGCAAGAATTAGACTTTGAACTGTGATTAAAAAAGTAAAGATGAACCTTTAGATGAGACTTGCAACCATGAAGAACCGTAAACATCAGCCAGATCAGACCTAGGTGGGTTCAACTGCTGTTGACGTGCTTGTTACATTCTGCTATGGGGATTGCAGATGAGGTAGCTTTTATTCAGTGACTTGAAGTTCTTAGGTTGAAGGTGCCCCATTCTAAAGAAGAGAAGATGAAGGGTGAAACATATAAACCCTTTTTGTTAAAAAAGGCCTGTACTGACAGATGGTGGGGTACTAGAAGAAATGACCAATTTGCTGTTGTTGAAGGCCGACCCCAACAATCTGAATGTACAGGGAGTCAAGTTGCCTGTCCAAATATGCAAATTGCCCTTATTAATGAGATTATACAGTAATAAACAGTGCCCCTTTAACTGGCCTTGGCACAGATAAAATCAAACATATTTTATCAGAAGCATCCCTCAGGATGAGAGATTATAGAATCATCTTGCATGAAATTCTTATGTTTTTTCAACTGATAAACAGTTTGTAGGTTTTGGACTCTGCCTTCTGCACCGTTTTTCCCCAGCAGAACAAATGAGTTCTATGGTGCAAATAAACAAGGACACAAAAACCCTGCATCGACATACCATAAAAAATGCAAAAGCATCGAACGGTTAATTACAGCTTGAGCTGTTCCAAAAGACTCAGTAGCTCACATGGTTGAAGAGCCATCGTTTCTAGGACTGGCTGACTGTTTAAATCATACGCAATTTTCTGGAATCTATTGCTATCAGTAGTGGGGAAATCAGAGTTAGATGAAACGAGCAAACCACTGTTGGCACTGATGTACGGGAGAGCGTCTGATTCAGAGCAGACACTAATGTTTTATCGGGCAGATGCAGTTCACAAAGTCACGTACCTTGAGGTGTAGCCTGAGTGAGCGTGGTCTCCTCTTGACATTTGAAACAGACTTGCTTAAACTAGCGAAGTCATTTGCAAAGCTGCTGAACAGTCATATGTTTGTGAGGTCTGATGATGACTGCTCTGGCTTTAGGATTTACCAGGGCAGAACAGAGCACGAGCCTTTGGGGAGCCTGTTCCGCAGCAGCTTGCTTTAGGGACAGGACTGCTAGCATGGTAACCATATGTCAAACCTCAGATGTGCCTCAAAGCATGTGCTGGTTGAGAGAGATCGTTTCCACACATGAGGAAGAAGATGTTGTGCAGAACCTGTTCCAGGTTGCAGATGAGTTGTTGTTTAGTAAATGTTGTTTAACACTTTCACATGGACTGAGAAGATCCAATTCCACCGCACTTCAGACTTAAATGCATAACTAAGGCTGTGGTTTAGTGAGTTACTGTCTCTAGCAGATCCACAGTAGGAAGTTTCCACAGCGAATACAAAGTAAAGTGTATCAGTTGAAACTTCTTTCCATGCTACTCCTTACTCCTTATGTCATTAGAAGGTAAAATTAATAATTATTATGACACAGATGTTGGGCAGTAACTTATTAAACTAAGGAACCTCAATGCTGGATCCCACAGAGGCACCTGCAGGAATTTTCCAGGGGTCTGCTGTACCCCATGGACTCAGGATGGTTGCAAAATCTCCTCCTGGATCCCACTTGGAGGACCATGTTGAGGGGACTCAGACGAAAGAGGGAGTCTTTGCTTTCACCATAAATAACCTCAGAGCAAAGAAAGAGGCATCACTCCTGAAGATATGGAAGGGGTAGGATTTTCACTAGAATTTCCTTAAGAGCCTTTTAAAGGAAAACAATGGAGGGTGAATCAGACTATCTCATGTTTATATCGTAGAAGTGCGAATGGAAGTGTTGTGCTCATATCACCGGGAGCTACTGTTGTCTCCTTTGAGAAAGGCGATGACTGGTAGGGACCTTGCGACCAACTTCATTTGGAGTTGGAACGGGTGGGAGAGGGGACGTTGCAGAAAGTCTTTCTGCATGGATGGATGAAGCTAATTAGCAGTGCTTGAGTGCGTGCGTTCCCATGCTGACAAAACCTGGGAGAAGTCGGAGGCAGTGACAAGCTGTTCACTGTGCCCTGTGTGCGTAAGACATTTCTGTTTCGGCTGAGGTGGTTTTTGGATGCACGGAGACACACCCACGGGGAGTGGGCCCACCTCTCCCAGGCAGAGCAGCAATGAGAAGAGTAAATCGTGTCTTCTGTGGAAGGAACTGATCTAAATCTGTCCCTTGGCTCTGCTTAAGTGACAGCCCTCCAGGAGACCGAGGAGGGTGAGTAGGGGCTGCCAAAGGATCCTCTGTTCTCTAGTCCCTCATCCTTTTGCGCCATGAGCATTTTTTGCACCATTTCCTCCATTACCCCAGAAGCTTTTGAGACTTGAAAACAATTGTCATTTTTCTAGCTTAAAGAAGCTGAGTGTTGATTGCTTTGTTTTATGGTTTCCTTGTGGTTCCTAAATGTTCTTCCTGCAAAAAGCAGTGAAGTTAGGTTTTGAGCTTGTAAAGAAGTGGTTTAGAGTATTTTTTTATAAGCTAGATTAATGATCTTAGAAGACGATGCATTTGTCATTTGGCACTGTTTTGGCAGCAAACTGAGCTTCAGTGAGCAGTTGTTTTCAATCTTGTCACGCGTTTTCGAAGAGCTAACCTGAATTTTCTCCAGAATTTAGAGTTTTACAAAACCATGACTCAATCCTCTAATAAAAAAAAAAAAAAGAAAAAGGAAAACCAACCACCTCCTTATATCTTAAAAGTGTGTATTTTTAAATAAAGAAAAAAGGATTTTAAAAAGTCCTTCTCTATACTTCTTTTTATGTGTCCTCCTAAATTACAGTTTTGATTGGTGGAGCTAAAATAATCACACAGAGATATTTATGCATTATGAATGAGCACCCTGAAATTTAGAGTCAAACATAAAGTGTAAAATCCAGAAGAGAAATCTTTATGTAGTATTTCTGAGGTCTTATACAAGAGTTTCTTTTTTCTTTAAATAAAACAAATTCCAGTATCATCACCCCATCACAATTTCAGCAGGCTTCACAAACAGTATTTCATCCTGCATAAATTATAAGCAGAGAAACTGTTCCAATGATAAAAAATCATCAACAAATAACTGTAAATTCTTTATCACTGTCATTCTATTTCAGAGAAGTCCAATAAACCACCCAAACTAGTTGCTTGAAGCCCGTCTCATGAGGACGGCAATCTGCCAGCTCACACTTGTGCCCAGGCAGAGCAGGAATTCTTACCTGTAATGACACTAGTTCTGCGGATTGCAGTGTGTGAACTCAGCTAGACCTTGAACGACAGACATGCTTAAAAAAGACTCTTAGGAAATGAGGCCAATTCAGATAATTTAACATTATTCTCTTTGGTATATTCCCCCGGTTTTGTGTTTGTCTCTAGAATGAAGCCTAGCAGCAGTCCATTATGCTTCTTTCTGCAGTGCTCAGTTGATCTCATTTTCAGCCTAAGGAAGGAGAAAACCTGAGCACAGAAAGACCAAGTCTGGAGCAGGTAACAGTGGCGTTCTTACAGGTGATAATTAAAATTTAATGCATGGGGCTGTCGTTCCTCGTAAAAAAAAATGCGCATAAACCAGACCAAGAGATCTATCAGAGAAAACTTGTATTTCAACAGGTAGCTCTGGACTGTGCTAGCGATCACGTACACCAGAAAGGTGATGTGCTTCATGCTGAGCTTCCAGGTGTTTGCTTTTATAATGCAACATCCTGAAAGATGAGCAGGCTAGAACAGAGTAAGAGGGAGACGAGACAGAGTGACAGGGTTCACAGTCTGGTTTCCCTCCCTTATTAAGTATGTTTTGCCTGCCTGGATCAAGTATCTCTAATGTGTTGGTGCCCTTTGCTGTGCTCTTCCCTGGCACCTAGCACACGCAGAGGCCCATGGCATTGCTGGAGTGGAAGCTGCGGTGCTGTATGGAGCTGTAGTTGGGACCCTTCTCTAGAAGGTGTTTTTATGGGCTGCTAGGAGCCTCTCTGTCTTCCTGTGGGCTGCCAAAACACAATAATTATCATTTTGAGGCAGAACATAGTTAGCTATGGGGGGAACAAAGTCTCAGTGGTGACCCTGGACTGCGAAAACCCCTCTTGAGTGGCATGGGAAAGCCCAGGGCTGAAGCAGGGAGGATGTGACAGCCACCCTGGGATTGCATTTGGAGAGCTGAGAGGGAACTCTGATGACTTCAATTTCAGCTGTCACAACAGGCTTTGAAAGACAGGGAGGGGGAAAAGCTGTTTCGTTTTCCCCACTTAGAAAGTCCCCGGTGAGCCGGGGTGTGTCAGGAGGCTGTTCCTAGAGAGCAAAGGACAGAAATGTCCTTCTCACCGGAGGTGCCCAGTAGCGTGAGCTGAGTGTTTCTGCGCTCCTGCATTGATTTCAGTACTTGCTTGCTTCCCTTCCTCTCCGCTCTGAGGTTGAGACCTCAGTAGCAGCCAGACCAGTAGAACCAGTCTTTTCCCCTGAGCATCCAGAGCTGTGAACCCACAAAATGCCCAGGAGAAATTTTGTTCTCTATTCCTTTTCAGCCAAATTTGGGGTTTGTCCTAAACCACACAGATTTCTCTCTCTTCCAAAATCCCTTTAAAAGAAAATGAGTATTTGCAGGTGTGTTTTAGGTGTGAAAGTAGATGACTGCATGTTGTTTAACAGACGTGTGCTTCTTTGTCCGTAGGCTATGGATTTGCTACAGGCACTCTGAAAGCTGTGGGGTCTCATAGTGACTGTGTATTAACTCAGGCTTTTGAGGGCTGCTGAGATTAAACTCAGCAGTATTCAATGTGCTGGTCAACGTGCTGATCTCCATGTGTCCAGCTTTGTTTTGTATTACCTGTCAAATGAGAAACCAGGATTTTGCAATAATTATGACTGTTATTCAGGGAATTGGTTAGAAATAAAAGGTCACCTAGAAAACAAAAACTAAAAAAAAAATCCAGCTTCAAAAAGAGAAGACAGTGATGAAACATCTAGCACTAGGAAGCTGAAAAAAAGCAAAGCGAAACCTTCACAGTCTCTACAGAGACTTGACACAGAGGTTACGATGTATTTTGTGACTTTACTGGATCTTACTGCCTGTTCCCAGCACAGAAAATAAATGCAAATCATTCTGGGAGCAAGTAACCGTCAGAGACTCCATTCCTTTCATTCCCTTTCTTGCCATTTCTCTTTCAAACCCTGATACTTGCTTTGCACAGTTTATTATTAGCAGCTGTGCCTGAGACCGAGGAGAGCATTGCAATAGAACTACAGATATTTTTTCCTTTAGCTAAAACAACATCTCTTTGTTGGTATCGAACGTCTCGGAGCCACTTCATTGTGGTGCAGCAGGTTGTGGGAGTGAGATGGAATCAGCAATCGTTGAGAAATCCCCTTGGCCAACCCATTTAACTTCCAGGCTGCTCTGTATTTCTGTCTGGGCCCGGCCAGCATCCCTCAAAGCTCTGCAGCCAGTTGATGGAAGACAAAACAGTGAATACAGATGTTTGCAGGACCCGCTGTGGATGGTTGGCATTTAATTAAGAGAAAGACAAACCACCTTATTTCCGTTTGACACCAAATATACAGAAGACACAGCACAGTAGGAACCACCTCCCTTCTGTTTGTTATTTTATCAGGGCTTTACCAGGCTTGGTAACTCTCATCCACGGTAACCCTAATAATAAAATTCCCTGCTGAATCAGCCCCAACTTTTTCCCAGTGAAGACGGTCACTGCAGAGCAGCTGCTGCCTTGCTCTGGGGTGCATTTGTTGAGGCCAGCAGAGAGAGCCAGCACAAATGGTCTTCTCCCTACACTGAGCAGTGCTTTGGGGGGTGGGAGGGGAAGATGTGCCAAAGCAGAGCTGCTGCACACAGGTTAAACATCTTAAGAACAGCACTGCTCTGTGTGGCTTATGGAGCCAAGAGTCTGTTTTGCAGAGCCCAGAGGGAGAACGGAGACAGTGTGGGTCTCCTCTTACTGTGGCATCAGGGTGCAAGTGGCTGACATTTCTGAACACACGTTCAAAAATGTTCCCGTGCCACTATTTTTAGGACTGTCTTAGGCCTCTTCTCTTAGAGAGCAGTAAAGCAAGGATGCCTCAGCGTCTTCCCTTTACTGTGCCAGGTGGAAGAGTCTCTATTAAGTCCCTGCAAATTATTAAATCTTTTTTTTTTCTAGCTAGAAGAGAAATGCAGCTTCTTCTTCACAACTTTCTGCCAGATATTAAAACATGATAAAATGAAAACAGCATTGCATTATAATTCACTGGGACCTCTCTCCTGAGAGTGCAATGGAACAATGCAGGATTAATGTTGATTTTATCACTTCTGCCTTCTCTATGGGAAAAAGTCCTCACAGATTTGGGAGAATATTTTTTCTATGTTGCAGTCTCTGGGTAGTTGTGCTGCCTGTATTTAAAGTCTCTAGAGGTCCAAGTCCCTCAAGACTGCATGGAAGAACAACCTAGATGAGGATCAGAGTAATTCAATATCATAACAAATTAGGCTACAAGAAGAGGAACCATTGTAACCATAACAATCATTTGATGAATGTGCATAGGATAGGATCCTGAAAATTAAATTTATTAATATCTCTTGGTAAAAGTAACAAAACCCCCTCTCTCTGCCATTCAGTTTCATCAGTATTTACCCAGATGAAAATCAAACAGAGAAAGAAAAATAGACAGAGAAGGAAACATCTGCACTTTTTTTTTTCTGTAAGGGCTCCATAACTAATGTATTTTCTGCCCTCAGATAAGAAATTCCCACAGCTTTAGAGAATGGAGATGGCTACTAGAGACTAGGAAAACTTACAGGGTTGTAAAATTGGAACAGCATATTGTGATGTCCTTGAAATGTCAAATCTTCCAGACACTGGAAACTGTTTAGAAACAATCCTTAAAAGGAAACTAAACAGACATTTGATTCCCTTTGTTAAACTCCATGCTCTGACCAAGCGGTCAAGCAGACCAAGAGCATCTCGCAGGACTAGAGTAGAAGTCCCAAGCCATGCTAACATTGAGTGTTGCACAATGCCACATGAAATGTCCAATCACATCGTCCTTTGTCCTGCGCCTTGCAGGCACTGAGGGTATTCAGTGTCACTGTCCTTTAGGCACGGGGTGGACCTGAGGCAATTATTTTATTTTCATCATTTGCCTTGCAAAATAGAGAAGAACAAAACTGGTGTGGGTGCGGGCAAGCTGAAATTCAGCACTGCTTTGCTTCAGAACTGCTTTCTTGCTTGTTTCTCTTTCACCTTTCTCTTTTGCCCTTTTTTTCCTCTCAGCCACAGCCTGAGTGTCTCATTTTGGCTGTTTATTGCCTAAAGCTAAAACATGAACTCTGCCCTTCTGTCCCTGTTGACCTCCCAGCCTTCCTGGCATTTCTTTAATTTTACTCAAATCTTTACAAACAGAAGATGTTCCATCCATGTATTCCTTCAGGTCTACCTTGTGCCACTCACTCCTCACCACTGAATGCCAAAAATGGCTTAACTTCTTTTTCTGTCTTTCTGCTGCTGTCTAACCCTCAAGGGCTCTCTGGTCACTTCTCCTTTCTTAGTCACTGTTGCAGTTCTGTTTTTCCAATTTGTCTATTATGCCAATTTCAACGAATCAAGAGTTTGCTACACCAACCACACCACTTGCTTTCTTCCCTGTGCCCTTTATAAGACTTAAAAAAAACACACGGAACTGACACCCAGCAGCTCCTGAACACCTCACAAACCACAATGTAGGATGCTTTAAATAGGCAATCATAGCTGGAGATTAAATGTATTTATTGAATTATTCATTATGATGATGAAGTCATGGGGGCTGTGGGTGGCAAAAGCCAAACCACTGAGGATAAAGATGGAGACTGATTTACCAGGCTGTGAGTGAGGTAATAAATGTCACATTTGACCTTCTTTCTCTACCACTCGTACTGTCAGATATCAGCTCTATATTACCTACCTAACGCTGGTCTGCACTCTGTTCATTCCCACCTCCGTGTTCCCTGCATCATGCAGGATGCAGACCTTGCCGCACACACAAAACCAGGGCTGGAGCTACTTGGAAAATATTTCTCTTTGCTGAAAGTTGTATTTGAAATCTCCTTATGCAAACATATGTTGCTTAGGATAGACTATGATGGCCGAAATCCCACTAAACTAATCTGTAAATTTAATTTTTGGGGAGAGGGAAGCACTGCTGGGAAGAGAGAAACACGAACACTGGCACAATATTTTCATCTGCAATTGTAATCCTGGGAAAGGAAATCTGAATGAAGACTGATCCAAAGCTCATTATGTCTAATGGGCTCTGGAGCATTATGCTAATAATGGTTTAATATTTTGATATTAAAAATGGTTTCAAGCTTATTATTTTTACTTTTAAATTTTATTTTCTTAGGCAATTTGGAAAAAAACTCCAATAGAAATTAAAAAAAAAGAAGGTATTTTAACTTGCTGAAAAAATAATCCGGAATAGCTTTTATCCTAGAAAGTTATAAATAGGTCTTTGCAAATTTTAGCAGGGAAATTGCATGAAATTATAAAGAAGAACAGAATTATATAGATATGGGTAAATTAGGTAAATGAGAAAGATCTGAAACAGCTCTTTTGCCTGGAAATCGAGTCTCACAGAGGAATAAGTAAGTACACATATAATGGTGGCCCAGTTAATATGGTGTATTTCAGCTACAAAACTTTTTGATGAGCAATGTCTCTAAAACTTTCGCAGTAACTAAACTGTTGTGGAATGAAAGCGGATGTCCTCTCTCGAATTAAGTGTCAAAAGATAAGAAAATGAATGATGGAATAAGTGGACTGCTTTCTCACAGAGAGACCACCAGGAGAGTCTTTCTGCACCTGTATGAGGCAACGTATTTCTAAACGGTCTGGAAAAGAAGCTGAAATTCAACATTAATGAATGAGAGCTAACCTTACGGAAAAAACAAGCCCTTAACACTACAATGTGCTCTTGATTAGGAAATGCTGATCAAGAAAGTCACCATAGTGGTATTACAGAGGGTATTAAATTAAAGACAAATTAAATGGTACGAAGCATTAGGAAAAGAACAACCAATGAAAGAGACAGGAGAACTGTCATTATGTCATACTGAGTCTGAACCTTCATTGTGGTATTAATAGAACCCCTCCTCACCTTGAGGAAGATACAACAGTACTAGAAAGGAAAAGAGAAGGATGATCACAGATATGAAATGGTTTCTGTATACGTTGATTTTGAATAGACTTGGACTCTTCAATCTGGAGGAAAAAAAACCCTGCTTTTTCTCCAGGCTAAAGGCAAGACAAAAGGAGGGATGGACTCAAAAAGAATTTGAGTGGGCTCACTGAAAGAACAGTCTAACTACAGCTATTGGACACAACCAAAAATTGCATCTTCCAAAACAGAATGTCTGCAAGTCTTCATCAGAAGATGGGATTACATACCCTGTGCCCTATGGATGTCCTTTCTGCTCCCTCCTTAGGTTTCTGCTTCTAAACATGCCTGCGGGATGCTGACCAGGCTGACGCTTGTTCTGAGAGGATACAGATGCTGCTACAGCCCTTATCTTCTCATCACATCCACTTCCCTCCTCCACGCAACTCTCCCTTCTGAAAGTTAGAACGAAATCAATGGATTTAAAGCAGATTACATGAGTCAAAAAGATGAGAAAACACTTCTTAGTGCTTTTTTTTTCTAGGACGTGCAGATGCTGTGGCAGGCAGCCTTAGTTAGGAAACATCAAAAGTGTAATCGTATTAATAGAATCGCTTTCTTAGGCATATGGAAATGGAGATGATGTATCATTTACAAGTGAATGAAGACTCAACACTAGTAACTGCTGGACTGCGTAATATGGCCACAAAATGCTTCCATAATAATGAGTCCAGGAAATTATTGCACAGCTGTAACACAAGTGTGGAGGAGATTAGTAGAGATTTTCAATAGTTTTTTAGGTTCTCCCTTTTTAAAAATACCTTTCATCCTCAATGCAGCCTGATTGCATACAGTAGTTGGCATGAAGGCAAGAAGCAACTACAGCAAAGTCTTGTGGAGAAAGTGCTAGCATATTTGGAAGTGCTGACAATGTAGCTCCAAGACATAAAGAACTTGCAGTATCCATATCACAGGAATAAGAACAAGATCATGATGCTACAGCCTTAGCCAGAGGAGAATGTCTTTTGAAGAAAAAGATACTGCCCCCATCCCAAGTATTTATAACCATATTGTTCACATTCAGTCCAAGAATCTCCTGGCTGTATCAATTAGTGCATGATTCTAAATAGGCACAAAGAGTTTGTGGAGTCTTTTGTCCAGCTGCGATGGTGGGGCTGCGTTTCTCTTGACCTCAAGTGGAGAGGCTAGCGGAGGGTGGTGAATGTCTTGGGATGCCATTTCCAGGTGACCAGGATAAGGATATTGGGAGCAGGTATGGTGGTTAGGTATGCCCTTATGTATAAAATTTTATTTCCCTGCTTACGCAGGGCAGGAAAATTAATATTCATTCCCCTCTTCTCTCAGCTTCCCCTCTCAGTTCTGGTCAGTTCTCCCAGCCCCAGAATTAATCCTTAAATGTGTCTCCAAGAGCAGGAGACACGACAACAGGAGACACACAAGCTCTCATTTGATGTTCATAGTGAGAAGAAAAGAGATTATAGGTGTAAAGAGGTCCCAGTTTCAGTGTGCATTATGACCAGCTTTTCTAAATTGTCAATACGCATGAATAAAATCCATATAAATGCCACAATAAAAATTTAGTGGCATAGAATAATTTGATCGTGTCCTCAGCTGATATAAATTACGACTGAATAACGGATTTACCTTGGCTATGCAAATTTACTCCGGTGGAAGACTCAGGCCAATGTTTTTTTGGTTTGGGCTTATGACATGCTAGATTTATTTTTGCTGCAGTGAATGAGAGTCTCTGGACTGAGCCACAGTCAATAGCAGAGTGGCTAATGGACTGGCTGAGGAGTGGGACAGGACATTTGTTCTGAAAGAGAGAACAGACAGAACCCAGTCCTCATTCCTGTCTCAGTCCACCATGGCTGCTTTCCACATCTGGTGAGGATGATCTGCCTTGAGACTTGAAATGAGCAAACACATTTTTTCCTTAAATGAAAAGTGTTGCAACGAAAAGGATTTGACAGGCCGTCGGATATACTGCAAAGCTCTGTTGGAGAGAACTACCTTCATTTTCACTAGAATGAAAAGGGATTTTCTGGTGCTAATTTCTATGCTAATTGAAGTGTAAAGTATGCAATGGATTGTACACATGCTTATACAGGGTATGATGGTGTTTGATTTTGCAATTACCTGTTGAGATCTTCAGAAATGAGCTGGAAATCATGAAGGTTTGTAGAACTTGTGCCAGATAGTGTAGGCTCCTGAAATGATGGATTAAAAAAATCATACTTATGATCCTAGTGATAAATGAGTAAATACAGGCAGATGACACGTGACTGTGTGTGACAGTAACATGACACTTGTGAACGTGATGATCATATGGAACAAATGAGAAAAATATTTTTCTCTAATTTAATTTCTAACTTAGAATTTATTTTTTTCTTGGATCACTAACAAGTGAACACTTCAGTAAGGAGGAAATCTGATAACTTTCAAAAATCCAGAGAATAAGATTCAGAGAAAATTTTAGTGCATCTGCAGATAAGCAGTTGAGAATGAATACAGGTGAGTGCCAAAGGAATATTTTTTCCAACATGTATTCCCTATTTCACGACTTTATCATTAACATAATATTGCCTGAATCTTACTGTAACTGGTAATGATCATTATTACCAACAACAGAGTGAATTTGTAACAGAATTTTCTAGCCTGCTATTCAAAAGCTTGAGCTCCCAGAAAAGCCTTGTGGGCTGGGCATGACCGCTGTGATAGAGCTGCGGGTTTATGACTCACTGACAGTGTCCAGTGCAGGTCTCTGCCCAAACTTGCACTCTTTTTCTGCTTTGGCAGTTGGACCAAAAAGCAAAAACTCTTCATGCAAGAGTTTTCCCTGAGGCAGCCCCTTTCATTGCACAGACTTATGTCCCCGGTGTGTTATAATGAATTAACGTCACTCCGCTGCGTGCGTGCATTGCCGTTGACCTGGTCTATTCACATATCACCTGGGGAGAACTGTTTTCTGCAGTGCTAGACCCAAGAAAAGACACGAGTACCCTTTTAAGTATAAAGAAATTGATGCCATAAAATGATTTATACAGTGTCCTGGCATTTACAGTTGCTAAGATGAACTTCTTTGTGGTACACGATAAAGCCCTTTATCCAGGCTGGCTTCACACGGCTGCTTACGGTCATAAAGAGAAACGCGTGAGAACGTAGCCTCCCCAGAAGGCATCAATGGGCAGCTTGCTCAGTAGAATACTTGATGTTAGTGGTGGGGTTTGTTTCTGGATTATCAGCTGGTAATTAAAGGAGTTATTAATGCTGAGAAGGAATTTTGTTCTCCATCTGCAATCCATTATCAACATTAATGGAAGAAAATGCACTCGGTGGAAGACAGAATACAAGCAGTTATTGTGTCGGTTACACTGCTGGTGTGAAAAGGTGTAGTCCAAGCCTGTGGAACAGCACCAATGTGAGGGACTGGAGACCTGGTGTGGCACTGACTGTGGGGCAATGGGACTCCTTAGGACAGCAATGTGGTTTTTTGTCTTTCTTAAACTGTGAATCCTGGCTCTTTTTAGAGGTGGCTAATGGAAATCGTCCTTGCTCAGTATAGGGAGTTCACTGCATTCCCTGGGATCTCTGAAATAGCAGAGCAACTTGTTCACTGCATTCCCTGGGATCTCTGAAATAGCAGAGCACTTGTTCACTGCTTTATGCAATAATCTGCCCATTTCAGTGCCTTTTGCTTAAATTTTCCTTCCTTGTGAGCTTGAAACAAAATTCAGAGAACTATTCTCCTGCTGACCTGAGAGCTTTGCATCAAAGGCAGTACTTGAGTTTTTTGTGTGACAGAGCCCGAGAAGGCTCAGCAGCAGACTGGATGGGAGGAAGCATAACAGTGGCTGTTGGTAATGAGGAAACTATGAGGAAAGTATGGGGAAAATCCTGGTGGGAGTCAGGTAGCCATCACTTCCCTCACACTGAGGAAGCCTTATCAATTGACGAGAAGGATCACTTGTCTGCTAATTGCAATTGCTTGAATAAATACCAAGCAAGGTGACTTTCCTGACAATTGGAAGACTGTGTTGCAGAGCCCATCAGTATTAGGGGCAGTAAATTAACTTTACTGCCTACACCCTCACATTCTAGGAGGAAATGAGATAGCAAGTCTTGTCCTGTCTTTATAGCATTTTACTTTTATTTATTTCATTGCCCCTTTGGCAGTGATTCAGTTGACACTATCCACTTGTCTTCTTGCATAATCACCTCTTGGGGACAGGCATTAAATATTCCTTGGTGGCGTGGGCTTCACACACCTTGCTTACCTTTGTTGTAGTCTCAGGAACTAAAACTCATCCTTTCCCATAGATGGTGTGTGGAAGGAATACTGCATTGGCTGATGCTGGTGTTCAATGAAAACGTGTGCATGAATTTGTCTTAGGGATGTTATGGAGAAGCAGGTGCTGTGGACATAAATTTTCATTTTTTAATGGAAGAACTGCTCAGCTCATTCAAAATATTACAAAGAAAATGCTTTTAGATGGCCAGGAAATCAAGCAAATGACTTTTCCTGTGATTTTTCTATTCTCCTTGTCTTCTCCATCTTTGTGTTTTTTACTCCTTCTATTAGTCCGTACACTTGCAAAACCTTTGTACTTTTTCAAACATCAGAACCACTAAATTACACCATAAGTCTGGCTTTTCAAAGCTAGTTAAAATTTTTGAAATGACAAATGGTGCAAAGAAACAGTAATTCTCTTTCAGCCATGCATTCTGTTCTTTTTTACTAGTTGGGGACAGTGACAAGGAGAGTAAAAAGGCAAAATACTAAAATGTCCAGTTGCAACTAGAGCTAGACTAGAAGCAATACCTTTTAAAGAAAAGAATTTTTAACTAATTTCTGAAAAAGCCAACTCTAACTTTCATTTTTCTCTGATCTTCGCTAAACCAAATAGTTCTCATTGTTTTTCCCTTGAGGGAGTGAAACAGTCAGTAGAACCTCAAAGAAAACATAAAAATATACTACTACCATTGAGTGTCAAGGTACAAGCGCAGGGGAAGAAGCAAAACCCAGAAGGCAGAAGCCTAAGCTGATTTCGTGGTCCATTTCAGGCATTTCTGTTTGCAGTGGTTCTTGCTGACAGGGTTCCTGTTTAATACTGGTGCCAGTCTCCTGGAGAAGTTGTACAGTCCATGTTTTTGGAGATACTCAGGGTATGACTGGACAATACCTTGAGCAACGTGCTATGGCTGATCCTCCTCTAAGAAGGTACATGCCAGCCTCGGCTGTTCAGTGAGCCCGATGCAGACTGGAGGCAGCATTTGCCTAAGAGGAGCATCACAGATCTAAGGGCAGTCAGGCCTCGTACCCATGGTCTCAGCATGCCCCCATTCTCTCAGCTGCTGTTCTCCTGGGAAGTAGTGAACCCAAAGTGTGGAGAGCTGCATGACAGTGCCAGGTTCTACACTTTGGACACAACAACACCATGCAGAGCTGGGGACAGAGTGGCTGGAGAGTAGTCAGGTGGAAAGGGACTTGGGAGTGCTGGTAGATAGGAAACTCAACATGAGCCAGCAGTGCGCTCAAGTGGCAAAGAAGGCCAATGGTATCTTGGCCTGCATCAGGAAGAGTGTGGCCAGCAGGACTAGAGAGGTCATCATCCCCTTATACTCGGCACTGGTCAGGCCGCACCTCGAGTGCTGTGTCCAGTTCTGGGCCCTCAGTTTCAGAAAGATGTTGAGATGCTGGAGTGCATCCAGAGGAGAGCAACGAGGATGGTGAAGGGGCTGGAGCACAAGCCCTATGAGGAGCGACTGAGGGAGCTGGGGTTGTTTAGCCTGGAGAAGAGGAGGCTCAGGAGAGACCTTATTGCTCTCTACAACTGCCTGAAAGGAGGTTGTAGTCAGGCAGGGGTTGGTCTCTTCTCTCAGGCGACCGGTGACAGAACAAGAGGACACGACCTCAAGCTTCGTCAGGGGAGGTTTAGGCTTGACATTAGGAAGAAGTTCTTCACTGAGAGGGTGATTGGCCATTGGAATGCGCTGCCTGGGGAGGTGGTGGAGTCACCGTCCCTGGAGGTGTTTAAAGAGAGATTGGATGAGGCTCTTAGTGCCATGGTTTAGATGACGAGTAGGAGTGGGTGTAGGTTGGGTCATAGGTTGGGCTCGATGATCTCAAAGGTCTTTTCCAACCTTATGATACTGTGATACTGTGATACTTTCCAATCAAGGAGTGAGAGGCGTTATGTGGAAAAGCAGGGAGCTGGATCTGCGTTTCTGGAAGACCAGACCATCAAGGCTCACTCCTCCTGGCTATCCCTGGATGTTTTGCATGGACCACTGTCGTCCTCTCAGAACAGAAGCATAATAATTTACAGACTGTTTTGGCTGCCAAGCCTCCACTGCCCTGAAAGGCTGTTTGTCCCCAGCGGTACTGAAGAGAAATTGCTCCACTACAAGTACATTAAGCACACAAACATCTCTGACAAGAGGCAGAGTAATAATTTGTTTGGTAAGCTCACTTATGCTTTATTGAATTCATTTATTGGCTGCCCAACAGCTCCATCAGGCGCTTTTGCAGCATCCAAACACAGAGACGTGACCTCAAGTCTCAAGTTAAGTCCTCCCTGCTTCTTTACTACAGTGGCAAAATGAAAATCTCTTCAAGCTATCAGGGGTGTCCTGCCACACTGACTTACGTTATGTGCAGACCGAGCAGCATTATTTCAGCAGCAACACATAAACATGGCCATGGCCATAAACACATAAACATGGCCATGACAAACTTTGGCAGGTTGCTGTGCTATGGACATGCCTGAAGTGCTTAACACTTCGATGTGGAAATGCTAGGAAATAGAATTTTGATCAAATTGAAGCACTGTTCTCTCTCTAATGTAAAAGCTTTATGAATGCAACAAAGTGTAACCTCTCCCGTTCATTTTTTTTCATGCAGGTTGAATGCAAATTATAGAGTCCGTAGCACAATGATGTGACAACAGATCGCAAATTTACGAGTGAAATAGTGAAGAAAGGACATTTTTGTCTTAATGAGTTTGCAAAGTGAGAGAAACAGTTGATCAGAAGGCCACTTTTCTACAGGGGAGCCCGAGACAAACACATCACTGTTGGCCGCACATGCACAAAGCAATTACAGTAAATAAGCCATAATAGAGAGAAATGAAAATCCACTTTTTGAGAGATAAGGCAAGAGTTGGCTGGCTTCTACTGGCTCAGCATCGCATCGCAACTTACACATTAAAAATGTATGGCACAGAATAAATGGAGTGGGAATAGCTGATGAATATCACAAAGCGGAGACACTGGGAGCTTTGTTGCGCTGTTGGGTAATGTTTGGGTATTTGCTAGTGACAGATGGCAGGCCTCCTCATCCACATCTGTGTGCCCTGGTTGGAGGATTGCTTGATGACACTCACACAGTTACTGTCACTGTCATCTTTTTATTTTGTAGCCTTCTTACTGGTTTGAAGGGCTCAATATGTTTAATCATTTATGTGGAGATTTTATGAGACAGGTGCTTAAAAGTGTGGCAGGAGGGAAGATATAACAAATAAATTAAAGTGAATTCTAGTTAATATTAACCCTGGCAAAAGGACAGTCTATGATCACTTCACTGTTTCTCAGAGGTCTGGGTCTTGTATTCCTCTTTAGCATCCTGGCACCAACACGTGGTGTTGACTGGCAACACGCAGAGGCCAAAATAGTGAATATACCAACGTGAACCCATGTATGGCCCAATTCCCTCCACTCTGCCTGCCAGTGGGAAGGCACGATGCATGTTGAATACCAGAAAACTACTTTTGAGCTGTAATACTTTTCAGATCAGCTTGCATTTTTCTGTTGCCCAGACAAAAAGTTGCATGATGCTGGAGGAGACTGGAGGTTTCTTTTTGCAGTGGCAGAGCACCAAAGACGTGCATCCTACAAAGACTACTCTGGCTGCAGGGCACACACATCAGTCTCGGCCCTGTTCCCTGGCTGAGGGCTCCAGGTAGTTACTGAAAAATGCTCTGAAAACTTCAGCTACATTTTAAAGGAGGGTAAAAGAAGGTGGGTAAACAAAAAAAAAAGAGGAGTATCTCTATCTCCTTGAGAGAAACTCAGGGCTTTCACAACAGACCAGACCAAGCTGCATAGAGGTACGTCAATAATGAACGTGGCCCTCAACACTTTCTGTTATCTGTGTACAGACAGGTGATACCAGGCCCCTCAGTGTCCTGGCTCCTTGAGATTCCTTTCTGTAGCATGATCATATCAATATATACCTGTGCTCTATGTCTGTTCATACTCTTCGTCATGGAAGCAAGACCCAAGTCCTTATTATTGGGCTGCACTATTATTCCTCCACATGGCAAGTGCACCCTGTGCCTGTGCAGGTGTTGTATTGCAGCCATTTATTCCTGAAGGCAAATCAATAGGCCAGGAAAAGTGCTTCACTGCGCATCCTTTGGATGTTTCATGCACCAAAATACACATTACAGTCCTGTCTGCAAAAACCTGAGATAAAACAATTCCAGCTTTTATCAGCTGAGGCTAGAGCCTCAGTTTAAAACAATCAAACAACATTTCTTTTAGACCTATGATTTCTGCCTCTCTATTTCTCAGTGTGTCTTCCTCTGCCCCCAGAGGAATTTGGTCCTATTTGTTGAAATATCTCCTATCTGGATTGCCTCTAAACATCAGCTGTAAGACTGATTAATTATCAAGGAGATCATCACAATTCATAATATGTTGTGTGCTAATTACATGTACCCTATGAGTATTTTCCTCTCATTTATCTTGTGAGTGTTCATTTTGCAGATTAATAATGAACATGACAACTGCAATTGAAACCAGTACTGTGGACTGTCAAATCAAGGCATGGGGGAATTTGGCTCTTAATTAAAACTGCTGTTTGCTGGGAATTACAAATGCTACTACCCAACTTGCTTCTATGAAAGGCTATTTATTAAAACCATATTATTCCCAAGAGACATATAAAAGACACGAAGGCGCTCTGGTAACACCGAAAGAATCACTTAGCACTGAACGCTATTTCATACCCACACTGAATTAAAGAGCCTATGAAAAATACTGTCCTGTTAGACCCAAAGAGCAATTCTCTCTCTCTTACATAGGTAAGTACAAATAAGCATTTCTTCTCTGTCTGAGCCATAATCCAAAGAACTCAAGCCTGTAGTTTTCTTGTCCCATTCAGACTTGGCCGAAATTCTCTCACTAACTGTCTGTGGGCCTCACATATAATTTTTGTAGTCAAGAAGTACAATAAAGTTAGCAGCGAGTGATCATCAGTCAGAAGTAACTGTTTTGGTCACTTCCGGCTTCATGGGCTACGTGAGAATCTGCAGTTTAGAAGTGAAAAATGGTTTACCTATATTTTTAAAAAAGTACCTCCTTCCTCCTCACCACCTAAAACCCAGTACTTTTGGGTTTAAAAGAAGTTTCTGATGACTGTGTTAGTTTCAGTAAGATCTCTTTTGCTTCTCTTTTTAGAGGAGTCCCATATTAAATTACTGCAGAGTTGCATTCCTTTCCCCTGCCCCCCCCCGCCAATAACGTAAGTAATTTTAGGGCTGAAATTCAAAAGTCATTTTTAATAAGAAACAATTTCTCTTACTCAAGATCCCTGGCATTTCTGAAACAACAAGGATGAAGATGACCTCTTGTGGAACGGCTCTAAAAAGCCAATATTTTAGCCCTTTTCATACCCTCAAAGAGCTAATTACAGCTCATGTAATTTCTCCTCATGAGTTCCTGCCTCCGTGACTCAGGTGCCGTGTCCTATTACTCAGCATGACCTCATATGATTCACATCACAGTAGTATAACATTGTAATTATAAATAACTTAAAAGTCAAAGAGGTTGCCTCTTGAAACACTAGTTTTATCCATCAAAGTGACTTTCCTTCTGTTAGTCCAAAAAAACTACAGTATAACGCAATGGCTTGTTGTAAGGTACCCTACCACATTAATAGCAACACACACGTATACTACTATAAAAGGTAGATAATTCATATATCTTGCAACCATAGATGCAATTAAAGACTGGTTCATGAGAGAACTGCCTTTCTAAACACAGATTCTCCTTTAACGAATACAACTACAATTGCTAAAATTAAAACTTTTCCATTTAACGTAACATTTTCTTCATGTTGTTGGCTGTACATTCATCAGAGGAATTAACCCAAACTGGTCTTTCTCTACTGGGTCTTCCAGTACTCAACAAATCTCCTACAGATGGCTGCCTGGCTTCTGGACCTGCCCTTGCCACAGTGCCTTCCTTTACTCTTGTTTCCCCACTCTCATTCTGCCAAGCAGAACCACAATCAGCTAATATCGTGGTCAAACGCCTTTCTTTTCCTATCAATACCAATCTGAATACAGAGTAGGCAGTGAATTTGCAGACATTCGTACTTTTAAATCAGATAAATTTTTCTTAGCCAATATGTTAGTTTTTATGGCCTTGATGACATTTAGAGAATTAAGTTTTTCTGAGGGAGAGACTGGCTTGTGTTCACTCATGCAACAGCTGTGCTTTGTCCATATAAAAAGACAGTGTAGTCCCTATGCCTGGTTATTTTTAAACTACAAAGATCACACTGGTCACCTAAAAATAAGTTTCTAATCTTCACATGTAGGATACATAGAACCATCATTTGACCAAATATGGTAGCATAAAGACATCCTTATCAGGCTTTGGCTTCTTCTATGGTAGCAATAATGACTTCAAAATGCACAACAAAACCATAAACAGACCCTGTACTTCCTGTTTGCAAAACACCATGAACTGAAATTAATACTTTTGTGCAAATAGAGTCTGGACTGAGGATACACTCAGACTTATCCCAGCAGTGATCAGGCAATAATTTTTTTTACTTCCCTGAAAGGATCTGGTTAATCATAGTCCTCGTACAGCAAGGAAGCCAAATATTTTGAATGGAAAAATAATGTTGAAATTAAAACAAAACATTCTGTTCTTCAGAAATATTCATGAAAGGTCTTTCTTGAAAAAAAACCATAACCAAGACATACAAGGTCTGACACAAAAAACCCCGAGTCTAACCCTATAGCTCAGAAGCCAAGACTGGGAGGGAGGAGAAAAAGAGATGGTTATAGAACATGTTCTAACCTGTCACAGGGAGACAAGGCTCAGCTTGATTATTTTTCTCAGTGCAAGTGGACGCACTTTCAAATAGAGATGTTTTCTTACTCTTGGTCAGAAAATGTTGGTGTGTAGGAGCCCATGTTTTGTCTGTGAAACCGTTTTTAGCTAACAACAACATCCCTGCGCATGAATACCCACCCTGTTTACCAGATGTGGCTTCCTCTTCCCAAAGACCAAGTCGGTGCTCGAAAGAACCCATTTTTTGTTGGTAGAGGGTGCACAAGCAAAAACGACAGAGATCCTCAACAACCTTTCAGAAAATGATCTGTGGAATTGCTTCACCATATGCAGCTGTGTGTTAACTCAGAAGGGGACTATCTTGAAGGTGACTCTAGTTGATTTTCTTGATTTGCTTTATTAAAAACTGTTACAGGCACAGGTTTGTTTTTTTTAATGTTGGACCTTGTATTGTTTTCAAGCTTTCATATCAGAATTTCTCTCTAAAGATGGGACCAAAATATCTAAACCCTTTGGTTACCAAGGCTTCTAGGTATTTTTTTTTCCTCATTGATGCCAGCTCAGAGGAGAGACCCCAGAGAACCTTAACTGCTCAGACCCAAAGCAATCCCTATAATACAGCAGACCTGGATTTTGGCTATCCGGGCTTTCACGGAAAAAGCATACCAAGCTGGCTAAGAGAAAATGCCCTCGGTCAACTAACATTTAGATAGCTGGACTATAGAGGCTTTGGCAAAATATTTTCATTTTGATTAACTAGGTATTTGTTTGACAAAAAACAGAACAGAAAGTCCTTATAAAACCTATATCTGTCATGGTTTAAAAGAACGGCACGAGTAGTAGAATTAAGAGGATCTGGCTTCTTATCAATTTTTTTCTCACGAATGGCCACCTTTGTAGATTTAACCACTTTTAGTAAGAGGTGAGATGACGGTTGAAGCCTCTCTTGTTCACCTTCTGTTCTTTTCACAGATCTAGGAGGAACTTTGAGGCAACTGCATTTCTTCAAAAGCTGTAGACACCAACTGCATCACTCCAGAGTTATTGGGAAAAACAGTTAGATTGACGTACACAAACGTAAAAAGGACATCAACATATCAAAAAGCTTTTGGTTACAAAGCCTGTGATAGAGGCATTTACCAATACATGAAGTTCTAACGTTCTGCTTATACAGCTGTGTATCTAAATTAATGTGCTCCTTTCCCTGCTGTAATTCTATAGTGAGGTGAAAGCATCAAGTAAAGTGTGATACACATAACAGAATTAAAATCCAATTAGCAGGAATTTTGGTCATCTAAGGTTTTAAGGATTAATCTTAAGGACCTCAGTGCAGCTGTTTTGTTTTGAAAGTAGTCAGGGCCTACGTATTTGATGAACTGGAATAAGTAAATCCTTGTTTTGAAAAACCTCTCAAGAAATATTTCTGTATGACAGGCTCTGGATGGTAATGGGATATTTTTAGTGTAATGTTTGAGTGCATTGCAACTCTGCTGCATTCCTCCAGAAGAGAATGAGTCATTACCCACAAAATAGATACGCAATAAACTTCACTTGCTTTTCTGCTCGTGCGATACTATAAAGCAAGACTGAGTTTCCTTAGATGTATTCTTTACTGAAGTTCATTTTTCACTGAGACAGTATCTTTACTTTAATATTTCTGTCATCCCTGTACTTAGTGGATGTGGTTCTGACCCATCACAGACATTAATGTCATTAACACAGGTGTTACAGGCATTAACACAGTCCATCTCTGTCATAAACATGCAGCACAGATTTCAGGGATAGTTCTGCACCCCACAAAACTTTCCAGTTCTGATGGTGTTTCACCTGTCTTACAAACCTTTAAAGCTTTTCTTAAGCTTCCCTTTCACCATTGTCCTCTCTCTTTTATTTAGGTTAGCTTCTCTAGTGCTGCCTGTTTAGATCACTAATAGCTCACTTTATTCAAGGTTTCTCTGTCAGTATTTGCCCAGCATCTACAGTAACAGAGTCCCAGCATCACAGTTGTGACCTACTGTAATACAAGTAATAAACACCTTTGTTGTTTCTTTCTGCAAGCTGTGAGCATTGATGATATTTCCTTAAATATTCAGTGTTGCACTCAAACTAAAAGAGATCTGAGGGCACTGTCATCTGGTTGTGACAGAAAGGGTTCTGCCTTTGTGACAATACAGAAGGCTATTGTAAGGCATAGCTTCCCACAAACCAGAGGAAACAAAGTCCTGTGGTTTCATCTCAGCATGCGAATTTTTCAACAACGTTTCAGGGCTTTCTGCAGCAGCAGTTTTCATAAGTCAAGATGGACTTAGACAATTATAAGAGTGGGTTTTGGACTTCATGGTTGGATGGATGACCTAGTATTACAAGGCAGTTCCTAAGAGGAAACTTCTATAGTGGGAACTTTATGATGTTTGTTGAAGTTTAAGTACATATTTTTCTTAATTCATGGCAGAAATGACTCTCATGCACAACACACTCTGTTGAAAAAACAAAGTCCAGTTGTATTTTCACACAGTTCAAAACGGAGTGGTTTAGATACCACGCAATTCAAAACAACAGTGACTCCTATTGTTCTTGCTTATATTATCAATGAACCCTGTTGTGATTATACAGGCTAATTTTTTTGTGTTCAGTAAGAGTATAGCAACAAAATATTTCATGTAGGCTGCATTATTCAGCTGGGCTAAAGGGGCAAAAAGAGCATTCAGAAAATCCCTTGTTAGGGAACCTAGGAAGAGATTCACAAAGTATTGGTTTATCCAAACAAATAACTCGTTTAGTAACCCTGGATCATAAAGCCCATGGGGCACAAAAAATTTACAGAAAGCATGGGAGAAGTGTCCATTCAGAGGCTACTGACAATGATCTGTTATGGTGATTATACATAATGATATACAAAATTTCAAGACCAGAAGGAACATCTCCATCACCCTGCCTGTTTCTTGTCGAAATGTCCTTCAGAGTCTCCTGTAGTTTGGCTTTGAGAGTTTTTTTAAAAAAAGATATTTTATATGTAAGGACTTAAAGAAGTGAAATAGATTATATTTGGCCTTTATTGGTGACCCAAAACTTAGGAGATTACATTCTAGATATTTACAAGTGTCCCCAAAGTGGAGTTCATACAGAACACCCTATTTCATAAGGTTTGCGGCATTAATTCATTTTTATTCTGGATGGCAAGTTCTTAATAGAAAAGGGATGAGAAAGGAAAAGAGCTCTGTGATGAGGAGGCCCAGTACGTGTTTCTGTTCATTACTCACTGTGAATACTTCCAAAACATTGAAAGCAAGCTAATGAGTTTTTTAAGATAGTGGAAGGAAAGCTGGGATATGGGAAGACCTCCCGTGCTTTGGCTGCAGTGTTGTTTCCCTGAGGCAAAAGAGACAATAAAAACCTAGGGCCAATAAACCAACCTTCTTGCTCCAGTGATGTGCTTGTCACAGTCATTAGTTGACAATATTCTGGTTCCCATTTCTAATTGAAGGTTTTAGATGGGACAGTATCATATTTCTTTCACAGTTCAAAATACAGAGCATCTCAGACACAGGAAAAAAGGTTCTGCATTTTGTTAAGCAATTTTTGGAGGTATAATGGAAAACTGAAGGGTATGAAGAGATTACAGATGCTGATAGAGGCATTTACATCAAATTTCTAGGCTCCACTTCAAATTCAACTCCTGGCCTAGCACCGTTTGGCATCAACTTTGAGCAGCACAAATCTAAGAGAAGAAAAAGAATGTGAATGAGCTCATTAGCCCAACTCTCATAGCTATTATGCTTTGGAGACTTCAGAAATTGACAGCATATGTCGGTAAAAAACCTGAGAGATAAGCCAGGGCAATAAGTTACTGTTAGGAAACAGCTTCCTTATCTGGCTTTAATTTGCTGCAACTGGGTTGTCTATGTAAGTGCATGTGGCTATGCGTGCCCATAAAAATCTTTTCACTGCCCCATGCAATTCCAACCAGATGTACGTGCCACCCTGCACCCCTGGAACAGCATTCAGTACTCCTGAGTAACAGAACAGCTATTTCCCCTGTCAGAGGCACAGCAGCAGGAACAGTATTCTAAACTCATCTCATTTCGCTTGCGGAATTGCTCAGGTCTCTTGCCAGCTGGAAGTTGGTTGGCAGGCACACATCAGTTTCTAGCCTCTCTCAAACACAACCTTATGCAGCCCATCAGCATAGGTTATTAAATAAGAAAAGTCAACCCATAAATAAGGATGGATTGGCTGCGGGTGCTTGTTCTGTCTGTGCTGCCAGCACTCACTATGTGCCATCCACATGAGGGTCACTGCTCACTGCCAGAAAAGGAAGCGACGCCTCAAAGAGGTCTCAGCAACAGCGTATGGTGGAGTGCATGTGCTGGGTGACATCATTCCTTGACCACCTTGTAGAGGTGAAAGCAAGCAGACTCCTGCCTTATAACATGCCTACACCACACGGGTGACCCAATGCCCTGCACCCTGTGAGCTCCATAACAAAATCTTGCTCTGGCCAAGAGCAAACTCAAAACACTTAGAGAGTCAAGAACTGGAGTGGCCCCACTGCTGTTCCAAGGCTATAAGAAGTTTCAGAAGTTGGATGTGTAGTTAGATCTTAGAGAACCCAGCGATGTCGGCTTCAGTAGTACTTGATGCTTTATTTCACTCTGCCAAGAGGGATTTAAATTCGCCAGCATTTCCCATGCCAGCACAGCCCTGTAGCCAGCTTGAGACCTATGCACTTTAAGCATTTGGCTTTTGTATTTGGCTTGAGAGCCACTGCTTGGCCACCTCTGTCTCATATTTGTCCTAGTTACCCTAAAGAGCAGCCAGGGGATTTCTGCTACATTTCCTGAGGGAAATTCCAGTATAACTAAAGTATAACTCACAATGATTTGCTGTGAATTTCTTACAATACTCAATATATCATCAAGCAACACAAGCCAGAGTCTTTGTAATTAACACCTATAGCAAAACATATGTTTGAAAATGGTTCTAAAGGATTAATATTTTCATAAGGGTTTGTTGTTTGGGGTTTTTTTTGTTATAGAATTCAAGACGTCAACAGGCTCCCTATAACCATCAGTATAACAGATGTCCTGAGAGGCATCTATAGATACACAGTATTCACATTGGCAAGGTGAGGATTACAGAGAGTACTCATGTTGAAGCTATGTATTTAAAAATTAAAGCAATTAATCTTTACTCTGGAGCTTCTTCCTTGAAGACCAATGTAAATCTACTTCTCTGGTGCAGGAGGGAAACACAGACTAGACTGTTCATGGATTACATGAGAACTGTTCATAGTGTTGCGAAGGTAGCACTGAGGAAGGAGTAAAAATAATTTTGCTGTTTTAAGGGGTTGAATGCACACAACATTCACCACCCGATCCGTTATTTGCCCACAATGGGAAAGTTAAAACAGCGATGTCATGCAATTATATCAGACTACATCAAGTGGCCACCCTGGTTTGCATCGTCCTGCCAATGGGAGATGACTGCTCATAAACAGCTCAATTACTTGGCAGAGGACTGTTTTGACTTCAGAGGATAAGTTGTGTCACTGTTTAGGCAAATGTAATCCTCCTACAACTGGAGTTAGATTTGCAATGTAAAATCCAACATCAAATTTTAACTGTCTCAAAAACTGGAAGTGTGGTTCACAGGTTGTGGCCACCTTTTGCAGCACAGCTGTGGCTGCACGTAAATGAAGTTTGATTTATTTACTAATAGAAGGAGTCTGGGCATGCCAGGACAGCTACAAATACTGAAGTATCTCAAGGTGTTTTGTGGGGCAGGAACAAGAAAAGAATCAATATGTGCAGCTGTCAGAATTGGCCATGAAATTTCCCTCTCTTAGGAGACTTTGCTCCAGTTATGTCAGGAATACAAATCGACACTTTTAAATTGGTTTAAGCTTTGTTTTGTACTTGGTGAACTACACCACTATATGTTTTTGATTAAAGAAATAGAACATTGTTGGTTGGCTTTTGTATATGAGTTTTGGGGGTTTTTTGTAGCAGTATTTCTGCATTTAAACAAATGCTGCTGTCATGGGCAGAGCTTTTAGTTGGTGAAATATGGTTGTCTCGTCTCTTTGACAAGATAACCATGGAAAACTTAGAAATGCTTTCAGTTCTTGGAATAAAAATATGGAAGAACATTCTTAATTCACTCTTCATTTAACAGTTACCTTCGAGAAGGAAGATCCAGGAAGAACGGAATGGCCAGCCTTACCTTGGTCACTAGGAAGTTGTGGAAGAAAATGACCAGGGGAAACAATTTTTTGAACATATTAATTTTAAGCAGACTGTTGGGAAAGGCCAGCATGGATTTGCAAAGGAGTGCCTTACCACCAGACCCATTCTATGTTTCTGTGAGTCTGTGACCGAAGGAGAAAACTGATCCAGCTCCTCTTACCTGACAAATCCTGTACTGCTCCTTGTACCTCTTTGCATGGAAACAAATAACTAAGTAATAGCTGGACTACTGATTGTGTTTAATCATCACCACATCTAATTAAATATCTCAAGAAGAAGAACTCTTCAAAGAGTAGAACTACTTAAATTTCCAGATTCAGAGAGCAAAACGCAAAATCCTTAGCTCGGAAGGTAGCCCAAGAGCTTACATTTAGGACTGTTAACAACAGTTAACAGTTAAGTTGGTGACTGTCCAGGGAACAGAACTAGAGGCAGACTAGTGGGATGTTCCAGAAATCAGTTTGCTGGAGTGCCAATTAGAACACATCAAGTTATTTAGAACTTTGATTCATGTACCATTTCCACAAAAAACAAATTGTACATTGCAATGCATCCTCCTCACCTATGAAAACTGGTGTCTGGATGTATCTGGTAATGGTTTTATTCAGATCTAATGATATTGTAAAACTAATGCTATTTCAGCCATGCTGTTCAACTTTGTCATGGCTGTGACATCAGGTTTCAGGAATACGATCTGTCCCCCTGCTTGATGTAGATAAACAGTGATTTCAAAGAAAACAGAATAAGATCCAAGCATTAAAAAGACAAACAGTACCAGTGAGACCAGGGAAAGAAAATCTAGAATGAGAGAAATGGACAAATAGAGCTGAGGTGGCAGACTGATAAAAACCACAGAATACACTGACGAGACATAACGTAGAAGGAAGCATAAGCTACAGATAGAAAGGAATACTCATGCATTTTGACAGTAGAAGTTAAACCTGAACTCCTTGTCAGGGAGAAATCAGAAAGTGCATCTGCAGCATCAGAGATCAGGTGAACTGTCTGATGAGAACAAAGATAGGACAACATAGAAGCCTGCAATCTCATAGCTGTTCTTTGTGCTGAGGCAAATGACTGCAGGACTTGATGGAATGGATCAAGCTTGTCCATGATAAACTATGGTCCTGATGGGATGGTTCTGGGCATCTTCCTGGTCCCTAGAGAAGACACTAAAAGAACATGAAGATTAGCACAGGGCACTAGACTTTGTATTTTGAGGTTTTAAGATGTCAGACCGGTTGGAGACATTCATAAAGAAAAATCTGCCAGTAGATGGACTTCACTCAAGTCCAAGGAAAGATGGCAGATAGATTGTTTCCACTCAGTTCCTCTGGAGGAAACGATTTTAGGGACTTCCTTTATAACATACAGAAAAGAAAATGAAGTATGTAGTGACAGTTAAACAAATGGCAGCATGCAGAAAAATAGATATGAATAAAATAAAGTGCTAACATGGAGCAAAACAGTTATCTGGATAATATGCTTTGACAAGAGTCTTAATCTGATGGAGAAATTGAATTAGTTGAGATAAATAAATTTAGGAGTCTTGTTGCAAAGAAACTTGATGGCAAAATAGAAGGAACTAGACTGATTAATATAGGAAATGAAAACAGCTATCTAGAGTAAACAGAACGAGTATAGAAAAACAGTTGTGACTTGAACTGAGCTACTAAAGGACACTCACTGTTCAAAGAGGATAGGAACAAACACAAAGTGATCTGAGAGGCTAAAGAAGAGTAGGAGTTACAGAATCACAGGAAAAAATGTAGTTTGTAAGTGACCTCCTGCAGTCACCAGTCCAACCTTCTGCTCAAAGCAGAGCTAACTTCCAAGTTAGATCAGGTGGTTCAGGGATTTTTTCAGTTGAATTCTGAAAAAACATCAAGGATGGAGGTTTCATCACAGCTTTTAAGAAACTCTATTGAAGTTACATATGTGGACTTCTAGAGACATTCAAAGTCAGATCTGTTTACATCTTGAAAGTACTTTGATATGTTTTGACAGACAAATGTTACAAGGAAACGTCTCACTCTAAATGACATGAATTTTCCCACTGGAAACTCAGAAAAATACTACCAGTAATATGAAAGGCTATATTGATTTCTTCACCAAATAGCAAAGAAATCAATCAGGAGCCACAGCATTTTAGATTTGATTTAAATAAATTGTTATACGTAACAGCATAAGGAGATGATGTTGGTTAAAACACTCTTGGGAACTGCGGTCAAAGGTTGAAGATTAAACAGAAAAGAAAAAAGAGAAAATGCATCAGCAGTTGCCCTGTGGTGCTTGTGAGTTTGCAAGCTGATACTGCTGGGCTGCATACAGGACTGTTTCTTGAGAGCCTGAAGATTCAGTGAAACAGGGACCAGCGTGAGACCTTGCATTCTAAGATGTGCAGAAGCAGAAAAGTAGAAAGCCAGGCTTATTATTTCTGCACTGGTTTTGATTCTTAGAAATAGGTTTTTGTTGTTGTTATTGTTGTTACAGCGTGCTTATTAGACATGCTATTTTGTTAGCTGGTACTGCTGACAGGCTAAGAAGCAATTTATTAATCTGCAAGGAGGTTATTTTGTAAGTTATATTTGATGGATGTTGGCATCTCCCTGCAGGTTGTACAAAGTAACTCTGAAGATGACAATTTTATCTTGTGAATAGATGATGGGGCTTATTGACCGTATGAAATAATCTCTCAAAGAGAAGAGCCCGTTTGCCACAGTGAAGAAGCTGATCCCTTGTAAGCTGTGTCAGATGGACTGAGAGACTGAGGGCAGAACTCAAAGGTGATGACAAGGCATGCAGCAGAAAAACATGAACCACAGATGTTTTCACAGTTAATAAAGAATATATAGGTCTTAATTCACTATTTATTATCTGGAATTATTAACCGATGGCTCATTAAATGAAGAGACTGCTGCACTTGACAGGCAAATTACTACAAGGTGCATGCACATCTGAAAACCATCAGCCTTTTTCTAAAACTAAAAAGTGTGCAAGAGACTGAGGACCCTCGGCATGGATTAACAGACAAAAGGAGGAGAAGCATGAGGCAGCTTGGCCACACCAATCAAAGACTGCAATATTGCTTGAGAGGCGATATTCAGAAGTGAAAGAATCTCTCTAAAACAGAGAATACAGTAGCCTATATTCCCCTCCCCTTCCCCTTTGGGATACAGGACTACAAGGATTCTCTATGAAACTTGATGGTAAAACAAGGGAAGCTCCCAATTAAAACGCGATGGGTGTTTCCATCTAACACAGCAAGCCTTCCCCATGCCTGAGCCTCGAGCTGGAGGGCTTTTTCACTCGTGTTACTGGCCAGCTGTGCTCAGCCACGGGCCCGAGGAGCCGCGGAACCCCCACAGAAGGGCTGGGAAAAAAGTGGCAGGTGGCTAAGGGTGCAGTGAGAACAAACACTGAGGTTTTAGCCTGTAAAAAATACTTCACAAAGGTTTGGAGCTGAAGTGTTAGCTGAAAATGGGTTTGGTTCAGAGGAATGAGGTTTTTTTGTTTGGTTGGGTTTTGATTGTTCTGCTGCAATCACAAAAGGAGGAATTTATGCTTTCTTTGACAAGAAAGATGACTGCAGTGATATTTGATTCAGGACTAATTTCTTATCCTGACCCAAATTTGCTGTGGCTGTAAAGGGATAACAGTATTTTTCTGTGTATATTCCTGGTATAAATCCTATAAAACATCTGTGTATCTGGGAAAAGAATAAAAGAGGTGTCATATTTTTAAGATTTTCTGATATGACTTCGCACTATAGAACAGTCTGCCTGGAACGTCTTTATTTTAATAGAAGTATTTTATTCTGATTGTAGAGTACAGAATTCTTTTAGGTGGAATAAAGAATTATGCAACAAAACCAAAAGAACATTTTAAGTAGGCAAACTGAGAGCTAGAAAAGGGATTAAAAGAAAATTTCTCTTCATATTTACTTCACTCAGGCTAGCTCATGCTCAACGGGGAGGATTAAAAGAAGAGCTCTTTGCAAAGAGGACCTTCAGTTCTGGCATTGTCAAGACTTCTTTTTGGGCTTGGTAAGAAAAATGGTAAAGTTAAGTAAAACCTGGGATGCCACACAGGAAGCAAATGTGGCACAAGTAAGCAAGCCGAGAACATCTGATGATGCTCTGTTTAAGCTTGAAGCATTTTTAGATCTTGCCTCAACTTCATGAACATTTAAGAGGCTGTCAAAACCAGAACAAATCTTGTTCATTGCATAGAATTATTTGAAACTTTAAGTTCCAAACACATGCAGTCCAAGAAAGTCATTAAGATACAGCCTGAAGGGCTTTCCTCTCTGTGTGGCACTGAAGACATGCCCATTTTCATTAACAGTCATTAAAAAGACTTGATATTAATGACTTACTTTTCACACTTAATTTCCTTTTCAGAATCATAAATTATCTATGATTGAGTTCTACGCTTGCCTCATTTAGTTTTTAATATTCTGCCCTCTGCAAGCATTTTCTATAAAAGAATGGAGATACTAAGACAAAACAAAAATCCCTTACGGCTTTCCTAACCTCATAATAGAGAACACAAAGTCCTGGAAGCGGTTGCACTAGTAGTAATGCTTTTGCACTTTTGTACTTATATCTGACATCAAACACTAACACCTACGGGAGTGAGTAGATTCCAAACAGCTTCTTGACACTAAACAAAGAACCCTGAGAAAAAAAAACTTGTTAACAAATATGGCATGAAAAAGGAGATTTCTTGTCCTGATTCGATTCCTGGCTTCTTACATTCTCTCAATTAAGCCCCTCCACTGAAGTCTTTTCCCTTGGCACTTCACAAACTTGTCTCTCCCTACCCAAACTGAATGCAAGAAATGGTGGAACCTCAAAACTCTTTTTGCTTACTCTTTTCTCACTGGGGAAAGCAGGAGAAGCATTTACTGTCATCTTTACAGCCTACGGCGGTTTTGCTTATGAGCCTCGGTGAAGGAGACTCCTGCTGAATTTCTTCACTGCAAAAACAAGAATCTACACTGCACTCAGCGTAGTGGGACTCTGGTCTCCTGTTAGATCCTCTGGACACTGTCATAATAACAGACAAGAGATCCAGAGACTCCTACTCAACCAAAAATGCTGGGATTTTGTGAGGCTTTTACAATTTTCAGAAAGCAGGGGAAAAAAAAATAAAAGTGTATAACAACATGTTTGTTCTCACCGAAAGCAGCCTTTTCCACATCACACTGATTGTCTAGATGGCTCTGTAGTCTGCTGCTCCACCTCTTAGCACTCGGCTTTGGGATTTTGTATAAAAGTGGCACAGCACTACTTCCAGCCACGTTGCTTCGATGACAACAGCTGCTTGTGTTTCTAATGCAAGGATTGCCTCCAAGACCAGAGAGCTGGAGCACACAAACTAAAGTCCTCACTAAGCAGACCAGCTCGTGTAGACACTCATTAGGACAATCTTGTCAAGCGCTACCTGTTTGGTCAGAAGACCACTCAGGTCCTGCCCTGGGGAGCAGAATCTAACAAAACGGCTTTGCAAGATCTTTCAGAGGGCACTAAATGATCGTACAAATTTTTGGTGACTGTCCTTTGCTGATTGCAAATGCCAATAGAGGTGTAATCAGCTCTGTTTACGTATATGAAGCCTGACCGTAACAATCTGTTCCTACATAGCTGTTTTTTCCTCTCCCAAGTGAATGTTCAGCATTTACTCATGTAACCCAAGGACAGCGTTGTCATTACCTGGATTTTTGCCTGTGGTCTGTAGTGAAACCAGGAATGTTTACAACCCCAGTTCAGATTGACCGTTATCCAAATGATAAATCACAGATGTTAGTGATTTGGGGTTTTTGGCCTAAATGCAGAACAGAAATGCTATGTTGCCAGTTCCCTTGTTAGCTGATAAAGCAAATTTGACAGGCAGGCAGGGGTTTTAAATGTGTTAAATTCCGACATATTTTTTGAGAACAATGGCCCAATACAGAAGAAATTAAAAATGAAAAATGTCCCTCACAGGAAGACTGAAGATCAACAACATTAGACACCAGTGTGTCCAAAGAGAGGGAGGGGCTATAACTGCTACAATCATAGAGCTCATGTCTTGCCAGCCTCAGGAGCATCTGTATGGGAAAAATTAAAACAAAATCCACACAAAAAGCCTTGAGAGGAAGCAAAGTTTAGGAATTCTGCTACTCGTAAATTGTTTGTTTCATTAAGTCTGAGCTGTTATGGGATCATAATTCAGCCACAAACACATCTGGCAAAGCTTTGAGCATCTTTTGCATTTTCCCTGTCTCTGCAGCTCCGGTGTGCTCTGCATTCTCATAGCGGAACAAACACCACCACTGCTGTATCCTTTTCACCTTCTGTAATAAACCCAATGTACTCACAGGAGAAGTGGGGAAGTCTTTAGACACATATTTTAAAGAATGTCTCAGCACGCGCTCCTGAGGATACACGGTGTTCTTGTCTCTTTAAATGAATCGGCTATTTAGCAGCTAAATAGGGAAAGCAGTCACAGGGTTCCCAAGAGATCTGCTGGCAGAAATACATCACAGTCCTGTAATATAAAAATATGAAATCTGTGGCAAGAGAGTTCCTTTATTGTAACACTTTCCAAGATGATTTTGGGTAACAAAATGTAACAGCAAGCTCAGAATCATATGGGATTCAAGGGCACAGCCCAAACCCCCCCTAGCCCTCCTCCTTTCTTCCTGGCTTGCCAGGAGGTGTTCTCAGCTCCATGTCAGTCAAGAATGAGACAACAGTCCACTGTCAGCTGGCATTTCATTTAGGTTAAATACCTATCTATACTGACGTCGGTCACTATAGGGTTCCTGGCAGTGGAAACCTGTGGGACGGGCACTTGAATGCCCTAAACATGAAGATGGCCCTAAATGGAACCCCTTTTGCTGCTGTTCAGGCACACAGAAAGGCACCAGCTACAATCTGAGGCAAAAGACGAGGTTGACAAAAGTGTTGAACACACCTTTGGTCGAACAAACTTGTGGTGTCTCTATGGCATGAGAAAAGTACCTTGCTTACGTAGAGGAGAGTTTTTCAGGGCAAAACTCAATGTAGGCAAGGACAAAAGATCTGTCTGGCATGAGTCAAGACCTCTGTAAAACTGAGCCCTGGGAAAGAACCTTTTGCCCTAAGAAAGGTCTCAAATCTGTGGCAAAACTGAAAAACTTGAACCCAGATGGATCGGATCACAGTCCAGGAACAGCTTTCCTAGCTTTCATGCCTGTTTGATGAAAGCAGCCTCACGCACGACTTCTGGGAGTTCATTCTTACAAGAGGAGGTTGAGAAGGTGTCACTTACTGTGAAAATAAATGGCTGTTGCAGCTAGGGATAAAATAACTGCTTTGAGGTTTCACAAAAGTAGTGTTTTCTGTTGGTATTCTGCGGGAGAGTAACAACCAGCACTCTGACTCTTGTATGTAAAAGTCAAAAATCCATCTGACAGTCAGAAAAATAACAACTGTATTATGTATTTCTGCAATAGACAGATGCTATGAATCTTGTGCAGCCTCAGGCAATATCAAGTTACTTGATAACATGTGATTTGATATTCCAAAGAGAAGAATAACCTGACAAAATGATTTGCTGAAGAAACCTTACCATAAGCATCCAACTGTTCCCATTTCTCTCTCATGCAATGTCTCCATGGTACCCAAGGGATGGACTGGAAGTACAATCTTGCCACCAGATAGAAAGATATAGAGACAATTTTATAATATGCAGTCCATTGCACATATAATATGTAACACCAATGTCACTAAAGCAATAAGCATTTGTTTATCGCCCAAATAATATATCAAATGCTATGCAGGAGATTAGCTGCACATGCAAGCATTTAAATCTGTGGATATTTCCCATTGAATGTGTAATTTATGAGAAAAAAGAATTTTAGTTTATTCAAACAAAAATTGTTCGCAGCCAACGTGAAGCTAGGGAGCAGGTTTGGTAAAGTTATTCGCTTTGCGGTCCATAAATAATTCAACTTTCTCTATTGATTTTTAAAAATCTTCCAGGCTGTGCATGGACAAGTTAGTTCCAGCATCATCTTCAGGGGACAGAGTTACGAGGCCAGTGGCTGCATTCTGAAAGGGTTTATTGGCTCAGCACTGGGGCTGCCATCAGAGATGCATTCCTGTAGAGTCATGGCCCACTGAACCAAACTGCCTGAGAGAACGAAGAGTCTCTTTCTGAGCTATGAGCCCTATGATAACTGGCTTCAAACAAACAAAACCAGTTTCTCTACCCCTCTGCCTCCACCCACAATGAAAAATTTCCTGAAACAGTAGGGATTAGGCTTCCTAAAAAATACAGAAGCAGATATTGTTCCAGTGTAAACTCTAGGACGGATCATCTAAAGATAAAACTGCAGAGAAGACCTAAAAAGAGATGGGAAAAAACCCCACGATTTCCCTTCCTGCTACAGGTTGGCAACAAGGTGTCTCTGACCTGAGAGAGGAGGACGTGCTTGCAATGATGATCCGTGAGAGCTGGTTTGCAAGTGATGAGTAATTATGAAATATAACTCCATCATTTCAATGTGAATTTTGAGCTCCCCTGGTTCCTTCAGAGGTAATGTTCTCAGTCAGGCAGCTGCACGTTTAAATATTCAGTGTGTTAATCTATAGACACTACGTACCGACTACAGCTTTACCAAGAAGGCTGAGCCAGCTCCCATGAATTTATGGCACAGACAGAGAACTGACATGTAGGCTAATTACCTTATTCAAGAACAGAAGCAGAGATCTACCCCTAAATAAGGGATGCTTGTGGTATCTACTTGAACTTTGTCTGGGAACAACATACAAACAGACAGGACATTTTATACAACTTCAAAACCTCACTGATTCTTGGACTGCCTGTTTCTGACCTACACTAGTTTTGACTAAATCCACTAGTACAGTTCAGTGGTAAAGAAAACATATTTGAAGAATGAGGGAAGCCCCAGTTTTAGTACTGCCTCGTAACACAATCGGGATTTCTGATTCCCTCTCAGCAGTAACGTAAAACAAGGACAATGCTTTGTGGGTCTGTGGTTGTGACTCAGCTTGAGGTTAAGGATGGTTTTACTCTGAAAAGTATTCACAGTTCGTTACATGTAGATAAACCAAAAAAATATAATAAGAATACAATAGTTATTTTTGGTCAGAGACAAATTGTATTAGTGAGCTCAGTCCCATAAGTGAATATTAGCCCCCATAATTTTCTGCAAAATATCAGATGTTGTGATAGTTTTACCGTGTACAAAAAGGATTGAAGTTCCTGATTGCCAGTAGAAAAATAGCCCCATGCTTCTCTCTTGTTTTCAGTAATTTTCAATATCTAAATTATATTAAATGCAGTTTTGTTTCACAAGAGATCACCATGCTCTCTTCAAAAATCTCAACACAGAATTTCACCCAAGACTAAACTCTCCCTTGCAAGTTGGCGGTAAGAGCGAAAACTATCTGGGTGAAGACACAGCGTCCTGTCGCCCTGTTCTAATGTCCCTAATTACTTTCTGTAAATTCTCAGGCTGAGATCTTGCTCTGGCAACTTCAACCAATATTTCATCTAAAACTAGATAGGTTTTAATTCTTTTTCTGAGAATTAAATTCGTCTGTGCAATGTTCTAGTTCTGAACTTGGCTCCAGGTCACACGACGGCTTTGCCAAATGCTTTAGGGAGTGTGAGTCCACAGCCCCTGAATGCAGCTCCATGAACAGGCAATCGGAAAATCATAAATTTATAACGCAAAACAAACGGATTTCTCAGAAGGGTTTTTTTCTGGACCCTTTTTGGCAATTGCAAAGGGTGCCTTGTTGCAGTTAACAATCGTGATATTTTTACAATGCTGTGAAAAGCCCTGAACCTCCATCTCTTTTAGACCATATGAGATTTATTTCTTCAGCGTGAGGGACAATCAGACCAAGGGTTCCCTGTGACAGGGAAACACCTATACTCAATTTTCTTTTATGCTTCTCACAGCAGTTATCATAAGGTCCAAGGGCTGTCTACATGTAGTTGCTGTCTAATTTTACTCCTTGATTCCTGAAGTTGTTATGGTTTCTGAATCACAAACTAATCTGCTTCTCTACTGGAAGCTGTAGGTTGCTTTCAGCCCATCAAAAACTGATAGAATGACAAACAAAACTAAAGGAGAAATGCAAAGGGAAACTGTTGGACGGATACACTCCCATAGTGTTTCTTTCTCCTCTACTGATTACCAAATATTCATACATGTTTATGATTATTTGGAAAACATTTGCAGTCTTGTTACCAAACACAATCCCTCTATCAGCTCGCCCTATCTTTCATATTGGAAATTGGCTACAGAAGAAGAAAACAAAATCTAAAAATCCACCACTTAAATGGATCCAGACAACTCCTTTCCCCCTTGCTTTCCATGACCTTGGACTGCAGCTTCAGCTTCTCATATACAACAAAGCTTTGCAGCACACAGTCTGGGAAAAGAAATTAACTAAGATCTTGATACCATACGCCTAAAGAGTTTCCACATGTTTGAGAAGGGAACTTCAAGTACTGAAAACAATGCTCACGTCATGCTTTTTGCAAGCTTTCCACTTTTATTTGTTAAAAATATCTCCACAGACTTTCCCATAACTAAATGTTCATAGCTATAGCATCTCCAGCTGGGATCACATCAGATGTCCCAGGCAAAGCAAGCTCATGCCTAACTGGTTCATGTATGTAGAACTTCCAAGAAAGGCCATGATGTGAGAGCGATGCGGTAATAGTAATTTTAGATACCAGTAACCATAGTTTAACCTTGGGTTTTGATACCCACAGTACAAGAGAAAAGAAGGTTGTTTGTCAATAAAACAGCAGCAATGAGTGAATCAGTAGCTGTTCGCCTCAACAATTTTTTTGCAAATCATACATGTGAATATGGTCAGGCTTGGGAACGAGAGCACTTTGCTTTATACACACGGTCACAAGAGAAGTGGCTTGGATTAGGAAAGAGCATCTGCAAAAGGAGTGTGTAATTTAAGATGCATTTTGACACAAGCTTTCAATGACTCTGTAGGACTACACTCAGGTGTCCAGGTAAGACGCACAGTGGTTGCTACTGAGTATCTCTGTGAGCCCAGAAATGAGACCACTCAGTCATTCACATAGTATACTTTGCCTTATTAGGGAAATTGCAGAGTTTCTGGAGGACAGGAGTTATTTGGGCCACGAGAAGTCAATTCTGGGTGCTACCTCTGAGGTCACATCTTTTAGCATTTTCACGAGGACTTTCTTTGCTTACTTGGCTGGTCTCCTAACACATTTCTTGAAGTGATAAATAATATAAAATACCCCTATGCTTTCCTTTGAAACAAGAAAAGTGAACCTAACTATGAAGAAAATGGATAAAAAATTACCTTAAATTCAGATTGTTGCAAAAGAAGGTGGCTTCAGGTAAAATTCTCCTCTTAGTAGGCTTTAGGAGGGATCTGGTGAGTTTTATCTATTTTGAAGAGCCTCAAATGATGTGAAACTTGATCTGCACTGTCTCTGTTGAGCAATGAGACAGCTGAGCTGCTGTTCATTAAGTACAAAACCAGGAGCCCGGTCATACCTTCACAACCCTACTTTTTCAGCTTGGATGTTTCCTCAGTAGCCTGGCAAAATGTTCTTTTCTTTGTCCATTCTAACTATTTTCGTATATAAGGTCCCATCTGCATTTCTTCCATGATCTGTCACTACACCTAACTCTACATCTCCTCTTTTATCCCCATGAACAGCAGATTGACTTTGTGTTCTATTTACTGCTCCAGTTTCTAGCACGTAGAACAAATGCACCACCCAAGTTCACAGGAATTTGTCTTTAGATCTGATAACGAGCATCCTAGCTCGATGCAAGTCATCTCTTCCACACATATACATCACGTCTGTCTCCCAAAGATCAAAGGAACTATGGACTTCTAGAATTTGAGAATAACGTCATTATTCCTGTAAGTAGCTCCAGAAGCTGTATTTTTTAATAACTGAAGCTAAGATTTGGGATCCACACCACCTCGACATATTCAAGTAGCCTGGGAATCCACATTTGCTGCATAACCTGCAGCTCCTGCTGATTGCGATGGATTCTTGTGAGTGCTTTTGCACCACTTATAACAACATGCTTGTTAGGGTGTTTTTATCTAAATGTAACTTTCAGAGGGCTGGAAGCACGCTGGAAGCTGTGACACGTACATTCTCATTCATCACATCTTCCTAGGATCTAAAACAATGTTGAAATCAAAGACTGTGGTAAATCTGGTATAGTCAGAGATGTCCAATTTTCTTGCTTCCTTTTGGTAGGAAAACCACAAACAACAAGAAAACCTCAGGCAATTTAATTATTTACTTGCCTCTGCTGAATTCAGGAACTGCGCCTTTGGGTGTCCAACCTTGAAAACCATTAGCTACACATCTTTGAACACTGGGAATTTGACAGCACGGTACCAATGCAAAGCACAGCAGACAAGGAAAAGCATGAAAGCTTTGTAGGAATAAGAAGGGAAAGAGGCAAAAAGAAAAATATAAGAGAAATTTTCTTTATTATAGTAGGGTGTGAACTGTAGAAGTTTGGACTGGCTTCTTGAGGGTATGTTTGCTACTCTGACAGAGACAGACAAGGCTGATAACCTTGTTAGCAATACTGGTTTTATCCTGGTGCAACGTGAGCAACAACTTTAGGAGAAATAGGCAAGAGAGAACACAAGATTTAATTTAAAATCCAGAATTTTGGCTCAGCATCTGCATTTCTCTCTAAAAAGACCAGAAGATACAATAAATCTAGCAGAGCTCTTTGTCAGTCATATCGAGGAAATATGAAGAGGGACCGGTGATCCAGAGATAATAAAAGAAAACTTGGGATGCTATCGGAATTTAAATACAAATAAATTAAATGTCTTGGAGAGCCACCAGTCAAAGAGTTAAATGTGGCTACAACTAGCCTAGGAATGCACAACAATGGCATAATTTTTAGCTTTTAGAGTACTGGAAATTGTGCCAGGCGGACAGTTGGGAAAAAAAAAAATCCAAGTCCTAAGTTTCATCTTGGAGAATCCTGCAGCAAACAACATCCTCCATCCAAACAGGTTAATTTTTCAGTAGCCTTAAACTGTCTCCCAGGCATTGCTCAGGACGTCAGAGAGATTGAATGTTAAATCCAAGAACAAACTGCTCTCAACTGTGTCTCATTAAATTATACATATGCAACCACTTAAATAAACTGACCACTGTCCTGTTTACACTCTAACTTCCAAAGGATGATTCAACAAATGTCTTGTACACCTTGTGATGTGCTGTGTCTGCACACAAGCCTGGAGATTAGTTGCTTCCACATACAGGACTGTACTTAAACTATCAGGGAGCCCAGTGTCTGCTCTGCTCTATAACTGCACAGGGGTTTCTTGCTCCCCACATTTCACAGAACACTACTGCATAATATGCAAGTGTACTATTAATTTGTACAAATGCCTGATCAGAAATTACAACGTTATTACAGTCTTGTCTCCACCCCCTACTCCCAAGGAAAATGCAGACAGGGAGGTTTAATACATGTTTAATTTACAGGACACAGCACTCTTGGTTTCACGTGCTCCTGGTAAAGATAAGTGTCTTCCTAGCTATGTGGCTTTTCATGATCACAACAAAATAATCAGCCTATTTCCTGGTCAGCAACAGGGTCTTTTATCAAAGAGAACCTCATGTGGTGCCTTGGATATATCAAGAGCATCGCCAGCAGCAGTGGCAGCCACAGCAGCTCTAGGACCTGTGTGGGAAGCACAACAGCAGGTGAAGAGAAAACCTGGAATACCTGTGTTCTGCTGTGGAGGATGTTTTGTAACACAGCTTGCAGACCTCCAGGCGAATGCAATGAATGTGGAACTCAAATAGAGGGGTGTATAGCACTAGGACTGCATACCTGTGGCTTTGTGCAGGAAGGAAGGACAGTGTAAATCTTGATAAAATTAATCCCATGATGTCACTCTCATGAAGGCAGTTCTGTGACATAGTAAGCAAATTTGGGCTTTGGAGGCAAAAAAAATCCAACCTGGAAGTGCCTTTTTCCTGTCCTGCACAGGCAAAACATTAAATTCAGGACCCTTTAGCAGTTGAGTAGTGCTTGTCTGCTCCCACAGCTTTCGTGAGGTTTCAGGGGGCTGTCTGCTCTTTTAAAGCCATAGTAACAAGTTCCCATGTGACCCATTTGTCTCTCACATCCGAGTGACACAGTAGGAGTCATCCACACCTAGGTCACCCCCATCGCAAGAGATCAGACGGGGTGCAGCAGTTACCATGGTAGATGACACAGCGAACACCCTGACAGCTCCAACCAGCTAAGGAGCTGAGTATTGGATGAAGCCTTGCGTGCTTGAGCATCCATCAGTGCCTCCCTATGACAGAGTGAGAGATAAACTGGAGCAGGATTTAAGCTGTATCCTCAAGAAAGTGCCTTTAGGTAAAAGCACAAGGCACCGCTGCCCTACACCTAATCCACACAGACAGGTCTGCAATGTGAAAGCGGAGCGCTTCAGATACAGCGGCAATCATGAGATTTGGAGCTTAGGGAACCAGCAGGGTTTGTGGCATCTGACAGCCTCTTTGAACTTCCTTGCCAAAGGAAGGCAGGACGTTCAAGAGAGGTACAGTACACCCTTCCCAACGAAGAGTCAAACGCAAATACTAACCAGCTTTTAGAGTCAAGGAAGAATCTCATGTCTTTGATCTTCTAATTAAAAATAAAATATCTAGGAATCATACTTGGTAGACTTTACTTTTGCCAGGTATCCAGGATTCCCTTTGCTCCTGAACAGCAGAGACTATCTCACTTGTATCATATCCCCTTTTGAAAGCTCCTTCCCCTTCCTGCTCTTTAGCTTCTTACTCTAAGGAAGAGAAAGGCCCCACACAGAAGGAAATAGGGTTTTTTAGAAGACAGCTACTATTGTTTCAGAAATTAGTCTTACCTCAAAATCCATCCTTGTGCCATTCCTAAATCAGGAGGAAAAACACAAAAAAAGAATGGAAGGGGAAAAAGTGTAGGAGGAGAAAATAAAGGGAGGAACAAGAGATGGGGAAAAAATAAAAGGGGAGAATAAGAGAGATGGGGAAAAAAAAGGAAGGAGAATAAGACAGATGAGAAAAAGAGAAGGAAACCACTCCCACCTACACCTAACATCCCTCCCTCAACACTAGAAAAATCAGCTGTTCTTTTATCAGGTTCAGCTGTAAAGATTCACAGGTGTCCTCCCTCATCTTCGGTCCACGGCTGTCAACACCCTCCATCTTCACTAAAGCCCTTTGGCTGCAAGTTTAGTGTTATTTCCTAATATTGCTTGAAAATGCTGTTTATGGAAACATTATTAGAAGGTTTTAAAAAACCTACACTACTCCTTCTTTAGGGAAAGAAATCTGCTAGTAGCTAAATTTTCAAAGGACGTCCATGCACTGTCAGTTCAGTGAAGACCAGAGACTTCTGAAAATCTGACTGAAACTGATCTAAGTAAAGCTTAGCTGTAAATTTCAGCCTGCAGGCAATTGTCTCCTCTAGGAGAATGTATCTAGTAATAACAGACTTAGATAGGTGTATAATTGAATTTCCTTAATAATGAAAAACTGGATCATTTCCTATAGTTAAACAATTGAACTGTGAGGTTTTTTCCTTTGATTTCAATACTGACAAAGACAATACTGTCATTTCCATAATAAAATGAATAGAATGACTCTGTATCTATTGAATACTGCTTTTAAATCCTAAAATGTAGTCTGACCCCATAGAACCATGGGTTTAGGGAAATAAATTGCTCTTTCAGAAATAGACGTTTGGGTTGATTTGATTTTGGCTTTGGAGCAAATGCAGAATCCTCAGCTCTAGATGAGCTGAGCTTTCGTCTTTGTTAATGTGACATTTACGAAATGACACTGCTCACAAGAAGTAATTCATGAGTTCACTAAGAGATTGGGGGTTGATTTTTTCGACCGTCTGTTGGTGAAGAGGTAGCCAAAAGGATCATGCAATCATTGACTCCAAACTGATTATCTCAAATACCATTGCAAGGAGGTGGTAAACTGAGTCACGGAAAGTGTAAGTTAACAGCTGAGAAAGAATCTGAATGCGCTTTCTCCTGACTCCCCACCGCATCCCTTAATCAAGTGAAGTTTAAAAACAAGTTCCAAGACTGATCATTGCTACCTCAAGTCCAGACTGCCAAGCTGAGAAACAGGTAGGGTGCTAAATGGGGAACCACATCGCTGACAGACAGTACAGCTCAATGGATGCCATTAATCTATAAACAGAACCTCCATTAATACTCTAAAAGAGGAGGACCAGGGAAATGAGTCACTGGAGGTTGACTCTCTGTATAGATGCTGTCTTCTTATTATAGAGTTCTTCCCCCTCCTCTGTCAAAGGGATCCACACACATCTGTTATTATGGGTTAGATTAGGCAGCTGGGACTAATTTTGTGATTTTTTTTTTTTTTTTTTCAATACTGCTGAAGAATTTGGTTAGAGGAAAAGTAACCACATTAGCACTGAAAACAAATTTCTATTGGAAAGTAGCATTCTTTAGGCTTAACCAATTTGATAAATTTTACTTAAACCACAGGAGCAGAGTACAGAATTACAAATTTTAATCTCGTATGACGTGGTGCAGTTGACAAGTAGGAGTACGTGTAGGTGTTGAGTCATAGATTGGACTCGATGACCTCAAAGGTCTTTTCCAACCTTATGATACTGTGTAATATTTTTCTCTCCATATATATGTTTTCACATGTACATACATATATGTATGTGTTTATATGTTTATTTACAGAAGAATATTCACTAATAACTATGACAGATTGAATTTTGATTCTTTGACAAAACTGTCAAAAAAATATTCATCCTTGTGTGAAATATTGCAAAGAAATGGCATTGACCATTATGTTTTCTGAAGAAATAACATTTTATTAGAAGTGGGAATGTATTTTTAATTGCAATGGTATCAACCGATGCTGCTAAGGCAATTTCAACCAAATGAGGACTCGGTAAGCATGGGCTTGGCCAATTGTCCTGCTCTCTCCAGACACTGTAACATGTACCAGAGCAGGAAAATGGGCTTTCTCCTCACACCATCTTTGACAACAAAGTGTGACTTCTTTCCAGATGACATTCCTTGGGGACTTACACATATGTTATGCGTAAGGAAGCTATAGATTCTTAATTCTGAATTTCTTAAGTGTTTTTCATTCACCTCCAGATTTCAATGGGAAAGCTGACCCCAGAGACTTGCATGCATGGCATTTATGAGCTGTGCTACTGACTGGTGTCTACACAGCAGTTTGCAGCACAGCATATATTCCCCAACTTCAGACCCTAACACCCTCTCTGTGTTTCAAGGAAGATGAATTCGCTTGTTGTCATCTCTGTGGTGCCACGTATGCCGTGATTGTCTGGTCATAGCAACGTGGAAGTCTCTATGAAGTCATTTACCTGGAGAAAGACATGATGCCTAAAGTTGTTTCATGCCTCAAGGAATGCAGTTTGGCAGCTATTGGGGGGGAATACAACTCGTAACTTTAGAGCAATCTAACAGATTGAGACCATCGCATCTAGGAAGTCTCTTTGCTGCTGCATAGTTGAGTAATGGGAAGGAGAAACACGTTCCTGATAAAACATAAATGAAGTTCTCCGCCTTCAAACCCAGCTGAAATCTCTCCTAAGTGTCAAAAGGATGAATTGCCTCACTGCTCAGTCTTGGTGCATTGCTGTGTGCCCTGGATCTGTGCCAGGGCAGAATATATGCTGAAAATCTCCTCAGAAAGGCCCATCTGAGTTATTTCCCTTCTGGCATCAAGAAAATCAGAATGGCAGTGCTGGCTAGTTTCCAGCACACAGAGTGCCTGTAAATCCCTTTGAAATTGTTGATAGATGCTGGTACTTGTCCCAGAAGATGGAGACAAAACTAAAGTTGCCATGGATTTGTTAGAGATCCTATTTTATGTGCCATCCAATGACCTACCTTGCTTTTATCCCAAAATAAGGAGTTTCTAATACCCTAGAGCAACCCCTGGTATTTTTTTCAGGAGGCATTAAGACTGCACTTCAGTGGGCAGTTCCTGCTCTTCTCAGGCAGTTTAAGATTCTTAGAAGAACCATACATTAGCAGCATCCAGCACTGGCCAAACTTCTAACATCACTTTCTCCTTTTGCACTCCTCTTTATGACTTTTTTTTTGATGTGGCCACCTATCCATGCCACAAGGTTATGCATTATTTTCCAGAAGTCAATATCTGTGCTTCTGACCTTCAGGAAAGGTGGATATGTCACAGGTGATATCAACTGTACCCATGGGGCTTGATTCCTTCCGCCTGTTAACCCTCATGTGCTAAGTTTTCAGGTTATTTTTTAGGCAGCCGCTCCTTTAACCGAAGGCTGATGTATCCCACCTCATTAGAACATTGAGTGATGCTCAGGAAAATGTAGTGGTTGTACAGGAGCAACAGCTGTGTCAGCGTGGTGTTTGCTGTAGTTACACTCCTGGGTTACCTTATAGTGTGCTGCTGCGGTGTGTGGGGTGAATTATTGTTTCAGCGATGGTGCATGAATCACTGCTGCCATACACTGGTTTCACTCAGAGGAACCATGAGCAGCACTGAGACAGTGTTAATTTGTTTGTGTTAATGCAGAAAACTGTCGGGTTTGGTGCTTCCAGTACCTCATGCGAGGGCTACAAGTCATTTCTTGTCACTATGAGAGCAATGACTACCAAAATAGAGACAGCCCAGGGAGTGTGCTGTCAGCCTGAGAGAGAATTGTTGGACTTTTTTGCCTGGTTTTGTAATTAATTTTGTTTGTTCTCTGCAGAGTTAACTTTAACTGGCTGAAATACTGCCCAGGAGATTGGCTGGTGGTCTGGAAGGCAGGAGTACAGCGTTTTTTATTATTTCAGTCTGCCACCGGTGTGCTTTGATCAACCTGGTCTAGAGAGACAACAGGTCAGTACAACCATAACCTGACTGATGTGATACATAGAGATATAGAAATCAGCATATGATTTATTATCCCCCCAGAAAGCCTAATGTTGACTTTTAGCACGCACTTTGTGGGTGTGAGTTTATTCATTAAGAGCACCCAGACGATAGGTGTGTTGAGAGGGACTTTCCCTGGGACACGCACAGGTGGTGGTGTGGGATGCAGCAACAGAGACCTCCCCAGTGCAGGGGCTGTTTCTGGGGAGCGCATCACAACGCCTTGCTCCCTGCACCCAGGGTTTGGCTAAGGGCAGCAGCACGTCACGTGCATCTGGTGCCAGAGTCACCGCGGCGCCATCCCACAGACGCAAGAGGCACAGGCAAAAGTGTGAAGTGGGAGCAGGCAGTATGAGTCAGTCAAAGCAGAGCATTTAGCGGAGAAAAGGGAAGTATCAAAAAGCTTTGGATAATAACATATGTAAATATAGATTTGCAGGCATATCTTAAAAATGAATGTTTCTCATATTCTTATGCCTACACGGCAAACTGTTTGAGCAAGTGTTACTCTGAATATTTTTTCCCCTGTAGGGGACGAAAGAGGCACAGGGGTCTTACAGGAAAGATGGGGAGGGGCTCTTTATCAGGGATTGCAGGGATAGGATGAGGGGGAATGGTTTTAAGCTGAAAGAGGGGAGATTTAGATTAGATATTATGAAGAAATTTTTTCCTGTGAGGGTGGAGAGACCCTGGCACAGGATGCCGAGGGATGTTGTGGATACCCCTTCCCTGGAGGTGTTCAAGGCTGGGTTGGATGGGGCTTTGAGCATCCTGATCCAGAGGGAGGTGTCTCTGCCCATGGCAGAGGGGTGGGAACTGGATGGACTTTAAGGTCCCTTTCAATCCAAACCATTCTGTGATTCTTTGATTCTATGATTAACTGATTTTCTTCAGGTCACACAGCAAATTCAAGGCACAGCTCCAGAGCTGGTCCTGGTGTAGTTTATCTCAGTCATTGTGCCACTATGAGCCACATGGTAACCTGAAAAATATCACATTTCAAGATAAAAACCCCTCTTCTAATGGCTAACCCTTCCTATAAAGACAAATGTCATCTCAAAATGTCAATATGTTAAGAAATAAAAATCCCTGAACAGGTTGCCATGAAGAACATTTTTTACAAGGTTTACTTCCTTAATTAGAAGTTACCAGGGCTTTACCAAAGCAGTCTTAAACTGTTTATGGGAGACATTGAATAAAAGACAGCCTTATGTTAACAGTGAACGTCTCCCATTATGAGTCATATCTAGTGGCAAAGTCTGTCCATTGTATTTTGGCATCCATGAATTTCCTCCTGATTGTGGACACGTCCTTGTGAGTGCAAAAGATGAAGGGAATTTTTTCTTTTAGAGAAAGGAAGTTGCATGGAGCAAAACAATCATAACAACAAAGTAGAAGGACTGTCTGGAAGAGGTAAATGAACTCATCTTCTATAAAAGGTTAAGAGTTTTATGAGAAATCTATGATGTGTTTAGAGGTACTTATGAGTCCAGCACAGATTTATTAATGGTGGCTGAAATGCAAGTCAGAAATGTTGCCACAAACCCTCCTCAAAACAGAAAATAATTAAAGAAAAAAAAATAAAAAATAAAAAAGCCACACAATCTTTTTGATCCACATCAAGTTCCCAGAAGAAACTTTGCCAGAGCTGCTTCCCTACAAATCTGCATCTCTGTGTTGTTAGTTTGTCTTCCAGCAGCTCTAGACGAAAAAACGTGATGACTCTCACATCTGTTAGGCCATTATTATTTCATGTGTGGGGGTGACATTGCCACTTGATGATGCGCGGTAGTGACGCGTAGTGGCCTGGTGAGGCGAGTGGGCTGACTGGTTGCTCTCTGCCGCTGGGAGTCTGCAGCTGTGTCTCTGTTGGGCGAGGAGAGGAGGAAGTGCAGCTTATTTGAAATTTTAGTGTGACACAGCAGTGATATAATTTTAAGTGCAAGCAGAAGTATAGAGGAGTCATCATCTACTCGCAGGGCATTGAATAAGTTCTGGTGGTACGAGGAGGTCCATATGGGAAAGGTGTACATGAAGTAGCTGATGATAGCTGAAACCACTAAGCAGATCCAAATAAGCTGTCTAGGGCTCTGTATCTCACTTGGTACTTCAAAACAGAGACAGTCCAAGTCTCAAAAATATTCTGTTTCTAATCCTGTATGTGAAAGAGAAAAGCCTAACTTTGATTTTTGGTACAAGAGAGGAAAGTAGGGGTTTTTTTTTCTATTTTTTCTTTAATGGATCTCTTTATAGTATCTGAATGCTGCTTACCGATTCAAAAGAGGGAAACATTATATTGAATATTGGGCAGATTATAGAGGCTAAAAATCTTCTCATTATTCTTCTTCTGCTGGGTTCTTAAATTTTTCACCAGTTTTGCATCATATTATCCTGCCACTCTAAGTAGGATGAGCTGCTGTAGTTTCCTCCAATGTGATTCCTACATCTGCTACAATTTAACTGCATCTTCCTTTAACCTGCGGAAATGAAACTGCTTGCAGACCCCACATGAGCCATTTACAACAGTGCACGTGCTCTACCACCACTACTGCAAAGTCAGATGTTACTGGTGTCTTAAAGCACTGTATGTCAGTCAACATACACAACCATCATTTAAGCTATATTACAATCACAGTTGTTTTTGTCATGGGGACAATTCCCCTCCTTTCCTGCCCCCTTCACCTCTCTGGTAGTTACTGAGTAGGGATTACAGCCTCCTTCCATGGGAGATGAGGTCTCCGAGGTCTTCGTGGATGATGACTTCTTTTGGAATAACTGGCTCCTTTTTACCTCTCTGTCTCCAGTTTTGGATGGAGAAAATCTAGTGCACTTCTGCCCACCACGCGATTGGAGCACACAACGTTCATTTTCAGTGCCCCCTTACAATGCCCTATGTGAGCGCTGAGTTATCATATTGGAGCATTTTGATGATTTATTAGCAATGCTGTTGTGGCTGCATGCGCTATCCTGGGTCAGTTCTGCTGTAAATATGGAAGGAAACATCTCATGCTTTCCACGTGAGCTACTTCTATCCCTCAAGTCCCTCAGACAACCGTGGTAATTTTTGTTTCCATACTCCCTTTTGCCTTATTTTCAGCACTTCTGTTCAAAGGTTACAGCATCTGTTTTCTCTGTGCTCCTGCATGAATTGCCTTTGTGAACATAATCTCAGCCCAAACAAGATTTATTAAAAAGACAAAGAAAAGGAAATTGAAAAAAAAAAAAAAAGGTTTATTTAATGTTTGACATAAATTAATTTACATTTGTCATGACTTAAACTGTGCAGCTGTGTGATAAAAGTAAAAAGAAATACAAATAGTTCACTTTCCATGAAAATCAATCTTCTGTCTACTCAAATCCCCTGTTATTATGAACTTTCTGTCTAGAGAGAGATGTGAGTTACCTGCTTGTTTCTCAGCAGAGTTTTCTTCAGGTTAAGGTAGAGGCTGAATCCATCACTTTCCATGACAGCTGGCTTATTGAGGTTGTTATCTTAAGGTCCATTAACAGCTGTTTTTCCATGTTCAATTACCTGTTTCAGAGATTGTCTTGCACAGGTTCAGCAGAGCAAAAGTTACTTAGGTATCATGTTTATCAAATTCTCCTTTATGGCAGTTTTCCCTTTGAGTTAGTTTCTCCTGTACTAAAAAGGTGAATTATAGGCAGCTCCCTGGACTCTGCTCAGCAATTCCCCAGTCTGAATCTTTCAGTAAGCTTTTGATTGTGTTTATAGGAGGCAGGTCAGAGTTGGAAACTCTGGGCTGACCATCTCTAACTTTCTGATATTTGAAATCTGGAATCAACCCAAGACCTGAACTACCTCTGCTGTCGTGAAATAACACCTGAAATGTGATTACTCTTTGTTATTGTAACAGGACTTCAAGTAATCTCAGAACTCCTAAAATGCAAGTAATAAGGAGAAATGACTGTAAGCATCCACACAACTTCAGTGTGCAAGTGGGAGGGTGATCTGAGCTGCATGGGAAGTGTGTGACTGAATGTACTCTTCCTTATCAGGTGTGAAGGCAGTGGACTGCTAAAGTGAAGAACTTCAGTTAATGATGTTGCCTTGTCCCACCCTGCCACAAAGTAATAATGCAATTAGGAGAGGCTACCTGACTAATAAGCAAACTGTCATTGTGGGCTGTAAGAAGGTTTTTCTCGCCACCTCTCGAAACAGAGACAATTTTTCTGTGGGATTGAGCTGTACAAAACCACATCCTCCTCAAGGCCAGGAGGAGGGTAAAGCATGTGCGCCAGGATCTGCCCTGAGAGATGTCATCAGGACGATGGTGATGCTCTCCTTGGCAGCCTCTTCTAGAGGGCTCAGTCTTATTGTCCCTGAGTGTACGACAAGGCCAGCCTTGCACGTGGATTGATGAGGGGCTGCACGCCAGATACTCTTTCATGTGCACAAGGGGGTGTTGCAGGCCAGCTCTCAGCTTGCTCAGCCCCCATGAATGGGCACCTACACAGGCAGAGACAGCAGCATTTCGCTCCCTTACTGATTGTTTAGCTTCCTTGTGAGAATTTTATTCCTGGCCAGATGCCTTCAGGTATTATGACATTGAAAGGCAATTCCTCCTAGGCAGCTGTAGTCATCTCAGACTTGGGTGTTTCCAGGCTATTTGTTTCCTCTCCCTCCAATGAGGCACCGCTGGTGGGAGATTATTGTGTAACCTCATGTGAGAATATGATGGATCTCCTTCTGCAGATACCACTCTCTCACTGTTTGCCTTAGTCAGCTAACCTGGAATGGTGTGGTGGGTTGGCCCTGGCTGGACACCTGGTGCCCACCAAGGCACTCTTCAGTCAGGAGGATGGGACCAAGGGGGGAGAAAATAAGATGGAAAAAAAACCCTGTGGGATTAAAGGTAGTTTAATAAAAACTAAAGCAAAAGTCACATGTGGAAACAAAGGAAAACAGAAGATGTATTCTCTGCTTCCCATTGGCAGGTGATGTCCACCCAGTTCATGGGAGGCAGGGCTTCAGTATGATAATTAACTCCATCTCAACCAGATCCAATACAACTTGCACTTTTTTGGTGGCTAAGGTCAGGTGAGAGAAGAGCCACCATGGGTATTCCAAGGCCTAAATCCCTCTTAGATTAGAAGCCTTAGTTTAGCATCTCCATTTGGAAAATAGGAGTCATGATTGCAGATGTCTTCAAGGTTTTGGGCTGGGAGACCTGCTAAAAGTACGTACTAAAGCCTCCTCTCATGGGTGGTAAATTCAGTTAAGCTGGGCTGAAGATCTGGGTTTTAGTTGGCTTCTTTTTTTGAAAAAAACAGAGCTCTTTGTTTCTGAGCTTCAAATGAGAGAAAATGACATGTGGGCATGTCTGCTCCTTGCTCCACATCATCTTCCCCCTGGTGTAACAGCGGTGATTATTTCACCCTCCCCAGTGAGGCTAGGAGAAGCAGAAACACATGGTTCAAAGGGAAGTCCTTGTCTGTGCAGTGCTGAAGTCTCATCTGTCGGGGACAGTCCCACTGATCTAGAGCAAACAATTTGCTCTTCTAGATGCCTTAGAACTGAGGAGGGTTTAACGGTGAAAGCAAAGCACTCCAGCCACCCTTCCTTCATATTTTCCTAAAGGATGAGGGGTCCTGGCTTTTGTGTGGATCTTTTCACACAGTTCCATTACTTTTACCAAAGCAAGAGCTGGTAGCTGTTTTTATGGGGAAAGCTGTACAGCTTGCGCGGTAGTTCAGTTTTCAAAGCAGTCCAGGGGATTGTAGACACATATCTTCCATTTGCTGTAATACAGCCTTGCTTTAATGAAAGATATGTGTCTGAATCCTCCAGGCTGATTTGGAAATCTCAGCTTACTGAGATCAGGTCTCTCCACTGACATCAACGGCGTTTGGACGGTCTCAACGTCTCATTCTTTGCTGGATGTGCCTGTGCCTGTAAAAGCAGAATCTAAGCCAGTTCACATTGACCCATTCTTCATTTTAGGCAGGTTTTACTAGTCCTCACTAACGGCCACAGCCATAGAGCAGTGGCATTTTCCAGGCTGCCTGAGGATGGATGATCAAACAGCCCCGAATGCAGCAAAGTCTATGGTGCAATTGCTATTAGAAATGGGTCAGGGCAGGGGGTACAGTTGCCTGAGAGACAATCACTGTGATGACAAGAACCAAAGAGGATGCCCAGAAACAGGGGAAAGATTTTGAGATGGTAACTTAAAATAAATGTAAAGGCCAAAAAAATGTTTTATACCCTCTTTATAAGCAGCTTAGTTTCTGGGTTATTTTTCTTCATCTACTCCTGAAACATCCAAAATTAGCTTCAGCCAGAAAGAGAGGAGTAAGGGACACTGACGTTCTCAGTGGTACAGAAAAGACTTTCAGGGACCTGTTTACTTTTACTTTCAATCACTTAAGGTCAAGCTGCCTGTCAGGAAAGATTCACCCCCTAGATCAGACCAGCAGGGACTGTTTTCATTTGGAAATGGGAAGAAGGAAAAAGAAAAAAGGTCATGGGAAACACGGACTGCTTGTTTTCCTCAGTATGTGGGATGTGGTCTTCTCTCTCAGGTCACTCAAAATTTTCCCTGCTGTTTCTAAGGTCCTAGGACAGTGGCAGTGCTGCCTGTTTCTTCTGCGTGCAGGAGGACGTGGATGTGATGTCCTCAAGCTTCAAAACTGAAGATCTTACATTTGCTGTAACCTCCTGGGGGGCATTTGGTGTGTTTGGACCATGAAACTTATAAGATTTTAACTTTCAGGGTCTGAGGAGAGCTGCAAGGAGACTGCAAGGGTGTTTCTCATGTTCCAGGGAATGGGGCAGAAGATCATTGTGTCCATGGCTCTGGTTGTGTTCACAGTTGACAGTGTTGTGTGTCTTCAGCTTCCAACTCTCAAGTTGGAGAGTTTAATTAATAATTGAATAGATTAAGTCACAACAGCACTAGACTTCTTAGTTCCAGAAGGTTGCTGAACCTCAGAGAGGGTAGTTCAGGTTATGCTGAATTTCTTGCCAACCCTTTGAGAAAACCAGAATTAGGAAACTTAACAGCTGTGTATTGTAAGAAGCACAGAAACAGCTTCCAAAGTTAACTTATGGATTTTAATTTGCCTTTTTTTGCCCATGAGTTTTCCCATTCTGACCAATCAGCCACACTCATCTAATGGAAATAACCGCAACAGGGAACGGACCATCATTATATCAGTAGGTATCTGCTGGCTGAGGTCACGGTCTTGTGAGTTTAAACAGTGCAAATGTATGTTTTCAGATCTCTACTCAGCTCTGGAAATATTTTCAATCATCAGGAAATTCCAGGAATCATTTGCCAGGTCTGAGTGTGTGGTGCAGAACAAAGAACCCTTATTTCTATGAAAAGATGATAACTTTTCAAACAGGTTTTTTATTTCCAGCCTTTCCAGAGCGGCTCGTATGAAGAAACTGTACCTACTTGGGCATTGATGTTATGTTCTTTAGCCTGTTTTACTAAAAGGAATATGAGTCATTTGAACATCACAAAGTATATTAATGAATCTGATTGAAAGTGGAGACAGTTCGCTTTTAAAACAAATGCAAAGTCAATTCAAACAAGGAGTTCATTTCTCAGCAACGTGGTGTTACTCCACTGATGGTGCACAGAATTATGTGGTCACGGAATATAAAGGAGTTTTCCATGAAACTAGAAAACAAAGGATGTCTAGTTGAGGAGAAACATCCATCTTAGCACTACTTGCTTCTGTCCAATTGTGGTTCTAATGATTCACAGACAGATATCTTGGATTTGTGTATGTGTCTACGTACCCATACGTGCACATCTATATCTACACTTACACCTCCCCCACACTCTAATTTAGGAACGTGAATGCAACTTGTGGTTGCAGAAAAACCCTCACATTTTATGTAGAGCAATGGTAAGCTGTCAGAGAATGGTGTCATAGTTTATTATAACAAGTTAGTCAGAAAATTGACGTGGTAGAGAGAAGAAACATATTCATCTAAAAATGATGGAAAACTGACAAGACTGTAGTTACACATACAATTTAGAAGGGAATATATAGGCATATGAAATCCCACTACAAGACCGCTTGCTATGTATTTCTCCATAGACCCATACAATTGTGACACAAGTCTCATGTACGCTCTGGATTAGCTGTCAAAAGATAAAACCTAATTCTGCTCTGTTGGCTTTAACAGAGCTATCCAAAGTCGTGTCAGCTGACTACGTGTTGTGCTAAATGTATAAGATTAGCATCAATATATATCGAATTTCTGAGGTGTTTAGGTACTTATTTTGTTATTCAAGCTATCTTTAAAGTCTCAGGTGAGATAATAGAGCCTCTAATTTTTCTGAACTGCCTTCAGTGCAAGAACAATATTTACCTATGTATCTGGACAATATAATGTGGATTGAAGTTTTGATGCTACAGCATTAAAAATTTTGATTCTTTCTGAAGATGCTGATTTGGATGGCTTAGAAAATTGCTCTTAATCCAGATATATTTAGTGCCTAGATTGAAGAAAAACTGCTGTTAGTAATCCAAAATGGTTGTTACAGTTGTTCTGTAGGTAGGTTTCATGTTTGGGACTTTCTCCACCATCCTATGTAATCATCACTAAAATTCAGCTTTATTTTCTTAGATCCCCAGAACAGAGATGCAACTTTGGTGCGTCAGAAGATAGTGCCACTGTTTTTCTTATGCTTGTCCCACACAAAGATCTCCAACTTTCTTTTTTATTGATTTCATTTCTGTGGCTGCTTGGTCTAAACTGACACACAGACAAAAGCAATAACATGGGTATCAACTGTAGGGAAAAGAAAACACCCACTTATCAATGCTCCCTCATGTAACTCTTGCCAGATTTAATTTCAGACTATCCGATTTTTATCCCATCTCAAATACCTAATTTCATCTCAAGTTTGTATGGTATTAGAAGTATGAAGAGCCAGAATCTAACATTTATAGGCAATGTCTTGTAGCTTTTCTTTCTCATCCTTGTTTGTGTTTTTGTTAATTCCCTTCCTGTTTCCAGAGAAGCAGTGTTATTTCTCAAACAGTACTGCAGCGAACAACTATTTGAGCACTGAGTCATGTGCTAGCATCTGTGCCTCCTCCCTGGTAGGACAGGGAGCTTTTGAACCATCCCATCGCTAATCAAATAATCTGGCGACATCCTGCCAACCCTGTCCTTGTCATCTGCTGCTCACTCTGCACGCACATTTGATTAGCTCGGCATCAGATTCTCCCTACTGTGCACAAAGTTTCTTTTTCTTTGCTACCAGCCAAAGGAAGCAGGGATGGACTGATTTAAAAATCTTGGCTCATCTTATCTGGCTCATGACAAATATATTCTCAAATTAGTCCTGCAAGTCACTTTTTCCTAACTAGAAATGACTTTCTGCAATAGCCTGTAACATGTTTTTATCTGCTTTACATCTTCCTAGACCACTGGTCTGCTTTTCTATCCCAGGCTCATTTTCCCAGCCTCTTTTTTAGGGTTTGATTATGAAAAGGGCAAGAGTTTGTCTTTAGGAAAGTGGTTGAGTAGACAAGCATGTTCCACTGGTTTTGAACCAAAATTACCTGTGTTTTTAAAGTTAAGCTTATGGTCAAGTACTGGACTGCAGTAGGGAAAGATCTCTCTCAAAATGCAAACACTACTGATGGAAGTATGTCATGGAATTAGTTTTCTGTTCCTGAATGTAGAGTAGTGCTACCTTCTCCTTCGTGTACAATGGCTCCCAGAGGTTTAGCTACCTTTCCACCTCCTTACTCTACAGTTTTTCCCTCCTTACTTCTCCTTCTCACCACAAAATACAGAGCAGGAAGAGGATTATGAAAACAGAAATCCCCTTGGACAGCTCAGATCAAGGATGAAGAACTACAGCTCATGAAGCATGGCTGGAACCATTCCCGTATGCAGGGAAAGGTCAGGGAGAGTGAATGCCTGTGGAGAGCTTGTCCGCTGGGGTTGGTAATTTTCAGTGACGTAAGATTTCCCAAGAGTATGCAGCAAAAGGAAAAGTGCTTGGAAACAAGCATCTCATTCTCTTTTGGGCTCAGGCCACCCTGTCAAATTTTGAGAGCACAAACAGGGCTAAAAAAAAGTTATTAGAAGCAGACCATGGGCACTTAGCCTCGTGGGACTGGACACTAGGCATTTAAATATTCGTATAATTATGGATAACAGTTATCAAATCAAGTTTCTGCAGCAGTGACTTTACAGTTGAAAAAGGAAGAATTTTCAAAATGTAACAAAGGGTTGAATCTGAGTTTATACATTCACAATAAACACGTGGATTATGTATTCTTAGGGATCATGGAGATAGGCTGCTTTACTCATCCCTGATACTGCTGTGCCTCAGGTAATGACGACCTGACTAATGTCGTCACACTAACTATGGAGCTTCCATAAAGATGCAATGGATGGAACTGGATAGTATCAAAAGCCGTTTAAGTGGCTATAAACATCCACATAGCGACAGATTTTCCGCATGGCTTCCAGTACATAAACTAACATAGTTGCAATAAAATTATCTTGAAAGTGCTCTTATATACATCCTGTTGTCATTGCATATGGGCTCCAAATGATATCAGTCAGCTTCGGGTGGGTTGTGTCAGGTCAGGTGTATATGTCAACTCACTTAACGATGAAATCAACTAATGATGCTCTGATTGGCATCAAATACCACTGTTAAGTGAGTCATGACACTACTACCTTAGGTGATGTATTATGTAGTGACTTGGCTAATGATCAGTGTGCACCACTTTTTGCACTGGATTGAACCAGAGCAACCAGAGTGTGCCCCAAAGACAGCTCTTGTAGGGAGTTCTTGAGCTCGTTTTCCACTGCTGGACTAGGGAAGCTGTGAAAGATGCTGAAAGCAGAGGAAACATTGAAGTCTACAATGGGATCTAGTTAACCCTGCTGTGGTAAGCACTGATACTGAGTTGAGACCAACTGCACGTTACAACTGCTTGGGCAGCAGATCATTCAGCAACTGCCCACTTTAATTCCCTTTGTAAAGTTGCTCTGTAACTGCTCTTTTAACTGGACCTTTTCAGAGATCTGTCATTACAGACTTGTGTTGTGGGTGCAGCAGTTGCATGGGGGAGACAGTAACTTCCAGCCTAGGAGAGAGAAAACGTCCTTTTGAAGCAGGACAAGCTGAAATCACTGATGTTCACTGGCCACAAAGGCAAAAAAAGAGAACATCTTGCTTTTACTACAGCTGCAAATGCAGACACATAAAACTGCTGTAAGGCTGTTTAACAGTACAGTCCTCCACACCCTCAAACAACACTCCGAGTATTTTTTAGAGTTCAGCTTGATCAACTTTCTTCATACATGGCATCCTTCGCAGAGGAAACAGGAAAGAATTGTCATGGCTTAGCTCCAGTGTGGATCTACACTAGAAATCTGCTGAGGCACAGATATAATATTTTAGAGCATATTCGCTGGAAGTTTTCCCATGAACTAAACAAGCAGTCTTCAATTTGCATGAAAATAATTAGAGGTTTAGTGTCATAATTAATTTCTGTGTTGCACATTGCACTTATTATCTCTGCAGGTACTCTGTACAACCTCTTGACAATATAGTTGATTTCTAAGCATTACAGTAAGTTCCTTTTAGATGATATAATAAGGAAATTCCTTCCTGAATTACAGTGAATTTAGATCTATGACCGTATTCTCCTACACTGGGACTACATTGCCTACCTTTTTATTACTCCTGAAAGCAGAAATTTTGCTCTACAGTGATATACAAAGGATGACTCTTATGATGAAGGAAGCAGATAGAGGATTGGGCATGGAATCTGTATTTGAATCGGAGGTCACTAGTGATTTCCTTTTTGGCTGAAATCTCATAATTGTTTTGAGGGCAAGACGGGGCTTAATGTTAGCCCTATAAATGAAAACCATGGCAGGACAAGTGCACATTTTTGTAGAACACGCAAGCAGCTTTTAAAAACATCCCCCCAGAATAAAAACCTTGAGGCTTGTAGTTTCAGTGGTTCAGTTAATAACGACAGTGATTGATTTAGCTGAGAGCTCAGAGCAGATCGCTGCCATTAGACAGTTTTGCTGTGTGTGAGACAAGCTGAGCTAACTCCCTCTCTGAGCAAACAGGGCTGTCGTAAGTGAATGCCTCCCTTCCTCAGCAGGCTCAGCTGAAGGCACTCACGACAGACCTGCCACAGGGTAGGAGAAAGCACGCAGATAGGTTCTGAGGATCTCCCGATGCCAGATTTTGCTTATGACTGAGCCCCAACCTACACTGAAATCACAATGCCTTTCTGAGTGCACCCTGTTTTCAGGCTGGTCCTCACCCATTTCCAGATGACAGTAACTGCATGACATGAGAGATCCCTGTGTTACTGGTTTACTTGAGTGGTATCATGGTTTCATATTCACTGAAAGGGAAAACCCAATAAAAAGCTATAGTTGAAAAATCTGTTCTTTTCTAAAGACAGATGTGGAGGTATCTGAAGGAGAACTTCTGATATAAAGTGCTTTCTACAGACTTCTGAGATTGTTTGGTCTTGTGATATTTACTGTCACTACACCTTTGGGTTAGCGTGCCTGTTCAGACCAGCTGCCCATTCACTGGGAAGGCTGTCTTCCCTTAGGGTTAGTTGGCTAACTCCTATCTCAAGGAAAATACCACAGTGCCTGAGGTCACCTGCGCATTCTCATGGGAGGACTCCACCTTGAGTTATACTTTTGCTCTTTTCTGTACTACATTTCCTTGCAAACAACAAAGAGCAATGCCCCTGTAAATAAAACTTAGTGTCTCGCTTTCTCAGCCTGCGGTGTGGTACATTGCTGGCAAGTGGTAACACATTGAATACTTTAAACAGCCTTATAAGCTCATTTTTGAAATTTGTTGCAGTTCTCCATGTAGCATTATCTTAAAAGAAAATATATAATGCTGACAAAATTGCTGATATCACATTTGTTACCTGAATATAATCGCTATCCCTAGAGAAAAAGGTGTTGGATTTAAGCAAATTAACCTCACAACTAGCAATGAAAGCCACATATCTACTGAGGTTCTAGTTTTACAACCTGGTTTACAGAGGTAGATTTCTCTTGGAATTTCAAGGTTGAAATGTTGGATAAATGTAGAATACGAAGCCTTGTGGCATCGGACCAACTCGCCCCCACCCAGGATCCTGTTTCTATGGAAGAGTATAATAGCAGGGACAATGCGTCATTATATTTCCACAGCTTTGGGAAGGTTGCTTTCTCAACTTTCAGAACTTTCAGTTCTTTTAAGTTTGCATATTTGTGGAGTGGGAGCGGATGACCACAGCTCCCAAGGGATTTTCCTTCTATGCATTTCTCCAGTCTCTTTTTGAAGCCATAAACTTCTAGCACCCACTGAAGCATATCTCACAGCAAGGAGAGCCGTAACTCGCTGTTGTGTGCTGTTCTTTGTTTTAAATCTGCTTCCTGTTAAGAAACTATAAACACCTCCTAGCCGATGTTTTGCCGGAGGCAAACCTTTCTTATGCCACACAAGATTTAACAGACATCTATCGTACAGCATATCCTTCCCCTTATTCATCTTTTCCCAAGCTAGACATCAAACAAATATACTTCTTTTCCAAGTGTAAACTACCTTACACCTCCATAAAAGTGTTGAAACTCTGTGAAATTGCCCAGATGAGAGTGAGTTCAACCATAAACAATACTGAATGGGTCCAGAGACCCTTATAAACGTTATAAACATAAAGCAATAATTTGTCCTTGCTCCCATGTGAACAATTAGCCATATCTTATGAGCAAGATGAATACGAATATGCTCTAGGGGAGCTTCTGAATAGTTCGCAGTGACTCTCTTCTGGCCATGTGGCTACCGTGGCTGCCTAGCTGGAGGGACTAAGCCATGGGCAGCACTGCGATTCCACGTGAACTGGGGGAGAAAGTGGTTTTAGCCGTGGTGAGAACTGGGATAGCAGCTTCTCAACATGTGCAACACACATGTGAGGTCACTGTAGACATGAGTGGCTTGTCTAATTCTCCAGAGTCCATAGGCTGTGAGACTTGCTCTTGAGTGAGGTCTTTCCAAATCATCTTCTCACAGAGCCTGAATGAGCTCCACAGGCTTTTCTTTCAGAGGACTACTCCTGTCTTCTAACATTTCACCTTTTGTTGGCTGCCATTTTACAGAATAATCTGCCTTTGAGTTTCTCACCGTCCTGAAGTACATATTCTCAGGAGCAGAAGGAGGCAGATACTCCTCTGTATCTGAGCCAACGCCTTGGAATGATAAGTGGATTAAACTCTGATTCTATTCAGTATAGAATAAAAATATAGAATCAAAGACTGAAAGAACTGGGTTGGAAATTGTAGTAAGAGGCTATAGCTTGTAGCTGTGCATTTTACTCTCAAATACCAGTCACTAAAATGCAGCCACTTCTGCACAAGGATTGAGACCCTCTCAGTGCCCTGCTGAACCAGAGCAGGTGGTATAGAAAGTCAGATTAATACAATAAAACAAACCCACATCATGGGGAACTGTGAGGTGCTGCAGAGCTTTTTATAGCAGCAAAGAGAACTTTAAACCTCATTGAGCCCATGTGTCTTTCAGTCCGTGAACATTTAAGCCGTATGATATTTGACATTTCTTTCCGTAAACACGTAAAGGATCAGCCAGATGCTTTTGAGGCTGGAGCATAAACTTCTGGGGGGTTTAGACCAGGTGTTTAACCCCATCAGCCATTGCCTACTGCTTCAGGGACTGCAGAGGTTTACTTTTTTTAGATTTTCAGCAAGTACACAAACACAACTATGAAAATTTCTACTTTTTACACTTGACGTAAAAAAGATAGTGGGGGTTTGGAAAATGCTTGTGCCTGAGTATTAAAGGAATCTACACTGAACTTTTATGCACTTTTACATAAAAATACACTTTTAATGTTTTGGACATCCCAGGGCAGCTCTCTTCTGCAAGTCTCATCTCTGTATCTGGGTAATTCTCTCTCTAATGTTCATTCCTACCTTACATATTTTTAAAGGAGGTGATCTCTGGATGTACAGATCTCAGCTATGACTCAAAGCAAACACTGTATAAAACTTTGTAGATTAAACAGTGCTGATGTAATTTGAAAGCTCTCAGGTCTTGCTGAGCAGTTAAAGAACTGAAAATCTGTCCGGAAGGCTGCAGATGGAGTTGACTGTCTCAAGACTACACCTTAGATTACAGCTATCGTGTGGACCACAAAGAATGACAGCCAGTAAACATGTTGCATACGTCATTCAACTGGGAAGAGGTTTGGTTCAATGTCTTATAACAAAGAAGAAAAAGCTTGCAGCTAGTACCCAGCAGGGAAGAAAAATTTTCTCCAAAGAGATCTTAGCAAAATGTCCTCCATTCAAACTTCTGCTGAGGAAAATAGGGCTTTTTTTCCTTGGGAAAAAAAAAGAAGAGTAAGTGAAAAATACTTTCTTTGCTTGTAGAACAACTCCTAAACAGGTAAAAAGCTGGAAAATAGTCAGAAAGATGCTTTCTTTTTGAAAATAACATCATCACTTTTAAGTAACACCAAAGGTGGGAGTGTTACTTTAAAAGTAAAAAGTAGTACTTATCCATGAAGATGCTACTCTCAGCTATTATGTGTTACAGCTTTTATTATGATTTTTACATGGAAAAAATAGTGAAAAAATGACCTTTTCAAAATGGGAGTATAAAATAGTAGTGCTTCGAGCAAGAACCCCCCACCTTTTTCCTATGACAACCCATTTCATCAGGTGGTTACTACTCCTCTGAGAAAAGCATGATGCTATTAAAACAGTATTTGGACTCGTCAAAAGGGGATATAGTTCACTTTTCAGTATTAATATCATTGCTGCCGATCATTTTCCTCCTGAACACAAAATGCACAAAAAAGTAGAACTAACTCTCCATTCTTTCATGGCTCAGCATTAGAGAAGCACAAAGGAAAAACTGGCCAAAGACCCAACCCAAAGCCCATTAAAAATCAATGAAAAGCGTTGCAATGGCCTTTTAGTATGGGTTACCTCCCCACTGACTATAAATGAAATTAATCTGTCAGGCAGCAATAATACAGTGATATAATTAACTTGCTTAGAATACAATCACTTTAACTTTCATTAAAAGTGATGAGTTTCTTTCAATTACCTTGCCAAGATGCATTTCGTTGTTGTTTGCTTGTTTGCTGTTGAAAAAATAAATAAATTCTTTTTTTTTTGGTTAATTTCCCCCTGGACCGATGATTGTTGCTGTAATGGAGTCTGTCTTCCAGGGTCATGCTTGCAAATGTAGTGACAAATAGGGACATCTGTAGAATAGGGAAATAACAGCCATTTTCTTGGTGGGAGCCAAAAGCATGCACATTTCACCCAAAAGTTAATGAAAACTCGATGCAATATTGATTCTGCCTCAGCAGCTATACGGATGGTAAACTAGCATTGCAAGAAGAGATCGCACAGTTTCCAAGATATGGGCAGGTGAGGGCAAAACGTGGATCCAACGATTGGAGAGTCCATGACTTTGGGCCTCTTTGTTCTGAAAAACTCCCTGGCAGACAGGCTGTTTTCTTCTACCTCAGGATTTCAACTGGGCTTTGGAAATTCAATATTTCTCATTGACTTCTCAGCGCTGTGGTTGAATTGTGCCTTCTCTTGGGGCAGGAGCTAGTAATGTGCAGCAACTGTCTCCTCTGTTACAGTTCTTCCTTCCTCACCAGTCTCCCAGCCCACTTTTGACTGTCTACTAGTGACTTCTTTTCAGTCTGAATCTCACGTCTGATCAAGATGACTGGGAGGTAGAGAGGTTTACCCTTCTCCTAAGTGAGTGATGCTTCTTGCTTGTGTATCTTAGTGGAAGTTAGAGGGAAGAGCTGAACCAAGCCACAGCAGGGGGAAAAAAGAGCATTAAATAAAGATGAGACTGTACCAAGTGGAGCTATGAGGAACTTGGCAGGTTTGATTCCCACAGGTTCACATGAGCATCTTCAGCTGCGATCCACTGAACCCTTGCCAAACACAGTAGTCACAGGAGCTGTTTCGGCCTGGGCTACAGAGGAGGAGAGGCCAACTGGAGTGTGAATTTTGCCTGCGGTTTCTTGTCTGCAGTTTTCAACTGGAGACAATAGTCATGGGATGGGATGAACATAATCAGCTTTTTGGAAGCCCTGAAACAGATTGATTTTGACCTGGCAAACTGACCAGAAATACTTCTTTCTTCTTTGAAAGTCTAAGGCAGGAGACAATTGAAAAAATGGAGGTTGCTGTGCAGTCACTGAAAAGTCACTGTCCAGGGTCAGACTATTGTGACACTAACAGCTGGAAAAAGCTTCAGGTGTACCTTTAAGCATAAATGTAGGGCTAAATAAATAATGGCCTTGTAATAGAGAGACTGAAGAGGCTGAAGAGGAATCTTGCTTGTGTTGATCTGGAAGAATTTAGAGAAATGTAGCAAAGCAGAAAAGATGTATAGATATGAAGTTTTAATCTGGGTGGCCTTGTTCTGTTCTCAAATTATTTAACTGTTACTTTAATTTTAAAAACTAGTTTAATTTTCAATGGGGTAAAAATGCTATCTAAAAGGAAAAGAAACACAACAGAAATGGTCCCATTTGAGAGCACTGACATAAGAATTGATCATGTCCCTGCCTGTTGTCTTTACCTGCCCCTTCTTCACCCCCCAAAAATGCCACACGACAAGTTCACCCAAATACCCTCATCTGCTCTAGAAACGCATTTTGGGGTGAAATGCCTCTGAGAGGCCTTGCTGAGGTCCCCCAAACCAGGTGTCAGGTGTGTGCTCCTGCTTTGTCTTTTTATGCAGAAAGCTCTCTGTGTCATGGAATATTCCTCCAGTGCGTAGCTGGTCCCTTCTCCCGCTTTAGACAGACAAATTGATCTCCTTTGTTTGGCCGGATGATGCTTTGGTTGGCACCTGCAGATCACTGAGCCGCCTAGTAGTGCCCTTCCAGAAGAAAAGGACCAGATATTGACCACTGGTCCATTTTTGTAGGTGTAAAGGAGCAGAGGGGTGCCTAGGTCAGGAGAAAAGATTAGGTAGTATCTTTCTCTACAAAGGTCAGGAGGTCTTTGCATATTTCATGTTTTAGCCTCAGTCTCGTTTGCAGGAACCTTCGTTTACTTAAAAACCGCTTCTCACTTTTTCTAGTCCTTGCTTTATTCTTGCTTTGAGTCCAGCTCAGAAGAAGGCACCTATTCAGGTGCAGCGACAGCTTTTAAAACCGGGACATTAAGACCAGATGGCAGAACTAAGTAGAGGATGGGCTGAACGGGAAACAACATTTTGACACTCTGGTAGATACTCATAAGTAGGATAAATGATACAGTTCACCCCTTAATCTCTGATTTAGATCTCTTCTGCTTAGGATTCCCTTAGGATTTCTGTCTTCATTCTGTGCAATCTTTAATGTATGCGATGGTTGGCAAGGAAATGCCTTGTTAAATCTGACTTAGTATTCAGCAAATATCCAAAGGCCTGAATGATACCCTAATTAAAACCTATTTGCCTCAAGCTTCCTCTATACGCATCTGCTTTCCTCTGTGACAGCACTGTACCCCTTGGCATTATCTTAGCTGTTATCTCACCCCATTCCTCCTGCTGCTGGTGGAATCGTTACCAGCTCAATAAGTAAGCGTGTATTTTGCAGAGAGTAGCAAGACTTTGGACTGAGCACCCTTGACCCACGGGCTCAGTAAACACATGGCTTCTCAGTGCTGAGCGCAGAGTCACAGGAGCACAGGGTTTGGGGCAAGGTAACCAGGATGAAGGATGAAATGGTAAATCCTACATGGGGTTTAGTGGGTTCTGAGTATAACCTGAATATATACAGTAAATATTCAAATATATACAGTCCTTTCCTAAATCAATTTGCATCTGCCGTGATTTATTTTGCATTTTCATTGTAATGCCTTCAAAAAAGCCCAAACAACCCTTTTTCCCCAATATTTAACATAGTCAAGAGAAAGGGAAACTGAGCCATGGCCTGCCATAAGGACAGAGGTATTGTCCTTCCCTACTCTCTGATGTGTCCTTTCATATTATTTTTTTCTCATGCTCTCATGTGGTAGTGGAAGGGGCAGAGATCATTTTTCCACCAAGTGCCTGATATGAAGTGGTACAGATGAATTTGATTTCTCAGCACTGCAGCCACCTGTGTTGTGGCAATATGTAATTAAGGACACTAACAATGGCAGGAACAGTCTTTTGCTCCCAGCCCAGGATTAATGTCAGAGAGGATTGTGTTATCACTGCTTTCAAGTCATCAGCCCCTGTCAACTCTCATGGGCATCTGAAGACTGCATTGCCCTCCTGATGCTTTGAGGCCTCCAGGATTTGAAAAAGAAGCTGAGAAATTATGTCCTTTATTTGAAAACTTTCTTTTCCACCAATTTACTAACCATTATATCAAAAGAAAAAAAGGCTGTCAGGAAAATAATCCGACTGCCATGAAGTCTTTAGGCCAAGCGCTAAAATTAAGTCGTGACGTAAGCGATACTAAACTGGGGAGTGAATTGGTGTCCTTGTATAACAGATTTATCTAGATGTATTAATTCACCATTTCAGCAGTCCTGTGTAGTATATCCTGGGTGACCTCTTCCCTCCAGATTGGAGTTTAACTAAAATGCTTGAGAAGAAAGTGCTCAGGAGCCAATTTCCTACGAATGCCTCCAACTTGACACCCCAGAGCACATTAGCTTTCCACTATTGTTGCTTGCAAGCACAAATTACTCCGTTTTCTAAGATGGACAGATTAGCAGAAAAAGCACGCAGCTTTTCCTGGAAAATAGCAAATAAGGTTTGGGGCCAGTTCCTTTCTGGGAAAACCCATACAAAGCATTACTTAGTATTTGTAAGATTAATCTACATTTACATATGAGCTGTGGGACGGCTTCATGTCCTGGTTCTCCATGGATCTTCTGCTGTGCTTGGCAGCCAGCCTGATCTCTTAGGAGCCCTCCCTTTACCAGAGCTGCTGTGGGGCAGAGAGTTCATTTTTTTTCAAGTCATCTTTATTTTCTACATAATTATTTTCTACATTAGTCTCAGAGAATTCTTTGCTTCAATTACAAAGGATGATATGTTTAAATCTGTTCCATGTTTCCCTTTTTTGCCCTGTCCTGCTGTGATTTACTGGACTCTGTTAAACACAAATCTCTGCCTGGGAAATCCAAGGCTGAGTGTTTGATTAGAAGACAATGGTGGCTGAGATTTTATCGGAAGGGAGCCTGTCTTGTTTCAATATAGCTCATACTTTAAGAATGCTTGCCACCTTCTGGTTTGAGAAAGGACTACAATTGTTTAACTCCAGGGCATATTGAGGAAATCAACTGTAAAAATGCTGATCCTGGTCATAATCTCCCTGAAATGGATGAGAGAGTTTCAAGGTCATAATGCCAACTGGAGAGTTTTGAAGTGAAAAGATGGATTTTTTTCTTTTAGTCAGAAGGACGCCGTGACATCTGGCAAGAAACAAATAAAAGTGATCTTTTAAATGAAATATTTCATTTGATACTGTTGGCATTGTTGGATGCCCTTTAACCATTTTTTAAAGCATTCAGGAAAAATATTGAAAGCTAGACTAATGAAAAATTAATCTTATATGTGAAGTAATGACAGATCCTTCAGAAGGAAAAGGGCTTAGTAATTGGGAAAATTTTTTCTCCCAAAGCTGCTTGCAGATTTTGTCCACTTTGAGACACTTCCATTCAATCTTGTCAGCTGTCAGCAGTCTGCCTGATTTCAGTGATGCCACTTAAGAATATTGCATGTGCCATTTGTGTGAGGGGAGGATGTGCATTATCTCAAAAAAAAAAGTGACTTCAGAGTTTTCGGCATTTAAATAATACAAATAGCATCACTACCAAAAGTCAAAGCATACCTTAGCCAGGCATCTGCAATTTAGCCAGATGAAAGACTTCCACAAAACACACATATTTCATGAAGCTTGGTACATGCTATTCCAGTGGATGCCGCATTTGCCTGGCTTCATGTAATTCATACTTAATTCTACAGAGATTCTAACCGAGGGCACCACGGTATCTGAAAACATTCCAGCAGTGCGTGAAGAAATGTGACTAACATATGCCATTTGTTTGTTCGATTTGTTCCATCCCAGCAAGGGAGTAACGGGCAGTGAAGCAATTCTTTTTGTGTGTACATTTCTATGACACCCACATAGAATTATGTTTATACTGGAAAAGGTGGGTCAGAGCCAATGTTCCTCACACAGTGGCACTGAAGTTTCAATACAATTCTTGGCAATTCACATGAGGGTTTTGGCCAAAGAATGGTTGGTTGTTTTCTTGGATCTAACATGGCCTTGTGCACGTTCACACTGTAACATAGTTCGTGTTTGTCTTTGTGAGTTAGAGCAGACTTTGCTATACCCCACCACTATGCACTGCTTCAATAACGACTGTAGCCCTGATGAGGTGAGCAGCAGCTGTTTGCTGGGAATGATCCACTAAGAAGATGTGGGAAGAGAAGATGAAAATTGGAGGTGAGCTGGCAGGTACGGAACGATTCTGTGATGTGCTGCAGAACCCCTTGCTGAGAATGCCTCATCTCTGTGGATGCTGAAATCTACAGACAAGACATGAAATGACTGGAAAAATAAAGAAAACCAAGTCATGGCTTTTGAGGCGCCAGCAGCACTGCTTTGTGCAGAAGAGCTGGGCCTAAAAGATCTGCCAGTTCTTTCTGTCCGTCACAAGAAGGCAAAACAGAGGCAGAGACAGTGGGAACAAAGGAAGAAAAGGGAACAGGAGGTCTCTGAGGCACAAAGAACTATTCCTACCCCTTTTGCATTTTGCAGCCTAAGTTCACTTCCTCCCAAGGCCGTCACCTGGGACAATGCTCAGAGTTACAATAACATCTTGAGGATGAGCAGCCCAGATGCCAAAGCGAAATTAGCTGAAGAAGCAGCTAGCTGCTGACCTGGACAACTGGATGCCCTCTCTCAGTTTTGCTCTAATGCCTCACAAGCCATTGCCAGGCCCCTTTTGGAGGTTATGGCAGGGCTGCTCTCACTGACCATGAGACGAAAAGTGAGAGCATCCCATCCAGAATAATTTCTCCTTCTCTCCCTACCTGGATGAAAAAAATCACAGCTGTTCATTCCCAGACTCTCTTAACAGAGCCCTAAAATACACAGGGCCCAGGGGGTGTGTAGGTTTGGAGCTAGAAACTTCCTCCTGCACAGCCTGCTGCTGTGCATCGCAGTGTTGATAGCCAAGAGATCTCTGCAGCAGCACAAGTGAAATGCCTCTCTCCCTCTTACATTCAACGCATAAATCAACTTGCTGTGCCTTCACAATTGGCCTGCCTTATGTTCAGCCATATGAGAATTACTGATGGGAAACTGTGGTAAACATTATCCCAAGAAACTTGTTTGTTGTGTCTCAAGCTCTATTCTTTTGCCAAACCAAAACAGGGTACATTTTTTCACTGAATATTTGAGTTGACAGCCAACAACAAATCTGGCCGGCCATGTTCTAGACAGAATAGTTACGTTTGAGCCTTCACTGACTGTGTGATTTAATTCAGGAACTAATTTTGCTGCTCCTAGGAGATCAGATATCAGAACTGCAACAATGAAAGCTCTCTGCACAGCTGCAAGGTCTTGGTTATCTTCTGTCACACCAGAATCTATCCATTAAGGACTAAAAAATAAATTCACAGTATCACAGTATCATAAGGTTGAAAAAGACTTCTGAGATCATCGAGTCCAACCTATGACCCAACACCTACACCTACTCCTACTCGTCAATTACACCATGTCACTAAGTGCCTCATCCAATCTCTCCTTAAACACCTCCAGGGATGGTGACTCCACCACCTCCCCGGGCAGCGCATTCCAATGGCCAATCACCCTCTCAGTGAAGAACTACTTCCTAATGTCAAGCCTAAACCTCCCTTGGCTAAGCTTGAGACCGTGTCCTCTTGTTCTGTCACTGGTCGCCTGAGAGAAGAGACCAACCCCTGCCTGACTACAGCCTCCTTTCAGGCAGTTGTAGAGAGCAATAAGGTCTCCCCTGAGCCTCCTCTTCTCCAGGCTAAACAACCCCAGCTCCCTCAGTCGCTCTTCATAGGGCTTGTGCTCCAGCCCCTTCACCATCTTCAATTCATTTGCCTGAAGCAATATTTGTACCATCCAGAACCACCGCAACAAAAATCTAGGGAGGCTGAATAACCTTTAATAATGACTGAGATATCTGTACATTTTACAGCTGTTTTTTCTTAGTATCGGCTTGCTGATTTCTCAGATTTATTCATGTGAATCGTTTCTGCTTGGGAGATCACTTTATAGCCATTTTTACAGTATTGTGGAAACAAAATTTCATTGCTTTGACAGGTCACAAGTGATACAGTATGTTTCTATTCATTATTTGGTTGAACATAATCCAGATTTTAAGGACAATATATTTAAAATTCCCTCTTGGCAAATGTTTTTTTAATACTTTCTTAAATAAACTAGTTTCCATGGATGTTCCTGCCAATACACTTATTCATTCAGAGCTTTGGGTTCTGTCCAGACTGACCACTTATTTATCAGTCAGGATGGACAGATGCAGGAAGTCAGCATTTTCTGGGATAAGACCATAAAAAAGAAGTTTCAGCTTTCATCTCTTTCCATGCTGTTGAGAGTGCTTTTCATTAAGAGCATGGCTGATTCCACCGCTTCAAAATGACATTTTCAGGAGACACATCCTAAAACTGCTGTAGAATCTGTTGCATTTCTCAGCTCAGGTGAGCCAACAGGAGAGGAGGTACCACAGCATGGTGAAACACCATTCCCATTAGAAGAAGGAATGTAGTTCAGCTTATCTTGCCATGCCATTTACAGCTAAAATGGAAAAGCCCCACAGGTATGTATGCTATTGCATGGTGCCAAATACACGCGACCTTTGCTTGAGATACCTGCTACCTGAAAACTTCTGCCTGCTGTAAAGTATCACAGAGGTAAAAGGATGATTAAGTGTGAGTGTAGCCATAAGCCAAAAGCTTCCAGATGAAATAATGCTCTCTCTCATAACAGAAGCAATTACAGCGTAGCTGTCTGTATTGCATTTAGCATTGCTACTAAAAGGCTGTGCTGCTCTCAAGTACAGGAGTGACAGCAGCTGAATTTTTATGGGCAAAGAACAGTATTGCTGAACACAACCTAAAGCCTCTGGAACTTCACAGGCCCCCAGAACAGGTGGTTTGGATGTAAATACATTGCTTGCATAGAAACTATGTATGCATGCCTTTCTTTATGCATACATAAGCACATATGGAGAGAGAAAAAAACCCACTTTTAGTCTCATTTGGCTTTATCTCTAACATAAATCACTATTGCCTTGGGTTGTTTGAAAGACTCTGTTCATAGTTTCTCTATTTTGGACACAGATGCATTTTCATGAACCAAAACCCAGGTTGTTTTGTGGTTTTGATTTTTTTTTTAGTTTTCATGAGGGAGTAAAAGAAACTTATTTTTCCCTCTTTTCAATCCAAACTGTTTCTTGGCTTTTCAAAATTTTGAAATTTTGGGGGGTGACAGCTAAAAAATTGAACATTTTTCAGCCGTCTCTACTATTACCTCAATGCCTTCAAGTGCTTTGCATAACTTTTAGAAATTTACAGGAAGATAAAATTATTCATGAAATTATATTTTGAAATCAATTATCATGCCTCCTGTACCGCCTCATGGAGTGCTGTGCTCCAGGCTTCACTGTGCCCTGCTTGTCCTGACCTGAGCAGGTCAGATTGTGAAACAGGACTGAATCCATGCTGGGAACTGATGCTCAGAAGAATTCCACGAGATCCATATTTTTACAGATATGAGGATGTAAGCCAAGTCTTTCCACTCAGAGGTATGCCAGAGGTCTCAGTATTGCCCAATAAATTAGTATTTGGCTCATAATTTGATTCAGAGTCCTAAAGAAGTAAAGAGGTCACCAAGTCTATAGATAGTTAATAATGTCATTAATTACCTATATTATTTAGGTAAACATTGTCATTTATTTCTCACTAGATTATGTCTGGCTTGTTAACTTTTCTAGATTATGGAGTCTTTCACTGCACAGTTTTCTAATCTGACTGTAAAAAATACTGCTCCAAGATAGTTCCTCTAGGCAGGACTGTCTAGTTATTTCTGAGACTTGAGGTCATATTTCTGTAAAATGTTTTGCTGTGTTATCTGGTTCTACTGGTCAAGATAGGTCTAATTCAGGGGTCTTTTACACAGCACAGATCTGCTTTCATTAAATGTATTGCAGGATTAAACTCAGCATACAGTGAAAAGCGAGCTTACAAATTGCAAAGTAGTTTCCTGTTTTCTGCTCTTTATTGTTCTGTTTATATAAGTCAAGAATCATAGAAAAGGAGAACTTTACTTCAAGTGAAGTAGTTTGCTCTTCTCTCTACATCACCTTTAGCTGTAACCTACATAATTCAAAAGGCATTTGTGAAACACATTCTTAAAGAGACTTCCCATGATCACATCATCAGCTGGAGAGCTGCCCGGCTGAGAAGGACCTGGGGGTGTTGGCTGGCAGTGGCTGAACATGAGCCAGCAGTGGCCCAGGTGGTCAAGAGGGCCAATGGCATCTTGGCCTGTGTCAGACCCAGCGTGGCCAGCAGGAGCAGGGAGGTGATTGTGCCCCTGTGCTCCGGCCCTGGTGAGGCTGCACCTCAAGTGCTGGGGTCAGTTTTGGGCCCCTCACTACAGGAAGGACATTGAGGGACTGGAGCACGTCCAGAGAAGGGCAACGAGGCTGGGGAGGGGCTGGAGAACAAGTCCTACGAGGAGAGACTGAGGGAACTGGGGGTGTTTAGCCTGGAGAAGAGGAGGTTGAGGGGAGACCTCATCACTGTCTACAACTGCCTGAAAGGAGGCTGTGACGGGGTGAGGGCTGGGCTCTGCTCACAAGTGACAGCGATAGGATGAGAGGAAATGGCCGCAAGTTGCACCAGGGGAGGTTTAGACTGGACATTAGGAAGAATTTCTTCATTGAAGGAGTGGTCAGGGATTGGCACAGCTGCCCAGGGAGGTGGTGGAGTCGCCATCCCTGGAGGTGTTTAAAAGACGGGTAGATGAGTTTCTTAGAGACATGGTGTAGTAAGTGGACAAGTATGGTTGGACTCGATGATCTCAGAAGTCTTTTCCGACCAGATGATTCTATGATTCTATGACCATTTTGTTGAGCCGTTACACTCATTTGTTTCTTTAATGTAACTCCTAAATCTTTTTTAAGAATCCTTATTTTCTGTAATATCATAACATACCATTTTGCAGTAGGATATCTCAAAGTTATTTGAATAAGCCAGATGATAACAAAATGATGCTAGATCCCTCTGTATCATTGTCTTGCCCTTACCTTTAATTAACAGGCTATAAGGCTTTGTCCATACTCAAAATGACTTTGTGTTTCCCTGTTACTCCTTGATGAAACATGTACAACAGCACAACCCTGAGGCAGAATCACTCCCAGACAATCTGCCCATGAACTACCCCTTCTTCCTAATGATTTCATATTGATAGATCTTTTCTAGGATTTGTCAGTCACTTCTTTGTCCATATACCATATTCTTCATGGGTGTTGGTGGTTACTCAAACTTTGAGGCAATTCTATTTCAAATACTTAAAAAAAAATGCAACATCATAGTTTAGCAGAAAGTACAGCTGGGGAAAACAGAGATAATCATTTTTTTCCCATATCCCCAGGTAGAATCAGCTGTACCAATATCCCATTCTAAGAATATTACAGATTCAGAGACACCTTTACCCAGTATTGCACCTTTGTCTTTGTGTGACGAGACCTCTTTTCCACAATGTTGATTGGCATTATAGACCTTTTTCATACTTATCCATTACATTTAAAAAATGTCTTTTAACTTCAAGCGTGCACATTTGAACATCCCTTCAAATGCAGAAATGAAGAATCTTCATTCTACACAGCAAGAAATTTCAGTTTCCAACTAGATTTTATCGAGTTTTTCATCTCTATCCAAAATTACAGCTTGATTCAAAGATCATTAAAGCCAGCAGGAGTATTTGTAAGTATCTAATAAACCATCTATTTTCTACTCTTCAAAAGGTTAAAATATTTGTCAGCTTCTTAATTAAGGGGAACTTCCAAATGGATAGGTTTCATTCTACTGAAACAAAATAAGATCTAGGAAAGCAGGGAACAGTTGTCTGTTTCGTATTCACATGCCAACGTGTTGTTGGCGAATCAGACTTCCTCTTAGAGTTACAGCCTACAAAACACCCTTGGCTGCTGGAGAGCGAGACATGAGCAGGAAGCAAAATTCGGTAAGAAGCCCAAAGCCTCAGATGGATGAAGAACATGTAAGAGACAACTGTATTCCTAAAATCTTGTCTTTACCACGCAAGTTTCATTTCATAGAGATATATATTCTAAGAACACTGAATTGTCTCTGAACTTTTCTTGTGTCAGCTCAAAATAAACTTTCTGAACATTCTTTTGTGTGAGAGGCTAAGTACCGCCCCTCCAGTTCTTTATGTTGGTCTCCACTATTCTTTTACACGTGCTGTATTGTAAACTAAAGGACTTTTATTAATGTCTCCTTGTTCATAAGTTTGTTCTCAAAATTCAGCTGCTTCATCAGTTCTACTTTTCCTGAGCAGTTTAAAAGCAAATTAGTCTCCAAGCCCCCAAAGTGACAAACTTCTAAAGTAATATTGCCCATTTTCATCTTTCACATGGGGACTTGAAGATTAATGTGTTACATGCCGTGGAAGAGCAGCAAGTAAAACAAGCTTCTTATGAGGGAGAAGCATGAATTTCTGAGAAGGAAATTTCTTGATAGCAGCTTTTGTATTCTTTTTGATTTTTGTTCCACGTTTTTCTTTGCTATGTGAAAATGAAACCGTCTAACCTTGGTTAGATACTGTTAGTTAATAGAAGTCAACAATTTCAGGGTGGGGGAAGAAAGGGTGATTACAACAAATGCTATAATTTTATTACTGAAAACGTAGCTCCTTAAAACTTGAAACTCTGAAGCAATTAATCTAATCTTTCTAACTGAGATTTTTCAGGTGGCTGAAGGCACATGGATTTCATAATTGCACGTAGTCTTTTCTACCTAGGATATTGGTATTCTCTTGGCTGGGATTTTCATGGAAGCGTGTCTTCCACTTTGACACACATTTTGTGTCACAGGCTGAGGAGCTTGAAGCTTTCCCAAGGGAGTCAGTTATGCGTCCCTGCTGCGTGTATATTCACAAGAATTAATAGATGACTTGCAGTTGCACGTGCAAATATTCATGGTAAGTGTTCCTGTCACTTGCTAAGTGGAAGCAAAAAAATATCAGCTGGTAGCCTTGGCAAGTCATGCTGAAATAGATAACACTGTCTAAATATTTGTTAATAGTCAATAACACAACCCATTCACAGGACCTGCAGAGCTATTCCAGCGGTGAGCATGTTTACACGGCCAGCTCAAGGCTTCTCAGGTCCTCAGGATAATGATCCAAATCCTGGCCAGGAGGAGGCTGCCGTATAGAGGGAGGAGAACAAACTGAGGGAAGTTGAGTCTGGCCACAAGGAGTAGAGTGGGATTTGATGTTCCTGCTGTCGGCCAGAGAATAAGCAGCAGTTGCTGTGAACTTGTACACCCAAATCTCTCCCTCAGCTGCAGATAGCCCTACTGCTCCTCACACTGTAAACCACAAAGCAGAGCATGGGACCACGGTTACAACGCTGTCCTGACAAAGAGCTGACCTGGATATATCCATATTTTGGTTTGCATATGGTTAGCTCTCAGTCCCTGAGTTTTGTTGCTTAGGCTAAGGTGTAAGTATAAAAAGGAAGGTATATTTACAAAACAAAGATAGGAGTCAGAGATAGCTCTCTCAGCAAGACAAAACCTTTTCTTGTTAAAGGGGCACATTTCAGTCAAAATTAATTAAAAATTGTTTCAAATGTATTTAGACGCATGTAAAACTAAAATTAGACATCACTATTGAACTGTTCTTCCCGTTCCTTGTGCTTCTCTCTGAATTTTGTTTCAATGAAACTCCAAAAACTTTTTTTAAAAATCTGTTTTTTTCTAGATTTGAGTTGAGTTAAGAAACTGAGTTTTTCCTAAAACACATGATTGCATAAACTACTCTGTTTTTTGATTAAAAAGCTGGCAAAACCTCTCTCATTCAAAACATGCTCATTTACTGCTATGAACGTTGTAATGAATACAATTCTATATTATTCAAACAAGAGAAAAAATACGTGAATTGCCAAAAGTAAAACGGGTAAAAATCCTGTAGCAGATGCACATGGCATGATTTTGTTGAAAATATATCACAGAATTATACAAAAATATCACAGAGAAAAAGAGTTTTATCCCCAGGTTCCCAAAATAACAAAACTGACTTGGAATCAAAGAAGGAGGCTGCTCTGAGTGAATTACAGGGTTCCTCCTGGCTCTATTGATCTTTATTGAAGAACCTTTCCTCTTTCATCTCTTAGGCTGTAAGATCAGGATTATCTAAGGATCTGCATCTTTGGTGGCATAAGTAGCTTTCTGAAGGGAGTGTTGTAAGTAATGTGTAGGAAGACCAGAAAAAGACTGCTTCTCTTCTCTGAGAAGGCCTGTGTGACTCTTTTGAATAATTGCTAAGTCATTTTATAGCATGGATAAATTACCTTGTTAAATCTTTAGTGAATATCCTTGCAGTAATTCCAATACTTCTTAGCAATAAAGAAAAAGAGGATAGGTAGGCAGATCTCAATGGATGAGAAGCTATCACTCAAGAGTAAGAAATACAAGACTTTTAATAACTAAATATTTCAGTCACCCTGAATGAATGGCTTCAAAATATCATCTCACTCGGAAACAGATGTTAGAGAGAATCTGAAGTGCTGGTAAATGGCTGCAGAGAAGTGTCAAACCCGTATTTTTCTTGGACTCACTTTTGCATGACTTACCCCCTACATCTCCTAATTTTCATTACTTATTTGCTATTGCTAATTTTGTGCTGTCTCATGAACATATAATTTTCTTTCTGACCCTGTGGTTGACTTTAAAAAATAACCTTATGCATGATTTGTTTAAAATTCCACCCTTATTCAGTTATTAAATTAATTAAATACTAACATTTCAGAAAGCTACAGTGCTTTTTCCCAGAATGGTGCTTCGCTACTCCCACCTCATTCCAAACCTCACTGATTCCAAGTCAAAGCCAGGTCATATGCCTTTTTTTTTTCCTTTGGGCACCTCAGACCATCTATCTGTCTTACAGATCCCATCTTAGAAACACCTTGCTTGCCCAAACATAGTTGTGCTTTCGCAATGCAATTTTTGATAGCCCTAACAGTGACTGGTGAAACCAGAGTAGAACTGGACAGGCCATTTGAAAACCAGCCAGATGGCAACCTGATTGTTATTCCTGCTGCTGCAAACAACACAGAGTATCCAAGGATGACTGATGTGATCCAATTCAGACAATATTTTCTTCCTCTTCTTGTTTGTTGGTAATAGAAACTATAGTCCCTGAAGGGGGCTAACTTATTATTACAGTCAATTGAGTGTACTGTGTAGTTACGTCTCAAAATACCCAAGTGAGAATATATTCTAAGTCTTCTTAGGAGTCAGTGAGTAAACCCTGGCACTGTTGACAAGCCCACAGGGAGCTATTAAATGCAGAAATACACCTCTGGCACAGGAAGTCTCTCAACCACAATTTCCTGAAGGCTGTGAGAGTATTTTGGGGAAAGTATCATCGTACAGTCATCTTATTTTATATTCTCCAAGAGGCCTCTGCTGCTGGTCACTGCTGGAGCAGAGGGAGTGGTGTAGGTGGGTGCATCACGGAAATCAGAACTGCTGTTCTTACTTAGTGAAGCTGATGGGAGTTTGACTGAGTACCTTGGTGGGGAAAGGCTCCTCTCACAACTTTCACAATGGCAAAATTCAGCTACCTAAGTAAAAGTTCTCCTAAATAAACATGTCAAGCATCAGCATTAGTGCTTAGATTTATGCTGTTACTGGTACTTCCAGTAGTGAGCTCATTCATAGACAGCTGGCTTGGGTATCTTCCTACTAAACTGAGTTCTTCTATGTAAACTAGTCTTGTTACTCAAAGATTTCCCTCAATTTCTCAGTTATGAGATGCATAACCCTAAATTTGCTGATCTTGTTGGATCTGCAGAGAGTACCACTAATGCCAAAGATAAGCCTGTGGTTTAGAGCTAGAGTAAGCGCAGCTTTCCTCCATCGTCTTTGCTGTGGTCAACATGCACCTGTGACTGTGCTAGGAAAGGAAGTAAAACTTGCTGCTTTGGGAGGGGAAAGGAGAGTTACAGGGCTTTCTCTCTCTGATACAGCACTCCGAGACACAGTCATAAAGAAAGAGTTTTCCAAGAGATGTGGGACCACAGGAAAGGTCTGTGGAGCAGGAGGACATCCATCAGGAGATTCTCTGGAACAATTTGTCTGTGGTTAAGAGATTTAAGATTTGCTTCTGTATGGATAATCACTGATGTTTTCAGAGCCCAGATTTTGAAATTACTTACGTTTATTTTACCCATATGGAGTGACTATGTCAGAATAAAAGTGGACATTCAATCACAGGGACAAGAGAAAATGCTAAATATATAAAAAAAGTTATTATACTTTGAAAGAGACCTCTCCTTCAATTTACAGTACTTGATCAAATTTTAAACCTACAAAGCCTGATATCAGCAACAATGTCTGAGATGAAAATGGAGTTGTTCCTACTGTGACACTTTATGGTAGTAACAATAACTAAAAAATCAGTTAAGAATACTCAAGCAGTCAAGTAATCTTCTTGGAAGAAAACCTAGATATCAAAGAGCAGGCAACACGGTCTGCCCATAAACGTGCTCTACTGTTCATATTTTACATTTTTTCCATTCACCCATTGTTCTGTTTTTTCAGATACCACATAAGTCCCTCCAGTGAATTTTCTACCATCCATAAAATAAACCTCAGATTTTGGAGGGTGTGATCATTTGAAGAGGCACTTGACATGTATTGCTATTCTCCTTTCCCAAACGTAAATAAAGAGTGGTTACTCTTCGTGTATGGTTTCAATTAAGATTCCTCTTCTAACTCTAAGAGCAAAATCAGGAAAACATACTTATGGTTTCCAAAGCAGTTCATTGCCTCTTGCGTCAGTGCATAAGGCATTCAAGCACAAGAAAACAAAGGCCAATTCCTTTAGGTTCAACATGACCTCCATCTCCTGTATTTGGGATATTTTTGCTAACAGTGTCTAATAGAGCTGCATATACTGTCTATGCCATTACAAAGCGAATGTGCATCTGTCATTCATGCATAGTTCTGATTTTTATTTGAAATTTGTGGAAATTTGCTATTAACTTTAGATAGGAGGTGGCTGAGCCCAAAGTTAGTGTGACAGACATGATAAACCACTTGCACTCGTATCTAAGCAATTCCTCCAAATACATGTAACAGTAATTTACGTTCAAGAATAGAATCGATCACTTTATTCTGAAGCAGAGTGTTGGCTAATGTAAATCTTGGTAAGACTTGAAAGCTGGTGATGTGAGTAGGCAGCAGTACTCTTGGTAGCTGGACATCACCTTTGTAAGAAAACCATACTCTTAACTGTGAGGGTTCGGTGAGAAGAGATCCAACCGTTCATATGAAAACTGACCTGAGGTGCCGAAGTATTTGGTTATATATTTCTAAAGAGTTTGTATGGATCCGATTTGCATTGGTTCTGGTCAGTTCAGTACATATTTCTGTCCACATCTTCTCCCCCAAACCCACATCTCTGTCCCTGTTGTGACTCACACACACTCACACTTCAATGCTGCTGAGCTGATCCCATTTCCTTGTCCCTTCCTCCATCTCAACTCCCTGGAAATGACCTGGTTTCCATTGACTTGATCGAGAATTGGATCCTGCTTTCTCCTCTGTTTACCACCTATTCCTAGTTCCCAGTGATTAGCAATTGCAGTCCAAGCATGGCTGTATATTAGTGTGAAGTAATTTCAATGCTATTAGCCTTGTGGCAACCCAAGTTGTGTTTCTTTCTTTACTGCCCCACTTGCCAAATCCAGAGTTGCTCTTAGACTGTAAGGTAGACCAAGGCAGGATACTCAGTTATTTGCATAAGATACAATAATAAGGGAGGAGTCGTAAGACCCGCAGCAGCAAACTGACTGATCCATGTTGTACGTTGTATATTTGTGCAATAGTAATTTCCAGAGAAAAATCAAACAAAAAAGTTATCAGAGTCACCTTGTCTAAACTTTTCGTGCCCCTCCTGCCTCACTCATTTAATCTTATAAGGGAAAACAGGAAGAAAAAAGAAAAAAACCCAATCTGAGTCATAGGTCCTGCACCTCAGTAGTGTCTTCTGTCCCTCATGATCCTCCACTCTTCTTCAGGAATGAGAAAGTGGGGATAAAGGATGCCTGCTGGGAATCATAGTTCATTAAAACGAAGTGATGGAGGATACAGGTTTCTAAGACTTTCTGACAATGCACCGTGCTGGAGATTTTTCTTGTTTCAGGGAGACAAAGAAATTCTGAGATTGTCTTTGCCTACCAAGAATAATTCCTCACTTCAAAGTATATCTCCACTTTATCCACATGCAAAAAGAGACTGATAATATTTTCTTCCTTCATGAAGTTCTTTGGGACTTCTGGAGATGAAATACCCTACAAAAAATCTAGGAGCTTTCCTTGGTGTATGCCTTGCCCGTGCTTTTCTTCTCTCTGTACGACTGTTGGTCCTTCGTGTGCTTCCTGGAGTGAATTCGTCTCTTACAATCATAAGTGAATTAGGGCGCAGTCCTCCAGACCCTTGGTTTAGAACTGAGCTATGCCACTTAATGTTGAAATGGAGCTGAGCATGGACCAGGATGAATTATTTACTTCTCTTAAAAACATATGGATTTTTATGTATGTTTTTTGTGAATGAATTTTGTCATGAATTTTACACAGTTAATCTTCCAACAGTGCTGCAAAATAATCACAGGAACTGGCATGACATGTCAAGAAACTTCCATATTTAATGGCACACTATACACAGAGTAAATAACCAGGCCCCATTCAAGTCCATTTTACATCTCACTAAGATTATAAGGTTAGCTCATATGGCAACTTGCTTTGGGCTGAATTGTCTGCAGAACCTGAACTCACAATCTCTGTGACTGCAGCTGTAATTTTCTGTGACTGGAGCTAAACCCTCTAGGTTCATCATCTCAGAGGCAGTAAGAGCCTTATCAACCTGCTCTGCATTTCAGCCAGTGGGAAGGAAGAAAAACACATCAAGGAGAGTACCATGATGACTGCAGAGAAACTCTTTGATCTGGTTTGTCTAATGTGTAAGTCTCACCCATCCATTTCACTTTACAGTCATCATCAAAAATCAGAGATCCTCTTCACCAAGTGCTACTTAGCACAGCACCCAATTTCTTGATATTAATTCAGCCAAGTCTACAGCTCATGCAAACCTGTGTGATTTATCTCTTTAAAACAAGACAAAAGAGTGCCTTTCATTTCAGAGACAGTGAGAGACACAACAGGGACGAAGGGATCCTGTGATAAGGGCACTGTGTCAGCTGAATATTAAAACAGTCATCTAAAACCTCAGTGACATGCTAACAGCTCAGCAGAGGTGGGATAATCTCGGCAGGAATGGGAAAAATACACAATTATTTACAAATATATTCCTTGTAAAGGTCACAAAATCTTCCAGATGAAAATGTTTGTCATGATAAGTGGTCTCTACTAGAATGACTGAGTCAACACTGGGGAGAGGGAGAGGAGGTTTCTATCCAAAATTTGGCCCAATTATTTTTCAGCCAAAACCTGACTTCCAGGCTTTAGCTTTGAGTAGCAGGAACCACTGGGATCTGAGTGGGCCCAGCATCTCATGGCCATGTTCAGTTCTTTTCCACAATGGGGTCCTGACTGGTTGGGCTTTACCAAGTTACATCTTTCAGTAATAACTCATACTTTAGGCATCAGTGATGGTGCTTAGGAACCTACTGTTCCCCCAAACTTGACTCAGCCTGAACAGAACCATTCTGGCATATAATGAGAGGGAGTTGCTTCACATTTCTCTGAGAATCTCTTGAGCTCTCTTTTTCAGGAACTCGGATATTCCCCTGCACTGAAATCTCAGATGACTCTATCACATTTTATGAGGCGGGAGGCGGGAGGGTGAAGTTGCTCTCCAGTAACTATTCCCCAACGAGTGGAGTGATTGAAAAGAAACCGATGGAAAGAACCAAAGTCCTTTGTAGTCACTATCTTTGCATGGTAATACAACCAAGTGATGTTAAAACAACATTACACTAAGCTTAATGACTTTGCCTTCCTCATCTCAATAGTGGCTAATGAAACATTATGAATGCAAAGCAAATAGTGTGTTCAGGCTAGTTCAGGATCCACACCGCATCTGAATGTGCTGCATGAATTATTCACGCTGTTTTTCTTCACTAGTGTCATCCCTCCCCCATCACAGAATACAGCTCTTTTTTTTTTCTGGCCTTTGCAAACTCCTCTAAAGCTGTTCTGGTAGCACTGAGGAAAGTTTGGTTTATAGTGTGTCAAAAACATATGAGTCAGGTCACATCGTAAGTGAGAAGCTATAAAATATTAATATGCTCAAGAAAGAAGAGAGCGAGTGGAAGAGCTGACAGATTTCCTCCCCAGTGTGAGTGAAGGTCTTCTTACTCATTTTTTATCAAAGCGTCCCAAGAGTGTTGAGCTTTGCTGTTCTACTGTCCTATGCACAGCTCATTCTTTCCTTTTAACTTATAAATGAGCACCCTCTCGTCCTCTCACAATCCCCACGTGGATCCCAGTATTCTCTATGGACATTTCTGCACAGGGCAAAGGACAGCAACACGGGACTGCATTGTGTTGGTCCAAACAAGGTGGAAGGTCAGAGCCCAGCTAGCTGGATAGGCTGTGCTGAGCTGCTCTTGGGGTAGACACTGCCTGTCTGACACAAACTAAATTTCCTCCAAAATCAAAGTGTGCTTAGTTCTGCTGTTAGCTTTCAGAACCAATCCTGCTTTGAATCAGTATGAACTACTTCCCCCAAGCCTTTCCTTCCATCTCAGTAGCTGAAATTAATGTAATAATTACTGTTTGGCCTTTGTAACTCATTTGTTAATTTTTGCAACCACAAAATAAGAGAGATTCAATTTTAACTTCAAAGCCAACATAATCTGTTTTTCGATATCGACCCACTGTTTGTCTGCGAGCAGGAGGCAAATATTTGCAGGATTTGGAAGGCACATAGAAAGCAGATTGATAGAGAGTCAATCAGCATGCCAAATGCTTTGCTATTTGCTCTCATGAAAGGCCAGTGAACCCTCTTTTTTGTTTGCTTTTGTTTTTTCTCCAGCTCACTCCTCTCTGCTTGGCTCACCTACAAGAGAGCTGATCAATTTGTCAACACCTCATTCTAATCTATGTTATTCCAATGAAGATAGTGACTTTAATCGATTATTTTTTAAATTTCCAGGGTTTTCAGAGTCACACAGGTCTCAGCCTTACAGACCAATATATGTGGTGTATCACAGCATTGATATCCAAAAGCTATAGATAGGAAGCAACCATATGAAATGCCTGCCCAGCACCTGGGGGATTTTAGCTAGGGAAGAAATAATAAGTATTCCTGAGAAGTCTTAAAGCAGGTCCTCAAGTCTTTCCACAGAGTGCAGTCACCCCACTGCCTGGACAGACACAAGCTAAGCTGATTGTAAACTGGAACCTGTTCCAGCAAAAGACTCCATGATTGTGGATGCACTGTCCAAATGTATATTTTGATGATGAAAAATTTATTTTTTTGCTGCTACCCTCAGAGAAGGATTCAAAGCTACGACCAAGGCATGAAGGGCAAGGCAAGATGCAGTTCTGATTGTAGCTTTCTGCTGTATCTCTCATTCTGGGGATGTTTCAGTGAAGTTAGAAACATGAAGACTGAACAATGGACTTGAAAGAAGAGAAAATAACCTGTCCTGCTGATCCTACTTTCCCCTAGACTTCATGGTTGCTGCATTATTCCTTATTATTGTATCAAGCCTCAAAATAGAGCCAGAGAGCCCAGTAAGCAGCATGCAATTATCTACTCCAGGTGTTCCCTTTCCTGCCCTTTCTCAGCTATTATTCTTCCTCCATGCAGGCAGCAGAAAGTGACATGTTTATTAGCTCACATTCAGGTGTGCTTGATTGATAGCTACACAATAGGGAAACAGCTCTTCGCAATGGTTTCCTTTTTGAAGAAGGATGCTGTTTTAATTGTCATAGTTAGTCTTCTGTCAAACATTTGTACATTGCTGAAGAACCTAAGTTGACACACTAGCTGTTACTGGCAGGATTAATGAACAGCACGTTCTGTTTACACAAAACTGACACCGAGTTAAGTGACTACATGCAAAGGATGATGCTGGCTAATAACTGGCTATGGACTGAAGGCAGGGGGGTAAAAATTGCAAGTAGGATCTTTTTTGGAAGGCAGTCACTTTTCAGGTAGGAAATACTTTGCTCCTTTGAGAGTTATGATAATAATGGTTTCTGTTCTCAACCATTTTAATGAAGACATATAATAGTGGTGGTGATTTTATATTTTTATAATGAGTGCTTATAAGATATTGAAGAGGGTTTCTAGTAGAATTAGGTTAATGTTCCAGATCCATCACAGACATTTTGTATAATAGAGCCTAATTCAATAATCTTTGAAGTTAAAAGACATTTTCCATCAAATTCAGTGTTGTTTAGATTAGATTTGAAATCTTCAGATTTGACTCTTAATTCTCATTCTTTAACTACCCTGGGCAGTGAGGGAGGCAGAAACATAAATGAATGAATAAAATGCCCATTGGAACCCAATGTAAAGTGCTTCACCTTTGAAAAGTCAGGACTCCATCAGCAAGAGAAAACCAGACATAAACTGGCAGATTATATTTTTTCTATATTGATAACTGAATATCATGTACATCTTCTGTCTTAAAAATATTTAAGGCTCCAAAAGAGGTCCCTCTTACATCTTTCATTGCTGTTTTCTGCTGGTATCTCTTTGTATACATCCCAACAGTGAACAGAAATCAGGGTCCCCATGCCCATAAATTGGTAACAGTGGAATTTTATGATGTCTATTCTAAATGTGTGGTTAAAAATCTTGCAGTATATTCCAAGTGGCTGGTGCCAGCAAGCGTCTCTGTTGGTGCCAATGGTTTGCCATCACTGTAATAAGGGGATCAGTTCTTTGAGTTGGCAGCACACGGAGTATTTCTTGAGGACCTTAATGCAGAAGCAACTGTGGCTGAACAGGGTGGTTTTGCAGCTTGTTAAAGCCAGTGTTCAAGGTTACAAAAAAGTCTTTTTTGGTCTTTTTGGCTTTTCTGGTCTCTCCAGAAAAGAAACAAGAGTTTCAGGGATGAAAAGAAAGAGGAACATCTGAAGGGATTTGGGAGAATTTTCCAGGTTGTAGAGATTGGAAAGACAGCGGAGCCACAAACCCAGCTGTGAATGTTCCCCCTATGTGGGATTATTTATTAGATTCTATCTTTCACGGACTTTATCTGTCTCTCATTCTCTGTTTCTAATCCTTCAGGCTGAAATGGCACATTAAAATATCCCCATTTGGAAGACGATCATTTATCACAGTTAATCCTCCATTATAGCAGAAAGGATGTGGACAAACTTGTGTTGATGGTCCACAAACACTAACATCATCTGCTTCTGAGACAGATTGCTAGCTAGCACTTTTGCTGTCCACTTGCATACTCCTGATACAAATACCGGTTTAGATGTTTGTCAAAGTTAAATTAAATATTTCCATGATTGATAAGCAAAAGAAAAATAATTTAGAGCTATAAGTAGTAATTTCTCCCATTCAGTCACCTGTTAAATATTTATTAAGAGGTTTTTTTAGCATTGCTGTCATTGATCAAAGTTTAGTTATTTCACACCAATTTAAAATATCGGGAAAATAAGTACTAACGGCAAGGAATCTTATGCAGAAAGCAGTAACTATTACTCCATTAAGTCTTCCCCTCCAGTGATATATTAGGGTCCTAATGCATCAGTCCTGTGAAATTCTAATCACTGGTTCTCATCCAAGAAAAATGCTTAAGCATGTGCTTATCTTTAAGTACATGAATGTTTCTGGCAGATGTCCTAAAATGTGGCTGAGTTGAAAGCAGAATATTCAGCAAGTAAAAGGTACTGTCCTATTTAATGGCTGTTACTGAAGCAAGAAAGAGACATCAAATTAATTGTACGTTGTTACCGAAAAAGAAGCAGAAATAATTAATTCCTTTAATGCAATCAATAATAGTATTAATCCCAGTGGGGGAAACACTTGGCAGGGGCAGAGATGCATTATGCAAGTCCACTGCAGCTTAAGAATAAACACTCTTTTTTCTTACATAATTATCTATCGGGGGAGTCCTCAATGAAAGCTTCAGGCATCCCAGACACTTGAGAAAAACTGGGAGGAGCCATCTGTGGAGGTCAGGCTAAGAGGGGTCTACTTGTCTTGGGAGACATCTTTGCGTCTTTCACTCCCCCTCCTTCTTTCTCCGGAGCAGCTGGATCTGCCAACACAGTCAAAACTTTCGCTGGGTTTGCCTTCTGCCTTGAGTTAGTTTTGGCAGCCCATGATTTTTGCAAAGTAATCTACAGGATGCCTTGCTTGCACGTGTGATTTGCACAGATTATGACCAGGCCAATACATTACAGTGAACTGGCAGGGGAGAACAAATGACAGACAGCAGTGCAATCAGCTTGATTCACCGTTCTGCTGAAGGTGAAAATTGCTGGGATGAGAGAATCAGGAGGTTTATGATGAGGACCAAGGCATAGGCTAAAGTCAGACATTTCCTTTCACTAGCTCTATTCTGCAGAAATTAATCTCTTGATGTTTAATGTTGTTGTTATTGTCTCCGAACCACAAACAAGATAAATACTGTCTTTGTTAATCTGAAAGCCTAGAAATCCGCATTTGCTGGCATAAGCTAATAAATATATACCTGACACAAATTGGCAGAGCTGTTTTAAAAGGGGCTTGTTAAAATGAGACTGTTTCAAGTCACCTATCAGGGTTTTGCTGACATTTGGCAAGTCCAGTGTTCAAATCTAGTTGTTTTACTCAGAGAATATTTTGTTGGACAATGGCATGATTTATTTGTTTAATCTTACGTCTCTGCTGCAGTGGCACAGATTATTAGCTTTCATCTTGGAAGTAAAAGAACATTCTTATTATGCTTATTTCTCCCTACATCAAACCAAACAAAAGTGTCTCCATAGAGGAGAATACAAATCCATTAATTTAATTTAAAAGGATCTCAATTTCCTCTCTTTTAGCAGCTGAAATGCTAGTGACGGTCAATGGAAACAAAACAACTGCAACTCAGTATATTTTCTTAAACTCTGTTCACATCGCTCAATCTCAGCCTTTCCGTGAAAAACTGAATTCCCTACATTGAATGCTCAGAAGAAAAAAAAAATTAAAAATTGATAACTTTGGTTATTTATTTATCCAATATTTCATAAATGGGAAGTGAAAGGAGGAGAGGCAACATTGTCTTACTCAACTTATTAGTCACTTACAATGAGCAAGAGTACATTCCTTCAGCATTTCATGGGGAGAGGTTAGCCTTGCTACTGAGAGGAGTGGATCAAAACCTACATGCTGCCAACAGCATTTTTCAGCTGTTCTCCGAGTCGAGCAAACTCCTGGAAATATAGAAAAGTTCTCAAAAATAACTGCAGCAAGAGCGGCAAATGTCTTAAAAACAGAAATTTAAAAATAATCCTCGCTTTGATATGTGGGAATATTCATCTCTTCTTCTCTTTCTCCAGTTGTTTCCCTGGTTCCTGACAAACACTTTACCATAGGAGGAAAAAACCCTACTCACATGCCAAAAACTGCAAAAAGATCTGGCCTTGATTCTGAATATCTCAGGTTGCACAGTGTGAATGATCCAAAATGAGAGTCACTTGAGATTCCACCAGCTTCCCTCACCCATGAGCATCTGACATCAGATAACACTTCCACGGGTAATTAGCACTCACTTGGGATAGATCAAAGCAGGGAGTCAGCCTAGGGTCCTGTAAAATGCCCAAATGGGGAGGACAGCAAGAAATCCTTGTATTTGGAAAGAAAATTGTGAAAGGAAGTGGAGAGACTGTTGAACAAGGATGCAGCTAAGGAAGCACCCAGCTTTCCACCCCCAGGCCTCTGCTTGAGGGTGAAACCAAACCAGCAATGTCGTGAAATCAGATGTGATTCACATCAATCAACGGGTCAAAGTGCCCAGCTCTCAAAGGACAGTTGGCAAATGCCACAAAAACCACTGTCCCAACAGCTGGTGTTCCCTACATTGATGTCATATCAACCAAGGACAAGTGTGGGAATGTGCCACCACCTCCTAACTGTGACTTCATACATGGGAGTGTTCTTATATCACAGCAATTACTAAACTGGTGACAAGATTAATAAATCTGTAAAGAGACTCGATATCATTCTCACTCCTTTAAATCCATTGAACTAGAAAAACATACTTCAAGACCTTCTATTTCTTTGTAAAGTTCTTATTGCATAATTTGGGGAGAAAATTGGAAAGCTAGGACAGAACTTACTCCATTATTCCTGAAACTATTAATGTACCTTCACTACAGAAAGCCTGGTTGTCCCAATGAATTTGATGATAAAGAATTTGTGCGTTAGAGCCAGAGGTTGTAGGACATTTATCAAAAATGAAAAGTATAATTAAATAACCTTTCTTGGACACCTTTCCCCCTCTTTTCCAAAGAACACAGTTGTGTATTTATAATAGAGGAGAATTGCTTACCTATTTCTGGAACAGCCTGACTGAATACTATTTGACCTCTTTCTTGGCTTTCTTTCCATAAGTAAATATCCCATAATTTGTCAGTGTTTCCAAAAACATTACTGCAGTACATTGGGTTAAATTGTTCCTAGATGCAAGATTTTACAGCTCCTTTTATAGAAACCCAAAGTTTACTTAACGTAAGTAGGTATGCATCGATGTCTTAGAGCAACTAGGGTGAAAAAAAATACTAATTTTATGAATGCTCACTCCTGAAAATCAGCTGAAGAACTGCTCTTTTAGCTATCTATCAAATTCTCAGTCATGGCTGAAGCAGGGAAGGTAATTAATTAAAACACTTAGCTGATAGATAATATGTTTTCCACTTAGACTACAATAGAAAGATGGTCCAGATAATTCTGAGGGCTCTTCCTGGTTCTGTGGAATGAAGAAAAATTCCAGTATTTCAGAAATATCCCTTTCTGTGAGCTATTTCTTTAGTGGTATGATCTATTTCCTAAAAAGACTGGGATGATTCATACCGAAGACCCATCTACCACAGAGCTCTTCATAAATCATCCTCATAATCACAAGTCAAGTGACCCTATGGTTTCACTGTTTGAAAAGAGGTTTAAAGGGATTTGCTTTGTAAAGCAGTGAACAGAAAAAGATAATTCCCCCTGTCCTTCCAGTTGCTCATCTTCATTTCCCTGTATGATCTCAGATTTCCCTGAACCTTGTCCTTTTATGTAATCAGGGAATTCAGGATTGCTTGCTGTTTAATTCTTGCCTAAATTTTAAATTATTCTTAAAAGAGCAGCATATCAAATAAACCCAATGGGGTTTGCACTCTGCAAATGAAGGGTGCTGCCAGAATATACTTTCCTGTATTAGGGACCCTCATGGCACTCCATTGTTTTGCATGTCTGACTGTTATAAGGCAAGGAACACGCTAGGTTGTTAATTTCAAGGTGAAATTCTTTGGACAGAGGCAGGCAGAAAAGAAGAAAAAGAACAGACAAAGAAGGAAAAAAAAAATGAGAACAGGGAAGTTTTCATAATTGACTGATACAATGAAAGGAATAAGCACAATTTTTTTTAAAAAAGAAAGCCCAGGTGTTGTTTATAACTGTGCAATGATAAATGAATACAGGAGATGCCATCTGTGTGAATGGAGTGTATAGATTAACTTTTCTTACCTTTTCAGCACAGGCGTAGCACGTCTGTGTGCTTTGAATTGGTAAGCGTTCCCTTGAACACTATATATTAAATTATGAAAGCTCACAGTAGACAAGCGGCAAACCTCCAGTATCAAATCTTTCTCACAAAGATGACTTGATTGAAAATGATAAAAAATGTCCTCTGAAAATGCCCTTTCATTAAAACTTGATTTTAAATATCATAGACATTTTCATACAAAATAAGTGAAATCCTTGCTTGATGTTTTCTACGTCCTTTCATTTCAAATGTTACTTGGTTTGTTCTCGTTTTTGTGAAAACCTGGGGGCAGGGACACACACACAAAGAAATATTCAAAACTACCACAGAAACTATGTTATAGAATATTTTGAAGGAGAAAAAAATATTGCTCAGTTTCACAAATCAGCAGTTCAACCAGAATCAAACCACCACTGACTATAGCTGACCTGTCCACCACGTCTAGGAGCCTAGGCAAAAATCTGCAGGTATTGCTGCCTTCCTTTGTACTTGCCTAATACGAACCAAATATCTCTGCATCAAAACTATGTGTTTTTGTGCATTCATTTCATGAAGTGCCTGTATATGAAGAGCAAAATGTGGCGGTTTTGAATGACAAATTATGAAACAGCCGCAGCATAATGTTTAATTCTTTAAGAGAACTTGATCTCTAGACTGATGATAACTTCTGGCTTTGGTTTTCTCACCTACCTAGAAGAGGTACTCCTGCTAACTCCAAGAAACCATTGCATAGGATCTAAGTCCAAAATTCATCAACAAGATTTTTTGACCTAGTTGGAAGCTTTGTTCAAGAAAGCACTTTATTCAATGGAAAACAGTTTTCTAGCTTCCAACATACATTCAGGGACAGCTTGTTCCCAACTCCTCACTTCCCACACACTATCTCATGTTAAAATTTTTCTTAGATTTATTATTTCTTTTTATTGGTATTCAATTCAATCTTTAAGGTATTTACTGGCAGTAACCACTCGCCTCAGCCTCCACTCATCTAAACAAGCCAAGCTTTGGTAGCTGCCTAAAGACAGGTTTTCCATTTTCCTGATCTTTCTATCCACAGTTCTCTCTGTGCCTGTGTCACCCTGAATGCATATTTCCAAACCCAAGTGACAGGGTTTCATGTTGCATTGTGTTTGAAATTTTAATGTCAGCCTAGCAAAGCAGGGATAACAATCATAGAATCATCTGGTTGGAAAAGACTTCTGAGATCATCAAGTCCAACCGTGCCTGTCTCCCTACTACACCATGTCCCTAAGGAACTCATCCACCCGTCTTTTAAACACCTCCAGGGATGGCAACTCCACCACCGCCCTGGGCAGCTGTGCCAATCCCTGACGCACTCCAGCCCCTCAATGTCCTTCCTGTAGTGAGGGGCCCAAAACTGACCCCAGCACTCGAGGTGTGGCCTCCCCAGTGCTGAGCACAGGGGCACACATGTATGCATGTATGTGTGGTTAAATGGCAGCATTCCTTAAGGACACAGATTCATTATGCTCCATGATCGTTAAGGAACATTTCTGAAGATCATGTGGAGCTTTAGGTATATACCTGGCATGCACTGGCTTCCATCAGCTGCCCCACCTGCTTAATTAAAAGAACCAACACAATGAGCAGACAAAAAACCCCGACCTGACTGTGCTTGGAATGTGGCTATTTTATTTAACCTGCTTTGAAGGCTGGTACAGAGTCTGAGTGTTGCAGTGGGTTGGATAGCAATCATTCACAATTGTCTGGGGATGGATGCGAAGATTTTTATTGACGTTCCAGGCAGTCATGAAGAATTGTGGTCTGATATCTAGTGCTCTCTGCTGTCTACTGGTACATATAAGCAAAGCGTGGACTGGTGAGGATCGTACAGTGGTGGGCAGGGCTGATATGGTTCTCAATCTTTTGAAACTCAGTTTTTTCCACTGGCTTTCCTTAAAAAAAAGAAACTGCCTGGAGGGTAACCATGGTGAAGACAAACCTCTGTGAGCTGAAGATAAAAGTTGTAATGGTTTTTGTGTCTACAGAGAGCTAGACAATAACTCTTGTGTGAACTGCCCCATTTGTTTCAATGAGGTGTTAACTCAGATGCCCAGGGATAATAAAGTGATGTCACCATTGTAAACTATTTCATTCTTCATGAAAACACAGATTTAAAAGGATTTATTGTGACAATCTCATTTTTCTCCCAGATTGTAGTCTGTTTTATGCATGTTCTCTCATCTCTCCCTTCAGTTCTACAGTATCTGAGTATCTTTCCACTCAGCAAGCGATGCCTCTCAGCACAGTTCAGTCTCTGTTCCACCCTTCTGGGGTAGGGAGCATTTCCATAGGGCCGTGCTGGTTGCTAAGGCACTCCAGGTAGAGTATATTCCTGCACTACCCCTACCAGCACATCAAATTTACATTCCCATTTGAGAAATTAACGTGTGGTAAACCTGTGTATGCTTTTAAGCCAGATGATACAGCACTCTAGCAGAGCAGCAATGTCTTCTTAACCCACCTCCCATCTGTAATCAACCACATGAATGCTCCTAACGCCTCTAGAGTTGAAACCCCTATCAGCAACGCCTTGTTGAACTCTGAGCACTGTGATGGATGTACAGATACAAGCTTGCCCTCAACATCTTGAAGGCACCATGGTAGGAGTTTTTAATTGATTTCTCAGCTATGGCTGACTGCACAAGTGCTTTCACTGCAAAGTGCAACAATATAATTTAGCTTAAAGGTGCTCTAACCTGGACTGAGCGCCCTAACTCAAATAGAGGAGAGCTGAGACTGAGCTAATTCATCTTTAGTTCGGAGTGGCACCTAGCAGTTGAGTGGGTGGGTTTGCTTTCTGGTTTTTGTTCCTTTGTGGGTTTTTTTAGGCACCTGCAGGTTTTACTGACTAGCTGAATGTTTCTACTGTGCCTCAGAGAACACTCTCCTTTCTCCAACTGAGATGCAAATGGCTATTTGCTGAGCACTGGACATTATAGAAGGCTTGCCTGTGCTACATCTAGGGATTTGTAGCAGTGTAGCAGGTATGAGACCAGTTCAGATGTGACCCCAAGTCAGGTGATGGCACTTGTATGGGCTGCTACCATCATTCTGTAAATGTAGTTTATCTCCTTTACAGACACATCAGCTGAGATTTCGTAAATAAACCCACACCATGGGTATCATTAAGATACAGATGAAGTCCTAGACATGACAACCAAGCCTAAGGAGATCAGTGTGAACTTGATGTTTCTCACCAGAAGGGAACAAAGGAGAAGTCAAAAAGCAAGGACACTTCTCCTTTGTCACTCTGCATGAGCAACTCAAACTGGGGAAGTAATGTCTGAGAACAGCTGGAGCTTACATGGTGGGTCAAAGCCAAATAAGTCTCCCTCATTTCCCTCCCATAGACTGTTGTCCAGTAGCCTGTGCAGAGCTCTACCTCCTTCTCTTTCTTATGACAATGCCATATTTCTTTTCAGTGGTAAAAATGGGAATATGTATTTGGCAGCTACAGATTCTACATGACCCATACAGAAAACAGAATAAGGTCTTATCCTACAAGACCTTTGAAGAAAATGGCTTTTAGAAAGGGCACTCTCCACTCACTAATTGTCTAGTATTTTCTCAAGGTCTAGCAAAGGGCTTGAACGAATAAGCTGCATACAACGAGCTAGACAGGTTAAGTAGGCTTAGAACTCTTGTCGAAATACATGACATTAATTAACATTACGAAAGCAAGTAATAATAACACCCTATAAAAACTACATTAGATAGAAGGTAGAATAACACAGGTCATGTTAACTTACTACATGAGGGAAAGGAGGAGGTAGGGGTTCTTTTCTGGTAAAAACTAGGAAACTATGTAGCTCAGAGGCTATAAAGAGACCTCAAGTATTTTAGACCAGAGGCTTCAGATGGTGCCACATAGAAAAAACTGGTGGACTCAGATGAAGTTTCACTGAGAAATGGTGGGATGTCAATGGATATTAGGTTCAACTGGACTAAATCTAACTGCAACAGTTGAGATTTGATGCTTGTTTGTTTTCGAAAAAAGAAGAGAGGCAGAAAGAAAGGAAGAGAAAGAAGGAAGGGAGAGAAAGACAGGAAAGAAGGACAGAATGGAAAAGGTAGAAAGAACAAAAGTAATAAGGTAAGGAAGAAAGTTAAGTGGAAGTGGCACATTCATCCCATATGCTTGCCTTGCTTTCTTCCTATATCAGTAATGGAAGATCATTACCCAGCTCAAAAGAAAGAGATCAAAGAAAGAGATCAAGGATGGAAGGAGAAAGAGGAGAGACCATACCTTCAAGGTGTATGGGATTGTTGCTGTTGTGTTTACTACCCTCAGCGCCACTCATACCCCAAGTACTCCACTCCACACTAAGAAAAAGCAGCAGTACCAAAAGCTGCCCGTGGTCATGCCAGAATTAAATCCTGCCTGTGTTGAAGTGACCTGTTCTGTGAACTTATTGCTATGACCTTGCTGCTGATTTATGGCTTCTCGCCTGAGCCAGCACATGGAGCCATAAAAAGTTTTTCTTTTTTAATTCCGTACTGCTTCTTGGATGTGTTGTGCAAGCCTGTGAAATAAAACAACTCCCAGGCCTCTTCACCCTTGTATTATTTTCTCTTCTATTATCTTTTTTTGTGCCATGTAGGAACCATTAAAAGAATAAAAATCTCAGCAAACCCTCCTACCAGTTCATGATGCTCTCTAAGTACATTTTTATAGCAAGTTTAAGCTTAATGAGCACCAATTACTCTTAGAAATCATCAGAAAAGGCAAAAAAAGGCTGATACTGTACATTTGATATCCTCTGGAGGCCATGTCCAAGATGGAAGTGAAGTTTGAAGAGAAGCATGCAAAATTCCCTCTGTGAGAGGATAATAATTTCTGGGTACATGCTGCTTTTGTGATTTGGGTCTGCATCACAGTTATGGGAGTGCAAGGCCATTACTCATTTTTGAGAGGATGGAATTTGCACCATCCGGTAACAAGAGCACTGAATACTGTCATTAAATAAATAAGAAGCTAATTAGCCTTTCTTCTTCTAATGTTCAGTTGTGCAGACAGGGACTCCATAAAACAATTAGAATGGCATAAAGTGAATGAGGAAGGATGTAGAAATGCTTGATAATTCTGTGAAGTAGTAGTAGTAATAATAATGTCTCAGCAAGCATAATTTCTAGGTGCTAATTCATATCACAGTGAAGCTGATGGGACTTTTCAGGGCTATAAGAACATGCTGATCTTCTAAGGCTTATTGGACAATCCCATAAACATGTTGCAGATTTCACAAAGGTGATAGTTCCTGGCCAAGCCTTTACAGAAAATTTTAAGGAATATTTTGTTATTTAGTTAAGAGTCACAGTTATGACAGGAAGCAGAAAAGTATTTAAACAACAGATAACACTGTTATTTCTGTCACTATGCTCCTTGGTCCCCATGGTGGACCGCAGTGATGTGGAAGTCTGTACCTGACAACTTTATATTCACTGTTTCCTTCAGAGAAAAAGTCAACATTTGCTGTTCATCCATACATTAGTTAAGTAGTTGAGCACATTAATGTATTTAATATTTATTTATCATTACGATCCTCTGGCAAGTTATCAGTGCTTCCAAGCTTTAAATCGGTTTGTTGCAAATCAGCAGAGAACCCAGCCTTCTGTCAGGCAAGACGGATCTTCAGCCAGCCCTCCATCTCACCTCTCTGCTAAATTAGCCCTGTCTCAGCCTACTCTTGCACGCTGTACCGTTGTTAACACTCAGAGCAGGGCTGCTGCTGCAGACAATGTGCTAATATCTTAGTCAAGTTTCTCTCTAATTCACTGTCTTCAGACCTTTTATTAATACAGAAGTGTGATTTTTCAGAGGAGCTGATGAACCGCTTTGAGAATTGTTATTTACAGAGTTCTGCTTGGATTTTCTCTGATTTTAGCTGTTTCTTTTTCCTTCATAAGTAATTTTATGTGAGAATTATCAAGGCCCGAACATGCAAAGAGGAGGCATGCTACAGTTAGAAGTATTGACAACTTCATATATTTTCCCAGTCTCTCTGCGACTTCATTCCTCTCCTGCTCTGTAGTGTTGGAAGTATAACCTAGGGCTTTTTTTGGACAAATGCAAATGAAAGCGCTGAAAATCCTAGTCCAAGCCCTTCCTAAAAAATCTTAATTGGCTTTATTTTAATTTGAGAGATTTCAGGGCAGCCTGAACTATGGCTTGAAGCATTCCTGTATTTGCACTCTCAGAAGAACTTATTTCTGTTGCTCTCAAGTTTTCTAGTCACAGCTGTAATTCCATGGGACTGTGAATCAGCTTCCTCACCGACTGAAAGAATTAAATATTTAGACTGTATGTATAAACATGTAATGTGTTTCTCCTCTTTGTTTCAAAGGAGGAACTCACTCAGGGTGGGAGAGAGTTGGGTTTCCATTCATACTTGTTTGGATTCCTTGTATTGCCACAAATCTCAGAAATAAAAGGTGAATGGAAAGGGCTGAGTCAATGCTGATAGGGCTACTGCTTGGGAAATCATAGCCAAGCTATTTTAAAATTGCTAATATCACAAGAACCACGACAACAAGATTTATCATGAGCTATAACACTCGAGGGAATTGATATTGCAACTATTAGCTTGGGCTGAACTTCAAGATACCAAAATTCCCTTTTCTTGGTATATCTGGCTATCCTAATGCCTCCTGTGCAGCTGGCAGGTGCTCTTAACCTTGACAATGTACTGTCGAAAAACTGTGCTTAATTCTGAGTGCCAGAAGCCTGAGCAAACAATGTCACGGGTGATAAGGGTCAACCAGTTAGAGTGCAGGAGGAGTGGCTTGCCTTGCCCTCAAACACATTGTAATTTCCCATGAGTCATTTGGAAGATATTAACAGTCACCTAAGCCACCCCCAAAATAACATCTGTTTCTCCTATTTAAACTAGGAACATTTAATTATAAAAGAGAAATGTAAATAACTTTGAAAAATCTCTAGCTCTGAAAAGCTCCTTTGATGTCCAGAATTAACTGTGTCAAATAATATATTAAATAGGCGCTTCTCTCCTGATAAGAAAGTAGTAAGCAACAAAGCTCTGAACTAAGCACTATCAGGGACAAGCACATCATATTTGGAAAGGGCACCCTTAAACAGAATATCCAACAACATGGCCAGAAAAATCCAGCTCTACTCTCTGCTTTGCATGTACCAAAGTGAATTTTCCTGTGGCTTTCCCACTCCAGCCTCCATATTCAGGAGTTCTTCCCACTGTCCCGAGGAACTCTCTCATCTTGTTATCTCAGACTGACATAGCCACCAGAAATTGTTAAAAACATGTGGTTTCAAATTCTCTAACTGCATCTCCTGTGACGTAACTCACAGCAAGTAGCTCAGGTAGGGGGTAGTACGCAGGGAATTGCAGCGTTCTGTGGGGCTGTGCCAGCCTGGGTTTCCTTGGGCAGTTGTGCATGACGCCACCACCCAGTGAAAATGCTACTACGGCATCAGATAGTGTAGATTACCAGCTCTCCAGGTCTGGTAGGGAGAAGACAGAAAGAACAGCTCTTCAGGAAGATTCATTTTTCCTAAAAATTGGTACAGCTTTATACGGGACTGGCAGGTTCTCTGAACCAGCCCAGGTCAAATTAAACACAGATTGTCACTATCGAATTCAGTAATTTATGGAAGAGAGAATTGAAGTCCCAGTGGAATCAGGGGGATATTGGCATTATCTACGGGGGACAGGAATTTAACCTATGAGTTTTTATATTTACCTTCATTTGTAACTCTCTTTACAGGTATTTTAAAAATATACTCACTTTTTTATATATATACTCCATGGAAAAACAAACTTTTCAAATTATACAGTTAACCGATTTTTTTAAAAACTAGGACTTATTTATAGTGCACAAGCTCACAGTGATGTATGGTTCATTTTCTTCTTAATTTTGACTTCCATTGGAGATCCTATTCTGCAAAATGGGTTAGATTGTAATCTGTCTGGATTTGTGTCAAATCTAACCCCTCTTCATATATTTCATGTTCATTGCTTTCCATAATGCAACAACGAGGGCAGTGATTGTATTGTGATGACAAGATTCTGTCTGTTCCATAATGAATGAATGGCAGGAAGGTAACATAATATCCACTAAGTAAGAATTAATCTTTTAAATCCAAATATATTGCTGACAGCAGGGCTTTCTGTTGAATGCATGAAGGCACTGTGAGAAGGTGGATTCTTCAGGTTTCATGTTAGTCTCTTTTGTGTGGCTTTGGGAATATATCATTCTTTAGAGTCAGAGTCATAAATTCTTTTTCGAATTATTTAAATAAAATTATAGGTATTTTCCTAGGCTATAAAGTTTTCCATCTGCTTGTAAAAAACCTGTGTCCTCATGAAAGACAAACATGTCCACTGACTTCAAATAAGAAATTTGCATTGACGCACTAAGCTTTGCCTTTTACACCCGTTAAAGAAAAATCAAAATCATCTTTCTTCCCCCTTTCTTCCCCTTCCTTTCTTGTGTAGAAAATCTTGAATGCTTTCCCTTATATACAAGTGTTAGGGATATTCTACCAGTTACTGACACAATCTCAAGAAGCAATAGCATTCCAGAAACAGCGTTGCCTTTTTGTACTAGTTTAGTCTTTTCTGCTCACAGCATATGGAAACAGAGCTTAGCAGCCATTTAGGGGTAGGGAAAGGGGATATTCTTTATGAATATGGATTTGGTGCAGAGTGACTACGCACAGTATCTATAAAATATTAGCAGCTTTGTGCTAATTGAAATTGGACAATGAAAAGGAAACTGAAATTGATAGAATTGATAGAGCTGTCCTGGGCAAGTTTTCAGTCACCTCTACCTCAACACAATCATGCTCAAAAGGTTACTTTGGCTGCACTGTGGCTTTAATAAAACACACCTTCTGCTCTCAGTTTTGCTCCTAATGGCCCAATGCTCACATTAGTGAAATCACCACCCAGACTGACAAAAATTGTCCCTGTCAGTAAGATATCGATAGTGGGACTCACAGACCTGGTGGGCAGAGTTTAGTTTGGCCAAGTCAGTAGCTGGATTCTCAGAGTCTTTTGATGCACCTGAAAGGGGTAAAAGAGCCTATGAAAATCTGACTCCAGTTGGGTAGAAATTCTGAACTGGAGAACAGCCCTTTCAGGTGCATCAAAACTTGTCCTGTTGCTGTCAGGACTGGGCATGTTCAGCAGGTAATCAGAGTGTTCTGTCACTAAGGCTGTCAAATCAGCACCTCTCCAAAGTGACACACACACAGGTAAAATAACAGGTAGAGATACACACACCCACAGAAACCTTTCTTGCCCCTGACGTAATTTATCAACACACTTTCAAGCTTAAGAAAAATTGCCATTCATTTCTTGCAGCCCAAACGATGACACCTCACAGCCCTAAGTAATAGTGTTACCACCGTTTGACAGTTGTCAGCTCATAGAGTTTAGCTCTTCTAACTCTCCTCTCAACTCCAGCTGCCCTCTGCACTTTGTCAGTGCTCTTATAAGTGTGCTGACATGGTCAGCTTTCTGCCATGGAGGGAAAAGATCTGACCTGCCTTTTCAGAAAGAACCTGCCTAACTGTAGAGAAATAGAGAATTCTGCCAAAAATATATATATATACACACACTTATATATATCCAAACACATGCTTAAAAGGAAATTGTGCCTGTCTTGAGAGTAATTGCTGGTTCTTGCATTTCCCAATTCCTGTCAAAGCTCCTAAGGACAAAAAAAACTTGTAACATTTTTTTTTATTATTTACTATCTTGTCTCACTGGGGCCATGACAGGACTGCTGAAATGACAGGTGATATAAACTTGTCTGTATAAAGCAGTGGTTTAGTTTTGGCACTACTTAATCATCACTATCAAATGTTCACAACAATTTGCTTTTTCAGGAGCCTATTAATAAGAACAGAAGCGTTAGACTAAAGGAACAAAGAGATACCTATGGGACAGACAGGAGTCCTTTTTTGAGAAAATAAGCTAGTAAGGTAATGTGAAAGAAAATGCTATACGTTCAGCTGTACTGAACAGTCAGAAAACTAATGGTTGACAGAGCCCACCAGTTTTGTCAGGCTGACCATCACCCAGAAGCAAGGATTCAGACTAAGCCCAGGACATAAAGGACAGAGGTATCTGTCTCTTATTTCGCTTTATAAAAGAACAATCAATAGAGTTAATCAAATTTCTGCCACAACCCTGGAAATAGAGGATTGATTAAAAACCAAATGGTTTAAGTTTCTGATCTAAAGGTAGCATTAGTTACACCCAGAAGAGTCAAAACTCAACAAAATTAGTAGACCAGGCCTTCATGGTTGTTTCTACTGACTGACATTGTTTCACTGTTGTTTCACAAATCATCAAATAGCACAAATACTGACAAATTCCCAGGAAAATCTAGACTCTTGTGCATTTTGATCAGGCTGTCCTTAGAACACATAACTGGCTAAGCGCCTTGTTTGACTTCTCCTTGAGGCTACACAAGTGTTTTCTCTTTCATTTCATAGGTCATGTTTGAGATGCCCTCCCGAGGAACAGTGATATTAGCTTTACAGCCTTTATATAAAAAGTTTATCTCAAGTAGAACAAATACAGCCAGGACAGTAGCAACAATATTCTCTACATTGCCCCATGAATATTAACTTCATAATCAAATCTGTGTCAATTAGGGGTGATTTGTGCTGTGGACCAATATACATTATAACAGACACTGGAGTGAGATCAGTGCCATATTTTCAAACATAATGTCCAAACAGTTATCATTGAGCAAAGCCTTCCAGCTGTTGCTGACCTGAAATTAATATAAATCAGCAATTATGACATATACAGGCTCTATGCTTGTGTACAGTCAAGCATTGGCTGCCCAGGGCAGAGGTGGAGTCTCCTTCCCCGGAGGTGTTCAAAAAAATATGTAGACGTGGCACTTTGGGACATTGTTTAGTGGGCATGGTGGTGTTGGGCAGATGGTTGGACTGGATGATCTTAGAGGTCTTTTCCAGCCTTAATGGTTCTGTGATTCTATATGGTTCTCCCGATATTTCCAATCAGGACCATTTACATCTGCCTTGTTTTGTTATTTCTGTTTGTTATTTCTGTTCCTGGAGCACTGAGCAAACATCTAGTTTCCTGGAAGCCAAAGGCAAAACTTACTGGTATTTTTCAACAAAAGAAATGTAGATAAGAATACAGTCAAACGGGTTGATATTCAAAATTCATCTTTCTGTCTAGGCATAAGAGAATTTTTAAAGAAAATAACCTGTGATAACTTTTGTAGAAGGATTGACAAGAAGATATGAACTTCATTTAATGTTAATCATATCATCAAGGTTGGTTAACTTTTTGATTCAATACATAAGCGGGCATGAAAATCACATCTGGAAGAGACAAAAGTCTTGGGATCCTTTCCAGTGAGATTAAATGAAAGACAATTGCAAGATTGTCTGCCAAACAAAAGAAGCTCAGACATGTTTAGACATGTATGGATGAAACCTGAAAAGTTACATTAGCTCAATAGCTAAAATAATAGTGTTTTGAATTTACAAGTGCACATATGAAGAAGTAGTCAAAATACTTGGATTTGAAATAGAAATTTGATAAGAAATCTGAAATATACATTTTAAAAATAAGAATAATACCCTGATAAAAAAACCTGCTAAAGCTGGATTGTTTGTCTCTGAAATCCCCCCCTTAGGACGACAAGTTTTCACCAAATTGAGCCTGCTGGTCTCTAAAAGAGAAACAGGACAAAAATTGATGGCCCTTCTTTTTTAAACCTCCAGGTTATATGTTCTGCCGGTTCTTTTTGACCTATTATCTATGTCATTATCTGTGCTTCAGGTGCAGGACTGAATAAAAAAAAGGTTGCGGTTTTTTATTTCCCTTTGTAGAAGAAAATTATTACAAGCTGCAAGGGGATTTGACCAGCACCCATAAACTGGTGCTTTATTTCTGTAGTAACGTTGTCTACAGGCAGATCTATTCAGCAGTGACCCTTCCACTCAGTCCCTTAGTTTCTCTTGTTGCTTGTCCAGATCTACCTTTCTGCAACAGACACATCTGTCACTCTCACTTCATGGGAAGCCAAGCAAACAAGGAGGCACAAGTTTCAGTATCACTGGCTTTTACCCAGGAACCTGTAAAACCCAGGAGCAAGCGGAGCAGAGCCTCACAAGGAGGCACAACTGTTTTGCTACACAGACCAGCAGCCCACTGGACTCTATTTCTGTACCCTGCTATTCTATATCCCTTCTGGACAAACTGTACCATCTATTTTCGCCTTTGTCTGCCCACTTTATGACTGGAAAACACATTGTGTTCCTTTGACAAGCATTTTGAATTCTATTGAGTGTAAAAAAACCCTAATAGCGACCAAACAAACCAAAATAGAAAAACCAAAACAACAAAAGAGGCTTCTCCTTCACAATTTGCTATGGTTCATTATCTGATCTTCAAGATGTGAGGCAGCAGACACAGGAAATAAATGTTATTTAATATATTCAGTGTTCAAAGAAAGAATTTTAGAAAACTTGTTTTACTGACTGAAAACAAAAATTAAAGATTGTAATCACTGATCATAAGAAATGCATAGTTTTGAAGGGAAAAGGCTCTCTGTCTATTAACAATTCCCACTAGCATCCATCACTCAAGAAGGAGTATTTAGTTTTGCCTTACTTTTCTGCTATTTGTGAATGATGCAACTAGGGTTGAAGTTATTTCACGGATCAAAATCCAGCCAGTAAACTGACAAATGAGGCTCTCTACGTGACAGTCCCTTCCCTCTGTGTAATCTCTAGACAAGCCTATTCATAAATGACCCCTAGATTTCATTTAAAAGCCTATCAGCTCAGTAGGAAAGGTCTTCTAAAGCCTTCTTACGTGTGGAGAAAAACCTCTGCTAGCTGGCCTGAGGGCAATTTCTTCCCTCTGTTTACCTCTCCTTGAGAGGCAGCAGCCCAAACAAATCACTGTCTAGAAAGCCCTGTTCATAAAATAGAGGGGAAAAAGAAAAAAAGAGACTGAAAGAGCTCCAGAGCTGAGGCAGAGATATGGTCAGTGTGTTCCATCCTCCAGCGCAAGCAGCATGCATGTCAAGGAGTGCATGGATTAGGAAGTAATCCTAAATCCACCCAGCTACCGTCTCTCAGCTGATTTTTGTGTGGCCAGACCCATAAAATTTTCCCTGAGAGAACTATTTACTTTATGAAAGGCTTTTGTCAGAGAGGAAGTGCTGCAGGACTGCATGGAAAGCTGGTGAGGGGATCAGAAAGCCAGCATGCCTGCTTTTGCTAAATCCTTGAAGTGAACACAAGCCGTTAAAATGAAACCCAGTCCTTGCCTGACCCAAACATGAACTAGACCAGCACGTGTGTTTGCTGGCAAAGCATCCTGCTCTTTTCACAGAGGACTGATTTTTCCTCCTGGCTATGAAATGAAGCCCCACAACAGCAGTGACCAGCACTGCAACACCTCTTCCACACAGAAGAGTGATTATTTGTGATTCTTAACCGATACTTAGATCCCATCGTGAGGTATCAACGGGTCTTAATGATAAAGACTCCTTTTCCGCTGACAGCAAAAGATGCTGAAATGTTATTCAGGACAGCTCAGGCCCCTGAAAAGATTTCTTCCCTGGGCATCTCAGCAAAATAAGAAAAACTTCTGTTTTGTTCTATTTTTGAGATCCTAGTGCTTATAAAGCTTCAGTAGATGACTTGTGCAGCCTGGGAAGGTTGCAGTGACCACTGCCATGGGTGCTGCCTCCCTCGGCAACCTCTCATGGTGGGCATTACTACCAGGCAGGCTCATGCTGCTGCTACCCATTGACATCACTGCTGAGCAGCTTAAAGACTTTTCCCCTTGGAAGGACCCTCACCTGTCAGACATGGACATAGCAACGCTGAGGAAACAAGCTTCCTGCTTCCCTGGAGACCCCAAGCATTGCCAGCTGGCACTTAACCGAAGAGTCTCCTGCATCCCTTGGAATAATTGCCTGTTCCCCTCTTCTTCCGCTGCACCCCTTCAAAGCTCACATCTTCCATTCTCCACCATTGCTTCCCCTCCTTCTGACCTCTTTGTGGGTGAAAACCCAGCTGAAAGTCCCTCTTCTCCACCCCAAGAATCAAGCCTTCCTCTAGCTGGATTTTACATCCTATTATCCAAAGAAACAACCAGTCCAAGACCCTAATGAAGCTCCTTCCTCCCTGAATGCCGTGGTGTGCGGGGTGGCCATCATTTTTCTGGAAAGCTGCAGGTTTCCTTATGGATCCCATTAGCTTGGTTACTGTCTTCTTTCTTCCTTTTATTACAATGTGAAATGGTTCACCTGAAGGTAAATGATTTTATAGATCTGCACACTGGTCCCCCAAGCAGTGGGACGTCCTCTGGGCTGCCACAGTTTTGCTGGAAAACACATAGGTTTGGATTTGTAGGTCTTTTTAGCAAGGCAGGACTGAACCCAGCATCAGTCACACTCAACAATCGAGCACTCAGAGAAAGCTCAATGGGGAAACTGAAGTTTGAAAGACAAAGTCACTCAGCAAAGATGCAGAGAAGCTCAGTGGCAGCTTGAAACAAATAAGATAATTTACAGTAATTTCAGGTGGCTCATGCAGAGTCATGAGAAGAAAAGGCCTCCCTTGAGTCAACTTGCACTTAAGGCAGTTTTCCTCCAAGAAGATATTTGGCTTTTTTTTTTTTATCAGAGCCAGAAAGGGATTAAAAAAGCTTTTAATCACTGTGAGAATCCCATTTAATCAGCCTACTGTCTGGGTTCATTTCTACAGCAGTGATAAGTTAACCTAATCACTGCTTGATTTAACTAGGAGCTTTTTGATATTATAATATTAAGTTTTGCAGTTGGTTGCCTATATCTCTATGTCTGTTACAAACCTTGATCACAGAAAAGGATTGAAAAGAGGAGTTTTATATGCAAAACCTCTGACCAAATTTATATTAATGCCCATGTTCAGACTTTGCTAGTCTTATTTTCCAAATGTGCATATTTAAATAATGACTATGAATTATTCTATGAAACACACAACTGATTCTGATTATGCAAACTTAAATCAAATAAACAAATCCAGAGTTTCTTAACAGAACCAAATATCTAAAGAGAAAAGAAAGATGAGAAGATAGGAATCTTAAGTAGTTGCGGCCTTTCTTTTGCCAGGGAATTGATTTAGACATTGGATTCATACATTTTTGGCTAGGTACTCTGAAATGCACAAACTAATTAAAATCAACCCACTGTTAAATTTAAAAAAAACCAAAAAATCACAGGTTAGATACAAACTGGTTAATGTGAAATCAGGTGTAAAAATAATATTAGAGCAAGCTTAAAGTCATAACCCAGCGGGGTAACGGCCAGAGGATTTTTCTGAAACATATGGTATCTGCCGTGAGAATGTGAAGAAATATTGTTCCTAGCCACATAGCTGTCTGAAGCATGGCAGATGGAGGGAATGGTACATGTGCCAGACTGTCTAATTAGCTCAGAGACTCTTAATTCCTCTGTTGTTTTTAAAATGCCACTCTTTCAAAGTCTGATACAACGTCCATGGGAATAAAGGAGAGCTTTTTCTTCTGACTCTGGTAGATAATGACCTCAAACCCACAACGGAGTCAAATACATCCGATTTGGCTACTGATTAGTTGCAGAGTTGTTTGCAAAACACAGGCAAGGGAAAAAAGGTGGAGATTGGGCTACTTCTGTGAGTCTACAATGAAGCAGACGCTTACAACTCAGTCCAGGCTGGTAATGGTGTCAGGTGTTCTTCCATTGATATAGACATACACACTGAAGGCTGAATTCCTTTTTATTTTCTCTTCCTCTCAGAAAATACTTTTTTTTCTCATAGTTAAGGCTGCTCTTCTGCCATTCGCATGTTACCTCTTCCCTATCTCACGCTTCTGCATGTTGACATGCTGCAAGGTATCTGGCTGTGCCAGGGGTCTCACTCCCCCCAAGGGTGGCTCGTTCTCACGTCACCTGCCTGGCTGGGTCCAGTCACTGTACTTAGAATCATAGAATCATAGAATCCTAAGGTTGGAAGGGACCTCTGAGATCATCGAGTCCAACTGTACCTGTCTCCCCACTAAACCATGTCCCTAAAAAACTCATCCACCCGTCTTTTAAACACCTCCAGGGATGGCGACTCCTTCAGCCTCTGCCAGCTCTTCCCCTCCTAACAAGGATGTAGGCATATAGGTGAGGCACAGACACCCACTTGCCCTGAGGGCTCCACCAACTCCTAAGGAGCAGAGTTTCTTCTGCACAAGGGGAACACGTGCTGCGATGGTTCACAGCGCAGCAGATGAATGCAGGCTCAGCTGAGCTCTGAAGAAGTTCATCTTTCTTTGCTTTGGGAAGGAGGCAGCAAATTGTGTAGGAAACCTTTCCCTCAAGTCAGCATTGACTTTGTTAATGGTGTCTGCTCATGCCAGGAAAGAGATTCACTCTATGTGCCAAAGGGAGCCAAGCTGAAAGCTGCCACGACAGGTCTCGCGCAGCCTGATGTAACCAGTCACACATGTTCGTCTCTGCCAGTCTGTCCCCAGGGCCGGCCTGAGACAATCCATGGAGAGGGGTTAGTGATCAGCCAGCGACTTGTGCTTCAATAACACATTTCCTCAAACAAACCAGGGGCTGCTGAAGAGTGGAAGCATCGCCATTTCTACCTCTTACGTATGGAAGTACAAGTACGTGGGTGATTACAACTCAGACAAGGTAAAATGAGGAGTTTGGAGCAAGAGTCTGTAATGCAGCCCTAAACACTGTCATTCAGCATCACAAAGCATCTTACTCCACTTAGAGAGTCACTTAAAATAAAATTAGATCCTGTGGCTGTGAGTCAGTTGGTTCTAGAGATGAGTGGTTTGGGTGACTGCTCCTTTTTACTGGTGTGTGCTTGGGCACATGTAGGTGTCAGAAAAAGCAGCAGAAACATTTCCAGAAAAGCAACCTATAATTGTTCTGTCTCCCTCCTGAGATCTCTTTGAGTATCCTGACAAGGCAAGACCAGCGTGGACACTGTCTGAACATTCGTATGTCTCAGGTAGAAAGAAAGATACAGTTCAAGCCCTGAAAATGTAGGTTTTGTAAACAAAGACAGAAATATAACCCCTATACGGCACAGTTAAAACCACATAAAAAGTAGAGGACTCACACAGATGTACATGGCTGCTCATTCCTGTGATGGGCATAACAACTAAGTTTGAAAAAGTTTAACACAATTCCTACCCAATATGGTCAGGAACTTTGGGCAGCTACATGGATTCAGGGTTTTTTCCAAATAAAAATATTCTTGCCTTTAGGGATGTTATTTCCATACTCTAATAGTACATAGGCATATTCACCCATTATCTAACTGTGCTGGGGGCTAATCTGGTTCTCACCCACTGGATCCAGCTCAATAGTTTCTCTTACAGAATTATTACCTAATGGGAAGTTAGATCTTCAAACGCTCTAAGCATTCAGCAAGATTTCAATTCAAGTCTATATTTTTTTAAAATTAATTTAGGTTTTACTTGAGGACTCTGCCTTGAAAAAATGGGTTGGAAACTTCCTACTCTTCAAAGAGATTTGATAGAACTATAGAATGATTTGGGTTGGAAGGGACCTTAAAGACCATCCAGTTCCAACCCCACTGCCCAGAGGGGCAGGGGCACCTTCCGCTGGATCAGGTTGCTCAAGGCTTCGTCCAGCCTGGGCTTGAACGTCAGGTTGGATGAGAAGCCGGTGCAGGACAGCATGTAAAGGTTTAAGCACGTGTTCAAGGCAAAAGTTCTTGGAGGATTGAGCTTTTCAGGCCTGCTGCTACATGGGCTGATTTTACGTTTAAATTTGGCTCATGAATAACCATAGTCAAAACTAAATGATACTTTCCTTCCCTTTTGATATAACTAAATATAGCCAATTAAAACAAACAGCCCCCACCAACTTAACAAACCTCAAAACTCACACAGAATTTAGCATTTTTTCTCAGAATTGACTCAGTTGTTATTTTTTATTTTAAAGATTTTGGATGAAAACAAACTTTCCCAAAAGTGACTTATTTTTTAAGTCTTCTAAGTTGACTTGCCAGTTTTGCTTGACGTCTTCCACTCTGCAGCTTTAACCACATTCATAATCCACTCAGCATATGGTAAAATCTGAGAAAATTCACAGTCAGAGAACCATTAGAGTAAGTGGAATGAGACACATTGCCTATTTAGCCTTATATATTGCCTGCAGGAATTGCTTTTGCTTCCAGGGAAAGAAACTGTACTTAGCATGTAGATTTTCAATTATTAAACGTAATGACTCAGAAGAAAAACTTGTTCTTTTCTATCCCCTGGAGATAAGAAGCTTATGACTTCAAGAACAACATTAAATACCCCACAGCTAGAATTCTAGATGGCAGCATTATATCTGTAGCTTTGTGAGTCAATACAGAATTTCTGCTTGTTTAGCAAACCTCCGACACTTTGTGTGCAGAGATGTGAAGTGACTGGCAAACACACTGCAGGAAAAAAGGAGTATATCGAGGGACTGAGGGGTGGAAGCACGTCACAAAAGGACCGAGAAGACATACATTTTTCCTTTGGTCGCCAGTTTGAAGGTAGGCCAGTCATCACCAACAGACATAAGCCAAAGGTTATTTTTGAAGTGCCTGGCCTGACTCAGGTGGGATTTAGACTGCAGAGGGGTTTTGTCAGTCAAGTTCCCTGCATTTGTTGTAGCTATGTATTACATTAAAGCTTGGTGCACGCAGGTCCACTCTGGAGAGCACTCAATGCTACCAGCCACCAAGTCACAATGCCGTGGTTCTCCCAACAGCCCTTCTGAAAATCAGACATTATAGAACTGTTGAACAAATAGACAAGATCAGTTTTCTACTCTAAGTGAATAGTACCTGTACTCTTGAGTCTGAATTCTTCAGCACTTGTATTAAAATTCACAGTTCATTTTCCCTGAAATAAGTAGATAGCAGAAAATTTTCTGAAACTGGCACGTAATACAAACTGCCCTGCTCGGAAAAAGTGATTACTGCAAGAAATAGAAGAGCTTTATCATTGTATCCTTGACTGCATACTGTGCATTATCAAAAATTGAACTGTGCATACTTAGTAACTTCCTTCAGCTAATTTGCTGCATCTTGAACTTTGAGAGGATATTTAGAATTTATTATACAGGGACTGCATTTCAGATAATACACTACAAGCTCTGAGTAATATAATGAAACTAATAACACAATGAAACTGTTGAAAAGACATATTTAGTATCAAAAGGAAGAAATAGAATATTTTACTGCCAGAGAGTTTCTTGAGAACCAGCAAAGCAAAGGCAATAAATTATCCATTGGTTGAGAAGATTTCAGGTCTTAAAAATATTCTTTAAGCATCAGCTCCAGGGATATCACTCATTCAGTTCCTTTGGCAGCAAAACTGTGATACCTCATTCGAAGAAAAAATGAATTATGGAAGTGATCAATGCAATGCAGCCCTGAAGTGGCAGGAGTCCAGAACATCAAGTTCTATATACAAAGAATACACGAGGCCACTGGTGCTGAACAGTGGGCTATGGGGGGATCTTTCAATTATTTTACTCAGAATAAAGGCTGGTAATAAACTCTCTTCATATTAGGAATGTTAGATATCTTTCACGCTACTTTGAAAAGACTATTTGTATAGTAAATAAAAGTTTCATAAATTGAAACAAGCAGACAAAATCTGAGTATCCCAGAATCAACAACGATAAGCAATAAATCACAGCAGCAGTCAGGATAACAGAGTTGTTGAAGAAAGATCATATCTGTTCTGAGACAGAATGTATTTCCAGATGCCAACTTCTCAGGAGAGGTTCTGGAGCAAAATGAAGTGAACGATGAATTGTGTGGCTACTTATCAACTTGAGTTTGAGTAACAGGGGATTAGACAGAAGCATGCTTTCGGGAAGTTCTGTAAGGTTTGGAGAAATATGGAAATGACACAACATGAGGCCTTTTGGAAGTAGAAGCAGAGGGAATGTGGCGGACAAAGCAATGCACTGAGCCCACTTCAGACCTGTGCTCTCTCTATGTGCCTGCATATACTGGACCACAATCCACAACTCTCCCAGTGTGCTGAGCCTGAGCTACCACATCAAGCTGGAAGCCAGAGGCTTAGGTGGTATTGGCCCAAGCACACCAGTATAGTAACCTGGATACACACATCTGAACACATGCGTCCAGATCGCTATCTGGATACGCCAACATTTGCCTTAAAAATGTAGTGGCAGCGTACTGACAGGACAGCTCTCGCTGCTGGCTTAAAGAAAGACCAAGGCCAGACACTTTTGAGCTTAGAATCCATTACATCCAATAGGACAAGAACAAATGGCCTCAAGCTGCACCAAGGGAGGTTTTGATTGGCTATCAGGGATATTTTTTTCACAGAAAGGGTTGTCAAGCTTTGGAGTAGGCTGCCCAGGGAAGCGGTGGAGTGACCACCTCAGAGGTATTTAAAATACGGGTGGGTGTAACACTTAAGATATGGCTTAGTGGTGGTCTTGGCAATGTTAGGCTAACGGTTGGACTCTATGATCTTAAAGACCCTTTCCAACCTAAACGATTCTATGATTTTTTTCTTTCCCACTTGAAAAAAGAAAGTTCAGCCACATTTTATTGGACATGATAACAGTAACTTATGTAAGAGAAGAATAATTTTCCCATTGAAAGATTCATTGACAGAAGTTCTGAAAAAATGTTTTCTAGAGAGGGTTATGTTAAATGATCACCACAATCCTTTTGGCCTTATGGTCTATTTATGGCCTTCTGGCCTTATGGTCTATCTAATTAAATAACATGGAACAGAGATAAATACTCAAGGATTAGGTAAACATGGGTGTAATTCAATTCATCTATTTAGTGGGAAAATACCAAGGCAGGTTCTGAAATATGTTTGAAACAGCTTTGTAACTGTTAAGAAAAAAGCAAAATCTCCAACAAGACTGTTTCAGCATGAAATCCTCAACCAGGACTACAGAGGAGCACTTAGAAGCGATACCTAAGCCATATTCCCGTATTCCAGGGATCTGCTCATGCAGAGTAGTTGGATGAAAGGGAAGGTCAACAGGAATCTTCAAGGACTCCATAGACTGTAATAAAGAGGAAAGGAATTATTTCTTTTCAAAGTCCATGCTGAAGATACTAACATCAGAGGCTTTCAGAACTAGATGAGCATCAAACAGTATTGCTCATGCTGTCTAACAACAAGGACAGTTGTACTAGATGAGCTCTTGAGATCTATTCTAGTCCTAGTTTTCCCATTTTGTATGCTAGAGAGGATCAGGATGTAAGTTAGTTCATCAGAATGAAATTCGCATAACATTGGTGTTCAGCACAGCCCTCCCGGGAATGAAAAGCCAAAAGGACTCTTGACATTTCCAGCTTGCTGTGCAGATCTTGTCCTGCCTAATTACAGTGAGCAGATATTAGTATGAATTGAATTTCTTCCTTGTCTAAATCTCTTGGGTTTGTACACATGGAATTTTGGATTAGATCTTAATCTTTGAGATGGAAAATAAAATACTTGCAATTGTGTCTGTTTTTTATTGTGTGTTCTTAAATGGCATTGTTGCCATGTTCCTCTGATGCATTTCACCTCTGTAATCTCATTCAAGGGCACTAGGGCAGATTCCAGTTTGAGTTTAGAATGCTCACACAGATTTATGGCTACACACATTTTAAAGCTAAATGTCAAAGTACATAAGGAGGCACGCTAAAAGAGGAGTATTAAAAAGTAATAGCAGTAATAAATGTTTGGAGCAGGTAAATGTTTTCCTCTTGTGATGAAATTTAGAATTTTGCACTTTGCTCCAGGAAAAATCAGAAAATACCTGGGAGGAAAAAAAATGCAGTGATTTTTTAATTCTATCATAACCAACACATTCTCATCTCAAAAGAGAAGCTAGTTGAATGTTCTTCCTACTCATAGCTACTAGTGAATATAGCAAGCAAGAAATTATTTCAATGTGTATCACAGAAAAAAAAAAGAAAATGAAGTTTTCCAGACTATAAAGTTTTGAGTAATTTTGCGGGACAGTCTGAATTTGGGCACAAAGAAATAAAATACATTCCCAGTGAGGATTCATTTACTTTGCAGGATAGAAGAGAACCCAAGAAACACAGAAACAGGGAGAGGAGTAGTAAATTGCTTAAAAGAGAGATGGGTAGAAAGTAGAGCAAGAGCAATGCAGACAAAGCAGCAGAGAAAGGGATTTCTAGGCAAAATTACATTTTAACTCAAGCTAGTAGAAATATAAAGGATTGTTTGGAGGTACCCACTTATTTCCACCCTCACTTCAGACCTAAGGCAAGACAAAAAGTTACGAAGTACTTTGCAGACGCAGGATTTAAGCTGAATTGGGTTCCAAGCTTTCCTCTTTCCCTGATCTTACTCATCTTTCAGGTGACTTCTTATCACTGAATGTTGTCATTGAGATGCCTGGAGTCATAATAAATTTTCCCATAATAAATGGGAAATTATAAAAATGATACATTGTCTAACTCCATCCATGCTTTCCTTTTGCACTTGATATATTTTCTTTTGAAATGTTATATAGTACTAGAAGTTATGACACTGAAATCTTTCCAGGTAATTATCCGTGGGTGGTTTTTGCTATGAATGTTTTTTCCTCCCCTCTTGTACTTTCATCATACAAGCTAGGATGAATTGAGACAATTAGAAATGAGTTTTGACAAGACAGGGTAGGGCAGTAGAAGAATAATCTGTAGGTTTAATATTAAGACTTCGACCTGAGGGAAAGCCTTCTTGGTTTCATTGTTCACTATTATTAGTCACAAATGCAACATTTACAATAAGAAAAACAGACAAAACTTAAGGTTGATAACTTAGCTGCAAGGACGATAATTTTCCAGGATGGAGAAAATACAAGTTCATATTCTTGGTCTGAATCACAGATTTGCAAGTCCTTTTCTTCAGCAAATACTCCAATGCTGAAGTTATTTGCTTTCCATGACACATCTTGTGTTTCAGTAACTCCATCTAAGGTCAAGTTGGTAAAAAACCCATTTTCCCTACAAAAACTCCAGCACATCAAGACATTCCTAAGCAATTCCAGCTCTTGACCTTGCGTGTCAATCGACTGGTTTCATTGTGACTCTAGCTGTGTGTAAGGTCTTTAGGATTCAGCTAGGTCAATGAGCTCAGAATGCCCCATGTGGAGGGAAAAACTTAGAATAGTACAAAGGCATTCCTGTAAAATGAATCACTGATGCCTTTCCACATATACCCATCAAAAGCACTAGTTTTTATACTGACATTTGGCTGGAAAGTCTTGTGTCCATCGATCTCCAGAGTCAGTTCGTTTCACAAATAGTAATGAATAATAGCAATTGATTCTCAGCTCAGGATTGGATTCTCACCACAATACCAGAGCAAGGAAGGTGATCTTTTCACCAAGTAAATAGGAATTCACAGTTGATACGATCACTTTTCATACGATACAAGTCACAGATCTGTGAAGGAAGACAGTTTGGACAACTTGACTAACAACCTTTTAATGCAGTAATTAAAAGAAAAAAGGAAGTTTGTTTACTTAGGGAGGTCAACTTGCCCTTGCAATGCTGTTATTTACTTATTTTGAGGGAGGAGGGTGGTGGTGGAGAGAAAACCCTCCACTTTGGAACTGTTTAAAAGTTCTGTGGAAACAATTCTTGGGTTTCTTTTTAGCAAATTGTCAGTATAGGCCACCTTTTTCCCCTCCCAGGACGGACCTTTCAACACTAATTTTTTCTTCAAAAAGTGACTTTGGAAACCAAACTGACCTTATTTTGAGAAACAGAAAACACCACCCCACCCACCTCAAGTTCCCAAAGTGCTTTGTTACTGCCAGCTGTATCTGCCAAAACAACAGTGCTTCCAAGATTGACTGTTTGAGGAGGGGGATGAATATCATGGAGCACCCTGAGTGAAGATACAGATTTGCTTCAGCCAGGACACCTTGCCAGGGACACAAGAACCCAAGATCTTTACCAAAGCACAGCAGCTTTCAGCACTTCACAGCTGAGCCATAGAAACATAAGAATGGCTGCAAGACAAGAGACCACGAGTTCACATAGCACAACATCCTGGCCTTGCCATGAATTTCAGGTACATCATGTGACAAATTCAATAACAGATTAAAAATAAGGACAGAAATCCAGTTTCTTTCACAGAAAGGACCGCTTCCTATGTCTTTATCTGACTCTGCTACAAAGGCTTAATTTGGCTGGCATGTCTCTTTGTAAGAAGAACATTTTATTTGTTTATGTGTTCCTCTGATGCCACCTGGGGCTCTCTGTCACTTTGCTTTGTGCAGCAATCACAAAGTGTAGGACTAATTGAAAGTGTTATACAATATCTTCTTCTACAAACTGATGATCAATTCACATTTTACTTATTTCCACTGTGCTGCAGGATTTATCTTTCTTATAATTTCCAAGCAGATAAATAGACCTTCTTGTCCTCTTTTCAAACCAGACTGAGCAAGAAAAGTCAAGCCTAAGAAGTAAAGTGACACAATTTCTAAAGAATAACCCATCTTCAGCTTCTTGGGTTGTCCATCAATAGATTATACAGTGATTAAAGCAAGCCAGGAAAAGCCTGAGATTTTAAGAAGTTTGATAGATGCACCCATGCTGCAGAGCTAAGGAGAGATGATTATCCTTGAAGATCTACCAGGGCTGAGTGTGTGATTTAAGCTAGAAACAACATGCTTAATTCTGTCCTCATGCACTCAAACAGGAGAGAGGCCCATACATCAATAAGGGATGTACAATCATGGACACAGCAGGGCTAATGTGGATGTTCAAAGAGCCACAGAGAGAATCAGGATTTTTCTGTATCCAGCAACTAAACCCTATATGAAGTTATGAAACAGGAGGAAAAAATGTGAATAGGAAGCAGTTAAGAGATTGAAACCTATACCCAGCTTGGCAGCCAACCTATTCCCTGGCCATGATTAAATTGCTTCATGTTTCTATAGTCAATTTGCCTTTACCTCTTTCTATTTTCCACCCGTTCTGTTAAAGAGCAAGAGCTAGAAGAGAGACTGGTTTGTATTTAATATTTTTGTACAGTAATTATCATGCTGTCATCCTTTGACGAAGCATACAACAACATTAATAAAGGGCCAAGTTTAATTCTGTGGTGGATCTTGTCTACAAATAACTTAATTTCCTATGCTGATTGCTCTGACTTTCTCTGTAATAGTCTTGTACGTGGACATAAGCATTACAAGAATTTCTCCCTGTTTATTTCAACTGAACCTTCATTCCAAAGGGTAGGGACAGAAGCTGAGGTTGAAGCCCAGCACCACTGTTATTCCTAAGCTTACCCGTTCTTCATAAATCGTTTGAAGAAAATTATATGTTTATATTCCTGTATTAATTTAAAGGCTGATGTATCAAAATATTTGAGTTTCTTTTTATATAGATATAGTAACAAAAACTGGCCTAAAAATAACATGTCCTATGAGATTTGTGTTATTAAGCCATTTTTATCAGTAAAATGTTCTACTTCTTGCGTTGCTAAAATGATGGGAAAATAAGATATTTTTAAAAATCTTCAATAAGTTGCCAAGATTTTAATTACAAGATTATAGGGCTGGAATTCTTCACTTTAGTTTCTGCCACATTTAGCAAGTAAGTGGCAGTTTACGCTTCCTTTCCCAAGCTCTGTTCCACTATGTAATATACAGAAAACAAACCGCGCTGTGATTTCTTCTTTGTGAGTTCATGCCAATAGTCAGAAACATATGGAAACCAAGAGCTATGGAAGGATTTGTGCCGACTTCAGAAAGACAGTATGGAAATGGATAACTAGAAACAAATCCCAACACTGAAGAATAGCAAGATTCCTAATTCTAAGTTTTTGTTAAAAATACTGAAATGATGATCATCTCCAAGACATTGATTGAGTCTTTTGTTTGCACTAAAGAGTATTCATTATCTGATAAAGTCTTTGAATGCATAGTTTTAATTTCAGGCACCGAAATTTCTCTGCACCTATTTAAGACTACAGACTCCCTACAAATAAATCTGCTTTAAGTTGCAGCATTGGTATCATTGCCACTCAAATGACACAAGATTAGACATTTCCAAGAATTCCTGGTGCACTACTGAAAATTTTGAGAAAAAACATCCCTTAAACAACTAATTTCATAGTCTGTGATGGAGCCTTTTCATAGCACTTACCTTTATTTGCTGATGATTGTTGCTCAGACTGCTCATCCATAAGAAATAAGTTTCCAGGTATTCTCCACTGATCACTGCACAACGCTTAACTGTGATGACTCAACAACAGCAAGGTTAAGTCTACAAGAAGACTTTAATACTGACTAGAATTCTGTACAGTTAGTTGTAGGGGACAGGGAATTGATTTGGGATTAAATTCACCTGCAGGATTTGGGATGAAGTTCATTTGTAGCAGAAGTGCAGCCTGTGTAAGATACAGCAATTCCTAATCAGCATTTTGACTGTGTCTCATTTTTTTTTTGGACCAAAAGAAACATGAGGTTTGAAAGAATGCAAATAGTGGTTACATTTACAACCAGTCCAAAAGAGAAAAATAAATGGTTGGTACAGTCTGCTCAGCTTGGTTGTACAGTGATATGAAAAATCTGCAGGAGGAGATTGAGATTTTACAGTAAAACCTCTGGGCCAAATTCTGCTTTTAGGTTCTGCTGTATAAAAGACCCAGTAGTAATATTAAAAATGTAGAACAGGAGCTTGTTTGTCTCACTTCATCCCATATGAACTCCAATAACAGAAAAGATTTGAACAGGCTCAGTAGAGAGCTCTCTAATATTTCTAAATCAAAAGAAAATGCTGCTTTGGCTTTATTTTCAAAGCAGCTTGGCAATGTGTGTTCACTTCTCAAAACTGTTGGTGAACCCTGTCCTGGTACATCCAAGGTATCTGACCTCTTACAGTTGTGCGGAGTTTCCTGGAAATCATGGGAGACCACCATCAGGTCAGGAATGTCTTGGGAAGCCCACAAGAGTTCTGTAAACACTTGCTGTGTGAGTTGCAATATTCAAGAAGGCTAAACTTCGTTACTCAAACATTTTAACAAGAAACAGATTCTCCAAATAGAAACAAAGGGTATTGAATAAGAAAGAAGATGGTAAAAGGGCACCATATTGACCCCCTACACTGGATATCAGGTCAGTCTCCGTAACTGACTGTGAGCAGAAACTTCTTCATCAGGAAGTGATATTGGGCTGTAGAGATCAGTTTCTTTTGTTCTGTATTTTCTACATAAAATACTGATAATTTTCTTTAATAGATTTAACCATGTCTGCTGGATGCTTCATAATATTCTAGGTACAAGGCAGGGGGAAAAGCTAACGCAGAAGTAGATGTGGGCAACAGCTCTGTTGTAATGTTCTGTTAGCTCTGAAGCTGTGGAAAGTTTCACAGCTGTACCAAAAGTCTTTATCTGTCCTTAGGTTAGGTTGAGTCAAGCTCGTCCCCTTATTACTGAAATTCAAGAAGTCAAAACCAATATTCAATAACCAAGCATACGTTTTCAGTTAGCCCCCTTCTTGAAAAGGAAGTTTGTCAGACGACCTTCTGAGGTGAAATAAATAGAAAGTATATTTTGAACATACAGTTCTTCCCGTGAAGTCTTTATGGAAAATAACTTTTTTTGTATACAGAATTCACTTAGAAAGTAGGGGTCTTGTTTATAGGTTGTAAAATATTCATGTGAACATAATAATGTCAGAGCTAGATTTTCAAATTTTGGATCCATTTACAACATGGGAAAAAGGAGTATCTGAAAGATTTTGAGTCTTAGTATCCTCTTAAATCTTAGAGCACAGAAAGACATTATCTCTGGGGTTTTTTTTGGTGCTCACTGTGTATTAGCATACAGTGCCATATTTCTATTATTTCTTCATAAGAAAATCTCCAATATTGATTTCTAACTATAATTCCATTATTATGCATATATTATACATTAACACTTCAATGATTGTAATTTGATACTCTGTGATCTGTAAATGTTCTCTGAGCCTGATGCAAATCTCATTGAAGACAGCGCAAAAGAAAGTCTGCTTATTTCAGTGGGCTTTGCAACAGCATTCCCTAAAGGAATTTAGACTTACACGCCACCCTGTGTTAGATCTGCTCTTTCACTAGATCTTCTCAAATACAGCAACTGAGCCCGAAAGATCTCATAAATCATATAATTGAGAAATCTATGCACATAAAAAGAATTATGGTAAAATCTTTTTTTTCCTCTCTTTTTTTGTAGTATCCTGAGCCAATGCCCAGGATGGACAACATTCAGAGTTCCCTAGGTGATTGCTAGGATTCAAGAAAAGTTTGGGAACAATATTCTACTAGACACAGTAAACAATTATTGAGTAGAGCCATTGAAGTAGTTTATTTTCCAACTGCAACAGAAAGTCACTAAGGAGAAAGAAATTGCTACCTAAACGCCTAACCAGAATTCAGCATCATGGACAGTTTCACTTCAATACCACGAGTACACCTCTGGAGACAATCCACTGATTCAAGAGAGTCACCTGAAATGACGGTGACTTCTTGAAGGTCTAGTTGAAGCAGCAAATACTATTTAACTTTTCAGGTTTTTGACCGGTTTTTAATTTCAGTGGAATTGTTACACATTTACCCCAGAAAATCTAACCCTTCAGTTGAAGCTGCACATGTTTTAATGGCTGCTTTTCACATTGTTACTACGGTTTGGACTTTCCTTAGTCCACATTCAAGGATTTTTCCTTTGACTTGAACCCTGGTGTTTGATTTCACTACTGGTTGACAAGGATAAGATAAAAGAATACAGGTTTCTGTGCGCCTGCTTTATTACGGATGTACATCTCCCAGTGAATGGATTACAAGTGAACATAACTAAGATTTTATATGTCTTTTTTTGTAATTGTAAAATTCTCCTGCTGTTTTTCAGTATTTTCTTTTTTTTTTCCTTCCTTAAGGCAGAAAAAATGATGCCAATGATATTTGGGCTTCTAGTTTTGAATGAACTGGCAAAAATGTGTAAGAACTAAATTATCTTGGAATGCAGCCCCTCTGCTACGCTGGAAAGACATTGGCTAAATGGGTTCAAAAGTCAGTAGGTGACATGAAGAGTAATGTGGGAGACTTGCTTTCGCAAAGAGCCAGGCTAAAACCAAACATAATCTTCACAATCAGCCTGAACTCATGTCTGTCTTTGTGGACACAAAAAACGAGAAAGGACTGAGTGACCTGGCTGTGTCTATCACTTGGTAAAGTTGATATGAAGAAGATTGCATCGTAATATCCTAATGGGAGGAACCTGCGAATGAACGCGGGGTGTGCCCTTCATGAAGTTCTGGATATTGACATGGTTTATGACTAATTGTCGGTATACTAACACCTAACTCACTGGTGGAAATGTTCTCTGCACTACTGTCACTGAAATACTGGGACATTTCTCAAAGTCTGACAAAAGCTGGAGCTCTCTGTGTCCTGGAGGATGAGCGGCAGCAGCCTAGGAGTGATGTGAAGCTCCTGCCTGAAATAGCAGCGTGTTGAGCCAATGCCCTGGGGAATGCTTCCCTCTTCCAGCAGATTCTGTCCATTCATCAAAAAGAAAATCAAGGGCCTAAAGGTGCCTTCAATGAATTTTTAGTTGGCCTGTGGTGAATGTTGGGCAATTTCATCTTCAGAGTGACAATACTGGTCAGGATGGCAACATGACATGACACTGCAGGCTATGAAGTCAACAGGAGCTGAGCCCAAAGAGGCAAAATGATTTAGTTCATGATCCTTGTGACAAGGAGACAAATCTCAGCCCTTTCTAACCTATGCTCCAAAATGAAAGCAGTTGTATTAGTAGATATACTTCGAAGGATACTCCTTCAAACAGCAAGCGCATAACTGCTTGGATAAAATCGGTTACAGACCAGGAGTTATTCTGCTCAGAAATAACAGGAGATTACTAGAATTCAAAATACTGTGGTATTATCTGCCATTTTGTCTACATAACACATGCAAAATTCCAGTGGGAAAGTAAAAACAACCAAAAGTTACATGTGCCACTCCAGGCTCCTCTACGGCTGTAGAAAGAACATTGGTTTTGCTTGCTTCCAGCCACTTTGGGAACAGCATCAGTTTTCTCCGTCGTAACCCTCTGTGCCTCCAGAAATATCTTTTATTTACTGAATTCTCTGCACCTGCTTATTTCAGCTGCTCTGTGTGTATTGCACCAAATGGCTCACACAATCATAAAAGCACAGTGGTAACTTCCATTTGCCGTTTTTGTTGTCCATGACCGAAATTTCTACTGCTAATAACAAGATGGCTGGAATTAAGGAAACCACTGCTTCCTAAGGAGAAAGAGAGAGGAAAGGAAACCCTACAACCACGATAAAAAGAGTCCAACTTCCACCATGACGTTGGCATACGCTGCCTGTAGACTTTGTTGGGAATCCTGATATTCTATCAATGAGAGATCAGATATACCAGCAGAGCCCTCTATACAGACATATCCTGTCTAGAAACAAATAAGAAAATTAATACTTTACAGACATGGTGTCTAGATTAAGTGTTTCCCCAAACCTGGGATCATTCAGACCTGGCTCAGCCATTGCCTGTGACAGTCAGGGAGCTCAGATCCAGAACTCCCTGCTCTAACCTGCTTAGACTCCAGGGTTTGCCCTACCACTATTGTAGAAGTGTATTTGGCTGCTCTGGTTTCTCTCTTGCTCTTTCTTATTTTTCTATGATGTTTATGAAATGATACCTTGTCTTAGGAAAAGTGTGACTGGTTTTGTTTATCCGTCTTATTGTATGAGAACAATTTGCAGCCTGTCATTTCATTACTAAATTTGAAAACAAAGCAAACACCAGATCACTACAAGACTGGATATTCCCAAATGAAAATAAGCAAATTTCTGCCTTACAAGTTTAAGTAAAACTTAGTATAACTGACTGTAGGTCAAACTTGTATCATCAAATAGCAAAACTATTAAAAGGCTAATTCTTGTCACCAACAAGCTCCCCTCTCAAAGTTAAGTCTACCTTCCAAAAATTGTTAGGAAATTTATGATTCAACAATGAACTCTTAATTGCTTCCTCTTTCTCTCGATCTGTTTTCCTGGAAATAAAATTAATTCTCTATGCTGAGCCTTTAAGAATGAAACGAATTGTAGCCCTTGCTCACTTTGGCAATGCAATCACTTTTAATGAGTGCATAATTAGGGTTTAAACTGTATCAACCTGTCCCTGTTGCAAGAAGGTAACTGCGCTTAAACTTCAATTACTCCTAAATTTAAAAATCAATTGCAAATAAAATGTCCTGCTGCTGATGCTAAAGAGATTAGAAAGACCAGAATACATTCACACAAGAAGCTAGTTATGTCAACACAATTGCAACAAGCAGCTGCCATAATGTAGGTAATTCTGCTGTAATGCAATATTAAGGGCTTTATCTAATCAAAGGCTGTGGGCTAAGGCTGTCAAAAAATACAAGACACCTCAAAAGGCAGATTGTTATTGTTTTCTGGATGGTTTCATTCTGTGCAGGATAAATGAACCGTTTTGCTTTAAGAAATTATTTTTAGGATGAATGCTTGAAAATCCACATTTTTTCCCTCACAATTTATCTACAGCAAGATGACAAAAAAGATGAAAACCAGCCATCATTTGTAATGACAATAAATTCTGAAATAACAAGGTCTTTTTGTATACATTTATCACGGCATTTTCTGGAGGCATCGGGGAGAGAGGGCATCCAGCATGCTAAGCACGTGCATAAACGCACAGAGAGGTACTGGTCTTGCAAAGAGGCACAACAACCTGCTAAAATAACCTACAGGGAAATCTGGGATTGGGATTGAACTCACATTTCTGGGCCTTGGCTTTATATGCTCACCTGGGCTAAGTGTGCAGGGAAAGAGCCCACAACTGCATAGTGGGTGGCTGAAGAAGCAAAGCTATTAGAGGGCAGCAGAGAGAAACGTGCTCCTCCTGATCAAGACTGCAGGGGCACAGAAACATTCAGCAGAGGATTTTGCTAAAAATCTGTGCCGTTGTGTGCAGTGAAAGAAGAGCCGTGAGCTCTTCCTGATTTAGGCACCGTAATACTTCAAACTTTTATTCATATCCTTGGGTGGAAACGGCCAAAAAAGATTTGAAAATTTTATTATGACTTCTTGGAGACAGCCGCTTTTTTAAAGAATTCTTTGATGTTTTCATGATAGGAAATAGTGGCAAAGTAATGGCAGTAAAACACTGAAGTGCGCTAAAAGCAGTGTCCAGACTAAATACGCGAGCAGATACCATTCTATAAGCCTTGCTTTCACACCCCTGCTTCCTAACCTTCATTAACACTTCACAATCTCATTCCTATCAAAATGATAGCAGGAAAAAAACCCAAAGCATTGAGATAGCTGGCAAGAAAGTGGTCAGGTATGCTGTTCTGATCATTCCTTATTTTGGAAATTAGGCAAAGGAGACACTAATGATAACACATAATAAAAAGCCTGACAAACCCCACATGGAGATAATCTGCCTCTTCCGCTTTTCAGGGTGGAGGACAAGATTTCTTTTCCATCTGAGGCATACCTTTGGCCCGCCTTCTTCTTAGAAACCTCTCATTTTCCTCAGATGCTGAAGGAACAGGCACATGGCAGTTGCATGAAAACCAATCAATAAAGCAATGCTAGTGGATGCCTCTGGTGGTGTAAGAAGAAACTTATTTATTGGGTACATCCTATGATATCCCAGTGCTGCAACGTTCCCAAAGCAAAAACAGGAGCTTTATTCATCTCAATTTTTTTTCTGCTTCTTTCCTTTTATTCATTAACGAGCATACCAACAGTTTTCATCACCAACTTCCTCCTCCTTTTTCGAAACAGATCCCCATGGTACCTGCCAGCGCTCATAAAGGCTGAAGGAAGCAAGCTGCTGGGGAACATCCTCCAAATATCTCTAATGAGCTCTGTTACAGGGGCAAAGAATCTCAATGCCAGAAAAGATTTTAAGATTTAGACATACGTGCAGGTGGAGGCACTGTTTTGTGTACCTCCTAGGTCCTTTCTTGGTTCTCTTGCAGATGGGATTCCATTGACAACTGCTGGGGTTGAACCCTAGGATAGGCTGCACAAAATGCATCTGGGGACAGAGGAAACTGCTTATCCCCTTCCTCATCTCTGCACATCCATAGCTGTAACTCAGGCTCTCTCTGATGTACACCCTGGTGTCTGCAGTCAGTTTTTATTCATCCTTCACTAAGCACATCTCCCACTGAGGCACCATTACCTCTGCACTCAGTTCTCCCATTGAGTGTCCTAAAATGGAGCACAGCCTGACATCCTACAGCGTGTGAAAGTGAAATAAAAATGCTGTTTCTTTTGCTCCTGTGTGATGGAACTGTGAAAATTCTTATTCTTCCCTGTGGCTTGGTCATTCTAACCTGGTGCAATGTCACTCAGTACCACAACATCTTAGATGATGTTTTGGAAGCTGCGGTCCATATAGGCAAAAAAAATATGTAGGGAGGGAAGAGATGATAAATAGCCTCAAAATAATTATGGCCAGGTTTTCTATTCCTTCTTCCCCAACATTTGTGCAAATTATTGCCTCTTAAATCAAAGCCAAGAAATATAAATTTACCTTAGAAACCAGGCAATTAAGTCTATATCTATACAACACAGCCTCTGGTCTCTGTAAAGATGTGTAAATTGCATCCTGGTCCTGTAGGGAAGAGGAGTCTTGGTATGTGTTCAAGGGCCCATGGTGGCAGGCTTAAGAGTCCATAGAATGTGATCATTGACACAGCAAGAACAGAATGCATCTGCGCCTCTGACCACCATGGGCTGAGTGGAAGTGAGTGTGGAAACAACCAGACAAACACCATCTTGAAGCTGGGCTGCAAAAAGCCTGGCTTAATACCTGCTGTTACTGAGTTGTGAGATTAGGGCACAACAAGAAAAAGACAATGTTTTGTAGTAACTGAGATGAACCTACAGGTAGGAGAGGAGCAACAGAGGCGTTTGATCACTCACCAGTCTTGTAATAGCAAACCATACTAATTTTTAGATTACACACCTGATCAGTTACCACACAGCTTGCTCTGGCTGGGAGCAATGCCAGGATGGATGTAGTTTTCATGAGGATTCCCATGCTCAGATATTCTCTTTCCTCTCTGCAGCTGAACAACCAGTCATTAATCCTTTTGCTATAAGATACTTTCCTGGCAAATACAATCAAATGACTTTCTATTTGCTATGCAATTTGACATACAGTAATAATAATAATGATAATAATGATTATGATGACTATGATAATAATAATAATACCACTAAACTTCTACGTGCTATCAGACAGAACCTAGCTCTTATTTCTAATGTTCTTCTGCAGGACTGAATGTCCATCTTTGTATTTTTACAATATTCAGCATGATGACCTTTGATCAACCTCAAAATCATTGCCGCTTACATGGACACAATGGCACTGTTGGGAAATGAGATATGCTTTCTCCCAGAATCTCTGACATCAGTTCTGCTACAATAGCTGTATTGGCATTTTATGCTGGTAATATTCAGGGAATTCTGCCATGACCCAGGTGTTCTGGCAGATATGGAGAACCATTAGGGAGCCTTTGATAAGATATTTGTAGAAAGCATGCAGTTTTGCATTTTCAGAATAAAACCTTCTAGAATAAAGTCCTAGATTATCTGACATAAAAAAAATCACTGGTATAAGCACACAGCGATTTATCCTTAATTTTCTGTGACAGCAAGCAAATGAGTTTGCCTTAAGGATATAGGCTGCTTTTTAACTAGTAGTATTTTGAGCTTGACCAAAAGAAGCTGAGTTCTGATCAACAGTGGTCAAAGTCTTTACCAAAGTTCAAGCCCTCTACAAAAGCTATAGGTAAAGTAAACATTTTCCAACTATTTTGATTATTTACTAGAAAATGATTTTTAAACCGCTTTTCCCATAATGCCTTCTGTTGAATTAGCAGATCAAGAGATTTCAGTACAAAGGTAACAGGCATCCACTAAGCAATAAGAATTGCTGCCTCACTCTCTCCCCTGAACCAAAGCTTGCCACATCTTAACTTCCATCTTCCTGTATAAACATGATGTTTGATACCACATATTCTTCTCAAATTGATCATTGTGGCACTGCTTATCTCTTATTCTGCTGCACATTTAGAAGTTAGAAAAAAATGTTGAGGGTGTACCTTATTTGGTACCTTATTCTGAGAGAATTTGCTCACAAGGGAAGGTAGAAATAAAAGTGTTGTTATGCAATTTCCATTGAAACCACTAGATAAAATTTAATTCACTTCACCAGGCTTTGGTTTAGTTTTTGCCCAATTCCCTTTTCTCCTTCCTGTGGCTCTGACACTCACTATCTAAGCCCATCATACTGGGAACAAGATGATTATTTATTTCACAATGATACTTCTTGATAGTTCAGCTGCTCTTACTGGCTCCCATGTTCAGAACAGTTTGAATTTCCTGGTACCTCTAGAAAAGTGATATTTCTCCTCTCAGTTTCTCAGGGTACCTCTGGCTGTTTTCTCATTAGGCTCACAGCAAGAAATAAATGAGGCAGGTGACTGGCACTGAGATTTCAATCCTGATGGGATCTTTGCTACGCAGTGAGCTGCAGCTGTAACATTAAATATGTGTATTTAGGTGAGAAATAAAGTTATAAAATAAGTTGAGTATTAAAACTCAACTGACTTCATTGAGGAAAAGCACGATTCAGTTATAGAGTTATATAAAGCAAGAAGTACATATTTATTGGATTCTTCTTGTTCATAACATCCTTTAACAGGTTTGACTCGTATAGTCCTATGATGTCCTACCCCAGCCCTTTGCCCAGCACACCAGAATAATTTGTAATAAGGAGAGCCTACGTACTCAAAAAGGCACAACTGATTCTATTGCAGTCAATGCTGTTATTTCTACTGGAAAATAGATTGGTAAGTGGAATTGAATGGATGCCATGTTCATGCAAAAATGAGAAGCTTCCTTATCACTAAATTTTTGGATGAGATTTGGAGTCAGTTTGTGCACTGTGGTGAAGTTCCTCTCGTGTTGCAAACACATACTAAGGGTAAACAGGTTATTTCACAAATATTGTGCTTATAACTAAATTGCAATTGTTGGCACTGTTTGTGGCAGCTATTCTGGTTCTGATGCTACTTGGAGAAACACATAACCAAGCAAAGAGCCTCGAATAATTTTGAGAACAAGAACACTGGAACCCCTGATAAAGCTCTCAAGATCTGAGGCCTTTGTTTCAGTCTACAGGGGGACCTATGACCTTGGAGAGTATTATTATTTGCATTAAAAAAAATCAAAAAGTCCTTCTTATGCATACTAAGGATAAGTGCTTCTAATACACCAAGACAGCCTAAATTAAATGCTTCTAATATGCACAGTAAAAAGATGGGAAAGCCTACAAACTCAATAACGTAGCTGTTCTTAAATAGTGAAAGACATCTTCATATCATTGAAAATTAGGGCAATTAAATGTCATTTGGGCTATCTGAATCTGAGAAGTCTTAGCACGTACAACATGAGGTTCTTACTTTTCCACATTATTTATATTTGTATGCAGGTTTAAATATTTTCTTTTTTCATCTTAGTTCAAAGGATAACACACGTGGTGACTTTACTACTTATTATTTATGACCTTGATACATATTTATTTTACACTCTGTTCTGTTCAGGCATATTATTTAATAATGTATTTATTTTCTTCACTGTGAGATCTTCTGGTCTTTGGACGTGTTTTATGATTTTCATGAGTTGCACAATTTTATTTTTCTCCACCTCTGAAAATAAAGAGCTCCTCATCCCACTCTAATTCCGTGTTTCAATCCTGCCAGTAATGCACCGGCATCCATTGAACTGAGGTGAAATATCGGGAAACAGCAAGATCTGATTCTTTGTTTTTCCTGTTTTCATGTCAATGAAAATTCCTGGCCTTGAAAAGATCTATTCCTCTTTACTCTAGTTTAAATGAGAACAGGATAAGGCCTAATTGAGAGCCAATTCTGAATTTGTCACAAGACCTTTCTCTTAAAAAGTCGAAAGTCGACATCATATGTTCAGCATCACAGAGCTGCAGCTCAGTCTCATAGGAAACTTGGTCATCTAAAGAGCATTTCCTCACTAGTTTTCCCATTCTTCAACACCATGCATATTAGATTTCGTAGCTATAAAACCTAGAAGAAATTATTCTAAGCACTGAATGTGACCTACAGCATTGCTCTTGCATTCAGAGAGAAATCTGTAATTCAGGGTTGAAACCAGAAATCCTAACTCTTACTTCCACAATTCTAATATTTGTGGGTTGTTTATTCAAGCTGGCTTTTAAACCCAACAGGAATTTGAACTCATCACCTTGTGGGTTTGTTTATATTTGACATTGACAAAATTCAGTTATTCTGAAACACAGGTCACAACTTAAAACCACTTGTAAACTTAAGTCCTTTCAGCAGGGAAGGCTGAATGGAATTGATACACTGCGAGCTCTCTGTACTCATTGTTCTTTCTATTTTTCACTCTGTCTTCAAAGAATCGCCTGAATTCAGAATTTAATGGAGAAATAGTCTCAGGCTAGAACATCGTGTAAACCTCCACTGAGACACCATGCTTAGCTCAGTGGTCAAGAATGCTCCTGCCCAACACACTGAGCACTAGCAAATGGGCAATTAAGGGTCCCAGGGAAGGCCTGCAAACAGTATAATGCAACTATACCTTTTATTACATTGATCAAATGCAATCAGGTTGCTACAGCTACAGGAGCAAGAAAAATCTAGCCAGTTTGTTGAAATAAGGTCTTTGCATGGCATAATAGACGTTAATGACACTGCTTTCATTAAATTAGTCACTTCTAATTAAGCTGACATATAAGGGGTTTTATGTTCACCTATTGTCTAGGCTAGGAAATACACCGCAAACTAAAGCACTCCGCTCCTTAATGAACACAAACTCATACAGCCTTGCTGAAATTCAATGAGACTTCGCAAACTTACCAAGAGGGAGACACTTGCCATACAAATGCAGATTTTCCTGTTTGCAGTCTGGAGCTCAATGAATCTTTCACAAAGTCGCCCGCAAGAACGGAATTTACATAAGACTTTCTTGCTGCTAAGGTAGGAATCTCGGGTGCTCGAACTACATAGATTGTTAGCAGAGGAAGCACAAGCTTTATTGCATGGAGACAGGCAGCGTTCTTTGGGAATATGACAGGTCCTCCCCAAGGGGTCTGGCTGTCAGCTGATTCTCTCCTGGATATCTGTCAGAGAAAGTCAACTTTTACCACCTGTTCTTCAGAAATTAAGTGTAAAAAGGAAGCTCAGTAAAATTGTTACTGGTAAGGACCATGTAATGACCACGAGCACCTGTCTCAAAGAACTGTCTCAACGGCTATTGAACATTCGATCACTCTATGGGTTGTATGACAGTACTGCAGAAAAACAACACAGCACATCATTAACCAGCTTCTAGAGATGGGCTAACACTACATTAAATGGTTTGACGGGTGCAAGACCAATAGTGCCTGTCTAGGCCAGGAACTGGTGCTCCCTGTGTGGGCAGAGAGACAGTGAGGTCTTGTGTGGAGTCCCTGGAAATAATACCCTATGTGGAAATACGGAGTCTCCCCAAGTCCTTTTGCTCTAAACACACTTTTCTTTGTTCAGGCAATTCCAGTTTTCGTTGTTGCTACAAATATATTTTGTTCTCCCTAATGGAGGCCTTTCTGCCAGCAGCACCCCCAAATCTAGACCTTCCAACACACAGGATAAATAAAACGCAAGAAATCAAGATTTTGTCCTCATAGTTGCTATGACTTTGCTGGACAAGGCACATTTTCTATATATTTCCAGTTGTTTTCATTCCTTGCCCGGTTCCTGTCTGATTAGGTAGTTTAAAAGGTTTTCTATGTTTTCTGTACTAGGATCATCTCTGTCTGCCTTGACAATGATTGAAATTTCAAGATGCTTCTTTAATATAAATAAATTCTGACGTCAGACTCTATACACCTCTGGGCTGAATTGTAGGTTCCTGAGCATAGCCCTGTGCTGTATGAAATGGTATAAAAAGAGCTGCTATTCTAACAAAAATGATTCTCAACAGTCATGTTATTTAACTGAAAATGTCAGTATTTTGAGTTCCTCCATTTCCAATTAATCAGCTGATCAGTATTGGTAAATAATCACGCAGTAGCTGGGCTAATATAATTTAGGCATCTTCAAAGAGATGAACAGTGCATACTGCTGGGAAGGAGCTAATCAGTTACTAATGCACCATAGAGTCATGTATTAGTCACAAACCCAAAAGGCCCTGGCTAGGTCAGGGTTCAACCCTAGACCTCGTTCATGAGAGGAAATGGAAAATCATTTGAAACACAAGAGGATTATAATGAAAATACTCTCAAAATCTTGTCCGGAGGAACAAAATCAAGTGACATTAGAGTACTGATCAGAGCCTGACAAAGACAAGATATCCAGGTAGATATTACAAGACTGTAAGTGTTCTACAAACTTCAGGCTTGCTAGCAATTAAGTGAAGCTATACAAGTTTAAGAAGTGTTATTCTGAGCCTGCTGCAAGGAATACAGCAGGGATATTCATACCTTCAAGCTGACAAGTTGGCTTTTGTACCTGCATAATGTGAAATAGACGGGCATTATCTTGCCCTCCACGCAGACCAGATCCCAGATAAGTCTTCGGCTAATTGCATAAATATGACAAATAAAAGGCTACCATGGGAAGTGTGGTCCCTCTCTCCCTGTAATACCCATTCTGAGGTGTCAAAATTGACAAGAGGTTTGCAAGTTCATCTTTTTACATGAACATACCAAGTGGGAGGGCAGATAACAGAGCAAAGGCCAGCATATCAGCTGTATGGACAAAAACGCAAAAGCAGCAGCCAGATCTATAAAATTATTTGGATCGTTTGTCCTATCAGTCTAAACTCTAAAAATTCTTGTTTATGTTTGCACAAGTTCCTAACATGATCGTGAAATGTCTTTATTCAACTGTAAGCCAAATGCAGTTTGGAAGCTGCTATCCAGTGGGATGTCTGCTAAAAGAGTGAGACTTCCTATGAGTGAAGCTACAGGTACCTTCAGCGCATCCATCATCCCTAAAAGCCTAGAATATCCCCTTCCTAAAGTGATGGATCCTTCAAGTAAGTTATAGTCTCTGTGCCTTGCTTTGTGTTTTAAGATAGTGCTTTTCAAACACATAAACCCCTCATGCTGATTTATACTACATGTGATGGCAATCAATTTTCATCTTAACATAATTTTCTGTGTGCCGTTTTTCTCTTATTAATGAACCTGACAAATACCTTTCCTTTTTCAGAAATAATATACAAGAAATCTTATTATCATACTTGTTCATCCTGCTAGTGATAAAAGCTGCAGCTGTCAGGGAAAGAGAATTTGAACTCCTTGTATTAATGGATCACATCTCACATTTTAAATAATGATTTTTCACCTTGGAAAAGAAAGTTCCACAAGAATGGAACAAGAAACGAACAGGTTCAGTTGTCAATTTTATTCAGCTGAGGATGATAAGAGACAGTGTCTATTTCCACATAAACTGAGAAAAATGAATCTCATTATTTTTGATGATGTAGCAAAGAAGTAATGACCCTATGGGATCTTATTACATAGCTGAAAAGTGAATTAACTTTGGCATAACCATATCGAGTGAATTACTCTAATGATCTGTTTCCTAACTCTTACGGGTGATCTCATAACAATGCTCTCATAATTTGCAAGTATGCATGAGAACATAAATTGATTTTGCTTTTCAAATTCTGAACTGCATGCTCACAGTAAATCACTGAGACCCTTTGTCTTACTCACTGCTGAGGGAAGCAGTTGCTGCTAGAAGGCAATGACGACACCTCCTGTGACAGCGATAAAACTGGTTCAACGCAAAGACATTCAGGTATCAGAATATAGATTTAAAAGATGGCAGGAGGAGCTACAGGCTTCCTCTGATCGGCTACGTCTTTTCACAGGACAGGCTGAGAGAACTGCAAAGCTGCTCTGCCCTGGAATTTGTGATAAACATGAAAAAAAAAAGAAAAGAGATGGAATTTAAAAGGTGGAAACTTTTCACTTTTATAGGAAAGGCTTGAATTTTCAGCTGAGATCCTCAGGATATTCAGTAAACCCCATCTTCTGAGCCAATAGAAATTGTGGACACTCAAATTCATTAGTTTTTTACAAGTTAGAACATTAAGATACATATCTTCCGGTTTTGTTGGCTGACATAAATATTTGTCAGAATTCGAAATTACGCTATATAGCATTTCTCCTTCAGCAATGATTAGAGCAGGGTGTAACTTCTTGTTGCTCCGCTTTGGGGTTAATAAGTACCCATGTTGTATTTAAAGATAGCTACTACGTGGCTGACTTGCCCTGAGTCCTTGGAGGCTGTGCTTCATTCTGTTCAACGTTTCCATCCCCTGGAGTCTCAATGATACTTGCTAAACTTGCGTAATGCTAATTAAGGATGTGATCGGACAGAGTAATCAACAACAGTTCTGCCGCGCACTGTGATTATTTCAAGCTAAGACGTGGGTAAATATGCAATTTCAACCCAGGGATTTTCATTCTGCAGCAGCAGGATTAATGAGTTTGCTTTACATTGGTCGTCACTGATGTGATGGAAAGCAGAGGCTGGCTGCGTAGCAGAGGTAAGCACCGAACACATGTCCGTGGTCATACTCACCCTGGTGCTGGAGATCTTGCCCTTTCAGGTCTTGTTGCTTTAAACGCTTGTTTATTAGAAAATGCTTGATGGAGATGAGGATCCTAATAAGAATAAGCCCTATGAGGAGCAACTGAGGGAATTAGGGTTGTTTAGCTTGGAGAAGAGGAGGCTGAGGGGAGAGCTCATTACTGTCTACAACTGCCTGAAAGGAGGGTGTGATGGGGTGGGTGCTGGGCTCTTCTCACAAGTGACAGCGATAGGACGAGAGGAAATGGCTGCAAGTTGTGCCAGGGGAGGTTTAGACTGAACATTAGGAAGAATTTCTTCAGGCACTGGCACAGCTGCTCAGGGAGGTGGTGGAGTCACCATCCCTGGAGGTGTTTAAAAGGCAGGTAGATGAGTTCCTTAGGGACAGGGTTTCGTGGGGAGACAGATATGGTTGGACTCAATGATCTCCGAGGTCTCTTCCAACCTTAGGATTCTATCCTCCTGGAAGTTAATTTTCTGGCACCTGTGAAAAGACCAGCTGTTGGGTGACAGCCTGTCAGAATTTTTTAAACAATCTAAAACCAGCAGGCAAAAATAGTGTGTCTGACAGAAGCAGCAGCAGTTTTGCCAGGCAGCTCGTACAGCAATAAGGTTGTGAGGTACCACAGCACATATGCTGGCTGCCAAAAAAACTCGGCAAGAGGAGACGAAATCCACACAGTAAAAGTGTGGATGAAGTAGTGCTACTGCGTGTCCTTAGATGCCTGATCTGTGTACAGTCCTGGAAGGGGCAAAAGAGGTGGTGTTCAGCTGCAGCCAGCACACACTTCATTTGTTAAGGAACAAAGCAATTTTTATCCTTTGCTCATCAAGGAAGAACTGGAGCAGAGAACAAGAAAATGGCAAAGCCAAGAGGAGCCTGTGACTGAGCTGAGTACAGAACCTCCTTCTTATGTGCTCCAGAGAGTCCCTCAGCCCTCGCACTCACAGAGATGGTACAATTTATCAAGTACACTCTTTGTGTTGAAACTTTAACAACATGAGGCACAGGGAAAAATGGTGCACCCACATAGTATGCAGGTAACCTTGTGTTTGTGCAATTTGCTCATGTACAGATGGGTTTACTGAAACTGAGGCATCTCGGATGAATCTTTTGAACAGACCTGTCAGGAATTGTCATGATAACAACTACAGCAGCATGAAACACAAGAAGGTGGCAAAGCCAGCATGGCCACGTTTGCTAAATTGCTCACTACAGGTACACACGTACACCCTGCTATTTCTGGGTGGAAAAAAGAGCTGTTAGCCAGCCAGTTGCAAAGACAGACAATAAGACTGAAGCAGTAATGTGCATTATCTGAGTTGTCCAGTTTTGAAGCACTAGTATTTTTCACAGCACTGTGCTCACCTGCCTGGGAACAATAAAACTGGTAGCAGTCATTTGAAATAGCAAGGATCAGCTGTTTGCGCTATTGGCCTACATAAATCTGAAGCCCTTTATAACAGCAGCAAACTCAGCCTGAATTACAACTGATTTCTAGTGATAAAATCTAGTTTCCTTTTTGGTCAGTCTCGTTCCTCCTGGAATATTTCTGTGATCTCTTTCCTGAGGAAAGAGACACACCATCATGAAATCACTGAAGCAGATTCTTCTAAAGATGATGAAACATCATTTGGCACCTCAGCCACCACAAAGGGTGGAAAAACACATGGCAGACACTTTTGCCTGAACTGTGTGATGATCTTGGCACCTCTCTAAGTGCCATGAACTATGGTAGCATGTCCATGGTTGTCTCAATGCCCCACTGGGGATGACAAAAGAATTTCTTTCAGAGAAATCAGTCATCAAGAGTGATGTTTCAGCAGTCGTCCGCTCCAGTCTCATTACGTTGATCTACCACTGAAAAGCTCTATCACTTTCACCTCTTCCTGAAGCCTCACTTCAGTCTTTCTGGCTCTTGATCTGATAATTCTTCTCCTACTTTTCTTCCTTTATCCCTTCTTTGCCATACAGCTGTCACCTTCTCTTCTTGTCTGAGCAACCAGGGCTGTAGAATGGAAATACGCTAAAGCAGAGACCTTGCTGTCTACTATATTGTTGTTAAAAACTGAGCAAACCCATTTACAACACTGGAGTGTTACCACAGTATGAATATAAATGAAACCACTATTCAAGACACATATGGGAGCACAAATTGAACTACTGAGACAGAAACACATGTTTTCTAGGGGCAAAAGGACTCTTCTGATTTTGTTTGATGCCCTCTCGATACAAGCTATAGAATATCACCACTCAGCTCCGCATTCAGCCTGACATTGTCATGGGAGAACCAGGACATTTCTTTTAGAAATTCAGCTAGGCACCAGATTACCTCTGGGGAACCAAGTACCACAGAACCACGTGAGGCTGGATTTTTCAGCAGCTAGGAGCATATAGCTAAATCTGCAGGCACTAATGATTAAACACACTGCCCTGAGTGCAGCCTTCATATTTTCTTCCTAATGTCTCTGTCATACCATGATTTGAATAGGAAGAAGAGGAATTCAGCAGTAGCTGTTAACCTGCATAACTCCTTCCTCGACTGAGAAACGGCAACAAGATCTAAAAGCACAGGAACAGAATATATTGCATTGGCCTGGCTTTTGGGAACTTCTCACAGTCATTATTTTCTCAGTTTCAAAATACAGCAGTGTTTTACATACACGTGGGCTGGATGACTGCAAGCAGGATCACTGATTTAGGACAGCAGTATAAACATTTGCGACACTTCAACATTATCCAGTAATGGTTCATAAACCTTCTATTTGGCATAGAAGCGAATATTAATGAGAACACACATTAAAGTGCTTCTGGGGTAAAGAGACGAGAGAACATATTTCTATGGTTTTACATTTTGTGTGTGTAACAAATTAATTCATTAGTATACTTCAGGGACTACTTGCCTACAGTGCTGCTCTGCCCATTCAGTTTTTGGCCACCGTGAAGGTGATGCTGATTAATACGTGGGATATTCAGCATTGCAAATGGGAAAAAAAATGCCGATGATGTACCTTCTGCCTTTCCAAACCCTAGCTGCCATCCAGCTTTCTTTAATCGCCTTCCTCTCCTCATTCCCTCTTCACTTGCAGATTTCTCTGGCATACTTTCAGTGCAATCTATGTTTTCTCTTGCTCTGAAGGTAATGTGTCCTCCTTCTAAGGGAGTGTGGTGATGTAACAGAATGGATGGAAAGCTTCACTGGTTTTGCTTGTGCAAAGTGAAGATCTACATAGCCAGTGCCAGTGTACATTACAAGAGATAGAAAGCCATACTGAGAAAGAGAAACCCAAAATACTCCTCACCCCAACTCTGTGCAGGTGGCTTGAGTGACTACACCCACAGCACGCTACCACAGGCGTACTCAGGACGTGGTTCCTCTGGGTCTCAGAGACTGACCTTGGACTATGTCAAGTTTTTCTGTAAAAGTCAGGGAGTTCAGTGGAGCTTGATTTAGGTGATGACCCTGCCAGACTGTGAGCATGGCCAAGATTTCTGTCTTTTGTTCACCTTTGTTTAGCTAGGATGTGACTGTTAGCAATGTTGTTCAGTACAGCACCTGCCATATTAGGGTAATTATCTCAGTTAACACCCTTTCTGTCTCTTTGCTGTTTTGTAATACAGACAACAAAATTATATCGACAGGAGGAACGTTAAAGATGGAGGAAAAAAAGGTTAAAAAAAATAGCAGTCCTCACTCGACAGATCCAGCTCATGGAGCACTATGAGATAACAGCACGTATTTCTAATGCTTTAATAGTTCGGGTATAGCTGTAAATGGTCTCAAAAGCAGAAATGCCGAAAAGGTCTATTCCATGCCAAATAGCAAGCTAATATTAATGACTGATCCTACAATACCTTCTCTCATTTAATCCCACTGAGGATCTTTGTCTAACAAATGCCTCTTCTAACAGTGTTTTCTTCCTTATAATCCTGGCCCTATTCTGCACTCACATTCTTCCCACGCTTCTAATTCTGCAGTTTGCAGTCAGCTCCCCTCGACAGACCAGAGAAAACCTTCATCCACACACAGTTTGATGGATCCTCAGTAAAGTTTAGGTAGCCTGGGTGGCTTTCTGCCACTCCTTGATAAAACCTGTTCACAAAGGTGATATACTCTGTCAGAAATTAGGTTTCACAAGCTTTGCTGGCCTTCAAGTCTACTGCGCAGGAACTGAACACTGAGAAACCGGAACATTTTGCAATGCTGTCAAAGCATTTGAGTAGGCTGCTGAGACTCAGCCTCCTGATTCATTTAGACCTCCTTTGTATGTATAGAAAGGAATCATCCAAGCATCTCTCCGTGCTTTATGCAGAGAGATTGGCTCAACTTGTATTCTTTAGCCGAGCTCCGAAGAAAAAGAAGCACAGGGAATCTAGATGAGGAGCACCACACGGGAGACCCCGTTTTTCTTTCCCCCAGCTCTTTCATTGACTTGATGGGGTCTTTAAAGAACTTATAATGCTTTGTGGAAATGTTTCTGCAAAGCAGGGGGAATAATTTGAACAGCCTTTCCCCCCTCAACTGTGAAGTCAAATGAAAATTTGTCCTAAAATATCAAAATGTTATTTTGGTTGTAGTTACATATCTTACTTATTCTTTTAGTGTTTATTAATTATTTTTCTTTGTCTAGGTTCCTTACAAAATATCCAGATGATGCTGCGGTTCTCAGCAGCCTGAGAAGGCTAATTTAATGTCAAATGCTGTACTGTCAGGAATGTTTAAACAGTTGGCTTGTATTTGGTTTTCTTTTTTTGTATTTGTTTGCTTCAAGCCGTCTCCTGGTACACTTCACAAACCCCTTCCCTGCCTTTCTTTAAGCTCACAGTCTTCAAAATTCTCGATCTCTTTAAATATTTTCTCTTACCTTTTATTTTAAGTGAATCACCTCATAATTTCAGCTGGTTTAGTTTTAAATCCCTCCAATTTATTTGTCTCATGTAGCTCATTGCTTATCTCATCAGAGCAGAATTTCCCTAAACTTAGTACAACTACAATAGTGACAACTATTTTTCTGCTCTGTGACAGGTTCTTTTTACAGCTTTTTTTTCTAGACTTTTCAGACTGACCTGTGAAACACCCACTTCCTGCTTCTTCAACAGTAATCAGTCCTGCCTATCTTAATCACTCAGCATGCAGTATGTGCCTAAGGATTTGTTCCAAGTAATTAAGATGATTTCCCAAGGATGTCCCAAATGTTCCTCATTTAATTTACATGTCTCTTCATTTTCACTATTGTCTTCAAAATTACAAAGGTCCAACACAGGTTTTGTTGCTGTTTTTTTAAAAAGGAAATTATGCTAAGAACTTCTTATTGTCTTAATGGTTCTGATGCTTAAAAATGTTGGCAATTTTTGTGTATGTAATTACAAAATTCTAACCGGCTTGGAGTTTTGTCCTGTAGCTTGCCCTATATAAATCATCACCCATAGCAGTCACTAATGCGTTTCATGGTATTTCTGATACTTTACTGAACTGAAGATCAAACTTAATAGCAACCCCATTCCTTTTTCATAAAGTAATTTTTCTTTTAGAGGGATGACGAACAAGCTTTCTGGTGTGCTATCCAATAACTCAGCTGGCCACAAGGCTTCTGCATGGCCATAAACCTGGAGCAGAAAGATCATCTGAAGGATTGGGAGAATAATGAGATATGGAAATGTCATGTAGGGATAAAAGGATAGGATAGGTACAGTTATAATAGCTGGGATAAAATTAAGTGTATCAGATTTCATGCTTCACGATATGAAGCGAACGCCAGCTGACTTCAGGAATAAGTCCTTCCTCTTAACTTACACCCAAGAGCACAAATAGTGACATACCTTTTTAAAATTATTCTGATTGGAATAATCTGTGACATGGCTGCAACTTTTCAACTTTCTTTCCTGCAAAGGGCATTGACAATTCTCAGAGATTAAACAGACTTGTGTTATCACGCAGTTTAGAAATTCCCTTGTCCTGATAAAGTCACCCTTCCTGTGTGAAAACAGAACTGATTTCAGTCTGGTTCTGCCTAGAAAAAAGCCTGGTGACAATTTTCCGCAGCAAGAACGCTTCCATATCTGTTTGCCAAAGAGAGCAGTACCCAAATTTCAGAATGCATCAGTACAGAGTGAAATATCTGTTCAAATTCCGGACTATTCAGATATATGGGCTTTTTAGAAGTAGCTTGGTCTCTCTTTTTCACCTCCTTCCAAATGTGCTTTTATAAACACGAAAGGTTTAGGAAACTTTAAGTTCCTCTGGAGTTAGGAGTTGTACAAAAGCAGGGTCATGTATTTGGCAAACTCAAGCCAGCAGAGACTCACTGAGCCTAGTGTGACAAAAGCAGGTGACTTCATTGGAGTTATTCTAGTTTATGTAGTCTGAATTTTTGACCCTGCAGAGAATGGAATGATAAAAAAGATTGTTTTCTTGCTTTTACCTCAAGTCCCATTTTCTGCAGACTAGTGCAGAATGCACCACAGAGGAACCAAAGGCATCCGTGGTATCTTGCCAAAGTCTGGTACTCTTTGCCCATTTTTCTGAATGAAGGGTAAAAGTCTGAAGGCTCAGATCAATAAAGAGATATTCTCTTTCTCCAAAAGTGTTTGGAGAAAGGTATCAAAATCCCAGAACACCAACATGAACATGTCAATAAGATATGAACCACCTCCCTGTAAAAACAAAATACCAGCCAAAAGAAAAGAATGTTTCCTCCAGGGTCCCATCACTTCACTGCTGTGGATGCCCTTGGCTTCCTCAGCCCTTGCCAGGCCACTTTGTTCTGTGGTTACAGACCAGGTCTCTTCGCTACCACACTGAAAGAATATCTCATTTGTGTGAAACAACCCCAAAAAGGAGTCACAACTCACCGGGGTGAACTGAGCCCACAAGCCACTCTTTCTCCAGCTAGGGTCAGAATGGAAAAGACATACCAAAAGGTACGTAGAAAAATTATAACTATTATTATTGTCCCATTATCTGAAGAGGAAGCAGGACAGAGAAAGATTCTGGTTCTTGGGAAGGACAAGATTGTATCCTCTTGTTCTCATCAGTCTAAGCAGAGACAAAGCCGAGCTGACTCAGCTATGGAGCTCTCTGGACCTGTAGCAGTATTTCAGCACCACACTTCTTAGGGTAGATAAAGCCTCTGTCGCAAATTGAAAGACAAACTCATCAAAGAGTAACAATTTGGGATTTCACCATAAAAAATAGTAGGATGTCATCTACAAATCAAGTGTTTCTAATAAAAAATGTGGGGCTGAGTCACTTCTGAACTATTGGTTTCACATGGCACCTCTGCTGGAAAGCAACATTGAAATATCCAAGCTAAATGTTCAAACAAAAAGAAAATCTGGTTTCACATGTGAACTTTCATGTTCATATTGTCCAACTGTGGGAGACATTCAGCCTGCTTCATATTCAGTTATTGTGTCACAAATATTTTCTTGTCACTAGTGGAGAGATCTAAGCCTAAAGGAGCCAAAGGAAACATTACAAAAGCAATTTATTTCAGAGTAAAAGATAAAATGTAACATAGTCCCCAAATCAAATCTTTTCAACTACCATTATTTGTTTCTTACGTATCTCAAATAATAACGAATAAATAAAAAAATAGGCAGGAACTATATGCTTTCTCAAAACAAAAATAAAATCAAAGTCATCCACTGTGTGGATGTAAACGAAAAACATGAAATTGATGTAAAGGAACAGTAGTCATCATTTATTTTCTCTTAGAGAAATATTTTCTTCAATAGAAGACAATTAGTGTTGTTCTCTGAAGAAACATGAAACCATCAGAGAAAACAATTTTTGTCTGAAAAGAAATAAACATATTCTTGATCTAGAAAGACATCTTAATAGGCCTTCAAAAAAGGAGTGAGAGACAGAAAAAGAGGCTGCTGTGGTTTTCCAGAAAAACATGAAAATGCTGGAGTTCTGATTTTTTCCATTAATATAATCCTCTGAAAATGTTCTGTTTCAGACACTGTCTGACTTTGCCAAAATATTCCAACTAAATTATTCCTGTAAACAGTAAAGAAAAGATGCTTCTAAAGCATATTTCAAAATTATCGTTACTGCCTGTTGAGCTCTTGTGTTCATGTAGGGTGAAGAGATTTTTTTTTCTCAAATGTTTTTCTAGTTCTTGCAGGAAGATTGTTGTTTCTGTCCATTTTAAAGTTACTTTTTTTCCTCTTCTGGGACTCACCTTCCCCTCTCCTCGAAAGATTACTGCTTGTATTAGAGTAGCCTTGAAGATAAATGTGATGCTGCTCTGGGAGAGCCTTTCGATCTCATCTCGGGGAAAAGGCACCGTGACTCTATTGAGCTCTGTGCCTCTACCTGTGCAAACATCTATTAAGGCCCAGGACAGTCAGGCACCGCTGCTATGATATCAGCACGCAAGTGGCTGAATGAACACTGGAATAATGAGGTAAAGAGCCTATCAGTGCAAATAAGCATTTGAATTTATGTTTGAACATGCAATAGGCTGAAACCAGATTTGGCAAACTAAGCCAGAAAGACCACTGGAAACATACAGCAGTGGTGGCACGGCTCTTCCACAGAGCTCTCTGCCGCTGCAGACACACGGAAATGGAAAACAAACGAGTGATACGAAAGAAGGCACTGCGCTTTCTACAGACATCCAGGGCTCATTCTTAGTGTTGTCCTGGTTTTGGCTGGGATAGAGCTAATTTTCTTCCTGGTGGCTGGTAGAGTGCTATGTTTTTGATTTGGGATAAAAATAATGTTGATAGCACACTGATGTTTTTAGTTGTTGCTAAGCAATCAAGGACTTTTCAGCTTCTCACGCTGGCCTGCCAGCAAGAAGGTGGGGGATGCAGAGGGAGCTGTGAGGGGAAACAGCTAAGACACCTGACACAAACGATCGCTGTCTGGGGACAGGCTGGGCATTGGGTAGTGAGCAATTTTATCATGCACCACATTTTTGCATATTCTATTATTATTTTTCTCTCTCCCTTTTGCTGTCTTATTAAACACTTTATCTCGACCCACAAGTTTTACTTTTTTTCTTTCTCCTCCCCATCCCGCCGAGGAGGGAGGGAGCCGAGCGAGTGGCTGTGTGATGCTTATTTGCCTACTGGGGTTAAACCATGTCCAGGGACAAATTCCAATTTGGACAAATTTCCAAATGCTGTCAAAAAGGAAGAAATATGAAAGAAACAATATAAACAAGCTTGTCCTGCCAGCTGAAAGATGACCTGGCAGTTTTTTAAGACCTAATTGTCATGAAATACCAAGAGTTACTTGGTACAGCAGACAACAGTCAGAAAAGCATAGGGAAGGCACTTAATTCTCTGGGTACTTGGCTGTACAAGAGGATGGACAGAAAGCTCCAGAAGACTTCAAGTGATGAAGCTGGCATGTCTTAGGGAATCAGCACCAGCATCTGGGAATTAAAGGCACACTACAGAAAAGCAGGAGTTGGCTGTATGTATTCCTTCCGCTATCCTGCTAAATCAGAATAGAGAGGAGAATTGGTCTTGGTTTCCTGGTTGATTTTAACGCTTTTTTTAAAAAAAAAAAAAGAAAGAAAAGGTGATTTTGTTTGCTTATCTAGATATTTGAATAGCATTAACCACCCTCATCTTCTGCAATGGGGCTGTTGTCTCGATTGATTTGCACAGATACCAAGATCTTTGCTTAAGTCCTTTGGTTTGGAAAGAGGCTCTTAAAAAGGAGATGGTGTCAGTAAGGGAAATCTCTTATTGTTTTTTTCTGTAAATATACGAGTGTGTTCAATTTAGCACTAGAGTACTGATCTGATCTTTCAGAGCTTCCCTCTCTCTAAACATCTTTGGCTTTTAAAAAATAATATATACACATGCTAAGATACCTGCAACATAAAAAGAGTCAGACCTATGTCAGCACTGAAAGATCAATGCACCTGAATAAAATCAACATAGAAGTAGCTAAAGTCAAACAAGACCAACAGCTTCTTTACTGCTGCAGAGAACTCTTGACAGCTGTGACACTGGTAATTTCATTCCAGAGACAATTTGTCCTCACAGTTGTAGCTGTGACAAAGTATCTTCTGGGCATCTCCGTAAAGAGGAGATCTAAAGTCCTCTGTAGTCAAAGATTCCTATACAAGGAATTTCTTGGCTTTTGATCTAACTTTAAATACACTCATCAGTACACTAATACCTCAGTTCAATTTTTTTGATGACACCTAAGCAAATGTAGCTAAAATAAAGACAGCGTCCCCTATATGAAAAATATTCACCCGTCATCGGATTTTGTAACATTACATTTGTATTTTGGGGTTGCCTGTTTGCTTGGCTAACATGGACTACTATTCTACAACCTCTCATTTGTAGTTTCAGCCCCTTTTCTGACTTGCTTTGGTAGCAATACTTCAGAAACGCTGAGATCTTTCCAATGCCTTAATTCTGAAACAAAGGTCATGGGAAAAGCTTTTATCCTTGAGTGCAATCACAGCAAAGTGCAAGCTGAGCCAGAGGTCATGTCTTTGAATTATAAAGGAAGCAGATTAAACACATGGGACTGTTCAGAGCCGTAAACACATAGGGCAGGCCATTAATGGGCAATGAATTAATGAATTAATGATACATCTTCAGAAAATATGTTCTCTGTACCCAGAACCACTAACAAGATGTGTAAAAGTTACACACTTGGCCACACGTTAGGCACTCTGCTTGGGTGACTACTGTCTCCAGATACCCAATTTAGTTAAAAATGCAGGACAAGCTTCTCCAGAGAGCAAGCCAGACCAGGTGCTGCAGAGACAGCAGTATTTTTCACCGTGTTAAGGGAGAATTGGATCATAGCAGTTTAATATATTACACCTGACTACAAAATGTCTGTATCCGCTTTGTGCAATAGGGGAGGGAAAGCGTATATCTGTGCTATTAGAAGCTGAATATATCAAGGCACCCAAGCTGTTACCTCTGGGACTGAACAAAATGACAAAGCAATAAAAGCAAATGAAAGGAGGAAGAGACACAGTAAGGCAAGAAAAAACAAGCCACGATGTGCCACATGTAAAACACTGTATTCTGCAATACTCTTCGTGTTTATTCTGCACAGGTTCAACTGCATCGTTCTGTTCATTAGCCAAAAGCTTAAAGAAGTCCAGCAGAAACGTCCCATGATTATTCTAAGCTGTGGTTACAGCACATTGCAGAGGTGTACAGGGTTAAGGATGGTTTGTGCAGTGCACATTAATAGCACTAAAAGCTCACATAACTTAATTAACAGAGAATGCACCGGAGATGGACATTAAAGATCAATGACTAATTTTCCTTCAAGTTACTGCACTTCTGTAAAGGAAACTGCAAGGATCCAGTTCTAATCTCTTTATGAAAGGTTTTAACCTCCGTGTGGTTTCGTCCCAGTGTAGCTTTCCTCCTCATTTTCTATTCCTTATGTATTTCTTGGCTTCAGTCAGAATTGGAACCCTAAAGGAGACGGTGAAACTCTGAAGGTATTTATGTCTAGGAACATAGACATGGCAAATCTGAAATAATGAGAAAGTGTGTTGTGAAACTACTGGACGGGTTTGGGAAGCGTGAAAGATGGGGGTAGCTTGGACAAAGGCTCACATTTGTAGCGCAAATCGGACATAAACTACTAAATCTTTCTGATCATTCTGAATGATATCTGTATCTATCCTAGTTTCGGTGGGAATGGATTCTGTAAAGAAAAAGAGCTGTTACTGAGGACCTGACATCTTCACTGAGCTTATTTTGTGGGACATTTACTTCAGATGGGCTCCCAAACAGTCTGCATCATCTGAAACTCCTCTGCAATGTAAACCAAAGCATGGCAAGTAGAACTTACTTCAAGAGCACACCTCTCATCCAAGAGGACAAAGTAATTTACATGTGCCTGAAGGTACTTGGCAATGAAATCTCCCATCTGACTAATATTTTATCATTTGAGGGTGGTTTATAGATATTCATTATAGATAATTACAAAATGGACTTTTCCTGAGAAACATTAAGACCAAGACTTCCTAATTTCCAAAATATTCCTCTGAGCTTTCAATGCAAAAATATTGGAGAAAACTTAAAACACTGATTTTTTTCCAGGGAAAATGTACCAAGCTATTTTCATTCTACATTTCTTGGCTCTTTGCATCACACTCGGCTGATTCACTCAAACAGGTTCCCAAATCTTAGTTCTTTGCAGACTGTGCTTCGGAAAAACAAGGTCCATCTGCTAGATGTAGACAATACCACCATAAAATTAACTCACATGATATTTTTCTCGTTTTCATTCCTAATCTTGGGAAGAACCCAGAACTCCAGTCACGATAAGAACAAAAGTTTCTGTTTTCGTGGAAAAAGTTAAGTGCCCACTTAACAGGTAGCACTAAGATTCTCCAGAGCTTGTAGCCACTCTTCACGGCCAGCCTCAGGAGGCAGACTCAATACCTAGGTATTGTGCCAGACTCATGACTTCAAGTGCTCAAAAGACAAATAAGGACAAAACACTATTACATTGTCCAAGAACAAAGCACCCAAATGTTCCCGCACTGTTAGTTCAGATGCAGAGTGAACTTGCATTTAACAGTGGATGAAAAATAACGGTCAGGCACGTAGATTTGGTAGCTGTAAAACTTCTAGCTCCCTGTATGCTGCATGGCCTTTCCACATACAAGGAATAGCTCAGCCAGAAAGCAGTTCTTACCCATTGACCCAATAGAGACTCAATTGCTATCAGAAGTATTGCTACGCTGACACGCACATAAAAGATGTGCATTTCATACAGTAGAAACAGAGGAACACTGCCACTATAGCAGTATAACACATTGTGTTCAAAAGAACTGGCAGCTTCTAGTTGAGCACCCAAATCTAACTACATTCACTGGTCAGTCAGAGTCTGCAACACCCCTGGGACACCGAAAGTTTGATTTCTCCAAGTCTGTGTGCCCATGTGACAAAAACAAGCTGGCAGAATGTTGTTTTGTCAGAGTTTGCTATTCAAACCTGATGCATATAATTAAGGCCATTTGTGTCAAACTTCTCCATCCTCAATACTCAGGTTTGAAACACACATCTGTCACAAACTGACATGTCAATGAAAGAAGAAATATAGGGTTGAAAACTTTGTACGACGGCTATTTTTAACTAGATAATAAGTCAAAATACAAAGGAAGGAGACAAGAAATGAAAGCACGCAAGAGCTGTCACAAGCATGTCAAAGCCGCAATATCTATTATAAAAATACAGCATAAAGCTTTTTAATTTCATATCCTTTATCTTCAAGTCTCAACAGCTGTAATAGTAATTCTTAAATATGTGATTTCTATGTTAGCTAAAGACTAATGATCTTTATAAAAACTCAAGGAAAACCTCACTGGAAGAGCTCACTCAAGGAAAAAATTCCCACGGATGGCAATGGTCCTTGAAATGGATTTTTAGTGATGAAGACTTAACAAATCTGGGCCAGTTGCTATTGTTTTCAAATTTCAGGTATCAGATGATGCAATGTTGCAAATAATCATTTAAACTATGCTGGTGTTTTATTAGACTGGAGATAAGGAGGGCTTTTGGCTAATGGCATCATATAGTTCTGCTGTGTTAATGCTTTGTTCTTAACATTTCCGTGACTTGAGGGTTGTTTTAGTTAACCAGTATTTACCCAGGCTGTCGAGGAAATCCCACTGGCTGGTTTAGAGCTGTCTGAGATACCATATTGGTACTACTTGAAAACAGGACCAGTAGCTGCAAGAGCAAATTTCCTTTTCTGAAGGTAACATTCTGCTTTACAGTTAAGGAATGTTCCAAAGAGCAAGCATTCAGTTGAGACTACAGAACCAGTTTAAACAAGATCGAACCCCCAAATTCCCATCGTAATCCAACAGAGTCATTTAATGCATTAATTTTAGTAGAGTAAAAAATCTGCAGAGGATCAAAAAAGTTGAATCAAATGTCTCATCCATTAAGTAAGGTTGAATATTCTGAGTTGAAACCTTGGTCAACTTAGTTCCATGGCAAGTGCTTCTTTTGATAGCCTTCTATTTAAAGTAACATAAGAAGCATCTTCAGTAAGCTAACAAACCCCTAGATAGTTAAAACTTTTAAAACTTAAAGTAATAAGGAAAGCTTTCATTTTTAACACTAGCTGTTCTTCCCTTCACCTTTGGGTACAGAGAAATTTTTGTGATGCTCCACCTTCTTTGACTGTCTTTTCTGTTGGTAACGGATGTGGCATTAACCGTACTCTTTCAACACAATGTCAGGCAAACCAAGCTGTTGAAGCTGCTTGTTGATCTCTCTTATGAGTATGACTGTGTTTTCTTGGGGACAAAATAAGACAAATACCCAGAGAGTGAGCAAGTTAGAACAGCAAAGATAAATGTTCTGTTTCTGCAGACCATGCATAAAGTGTCTGTGCAATGAGAAATGGGTTCAGTATGCATCCTTATCAGCTGCCTAGAGCCGGGTAAACATACATTACTGTCAGGCTATTTAAGGCATAGCTGCCTTCCTGGTCACAGGCTGCCAGCAGCACAGCCAAAGACACTCTCTTTTTTTCTTTCTTAAACTAGATTATATTCTTTAGTAAAAGACAAAGAAGAAAGAAAGGAAACAGACTCAAGAACAGAAAAAGTACACACTCTGAGATCTGCAGAAGTGGGAAGACAAATAATCCTCCAGGTGAGAAATGTTCATTTCCTTTTTATGGCACAAAGGTTATTTATTTCTACCTGCTTGTACTGTTGGTTTCAGCGTATTAAAAGGTCTCAGAAGAGGTGTTGTATCCATCCTACACTCAGGTTGCATTTCTTTCTGATGATTCTGTTTTAGTTCAGGGGTTGCCATTGATTTATTGGCAGGACCTAAGCCAAGTGGTAAGACAGTATCAGCAGATTTGATGTACGATTATGTCCAGCTTTATATTTTTAATTTTAAGATAACTATAAAAATATTTTGCAAGTATACCTTTTTTTTAATCTTGGTCAACATAAGGCATTAAGTCTGCGCTCCACATCCAACACTGACAACAGGCATTTCCTTTTGAAACTTTTACAGGAAGCTTTTAATTTTTAATTTTAATTTCTTTCTTTACACTTTTGTTATGCTACAAAAAAAGCCTAAGTGAAGCAATGCATTTAACCTGCACAACTATAGCCATTGATTCACCATCGAAAAAGAATTAATCATCAAATTTGCATCCTTGTCTCCATACATATAACTACTCTTCCACGACTATAATCCCTAAAGGAAAACCTATATAAAGGAATATATTCTCTATTAATTCATACAGAAGAATCAACACAGCATTACAGAACTTAGTGATAAATTTCATCTTACTTACATAGACACAAAATTCCATTCCTTTGTATACCACAATAGTATTTTATGTTGCAGTCTGCAGTGACATGAAGAGAAGCTGAAGGTACCTGAACCAGGCAGATATTAAATGCTGTCTCAGCAATCACAGCGGTTCTGTTGCTAACGATCCTCTGCCATTCTTTCTGACTTACTGGGAGACATCTGAGAAACGCTGGTCTACAGGTAGAGTACCTCATCCCATGCATCAGGAGCACAACAGCACAGAGAAATGCACATTTTATCCACCATAACAATAACTGGACATGTCAGTGGGAGAGGCAGACACAAATGACCTTCAGCAATATTGGAAGGGTCTCCAGGACTCACTAGGATCATGAACTGCCACGGCATTTATGGCTGCTTTGCTGTACTGAAAAGCATTATAGTCTCTTGATTATACTTCCAATTATGAGTTTAGCAGGCTAATTTATGGAAACCATGTTTGAAAAGAATGTAGCTGTAGGTTTTTTTAGTAGTGCTGATGTAATATTAGATGTAAAGGACGCTGCATGGACTCATTCTAAACATAAATCAAGGAAAATAACTTTCCTTTATTTCAACTAAGCAACCAGTTCTCTATGATCATATTTCAGACATCTGGTCTCTCCAGAGATTTTCTTTTTCTCATGTCAGTTTTATAAACTAGTGAGGCTTCCCTGCAGCCCAACATCTGGATTTTGCTGCCATGGCTTCCAGTAGGTTTGAAAATACAAACGGGGTGAGATTGTGACTGCTGACACTTAGATTATCACAAGGCCATCACAAAACTGCATCCTGAAAAGCCTAGTGATGTACCCAAGTACTTTGCTGAGTAGTTGGTCTCACTAGGCTTGTTTTCTTCAGGGCTGTCTCTCTTGCTGTCTTTTCTGCTTCCTTATCAGAAGCCCCTAATTAGGATGTCAAAACAAACAGTACTCAAGTGGGAGAAAAACATTTGATTGTGCGAGGTAAATGGGAGTTCTAGATAAGGTTAAACTATCTCACAATGTCACAGAATCTTAGTTCACCTAGGGAAAAAATATTATGTGAAAATGAAATAGCGACCTACATCCACAGAGATCTGGCAAATCACATTGCCACTCATATCACTGTCCTTAGAAAAGCTCCACAAAGGCCTTCAGATGAGTATCAAGAAAGTAAGCTGAGATATAAACATGAAGTTATTTGTGTAGAAGGCAAAGGCCAGGCTAAAGCATTTTCCTGTTTTTCATGTTCTGTGACAAATCAAAATTCCTCTCAGACGTGTTGTATTGTACATTGAGTTGCATAGCAGTAGCTTTGCACTGCATCTCCTTGACACTCTAGTACTGCTGAAGGCTTGGATAGAATTTAAAATAATGACAGATTCTGCTAAAAACACTGCATTAGAGACTCCAAAGCAGATCTGCTCTTTTCAGTTGAAAGCAGTGGAATTATTCCCTTCGTTTTTCTGAGGGCTAGAATCAGCCTTTTCAGAGGACAACACATTGGACCAATTGTGACAGCACGTTCTGACCTTGCAAGAGCAAGCAAGCTGATTGCTGCAGTGAAGCTGGAGAACATCTGACAGACTGGATTGACCTTGTCAAGACCAAGTGACTCACATCACTGGAAAAGAGAGTGCTTCTTACCAAAACCAAAAGTAGTTTTGTTGCATGCATGAAAGCAAACCAAGAAGATAGAAAATAATCGTTGGCGCATACAAACTGTCCGTAGTCCGTACTCCTCTTGAATATACAGTATCCGTGACCAAGCTAACATTCCTATCGTGCATTTCACAGTTGCAATATAATCACCAAGATACACTGAAACCAAGAGAAAATGAGTGTAGCTTTCACGTTATATGTCTAAACAATCCAAAAAACCTTATCTTTTCTTCCTAATCATTTGTTCTCTTTCCCTTCATCACCATGCAGTACCTGACCCAAACAAGAAGTTAAAGGGAAAGGATTTTCTCACACAAACAAAACTCTTCAGATTTTGAAACTTCTCTTCCTTCCATAATAAGGACACAGAAAAAGATGTAACAATTTTCAGAAATAGAAAATCCCCTCAAAACTAGATGAAATTTTGCCTACTCTCATACTTTGTTTCCCCTCTATCAGAAATGGAGATATTTTTGCAAACATAAGGAATTTTTTTTTAAAAAAAAGCAAAACAAAAAATGTACCCAGTATGTACAACGTCTTTGGCTGTTTAGCGTGTCAAAATCCAGCTTTGGATCATTTCCACCTCAGCTTACTGAAAGAACTGGCAGATGAAATTGAAAGCAAGGCGCCTCAAGATTGGCTGTAATTTTGTCACAAAATGGAACTTTTTACCTGAAAACCACAGTGGAGTGAATAGATCTTGACAGACAGGTCAATCAGAGAATGACTATAAGCCTGTATGTGATGCCACTGTGAGGAAGGCTAATGCAAACCTACCAGACTGTTCTGCAGCCCAACGTGTGCGATGATGCAGAGACATGCTGTCTAGTCTCCTATATACCAGGAATCTACCAACTGATTGCCTGTGCTGGAAAAGGACTCAGTGACATAAACAGATCTAATTCTAGCATTACACAGCAGAATTTATCAAATTAATTTTCAAATGGAATATGTGTTGACCTCGTCTCTTCGCTACAGCATGTCAAATTTCAACAAAATCAGTATTTTCCAACATACAAATATCCTCAAGTCCCTGCTCAACTCTCATATAAACCTCTCAGATACTACTGTCCTTTGAAGCTACATTTATTTTCTTTGGCAAGGCATTGTGCCATGTCTTCATCAACTCAGTCGCAGTTGATTCATCTTTCTTATTACACGGCAAAGTGAGCCTGAAGAACAAGACAGAGATCGAAAAGAGGATTGTATCTTATTAATTAAAAAGGGACATCAACAGGTCAGAAGGCGAAAGAACTGTATTGCAGTCTCTGCAGCAGTGAAATACAAATAACTAAAGCATGTGTTGCCATGAAATTTTAGCTGTGATTTTTTGTACCATAATTCAACCTTGTAGTCAGAGATCTTGGCAGTTGCGTAGTACCCTGACTTGTGTAATACCCTGAATGAGGACATGGGAGGTTCTCTAATGGCTTAGTACATAATCCACCTACTGCAAGCACAGCTGACAGCACTGAGACTGAACTTGCTGTGGAATCCTGTTCCCCATTATCAACTATTCAGAATCTTGGCCATCATTCGGAGATTAAGTTTTACACATTATTATTTCTTTCTGCCTGGCCATTCAAGGCTGATGTACTGTGGGTAGTTTCAATAAAAATGAATGTCCTTGCTGAAATCATGGTGAAGGGAAAGTACATTACATTAGTCTGGTTATAAAGAGTCCTGCTCTTTATTTCTCTGAACACTGACTTTCCCCTCACCCTATGGAGAATCCATTTACATTTGGGAATATAACACTCATACAGAGTCTTTTGCTTTGGAAACAGATCTTAAATGAATCAACTTGATCAAATTCAATTCAAGTGAACTCCCTCAAAAGCTATGAGTGCTAACGAGATGTGTTCATACATTGTTTTAGGTGAACAGCAAAGGCACATGGAGAAGAAAAAAAAGATCAGGATCCAATTTGAAGAGAACAATATAAAGAACATGCACATAATGGAGAATATATCTCCCCAAAATCCTAAAAGTCATAAAAAATTTCCATGTCTCTGTTCAAAGAAAGACATCAGCTGTGAAAGAGTAATGGGAGAGAAAGATTTGCCGGCTGACTTCTATTAAAAAATTGCTGAGTGACCAAACCATTTAATTCTGCAGAAAAACTGTGAATTTCTGCAGAGGGCCTGCTTCTTAATACTGAAATGAAATACAAAAAGCAAACACCCAAGAAGCGTAGGGAAAAAAAAAACAGATGGCATAAATATGAAAGCAGTGCTCTGACTAGGCTGAGAAGAAGTCCAAAGCCCAGCTGGAGGGAAAACTGGTGAAGGACAACCAGAGCAATAAGAAGGGGTTCAATAGATGTGACGATTCCAAAAGAACATCTGGGAAAAGCTGGATCTGTTGCTGAATGGGGAGAAGGCATAGTGATGGACGACACAGGAAAGGCTGGAGTGCTCCCTGCATTTCTTACCTCAGTATTTACAGGAAAGCCTGCTCCTATACTTGTACGTATACCAGTACAGCCTAGAAAGAGATGGGGACTGCCATCAATGGGTGGGGAACAGTTTAGGAGGGCTGTCATACTGAACTGCACTGATTGATCACAATACGGATTGCTGATTCAGGTTATCTCAATTAAGTGGAAAAGGACAAAGCAACTCACAAGCATTAGGTATACTGAACTATTCAAGGCTTATTCCTGTATGTGGCATTCTTAGTACTCATTTGTGTGCCCACAGAGTATTTGTATCCCCAGCCTGAGGGAGTAGGATGGCACAGCTGCAGTGCTGGCTGAATGAAGAAATGTTTGTCTCTTCCTTTTTCCCTTGTCCTTCCTGCTCCTAACTCCGTCCTTTGCAAAATTAACATTTGAATTGAAAGTTCAAAAGGTGTCAGGGCTAACAGGGGTTACTCATGCAAATCAAAGGCCAAAGAGACACTGAGCAATCTGCTCAGAGTAATAATGTCTGCATTAATAAAAAAGAAAGTCAAAACCCAATGATTAAGTCATTAGTTATGAAAGCTCTTCATGTTCTGTCAACTCTTCTGTGCTTGGAGAGCAATGTACTACCCTGAATCATAATGATGTAAAATATGCATTCTGAAACCCAGAGTTTCTTTTAATTTCACATCTGCAATGACTAAGGTAGCAGTGTATTTCCTAAAGATACAACACGGCAGTTCTGCTCCTTCACCTTAAAACCAAGATGTTTCAGTAGCACCCATTCAAACTCCAGATGTTAATGGAGCCTAGAGTTATTTTGGTAGGAAACTGGCAGGGAAAGTTTATCAAAGATGCTTTCTCCCAAGGAGAGGGGGATGGAGGCTTCTTTCCTGAGGAATGAAATCTCTGGGCAAGAGGATGGGCATGGTGATTAGCTGTCTGGCAGCTGATCATCCAGAAAGTTTTAGATAGAAGAAAGAAAACTTTCTGATCTACAGTTTTCTCCTTTCATGAGAACACTTTCATTACAAGAGCACACAATATTTAAGTCACATCCTACCTTGCCCTGGCAAGCCTAATTGTAAAGCCAACACTTTTTTCTCAGAAAACTTCCATGAGCCTCAAATGTGTCCAGTTTTCCCGTGCTGTTGGGTTTGTGTCCTCCTTGCCATTCAGTTCGATAGTTATCACCTTTACATAGTCAGTTTTACCATAACCATCACTGTGGGCTGGGTGCTCAGCTGGTGTGATTCAGTATAGCTCCAGGACTGTCAACACAAGTAGACTGCCTATACAACTTCATTTTCCGCAAGCCAAAATTCAACCCTCTGTGTGATCAGTGGTCCATGAGAGCAAGTTTTGTCCTAAATAGATAGTTTGGAGAAATTGCCAGGTAGATATATGGTTATACTTCCCTTTCTTCCTCATTAGAAGTCTGGAGACAACTCTCATAATATGTAGAGATACACGGTTATAAGACATCACTTAAAAGATAAAAAACAAGGCATATAGCAAGTTAACAAAAAGATGATTATGTACCAGACAGAGGGATCAGTAATGGAGATATCTGCTAAGAAAATTTTATTCCCACAGTTCATACAGTCTGGCACACAGCTGAGAAGATACTGCTCTTTAACATGATAGACTGTTCATTCCTCAGAATCTTAACAGGCAGCACTCAGCCCTAACAGTGATGTACTTTAATGCAGAGGAGTGAAATGTAGATATAGCCGAGCAATTATTATAACTTGTGTAGCAGAAGCAGTCTAACCGGGGTTGCAGAGACCTCACCCTGAATTGCTCAGCAGAGAGAACAATGTTGCTTTCCTAGCTGAGCTTATCAACTGCCCTTGGAAATAAGACTGTAATCGCAGCAAGTGGGAGTGTGGCTCATTTGGTAAGAGCAAGAGGACTCAAAGATGTTTCAGCGGGAGAATTTCCAGCTTTGTATGGCCAAGAGCCATGATGACTTTCTATCTCACACGCCATCATTCAGGGGCAAGTGCATCACCTTCAAGATCATAGGAATTTTAAAAATAATGTCCCTGAAATGATTTTTCAGTCCCCGTCATTTATATTACATGATTACTTTGTTAAAAGATTCTATTTCCAAACCTAATCCATTAAAAATTAACAAAGATGTAAATATAAAAAAATATTCTGAAGGCAGCTTGTTTTCGAGAAAAGCATTTCACAGTGTGTCATGAAGACTTCAGATGATCTTTAAATAACGAGCCAATAAGAATACAAATTAGTATTTATGTTATCCCCAAGGGTACAGAAGTGACATAAATGTTAAGAATGTTTTATTGTTTATTTTTATGAACTGGAAGGTTTATCTCTATCTACACTGTAAACAAAGATGAGAGTGAAAACACTCAGGTGCCAGGCGAGCCTCAAGGAACACTTCTTGCTGTATTTGCAATAACAGAAATTACTCATCTTGAATCATTTTCCCTGGTATCCAGCTTCTCACTTTATAACATATGAAAGAGCTATGATAAAAGAATTATTTTCTAATTACCGTGGCCAGGTACGCTCCCATACTCAAGTGACATTCTAGTGTGAATTTGTTCTTTGCAGCAAAGGAAGACTTTTAGAAATGGATTTTGGACAGCACCTCAGTTAGGCTTGTTATTTCCTCTCTGCAGCAGCAACCTCATCTTGCTGGAGGGTAGCAACAGTAACAGACTTCAAAATGATGGTGAGAGGTGTGTAGTTGGGTCTGCCATAGAGAAAGATGCCCCTAGTTTTGGCTGGGCACACAATAATAATTCCATCCAGACTGCACTCAAAGAGAGAGTTCAGACACTCTGAATTTGGGAAGTCTCTGTTGCTAAGATAGAAAATTACTCCAAATTTCAGTGAAAAAGGGCACCAGAAACTGAGCCTAGAGGATTATTTCAACTCACAAGCATTGCGCACTCATGCTTGATAACACTACTTTTAAAAGGTCATTAATTAATTGAATGAAGCAGCCATCCTTTTTACAGCCTTGTTCCGAGGTTAGGTTTTTTTGAAAGCAAGAGAAAATCTAGGCATTCAAATAGATAAAAAACTTGCATGGACCTAAATGTTGTGCCCTTTTAAAATCTAATAGGAAACAGTCTGCTTTCTCTTTGCAGCACCTGAAATTTATTGAATTTAACTTTGAAATACTTGGCTTAAGGAACCATATACACATATTTTTAAACTACTGTTGTTGGTGGTTTGGTCTGTGAATTTAATTTTGAATATATTTCAACTGTTCTTTCTCAGTTAAAATAGCCAGGTATTTGCATTTAAATGGATTGCCAGCACATATTTCTTGTTCTCGTTATACTGTGTGCTTTTCATGTAGCTGTTTGATATGACCACTTCAACTGATCCAGACAGAATTCCAGTAATCAGGGCAGGAGACAGGTTAATATACTCAAAATTAGACATAATGCTGTTCCCATATATATTATCACACTGGTATAAAATCCTTATATGGAGCATCTTTGCCCAGCCCATTCATCTGTTGCACAGAAAGGAGGCTTGAAGGACAGGCTGATGTAGCAGCTTTGTAGAGCAGAGAGATACCTAACAAAGACTGAGACCAGAATATTGTGCTCCCTCCTGCAGTTAATTCTTTGAAACTGGACAAATCACCATCTCATGCCTCCGTGCAGCCAGTGCTACAACTGCTTGGCAGAGATGTAGGGCATTCACAGATGAACATTACGTTTCTTAACTGGGTCATTACAGAGTCTCAACAGCAAAGGTTGAGGTGGGCCTTGTGCAAGCCCATCCTGAGCTGCCCAACTTCTATCCAACCTGCTGGAAGCATCACACGCTGTCCTTGGCACAAATACACACGTTAGCCTGTCAATCCAATAGTTTTGATTCCATTGCAGAAAGGAGATTTATGTTAGATGGTAGCAGGGAAAAAAAAATAGCCAACCCTACCTTGCTTTTATTTATAATAAGTTCTGAAAGAAATCACCTAGAAAGGCTGGGGTCTCTCCACAGCTGGAGCTCCACGGAAGAGCAGCTGTCTGAAACAGGGCTGACAGCAAGGGAAGTTCACGAGGAGGTTGCGCTAAGCCGAGTGAACTCAAGCCTAGGGAACTTCTCAGGGTTCTGTCCAGCCTTGTTTTCTAATCTTTAATGACATCTGTTTGAAAACTCATGAACGTTTTTGCTAGTTGCTTGTTGCAAATACACAGGGGTCACTCACAAACCTTTTTAAAAGGGAACATGTGCCACTCAGGGAGATGACAACATCTGAAGGAGCTTGGTAAGGCTACGGTTGCTTCCTCTCCCTGAGCTACAATCACAACTTTGGCTCCCCAGTTGGCAAAGAGTTGGTCTTTAACTGCCCTCTGCTCTTACAGGTGCTCATGTCAGCAAACATAGAGCCAGAAATTCAGCAAGTCCTGTCCAGGGTCTTGGCTGTATTGACACCCTGATGCAACTTTAGGGAAGAAGAAGGATAAATACATAAACACAACAGTAACAACAAAAAACAATGGAGTGCGAGTTATCTCAGAGACATATTCACAACTCCAGCTGAGTGAAACTCAGTGGGAAATCTGTTGGCTGAAACCCTGAAATCTGCAAGTTTATTTTCAAACAGCAAAGTTGTCCAAGTCTTTATGCTATCCACGTTTTAAAAATCACCACCTGAAGGATTTATGGCAGGGTGCATGGGCAATTACATTGCCCTGTTTGTTACTGTGGAAACACATTTTGTGACTGGCGAAAGCTATGAGAAAGATATTGAATGAACTTCTGAGAAACAGTATTTTAAAATGAGAGCCTAACGCTTGATTGAGCCACATCAGAAAACTTTAGCCTCAAGGCACTCATGAAATGCTGGGGAGTCAGCAGGAAAGTGCCACCAAGTCTTGCAGGGATTGATTTTGTAGGGCTAGTTCTGTGTCATAGGATGGGAAAATAAAAGTAGAGTCAACTAATCAAACTAGCGCTCTCACAGCTGGAGAGCTTTGCCCAGAAATGAGTGCAGCGAAGACTCAGAACACAATGGTAATAACTCTGCTTTCATTTACTGTGAATATTTTCCAAACAATCCAGCTTTATGACATTAAACTGTCAAGACTTTGGTTCTTTAAATATATCTTTTAAATTTTAAGCTTTCCATTGATCCCCCCACAGGGCTATTGAACTTTACAGCTGTTTGCTAGAAGACATAGACATGGATCTGTACATGCAGGATGGGATCTCTCCACATACCTAGAATCAAGGAAAAAGGCATGCACTTTGGCACATGTCAACAGAGGACAAGTCCCAGCCTTCAAAAGATAAAAAGGGAGAAATCTGATCAATATCTCCTTCAGACATTGGGGGTTTTCGTTTTGTATTGAAGGTGGTTTGGAAATGGAAATCCCACTAATTAGTCAAGAAATTCAAATGTGTTGAAATCATTTGAGTTGGCAAGATAGACATGAAAACCAAATATCATCTGCTACTCAGGAAAATTCATCCTTCTTTTCTAGAGTGACCTCACATCAAATAAAACAATGAAAAGAAAAAAATGACATGAAAATGTGTTTGTTAAATAAGTAGGGAAGTATATCTGTGTGGGATTCTTCTGGACTCTAGGGGAATACCGATTTCTTTCCCACTGACCAGGCATTAGGCTTTATGGACTTACAGTATGTAAATAAAATCTGATATATTTTGTAGAAATTAGGCAGTCCTTTCCACCACTTTATAGTAGTGTATTATAACTCTCAGTAAAGTTATTTTTTATTTACCCTGGTGTTTGCGGGAGGAAAACTGGGGCTTGCAGAAAGCCAATGTGATAGATTCCAGATGTGATCTATGTAAAAGCAGCAGTGACAAAAGCTGAGATGTGTGCACAGAAGTAACACAGTATCACAAGACTGGAAAAGGCCTTTGAGACCATCGAGTCCAGCCTATGACCCAACACCAACACCTTACTCATCTTCTAAGTGCCTCACCCAATCTCCCTTTAAACACCTCCAGGGATGGTGACTCCACTGCCTCCCTGGGCAGCGCATTCCAATGGCGAATCACCCTTTCAGTGAAGAACTTCTTCCTAATGTCAAGCCTAAACCTCCCCTGGCGAAGCTTGAGACCGTGTCCTCTTGTTCTGTCACCGGTCGCCTGAGAGAAGAGACCAACCCCTGCCTGACTACAACCTCCCTTTAGATAGTTGTAGAGAGCAATAAGGTCTCCCCTGAGCCTCCTCTTCTCCAGGCTAAACAACCCCAGTTCCCTCAGTCGCTCCTCATAGGGCTTGTGCTCCAACCCCTTCCCCATCCTCGTTGCTCTCCTCTGGACGCACTCCAGCATCTCAACATCCTTCTTAAACTGGGGGCCCAGAACTGGACACAGTACTCGAGGTGGTGCCTGACCAGTGCCGAGTATAAGGGGATGATGACCTCTCTAGTCCTGCTGCCCACACTATTCCTGATGCAGGTCAAGATACCATTGGCCTTCTTGGCCACTTGGGCACACTGCTGGCTCATGTTGAGTTTCCTGTCCACCGGCACTCCAAAGTGCCTTTCTGCCTGACTGCTCTCCAGCCACTCTGCACCCAGTCTATAGCTCTGCATGGAGTTGTTGCGTCTGAAGTGTAGAACCCGGCACTCGGACTTGTTAAACCTCATGCTATTGGAGTCAGCCCATCTCTCCAGCCTGTCAAGGTCCCTCTGTAGGGCCCTCCTACCTTCTAGCAGATCGACACTTCCCTCCAGCTTGGTGTCATCTGCGAACTTGCTGATGAAGCACTCAATCCCCTCATCCAGATCATCAATAAAGATATTAAACAGGACCGGGCCCAGCACCAATCCCTGGGAACACAATTAGTGACCGGCCGCCAACTGGATGTGACACCGTTCACTACCACTCTCTGTGCTCGGCCATCCAACCAATTCCTAACCCAGCACAGAGCGTTCTCATCCAAGCCACGGGCTGACAGCTTCTCTAGGAGTCTGCTGTGGGTCCAGGTACACTATGTCCACAGGCTTCCTCTCATCCACCAGGCGAGTCACATGCTCATGTGGCAGGTACTGTGAGTTTATTGCTTGCTAAATAAGATACTCACCGTCAAAAGTTCAAAAAGTGACAATAAGCTTAACTGTTTCACCTTTTAACTTATTTCTAACTTATAGGAGTCTAGTGTCTTGATTTTGCATCTCCCACAAAGTTTACGGCCAGCAGGAGATAATATAATTTAGACTGAGATCATATTGCTGAGAGAAAAATCAAGACCTGTACATGTTGGTGGCTATAAGATGAGATACTTTATATATCATTAGTGCCAGAATAGTTATTGCTTTTTCTTCCTTTATGAATAGATCATGTGATAGCATGCCGGTCTCTCACACTCTTAACAATTTGTCACAAGAAACCTGGATGTAACAGAAAAAACGAGGTATTTCTTACCATAGCCCTATTCCTTTTAACACTTGCTTCTGACGAGCCATGCTACCCACCAAGTCTAGGTGTCTATCATTCTGTTTTGCACATAGCTTTCTCCCTGGAATCTGGGTGTTGGAAACCACTCTAGTATTCCCCTTCCACTGGCGCAGAAATGTTTCATTCACAGGTGACCATGCAGCATTGGCAAGTGCCCTTCTTTGTCAGCATGGCATGGAAGGCTTGACATTAGGAAGTACTTTACTGAGAGGGTAATTGTTCATTGGAATGTGCTGCCCGGGGAGGTGGTGGAGTCACCGTCCCTGGAGGTGTTTAAGGAGAGATTGGATGAGGCACTTAGTGCCATGGTGTAGTTGACAAGTAGTAGTAGGTGTAGGTGTTGGGTCATAGGTTGGACTCGATGATCTCAAAGGTCTTTTCCAACCTTATGATACTGTGATACTGTGAAAAGCTTTAGCTGACCTCTCCCAGCAGCCTCCCAAAGCTTCCAGGAAGCATCACAGCTCTGTATCATCCCTGGGGAAAGTTATGGTTCTCAGAGCAGAGAAAGCACTGCTGAGCAATATTTGCACTCAATGCACTGAGGATTATTCAGGATAACAAGGATTCTACATCTAATAGGTGGAAGCAAAAGCACAGAGCTAGGTCTAGTCCGCATTTCCAGAACTGTTGATATGCTTTGCAATAAGCAGTCATTAATTCAAACCCATCCTGAACTCCTGAGGCAGATGGAGGCCACTAGAGTTATTTTTGGGAAATCAACACTTCTTATCACTCTCAGTGAACACTTGCAGGAAAATCTAATCAATTAAAGATCCACAGCTAAATATTCCCCCTTTTTAAATAAGCACAGTCATTATTACACTGGATTTGAGTGGAGGGCATGAAGTTGTGGAAGTTTTAATTAATCCGCTGAACCGTCAGCTTATTCTCTACTGTAAATACTGCCATCTGCTACCAGTCCATGTATTGATAATTAATGCCTGCTACAAGTTTGCTTCCCTGACATTATCTGGTTATGTAATTAGCCTATGGAACAAGACATGATGTAATACTTCACTGTTCTATCAAGCGCGATGTATTTGAAAGCACTAAGGAATGCACTAGTACTGTTTGGTTTCCGTGACTCACACCTCAACCAACAGCCATCCAGAGAATGACAAAACAATTCAGAAAGAATTGAGAGGGGGAAGGGTAACAATCTCAAAACCACATGAAAACCGTGTCAATAGACGCAGGGAGGAGTACTGTTTACTTCAAAATAGCTTGTAAACAAGTATAAGTATAAACAAGAAAATCCACAAGCGCTGCTCTCCACAGGAGGCATAGATCAACATCAACAATGATTTATGTGTGATAAATGTCCCTTCAGAGAAATATGATGAAAAACATTTTGTCATCAAAACTCAGGGGTTTAATAACTCAATGGAAGGTGGAATCAGGAAGAGGGAGAACAAGGCAGCATATCATCTTTATTCACTAATATAAAATGTGGTTGTTTCGAAGATTACAACTGACTTATGCTTGGAGGGAAGTGAGTGATGAAGGTGTAGCAGAGGGGAACTGAAGTGAAGCCAGCATTTCAGCACTGTCAGATCCTGTAACTGTAGCGTAAAGTGTCTCAATATTTGGCTGAGTGAACTGGTTTTTACTTTCTCTATTTCTTGGTCTCAGGTGAATATAAAAGGCACTCTGGTTTTATTTTGCATGAGGCTCCCAGCACAGTCTGGGGCAGAGGAAAGGTTAGTAATGTCAGCTCTAAGTGCATGGAAACCACAACAAGCATATAAAAAGTCCCAGCTTAGAAGCCTGGAGACCTCACACAAAATCACTGCTATTTCAAAACATCGAGGTCAGGATTCTTTTGACCAAATGTACATGCCAACACAGTAAGTATCTACATTTGGGCTGATTTTCTCCACTCCTTTTATAGTCAAGAGAATCCTGCCCCTCACACTGACCACACAAATGTTTTCCACCACATTTGTCTAGAATCATTTGCAGAATCACTGTCGATTCAATGGTGCAGACTGAAATCTACGTATCTACAAGTTCAATTCTAGTTCTGGGTCAAGCTTGCTTTATTTCAGGTATTCCTCACTTTCCACAGGCTCTGTTTCACAGCTATGGCTAAAGACAGTTTTAAACCAGAAGCCCTACTGTTGGTAGGGTCCTCAGTCCTAGGTGGCCTCCAGCAGGAGCTGGGCTCTGACCCCGTATGGACCCTGTGCAGAGCCCCAAGAGAACTGCTCTGACTCCTGTGCCAGCTCAGTGTCATGGCTTGTACTATTGTATCCCCACTATGTCAGGCAACACTCTCAATCCTTGCTGCATATTGCAAAGGCTTTATCTGACTCTCACCTTTAGTGCATTTTGCTTCCTTTTTAAAAAAGTGGCCCTTCCCTGTGGATGCTGCAGAGGAATCAACCATCAGACATCTACAGGTGAGGCCACAGAAGCACAGGGAGGGGAGTTCCTCATTCAGGGTCATTTAGCAAATTGGTGAGAGAGCGAGGGATAGGGCTGAAAACCTCAAAGAATGGCTGTTGTCCTTCCTGATGAGGAACGCTTTCCACTGAGCTTATATTAGATATTGCAAAAAAAAAATGCTTCTTGTTGCATTTGTTTTCTTTAGAAATTAAAGGGAAGAGGCAGGTGAGCTCAGCCTAAATATCCTTTTCTTTTCACTTGCTAAACATTTGTTCAGCAGTTCTCAATCCTAACTTCCTAAGTGATGCTGCATTTAGTATTCAATATCTTCCCCTTCTATCTGTCTTCAAACCCAAATTCCCCTTAGGCATCGCTCTGCTTTTATTTGTTCCACCGCAAATAACAGATGAGTTATTCAATATTTGTCAGGTTTGGTTTTTTGTCCCTTTAACCATAGAGACATACAACATTTACCAGTGTCCAGGAGGTGTCTCTGGGAGTTAGCAGCAGCTAAAAACACTCTGCTGATGTCTGAAATAACTGCATCTTCTATTGTTTTCAATGACCACGTCCTAATAATGAAACTAAATCTATAGGGTAATGCATGAAACCAGCGCTAGGCACAAGTACACTGCCCTCTTCTCTGACTTTGCTTTTATAATTCTGTTCTCACTCACTTCTCCTCCCATCCTTTTTCTTACTCCGATAACAAATCTGGAGCTCATCTACATTACTTTCTTTCCTGCTAATTGCTGATGATACACCTCTTTACTCACAAGCTCTGACCTCTCCAAACAGTTATATTTGGTGTCTTTTTCCAATTCCAGCACCCTCAGACCTCCTCCACTGTCTAAATCTCTCCAAAATAAATCACGATGTGAAAACTGTGAAGCACCAAGTTCGTTAGATTGAATTAGAGCCCTTGACCTATGGGGTCACTCCCCTGAAAAGTGGAGGAAGTTGAGTGGAATTAAGGAAACAACCCTACAGGGTCAAACCAAGCCCTGCTGTGGTCCTAATTCCAAAAGTGGGCTACAGCAAATACTAATGGAAGAACACACAAATGAGGCAACCGTGGAACTGTACTCCCAGCACTTTGAGTCCAGGTTTTCCTCCACAAAAGAAATTTTCTGGAATTTATGCCATGTCACGTCTAAAACTTAGAACCATCAGAAATACATTTATTTTTTTTCCAGAAAATTTAAACTCCACGATCCATTCCATTATTAACAATCAGGATAAAATCCCATAGGATTTTTCCAGAAAGAGAATTCCAGCATGCAGGGAAAATACAGTTTCAGGAACCTGCTATTGGGTTCCTAAGGTGCCACCTCTGAATGTCAGGCTTTCATTCCAACTTCAGATTTACTGTGAAACCTTTTCATTTCTGGTTTACATTAATGTGTCAGCACAAATGCTCTCCCTGATACTACACAGCAGGACACCACACATGTTGAAATTAAGTCCACCTTATTTTTACAGTCATTAATGATAGCTGCTATTTAGCATCAGCCACAACATCTTCCTAGTAAATCAAAGTCTCTCCCCTTGCTGTGATGAAATTGCTTGACACATAGCCCAAAATATCTCTGTCACAGTTGAACTCTGGGGAGTTTTCACATCACCTCACTTCAGCAATTTCATTCAAGTGAAGATTTAGGATGAACACTCCAGACAATCTAGGAAGGGTTACAGACACCTCACTTAGAGGTCTGAACAACCTTTCTTGGCTCTTTCAAGCAAAGAGTGAGATTTCATGCTTGAGGATCTAAGACAGAGTGAGAATATTCAGGTGTCCCAATTGTCAAAGTCTAACATCATAAATACCAAGTGCTTGATACAGGATGGCACATTTCAGCCATAAGCAACTGTGCTTTTTAATTTGAAACAAAAATAACCTCTCAGCTACTTTCTACCCCTGCAATATGATTTCAGTAGTAGAACACAGCCTTTCAAAAGCCTATGCATTTTTATTTTAAATTCAAGAAGAGATTTTTTCCAAAGTAAAGAATTCATGAGAATGTACCTTTTTATAAACACTTCTGCCAATAACTATGAAAAAACAGAGGTTGATTGAAACATCTTTGTCCAATGAAAAAGGAGGGAGTCTTGATAGAAACTTTGTAGCCAGCTCTGCTAAAATTAAAGCTGTTATGTGCAGATTCTACTGCTTTCTTTCTCTCGCTCTTTCATTTTTATGCTTAAGATGGCACTCAAATGATTTTTAAACAGAAAAAAACCTTTGCTTTTTGCTGATCCTTTGTAGAATTTGTGATTACTCACTAAATTTGACATTTCTACAAGTATCAAAATTGTTCTAGAGGTTGGGCCAGGGTGGTGTGGAAATAAAGCTACTTTTTGCCCTACGACTACAATGTATCAATTTTTATTTAAACTTTGAATATTTTTTATTTGTTGTGTAACAGCAATGACTAAACAATAACAAGGACAATTACAATTTCATATCTATTCTTACATCTAGTGTTTCTCTCTTATCATGCCACTCGGACCCTCCCAATCACTTTTAGAGATGATGGACTCTCTCTTTTGACTAGACATAGGAACTCAGGTAGAATTTAGGCTGCCAGAATATTGTCCATATGAAGACAGTAGGTATATCATAATTATTACTATTATTCTCATTGTCGCCATAGTGCCTAAGACTTGACCAGGGACCAGGGTCCTGCTTATGCAAGACATTGGATAAAGTACAAGAAGTAATCCCCTAGAGCTTGTCATTTAAAGAAGAATAAAGTTCCTACGTAAATAAGGTCTGGGATTAATTTGGTGATATCACTACTGGTATTTTAGTCTGAGACCATAAGCATTTTTCAGCGAGAAAGGTCACAAAGAAAGGCAAGATGACTACAAACAGAGCAGCTCTCTCTGTACCTGTTCCCTTGTAATTAAGATGTTGAGTCGGGGGAGGGAAAAACATAACACTTGGGAGTATTTTATTAATTATTTTTCAGCCTGAGTGCACAAGGTTAAATGTAGCCTCAGGCAGCTTTCACTGATGTGACTCACATCTCCATGATGTCAGAGCTTTTGGTGACACTAACAGGCTCACATTTTGCAAAGAATTAAACCGTCCTCTGGTGTATTCATTAAGTTCAAGCACATCTTGCAAAACCACGTGAAGTTTTTCATGGTGAGTTTAATGCCTATAAAACATGTGGCTTGACAACTGCTGAGCATGAAATCTCTTATTAATCCACAAAATGCAGACAGCATGGAGAAGAGCCACGTGTTTCTGTATTGTAAGTGTGTCTTCAGAGGGCATGGTGCTCATGGTAAGTCAGCACTGGCCTCTTCTCCATGAAAACAGTGAACAGATGACTTGCTTATTTCCAGTCACAGCATTATGTTCTATTAATTTTCAAGTGAAACCAAATGGGAGTTTAGAACATTGGTAAATATTCCAATGGAGCTGTTTGCAGAAGTAAGGAACTACTGCTATATATTTTCTGAATTGCTATTATTTTACCATGCTTGCTAATCACAAAGAAATGTTATTTTCTTTCCACAGCCCCTCCCTTCCACCAATAAAAAAAGATACGACATCACCCTACCTCAATTTCATAACAATCCAGCTGCCACAGCTGCTGCACAACCTTCATGGGTTCTCATGGATCCTTCTTCGTGTTCTCCTAGAGAGCAGAACGCAGAGCATCATGGAGGATTCAGGCCACCCAGGTAAACTGTATAAAGGAAAACAAACCCTTTCCAGTTGTAAAAAAACCAGTAGCAACAAAACCAAATTCCTGCCAGGTTTCCTATTCACAGGCTCCCACAAGCTGATCATTCTAAAAATCAAAGTAAGACAGTAAATAGGCAGGTTTAGAAACTGTGTGTTTAGAAAGACTTAATGTTTCAGAATTAAATTAAATTCCTTACAGAAGAAATATCATTCAGGCAGTTTTTAAAGACAATTCCGAAAAGCACAAATAACAGAAGTTACATTCACTCTGTAGTCTTCCTTTCTTTTAGAATTCTGAAAAGCACATCATTTCTGGTATTTTATAAAAATTTTAATTTAACTGTTTCTTATTTTCTATTTATTTTAGCACTAAGTTGTGAAGTTTCCTTATGCTTCCTCCCAGATCAAAACTTGACACTGTTGGGGAAGACTAGAAATCAAATTGTCAGATACAGGGCTCCAGCTTAGGTTTTTGTTGTGTTGTTGGCTTACATTTCAAAAGTTTGAAAAGTTGCAGAGAGGGGGGAAAAAAAAAAAGAAAAAACAAGTTATGAAAGCTAAACCCAAATCTGAACTTTTATGGCTTGTATGAGTATTTTTTGAATGGCATTTCTTCTGACAACTTGAAGTTCTTAAACATTGGTATTGTAAAGGAAAAGTACAACATAGCCTGCTACTCCAGAAGGCCCTCTCTGATATCTCAGGTGGTTAGGTTCTCAGTTGGCTGCTTAAAGGTTTCAATTTAATCTGGCAAAACCAAGCAAGGTATGGGACCAGCACCGCAGATCAACACTGGCATGGACAGCCAAATGCAGTTTCACCAAGATTCTACACACACTGTCAGGGTTTATTCAAGTACCTCAAGCTGATGTGCTTCCACCTTCTATCACCTATTAAAATCGAACAAAATGAGAACACCACTATTCCATCTAATTTCCCAAACACAAATTCCCTAAGACAGCAAGAACCTCTTCCTCACGTACTCACTTCACACCTAATTCATCAATCACTTGAGTGCTTGGAATGAACTCATGTCAGAGTTGGTCTCAGCCCAACATTTTATTCAGACTTCTGGGTTAGCTGCATTTTTTGCCTTACCCCAGATGACCACTGGCACGTTCTTATGTTCTCGTGCTCTGTGCCTAAGAGCACAGGTTTGCATCAGGACTGGCGCTCTCCACACTACCCTGTAACTATTTTCAGGGTTTGGTGGTCCAAATGGTCTATAACATTTGCTGTCACTTCCAGCACCACTACTGAAGTACACAATGATCATCCTGATTTGCAAGTAGACCACACTGAACTAGATTTGAACTATGTTTATTGTTTAAATTACATGGTGAGACTACTTTTTTCAAGTCGGCTAGCACAGCTACGAAGTCAACAATCTTCCCTTCCCATATGCTATTCCAAACCTTTCATTTTTGTGGCCAGCAAAGTAGGTTATCCTTTTGATCCAATTTTCTTAGAAAGAAATATTTATTTAACTTCAGATAAAAAACCCCACCCAACCAAACAAGGAACCAGTAAGAAATATGCAAGAATATCATAGTATGGTTTGGGTTGGAAGGGACCTTAAAGCCCATCCAGTTCCAACCCCCCTGCCATGGGCAGGAAAACCTCTCACTGGATCAGGGGACGCCAAGCCCCATCCAACCTGGCCTTGAACACCTCTAGGGATGAGGCATCCAGAACTTCTCTGGACATTCCATTCCAGTGTCTCACGACCCTCACAGTAATTCAGAGTCATATAGACATAAAAATTGTAACTTTGGAAAAAATATGGAGATACATATAGAACGCTTTAAATACTATGAACACCTGTAAAAACTCACAGGATCTTACTGTGAATCTCTTTCCACATCCCGCACCTCTACAAAGAAAGCCCAATCCATTCCAGCTCTTTCACATACTTCATAGCAGCTCCCTCAAGTGGCCGTAGATCAGAGTATTTTATTACAATCCATAGCAAAGCAGCCCACAAGCACCGTGCAGGTCTCATTACCCTTAGATCTGCTTCTCGTCACCTTTAGGTGGTTAGAAACACTTGCACACATATTTTGAGATGTTTCAGGGGCAAAGTGAGGGTGGGGTAGGCAATGACAACAAAAATACAAAAAGAAAATAAAAAAGGAAAGGGACAAACAAACAGAATGTCACGTATCAGAAAAAAACAAAAATGGGTTGACTTTCACTAGTTAAGATGTTAAAGTCTATAGATTTGCTCCTGAAGTGTAGGTTTTTGGAGTAAATTAGTTTGGGATTTTTACTAGCCTTTAGAGTAAAGCTTGTTTTCCGTAAATATTTGTAAAAGAATTTTCCTCACCAAAATGCTATGATAAATGTAGGCCATATTCCAAATAAACAAAGCAGGTGCTGTGTCTCTAAGATACGCATGGATGCACAGCTCAGAGGGGTCCTTCATAGACTGAAATATCTAACGTCCCCCTGCGAAGTACAGCAGATACTTGGACTTCAGCCGTATTGTGGTTTGAGAAAAGCCAACATTTTCTATTTCTTTGCATGTCTCCTCAGGTTCTGACTCACCTGGAGTGTAAGGATTTGCTTCTAACCCTGTCTCTTACATAGATGTCTTTTTGAGATCTCAGGGGAGATCTCAAAAACTCCAGGATGGCATAAACTTCTACTTTTTTTGCTCTGATTTCAAATTTACTGTGTACTTGCTCTGCCAGCCTTGACTCCTGAAAATCTAATTAATAATAACTAATGTACAGTTCAAACAAAAGAATTTTAGGGAGAGAATTTAGGGAGAGAAAAGATTGAAGATTCAGAGCCCTGGGAAATATGACCATTGTTCTGAAAATGAAAGAAGGAAAATACTTCACATATGGCAATCGTCGTTGCTTCATTAAAGTCAAAGTAACTATGACAATTTCTACACATTGAAGATGTGGTTTCTTTACCACTAAGAAGAAGTTCTCCTTTAGTTTCACCTCTTCTTATTTTTTTAGTATCTCAAGTAGAACTGTCTCTCCTCCTGGATTACTTTCAAATAATCTGGTCCTCCTAGTGATAATTTTTTTCCTGACAAGACACAACATAAAGCAAAGCTCTATGTAATCACAAGTAGATTGTTTCTGGTTCCCAAGCTAACTTTGGTTGACCTTGAACCAACATTTTTCAGCCTTTGGACTTGTGAAGTCCTAAAACTTTCAAAGAGATGCAACACTAACCTCCTGAGAGTAAATTTAGTCAACTAACAACAGGCTTTTCTCAGCTGAGTTTCACAGATTCCTTTGTCCATAGTTTGAAACCTGCTGCTGGGAGCTATCTGGCAGTCTGCAGCGTGAACTGATCTCTGTTGGGAGGAAAAACAGCTCCCACTTTTGGGTCTTTGAAAAATACATTTGGTTCTACCTACTGAAATATGATTCCATGATTCTATTTTCAAGCTTCAGAGTCTGATTACGGCAGCATAAACCTGTTACATCAATACAGCCAACAGATCTGCACAGGTGTGAAACCAGATACGCACTAATCCCTTTGTTCCCACGGACCTCACCGTGAAATCTGCTCTCAGTGCAGTCAGAGGTTGGGCTACATTAGTCACTTCAGAGCACGACATTTTTCCACGCACACTAATAGAATGCTGAATATATTCAACAATTTTTTTGTGTAATGTGAAACACAAACATAGAGCTAAATTATCTCAGCAATTACACCTTTAGACCTCATTTACGCGTCAGTTTTCTTTTGTAATGTATTACTTCCTCAACTTCTGCTCTTGCAACAGTATACACGTACATGTATTTTTTTGTAAATAGATACCATTTTCTCAATCGCTATAGGACTGAACTATTCTTTTTTGAAAGGCATTGCCTCTATCACTTACAACTCTCACCAAAGGGAGAAACAGAACGCCATTTGTTTTATTCTCTGACTGGCCCACACCCAACAAAGCACTTAACTATGTTTTTCTTTCTCCCCCCGAATGGGGGAACAGCTATTGGACAGCACAAACCATGTACCAATAAAGGTATGTTATCCATCACTGCTGTGAGTCAATCAAAGGCAGATGCCTAAACAGCTGGTTTAGACAACTAGAGTACAACACGGATTTGATTATTTTACAGAAATCCAGAGACTAATGGGCTCAGGGTATCTGTTCATGACGGAGGTGTGTAACAGGCAACAGAACAGCCTCAAAGCACAAGGCATAAGAGCAAATTGCTCCATGTATGGCACTCCTCATGTTCTCTGATTATCACATTTTAGAAATTGAACCATTTGATGAAAACCTCTGAAATGTAAATTGGTGCCTTCAACATCTACCTTCTTACATTCACAGTATGACCTGTTGATCATACCCCATTAAAAGGGTAATCATGACAAGATAATGGAGTCATTTTGGCAGTGGCTCTACACTTTGATTTTTTTATTATTTCTACTTTGTTAGCTCACATTGAAAAATCCAAGAGCTCTCTTCAGTTGCTAATCTTTGAATGGCCAGACCCTCATGTTCTGGGTTTAATATTAAAAAATGACAGAGAAATTGCTCACTAGACAAGCAAGCATTAGTCATAGAGTTTTCTTTTGCAAAGTTTGGCTTTTCTCTCTAAATATGGTTTTTTACTTTGCTTTTTGGATTATCTCAGTCTGAACCTCTAAACTTTGAACACCTCTGAAGCTGTTGGATTGAATTCATATTGGAAGTTAGACCTAATCCTTGTCAGTAGCCCAGATCCATTTTCTAGGTGAACTGAAAGCACTGCTCTTCTATCTTACCAATTTAAATGCATCACTGGGTAATCATAGTTCTGGTCCACTTGCCCATAGTTGTATTTACTGTCTGTGTTCATGTGTCTGATACATGGAATATGGAACCAGCAAATTCTGAGGATCGAGCTGGTAGTTTTTCTGGCCCCTGAAATTAAAATCTGGTTTTGACATAGAGCCTCTCCTCAGCACTTCTGTCGAAGGAAATAAAAGAAAGAAGCAGGGAAGGAAGAAAGCATCTTTTAGGGCTCCTGAAGATTTTAATTGAATCAGTGGTTCAGGAAATCTCATTCTCCTTTCTGCTTGCTCCAAAATGAAAGAGATGCAATGAGTAGATTTCTGTCAGTTAAAAAGATTCTTTGTGCGTGCAGATGTTTTTGTGTTTAATGACAGCTTTGATGTTACGATTGGCTTTATCTGCTGATAAGGATATCAGTACAGGATTTGTTAAATGTCTTTCCTGTAAAAAATTTGAAAACATTCTTTTAAGTAAGAGAGACCTCCATAAAATTAGGCTTGTGATGTAACTTATCACAGCATTGCACTTGCAGTAAGGTGTTAATTGCTCAAATAACAGTATTTTTTAGATGTCAAAATTATTTGCATTAATTGCCAGTAAGAGGCAGAGCAATAAAACTTCTGTACTAGCACATTGTGTACCCAGTTGTGATTAATGGTATGGTTAAACTTCACATGTCTTCCTGTAATATGATTAAGAGGAATAGGCTATTAGATAAAGTACAGAACTAAGATAAATGCACCTTTTCAGTGAGACTCCAAATCTTAGCATAACTATTCACTTAAATGGTAAGAAAAATCCCTCTTCTGACCAACTCTCCAGATGATGCATGCTGCTCTAGCTCCATTTTTAGTCTGATTTGCATCATATCAGAATATGGTTTCATTTTTCTTACTTACGGCGGAAGCGGTCACTAACCCTCTTTTGCTTTACAACTATGTAAAAAGGATGCAGCTCCATCAATGCAAAGAGATTAACACTTCAGTGCTTCAAAGTACACAGCCTCAGTGTCTTTCCATAGTGAAACAGAACAATAAATTCTGCTAAAAAAAATCTTGCCTGTTATTTTCGCCTATTCACTCTTCATGTGGTAGGATAGGGTTATCACTGAGTTTATATAGCATGGGCTAATTAAGCAGAGGAGGTTTTACGAGTACAAAAGGCAAAGTTGGACTACCTTAGCAAATGAATATGGCAATTTTGTTCTTCTGGCTGTTGTTACAAGAAAGTTATTATTTGGAGGAGGAGACAAGGAGTTTATTTGTATTTGTCTCTTTTTACCAGCAGTGTGCACGTGGGTAATCGAGCTTGCTGGAAAACAGCTTCAACCAGCAGAATGATAAGAGGATTCTTGGTCACCACCACTATGTCTGTTGTGCACCTCTGACCAGGGCTAACAATAGTTCAGCAGGGGAAAATTCATTTACAACTCCTTTTTGGCAAAACCAGCCTCTCATTTTCAGACCTTGGTCTGCTGGCTACAGCATCCTTAGGCTGGTCCAGCTTGGAAAGCTTGCAAGAAGCTTGTAAGAATCTTTTAGGCTGAAGTCCTGCTGGTTGTTTAACCTGAGAATACGAAGGATGAATGTACCTTAGAAAGGCAGTAGGACTCCGAGAAAGTCAAAAAGTGTCACTGCTCAGCATAAGAGGGAGCTACCTACGAGATGGCAGTGAATATGCTTAGGCTAGAGAAAAGAAACAGGATTACAGAATGTGTTTTAACAGAAACCAGTAGGACTGTTCTGGCAATGTGACCTTTTCACCTGGGCCAACCTGACACTAAAGTCGGAGGGACTGCATGAGTGTGAAGGCTTTACCCCTACATTTTACGTATGCACTTGTAGCGTGCTACAGCAGGGCTACCACTCATCTGGACTTTTTCAGACACCGCTGACACATTCCTTGCCTCTGCCTCTGCCTAGAAATTTTATGCATTTGGATTTTAAACCTTTGCCTAAGTGGTTCTGTGATTGGAAATGTCTGGTTTCTCTCACAAAACCCTAGCTCCCTTTTGCCTATTCTTAGTCCTCCTTTATCTTGTCTTTTTAAGGACTGTTATTTGCTATGAACACATTCAGTGTGCCATCCACTAAGTATTTTCTCCCTATCCACTAGAAACTATACAAACAACTATGATTAAAATAAAGTCATATAATGCTGCTTGTTATCATTACAGAGGCATCACAACATGTTTTGTCATATGCATTTAACATGGCATGGGATACTAAAATTAGTAAATCAGTGTTCATGTGTTTTTTCCTCTGTGGTTGTTTGGAAAATATTTTTGTTAATATGGACACAAATTAAATTTTGAAAACTGCAGGAAGGTCCTAATAACAATAGTAAGCTCATAGTCTTTAAATAGGTTTTTCAAATTGTTACACTACAGTACAAATCATGCATTGCGACTCCCCAAAATTAGATTTTTTTGTGTTGCTTTTTCATAACTATCAAACCTGTTTCACATTTGAGAGTTAATTGAGAAGTAACTTCTGCTCTGCTGGTGATGAATACAGATTAGCTGAGAAAGTTTTGGCATTTTCACTCCATGTGCTAATTTTGCCAAACTTTAAAATGCATATATCTTAAAACTCTTTTACATTATCTTTAAAACATTGGAACAGGCAGGATATTTCAAAGACCACTAAAAAAAAAAGTATGGAGACCAAATAAAGAGTGATAGAATGAGCACTGAATTTCCCATTGGCTCTCAAGAGTCACCAGAGTAACAGGTGCTTCTGAAGAAGCTGCAAGAACCTTGCCTATAGGGTATGACCTCTCCATCACATCAGGGAAGGGAATAAACTGGAGTGGGCAAGAGATTAGCTCAAATTCTGGAATAAAAGGTTTAATATTCTCTGCCAAATTCATTATCATTTAGGAACTCCAGATATCTTTGTAATCCCCGTTGCAGATTTCAGCAAAGTCCACTGCCTGGTACCATAGTAATTTTATTAAGTGTCTCAATTAGGAGTTCTAAGACAAAACAGAAATATGCACCATTTACAGCCTTTCTGCACACTCTATGTACCTAACTGCAAATTAGTTTGTTTGTGATCTGCATCCTTCTTAATCCACTGATCTCCTTCTAGTGTTTTGGGAATGGGATCTCTACGCAACATAGTACAACGGTGAATCCACACCATAATGTACAAAAGGCAGAATGATATTTTCTCCCTTTTCTCCAGTTCCGCAGCTCTGTGTGACAGCAGATGTTTGGTAGTCCCTGCAAAAAGATTCTGTAGGTGTTGGAAGCTTATCTGAGCTTGAAGAGATGTTGTGTTAACTAATGCCAAAGAAATGCGTTGAGGGTTACTACATTCACAGAAATCATACCCAGCTCCCAAAGTCCCTAATCTGAAAAGTGCCGAGAAGACTGTTAAGGAGAACCATTATATGTGCTTGCCTTGTGTTTATCCCAGCCTGGGTACTCACCTGCAACCACTGTAAGAACCTGTATATCGAGAAGGTGGACTATTGATTCAGCACAAGCCGTTCTTAAGTTCTAAACTTATTTCTTCATGGCATAATATAAACTAAGAATGAAGTTCAGAAATGGTTCTGAGTCTCAGATGGCCAGGTCTGTGGTTGTAATAAATACTGCCTCAGTTCCAAGACTGGATACCGGTCTTTACATGGACTGGATATACAAATTGGACAGAGAGGAGAACAATAAAGATAATATTTTTTAATCCTGTATGACTGTTCTATAGTTGTTAAACTGAAGCAGTGCTGCAAAACTTATGAACGTTACGGCACTTTGCAGATTTCTTTAAAAAATTATTTTAATAAGTATTACTTACTGTTTCCTGAGATCTCTTTACAAACAAAGCAATGTAGCTAAAAGAGAAAAGTGTTTCAACGAAGATAATAAAGAGCATAGTCTGACGTACAGCTGGAGAAAAGAGGCTTCCTCGTTATGAAAATACGCTATTCAATTCTTGAAAGATTTCTCATTCACAATAAATGTTCAAACTGAACAAAGAACTGCTAAGTTTCTGGAAACTGCAAAACTGGGATACAGTCCATGATCCAAAGCAAAGTGTCATCAGATTCAATAATGAGAATATGATCATAATGATCATAAGTTTATTAAAACTACACATGCTCCTCTAATGCTTTCAGCATTTTAAGCCACGTATTCCTACTAGGGGATTAAATGTTAGTATAGAACTCTACACAGTATTTTCAGTTACCAATTAGCAATTTAATATTTTTAAGTGACCAGACATGACCCCACATAACTATAGAAGATAAAGGGCACAACACGCTTAAGCTAGTGCCTTTTACAAGAAAAAAAAAGAAGATGAAATTAAAGCTGATATTAAACTTTAGCCCATTGACAGCAACAGCTGTTGGAACAGGCAGATGGTACAGTGAAGGTGAAAAGGTTAAGGACCCTCATGAATATGAAAACCTTTTAATTACTGCTCATATCGACCCATTGTATGACAAGGGACTGGACCCTACAAAGCACACCAGAAGGACAGGGCCACCTTATGGGACACTTGCTGACTTCAGTGGCCCTGTGCACAACTCACAGCATCAGAAACTCAGTTGCTGTGCAGAATATGTGGACTGACCGAGGAACCAAACCCAGAAATGACAAGCCACTTCATCACAATGTTGTTGAATTTGGAAAATCTGTTATGTCCTGTGATGAACCATGGTTATGGTGGTCACTGAAAACACTCAGTTAGCTTTGTTAGCTTTTAGTTGCTACTCAGCCCAGCCCTTGAAGCTGAACAGGCCTATAGCCAAAGTGAACCAAAGGCCAGGAAAGCCTGTTAAGTCTGATCTCTGTCTACCTGGACAGCCACCTGTGTCACCCCATCTATGCCTGACCGGCCTCATAGCACAGGCCGTAAAGTTAATTCAGTTGTATCAAGACTTGGATTGTGTCAAAGATCATCTTCTAGAAAAGAGCTTAAGACTTCTGAAAGTATCAAGAGACTGAAAATCTGCTTTCTCTGTACATTACTGTGGTCATTAGCCTCTTATTGTTACAAATGTGAATTTAATTTCTAATGTGCATTTATTATCTTCTACTTTATTTCTTCCATCTATGTATCTTTCCTAGAATCTCCCTCACCCGATGAAACTGTTTTAGTTCTGTCAGTCAGCTGTGTTAGAGAAACACAGAATGGTAGGGGTTGAAAGGGACCTCTTGAGATCATCCAGTCTAACCCCACTGCTAAAGCAAGTTCACCCAGACCAGGTCGCACAGAAATGTGTCCAGGCAGGTTTTGAATATCTTCAGAGAAGGAGATTCTACAACTGCTCTGGGTAGCACGTTCCAGTGCTCTGTTATCCTCACAGTAAAGAGGTTTTTCCACATGTTCTGTGGATTTTTCCTGTGTTCCAGTTTGTAGTAGTTGTCCCTTGTCCTGTGACTGGGAGCTGTTGACAACAGTGTGGCCCCATCCTCTTGACACTTGCCTCTTAGATATTTATAGGTCCCCTTTCAGTCTTCTCCAGGCTAAACAGACCCATGTCTCTCAGTTTTTCCTCATAAAAGAGGCGCTCCAGTGCCTTAATCATCCTCCTGGCCCCCTGCTGGCATCTCTCCAGCAGTTGCTCGTCTCCTTTGAGCTGGGGTGCCCAGAACTGGACACAGGACTCCAGATGGGGCCTCACTACGGCAGAGCAGAGGGGAGGAGAACCCACCTCGACCTGCTGGCCGTACTTTTATTGCATCCCAGGACACCGCCGGCCTTCTTGGCTACAGGGGCACATTCCTGGCCCAGATCTTCCTCTGCAGAGCTGCTTCCCAGCAGATCAACCCCTAACCTGTACTGGTGCTACGGGGTTATTCCTCCCGAGATGTAGGACTCTACACTTGCCTTTGTGACCACTGTTTAGCACCGTAGTCATTGTTTCTTTCCTGCCTCTCACAGTAAGCACAGAGGAAAGCCTGGCATATCTGAGCCTGGGGAAACTGGCAGGTATAATCTCCTCGGGGCAAGTGCAAAAACAGATGGGTTTTTTCCCCAAAGAAAGGTACCACATCCAACTCTTCTGCCCTCTCTGTGAAGCCAACACTCCTGACTAAAAGCCTATGAGAATCGACAGGGGCCCATAAATTTTATCCTTTAGAAAAGAGAAAAATATATTCACTGAAATCAACTGATCTTTTTAAAGACTTTTTAAATCTGTCTGCATAACACAGAGTGCTATAGTCCCAGTTTCATAATCTCTTCTTCTGCAGCTAGATGCTACAAATGATTTCATAATAAGTGTTAGCTTTCGCCTTTATATTCTTTCACTATGAAACACAGCCAACAATAGAGAGGAAATTTAAAGTAAAAAAACTGGCAGAAACCGAGAAATAAGCACTTTTCCCTTTTGGAAAAAAACAAAACCATCAACTAGCAATAAAATTCAAGTGTCATCTCAAGTTAGGCACATAGGATTGAGCTATCAATCACAGAAAAAATTCTGCTTGCATCCGCATCATGGAAAAATACATTTCATCAACTTAGGACCACAAACAATCCCACAATTCCCCCAGCCATTTTTCTCTATGCTCTTTACTGGATTTAGTACTATGAAACCAAAGCATATTTTGGGCAAAGCATATTTTTCTAAGCTTATTCTAGGACATCTAAATAGGATGTGTGAAATAATTCATCTACTTTACTTAATGTAAAGAGCTGAATCCCAATAAGGCTGTTCAGCTTAGGAGAGAACATCTTAAAGATACAGATCTATTAGAAAGATTTCAGGAAAAACAACAGAATTATTGCAGGTCTAGAAAGCACAACTCTTTGAAGAAAGATGTAAAAAAGTGGTGTTCAGGGTGAAGGAGGATATGGTAAATCTTGAGGTACGTAAAAGGCACTTGCAAAGCAGAGAACAATATTCAATCACAGTATCACAGTATCATAAGGTTGGAAAAGACCTTTGAGATCATCGAGTCCAACCTATGACCCAACACCAACACCTACTCCTACTTGTCAACTACACCATTTCACTAAGTGCCTCATCCAATTTCTCTTTGAACACCTCCAGGGATGGTGACTCGACCACCTCCCTAGGCAGTGCATTCCAATGAATAATTACCCTCTCGGTGAAGAATTTCTTCCTAATGTCAATCCTAAACCTTCCCTGGCGAAGCTTGAGACTGTGTCCTCTTGTTCTGTCACCACTCGCCTGAGAGAAGAGACCAACCCCTGCCTGACTACAACCTCCTTTTAGGTTGTAGAGAGCAATAAGGTCTCCCCTGAGCCTCCTCTTCTTCAGGCTAAACAACCCCAGCTCCCTCAGTCGCTCCTCATAGGGCTTGTGCTCCAGCCCCTTCACCATCCACGTTGCTCTCCTCTAGACGCACTCCAGCATCTCAACATCCTTCTTAAACTGGGGGCCCAGAACTGGACACAGCACTCAAGGTGCGGCCTGACCAGTGCCGAGTATAAGGGGATGACGACCTCTCTAGTCCTGCTGCCCACACTGTTCCTGATGTAGGCCAAGATACCATTGGCTTTGTTTGCCACTTGAGCGCACTGCTGGCTCATGTTGAGTTATCTGTCTACCAGCACTCCCAAGTCCCTTTCCGCCTGACTACTCTCCAGCCACTCTGCACCCAGTCTATAGCTCTGCATGGAGTTGTTGTGTCTGAAATGTAGGACCCGGCATTTGGACTTGTTAAACCTCACGCTATTGGAGTCAGCCCATCTCTCCAGCCTGTCAAGGTCCCTCTGTAGGGCCCTCCTACCTTCTAGCAGATCGACACTTCCCTCCAGCTTGGTGTCATCTGTGAACTTGCTGATGAAGGACTCGATCCCCTCATCCAGATCATCAATAAAGATATTAAACAGGACCGGGCCCAGCACCGATCCCTGGGGGACGCCACTAGTGACCGGCCGCTAGCTGGATGGGACACCATTCACTATCACCCTTTGGGCTTGGCCATCCAACCAATTCCTAACCCAGCACAGAACACTCCCGTCCATGCCATGGGCTGCCAGCTTGTCCAGTAGTCTACTATGGGAGGCAGTGTCAAAGGCCTTGCTGAAGTCCAGGTACACCACTTCCACAGCCTTCCTCTCATCCACCAGGCGAGTCACATGGTCGTAAAAAGAAATCAGGTTGGTCAGGCAGGACCTGCCTCTCCTGAAACCATGCTGACTGGGTCTGATCTCTTCCTCATTCTACAGGTGCCGCATGATCACACCCAGGATTATCCGTTCCATAATTTTGCCTGGAACCGAGGTCAGGCTGAGAGGTCTGTAGTTACCTGGATCGTCCCTACGGCCCTTCTTGTGGATGGGCGTCACGTTGGCCAACTTCCAGTCTTCTGGGACCTCTCTAGTGAGCCAGGACTGCTGATAAATGATGGAAAGCGGCTTAGCAAGCTCGTCCGCCAGCTCTCTCATCACCCTAGGGTGGATCCCATCAGGCCCCATAGACTTATGAGGATCCAAGTGGCTCAGCAGGTCTCTAACTTCTTCCTCCTGGATGACAGGGGGGCTGTATTGCACCCTGCCCCTATCCACCGCTTCGGTAGACCAGTTGTCCAGAGAACTATCTGCCTTACTGTTGAAAACCGAGGTGAAGAAGGCATTAAGCACCTCAGCCTTTTCCTCACCTTTAGTTACTATATTTCCCTCAGTGATCGATAAGGATTGAAGGTTGTCGCTGCCCTTTTTTCTGCCGTTAATATATTTGAAAAAGCACTTCTTGTTGTCCTTAACACAAGTGGCCAATTTAAGCTCCATCTGGGCTTTTGCCTCCCTAATTTTCTTCCTACAAAACTTGACAATATTTTTGAACACAACCTGACTCACCTGCCCTTCTTTCCAAAGGCAATACACCCTCTTTGTTTAACTGAGCTCCTTCGAAAGCTCCTTACTCATCCAGGCCGGCCGTCTGCCCCTGCGGCTCATCTTAGAGCACATCGGGATAGCCTGCTCCTGCGCTTTGAAGACTTCATTCTTAAAGTACGTCCAGCCTTCCTGGACTCCCTTGCTTTTAAGAACTATCTCCCAAGGTACTCTCCTTACTAGTTCCTTATATAACTTGAAATCAGCACACCGAAAGTCTAATGGGTCTAAGTGCAGCCAGAAAGACTGAGCTGAAGCAGTAGGAAAGTCTGATCAAGATCATCGAAGCACCGAAAGCTTTTAAGAATAGGTTAGGCAGACATTTGTCAGGATTGATTAGATAAGGATGATCTGGCTCTGTGGGGCAAAGGAATGGAGAAATTGATCTCTTAAAATACTGTTCAGTCCTATTTTCCTTTTATTCAATCTCTTTCCTATTGGGTCAATAGCATTTGTTTAGCATGAGCACTGTGATAGCCCTGTTAAAAGGACTGAATTATTTGACTGTTTATTTCTAAACATTAATTCATTTGAACCCCTTTTCATTTTATGTGTAGATTATCCCATGAAGACACTTTATCATTACTGTGTTATGTGAACACTTGGTAGGTAGGAAATTTTGAAAATATGTTTTTTTCAGTTAATAATAAAGATGCAACATTTATAATGCATAGGCATGAGAGATTGACTATTACAAAGGTATTAGAATTGAAGAAAAAAGATATTTAGTTTATGAAAGAAGGCTAGAAGAGTAATCAGAAATAAGAAAAAACTCATTTTACGATATGTGAAGAATATTAAAAGGAAACGTGGCCGGAACTTGTAAATAAGAGAGAGCATTTGAGTTCTACAGCATATTTCCAGTTAACCCCAGTTTAGCTAAGTACTTAAGAACATATGTAAAGTTAAGTGTGAGCTCAATTGTTTGTTCATGGGTGGAAAAAGACAGATTTCAGCCAGTAACTGAAGGGAGATTTTGGTGGCAATGGTGGTTGAGAGTCACCTGGGGAAAGGGCTGGACCACTCCAAATCATTTAACAGGAATTAAGTAGTGGACAAGACCTAAGGACGTCACAGTTAGGAAAGGAGAACAGATCAACCATAGCCATGTTCTTTTAGCTCGTTAAAGCAGAAATTACACACTAACCACTGCTTTCGTATCTAATTTGTTTGCGCATTGTTACGCGTGGTACTAATGGGAAACAAAACCGGTGCGGCAGCAATGAGAGATGAAAAACACGCTTGCAACCAAGCAAAACAGTCTTAGCATGAGACAAAGCTGCAAGGCCGTTATCAAAATCAATCCAATGGAATCTTGCTCAGTCTTTGGGATGTTCAATTCAGAGACATTAAACAGAATTAGCTGTAAGGATGATTGTGCAGCCTTTCAGTTTTCTTAGTTGTGCTGCAGCCCAGAATATGTGAATTATTCTCAAGGAGTTTACTTACAGAAGTGCAGAAAACTAACAGTTCATACTATAAAATGCAGACTAGATAGATTTATTGAAAGTAAAGCATTCCAGTGCTGTCTAGAAAACAGTGGAGAAGAGATCTCCTTACAGCTGTGGCTCTCTGATTTTATTACCTTTTTAATGAATCCATCTACTACTTCTTGTAACTCTCTTTGTACAGAAACAAGTACAAATGCTTGAAGGCTTATCTGCTATATTTTACAGCTTAATGATGTTGCTGTATCTTAAAAAAATACTTTTATTCTGTAAAGAAATCAAAACTCCAACTAAATACACACAAAAATACTAAGAAACACTGTAGATGCAACATTAGGCACTGATAATACTGATACACTGACTCAAGAAAAATATCTGTTATTCACATTGGTTTTCATGTTATGCTATCAAAATAATAAGCACTTTCTCATTTGCAACAGCAGATGTGATTCACTAATCTAGAAAATTAGATTTTTGAAAGAACACAGATTACGTTTACCAAGTACCAAAAATCTATCAGAATCACTCCATTCTTTTTAATAAATTTTCTCTCTGCAAAAGCAATAGAGAAGGGATCAATATGATTTTTTAAAAAATATTCCAATTATCATTCATTTGTTCAAACAGAGAACTTAGGTTTAATTAAAACAGAGCTGAATAGACCTGAGGGAAGCAGATATGTATAGTTCCTACGACTACTTAATTATTACTTTAATTTTTTATTTATTAAGACTGGTTTTTTAAAGCTTGCAGGAGCTTAATTAAAGTTGCAGTAGGTTCCAAGAATGAGAAGTGCACATACAGAACACTTTCATATATCAAACTGAAGTAAAAATCATTTCAGTGCACGTTAATGTATAAGCAGTTGTATTTCTGTAGAAGTGCAAATAAACCATTACACACACACACATACACATTCAAAAAGGATGAGAAATCGTGGAGAAAATGGAAGTCTACGTAGCCAAGGCACTGAGAGAGGAAACAAAGAGATCTCTAACATGATGATACTCCTCCTGAATGAGAGTAACGAGACTTATTTGTTTATTACACCAAAAACCTCGCTGCATACACAGCTGCAGTGTGAGTTTGGTTGAGTAGTCAGGTACTTCCACTGGGTAAAGCCCTGAAGCGCTCACAGTAGCCTGATACTCCTCAGCCTCCAGGAATGATGGTATGGAAATGGAGAGCACAACTGCGATTCTTTCATGTTGGAATTCAGGCTAGTGGGCCTTCAAATACCAAAACCAGATGTTAAATGGCAGCTAAAAACTTGTGATGAGGGTCCAGTTACCGCCACCTGCCTCCTGGCTCAAGTGGGCACAGACCTCATCAAACCCATTTGGACCGGAAGATCATGTTTGACGCATGTCATCAGGGACCCTTCAGAGCAGATTACGTGTTCAATGATGAAGTTGCTGCAACAGTTTGAGTATCATTTGGGAGCTGATGCAAATATGTTTTATTAAGCTAACAGATGAGTCCAGAAATATCATTAGATGTACGCTAATTCTAATTAAAGGTGAAGCCAGCTGCTGTCCTTAGATATGCACAGATTTGAGATATTGACTGCACCACAAACTGTGTACAGATGTAAAGGCACAGTGGTCAGCTAAAATCTTTTAGAAGCAGCTTCCTTTGGGATTAGACTGTTACCAGACCAAGTGAGCAGCTGTATTTACCTGGGATGTTCAGCAAAGAGTAAGGGAAAATTTAGTATCCATTTCCATGAACTGTGGTGCAGTTGTTTCTTTTCTGTTTTAACATTCAGTACAAACACACTGGGGAAGTTGCTCAAAACTTTCATCTTTTCATCTTTAATACTTGAAACATACACTATCAATACAACAGCCTTCTCCAGGACTTTCTAGTTCAGTCTTGCTTCAAATTCACAAGGCAAAACATAAAAAAGCATACTCCGAATCTGCACAAAAAAACACCTCCCTGAAATATTTGCTGCAATATCTACGGCAGAGGTACCTTAAAGATGAATCTCACAGCTTTGCTACAAAGACATCACCAGATACTGGTTAGAAGAAGCTTCTTTTTTTCCTTTTTGTGATTTAATACTAAAGGAAAAAAATTTTGGTCATCTATTTATGTTACAATTTATTTAGGCCTAAAAGTCTTTGTAATAATTATTGTTATGAAATTGTGTCTGAATATTCATATATGCAAAGATATGAAGGCTTTTTCCACGTTAAGTCAATGCCTTAAGGGTAAAACATAGCATAAGCTTGCTTAAAGTAAATTGGCACCAAAATTGCAACATTTCTTTTTGCTAGGTGTCGAAACATACCAAGAAGACAGGACAAAACTGAAGAGCCTTGTGATGACCAGAAAAGTGCATGCTCTGTACCAAGGGCTGGTTAGTACAGAACACTTTTAGCTTACTGACGTTACTGAAATGTTTGAAGAAAACAAGATAAGAAATCCGCCCAATCTGTTTTGCAAGATTTTGATGAACATATGGAACATCCTGCTGGTGAGCAAGTGAGGTTTACAGCCATATGCTCAGCCAGTCTCTGGCATGAATATTACAAGTCTGCAACATGCCAAGAATTGATTGTGTAAATTCATATTTCTGATTATGCTGTATAACCATCGTAGGGACCTAGTTCAGCTAGATCAACCTGGTTTCCCAAGGAAATTAGGTAGGGAGAAGAGTATTTTCTGGTTTTAATCATTGTTGCTGTTGAGTTTTTTAGTGTGGGGTGTTTGGGGTTTTTTTTGCTTTTGTTTAATTACCATCCCTTATATGCCTGATATTGTATAGGAACTGCAAAGGCCAGTCTGAACAGTAAGCCCGGTATATTATACAAACCTCATCTCCATTAAATGCAGAAGTTCTAGCAATCCAGTGACGTCCTGCCTACACTGAGGACAAGAAAAAGGTGGAACCAGGTAAAAGGCAATAGACAAGGCTAGAGGAATTTCTTGGGAGAGACAGATGGCCAAGATCTGCCAAGAACCCTGAGGCAAGCTGAATGCATTTCTAGGATAAGGTTGGGAGAGGAGCAGCGTTGCTTGCTTTCTAAGGTCTAAGATGACTAGATATAGAAAGAACCATGGAAGTGTTGTTCATAGATTTGCTCTGACTGGAAAAATCTGAGAACACTGCAAATGCTTGCCTTTTGGCTCCTCCTGGACTGCAAAGCAGGGGATCAGTGGAGTATTCACCAGCTGACTTCAGTGAACTGGAGACTTAGACCCACAGAAGTTTAAGTCCTGACAAATCTAAGCACATGAGATCTCCTAAAAGACCAGCCTGGGAGAACTCTCCTGAATCCAGAAATACATCAGAGCAGCTGCATTGGCTGCAATGAAAAATGAGTTGTCACTGATGAAGAACAACTGCCACTGGAAGCGTTTTCCTAACAAAGAACTTTGTGTGAGGCACGTGAGCTTTATGTGCAGGGATGATGCAAGTACAGAGCAAGTTCACTAAGAGAATTCATAAAATAACAACAATGGGACAGGTGAGATTTCCATAAACCTCATGTTCCCATGTAGAGAATTTACACTGTTGAAAGTATTATCAAATCAGATGAGAGGTACGCCAAGGCCTGTGTCCCCACAGTGCTCAAGATAGCACACACCTACCAGGGTTACAATAATAATCTGCACAATTTTTTTTTTACTGATTTTTCTGAGTAAAGGTTTGCCTTTTCCCTGAAACAAACATTTCCAACTATTACGCTAGTTCTCGGTTATTAAACTGACCAGTAACATAGAATCATAGAATAGTTTGGGCTAGAAAGGACCTTTAAAGGTCATTTGGTCCAATGAGCAGGGACATCTTCAACCAGATCAGGTTTTTTCAAAGCCCCATCCATCCTGACCTTGAATGTTTCCACCTCTCAGGGTATCCTGTTCCAGTGTTTCACCCCTCTCATTGTAAAAGGAAAAAAAATAATTCTCCCTTATACCTAATGTGACCCACTCAGCGTTGAGTTTGTGATTGTAAGTGAATCTCTAAACAGTTTCCCTTTAACCTGTACGCTCAACAGTAAGATGGAGAGAGAAAAATGTAGTGTTTTCAGAGATAGCAGGTACGAACTCAAGTTCTGCTCTGCATCCGTCAAGAATAAGTGGAGGATTTACCCAAACTTTCTTTCACAGTGACATCTTTTAGACAGTTGAGCAAGAGTGAGGCACTAAGACATAAACTGAAGCAACCTAATATCCATCAAGTGTCTATGATGCAAGGCAGAAGGCAAAGGGTAAAATATACATTATTATGGGTAAAATACCAAGGGAATGTAATCACTGGATTTCAAAAATTATACATGAACCTATTCAAATCAAACTGCTAGGATGAGAACTGCATGTGTACACTTCAGTAAACCAAGCTTATTTTTAGATTGTACACAGTGTTTCTGCTTGAAGGAGTTTTCTTAATAAGCCAACTGACAGAAGCAAGTATTAGCATGTTGAAGAATACCATGGGAAGTTAAGAATCAGTGTAGAGGGGAAAAAAAAATGTACTGGCTCAAAAGAGAGAGTCATAATGAGATAATGCCACTGAACATTTTCCAGTTCTTACTCCCATGGTTCTACATTACAGTTTTTCCTCTGATATGATGAGGATGAGCTAAAGCTTGCTCCAGACTTTTCAACGACTGGGCTCTGCAGTTTTCTTGCCTTGTTACACTCTGTCTCTAGAATGAACTGACTAATTCCTCCTCTCTAATGGCAAACTATATTACATTGATCTTTTCTGGATTCCCTAGTTATTTTGCTGACATTTACTACATTTGCTACAACAGAAGAGGTAAAGTAGACAACCAACAAAATCAGACTATGTGGAAAACTTATCAGATAGCACTGTGACTTACACCAACATACACTGATATCTAAAAATCTGATGAATAAAATTGTGCTGAGACAGGAATTACTTGGAGTTACATGATATCAAGCTACCTTCAGGTTGACAATTAAGAGGTCTTCAAGTTAGTAAATTGTAGTATTTACGATTATCTATCTGCTTATCTATCTATGAATATGTATACATCCACATTTTACCATCAATCGTAATTTATTTTGGGTTTTTTGATAAAATGTCAGTAATCAGAAGTTAAAATAAGAAGGCTCAAATTCACAAATTGTATGCTTTAAAAATAATATTGTTTACAACATTTCTCAATGATTAAAGATACGGCTAGGATGGTACCTATGAAAATGAAAGACTTGCTACCTGTGTAAAACCCACATTGTCTTTGAATAACAGTATCACTCCAGCAACATATTATTTCATAGTTGTAACAAGGCCAAAGATGCATTGAGCTTAAGCAGAAAGGATTGTGTTTGTAATAAATTATTAGACAGAGCCCTTTCAAGTACCCTGAGACATTTCAAGGGAATCTGAGAACAAATCAGTCATGGTCAGCAAGGCTCCTGAACAGCAATGTCAGCTGTCTGATAAGTAGCTTAAGATTTAACAGTAACCCCTGAGAATTTCTCAGTATTAGATAGAGTACTCACCTTCTGACCCCTTGTATCTTAAACAGAAGCAGAAACAAACCACGCAGATGAATATTTACATGTTTGCAATAAAAAAAGGGGAATATCTTGATATTCCCAAATGTCAAACATTTCCCATTGTCCTAATCTCTGATTTTTTATCAGGCAGTAGAGTGTCTTGGCTCTGCTGACAAGGTAAACTGACTAGATTGAAGATGGGGCAGAGGAAAACTGCCATATCCTGTGTAGAATTCCATTTTCAAAAGCAACACCCAGGAACCTCACATTCCCTTCTAAGAAAAGAGACGAGTTTCCTTTTTCATCTTAACTGAGAGTGCTTTATGTCCTGACAATGAGAGTTTCATACCAAGATTATGTAAATTGCTATGGAGAAACTGTGGTGGAGCTTGTGTGCATTGACTGAGCATATGAGCACAATAATTCTTGGGAAGTGTACTTACTCCCCTTTCCCTTTCAACCAAGGGCTCTGTAATCTTTTATAAGAGGGGAATTCAAAAGAAACCAGATTTTAGCCAACATAGGTAAAAGCTCAGAAGCCCTTTATCTGACTTAATAGAATTTTCTCAGTTCCTGTAGCAAAGGAATAAAGTCTGTCTTGTGTCAGTAAGTACCCTACAGTAGAATGAAATGCTGTTTATATTAACTTTTGTAAAAGCCGCGACACTAAAACCTGGTGCCTTGCATCCTGCACTTTGTCCTTCTGACTAAAGGACAAGCTGTGCTCATACACAAAGGTGACGAAGAAGTGAAAGAATTCCGAAAGAGAGTAATGTTATGACATCAGGCTCAATATTGGGGTTTAGAAGACTTCTTAAAAGAAATAACAAGGAAAAAGAGCAAGACGACTATAAGATACAGGTAAGGGAGAATCATAGAACGGTTTGGGTTTGAAGGGACCTTAAAGCCCATCCAGTTCCAACACCCTGCCATGGGCAGGGACACCTCCCACTGGATCAGGGTGCTCAAAGCCCCATCCAGCCTGGCCTCAAACACCTCCAGGGATGGGGTAGTTATGACTTCCCCAGGCATCGTGTGCCAGGGTCTCCCCACCCTCACAGTAAAATATTTCTTCCTAATATCTCATCTAAATCTCCCCTCTTTCAGCTTAAAACTGTTCCCTCTTGTTCGATCCCTGCACTCTCTGATAAAAATCCCCTCCTCAGTACTGGAAGGTTGCTATAAGGTCTCCCTGCAGCCTTCTCTTCTCCAGGCTAATAACCACAACTGTTTGAGCCTCAAAGGGGAGGTGCTCCAGCCCTCTGAACCCACTTGAACGGCTAGGCGTCCTTCCTGTACTGAGGACTCCAGAGCTGAATGCAGGACTCAAGGTGAAGTTTCACAAGAGTGAATAGAGGTGGATTCTCGTATTAAACATATTTTGCTTGCAAAATTGTACTGACACAAGAAACATACTGGCTGGTTGCAGAAAAGCACTAGCACCTAAAATGAGAAGTTAAAAGTTTCCACCTTACTGGATCTTCTCTCTTCTCTTCTTTTCCGTTTTATATTTAAGGTTTGTCTTTGGGACTCTGACATAGATTTTAAATAATCACATCAGGAATGCTTGCCTCCATTGTACATTACAGATACCTTGACTCTAATCTAGATGGACTGCCTGGGTTATTTAGATTAAGACAATTTTTTGGGGTAGCAAACTTCTCTTTAACTACATTTGACAGCAGATGGATGTCTATTTGCATTATGCCAATCAGATTCACTGCCTCAAGAGTTGGAAGAGTGTCCTCAAAATGAAGACTTTCTCCTGTTGTCTAAAGCATCTGCATAAGGCAACATTCCTCCAAGAAGGCAGAAGACCTGTAGGTTCATCACAAGACTGTAGGAACACCATAGGTAAGATAGAAAGGGAATGAGTATTTCACAAAAATGCATCTGTATTTTCAGAAATTCCTGCCACATTTCATAAACCTTTAAGAAATATGGAATCTATTTTATGTTCCACAGCGTATCATCTAACAGAACAATAACACATAGAGAGAAACTGGGAACCTGACAGAATTATGATTCACCATTTTTCAGTATCATTACATTTTCAGTATAATTACATTTTACAGCATTAATGCTGTATTCTTTGGGAAAGAATTTTCTTGAAAGAATTTATTGGTTTGCCTTTTCATTAAAAAGTGAAAAAGAACTGTTCTTTTTTGAGCTCAGTAGAATGTTTTCTAACTTCTGCATTGGTATGCAGAAAAGTCACTGCTTATACTTATTCCTATAGAAACCAAGGCCATCCGTGAGCCAGTGGAATACTGTGAGTGAAAGGGGTGAAAAAGGCTACACCTGCATGGAGAAGTGGACAAGGGAGGTGACCTGAAACTGACCAACAGAGTATTCCATCCCATTTAAGTCATACTTAGTATGAAGCTGAGAGATTACGAGGGTCAAGCCCTCCTCTTTGATGGCTGACATCCAGTGAGGACCACATCGTTTTGCCCTGATCCCAGATCCTTGCATTCCTGAAACAAGATCCTTAGTCCACCTTTTCTCTGTGCCGGCTCTGCACCATCAGCGGGGGACGCAATTTTGTATATTTTTATCTATTTTATTATTAACAATATTTTCCCTGTTATTGTTTCATTAAAGTTGTTTTCATTTTAGTTGCCAACTCACAAGTCTTTTCTCTCATTTCCCTTTCCCTGAAGCGGAAGGGTGGAGGAAATTGGGATTACAACTACCAACTTTTAGCTGCCAAACGAGCTGGGCTGGGGCTAAACCATGATAGTAGCTTTTCTTGGAAATTGCTAGCAGACAAAAAGGAACAGAAGGAGTGAAAGTGGTGAACACTGTCATGGAGTAGAAGGAACCAGAACATTATGTAAAGTCTGCCTCCTTGGAATGGCTGGCCATGGGGAATCATTAAAAATGAGATTACACTCTTAAAGGAGGTGTCTGGGGTGTGACATTTGGAAAAGGCTGGACTGGCTGCAGTTAATAAGGACTGACTACCTTGGGTTCTTCAGAAAGTCTGCAGCCAGAGTCTGTCCAATACAATTCTGTCAGCTCTGTTTTACACACTATGACCTTAGTTTTACTGTAAGGAATGTTCCCAAAGGAATTAGAAGTCTGTTAAGAGAAAGATCAAAGACAAATTTCTCTCTCTTGGTTGCTGTAGCACTTATGTGCACTCCCAGTGACTCCTTGCGAAGGGGCAGCCCTTTGTGAAGTACCGTGCTTGCGTGGCGATTTCTGTGTAGACATGAACTTTGGATTTACCTCTACAATAACACCTGTAGGGGACAGACTGTGAAATGGTAATTCCTAACAAAGAGACCACATCAATTTTTCTTAATGTTTTTTATAAGTTCTTGCATTAAAAAAGCAGTATGTCATGAGACAGGAAACAATTTCAAAAACAAATGGTTGTATGCTTCTGTTCAAGGAAAATATCTTCCACTGGAAAAATAATTCAAGATATTTTTCAGTATCTTTAAAACAGAGAAGAGTTATATCAAGGAAAAGTAAAAAAGGGCACCGACTCCCTTGACTGCATTAGAAATCTTATACAATGAGAATGCTTTTGCCTGTCTTACTCAAGGCTGATATAGCTCCTTTAGCCAGCTAAGGCTCAGCAAAGTAAAAAGAACACACGGTAAAGGAAACCGCAGACGTTTCAGTCCCATTACTGGAGCCATGAAACGAGATGAGTACTAGAGTCCAGCTACAGGACTAGATAGTAAAGTTTTCTGGATCCCAGGATATCTCATGTTTCTGAAACTTTATTTCTGCAACCACAGAGAGTCCTTATCCCAAGTGAACCCTCAGCTTCCCATCTCACAGCCTCTCCACTCTCTTTCATTGCATACCTCCACAGCATCTCCCCATTTTTAATACTTGTCAAGGAGCCACCTCTCTTCCCAAGTCATTCTGCCTCTAGGATGCTCACACCTCAGCCTACCAAACACAGAACTATAGAATGTCCTGAGTTGGAAGTGACCCGCAAAGATCATTGAGTCCAACTCCTATCCCTGCACAGGAGAACCCCAACATTCACACCACGTATCTGAGGTTGTCGTCCAAATGCTTCTTGAATATTAGACTGGCCTGGCACACCTTGTTCACAAATACAGGTTATTCAGCTGCATATGGTCGTCTAAGTCGGTCCTTATATTTACACTCTCATGTATTGCCTCCATCATTATTTATTCCATAAGGGATGCAGTAATTAAAATTACATAGAATAATTTACAATTCCCTAGCTACTCTTTCTCAAAGGCATGGACTCTGCTCATCCTTTCCCTATCACCCCTGAACTCCCAGGAGTAACCACGAATAGTTCTGTGACTGCTGTACAGATTATCAGAGTTGCTATTTTCCAGTCACACCATCCTATCCGCTTAAATGAGAACCTAGAACCTCTGAGAGACAGAAGGGAATAGGTGATTTGTCACATGAACAGCTGGGTTTAGCTGGCATTGAATTCTTCATTAATTAAGACCAGTTTCCAAGTCAATGCAAGTGAGAAGATCGTGGATTAGGAAAAGAATTAATTATCTTCTTATTAAAAGCTAATAAGCCAAAATGAAATTCAGGTAGGATTGGCAGTAGAAGGACATGATCTTTCTCTGGGTTTGGTTTTTTTCAGATGCACGGGAAGAAATCATTGGATTCAGAAAAGCTCCTTCTGCTTTCCCTATTTGCGCCGCACTGGGGAAATGTGAAAAAGTAACAGTTCCAGACCCACATATTTAACCCTCCACTCTGGACAATATAGCAACTATGGGCAAGTTAAGTATCACAGACAGGGTACATTACTGCTCCAAAGTAGAAAGGACTTTGTTCTTTGGTTTGGTAATTCAGAAGGTCCAAACCTACCTGGGAATCCCCCCCTGAAAGGGACTAACTTTTACTTTTCTGGTATATCTCTAGCAACAACAAATTACCAGTTGGTAACTGGCTAAGATCTCCCAAACAGCTGGAATGGAAAGCAGATCAAAGCTAAACTTTCAGGATAGAGATACAACAGTGAAAGCTCGTGGTTTTAACAGGCAGAAATAAAATCCTGTGCCAGGACTTTGGGTGCAGGTGAAAATGGACTTAAGTATTCTCATGTTATACAGGTATCCTCTCTGGTATTTATATTATCTGCAGCATATGTAGGGTTGGATAATACATTGTAAGCAGACAGTGTCAGGTGTTTTCCTATCAATCCCAGTTGTGTTCTTAATAATAACTAATTTTATCGCTGTAATCCAGTTGTGTATCTGCATAATGTTGTTCTGTGTTCTTATGCTTTTCTAGGCTTAGGCTAATGCTGGCTAAGGTAAGGCACTTGTTTAACCACCTCGCAAACTGAACGTGAGGAAGGCAAAGATGAGAGTACAAAAGGAATTTTTCCTGCACATATTAATATAATAGCAGGCAGTTAAGCACGACAGAGTGCATCACTAGAATTGCGATTAGTCAGCAATACTCACTCTCTTGTTCATTGTTGCATGCAGTACTAGTAGACAAGATTTTAACACAAGCAGATGCCCTCTCAAAAAGCAAATATTTCTATTGTAGTCTGCACTGTCTGCTCCTTACTGGAAAACTGTGCAGGAAAATTATAGGCAAACCAAATACCTCAGACAAACGCTAACAATATCTTTCCTTTGCCACACAGCAGTCAGCTGAATGCTTCAGGATGATAATCTTGTACCAAGACTCATTTTTATCTGTAGCATGGTCTCCACAAACTATAAAATAAAATTATATTTAAATCCATGCCCCCCATTCACTCCTGTGAAGTCATCATAATGGCTTGTCTCGTGAATGTGTTCTCCTTAGAAACAGGTTGTGTGATACCATTTTCCCTATTTTATAAGGACTGGGGACAGAGTAAGAGGCTGAATTTGTAGTGACTAATCTCATTTTATGTGCTAGAAATAAGAGAAAGAGAGGTGGCTTAGGAAAGATTTTACAAACATTTTGACAATTCATTCCTCAAAGTTAACTGAAGAGGGACCAATCTGCCACAGCATGAAATAATCTCTCATCTTTATTCATTACATATTCTAATTCAATTCTTATCAATCTGACCAATGTGCCAGGCTATTTATATATATATATATGAGAATTCATCTGTTGAATCCCAGCCAAGTGATTCTATGATTCTATGAAATTTCCTGCCCACAAACTCTTCCAATAGAGATGAATGGAGAAACTGAGAACAGAAGCCACTTAATACAGAAATAGTAGCTTGATGGCAGTAATGGCAATATTATGACATGGGTAGTTACTCAGAGTACATCATGTTCATGTTCTCTATACGGCTCTAATCAATGGATTCATCAAGAAAATGCAATCTCATCACTTAAGAACATACATTGATTTAAAGCATAAATTTAACTAAGCTCAGGTACATGGTTTAGGTTTGAGATTATGAAAAGCGGGGATCTAAACCTAAATCTTTTAAATCAAAGTCCACAGCACAGTAACAAAGAACTGATTGAAAAAAATTAACTGTTTCCTAGGGGGGAAACACATGTGAATAAAAAAAATTTAAAAACTGCTTTAGTTAGAAAAATCTATTTAGTCAAAAAGTTTTTTTATAGATGGAGAGAAACGGAAATGCATCTAAACAGTCCCAAATTAATCATAGCCTTTTTGTTCTATTTCTTTCCTTTCTCTGTGCTTGCAATCAATACATAAAGAAGCCTAAAGCAAACTTCCAAGAAACCAAGAATGGAATACTTATCTTTCAATGTTGAAGGGGAGACCAGTAATGAGTGGCCTTCCGCAGAGCGTTGGTGTTGGGACTGATGTTTAACATCTTTTTCGCAGACACGGGCAGTAGAATTGAGTGCACCCTCAGCAAGACTGTCAGTGACACCAGGGTCTGAAAGAGATGTCATCCAGAGATACCCTGACAGGCTTGAGAGGTGGGACTGTGTGAACCTCACAAAGTTCAACAAGACCAAGTGCAAGGTCCTGCATCTGAGTCAGGAGAATCCCAAGCACAAATCCAGGCGGGGCAGAGAATCGATTGAGAAGCCCTGAAGAGAAGGACTTGAGGGTGCTGGTGGATGAGAAGCTCTACAAAAGCTGGCAACGTGTGCTTGCAGCCCAGAAAGTTAACCCTATCCTGGGCTGCATCAAAAGAAGTGTGGCCAGCAGGTCGAGGGAGGTGATTGTGCCCCCTACTCTGCTCTCGTGAGACCTCACCTGAAGCCCTACATTCTGTTCTGGAGCCCTCAGCATAAGAAGGACATGGAGCTGTTAGAGCTAGTCCAGAGGAGGCCACAAAGATGATCCAAGGGCTGAAGCACCTCCCACACAAGGACAGACTGAGAGAGTTGGGGTTGTTACACCTGGAGAAGAGAAAGCTCCAGGCAGACCTTAGAGCAGCGTCCCAGTCCTTGAAAGGGGCTCCAGGAAAGCTGGGGAGGGGCTCTTGATCAGAGAGTGCAGGGATTGAACAAGGGGGGATGGGTTTAAGCTGAAAGAGGAGAGATTTAGATATTAGGAGGAAATGTTTTCCTGTGAGGAAGGTGAGGCACTGGCCCAGGTTGCCCAGAGCAGTGGTGGCTGCCCCATCCCTGGAGGTATTCAAGGCCAAGTTGGATGAGGCTTTGAGACCCCTGATCCAGTGGGAGGTGTCCCTGCCCATGGCAGGGGGCTGGGACAGGATGGGCTTTAAAGGCCCCTTCTAATCCAAACCATTCCGTGATGCTATGAAAACTTTATATCTCTCCAGCCTAATGCAGGATTAATTCTGAACAAGAGAAACACAGTATTCAAAGACCTTCACAGAATGAGATTTTTCACTTGAAGCAGAGTTTTCTGGCAAAGAGAGCTGGTAGCAAAACTCTAGAGTCGTTAAAATTGCAGCTTACTCACACATTGGGCACAATTACTGAAATAGCAAACTAGGAAGGGGACTCAGTAAGAAGACATTCATTTCACCTTGAAAGAATTAGGAAGAAATCAACAGGTTGAGTATTGTTTGGTTTCATTGCCGATCATAGAACTATAAAATCTGGCAAAGATTCAGGTAAATAATCAGGTTTTTCAGCTATGTCCTCAGTCCGGGACTTTTTGCGGGCTCTACATTCTAATGGCAAACCTGAGTCACAGTTTTTCTTGCTGAAGTAGGATCTTAGGGAAAAACAAGAAACCCTTTAGGTTAAATGTGTAATAGAGTACAAGTGCTTGTACAATAGAGTACAAGTGCTTGTGAGATACATATACATTTACCTACATATTTCCTCTGGCAGCAGAGCATTAATATGTTTACATAGTCACCCTCAAAAAGTTTGTTCTTGCTTGGAGGCAAGAGAAGGGGAGCACAAAAATGACGTGATAATCTCACCTTCCATAATGCCAATTACTAGATTCCACAGACACAAAAGGGTTACATTTTAAGTAGAGGCCTGACATTATAGATACATGTGGAAGATCTTCCACACACTCCATGTAGTAACATAAAAGCCTAGGCATCCAGTGAGTATCATGAATCATAATTCTCAATTGAGTTCACTAATGTAAACTCAATCTGGTTACAATTTATGTTACCTGTTGTGAACAAATGGGCTCTAAAACTGTGCAGTCTCTCTGCTCAGTTGCTGCAAAATTTCTTTCCAATTGCCAAATGGCTCTTGTTTCACTGCTGATAAATAAACAGAAAGTTACTTAGCCAAGATTCAGGGGCTTCTTTTCTTCTTAGCAAAAAGAAATTGAAGACAAGGTCAGAACTAGTTTCAGCCTAGCTCAAGACATGGAATTAGCATTTCAATACATTTGTAGTCAAGACTTAATAAAATTACTAGTTTCACTTCGTTTTTTTAAAGGTGCTGTTCAAAGGATAGTACCTAATCACAGAGGGAATGACAGCACTCAGCCACTATCTGAATGGTCAACTGTTCTTTCAAGTACTGGCAATGAAGTGCAATTAAACTCAAAAGTCTTTGCAAATGTGTTGCTGAAGACCCTAATAAGTAATTTAAAAATTTACTCTGAAGTGTTTCTCGTTTAGGTTTTTCATATGATGCTGTCATTATCTTTGAATTTCTATAGGCTAGATGTACTATGTTATAAGTGGTAAGTAGTTTGAGAATGGCTTTCAGGTCCTTCCTAATTCTCTGGACTTGCAGCCCTGGAAGTTTGCTAGAATTCCTGTCTTGCCCCAACCACCTGGCTCTACTTTCTGGAAGTGGTTTTACTCAGCTAATATTCATTATTATGGGACACGCAGTTTCATTTATAATTACTGAGAAGACCCAACCTCTCCTAAAATAGAAAATGCTGTGTTAGATTTTATTCTTATTGAGCAATTATTACTGCTGACCTACTCGAGTAGGTACTCAGAGTACTACTCAGAGTTTTAGGAAAGATTATTGTTCTGTGTTGGTATTTTCAATATGTGATATGTTTCTATGTAAGATTCTTCATCCTGGGAGAATCTAGTGCCTTTGGAGACTGATTATGGGAAGACTTAAATGTTTTTTGTTGGAGTGGAACTGAATGACATTTGGTCGGTTCTTATTGCTTCTAGGAAAACAGAAAAAGAAATATTTCCTGACCTGAAAAATTTGTTGTTGCAGTAACTTTAGATTCATCAGCTCATAGAAAAATGTCCCAATTTTGATGTTTGTTTTAAGGGTCAACATTGTGTACTCAAGCAGATTCAACAATCTTGATTCATCATTATGATGTAGTGATGTCATCGCTGTGGATTATTGAGAAGTTGTTCCTTTTGAGGTAGTACAGTAATGAGGACACATCACAAAACCATTCTGTGGTTTTGTCTTGGAGATGAATACAGTGGTTCAAAATTCCCTTTCCGGTTTTGAGTCTAATATGATTCCTATTTTCAAGAAAGAAAGAAGAGCAGAGGAACAAAGCATAAGTTGTAGTGACAGAAAGGACCTACCATAAATTGACTTGGATCATTCTTACAAGGAAAGCCTGTTACTTCTGATTGATCTGACTTCTCAAAAGGACTTCTTGTCCTTATTTGAGGCCCTGAAGAGATGAAAAACTTTCCATACTTAAAACCACGTTGTCCTAGAAACCATTTGCACTTTACTTCTAGATTACATCTGTCTTTAAATTCCAGCCACTAAATTACGTTACATCTTTGCCCCTTTTTATCACGTCTTCTCTCCATACAGGTGTTTTAAAGATTGTTGAACTCTTCTCTTAATTTCCTTCCAAATAACCCAAAGACCTTAAGCCTTTTAAACTCATTTATAAGGTGCCTTTTCCATATCTAAAATCAGTGTTATTGCTGAAGCTGTCCAAAACTACCAGGCTTTTTAAAGAACTTGCCTCCACATTGCCACTACTCTTCTCATAAATGGCATATGCAGAGAAAGGACAAGCTATTTGCTTCAAATTAAAACCCGTTTTCTCAATAACCTTCAGTGATGCTCTGATGAGCTCTGGAAGGTTATGAGGATGACGGGGAAAAAAGAAGTGGCAGAAAAAATCAAGGACTACACAAAACTGAGAGCCTGTTGTGAAGGTCAGAAAACATCTGTAAAACAGGTATGTGTGGTCCGCTTGGCTGTGGGAAAGTTGTACCCATGGTATTTGAGAAGAGAGGACACCTGGGCAGTGGAACAGTTCTGCACCAGTAGTTCTCCCAGGAAAGAATGCTTAAATGTGGAAAAGAAAAGTGAAAATGGGGGCAGAAAATTGTTGCAGTTTAGTGGAAAGAAATGTCCACGTATCTAAGACCCCATAATTATAAAGCAGAAGCACAAGAACCTGAGCCTATACAATTGTTTTCTTCCAGAAAAATCTACCCATCCATTACTATAGAACCGATAGGGAAAATGTTGGGATTCCAAGGAATTGCTCTTCTGGCAGCTAGAGAAAAATAAATGAGTACGGGAATAAAACACCAACCCAGGAATGATAAATATTTCTAATGGCCAAATATACAGAGCAGTGTCTAAAAAGGAAAACAGAAGATGATGATTACATATACATCCGTATATCAGTGGACTTTTCTTAAGATATATATACTTGTGCACATTTAGGCAGAACATAAAAATTTGATGGGTACAGGATTAAAGAGTCCCTTCTCCAGAAAATATATTAACTAGAAAACATTCATTCAGCTTCTAGAAATCTAGTGCTTATTGCAGAAAGGAATATTGAAGTATTATCTTAAGCACAATCTAAAATGAAATGGTTGAGAGGACGTTATGAAGAAACAACATTACCAAGGACTTGATGGTGGCAAATCTCTGAATCCGCCTTTGGCAACAAAATCGTGTCCTGAAGTCTTTTCATGTTGATCATCACTAACACCTTTTTCTGCTACCCAGGTGTCGTTCACTCAAGGTATAAGTAAGTTTTTTACAGCTTTTTTGTTCTGATTGTGGTGCTTTAGGACCAAGGTGCAGTGGGCAATTCCAAACAAAATGTTGTTTTGTTAATAAATAACCAAGGAATCCCTCTAAGGAAATTTTCTGTCTGGTTCTGCAATTTACTCAACATTTGTCAAGAGGAGAAAACAAGACCTTTTCTGTATATCATTTAATTTGCTGTAGTTGTGCTGAATCAGCAAAGCTTGAATGTGGCAGACTCCTTTCTTCCACTGACAAGACTTCATTTACTCCACATACATAAGGAAAATAAATTACTCTGTTTCATACTTTGTAAATAGAAGGCAGCAGGGAGCTAACTTAGTCCAGACTGATCTCAGAAAGCCAATAGTGTCCCAGAGGAAACCAAGAAGGGTCAATGTACAATAAACAGGAATTTTCTCTGATTCCTATGCTGATATTTTTAGTTTAACTGAACAATATAATCCGCATTTTGATTTAAAAGAAGCACATTTTATAGAATCACTGAATCATAGAATCAACTGGTTGGAGAAGACCTCTGAGATCATCCGCAACTTGTGGCCATTTCCTCTCATCCTATTGCTTGTCACTTGTGAGAAGAGCCCAGCACCCACCCCATCACAGCCTCCTTTCAGGCAGGTGTAGAGAAGGATGTTGTAGACTTCCTCCATCTCTCCTTGTAGGGCTTGTTCTCCACTCCCTTTCCCAGCCTCGTTGCCCTTCTGTGGATGCACTCCAGCCCCTCAATGTCCCTCTTGGAGCGAGGGGCCCAAAACTGAACCCAGCACTCAAGGTGTGGCCTCACCAGTGCTGAGCACAGGGGCACAATCCCCTCCCTGCTCCTGCTGCCACGCTGGGTCTGAGACAGGCCAAGATGCCATTGGCCCTCTTGGCCACCTGGTCTAGTTAATACCTGAGTTGGACAGTGAAAGCTTGCTTGGCAAATATCCACGTGTATCAAGTAGCATTGTTATCCAGCAATGAGTAGAACTGCTAACAGGGGTTTCATGTAAGGACATAATTTACACAGGCTGTGTATGGTCATAACTGCGTATGATCATAAGGTATTTCTCTATTTTTGGACTTTTACTTTACAGATGCCAGACAAAACACCCTGTTTTACTAACCTATCAGTAAAGAACTATGATTCTTTTTCCTGAGAATTTCAATGTTTTTAAAATACATTTCAGCTGTTTTTTAATGGTGCCTGTTTGAGGAAAGTACTACATCCTCAATAAACTGAAAGGTCATAAAGGCAACAACAAAACATTTTTAAGAAGATAGGTTTGGCAGATAGATTTCTGTGAACACAAAAGACCTCGCCAGTTTATCGTGTACCATGCCGAATTAGTTTTGTCGGTGAAACATTTTATTTCCTGAAGCTACAGACACATTCTCTTTCACCACAGCCCGTATCCTGTTTTTTATACGCCAGTTTATCAAAAATAATGTGTAAGCTTGCCCTACTGCAAAGGAGACAAGATGTGGAAATGAAAAGTAAAGCAGCTGAATGTGAAGAAATGAAAGAGAGGTAGAGAAGGTGACAAGGTTCAAATGCCTGGTGAACAAAAGAGCACAGAACAAGAAAATATTTCCAAGGCACAGAAAAATTGTCATGTTTCTTGTGTCAAGTGAGGATGTTGCTTCTTCCTGAGAAAGTAAGGCTGACCAACAGTCAGGTCACCTGCTTAGGCCAGATGGGTGCATGCTGAATGGGAGCCCTGTTATGGTCAGGATCACAGGACCAATATCATTAGCCACTGTCACCAGAAGTCACTGTTATCCTGCTTCTCTGGCTTACTTTATGCTAAAACAGTTAAAACAGAGCAATATCTCTCAATCTTCTGAATATTTCAAAATCTCCTCTTTCCCCTACCCAATATCCTGCCAGCCTTTCACTGGGTGAAATGGAAAGGGCAAGCTGGTCATAATTACCTCCTCCTACCTGCCAGAGCTGACACTACTCCATCACCTCAAGTTTAAAACAAGGAAAAGAGATGGAGAAGGTTTTACTGCTCTCTGTTTAAAGTGCTTATCCTTTGCTGTGCTGTGAATAAATGAGCTCATTCTGAAATTACTCACTGTAGCAGAGAGAGCATGAGAAAAAGACAAACGGAATCTTTGGAAGTCAGTAAAGAAATGAACAAATCTGGGCTCAGCTACAGGTCTGAGCACCAATCTTTCTCTAAGATGATGACCACAGCCATCTGGGTAAACAGTGCTTGCAGATCAGAGACACATACTTTTATGAAAATGCTTTGAAATTCTCTTTTTAAATATTAGTCCAAACCCAAAATACTGAGTTTCATCACCCCAGAGCAGATAATACAACACCTTAGCAAGTGCAACTGTATGACAGCACCTGAGTCCAGCATAAAATAGGTCAGTGGTCAACAGAGCCAGTCCTTCACAGATGCATGGTGGCAAGAGGTGGAGGTGGGAGGTGGTGGAGTCACCGTCCCTGGAGGTGTTTAAGGAAAGATTGGATGAGGTACTTAGTGACATGGTGTCGTTGACAAGTAGGAGTAGGTGTCGGTGTTGGGTCATAGGTTGGACTCGATGATCTCAAAGGTCTTTTCCAACCTTATGATACTGTGATACTGTGAAGACAAACCTGGTAACTTCTGTAATACTTAGACAAGAGATCTGTTGCAAGGAGCATGTAAGTAAGTTTGAAGCCACATAGAAATATCAGCCCTCTGTGTTTTGATAGAACAAGGGATACTTTAAAGAGGAAATAAGTACTAGTGTATAGATCTTTTCTTTTTCCAGGGAGTGAAAAATAAGCTCATGTTGTAATTTGCCAGTAGAAAAGTGCTGGATTGGGAATAATTCTTCTAAGAGATGAAGGATTTCACTGCAACCAGGTAAGAGCGATGTCGGATTTGTTTTGTAGCATTTCTGCTTATACCGCAGGCTCCGAGGAGAGAGCAGTCAGCATTAAGTCATTGTCACGTGAAGTGCAGCCTGGCAAAACAATACCTGGGAAAGCAAAGCGGAAAGCATCTCACAAGTCTCTGAAGAATAGTACTTGGGAATTCCTGACCTGTCTCAGGACAGTTTCCTGCCTGAGCTCTTTTCATATCCTACCAAATTCAGAAAGTAAAGTTACACAGGCAAACGAGAAAAATAAATAGAAGAGGCAAAGCATCAGCAGTGAACAGTGAGTCCAATGCAATATACTACTTGCTCTGTTAAACATGTTAAAAGCTGAAGTAGACCTCATTGGCCTTCATTGACTTCAATGAGATTTTCATCAGCTCATTATTGCAAATGTGCTTCTAAATGACAAGGAAATCATAGAAGCAGTGACATTATGTAATTGTGTTTAGAGATAGCATATGGCTTGTAAATATCTTGTATGGCTTTTTGTAAATATCTAACTGAATTAAGAAGCTGAATGAGCTCAGACTGTGTCTATAAACTATAAATATTCTGCTAGAGTAGTTGACAGTGATGATTGCCCTGGCAATAAGGATATCAAGGTCATATTAGATGTTATCCACAGGCAGTCTTGTATTGGGAATCGGGGGTATCAATCAGTACAGGTTCACTGATTTCTAGAAAATACAGCTGATGAACACCAACTGAGGACTTGGCTCATGGTGACAAGTATTCATACCGGTCACTCACGGTCTCACGCTTCTTCCAACAATATCAGCAGCTAAATTGCACCTTTATAAGGAACATTATTAAACCTGAAATACTAAAAGCGTAGGGGTAGAGCAGGGAACACGTACACCTGGCTTTTTTCTGCCATTTTTCAGGCTTTCCTTATTGATCTTTTACACAAATAGAGTGGCAAAAATGACTCCTGACAGACAATTCAACAAGGCCTGAAAGCCAGGACCTCATTACTGTGACAGCACCGAAGTTAACCAAATTACAGTGGCAGACATGACACATGGATCTGCTGTAATGTTTAGCATCCAAATTGCTTGCAGAAAAGGTACGTCGACTTCTTAAAATAATAGAATGAGGAATAGAAAGAAAGAAATAATTATAAATAAATCATAGTATAAACACTACTCTATCTTACAACCATACAGTTGTAGATCGTTACCCCAGTTAATCTGGGAAAGGCAACTTATTAAGTTTTCAGGCTGACTCAAAATTGACTTCATTTTGTTTTGTTTCGGGTGGTTTTAATTTTACTAGATCAACTACTTGCATACAAATACACGATAAAGGACATGAAGTCTAATTCCTTGCTATTGTAGGCATCAACCCTATCATATCACTGCATTCATCTATTTTATAAACTGTGTGACTAATAATGATATTTCTTAGACCCATTGTTTCTGTTAGGAGGCTGACCCACATATATCTTGGATAGCCGCAGTTCTCAGCTGTCATTTTATTCCTGATTCATTTATGGTCAATTGTTCTGGCTTTGTTGTGCCTTAAATTACTTCTCTCTTGTTTACCCTCAACAGAAAATATTCAGATCCTTTTCAGACTTCATTTTGCCAGAGAATATATTTAGCGCCTTCAGTCTTTTTGTGCACAATAAGCTCTTCATTTGCCTTATTCATCCTCTCAGCCCTCTTTGAATCTGTTCTGACACATTGGTGGCTCCCAATCAAATGATGTTCAATGAATAGACCCAGATTTTTCACTGCAGCTTTCATCTCTACTTGGTGCCACCTAAACTTGTAGCAAAAATTCTGCTTGTAAATCCCCCTGTGCAAGACCCTGTAAGTTTGCTCTATTCAATTTCATCTCATTTCTATTACTTCAGTCCTCAAGGTCATCCAGTTCTGGGATGGGGATGCTATTTCAGTCTTCCTCAGTAGTGACAATGTCTCTGACTTTGTGAGATCAAAATATTTATTTAAAATGCTTCTATACTTTGTGCCAAGTTTACTAAGGGAAGTATTACGCAAGACCTACACTTGAAAAATTCAACAGTCAATCACCCTTCAGCACAACGGTTTCCTTTCCAGATCAACCCACTCTTATTTATCTTTCAGCCATAACTGATTTCTGTGCATTCCAGTTTCCATAACTATCTTCATGTCATTGTCTCAAAAGCTTTAGATTTAATTCTCTGTACTTTAGTAAAGAAATCTACATGTCTGAAGTTTATCAGAGAAAAAAAATGGCTTGATTTCTGATTATTTATTTCTGGTAAATCTTTACTCCCTGTGATAGAATTGTTCCACCACCTCCCAGGCCCAGCCTTTAACCAAATCAGCAGCAATTTGGCTCAGGGTCTAGAGGAGGTAAAGACCTGCCCACAGCTGGGCCAAGATTTCCTCTAAGACACCCAGACACAAACCATCAACACCAGCTGCACTAAGAACACAACCTGTCTGAAAGACAGCAAAGGAATCCAACGAGGAGCAAGAAGATCTCAGACCCAAATATTACTACTGGACGGAGCCATCACATGAGGAGTAGGGTAAATAGTCTGTAAGGGTATAATTGCCCAGGAGTTTATTGGTTCATGTTGGTCCCACTCCCTAGCGTTGGGTCTCTCCCTGCAGTCAACTCTCCTGCTATATTCCTCCATTAAACCATTTATTTTATAAAACTCAGTGCCCGAGAGGTTTACCTTGTGAAACCTCAGATTCTAACTTCAGCACAAACTAACACTGGACATTCAGACAAAAGGATCTAATGCTCGAGAGCCTGCTCAGCAAAACCTTAGATTTGAACTGCAGAGCAAACTTAAACTGGATGCCCAGAGCGGAATCTGAGTGACTTGGGGATAAGCATTATGAAACCCTGAAGTTTTAGCTAAGTGACACAGGGAATGGGGTGTGCACAGGTAATACTTTGATTAAAAGGACAAATAATTCTTTAGCTATAAACACATATTACTTGGTTTTCTCTCATATCTCCTCCACACAGTAATAGAGCAAACTTACAATCAAACTCTATTAAAGTCACATTTTTGTTTAAATACGATTTTTATCTAAAAAACTCATTTGCCACACTGCCTTCACTCATTGGCTTTTAATGTCCAAAAAATGTTCTGCTAAACCTTTCGTGCAAGCACATTCCTTTTGTTTTGTTTTAATAAAGAAGGACCCTCTTCTACATCTGCAACAAGATTGTACATTTTGCAATTGCCTGGCAGACAGTACTATATTTTCTTTTATATCCTTTCCTTTTATTTATTTATTTTCATTATTTACTTATTTAGTGCCTTGCCAGTTCGGTGAGGTCCGGAATGCATTCACATACAAGTTAAAAATCCCCAAACAGACCCTAAGAACAAATCACCACACAACACAGGAACAAAGAAATGCCCAAACTCATTCCTTTGCTGCCATACACAGTATTGTATCAGCTCTGGCTTGCTATCTTGACTTTTCCAGCTATTTTCCCAGCGTAGAAGAAACGAGGAGATAAGAGTTGGGAAAGCAGAAGGAGATATGTTTTACCCTCCACTATAGGATAGACTTGGATACAATAGAAACGAGACAAAGCTCAGTATTGGGTCTGAGTTAGAACAGTCCAGAGTTTCCTCAAACTTCCACACAATCAACAATGTCAGAGATGCAGGACAGTAAAAAATGACTTATTATCACTGACTTCAGGGAGGGAGGTGAAAATCTGCAATGAACTCAACTATACAGATAAACTATCTTTTTTTTTGCTTTAAACCCATATAATTCTACCTGTCTGAAAGACCACTATCCAATTTCCCTATGGATTTATGGATAATGAAACTTAATAGACGAAAAGGTTTTCTCATGGATTCTTTCTTTCAAATCTGACCAATTGTTCTCATAGAGGTGAAAAATAAATATGCTGGGGCATTAAATAAATCAGGCAAAATAATGCATCATTTTCTGAGCTAGAGAGTGTACTCTGTGCCTACTAACAGTGCTGAACCTCATTGCTGTCGGTATTTCAACATTGTATTTACTATAGCAACCCTTGAAAATGCTCATCCTGCCAGTGAAAGTTAGCTCTGTGCTTTGAATAATAATTTCTTAATAATGCAGAAACAGTTCAGGAAACTAACATCTTAAATAAGTAAAAGCTAAACACAAATTACGCAAGAAAAGAGAAGTGAAAAGGAGACGGTTAATTCAGAATCCCATCCAGCCAATAGGACATTGCATAGTCAACTAGCAAAACATAAAGGCACATGTCTTCAAAATTATGATAATCCTTCCTTAACATTAACCACAAAACTATTACCAAGACCTCCTTGATTTATGTTTGAATCCTTTCACAAAACATCCTTTTTACTAGTTGTTGTCCACGTTTTCAATATCAGTATTTGTCTGAAAAAACCCTTATTCTCCCTAACCACCCAGCACAGCTGTGTGACAGGAGCATTGTATAGGTCAAGCAAAGGCATTTTAATGCAATATTGTTTAGATGCTAAGATGTCTATGACATGGGTGGGCATCTTAATATGCTTGTATTATTGATAGCGCCTTTATTAGCTCTTCCAGTCACAGTGTCACAATGAGGAATACTGGTGGGGAAAAACTTAGCTGTTCCTCGTAACAGCTGCTGAAAACAACCAGAAAGCTAAACTGAGTATTCAGAGTTTGACAAGAAATATACAGTGACAGAAAGTGCTATGATACAACCACCAGTCCATGTGTATTTTGCAGGCTTGACTCCCAAGAGTAACTCACAATTGTGAAAACACTCTTACTGACTCTGAGAAATTTAACTTTATCGCATGAATCACTCATAAACTAAGACATTTCATGGCTAGGGATAATTCAAAGTAGAAATGATCCATTCATCTATATCACTTGTCAGCGTTAGGACCAAAGTCAGCAATGTGATCTCGTGGAATGTTAGTGGGGTTGGAACTGGAGGATTTTATGGTCCCTTCCAACCCAAACCATTCTATGATTCTATGATTGTTAATCATGTAGCATTTTAAATAGCATATATAATTTCTCCCCAAACCTATTCTCAGTGATACAGCATTTCCAATTTTAGTATTAACTTTAAATGAATTTTAGTTATGTAGTGATATTAATGGTTGGATAACTGGTAGACAATCTTGGAAATCAAGATTCCATTCTCCAAAAAACCCACACAGGCTAGAAACTGCTTTGGGCCATTACAGAACCATGCCTTGGAGTAAAACATCATTGGGCTATTACATGCAGGAATAGCCTTAGATCCTGATTTGCCACCTGCCCATATGTCTCTGAGGTGACTTTACTATCAAAAAGATTTTGAGGGTAAAACCATCTGTACACTTAAAGTTTATCCTCGAGTATAATCACAAGCAGCCTCACTTAATGCTGGCACTCCTCATCTGCTCTGGCCACTTGTTTCCTGCCCATCCACCTGCGGGTCAGTGTCACATGAGCAATTTGAGGACACATCCTTGGTGAGTCCGTATATGTCCTGTTACAGGAACAGCTAAGGCAGAAGAGAAATCAGGTTCTGGCTATTTTACCAAAGTCTTTCAACAAGCCTCTATTTGAACCCAAGACATAAGGAATATAATGAAGACAATAAGAATACGATACCTGCAAATGAAATAAAAAACAGCCGGCAGAGCAGAGTCCTGGGAAGAATTTGCTATCTCCATATGTCCACATTGCTGCTCTGGTACAATTAATGACAGCTTTGACTGGTTTATGCAATTCCAGTGGTAATTACATAGTAAGTCTAATTATTGCAAGGTTATTCTAATACATACTTCTACTGTATGTCTGATTATGACATGACTGACTGTAAGAGTTGCAGTAACGTGGCAGATGGATGTTGCACAGTAAAGAAAAAAAAACTTGTACACTTTGTGATGAAGTAGGAAGGCAAGAGATACTGTCATGTGACATCACTGTCAGGTTGCAACTGATAGCAAGACTTGCTGGCCCATAGTATTGGCGGCATTCCTCGTCATCATTCTAGGCATACTCTTGATGAGATGAGATGGGAACCAGATTACGAAAAGAATCTGTATGAAAATTGTCTGAGAAAAAATAAATATATATATCCTGGACAAGGCTTGGCAGTCATCAACAACCAACAGAAAAATTCTTCAGTTGCAACTGCCCTTCAAGGTATGTTCCTATAGCTGTACCCTCAAATAGATCCAGCATAGGGAAGAGAAAGCATGATTGGGCCAGAGTTGCCAGGGAAATTTAAAAAAATGTCATTAAATAATTTGCACATTTTTTCTTCTTCACAGTAAAGAATCGCATTCATGTCTGGAAGTTGAAGAGAAAGAAAAAACTGGTGTGAAAATCACAAGGTACAAATTTAACACACAGAGGTCTAGAGAGTCAGATGCAGCTTCTAAAACATTAATGAAATTGTCCTTTCTTCATCACCTCTCTTACACCCACTTTTACCCTGTTCTCACCTTTCAGATGCAACTTTGAGATTCCTTTCAGCACAATAGAAATGGAAAAATGAAGTTTTGCCCCAGACAGCCGAGTCAGAATTAACATGCTCTGCTTAAGGGCATTAAAATGGATGTTGGTGGGTGTCACATTTCTTGGTTTTATAGCCATTATCATGCATTTGTACTGCGAGATTCTCTAAAGTAATTGCCTGAAATCAGGGCCTATTATATAAGCATTTTAAAGTATGAAATAAGCTGTAACACCTGAGGTATAAAACCTCACAAATCAAAACAGATAGAGGATGGAGAGAAAAGGAAAGTATCACGTATTTCTAAACTTCAGTGTTGGAACTGGAAACAGAAATCCAGTTTATAAAGCACCAGTGCAATATACGACTCGCTACCAGGTAAACCACAAGCAGTTCACATCAGCAGTGACCATTACTTGTAGTAACAGTTTAAGTAGGTAAAAGTTGACCTTTAAAGGGCAGCATTTGTCAATGTAGATAACACTTTCTCAACTACCATAAGAGATACTGGAACACAATAATATTGAAAGTGTGCGAAAAATTGTACGAAAGCAATTTTGGGAAAACATAGATTTCAGAGTATTCAACATTCATGAATTCTTGTCTCCTGTGAACCAAAGATATTTCAGGTAGTAAAGTTTTATTCATTCACTTTATATTTTCATCCTTTAGATATCACTTATTCTTCTTTTAATTTAAATTTCATCCTCTTTTTCAAATTATTTCTTATGCTAATACAATTGTACTATCCTTTAAATTATTCTGCAGTAGCTCAGAGGTTTTGTTACTGTTTCCATTTTAGTATGTCAACTTTTAATAGTTCTGATCACTTTTTTTTAAAAGCCTTTAACAGACCTTTCCTACCTCTAATATATGAATTTCAGGTTGATATCATGTTGTGCTTGCATAAGGTAAGTCGTAATTGGTGTTAACCCCTGCAACTATTAGTAAAGTTTATGTCAGTGGTGACACTTTACCCTTTGGAAAAAGGCAAACTCAAAGTCAGCCTATATGGACACAAGAACATCTATGTTTGTCATTTATTACTTTTAAGAACACTAAGCAAATGTCTCCCAGAGTAATGTGGCCTGTAGTAATATAGATTCTCTTCCTAACTATCAAGCAGAAATATTTATGGGAACAGATTTTTTGGTTCCATAGAAAGTAACAATTGTTCTTCAAACGTTTACTTGCAGTCCTGAAGGAGCTTTAATCGATATGGATCTGAGCTCCTGCCATGCCATGTTATTTCTGATGTAAAACCAGGCAACGGTGCCTTTGATATAAAACATCACGTTGTTTCCCTTTGTCCAGATTCTGCCCTTTGATTTTTGTGTTCAGTTTATCTTACCCATCTTACCCAGTTTCAGTAGAGTCAGCCTTGCCCTGTGTCCTCAGGGGCTTGGCATTTCTCCAGCCTATTTACTGATAAATCCACAAATATATATGTTCTCCATATATCTTTGAGTGTTTAGATTTATTAAGGTGTACATCTGGATGCCAGATGGTATACTCAATTGTTCTTATCAGAATTTCCATGTTTACTCCTCAAAGTCCATTCCTGACTAGCTGCAGTTCTACTGGAGCAAGAAAAGAGCATCAAGAGTACAGAAGAAAAGGCTTACTAAAAATATACAATCTTGGATTAAAAAGTTAACACTGTAGGTGTGTGAAAAACAGGGATGTCACACTAACTTATTAGTTCCCACTTTTCCTGACCCATGTCGGATTTTGTGAGTGCAATTTAGGGAATAGCTTAAGTTGTAATCATTTGTCAAGCACATCTAGTTGTGAAACGGAGTTAAGCAAAAATATTGGGTAGATATGTGAAAATTTGATATGGATGTTGCTTTTTACTCAGGCTGAAGATTTCAATAAACATTTGATTTTATTTATATATTTATCTTTAACTAAAGTATGACTAACATTAAGAAACACACAACTGCTGTCCTCTGCTCTATGCAAACTGAGTTATAATTAAGCACATTCAGAGCCAGGTAACCCTGTGTTAATGATCTGATTAGATGTTTGATGGGAGTGCTGAATCCAGCAAGTGTGTTCTTTTAAGATGACAATTCAGCAAAGGATGTGTTTGTTGGGACAAGCAGCAGGTGTATCCTGGGAGCCGAATAGATGCTTTCTCTTGTGAGACATAGAGCAGACATTCAGAAAAGCTGGAGAACGTTCTTTCTATGGGTTTAACTGGATCCTGAAGAGAAAAAATGTTCCTAAAAGCAGTTTCTGAAACAGAGCTCTTGTCCAAAGCTGACTTCAATGAGATGAGAAGTGACCTCCAGCAAGGAAAAAATACAATCTGGCTCCTTATTCATACTCTGTGACCTAGACTTGGAGTGAAACATTTCTCACCACCAGAAAACATATGAAGTTTATTTTTGAAGTTGAATCAACAATGAAAACTGGCTTAGTACTTGAGAGCCATATACCCACGCTCCCTGGAACTCTATGTGTGAGTCCTGCAAGGGAAAATCCAGACCTGTGTCCTTGGGGAGAGACACCCGGGCCTTGTACAACATACTCAAAAGCCCATTCCACCACTAAACAGAGCCTTTCAAAATGCCCAACAGAGGAAGAAAAAAACCATGTTATTATCTGCCTTTCAAAGCACGGACAAATGAAAGAGTATTATCAGCTTTTATTTTCACTGCGCCTGTCATGCAAAGAAATATTGAGTCCATCCATTGCCCAAGACCAAGGAGAGAGGGGAGGTTATTGTGTGCATACCATATGATAACAGAATACACACATAATCCCTTATCCTCTGTCCATGTTGTTGCAAAGGTATCCCAGTTTTAGCATTCCTAAACATCAGCTCCTCCTACAGAGGAAGGATGTTTTAACACATGATTTTAACTTCTTCCATGTAATTTATTGAACTTTGGATCAGGATTTTCAAACATTTGCAAGGATATAGAGCAACCTAGATTTCTGCAGTATTTTTTTCTGTTTCATGTAAAATATCAATGGTTCAATACCCTTACAAGTATCTCCTCCTCTCCTAAAATCTGTCACACTCCTAACCTTTGTAATCTCTTGTACCAAACTTTCTTATGACTGTAAATAAATCACAGAAAACCATTACTTATTTATGCAATCAGACAAGCTCTAAAGGAGAATACAGTAAGAACAAGTGAAGAACAAGTGAAATTCAGATTTTCTCTTTTGGGGAGTTTCCAACATCACATCACATCACATTCTGAATTTCAAATTCTGAAGAACCGACAGCTGACTGAGGTAATCCCAAACACTTTGTTTTAAGCCACAAAGCTACAGAAAGGTTGCTTGGAACTAACCTCTGGAGTCTGGCCTTCTACTTTGAATAGGACTGTCTTGGCAACCTCCACAAATGGGTATAACATATTTCCTTGACAAACTGTCCAAATACTGCAGGAAATCACCAGGATATGAGACTGGAATTTTTGAAGTCTCTCATATTCTCACAGAAATTTCTTTCCAGAGTCTGATGGCCCAGTCTTATCACTGGTTTACAGTATCTGAAGCTGACCCAAGGCAAAATCTAATTATGACATTCTTTACCAAAAAAATCCCTTTTGTTTCCCCAAATAAAAATGTCCACTTTTCTGTTAATAAATCCTGCCATAAAAACTATGTTGGCAACAGTGTTCACAAACCATCTGCAGACTAACACTCAGACGAGCCATCTGACCAGTAACGGCTACTGACGTTCATGTTTGAGAAGTGTCTATTCTATTTTCAGGAATTCGTTCTAGAAAGAGGATCAAAATTAAATTACTTACATGGACATTCCAACTAGAAGCCAGCTGGTAATTTGTACATATGTATGAAAATTATTTACCCACTTATGGTCTGTAACATCACCACTATCTCCTATTAAAATGAACAAAGATCCCTACTATCTTCATTAACCAAACTGGTTTGAATTAATGAGGTTTTACAGCCATAAGCTATTGTATCTGCAAGAGGCTCGAGCTTGCACTGAAATTGCACTGACAATATCATATTGTTTCCTGGTACAATGACGCCAATGAAAGTTTCTGCTAGTTGATATCTCACTGTGACATGCTCAAGTCGTAGCTCTTAAAATAGCTGTTGTAAGTCCAGCGTAGGAGCAAATTGTAGAAACAAATTTAGGAGAGATATCAGCTAATATCAAGGACAAAAGTGGGTGCTGAGGACTATAAAACATACACTCCATACTTGGGAAAAGACAAAGCCTCAAAGAAGCAAAAGACATAAAACCAGAGCTGCACGTGTCACTTATCAGTTGGAAGAACTTGTAATTATGCAAGAAAATAAAATTAGAGCAACAGAAAGATAGTAGAGAGCTAAGAGGCTCTTAGTTTTATGTTTTCGGATAGGAAATGCATGATATTATGAAACAATGAACACACTGGCCAGATTTGTTACTATGCTATTCTATCTTTTTGCTGAAACAAACATCAGTAAGGCCAGAACAGTAGCTGGGTGAATTGCATATGCCCAGTTTTCTCCTTTCTGCTGGATGGCTGCGTAACGCATTGTTCTCAGCTACTAAATTATTTAGAACATCATCTGCAAACATCTGGAAACATATTTCTTGCTTCAATTCAATCACTTGCATTTTATACCTTCTCCTTAAATGACTGGAAGAGGAAATAATAAAAGCTGTCATTTGAAATGACTCGTTCAGATCATTTGAAATTACTTCAGTAATGTATTACCTCAAAGCTATTTTTTTAAATAATCATTTCTTTCAACCCTGTACATTACAGGATGCAACAAAAAACTGTGAAACTAAAAATGTGTTTAGAGGCTGCACTTTCTAACTAGTTAATGACATTTTGTTATGGTTAATGGAGGAAGACTCAGGGGAATCATAATGGCCAATACATTTGTGGTATGCCTTTTTGAACTGGATTATATACTGTAGGAGAAAATTAGCATGACGCTATACTATTCAAAGGGGAGCTTGTTTCTAGGGTACAGCAGTTCATAATGGAGGAGAAAAAAAAAATAAAGCTGTCAGAGATATCAGAGGACTCTCAGTAAAAGAACAGATCTGGGCTGAGACTCTTGTGTCCAGATTCACGAACATTTTTTGTTCAAGCTTAAAAGACCAAACCAGACATAGCTCAAAGAACACGCAAAAGACAGGCTGTCCGTGGGATGGGCTAAAGAGACACAAGTCCCAGCTCCCATGCTGTGTATTCTGGAGTAAAAAGTTATTTTGGATGGGTTACACAGTCCAGAAGTGAGGAGTACTGAGGCACCTGAGGATTTGTTTTGATGAGCATGGTACTGCGTTTTGGGGAAAGGTCTTCCCCTGCTGTCTATTAGAGTTTCCTGCCTGGGGCCACATCCCCTCATCTCTGCCAGCCAAACAGGCCACATACAAATCCTTGCATTAATGTCAGACACTTGCAACTAAGTTTCTGAAAGACCCAGAGGCTTGTGCTGACCCAGATGGTTCTCCTGAAGTGGGACAGGGAGCACATTGCCTGTCTCCCTCCACCAGTAACATGGTGGAGCCAGCAACAGCCAGCTGACAGGCAAGAGGCGGAGGCAATTGTGTTTGGGATGGTGCAGCCAAGAGCAGGAAAGGATGTCCACCCACAGCATGCGATTTCCCCAAATCATGCATCAATCACATTTGACAACAGCTGCACATTTTCAAAAGTGTCTTTAATCAGCCAGTATCTGCACAATTGGTTGTTCTGGAGCACCACTTAAATTTTGGTCATAGGTCAGCTACTGCTTTGGGTGTTGGAAAAGCAGGGAAGTCTCATTCTCACTGGAAAATGCACAGGGTGAGCATTTGCAAAGGATGGCAGCAAATGACAAGTTTGTATATTGGTTAGGAAAATAACACTTATGTCACTGTCACCTGCCAAAACACAGCACCTCAGCCGTGAGTGGAGAGTGAGGAGGAGGGAACACAGTTAAGGGCACATCTGTGCCAAGAGGAACAGAAATGCTTGCTGCCAAGATGCCTTGTCCTGTTCTTCCATCACGTTGGCAAGCAAAAAATTGCAGTAGCAGATGATCTTACTTGACAGCTTTCAAGCTTCTTTCTGAGACTGCTGAGAAGCATCCCTGTGACAAGCACTGGGTTTCAGCCCAGATCACATTAAGATGAAGACAAAAACATCACTGGCCAGAACTGTCAAAACAGTGGCCCAGTTTGCCAAACTGCCAGCCTAAAGTAACATTTCAAAAACCATATAATCTTGACCCACATAAGGACACAGCTGAATTCAGTTATCCATCATCTCTAAACTATAGCAAAGGTAGTGAGAAATAGTAAGTGAACAGATCATGGTTGAATACTTAAAAGGTTGGACATGTTCTTAAAAGGCGGAATTTAAAGCAAGTGTTTTTGAAAAGCTGGTTTATATTGATAGAATAACAAACAGCACTCCGAGTTCTTTTGACAAATAGCTTACAGCAACATGATTGCCTTTAAAGCCTCTGTGTTCTTACTCTGGTGTGGTAACATGACCTTGGGCAGCAGATGACTGCATTGCTTGTCCAAGCTCACAGTGGAAGTTTGTGCTGTGGTAAATAACAGCACAAATTCTGATCATTCCACAGATTATAGCAGGTTTTGAACCAAATCAACAGCTCGCTATCCAGCCCTCTCTTTCCTTATTCTCACACTGTATACGCTCAATGCTTTACCTTGAGTCAGCTCTGGCTAGGTTTGATCCCATGATGGATTCCAGTCCATCTTGCCTCTGAAGATGTTAGTGTTGACAAGGACATAAAAGAGATTAGAAAAAAAATCAGCATTTGCAGCAAAGTAATTTGCCTGTTATCACACAACCACTTGATGATAGAGCTGTCTGCCAAGAACCTTCATATAACAGTGAACAAAGCTACTACCCTTACTCTCAAAATTATTTTTTTTTTTTTTGAGAATATTATTTTTTTCTGTACGTAGCCACCTTTTCTGTTTAAAATAGCAACTTCTTTATCAGCACGAGTGTGGCCAAAATATATTGGCTAAATCATAAATCACACATCCTGATCAGCTAAAGGCTACATATGAGAAAATACACAAAATGAAATCATCATATGAAATACAGAAAAATTAAAGCTATCGAGAAATATAAAAGCATTTCCTTTGGCGTGGAAACTCTGCCACCTTAGTTTTAAATTCATAGTGGAAATATTTTCAGCAATCATATTGAGAGAGATTGGATCTGTATCAAATGGAAGTAAATTTGTCCCATAAAAATGAATGTGGTGTTCTTCAGAACAGAGAAAATTTGAAAGGCATGTCAGAAACCCCTGGATCAAGTTGATCTCAAAGAATATTTGCAACTATTTCTCATGTGAAAAAGCTCCAGAGTACTCAACACAGATGTTTTCTAACAGAAAATTATCATTGAATAGTTTCAAAAGTATAGCTAACTATGAGAAAGCGAACTAAGCATTTACCTGGCACACCTAAGAGAAAAATATTATAAAGCTCAAACTTTATGAATCTGTAGCACTGGTGAAAAGACTTGTTTTGCCCTTAGGCTAACTAACGAATGGCTGGGTTTACCAGCATTCAAAAGTGAATTAGACATTTATACAGCTAATAAGAGCATTCATGGTTACGTAAGAAGGATAGATAGGGATAAACAAAATTAAGGCTATAAGCATTCATCCTGCAGGGCTAGGAAAAAAAATTCTTTGTGGCAAAGTATTCTGTGAAGACCTGAGGTAAAATCCTGACCTTGTTAAAGTTACTTAGAATTCTTCCAAAGTAGCTATGATTTTACCTCAAACTTGCCTAATTATGCAGCTTCCTCTGAATTCATTAGGCTATTCATCATCTGCAGAGCTTCCTATTTCTTTCTCACAGCACCTGAAAAATAAACCAGTGCAGCTCCATAGAAGCAGCTAGTTAGACTTCAGGTATAAAATGAAATGATGACTGCTGTGTTTCTTTTATGTTCATTTTTGATAACTGAAATTAAATGTTAGACCTGATTAGGAACTTGTAGGCTGCTAGTTTGTCTGGCTCTAGGACTTTAAAATCCTTGGTACCAGCACACAGCACAGTACAGAATGTTCCAAATCATACTGCATCATTGTGCTCTCGGAGAGCAGCAATAGGTATGTGCTGATTTATTCATGGAGAAATGCTGCTCCAGTTCCACCTCGAATTCCTTTGCAATACCATCATAGCAGGATCCCTGAAAGTCCCCAATGTTGTCATTAGTCCCCAACATGTCCTTAGCCCTGACCAGCACCTTCAAAGTATGGCTTTGCCCTCTTTACCGTCTGCCAGCTATTCCCCAGGAAGCAGTCAAGTACGAAAGCTCACCACCTCCTCTTCCATTTTCCTTTGGTTTTCTACCTTCTTGTCCCTCTCAGACACACACACACCTCCCTGCTGTTTCTCTTCCAGTGCTTCTGCCTCCAGTCAGTTGCTTGAATTCCTCTACCAATGTGGCAGCTACACAGTAAAATCACAGGGCTCATGCACAGGGTGGATATCTCATAAAAAGCTTTCTGTTTCAGCTGGCGGTGCTGCAGAGCAGCCCCGCACAGATCTTTGGTAGCTGCAATGCAGAGTCAGATACTGAAGCTTCCCTGCTTGTCTTGGTACTGTCATCAGTTGTTTATAATGTGACATCTCCAGCAGTCTACATAATTCATCATGATTATTCACTGCACTGTGATAGGATTTGGGATTACTCATCAGTATAAACCAGGATTACGTTACTCCTCTCATGCCACGAAGCATGATTCCAAAGGGTATTTAAAAGGTGGGACGCTTTGATCCCACAGGGCTTCTGACAGCACCACTTCCATTTAACCATACCTTTTTATGCCTAGTATATGGGGTATTCTCCCTAATAAAGCACTTGCCAAGATAAAAGAATACTAGAGAAAAGTGATGCATTATATTGAAATTATTTCTTTCTTCCCTCATAGGCTTTATCCCTACGTCCCTTTCGTAGAGGCAGAGAGAGAGAGAAATTCAGTTGACAGGTGAGACCTTTAACACAGAGCAAAGGTTGAGATGGGAAATTGTGCACCTGCTGCTTGAGTCCTCTACAAAAGAAAGAAAAGCCAGGAAACTTGTGAGCATAGTGAAATGCTCATAAGTCCTGCAGAACAAGAGTACTGAGTCTAGTCAGTCTTTTATTGATTCATCTTCCAAGAATCTTGCACAAGTTGTTAAGGGGTAATTCTCAAAAGCTGTTAAAGAAATAGGTGCTCATTACCCTTGATTTTCAAAGGAATTTCGGTCTAAAATCCCCTCCAGCTCTTTTGAAAATCTGGGATTAGTGTTAGTGCACCTTCTTTTTTGATGTCTAAAATTGAGCCTTTTACCCAGCTTCTGAAAGACCTGTAGTATCTGTGGATGAGTGTTGTACAGTGCTGGTTAACAAAGAAAAAATCCTACAACAAACAAGTTACACTAACTCAAATTTTGTAGAAACCTCAATGAAATAACTCTTTTCCTCTAGTGGACTCAGCTTGAGACTCAGAACTTTCAAGAAACAAGCTATCTCTTGTATCTCCTCACGCCTTTTTCATATGTACAGTGAATCTAACCTGTAAATATATTGCTAAATATTCTTCAGACACAGACAATAAGACATATGTTGATTTTTACTGGCTTTAAGGTGGTAGTTTATCCCTTTGGGCTGAACAGGTTAGGGTTAAGTTATCTGCTGGCCAATGGGAGAGATATCAGAGTGGACAACAACAAATCAAACAGAAATATCATGTCAGCTTTATAAATAATTGTTTGAATGGGGAAGATAACTGCTTTGGACTAGCTCACAAATAACATCACACTTCTCTTATCTCCAGCATTGTCTCTTCTTTTAACTGTGTTGTACGGGAAATAGGAATAAAACTAAAAATCAGCACAAGAAACTTTTTCCCAAAGTAAGGTAGCATCAGCGCTGCAGGGAGTAAACCTCACTCATGAAATTTAAAGACCTTTATCATTATTCCCTATACCTTAGGATGGACATGAGGTTATGTAGTTAAGCCAGCATTCTCTTTCAAATCTCCTGTCTTTCATTTTCAGAGATGTTAGACCTTCGCCCGCTTGTGGCAGGAAATAGGGCTCTCAGCCAAAGCTCATCTGCACCATCACACAGCGATTAGAGAAATGGATATCAAATATTATAAAATAATCTTGCTGTAATAGTGGGATGGCAGGTTCCCAAGAGCATAGGGTGAATCACAGTTCTGGTCCTCCCTCCTTGAATGACTCTAATTTCTTTGCAGGCCTCACAGTTTTTTAGAAGAGCCTACTTTGGATACAATTAAACAGACATCTTTCACTTCAGACAGGGAAATGTTCCAGTATTTCACCTTGTTTTGCACATAGCACACATAGAAGTGTCCTAGCAGCAGCTTGTGTCTTCACTTCAAATGAGATTTGATGAAAGAAAAGACTAACACACACATCCATTTTTATCGTCTTGTGGTCAGAAAGTATAGTGTCATCTTTGACTAGTCTAGAGCTCCTGTAATTTTATCTCCATTAGTTTCATCTTCCCACATCATCTGGGACAAGGAAAGAAACCAAGGAGATAGAATATTCCCCCTCCCTACCTCTGCTTTTTAAAAAAATATCAATAGGAGCAAGATTGATTCCTACAGGTAGGCAGAAAACTATGTATGACATAAATTAATCCCTGTATGCTTTAGATGTTCAAAGTGTTAACTACACAGAGTCAAATGTGAAGCCAATCCATCTCTTACTTTCCCTTTGGCTGCTTATTTGGAGCTAAAAGGCCCAGAAAACCCCAAGTTAATTGCCAAGTAGGATCTTTATTTTGGCCGATTAAAGTATTGATGAGGTTTAAGTAAGAGCAGTCAGAATTCACCCTATTTCTTTTCCACCTGGCTCTGCCTCAGAGCGCTTCTGTCCTTTCCTCTCCTTTTCTCCCTTTCTTATCAATAATGGCATGAAAAACACATTTTCCCCTGAACACTTGCAACTGATACATGGGAATTTCAGATTTTCTCCCCTCATTCTGCACCATCGTGGTGTACGAGCCCCACCTGGGGACAGCAGAGTGATGTACTGGGTCCCCACGAGCTGAATAATCTCAAAGCGACCTCACTGATGATTGGTGTCCGAGTGAATCAGCTCTCTACAAGCAGGCTGGCACCTGCAGTGGCTGCTTGCTAGGCCAGACTCTTTAGGTGATTTTACTTGCTCGATATTACCCAGATGTTTTCTGTTGCTGTGTGCTGAGCCAAACACAAGAGCCACCACAGGCAAGCAAGGATCGCAAACCTGAAACTCAACAGTAGCTTCTGATCTGAACGGGACTTGACCTCTGCCTACATCAGAGTCCAAGTGGTTGTGAGCACAAGCTTTACATTAAGCACTCTGGCAGAAGCACCTGCCTGCATTGAAGCCTGCCTCTATATACAGTTTCCTCAACATTTGAATTTCTACTAAAGGATTTTCATAACACTTAAAATTTAGACCTTCATTAGTATGTACACTACGTGCAGCTTCGCCTCAAAGTTGCTTATAAATTCGATGCAGTAGGAACTGGCTCTGACCCTCGGTTAATTATTTTATACCACTACTGAATTTCAAGAAATCCAGGGGGTATATTTTACAAAATGCTTGCTGAATATTTGAGGAGCAGCAAGTGACACAAGGTCATCCATTTAATAGGATGGTATCAGCGTCCTATTCTGAGGACCACAAAGCAGTCCTCCACCCAGCACCACTGGTCAGAGGGCAGCAGCAAATTGCTCACAGGGAGGGTGAATAATTTTTCATTTTTCAGAAAGTTCCGTGACACAAACTTTAACAGATCTTTAAAGATTTCATTCACAGGAATCCTAACTTAAATCCTGTTGCCTTTCTTTTCTGTTGAGTAAACAGCTCAGTCAGGTGAGAACTTTTCTGAACACAGAACTGTAGAAATAATTTTATTTATTGGCACACCTTGCCTGGACTCAGTTTGCCTTGTTTGACACATCCCACATGCAAATTGTCAAACAGAGTAGTACTCATCTAAGCAGCAATTTCCTCAAGTCCTAGTAGATGGGCAACCACCTTAGAGTACATACAGGTGTTACAGCCTTGTTATACCCTTGAGGAAGATCAGTTAAGTAATTAAAAATATTATGGTAACATTAGCAGTGATAATAATTACAGAAATTACTTTAGATTACTGACTTCTATTTGACTGCTCATATATTTGTAATTTGCCTTTTAAAAAGTATTCTGTGTTTTTCACTTGCTCTTAATTCATTCCCTATAGCGTTTGAGTACAACAAAAGAAAAAACACACAGTTACACAATATCAAGGTCAGCACAAGAAACTCACAAAGAATTAGCTGCATTCAAAGAAATGCAGTCGGAGAAGGTGAACCCGTATGCTTGGCAACCAACACAAGTCTCTAAAGTATGAAATGTCCTTACTTCGCTGCAGTATGTATGTATTCCCTCCAAGGGAGATGCGTGCAGAAGTGGGAAAGGCCAGGAAAACAGAAAAGAACTGTTTAGGAACAAGCACACCGCAGACAGGAAGAACCATATAGCTTTCTCATCTAATTTTCCATCAAAAGATGGTTTAGATGATGAGTTGGTGTGGGGACACAGGCTGGACTCCATGATCTCAAAGGTCTTTTCCAACCTTGTAATACTGTGATACTGTGAAAAAGGGGTGGAAATTACAGTATTAAGTAAAATCCATAAGGAAAAACTGCTCTTTGCAAGGCAAAGCTGGAGGTGCTATCTCTCACCATACGCTAGCTCCCACTAGTATTTTTGTCAGCGAGGGATATGTGCGAACAGCTCCATCTCCCAGTCTCTCGAGTACTTTCTCCTGCTATTTATTACCAGTCCTATTGCATTGTATCAACAGTTTGTCGTGCTGCAAAGCCTTAACATGTCATCCCCACCAACAATAAAGCCCCTTCTGGTTGATTGCACTCTAGGTGAAAGAACTGGACTTGAAGTTTGCAATAAACAATTAGAATAACACTTTTGGCAACAACCAGAGAATCATACGGGGAGAAAAGTGAAAAAAACCCTCGAACAAAAACTTTCAGAACTCTTCCCGTTTTTTTGATGTGCAAGCCTACCTGAACCGCATGTTACTTACAGCAGCTTCAGAACAGCTTCATTTTGGCACATTTAAATCTCGCTTTGCCTTGTCTGGACTTGTTAAGCACCATCATCAAGAGACAGAAAAATGGTTCCAAATTTTATGATGCTCAGAAACCTATTGAGAATCCAGAAGGTGCATTCAGCTTTTAACAGCAGCACTGAAGACACTGCTGTTTTCATAACTGCATTCCAGCTGAGCGAGTAGGAGATGTGTCCAGACTTCTTAGGCTGTGGAGCAGTGCTCTAGGACATAGACACTGCCTGCTGATTGAATCCACCAGCCCTGCAAGCTTGTCACTGCCCTGTTTTGCCCTGACAGGCAAACACAACAATGTTCTACGCATCCAACCTTACCTCCGAGACACTATATAACAGAAAGTATATTCAATCACACACATTCAGCACGAAGTGATAGAATATTATTGAATAGAAAGGAAACAAACTAGGGGGAGGCATTTTGAGGGAAAACACTGACACTGTGACTGTCAAAATTGACTAATAGACTTGACTGCATAACATCTACTAAAATAAATCCTTGTGGTAATTTGAAAACCTCAAATCACTTTAAAGCTTTGATTTAAAGTGCAATGAAATCAATAGAAAGACATCTGGCACCCAAGAAAGTTATCAGACGAGAGCATGCAGAAGATCAAAAAAATTTGATTTTGCACAAGGCTGCGCACATCGCTTTACTTTTGCTCAGTAGTGCTAAAATATGCTTTGGTACACAAGGAACTAAAACACTTACGCATAACTTTATAGATTATTACTGACTCACAGTACCCAGAGCTTAGTTGGAAGCCTGTAGCTAACAGTGTTCCTCAGGGGTCAGGGCGGATCCAAGTCTTGTTCAACATACTCTTCAATGACCTGGATGAGGGGACAAAGTGTACCCCAACACATTTGCTGATGATGCAAAACTGGGAGGAGCAGTTGATACACCAGAAGGCTGTGCTGTCATTCAGCAAGATCTGGACAGGCTGGAGAGTTGGATAGAGTGGAACATAAAGTTCAAAGGAAAGTCCTGCTTCCCTTCAAAAACAAAGTCCTGCTCCTGTGGAGAAGTAGTACCAAGTCATGCACCAGGACAGAGCAGGAGCTGACCTGCTGGAAAGCAGCTCTATGGAGGACTTGAGAGTCCTGGTGGGCAAGTTAGCCGTGAGCCAGCAATTCGCCCTTATGACCAAGGCGGCCAGTGGTATCCTGTGGTGTATTAAGAGAGGTAGCTAACAGGTTGAGGGTGTCCCATTCTAGGCTCCGTAACTCAAGAAAGACAAGGAACTACTGAAGAGACTCAGCAGAAGGCCATGAAGGGAACTGAGCACCTCTCTCACTAGAAAAAAAAAATGAAGGACCTTGTTCTGTTTATCCTGGAGAGAAGAGAAGATTTAGAGGAGACCTTATCAATGCTTATAATTATCTAAAGGGCAGGTGTCACGAAGGTGAGGCCAGACTCTTTTCATTGGTGTCCATTAACAGGACAAGGGATGGCAGGCACAAACTGGAACACAGGAATTTCCTCAAGTTCAGGTTGAACAAGTCCTTTACTGTAGGGGTAACAGAGCACTAGAACAGGCTGCCCAGAGAGGTACAGAATCACCTTCTCTGGAGATATTCAAAACCGACCTGGATGTGTTCCCGTGTACCCTGCTGTAGGTGAACCTGCTCAACAGGGAGGTTGGACTGGATGATCTCCAGGGCTCCCGCCATTCTGTGAAATTTTCTACAGCAACACCTGTAGTTTCAAATGTAATTACTTATAAGAAGTTTTAGTTAATTTAATTGATTTTTTCCTCTCAGCAGCTGTAGTTAGTTTTGTTATTGTTATTATTTTGTTTTCCTGGGTTTATCAAGCTACCACAAGGAATATAAAACAGAATTATACAGTAAAGAAATCAAATACTTCAAACAAATAGAGAGAAGCTGCCTCTTGCAAGACTGGGCTGGATTTTAAAACCATTTAAACTTGGTTAAACATGTATACAAATGATTTGCTGCCCTGAGACTTACCTATATATATTTCTGTATAAATGAATTACAAGGCAAATAAAACTTTTACTAAAAAATATGAGGTTGTTTCTTTCTAGAAGGGGAATAGCAATTTGGACAAATACTGTGCTCCTCACAGTGTGAATTTAAGAAATATGTTGTACATTGATAAAATGTGCCATGTTAAAAAGATGAGAGGCAAATCAATAAGGAGAATAACCAAACAGCAGAAAATATCTGAATAAATCTGAGAACTGCGTTAGAAACAAGACAGAAAGTGCATACCTACACACTTACTGATTAAACCCACGATCTCTTCTCTTGGCTCACATTTTGTCATTGGAATCAACAGGGAATAAAGGAGAGTTAGAGAAAATACATAGGCCTGAAGTCTGTTTTCATGATGCACACTGAGTAGCTTAGCACTGAAGCAGAATAGGTATTTTAATTTGGCAGTAGATCCTTGTTATACAGGCCTGTCCCACTGCCACCCTGTTAGCCCAGGATCATCAGCATGCAGACTCTACCTCCATGTGTTGGATGTGAACATCTTTTCGTGGTCCAAAAAAGCTTCAGAGCTTGGTGTCACGTTGTAATGTTGATTGACCAAACAATCCTGTCTGTAAAAGTCTTTCAGATAACCCATGTTTTGTTACCATAAGAATTAGTGGGCTCTTAAGCCAGGAATAACTAAGGACAGAAAGAAAAGAGAGAAAAACAAACAAACAAAGTTACAGAAATCTGGCCTTAAAAACTCAACCAAGCAAAAAAGTAATTCACAAATAAAAAATATTTCCATAACTCAAAGATTAATCACAGAATGCAGGAAGTAATTGTTAATTGGCTCTCATATGAGCATTCATCTTCTAAAACACCAACACGGCCAAATTCCCTATCTTGGCTTGAGTATGCTGTATTTAACTGTCTTCCAAGTCTACACTAAAAAGCCACTTACTAATAATTAAAAGTTAAATCATTGGACTTAAAAGTATGGCCGAAGCAGGCAGTTTTCTGGAAAAAGGCTAACAAAGCTGAATGACAAAACCAAAAGCTTTATTCAACATTAAGAGCAATTATGGAAATAAGTCATTCTGAATTCATTAACTTTCCTACCTGACCCACTTTATTCCTGGAAATTTTCCTCTGACCAGTTACTGTTAATGTAGCTAAGTAACTTTCTAGGTCATCACTAGACATTACTTTATATAGGAGCATTAATGAGCAGGCAACAAACACAAAACTATAATTCTCCAAGGAACACCAGGGTTGAATTCCTGCAAGGACAAACCCAGTGAATCCCAACAGCCTGCAGGAACAACCTGCTACTATAAAGGTGAAGTTCCTGGACTTCTGTATCTCAACATAAAGAGTGCCACCTTTTGGAAAGGGAAGTGACAGAGAGGTTGCAGAGGAGCCTAAGTGAAAATAACCCACACATCGCTTCGGATGACTTTGAGCTACAACTTTCTTCCTCTCACTAAAATGAGATCTGGGAATATCTACATTTGCAAAAAACGAAGGTAGGCTTGAAGAAAGGAAAAGAAAGTACCCTGGTCTTCTTGATTACAGCTGACAGTGAGGCCCTCAAAGCAGAGAGAAGTTACTGTGCTTTCAAGCCCATTCTTCTTCCCAGTAGGGTGGTGCCTTAGCTATAGATCTTCAGACACTCTGATTTTCTGTGTATTCTTGGACATAAAAGGAAGCTGCGTTGTAGGACTGTTGAGTGTGGGATAGAATCTGCTCCATTCTCATTCCACAAGCAAAATTATTTCATTTACTCTTAAAAATTTTTATATAATATACACCATTACTTTCTTTAGGAAAATCTTTGCAAGATGTTCTCTCTTCTCCATTAAGTGTCGGGTTGAAAATAATCACATAGTTGCTTTCTACATCTCTCAGCCTTTTAGCTAGTCATCCTCTGCTAGATTCCTGCAAAGCATCTGCTCCTACAACATCACTACTTGAAACTCTAGTAAAGAGATTTCTAGGTAGGATAAAGTGGGAATCGTGCAAATACAAGTAAGCAGACATTTAGATCAGAAGAATCAAAGAGAATCTCCCATATTCTATGAACAACATACAGTTAGAAGCTCCTCAGACAGAAGCAACAAAAATTGCAAGTGCTACATTGTGCCATGGGAAAGCTCAATAGAACTGCCAAGGAATTTATGAGGCCAAGTGCCCTCTAACCCCTCCTCAGGTGCCGAAAGCCTTATTTTGTGCTGGAACATGGGCATCCTTTATGTCAGCAGAGTTCCCATTACACTGAACTTCAGAGAATATGCGATCCGTCTTTCTTCAAAAGAAGGGTTCATCATGTAAGACTCAAAAGCTCGTTGGAGGTGAGGGAAGGATGTTTGTAATGTAATGATGTGCTTTTTATTCTGCAGCAGTAGAGCCCTTGAGGATATATTAAGGAAATGTGTGGATAGAGCACAAAATTATACAGACACACTTGGTGAGAAGTGCTTTCCTGTTGGCTGGCACCTTCAGATCTTACCATGGTTTAGTAAGCAAAATGAGTACCAGAACTTAAAACTGTTCAGGCTACATGGATTCAACTGTCTCTTTCTACAGCCTTGAGCAGGACACCAGACAGCTGAGAACAGCTCAGGATAAAAACTTTTGTTAATGTTTAAGATTTTGAATGCTTAAGATTAGTGTATGTGCAAACAGTTTCTTCACTGATTTCCTTTCCTTACTTGCCCTAGGAGAAACACTCTGTTCTAGATAAACAAAAGATAGGTAGCCTATCCACAGGATAGGAAAGGAAAAATGCAAAGAAAGGCAAATGCAGCGACTTTCTTAGCACACATATATATATATACACATATACTTGTTTGGATAAATTCAGCTTTGGAAGAAGGAATACTTACGTGCTATAGGTGGTGATCGGGTATAGGGGTACATATGAAGTTGGAGAAAGACCAGGAGGGATTAATCAGAAATATATTGTGCAGTCGCAGTCAGTCTCACAAAAAATCCCATACTAAGACACAGATTTTTTATTTTTTTTAAAGAAGTTGCTCATGCGGTAATGATTTCCAGCATTATCTAATGCAAGACCCCCAAATAGATTTCCAGAGTGTTAAAGGGTCTACAGAGAAACACAGGTGGGATTCTCAGACATGTGCCTAGAAGTCCCAGTAAGTGCCAATCTGAATATTTAAATGTCTTAAATACTTACACACCCTGTAGGAAATGCACACACAGGAAATATATTTGAGTGTTTTTTGTTAATCCTCATCCTTTTCCCCAGTGGGATTACGTTTGCAGATAACTGAAGTTCTTATTTTTTAGCTAGAACAAAGATTACCCAATGTAATCCTTTAAGACAAATACAACCTTAGCACAGAGTGGGGTCTTAAGTGATAGTAGTTTGTTATTAATTTCCTAATATTTCTCTCATTTTGTTGATATCAGAGAGAAAAAAGTCCCAATGCTTTAAATATTTAACTCAAATTTGGGAGTTCAGAATTCAAGCTTTAGTTAAACTAAAATACATCTCCCAAAGAGATTTTCCTAAGCTTCAGTTTCCCCAGTTGTCCATACAACTTCAAATTAAACAGGCTTTTTCTTTCCTTTTCTTTCAAAAAAGCTAGACATAAAAAGCAATATTTTGTGTCAGTTCATTTTGCTTATTTCAAACTTTTTTCATAAAAGATGCATTTTCTAAGTAGTGAGGAAGAAAAAGTAATTTTGAAACCCAACTCCAAAAATTCCATTTCAAAACAGCATAAACTGAAACATATCAGCATTACAAAAAGAACGATTTCTTAAACGTCAAAAGTAGTGTCTCAATATTTACAGAATCATCATCATTTATTTATTGTCTGATGTTGTTCACTCAATGCAACTCGGATTCCCAGGTACTTTCAGTTCTTATGATGTTGCCTTTTTTTTACCTCTCCTTTTTCCTTTGTGACAGAGTTTTTGTTCTTTAGGGAAATGTCATCCAGGTCCTGCTGTGAGAAGCTGAATCATTTGACATGAATATCATAAACAAAACCAACCAAAACCATCCGACAATGAGGTGTCTTTGCAAATGCAACTCAATTTTTCCTGTAACTTTTGTGTGTGTTGCAAGCCCTGTTGCTGTTCACCAGTTCCGGGACCTAAATGTCATGCCTGTTGGCTAAAGTGTACTTAAATACTATTAATAAGAAAACAATAAAATATATACAAATACACAAGAATTGAAACTCCCAGTGACTACAGTCACCACAGATGCTGCAGAGCAGGCAGAGGGAAAAGTTTCCAGGCTGGATTCAGAAGGAGGGAGCTGGACTCAGGAACGCACAGATCCAGGATCAGGGCAAAAAGACAAACAAGGTCCTCACTGGACTTCAGCCATCGGAGAGCTTTACCCTTGTGATCTCTCAGTTTTATACTGAGTATGGTGTGTGTGAGATGGAATAAGCTGTGGTTGGTTTTGGGTCACCTGATCTGCCCCTTCCTTCACATGTGGCCCTTTTTCTCCCTTTTCACTTCCAACATTGCATCAGCTCAAGGATGGCTGTCATTTCCATAGGGACAGATGTAAGCAATGGCATTTCTGCACACCAATGCTCCATTGCTTTAGTGGTAATTGTAAAATTTAAGTGTTGTCCCTTCTACAGAGGGACACTCTCTGAAAACATGCAGTTAATTTTCAGAAAATAAAGTTACTTAGACAAAGCTTAGTTGGAAAGTTAGAAAATCAATTCTGCTTTAGCTCGAACCAGAGCACACGAGTAACTCAAAAATGCAAATCTTTAGACATCGCTTAGGGGGTTATGTGAGAGAACAAGTTTGGGCAAGGTGTACTTCAGATGAAAGACTGATTAATCCATCAAATTAGTATCAAAAAATAAAACACAAAGCTGATGTACCTTAACAATTTGCAACTAAAAATGCACATTCATGTACTGGAAAAAAAGATTGGTTCTATACCTGTTTTTCCACTCTAACAGTTCCATTTCTCTGCAGGTAGCCATGTTCTCCTAAGCGCTCAGTTGCCTGTTTCAACTGCCACATTCACTCTGATTCTAAGGCAATTAGGAAAAAGAGAAGCTCTATGTAGATATTGACTGTCCTTGATTGTTTTCCTTCCAGAAAAAGGAGATAAAACAGGCTGGAAAGGTCAGCATTCAAATGGTTGGTGGTGTCACCAAGCATTAGAACCTTGTCTTCTCTCAGGACGCTGGGTCCACCAGCCTCCCACTCCACTGGAGCCATAAGCATGGCTCTGCTTCGTCCACAGGGATAAACTTTCTGTGGTATTGCCACAGCAGCTGACAGAGCCCAGCTCAGTTGAGGAAGCAGCTCTGTTTCACTCCAACAGAGTTGGTCATTTTCACAAAATAAGATGGAAAAAATTATGGCAAGCAGCAAGAGCCTAAAACCAGAGAGGCACAACTATTGAGATGGCTTACTATATGCTTAATTCTGTCAAAAATAGTGGCCAAGGAGATTAAAAACCTCTCAACCTTTTTTTTTTTTTTCTGATACAAAAGGAAATACTCATGTCACTACTCTGGATTACAGAAGTTTTTCTCTGTGAGATCTCATATCTCCAGTTCACCCACGTCATATCTTAACACCAGTCACTTGCCAAGGTGGGTCATTGTTGGAGGAAGAGCCATGACTAAAAGGAACAAATACCCATTAAGATCCACTAAAAGAGTCTGGACCTTATGGTTAAAGTTTCATCTAAAAAAGTTCCCAGAAGTGATGTAAAATACTGAAATTTAGAGATATAGAGTGTTGGTTGACTGCTTATCGATGGGCTGTTTTACCGCTTCCCATGTTCAGGAAATGTTAGAGTTTAACTCAGATTGTCATAGCTGTCAAGTGACAACAAAAGACCTCAATTAACCAAAACCTGTACACTTTTATGCCTACATAAGCTCATGCCATCTATTCTAGCACCAGACACACCAGAGATAGGGGTCCTTCTCACAGAAGACAGGGAGGGGATGGACAGATTTCAACAAACGGTCTCTACCTGCCACTTTAAGGTACTTCTTGTTTCATGCCTCTGCCTAAAAACATCTTCTAGTTCGGTTTCCCACATAGGAATGATCAAGACAGATAGATGTAAAAGCTTGCCCAGAAGGAACTTCCAAACAAGAACTACACATCCAGAGAAAGACACAAGCCTCTTAAAGGTGAGGAGTCACTGTCCATCACATAAAGCAAATATATCCAGCAATGTCTACTGCCAAGTACCAGTATCACAGACTGCAGCCAAATAGGTCTGTTTTCTCACTGCTCAGCACCTAAAAGGCACATTTTTGAAAACTGGTTTATCTTATCCTAGAGCTCATAATTTTCCATACCTGCTGTGAAAGCAGAATAAGCAGAGCTTTTAGGAAAGAGGATGCAGAAGTGTAGCTGTTCAGTAGTGTAGAACTGAAATGATGAGGCATTACCTCTGCAGAAATAAATATTACAGCAAAGAAATCTGGATGAAAGTTGAAACAAAACCTGACAGATTATTTCAGAAATTACAGAAAGGGCGGAAGTCAGTAATGACACAAAGAGCCTAGAGAGATGAGGGGATTTTTCTCTGAACGTTGCTTGTTTTTCTGTAATGGTATTTTTCTCTAATGTACAGCAGAGCTTTCATATTGGCAATTGCTGATACCTCTGGATGAACCTTTGTGTCTAGCGCTCCTCAGGCATTCTGTGGCCTTTTCCATTAGCATAACAGATTTAAGAGATATACAGCATTCACTGTGCTGTCTCTTGGGCCATAAAAACTCTCAGTAGCGCAGAACTAAAAGTTGTGTTCCTGGTGTCAGGGAATTGATTAAAATAATAAACAAAGGCAATCCTTGAAAAAGGATAATCATAAAGCAACTCACTTTCTGGCTTCAAATAAAATGTGTGTTTTATAGAAAGGGAGGATGCCTTACAGAACAAGTAGTCATGTTTTCCTTTTGGGGTAAACTCAAAAAATTAAGTTTACATTTTTTTTCACTTTGAGCAGAATAGAGAAGTAACCTACAACCTGTGAGGAGAGATTTTTAACTTAGTTTTGGAGAAATGTAGAGAAGAACATGAAAATTATACTATACACCTTTACCCAGTCCCTATGGCCAAATCATACGTAGTTACCTCTTATTCACGTGAAGCATTTCTTCGAAAACTCTGTTAGAAGAGTTAGTTCATTAGCTTGAATGTACAAGGTTTCAGAATGGCATTTTTTGTTTTCTTCCTTTAATTATTTCAGGGTAATGAAGGACAAAGCTCCAAAGGAAAAACACCCTCAACATCCCTAGGAAGGATTAAACCAGCACCTACTCAATTAAGAGCAATACTGGCTCTGACACAGCAGAGGGACAATTCTCTCTCTCCTTCTCCTGGTCTTTCATAGCTGAAGGATTGTGAGTGCACACTTACACACATGTAGGACCACATAATACCATGAGGCAATGAAAAAACCACAAAACCCACAACAACATCATCCTGTGTTAGCTAGGAAATGGTCTGCGTGGATCTACATTTAGGTTCCTTACTACCGGTTCTTTTCTCTCCACAGACTAAGAAAAACAAATTTCCATTGCTAGTTGAAAGGAATACATCATCTGTCTACATTCAACCTGTCAGAAATGTTTTCTTCAACAAGAGAATATTTGCATAACACTGTTTTCCTTGTCAGGTTCACAACAGCTGTGGGACTTATTAGACTGACTTTGTATTGAATATTCAACAGTAACTCGGTAGTCATCTGAAAGGCCTCATAGGAATCAAAACGTACGTGAGCTAAGATAGACGATTTAAAATATATCCCTGGCCAGATTTTGAAAAACAAAATGCACTTTGTGCAGAAAAGTAAAGGCTGGTGAGTAGGTGAATTGTCAAAAAGCTCACACTGGCTTATTATTTGTGCATATGGAATATTTCTGGTTTAAAATAGCGGCTGTTGAGGGCTTACAAAAAGACTGATGCACTTCTCAACACAGTGTAATAAATCCTTTCCTTCTTGACCAAGTCACTATGGACAGCTCCATGGTTCATTTGTGGCTGTTTAAACCTCTTCCCTTCTATAGAGAAATAAGATACTTCACTTACAATGAAAACTATAAGAGATAAAGGCTGTGTGTACTTTTGCTGTTCCTGTGCACTGTCAGACACAGCTGGAACAAGCAACTTGCCTACATGTAGACATGGCAGGACAGAGAGAACTTGGTACAACTCTAACTTTCTCTAGAATACTACGATTTAGTGGAACACACCTTATACATTGGGGACAAAAGGAGCCTTTGACATGGCAAAAACCCTAGGGTCCAAGGAGAGAGTTTGCCAGAGGATGGAAGAGGCCTATCAGACTTAGACACGCTCCAGAGAAATTAGACTAGATGTATCCTCTCCATTATAAACACAGCCTACAGCAAGGTCCTCAAGAAAGAGGGCACCTAATAAAGAAAAGGAGCTGCGTATTAAGCAGGAGACTTCTCCAAGATTACTAGACAGCACTCAGAGGCCAAGAGTTGAGAGCACACCTCTAGAAGGGTTTTGGAGACAGGAATGAGAGATGAGCTCTGAGCAGCTGCTAAGAGGAGGAATGAGAAGATAGGAAAGGACGAGTTATTTACACTGTTCTCGGGGGAAGAAAATTATTCCAACTTCCTAGGAATCTGACTAAACAGTTTAATAACTTCAAAGACCTTTCCAAAATGCATCCTCTGTCCAAACCCCTTGCTCCCCGCAAAGTAAGATGAGACCAACTCCTATTTAAACGGCTGTTTGCACTCCCCTGGACTAAAAAGCTGCAGCTTTTAAAAAAGCTCCACAAAAAAGCTCTGTCTGTAAGCCACTGCACTGGAATGGGATCAAGCACACACATCTGTGTCCAAATTACATGTTCTATCAGCCACAAATTCTGAGTGCCACCCAGATGGCAGACACTCAGCTACTACCAGTAATCCACTTCTGCACAGCAAACTGATAACCAGACAACTCAGCAGCCTTTTGAAAGTAAAACAGAACAAAGATATACAGATATTGGGGTTTTCTTAAATAGCAAGTAATCCAAGGGGAAAAAAAAAAAAAAATTAAAGCTTGTAGTGCTGCTACAGAACAGAGTCATTCGGTTTGAAATCACACTGTTTACAAGTACTTTCACTTCTGACAAATGGCAAACACAGGAGCTATGGCTGCTTGCTAGGCCAGCCCACTCTTTCTTACCTGCTGCGAGCTGAAGTGTTTGCAAACTTTGGTCTTGCCTTCTCATGACTTCTTCCAATCTGATACTCACTCCCTTAACATTGGGATTTCTCTGCTCCTGGAGAAGAGCTTTTCTAGGTATTTTTAACTGAATGCTGGGGTTCCTGTAAGCCTCTCACTGGGAAATCCAGTTTTGACAAGTTATACCATTTCGGAACTGGTGAAGGGGAACCTTGCAGAAGTGTGGAATTCACATCAGTAACACATGAACAAGAAACAATGCTGGGTCATTTCCACAGCTGTGTACCATCATGGTGTACTGGTTTTCTGATCTTGTACTCTGGAGCAACAACTACAGTAGCTGTGAGCTTTTCAGATGTTCAACGCAAGATTTTTACAGTGAAATTATATTGAACTAAAGAAACAAGGTGGTAGGCTCAGGTACTTGGGAAATTGCATCTTAGTTCACTATTTTTTTTCCCTATAAAGTCAGAGTATAAATCACTTTTCTCCTTGCTACTTTAAGAACTTTAGAGGTTTACATATGATTTCACGTAGGAAGACCCATGAAATCCCCAGATTTTCAAGTGTGTAAATGCCTACACTAAACAATCTCCTCTGGGATTTTCTGATAATTGAGAAAATGAGAATACGAATATCCATCCCTTGATCCTCCATAAATCCCAAAGTCACTAACAGAAAAAAGACTGCAGTTAGCAAAGGGGGGGGTCTACAGAGCCAGCAGCAGTGTGTTGGCACACATACCTCCACGCAAGTACTTAAGGGGACAGAGAAGCAAGAGCTCCGAGGCACTCAAAAGTCTGAATATGAGGATTTCACTCATGCACCCTTTGAGTTTTACTCATTGATAGGTACTATTCCATAAATAAATATCAAAACATGCTAAATGACCTTGCATCTGACAACTTGACCCAACACTGGATTCTCCATAATACTATTTTCGGTTCTTGAGTACTTTAATACAAGGAGAAAACACACAGGATTTCTGTAAAAGCCAGGAAACCAGTAGAAATCCAATAGTGAGTATCAATCAACTCAATGCTCAGGAGCAGTAAGTGTGATTAAAATGAATATAGAAGTAGAATCAGAAAAGAAAAAAAATTACAGCAGCAGATTTTTTTGGTTTCCTTTCAGTTTTGAGGAAACTTTACGTTGCTTACTGGAGTTTACTGAAAATAATAAATCCTATCTGTTTTACAGTTGGATTAATGAACCTGACACATGCACTGTGAAAACTTCTTCTCAGTATAATAGCACCAAAACCAGATATCAAGTTTGTTGACATTTTCCTGCCTAGTACAGTGTTTTCATTTCAATTTGGAGAAAATAAGAACTAAGAGATGGGAAACCTCTCAAGAAGTTGGGTGGTTTTACTTCTACTGTTCATAGAATCGTAAGGTTGGAAGAGACCTCTGAGATCGAGTCCAGCCGTACCTGTCTCCCTACTAAACCATGTCCTTAAGGAACCCATCTACCCGTTTTTTAAACGCCTCCAAGGATGGCGACTCCACCACCTCCCTGGGCATCTGTGCCAATCCCTGACCACTCTTTCAGCAAAGAAATTCTTCCTAATGCCCAGTCTAAAATTTCCAGTCTAAAATGCCCAGTCTGTTGTTCTATGTTTACATCTGTGGCAGTATTTCAGGTTGCAGGTGTAACAATTGCTAAGGGAACAAGTGCCCAAAAGTTCAACTCTTAATGTAAGCAATCTTTGAACTCCAGAGTGCGATCGGAGCAGAACTGGAAACATCAGAAACGCTATCCCAAAAGGTCTTGTTATGCTTGCTGGATGGTCCAGAAAGCAGAAGTGCAGGACTATGGTCGATTCACAGCTTCTAGACTGCAACAGGACATACGTGTCTGAGCAGCTTTAAACATTCATCTAGACGTAGTCCGTGCTTCTGAAACAGAGGCGTGCTCTGCCCTGAATGGTCTGATAGAAGGGACACCTGCTCTGTTTTTATGGCAACTGGGCACAAGGGGACTTATCTGGGAAGCTGCTGCTCCTCCTCACCCAGCTTGGCTTCTGCATAAGGTTTCCCTGCGCTTTTCCACTCCAGTGTCTTTGTTAGCCCTCTGGAAGACTTTTTTTGGCATTTTCTGAATTTCATGTTTAATTCAGCAGAATATTTTAATAATTTTCTAGACAGAGGCCTTAAAACAGCAAGTTCAATAGTTTTTAATTCAGTATAACCTCTTGATACATTTGTGAATCTCAAAATTAGAGGATGCTTGAATTAACGTAAATTTCTGAAGAATATTCAGATTTTCAGTTTTTTCCAGTAGCAGGAGAAAGAGTTGGATAAATGGGATAAAGTTTGCTTGCAGAGATATATTTGAAAACAACAGTCTTCATACACATTTATGAGGAAGAAGTGAGGTCTGGAGAGAATTAACCAATAATTTGGGAAAGCAGAAAAAAAAAAAAATCCCATGACAGCTGCTTAGGTCAGAGAGGTACAGAAGTTCCTCTTCTCTGCTCCCACACATCTCTTATCCATCCCTTAAGCTCACTTCTTTTGTGTAACCACCTCAGAGTTTGCCTTGCAGGCTCCAGTAACACGTCTCATGCGCAGAAGTATGCAAAGCATCAGGAGAAGAGGTTGCTCACAGTGAGTTTCCATCAGTGTCTGCTTAATTCACTAAAAAACAAAAAAATGAATTTTCTGGGAAATCCAGGCAATGCACAGGTAACATGACACCACAATCTGCAAGTGGCTGGTGTATAGATTGGTTCAGATGAGTGTCACCAGCTTAATTTGGTTCCAGGCAGGGATGAGCTGACAGTACAAATCAGCATCATAACATCCCATATTTCCTACTTTTAAACAACATGAGCCATTAAAAATGTTCAGACCGTTTGTGATCAGGATGTGACCACCCTCTTCCCACAGAGAATAAATCTCCCTAGCATCTCCAACTGGAATTCTCTGAAAATCAAACTGTTCACTGATGGCATTTACAATGCGGAATAGGCCCACATATTAGATTCTAGATTTTACCTAAGCTAACACTTAACCTCTCCTGGAAACTTCTGTAAAATATGTTCTACTTTGGCTCATGACTTTTTATCTTAAAAATTACACTCGACATCTTTAAAGTTTATTTCCTGTAGAAAATACTACTCAGCCTCAGGTTTCTGCTTAATTAGTCATAAATGTAATACTGGGAAGAGAAAGAAGCGGCATATTTATTTTCTGATTAAATTTTTCAACAATCAGAACTCTTCAAGTCTCAACTTCATGGCTCTTACGGCAGTTCATTCTTTTAAAAATAAACTAAATAATCAAAATAAACTCTCAAAGAGCATAAAAAATTTCAGGCTTTAACATCTTCCAAAATAAATCATATTATTCTGTAGATAAAGACAATCAGATAACAGTCCCATAAACAATGGAGATGAAAAACCCTACAAAATTTAATGGAGCATTTCAAATGCTTGGTTAGAAGGCTTGGTTAGAAAACTAATTTTCAGACTAGGAGGCCACAAGTGGTAAACAAATTCCCAATACAAAAATGTTTCAGATGGAAATTGCATAAAATGAACGATGCTTATTCATGGCCACAGCAGGCAGAGAAAAAAATTAATTTAAAAAGTTGGAGTTTTTTTTCAATCCTGCCCAAGAACATCAGATTTCTAAATCAATAACTGTCTCTACCCAAACTGAAGTGCTTGTACAACTTCAGACAGGTAATTATTTACAGGGGTTGGATGAGGAACAAGCACATCAAGGGACATTGCTACGTCAATCTCTCTTCTTTTATATTTTATTGTAGCCTTTTAGTTATTTCAGAGACTAACACTGAGAACTCATTTTGTTCCTTAGTAGCTGCAATATAAAGAACTAACACACTAGGTACAGGTCTTTAATACCTGCTTTTTTCAAACAGTTTAGTATCACATCTGAGGGCAAACTTTATAGGGAAGAGGCAGTTACAAAGATACATAGAATTTATTTTTTTTTTTTAGACTGATCAGTGCAAATTCACCTAAGGTCCTGGAAAGGAAATAATGAAACACAAAACATGAAAATTACTTAATTCCAATAAGAACTATATTTTGAAGTCTCTTCACATATGTATAAAAGTTAATACTGTTGCATTTTGTTAAAATGCATTAACACAACAGAGTAATCAAACCCCATTTTACTTGTCCACTGAGGATGACCTATAACATCCCTTGGGGTTCTGTGTTTTTACTAAAAATTTATTTTTAGCTGAAAACCTGAAATTTTCAGTTTTTGAAAACATCTTAAAATCCAAAGTTTTTACCTTGCTTCTTTTTGTCAAAAATACCATCTTCGCTCTCTCTACATATATATATACGCACACACACAAGTGTGTGTACTTGCACGTGTATTGCTAAATCCATCAGAGTTTTGTGTGGAGAAAATCTGTTCTATACAGACCTAGTTTCCAGTATTTGAATTTTGGATTTTCTAAGACTGAGAAACCTTCTGTCTCCAAAGTCTATTTTTGACAGTAAAAATAAGTAAGAATCATATTTATTTTGCCATTTAAAATAACTTTCCAAAATCCACCCTCCAGGACAGTTACTGTAATAGGACTGAGATAGTATATGAAACATTATTAAAGTCTTGAAAGGTCTAAGCTTTTGCAAGACCTGCAAACCTTCCTCCAGTTTCATTTGTACAGCTAGAAGCTCTTGGCAAGTTTTTCTTCACAGAAAAGCAAGCTCATATATACAACCCTCTTGAGATAGTGGTACTTTTTATTAGAAGAGGATGTATTTTAATGAGCTGGATACATTTAGCTGCCTCTAGTGTTTTCTCTGGTGTTCACTACTCCCCCAGGTGATGAGTCAAAATTTGCATTTTAAGAGAAGCTGAGTACTCTATTGGAAAGGTATCATGCGCAAAAGCTCATAAATAGAGTTCTGTCTATTACTTTGTTTAAATTTATGGTCACTTTTGCAGTCTCCCATTTAAGGGACACGCAATGTGCCTGTTAATTGATCTAAATTAACATCTATTTTTGCACTTAGTTGCAAAATTACCATACTAGAACATAAGTGTGATGATAAGCTTTGCAGCGCAATTGCTCCATCTGTTTTGCACTGATCTGATAGAACAAAACAGGTAGAAACCTTCTGATCACCTGAAAGCTGTGCTTGTGCAACGTGGATTGGACTCCACAGACGTTTTCTTACGAAAGGCTTCAGTAACGTACAGTTACTAGTGGCTGTATATCTGCTGTAACTAGGTGTGCCACCCTGACAACCAAGGCAACGCTTCTGAGCCATTCATCAGTGAAAGGAAAGGAAGAGCACAGAAGACAATTTCAGTGTATAACTACACATACAGTCCCCCCAGTGCTAATTTGATCGGCAGATTCAACATTTCTCACATTTGATGCCGTGCATTTTTAGTTTCTCTTTAACGGAGATCATGCTAACAGAACTGGGATGGAGGATGCAGCTGTTCTTACAGACACGAGAGGACTTCCCCAGTGCCAGGAACAACTCTCTTTGCTCAGCTTAGCTGCAGCTTAAAGAAGGCACCTGCACAGAGGCAAAATTATTCTGACAGTTCAAAGGGCAGCCAGCCAAACCCAGACATCTGAAGAGCACGCACTGAGTCTTCCTATTGAACAAATCCTTTCCATCGACAAAGCATTTCATGTGAGTTTTCTAATAATTAGCATAAAACCTGAGGAATGACTTTGGGATGCCGCACAGCAAGCTCTCAATCCAACCAGGGATTTTCAGTTTCCAGAACAAAGGCATAGAGAGAGCATCACCAGGTACAAACTGGGCAGAATAAGATAGCTTCAGTAAGTTTCACTGGGTTATAACTTTCATCTTCATTTCTGAACTGCCACATGATTTTGTGTACTATTACAGGATTTGTCCCCCGCTATGTCAGAAATGCTTATTCTTCAATTTATATGAACGTACACGTAAACAGTGAGACCACACCTTAACGATCTGCTTAATGCTTTGTGCTTAGAAAACTACATGTTTGAAAGTGATCGGCTAAGAATCCAAAAGCAGTCTGGTACCAAAAAGCTTTGGCCATTCAATTATACTAGGGCAGTGGGGAAGAGGTTTTCAACTTTCACAAACTTAGAGAGCTAAATTATGAGGACAAATGAAAAAGGTAATTAGGCAGTGAATATGCTAGCAGGTCAAAGTAGATCACCACAGCAAAGAGCTGGAAAGAAAGCATTTGAGGGCATGTGTTCCAAGTTTGGACCAGTACTAGTGTCGTCATGCAATGTAGGGATCCACTGGCAATTCAATAACATGAAATGCACTCTCAGACAATGTCTATTAACTTCATCAAAAAGAATGACACAGCCTTCAAGTCGCTCTGGGATGTGAACAATATGTGGGGAAAGCCCCACGACCCACTTCAGAAATGTTCACCTGATCCAAGGCAAAAGGCTGATGCAGAAATACCTCTGCGCACTTTGCGTTACGCACTGGTGACAGATGGCAGTAGCTGAAATAGAAGGTAGAAAAATCACAAAGGCTCCCAGAGTTTCTACAGCTGAAAACCCTTTCAAGATACATGTTAAGCCAGCAGGAAAAGCAGAAGCGTATTAGAGGTACTGAAGAAATGAGGTTATTTTCATGGGCTCTAATATATTACACTTATTACAGAATTACCAGGTTGATGCTCTGAAAACTAACAAGGCTTGAATAAAGAGCTGACATAAACATTAGAAGAGCCATCTGCTTTCTGCAGGGTTTTGGTGCCACTGTGGTGTGTGTGGAAGCCTGGGCTTGTCAGGATAACAAGGATCTTTCAGTGTCACAGCCTTCAGCAAGCCCTTTCTAGGAGCATGATGATGGTGCAAGGGAGGAGGAGATGGTGAAAGATAAAAATGCTCTCCAAGAGGGCTAACCACTAAGTGTCCGAACTGAAGCACAGAGGAGGTTACAACCCCAGAGCAAGCCCGTGTAGACAGTGGGGATAGAGCAATTATTTGGACAACCAGGGCAAGTCATCAAGGGGAAGAAACCGGCAGGTCAGGTAATAGATCAGTCATGGCAATGCCCATATCAGGCTTTGGATGCTCTTACTGCTTTCCAGAAGCAGGGAGTTTTTCTCTGCTTCTTCACTGGTGCAGCCAGCTACAGTTCACTGGTAACAACTGACTGATCTTTTAACTCAAGCAGAGTAAGAAACTTTCTCAAACAATATTACAATTTGCCCAGCCATCATTTCAAGTTTATCCTGAACAGTAACTTAAATCTATTCTCCCCGACTTGGGAGAGGCCAGCAAACCAACCTCCCCCTTGTGCTTCCAGGCCCCTTGGCTGTGCGAGGCAACGGCAGGGGAAATGCCATCTCACATCGGCTGGCTGTGAAATCAAAGCTTGCAATAAAGAAGGAGGTTCCTGGCACGTGCCCTGGAGACAAGATCAGCCTTCAATTATTGCAGGCAGGGATGGCTTTTTTAGGACTGCCATCACTCTCCAGTGTTTGCAGCATGAAGGCAACAGCAAACGCAGCACTCTGTCCCTACGCTGTTTGTTACTGCATGAACACCTACATTTCTCTCCTATCAGGAAGGCCAGGCTGCCGTCTCACTTCCCTGCCCCCCCAGGATCCAGCCTTGCCCTCCAGCTTCCAGCAGTTGCATTTCTGATATCTGTGGCACTGACCACACTTGCCCTTCCATCCACTTTCCTCTCTTTTAGAAGAATGAACTTGTTTTTCCACAAACCTCTTTATTGTGCAAGGAAAATAAACACCATTTGTAATCAAGATGGAGTATTTGCAGGCTAAAACTCGGAGGAGTACAAGCAAACAGCAAGAGGCAACTCTAACACAGCTGCCATCAGCATTTGCAAAGTTCAGAGGAACTGGCTTACCTTAAAAATGAATCAAAGCCACAATTAGTGGTTAAACTAAGAAAAAAACCCCAAAGCCTCACTTGTCTAAAGCAAAGCTGCACTTACGGAATTATCCTGCTGCGACTACACAGATGCTTTCGGCTGTTGTAAAGTTCATTTTTTATTAACGATAGAAAAAGGGACCGATTCTGAAGGCTCTGAAACCTTCATTCTTTGCTGATATCTTTCTCATGCATTATTTACATCCAAGAATTCTCCCTTGAACTGACACATAAATTTTATATCCCTTTTTCTTTAATTCAAAGCTTCTGTAACTACAGCTATGACACAAAATATAATTACAACATTAAAAAGTACAATTTATGAATGACATTGAATAACTGACAATCTTTTATTTAGGAAAGATGTTCTCTTCCTTTCATGCTGCTTTTTGAATTAGGAGATGTTTCACTTCCAAATCCACTTACGAGACAAAGTCTACTGAACTGAAATGTTATAATCATATTTGCCGATTGCTTCAGCAATTGTCTCCTGCAATCCTCTAAACCAGTCATTAGACTCCCACTGACTGTGTCCAGGATAGAAGATAACATGAATATCCAACAATTGTTTTTTCAGTCCATGTTCAGACATATTTAGCTTTGAACGCACTGTAGGCTGCGACTGCTATGCAAAGCAAAAAGAAGATGACCTGAAGGAGCTAAGGCTGATTTTTTAGCTCTTTTTACCACCATGAGCCAGAGACGCCCAAAACTGCATCCATGGGAGGAAAACGGAAACTATACCCTTCCCAGAAGCTGCAGGTTTAATTGCTGTTCTAACCCCCCAGCTCTTCCTCAAACCCTTCAGAACAGCACTAGCACTGAAGTTGCAGAAGGAGTACCACATCCTGAGGTGTGTGCAACTCCTCTGGGGAAAAAGCAGGCCAAAATTCACTTCCCTCCTTTCACCAGCAAAATCAGGTTGATAAGGATTGCTTCTGCTTGATGAGGATACCTTGCAACCACACGCAGTCAATATAACAGCTAAGTTAGTCAGAGACAGTGTACCTTCAGAGCTGTAGCGCTGGCAGGTTTGGGTGTTGAAGGTTTTTGTGGAGTATGGTGGCTTTTTGGTGGTGGTTTAGGGTTTTTTAAAAAAAAAAAAAAAATTAAAAGGACTTAGTTCTTCTGCAAAGAAATTTGAGCATTTGCTGCAATACAGCAACAAAATGGACTAACGTTACTGTTTTTCCACTGGGTAGATAGGTTAACAACAACTGGACAACTGGATTAGACAGAAAACTTTGTTTGGAATGGTGAGGAGTGTCCTTTGAGATTTCTTACTATCTTGTCTCAACTTTACAAGTTTCCTTAGTTAAAGCTGGCAAATTCTAGTAACTCTCAGAGCCTTGATCTTTCCGCTTCTACCAGACCCTTATTACCCAGTCTCATAGAAACAGCTAGAGTGCTCTCCTAAATTGCGACAGAAAAACTTCTTTGATCTCTTTAGATTGTAGCAAGTATTAGCATGATGCTTAAGTCTTAATTAGATCTTATTTTTGTTGATTTACTAGCTTGTTAGCATCTGACCTCCTTTCCCCACCTGCCTCTGGGAGGTTGAAGTTAGCTTTTATATATTGGAACTATAACAGTAAGGAATAACCTTGACTAGGCATCTAATGACTACTCCCTCCTTACATAGCAGTGCAACAACCCAAAAGGAACTGGAGCAATGCAGGCAATATTGACCACCCTTCCTGCAAGAAGAGTGACTATTCAGAGGTTCACTCCCCTCTCCCTGGTCAAAAAGCAGCACCCCTTGGTTCCCTCTAAAGCAGTATTACACAAAGCAAAGATCTGGAGGCATATGGAAAAGCACGCCAGCAGTAAGAACTGCTAATGACAAGCAGTACCGAACACTGAAATAAACTACTGGTGGAGAGGGAATTAAATATCCATCACAGATGACTTTTAAGTCTAAATAATGCAAACAGTGGCTAGGAACATGCATGCAATTGCTCCTGTTGGTGACACAGTGACAACCACTTGATATTCCTTCCCAGACATTTACCCCCCTTCCTTTCATTCTAGACAGAAAATCAAAACTCTCCCTCTACAGTTCCTCCCTCTCACTCTCTGGCAGAAGACTCACAACAGTTATTTCTAAAGCCACAGAGGATAGCAACGGAGAGGGGAGGAGAGCCCTTCTTAGCAGATAAGACCACCTTGAAGGACAGATCCAAGGACGCAAGGCATTCCCATGGCTGTACTAGCAGTACTTCAAACGGGTCAGGTTTTCCCTTATTACACCATCTGCCTGGGGCTTGGTCTAATCCCCCTCGAGCAGTCTCACGCTCTCTCTTGGTCAGAGTTTAGCATACGATAAAGGCTGTCCTAGCAATTTATTAGAAGTGCAAAAGGAAATAATAAATCAGTCTCAAAACACACACAAAAACCTGCATCTTCATTGCTCACCAGTGGAACAGCTTCTCTGTCAGGACAGGAAACAATTGTTCTTCTAAGATGCCAGAGTCAGCATCAGGAGCCATTTGTATATTTGTTCAGCATCAGTTAGGCTTTGTACTACTTTTTAGTTGGACAAATAAGTGATGGTCCTTTTACTCCCGGCATTGGACACTGACAGAGAGCAAAATTCAGCTTGCAGTGTAGTCAGGGATATTCCTGGTATTTAGACCACTGTAGGTTTGTTTAGGTTTTTTTTTAACTCTAGGTTTAGCTTTGCTGCATAATTGCCAGTCACCAGGCAAATTACTTGGTAGCCTATGGAATAACCTAGGCAACAGAACTTGCCTTTTTTTATATAAATAAAAGAAAAAAATCATTACCACAGTGTGACCATCCCCATTTATGCAGTGGGGTGTGGAGGAGAAAGAATGCCCCACCACTGAGAACAGCTTTTAAGTACACACCATGCTTTCATTAGCTTTGTTTACTCAGGAAAACAGCCACATAAGTTAGTGGTAGTGTAATGGGATGGTTAACAGAAATTCATTCTTTAGTTCAAAGGTCTGTGGAAAATGTTTCATACTGAGAGATTATATTTCCAGCAAAATGGGAAACCTGACAAGAACAGGTTGATTTTCCTACTTATTTGTAAGCTTCTAGTTTTCTTAAACACCAACCAACTTTCACCCAAACTGTGTCAGTCCAAAATAAGTCAACGTTACCATTTGATAATAATCAGAAAAGGTGCCCTTATAAGCATAGTTTGATTTCCTTGTTCCTTGAAATCAAACATGTTAGTGTTTTCTCTATTTTTCTGATGACACCAACTTAAAGGAAGTCATTTCCAGTTAAACTTTCAGCTTGCTGGAAACCGGATGACTACGGAGCCCAGGGCAAGGACAACAGTTGATGCTCAAAAGACAGGAGACTGAGCAAAATCTGTTATTGATGCTGGTGGAAGAGAAGCTTTTGCAGTTGCCAATGACCCCTTTCTGCCCAAGCATACCCCCAGTGACAAAATGTTGTCTTGTTCAAAGAACTCACCTACAGCTTGTTCTCTCATTCTTTTCTACACAGCTAGTGATAATAAGCATAATGCAAACAGCTAAAAATCAAGATCTTGAATCTACAGTCAGAACACATGCTAAGGGTGTTGATTTTGATTAAGAGTAAAAATTCAAAGGAGCAGAATGTAAGGGGGGCTTATTAATTGTCCAGGAAAAGACAACCAGTCACCACAGTTCAGGTTTTTCTATTAAAATATCATCTTAATGCATCTCCAGCATCCCAAATTATATGAAATTAGAAAATTTAATTCTACACTACTCAAATACAGAAATTAGAAATCATTACTGGATCAGAATAAATATCAACTCCAGAATATATAGAAAGCCTTGCTAATTACAGACAAAAGTCTAAAAATATTTCAAGATCAAGAACACGTTGCTGCATATTAGTAGAAGTAATACTACTACAGCTTATAATTATTGAACACCTCATTTTAAGAATTCTGATAAAATGTAATGCTAAGTACTATCCAAGCCTCGGATTTGGGTTTTGTTTTTTGTTTTTGTTTTGTTTTTTTTTTTTTTTTTTTACACTCAGAGCTTTCTTTAGTAACTTTCACAGTTTTCTACTGTACTTAAAATTTTAATTTGTGAAAAGTCAATTCCTGAGCAGGTACATGTTCAGATAGGTGATCCATCCAGAGAGAGCTTGACAGGCTTGAGATGTGGGCCTGTGCTACAAGGGGTCAAGGCGATCCAAAGCACAAATACAGGCTGCAAAGAAAAGGAGTGGAGAGCAGCTCTCAAGAGAAAGATTTGGGGGTGTTGGTGAATGAGGAGATTAGTGTGAACCAGCAATGTGTTTTTGCAGCCCAGAAAGTCAACCGTATTCTGGGCTGCATCAAAAGAAGTGCGACCAGCAGGTCAAGAGAGATGATTGTCTCCCTCTGCTCCTCTTTCCTGAGATCTCACCTAGAGCCCTGCATTCTGTTCTGGAGTCCTCAGCATGGAAGGACATGGAGCTGCTAGAGTGAATCCAGGGGAGGTCACAAAAAATGAGAGGATAAGAGCGTCTCCCGTGCACAGACAGGCTAAGAGAGTGGGGGCTGTTCAGCCTGGAGAAGAGGAGGCTCCAGGGAGACCTTATAGCAGCCTTCAAGTATTGAAAGAAACTATAGGAAAGCTGGGGGGAGCACTCTTTATCAGGGAGCACAGGAATAGGACAATGGTTTTAAGCTGAGAGAGATTTTGGTTAGATACCAGGAAAAAATATTTTACTTGACCCAGGTTGCCCAGGGAAGCTGTGGCTGCCCCATCCCTGGAGGTGTTCAAGGCCAGGCTGGATGAGGCTTTCAGCACCCTGATCCAGTGGGAGGTGTCCCTGTGCATGGCAGGGGGGTTGGAACTGGATGGACTTTAAGGTCCCTTCCAACCCAGACCATTCTATGATGGTTCTGTGATTTCTGACCTTACTGGGAAGCTCAAGACCACTACACTACAGGATTTTTTGACAAGGAGCAGCATAATAAATTGCTTTTAGAGTTTCTTACTGGCTTCACAAGAATGCAGGCTGGTTTTCTAAAATAGTGATGTTGTTTTAAGAAAACAAACTCCTCTCTATCTGGTTTTAGTCTCTCCAACAATTCTCAAAAGTCTGAAGGTGTTGCCCGGTACAACCTGAACCTCAGCAAGGTTCTTAGGATTTTTAAATGAAGACGCAGAATTTCAGTCTTGGTTTAAAGCAAGTCAGCAACCTGCCAGCACAGTGGGTCAATGACTTTTCAAAATCCTTTCTCCCTGTAATAAGGGAGGAATATAACAGATGCCAGAAGGGTTTGGGGGTTAAAAAGCTTCTTAGAAAAGTACAAGATAAGATTGGACAGGAAGAGATTCAGCAGCTTGGCAATTTATAACCATTGAAATGCAAGATACTCTAGAACTTTGTTTATCAGGAGTGGGTGATTAGGAGGGGAAATTATGACTTCTGCCCTGGTCAAACCGGTTGAGATAAAGACTTAGCAGGAGCTTTCCAGTAGAGAAGTTGAGTTTTGGCACAGATACCCTTTCTCTCCTCCCTGCCTCAAAACAAACAAGTTAACAGTTAGTGGGAGAAATTTCTGAAATTCCTCCAAAAATCAGGCAAAATATTTCATTAGAGATGAGTAATAAAGTTTTACTGGTAGATATTTACACTTCGCCTTATTCTACACTGTGGGATGTGCAAAAGCACAGTATCTTCTGTAATGCACCAGTAGCACTAGGATACACCTTGTATTATTAAAATGCTTTGGTTTTCAAGTATCTTCAAAGAAAATCTGTTCTATATAAAAATTTCTCCTTTTTCTGTTATTCTGAAAATTCTAAACAGCTCTTACATTAACTGGATTCCCAATTTCCCACATGCCCAACACCTATAAATGATTAAGTACATTTTACTTTTACTCTAGCTTACTGATTAAATAACTCCTGCATCTGAAGGCACAAAGCCAGTAGTAGTTTTTTCTGTGTTTTGCAGCATGAAGGAAGCATAATCCACTTAACCTGATCATGATCTGAAGCAGTGGCCTTAAAACCTAGACTAGGCTCCAGAAAACACCTCCCTCTCTATGTTTACACAGCCTATAAGTGCTATATTTCCATATTTTTTTTATTTGAACAGCAGTCAAGGACAGTGCGTGGACTCCCAACTCCAGATTTATCTTGGGCCCTGTGCAAGCACAGAAGTAAAGGACAGTGTTTACTGCTCAACTTTTACCTAAAAAAATAAGGCAATAATTGTTGGCCAGCAGCACGTAATAGCAGTAAACTGGTTACACAGACTGGTATTTTTCATGCCGCTTTGCAAAAGAACAGGCAGGAAGAGCATTAGCATTATCATCCTGACATTAGAGAAATGAATGAGGAATAAGTAGGTGAAGAAATGAGTCTAAATGGGAAGTTTCTTGCACAAGCTGGAAGAGCTAGGACATTCTCTTAACGTTCAGTCCATATTCTCAGATTGTTTCACTATCGGTGTATTTTTTTCAGACTAAAATAACATTATTTCCACTGACAAAAAAATACAACTAATGTTGGTTGAACATCTATGTAATTTCTACTTTAGAGTATATATTTAGAATCAGAGTAGACATTATTCCCACCAAATAGGATGCTCCGATTCAAGCAGCAATTAGTTCTTGGAAAGCCCTTATACCATACTTCTCAGGAGGTTCAGACAGTCTTGCACTCTGGGCCACAAAGCTTGAGATGGGGAAGGGTAGAAAACAATGGGAAGTCCTGCGTTTATAACAAGTTAAAGCTTTGAGAAATACTCTGCTCACAGGGAATAATATCTTCTGTTTTATCGTCATGTTGATCACTTTTTTTTAAGTGACTTTACTGTAAAAGGTGTTTTCTACTGACATTTTGCAGAACTGGAGAATTTTATGAGTAAAGGGAAAAAGTCAGTAAATGGCTTCCTTATTCCTTTGCAGACAATACCTTTCCATCACTCAGCAAACCATTTTGCTACCACAGTATGTAGAATCCTTTTTCTACTCCCTGCATAGAATATTCATCATTTACAGACAGCCTCTCAGCTGTTCCTCTTCATCTCTTACTAACAAGATTCCCTCCAAAATCTTGGGAATTGTGAAACTTCCGTGTCATTCTTTCTTATCCAGGATGACATCTGCTAACTCTCTGCATCAAAGTGAGAGAGACTGAAAAAAGTTCCTCCCAAAATGAGTTTCCACGGTTCTTTAGCTCTAGCCTTTTAAACTGTGAGTCTCTCTACCCACGATGTGTTTCACAGTATCAGTCGCTTCAGTTGAAATATTTGTTTCCTGGGAAAATGAATATTGAGCTAGAGGACAATTTTCTTCCTACTATGGAATGATCCTGTTCAGGTCCTTCTTCCATTAGCAGTCTATCGATCAGCTCTTTAATCACACTCTCCTTTTTCTGCCTTCTCTGAGGGCTCCCTTCACCCACGTTTCCCCTCACATTTAGGTCAAAATTTTCTTTCGTCAAAACATCTTCATGTCACAGAAACACCCTTCTCCTCCAATGTTAGATCTCATTCTGAACATAATATTGGGAGTCTGAACTCCACCCCTGCTACTGAGATAAGATGGTACTTGAGATATAAAGACCTAGAAAAAATTAAATCAATCTAGCTTGACATGGACCGTTAACACATTCCTTCTATCATCCTGTGTACAGAAGCACAGTAAGAAAATGCTAGACCATACCAGGTGTCATTTGGAACTGAAAGTAGCCCTGCCCTAAGTTTGCCTGGTGGCATTGAAAGGTTTTTAAATAATCGTGATAACAAAGCTCGTTAGAGAAGTCATTAGGTGAAGCAGCAGGTGAAACATCTGTGTTGAAGATTTGTCCTTCCTTTGTTGAACTGATCTTACAAAAGAACTTCTACATTTCAGCCTGTAGAAAACCACATAGAACATTTCATGTTTCCCAGAGATTTCCTGCACAACAAGGTTAGTTTTGGCTATCTTTTTGCAAATGAAGGAGGCTCTTAAGCTTTTAGCAGTCACTCATAACAAACCAGAGTGTTGAGTACCGGACACCAGTGGCAAATAACACGTGCTTAAAGCAAAGACAGCACTATACCTCCTGGTACACGATCTACGCTCCCAGAAAATCTCGTTCAAAGCAGAGTTTTGCATTGCCATCCTCTGTTTAAGATTTCTTGATGGATCTACTTCCATGACTATCTACCTTTTGAATCCATCTATATTTATAGCCTTCAAAACACATTTTATGCTGTGCATAATTACATCGCCAACACTGCCATCAGTTATTTGCATTCAGACCTTCTGCATTATTTTATTTAGCCTTCAGGTTCTTTTCCTGACCAAGAATATAATTCACAGATCTCTTTCCTGAATGACAACATTTAATTCCAAGCCCATCATCGTGCACATGCAGCTAGGGGAATATTCTTCCCCGAGTTCATTACTTTGCTTTTAATAACATAGAATTATCCTGCCATTTTTTTTTCTCAGAAGCTCAAGGTGGTGAAATCCTCTCACAGTTTTAATTTTGTTTCTTTTTACATCAAGTGTAATTCTCTTTTCACTAGCCCCTCTTCCATAATGTTATGAATATACAGCTTTCCTCATCCCACAGTCTGATTTTATCTTTCACAGCATGTCACTTCCACGAACATCAGTGATTGCTCAGTTACTACAAAAACCTCTGGCTGACATGAACAAAAAATTTTTCTAGGACACTAACTATACCACAGCATCCAGATCATATTTCTTCCCACATTCCTTGGCTCATATAAATTTGAAGAGTTGTAACTTCTCCCCCCAAAACCACACTGAAATCGACAGAAATATATTTTGATGACAAGCAGAGCCCTTTCCAGCTGGCTTGTGTGTTTTTAATGCTACAATCAGTAGTTCAATAATTCCGCATTTTCTTTATTTTAGAAATCTTGATCAAGCATCCCCAATATAGACAGTTACCACTCACTCCCTTTTCAGAATTTTATTGCTTCCCTTTTGGTAAGGGAGAGGTAGGTCTCCTTTTACCTCCCTTTTCTAGTAAAATCAGCCTGTTTTTTTATGATTCCAGTAAGAACAGCCTGTGCTTTATTAAATTATAAAAACCTGTGTGGGAGAGAAAAAGCAACAAAAATAAGGTGGAGACATAGCAAATGAAAAGCAGCTAAGGATGCACACTGCAGAAAAGATAAACAACACAGGTTTCAGGACTGCCTTGTTCTTTGTGATGACTTTTTGATAAACTTTACCTAAAATTCTACTGTTTTATTTGGAGTTTCTGATCGATTTTCTTGGGCTCGTTCTTGGTTTGATGCTTGACAAGAAGACACAACTATTTACACTGTTCCAGAAAGGACTAGGGGGCTTCATAATATTTCCAGAAAAAAAAAAAAATAAATAAATAAATATAGCCTTGTGTTCTTGTAGCACTCATAATCAAGATAAGTTTTAAACAGAGTTAACCTCTAAGCCCGGCAGGGTAAGCAATCAGCTCAGTTCCAGCTGCTATGGCAGAGAAAAGCCTTAGATTCATTATCAGCACAAATCTACTCCCAAACATATTAGTCGTTGGTTATATCTAGGTTTTTTTCCTCATTTCATATCCTTTTTCTAATGCTTGGCTAAACTTGTAAAGGGATAAACAAGTTCTTTGAAAAGAAGGAAAAAAACCCAGGAAATGGCATGAAGAGGAGGAGGGAACATCAAGAAAAAGGAAGATGAGAAAGAGACGACAGCAACAGGAGATAAAAGGAGGTAAGAGAGCAGAAGACAACAGGATGCAAGAGCAGAAGGAAGAGTCATCTAAAAAAGAGGGGGAAAAACAAAATGAGGAGGAGACAGGAAAAGAGTAATGCAGGAAGAATGTGCAAAGGTAAAATATAAGAAAATAACAGCGTCAGGAAGAATTTTTTAGCAAAATAGAAGAAATAAAAGCTGGAATAAGAGAAGAAATAAATAGGGGAAGAGCAGTAGAAGGAACAGGAGGAAGGAGGACAGGAATATTGGGAGAGGTGGTTAGACTCTATGATCTTAAGGGTATTTTACAACCTAATCATTCTATGAAAATTATTAGCGAAAGTTGAAAGGTTGCTGTTGGAATTAGAAGCTGGTTCACCCCTTGAGAAGATCACAAATCTCAAATAGAAACAATGTGATTTATGAGAGGTAGAGAAGGTGACACCTCTAACAAAACCAGCACATTCGCAGTTCCCAAGGATGATATTGAGAAGAGAAATTCAATGCATAGTTCTGTTATATTCTGGCCTACCTTACGCACAACTCCTTTAATAGCACTAGTTCTGTTATCCTCACGTAACCTGAATATACGCTTAGCATAAGGGCTTTGAGGTTATCTTCCTCTCACAGGCTGATAATTGGAGTGCTGTTGGGGGTGGAAGGAGTTTGTTTGGGTTTGGTTATTTTGGGGTGGAAGATGGTGGTGGTTTTCCCAACAGAGATAGCTTATGGGCTTTTAGGTGGGAAAAATATAGCTGTATCACTCCAGCAGTAGACCTAAATCTGGATTAAAATTGACTCCTGAACTGCAGACCAAGATAAACTTCATTGTGTTTAGATTAGAGCAAACGTATGTAAACCTCTTTTTCTCTTCAGAACAATTAAACTAGCTCTATAAACATAGCTATGCAAAAGAGAAAGACAAGGAAGCAAAAGGGAATCTTTGGGATATGTTGTGCTTTCACTCCTTGAGTGCTCTCTAGCTCACAGAACAGTAAGGGATGTGAATGGTACAGGCTTCTGGCTCTCTAATCAGCAGAGAAAAAGATTAACACTTGAGAGGCAAATCATATAAGCAATACGAGTATGCAGAAAGTGATTTGGCAAAGGGCAGCTTTCTCTCAAAGCATCACTGACAGAGGCTGACTGTTGGCAGCTAGAAGCTCTAGGCACTGCCTGGAAGCTTTCAGAGGGCTGTGCCTTTGAAGAAACTGCAAACCTGTACTGAGTGACAACAATAATCAGTTAGGAGAGAGAATGTGTTACACCTTAGCAAATCAGAGTGTGCTAATGGTTCCAGAGAGTGCCTCCAAAATAAAAAATATCCAGAGAATTAAGATAAACAGCTCAAAAAGCATTAATGATAGCCCAGGGGCAAACAAGCTTCATATTGTTAGTGGCAGAGCAAGTTAGCCCATGCAGTGCATCAAGCAGAAGAAACTATACTGCTTCCAGAACCCAACACAGCTCCCTTAGGACCAGAGTAAATCCCTCTGCACAGTTCTCCATAGTTTCAACTCCGGAAACTCCAGTGAAGACGAGGACATGCTGTACAACCAAGACTTGGACTCTTCCGCCTAGAGGCACCCACCTTACTACCAAATCCTGTAAAAGACAAAGCACTGGCTTTCTGCACTGATGTCATCAGCCGATATCAACCTTATCTGAACTAAATAGAGACCAGTCACCAGGTATGGCTATTTAACTTCACTTCACTCAAGACACTGTTTCATGGCACTTATTATGAAATGAGAGAGACCTAAATTCAGTTTATTTGCTGCTCCCAAAAACGTAGGGTAGAATTCGTTTCAGCCCTGAAAGTTCAGCGGTTTGCCTAACCTTCCCATCTAGATTCCTTTGACTGCTTATAAAACACACCTCCAAAATCAGATTACCCTACGTACCCTTACAGTGTTAGAATCTGGGTGGGCTTCACCTTGCCTAAGTGTCAGACTTAGCTTAAAATACTTCTTCCAAAGCTTCATCACAAGCAGAATTGGATTGAAGTAAAACCCTTGCACAAGTACAAGAAAGTTTGGCATTTAAAAGCAGGCTTTCTTTTTTCTTTTCTCCATTGCATTTCTTAGTGTCCAAACTAAAAATAAAAAAAAAATAAAAAGGAAAACCAGGCTGTTTCAGTTCCAGTTTTCATCCCGTTTCATACTTTGGCCTTTACAAGCACAGATACAATGGCTACAAACAATGTAATAATTTCCAGTGACATTTAAAAGCTTGTTTCTGTGAGCATTAAGCAGTTTAAAAGCTAGAAATGTAGGTTGTTCAAAACAGATATTTTCACTTTTCCCCAGAAAAGCTTTCCAAATTACAATAATTGTAAAACAAATAGGTACTATAGAAGTGTAACAGATCCTAAAGGAACAGTTATAACCTACAGAATTTGCAGATACTATAATCTTACTTCTAGAACTTTTTCTTAAACCACCAAGTAGAATTATATCCCACAGATTTAGTGTTGGCAGCAGAATTAAATTTTACATGACAACATGAAACTGGTTATAAATTAATATATTTCACCAGCTTCTACTGGGCTTTTCCGTAAGAACAGGTAAGCTTGGAAGTAAATAATTTTTCAGCTTTTTTAGAGACCAAAAGTGGTTTTCTTACAACTGAATACAATATTAGAATCATTCATGTTGGAAAAGACCTCTAAGATCATAAAATCTAAGCATCAACCCAACACTACTGCACCTACTAAACCATGACCCGAAGTTCCACATCTGCACCTTTTTTTTAACACCTCTAGGGATGAAGGCTCCACCACTGCCCTGGGCAGCCTGTTTGAATGCTTCACCACTCTTTATAGAAAGAAATTTTTCCTAATATGCAATATAAATATTCTCTGGCACAACTTGAGACCAATTCCTTTCGTCCTATCACTTGCTACTTGGGAGAAGAGACCAGCACCCACCTGGCTACAACCTCCTTTCAGGGAGCTGTAGAGAGTAATAAGATTCCATTTACCTCTAACTTTCTGGTACTACATTTCCTTCCATTATACAATCCATACAATTACAGTTGGATATAGCTTTCTGTTCTGAAGCACACTTTGAGATCACTACTGCCAAAGCATTAGCCGACACAGACCAGCAACTGTGATACGCAGTAAGACATTGCATGACAAATCAATTCAGGCATCGAGGCATGAGGCTATTGCCAAAGAGAGAAATTACAGAGCAAGGCCAGTGAGACAAAGATGTATCATATGATCAGTTTTGAAGGGATAGGAAGCTAATGAAGCAAACATACAGGAGAAAGCTAGGAGGTTTTAAATGCTGTGGCGTTGACTAAATATTGTACTGAACATAAGAGCAATTTTGTGCTTTTCTTTTTCCTGGATGGCGTTCCCCATCACGATTAAGCTAAAAAGATAAATGCTCCAACGCTTTACAGATGCAAGGTGTTGTTCACACAGTGAATTGCTCTGACTAATAAAAGCAAAGCTCAGCTTCAAGCCTTGGTCTTGAAAGGCACCATAGGGTTTCAACAGTCAAAGCTCCTGGCATTAGCAAAAACTCAGTGATAACTGTGCGATCCTAGGAGCAAAGTGATTTCTCAGACAGGCACAGCTATGTGCTGCTTCCAGCAGGGAAGGTATTTTCTGACATAGTCCAGTCTGAGTATTTCTCCCAATCTATTAAATCTACAAAGAAATGATCTCATGCAATCCCAAAATCGTTTCTTACACAAGATGAGAATGACTGCTGAAGGGTTCTGCCACTCAGAAGTGGAGAACTGAGCCAATTCTAGTCAAGTAGATGCCTATTCTGTTTTCTATGGGTTATTTCATTACCTTCATTAAGGAAGCACTTCCTAGTAGTTAATTACATGCTACAATTAATATCTATTACTTATGAAAGAAGGGGACATGTTCTTTCATCTCCTTGGGACAAACCACCTCCTCCCACTCACTCCTCCAAAAAATCCTACAACCAAAACCACACTCAAATAACTACCTTAATTCTACATGGGTAGAAACTTAAGAGCAAAGACAGGTATAAACACACCCTCCAGTGCTTTCAAAGGTGTCCCCACTAGGGACACTACTCTAAAAATCATTTTTCGTAGTATATCACTAGATATACAGTGACACCAAAAAAAACCTTCAGCCAGGAAGAAATCAACAATGATAGGAACAGCTTGAGGCAGCCCCCCCTGAAAGGAGCAGGAACACCCATATGTTTTAGGTCAGCAGGTTTCAGAGGAGCAAAGAGGAACATCTGACGTAAAATTTGAACCCCATTATCTTTCATGTCCTGTTCCTGTTTCAATCTGTACCCAGCTGCCTAACATGTTGGGCAGACACATAACCTCAGTCAGAGGTTCCAGTATCTGTCCTTTAAGGAGATTACTTCAAATGATTTCAGACATTCTGCTTTCAGTGGAAAGGTCAGAGCCTCTAGTGATATAATTACTTCAAGCATATAGAAATAACTCACGCTTCACCGGCAAAATCTCAGAGATGTGAAGTAGACATAACAGCAATTATATGCCCAGTAAGCCTACCACTAGGCTGCTCCAAACTATGTATCTCTAGTCCAGCCAATGGCAGTAGCAGCAAAGAAATGCTGATTGCTCAGATAAGCCCCTGCATGCATTTAACTTTCACAGGCTGATCGCTCTTAGTACGTGTACCAAGCTGGGGAATCCATGCTCTAAAACATAACAGTTCAAATGTATTTTTAAAAAACTGTTGGGAGGAAAGTTTTTGTTCTGAATAGCCAAGTATTTGGTACAACATCCCTCAGAACACTTCAAGAATTTGTAAATCATTAACTGGTGTTGCGATGTTTCAACAAAAGCTCTAGCATTTGCTTAGACTACCAAGACTTGAAGCTCCAACCATAAATCAGGTTATTTTACACTACCTTAGAAGCCTTGGAAGATCACTTATCAGCATCCTTTTAATTGGCTCTCACTACCATCAAGTTTCTACAAAAATTAAGGAAAAGACATTGTAGGCAACAAGTATCACATAGCTCAAAGCTTCAGGTGGGAGCTGCTCACATGTGCTCCTTGCTCAGGGGAGCATCCTCCCAAACGCAGATAGAGCAAGTCTTTTCAGATGTAAATAGGCAGAAACTAATCTTTTGTGCACTATCAAAGTTCAGATACAAAGCTTTCAGACTCAAAAAGCAGGGGAAATATGCTTTTAACTGAAACAGAAATAACATATCTAAAAAAGAATAGAATATTTCAATTGAAAGGGACTTGCAATGATCATTTAGCCCAACTGCCTGACCACTTCAGCTCTGACCAAAAGTTAAAGCATGTTATGCTAAGAGCATTGTCCAAATGCCCCTTAAACACTGACAGGTACAGGGCACAAACCACCTGTTTGGGAAGCCTATTCCACTGTCCCATAGGCTTGCTTTTACTCTTGAGTCATAATAACTTTTACATCAGCATTTCTCAGTGGACTCATCTTGCCTATAGATACAGATAACTAATGCTTATTCAGCCCGATTTGGCTCTTCCTAATGAAATTTCTACAGCTTCAGAGTAAATCAGAGCTGTACTGATGCTGGGCTGTTCCTTTTCAACCCTCCTCTAAATGCTAAGAATGTAAAACACACTGTCTTTCAGAGTAATATAGAGGCCTTGCACAGCACAGGTTTCTAGTCACCCAAAGTCTCTCATTTTATGTCCCTCCTTTCTGCAAGGCATTGACTTGAGACACGTGCACCTCAGTAAAATTAGCTGTGGCTGAAAGAAAGTAGGTGAGCAGCACTTTACAGAGTCCACAAACCAGCAAATTGCTGTCTGTTGAAGAGTCATCTTCCTTTGCCCATAACAGATACCACAGCTCCAGCCTCATTTCACAGCCCACAGATGTTCTGATAGAACTCTAATTATCTCTCATCCATTTGAAGTTCAAACAGATGTGGTAAATAGGATTGTTGTTCAAGTTACAAGGTTTCTGCTGGATACTGAGCTCTTCTCAGAAGGCTCCCCTTCCCTTGTTAAATTCTTAATGGTTCCCAGTATTCCTTCCCTTTGTTAAGATCTTAGAGAAATAATTCAGGAGCTCTGAGGTTCACTGCACAACAAATACTTATGGCAGAACCTCAATACGAATTCCCCAAAAGAGAACTGCGACTTTTCTGGTGGGATCTGAGTCTATGTTTTACACCTGTTAATCTCCCCAGAGCAATCTCCTGTGATAAATTTGTAGGCACCTAACACAACCTTAGTTTGCAACAGCTGACAAGGAATGAGAGAAAAGCACTGACTCCACCAGCAAGTGTGAGGATTGGGCTCTGCATTTGATGTAAGGAGATAAGGGTCCAAGTATGCAGATCACCATTGCACAGTAGCCTAAAATACAGCTAGGAAGTTATACAATTTGTCCACTTGAGATTACTGTAAACACTGTAATCTCTCAGTAGCTGTAAAAAAATCCAACCTAGAAGAGACATCTCCCACAAGTAGGTGATCCTACCTGCTGTTACCACCTCTGTCACTGGTGCTTCTCAGCAAGACACACACAAGTAGATTGCTTCACAGCAGTGCTCCCATTAAACACAAGGGGGACAGATCCTGGGCACTCTCATCTGTCCATACACTCTTCCTATGGCACATACCAAAGTTTCATTGCTAGTGGTCTCCAGGCTTCACAGCATTGTGAAACAACATGCTGTGTTGCTTGCAGCCTGCCACGTGCTTTCATACAAGTTTCCTGCATCTGGAAGCAACAATAGAAGACCTACAAGGCCTTTACTGGACAACCAGTAAAACCGATAGCATGGAGAGAGTGTGATCCAGCTGGTCACGGATAACTTCTTTTGGTTTGTGAGATCAGGAGGCTTTTTTTGCTTTAATATTTCTTTTCTTAGTTGAGAGAGATGCAAAAATAATTTAGAACACCTCAGCTCAACTCTAGAGATGTTATATCATGCTTTTCCATAGTAATACTAACATACCAAATGTAAGTCAGCAATTTTCAGTTTTAGTTTCAGCAAAGCTGTGAGTTTAGAAAACCAGTGTTGCAAACACTCATTCTCTCCAAGAGGTCCCAGCTAGCTCATGCTTCAACACTTTTTTTTTTTTTCTCCAGTGGCACCAGGTGAATGATTTTCTATTAAGGTCCAGCTGCCAGCACAGCCACATGCTGGGGAGGCACTCCACAGCTCCAGGAAGTTTACAGTCAGACAGTCTACATGTCAAAAAGCATAGACAGAATTTTGCTTGTAAATACGTCAATAATGACATAGAAATCTACTCAAGTGTATCTTATTGGAGTCTGAGTTCAAGTAATATACAAACTCAATTCTGTGCATTACTATCCCCCCAAGCCTGACACAGCCCATTAACCATCTAATACATCAGAAACTTTTCTTATGCCCAGCTAGAGCTGCAATGTTTTTGCTAGTAATAAGTTTGGCATGTGCTCACTTTTAAACATACCAGAAGATTGCAGGAGCTCTGAGCAAAGTGGTAATTTTACTACAGCTACCCAATAACAGTACTGCTAAAGTTAAATGCCCTTACCTGAAATTTTTGATACACTCACCTGAAGGCAACAAGCAATTTCTCTATTGTTATAATTAATTTCATAACCCCTCATCTTGCTGGTGACAGTTTCTATTTAGCAGCACAGCCACAGCATCAGCACAAGCAGCATGGCCCTGCGAGGCACAGCAAGCCCTCAGTAAATGCCTTAGTGTGAAACATAACCTCTGTAGGGTTTTGTACCGGTATGTTCCTCACAGCAGTAATCCCTCTCCATTTTCAATAATTTGTTTTCCTGTGGATTGTACAAGCTGTTTGCTGACAGAACTGCCCCTTAATAAAATATGAGAAGGATTTCAATACTGTGACTCTATTCTCTGTACAAGCCTTGGGAGCAACCACTCATTAAACATCTTCACCCCAGTCTTAAAAAGGTCAGATGTGCAAATGCATTTTAATCCTTTTACTAGGACACTTGCTTAAAAAAAGTAAACACTTTCAGTTATCTCAAAGCTTTCAAATGCCTTTGCCTCTCACAAGGTGACAGCATTGGATAGGAAGATTCATATTCCTAAGCCAGTTGTGACAAGTGTGATCAAAAGTTCACAGAAACACACTTGTAACAGAGTCATTCTAACTCATATTATCATCTCTTCCAATTCCATTTACTTCCACTTACAAAGAACCTCACCATATTCTCTGGTTGGACCATATGCTAGAAGAAAAAAAATCTACCTAGGAACTAACGATATCCTTCTCACAATAGTTTGAATTTCAAAGGCATTTTGTTGCTAAGAGTATGGGTGTGTATTCGTAGGCATTTTTGTAGTAAAAATTTTCAGCTATATAGTCACAAAATATCACATTTTAGATGCAAGTTTTCCTAGGAAGTTGTTTGAACGGTATTGTCAAAAGGTTACACCTTTTTCTCAGTCTGATAAACAAACAATGTGTAAAGTGTAAGTTACAGAGGTCCAGTGTTGCTAAGCAGGAAGACAGGCTGTTTATTGCCACCTTTTCATTTTTTAAAACTAAACATGACCACTTCAGAGAGGCAATGCTGAACAGAGATGTTGCCAAGTTGGGACTTTTTGACAGAAGAGGTTACTTCAGATAGAGACTGGAGTAAGTGTTGTCTACGGCTTCCAGCTGAAGAAACACTGGAGTAATTCCTGCCTGCTTTCACTAGATGTAGAGAAAAATAAGGTTAATCTAGGAGCGTGCAAGCTGATGGATTTACTTGCAAAAGGCTCACTTCTGCAAAATGACATTGCCTGCTACTGAATTCTTGGTGTCTGCCAAGTCTAAACTCACCTTCGGACTGAATATTTCAACTTTTCCTTCCCTGCAGCAGGAAGGGGACACAACACTTACGGCTTTATGCCGTTCATTTCTTGCACCTACTACTGAACCAACCACAAATTTATTCCTTGTCTTTTTACAGTGTCAAAGCACATCACTGCTACAGAAAGTACACTGTTTTGCAAAAACAATCACAGAGCTGGAGTGGTTATAAGTGGCAGGAACTAGAAACTGAGCCCAGATGTCCTCGGTGTTTTATGCGAGAGGAGAATGGATTCCAAGGATCAGGACTGTTTCAAGGGCTCAGGAAGGACTACAGGCAGTAGTGTGACCCTAGGAACACTGCCATCCAACCTTGAGGAATGGTTCCATTCTCTGTTTAGCTGGAAGAAGCACATATTGAACATCAGAAAAGGTTTCCTCAAAGCACTTGCTGGCTCACTATCCATTGCTTATGAGAGGAGGCCATGGTCATCTTCCTGACACGTTCTTATTCCACAAGTTGCTGTACAATTGAGAATTACTGGGTACACTTCAAATATCAACAAGATAACAGAAATAAGATAACCCTGCGTCTATTATAGAGACTCTCAGTTAGCTCTCATCATTCACAGTGCAGTTCTAGCAATTAATCTGAAAAAGTTGCTATAGCTGTAGATGTTCCAGGAACAGAAGTGGAGAGCCAGGACAGCCAGATGGATTATTTTCTGCAAGTTGTTTGTTCAGCAAACCCTTGCAGACAATTCAGATAGAATGTAACACCATAGGACTGTATGACGATTATGCTAAGTGTCTGTATCATTTAGGAGAAATTACTTCCTTTTTGTAGCTCTACTGAACCATCCACAGGCTTTTATAAGCAGTTTATGGGAAAATTTACTTTTTACTTGTCTAGCTAATTCTTTCAGACAGTCCCCTTCAGAAAAAAGCAATTGGAAGTTTTAGAATTTTAGCTTTTTAAAGAAGACTGGCCATATAGGAAAGAGGTTTTACATGCTGGCTTAGCTGTGTAATACATCCAAACCTAGCAATGAATGTTGCATTGGTTCATAAAGTGGACATTTTCAGTCTAGTGCATTGCCTTATACCTCCAGATATCACTCCTCGAGCCAAATTTCCACTTAGAATAGAGCACTGTGGTGTTAGAGTCACCGTTGCATATCATGCAGAATCTTTAACACATCAATTCCAAGATAAAGAAAACTCTTCCTATAACGGAGGCAGATTGGAAAACACAAGGTCTATATAAGAAAGTAAAGTCCTTCCTTACTATTTCAATGGTCTAACAGCCATTGTACATTGTCATTAATAAACAGGAGTCTAATCTTTACCAGTTATCCTTTAATCATTATAAACACAGTATGGTGTATGAAGTAACATAGCCAGACATCTGGAGTGCAATGGTATTTCCAGGAGCACTGTATTTCAGAGTAGCAATGTTCAAGACCCCAAACGTTTGCAAAAAAATATGGTCAAAACAAGCCACAACTGATTCTAAATAAGTAGCAGTTACAATTACTTTTTTTTCCTCAGCATGCTGCAATGCATTTTTAAAAGCTTTTTGAAAGAAGTCCATTTGTTCTATGAAGTTGAGTGTCAATTTAAAAAGCAATACATGCTGAATTATGTGGTATACCTTGGGATAACAGGGAAAAGCGTGGTTTATAATCTAGTACTGTGTAAGATACCAACAGCTTGTTAATATTCTGCCTTGATTTCAGTGAAGTCCAGCATAGGTTAGTGTGAGATAAAGGACAGAATAAACCTATTGCTGCTGAACAGGTCCCCAGATGATCATTTCCTAGGGAATCCAACACAGTGCTGCTGCCACAAATCTGTGTAACCCAGCTCAATGCATGTTGACTTTCAGAGCAGCAAGAAATACTGTTCAGTCCATTAAGATACAATTCAACCTCCTGGATCAATTTGATTGATATCTAACCAACTTATCCAGATTCTTTCCATAACTTATGGAAATAGAAAAATATCTCTTGGGAATGATTTGTTCCATTCATAAGTATTTCTTGAGGTGTCACCCAGCCTCCACTGACTATAGAGGGACCCTAAAATCTTAGCTTAGGCTCTGTATCTAAATGAAATTTCAATATTCAAAGCTTCTCGATGTTTGCATTTGTAGTGTAGTTTATTTTAACTAATTTTAGCTACGAGTACAAAAATAACTTGCTTCATATACACAAAGTTTTTAAGAATTATTTCATTCATATCAAAGTGTTAGTGGGTGTATTACCAATAAGTTTCCAAAGAGGGAGGGAAAAACTGTAAAAAAAGTTATCATACTCTAAAAATCATGTCTCTAAAAGGTTGACACTAAATTACTTCCCACAGTTTCCTATTAGTGTGCTGCTAATAAACAATGGCAAGTCCTCTCTTTTGTTGGGCATCTAATGAACCTGATCTGTTTCAGCCTGCAACCTATGGCTCTACAGAATTTTATCCCACAACACTGAATGTCAAGTGCCACTCTCATCCCTCCCTGTGCTCCAAAAACCTAGCCAACTCATCCTCTGGGAAGGAGGAAAATGCTAACAACCAAAATTACAAATACTTCATTGTTTTATTACAATATGCTTATTTACATAAATGCCCTCTATTCATCTTATTGGATCAGCTTGACCAAAACAAAATTTGCATTTAAATAGTATTGCTATAATTTACTTCAAGTACCTGGACTTATTTTCCTACTCTTGTTCCTACACATAAGAGGCAAGGAAAAGCTTTCTCTACTTGAAGAACAAAAGATCAATATGAGATAATAAGCAGAGCAATTTCTTAGATTTTAATTTTATGTTTTAGGTTCTCCAGTGACCCTGCACTTTTCTCCACTTTAAAATGTGTGGCAGTCAAAGAAAAACAGCAGAGAATTCAGACTCCATCTAGTCAAGGGAAGACTGAATCAGTTTGCATGATCTTGTAACTAAGATAAGAGTTGCTTATAGATAGTATCTCTGAGTACAAGCATCACCACCAAAAGCTACAACAAATGGAGAGTATCAGCCATTCATTTTGGAGGGGTTTTTCTGTTTGTTGGGGGGTGTTTGTGTTTTGGGTTTTTTGTTGTTCTGGGGGGCTTGTTTGTTTGGGTTTTTGTGAGGTTTTTTTTTGGTTTGGGGGTTTTTTTGGTTGTTGTGTTGTTTTGGGTTTTTTTTTTAAGTCAGGACAACTATCATACCAGCAATCATACACTGGGAAGAAGAAACAACACAAGTCCAAGGCAAAGAGATTTTGTTATTGGAGACTAGAATTTCACTGTCTGGAAATGTTGTCACTTCAGAACCGAGAAAGATTTCTGCAGGAAGAGTTAGTTGAGCTTCGTTGAATGGAGAATGGACTGCGTTTTTGAGATCAGGTACAGGATTATTGGTAGTCCTGTTCTCCACCAGGGGACAGCAGCCACGGAGAGACAAGTGGAATAAGCAAGGACTAAACTCCACCAGCTACAAGAACTGGAATAGGTTCAGAGCAGCTTTCTGACTTCAGGCAATTCAGGGAGAAAAATCACCTTACAGCAGTTGGTAACTCTGCTATCTGAAAGCATCTCATGGGCCTACATTTCTCTACAGGATAAAGATAATAATTAGAAATTGTTTTGTCATCTCAAAAGAAAGTCCAAAATAGAAGCAGCTAATGAAATGTTCATTTGCTCCAGAATACAACACAAATCATTCTTTTGATGAAGAATAGGAGTACAGTAACGATCATGGGATAATGGTTTTTATTTGGGGTTGTTGGCATTTTCCTTACAGTTCTGTTTTCCACTTCATTTCTCACCCATAACACCATAGAACTGTGTTATTACCACACAGCATAAAGCTTCTAATTGAAGAATTAAGATGAAGATTTGTTAATTCCTAAAAAAAAATTATAGCAATATTTAAAGGATAAAATCTTGAAGCAGAGTGGTAAGAATGCAGCTGAAATGCATCAGCTTTTCTCAAAGCGTGCTGTAAAGCACCAAAAGGCTCACAAACACACCACTTCAGAGAAGAGGGTGGCAGCTCACTTGCCCAAAGGAGGAGACTGAGTACAGCATTTTCAATTAAGGTCTGCAAGAGTTTCACAAGGAAGGGAAGGGTTGGTGACCTCTAATTGCTAACACTCCAAATCACAAAAGATTTCAAACATTTCAAAAGTATTTAGGATGGGGAAGGCAACCTCTGAGAGAGTTTACAGAGCCTAACACAAATGGACTGACACACGTGACCTTTATAAAGCCCTCCTTTGTGGGCTTTACATATACCATCAGTATTGCATGAGCACAGGTTGTTGAACTGGGTTAGAGTGATCCGTTTCCTCAAATACTTTGTGGCTCAATGAAATATCATGGAGCATTAAATAAGCTCAGCTCAATCCTTGTAGTATCAACAGCATATGCGATCATTTCACCAGTAAACCCCAGGCAGAAGAATTGTTTACAAATATCTGCTAAAATAACATTTATATTTCTGTAAGGAGTTTATAAAGTAATTAATATTTGATAAATATCAAGTTTCAGACAGAAAATTTGCAAGGTCCTCAGATTAATATCTTCCAGTGACTTTGAGAATCCCAGCAGCATCCTTGTCCCTCAGTGCAACAGAAGCTAATGAGTCGTATTCGAGTCATCACAGAACCATGTCTGAGCCGTAACTACATCACAACATCATGACTACACCATCACAGCTCTCTGCCACAGCTGTGTCACAGCCATGTCAAAGCACTGTCACAGCATCACCATGGCCACAGCATCATCTTGTGGATGTCCTTTCCCAGGAAATATTTGAGGCCAGGTTGGATGAGACTTTGAGCAACCCAGTCTGGTGGAAGGTGTCCTTGCTTGTGACAGAGGGGTTGGAACTGGATAGGCTTTATCCCTTTCAACCTAAACCAATTGCAATTTTAGGAAAGTGCCAGCACTATCCTTTGCTTCTGCTTAAGTGTGTACTGCAATCCTGCACTGCTGAATTTACGAAGAGCTCAAGCCAAAAGAGTGTGTTAACTCTATGTCATCTTGGTTAAAACCAGCTTCAGTAGATGCTTCAGGTCTTATCAAAACTCTAATTTGTCAGCCACTGTATGCCTTACAGATATCCAGCCGCTTAAACTGATGCCATTTCTACCAAAGTCAAAATGGCCATTTACTGCTCTCCAATGTCTACAAAACTCAGTCATTCCAATGAACTACTAAAAATTAAGATAGAACTGAACTTTCTCCCATTTTTTTAAGATCAGATCTTTACAAAGACTTGGTAAAAGATGTGTATCTTCCCACTGAACTATAAATAGGTACAGGAAAACCACCTTTTTTCAGGCCTATGTACTTGTCAGTCCTGACAAATACAGTGATTTTTTTTTTCTGTTGACTACAGAATCCAGTTACCAGTTTAATTGTTTCTTTTTTAAGTCAATTCCCCATCCTCGTACTAGTCAGAACGAAATGATCCACTAGTACACTCAACTATTTCAGGTTATAGTTAGTAGAATGCTCGGTTCCCAGTGCTGTAAATCAACATACCAAGAGCCTGCCTCACAGGGGTCAAAAGTCAACATGTATATATCTTACAAAGTTGATTTTCACTTCTTCCAATAGGGAAGTCAAGTAGATGTTAAACTACTTTTTTAAAAAAGGCTTAGTTTTTCTGTCCTCCTTCATCCATAAGATCTGAGGTTCCCCTTCACTCCACCTCTCCAGATATCTGAGCACTCCCTGACCCACAGTGGCAGCTACTAAAGCCTCACAGATACCTTGTGTGCAGGGCAGTGGGTACCCCACAAAGGGAATGGCAGCTTTTCGCTCAGCTTGGAGTTGGGGACAAGCTGAGCTAAAAGGCTTCATCCCTTTGATACCACCCTAACATTTTTGCCTCTTCCTGTATTTCAACAGCTGATAATAGTGCCTGGGATGAATTCAACAACTTTTACAAAGTCTCTGTACTTTTCCTTGTTTCCCTGCTAAGGAATTTTCTCCTCACTCAAGACAAATGCAAGCCTCTCCTCGCATATAGTTCCATTTTCAAGGGGACAAGAAAAGGGGGAAGACAGTAAAGACAAGACATGCTCATGGAAGTCATCTCTAAGGAAGTCCATATAAGCAATGCCTCATCTCCTCTCCAATCCCATTGTGTTGTATCCCATGTACCTCACTGAATCCATAACTAACAAGTAATAAACCCCCCTGAATCATAAGGAAAATCCTGTAACAGTTTTTCTGTGGTGGTGTCAGGTGACAAAGATCATAGCCCCCCTACAGCTATCCCTAAAACTCCAGAAGAAGCTGCAATCTCCCTTTTCAATTTATTCCTTGCCAGTCAAAACCTATGACCAGTGTTCAAATTTTGTGATCTATAAAATCTCACCAACTCCAGAGGCAGTGGCTTCATTAGAAACAGAGTGAAAATAGTCGTGTCAGAGGTTAACAACTAACTAGTCCCTTCCCACTTCAAAGTGAAGAGGTTTCTGACTAAACCCAGTTCTTACATAGAGGCAGACCAGCTAAGTGGAAAAAGGGGTTTTAATAGGAAAAAATGTAACTACTGATTCTGCTGCTGAAAGAAGGCAAAACATTAGCTAAGAGATGATAAGAGCTCGGTTCAAATCCTGAGTGCATTTTCTTAACACAAGGGCCTCTCAAATTGTTATCATGGAAATTTTGTGAAAATGTATGCACATTTTCTTAGCTTGGCTGATGTCTTGTGGGTCTGTAGGGAACTGGAAGATGTACCCCAAGACACAGAAGGAAACAATGCAAAGACAATGAAAAAATAGAAGGGAAAAGAATGCATGCTAGAAAAGTTTTGGTTTGCAAAAACAAGTCACAAAACATAATTTAGTCACCAATAACAAACAATAGCTGCGTTCTCAGAACACCCAGGTGAAAGCTCCCCTCTGAGTTCTCACATAAAGTGGTTTTCCTAGTTCACAGGTCATACATTCTTCCCTGCTTAGAAGAAATGACATTTGTTAACAAAGCATGCAAGTTCACGTATAACAATATCTGCTTCCCTGTGGAAGGCACAGGAGTTCCTGAAAACTATAAGAAGTGTTAGCAAAACAGAGGGCACAGTTTCAAGCATTCAGATCAGGGATTCCACATCTGACTTTCCAGCTCATTTAATTGAAAAGAAAAAGAAGTGTTACATCAGAAGCTGGTTGTTAGCACCTGGTTAATTTATTCAGTTCAGCATAAGCTTCGAGGTCAGAGAACTCAAGCTCTACCCTAGTCCAGTCCATAGTCTAAGAAATGAATCCTGATGTGCTATGAGAGCACTGTGCAGACCTAAGTGGTTTCTTTTCTCTAGGCTTTTATTTAAAGACTAGGGGATCACTCCCATTTCCCCCCAACAGGGAGTAATACCATATACAAATGTTGTACACCAACCTGATTTTGCTCTGGAAGAGGTGGGGCATAAAAATAGAGTTAAGCCACCTTACAGCACGTTTTTCAGGAGCCCAAGCAGCACTTTGGTGCCCTGAGCCTCAGACACTGCTGTGGTTGTAATGTTTGTGGTCACCACGAGATGGTAAGAACCTTCTCTACTCCACCACCTCTTGCTTTCTCTTGGCAGGCAGAACGAAGTAGGAATAAGGGCAGGGAGCTGTTCAGGAGAAAGGATACTCTTTCTGGGACACAGCACCTCATGCTGCAGGGAGATGGTCCTTAGACTTGACAGCAACTGCCAAAGAGTACTTTAGTCATATTGAACTTGCTCCATGAGTTCTCCACCAAACACCTCATTTTCACATCTTGCAGTGTGTAGGAGGACCTCATTTTAAAACAAAACCAGTTACTACCTTAACACACTCCAAAAAACATGGACACATACTGTTCTTGTTTGTTGTCTCACTAGTCTTGAGGTTTTTCAGTGTGTGAGGCAACAGAGGCGAGTTAGGTACTTTGCAATAGCAACCAATGAGCTGATCAGATGCATAATTTATTTACCATTATTGAAAAATGAGTGTCACTATGGCAACAGGAATATCTACCAGATTTCATTTCATCCAAGACACAGAATGGCTTTTGGGAGCCCACACAGTGGACTGCCAAGTTATCAGAGCTTTTCCCAGGCTCTTTTAGGAAACATTTTGACTTGTTTTCCACAGCAGAAAGTTCTGCTGCTTGCCAGTCATTGTTTTGATTGACTTCTCAAAGAGAAAGGGGCAGGGGGAAGTTACTGCCTAAAGTAATGAGGCCATAACAAGACTTGTGGCACCTGTGGGAGCAAACCCCAGGTAACAGCAGTTTATGCCACTCTTCAGAGCTCAACTCCACTGTTCTAACTTCAACTCAGCTTCCTTTCAGCTCACATCAACCCCTAACATTCCAGCCCCAGACACTGCATCCTCCTAAGAGCCAAAACCCTTGCTTTTTATCAACCGTCAAGCCCTCGTTCCAATTCATCGTGCAACACCAGGGAAACCTCCTCCAATACGATATCAAGAGGCCAAAGCAGATAGCAGAATAAGTAGCAATGTCAAAAGAAATGCTGATGCATTTTTATGCAGAAATACACTTTTACAGGACAAATGATACAGACTGACAGGAGAGTGTCTGCAAGAAAAGCAGTTCTGACTCTATCCACATGTTCCCGTCTCCTCCTTTTGCTGACCGTAAGAAGTTAACTGAGGAGGGAGAACAATTTTATTAGAGTAGTCAATTCTACTGCTTGTTTTTTTTCTAAAAGCATGCCCTTACATTTCTTTAATTTCTCAGCTTCCCTCAGAACTAGGCCTGTAGTTCAAGGCTGGTAGGGGGAAGAACTATCTATGCCTGCAGCGAGCTCTTAACGCAATACTTGTGAGCTATGCTGCTGAGTGAGACCAAAACAAACATTAAGAGTTCTGATGCACTAACCCAAGCATGTTTCTTTCTGCCTATCTCTTATAAAGAAACACCTGCTTGTCTGACTTATCTGCCTCGTGGGGTAAATATTAAAGCACTTTGCAGACTCTTCTTGCAACCTGCTGCTGTTTTCACTGCAGGAAAGTAACAGACAGCTTCGTGTTTCCGTTCTGCCTTCTAAACAGTCCCCTATAACTTTCAGAACTTGGGCAGAAGACTAGTACTAACCTCCTTCCAGCTGGGGGAGGCAGGTGGGAGAAGAGGTGGCAAAGAGGATCAGAGCAATGGAGCAGCTGGAGGTCTTAAAAGTAGGAAAGAAACATCACATCAAGTATACATCTGGAGGACCACAAGCTATTTGGAGAATGCAAAATAGAAACCACTGGATTGCAGGATACAGGAATTGTAGCAGCAGGGTCAAATGTAGGTCCTTCAATACACCAGAAGACCAGTTCTAGTCATCACAGATGCAGGCAAACCCTGAAGAGCAAGACATAGATTTCTCCAGGAATACAAGGAAGCGAAGATGTTTCAAAGCCATAATGCAAGGGGACAGACACCAGTAGTCTAGACACACAGCAGCTGGGGTGACACTTACTGCATGATAAGGATATAAATCCAAGGTAAAATTTCAAAGTTAACAACATTTCTCTGGAGGGACTTCTCATGTAAAGAAACATGATGCCATTTCATCCTCCAGGAAGCTGCAATTCTGCACAGCACTGATCTGGTACAAGAACATTTTGTCAGCTTGTCCACCAAGACAGACTTCTCTTTCATTCTTACTTTAAAAGATTTTGCTGCACAATAGCCAACTCATTTTTCCCCATACATTTTTCTTTCCCTTGAAATACAAGACGTCTTAAGTAAGAAATTCCTAGTTATTAGAATCAATTTCTTCTGTGCAATACTTTCTGTACCATTGAATTTCAGTCCCAGTTTGTCTCCTGCTTCGAAACGTGGATGGGCCTTCCCAAATCTGGTCCCAAGGCCTAGCCTTGACCTTGCTTATCTTTCTGTTTCTGACAGCCCCCGTTAAAAAGTAGTTTCACATTAAGAAGATGGAAGGCACCTGAAAAGAAAAGCAGCCTCTGTGGTCTCTGCTCCACAGATTCCCAGGGTCTGCTGTGCTGCACAGAAGCACTCATGCTCCCAGTTTGCTCAATAGCCTTATTAGCAGGCAGTTACCTTTGCAGGTCAGCTCTTGAAACAGGATAAATGGCCTCAGGATTTATATTCTGCACCTAGCTTTCAACTCTGTAGTAGTCTTTGTTATGAAAGGATGAGGACTGCAAAAAAGTCTGTACTTTAAAAAAAAAACTCAATTAATTCAGCTAAACAACCTAAAGGAGATTCAAGTTTAGGAGAAAAGTATTCCTTCTTGAATGTTGAAGTTAATTTCCTTAGAAATTACATAAAGACAAAGTCGCTGAATAATATAAATAGATAGAAACCATTTCTATCTTGGGAAGTTCTCCAGGCTGAAAAATAGAGAACAGGAGAGTGCTGGAGGCAATTCATTACCCCTTCCTCAGAGGCCTGGTCTGCTGCAGCTCAGGGAACTAGCTTGAACTTGCCCATCTGAAAAGTACTAAACCATGGACAAAACAGATGTCACTTCACCAGCTGAGACTAGTGATGAGCTTCCACAATTTGATGCTCTCACAGAAATATCTGCAATGGCATTTTGCCTTGGGAGCTTAGTGGCCCCTTCTTTGAAGGATTTTGGTGAAGAAAAGGAGGAGCATTGAAGCCAAAACCCACTGTCCTTCCTTCTCACTTGTCACCTACAGCAGCTCTGACACTCAGACACCTGAAAATGAGGTCTTTCCCTGGAGTACAATTTTACTCCACCAACCCAGCTCTCCCTTCTACACCACTAACAACCCTATAGATTAAAGGCTGTCAGGCTACCTAATTAAAGGCCCAGAGTGAATACACACGGACAGGGGATGGAAGCCTGGCAACTTCCTCAGCAAAAGCTGGAGCACACCAAGAACAGTTTCTCTGTAGTCAATAAACCCAATTATACCACGGTTTTTGTGTGAAACTCACAAGGATGGGTCAAGTAAAGAAGTTGTCCTGCAAACTGAAGAAAGTTATTGCCTCAATGGAGTAGGACTTCGCCGATCTTTTATGGAAAGCTGGCTGAAATGCGCTTTGTGGTTGTGCAAAACTTATTATGGAGTGTTTAGGTGGAGGACTCTAGAACCTACTCATTGGAAAAAGGATGCAAGCCAGTGAGCTGTGAGAAAAGCTTCAGGTGGGAATTTATATCTTACTAGACTTCATAGAAAACTGTAGAAAACAACCTCAGGTTGCTCTGGGAGCAGCAGAAGTAATTTTAATTCATTTCAGTAGGAAAACTCTAGCAGAAAAACAACCTAAAATTTTTACTGGAAAGCAGTCAAAGTGGAAAAAGTAAATAAAGTAATCAAGTGTCACAGCCTGGCTTAAATCACTGGGGGTATGAAAACACTTATTTTGTAGAAGCACCATTGTACATTTTGGTCTACGTTTCAGAGTTATTTACCCCAGGCTCCTTCTTTACGTGCAATCAAGTAATAATTAAATCTCAGTACTTTATGCATAATGCAAGTGCCTTACAATTTTCTGTGTACATAATTATTTATAGACAAAAATGGCAGCTGTGGATATGAATGCAATGTTTCAACATTAAGTTTAATATCAGCAGGCAGGAGGATAATTAGTTAATGGGCATACAGAGTTTTTTCTTAAAGGGCGAAAACATTAATTACCATTTCTTCTATTTTAAATTGCTCTAATAAACAGATTCCTCCCAGAGTACATCTAAAGATTTATTTGAGTTCGGGTATTGTTTTATACAACTGATATTCAAGCTTAAAATTAGCTGTCACCTAAGGAATTGGTAATTATTATTATTCCTACTGGGTTTTTTTCCTCAAGAAGTAAATTCCATACTCTTGAGTAACTCACAAAAGGCATTACTGATTCTGCACTGCAGTTATCAGCAAATGCACTAATTTGCTTAATTCAGCAGTCATTTCCAAAGCAGGTCAATCTTAAAGCACCCCCAACCATTCCATGAGTGTTCATTCACACTGGGTTTAATAGACACAACAGGGCTTTTTTGCCCCAGCAATTGACTGGAACTGACCAAGCTCACAGGAAGGCTACACCAGAAAAAGCATAGCTTCAGGCAGAGACAGAGCACACAGATCAGCAAAGATTCAGGTCATGGAGTAACAATAAAGGAGTTGCACTCTTTACAATTTCTGCACTGTGAAGTCTATCCACTATTTCACTCAAGCAATACATGCTAGACAGAAGCCATTGCTTGTATGGGAAAACTTCATAAAAGCCACGCACATAAAAGAAATTATACAGTGACAATCATGAGCCAACAGGAGAAAACAATGTTCTTTCCAGACAGGCACAAACAGGAAACCCTCCCCATGAAGAGCAAAGGCTTCACATCACTTTAGACAAAAAGCAGAGCTGCTGGCAGTATGATTTTGAAGTTATTCTCAATTTCATTATGTCTAGCTTGTTTTCTGGCATCCCCAGGGAACGGCAGTTGGTTTGCTAAGCCTCAGTGGAATCATTCAGCAGTACAAATACTTGTCACCCAGCATTATCTTGTAGTTCACACAGCTAAATCTTCTGAGTTCTGAAACTTTCATGCTGCAGGACAAAGCCCCAAGAGCTCTGATGTGCAAAGACCACATACGGCATGAGTTGGCATCCCTAAGCTATCCTGTATCTTGAAGGGAGACATCTGCCCCTCTCCCCTCAGTTCCCTGCCCTTTGCCAAGATCACTGTTACAAAAAGGCAGTTCTGAAAGAGGAGCCTCTGAGATATCCGAGCCCTGCCAAGCAATGAGCTGTATTAGGGAACAGTCCAGGTTACCCTTGCTCGGAAATTCAAGCTCCTACTCTGCCTCCATCTGACTTTTTACAAAAAGATGATGCTTACTTCCAGAACCATAGCTGCATTTAGAGTACAAAATGCTTTCAATGGCATAGCTGCAGCATTCAAAGGGAGAAGGTACAATGCTAGTTATCCATCTGCCAGAAAAAATAAATATTCCCAGCAGATCAAGAAATGAGCTGTTCAAGAGCTCTTGTATCTATTATCCATGTTTTTCATCACCACCAGTGTTCCTTGTACCTACATAGAAACTGAAGGCTTTATTTTCTCCTTCAGAGGCCATTAAGTATTCTCTGCACCGTTTCCCTTGCAAGAGTCTAGTAATGTGTATAAACATAGATACCAATTCGTATTTGCTAAAGAATTCACCACTAGTTATTGTTTGGACTAATTAAAATACTATATGCACTGTAAGCAACACTAGATTGAAAACGTCTAAGCGATTAATCATATTGCTAAAATATGCAGGCATGTTTCTCAGCATCAGAACATCTCCCTTCTAATTTAGGAGTGAATTAGACATTGCTGCAAGTTTGTGATTCAAAGATAATTGCAAGACACTTTTCCTGGCTCCTTGTGTTTTCAATTTGTGATTGCTGCAAGAAGTTTAATGACAGCTGTAATTCTGTGCTGCCCCAGAAGTCCCCAAGGGGCAGGCCACAATACCAGTTTCTCAGAAGTAAACCATTAGACTTTCTTGCTATAAAGATCAGGATGTAGAATAAATGTGAAATAGAATGTAATTAAGAACTCTTCTGCCAAGAACCATTCAGGACATAGTTTGCAAAGGCTGAGTGCTTTGAGGAAAACCAGTGAAGACCAACCTGCTGACCAAGTAGCAAGAGCTACCTCTCATGATGATTACTTTCTCAAAGATTAAGAGTCCCTGTCAGTTGTCTACTCACTGAAGCGCAAAAAGTTTACTGAGCTGCTTAATGTTGAGTCACATTGTTTAGTTCATAACAGACAAGTAGCTCAGTTCCCCATGAGATACTTTAGAATAAGGAAAGACAAATAGGGTTTTCAGAACATAGTCCACTGGCCAATTTCTCATGCTGAAAAAAGGGGAAAAGTTCTCTATTTTGTAATATCGTTGAGACCAATTAGAGCACGGCAGAAGCAGAACTGCAAATAAGATCTTGGTACTGAACTATTGCACATCTGTAAACAAATCTGTATAAATTGGATCAAAGCATAGCTGACACCACTCAGCTCTGTTGCAGTTAAAGGCAATGAACAATTTCATCAAAACCCAATGTGAGAAAATTCTAACCCAGCAGAGCTCCATCAGCCCAGACCACAAGCCAGAAATTCCTCCTGTAACCTTGAACTGAATGCCTAGACTGCAATTCTCAATTTCTATTAAATGGGAGGAGCACAGCCACACAGTCCCTGAACATTCCTTGTATTGAATCCCTTCAGCTTTGAAGTAAACCAGCATAGAGAGACTGTTGGAAATACCTGAGAATGGATCAGTCCCTGCTTTCCACACATCCTGCTGAGTCAGCAAAAGTCAGGTATAATGAAATTATTTTAAATGGTATTCCTAACCACCACAGCAGAAGCTTCACATACTCAAGGGTGCCAAGGTATTAGGAGAAAAAAATCCAGATTACCTTCCAGCAAGTACTTCAGTGATTCTTCAAAGTATTTAAGTCCTTTAAATACCTAGTAAGGTTTTGTTGTACATTAAAAAGCACATGTCCCATGGGGCCTGGAAGCAGTATCTGAATAATTATAGATCACTTGTAACCCTGATGAAAGAGACAAAAATAAGAACAAGCAAAAACTGCTCCTGAAGTCAAGATGAACACAGAGTGGAAAATAAGGAGGGGAAAATAGAGCCCCAGGCAGAGGAATACAAGAGAATTATACATAAAACACTCTATGCAAGCAGAGGAAAACATCACTGCCGACACCACCACACACTGCCTCCCAGCTGTAATCAAGTCTCCTACAGCACACTCGGGCACAAGCAAATTCTGCATTTCCTCAAACCTCAAAGAGCAAAGCTTAAGGGTCCCAGAGACACACAAATATGAAACCCAAATCTGGGACTTGAGGTTGTACAAGAGTAATGCCAAATGAGGAAAACAGGGTACAAGAAAGCCAAAACTATGGAAAAGAGGATTAATGGTGATATATTATTTTAAAGCCAACTCTCACCTATTTTTTAACCCCAAATTTCACATCAACTCAGCACTAAGAGCAGAGCTTTCTCACAAGTCTCTCCATGGTCTTTCCCTGACAGGATATGCATCCATTATACAGCATCTTTATAAGGCGGAAGAAATGCATCGTAGTTCATCTGCCCAAGGACTTTAACAGCTTACAGGCAAGATTCACTTTTGCTTTCATCACCCTAGGCAGGAAGTTTCCCACAATGAAGACTTGTATATAGAAATTCTACATCTGGGGATTCACAACGAATTAAGAGGGCTAATATATTTCTTAATGTCAAGGCAATAAAGATGTGTGTGCTATCCCAGCTGGACTTACAGGCTTCACTTTTCTCTGGAATGGCCTGAAAGCCTGCAGAAATACACACCACCTTAATGACATTTTTTGGGTGTGGGCACTAAGGACAGTTCTGATCCGCAAGTTTCGAACTTAACAGTGGAGATCTGGACATGCATGTGGTGCTCAGGCTGCCACAGACGCTTTGAGGACACTCAGTTGAACCCACCAGTCACAAGAAACTCATTCAGGGCAGCTCTCATCAGTGCATCATTCTGTCAGGGTTTGATACGACTAACGCATTTGACCAGATATCCAGAGTTAAACCCAGAGCCAGCACTGCTGCATTTGGAGTTGAGATACTCTTGCAGCTTATACCTTTCCAATGTTCAGCCGGTCCTCATGGGTCATCACTGATAAGGTTATTTCTCATACAAGTTCATACTTCACACTCATTAAATGAGAAAACAAAAAACCTTCAAAATGTTTTTGCTCACACTTTAAGAGTATTACCACCAAAAAGAACCAAAAGCTTTCCTGCCTCTTTGTGACATAGCCAGAAGAACATCAGATGGAAGAAACTACACAGATGGTATGTATTAGAGAATAACAGAGATGCAATTAACCTAACAGGCTGACCCTTAGTTTATTAGGAGACCTACACAATAGAGGAAATTCAGTTCAAGACTCCTACAAACTCACAAATAATTTGAGTGACTAACATACACACATCCTGCACTTCTATAGGAAGAGCATTTAGCCTAGTATAGTTTCAGCAACAAATGAGAATTGAATAGAGCACTCACAGAGCAAAACCCTGTTTTATTGAACAGTTCTGGATAGAAACACAGAGGAGTGAGACCATATTAAACAACTTGCCAGAGGTAGAGAAAAAACCTAAAACATTTCTTAAGGAAATACTTAATGAAAACATGTTCAAAAGTCACATCTGAAATGCATGGAAAAAAACCCAAACACATCTTCAGCTTCCATGTAGCAGGATTGTGTATGGACAGGGCTGAAATAATTACCTTCAGCAAGTTAAAGTCAGCTCTCTCAGAAAGAAACCCCACACACCTATGCTTAATGCAATGAAGAGTTATGTGATCCTACAAGATTAAAAATACCTGTCAAGATAATAAAGAGTGGGACATTCGTACTTGTCACATTTTTCCTTTTGAAATTAAAAGTAAAATGTAGCAGGTGACAGTGTGGGTTGTTTAACGAGCTGCATTTCCCAAATAGATCCCCACAAAATACCCACGGAATTTAGCCGTTCCTTGTGTGACACATCCAGCCTTGTGCACGAAAGCACCACAGACATTTCAACCCCTCCCAAACACATACAACTCAACAAACAAGTTTCGCAAAACACGTTTCCCATCTTCACTTATATTATCTGGGCCTAATGGCAGGACGATGTGCCAGGGGAGGTTTAGGCTGGATATTAGGAAAAGGGTCTTCACCTAGAGGGTGGTGGAGCACTAGAACAGCTCCCTGGGTTAGTAGTCATAGCACAGAGCCTGACAATATTTAAGAAGCATTCAGACAATACCCTCAGACAAACAGTGTGAAATTTGGGGTTGTCCTACGCAGGGATAGGAAGTGGACTCAATGATCCTTGTGGGTCCCTTTCAACTCAGGTCATTCTATGATTCTACCCATAAAGGCCTTTTCTTCAACATTCTGTCTATTGATGTGCCCTGATCAGGTTACCACTACTACAAACAGAGCTGGCTCTGCCCAAACTTGCCCTCCCGTCCGTCCGCTCACATGTATAATAGTTCTGGTGACCACTAGCTTAGATAAACCAGAAGAAAGAGGGACAGATCCACACAGTGTGACAAGGGGGAGAGCTCTGGGTATGCTCCTCTACAGCTAGATTGCACAAGATCTGAGAGGACTCCTCTCCCAGCAGCTCCACAAGCCTCTTCTCCGTACTTAAATCAAGCTTCCTGTTCAACAGCCATATCCACATACTTCCACTTCTCCATACAACACTAGTTTGTTGCTTAGTCATTGTTTATTGCTAAGTATTTACCCATTTGCTCAATTTTGCAAAGTTTGCTTGCTGAATAAGGTCTTCACCTAGTCAAAGATCATTACTCACACAGTGGTGCTGGTTAGAAACCAAAACAGCACATTATTCATACCAAGTTCTTCCATTCAAGTCAGCCTCAATCCTCCAAGACCTCATTTTTCCTATTTAGCCTAAAAGCACTTTCCTGTAATGGGCACAAGGATGACTTTTTATAATTTACTGATTTATTTTTTTTTCAAGGCCACTTGATAACTACTAGATTGAATGCAGCCTTACAACACACACAAAAAAATAGCCTTATTTCCCCTCAATCTTGTTACCTTGCCCTTCCACACTCTGAGAAGGATCTACTCCCTGCTGGAACATGCTCCATTTATCAGGACCTGGCTTCGTGTTGCAGCACCCCACTATCTGCTCTGCAGATTACAGAGGAGTGAATGGATAATCAATTATACCTAGTATTTAACATCTCCTTTCATCTATTAATCACCTGAATAGTCAAGTTGAAACAACTTGAAAGATATCTTACATTCCACTAAACTAGAGCTTGGATACAATTTTTAGCTCCTCATATTACAGATTCAAACAGAATTCTCTGGCTATTGCTATAACTTGCTGATAAAATAAAGGTTTTATTTCTTTATAAATTAATGAGTCACAAGTCCCTTGAAAAGAAAATAGTCATTTAGCATACAAGAGGGGAAAGGAATTTTGCGCTGCTGTTTTATCATACAATAGACATTCTATCACTAATAAAGTAATCTGCACTCATCAAGTTAAACCTTCACTTTTTCAAAAAGTTTGCTATTCTTTGCTATTCACATTTTATAAAACAGGACATTTCACAGCTATCACTCAGAAACTAGAATAAATTTCAGCCTGCCAAGTTCAGTTCTTCAACTCTGTTCTTTTGCTAGGCTCCAGCTCAGAGTTCATCATATTCCAATGTTTTATCCCTTCGAAGCAAATGTTTCAAGTCACAGCTGAAGTACATATATAACAATTAAAACAAGATATAATTAAAATAGAAGTAAGGCTTACATCCCCATAAAAATAGGTACCACAGCCTACTGGCTAATACAGTTTCTATGGAAATGAGTGTTTCGATGAAGGAAAAGAAGAAATAGATCTTCTGTATTCAGCAGAGAGGAAGTATGCATCTGCATTTTGCCAGTTACTGTTCTGAGCTCCCAAACTACTCACTTCAAGGAATTCCAGTAGTAAGGTCTAACATTTAAATTTTTTCAGGACTGAGTACAAACTAGTTGCAGCTTTCCACCGTCACCTAGACACGGTATTTACACCTAGACCATTCAGCAACAAACATTGATTACATACCTCCAACACTCAGTAGCTTCTAAGCTACCAAGAGAATTCAGACTTCTAATGATTTTAAGCATCTAAACTCCAGCTGTATCATAATTTTAGTCAAACTTCACTCTAGGATCCTGTAGAGCACATACCTTCAACCAGATCTTGTCCAAAGAGCACTTTCTTTTTCCCCAGAACCTCACAGTTTTTTCTTTCACACCCTAAAGCTTAGCTTCTTCCTTCAAATGTTATTTTCTTCAGTGTAGTGGCTTATTAAACCAGGAAATCAGCTTCAGCTGGAGCAGGTGGGCAGGTGAGGGTTTCTCCTTTTGTAGTGAGAGCAATGAGGAAGAGCATAGTGTAATATTGATAAAATATGAGTCTTCTTACAGAACTAAAATCAAAGTGTATTGGAAAGTGACCTTAAGAGAAAAGAACTGGGTCAGTCAGAGTTAATATTATATCTCTCGCACTTACTTACTTATGTACAAGGTAGATATAGATTTACCCTTTCCAAGAGATACAGGACTGACTGAAGTGTAGGATTAGATTAAAGGGTATGAAGTTCCCAGACCTATTGACCTCTCAAAAACTGATTCAAGAAAGTTTTGTGTATTTCCCTGCAAGAAGGATCTTCTTTGGAAGAAGCCAGCAGCTAAGTAAGAGTAGGTATGAGAGAGAGGAAACAAACAATGGGTATACTGTAATTCACCTATGTAAATATTTATTCTACAGATCTACTATCAAGAGTTAGCTATTCATTAGCATGCTTTATTTTTAAGTGCCATGAACCCATTTAACAGAATAAATATTTTGAGTGTCCTTCCAAGTCCACTAAAAGCAGTAGAAATATTTCCACAGATTCTCCTGGGCCTTAGTCCTATAAACTATGAGAATTTCTGAGCTGTCTTTTTTTTACCTTTGAAAATGATCCAGTTTTTCTAGGGTCCTGCAATTTCCATGAACTCATGCACCATCTGCGGCTTGTGAGATCTGAGATTAAGGCTGAAGTTCTCCACCTGTGAAAGTGGGTCTTTTTCTTAACATCCACCAAGATGTTTTCTTTCTAATTTATTAGTTTGTAAATATGGTAAAATGTAGCTCAAGTATCTTAATAATATCTGTCTGACTCAGGGTTTAGTTAGGACTGATCTACATTTATTACACACAGAAGATCTTGCTGTAGCAATAGAATCCTAAATTCCCCCAAAATATTGTTACTAATCTCCCTCCTCTAGCCTCGACACACCCAACTCTCTATTTTATTTAACTTCCCATTTAGGTTTCCCCTGTGCTTACAGAGAAGCTTCCCCCTATGTTTTTCTCTCACTCTCATGTGTCTTTTTGTTGTAATTTATCAAACAGAATAGTTAAATATTTCATCTTTGTGTCTTAGCCAGAATTAATTGTTTTATGTTCTACAGAGTATTTTCTTTGATTAATTAAAACACACACACAGGAAGCTATACAGTAATTTTATTGCCCTTTTCTACTAAATGGCATTTTGTGTTCTGGATATTATCTGGCAAACGTGCAGTTCACATAAGAACTACAAAACAGAATTGAAAATTAATATAATCTAGTTAATATTGTAGCAAAACTTACACCAGTGCCATCAGTTATAATGAAAGTCAGGACACACTATGCGTTACTCATGACACTTGGTTTTTTTGTCTGTTTTTACTACTGGAGAATTTATAATCAGTATAGTGCATTGTTTTGATAACATAATAGAAATGCATCAGGTTGCCTACATGTTGCCTGAATTGATATAGATAATCTAACATTCGATGGATAGATTTAAATCCTATGTGCACTGTTATTCTGGGTAAGTGGGTCAAACCATAAATAACAGACCTCAGCGTACCTGAGCCTTGCAGTATTTGAAATACAGCTGAAGACTCAAATCTTTCAGGCTGAGTCTGCTTCTAGGACAGACATCATAGAGTATAGGCTATCATATTTCACATATTGGTGATTATGATCGCTTGGCTCCACGTGGGCAAACAAATGTCTTTTTCCTGTTGGATTTAGATAGGCCCCACACTCATCACCAAATGATGTATGGCTGTGCAAACTCAGACTGCAAACACAGATACAGAGCTCATTTATTCTGAAAGTACTAAGTAAACGCACGTTAAATTCATGTCACCTGCACTTTGAGGCCTAAATCACAAAAGTTAAGATCTTTCTTGTTTAATCTTTCAGTGGCACTAGCCACTGCTGCAGTTAAAGCAACACTGGGATTGATTTGATACTTTAATTATCACGGGCAAATCTTCAGTCACCATGCCTGTCCACATTATTTTCTAAATGATATCTAAAACAGCTTCCTTTTTATTTTCCCAGTAAAGTGTGAAATTGTTTTTGAAAGTAATTAGCACACTGTGCAGCAAGTAGGAATTAGTATAGCAACTGACATCACACAAACCCTAGCAGTCCACAAGGGAATGGATTTTTGAAACAAATGGCCTAAATCTTCATAAAGTCTTAAGCCCAAAGAGGCAGAGATTTCATGTGAGCTTCCATTAAAGTATTAAGTCATATGTGGTAATCCATGGTAACTAAATTAAAAGTAAAGATTATCTTTGTTTGCTATGAAATGATAATAAACAGCCTGTGGTGACAATGATACACAGGCTAATTCTCTTGTACCTGTAATTTTCCTCTTCCTGGAAAATAAGCGAAGGCTCACAGACGCTTCCAATAGCTGCAGGCAGTAAACAAGTAAACTTGTGTTTCTTCACCCTGCTAACACAGAGGCCATCAGCTGGGTTTGGACTGAACAGAAGCTCTCCAACACCTCAAGAAAGCAATGTAAGCAACTGTCTGGTGCTGGGCAAGAAGATGTTGTCAGAGGTGTTCCAACATTTATCATATCATGGAAGAAAAAGCCACATTTTTGATGTGCAGTGTTTCATTAAAAATTAAATGAAGTTTGAGTGTGGAAAACAAGACTAAACCAAATATGTTTCCCTTCCTCTTTTTCTAGTTAAAGCTATGTCATTTTGTCCCAGTTTCTAGAAATATTGTCTTTTATTTTTGTAGAAGCGTCACTTTTAATTAACGTGCTCCTCTTCTGAAGTTCCTGAGTAAAATGTTTATTTGGCTATCTCCTTCCTTTTCCTTTAAACTTAAGGTATTTTTAAAAGTTCCTGTTCTTTTGAGATACTACAAGTATCTTCAATAAAGAAGCATATGCTTGGCTTTCCAGTCACTGTAACTGAGGAGAGCTCCCTTCCTACAAATCAGCTCCCCAGAGCCCATCTGAAGATTCAAATACTACCAAACATTTGGTAGAATTCCATCCAGAAGTGCTTCATCAAAGCACCCAAAAGTCATCTCGAAGGGAGAATATGAATGACCTGGTCTGGGCAGTTTCTTACTGCGGGGTGTGAGAATCCCTCAAGGGGTGCGAGAGGTGGCTGGGTGGCTAGAAGCTCCGCTCCACCCAACCCCTGTACTGCTACAGCTGTGCTTCACAGGCCCCTGCTTCACGGGTCTTTTCCAACGCTCAAATCTGTACTGCAAAAGGGCTGAAACTGTTCATCCACTGATTTATTTCCCCAGAGCTTGGAGACTTTGAAAAGATCTCTTTCAACTACCTGCTTAAACCCGGTTTGCACCTGAGCCACTGTTTCCCATCCCAAGTGAATTGTCTCTCCAAACTCCACGGTGAGCCCTAAGCGTTGCCTGTAGCCTTTCCTTCCACAGCACTTAGGAGCATCTGGTCTACAGCATTTTCATAGAATCATCAAATCATCTGGTTGAAAGAGACCTCTGAGATCATCGAGTCCAACCGTAGCTGTCCCCTTACTAAACCCTGTCCCTAACAAACTCATCTACCTGTCCTTTAAACACCTCCAGGGACGGTGACTCCACCACCTCTCTGGGCAGCGCCTGAGAACCCTTTTTTTCAGTGAAGAAATTTTTAGTCCAAAAAGAGAAAACCAGACAGAAGCAGGCAACCGCCCAAGAAAGCGCTGGAAGGTCAGAGGACTTCTCCCGCCTGCCGGATATGGCAGCAGCGGCGATTTTGGAGAGACAGGACTGGAGACGTGGCTACAAGATTTTCCCGAGGGGTCCCAGGAGTCAGGCGACTCACAGTGCAGGTCCAGGTCCATCCAGGAGGCAGGAAAGCACTTCCAAAGACAGGGACTGATGGCCCTCGTCTGAGCTGAAATGGGGCGCCTTTGAGCTGAAACGGGCAGGGGCGCGGAAGGCCTCAGGGAAGGCCTCAGGGAAGGCCTCGGGGAAGGCCTCGGGGAAGGCTGTTCAGGGACACAAAGGGCCATTAGTGCCCTCAGGCCCTCACTGTGTGACCTGTCCCTTCCTTTGAAAGATGACACTTGCAAATGTCCTTGTCAATATGAAAGCCAACAACAAATTACCTTCAATTTTGTGATTTTAGTAGCTGTTTGGATCCCCCCTCAACCACACAAACGCTTGCTGGGATTAGATTTTTTCCCACTTTGTTTTTTCATATATGCTGGTAAACAATTATCTTCAGTACTAGATTAGATGATCCAGCTAACAGCTCACAAATGTAGGGAGTCTTCCTCGCACATCATCAGCATCAGCAGACCGAATTATTGTTTGTAAGTACTTTTGCATTGATTAGCTCTTGCAGGGTATTTTGAGCTGTTTGAATCAATGTACATTGATTTCTGGCTCTTAGATTGTAAGACATCAGAATATTGGTCTCACGGAAATGCCTTATTCTATCACATTTTTATACCCTTTGCATCATTTACATGGCTACTTCTGCCCCCTAGCTGGAGTGAGACACGTGTTCCGAAGAATCTGTGTCTCATTATACAGGTAAGTAAGCCACAATAAGATCACTGACACCTCTAAAGTTTTCTCTCAGAACTGGAAGGTCAATCTAAACTGTCATGATTTTCTTTCCACCTGTTTATACATCAAGTGTTTTAATCTAGACCTTATTTCTTAAAGAGTTACAAAACTGGGAGATGTTGCCTCTCAATCTATGCTTGACAATCTTTAGTGAATTAACATGCAAAACATCAACTCTGAATTTTCCAGATAAAGATTTTGTGAACGGTGTAACCAGGTAACTATGATTTCTGTCCAGGATCAGGTTTACACAAAGATTTCTTCACAGCTGGCAGACCTGTATGAGTCAGGGGTTAGAAACTACAACAGGTGGTTTCCATCTTCTGCCACTGACTTTCCAGGCACCCTCAGACCTCTCTTATGCCTCTGAATTAATTTACTTCATTTACCATTGCCCACCACATGAGAATAAAAATATTTAAGTACATATTTCAAAGACATGACAATCTTATGGAGCGTTTTGCAAATCTAGCATAAAAGATACAAAAGAAATAGAAAATATTATTCAACTTTAATTCTCCTATTCTTCTGCTAAATGCAAATTTATCAGCTATTGGGCTGATTCTCTATGGTTCTCCACAGTGTTCTTGCTTCTTTCAAATTGTTCATGAGTGTTTTGATGGAGAAATTCATATCTAACATTGCAGGATTAACACTAAGATTTCCCAGCTGAGAGGAATTTTCTCTGGTATGAGAAGACAGATTTGCATGGATCAAACAGTTCACTATTTTTAAAAGTCCTATTTAGACCCTGCCATTGCTAGCATTATCTAGGGCTGTTACATTTTTCTGCTTCCAGGTTTTATGGAAGTAGCAATTCTGGATATTCCAGAAGTAGCAAAAATAAACAATTCTATGTTTAAAACCTCAAAATTACAGAAGATCAATATGAAATCTGTAGGAATACAATGTTTCACGATTGTAATACAAGCTATTTTTTCAAGAATGAGTTCAAAATACATCTCTCAGACCAGTTAGTAAAACATTTCAGTTTGGACATCAAAGTCCTCGCTTTTTGCAAAAGTTTTCCTAAGATTTGTTCTGCTGATTCCATCATGCTACAAAGAGTGGTTCTGAGTGGTTTGAACATCATGTTTCTTATTGCAGCAGCCTCCAGTGGTGGAAACCAGACAAGACACAATCTGTTCAATCACATCTTCAAAGCAGGCATCATAAATGAAAACACAATACTGCCACATGGAACTCTTGTTCCATGTGAGCATTTAATATTAACCAACATGGTGAGCATTCAAAGTAAGCTTCACAAAAGCTAGAAGAACAATACCAGTTGGTACCCAAAGATTCCCAATCTGAGTTCTCATTCCAGAGTTTACATGGAACATGACCTTAATAATTGCCCCACTGCCTCCTATGGCAGTAGTGCCCACTGATTACTCCAGCTAGGACTGGATCTTGCAGACCACAGTTACTGCCATGAACACCATTTTTTGCTGGGTGTAGACACTCAAGGTGGTCCAGAGTCGAAGAAGGTCTCTAAGCACTGTTCAAGTTAAAAATAGAAGGTTTGGTCCTTGGACAAAGTCACACAGCAGGCACCAAAAGGGACATGTGTGACGCAGAGCAGCTGATGGGTGGGAAAAGTGTCATTAAGAGATAATTGCCTAATTAAGTAATTGAAGACTTCAGTAACATATTACCACATGAAAATGAAGTCTTGCAAGAACCTCTTGAGATCTGTAAATCTTGTGGCTCAGCAGCTACAAAAGTGAAACATTTCATATATATATGAAGGAGCACATCTTCCTTCTCCCTGGCTGCTGGTATTTTCAGCTCCCAGGAGGTCCTGCCAGTTCTCACTCTGGGAAGTCTGTGATGAACTTAAGCAGCTTAAATATTAGTCAAGTGGGATGTTCAAAGCCACACAAGGGATTTACGGATTCAAATTCCATTGATCTTAGAAGAAACCGAATGCTCAAAAACCTTAGGGACCATCAAGTATTTTACCCTCATTTTCATGCTTAAGATTTCCTTTCAAGGAAAGATTTTGGTAAAAAATGCTGTGGGAAAAGCATCAATTTGCAGCTATTGCTGAAGAGAATTTATTACTAACAGGAATGACTGTATGAATTTTCTTTGTGCTTTTTTTGTTAGTCCTATGTCCTGTTTGTAGAGGGGATTTTTGTATCACCACTGTGTTACAGTTGACAACTGTAAGGTGGGGTGAAGAAGGATTATACGTGCAAAACGTGCTAGCAGAAGCTAAGGGATGAAAGTTTTAAATCACTTGCTTATGACAAGCAGAAGGACTCTGTGGTTAAAGTTTACTGACTGTTCAATAGAGCATTTTATCACTTTTGGCCATTCTCCCTATTTGCTTGCTTCTACCAGGTAAAGTGCTGCTGGAAGTGAAGCAAATAACAGTACAAGATGACACACATATTTTGTTACCAATGGACCCAAAGCACCATCAGTACGTCAGATGTTTATTCTTTTTCAAGGAGCAGGGTGTTCAAACCTCAGATTAGAGCACGGCTATGCTGTCTGAATGGTCATCATTGAGACCTGATTCCTGTTATGCTTCCTTTGACTGACTGAGTCTTACTTCACCTAAACCCATCTCTACTGCAGAAGTAAATAATAGTACTGGCATTTCCTTAAAAATATTCCTCCAGCAATCCGGGATGGCGTGTGATCCTGAGCCACTTCAACTCAGAGGCAGCCTGTGAGAAGATATGACTATCAGAAACAACAAACTTCACAATAAATTTCACTATCAGAAACGATAAACTTCACACCTACACAGATCACCAAAAAGGCTATTCCATGCTAAATATCTCTTTTGCATACACTGACAGGCACTCCAGAATCTAGTCCAAAAGATCAGCCTCATAGCTGGAATGGGATTTAAAAGAGAAGGGAAGATAGAGTACTAAAATAAGTTACATATCAAGTGACACATGGAAAGGGAAATATAGCTCTCCTGCATATGTCCTTATGAAAGGAAGGAGATAATCTAGTTAACGTGAATTGGGAACCCACTGCAAGCTGCTCGGAGGAAATACGTGTCAGTTTGTCCAAGGCAGAAGGAATTCATGCAAATGTTAATGAGCCTTTGAAACTCACTGCATCATTTGATGTCACAGCACTGATGGATACAGAAGACTGCACAATAAAATCTGCCCTGTGTTTCAGCCTGCGTTCTCAGCCATGACATTTGGGAACAAAATTCTCCTTTGGGCAAGTTATTTAACTGCAGAGTTTCTTGGACTTGCATCTTAGCACATGCCCCTGGCAACTGTCAGAGGCAGGATAACACAGACCAGGGTTTCTTCCAGCAGGACAAATCCTGCATTTCTATAATTCACAGAAACTAGAGTCATGTTAAGAGTTGTGTGTATGAACTCTACAACACTATGGATATTTTTCTTTGTTTCAGCTCTTCTGAGCAACTTAAAATCCTGGGTTCTTTGCCCTTCTTCTGGAAACTTCACTCCACAACCACTTTGGAGAGGCAGTCTGCAGAATTAAAATCCTCCCCGGGGAGACTTTGTAGGTACAGTAGCACTGTTTCAAGATCTCTGCCAGATAGCTCATGTCATTCTAAATCTTTCCGGAAATATTTAAAGGAAGCAGACCGGAGATACTGAAGTAAGAGAAACATGAGAGTTGTGTGAGTATGCAAGTATGCAATAACCTTTCTAAGAGTCCTAAGAGTGTATCAATTATCTGAGTCAAGAATTAATTTTTAAAGCAGCAGAAACAGCAAGCTTTCTTCTTGATTTGTGATAAACAGAAATAAAACTATAAAGAAACTCTGATAACAAATTTATAATATGCTCCATAAGAAATTCACTAATAAAAGTGTATTAGAAACATATTTAGTAAAGTTTTGTGTTGGAGATTCAACAGACTAAATTCAAGAGCTGGAGCAAAGCCTAACATATTTTTATGAACTCATAAAATGTTTTACAGGACCTCATGAGCAAGACATTAGAAACCAAATTGGTTTTACAGTTCATATATATAAAAACAAACCTATGTTTTTTAATGACAATGCTGACACATTGTTAACTATAAGAGGAACTGGTAATGTTAAAACCAAAAAGGAGGAGGAAAAAAAATGGAGAAAGGATTTACTGTGCATAGGTATATGTTTTCTGTTACTTTAGCTGGAAGCAAACCCATTAATTGAAACAAAGACAAATGCTGAAATCACTGTTGAAATGCTTCTTCATGTCACTGGAAAGTAATAGTGCTTTTCAAAAACTCCTTTGGATGAGTACAGGTATAACCAAACTGGGCTGCTCCCTGCACTGTATTTTACTGCGAGGATGATTTGTTTCTTTGCAATGTACTGCTGTACCCCTTTTATTCCTAACTGGAAAGGCAAGAGATCCGTGTTTATTTGATGTTAATTGTGTGCTATTGCCATAGGCAAACATAAGCAACAAAAAACCTTTCCAAGAGATACAGATTGTTACAGTGGATGAACACAGAGAAATCTGCCTATATAATCAACTGTATTTTCACTTAGTCAAGTATTGTTAGTTTTCCTGTACAAATATTGTATGTGGGAAAACAACTGCTGTAAAATGAAATGCTGTAAAACAGTACCAATCCTCTTATTTCACAGAGCCAGTCACTGATTGGTTCATCATGCTAAGAGTGCTGAGAGTTTATTAAACTAGAACCATTTAAATAAAAATAAATTCTCTTTCACCTCCTCCTTCTTCATCAGTCTTCATGTAGAGTGCCTTGCATGAGCAAACAACAGATTCATTGCAGCCGTGCTGTAACTGAGTGCTCTAATTTTGCATATTTTACTGATCTATATTAAGGAAGAGCACTGAGACCCTCAGGTCTAACAGATCCGTATGCTTTGAGTCAGTTTTCATTCCCATTCAAAGTCCATGCTATTCTTTACAATCATTCTTCAAAAGAAGTTCTGTAGGAAACAAAGCCAAAAATTTCACAGTAGATTAAAGCCGGGGTGAATTCATAGGGGTGAAAAATGGAATTAAATTAAGAAAATCACTGCCACTTTTACATTTTCAAAAAAATCAGAACAATCATGACTTTACAATGATCATAATTCCTACAGCAACACAAACCTTAGTATCTGAAAGGCTTTTTGTGTCTTTTAATCTGTCTAGGTATAGCCTAGAGAACTGAAAAATATAAATTTCACAGGTCTGCTCCACTTCCCAATGGAAACAAAATAATGGAATGATTTAGTCTGGGAGAGACCTCTGGTATTCAGGTGGTCCAACACCACCCCACCCTGCCTTGAAGCAGCACCAGCTTAGGACACACTGCTCAGCACCGTTTTCAGTGTGGTAGTTTGACACCTCCAAGGGCAGAGATTCAATAACCTCTCTGAGCCCTCACCCCAGGGTTTCACTCCAGAGCTTACTTCTGGTATCTGATAGGAATTTCCCTTGTGTCTGTTGCCTCTTGAGAGCAGGATAGAGCAAGCCTTTGTTTGGGGGATGAAGGGACAGAATTTGGCACATTATACCAGATGTGGTCTCTTAAGTGCTCAGTAGAAGGGAAGAATCACCGAGGCTCTAGGTAACACAGCTTATGGTGCCATTGGCCATTGTGGACTGGGCAAGCATTATTTGTGCATGAGCAACTGGATACTCGCCATGCCGTGCAGGTCCATCTCCATATCTAATTTCTGTATAAAATGTCAGTTGGTGGCACTGAGAAATAAATAACACCTCTAACACGTCTTCTGTACTCAGTGAAATTTTAGAACATTCCAAGATCGCCTTGGTGTATCTGGTATACCATGAAAAGATATCCCTGAATTTTCAAATACAAACAATTTTTTTGCACTGTACTTTAATTTTATCCTGGTCTGCAGTTGTCTTGTTAGAAACCAGTGGTCCAGATTGGCTTTAGAAGACACAACTGAAGTTCAGCTGGAGAACCAATTAATCTAGTGGCATTCTCAGACACTGGGAAGAGAAAATGAGAATAATTTCATTAGGAGTTCAGAAATTTTAGTAAACACCTCATGCACCTCTGTATTTATTAAGTGCCAGTCTCTATTTTGAGTTAACTTTTTTAGTGAATTGGTGGCCAAACCCCAATTCTTCAGCTGGGTGTGGTACGTAATTGGCAGGCAGTTCACTCTTAGCTCATCTCTTTGGGTCAGTCTCTGTGGTACTCATGACAGGGAACAATCTAGAAATTCCTTCCAAAACAAGCAGCACCCTCTGTGTACTGATACTGCTTTGCCAACCCTTCCTACAAAGCAAAAGGAGAAACAGAAGGAGAGCATGGGAAGAGAAGTCCTTATGTAGCTCTTCATGATGCAACACTGCTTTTTTGTAAAGTGGAAATATATAGACCAGTCACCTAAATTTTTCTCCTGCCCAGAAGTTTCAAGCATGTATTTTGTTCTTATTCACGAAGCTGATGTCATTTAATGCTGTCTTCAATTGTTAAGCAGCTTCTGGATCCTCTCTTCTGATGGATGAGGCAATTCTGTCATTACGCAATTCAGAGGAGCCATATGAGACTTAATTAATATTTATAAAGCATTCAGGATGCTCAGTTGAAAAGGGTGATGATACAAAAGCTCTACAAAAACACTGACAATTTTTAAAAGTCTCTAATGTTGCAGGTCAAGTTAAAGACCCATTTTTCCCCTTCATTTTTCTACAGCAATTCTGTCCCCTATGAGTTGTGTGGAAACAGTCATTGCCTAGAAACCAGTAACACAGGGAACTTTAAAAAAGAGGATAACCTATTTATACTTGTAAAGGACAGCATGCCATGAACAGCAACGCCAATGAAATGTTATCTCCTGTGAATTTGTGTCCTGTCTCCTCCAACCACTACCTCGTCTTACATCTTCCTGCAACCCTTACATCTCCCATGGGAACACGCCGGTACAAGCAGTAGCTGATTTGAAACCACTGAGGAGCTGGTGTTCAACCACACAACTGCTGAGCTGTGAACAGCGGAAGAGTTGAACTGCACAGTGATGATATTGCAGCCTGTTATTACATCTGCAGCTACTCTGACTTGTGCAAGGTTGTTGAAATTGTCTGCAAAAGGAGACAGCCGTGCCAGCTGTCTGAAGAACCTAATTTCTTAAAATTGCCAAGTACAACCCCAAGCAGAGAAGATCGGACCGAGGCTCTTGAGGCCTCTCAATGATATCTGGTTTCTATCTACGCTTCACTCTTGCAAACAGCTGTTGGTGCCAGCAAAGAAATAAAAAACTGCTTATTCCGAGGCTGGAGCAGAGCGGAAACCATCCCATCCTGCTGCAGGGCAGTACCAAAGAGATGCAACAGGGATCACAGTGACAACAGTGACAACAGCAAAGGCACTGGACTGGAAGGGATGTGTTACAGCTGGCAAACTACAGCACCAGTTAGAGGAACATCATAGCCTATAGGGAAACATGTGTGTTTACTTTTTCAGGTCTCATCTACCACGCAGAACAAACTTATAGAGAAAGAGAGTATTTGTGTGTGTTTGTATCTCCACTCAGCCATGGCAGAAGAGGGAAATCATCCAGAGCAGAGATTTGTCTAATGTGGTATGGTTTAATGGCATATAGCATGATTCGTGGAGTAAACTGGGGCGATCTCCTACCACAGAAGCCCACCATTTGGTATTGTTGTCCTCCTAAGCAGCCCTCCTCAAGGATGAAGCAGGGCTCTTCAAGAATGAAGCCCTCTCTCCCCAGCAGCCGTCTCCTATTGCTTGATCCAGCCACTGCTCCCACCCTTCATGGGGAGCTGAGGGGCAAAGAAACAGCTGCTCCTAAAATGGAAAGGTAGGAGTTGTCTTATTTCTTAATGTGCAAAGCCTGCAGCTGCTTCCCAGAGACCTTCAGCTGTTTGCATCCTTGCTCTGTGTCACGTCAAGGGATCATCAGGATCAAGCTCTTGAACCTAGGAGCCTTGGCACCATGCTCTGATTGAAGTCTGGGAACTCATGGCCCCATCTTGCCTTCCCTTTCCTACCCTGGTGCATGCTCCAGTCTGTTTGTGGTCCAGTACTGAGCTGTTTTATCACTGGGAGCTTGCAGAATAAGTCTCCACTATTTTCTTTTGCTGGATTTGTTTCCACACACTGTCAAGCTCACCCTCTTGTCCTCTTCCCCGTCCCTTCTCAGAATACTCCTTTCCTACTGAGCCTGCAAAACCAGGCTCACTGTCACGTGAGACTTCTGGCCAGTATCATCCTGCTGTTGGTAACTGGTCTTGCCAGCCAGCCACCTTTGCTGCTGGTGGGTCTGCTGCTACTTGGCATCACCTGCCAGACTGCAACATGCTGCAGCCAACCTTCACCACGGCATGCATGATGTTTGTGTCTCTCTTTTCACTGTGGGATGCATTCAGCCCCCCAAGAAGAAACTTCAGAGCTGTAAAAGGCTTTTCATTCCAAATTTTCCATCGTGCTCAATGCCCTGTTGGGATACAGAGCAAGCATCTCTAGCAGGAGCAGCAAGGAGTCTTGGTGAACAGACTGAACAGGCAGATGCTTGGAGACAGGGGAAAAGCAGTTGTTTGTCAAGCTGGTGTGAGCAATATCAACGACTGCACTGCTGCCGGCTGGAGGTGAGCAGAGGGACCTGCCATCCTAGATGCTTGAAAAGCTGCTGGATTTGAGAGTAATCACGTGAGAGGAAAAGGAATGTAGGCAAGCAAAGGGGAAATGTTTGTTGTAACAAGGCAAGCCTGAAGTGAATCTTCTGAGAACAGATTAACTGATACAAGGACAGCTGTGATTTTTACAGCTGCCCTCCGGTGGCTCTGTTAGTATCCATAAATCTCCTCCAGGCTGGAATAGCTGATATTTCAGATGTGGAAGAAATCCTTTTAGAACTTTGCTTGTGTCAGAGTAACCCCTTCTCTCACAAGCAGATCAAGCTAGAAGTCATTTTGCCTAAAGGAACCAGATTCTGGTCCCAAACATTTTAGTGGCAGAATAATAAAAATAGTATTGCTACTAGAACCCTCAGCAGGCCAGGCTGCAGAGGACACATACAGGAGTTAAAAGCAGCCTCTTCCAGCTCAGAGCACAACTTTGGATCTATGGTTTCTGGGTTGCCAGCCAGAACTATGCTCCTTCTCACTTTTAAACCCTCTCTAAGGCAATAGCTCTTTTCTCAGATCCAGGCCCAGGTCCGAGCTCTGCCCTTTACATTGTCCTGGAGGAGCAAAGGGACCTAAGGATCATGTCGTTGTTGCTTCATTCCCCACACCCTGCTTTTTGGGTTAGCTGAAAATGGCTTGAATTGCCACTTAAAGCCTTAAGGATAAAAATACTGATGTAAGGTATTTCTGCCCACCTTTCAATCTTTCTGCATCATTTATTCTTGTCACCAGCTTGGATCCCTCCACATGCTGACAGTGGTCAGCGGTGTCCTGCAAGGAGCCAGAATGAGATGTCAATCCACCAGAAAAATAATCCAGAAGAAATAGACATGGAGAAAGCTGCCCAATTTCATTCAGCTGGGCTGCTAGTAAAGCCTCAAACCAGCTGCCTAGGAACAGAAGACATGGGCATCCAAAAGGAACTGAGCACGGACAGGGAAGGAGAAAGGGCAGGACTTGTTAAAGTCAATACTGTTGTCAAGAAGTGTACACGAACCACATCTTCTGGGCTCCACAAATCCATCTGGACACTGGGACAGAAGTGCTCAGCAGGGCACTGGCCATCCCCCCGTCCAGACCCCACACCCAAGTGCAGTGCAGTAAAGTGAACTGCGCTGTCTCCCCCGCCTTGAAGGATTTCCTAAACTTAGAGGACTCCTCAGTTTTTATTCAGGGCAGGCTCAAACCTGCTTTGCAGTAGTGCATCATTTTTTGAGTGAAAAACACTGTGTGCCGATGAATTAGGCAGTTCACTGGTGTTTAAACGACTCTTCTTCCTGGGACATGAGTTCAAGAAGGTTATCTTCACAAGGAAAGGCCTGCAGAATATTTTAAAATTAAATTAATGATGGTGATGTTTTGCAGAATATTTAGGGGGTGTAGTAATGCTGTGAGGACACCTTGTATCTACATTCAGCCAAAGACTTGGAGTTGCCCTCCAGCATCAGAGGAAGATTTACATCTAAAGGGGGACAAACTGAGCTGGCAGTCCTTCCAGGCTCTCTGAAACACTTCAAGGACACAGCCTTTCCTTTCCACCTACCTTTCAGAAGAGCCAGTTCCCTGCGTTCTGCAGCTGTAGAGAGGCATTGGTTTGCATGGAGTGGGCAGGCGGGGACATCTGATATGGATCTGCAACCCAGAATCATCTGGTGTTGCATCCGGGATACTTCCAAACTTGAGGCATGCAGAGGTCTAGACTTGAAGAGATGGCTTTGTTTCTTTAAAATGCCGGTCTGGACCAGAGGCTGCAGGAGGAAAAGGAGGTGAAGAGCTTCTCTCCTGATGCAAATTTGCTATTGAAGCAGTGTAAACACCACTTTGTGCCCAAAGGCATTAAATATGGTCTTTTAAGGTGGTGGTGTTTGTCAGGTGCCAAACACAGCCTGACTCCTGCACCTATAAAAATCAATCACAGCAACAGATAAAATCAGCTCCAAAAGAAGTGCTTTCCATGTTAAGCAAATATTGCATCTGGCTGACAAGGAAATGATATTTTGTTTCTAATGGACAGCCTGGGGGCTGAGGTGTAGGAATGGTGGTGTCCAGGCTCCCGCCAGCCAGAATTGCAGACATAGATGATACTCCACCACCATCTGCTGGACACACTGAAGATGGACGTGGGCTCATCCATGTTTGTTTACTAGTGAAATGACAAAATACCTCTAAAGAAAAAGGTTAAAAATGTTGGGGCCAAAACCCTTACCTGGCTGTTTTCCAGCTACTGGGAATTTTTCTACTCATGGACATAAGTGGCAACTCCACATCTCCTTTGGAAAGTCTAGTTTTATTAAATTTCTTTGTAGCCCTGATACATCTGAGAGGCAATTCTTACTTCACAAAGTACAGCCTGAATGCAAAAACATGCAAACAGTGAGTGAAGAGTATTTTCTTGGGCAATTCAAACAAAAAAACCCTTACGTGGTTTACATAGCAGGGAGCGGTCAGACTCAAGGTTAACCCCCTGTATGAGAATGAGTTGGGGAAAAGAAATCCAGAGCCTGTGCAGACAGTGGGAATTGCTACAGTCACATAGCAATAACAGGGAGAAGTGATTTTTTTGTGTGTGTTAAAGAAGAAAATCACCCTGACCTAGTTGGACTGTGCCTCCTCTCTCACTGTGCCTCCTCTCCCCTCATTTATCCCTACATGCTGTGATGCTTCTGGGTGGGCGGGACCTGCCCAGGCTGGCAGCCCTCTGTGCCCACCCCACTTCCCAGGCACTGAAGAGCTTTCTAACGAACAGGGAGGTGGTGGAGTCGCCATCCCTAGAGGTATTTAAAAGACGGGTAGATGAGTTTCTTAGGGACAGGGTTTAGTAAGGGGACAGGTATGGTTGGACTCAATGATCTCGGAGGTCTTTTCCAACCGGATGATTCTATGATTCTGTGATACAGCATTATGTGGTCTTCCCAGGGTCACGTCTGGAGACGCTTTCAGAGCCAGGAGCTGTGTCCTGTATCTCCCTGTGTGAGCAATGTCCCTTCAGTCCTCCTCCAGCACACAGCCCTCCCAGCTCTCCCTACCCTCTCAGCTCCTCACCTCCTCACATGACTGACAATATCAATCTCCACAGAAGTGACCAGGCTATCTCCACAAGGTCCGGCATACCCAAAACTTCCTGCATGAACCCACCTTTCAGCTCAGAGTCTGCAACAGGGCATGACACACCAGGCTATTGCAACAGCAATGTCTCAAGCTTGTTGCCTCTTTCAGATCTGATCCTTTAATAAATGAAGAAGTGAGGCTTTAATAAGACATAAGGCATCCTCGGACTGCCTTGCTCCGACTAATCATTTAATGGTTGAACATGATAGACAAGCTGCTCCTATTTCTTATCTAGCATTTTGCTTTGAATTATTAATAATCAATTTGTACTTAATTTACTTAGTTCAGAAAATCAACTACATGTGTCAAAGGGTCCAACATTTTTCACTTTTACTGCCTCCTGCATTGGCAGAAAGATAACTTCATATCAACTGATTAAAATACAAAAACACACACAACCTCCTAGTCTGTTTCTCTCTCCTTATTTTCTGGAGTATATCCAGAAATACGAGCTTTTTATATTTCTACACTTCTTTGCTTCAGACTTCCTTAAACTATAGCTCAGGTTAATGATTACAGGTAGGAAAGAATTCTCCTAATATCTAAACCAGGTTTCCCAGACTTTTGGACAAAGAGAAACAAATTGGGGGGGACAGAATCCACAGTGTTGAGGGAAGAATGGAGGACTTCTAAAACTTAGAACTAGAATTAATTCATTTTATGTCTAAGTATTACTTAAATGTTAGCACAGACATGCCTGAACTTCTCCACTTCCTAGAGGCAGGAAACATCCACCTTTTTGCATGCAATGATTTCTTCTGGGCATTTAAAAATATTGCTCAAGGAATGTGCCCTGTAGTACGGCTTCCTTAAAACATAATTTCTTTGCATAGAATGTATTATTCTGACAACAGCAAAATAGCCTTAAAGCTCATCTCATTGAGTCAGGCTGATCATTTTCCAAAATAACAACATTTATTCAGGGAAACAAATACTACTGGATTAATCAAGCTAGTCTCCAAAAGAAGAGAGAAATGACATTTCAGTGGCAGATGAATGAAACACCACAAACATTTCAACTCCATTTATCTTGTTAGAAGTTTTCTTTCAGAAAAAACTTGTTCCACCTTCACTTTCTAAACCCCAAACTGAACAAAGCTATGTGTAAACTCGTAATTCAGATTTAATTCTTTCACAAACACCTTGCCAAAATAAGGAAGCACGAATAGAAATGCACCTGCCTTGTAACATGTTTCTTAAGGAAACATGATTTTGTCATGAAAAAAAGAGATTAAAAATATTGATTAATTTTACTTACCATGTCTGGATTTTAAAGAGCTTATTTTTATATTTTGTGGGCTCGGTTTAAATGAGAAAGCTGAGTCACCCAACCAAAGAGTTGCTGTTAGGAAGGACCTGGGAACCAGAATTGTTGCGAGGATGACAATTATCTAAACCTGTAGCACACAGGAAGAAGAAACCGGAGGCTACAAATGGCCAGAGAGACAAAGGGAGAGACTTGAAGGCAAAATTTGTATCTCAAAGAGAGATTTGTAGCAAAAGAAGACAAACTGAATTATGATAATTCAGTGTAATGAAGGGGAAATATCAACACTAAAAAAGAGCTTTTACAGCTTTCCGACAGGTAGCAGTTTAATTGGCCTTCTCCATCCTGCAGAGACAAGAGAAAGTCTGATTCCAAAGGATGCCTAGCACCACTGCTAAAATTCCGCTTCAGCTAAATTCAGAGAACACATATCAACATAGCCATAGGGAGAGCCTGCAAAACTTCGCACAGGTATGCAAAATACTTAACTAGGGAACAAAATCAATCCATCAGCCTCATCTGAGGGACAACGATAAATCAAAGGTGAGACATTTGTTTTATAGACACCCTCCAATTAGCTGTTAACAAACCATCTTGGGTACCAATTACACAGCAGCCATCACAAAGTACAGAGCTCACTTAAAGTGGTTGCTTAAGTATTTGGGGGTTATCCCGGAAAGTCTTCCAGAGAAAATGCATTATTCTAAACAAATGCCACTGTCAGTTCTGTGGCATTTATAAATGTTGTTTTCTTTGGGTGAAGACAATCGCTGGAGCCTGAAATCCTGAGGTAACGCAATAGTCAGAGCAGTGGCAAACCCAAAATTCAGGAAAGATCACTTGGCTTTCAGCACTTACAAAGCAGGGGCAGAGTTAAACTGTAATCTGTTAACAGATTGCAGAGTTCATTTGTAATTTGCTGTTGTCATCTGCCAAGAACAGTCTAGAAGGTGAAAACATCAGAGGCAGGATTCCTCACCCATTTTCCAGTCATCAGTGATTTTTCTACTGGCAGAGATAAGAGGCTCCTACACATCTCCCCATGAAAATGCCCACACAACATTCGAGTTACCGTGCAGAGGCACGGAGATGTTTGGTTGCCTTCCCTCATCACTGCTAGCACTCTGTGTGCTCTTTGACACTAAACAAACATTTTGACAGAACAGCCTTAATAAAGCACTCACACATTTTATTCCTGAACAATTGTAGGAACAAGAAATACAATTTATGTTACAGCTGCTCCTGTTCTCTGTACTTAGGGCCAAAGAGCCAGCCAGACCACCAGTCAAAGCACCGTCACCAAGCTGCTTCTGCACAAACCCATTTCTATCTTGCCCAGGAGAGATGCCCAGACCTAGAAGGCAGACCTTCGCCTTCCGTCCATTCTACTCATCATCAGACAGCACAGCACAATTGCCAGGGACAGGGACCCACTTCTCACAAGCAGGGAAACATCAGCCCACTTAGGCCACCTATTTCAGTGCCTCTCTATGCTTACAGTAAAGAGATTTTAGAGTATCTAACCTGCTTGTTTTCACTGCAACTGAAGTCTAAACTCACTACTGCTATCTAACTTGAGTACTCACATATCCAAGGAATAATCGAGATTATTCTCTTCGCTTCCACAAGGGGGAAAATAAAAGCCTTTTTTCCCCCTCTCTAATTTGCCCATATCATCCTGCAAACAGAACTCCTCCAACAGAACATGGTGTCCCAGCTGAGACCTCATCATTTTGAATGGGCTGGGAAGTTTTGCCCTGAGTTTGTCATTCATTTGTAGGCGTAAGGTATCTTTGCATGACAGCTGCCCTTTTCCACTTGGGATCTGCCAGTAAATCAGAGTTTTCTCCAAAGAATTGTTAAACAGCCAGTTTATTTCCTCTTCTGTGCCTGCACAGTTTGTTTTTCTTTTCTCAGTTGTAATATCCTGTACTATCCTGAGTTAATTGTGTTGTTCCTTGTGCCTTCCTATCTTTCAAAAAATGTTATCATTTCCACTGGGATCATGACAACCTCCAGTGTTGTCTTGTTCTAGTTTCTGCCTGGCTGCTCTCACAGATCTTGCTGTCTTCAAATGTAAAGAGCAAACTCCCCACAGCACTAATGAAAATACTGAATAGTTGAGACCCTGAAGGGATGCTAGTATTATCATGTCCACTAGTAATTCTTCCACTCCATAATTCTTCTATTCTGACTTTGAATTATGCTTTAAGGAGTAAAAAATCCACTGAGTACCCGTAGACATTCAGCCTTCCCCACTCCCAGCACTAGCTAATGGAAACACAAGACAGCATCAGAAGTGACATGTAAATTAGGAACAAAAGGATAGGTTCATGGGTGTCACTGAATCCATGCATGGCCTTGGGCACACTAACTGATCTTCATGTCTAGGTTTCCTCATCTGACAGGAATTGTCGCTCTGTACAACATTTGAGACAAGAGTTTGCAAATACTGTCCATTTAAGAACCAATATTATTACTATGCTGGAGAACATCCTTTTTATGCAAACTACTCGTAGCAATTATTCCCTGCATCTTATATTGAAATTCTGCATTGCATAATTACATACACTTGTATTTGTGTAGCTAATAGAACCACAGAATCATTAAGGTTGGAAAAGACCTCTATGATCATCAGGTCCAACCATCAAGTTTGAAGTCACATAGACCTTTAGTTACACAATAATTCATCCAATAGCTTTTCTTTCTGTAAATGTCACTGCCTTATGACAGATGACATCTAAAAGTCTCTTTGGGGTTTATGATCTCTCCAGTCTGAATTCTGACACAACACACAGTCATGAACATTTCATATGTGTTTTTCCCAAAAGCCAGAATGTTCCTTATTCTAATGACAGCATCAACTATGATACTTTTTGGACACTTACATTAGCAGGTGGGCCAACTTAAGAAAAATTAATAAGGACAACACTTCACACCCAGCAAATGCAAAGTGCAATGAACATCTACAAGACAGAAAAGAAAATGTGTCAAGCAGCAATTCAGACCAATGCCGATCTTACCTTGAAAATACAGGGTTGTTGAAAACTTGGTGTATCGTAAGAGAGAACAAAGCATGGAGCTCAAATCAAGTGATCCTTCTAAATAAGCTTGACAAGGTTTTATTACAAGAAAACTGAATTAAGCAAAAACTGGAGATAAGTGCTTTATCTGGCATTCAGGATTTTAAAAGACTGAGAAACAGGGAGACATTTACAGAAAGAATAACATGTAAGGTCATCACCAACACGAACTGGGTTTTATTTTATCTATTGACAATAATTGAATTTTAGTTTCCTGCCTCTGCCTAGAGTTGTCAATTAATTGTGCCTTGCTTGCATGTGAACATTGCTAGAGGCCTCTTCAAGAAATCAGTTGATTACAACTTTTTTTTCCCCTGAAGGGTAAACCAGCATCCCTTCTTCTCAATTTAAGTAATGATCATCTCTGCAGGTTTTATTATATTACAGTCCCACTTCAATTGATTCACATTTGCGAGACGCTGACAGAATTTCTGACAGGTGCTTATTGCACTCCAGGTCAGCTTGAAATCGTCATGAGAAGGGACAGCCCGCAGCATCAGAGCCAACCCAACCTCCCGAATGACCCACCCCTTCCTCTAAGGTGAGATGAATCCTCAGCACCTTTAAAATAGAAATAGAAAGGGCCTTGCAGGGCTGGGGAAACAGAGAAGCAAAATGGCACCTCCACTTCATGACAAACAGTGACTCAGGAATCAGGATGCCACCTCCATCCACTTTTTAAATGGTTCTGCTCCAGTACACGCACTGGTAGAGATACATCTACAACAAAGGCTTTTCACGGTTTAATTTCAGAAACTACCTTGAATAAGACAAACTTATCAAATTAATTATCTCAGCAAGTTATTTAAGAACAAACAAAAAACACCAGAAGAGCTTGCTAAATGTCATATTAGCAAACAGTTTAATTTATTAAAATGACTCCAGCACACCTCCGTGCTTCTACAACAGACATGGCATTACACATCACAGGTAAAACATGGTAACATTCTCAAGGAAGCAGTATCAGGCTCATTAGCAGAGAAACACAAGAGCAACGGCATCTTGCATCACCCCCCAGCTCAACCTCTACTTCGTGATTCTGATACTTCTCTGTGGAGCAGGCAGGGAGTCGAACGCATGTGTTGTGCATAAAGACAGGTGAACAAAGCCCTATACTGTCAGAGAGAAGGCAGGTGTGCCTCCAGTGTCATTGTGACTAGAAAGTAAATGTATTAACAAGTTTATGATCCCCGGGGGCCTGGGTAGCTGCGGCACCATGGGAAGTGGAATTCTACCTTTCCATCACTCCATAAATGTGAAATCTATAGGATGGATATGGAAAGATTAAGTTTCACACATCATGAAGCATACTGGCCCAAAAAGACTTGCATACCTGAGTGATAAGCTCATAAGAATGATGAGACTCGTGCAAGTCCTTATTAGAGGAGAGTCTTAAAATACATCAGTGGTAACTCAGGGCCAGTCCTTTCTTCACTGGTTAATTTTACCATAATTAACTCAACCTGGCATTCTATCAGCAAGGGAACATGAGAGGTTAATAAAATCAGAAGACACTGAAGGTGTAAATACAGTGCAAAAGTGTTGGGTTTAGTTTTTGACTGTTACAGCCTGATAATTTTATATTCTGTGCTTTATTGTCAAGGAAAAGCATAGCTGTACATTATAATATACATGCTTGCATATATATGTTTACATCCACACCTGCTGCAGAATGCAAAGGCTTCCAGTGGCAGATGACGTGCAGTACTGGCTTTGTACATGCAAGGTTTTTTATACAAAACCAAAACAGTTTTAGAGGTGCCCCCTCCCTCAGCATACTAAATGCATTCATTAACCTGTACTCACATGCATTATTATCCAACCCACTCATTGATTTATATTAACCTGATTTTTGTTTTGGTTTTTTTTAATGTGAGCCTTAAGTTATCTTAGTTGCAACACCCAGCCAGAACACTCCAGTGACCACAGTACTCCTGGGTTTTATGGTAACTAATATGTCAGTTGGCAGAACATTCTTAATAAAATTACTCAAGTTTTGTTTGCTTCATATTGCTTCATTTTTAAAAATCTTTTTTATGTACAATCTTCACTGTTAGTACACTTCAGATTTACTGAAATGCAGTAAACTATGAGACCTCTTTATTCAGAAGCACCTAGTCTTTGACATTAAATGGAAGCCATCAGCAACAACTATTGTACGGAGTAGTCATCGGGTTAACAAACAGTGCGCTAGCTAGTATGAGATGAAACTGTTTTCTAAACAGCTAGTAGACTTCACAAAACAAATTACGTGTGATGTAGTCACTATCCTGCTGAGACAACAGAGGGATGCAAGAACAAAAGCGACTCTTGGGTCAGTTTCTATCTGTATTAATGTAGCTTTGGTTCAGAAATTCTTTAAGTGTTGTAGAGCACCTGGTTTAGTGACAAAACACACGAGTCTCACAGTGCTAACAGTATAATGTTAATAAACTATAAACTGTAGGTTTAAAATATTAATAGTATTTAATAAAAAAATGTACAGAAATATTCCTGTCGACAAATGTGCAGTAGAAATGCAAACTCCTTGGCCACAAACTCAAATTGTGTGCATCAGTTTTGTGCTGGCGTAACAGTGCAAATGCTGGGATTCAAGTATGCTCTTCTATGTTTATGTTAAGCAACAGAGATTACATGTTTGGGGGATTTTCTGCTCACAAGACCAGGACACGAGAATCAAGCATTGCAGTAACTGAAATGTTCTATTTCCCTCATATAGAAGACAATCTAAATGAGGAAAAACACATTTCACAAGCAAACCAGCTTCTCATACCACCAAATTATTGCTTCAGCTGCATCAGCTGTACTAAAATACAGGACCACAGCTTGCAATCCGATCTCCACTCACAGGAAGAGAAGATGAGATCTACAGTGCAAGTCCTCCATGCAAAAGGATCAAATCGCAAGACCAGAGTCCTGTTTCGTACGACAGAATTTATTCATCATTCAGTTTTGTCATTTTTTGTAAGGTAGTTAAACCAGAGTCAAAAGGACATTGTTCATGACATCTCTGTTTCTAGAGGTTACTACGCGATGCCAATTTAGATCTGCTCAGCAACAGAATACAATATGAACACTTGTTTCCAAATAATTGCAAAAGTTATTGCTGAAATTTTTAGGGCCAAAATTAAAAGTTATTTCACCAAATCAAGTGTTTACTCCACTTTAAAAAAAAAAATGACATCTTATTAATTAAAAAAAACCCCAAACTCAATAGCTTTTTTTCAATTAAATAATAACCTAAGATTTTACAAGATATTCACATTCAGGCAACTGTCTCCTGACTTTCATCTGGCTGAATGACAGATGCCATCCGTAAAAACACCACCACTATTCTGACATTCCATGACAGCCGTGATTAGTGCGATTTACCACTGCACTACCCAGCTCTAACAGTGCAAGGTGTGCTTGCTAACAATGTTTCTCACAATCATCTGCTACACGATCATTATTCTCAGATGTCTGTAACTGTTATTCTCATTAGAATTTTGGCATTTATGTTAACTTTTATGAAAAACTATGGCTTTATCCATGAAATATATATCCTGCCTAAGCAAAAATTTTAAACCATTTATTTAAAACAATAAAACTGAACTGGAATGAAAGTTACTTGTTTATGCCATAATCTGTGTTGCCACTGAACTCAAGATCTCAGGGTTAGCTACAGATCACAATTATGGGTATTTGTGCATCTGTTACAGTCTTTAAAAGTGTACTTAAAACATAACACTGATAAAACTTCACTCTTCATTTTATTCTAATAATTTAACTTATTTTTTTGCAACATGTTTAACTACTTGTATCCAAAGTGTCATCTGAGTATCGCTGTATTACAACAGGATTGGGACTGTAAGAAACCCATAAATGCATACGTAAGAAGGCACTTGTCTTCCAGTAGTTCAAGTCAGAGAAGGCCTTACCCAGACAGTGGCACCTTACGCTTCAAAGGATTAGCAAAAATGTCCCCAGGTTTTGACACAGTCTCAAAACCTGTCTTCATATTCCTGGACAAAGGTGCTATACGTGGTCTATAATACCATGAAGCTCATGATGAATTCCAGTAGTTTTTGCCTGTTGTGCTGAGGTAGGAATGCAGTGCTTAGTTCCAAAATGGTGTCTCTTCTTTGTTTCGTCTGATTGAAAACCTAAAGCACAGCATGAATATATGTAAATATCATCATGTTCAAGGAATCTCCTTTCTTTTGTAATTAAAAGTTTATTTGCTATACTAACTTCCAAGTTAGTATAGCAAATTTGCCCTCACTTGCAAGCCTTTCTTTCCTTTCTTGAAGTCCTAGATGGCAATGCCTTTAGATATCATTAGAATTACTCAATGTTGAAGTACTTACAGGTTGGACTCAATGACCTCAAAGGTCTTTTCCAACCTTGTGATACTGTGATACTTCAAGTGTTATGAAAGAAGAGAAACTGAAAAATAAGCACCGTGCACGATAAACAGACAGCTCCTAACAGTGAAGGATAAAACACACACTCAAAAGGCATCCGAGTTGAAAGCAGAAGCACTTTGAAAACAAGAATTCAGATGTTATGGTCTGAATAGATGTTCAGCAGATGCTATCGAGTTCTACTTTTCCACTAGCAGAATACACTAAAGCAATGGATTTGATATGTGCTTTCTTCACAGCTGTCTCAGTCCACGGGAAGATATCTTTAATGTAGGCTTTACTACAGGCTCACTATTGTTAAGATTATTTTATACAAGCAGAATTCAAGACTTCAAACCTCTTATCTAGCAATACTTTGCCTAAATGCTGAGGCTTTCAAAATTATAATGCTAAATGCCACCTGGCATTCAGGAAGGCATGTCATTCTGGTCAAAGAAACTCTTCATTTGCAAAATCTAGATAGGCAATTTAAAATTTGAAAGGATAGCGGCATAGTACCAAACTGATCTGTTATCCTAAAGAAGATCTGTACCCTTATGATGGACACTGGAGGTATACCAGGATGGTTCTAGTGGAGCATCAATCACTGCTAAGCCAAAATCCAGTAACTACTCGTTTTTGAAGATGAAGTAGTGCCTTATATTTAGATTTAGCTGTCTATACACAGAGCACGCTTTCAGCAGTCCAACAGTTTCATTGATGTCCAATAAGGACATGGAGTAGAGCAGAGAAACTTCGTTTTCTGTGAATAAAAATACCTAGACAACCCAGTCCTCATCTAGACAGGTTTTAACAGGAGCAAGAAGTGCTCTGTTCAGCAATGTGTGCTCTTCTCCTACAGCCCTGAGCTTTAAGGAAAGGAAAATGCTCAAAAATCACAATACGTTTGCTTAGATACATTCACAGATTTTAAACTTACACTGAACAGGTTCCATTAATTGTCAAAATTATTCTCATTATTAAAACGTGATCACCAAACACTTACCCCAATTTCCTTAAAGACTTTCACCGCATTTTTCACGTGACTGTAGGTAGCACTCTCCGCTGCAAGAAAGAAAACCCAGAGATAAGCAAACTGCAGCTGAATCTGGGCTACACTGTGCTAGGAACAACAGAATGAATCAAATCCAGTTCCAAAACCAGTTTAACATACCATATACAGCAACGTTCTTCTCCGTCCTGCTTATTAAGTGCTTGTGTAACTTTTGAAGGTATTCAGACTCTGCAACAGGACCGCTAAAATTGTGCACAAAGGTGACAGCAGAGCTATACGCCTCCAGTAAAGGTCCCAACAACCTCTGCAGGAAAGTGATGTACTGCTGGTGCTCTTGAGACTGGCTCACCTAAGAAAGGACGACAGCTTAAGTGACAGAGACCAGCAGAAACAAGAAATTACCTGCAACACAGTACACAGCAGTCCAAATAATTCTTAGTACGAAAAGGTGTAAAGGGGCACAACAGAGCACATTACTGCAAAAAAAGCAGTTTACCGTGAAGGTCAAAACAGGCACTGCACATCACAGATCAATGTTAGTTTTTTCTCCTCCAGGATATTAATAAAGATTTTCCTAAGACAAAATTAAAGACATCATGCTGTTCTGCAGTCAACAAAAGGGTTGCCACACACTCACAGTGATGAACAGAAGTTTCTGAGTGTTAACAAAGAGTTAAAGAGTGTTTGTGTCAGCTCTAGGAGAAAATTGGCAATTTGTCTAAAATCAACATGATCTATCTAGGAAGTGAAATTTAGGCTGAAAATAAATACCAACACGATGTGCCTGCTGTCAGTCAAGAACAAAACATTTAGACACTAAGATACTTGAACCTCTGTCAGTTTTCATGAAACTAATCATTGCTCTTCCACCTCTCTGTAAGACTACTTGATGTTCCTTCAGCTGGTTTTCTCACAGAAAGGAGAGAAAAGTGTTTTACTGACTGTAGCAAAATACAACAGACTAATAATGTGAACCAGCAAAAAATAATTATCTTTAAACTTCCTGAACCCGTGAAGTAGTTTGTAACTCTTTCAACAGGATTCAATGCTATTACCCTTAGGATAATTTTACCTTCAGGTAGCAATCTCTCTGCTCTTCTCCAAAATCGCTGTCTTCATCTTCCTCATCGCTTCTCCAAGATAATGGCTCGGGGAGTTTTTTATCCCACTGCTGCTCTGTAAGACCGGGGCTAACATCCTCCTGATCATCCTGCTTAAATTTGAAAGACAAAGTAGTAAATAGGTAAAAAATCCAAATCCAGGTAAACAACAGATTTATTTTATAACCTCATCTGACTCAATCAGTCCATTCATTAACCAATATTTAGTGAAATCAGGTGAGACTCAATTATAGACAGAGTTGAAAAAAGCAGAGAGAAAATACACTTAGTGAAATATTGTTTTTCTTTCATTTGCCTGTAAAAAGTGAAAATCTTTGCAAGTGTTGCTCAGTCTTCCTACCAGGGAACATCCAGTAGCAGCTGCCGAGACAGTGTGTTAGGATAAAAAGTTGAGATGCTATCTCGATGTAGATGTTGCTAACCTCCATTCTACTGTTCCCTTAGAGTAGTAAACGCTGTGTTATTACATCACAATAGCTAAAATCTCGATTAACGCACAGTGCCACAAGTTGCTAATTGGAAGTGGTAACTTACTGCCTCTAGTGATGGTGTTCTTGTATTTATCCCCACATGAGATATTGGTTGGAAAAGAATGAGCCGGTTTTAATCACAAAGGCCCTGAATTGTTTAAAACTTGATTACACTGAGACACTAAGACTCCTCCACCTGTTGCGTCACTGCAGTTCCTTTCCGCTAATCACCCTGACAAGCACCATCCAAGTTTAGCCTACAAACACCCCACAGTAATCCACCCTCAGAGCAAGACTTATACGCTTATACTTATTAGCAGGTAGGTGTCTTACATAAGTATACATTTCTTCAGGCTGTTGAGATGAGTGCATGGAATTTCTTTACTTGAACATTGTGAGTGGAAAGAGATTATTGTTTGCTTTTCATCTATTTAGTACAGCAATCTATTTTAGTAAAATCATTAATTAGTGAAATGCATTGTAATGTTGTAAAGTCTTGTACAGTTCCCTTGCAAGGGCATATTGAGGTCATCTACTAGAGATAATGAAGCACAAGTGACAAATATATACAAACTACACGTATTTGAATAGTGATTTCATCTTGTTGTGCAACAATGCAGGTACAGCAGAAGTTCGGGTGTACAGTAACTGAGATGCAACAGAAATACTCCACCTGACTGATCAGAGTCTGATGCAACATTCAATTTCAACAACACCTCTTCAGAAATTAGTTTTAGAGACAGTAAACCCAAACTTGAAAGAATAAGGGAAGCCTTGGTATCAATCATTCACCGTCAATTGTCTTGCTTGAAGTGGTAGAACAGAAAGATTTTTCAAAGGTCACCAGTGCTAAGTCACTGAGGAAAGACCCCCAATACAGTTTTTCCATTTAGAAATGAGACTCATGCAAGACTAAAACCAAATGCACAACAGACATTTCATAGATGCGATTACTGTCATAATATTCACAATGAAGAAAAACGCCTCTGCAGAAAATGAACAGCATCCATCCGATCTTACACTCTGATCAAATGCTTTATTTTGAAAGAAGCAAAAGGCCACAAAACAAGATTAAAAAAATACTAAAGAGATCACCGTGTTAGGAATATTCCTTCATTTTTGAAGTAGACACTAGACTCACAGGAAAATAATTTTTAAAAAAGCATGGATCAACCAAGCTCAAATTTTAATGGGACATTTATCAAAGTGTTAACGTCAGCAGTAAACTGAAATAATCAGAAGGGGCAGAAGCTGGCTTGCTTTCTTAGGGAAAAGGTGGTAAAAACCCCACAAAGATTTCCAACCTGTCTGAAGTCATAAAACAACTGTTGATTATAGTGTTTGCATTGATTATGCACCAGTCCATCCCTGCAACCACAAACTGTGCCAGCAGGGGAGGCTTACAATAATTTCAAGGTCAATGCAAAGGAATCGAAGAACGACAAAAGGTCTGAACTACTGACTCTTTGGGAGTAGAAAGTAAACTTCCATGTATTCTAGCTATGCTACAGTTTGAAAGCTCCAATAATAAAATATTGCCTTCCTTAGTAGGTTTAATAGTACAATGAAAAGACACACAGAGTCATCCGTGTCATCACAGGATGACTGATGCTTATAAAAGTTAAGAATGAAGTAGTATCGGTCCGGAGTTGTTACAAGCTTTCAGCAACAGCATATATTTAGAACAAGACTCACGGTTAGTGAGCAGCACAAACTACCTACGGCTAAAGTCAAATGCAAGAAACAAAGCTCATTTAGGATCGCTACTACCTTACCTCAGCCACAAGAAGAATACCGTATTGTATCAGCCTTTCCACAGATTCATGGCAAACTTGATAGATCACCTGGCAAGGCTGCACAACACAAAAGAAATGCACTGAAAAAATCACATCCATTTATACCCATTTTAGCCACACCAGTTCCCTGTTCAGTATGAGCAGTTTAGATACAGCAGTATTATTCCTTTCAAGCAAGTTATTAAACTTTTACCACCATAATCCCAATGCGCCACTCACATTTATCCTGGCAGACATTAAAAAAATTACAGCTAAATAAGATATTTAAAATTTGTCCATGTGTTCTGAAGAAATGCATTACTACACCATATTAAATATTCACTCCTTTTTATCACCTCTAACCAAATTTTTGTTAGTTAGCAATTCTGAAATAAAATCATCATAAAACTAAAATCATTGAGATGCATACCAATGATTTATTTGAAATTTAAAGGAAATTACGCTTTTAAGAAATTCCCTTTTGTGTTTTGAAACTCTGAATAAAAAAAAATCCCCTCTTTTACCTTATTCATAATGATTGAGGAAATATTTTCTAGTTAAAAAAGTAAGTTAAATATTAACTCTGAAAGCAGAAGGAAAAGATTACTAAAGAACCACGTGAGCTACACTACTGCCCAGAGAAAAGTACTAAATTTGGCTTATGCTTCATTTAAAAAAGCACAAGGAAGAAATTTGCATAAGCGTGCAAATTTAAGAACTAATTCAAGAATTTCTAGAATTCCAAGTAATGTCTACACATAAGAAAAGGAATATCTAACGCTTAGCATTGCAAGTATCTAGAATTTAAGTATACAAAGTGTCTGAAAACTGAGATAACATCAGCTCTCATCAGTGTTTTGTAACAAAACAAAATGCAAAGTCAGGCCATGTTTAAAATTGCCACTAAGCACAAGGTGTGGCACACTGTGACTACTGCACTCCTGTGCAAATTAAGAATATCTTTAGAATCTGGAGCCTTAGTTCCCAGTATAATTTCAATCATCTATGCAAATTCATGTGAGTTGGGTACTCTCAAAGACTTGTGGTTGTTTAAGTAAAAAACCTATTTTAATAATTTGGGCAGAATGCAGATGTGGTTGTGATGGTCTGATGTCATAAATGACAAAAAAATATGTTCAAAGGCATTAAAAAGCCCAACTTCAAGTTGTGGGAAGTGGACAGAGTGAGCAGCTTTTCCTTATCAAGGAAGGCCTAAAGGCAGCAGAGCAGAAACGCTGCAGGCTCACCCCAGCATCACCCACATTAGCACCTGCCTGAGCAGCAGGTGTGCACTCAGTATGCATCCAAAACCAGACCGACTGATTTTATCACACCTTGCCAAGGAAACAAGTTAGGGACAGGAGTTTCCCAAGTTAATTCACGTGTTATCATCCAGACATCTTTTGGATGAACAGTTCTGATGGAACTACATTTATTCAAATGTTCAGACATTTTTTTAAAGCCAACAAGAACAATGCTATATTTATTTTCCAAACTACATTCAGCCTCTTGATACTCATTACCATCAGACTTTACTTACAGTGAACACATCAGAAGTGTGACACTTGAAAAAAGTGAATTTCAAAGTAACACATGGAGTTACAAGCAGAACCGAAGTTTGAAACATGGACAATTAATGCAATTACTTACCAAAGACACAGTAAATTCATTAGAAAGCAAGTAACACAAGCTGGCAGCTTTCCGGACCAGATGTTCTTGACTGATCAAAGAGGGAGAAGCACCATTCGTACCATTTCTGTACCTCCTGCTCTGAACTGCACGAAGACTACAGGCTAGAAGAGAAAAACAAGTCAAGTTTGCTTTTCCAAAGAGTTTTGTAGCAAAGGAAACGTAAAACTTTTGCTTTGTGTATTTCTAGGCCTAAAAACAGTCAAGCATTATGTATACAATTGTAGAATAAAGGCAGAATTCACAACTATTGCATTTGTCCACAATTAATATCAGATTGAAACAAAGTCTCATGAAAATATTAGTGCAATGATGTTTCGCCATGTTGGCTCAAAATTCTGACAGTGCTTTGACTGTGCCAGTGACCAATACACAAATACTTCCAAGAAAGATAAAGAATGATGGGAAAAATGAGTGGAAACATTCCACAAACAAACAAAAAAGTTTATTTAAAAATAGTTTTTAATAGGGTAAACGTGGACTGAAGCAGGAAGGGAAGCAGGGCTGTGGGGTCGTGAAGATACTTTGACTTCACAAGTCACAAGAAAGTGTTTCCTTGGTAAACCCCAACACATACCGATAACGGCCTCTTTAATGAATACGTGAAGTACTCCATTGCTGTAGAAGTTGAGTTCAAAAACAGCAGGTATCGTTGTGCAGGGAGTGATGAAGAACTCATTGTTTCGGCTAGTGTTTGTGATATTTACACAGTTCCCCAACAGGTGGATGGCATGCATGACAACGTCATCCGAGTTCCCTGAAAATCCCAAGTCAAAGTCACGGGCTAAGACCTCCTCCTTCATGGAAAAGAAATCTTCTACCAATCTCGAAAGATCAGTTCCCTAGAAATAAAATCAGAAGCACAGAGTGAAACAATATTCTTTTTGCACACGAACATGTATATAGCAAACACATAGACTAGCCAGAAATTTTCAAAAGTCCGAAGCATGACAGAGCTATTAGAAAATCTTGTTTTCAGAGATATTGCTACAATAGTCCATAGTTTTGAATTACATGCAATTATATTTTAAAACCACGCAGCTATTTGAGAAGCCAAGATTTTTGTTTGCTTCTTGATTCATTTCACAACCTGGAGAGACCAGTTTTTACTTATGACCATGTTAGAGATTTCGTATTTCCATTACCTATAAAATGAATGATCAATTATCTGGGAATACTGTAATCAGTAGAACTGCAATTGTTTGGGGACATGAGGAAAAGCTTTTCCTTGAGCACTTCCTTTCCCTGTTTTTTTAAAAGCAAGATGGCTATGGATCACATTGTAAAATGCTTCTCTGATCCTACTATTTTAGGAAATCTGAAAGGCTAGACTGACACAATATTAATACTGTCCTCGACTAAAAAGATTACATATCGAACCAATATTTTTTCAATTTTTTCTAGATTTACGCACAAGTTTCAGATTAGAGGCAGAAGGAATTTAAAAAAAGTGCTAAACGCATCTGTAGCAGAAAAAAATATTTCTTCCATGCCCAAGACTAAACATGAGTATCGTTTTGCCATCGTGGCATGATACTCTGGTACCAAGGAACAGCACAACGAATTTGAAAATTACCAGGATAGCTGCTAGCATATTCAATAGTGAGTGTGTTTAAGACCTAAAAACCAATCTTAATACAATGAACCAAAACAATGTATTCTACTAAAAAAGCATAACTACATTTTGAATTACAAAAATCTGTTTCTACGTGAGTATTTACTATCATCCCATCAATAACGGCTTATCTTCAAGCATCCACTACTAACTAAAGTACTAGTGCTCAGACTACCTGAAATCCACTTTACTTTAAGCACATGCTGCTTCTTTTATTAATACCATGCAATAGAAAAATGCATATGACTTTTTAATTAACGAGGCCAAAGCAATGTTTGCTATTTAAGCAGCACGGAAGCATTACCTGTCTGTGTCTGTACAGCAGCAAACAGGCAACAAGGTGGGTAGACATCACAGCACAGGACTTGTTAGCAGCTAGAGGTAAACAAACTCATTAAGCACTTGAGAGCTTCAAAACATCATTACAAGTCAAAGAGTATCCACTGTTAAAAAAAATATCGATAGTGGCACAGAATCATACCTTCTGAATGAAATACAAAGTGTATTATGTTTAAATAATAACAATAATAACGTAATCAAACTAAAGTAGCTTGAAGTAAGAAGCCTGAATAAAGCCCACGTGTTTACTAAGCTAAGCATTGCAGGCATCTCTTATGCCACAAATCACAGGTCTGGCTGAAACATACAGCTCATGACCCATAAATTCTGGCAACACAGGTCCATGCAGCCAGATGAGTTCTCAGGAGCACTATCTTGAATAATGCCATAAAGACCCTGCAAGTAACTTCTGACGTGAAGTGGCAAGAAATCAGTGAATCAATATGACAACGAAACACTTCAGAGTGTACCAAGTTCATTACACTGGTCCAAAGAATACAAAAGTTACCAAAACAAACAGGATAAAAAGCTCGTACTTAAACCAGAAAGAGAGCTGACTAAACTTTGAAGAGGAGAGAGGGAGGGAGGCAAAGGATGGAGAATTGTCAAGAGAGCACAGGAAGTCATGCAATGATCACCTGAATGGAGAGACTCGGCAAGCAGGACGTTACTAAACAGCACGTTAATTCATACAATCATCAAAACAAAACAGGTAGCTGATAGGGGCACTGTAACACTTACTGAACAAAATATGCTCAGCCAAGTTGGATATCAGCTCTCGTCTGAAGGGCTCGCTTGTGATATCTCTGGAGTTTGGCAGTGAGGCCTCTGTACCTTCATCCACAGTATCGTTAGGTCTGAATATAGAACAAAAATTACATTATGACATTTAGATCTTCATCAAAACATAAAATAGCCTAAATTGGTTTTGCACTTTGGTTCACTTAGTATATATATAAAAAAATAAATCACACTATGCACTCTGGTAAAGGAACAAAAATGTTATGAATAACAAGTTCCAGAGAAATTTTAACATCTACCAACTTTTCCAGATTATTTCTTCACAGTAAACAACCAAGACAAGAACACCAAAAGGAAAACTGCAACTTTGTCCTATGGCTATTCCTGGCTTTGCTATTACATCATTTGCACCACACAGCTCTTTTCCCTTCAATGAACATGGACAACTGTAGATTAAGCAGATCTGCCTAAAAGGCAGTTTCCAGCCCAGCATCTCTGCAAATTAGAAACGGTCTTTTGTATGGACCTAGAACTTTCTAAAGATGAATGGCTTTGTCTCTACCAGGACCACACAGGTTTGTACAAGTCAAGCTAAGACCTCAACTCAAACATGTATCTGGGTAGCAAACACAGATGGAGCACAGTTTTGCATTTATGAGTGACAGTCACGTCTTTGAGCAAAAGGGTACTCATTCACAAGTCCTATTTGCTTTGCAATTATACCAATACCCACCTGAAATGTTTACAAGGTTTAAAAACAAATCCTTCATTTTTCCCCAAGTTATTTCATAAAATTTAAAATTAAACCAACAGAGGTCACTAAAGTTAAAAAAAAAAAAAAAGGGAAAGAGTCACGAAGCTTATTTAAACACAGCTCCTGAGAAAGAATGGAACTCTTGTAGTAAATTGTAGTTACAATTGTAATTGTGTACAGGAAAACTGAAAGCTTACACATTACCCTTGGGGAGTTCAGGCGCTGTTTGGAATGTAATTCAGAATACTAAAACCAGAAACAAACCAACCAACCCCAACCTGTGCTCCCTCTCCCCAACACCCAAATTGTCTCTACCTTGAGGGAAGTATAGCTGGTAACAAAGCTTGTTCCAAAGAAAAGGGAGCAGGCACAGGTTTTTGGCTTTGGCTGTTTACATATTCCTGTCAAGAGAAGAGTTGTTATTTTTTTTGCATTTTTTCCACCTTATTCTTGCAGTCCACTGATAACATTATTATATGAAATGAGCAATTATTCAAAAACTCAACCATGACTAAAAATAGGTCACACTAAAAGAGCAGTAATCAGGTCACAGAAATTAATTTTCCAACATTTTATTCTCTTTTAATTTTATTTTATGAAAAGGCAAACTTTCTACAGGGACTTCATCAGAAACATTGCAAAAACAATAACAAAAAAACACAGCCCCTGTTAGCACCCTGCTGGGAACAACTCCTTTGAGACCAGCTTCTCCGTGATTAAATTAATGAGAGCTGCCTTCATTAACATGAATGACAGTGAAGTCTAATAGCCTTTCAGAACCAACACAGAGATTGTAATTATTGCTCGCTGCTTTCCTAGACATGAGGATAGGGAACTTCTCCATGGGTAAACAAACCCCAGCTGGAAGACCCCACAGTGTCACAAACTAAAGCACCCAGGAAACTGGCAGGGTACCACGAGCTTGGAATTCTTGAAGTCCAGATTTCTCAAAAGCCAAACACCTCTCCTTACAGGTTTGCATTTACATTATTCTGGTTTCAGGACACTGTGTTCCTTCAGCCTTTATAAAAAAGACTGATGTGGGAAACTAAAGAGCCACTTAACCTGCTGGTCAGGAAAACAGTTCCCTCCCAGGAAAGCTGCTTGAAAAACTTTCCCAGGCAGCTCACTCTCTTCTGCTTTTAAGCCTGGGTTCACAGAACTGTAGATGCCTCAAATTAACCCCAAAAGCTCATCTCCTTTAGAAAAAGCTGCAGTGACATAACTACATCAATCTAAAAATACAGTTACACATCTGCAAATCTTAGTGAAGGCATACTTAAACAATTTAGGTCATGCTTTTACCTTTCCAGAGTGAAAAAACGGATGCACATATGAGACCTGACCTGAGGCTGCTAGGAAGGTAAAGAGTGATTAGCATTTCACTAGATTAAGAGGGCAGATAACCTTCTTTTCCTTATACTGATCCAAGAGCTGTTGTTAACTCCTTACCAAGAATAGCCTGGAAGTGACCCAAGCCTTCTCCTCTGGAAGTGAATTAATATCCTTCGCTACTATGCTAATTATAATGCAGTGCAGACAGTCACAATAATTTCATGCTGTGGTAATTGAACCCTCCGAGCTCTCCAACCTACTGCCTTTCTGAGAGAAGTAGGGCAGAAAGAACACCTAATTAATTTGAATAATGTTCTAGTAGGTTGTTGTTACAGTAGTTAATCTTATTAAAGTCACACGAAAAATAAGGTATACTGTAACACAACACAGATGAGAGAAATGCAGATAAATTCAGTATAGTAGCAGCAGATTCTGCCAAAACAGAATTTAAAGAGGCAGCCAGTACTGCACCACCCTCATTCCCTGAGAAACTACCCAACAGTATTTGGTGAACTACTGTAGGTAATAACTGTGAACCAATAATAAACTATGATATTCAAAGAATATGCAGATTTTTATTATATATGATCCATAGTACCTTCACAGCTACTAATTGCCTCGCAGTTCTAAAATGCCCTTCCTCAACAGCGTAACTATTCTCAAACTGGAGAACAGCATTCAGTTTCCTTCAACTCCTTATGTCTCAAACTCACACATAGTATAAGGATCCTTTTAATGATTTTGTTTGTTAAAACAAAACAAAGAACCCCACTGAGAATACCTGCACCATTTCAAAATTAACACAACCCTTGATATCAACTCCGAAGACAAATGCCTTCAGCCAACTGCAGATGCTTTTGTCCCACTGGAACGGCCTTCAGCAGATAGTGCTAGTGATGAGAACCCACAATAAGAAAAATCAAACTAAATGCATCCCCACTACTGAAACATCAAACATGTCAAGCCGTCAAAAGGATCTTCAAAATATCAAACTTACTTTTAAGGAAAATGGTTGTGCAAAATCTACTCTGACACACCCATAATTCTTCCGCAGCATTCTGAAGACTCCTCTAGCTATACTCCAAAGGCTTTCATTCTTCTTAGGCTTGCCCTAGAAAACAAGGGCGGTTGTTTTGGGTTTTTTCCCAAATTGCTAATAAAAGGTTATATTTAAAATCAAAATATATACCATAGCAGACAAAGCAAGGATAAATCTTTTGACACACTTTATAACTTGAAGTAAATCTACAGAGCCGTTTTCTGTATATATCCACTTGAAATTATTATTTGTTATGTTATAAATTTGCATTTAGAAATGTCACTTATACCTCAGCACTCCCTATCAGAGAGGCTTTGTGATTCATGGCTCTACACTGTTCAACATAAACACCAAGTGCATGCAACAGAGGATTACTAGCACATAATTTAACTATGTAGCACATTTTCCTAAACATAAACAGAAAATCCCCCAGGCAAAACAAGTTGTTCAGTTGCTCTTACCAGCTGTTCACTGTTATAGTGACCTTCAATTATGCGATCATAGGAGATTCCCACAGGTATAATTAGGACGTCCGGAGTAGCATTTGAGAAGAGAGCATCTACCACCACAGATAAAAGACCTGCTCTCGCTCCAGATGTCTTTCCACTTCGTGACCGTGTGCCTTCCAAGAATATTTCTAAGAACTGCTGCTGCCTCAACAATTCTTCTATGTGCTGAATACAGAAAGATTGGAAAAGAGGAACAAATAAATAACTGATTATGCTGGCAAATTGGAATATATTGTCAGCAACCATTTCCTCTTAAAGCCATTGGAAGATCATGAATGGGCTTGAACACTTGTGAAAAAAACAAAAAAAACCCAAAGCAATCACTAGTGCTTGACACAAACCCAGACCAAACTGCAATTGAATTTACATGAATATACAAGCACTGAAATGCCTTTTGTTCAAGACAGCATCTCTAGCAACAGTTGATCTATGGAACGTACATAAATCTCTTCTCAGCACACATCATCTCCCAAGATGCAAATACAGTTACTATACTGAATGGCACAACGTATTACATCAACCCATCATGAACAGAGACTTCTATTAAGTGAACAGAATCAGTGTTGAAATGCCCCAGTAAAAATCAGAGAAATATGGCTTAAATTTAACATTAATTCATAGAATCATAGAATGGATTAGGTTGAGAGGGACCTTAAACCCCATGCAGTTCACACCTCCTGCCATGGACAGGGACACCTCCCACTGGATCAGGGTGCTCAAAGCCCCATCCAACCTGGCCTTGAACACTTCCAGACAGGGGGCAGCCACAGCTTCCCTGGGTAACCTGGGCCAGTGTCTCACCACCCTTATCATGAAGAATTTCTTCCTGATATCAAATCAAAATCTTCCTCCTTCCAGTTTAAAGCTGTTAAAACCTTCCAGTTTAAAGCCACTGTATTACAGCGTATTAATTCCACTTAATACTCAAAGAGTATTAATTCCACCTTCTTTAATAAGGCATACTCAAGGTAAAAATCTCATCTTCAAATGTGCTGGGCATTTGAGTCTCTTATTTCAGACATTCAAGACTGGACACAAAAATGTATCCTACTTTTGCTGCATGAAACCCAAGACAAATTCAAAGCACTAAAAAACAACTGCAGACTGATAGAACTGACTTTCCTACTTGCCACCTGATCAAAATGCAGTCTATGCAAATAAAGACAAGAAATACATACCACGTAGAGCAAAGCTCTGTAGAGGAAGTCCTTACGACCATCAGGACTCTGATCTAACTTCCGACGTATGAAAAATCCTCCTAGTTTGCGGATCAATGTGCTACATAATAAAAAAGAATTACACTCATTAATTTGAGTTTGCAGGAAACTACTACACGTCCAGCACAGAATTCCTAGCATGCAGTAGGAACTGAACTTACTGAAATACTTGAAGACTGAAACGTATTACACTATTTGCACATGATGGGACCACATAAATATTGTTCTCTAACTTAACAACCAGGCTTTTCTACGCTGTCTTGCTCCATTTCACCCCCCTGACAGCCCACTTAGCCTCTGCAGTGACCCCGATCAGGAGACTGTTACACATTGAGACGCTGGGGATTCACGTAACAGTTAATCCGAGATGGCCCAGGTCTGTGCTGTGCTGCACAGACAGCATGGCCTTAGTGCTCGTGTTGTGCTGCACAGATCCTCTGGCCACAGGATCAGCTCAACCAGCTAATTTTAACAGAGGAGCTTGCAGTCAGCTCCCACCGGGCACCAGCAATTATGCCACCTGGTAGTCTCCTGCCTTTAACAGTGCAACAAGAAGATCCCACAAGAACATCCTTTCTTATTATGAATAGAGTTGTTTTCTTGCAAGAAAACCCTTCACTAGCTCAAATGACCAAAACGGGGTAACTCTTTCTGTAGGCAGGGTTTGCACAGTGTGCTTTGCACACTTTGGATGCTGCACAACCCAGGGCTCCTGGCATCTAAAGGGATATTAGATTACCTCTGCTAGTCTCTCTTTATACTGCTAGCCATAATAAACAGCATTTTAATTGATCCTTTATAGTCTGAATGTCTTTCTTACTGGGACCATCACAGATCAGCATCTGCTGGTGCAGAACACCCTCTACATCAAAGTAACCCACTTCTTTCCTCATCGTTTCCTGCAACATCCAGTGGCTTTTCTGTAATCAGTTATCCCCAAATTCATGTCTCACCAGCAAAATACTATCTAGAAGACCTTTTTATCTATTTCAGCCACAAGAAATAGAAGTACATAAACCAGAGACCAAATTGGCGTACTTTCTCACAAAGTGTTATTCACTCAGTACTGTCACTGCCTATTCGCCAGCTTGTTAACCTTCATGAAGAGTTGATCATTCATAACTCTTTTTCACACACATATCTTTCCTTAGTCACCTACCCACTTCTAGACTTCCAGAAGAAGGGAATATCCTTCCTGATGCTAGTTAGGTTACGACAGAATTTCTCAGAAGATTTTGCTGTGGTCTCTCTCTGAGCACATAATAGAAACCAAAGAAATTCTACACAATGGTCCAATAATACTCAGGCTATCTTACGTCTGGTCGTAAGACACACTGTACAATAGGTCACCTGAAGATCATCCCACCTCAGACTTTTTCAAATACAGAGAGGGTATTACCTCAAGATGGGGATGTTGAGATTGTTCCCTGCAGCAATGTACGGTGCTTTGATGTTATGGCAGAAAAGAATGAATGTAAGGAGCAGGTAGTCAATGTGGGATTTGTGAACGGGCAAGAAGATAAGAGGCAAATTCATCTACGGTGGGGAGAGAAGGGAAAAAAGAGAGAAGATGGTTGGTAAGAGATGTGGAATATTACTCCTTGTCTAAAATCCGTCAAGATTGCCAGCATCGTATTATCGGAACTGATGGTATTTTCCAGATACCGTCATTCAGTTTGTTTACATCTGGTTTTCACTCAGCTGTGACAATGAGAACATTTTAGTCAACTGGACTTCTTAATTTTCATAGACTGTAATTTTTAGTTTTATGTATTACAAGAAACAATGATAATATTCCCAGTTTCTTCACATTCACAGTACTGAGACAACAATCAAATAATTAAAGGGATGTGGCCAAATTAATGTCACCAAAGCACTGCTATTTCTTTATGTTCAAAAGAATATTCTATTTGAATATTAGGAACCTTTTTTTTCTTATTTTGATTTACCTAACCCATTTTTCTAAGATATATTCTACAAAAAGGATCAATTTCTTTGAGTGTAAAGAAACCAGCAGAATTTAGGAATTATTTTGAACAATTGCAATAAATATCAAAGGACTGCAAACAGAATGCTAGTAAGAAATAAGAAAACTTTATTTCGTAGAAGATTTTTCTTCCAAATTAAGGCAGAAGTGAAAAAGGCTAAAAAGACCTACTAATTTATCACTGGCTGCCTCAGTGCAAAAAAAGAAATCATGCTGGATACAGGTTATCTGAGATAATAATTCAATCTGCTAGTTAAAATTTGATCCTAAAACAAAGGCAAAACCAGAGTTGACATGGTATTTCAAGCTACACAATTCCAAGAGCATTATATTCAATTAAAAACATTGTTTCACAGATATGAGATAGATCTAGCTATAATCTGCTATCTTATAGAGTTAGCAGAACCCTCCTAAAAAGAGATAGTGCTGTAAACAATAGAAACTAGACCAGAAAACTGCCTTAGTAGGTTATTTCCCATCCTCCCTTACCTCTGTTGCCGCTTTGACCATTTCTATTTGACCTCTGTGGATCTGAATATTCCAGAAAAAGCTGTTAAACAACTTCAGTAACACCCAGCCAGTCAACCTGAAGGAAGATCACACACAACTCAAAAAGCTACATTCATTGCTGCCTCCTTTTTATATTGCTTTTATATGACTAAAGGCAAAACCATAAAATCTGATGACTCTATATTAAAAAAGAAATTACTATAAACCCAAATTGCTTAGCAAGCTTTTGGCTATCATCTATGCCATAGTTAGTAACTTAATTCGGAAAATAATCCCAGCCTCCTGCAATTATGAGACAAAACTTGTTAGTGTCAACCTTAATGATGGTTGTTCAAAGGACAGACACCACTCTAATGGAGGTCCTATGATCAGCTACGCTTGTTAGGTGACAGCGCGCATCTTGTCTTGTGGGAATTTAATACAGTTACAAAAAAATACAGTACTTTCATCACAGAAGGCAGTGAAGGGGACAAGGAACACGACAAATTCATCCTTAGTAGTAAAAGTAGACACCACATTAGAAGATTTTCTCTCTCTGAGCTATTTATAATACAGGTTATGATATTCAATGGGGTATTGAAAAAACAGATCTTTCACAGTCTAAGACGCTGCAGCTGGCTGCTCTTGCTCAGCTCAGCCCAAAACAGCACAGGATACTAATTAACGGGTCTAAGTGTCAACACCAAGCCCAGTTCCAGCAGAAAAAACCCAAATACATTCCTATTTAATCCCACTATGATTTATGCCTTGAAAAGGCAGAGAGTTTCTGCTGCACCTGAAAATGAAGAATAACTACCATTTCATTAGTTAATGAATAATGTATGATTTTTTTAATATAATTACTCATTATTTATGAATAATGTGTTACAAGCTCTGCTGGTCCAACACAGAGAGCTTGGTCCATTGACAATTCTGATGAGCCATTTTCCTTACCTGATTAAAGCAGGTGACACATTTGCTACCATTTCCTGGAGTATTTTCCTAGCTTTTTTCTTCACTTTGTTTACAGCTTTAGGATCCGTCTGAGCAAAACTGCCCAAAGCACTTGGTTCAGAAGCTTCATCTAAAATGGCCTTCTGGACTCTAGCGTTAGAAAGTAAAACTTACAAGATAGTCCCAGAACAGAAGAGTTTAAGACATAGACAACAATTGCTGGGAATGAACTACAGGAATAACTTGCAGGCATAAAAGCACAGGCACACGGAAGCACTGTGTACTCCAAATGCATTAAATGCAATTTAGCAGTTTTCTAAGCTCTGATTAAATAGGTACATGATGGATTTATGCAGTCAAAGTTGGTCATATAAAACAGTATGTACCCAGTTCACAGGTATTAAGTGATTGTCAACTTTCAGAAATGGTTAAAAATGCAGAAAGAACAGTTGAAACCTCCTCTTTCTTTTGTTTCCTGCTATAGCAATTTCACTTACTTCATTAAAAAGAATTATGCACTTGCTATTTTGCTCTCCTACAGTATCTTCCCCCTTGAAATCTGTTTTACAAAGTTTAACCAAATTTTATAAGGGCTATTTGAGTGGTTTAACACACCATAACTGTGGCACAATGCGATCTGCTTTGCTTTGCAAACTATCATTTTGCAACACTATCATTTCCAGATGGGACTTGAACATTAAAAATTCAAGAGAATTAGGAATGTTAATGTTAACAGCATGTGGCCTCTCACAAAAGTAGACTCAAGGAGTGGGCATATGGTTGAATTTCTTTGTGTCCAGTGAAAACTGATAGCTAAATAGCTAATCAAGGGCTCAAAGTGCCATTTAAAATGCAGCATATGAAACAGGAATCAAGCTCCACAAATAAAGGGTGGGTAATTTGTCTGTACCCTTTTTCCAGTTTTGCCTCGTGCTCTTGGCATACACTCAGGGGACTCTGAAATGCTGCTTTCCTATTATTTCTGAAACACCAACAACTTCTGATACTGCAGTATGACTTCAGTGGTAATGATTTACATGAATTAGATGAACAAACGTTTGAAGAGTTCCCATGGAGCAATTTATTTTTGTGTACTATCTGCTCTCCACCCACTACCAGATTCATCTGGAGATTTATAATTCTTAATCTCTCCTTTTTTATTATTCAAACAGAAATTGCAAGCTACAGTCCTGAAGAGCTATGCTGAAGATAGTGCATTTTCTAATTTTAGACAGACTGATTTTCAAAACCTGATGTTTCCAAACTCTTAAATCATATGATAATGTATTAGTCATACAAAAAATAGTTTATTTTGCATTATCGTACCTGCTGCTGTTCAGCACATTTTCTGTCAGATTCTTGGCAAACATACCCTTGTGAACATCCCTTTCTTGCACAAAAAGGACATAACAAAGGCGTCTTGCAAGCCACCCTCTGTACCTATAAAAATATGAAAGGCATTTGAGTGAGACCCTCAAAATATTTCACTGTCAAAAAAAAAAATTAAAAATACCTAAGAGCACAATTAAGAAGCAAAGTAAGTAAATGTTTCTGAAGAGCTGCCTAAAAGCTTCTGTTTCTTCTAACAAGTCATCAATACATTAATATTACAGATAATACAACTGATGCGTAGCATACAATTGCTGAGAATACTGAGGTCTGCATTACTGCGATGCAGGGAGATACTGGCCTTAAAAAATCCATAGCATCATCAGAAAGTAGCTACAAAAAAGCATACACATTTTGTCTGACCTTACAGCTCAGCAAAGAGGAAAGATGATGTAGTGCCCATTTCTGATTCGCTGCTGTTCCAACGGGGAATGTAAATGCCCAGCTGAGAGGTTTGCCAACTTCTTCAAAAAACTCTGAGCCCTCCTGGGAAAGTTTCTCACATTGTACGCATGGGATAAACTCTCCCAGACACTTCAAAAAATACGTTTGCATTGGCCACCAACACTAAGAACACTCTTCTGGTAACCTTTTCTTCTTTTCTAGTGTTTTCACAAACCCAGCCTCCCACGTAGCTTCTCCTTGCAAAGTTTTAGCAGTAGGAGAACCACTAAGCGATCAGCAAATCTCTGTAGGCATTCAAGGGTTTAAGTAAGGCACCTTAGCTTATTTGGCCAGCCTCTTCCTTTTAATTTAACCCTGTCCTCTGCTCTCTGGATCACATAAGCAATATGAAAATGATACTTGGAACAGTTTTCCTAACATCACAGAAGATGCATGTGACATAAGAAGAGAGAAAATCCAGTCCCCGGCAGTCAATATTTAATTCTATTTTCTCTCCTTGCCACCCTCACTCACCGGGGCACCACTGGACAAGCCGCCGCTCACACAGTTCACTCCACAAAACGAATGGAGCTGGGACCCCCAAACAGCACAGCTGATATGGTGGGGCAGAAATAACAGCTGGAAGAAGAAATTAAGTTCTGGCCATTTCTAAGACTGGAGCATTTGGCCTTATGCAAAAGCCCCGTCCTGAGGGCTGCTGGTACAACGCATCGCCGACCCTCCAGTGAGTGCCACAAACCCAACCACGGGTGGCAGTACTCATGCTGGAATGCTGCCACAGTCGTCACCCAAGTTACTGATCTTGGCTGCTAAACCTCCTTGTCACATTTCGGTAAATTTATACTTGTGTTAAAACCAGCTGGGAAAGATGAGAAGGAACTTTCACACCACGAAAGACCAAACCACCTGAGCGCACAGCCCACTCGCACTATAATTAAAACGAGTGCACATGCACAAGCTATCAGCACAGTCGGACATGGAACAGTTACACAAACATTCTTGAAGGAGAAAGAATTTTGCTAGTCAGCCTGTCAACTAGTGACTCTGTTCTAATTGCCTTTCCATTTTCCCCCTCCCATTAGAGTTTGAGAGCCTTATTGACTTTTCTAAAAAGCAAAGATAAGAACATGCTTCCTTCTCACAACAAATTGGGTAACTACGAACACACCACCACAACAGCTTACAGATATCGTAGAGATCCATCAAGGTAAAAAGGCTTCTACACTCATTTTACAGCTTAGACACAACATAGCGTAATTAGAAAAACCTGTTTTCTAATCATGTAGCAAACACAGAAGACAAAACCCACACAGAATAGACTCAATCAAGATATATTAGAAAACTGACATACACCTCAGAAGATGACTGTGGTAATGTCTCGCTGTACAGCTACAGCACGCTAGCAGTTAAAGAGAATCCCTCTTGCTTTCTAAGGCCTTGGAACTGTGACTACATAACCCCATGGGACCTCAGAACCTCATTACAATTGTCAGTTTTCAGCCTATAATGACATTCTGAGCTCAAGGCATTTTATTTCAGACTAATTCATTAACCCATATTTTGTTGCCCTTGTATTTCTAATTTAAGTAACTCTGACCATTCAAAATCATTCAAGTATTAAACGCGAGAAAGTAATTTTTTTAAAAAGTTAAAATTAAACATGATTTCTGATATTTTTTCTGTAATCTAAACTGCAAGCTCAGCTCTTATAAAAACATAATTAATTCAAATTGAAGAAAGAACAGCCTCTAACATTAGCTTCCTCCCTCTCAAGCACAGCACAATGCTGCCTTTCTTCCACACAGACACTTTGGCTCATTTCTTTCAGGCTGCTGGCCTCTCTTTGTTTGCTCTGACTCTATGACAAACACTGCAGGATCTGCTTATGCTAATGACTACTGTAAAAACCTTAGCAAGCATTATTAACTTCCCAAAGAACAGAATAAAGATTTTTGTGTACTTCCAGTATCTTCATCCCAGAACAAGATATATTTCCAATAGCGCAAAGATACATCATCATTTTTAGGTCATACACACAATCCTTCAGGAGCTGTGCTCTCCCACTGAGACAGAGGGGGGGACAGTCTAAGAAGACATTTTCAGATTTAATTGCCATTAATGATGACGGTCAGTGCCTACATTGTGAGCCAGACCTGCTCAGCAATTTAAAATGCAGCCTGAAGTCATTCTTAAACATGGGAACACAACAGCTCCTCTCAGCATTATGCTACAGACGCTTCCATTTGCACTAAAGGAGAAAGGATTTAAACATGTTCTGTTTTTGTGAAACAGGTTTGACCCTTACACTCCTTGCCTATAGCCCCAAAGGACTTTGCTCGGCTCCCAAATACACATAGCTGGATTTAACAAGTACACTGCTTTCCTGAACTCAGCATCAATTCCTGCATTTCAGGTCACCAATATATATTCTCACTCCAGACTATCCTAGAGATTTCCCTGCTGTAAGATCAGAACATACTGAATTTTAAAAGCAAAAGACTTGCTACGTTACCTCGTGTGTGTTTCATTGATATATATGACATTACGTAGACCCAAAGAGGGAATACTGGCATTGAAGAAGTTATCCTGTGAAACCAAGGAAAAAACAGTTGGTGGACAATTTCATTACATAAAAACATCTTTACATTCATCATAACATTTAAGATAATGCAGTATTTTTCACCTCTATTATAAACTAAATCCAAAGCACAGAAGTGCTGAAGTTGCTATAAAGTGCATACAAACTGTTCTGAAATGAAAATGAAATTCAGAAAGTCACTACACCCAACTCCATTACTTTCAAAGTATTCTCTGGGCTTTTACTGCATACAGAAATGCTTGTTTTTTATTTGAGACAGAATATTTTATTATATTATATTATAATGTAATTTAACCAGGAACTGTCTTAATAATGAGCTCATCTTTGAGACAGAACTTTATTAAAACACATTAAGCATTAGTAAATCCATGAGCCTTTTGATGCTCCGACAGTGACATCCAGTTTGCCAGCAGATCAGCCATCGCAGAGCAGCAGCCCAAGGGTCAGGATATCCATCCATGGTTAGATGGCAAATCTCCACATGCCTGCCCTGCCTGAGCAACAAACTCCATCCAGCTTTCTACACCCCTGGTACAGACTCTACATGGCAGGCTACTAACTGTTCTGGCATGAGCTTGGGAGCAGTTCCACTCTGGATAAACAAATATTGCCTGGCAGGAAGGCTCAAACTTTAATCTTCCATATTCCAAGTAAGCACCTTGGCTGAGAGGCTGGTTTCTTTCTGCCTAAATAATATTTAATTATAAAACTGGTACCATTCCAAGGGTGAATTACAGCTAAAACCACTGGGACTCTGCATGTCAAGGAAGGCAAAAAACAGGAAAACAAGGAGAAAACTGTTACCAGCAAAAGTGTAGCTCCAGAACACCCTTACTACCAATTTTGCAGTGGCAGTCAGATAAGTGTCTCATTTCTTTGGACTGTGTTTAGGACACACCATTTGCCGCATTTTAAAATATATGACTGTCCTATGTCATTTGCATTCCCAGCAGAAATTGCGAACTACAACGGGAACACACAGTCTTTTGCCCCCTGTTAAAACATAACTCTGCAGTTCATACCATCAATGAATTGTTGCTCTAGGCTCTTAAGAGGGAATTTCAAGGTAATACTAATTTCTTTGACTATTTACTGCTATTTTTTGAGGATTTTAAAGCTAGATGACAGGTTCTGGTAAAGAGAAGTAAACTGACTTGTTGGTCTGCCAGAAAAATGAGCAAAGTTAAGTACCATTGAACACCTGTGCCCTGTTAGTTATAACCTCTCTCTGTGAAATTCATCCTCCAGGTGTAATGTCACACCTTAGCTTTACCTTCTTTAACTCTTCCCTGACCCTATGTCAAGATCACAGAATCACAGTATCACAAGGCTGCAAAAGACCTCTGAGATCATCAAGTCCAACCTACGACCCAACACCTACACCTAGTCATCATCTAAACCATGGCACTAAGTGCCTCATCCAATCTCTCTTTAAACACCTCCAGGGATGGTGACTCCACCACCTCCCCAGGCAGCGCATTCCAATGGCCTATCACCCTCTCAGTAAAGAACTTCTTCCTAATGTCGAGCCTAAACCTCCCCTGGCGAAGCTTGAGACCGTGTCCTCTTGTTCTGTCGCGGGTCACCTGAGAGAAGAGACCAACCCCTGCCTGACCACAACCTCCCTTTAGGTAGTTGTAGAGAGCAATAAGGTCTCCCCTGAGCCTCCTCTTCTCCAGGCTAAACAACCCCAGCTCCCTCAGTCGCTCCTCATAGGGCTTGTGCTCCAGCCCCTTCACCATCCTTGGCGCTCTCCTCTGGACACACTCCAGCATCTCCACATCTTTCTTAAACTGAGGGTCCAGAACTGGACACAGATATGGTTCTGTGACACCAAGTGAGCTGATACAGCATCTCCCTGCCACCGACATTGGGAAGCCCAGCTCCCATCACCATGTCCTGCCCTTCCTTCATTGAACACTGTCCCCCAGCTCCTAACTTACACCATCTCTTGCCCTCATCACACCCCTTCATGAACCAACTTCATCCAGGCAAGGCACAGAACTACAATAGTCAGACTAAATTAATAATTAAGCAGGCAGTTTTCTGCTTGGTTAGTGAAGTTGCTCAGCCCCCAGGAGAGCAAGGAGGAACAGAAGAGCGAGAAGCAAGACTTCCCACTCCCTGCACTGGCAAGGTGTCAGTTTGGACGACTCACTTGAGGAATTACGTCTCATGCATTCATCCCTTTTCCTTAACGCAATTAAAAAAACGGGCAGCTCAAAAAAAGTGAAATATCTAGAGTTTAATGAGAGAATCTGGTTCAATATCATCTGCTGCAAGGACAGCATTTTCTCCTTGGGGCAAAGGCAATAAAAGGCTTAAACAGGTCATGTCCCTTTACTAAGAGGGATCTCAGATAGGTAATTAGTTCCCTATTAAATGGACAAAATCCAGAACAAGATTTTGCTTCCCAACGCACAATTCCCAACTTGACAGGAACAGCGTAATGACTGACTAATTACTAAATGTATAAAGGCCTAAGCTGAGGATTCCTACACACCTTTTTACAAGTTGAAACACTTAAGTGTCTGTGAGAAATAGTCTCAGTTTATCTGACTGCTTGTCTTGTTGCCCGTGTCATACACAGCCTTCACAGCACATCTGGATTTCTATTCCACGTTCTCATGGCATTGCTGCAATTTTCTGTTCTCGCACAGGAACAGAGTGAAATAACTTTTCCTTGGTCCAGGAAACAAGAAAAATTTCACTCTCGTCCAGCCAATCCTGGAGATCAGTGCAGGTGGAACGGAGGACAATTTAAAGTCCGTGATGGACATTTAGTCAAATTACACAATGAACTGGTTACAAACTGCATTATGCCATTTATCAGCATTTTGCATCTGCAGCTTACGGAAAGTCTCCTCAATGCTGTTCAATAAAGTTCACATTTTAAATCAGCTTGTGCAATCCCTCTAGGGCCCCCATCTTGACACGGTTCCCAGCAGTCAAATATCCCCACTATCCGAACTGGCTGTCCAGCTGATTGATCTCTTCAAGTCTGAAGGGAAGCATATTGCCTACTTTCAAAACTTAGAGAATTAAATGTCTTAAAAGCAGGCCTTAACACTTTCATAGGCACCTCATTTTCATTATTAATCTCGCAGAGCAGATTGTATGGAAAAAACTATTTCCTAGTGCTAATTCCGCAGAGTTTTGTGTAAGGGGTAAGTTTGCATTGAAAAGCAGAACACAAAGCACCACAATAAGTCTGTGTCATCCATTAATTCCATGATTAAGAAAATATAACCACAAACATGGGAAAAAACCTATATTTCTTTATGAAGTAAGAACACGGTGACCTTAATTCTGAAAGTAAGAAAACTACTGAAACTTTATTACACCGCAACTATGCGCTATTGTCAAACATAATCCCGTCTGTAATCTTCTTACCCGGCTCTGGGGAGTGCACACATAGCAACATCGTCCCACAAATGGCCTTTTTCTGCTCAGCAGAGTCTCTTTCCATTTTAAAGTGGCGGATCGGAAGAGAGTGGGCCTGGAGTTACATTCTCCCTGGGGAACAAAAGACCACCATTTAAATATCCCAAAATATATGTCGTACTGAGTATGTGAAAACTTTGAATTACAGGTGCTGTCAGACACACACCAAAACAATTAATCCCCCCCAAAAATACATTAAAAAAAATAATACAAATTTGTCTGAGATTTTTTCCTAAAATAAATAATATTAACTCCAGATGACATGATTTTTAAAAATTAAAGGAAAAGTAGTGTTATACTTATGTACCTTAATCACTGCAGAATTTGCTGAAGCACAGGATTTTAAATTAAATAACTATTAAGAAACAGCAAGGGAACTGACAGCTGAGAAAAGTAGAAGAAATTAACAGTAAATTGCACTCTCAATAATGTAAAGGTGCTTGTAATATGAGCAATGTATTTTAAGCTTTAAGAGGACATCACCCTGTAAAATTGCTGACTAAATGTATGCAAAACGCAAACTCCATTGACTCTATACGCTCTTTTTCAGCAGTTTCACACAAAGTGGTATGAAAAAGGAGCCGTTATGCCCTCTCCAATGTTAGGTTGTCTTTTTGAGAATTACTGAACCAAAAAAATACAAAGTAATTGCATTCACGGAACACGTTCTCTTTGTTAGGACATAATGAAAAGATACTTATATACAATAATTACAAAGACATTGATTGTCCCCATTAAAGCCTACTGAACTATTCCTTCCCTGAGAATGAGCACTGGATTGTCATTTTCTAATCCATTTTTTCTAAATTTTTAATAAAAGGGAAGTTTCAGAAACAAACTAAACCAAAATCAAAACAATGGCAAGATAAACTGAAGTATGTGTAAAATACCACATTGAAGTGGAAGAGAAGCAAGGTAGAACCTATATATTAAACCACTATTAGGGTTCAGAAACACAAATAGAGATCATCAAACAACCAGCTGGAAAGCCAGTCCAGTGAGAAACGAGCAGAAAGCCAAAAGCAAGAAGATAATTGAAAATTAAAATGTGCATACATCACATTTGGCAAGCAGCAGGAATTGGCAGTTATCCCAAGGCTAAGTCTTCCACCTTAAATAAATAATTATCAAGATGCAAAGCCTGGCCCAAACCCTCCTCTATCACCTTCCATAATGCTAACTCCAAAATTAATCAACTTTGTAATAACATTGCCTTCCTTGTGTTTGCCTCCAAGCCCTGAATGATCTCACCGTCACCTCCTTACAAACCTCCTTCCCATCTTTTTCTGTCTCGCCTGCCTTTACCCCATTCTCCCACAGCACGTTCAGTTACCGCAGCTTGCGGCCCGATGTATCTGACACTCAGCTATACAGAACAGCCAGCTAACAGGGCAGCTGTCATTTCCCTCAGCTCTGACCACATTTCCAGCTCTTCTTCTGTATCAAGTTCAAACCCCTCCTCTCCAGAGCCATGTCTAATTCCTCCGGATCTACACTCATAAATCAACCAGTGCCAGCCTGGTCCCCATGCAGCTCTTTCTGCGCCACTCTGCTCACAGCCACCTTTGTGTCCTCCAGATCCCAACACTCAGCAGAGGCCACAAGACTTTTAATGGGCTTCTTAATTGTACCCACCAAATCATCTCCTCCTCCTCACACATTGCACAAATAGTTCCAGCTGTAGTGGCCACGCGACCGTGCATTATTTAGCCTCACATTCCTTTTCACTTGCACATTTCAAACTACCTCCTTCAGAACAGCAACAAGCTTTCTGTTTGACTTCAGTCCATTACAGAATGAGATTCTGCACATTTACTGCTACATAAAATGATTAATAACATCACACCATAAGACCATAAAATTATCAACAGTATTTGATATGAAGATTTTTCTTTTCTGGCAACAATAGTCTTTGGCACAGCACCGAACTGCTGGTTCCTCCTTACACTTCAAACTAAATTACAATCAAAGTGTATCACACATGAGAGAGATGATGCTTTATCTTCATAACAAATAAAGAAAGTCCACCTTTAACTTGAAGCAAAAATAAAGTACATATGGTCAGCCACATTCATGATTTTTACTTACCCATTCTTCACTGGAATGCTTACATCTACCGATACTGCACTCTGCTGAGGTGGACAAATAGGAAACATCTATTGTTCCAAGGGATAAAGCAGTTTCATCCATGACACACGAGTTGAACCGAAGATCAAAAGCTGCAAAATAATAACATACATATATATATATACACACACACACTACATACACAAACAGGCACTCACATAATTTCACTGATGGATATCTAAGAATAAATTAGCAGACTGCTATTTTTGCACCCTTCAGTAAAAGTTAGGTACTGAAGAAGTTTCACTGCAGTCAGAAATCAGCATGATTTTAATAGGATGAAAAAATAAGCACATCTAATTTCCATAAACACACACCGCACAATCAGCTACCTGCATGTTTTACTCTCCCTGCTCCTCTTCCCACTACGGGTCAATACAGTCCCTTTATGCTTCCACACTGTTCTTCACTGCATGGTTTAAACCATTCAGCCACAAGGATGCAAACTGCAGTCACTTTCAAAAGTTTACTATTCTCTTGCACTGTGACCTCACTCTTTCATCACTTGCTTCCCAAGGACATCTACTATCTACAAAAAATCTCGTTAACGTTCTCTCCCAATCCTATTTCTGTATAATTTATGTGTCTGATCCAGCTGTAGCCAAACCAGTTGGAAAATTCCTTGGAGGAAGGAGCGCTCTGTACAGAAGCACACCCTTAAATCCAAACCTGCTGCTGACGTAAGTGATGTTATGGGCTTGTGGGATTAAAAAGCAGTACATAAGTCCAAACTTGCACTAGTTTTACAGTTCATATAATAAGCAAAGTAAATAATTCTCCCTTGGCCAAACACATTAAAACGACTTAGCGTTGTATTGCATATCTGCAAAAGCCTACAAATCCAACTGCTTTGTTAGGGAGAGCTGTTAAAATGGGAAGCCTGGCACTTTCCTCTAGAGACACTGTGAAGTGGCAACACCGCCTCTTCCATCTGTCACCGCACAGAAACTCATGTTACGACCACGCTACGAGCTGCTGGGAACGCCACTGCTCACACCCTTTATGCTCACACGGGCAAGGGCAAGGCCTGAAAATTCAGTCCCACGTTTTGTCTGTCTTCACCGCCCTTCCCAAGCAGACACAGCCTTTTCCCAAACAGAGCCCTTAACACAGACCGGAGTCTGAGCTCCTATTTGATCAGAGAACGGTTTGGGTTGGAAGGGACCTTAAAGCCCATCCAGTGCCACCCCCTGCCATGGGCAGGGACACCTCCCACTGGATCAAGGTACTCAAAGCCCCATCCAACCTGGCCTTGAACACCTCCAGGGATGGGGCAGCCACCACTGCTCTGGGCAACCTGGGCCAGGGCCCCCCCACCCTCATCGTGCAGAATTTCTTCCTAATGTCTAATCTAAATCTTCCCCCTTTCAATTTAAAGCCGCCCCATCTCACCCGGTACATATATATGGATATATCCATGCACGCACTCATCCTTACCCAAGAGCTCTCCTGTTTTCTTTGCTGGCTCTTACATTGAATTTGCCTTTTTTTTAAATTAGTGCTCAGGCACATTATCCCACCCAATGCATGGAAAAGCCTTATGAAAATTTAGTGAGAGCGAGCCGGGTCCTCCCGCTGTGCTCAAGGTGACCTTGCCTGCACCACCGTATGCAAAGGATGAACTTTAAAAACCATGCAATTAAACGCCAGCCCCGCACCTTCGCACGCACCCAGCCGCCCCCGCAAAGGCCGAGTCTCCCCGCACCCAGCCGCCCCCCGCCCCGGCCCCCGCGGAGCCGCCGCAGCCCCGCCAGACCCCGCCGCGCCGCGCACCCTGCGCACCCGCTCCGCCACCGCTCCGAGCTCCGCGCCGGCTGCCGGCGGCGCCCCGCCCCTCCCGCCGGCTCCGAGCTCCGCGTCAGCCCCTGCCCGCACGCCGCGCTCCGCAGCCACTGCCCTGCGTGCTCTGCCTCCGCCACGCCCCCTCCCGCCACGCCGCGGCCACTCGCCTCGCCTCGCCTCGCCCCGCTCCGCCCGCTCCGAGCGCCACGCCGGCCCCTGCCCGCCCGCCGGGCCACGCGGCGGCGCCGCGCCTGACGCGATTTCCTGAGCGCCCGCACCTCCTCCCGCTGCCCTCTCGCTTCTCGGCGGCTGCGTCGCACCCCGGTGGCTCCTTCTCACCCCTCGGTGCCCGCCGGCCCCGTGTGCAGCCGCTGGGGCATCGTTAAGCAGAGCCTTTTCCGCCGCCCAACCACACACCCCGCCCTCCCCCGCCATCCCTTCTATCCGGGAATCACGGAATGCTTTGGGTTTGGAGGGACCCTCCAGCCCATCCCGTCCAACCCCAGGTAAAGTATCCAAAGCCCTTCAGGCCTCTCCGAGCTCACCCCAGTTTATCTGCACAACCCCTCCAGAGCCAGCTTTCCGGAACACAGGGCCCCCCAAACTTGGCTGCTTTTCAGCAGAGGATTTCAGCATCTCCCACATTATAAGTTCCAGTTTATACCTCTTTTTGAAGAGCAATTAAAACCGATTTGTCCAGCTGGTTGACTAAATTTATTAATTTTCTTTTCTAATAATCAGATAATAACTTTCTGTGCAGCTTGAGTCCCAAGAATAAAGAGCATCGGATGCTTTGCTCGTAATTCAGGGCTCCCATAAGGAAAAGCTGTGCAAGATGGTGCTCGTGGGCTTTACAGAGAGTCTGAGCTGTGATGGAGTTGCTGTTGGAATGCGAACAGTTGCAGAAAGTTCGGGACGAGTATTGATGTGCCCGCCCGGCCTTGCAGCGGTGCCAGTTTGCCCTTTGCTGAGTGCAAGAGCAAATGTTGAAAGAGGTTCCTGTGTATAAACAAACACGGGGTGACCGTATTTTTTGGCTTTGGCAGTTTGGGGCTATTTAAAGATCATGGAATTATAGAACGTCCTGAGTTGGAAGGGACCCACAAGGATCATCAAGTACAACTCCTGTCCCTGCACAGGACACCCCCAACATTCACACCATGTGTCTGAGGACATTGTTCAGTGCTTCTGGAGTATTGTCAGACTGTGACTGCTTCCCTGGGGAACTGTTCTAGTGCTCCACCAATCTCTAGGGGAAGAACCTTTTCCTCATATACAATCTTAACTTCCCCTGGAACATCTTCCTGCCATTCCCTTGGGTTTTATCATTGATCACCAGAGGTAAGAGATCAGCACCTGCTTCTCTTCCTTCCCGTGTGAGGAAGTGAAGTTCACCCTCAGTGTCCTCCAGGCTGAACAGACCAAGCGACTTCAGCCTCTCCTCATACAGCTTCCTCTCTAAACCCTGCACCAACTTTGTGGTCTCCTCTGGACACTCTCCCGTAGCTTGCTGTCCTTTTTATACTGAAGTGCCCAAAACTGCACCCAGTACTCCAGGTGGGGCCACACTAGCGTGGACTGGAGTGGGACAACCACCTCCCTGCATCGGTGACTTGATTTGAATTAGAGACCTATAGAAAGGCTGGTGCTACATTTCTTCTTTGAATGTCTGAGTCTTCACTGTTCTTTAAAATAATCAAACACGTGAATAAAGTGACAAAAGCATGGAATCGTAGAATGGTTTGAGTTGCAAAGGACCTTAAAGATCATCCAATACCCTTGCCATTGGCAGGGAAACCTCCCAGTGGATCAGGTTGTTAAAAGCTCCATCCAACCTGGCCTTGAACCCCTTCACAGGGATGGAGCAGCCACAGCTTCTTCGGGCAACCTGTGCCAGGGCCTCCCCCACCTCACAGCAAAACATTTCTCCCCAAGATCTCATCTCAATCTCCCGTCTTTCAGCTGAAAACCGTTCCCCTCATCCATTATAAAGGACCATTGATATTGCTTACACACAACTTTACCTTCTCTAGATATGGAAGCACTTTGATTTTTTTTTCCCCTTTCAGACATAAAAATAGGGGATCAAACAGTGCAGTCAGTTTCAGCAAAGTGAGTAACTCGAAGCAAACTCAGTCACTGAATGTAAAGCAAGCTTCTCTGCTTTTCCTCTATAATAAAGATGAACTATAGTCCCTTCAGAATCCAATAGGGATCTTTTGGCATATTTTTTTTTCCTTGCATGCTTTTACACTGATTGCAAAGTAGTTATTTCTATGATACAAGTAATCTAAAAATCACAATAAAAGCCTCAGTGGCTTTATCATAATCTTATGCAGTCTTTAGAGTCTGAATTTAGTATCATTTGTGAGAAAACTGCTTAGGCTGTTCTCTATAGACTGTTTTGAAAATAATAGTAAATAGATACAGTGTTTTACTCAAACATAGCAATTTTGTGAAATAAAAAGTTGTTTCTGGTAGGACTGTAAAGCAATTTTCTTGTTTATCTAACCTTCATATATTCTTGCCTTATTGTAAACCAAATCTAAAGATAATTTTGTCACTCATCTGTAAATGATGCAGAATTAGTCCAATGTCAATTGCAGCTCAGCAAGATCGTTTTACAGAACACACTTATATAAATCTTCAGGCTTAGTAGTAAAATCTCATTTCATTATTGAGAGCTTGGTGGTGATGTTGTGTTGTCATGGAATCAAGCAAATGGGAAAAATTTTGGAGTGCTCTAAAGGAACAGACTTTCAGAGTTCAGTGTGCTCCAAAAAGCTCAAATACCTCTGGGTCTCACTTCCAGTAAATCTATCCTGCTTCCACTGGAGTCAATGGGAGGCTTGCCACTGATCCCAGTAGGAGCAGGAACATGCCTAAGTTTTGCAATCCATCTTTCTAAACTTCTTAAACCGAGGTGCTCACCCTGCCAATGAGCCCAGGGAGGTGATTTGCATGCGATGACAAAATAGCAGAACCCTGGCTTTGTGTGAATTAAGCTGCTGACCACATGGTGCATAGCAGCCTGCAAATGAGAGAGCGCTGGCAGGACTCCTTTTTTGTAAAAAAATAATAATTAGTCTTTTCTATGTATAAATTTCTCAGGATGCTTCCAACAGAGTGCAACAAAGTACCTGTTTGCTAGACAATGCTGTGGGGAGGAGGAGGGAGAAGAGACGAGGGGGACTTCTTTTACATCGCCTCTGCTCTAGGTCTGTGCTCCCAGCTCGCTTCCAGCTATTCCCATGATGTCACTTTTCATAATGGAGACGTGTTTACAAAAGAATACACAGCATCCTCTTTAAAAAGAAACTTTCAACCCGGGGAGTGAGTGCTACAAAAGTTAGAAAACCAAAAACGGTGTGAGGAGGGAGTAAAGATCCAGACAAAGGTTCTTTGTATGCAGTGACCGAACTCGACCTCACAGGTCTACGAACAATAGTGAATATGCAGTTTGGCAGTTGCAGAACTCTAGGTCAGCAGTATTGCCTTTGGTATACAATATTTTAAGAGCATCTCAGAGTGGCAAGTGGCCACGAAATGAGCTGATAAGACTGTACATAGAAACGATGTGGGTATACTTTCTATCTCCTTTCAAGACAAATTATTTCTTCTCTTTCCCTTATCTTGAGAACAAATGCAAAATTCATTAAGAGTACAGTGACTCTCTCCTATGTAATAGAGCACATCGTGTTTCTGTAATTTCTTCTCATTCAACTATCATATTTATTACTGTGATTTTGAAAAGTTAAGGGCATTCCAGCCCAAGCTGTTCCTGACTTTTCCCTTGAACTTGTTGCTCACACTAGCACAAAAGGAGCTTTTGTTCTAACAGAAAGCACTACTGGGTTTAACCCAGTAAAACTAACTTTTACACTTGCAAACTTAGCTCCATTTATCTATACAGCAATTACACACATACTTGTACTGCATACAAATTAGAAAATCTTAAGTATCCAAAGGAATTTGCCAGCATTTCTAATTTAGGGATACCAAATGACACAATTTGGAACAAGATTCTCCCGTACTCAGACTAAGTAATTACCTGCCATGACAATGCAAGCTTCCCCATGCCTGCCATGAATAAGGGGTGCATTTTGCAGGAGTGGTTATTTTAGTTCTCTGCTTTTGTTTGTTGAGGGCATTTGCAAAGCTGCCATTTTATCTAGAGAATTCATTTTATCTGAAAAATAACACAGATGAAACAACTAATTTATTGTATATAGGCCCTAAATTCTGTTGGATGCCTCAAAGGTATTACCCATTTGTAAAACATTAAAAATCAGTATATGTGGGAACTGTAGTTATCAAAAAGATAAATCTAGTTTTGTGTTTGCAGGTAAGTTGCCAACTTCCCCACAAAAGACAGACAGAAGAGTTTCTTCTCATCTGGTTCCCTCTCCAGCAATGCAGAGCTGCTTTCTATCCCTCCAACCAACCAACCAAGGAATAGAAATAAAGAAAGCTGAGAGCAATATGGACCATTCTGAAAAAATCACGTCTCATAAAAAAAAAATCACAAAATTGTGATCTTATAAAATTTGCTGTGACTCATCCTTGAGGGACTGCAAATTGTTCTGGAATAACACAACCCCTAACTATTATGAGATGCTAGGTGAGTCTTTCATCAGGATCTCAACAGGAGGCAGTTTTCACTGTTCAGTTTTGCTCTATTGTGTTGGTTTGGGCTTTAGAAGGACTTTTCGTGTCTTATAATTGAAAGCACTGCAGATATTGGAAGTTGGGATCACAGACAGTTCTTTCAGCCGCCAGTGCACAAGGTCTTTGCAGCAGATTATATCACCCAGGTGTTGAATCACATGATATCCCACCCCTACCCTCCTTTTTGGATATTTGGGACCTTAATCAAGGTGCTGCTGTTTGGGCCACTGGAAAAGTCTTAATGCCTTTGATGTGGAAGACATAAGACCTGTTGGTTGGGAAATTTTCTAAGGATTTTGAAGACATCTTTTGAAAACGCCTTGGGAGGGTTAGGAGAGTGTCGGAGCGTCTCTTCTGACCCGATGCAATGATCCAGATGCAGACTGCCATATATTCCACTGAAGGCTTTACAAGCCCAATATCTTCCAGTATCCTATTTGATTATCTTTTCCGCAGATGAACAGAGCGCATCTCCAAAGGGCAACACCCTCCACCACAATTTAGCCAGGCAAACAAAACAGATTCACTGATTTGGGTTTTGCAAAAAGTAATCAGGAACTAAAACTTCACATAGATGTCTAGATATAGGGGGGGAGTTTGTAAGTCTGTTTCACTAAATATACGAGGTCTCTAGGCTTTAGTTTATCATAGATATATATAATAATATATAATATAATAATATCACAGTATCACAGTATCATAAGGTTGGAAAAGGCCTCTGAGATCATCAAGTCCAACCTATGACCCTAATATAATATAATATAAATAATAGTATAATAATATAATGTATATATAATACGCCTTAAATTTCATCTATGAACACAATCAACAAAAAGTAAACTATAAATTGTGTTTCAGCACTGCAAAACTAATTGAGAACCCTGACAAAAGCAATTCTTGGCCTTTGGCCTTCTCTTTGCACTGATCTGGCTCCACCAGTTGTTACAGCCCAATTCTGACATTCAAATCCTCTTGAGTAATTTTCCCACAGTGTGTTTCCAAAACTAAAGCATTTTTTCCACTTATGTGTCTCCTTGATCTGGTAACTGCAGCAAAGTATCTTTGTTTGAGGCCTGAGACCCAGCCAACAATAATATTGCAGTGCTAGATTTCACAAACTATCGGTGATCGTTTGAGCAAAATGATATCAATTGACCCAGCAAAACCTTAACTTTCCATTACTAAATAACAGATATTCAACTCACAACATAAAATTCTAATTAGCTGGGGGAGTCTAACTGTTTGAAGCATAACCTAATACTTTCCCAAGCACCATTTACCTTTGTGAGAACAGAAATATTTTTCTATGTATACCCTAAACTATTAAATTGCTTCATTATTCCAGAATATTCACCTGGAATGGCAGAGGTCTTGAAAAGGATATTATCTCTTGGTAAGAGAGGGTGGTTTTGAAGCTTTGGTCTTTCCCCTTTATGAAAGAATAGTGCTTATTACTAACTTGGTATTTCACTGATGACCAACCACTGCTTCAGGAAAATTACATGGGGCATAGTAGGACAGGGTGGTTTCATAAAGCTGTTTGAGGGCTTAGGACTGAGTCACTCCACAGCTCTTTTAGATTTAGGATAATGCAGGATCATACCTTTCTTGTTTATTTTTATTGCACTTTCCCCTTTCATTCTCTCCATAGGAGGGTAAAGCAACAGTGGTTTCTGGAGGATGCTTGTTTGAGATTAGACTATGTATTCCCTGCAGCAAAGACCCCTAGGCTGCAGGGATGCTTTGAAGCAGGTCTTTTGGGGAAGAGAAATGATTGATGACTTTCAGACTTGTGGAGTTTGCTACGGGAATTCAAATTAATCATTTAGAAAGGTGTTAAATTAGTGTTAGAGAAGGAAAGAAGGGAAGTGTTGTTATAGCTTCAAATTGCATTTCAAATTGTGACTGTCTATAAGTTGACCTAATCAGCTTAACGTGAAGTACAAGAGAAGGTTATATTAGCTTTTGTTTTTAAAATGTATGTCTTCCAGAGACACAAAGTTTTAAAAAAACTCTCACAACATTTCATCCAGCATAAAAAAATGTCCAAATTCGAGCACCTGTCCCTCAGCATGGTTTATCAAAAAATGTCACAGTGGTTCAGGTAAAACAAAATCAGCATAACAGGTGGTAGAATTCTGGTTGAAAGGCAAGATGAGGAGCCTCTTGAAGCAACAGTGTCTTCTTTGGAATCTTCAGCTTAAGAAGGATATGGAACTGTTGGAGCGGGTCCAGAGGAGGCCTATGAAGATGATGAAAGGGCTGGAGCCCCTCTGCTATGAGGACAGGCTCAGAGAATTGGGGTTGTGCAGCCTGGAGAAGAGAAGGCAGAGGAGGACCTCATAGTGGCCTCCCAGGACCTGAAGGGGTGACAGGAAAGCTGGGGAGGAGCTTTTTACAAGGGCAAGGAGTGATAGGATGAAGGGGAATGGCTTTAAACTGGAAGCGGGGAGATTTAGATTAGACGTTAGGAAGAAATTCTTCACAATAAGGGTGGCGAGACACTGGCACAGGTTGTGGAGGTTGTGGATGCCACATCCCTAGAGTTGTTCAAGGCCAGGGTAGATGGAATCTTGAGCCCTCTGATCCAGTGGGAGGTGTCCCTGCCCATTGCAGGGGGGTTGGAACTGGATGATCTTTAAGGTCCCTTCCAACTCAAACTATTCTATGATTCTATGATTTCTCCTAAGGACCTGGAAGAAAACCAGTCAACTATTGATGCCACTTCTGCATTTTGTGACTGAACTTTTAATTTTCAGTATTATGGATTGACTACACCCATCTGATTTTATGAAATACAAAAAGTCATGAGCAGGCTAGTGCACTTTGAATGTGCATTCAGGAATCTGCTTTAGTGATCAGAATATACTGGGCATGCATCTGCCTCAGGGTCTTTCTTGCAAAAAGTTTTCTTCTCATTTGCTATCTGTGCCTACTGCACTGTCTCCAAGATCAAACTGAATTCCACTCCTCGAGTGGTGTTTTTCCATAAAAAAACTTTCTGCACATTTTCACTTGAGACATTTCTGCAAATGAAATGGGGATCAAAGGAACAATTGGATGTTCTTGGGGAACTAAGTAATAGAAAAGAGATCATATGTAGGAGTGCATCTAGAAACTAAGAACATTGTCCTATAAATTGCCATTGGCAGTTACAAAAGGAGAAAAAATAATCTTGGGGTTTAAGGTGAACAGGGCCACTTAAATTGAACATAAGCCACCAGCATGGTGCCACGTGAGAAAGACAAGCATTTCCCACGGTATTTCCAACAAAAGTGAAGTTTTTTCTGTGCATTATTAGGAAAATGTCATTATTAGGAAAGGTATAAAACCTTATCGACAACACTGTGTTGAGTGTGGCTACCCATCTTCTAAGCAGATGGCTTCACGCTCTACGAGGTACAGAGGATGGCTAATAGAATAATCTTTAAAAGTTTATGGTAATTAACTCTAAAGAAACAATGATCAAGAAGCATGCTTCCTTCTAGAAATTCCTCAGGGAAAACACCGTCGAGGGAAGAAAGCCCGTGTGAGCTGTGGGATCATGGTGGCACCACACTAAGAAAATGGATAAGCACTGGTCAAACTGGAAACTGGAGAAGGCTCCTGTGCAGTTAAGTACTTTCTGCACCCTTCCAAGAGGACTGTGGGACAAATATCAGCCTCAGGTTCAGCCTACACCATGCAATCATCCTGACATTTTTGGCCATTCTTCATTCAGTTTCAGCTCCTCTGGTAGGTCATTAGTACATCTGGGCCAGGAGGTGCTGTCAGTAAACCTAGTATGATGAAAGATGGGACAAAATTGCATAGTTCGTTTATACTAGGAACTCTTGTGGCTAAAAATGTCTTAGTTACTATGTTTTAACTAATATTTCAAGCACTAGCATAGATATGTTATCTAATCAGCCCTCAAAATGAGAGCCAATATATTTTGAAACATGATTTATTTTCTAATCTAAACCCTGCTGAATATCATGTAGCCTGGGTCAGGTAGATCTAGACAAAAAGTCATCCATATCTTTGTCCTTGCAAAATCTAGAAGCAGAACAATACATGATCAAAGAGCCCGAATACCATTTTGTGGTCAGTAGAACGATCCACTCTTTCCACTTCTCTGTTCTATTGATCCCTCTGGTAAATCTATATAAGGTGGTTTCTGACTATAGATGTGCCACTTTTTGTATTAGTAGTTGATATTCAGAATTGAAAAATGGTCCATGTAAAGCATTTTCAGAGCACAGCACCAGAAAGTATATGCTGATGAAACACTCTGAAGAAATGGCTTAGATCTAACCGGTGGAGTTTGCTACGGGAATTCCAATTTATCTTTTAGAAAGGTGTGAAATTAGTGTTAGAGAAGGAAAGCAGGTAAATGTTGTTATAATTAACACATTTTGAATTGCAACTCTGTCTATAAACCTTCTGGTTTAGATTTAGATTTAAAAACTTGCTTGATTTTTGCTAAACTAAGATTCCCTCCTCATCTCTTCCATTTCTTCCATTCCAGGCTAGAAAAAGTAGATGTATAAAATGAAAAGAACTTGTGGCTGTAGATTAAGTCTTCTGATGTCTTCTCTGTCTGTAGGCTGTTGTGTTTCAGCTGATACCCTTGGGGTAAAGTCACAGCATTGCAAAAGCCAATGGAGAAACTCCCACTCAGAACAGGAAAGCTGCATCGTGCTGGTATAGGGTATGAATATCACAAAACTTATACTGTATTACGGGACAACCACTGCTACATATTTTCTGAGCCCTGTTTAAACTTATACGGTGCACTTCTGTACTAATCAAGCATTTGACTTATGTAGGGAGACTTTTAATTAATGTAAAATTAATTCAACCGAGAGTAACCTTTGAAAGTATGCTTACATTATCAGTTGTGATTTGTGCAGGATACCTCATGGAGCTGTAATCTGTGCATCCTTTCGTAACAGGCATTAAGAAGCAGTTACACAACTTAATGCAAACATCATCGACACATGAAAATCCATGGCACAGACAGGATCTTGAGTAATCATCAGAGCAGTGCCAGAAAGCAAATTCTACCTGCAGAAGCCTTTTTTTCATGTTAAAGGTGCTTCAGGGATGCTCAGCATTTCAGCTGCTGGTTGGCACGTATGCAAGCCTTAATACAGAGTCTGCCACAAAGTGGTTTTTTAGTGTAAACTTTTTATCCTTGAAAACCTGTTCAGTCAAACTTCAACCAACACTGCCACAAAATGTGTGTGCAATTCAACCCATGTCTTTACTGAGTGCAATAATACACTCTTGGTCTAAACCAAACAGGTCATTAGCAAACAGCTACTGTTGTGTTGTACACGGTGGTTACTTTGGCCTCTCTTCTCCTGTCATCCCATTTTCCAGTCGGTGTTCACTGAGAACACTGGCTTAGAGTTTGATGTCTGAGTATGTCTTCATGATGCCAGGGCCTTGTAGCTTTCTTGAATTTAGTATTGGTGAAGGACATACTCCATTTCTGTGTCCCTTAATTATAACTGTTCATTCAGGCAATACTTTCTTTCTTCTCAGGTGTTAAGTTAGGTCACAGGACATGTCTAAATTCAGACAGCCATGCTTGTAGAAACACATTTTATAACTTCAAGAAATGCTATCTGATTATCTTTGTACTATCTTCAGAATATTATTTAAAGTCAGTGTAATTTCTTAGTGAATAGATCTCATTTTGTGCAAAAGAATCATTGCAAGACCCCTTTTAGATACTTTATCTTGCAGACATTGAAGTGCTATACAGACTATTTTATGGGAGATTCTGGACACTTTTACATCAATAGAAAATGGGATGATTCCAAATTTCTACTGGTATAAGAGACAGAATGGTTTTTTCCCCAGTCATTGTAAAAGACACACATGCATGGCAAGATACAACTATGTGGTCAGAGATACTTTTTGAAAGATGTGTAGGTTATCATCACAGTTTAACTACATTGCACCTTTAGAAAGCACTAAATTATTATTAATTGGGAACACCATCAGGCCTGGAAGGAGATGCTTACAGAGCTTTTTTTTATCTGTGGCCTTGCCAGCTTCCTTGTCTGAGATGTTCACAACTGACTAAGAGGTAACGTGCTTGCATCAAAGTTATTCAGACAGCAGTGAGGTAGCGATATTGGATGACTAGGGCACACAGGTCTGGCCTGCTTTCAGGAGGACAGGAATGCTGAAAGAAGGGAAAACTTGATTTTTACCTTTTTGACAGCCTGATAAAAATCCACCCACCGAACTTTACTTCTAACCCACTACTCCAAGGAGGCATTTTATTTCCCCTTTTAAGTCTCCTGTTCTTAGGCTTCCACCTCTCCAAACACAACCACTTGGAAACACTTAAAAACATTAATTCAGTCATTAAAAAAACCTACTCAAAAAAGCACAAAGACTGGGTATAAGGATTACCCGAAAGCCTGACCCCTCCTGGTTCACCTTTGTTTTTCCCTCCTCTCTCAACAGGAAGTAAGTAAAGAATTCCTTTGGGGGTTTTTGGTTGAAACTTGCGAATGACAAAATGTATCCCTCAGCTGGAAGGTGTGCAGTGAGCTAAACGGGGGAAGCGATTCACCTGAAATATTTGTCATCTTCAAAACCATCGTGCTGGTCCAACCACAGAGGCAATGGAATGGTGGGAGGAATAAGCAAGGGAGGAGCAGGAGCTGCGCCAAGTGGCAGATCCATTTAAAGATATGTATGAGGAGGTGTGCTCTGAGAGTCATACCCTGCTGCTTGTAGGAACAGTGATGTTTCCTGTTACTGAATGAGAACATAAACACGGGGGAGGGAGACCGAAGAAAACAGACTTCATAGAGAATGAGGTCAAATCGCAGCTTTTGAATGTACATTCTTTACACGATTATCCAAGTTAAGGCTTAGTTTTGTTTTCTGGGGGTGAAAACCAGAAAACAACCTAATAAGATGCCTTTTCCCTCATTTAAATTACCAGTTTAAAAAAAAATAAAACAGATAAATTAATCAGTTTGGCTTGTAGACTGGCAATTCAGTTTACCAGAATATATTTGTATTCATTTCCCAATTAAAACTAAATTCCATTTGTCAGAGCCCTTAAAAGCGCAGTGGTGTCAATGGGATTAATCACCAAAGCATGTTTTTCTTGAACAAGTATTTTCCTCAGTGTGATGTTTTGCTACAAGTTACATCCAATTCAGCCATGCTTGAAAACACTATAATTATGTCAGTTGGGAACATCATTTTTTCACAATGAAATGAGTTTGCAAAGTGGTTTCTACCACCTACAGTTTAGATACCAGTTTACTGTCGCATAGGCCACTTCTTTTCCTTGCGTACTATTGGCAGAGTGCCACTTTTTATGCGTGGTTAAAACCTCTGCATACAAACTCGGATCTATAAGGACAGACGAATCTGGGAAATGTGATGAAGCATTTATTTAATATCTTCTCAATTACTTTAGCCTTCATCTCTTAATTTTTAAATGCTTGTTATTCCAGAATTGTCTGTCACCTACAACATCCTAATTGTATTGCTTCAACTAACACATAAGTACAAATGTCATTCCACAAACTTATTTTTAAGGGTTTCTCTTCCTCAATTAAAAAAGATAAATAAAGGAATACATAAAAGGATAACTATAAAGCAGGCAGCGATTCTGAAAGAAATTAAGCTGCACTGTCCCAAAGCTCCACTTTGCCCATGGTGGAGACACCCGAGAGCCTTGTAATTCCCACCCTTTCCTCTGCTTATGAGTATCCTGAGTGCCATATGGACACCTCTAATTGTATTTTCATTTCTTTTTATGCAAAAAACTAGTGACAAAGTAATCAACGTCTTGCCACATCCAGCCAATGCTGCTAAATGTGTGTTCATGAACAAGGACACAAATAACGTCTGCTTGGGTGCAGCATGGTTCTTATTCAGAGGGGAGGTACCCAGGAGACATGCCAGGATGATGTCTGTCCCCTGCTATTTTATCTGCCTCACTAAGGCATTTACATGGCTCCCATTACTGATGCCAGAATATGTAGGAACATACGGATATTCTTACAACACCCAAATAGGGTGGACAGATTACATGGGTTATCCCAGGTCAGAAGTTTGAAGCAGAACAGATCATTAGAGAAGCTTTGCAAGCGCTTGATCTATGGAAGGTGTTTATGGACTATTTCTATGTAAATCAAAACCTAACCCCATTCCTCAAGCATTAATGTGAAAACAGTCAAGAAGCCCCATGTTTCAGGCTTTATTGAACAAGAACCAATGGTTGAAATGAACTGATGTTTGACTTATAGCAGCTTCTTTTGGTGCACATCAAATGCTCTTCAGCTATGGCTGTGAAGATAAATATATTTACATAAAAAGACTTCTTAATTTCCATTGTAGTCAATCATTTCAATCACAGAGTGCCTAGTAAGACTGTTTCTCCCATTGCCCGTGTGGGCATAAAATTGAGTTTATTTCTATTAGATGAAGATGTCACTGACCTACTCATGCCTTTAGGCTTTCAAAGGCTATCAGAACATGCTTTAAAGCAGCATTACACTTGAAATTGATTTGGATCAAAAAGTACCTGCTGGCATGCATCAAGAAGTTTAAAATGCATCAAGAAGTTTAAAATATAAATATATAATATATATCTTGATGATCTAGATAAGATGACTGGAGTAGATGGATTGGACTAGATGACCTTTAAGGGTCCCTTCCAACCGAAACTATTCTGTGATTCTATGACCATGATGTTGTTACTATAATGAAGCCAGCAGTGAGATTTCTGCATGGAGCACAGACATGTTAGCATCTACTGTGAGTGATGTGAGTTCAGTCTGATAGTTTGGATGTCACCTGATTGCTTCTCCTGTAGATGTACCGGTTGCTGGTTGGCGGAGTAACACACTGTATGTCCTTTGGTCCATAAACTCTATACACCTGTCTTGGCACAAATGAAGGAATGAAGGCCCTTATACAATTCTCTATAATTCCCATACAATACCATGCAGTCAGAAGGTATTAACATGTTTATAGTTATTGTTATCTGTAAAATGGCAAAATACTTACCGACCTAGTAGGATGTTGGGAAAGATAATTAACTATTATTTGGAGAAGCTTTTAAGAGTGCCGAATGCTAAGTCCTGCAAGAGAGAGAAAGATACAATCGACTGACACTCGCTTAACATATATCTGTGTCATCACCCGTACAGCCTTTATGGCTTCATGGGCCTTGGTAGCCAAAAAAAAAAAAGCAAAGCTGGATTGATCAGAATTAATAATGAGTTTGGATAACACTTGGCAATGAAAAGTAGCAGGTGCAGTATATTGACATCTCTTCCCTTAAAATACCTAGTATTCCAGTTTAATAAAAGTATTTTTCACCTAGTACCATCTCTCTAACATGATGCATTACTGTATCTTCTATCGTTTTTACTGATGCCGATATGTTTGGATGCTCATTCAGCTTTGTCAGATGTGCTTCAGATTTCATTACAGAAATGCGATTTTTAAACCATTTTATTTTCTAAACTGACTTCAATTTTTTATTCTTGTCTTTAAAGTCACAAGGACTTTTCTCTGTTCTCTTTACAGAGACAGAATTGCACATACACGTGACAATATTTCCAGTAAGTTTAGCCATGCAGGGCAGTTTGTGGTAGAAAAGGATTGATAGATAATGTAGATATAAATTCAGCTGAACAGTCCTTTCTCAGGAGGGAAATTGCAGCGATGCTGAAGAGAGCTGTGACACATGCATCACTCACAGGAGCCCTGGTGCAAGACTGGAAATTCACTTCCACCTCATTATGCGTGTGTGGTTTCAGGTCTCTTAATGGCAGGCTTACAGGGATACATCCATTTTAACCACGCTGCAGTGGGAGTAACAAAAATCTACCAGCATTCTACATCAGTGTAAAGGCAATATACTCCAGTAGACACCTCTCCACAGCAACTGGAATGAGCTGGTAGCTGCTGCTGTGCCGTACTTCAAACCAGCACTTTCCATGGAGAAAAAATAGGGCAGAACAAAGGCTACGAGGAGTTCTCACATTTTACCCCAGCATGTTTAAATGTTTGTAACAGGCCTTCAGATTTCCGTTTCAAGCCATGGATATGCATATTGGAAAGAATAAGATTCAAAATGCAAGGAACATAAAAAGCAAGAAGAGAGAAATCTGTGTATGAATAAGAGGAAGGAAAAAGTAGGTTCACTCTTCAGTGGAGATGGAAATCTATTGATGAATAAAGCTGAGAAGGCTGAAGTGTGTTGTGTCTTTTCCAAATTACCACAGAGAGCTAACAACTCAGTGACTACTTCTGCTAATTCATCAGATATCCCAGGGCAGATTTTTCAGCCTCTGCTTCTCTCTCTATACATGCTTTAAAATATTTTTTAAACTATTCTTTTCTATTTTCTAACTTAAGCTCATACCACATAGTTAGAATTAATTTTGCTAAATTTCTGGACAAAACTAACTTTCAAATGGAAAGCCTTGAATAATTTAATTTTCTTCTCACTGCTATTTGATCTCTTTCCAAGTTAATAGTAAAATTCTAACTTTCCTTTGTTTTTCTGGTACATGTTCATTGCAGATTCTTTACTCCTAGCTTTTTATATAACCTTCCAAATATGTCTAAGTTTAGCCTTCCGGATTTTATTCCTGTATTCTTGACTTTTGTTCTCATCCTCTGATATGTCTCCTTTCTTCTACTTTTTATACGTTTCATTTTGATTTTCAAGTCATAAAAGTGATCCCAATACAGCTGTGTCAGTTATGGGCCAAGGGTGTAGACACCGCTCCCTCCAAGTCAGAAGATACAGTTTTTAGTCTTTTTAAATATATCCCTACAGTAAATTAGATTATTAGATGGCAATAACCAGGACAATCCAGTTGCTGATATGATAAGATATACTATGACTAGTAGATATTCAGATGAGTGAAAACAGATTTGATGCTAAACATGTGGGAAAGTCTGAAATAGCAACACGGAAAACCATTGTAGGTTCTTAATTTAGAGACTTAACCATCTGGAAAATATTGCATACATCTTGGCCACAGTGTTGTAACCCCAGCTCTAGCCCAATGGGAGCTGTGATTCTGTCCCCATGGACGCATAGTAGACCTGCAAGGACACCGAGGTGCCAGATGTTCCTCTAGCACACTCAGAAGGAATGGTAATTTGGAGGGGTTTTTTAAAATGCATTAATAACATGAAACTGGAGTGGACTTACAGGTCCAAACAAGTTATATAATTTATTTGCCACACCCTGCCTTTCTGTCTGCCTACTCTGTGCCTCCTACAATAGAAAAATCATCCTGAGCCTTGCTTAGTCTTGCTAATACTGAGAGATTACTGAGGGGCTAAGGAAAAGCTGAACTGGACTGAAGGGCAAATGTGCTGGGTGAGTTTCATCCAGCTAAGCTTAGACATCTGTATTTCACTCTGGGAAGAAACAGGCATTTCTAGGGCACAGTTCATCTGATCCCAAAGCAGGTGCCTCAAACAACCATTGCCTTGCTCCTAACAGGCTCTGAAGGACCCTACTTCTCCTCACTGAATAAAAAATCAATTTTTAGCCCAAATAAAGCAAAACCACTGACTTCTAGTGAAGGACAGAGTAAAGTTCATCCCAGTTGCTAAGCCTTAACAGTATGGTACAAAGCAAATAAATGAAGAGTATATACAGATGCACAGGATTGACACGAAGCCCTGAGATATTTATCATCACCGACTGGAACAGCTCAAAGAAGTAAAAGTCTGGAATTTGAAATACGGAATTATAAACAACTTTAGACTGATCATCCATGGCTTGAACCAGCTCAAATCTATTCCAGCAGTATTTTACAGCTGGGCTTCCACCTTCCTCGCAGGGTTTCTCCAGTCCTTGGTGTAGACATTATCCTCCCATGGTAGATCTCCAAGCATCTGGCTGTGATGGAGCTAATTACAAGTAAACCACTGATATATGATTAAATATGCTCGCCGGTCCAATTTGCAGGTTGCGAGGTACGCTCTGCTGTGCCAAGCAAAAGGATCTGATGTTGAACAGGGATAAATACCAGCTCGGACTGCAGAAGATTAGAGATTTGAAGCACTTGTTCTGTGACAAAGACTCCAAGCTGTGATGCCAGTTCAAACAAATTCCCTTAAACAAGGATGTCTTGTCATGTATGCGTTAGGAAATAAAACTCTTCCTTAATCACAATTAAGGAATCGGCTTTTAACATTTACTTTTTATTACAGACCAGGGGAGGAATAGACCAAACTGATAATCCATGCACTGTGCTAGTTGTGCTACAAAAGTAGTAAGAGAAAATTCTTCCACTAAGGAGACTGGAAACTAGAAATACGAGGCAGAGGCTGAAGGGCAGCCAAAAGCACAGGGTGATCCTCCGTGTCTGTGACCACACAGTTGGGCTGTGCCCAAGGACTGTTCTCTGTCACCATAGCACTGCTCAAATACAGCCTAGAGAGTGTTGGTGGAAATAAGAAAATCCTCTAGAGACTGTAGACAAAAGGGTTGCATGGAGTGATGGCTTTCACACTGTCTTTTAAGTTAACATGAAGCCAAAGATCTCAATCAGTGCAAAATTGCACCATATGCTGACTTTTCTGTAAAATGGATGGCAGAATCTGCTTCTAAATGACTGACCCTACCAGCACTGTCTGAGGATTGCTCAAACCAGTACTGAGGTTTGATTATGTGCAGTCTGAAATTGGATCAGAATGTTGTTCTACAGAAGCCATCGTGCAAATCACTCAGTCAGCCTCAGGAGAGGTCCGAGGCACTGGAAATCCCCTAAACACAGGCCTGGAAAGGGGCTTTGTACTACTCTAAAGTTCTCAGAGTGCCTCCAGTCTGAACACAAGGAGCTGCAAGAATCAGGAATATGTTCTACATAATAACACAGAGCCATTCTGTCTTCTACACCTAACAAAACGTAACCAATACAAAAATAAACATACCTTTACAGCTGAATCCTGGTGGGAAAGTCGAGGTGAAATTACGTCCTCCCAAAAGTATATGCCACTGTCAAAGACACCTGGAGCTTAAAAATACACAAGAGACCCCCAGTGAGCATGGTGAGTTTCAGAACAAAGTCCAAAACGTCCTGTTCAAGTCATTTCTTTGAAGTTGCCATCAAAAATGAAAAAAACTGCATCAAAGTACTAGGAATAGAGTATAAGAAATCCTAAGAAACTACAGGAGATGTCCGATTCCCTGTGCTAGGACTAGCGTGTACGTACTTGAATGTAACAGGATTTATTCCTATCCATTCCGATCCACTCAATGTATTTATGTTTGGAACTGATCTATTACACAATGCAATGCGTAACACAGTAATAACAGAGAATAAATCGGTCTCCTTGGCACCAGGTTCTGGATAGTAATAAGCTGAAAATAACACATGACTCATTGGCAATTCCTTTTCATATGCCAGTTTAAAGGGAACAATATTGGAGATCATGGCATTATGACCATACAGTCAGCTCTGTCCTGTTCAAATAACCAGTTCATATAGGTGCTGGCACTGACGTATTTCATCCGCTAACCAGGGTCTTGAGGCAAAGAATATTAATCAAAAGCAGTTATAAGAGAATGATGAACATGACATAAGTGAAGTAGTATCTATTATCTGTGATAAAATAACAGCTTTTGTGTAAAAGCAGAGCATAATCTCTAAGGGAATTAACAGCTGCCTATTTTATAGGCGGGAGAGAATTAGTTTTTCCCAAAAGAGAAGGTGGCAGGTGATTTGTTTTGGAAAAGCTCAATGCCTTCAACGTTAAGATCATAAAGCTTAAGACACAACCACGAGTTGTTTCAACAGGAACAGCAGAAGACATGCCACCACATCATGGAAGAAGTCTGGCCTCCTTGACATTCAATGAAGAGATGTCTCAGTTCTGACCCTTGCTTTTAACTCCTGTTCGGGTCTTTAAGAACAACACAGGGAGTAGAAATTTAGCACAAGGGAGGGAGGTAGAATCATAGAATGGTTTTGGTTGGAGATTATCGAGTCCAGCCATCCAGGTGATGGATACAACTTCCCAACGCTCCATAGTTAATTACAGCCCTGGAATCACACTCCTTGATAATGTGGGCCAAATAAATTCTGGGAGCTTTTAATTGCTTGTTGCTATATTCGTGTTACTTTCAGAGTGATTAGAAAAGATGTGACTCAGAACTGAACCACCACAGGAATGAGAAACATTTCAAACTGGAAAGAAATGCATTGGTCTTTCCTGATGCAGATCCACCAGGTGATAAGGTGGTGAAAATGAAAGGGAATCTTATAGCAGATAAAATATTTTACTTAGCCCATGCCTGTTATTAAATATCTATTAGACGCGAGCAACACAAAGGGGAAAAGAAATGATGAAGTAGTTCACAACGACCAGACCCTTCTAGATCTGAGAACCCAAGTGAACAAATGCCCACTGTTGCTGCGCTGTTGATCCATGTACCTGGAGGTGGGTGCTTAGCTAATGGGTGTGCTTACACCACAGCTGAACACACCAGCAGGCATGCACCGCTGTCCTTATTCACGATAACCTACGCATATCACACATACACTGGAGAAGAGCCCGTGGTAATTTTCTGGTCTATGCTAAGAGCATATCCCCCCCTGCTTTGTACTAATTTGGCCTTCCATCTTATTTCCTTTTTTCCTCATTCACTTCCCTGCTTACGTTTCTTTTGCCTTTTGATGTTTTCCAAAATCAACTGAATGCCATGCAAAAGCTGTGTTAGTGCAATGTTTACCCAGCAAGGTCAGGAAGATGGCAAAAGCTACCTGACATGCAGAGATGGGGGAGAAGTGCAAACAAGAGCGGTCACGCCAGACACTTTCAGGCAGGGTCAGGGAGACCAGAACAGTTAAAATCAGTCAAAATGTCCTTTCCTGAGCAATGCAGTAGGATTCAAGGGATACTCATGTAAATCCTCACCGATGCTGAGAGATTAATGTTTAAAGTTTCTCTCACAATGGGTAAGAAGAAAGTTTTCACATCAGAAGCTGGTATTTCCTAGTAGAAGACTTTTGACCACGAACTATTTTCCAGATCTCCTAAAGCCGTCTCTCGCTTTAGGGCAGAAATAAAAGCAGGATGCAGAGGCTCACTCCTCTTCCTCTCTGTACCAGCTGCTAGTTGGCTCTTTAGAAACTCATTAACTTTCTCAGTAGACCTTGGCCCTAATTAGTGCCTGGATTGACCAACCTGCCCCTTTCTCCTTCATCTCTGCCTCTTGGAGCCTTTCCCAATGATTAAAGGAAACCATTTTTGCACAATTTTGAAAATGGAATTTTTTGAACTGCACACAACTTGAATTTAGTACTACCTTGGAGGTTACCAGACCACTCCAGAGTTACCCAGCTTGCTTTGACACCTTAATTCTTCATGCACAGACATACTGCTTTTAAATCCTTCTCTGAACCAAGCTCTGTAGTTTCTCTTCCTTTGCCTTTTGTACAGCAGGATCTGTTTTAGTTGTGATTGAAGTGTCACCAGAGCCATTCAGCCAACTGCGTTGGTGACAATCCTGCAGTCTTTCTAACACCATCAGTGAACAAAAAATGAACTCATTGCACCCTCCAAAATTGTATTTTCTATGTAGATATGTATACACTCCATAATGGTGATAAAAAGAACTGAGCAGTACAACAGAAAAACAAGAGTGCTCCTCACTTTAATTTCTGTCTAAGTGGATGCAGTTAACCATATTAAATTCAATAAGTATGGGAACTAAAAGATAACGTGTAGAAAGCAAAATGAGGAAAGCTATAATTGCAAAGCACAAGCACAGTCCTACTCAGACACTTTCACAGTTTAATGCATGTGGCCAGCTTATGCAAAATATTTTTTATTTCCTGAATTTCATTCAATTTCTCAGAAAAATATTTCACATTCAACATGTCTGCACAAGAAAATAAATGTTGCTATGCCCTGAAACTGGTCTTTTTGGATGTCTGGACATGAGTTCTGCTGCTGCACAGCCGCAGGTGCACTCATACCCCAGCTAAAGCCATGCTCTTCCCAGGTAAATTATTCACCAAAATTAGAGGAAGTATTGTCCTTGCACACGGACTATTAAAACAGTCAGTCCAAGGGCTATAAAGTAGTAATAACTACCCTAATATAATTACTACCCATTCAACTCCCATTAATATAATTACTGTAAGTGCCACCTAAAGACTCTTATCTTATTTTGGATACGCACACAGGTTTTCCATTGGCATTACAGGAAGGCAAACTGAATCTATTGATCATAATTACATATGAATGATAACCCTAATTTTTTTTCCAAAACAATGTTTGAAAAACATCATCACTACAACAGAAATCCCAGCAGCAGAGAGCACAGTAAACTCCTGAAAAGGATCCTAATTGTAGCAATTAAATGAAATTGTCATTAACAGATTTCTTCACTCAAAGACAGCCTGGTGAAAATAATAAAATATTTTAACAAAGCATGATGCTGAGACACCCAAGGAATTTATTAACATTATTTCTAAGAGAGGCATGAGGCTCCAAGGCCCATTTAAAGAAACAGTCAATAGCCTGTTAAAAATACTCCTGTTCCTGCATCCTTACTTTGAGTTGTCACTTATTTACCAAGCTTGAGCTGCAGGTATGGTCAAACCACTGATTAAATATGTCCTGAATTCTATTGCTTTTTTTCTTAGGATTCCATATGCATGTACCCAAACCACACTTGCCTGTTTTCTCCTTTCTCACATTCTCATACACAAATTTTCAATTCTATGTTAATTGGCCTTTGTATTCAAACAGAATTTCCTTCACGTGCTCATGCTTTACAATTTCTTAAAGATCAGTCTTTAAAAAGAAATGTACTGAATAAGTAGACTTTTCCTATACCCTTCCTAAGTGAAAATTTCATAGAATCATAGAATGGTTTAGATTGGAAGGGACTATGAAGGTCACCTTGTCCAACCCCTCCTGCAGTGAGCACAGACATCTTCAAGCAGATCAGGTTGCTCAGAGCCCCATCCAACCTGACCTTGAAAATTTCTGTCTATATAATTCTTGGGAGAAAAGACTTCTGCTTCAGAGAATTCTTGGGGATAGAAAACTTTCCCAAACAAGAGATGCTTCTAGCTTTGTAAGCACAACGGCTCAAAATTCAGCATTTCCATCCCAGAGAACACTGCAGTATTTCTACAGTCATTCTCTACAGAATTTGGATGAAAAATGGAAACAATTAACTCTATGGAAATATTGACATATCTGATGGATACACTCTCCCCACGGAATAGAGCATTATCTCCTTACCAGTTCTCATTTTAAAATAACTTGAGGGAGACAGACCATCCTCAGAGTGAACACCACTTTTCCAGATGGCCCTCTCTGCCAGTATTCTCAGGGCAGTGAATCCAATTTGCCCTCAGAAATGATGGAGGCTCTCTGTACTTGCAGGATGAGGCTTGATCTGAAGAGCACATGGTGGACCCAACAGCCTCACTGTAAGGAAGTCTCACTGCAGGCAAAGTGGCTTCATGGCAAAAGGTTCTTTGAGAAAGAAAGGAGTTTTTAAAAAGCTCTTCTATGTGAAACTCAAAGTGCAATAGATTTCTTTGGAAAATGTACACAGAGAAGCTTCCAGTGCAGAATAATAATAATGGCAAAAGGACTATCAGTTTGACAATCTTGAAAATCACTAGACTTAGACTCCTAAATTACTTCTTCTGAACATATGAATTAGCTATCTAAATCACTTAGATCAAATTTTTAAAGGTATTTAGGTGCCAAATCCCCCTAGAGTTAAGATACTTCACCATAAACTGGAAGTGTTGAATAAAATAGCTATGCAATTTCAAAGCCCATTTCACAATTAGAGCATTCTGGCCTAGCAGAAAGAGCTGTTACCATCACAATAGAAAACCACATAACTAAATCATCACCGTGATTGATGTCAATCACCTTTAATCCCAATGGTTCTTTTCCCCAGCCATCTGGGACACTGTCCAGTATTTTAAATCTAAAAGATAATAACTATTGTAGATGAAACAGCTATACACAGCATTTAGATACAAATCTCAGGGCACGTCCCTGCGCAAAATTACCTTGCCCAGTAGTCAGGGTGCCCCCAACTTTGGCACAGAAGAACAAACAAGAGATAACAGGACGAGAGGAGCTGCCCCTTCTTGTGTGATGTGTGCAAAATGAGAGGCGAGTACAGTCCATGCATCAGGGAAGTCTGGGGGAGGTCCCCTTGCACACCAAGCTTTGGAAACCTCTCTGAAGAAAGCAGAGCAATGAAATATCAAGGTACAGTTTCTCTCTTTCTCCTTTGAGCCTCTGAGCTGCAAAACTCAGGCTGCACCTGGCGCCTTCACTTGATTTCAAGAGACCACCATAGTTAAACTGAGACTAAAGGGTTCAGGCTGGCTATGACTGCACCGTTAACATAGGGAGCACCAGAGACTTTATTTCCTTCTGTTTGGATGGTAATGATTAAAATAGCTGATAAAGTTCAAAACCATTCCTGAGTAACCTGAGATCATAGCAACAGCCTGGGGCCAAGGAACTGTGTTGGCTCACCAACATCTACTACCCAACACCAAGGATGGTCTCCCGGAGCACACAGCTTTTCCTGGCTGATGGGATACTCCTGGTGAGAGGAGAGCAGCAGAGGCAGACAAGCAAGGGGGAAACCACCGCTGAAACCCTGCTTAAAGTGAGGCAGTGTTGGAAAGTAAGATTTACAAACAAAATCTCACACACAATTTAGATAGTATGGGCAAAGTCACAGAGTGAAGGAGACCGTACGAGCATCACTGTTTGCTGAGCTCAATGAAAGTGGAAACTGAACAGAAGGGTGGTGGGAGAGGAAACATTAGAGGTGTGAGGATGAGAAGCCAGCCCACAATCCTAGAAGGTGGTGTTACGTAGTAACAACTGCAGACAATGTGGTTTTAGTGGAATATTAGACAGACCGTAAGGGCTGCAACTACAGGAGGAAAATGAAGACTAGAAAATGGAAAAATGAGCTGGCATAGGGATTAACAATGCTGATAGAAAAGGAGGCTGAAAGATTGAAGGTCGCTCTGCAACTGGAGATCTCAGCTGTGTTGGCTCTTGACAGGTGCTGAAGGAGGAAAGGGACATGTGGCATTTGTTGTCCTGGAGAGGAACATCTTGTTACCAGCCACAAGATTAAGACTTGGAAGAGAAGTCAAAAACATCTGGATGATTGAACTTACTTCACTCACATCTGCTGTTTCTGAGCAATGGAGGCTTCAATCCAATCTATTTTAAACTACCAGACAATAGATTATCTACATCATTAATTAATGCATATACCCCCAAAGATTCAAAGAAATTATGTTTGCCTTCATATTGTTGCTTGTTTGCCATGTTGAAACAGCAACACTGAATAATATTTATTATTCATAATGCAAATAATCAGAACAGGCCTGTGGAAGGTCCAAGAGATGAGGCAACACTCAGAGGACAGTGACACGTCTTCACCAGATTTCACATGAGTGAGTGAGTCACTTTTCTTTCCCCTGTCATGCGTTGTCTGTTTATAGTACACCACTAACACCATCTCCTGGCCAGTTAGTGTCTGGAGTCAAATCTTTATAAAGGTCTCAGAGCCTGGAATGAAAGGTATCGCAAACCTAGCAAATATTATCTTGCTTTGCCATGTTTTATATACTTCCATATTCATCGACTTTACACATGCCAAAATAATACCAAAACTAATTCACAGAATAAGGTGCAGGGTGCAGGCATTTCAACTACATATTTTTTCCAAGTGGTTTCCAGAAAGGCGTATCAGAATAGTTTAAAATCAGCTTACATTCACAGAACTGACCATTGATTTGGGTATACTTTTTTTTGGAGCCCACTGAGAAAAAACTAAAATTGATATTAATGAAAAATCTGTCAAAACAGACCCTTTTCCAGTGTTTCAAGTTCAGCACTTTGAACCTTATGCACTTTCTGAAACATTGCTAATGTATTTTCACCACCTATTGTTGTCAAATATTCAGTATTCCCTGTTCTTTTTACTCATTTTCAGATGTGAAGACTATCCAGAGATGCAAAGAATAACATCTCCACCTTATGTGCTTTTTGGTACAGCCAAACAGTCAAAAGACCAAGGTCTGTCCAGTTAGCATTTAATGAATTTATCCAGCTGTTTTCAAGCATTTAAGACAAGGCTTTGATATCTTCTCAGTATTTTAAAATCTTAAATATTTGTAGATGTCCAACATAGCATGTTAAGGAATTACCTTGGAAATCACTCAGGGGTTATTGTTCATCTATATCAATTGGCCCAGACATCTTTCATTTCAAAAATCATTTAAGAATTGACTCACAACTCAAGGAAAATGCCTTCTGAGCTTTGGCTTTAGAGACCATATTTCCAGAAAAATCAACAGAATTAGTAACTTGTATTTTTGCCTTTAAATTAATTCAGGAACAAAGGGTCAACTTCTAATTTTAGCTAATACCAGAAAAAACAAACAGCATCAGAGCCTCCTGCGTCATTAACAGCATAATCAATCTAGAGTCTTCAGAACAGGCTGTCCGAGGGAATTCAGTACTTGGAGCTACATTGGGATTCTGAGAGCAACCCTATGAATCTCTTGGAAGGTAATCAGATTATTGCTTTCCTGAGGGATTTTCATAGGAGAACTGCAGTGTCATGCGTTCTGGAACAGCTTGTAGGAAATACTTTATGAATGCCTCTGATATATTATAATTGCAGTCATTTTGCAGGTGATCACAATGTTCTCCTCAGCTACCTTAGATTGAAACAATCGCCTTCTGCAGAGTGCATACTTCATCCCATTACATTACTGTGAGCTCCGCTAGAAGACAGAAATAGTCATTTTAAAAGCTAGCAGACAGTACTTATGATCATCATACAAGATGGTCAAACTGATTTTGAGTGAACCAGTGCAACACCAGCTACAGCCCAGTGGAAGGAAAATTGTCAGCTTTCTCAAATTTGGCTGTCAGAGGAAGCCTGTGAAAATCTCTGAAGAGCTGTACATGGGCAGTAACACAGCCATCTCTTGCATTTGCTCTTTCAGTGATCCTCCAAGAAATCCTGTCTTCAGAGATCTGGGTTTTACTTGTGATTAGTTGAGTCATAAAGCAACAAGCATATGGATATCTACCCGAGTGCCTGAAGCCTCTAGACTTGATTGTTCTGCTCCATCCCCTTACATGGAGCCTGTAACAGCTCTCTGCTACTAAAAGGCATGGTGAACGGGAAGAGCCATCTCAGTGCATATCATCATTACTGTATTGGTGCAATTTGAAGAAAACTGTATCCTTTAACTGGTCTGAAATGAGGTCTGTTATTTATGGGATGTCTCAGAAAGTGACCTTTTTGGAGGCTGAATGCACTAAAGGCTATATTTGACAAAATGGGAAGAACAACTTCATTTATGGGATCAGAGGAGGAAAATCCACTGAGACATACAACTTGCAATGGATTGTGAGTCATCAAGTCACCGTTAATAAGCCATAAGGCACAGTGTGAATTGTAAATTGACAAGCAGCAGGCGTTTAGTACCTTAGGTGGTAAAATAGCCTGTGAAACCTCTTTTCCAGAAAACATGGGTTGACAGTCTAGGCAGTTGTCCTGCAGCTTCCCAGAAAGCTTTTCTTATTCACAGGACAGACCCATCCAAAGTTTGCTTGGATAGCTTCTCCTCCAAGCTGCCTACTTTGTCAAGGACAGAGGGGAAATAAGAGCAGTGTGAGCAGCTCAAGGGCCCTGCACTGGGCTTTGCCTTTCTGTGGCTCAGTTCCATTATCTGCAAAGCAGAGATAACGGTACTATGATTGTGATAAGCATTATTATGATCACTTTACAAGCACAGCACAAGCTAATTAATACAGTTACGTTTGATACATGTAGCTCTCAAAGCCACAGATCCCTTTCACAGCAAGAAAGACTGTCTCCAAGCATGATGCTATCAGCTTGCTGAAAAATCACAAACCTTTAAAAACAGGGACAACACTAGAATAATGGATACAGTGTGCTAAGGAAAGTAGGTCTAAGAACGAACTAGCAGGATTATGTAGCTTGAGAAACCAGAACTGTGATTTTAATCAGCATCGGCTATTGATACAAGCGCAGAGGGTTGGGCTTGATTTGAGAGGGCAGCGCTACAGATATTTCATAGGGAAAACAACTGGATCTTAACTCTTCAAAGGATAGTAATTATGATGAGCATTTCTAGAAGTTGATTTTAACCAATCCTGCACGTTTACAATCCTATCCAGATTCCACAAAGCAGGTTTATGATTCAGCTGGCTCAGACCATAGGGCAATTAGGCAGCTGGAGACAAGCTCTGTAGCTCAGTTAAGGGCAGAGCTATTATGGAGGGAAGAGGTATATTCCAGGCTCCAAGGGCAAAACAGATTCAAAATGCGAGGAAAGGTTTCTAGGCTCAGGAATGGGAACGGATAGAGGTACTTCCAGGCTAGGTGGCAATAAAGTCCTTTGTTATAATTCTGCATTCCTCCTGCTTCTGAAATGTCTTTATCAGTTTGCCTCTGCATTTTTCTTTCTTACTTAACTATATTTTTAAAACAAGCAGCATAGATTTAGGGTAGTGGTCAACAGAACTGCCACTGAGGGACACTAGAGAAGAAATTTGCCTTTAATATATTTTAAATGCCTCACTGCACTGCAGTCTTTTTTTTGTCAGTCCTTCTATAACAAAGCATGTAGTCTGGGTGAGCAGCATTATTTATGGCCAGGACACCATGGCCAGGAATCAGGCAGAAGACAGACAGCTATTATAGTCTCCCTCAAAGCTGTAGTGACGTTCCCCAGCTGAGAAACATGATATTGCTGCAACCTTCCCAGCACTAGTGGGATAACATCCAGAAAAGAGAGCACTACTGGAGCGAGAGCAGTGCTGTCAGAGCCAGCTGCCAACCTGAGAAGATTAAACTAATGAATGACACAAAGAGTCTATTCTACCTTCTTTCTCGCCTTCCTCTTAAAATCCTCCTCACCACTATCCCCCACCCTACACTGCCAAAAGATCAAGACCTGTTGTTGAGATAACAAGAACTAAAAGGCTTACAAGGTGTTATACAGGACAGCGTGGCTGAGAGCCAAAAAAGCACTTAGGCAGCTCAGAAGCCATTTAGATGATGTTCAGGTGATTCTCGAATGCTATTCCCCAGCAACATCATTCTGCTACAAAACACTAAATCCATGTATTCTCAACAGAAAACGCCTGCAGTTCTGCTGTGGCACATACGAAGTGTGTCAGAAGCACTGATTACAGCTGAGCCCAGCAGCCACAGCCATGCTCTCTCCAACGCAGGAGACAGGCCTTGTGGTCATAGCCCCTGCCTACGATTATGGGAGATCTGATGAAATTCTCCTCGCTGTAGAGTTCAGAGCTATATTCCCCCAGAAGTGCTCTAACTTCCACCTAGAAGCTAGCCTTGGGCACTCAGTGAACAATTTGAGGGCGCTGTGCTGACCGGAGCGGGCTCAGGCACGTGTGCCGCAGAGCGTACAAGGGTGCTTAGAACTTCCAAGGCAAGCAAAAAGCGTATGTCAAGCAAACCAGAGCGGTGTGCCCACACACAGACATCCAGTACCATTTGAGATGTCCTTGAGCATCCTGCCTGGCCATTGTAGAAGCGCATGAGTCTCCCAGAGGTCCAGTGGCACGGCTGTGGATATCTCAGCCACCTTTACAGCACCTGTTAATGCAACACGTGCCTCGTTTAGGCAAATGGATCAAGTGCCTGACAAGTTCAGGTGTCTCCAAAAGGTGGCAGCCCAAGGAAGGCTGTGGCCTCACGTGACCAGTGTAAGTCATCAGCTCCAGTCTCGCCTGACCTGTTTTACGCGTCTCATGCCTTTATTAAATCAAGCCCCATGCCTTTATTAAATAAAGTCCCAAATCCTTATCCTGCATAACTAGCTAGCTCCAAGACAGCCCATTAAAATATACACCACACAAAAAGCTTACCCATACAAAGGCTTCAAGGAAAGTCAGCTGGAATCTGATATTTTATTCCAACAGCAGGAAACTCTAGGCAGCACTTCGCTGGAGAAGCTTCCAAAGAATATTCTCTGAATATGCTGGCAAAGCTTAAACAGCAGCAGGATGAGGCATTCAAATGAACACGAAATACGATTATTTACTTCAGCCACAATTCTGTGCTCGGTGAGATCTGCTGTAGTAAAAGTCTATGTGAATGCCTTGGACAGCAGAAATGTCAAGGGAATGCTTCTTCAGCTGAGCATCTGTGCTCACCCACACGCCAGGGAGGGCATGTACCAATAGCAGCACTGTCTTGCCAAGTGTATGGCTGCAGGCAACTGCTGAAAACTTGTGATTCAGCGTTGTGTAGTTACACAGACAGGTGATGGATAAAGAAGTTCAGAGCAGAAGACTGTCTCTTCCAGTGGCCAAAACCTCCATCTCTGATTTTTATATGATTGCCTCTTCCACAAGCTCAATTTTCTCTATTTTCCCCTGCTTCTGATTTGTTTTGTGCAGTTATTGAAGACTGTCATCCACCTGAGGACTTAGGGTGCAGGGTATCTGTGGCTCCCAAGTGTTCTGTTGTGCACCTGCACGATTCTATCATTTGCTTACAAGGCTAACAGATCATAGAATAGAATCATAGAATTATTTAGGTTTTAAAAGACCTTTAAGATCAAGTCTAATGATAAAGCTAACACTACCAAGTCCAAGTCCCTAAGTGCCGCATCTCCACGTCTTTTAAATATCTCCAGGGACAGTGACTCACTCATGTGCTGAAGTGAGTGACCAACCACGTGCCATGAGTAACCAGCTATTGGAAAGGTATTTAATCTATAAAAGGCCAAATAATGCTGAAATCCATATGGCATTCATGTCTTGAGACAATGAGTCTGCACAGCACAGGTCACTATAGACTTTGGGTCCACAACAAGATTGACTGTACCAACACAGCGATGCATTTCCAACAGGATCCATGAATTCAGATGAGGTCCAATATAAATGCAGTTACTGCGCTTCAAGACCCAGCACGGATGTCTCCATCCCTGTGTCACAGGTACACTCCTTGTTTGAGACAAAACTAAGTATGCCAGGTTCTGGTGCACTGTTGGAAATACCATCAATATACTGCAACCTCTAGGTGAGTGTCACCAGATCTCACTCCTCCTGAAAGCACGTACCTGTCTCCATTGATCCTCATTTGCCCATAAAGTCTTTTCATGGAATCATAGAATCATCCAGTTGGAAAAGACCTCTGAGGTCATCGAGTCCAACCGTATATGTGCCTTTACTAAACCATTGTCCCTAAGAAACTCATCTACCTGTCTTCTAAACACCTCCAGGGATGGCGACTCCACCACCTCCCTGGGCAGCTGTGCCAGTGCCTGACCACCCTGTCAGTGAAGAAATTCTTCCTAATAACTAGTCTAAACCTCCCCTGGTGCAACTTGCAGCCTCTTGTCCTACCGCTTGTCACTTGGGAGAAGAGAGCAGCACTCACCTCACCTCAACTTCCTTTCAGGCAGTTGTAGAAAGTGATGAGGTTTCCCCTCAGCTTCCATATAGCTAACAGGCTTTTCAGGTTTATTGTTTTACCCAAAACAAAGAAAACTGGATGTCAGATATCCCTTTCAGATACAAACAGCAAAAGTTCCTTTTCTTCATGTAAGAAGCAGACAGTAGATACTTGCACAGCTTTCCATCACACTGTGAGGAACAAAGATGGAGAGACAAGCTGCCCTTGTAGGTGAAATTCACAATAACGCCTTCATTTGCTCTTTGTCAAAATCTTTATGGCTAGTTAGATTGCTGAGATTATTCAATGGGCTTGGGAAGAGCCAGGGAAGTGCAACAAATCTCAATGGTCTGCTTTGCAATTTAATGGCTTTCCTTTTTCTGTGTGTGCAATTACTGAGAGAAACCTAACCCTTCCCCACACCTTCACCTTTGAACACAGCAGGTATCAAATGCTGGTTGGCTTAGGTACAGTCTGTGCTTGCTTCTCATGCAAATGCAAACTACTATACGCCAGCTGACACTTCTGCCAAATTTGTTTCATAGATTTAATTCTGGCTTCTATCTTTCAACTAAAAGGGGTATTATGTAAACAGAGACTACTTTTCTGTGAGATGATAGTGAGAGATTTCTTTTCTTTCAAAAATTATGGGACTAGATCCATCTTGGAGTCATTCCACTGAAATTCATAGCATTACATCAATGATAATTTAATTACAGCATTGTTAAAAATCATGAGAACAAAACTAATCTGTCTTTCAAGTGCTTTGTTAATGTGGCGAGGTTGACCACTTACATCATTTTCAGCAAGGCATTTACACTATGCCTAATCTAAGTTAGTCAAATATCTTATGCTCCAAATCAGCCCTGTGTGGGCAGATCTGAGAGACCAAGTCCAACCTCAGGGCTGAATCTGATCCCTTGTGCTAGAAGAATCAGTTTGTACAAGGTTATGAAGCCTTTCTCATGCCTAAAGTCGCAAGCTTTCCCCTGCAAGCCTCCCCTTTTGGGGGGGCTATATATGCTAGATATAGATAGTGTGGGTCATATTGTCTCATGCTGGCTTCTGTTTCCAGACCAAATACATATTCACACACATAGAAGCCAACAAAAGAAGTGAATGTTTACATAGTGCATATTCAGAGTTGGGCTTAAGAAATCAAATTTGGCCCTCAGTGCCTGCAGAAGGATTTGGGATGACACTTGAAACAGACACCTGGTCTTAAATCTTCCTTATTTTAGGATTTCTGATGAGGATAATCCCTAGTTAGGCCACACCAAATAATTTATGAGCTTTGGTTCTTGTTCAGTGGCTTATTCTTTAATTCAATTAAAATAACAAACCCTAGCAGAAGGCTTTTAACCATGTGTACATCTTTAAGTAATCTCATTTAAATCAGAATGTGATGGCCTGCAGCACATGGCTCACAGGAATAGTGGCACCAGCCTATTATGTGCTCTGTGTTGCAGTCTTTACGAAGCTTCAACTCTAGATTCAGGCTTATTATTTAAAACTAAACTCAGAAAATGTAGGCTTCTTAACCTTTCTTTAGGGCTTTGGATCAGATTGCAAAAAGCAAAAGTCAATTACATATAAACATTTTCACATCACTGTAGATTCACCTGCACACCATCGTTGCTGGGCAAGAGCTAGCGTCCCTCACAGTGCATGGTGTCGTCGTGGCCACGCTTTGCTAATGCCATCTGGCTTGAGACACTCCTTGCAGCCTGGATTCAGGGCAGTGAATGCTCTCCTGAAGGTATGCACATAAATCTCACCCATGGGACCAACAAGGACAGCTGAAAACTCATTGTCTAGCATTTCAGGCTAAGGTCAGGGCCACTCTACTCTTCCGTCCCATTCCTTTCTCCCTCAAAAACTCCAGACTAACGATGTCTCATACAGCTTTACTACTGGGTAACCCCTGTACTCCAAAGGTTACTTGAGAAAAGGCAGACACACACCAAACTCCTTTCACAGATGGGGTAGAATGAGGCTCTCCTCAGAATCATTGAATCATTAAGTTTGGAAAAGACCTCTAAGATCATCCAGTCCAACTGTCAGCCCAAGACCACCGTGCCTACTAAACAAAGTCAAGAAGTGCCACATAGACACATTTTTTGAACTCCTCCAGGGATGGGCACCCCACCACTTCCCTGGGCAGCCTGTGCCGAAGTTTCACCACTCTTTTGTAAAGCAGTTTTTCCTAATATCCACTCTAAACCTCCCCTGGCACAACTTGGGGCCATTTCCACTCATCCTATCACTTGTTACTTGGGAGGAGAGACCGGCACCCAGCTCACTAAAACCTCCTTTCAGGGATCTGCAGAGAGCGATGAGGTCTCTCCTCAGACACCAAAACCATCTCTGAGGTCCCCCAGGCAAGGTCAGTGAGATCCTCTGTGTTTGGTGACTTAAGACAGATATCAGAGCTTAAGTAGTTCAAGAGCACACGTGCCCAAAGTTGAGGCTGTGCCAGTTTGCACAGCAAGACTGTTTCCAACCCACATTTTTATGCAGGCATGTAAAATAGCTGCAGCATATTCAAGTCCTTTTTTTGGGGTCTATCACTAAAAGCTAAGACAAACAGGATGTAATAGGTCACCAGAAAATCTTACCAGCTGACCAAGGCTGTTATACGGCAACCACATGTCTGATGATCATATGAAGAGCAAATTTATTTCAGTTTTCTGTGCAATGGTCAATTTTACACATTATATAGTGCAATATTTAATGTATATACATAGTCTTATATGCATGTAGTACTAGATACTATGATTATAGGGTATAATATTTAAGCTTAAGGAAGATCCTACCTAAACTCAGATTACACACTTGTAAACTTTTACAAAAAATAAGAAAAAAATCAACCCCAAAGGTGGTATACTATCTGTTGAAATTACTTTTTGTCCACTTGCATGGCACAAAAGGATGACATTATCAGTAAGCCATTCAAGACAGGCATCTAATTCCTATAAATACATTTTCATTGAATTCTAGAAGGAAGCTGCGGCTTCACCTCAGCACAAATTCTACATTTTCCTAATTAACTTGTAAAACAAAAATATTGTGCCAGTTATATATCTTCAGCAGGTTTGTGCTCAATTATTTTCAAGATCTGTAAAATGCCACCATAGAAAGACTTTTTAAAAATCCAATAGCAGCAATGCAGTCCCATCTAGGGGAAGATAAGTGCTTTTTTGTAACTCTTTTTTTTCCTCCCACACTGGACAATACTGGCGGGTTGAGATTTAACCAGAGATGGGCTCCTTTTACAAGATTGCTTATATAAAGCGAAGATAAAACCAGCTGGGTTCACTTGAAAGAGGACATCTTGGGAAGAGCCGACTCCACAGCCATTGGAATAAGACTGGAATGAAAATCTGAAATACTTGGCCTCTTTTTATCTCGTAGGTATAATACTTAATTTCTTGTAGAATGCATAGGGCTATAATTAGAAGGAACTGTCACTGCAATGTACTGTATGAACCTTTTATAAACATGTATTTTTAAGTAGAAGCTGAATGACAATGTTGAAATTGATTATTTTTATTGGAAATACTTAATCAGGAAGGTTTTTTGCTTTACCTAAATGATATTTGTTACTTCTGACAGTCTACTCAGGGATGTGTGTGTGAAGGCAGACACTGAAGAGTGTCTACAAAGGGAAAATATGAGGACTCCGGTCCCAATGCCACAGGCAGAACATGCTTCTCCCTGTGGAAAACAGTTTGCAGGTTCGAGGCCTTAAGTGGAAATGTAAATTACTGCTATGTATATTTTCCTAAAAACGCACTATTTGGCAGTAAAGGAGAAAATGCATAATTTACCAAAACTGAGCTACATAAAGTTAGGATTTATCACCACAGAGAATAGTTTCAGCATTAAATTCATAAGCACAATATGTATGTTATTGCATCATATTTCTTCTAGTAAGTTCTATTTCCTCTTTTCAGATCCCATTGTTTCAGTTTCACCTGTTTATACCAACACTTTAGCTTTAGACTTTCTTTAGAACAAAGAAAAACTAGAATAATTAAACCCACCACTAAACTGAAATAGCCAGATTGTCAGAATAGTGACCAGTGATAACAATGGTCTTGGAAATATTTGTCCTGTAGATGCAATTAAGTTGGGCAACAGAATATCAGTAATGTTATTCATTTCCCACAGCAGGAAGAAAATGTTTAACAGTAGCTACAGTTTCAGGTCTGCAGTCAATGCACTGTTTTTATTTCCAGTTTCAAATACAATTTCAGCTTTTATTCCCTGTGTCCTCAGATCATTGCAAGAAATGGTGACTCTCGCTATTTATCTGCTGGTCATCTTGGCTCGAGCTCTTGCGGGGCCTTGCAGTCCAAATAAAGCAGGTAAAATAACTTAAGTCTCCTATGATCTCCTCTTGTAATTAAGCTGCCAAAGAGGGGTTTTTGTATTTAAAAGTGGAAAATATTTTCTTCAGAAAATTAAATTGTGGATTCTGGAGAGCTAATCCTTACATTCCTGTTATTGATGTGCTTTCAGCTAGCTCTGTAAAGCACGTACCACTAAAGTCCTAGTCCCACTGAGAACTAGGCATATCCTTAATTCTGTGCAATAAAATTAAGCACAAGCAGAATGCAGGCTTGAAATGGCAAAGAAAACAACATTAGAGATGTTCTGCAATAGCACAGGCTGCGCGCAGCTCATCTTTGCTGCCCAAGATGGGCTTTAGTCCCACTGACTGCAGTCAGACGAGTGGTGATGAACAAAGGTGCTGGGCTGAACTCCTGAGCCACGCTGCTACATTAAACAAGAAAAAGCAAAAATCATTGAAGGTGAAGCTCTAATTGCACATTGATTTCTGCCTAGAAACTCAAATGATCTGTTGCCAGACAGTCCTCTAATGTAGGATTCACTGTAATTAAGAGATGTGCCTTAGAAATGTGTTGGAATATGCCTCAATGCAGAGTGTTTGCTTTGCGTCTGTGTGAATGGTGTCAGCCCGCTGTCAGTGATTTCAAGATATTTCTTAAGGATTTGGCTCTCTAGAATTTATTTCAGTACCTTCATTTACACAAGCAGGTTCTCTGAACTACAAGGAGTTTTCATAGCTGTAAAGTCTCCAGAGTTACTAATCTGACCATTGCCACAAGCAGAACCAGCCTGGGCGTGCTGAAGGCTTGTTGACCAGAAAGAAGCAAGTTGTTAAGGTTGACTTTCCCAGAGTATTCCCTAACAGACACGGAAAGGTTGCAAAATGAGGCTTTTATCATGCAAATAAGTGTGTCAAGGGCTTTAAAAGAAATAATTGAATAATTCCAGACAGGATGTCTTTTTTCTGACTGTAGTAATTGGAAGTCTTTCTCAATTTTCAAGTCACTACTAGTTAGTCAATATTTGCCCTTTAAATTCCCATCAGACATTCAAATTTTTCTTATTTTCTTTGAAAAATGTCCAATACTGCTATCATGAAGCAATCAGTCTGTAAGTTATGATGTTCGGTATTCATGGCTGTATTAGCAATCACGATGTATGGAAAAATATAGCACTGCTATTACCCATTGCTGTTAACAGGGCTAGGATTTCAGTCATAGAATCATAGAATGGGTTGGGTTGGAAGGGACCTTAAAGGCCATCCAGTCCCACCCCCTGCCATGGGCAGGGACACCTCCCACCAGATCAGGGGGCTCCAAGCCCCATCCAACCTGGCCTTGAACACCTCCAGGGATGGGGCAGCCACCACTGCTCTGGGCAACCTGTGCCAGGGCCTCCCCACCCTCACAGGAAGAAGTATATTTCTAATACTTTATCTAAATCTCCGCTCTTTCAGTTTAAAACTGTTCCCCCCCTTGTCCCATCCCTGTGCTCCCTCATAAAAAGCCCCTCCCCAGCTTTCCTGGAGCCCCTTTCAGTACTGGGAGGCTGCTCTAAGGTCTCCCCAGCACCTCCTCTTCTCTTGGCTAAACAATCCCAACTCTCTCAGCCTGTCTTCATATGCGAAGTGCTCCAGGCCTCAGACCATCTTCGTGGCCCTTTCAATTCATTTTTAAATCTTTGCTTTTAGCTTGAGAATTGTAAAAATTCAGTTTGCACTGGCGCTGCAATGCCGGTGCAAGGAGAGAAACGGCAGAATATCTATTGTGGCCTAGATCCAACACTGTTACAAACCCCTGCAGATCTACTGTAGCCTAACAAACAACTTTAGCAATATTATTTTTACGGCATCAGTGGTGTTACAGAAGCCAGCTCTGCAGCATAAACTAATACAGGAGATTCTGGTGCAGCTATTTCTCATTTCAAGCTTCTCAGCAGTGTCTCTGTTTCTTAATCAGCTATTCCAGAAAGATGAAAAAAATTACACAAAGTTCTGTGTTGATTAGAAGGCAAAGGCCAAACTCCTCCAGGAAAGACGGACTTTAACAACCCCAAAGTCAGTTTTGTGTAGCACGTGCCACCCTGGCTCCCCAGCTGTTCACGTTGGGGGACCTTCCAGCACATGCCCTGCTCACAGTTTAATCCCAATGGAAAGCAAGCTTGCAGAATCACATCTTTGGAAGAGAAATATCACTGAACATCACTCTATGTGTATTGTTTTCCTTTCAGATGTAATTCTGGTATACTGCTATCCTAAAACCATCATTACCAGAATTCCAGAGTGTCCTTATGGATGGGAGGTTAATCAGCTGGCGCTTGGGGGCGTTTGCTACAATGGGATCCACGATTCGGGATATTACCAATTCACAATCCCAGACCTGTCACCTAAAAACAAATCATACTGTGGGACACAGTCAGAGGTAAGACTATCAAGGTCAGAGTTTCTGAGATGGATTCAGAAATTGGCTGGACTCACTTGAGAGGGTCCTGTTTGCTTCAGCTTGGAGTGGGCTTTAAGTACTGAAGGTAGGAGGAAGCAAACGCTAATATCAGGGAGAAAGAAGAATCAAAGAGTTGTGCTTTATATGTACAAGCAAAATATTCTCAGGTTTAGTGACATTAGTCTCTGTCTTAGTTTCCCATTTGCACTCCTGTTACACAGAACATATATACACAGTATATAGGCAGCACAGCACATAAAGAGCTGCAAACCCATGTTTCCTCGCGGGTGGTGTTTTGTCACCAGATAAGTCTTTGCATTCCAAACTACTGAGTTGTTCCTGATGTCTCAAAGACTTAGTACTGCCTACATTTCTCTGTCTCACCATCTACAGTTCAAGAACCCCGTTTATCACTTCTACAACTCCATTGTCTCCAATGACTCCTCAATAATTGTGAAGAGCCAGCCGGTGAATTACTCATTCTCCTGCACATACAACGCCAACTACCTGGTGAATCAGGCTGCCTTTGACCAAAGGTACGTCCTCTTCTGGGAATGCACCTCACCCTGTTTTCAGCACCGCGTCTCACTCATAAAGAAACTTTGTTATGTCCTCAGGGTGGCCACCATCCATGTGAAGAATGGGAGCTCCGGCTCATTTGAAAGTCAGTTGTCCCTCAACTTCTACTCTGTAAGTGCTCTTGGCTACCCAGATTTCTGCCTTCCACAGGATTCAGCCTAACAGCTGGAATAAAAGGGCTGCTGCTCCTGACTTCCATGCATCACAGAGCACATTCCTAGCCTGGAATAGACAATTACTGTGGGGTTTGTGGGGGTCCTTGTTTCTGCTGATTAACAGGGATATACTTAAACTGAGCAAAGCAGATACACGCCAACTGTTCTTTTAATCCACAGAGAGGCACATTTCTAACACGCTGACAGGTTTTATAGAGAGTTCATTTTAATTTGGGCACCATTGATCACTGGATGTTTTTGGCAGCCTTAAGATGTCATATGAAAACCCACATGGTCTTTCTTCCTGATCTATGGCACTCTGGTAGTACTCACTGGCAAGGTCCCAGGAGGTACCACACTGCTCTTGTCAACTCCAGACAGAATGGCTGCTCAAACAAATTACAGACAGTGAGCAATGGATCTCTGGTACTTTTTTTTTTTGCCAAATAACTGTTCTGTTCTCATAGGCATGGGACTCCCAGGAGTCAAGGAGGGAACGGCTGACCTGTTACTAATACACTTTCCCACTGAGCACAAGTACAGAACAAGCTCAAAATAAGTCCTTTGCTATTTTGTTCACATTATCACTTGGGAGAAAAGGTTAAATTCAATGAAATCTTTTTTTTTTCTAGGAAAATAACAGATTTATTTTGCCTTGCTATTCATCTCTGCTGCTGCCTGACATTGCCCTCTGCCTGAGGTGGGGCATACTTCCAGGTGCTTCATGTGCCCATTTCTTCATCCAGAAGCAATGCCCAAGCTGCAGCATGACCCAGTGGAAACACTTCGATCTCACCCGCCCTTTAGTGACACACTATTAACAGCAAAGGACTGGGATGTAGCATGACGGACTGAAGCCTGAATGGAAACCAGGCCTTCAACACTGAAATCTGTTATGAAGAAAAGCAAGATAGTACCCTAAACCAGTGTAGAGCAGTAGAGTTTGGGAGAAGAAACACTATACCAGGTTCAACTCATTTTAGGACAAAGACTGATAAGAGTTTTGCAGCAGTACTTCTACAGATTCTCTCCTTTGGGAGAAATCTTTGGTTAAATGAGTATTTCACCAGGCATTGACAGCTGCAGATCACTAATCTAAACAGAGCCTTGAGCCTTAACTTTAGTGTACCCGATCTATCAGATGTTGCAATGTAGTGCCTTACAGACACCTTGCTGTGTAGGTGAGGAAAGGTACATAAGAAAATCAGCACCACAGAACTGAGCAAGAATAGCAGGGAAAGATAACCCAGCAGCTCTGGAATTATATATACCTGAATTCTTCTGTGTAGATTTAATGAGGTAAACCGATGCTATGACCAAACATGTTATTCTTTATAAAGTCCCAGTGCTAGTTTTGTTATGATCTTACGCAATTAAAAAAAAATGGGATTTAAGGTAGGTACTTCAGTGTACTTATGACCAAACTTTCTTACCTGAACACCACACAGCGCACTATCTCTTGGAAGCTGGCTTTTTAGTGGGCAAATAACTACAGTTTGCACAGCTCTTTCTGTACACTCACATGCCTTTAGCTCTCACCATGCAGGCCACCATAAGGATAAATCACAGAGTGCTGAACCCTTGTATACAGGCAAGTGATTTCTGCTTGTCTTCATTCCTTTTCCCCTGACACGTGGCCATCTCCCAACCTCATTCCCATTCCATGCAGTCATCTCCAGTCTCTCACTCCCACCAGCTTCCACCACCACCTCTGATGCACCAAAAGCAGCAGCAAGCTCGCTTCCCACCCATGCGGTGATATAACACGTATCACAACCCAAACAGTCCTACTACTAGGTGTAGAGTTTGGAGCTTGCAGATAATAAGAAGCCAGACTTTTGGAGACCAGCTCTCCAGAGCTGTCTGAAGTTGCCTCGTGCCTTTACTTTGCATGTTACTAGTAACATATGATGCTTTTCTCTCTGTCTTTCAAAGAATGCCAAGTTCTCAAGTATAAAAGAAGCCCCTTTCATCGTTGAAACATCAGAAATTGGTTCTGACATATTTGCTGGAGTGGAAGCTAAGGGCTTAAGTGACAGGTAGGCAAGGGAAGGAGTAATAACTAGTAAATTGGCAATCACGACATTCCTTGTTAAGCTGGGGTTTGTGTCTCCCCAGGTTCAAAGTTGTTCTCAACAACTGCTGGGCAACTCCCTCCTCAGAGTATTTCTACCAGATCCACTGGCCTCTCATCACCAAGGGGTAGGTGCTGGTGGGACCTGGAGGAGCACCTCTGCCCAGCCCACCCCAGTCCCAGAATGACAGAAAGCCAGGGGCTGCAGGAGGAGGGGAGAAAAGAGAAGCTGGCTCAGAGCAGCATAAACACATCATGCGACCTCAGGAGATGTTTCACTCAAGCTATAGAGGCTCTGACCCTGCTTCTCCACACACAACACAGGTGCGCCACGGACAACTCCATCCTCGTGCACGAGAATGGGAAAACAAGCCGAGCAACATTCCAGTTCAACGCTTTCCGCTTCCGTAACATCCCCAAGCTGTCCAAGGTCTGGCTGCACTGCGAGACGCACGTCTGCGACAGCGAGAAGTTCTCCTGCCCCGTGGTAAGGCCTCCCTCCCAGAGAAACAAAGAGAGCAAAATTTAGATAGAGGATGTTCAGACCTTCCTGAGGGCGTGTTGTGTGCAGAGCCAGTGCCACAGCTGTCAGTAGATGGAGCCACGCAATGCGTGAGCCGAGTGGCCAGTCACGCACCCCGACCCCGGTCACGCCACGTTGGGCAACTTGTTTAGATGTATTGAGAAATAAGGGAGCCGTTTAAAAACTCAGTCCTTGTCAATACCCTAGACTACAGTCCTGTCTGACAAACAGCTATGATTAAACACAAGCCTGAAAAAAAGGAAAGGGTAAAGGTTTTTTCCATTTTACCAAATGTCTCAGTGCTGAGGGCACCCTGGCTCAAAGCCCACACCAGTCGAATCAGACCTCCCAGTACCCCTTCCCTGGGAAAGTCCTCTCCACTCTCCTGCAGTGCTACAGGGAGTTGCTGCTCTTGCAGCCACCCTGTTCTGTATGAAATACGTAAATTGTCACTGGAGCAGGAGCTGAGGTCAAACAGCAGGTTCCTGTCACCTTAGGTGGGAATGACGGTGGGGTTCTGTACAGGCATTTTATTTAGCATTGGGAGGTGCGTGCTGCTTGCAACTGATACAAAGGAGACGGTTGCTAAAGTGTCTCTATTTAAAGACTTCTCTCTCCCCAGAGAGAGAAACTATTGTTTCTCTCATGCAATGAATAAACCATTGCTATAAAATGAAGTCAAATTGTATTTAAACCAAAATTAAAGTCCAAAATACTCATTAGCCAACACACTGTTGTTTCAGTAACAAATATTTCTTGCTGGGGAAGACAAAGCATCACTTCTGGTCAAGCCTTCTTATCTTTCTAAACCCTTTCTTAGTCCAAGAGCCAAGTTAAAATGGCAATTTATTACCCAGCCTCAGTGCTAAGCACGGGACACCGATCTGTGCAAAACCTGCAAGCTTGATAAAATTGCATTGTTAGAAATTCTAAGTTTCAAAGGCAAAAGAAAATACTCTGGGCTTAGATTTTATTGTTTGTTTTTAAAGATATCTTCAGCTTTTTTACAGACACAGAGAGAGGTTAAAGGAAAATACAAAACCAGTGTTCCATATCTGTCTTTCTGACAGTGCTGCCAAACATCTACATCATCCTGACAGGCACAAGGTGGAATTCCCTCCTTGCCTTCCAGCAAAGGATAATTGCTCGATCACACTAACACCCCTTGAGTCCACTTCCAATCCAAAATGCAGCTGGTGATTTGCTGTAATTAAGTTTGAACCATGCTGGGGGGCTGTGCTTACAAGCAACTCGTAACCAGAATTACCACACACTGAGCTTGTAAAAAAAATGTCCACAGCTGGGGATCTGCAAAGGTCAGGGGATGGACAAGGACCTTTAATCTATAGAGCGCTGCCTCCGATACAGGCCTTGTCAGCTGGGACAGCATCATTAATGCTGGACGTGAGATGATCTATATGGAAGGGATTTGGCACTTCCTGTTTCTGCCCCATGGCCAACAATTACAATTAACAATAAACAACAAGAAAAGCCTTCACAGAGGTCATGGGTTAAACAGATGGAGCTCAGCTCTCCCCCTTCCTTCTTGACAGGAGGTTTTTTGAGGCAGGGTGGAAAGGGCAGGAGGACCTGTGATTAGAAAGGGGATGCTCATCTGGGCTCCTGCCATCTCACAACTGCAAAGAGCACTCACGTTGACAGTCACTGTATGGGCTGTGGCACACCAAAACCCTCAGAAAATGCACTGCAAAGACTCTCCTTGAATTTCTCCTGCATGAAAAAACCTCCAAAGGTTACAGGGAAAAAAAATAAACCTCCAGAAAATATGTAGCAATATTGACACAGATTTCATTTCCTCAGTTGGAAACTTGAGAAGTGGCCTTGGATTTTCTAATTGTTTCTAATTTTGTTGGTATACATGGCTTTCTTCTCTGATCTCTTGAGACATGTGACAAACGACAACAGCGCACGGAACAAACCGGAGGTGTTTTAGTGGTGGAGATCACCGTACGCAGTAAGTGACCGGGTTTCTCTCTCTGTGAAGCAGTGAAGCTTGGAACTGCCAGTGGCTCACAGCACAGGAGCAAGGAGAGAGCCCAGCCCCTCTGTCTGAGCCCTTTTCACCCTGGCAGCAGGGGTCGTGAACAGAATACGGTCCCCTCCAGGTTCAGGGCTCTGGCAGAAGAGCTCGGTGAAACTTTCCCCGTTTACAAAGTGAGTGAAGGCACGCATTTGGCATGAATGACCAGCAGCCAAAGCTCTCACACACCAGGTTAGCAGTGTAAACTCTGCTCACCTGCACCTGACCTGGGCAGCAGCCCAGACAAGCTCTGAGAGATTGCACATGAGTGGCAGGGAGGTCAGGCTGAGGAGCAGCAGCAAAGCTTTGCTTTACAGTGCGGGTTGGTACTACAACATAACCATTTCCTCTTACTGCTGCCTCCTGGAGGCACCAGGAATGTCCTCCTGATTTAATTCTGCTGATCCAGCGCATCTTTTGAAACAGGTCCTCAGAACAAGGTATGCCTGAGTCACGTTTTCACTAGAGCCCTTTATACTAGTTGATCAACTACTTCCATACCAACTTGAAAGCAAATTTAAAATCACAAATACACGTAAAGCAGCATTATTGCAATTCAGTATGTTGCACCAGTAAAACTCCATTAGTTTTAGAAGACAGAAGAACTGAGGAACCTTTTATAATTTCAGACAGTAAAGCCAAGAGGAATAAATATCCTGAATTTCAAATTGTGGAAATTGTCATCTATTCTGCTTTTACAAAGCACACTGGTGTACTTCGCCCTATTTTAAACATGCCATGCCAATGTTATCTTTTTCTACTTTATACAGGCAAAGGTTTATCCAGATTTTACACCTTTTCAGGTAAACAGCAAAATGTGACAATGAAAATATGAATCCCAAATATGTATTTTGAGTGACTCTGTCAACATAAAACCCACATCTCAAAAAAAAGATCTGGTAAATTTGACAGAAAGGGAAATATTTCAAAATCAAATATTATTTTTCAGTGTTATACACTTAATTTTCCTCCTTTTGGCACGCTCCTCACTCTGGACCATAAAATCATACCAATAACTTCTAACATTACTTTCTCTTATGTTCACATCCTCTTCTCAAAAACGAACAAGCATGTTTCACTGGGTTAACAGAGAAGTCTGAAAGCATCTCCATTTGGGAAGAGTTTGAAAAAGCCCTTTCAAAGCTTATCTGTTAAAACTTCCTATGGTGACAGAGCCACATTAGGGGCACTAAGTTGCATTGATGGGGGTGGGAAGAGAAGGTGAAAGGCATCTGACAGTGAAGTACTTGCATTTAGTCTGTGTTTTTCTTGCAGATATCATCTTCCACCTACTCTTTGCAATTGGATTTTGTGCTGTTTTATTATAAAACGCTGTCCAGCTGTGTTTCTTAATGTTTCCCACTCCTATTCAGATTGGACTTGTTTACTAAAGATGTTTATTTTACAATGAAAAATGAAAGTCACAAAAAAATCCTTGTGCACCATTTTACCAGATAAATAAAACATTCCATAAGCTTTGTGCCTTGAATATTGGAGACTCCCAAAGCAGATTTGCCTCTCCACATTCTCTGCAAGCACCTTAAACTAGTGAAAACCCAAGGGTTATGTATTCTACCAATGCCTCCTTTTAAAGAGTTGTGATGCCGAAAGTACTTGTTTCTATAAGAAACATAGGGATATGCAAACTCAGCATTTCTAAACACCAGATTCCGCTTCAGGGTCCCTCTTCCCTGTTAGTCTCAGTATGGTACCAAACTCCCTCCCAGGCCAGGTCTTGTAAGGTCCTGTGAAGCCTTTGAACACGATGAAAACTAATCTAACATGTCAAGGATGAGAGAAAAGGATGTTTTTTTATGTAGCATAGTTAGAAGGTCCTCAGAATTAATTACCTGACATTTCTTTCTTGGTTCTGAGCACTGTCGGCATCGATTGGTTGGGTTAAGGAGAACATGACACATGCTGCAGTGGGTACAGCACTGTTAGGAATAGAATGTCTTGCTGACTGGACAGGCTCAGTGCCGGATAGCTGCATGGTGTGGATGCAAATTAAGCATATCTGAAGTTAGAAAACAAGCTAATGAGCTTTCTGCTTCCTTGGAGACATAGCTGGTGCCAGATGCAACAGGCTCCAGGTGTTAGCTCTGCACTGCAGTAACAACAGCTCTTAAATAGCACGAAGAACGAATCACCGGAAACAGTGATTTCTAAAAAGCAGGAAATAACAGGACATGAAACAATCTCTCAGCAGGAGTGACGGTAGGTTACTTTCTTCCCGTAATTACTAAAATAATACTGAACAAAAATCTTGAAAGTGTAAGAAACCTTCCTAGGCATTTTCCATTAAACTTTCAGGATCCTAAAAGTGGAAGAGAAAATGACTATAGCTGTTACACCTCCGATTAATGAACAAAGCGGGTGTACCTGTGTCTGTCTATATTGTGGAATAAGCACATTAGAGAATGTTTCCTGTTGTTTTTAGAGAGGAAACCTGAATAGTTCTATTAAATTAAGGATTTAAGCTTACTGGTTTTCTTTGAAATCTCATTGTTATGAAGATAACACATGGCTAGAAGATGCATACATTACAGCCACAGTTTTCAAATACACAGAGTCCTCCCACCATTGCTCCTCTATGTGTAAACTCAGTCCATACGTATTTATAAGAAAGTGAGAAAAATAAAGCTGCTTAGAAGCTGAAAAGATAGCAGATACCATCTAGGCTGCAGAAAAGCGATCTGTCCTGCTGGCGTGCATTTAGCCTTTACACACAACAGAGGGCACTCTCTCGACAGAATTGTCTGATTAACGCAGACGAGATTCAGAAAAACACCTGTGTCACTTGTAAGAAGTCGATCTGTCACTTCAAAGTAATTCTTAGTGGTACACTAAGTTTCTAAAGCAGAGCAGAGCTATTGGATGTCTTGTGCACCACAGAACACGTTGACCAGAGATACTGACCCTGCAGGTTTTTCTCCCCTGTTGGCTGATTTCCCTCTTCCCACTAACACCACAAGTTTCAACACCTCCTACCAAGCGGCTTTACCTTTCCAAATCCTTGTCGTTGCCAACTGTGATTAACTCTTCTTCTCCAAAGCGTGTTTCTTTCCCCTTGCCTTTGTAACAGTCACTGGTCTCCTAATCACAGCCATTTTCTGCAGAAAGCCTTGAACTGAGTTTCCTTGCTAGGCTGATTAATTTTCTTCCAGATTATGCAAGAAGTGTTGCTTTGGAACAAACCTTGCAGGATTGCAGCAGCTGTGAATTCCCAGGCTGCCTCCCTGCCCTCCGTGGGATGGAGCCTCAGGGCATAAATACCTCCTGTATTGTTACAGCACTGTTCTCAGTGGGACTCGTGCAGCCAGCTAGATGTGGTTGCAGGATGGGCAAAGCCCTATTACCAGTCCAAATATGTATCACGGATTCCCTAGAGTCCAAAATGGTTTATAGCTATAAACCATCAAACAAAACACAACTGAAAAACAGCTCCCAGAAGTGACGGTGAAAGGATCCATCTGCGAGAGACAGCAGCAACATATGAACAGATTCCAGAAGTGAAACACTTACTGTTCCTTAAGGAAGCAGAAGTTGTTCATCTTAAATAGCTTGCATAAGGATATGGATGAGAATTCACCTGAATTTTTCCTAACCTGCATACAGCTTGTCACTATTTATTCTGCTAAATATTATTTATGCTGCCAGTACCAGAAAATGCAAAACATTTTAGCACAAGTCAAAGCTTGATAGACTTCATCATTTTACTATAATGATAGACACGAAGATGCTTGCCTTGATCTCTGCATCTGAAAGCCCAACTCAAGGCTGATAACAGAGATATGGGAAGGGAAGGTTAGTTACAGGGGACACAGATAATCTGTTTAGAACACAACATTAGTTTTCCCCCAGTTTACAGTTTGATTTTGTCCCAGTTCTTCCTATTTGGATGAACTCTAACAAGGCATGAGATTTTGCACCCCACAGTTTGTCATTGCAATGCTGAAGCACAAGGCCACTGAGGTCACTGCAAGAAGTAGGAGAGAAATGAACACACGCAGATTCCAAGATGATATCAACACAGGTTGCAGAAAGCACACAGTGCTAGTACAGTGACACACATTTACACAACATTTTGTTCATTAAAGATAGGTCACTTCTCACTTGCAAATGGTAAACACCATTAACCCGGGTAGCCTTTATTTGACAGTCACTGCAGATGCAAATAACGACTAAGAAGGTCCAAAGGAAATTTCCAATGAAAGAGTGAGTCAGATATAACAAAAAATTCTCAGGAGTACAAACTAACAGGCATGACACCAATGCAAGCTGGTACTTCCCATCCTTAATGCTCTGTACTCAGTGCTCTCAAACAAGCAGAGCTGTGGCACTGTGATTGCTTCCACTCCTGCCACTCCAGCTCCCATAGTGAAAAAGGAGGAGCAAGCTCTAGACTGGCAAGTCAGAATTATAGTCCAGCATTATGCCTTATATCCTGTGCTGGGATCCCACAAATCCAAAGTTGAGAACGGATCCTCAGTACCTGGTGTCAGAGGACATTCAGCTGATGCTGCAGCAAAGATGCCAGACTAGGTCTGACCTGATACGTCCACATGGTGCATCCCTGGCTAGCTCAGATGTAAAAGGAATGAAGCCTTATCAGGGCTGCAAGCCTTTCTGTAGGGGGGATCTCCAATCAGTAGCACACTGAGGCAAACCTCGCATATGCTGCCAGAATGGCAGTACATTACACAATATAAACACAAGCAACATCTCAGATCCAGACAGCACGTATAGAATCTCCTTGTCCTAATTCTAATTTAAACACCAACTTTATCTCTTTATGCTGTAAATCCATGACATTTTATTTAAATGTCCCAGTCAAGGACAAGGAAATACTCCACTTATCTCATAATAGTATCATAAGAACCATGACTTGATACATACAAAACACAACATAGAAGCAGACAGCCTGTATTATGAGTGAACCTTCTTACCCCATTCTGAAGATCAAATCTTTCAACGTTATCTCCATCTAAAGGGCAGCTGTCACTCACTGGTGCAAAGCAAAAAACAGCTGTTGATTGACTGGACTCACAGCCCTTTCACGTAGCATATCATTGTGGCCCTGCAAAGATCAAGTCCAGCGCCTTCAGATGAATAAATAATTCTTGGCAGCCAGGCAGCCAGGCACTCAAGGGGGCAGACCAGTGTCCTGAGCTCTGTCAGAAGCTGTATCGCATCCTGAAGCACAGAGATAACCTTACTTTCCAATACAGTTTTCTTTACTTTGCTGTTACAAGGAAAACCTTGTACGCATCTAATGCCTTAGCCTGCTCTTCAAAAGCAATTATGTTAGTCGTGCAAATTCTAAGTAAACTGTTGTTAAATTCCCCTGTATGAAGGACCTGCAATGCAAACAGCTGCTCTGTGGTGTAACAAGTTTCAAGCCTTCCCAGATTGATTCCCACATTGAGCAGCCGGTGTTTCCTCTCCTGTTGAATTTTCTCTGCGTGTGGTTTCACCCACACCACTCTCCTCCCACAGACTGGCTCCCTCTGGGCTTTAGCACACTTTGACACAAAACAGCACTAGAAAGGATCCCACCCTGCTGCAAGTCAGCCTGCTTTCCTGCTTACATTCACCTGCTCTGACTGGAAAATAACTGCAGCGTTTTATTTCTGGGAGCAAACAATGTAACCAGCACGCTGAAGGCACAATGAGGATGTACATCACATTGACAGCATTTTAAAAAGCCAATCAAGCCACAATAGGTAGAACAATCTTCTCGGTAACACAGCCCTGAGATACGGTTTGAGAAGATCTTGCAGTTTTAAATTGCATTCTGCTTTTCCATGAGCACATTCTGCAGGGTCCAAGTGACGCAGTGCTGCATGATAGGAAGTAGGGCATGTAGATCCTATTCCTTGGTGAGCACCAAAGCTGAGTCTCATGCTAAAGCAGAGGTCTTATCACTCTGAAATGTTTGCACAGCACTATAAATTTGTGCAGTGATTAATAAGCTCTGATAAGAGTATTTTGAGCACTTCTCATTGTCTTCATGCCCAACACTTCCGTGCTTCCATATTCACTTGTTAGTGAATACCTCAAACTACTGTAAAAACAGTAAGTGATTAATCTGGAGAATTTAATCTTCCCTTTACAAACTCAGACAAACTGAGGCAGAAGGAAAGAAGTGAGCAGGCTGTAGCAGGGAGGCACGGCAGACTAGTACTCATTCCAGTCAAGGGGAATGTTACCTGAATAACAGAAATAGTTATCAAGGAAAAATATGTAGCCTGATCTGATACTTCTGAGGATGAATTGTGAATTAAGTAAACTTGTGACTTTTACATTTATTTTATCTGTATTGGAAAGAAAAGTTCTATATATACAGAAAACCAAGAAAACAAACTTAAGGGGTTTGATACACAATTTATTGTGTACTTGGTGACCCACATTAACAAAACACAAGCACACATAGCAAACATAAGGTAAAACTCAAAGGTTAATCACCTGGCAGGAAGTTCACACTAACAGGTTTTACCTCACACTCGTGATAGGTGTGCCACCATGCCTCAGTGGGTGGCAATCCTCACCCTCCGATGTACCCAGACCTCCACCCCCAGCTCACCACCAGCCAGACTCAGGGTGTTTACCTGTGTGAAGGCTGATAATGCAGGTTCAGCTTCTCTCTGGGCGTATGGCCTATCTCAAAACAAATCACAGCACTGAGGAATTTCACAGACATCCTAGCTCTTTCTTCAGTGTAGTTGGTCCCACAGCAGACAGGTAGGCTGCCAGCCACAATATAAGCATCGCTAGTGGTTTCTACAACAGAAAGAGTGCAACTATTCTTATTGCATATCCTAGAGGTGGGGTGCAGGGTGCAAATAAATCTGAATCTTCACTCCTACAGTGACTATTTTGCAAAATGCAAAGAAAAATATATGTGTGTGTGTAAATCAAAAAAATGTTTTGAGCTTCCTGTATCAATGGTCCTTCATTAGTCTAAACTGAAATTTTATTCAGTTTTTTTTCTTAGGAGAGATCTTCAACCACTTCACAACTTTATTTTGCAGATGGGAAAACAAGTTTCCTCTTCACACCCATTAACAGCTTATAAATAGGTATTTGCTACGAACCTGCCTACGGAGTTACGACTGCAGACTCTCTAAGGCCAGCAGAAAAGTCACGAAGAAAGCTTTGCTATTCCATGACTATTTGCTACAATAGCCAGAAAGTGCCAAACACCAGGTGTTTTAAGGATGCAGTAGAAGAGGCTGTACAGGTCACTCACAAGACTGACCACTTGGAGGATGCTGAGAGAACACAAGTTGCAGCTTGACCAAGCAATGAGCTACTATTTCCAGTGAAGCTGGAAAGGAGGAGGAGAAGGGATATTTTCTTTTCTGAACACTGTTTCTTGTTCTCTATTACCTTCACCTGTCCTAATTTGGTTGGGAAATAAGCAGAAGTTATTGAAAGCATTTTCCAAAACTTCACCAGGAATCAAGGGAAGCAAAGCATGGAGATCACTGCCCATCATGCTGACCAATACTGAATTCCTATTTCTTCCCTCGTTTCTGCTATTCCTTCGTATCCTTCTTTGGCTTTTGTTTCTTAATTTCAAGCATGTTAGAGCAACATTTTGGTTAGCAACTCATTCGTACAGTGTCAGTCAAAAACCCCAGGCAACGTTCATGAGAAGAGCTCATCTATCTTCCTTTTCTCTGCCACCAACTGCACCAGTCTCTCCAAACGATGAACGCATTTTTCCAGTTTGCTCACTGGAGATCCTAATGTGCCTACTGGGGCACATACAACGAGGCCACATTTGTTTATCATGTGGTGCCAAGCAACACGGCATACAGTGTATAATTTCAGATTCCTGTAGTTTCCTCCTGGTGGCTGGATTTCACAGCAAGGGAGGGAATGACTTATCTGTTCCATGTTCCAGGCCATGGTGAATCTCAGAGTCCCCTATAATAACCATCATAACCCACAGCTATCTTGCAAGACACAAAGATGTAGGCTTGTATCCTGGCCAAATTATATCCTAGATTATTACATAATAAAAACCTCGGATATTGAAAGGAATAAAATGCAATTACCAGAGAGAAGGTGTTGCAGGGAGGGGAGATCAGTGGTATCTACCTTTTAGAAAGCACAACCACAAAAGATGAAGCAGTTTTATATATTTTAACTTTTTAAGCTCATTTTGAGACTTTTTCTACGTAGCAAGATTAAAGAGACCTATTTTGCTTCAAGAAGAAGCTAAACAAACATTTTAAATGAGCAGGGACAGTATTGACCACAGATACAGAAAACTAAACAGAAGGCACTCCATCACCCATGATGCCTGGAGCAACCACAGTCTGTATAAAAAAAAGGGGGGACTAGCTTACTATTTGCCAAATTAACATGACATCTGTTTTCAACCAGATATTGATCATCTTCATTTCCTGCTCTAAAACACCCAGCACTGTTGTTGTGAGCTGTTCAGCAGCTACTATTTCCCTTCTCTACAACAGCTGCATTTGAGTGGTGAACAAATAATTCCTGCCCATTTCACGCAGCCTACAAATCATTTTGATACCTGTCAGATGAAAGGTACAACCTATATCTGGTAATAAGCCTTTCAGAAGTGAGCAAAACTCACCCTTCATTGCTTGTTTCTCTTGATTTTTTCACAGAGAAGAAAATCAGTCTCTGCTCTGTATTCTCATCCCAACAACCTGTTAACATGGTGATGATCCTTGCATCAAACTTCTCCACTCACCAGCTGTAGGGAGGATTCCTTGATTCTGTTGATAATCTGTGAACACAGGAAGCACCATTCGTCATGATCCTAGGTCCCCATATGGCTATTTTCATTTTAGTACTACCCATATATGATTGAAAATGTGCATAACAAGAAAAGGCATGTTTCCTTCCCATAAAGGGTTCCAGCTCCCGACTTGGGAAAGCTTACAGGCTGAGGATTGCATGCAACCAGGGAACCAGTAGGAATCAGTGCCAGAACTTACATAAATAAGAGTATCAAATAAGGAAAAACTATCTTCTAAATATGCAATAGACAACAAGATATCATATGAGTGCTTTAGATGATGCACTGGAGAGAGAGTGGCCATGGTTGCTGAAGCAGATGTAAAACTGCCAAGGAATTTTTCTGAACTAGTTGAAATTTTCGGCATGGTGGAAGTGAAGGGGGACTTGGAGGGGTGCATGTGGCTAGGGTTTTTTGTTAATAGAGTTTGCAATTAGTGGTAGGATCTCTACCTAGCATTAAAAATCCAATAAGGGCATTAACAGTAAGCTTAGATAAGTTCTATAATCTTGTCCAGGATTTATCAACAGGTCAAAATCCATACAAGTCTTCCAAGATGAAAGGTGACACTGTTAGTAAGCAGACAGATACATTAATCTGCCTGTACTCAGGCATTCTATGCAAGTACAGTTCATCTAGCTCCTTCAGGATGGAAACACGCACTTCCAGAAAGGATTGTATGAAAAGATAGTTCAAAACAAGCAATACAACAACCTGGCAACACTGGCTCCAGAAATCATTGCTAGCTCTCTTTTCCATCCAACAAACTTTCTGCAAGAGCTCCTGTTTCCCATCAGCCTACACAGCATCATGGTTCTACTGTAGCTACATAGTGTTGTCTACCTTCGGACATCTGCCAGTGATCGAGGCCACAGGCTGATCTCAGTGCTGAATGCCTAAATCCAGGTAAGTGGTACCTAAGAACAGATCCAGAGATGATTTTGCTCTACAACCGGAATAAAAAGAACAAGTAGGAAACTCAAATGCTCGGAGGGATATAGCAGTGCCAACAGACTGCTGCAGAAGTGTGTCTTAGGAATAGCTTTAAATTTAAGGTACTTTAGCCTAAGACAGATGAAAAAAAAAGACAAGAGAAGGGTAAATGCAACAGGAGAGGCTCTAGAAAAAGTGAACTTTACACCCCGAAACCAGAACTGGCAACAAAACAAGAGCAAACTGGTTTGGGTAACCACAAGGGCCAAACTAGGTGAGAAATAATGTGTAGTCAATGACAGGATGACAGTTCTCTTACTAAAGGTCTGTCCTTGCAGCTCTCTATTTGTGGTCAAGTACCAAAAGCAGCACTGTGCCGCAGGGCACTGGAACTCAGGCACTGATCCCAGGTTTCCATCTCAAGAGTGAAATAAGATCCTCATTCCTTTGTAATTGTTACCTGAAAGCTGGGCATAATTTAGTATGAGGCTGCCCAGTTCCTGGCATTTCTTAACATCTTACATTTTATAAAAATATCGGAATTAAGGTTTCCTTTTATCAATTATTTCTAGGTGCAGGGAAGTGGAGCAAGGCATTATTGCAGCAAACCACAATCAGTGCAGCAGCACGCTGTCAGCTTGCTGCACTGTCAGGTAACCTTTGGCAGCACTTCAGCACCTTCCCACCACTCTGGCAGCAGAAAGAAACCATGAAACTGGTTTAATCCATGCTCCAGGAGCCTGCAAGGTGTGGTGTTACCTGGGCTTGGCTCGTGCTGCCATCCTAGCTGTGGCTTTCCCAGAGAGTTTTTCAACAGAGAGGCTGAAAATCAGCCTGAAGGATTTAATCCAATCTATACTCTGGAAAAAGCTAGAAATTAAGGTCAGCTCACTGCCTGGCTGTGAGAAATTTAATGCTTTAGTTTATTTGTTGATTTTCTCCTATTGATCAACAAGTATATAATAAAAAACTGAAGTCAGACTTACAGCATTGCTGCTGACGTGAAACCGTTAGACCACAAACACATTTAGTTTCACATTCAGGAGATCTGTTTCATATCCAGCATAACTGACAGACATCTGAAGAGCCGCATGGTGAAACAATGACTGCAACGATGAGGGGGAAATGAAGTAGCACTTACAGTCATTTCCCTTCCAATTTGTCACAGAACAAACAGAGCTACAGATCAGTACTAATATTATGCAAATTGAATTTGTCATCACAGAGCAAACCCTTTTGTGCAGAATTTAACCACAAACCTGTTCCTGAAAAGTCCACTGGGCTGTAATGGAGTAGATAAACTTGTATTGCTTGCTGAATATCAGTTGGCTGATGATCGGCTGAAGATCTTGTGGTGATGGAAAATTAAGAGCTTTGGGGCAGCTGGAAACTGCCACCAATATTTTTCCCATTAGCAGTCCTGAAAGTAAACTACCTGGAGATAAAACAAGAAAGGATTGTTCTTTATGCAAGAAGATTGCCAGCTTCAGGTTTCTCTTTGCTGTAGAGAAAAATAATTTCATCCAGAATATCAAACTGAATGTATCAAGTGATAGAAAAATCCTTCTGAAGAGCATTTTCTTGAGTTGTGGTGGGTGGCAGTCTAAACCAGCAGAGAAACATCTGCAAACAAGACATCAGTGACAACGAAAGACAAAAAGAAAAAGCTTCATTCACTCTCTCATCTTCTCTCTTCTTTTGGGGACGAAAACTCATTTTCTGAGATAAATATTTTAGTAAAAATCTGTAAAATATTTATTAAAATACCTTTCTTTTTTGGCAATGTTGTGTTAAAAACCCAGATTCCATCACTATCTTGGAATTTGGTAGCTTTCAGTTACACAAGAAAGGATTTTCCCATTTTTTGAAATGGAAAAGGATATTTCTCCCTCGTTTAAAACTGTGAGACTTTTCAAGAAAACAAAAAGTCAATTCTCCATTTTTTTTCCAAATTTCTGAAAACAATTGAATTTTCCAGTGGGGAAAAGCAACAACAGTAAGAAAAAACCTCCCCTCCCCTCCCAGCTCAGGGAAAATACTGTGGTTTTCCTGTCCAAAATTAGTTTCAGTATCTATCAAAGTCCAGCACCTGAGGGCTCAGCAGTAACTGCTGCCTCCAGAGCTTTCCCAAGGAACAGACACATCCTTCACAGGAACAGACTTTACTATTCCAGTGCCTAGGCAATGCAGGTGGGTGTGGGGACCACCTCATTACAGTGGGTATTAACTAGTGCTGATAAGTTTGAGCCCTACACAAACAGAAGAGTCACAGAAAAGCCCAGGAGCAGACTCCACTCTGGAAACCAGCAGCCTGGCAGATTCATAAGCCCAACCCTAGCACTGAACACCTTTCTAAACACAAACCCCTACTGTTGTGGCAATTAACCAAAGGCAGTTTCTCCCTTCATAGAATCATTAAGGCTGGAAAAGACCTCTGAGCTTATCCAGTTCAACTGTCAGCCAAACATCACCGTGCCTATTAAACCACGTCCCAAAGTGCCACATCTACCGGTTTTCTGAACCCCTCCAGGGAAGGAGACTCCCCCACTGCCCTGAGCAGCCTCTGCCAGTGCTTCACTACTCTTTAGGTAAAGAATTTTTCTTCTAATACCCAATCTAAACTTCCCGTAGTGCAACTTCAGGACAGTCTCTTCCACTGATTCATTCTGGCCTGGCTCTAAACAGCCTGATAGGTGGAGGAGGGCAGTTTTCTGCTTTCTTTCTGATCTTTTGCTATTACTTATATTTTATATATATTTTATATATATTTTCTGACTTGAGTCACATTTTGTTCACTTTAGGAGGGACAGGAAGTTACTGTTCTGATTTGCAGTCTCCTGCTGAAGTACTGAAGGTGCAATCACATAGTGTCATGCCTGGGAGTGATTTAGGTAAGAGCTTATATTCCTAGTTCCATATGTGAGCACTTTTCTCCTCCCCTCACCCCAGCTAAGAGCAAAATGCTTAGTCTACAGTAAGCAGAGCAAAGTCCTCCTCCTGCAGTTAGGAAGCACCAAGCAAAGAGGAAGCAACACATGCTGCCACCATCGTCTTGGGGCCAAGTACAGTGCCAGCAAGAAATCTGTCAAAAGATCATTTATTTGTGTATAATTTACCTAGCTAGACTCAATGACCTGTGCTTGGGCTCTCTATTGCTGCAATATAGAATTATATGTCTTTCTAAGTTAACACGCCTGAAGATAACACATATGTATTTCAAAGCAGTAAGTTTAGAAATTAAATAAGAGATGGGTCTTCAGAGATCACAGCTTCTAAAAACCATGCACACAGCAGACTCCTACAGAGCTTAGATAAAGGCTGCTATGAAATGGTCCTGAGTACAGACCTCCCAATTAGAGACAGCTGAACAACTGAATCAGATACCCATTTCAATTCAGAATTCTGCTCTTTGTGGATAACTTGCATTTTAAGCTACTGGTTATTCTGGATAGAGATGCTGTTTGTGTCACACTGTTCTGCACACATTAATCCTTACTGTACTGACTTGTGCAATGGACTGAAGTCTGTCAAGCAAATTGCAAAGAGGATCGTTGCAGTTTTAGTCACAATAGCAGCTTTATAGAATCATAGAATCATTAAGGCTGGAAAAGACCTCTAAAATCTCACCATCAGTCCAACACCATCACGCCTACTAAACCATGTCCCAGTGTGCCACATTTCAATATCTTGAATATTTTCAATATTCACTAACAGCACAATATCTGATCTGATATCTAGCAGAGAGAGGAACATTTCCAGTTTAGAATTCATCACACGCTGCAAAAGCCAGCAAGAAATATAAACCATTCTTTAAACAGGTAACAGTACAGACAGAGTCCAAACAGTTTTGGAAATGTCCTGTAGACCTTCGACCTCTCCACTGCTCGGGAATCCCCACTAGCCACCCATATACACAGATCAACCAATAAAGCCTGGTTTTACACCCCTTGACCCTATCTGGCAGCGTTCTTATTCCTTCATCAATGAACATAAGCCAATGTCTTCAGCTGTTAGGAAAGGGAAATTGCTCACACCACCTCATTACCTGGCAGGACTGAGCTTCACTGCTGTTATCCTTTTGTAGGACACAGCAAAGCAGAAATTTACTCCAGAGCAGCAAATAATAATAACAATGCTTGGGGGCTCCTCAGACCTAAAGTCACTTTTCTGGCTCATACGGGCATAGTCTAAGCACCGTGGGTTTATGCACTTTACATTTTCCCCTACTGAGCAGCGTTATGTCATATAAGACATCCTGTCTTTGTCATAGTAACATCTCCCACAGAATTTTTACTACCCTTTAGATAGTAGGAAATACAATTACTTTCCCATTTTGAAATCAAGAACAAATGGATGCTTTCCTTACCAATGGTTTCAAGGAGATTTTCACACAGCAAGAAAAAGCTATAGCTATGGGGGGGTTTCCCCAGATCTTTAACCCATATATACTTGTATAACTTGCTCTATCAAAACACTGCTGTTCTTTATATTATTGTAATACTGAGACTGAAGAACAAATGTCAATGGTTTTGGCCTGACTTTCACACTGGAAGGGACTATATTGAAACTGAAGAGTTAGCAGGACAGTTAGAGGATACAACAGATGACAGTGATTAGAAACAGGACAGTCAGAGGTAACTATACAGGATCATGTGTTACCTAAGTAACTCTCATGCAATCAGCAACAGATCAAGTTTTTCCTATGATTTTTCTCTGTATCAAGACTTTTATCTAGTAATTCAAATGGGCTGAATAGCTTTTGCCTTTAAGTAGCCTCTGATTTAAAAAACCCCAAATCATTTGGTTTGGGAAAAGAATGTCAGTAAGAAATGAAAAAGAAATTACGTAAACAAAAGTGTTGCTAGATGAAAGCTAACCACTCTTCCACGATGTCGTGATGTTTGCACCAACCCTGTGACAGCACAGACAGTGCACCAACCCTGTGACAGTGCATGCTATTCCCTGCAACCTGAGCAGCTGCCCAGCAAGGCAGACATGAGCAGGAACAGCTGCATTACGTGCTCTTGGACATTCTCTATGTGCACTCAGTAGAAAGGCTTACTAAAACACTCCAGGAAGACTCCACGGAGCACAGAGCCACAGCCCACACTTTGCTAAAGAATGACATTCTCTGCCCAAGCTTCAGGCCTTACAAACTGGGGGAGAATTGAGAGAGGTTTCCTCCAGCCTCCAGAGAAAATCCATGTAACTGGCAGTCACTTAAATGCATTATCTTAAGATTACTTGAATCAACAATCACAAGGGCTCTCTGGATGAAAAGGTTATTTAGTTCTTCAATTTTAAACTCTATTTTAACTCTGGCCACTGAACCTCTATTAGAAAAGTTTCAGTGTCTGAAAAGAATTTGGAAACTCTCTTCGCCTTCTTGAGAAAATCCTTTTCCAAATCATTAATGGGAAAAATTGATTTCAGACTGAAATTCTCCCTCATCTATACCATTTGCTATAGATCTTTGAAACCATACTTAAGGTGATCTTGTAATCACATAAAACCTATCACTAACAGACTAGAAAACCAGTTGGTAGGCAGTGCCCCATTAAAACAGTGTCTTCAGGTTTGTAAGCTTGTGAGTAGGCTGGGTAAATCACTAAGGTGAATGCACTGCGTAAAAACAAGTTGTTATTACGTGAGGGTGTAGCTGTCACAGTATAAAAGATGGTTGAGCAAGCAGATTGAATAGCAAAGAGCGAGAAGGTAACAACAGTGCTAAGAAGATTACAGAAACAGCAATTGATCTTCTACTGAAAGAGGTGAGTGATGACAAAAACCCCTAAATAATTTAAAAATATGTTCCTTGCTTTGTTCTTTTCTGGCGGGGCAAAAGTGCTCAGTTGATGTCACCAACTCCCTGTGCCACAAAGACTTCAATGATATCGTCGATCTCTGCTGCTCCTTCCTGTGACACAGTGCCTGTTCCATTCTTACAGAGCAAGCTCATTAAAAGATGCTAGGAGAGTTTTATGGGTTTAGGTATGATAAATATCTTCTCTAGAATACTTAGTTCCCCATACCAGACTTGACTACCAGCTACTGTATCATCACTCGTTTTGTTCATCTGCACTTTGGGCGTGGAGATGCGAAAAAGAAAGGGAATGGAAAAGGAAAAAGAAGGAATCCTAAGTTTGTAGCTTATGAAAACTATTTTATACATGGAAACCTGTGAGATAATGAATCACTGTATACTCGTATATATTTTTAAAGAGCATGTGGACTTACTGCAAGACTGGAAGAAAGCAGATAGTGCTGCAACTCGCAAGAAATAAAAAGGAGGATCCCAGCTACAGTATGGATGTTATTTTTCTATTTTTTTTCTAGATAACTAAGGAATATAAACTACAGCAGTGACTACATAGAACTAAGTGAAGCTACCAATGATACTGGCTGGATACACCTCCCCAGACAAACATTAGAGGTTTGGGGTTGGGGTCTTTTTCCTTGTTTAAACAAACACAGCATTGCAAAATTTGGAGATAAAGAGAATGCAAATGAGATGAAACCTAGCTGGGTGTTACAGAAGTGTTTCCTAATGTGTCTTTTTGCAAAAACTTCTTTAAAAAATCATTTAAAACCACCAGTGTTCTCCATTTTTAAATGAAATAAAAGGAGAAGGAAAGAAAAGAAAGACTCATCATTTCCAGCATTCAGCAAAATCTCCAGAGCTCTCGTTTCTCCTCCGGCTTTGTTGACAGGCTGAAATCAAACACCTTCTACATTAGTCCCTGCTTTACCTCTGAATATTGGACTCTCTCCTTACATTTGATCAACAAGTTGGAATCAGGATGTATTACTCTAATATGAAATAATTAATGATATTACCTACATGGAAGGTATTACCATAATATGTGGGTGTTTAAAGTGGAGCATGGTATGTGACTGCATATCAAGAGGCAGTCTTACAACGACCTGCACACCACACGATGGGCCGAAACATGAGTAAGCTTGGGATCTCAGCTCCCAGAAGAGGACAACAAAGGGTGTTACCACAGAACAAGTCTCTTTTTGTGGAGGATACACAGCACCTGGAGCAGATTGCTTACTATGTTCAAGCTTTCTTCAGTCTTTACAAAGTGGACAAACAAATTAACACTGTTCATATGTTCCTCTGTTATTTATCTGCCAAATACTCAGAGAATTAATGATTCATTTCTCATTGACAGTGCTGATATGACATTTATAGAACTGACAAGCATTTATTGCATTCTCCTGCAACCAGACAGACAGATTGCATTATATGATACAGACATGAGCCCTGCTTGCATGCTGCAATTGCCTGAAGGAAGGTTTTAAGTTGGATGTTACCGGTTATAAACAGAGATGTGGTATTGTGGGAATATTATCTAGCATTTGTCCTCTTATTGCATATTCCTACCAGGAAGCACCTTCTTTGGATTGCTACAGCATGAGTCAAAATGCTGTGACTGACATCATTTAAGGGTACAGATGAACTGTCAGACAAGCTCAAAGCACAGTCTCGGATCAAACCGTACCGTGGCAGGTATTGTGTTTGAAAGGTTAAGAAGGGAGCAGGCTGTGTGCCAAAGAAGAGGCAATGCTCAGTAGCTCCAGTACTGTCCTGTGCTATAGGATTAATCTTGGCAGCACAGTATGGATGCAACAGCTGCTTCAGGCTTAAAAGGTACTCCAGGCAGCATAAGCCAGTGCCTAAAGCGCTATCCCAGGATGTAAAAGACTGGGCTGAAGACACAGTCTGATTCTGAGCAGTTAAAGTATTTCTCAGATCGGTATCAACTGCAGCAAATCATATTGCAAAATACTTGAGCCCAGCTGGAAATTGCCAAGACATTATGCTTTGGCATTTCAGAAAAAGCAATGCAATTCTCTTCAGCTAAAACTGTTTTTTTAAGGTTTGAAAGATCCTCAAAGCAAAACAGAGCTCAGTCAGCTTTCTGAAACTGATAGAGACAAAAGAAAACTCCTTCCCAAGCAGCTGTAAGAAACACCCTGGAGAGAAATCAGCTCATCGCAACACAAAATGACAGAGCTGACTGCAAACAGCCTCTGAAGGCTCACGAGCTCGGCACAGCTGAAGAGCACCGCTTGCCTGGGTTTGCTGTTAAGTGCTTCCCCTTCTGTCATTTGTTACAATTAACAGACAAAAAGGCCCCTTCCTTCCCATTTCCTAGCGGAAAATACCAACTTCCTAGCCCAAGCAGTGTGCCTCACGATGGCACGGGCACAGAGCCACCCACATCAAAGACAGGTCTCACCACAAGCAGATGAGGAGCCTCAGGAGCACCGTGTTAACGCTACGGTAGCTAAAAAAAAACCTTGCACAGAAGCAGCAATCCTCAACCTCCTCCTCACCCCAAATTTCCCACCTTGTTTTCACAAAGTCTCATCTCATTTTAGCTCCTACCAGCAGGTACAATGAGGTATCACTAGAATTTCAGGGTTTTTTTTACAGAGGGAGAGACAGGCTGATAGAGTTGGGGTTGCTCAGCCTGGAGAAAAGAAGGCTGTGGAGAGACTATATAAGCAAATTTTCCATACTTAAAGGGAGGCTTTAGGAAAGATGGGGACAGACTTTTGTGACCTGTTGTGACAGGACAAGGAGTAACGGTTTTAAACTAAGGGATGGTAAATTTAGACTGGATATAAGCAAGAAATTTTTTTACAATGAGAGTGGTGCAACACTGGCCCAGGTTGCCCAGGCAGGCAGTGGAGGCTCCATCCCCGGAAACATTCATGGTCCGGTTGGATGGAGCTCTGAGCAACCTCATCGAGTTAAAGATGTCCCTGCTTCTGCAGGGGTCTGGATTAGATGACCTGTAAAGCCCCTTCCAAACCAAAGCATTCTATGATTCTATGATTTAAAGATTTGAGTAGCATGCTCTGAGATGTGCGTATGTATTGCAATAACCTGTGAGGTCAGAGGGAGAAGGAATATGTCAGAGGTGATAAAGCTCCCTGATAAAATCCCCCTAGCTCCCCAGAGCAATACTCTTCCCTCAGTTCATCCTTCTAGAAAAGCCCAGAAAGAGAACACAGTATTTTTTCAGTGGTCAATATGGGTCCTACTAAGGATGATGGATGTAAGCCTGTGTCAGATATTAGGCAAAACCTTCCTCCATGCCAGCACTTCCCGCTGACACTGGGAAGCTGTTGGTCCAAGCGCTGTTCTCAAATAAAAGAACCCCAGAATTGTAGAACTAGGATGGGGCAAAGCAAACTTCAGAAACACATTCCACCTCAGCTCCTTTGGAACAATCATCTGGTCCAAAAGGGGTGAAACATTCTCCTGCTGAACCTGACAGAAGAGACTTCTGGGCACTGCAAACACAATGAGCATAAACAAAACCAGAATAAAGATACCTAAGGATGACTGGTTTGAAACTACTGTTAATAGTAATCTGGACAGCTTAGCCCAGCTTCTGGCTGCCATGTGGGTTAGGAAGTGTTCCAAGGTGCTTGAATTGCCACAACAAGCTCAAAGGTGTCTGGCCCATTAACCAACGTATTGGCAAAATACACCAGAGCAAGAGTTACTGCAGCACTAGAACAGACAGAAGTCCTTCCTTGGGACTGAAGGGCAGAAGGAGACCACACTGTCAGCAGTACACCTGAACCTCAAACACGACACCTTCCTTTTATTCCTCCCTTTTTATTCTGTTGGCTCCAACCTCTTTGCTTGTCACCAGATTTTAATTAAATACTCAGTTTGGTTTAATTGTTTCAATGACATCCTGAGTTTGGACACAATATATATTGCAACTCAGGGCAGGTCAAATTTTACAGGTTGTCATGTATTGTTTATCACACTTTAGCTGGAAAGAAAACAAATGGCTACATGGAACGCAATATAACACTAATTGAGAGATGAGGCAAGTACCACTCGCAGTGAAGTGCGAGATTGCCTCAGTGTTGGTCTCAGTGTTGCCAGAAATTGCATCATGTATAACATAGGCAGGGTAGAAATTGTCTTCCTAGACAGAAAGGTCTGGCAGGTGACAGGGGAGAAGGAAGGCAGTACTAGACTGGATTTTCTCGGGGGTTTTGTTTGCTTGCTTTTCAAATGTTGCCTTTGGTTCTCCATTGAGAACTGAAGGAACACATGGAGCCTTGTGAAGCAATGGACACGCTCCCCTGCATAGCTTGCCAGGAGACCCAACGTGCAACCCCCTTTTATGCAAGATGATGAGTGGTTTAATTTGTTTTGAAACTGAGTGCAACAAGAACAGCTGAGGACATTCCAGATCCTCTAGCGACCTATTCTGGATACCAGCAAAAGACCCCGGAGAAGCAGTAGATGGCACTTGGTGCCCTCCATGTTGTTCAGGGTATCAACAGTGTCTTGCAGAAAAAGGCTACCAATGCTTGCTCCAAATGCCTACTGGCATTTCTTTATGTCCAGATAATTTTCTTTGAACTTTTATTCAATCCAGAGCTCACGGGTACTCCAATACCACTGGTGACAAACGTTATGAAATGTCTTATAGCCAGCTTTACTGTTTTCTGTTCTCCTGCATTCTGTTTATTCTTTAATATTTTTTTCCTCTTTCTGTAATTTTTTTTTCTTTTTAACAAACTTCTCAGCACTGCATATCCTTCACTGGACATCAGGAACAAACTCAGCATGGTTTACTGGTACAGTGACCCAGTCTCATTTTAGCTTGTTCACATGAAATATCCCACATGTTCTGAAACAAAAGATGTAACCTAAATAATATATATCTGAGCTTGCCCTGAACAAAACATGGTCATCAGCCCCAGATACAGCCTGAAATCTTCAGAGGAAAATTTGCAACGCTAACAGTAGGTCCTCTTCAAACCGTTTGGTGCTGGGACCCAGGTCTTGGTAACTCAGCAGTATCATCAACAGCCACCTCAGTGTGTCGCTGCGTAAGATCTACTAGGGGTATTAATCAAAGGTAACCAGGTGACTGGAATTCAAACTACAGTCATAAAAGGTGTAGGTCTTGAATCCTTTTGCCATTAGAATCATTGCAAGGTGAGCTGCAAGTTCAGGTCCTCTAATCCACCCCCTACCCAAGGAAGAATCAGCCATGCCCTACATCAGCACATACTTCTGCTGCCATCCTAACCCAAGAAAAGCTCTGTTCTTGTAATATATTTATTTTTGAGTCCTCTCTGTCTGTAGTAACTTCAATCTGGAAACACGCTACCTTAAAACACAGAAGCCCCACTGAACACAATGAAAAACCAAGTAAAATATCTGTGTTTAAGTGCTCACCGTGACAGGTCTTTTTAATGATTTTTCAGGACTTCCCACAGGCTAAAGTACCTTTTGAGAATTATACTTGCTGTAGCTAAACGAAAAAGCATCAAATTCATCCCTTTTACAAGCTTATTGCAGTGACTGCAATGTAAATGCCGTACTTGTGCACTAGAGCACTTTACATATCTGTACATCATACGCTGATTAATGACGCAGACGTAGTCCTTTACTCACCTCATTCCAAACCCTTACTAAACATGACCCAGGGGTTATAACTTAGCCACAGGAAGTAATAATTGCCTGAATTTGAATATCACTCCCTTTATTCTCAATGTATTTCACTGGACTGCAATATACACCTACGCATTTTCAGTCAAGCAAATGGCTTTTTTCAAAGTGAGTGGCTTCGTGTGGTACAAAACTGACTTTGGCAATCTTTATCTGCACAACCCTGAAAACCCACATGTGCTATTGTAACAACCTCAATCACAGTCCCTACATTTCTGAACCGACTTTTAGGCACCAAAACACAAGTGCCTTCTTCAGTAATATGGAATTCTGACAGGAGGTAATTAATTAAAATGTAAATCCCCAGCTGAAAGTGATGTGTCTTTGTGATCTTGCACTACCGTGAACTCAAAAGCCTTCTAAAATTTAGCTCCAGTGGTCTGTTTCTACAGATTCCTAAAGAAATGCATACAATTACTTTGGAACTTAAAGACCATGCCAGTACTTCTCAGTCAGCATAGTTATTTGGTCTTTTAAACCCATGCATCTAATGAAGCCCACAGAGTTAAATCACAAAAGCATTGGACACTTTATCTCACAACAAACCACATCTTGTACCTCCTATACTCAGTGGTCTTTAACTGGGACAAAACTGATTCAGTTAAGTCTTGAGCTGAAGCATTTAGAATCAGAATATTATAGGTGTTCTGCATTGTTTCAATAACAATGTATAAGCAGAAGATCTGCTGTATTTTAAAGGCTTAGTTGTTACAGCCAAGCTCTGTACTCGTTTCTAACAGCACCTCACCAACACCAAAGGCTTTATCTCTAGTTTGAAAGGAAAAATGTAACCCCTATGTTATAGAGTTTCTGAATTCGAAGTGGACTCCAAATCAGATCAGAACTCCTCAGAATATTAGAAGAGCTGAACTCCTAGACTTGTCCTTTGTGTTAAGCACAGGTGAACAGATGAGGTCCAAGTCATAACACATGAAGGATTGTAACAGATGTCTTAGCAAACCAATGTATTTATTACTCCACCATCAAAATCATGGTATCTCAAAAAAAAAAAAAAAAAATCCTTGCTGCCTCTCTTCAGCTAAATCACTGAGGATTGACTTTGACAAATCAAGTCTTCATGGCTATCTATATTATAAATGGAATTTGGTTGTTTCAACAAAACGTTAACTACTTAAAGAAATCACAGCACTGTGATAACACTCAGAAGCAATCCAAGTGGTCTTTAAACTTTCCTCATCTAAATATTACACGTCAGATACTGCTCACTTTGAACATTAGCTTTTTTCTCTTTTATTAGTCTGTAGATCCAAAGTCTAAAGTCACTAAGAAAGCTTTGCTCCATTTTTTTTACTTCCAGTTCAAATGGTCGATAGTCAAAACCTCCGTTCATAAACTGTTGACATCTGCTTCTCTTGGCCACATTTTATCCTGGCAGTAGGGGAGGTTAAGTACAGCAAAGTGTTCAGACAAACATGTAGGCAGAATAACACTGCCAAACTATGAAAACGACTGAACAAATAAGTCAGAAGCTTCAGTTCTTGGGTCATATTTCAGGACTGGATTTGAAAGTCTGGAGTTGAAGAAGCTAGGTTCTCCATAAACACAACAAAATCATGTTGAGCTTCAAAAGGTCAGCAGACCCCCAACTTTGATTGGCAGGTTTCATTTTCCTTGGGAGTTAAATACCATGAAATCTTCACAAGTTGCTGCAAGCTGGATCTAAACTCATTTGTATCCATTGCGTTTCCCACTTCATGTTTCAGCAACTTCCATTATGTCATAAACCTTCAGAGGAGGAAAAGACCCGATAATTTAACCTGTCCACAGACTTCCATCAGAGCGTTGTTGTCACAGCTGTGTGCCAGATGGTCTCCAGACTCAACATGCAATATATGGCACTCAGTGCTTTTGAGATAGGAATGGCTTTACTTTGTTGGAGTGGCTTTACTTTGTTGGAGATTACACAGAGACAACTTTGGGGTTTTTTTATCTATGATTCCTATTAGATGGAACAGAACTGAACAATGACACATATTTTTTGTGTGAGCACCTAGAAGAGTTAATTTTTGAGGATAAATTCTGGTCCCAAATAGACCGATGTAAATCCAATATACTATACAGTTTCCAGTCAAAGTCAACAGAATTATTTGTCAGTTGTTATTCTCAGAGTCAGAGAGTCAAAATATAAATCAGATGGTTTTAGTTCCTGCAAAGTGACCGGTGCCAGTTCATACTCGTGTATGTTGAACATCTACAGTTACCTTAAAAAGTCTGCTTTCTCTGGTTTTAAAACCATAGACACTTATTCAGACACACCACTCGAGCTTGTCATAAGGAGAGGAGAATGCAAGACTGTCAATGATAACATGGAAGGAGCCAATTCAGTCAGATCCTTCAATTCTATACAGCAGCCATGCCAGCCAACAAAGTACACACCACAGGGAAAATACAACCGTTCAGACGTGTGTTCTCTCCTTAATTTACCTGAACAGTTTAACCACACATCCATCCCTTTTATACGAACGCTTTAACACAGTAAGAATGACTTATAATATCCTGGCACCAAACTTTACTACTGTCAGGGTAATTATTTAGGCTGAGGGATTAGAGTTTGTTTCATGTTTATCACTCAACAGCCTATTGCATTTGAGTAGATTTCACAAGACCAATATAAAAAAAGGCTTCTTATATGTTACCTAGGAGGGATTAAACTCCAGCTTTGAGTGGTAATGACCTTTAGCTCAAATATTCACAGCTTGGAGTGGTTGCACAACCTCAGCACGAATCACTTTTAATCAGCATTCAGGAATAGCCCACAGTAGCATGTTCACTGTCAGGTTCTCTAAAAATATGCCTGGGAATCCTGCTGTCAGTAATGGAGCTGGAAGAAAGCTGGAAGAAACACTCCTTTCAGTTTCTTTTGCTTCCATATTCATCATTCAAGTGTCAAGTGAATTGCATAAAGGACAAATGATAAAATTGCTTGTGTGATATTTGAAAGAAGTGTTAATGTGACTAGTGATACTTCAGATAAGCACAGAAAATGGATCTAAACAGAGAAGGCTTAATTGAGCTTTCTATCACCTATAAAAGCTATCAAAAGAAAATCTGGATTATCATATGCTTAAAAAACACTTCTGACAAAAAAATAATACTTTTGAATAAATATTTAAAGCCAAAACCTGCTCAGAGACTGCAAAAAATGACAATTTGTTAAAATCCATAGGGCGCCCTGCTAGTCTACAGAGACTTCTCCACGTTGTTTGTCATGTTTCCTTCATAATTTAGCCTTGACAAGACAAATTACCAACATTTTCATTAAGTAAAAGTGGTTTTTTTCCAAATCTTATGGAAAAAAAGCATTTGCTGGTTCTGAATAGGTGTTCCTTGAGCTCCTCTTTTTCAGAATTGGGACATAGGTGATGCTTCCACAGCTGATCAAGTCTCTTTCATGTCATTGGTCATGTGCTTTGGTCACTGAGATCACAAACTACGGCATCAACTCATTCAGAATCAACAAAGAACACAGATAACAGAGACAAGCCTGCACTACAAACTGTAAGCCCATGTGTCTTCTACTGCTTGTGAACATGGGTTTTCACACCTGTTTTCAAAACAAGCTGAAAAAAGCTCACCCACCATTAGCCGTTCAGCAAATCTTATGAGGAAAAGCCTAACCTACTCGACTCAGAGATGACACACTCACTGCTCAGAATTGCTTAGGGCTCCCAGAGTGGTTTCAAACTGTGAACTAATCAACGGTTTTCATTCATTGGGAAGCAACTATACAGGTGAAAGGTGAAAAAACATTATGACTTGGATTAATTTACTGTTCAAAAGAGGTAAAAAGCCATGTACTTGATGTACCAGGGAGAAAGAGTAGAGAAGTAAAAGCAGTTACAGATTTATGCATACAGCTGGCTCTGGTAATTCGCTTGGTTTCCTCCTCAAGTGACTGCTATGCTTCCCCCAAACATCTGTACAAAAGATGGATCTAGTAACCAAAAACCACAGATGGGATCAGACATTCTAGCTCTTTTGAGGCGTTGGGGCAATATCACCTACAGTGAATGGGGAACTGCTCAACTACTTATTGCCTACTGCATGCTTCACAACAGCATTAAACTGACTGCTTTGTTCCTCACATGCAAGATGTGCCACAGACCGGAGCCAAGAAACTTGCACACCAGCATCATCTCTTTACACCAAATTTGGAGCCATCTCACTCATTTTATTTCATCCCCCTCAAACATTTTCTAAAAACTTAGAGGATGTTGCAAATAGGTCTAGGATTATAATAAGTGTCAGCACTTTTCTTCACTACCACTGACACATGCAGGTTCCCCCACCCCAATCAAGAATACTTAAGAACATAAGTGACAAGTGTTAATACTTCTTTACTCTCGAAATACAATACAGGAGTCAAATTCCAGCAGCAGTGAAACTAAGCCTGGATCAACAAAAGCTTCATTATTTTCATCTTTATTCACACTATCAAGTGAGCGTTGAAAGGACTTTAGTATTTAGCCTTATACCTTGGATCATGAGGAAAAAACTTCTTTCAAAGATCACAATGACAGCCTTTGGAAGTGAAGCAAAGAAGCTCTACCTGCCAGCCCAGCCCGCGTACCTCACCTCACAGCCGAGTCGTCCTCAAGCAGTGTTAAGTGTTAAGCAGTGTTAAGCACAGCAGCTCTGTTATTCCCATTTCATAGATGAAGACAGAAAAAAAAATAACAATCACTTAAATCAACACAAGAATTCTGTGATGAAGCAAACTCAGTTTACTTGCCCATCCAGTAAGTGAAACACCCTTTGCAGACCTTCAAAAGAGAAGGTGCATCATGGTAAGATAACCAGTCCCTTGTACATCCCAACCGCACTGAGCGCTCCTACCATAAAGGAATGTGCTTCTTCATGTTTCACTTGAGCTGCAAAGGAAACCCACGCCTCAGCAATTGGACGTGATTGAGGAGAGGCCCCTCCCCAAAGCAATACAGAAAAATATCAGAATTTGTTTGTTTCTCAAAGTGCAATCTAAGAGGCACCTTTCCTCAGTGCAACGAGGCTTATTCAGTGCCTCATGCATACACAGAGTAAATGAGAGTCCTATTATAAACCCAAGTGTGTGGCTTTTGCAGGGCTGGGTTTTGCTTTCACGGTGTGCTGCTCTCTCCTAAGGCTGTTGCGCAACAGTTGTATGTTTAACATTTCTAACCAGCCAAAATTGCTCTTTATATTTGATCAGGAATAATTTTTTTATTTTTTTTTTACCTTTGAACCTGTTGCAACACAGGTTCAAAGGTTACCTGGGTGCAGTGTTGCCTGTTTATTAAAGCCACACACTGATGATTCGAGGCTTAGTCCTGCCACAGGAGTCGGGGAAGCACCAACCCTTCAACACCCACTTGGAGTTGTAAAGCAGAAAGGACGGAAGCTGTATTGACCCCTCCACCCTCCTCCAGCACCAAAGGAAGGTAAGCAAATCTCTCCTGATCAGAGCCTGTGTTTCCCAAGTAGCAGGCTCCCCGCTCCTGCAGAGGAGCACTGCAATGTGATAATAGCCTGAATTTGTTGCAATGCCTGGATCCAATGCACACTTTCTTATTGCATTGTGTGCTCTTAAAGGCACCAGCTTGCATACTTGGCTGCATGTTATTAAAGCAGCAAGCCTGGGCTCAGGGGTGGCATGCAGAGAAATCACAGCCTGAGTGAGAGCAACCACCCAAACACTCCCTGTTGCTATAGCGTGGCTGGAACTTGAAACCTGAATACGGTCCCAGCTGAAGCCATTTTCTTATCAGTTTGTTAGTTATGTCTATTTAAAGATACCATGCTCCGAGTACCAGTGCCAGGCTCCCATTCAGACTCATGTTTAAAATAGGTCCAGAAATGGCAGGATCATTTGGTTCCACAGCATCACAGGCAGGTTTTGAAATCTTGTCAGTAAAAACCTGTTAGATGTTAGATACGCACAAGCTTATTGGCAACATTTACTACAATACGACCTTAATCCGTAAGTAAGAACACAGAAGCTTGCCTTTTAAAATATTTTAACAGCACAGATTTTGGAGTAAGGCACATCAAACTGCTGCCACTGCCTTGGCACAAGTGCTTGAAGATGCAACCTTCTCCAAGCTCTTGTTGTGTGCAGAGCTGCAGCTGTAACAAAGGAGAAGATAGTGGAGAAAAAGACTAATCAAAAAGATGCAAGCAAGAGAACTGGCAAACGCATGCTGTTCTTCTGAGTCCTAAGGCCATCATTCTGTCCATACTAACTTCTCTGAGTAACCCACTTATGCTCTCAGAAGATTATTTATTTTCTGGTGCAGTTACTCTGCTTTACAAAAGCCAGAAGGTTGCCCTTGAAAAGTGCAAGAGCAATAAAGACTTGTGATTTTCATAGTATTAAGAAAACAGGCTGGAATTCAAAATCCCTTCAAACAAAGTGAGCCCACGCTTCCCACAGAGTCAGAAAATTTAGAACCAAGTCTTGAAGTGACAACAGAGAAAACTGTACACTGAGCTAATGCTTCCTCTTCATTTATTGACATCCTCTGCTATTTGCTCTAGGTAGATGGGCTATTTTGGCACCTTTGGATAGCAAAAGCTTTTGTTGTGCCATGACCTTATAAAAGCTCATCTTATCCATCCTCTATGTAAAGCTTTTCTGACAGTGACAACAGAAAGGAACCAACCTGAACTCTCTATACCCATACTTTACCTACTGCTCCTCTTAATTTGCTACTCGGTATGAAAGATGCAGTTGTACAATTTCTATAGATGTACGAAAAGCAGCAAAGGTTCAGTTATTCATGACTCTGCTTTATTTTTTGGCAGGGAATTACTAGCAATGAATGGATTTGTGCCTCTCAAACATCTGGAGTTTATTCAGATCATTTGAGATAGTATCAAAACCTAAAATACTCAAAATTTGCATGTCATTTCTTATGCACACTAGGGGAAGAGCATCAGCTGTATTCCAATTTGTGAGCATTAAACAGAACCAACCATAAAGGAGAAGCTATCTTTCCCAAGGCTGTTCTATGTGCTTCCCTTAATCCAGTTTATGTTGGAGCTGTGAGACCCACTGAGTCCAAGCAATGCAGTGTAAGCTTACCAGCTCAGGAACCTCTGCATCACACACTGGGTGTCCGGCAGGCCAGGTAGGATTGTGCTGCAGGCGTGTTGTCTCACACCTGCAGCCAAAGTCAATGCATCTGAGATAAACCGCATTGCTACCCAACAGCTGAAGAGATACAGGACAAATTCAATGCTTTTTCTCTTCCACTTGGGAAAATAACAGCCTGAAGCCAGATATCTGAAGAGAGAAAGTCCTCAGAGAGGCACCCAAAAAAGGGGATAAGGGAGTTCCTTTCCTACTTGGTAAGAAGCATTGCATTGCTCTAAGCCCACCCTGACTTGGAATATTAAAGGTGAAGCTCACAGCTTCACTTAAATGCTACAGGAACAGATCTGGGTAGGAAAAGCCAAAGGCTGAGGAGTTTCATGCAGAACAAGGTTTTTGTTTTTGATATCCACGTAGACGTTACAGCAAAATAAGTGGATTAAGCCTCAGCTTCCATAAAAGTATACCATTGCTAAATAACGCCACAATTACAGCGTAAATTAGCTTTACCTGAATAGCATTAAGGTTACAGCAGCAAACAAAAACATAACTGCAATTAGTAGAGGCTATGTATTTTAACAAGCCACGGTCTAGGACAGATTGTCTTCTGGATGCAAGTACAAGCTATGTTGTTCCATCCCAGTTATAGTTAGCCTAGCTAAGCAGATTATTCTGAAATCATAGAGCATAGAAAAACTTTCAGATGGGCAAACTGTTAAGTGGGAAAACAATTCCAAGATCTGAGGTCAAGACACTAAAGAAGAGATAGAGGTGAAGCTACTGTCTTCTCACCCCTCTAGGCCTGCTGCAAAAATTCCAGTTATATTAGACAAGCATTGGAAAGAAAAAGGGAAACTGCAGCAGCTATGAACTTTTGAACAAAGAAAAACAACTGTAAAACCATAACGAAAGCATGTTTCATAGCAGGAAACAAAACAAGTTTGAAATGTAATTCACTGTTACCTTGTGTGCTTAAGGGCATGTATGTAAGTCAATACCACAGCAGAAAGAAGATTTTTTTGGTGGTGGTGGTGGATTTTTTGGGGGGCGGGAGAGGGGAAGGACACACCAAAATAAAACCCACCAAAACCAAATAAACCAAAATCAGCAGCAGAAACAGAGATCCATCCCAGCAGCAATGTTACAGCTGTATATGAGAAATACTGTGCATTTTGCTGGTATCACAGGCTACAAAGCTCTGCTCAGCTTAATGTACACACAGCTACCGAGAGGAAGTTGTTATTGCTGAGAGTACAGCTTTATAGGGGGAGAAAATATTAGCAAGTAGATAATAAACAACAAATTATAAATACAACTTCAGGAGGTTTCAGTCTCCTTTTCACCTAGTTCTTCAGAAGTGCGTAAACTGGAAGCTGTTCTCATCCACAAACAAAAATCTCAACAACTTCCTCCATATTTCTTTTTTTTTTTTTTCTCTAACCACTTCAGTTCCCCCATGCAAGTTCCTCCCATTTACAAGCACCCTTCCCAGCATGCTTTTCTGCTTGCTGATTTATTTAAACCAGGGAGAGGGAACTAGCTGTAGTTTTTAACATGAGCGTTACCTAAATGGTGTTGGTTTGCTACTCTGCTTGTAAGACTCCATTTCACTTAAAGAAACAAAGTCAGCTTCCCCCTCCATCTTCAAAATGGTAGGTGGCTTTGATTAGTGGTCCTCCTCTCTGTATTTGCTCTGAAATGTTTCGTGTATAAGTAGTGAAGTTCTGCTCTTATTTGTTACATTGCTCCTTGTACTCACGTGGGCTTCGCTACAACCTATGTGCAAATGCAGTGATCAGCTGTGAAACTCAAGATAATGAGTTTTTGAGGAGCCTGCTAGGAAATCTCTGGGAGGGTGCTATCAGTTGGATGTTAACCTTAGGCTGAGTTCAGTTCAGATAGATGTTTGCTCTTTGCTCTTCATAGTATAAGTGCTGTAATAATATGCAGAAACTGAAGATATTATCTAGATAATTTTAGGGTACCTTTTCTCTGCGTGTCTGTGTAAAGTACTTAATGATGATCTTTTAGCTTTCTTAGGAGTTCTATGTGAATTTTTAAGTTGAATTTTAGCTCAATCGTGCTTGTTGTGTGTCTAGAGATAATTTCCTATTAACATGATGTTGATGCGTTTGTGCTTTGCAAGAATGTGATTCTGTGTTACCTAATAGGATAAACAGTAACAGAACTCATTAAACACATTTTTAAATTTTTCAGAGCTTCAAAGGGCTCGTTGAACATGCTCTGCCTTTCTGAGTAGGTAGTTTTCAGGGAGAAAACTTGATATAAATAGATATGAAAGCTTGACTTTTCAATTTGTCTGGTAAAACTACTTCTAGTACTAAGCAGCATTATGGCGTCATTGCCCTCTTGATGGAGGGAGAGTAACATCAGGCATAATAAAATTCTTTATAAGAAACTGCCTTTCTATTTAAGCATACTGAAAGCCTGAGTAACATAGGTTTTACAGGCAAAGCCCAGAAATAGCCGGTAATGTGCAGTGTGAAACCACAGTGCACTGCGCTTCCTGAAAGTGCGTTACTGAGGCCTCATTCTTTCCCACCCCCTTGCAGAGTGCTTCTCAGCCAAGATCAAAGGGTACTTGAACTGTTTGGCTCTAACTTTTGTAAGAAGTCCCCTGAAAGCAAAGCCTAACTAAAGTGTATCTTGCACTTAATGTCAATTACTGTGGATTTTGCTTTGTGATTTTCACTATTCAGTAGTCACTGCTGAGCTTTGGCACTTTAGCTTTTCTCTGGACTCTGAAAGGCAGATGTTCCTAAACCCTGCAGAACACGAGGCTGCTCCTTGGTGCAGCTCGAGGAGATGGGTTATTCATAATGCTACCAAGGAGTGAGAACTAGCACATGGCTCACATCTGCACACTGTGTAAGCAAATGCAAAGAGTGAGCTACTGGTGGTTAACTGACGAATAAGGAACCCCAGTGTGGTCAGTTGTACTCTTCCTGCTTGGCAAGAGTCGATGTTACCTCGCTAATGCTGATCAACAAGTTCTTATGTTGGAGAGGGGCTTTTTATCAGGGAGTGCAGCTATAGACTGAGAGCTAATGGTTTTAAACTGAAAGAGGGGAGATTTAGATGAGATACTAGGAAGAAATTCTTCCCTCTGAGGGTGGTGAGGCCATGGCACAGATCGCCCAGAGAAGTCATGGACGCCCCGTCCCTGGAGGTGTTCAAGGCCAAGCTGGATGGGGCTTTGAGCAACCCTATCCAGTGGAAGGTGGATTGGAACTGGATGATCTTTAAGGTTTCTTCCAACCCAAGCAATCCTATGCTACAGTCACTTCAAAAGCTTATGCAAGGTGTTTCTTAGGCAAACTTGAGACAAAGAATATCATTATAGAATACATTTTCCCAGCCAGCATACAACCATCGCCTCTGAAATTGTGCAATTGTACAAACAGAGTTTGCTTTGATATCTATAAAGAACTATTGTGATGGAGGTAACATTGATTTCTTTCTTTATACTTCTGTGGTTGGAGGCACAAAGCTCAGCCACTTTCCAGTGGAGAGAATCTCCTGACTTGGAGAGTAACAGAAATTAACTGTTTCATTCCTTCTAGCTGGTGAAGCAAATGCTGTAGAGGTCAGGAAGGAAAGAGAGGCTACAGTAGAAAAGAGAACATGTACTCCTGAACTCAAGGCTGTAAATGGTATCACAGTAATCTCTTTTGATAAAAACTAAGCCTTTGTACTCTGGAGCCTGGTGCATCTTATCCCTGACCATTGATCAGGGCAGACAACCTAAGCACACTTTAACTGTCTAGCATCTCATTGCATAAGAGGACTAACAGGTGGTTTGAGACATCCTGTATGTTTTGAATCTCTCTGGTCACTGGGAGATGAGCCCTACAAAACTCAGGGGTTTCAAGCACTCTACCCTGCCCCCTGCATGCTTAAGAATGCCCGTGCTCAGACATGCCCTGCAGTGGAAGCTGGTGTCTATCAAAAATGCCCTAGTTTTGTTTCAGGCTGTGCTGAGTTTTCACTCAGCTGATTACATATTACATATGCACAGGACATTTGGATTTGTGGGTTAAACTCTAGTTATAGTTGCTCCATAGAACCTAGGGTAGAGCTGCTCTTCCTATGGACAGAAAACTCTGTCAAGTACAGGCTCTGTGGGCTCTTCTGCTTTGAGGGCAGCCTGAGGATTAAGTGGCATTTGGAGGATACCAGAGGTGATTAACTAGCAGTGACTCGGATTTGACAAGTAGAAGCTGTAAGCATAGGAAACAACTGTGCTAATGCTGGGAACTGAGATAAATTTGCTTGACAGCATCTTGCCACAGCTTGAATAACATACCCTATGTACTTTGATAGAAGGAAACATAGTTGGAAAGTAAATGCAAAACATTCACTATTGTATTTATAAAACAGAGGAACTGAAAATAGTCTTTCAGATATGAAAAGCATTTTTTGTGTATTGCAAACAAGACCTGGGTACCTGTTCTTTTTTTTGACACAACACTAAGTTCTTTAGGTTTATAGGATGTTAGGTTTTGACTCACACACACACCCTCATTCAGAGCTGTAAGTGGGCTAATGAAGGCAGTTACTGAAACAAAACCAACCTGAACCTAGAAGCAAATGAGCACATGTTACTTCTCAGGCTTTAGAGAAACTTGTTAACAGGACTATCTAAATTAAGAATCCATTTGTCTTAATTGAAAATCATCCTTGACTGGCTATGGGGATGCTGCTTAGGTTATACTGGTTACACTGGCACTGGACTAATGTTTGGTTTCTCTTTCTCTCTGTGTGAGAGACTTGTGGAATCAATTCAGACTCTGAAGCCAAATGCTTTGCTGCATTTCATCATCTTCAGGCTTTTCTCAATTTGATTGGGTGTTGTCTCTGGACTTTGAGTTCTCTGCTCCAAGCATGAGGGCCTCCAAGGGCCTGATGTTCAGTCTTCCTAGATGTCTTGGCACAAACTGCCTTGCGTGTAAGTCAGCAAGGAGATGAGAATACACTGATGGAAAGGGTTTCTGTGACTTATCTACTGCTGTGTGGAGTGTTTGGGTTAGTGAGTTCTCCAGTCCTTACCACAAAAAGGTCAGACAAGTGTCCTGTGTTAATTTTCTGCCAAATAAGTCCATGTAACAGAGAGCAGCTATTTGAGTCAACTGCACTGATCTGTCTGATTAAACAGTGTTAAGGGTAAGCAGTGTTAGTAAGTTATAATAGAGGACTTTGTGCTATAGACATGATCCTGATTACCTCTAGCATGATGTTCCAAAGGCAACAAATCCTTCCTGGTTTCTAGGAAATTGTCTTAAAATAACTATTAAAATGAGCACACGAGAGCACAGCTCAGCCATTAAAACTGGTACAGCTGTACAGGCATATGGTCTCTTCAGTTGCCTGCATGAGTCTTATGAGGAGCAGCCAAGGGACCTGGGGTTGTTTAGCCTAGAGAAAAGGAGACTGAGAGGAGACTTCATCAGTGTCTACAACTCCCTGAAAGAAGGTTATAGCGAGGTGGATGCTGGTCTCTTCTCCCAGGTGACAGGCGATAGGAAGACAGGAAATGGCCTCAAGTTGCTCCAGGGGAGATTCAGATTAAATATTCGGAAAAATTTCTTCACAAAAGGGGTTCTCAGGCACTCGAACAGCTGTACACGGAGGAGGTGGTTCAGTCATCTTCCCTGGAGGTGTTTCAAAGATAAGCAGATTAAGTGCCCTGGCATATGGTTTAGCAGTAGACAGGTATGGTTGGACTCGATATCAGAGGTCTTTTCCAAACAAGAGATTCTATGATATAGTTCTAGTCTCTTACTGCTGGTTGAAAAGTTTCATATCCAGGCAACCGTCATCTGATATGCGGTGAGTGCAAACTCCATTTGATGCATCTGAGGATAGAAAATGACTGGAAAATAATCCAAGTTGATTGCTATTAATTAAAAATCAATGGAGTTGTACATGAGTCTTCTGGTATCCCTCAAAAAAGATGTGAGAATAGATGTGCCAAGGTCTAGTTTTGCCAACTTCTAACAAGCTAAGCTTCCAACATAAAAAGAGTGCAAATGTGCTTTGCTCTGTCACTTGAATCTAGTAGTGGGCTCTAGTTAAAGGAATAAAGTTTGTATATCAAACTCCTTTTCATGTGGTGGACCAAGCTGCCTCAGTGCTCATGCTGTATGTAAGTGATTTGTTCATGTCAACAAAAGAGGAAGTGGCTGACTCACACCACAAACCAGATATTGTTTAATCACTTACAGAAAGGTGCTTACGACCTGCTACAGTAACGGGTTACAAGACCAATTGCATAAATCATGAAGAGCAGCTGATTGTCAAATTCACTTAAAGTTCAGTCTTCCAAACAGAGTAGTGCTAGAACCTAAACTGTGAAGTTGCTTTGTCCTGAGTGTAAACTTGATCACAAGACCTGCTTTTAGAGAATTTTTTTCCAAGTTGATAAAGGCTTCAAAGGAAAGGTGTGGAGATGGGTGATACCCTGTGCTGCAGAAAGAACAGGTTTGTACTTCCTAGGTGTGATGTGCCTGGTGACTGGAACTGTCAGTCAGTGCAGAGCACTAAGGGCAGGTCCTACCTCTTATCATAGAATCATAGAATGGTTTGGGTTGGGAGGGACCTTAAAGCCCACCCAGTTTCAACCCCTCTGCCATGGGCAGGGACACCTCCCACCAGACCAGGCTGATCCAACCTAGCCCTGAACACTTCCAGGGAGGGAGCAGCCACACTTCCCCAGGCAACCTGTGCCACTGTCTCCCCACCCTTATTGTGAACAATTTCATCCTCATGTCTAATAAAAATCTCCCTCCTTCCAGTTTAAAACCATTCTGCTTCATCCTATCACTACAAGACCTTGTAAAAAGTACCCCCAGCTTTCTTGTGGGCCCCGTTCAGGTACTGGAAGGCTGGCCATGAGGTCCCCCCAGAGTCTTCTCTTCTCTTGATGTAGCACAGGGTTTTTTTGGACTCTGAGTACGTGAAACAAAGGTCAAGAATTTGAAGAGCTCATTATAACTAAGGCTTAGAGTAAAGCAGAGATCTAGGGAGTAGCTGCTTTTCACGTGTTTAGGTGATGTCTTTTTGGCAGCTTGGACTTGATGACAATCCTCTGAGGCACCCTTTCTCATCCAGATGCTGAGGAAGCACAGCAAACCTTCTCTCACCAGAGAATGCAACAGGATTGTTGATTAGCACAGGTACTGTAAACTTAAAGCTACAAACCCACAAACCAGATACAGGTGACCTAACATTAATCAGTGTGGACTCAAGAGACCCAAATTTTGACTGTAGGGCCTGGATGAGTTTACTGTTTGGAAAATACCTTCACCATTCTTGGAATTATAGTTAAAGGGTAGTTGGAGCCCATTGCTCCGCAATGCCTGGTATTCTTCTGGTACAAGGATTTAGTTAGTTGCTAGCTGGCATATTATCTACTGACCAGGTTCCCTTGGTTCTGTATGAAGGAATTTGAACAGGTGTGGTTATTCATCTTGCAAGGTGTGATGTGTCACATCCTGCGTAGCTATTCAGACACTAGCAAAGATAAGCTGGTGAGATCTGAGTTGATGCAGACAAAAAGCAGTCAGCTGGGCTAGATTTGTCTTGGCCATTCAATCTTAAACACACCAGAACATGTTAGAGATTAAAGTACTTGTTTCTAAGGGAGGAAGCCGAGGTAGGTGTCTCTGTCTCTTATAAGAAACCCTTCACTCTCAGCTTTTGCTTCCCTGTCCTTGAAGGAAGGGATTCTAGAGGATGCAAGCAACAGAACTGCTTCTATATTTCCCATTGCACACATTGACTTCAAGGTCACCACTTCCTAGTGGAAAGTAACTTACAGTTTTGACTTCTGCCATACCTCATGCTGAACACCCTTCTTGTGTCTGAACTACCTGTAAAGCATAAACCCTGCTTTCCAGTAGAGCTGCTGGTTGTTAAGATACTGCTTGTCCTGCAGAATTATATATGTAGGAGTAACAAACACGTAATTTAGCAATGTTTTAACAATTGGACAGCTAAAATATTGAGGAGTTTTCTTACTTTGACTACTCACATAACTGAACTGTAGACATTTTTTGTTACTTAATTTGGGAAGTTGTACACTGGTTTTCCCCAGGCAGATTTTTACCCTTGAATAGAAATAATTGACATCTGTTCCTTGTCTGCCTTAATCGGGCTTCAGCTTTTTATGGAGGTGGATACCACATGGATTAAGATTTACGGGGAGGAGTGACTTGAGATCTCTTAAGAGGCTTAACATATTGCATAAGCATGCTTCGGTATTGTACCAGGTCTCTTTAGGGGCAAACTGCTGAAATGATTTGTGGTATTGCTTAAACTACTTAAGTAGCCATGGCTCATAGGTAGTGAGTGTTTCTAATTCATGTCTACTAAATCTCCTGTTTGTTTCAGGTTCAACTCTGGCTCCACTGATCCAGCACAATGATCTGGATACTTCAAGTCTTGTTCTCACCGCTCCCAACACCAGCACTGATTAGTCTCATTGCATTTGGAGCTTGCATCTTCCTCTGGGTGATAAGCAGGCCAAAACCTATTTTGCCTCCTGTTGACTTGAACAAGCAGTCAATAGGAATTGAGGTAACGCTTACTCTGCTTGGGGGCACAGACTGTTTTTGAGTATAATCTGAATACTGATCCATTGTGAAGTGTGGTGTCAGTGGAAACTCTCCTGATTTACACAGACTTCTCTCCCAGGTGTACAACTCAGTACAGTGGGTGCAGGGAAGTCTTAACACACTAAGAGTAAGAAACAGCAGCTCTTGCCAACAGGGTTAGGTAGGCTTTTTACCAGATGGCCTTGTCTGTCACCGACTTTTTTTTGTATTTTAAATGCTTTGCATCAGCTTTGAGGCTGGTGCTAGGCTTTATGTAGCGAGGCAAGTGACAGCACTCAGTCTTACTCAAGTCTCTCTAATAACCTGTAATTGAATATTAATCTAGGCCATCTAGAAAATTCCTCTGCATATGACTGAGTAGATCAAAATCAGGAAAGAAAAGGAGACTTCCCTAACAATGCAATGCTATTGAAATGCTTTAAAGGGGATTGCTGGGAGAATGGAGGAGGAACAAATGACATTGCACTGTTTCATAACTGTGCTCTGTACCTAGGGAGGAGCCAGAAGAGGTGCACTCTTGCAAGATAATAACCTGCTTTCTTATTACTTTGAAGATGGTAAAACCTTGTATGAAGTTTTCCAGAGAGGACTGCATGCTTCTGGTAAGCTTTGCACCTGCTATTTAGTGCTTGCCTACCACAAGTAAATAAAATTATTCCAAGCTCCTTTTGCCTTTCCTCTTGTCTGCAGCAATAAGTCAAGCTGGGAAAAGGTTTCCTCTCCATCTGTGGGCTGGAGTGACAAGTGACCCTATTTCTTCCCCTCCGCTGATTTAGAAGTAGTCTTAGTTGGCAGAGTGGGCAAGAACAACCATCAGAAGCTTAATATGGTAGAGCTCACTGGAAAGTAAGCAGATACTAAGCGTTAGAGGGAGGGGAAGGGGACAGACACACCTCTGCTTTGTTTTATGATGTGGATTTTAGTGTAAAATCACTGCCTGCTTATAACAGGTATGAATTTGGGCACGTGTGACTTCAGGGATCCTGTGCATGGAAATACATGATAGCTCACAAGCTATTTCAATCTCACGTGGGTTGTAAAATGAGACAGCATCATCAGTTCTTGGAAGTATTGCCTGTAAGGATAAATCCAACAGTGCTACAGTCTTGGTGTGGTCTGAGCAGAGTCCTTAACTACAGACACCGTGTGTTACCATGCTGCATGCAGTTAGCTAGACGTGTGACAAAATATTGCCCACCTGAAGTGTTGCATTGAAGTGCTACACAGCTTCAGTACTGAGCCTTGCAATTTCCTTTCCGAACTCTTCCATTAGGAAATGGCAGCTGTTTAGGCTACAGAAAACCCAACCAACCTTATCAGTGGCTGACGTATAAACAGGTGGGTATTGTACATAACAGATGATTTAATTTGGGATATTGTGTTGTAACACTAAAGTGAGGGAAAACTATCTTACAGGTTCTGGACAGAGCTCAATATCTGGGTTCAGGGCTTCTGCAGAAAGGATGCAAACCATCATCAGACCAATTTATTGGCATTTTTGCTCAGAATAGGCCAGAGGTAAGCAACAAAGTGAATATTTCTCCCCAGAATATCCTGACACCTTAGGGAGGGAGGTGGGTCTGTATTTAAACAGCTTGAGGCCACAAGGAACAACGACAAGTGGCTTCTGTTTCCTGTTCACTTATTACTGACTGAACACATCCCATGCCAGGCATGTAATACAATGATCTTGAACCCTCACTACTCAGAATCTCATGGACTTGCTTCATGCACAAGCCCTACTATTAATGTGTGCATGGGCTAGTCAAGCTGTTTGTTGGTAGTCCTGTCTCCTGCTAGTTTTCCTTAGGCGTACTGTTTTCTCTTTTTAGTGGATCATTTCAGAGTATGCCTGCTACACTTACTCAATGGTTGCTGTTCCACTCTACGACACTCTGGGGCCAGAGGCGATTGTATATATTGTTAACAAAGGTAAATATTGACTTCCACTATTTCATAACAATTTCTCTAAGAAGCTTTGTTTTGAGAAGGCTGAAGGTCAAGGGAATTTGATGCAAAAAATTGGAGTAGCTTTAACCTTACTGCTCTTATACTTTTATAGACATTTAATTTCTATAAATGAAGCTGCTTTGCAGGGGACATGGTTCAATGTCTGGAAGAAGTCAGTGTGCTTCTTATGCTCCTAGCGTCTTGAGTGCAAATCCTCTGGAGATCTGCTAGATCCTGTGGACTGTCCTGCAATCGGAGGATGTTTTGCAATCTGGAACTCCTACACTGTCAAATAATCAGGCAGTGCAGCTAGGATTGCATGCAAACTAAATCTAGATGCGTGTCTCTGATTTAAAGTTGTAGGATGTAAGGAGTCGGGGAGAGAGGGGTAAAGATTGGCCTTAATCTCTCTGGTTAGGGCCTGTTGTTCTACAGAAGCAACAACTAGCGTGCCATCGCGGAAGAAACTGGTGAGGAAGCTTGAATAAATCTTCAAACTTTCTTCCTCCAGTCTTAGGGGAGATATGAGGGGAAAAATATCCACTGCTGTCACAACGATCTGGGATCCAACCCACAAACAGGATTTGCCAAGCAAAATGACTTCAGTATTTATGCTGGTAAACCTTGCGAATAGCTCTTGCCTTGGGACTACACACCTACAACTTATTAGGCTAACGGGGGACTGGCATGTTCAGGCAAAGCCAATTCCTCTGCTGACTTAATGGGGAAATATTTTGTATTCACATAAAACTCTCTTGCACGTGCAAGGAAGCTGAGGCATTAACCAAGAATTTTAGCTACCCCTTTCAAAGAGGTCTAAATTTCTTTAGGTTTATGGAAGATGGCTTAAACCTAAACAATACGAGGACAATTTTGAGCTTTTATGGCAATACCAAAAGTTTAAAAGTCTGCTTTGACTGTGATTGAAGCTATTTGTTTTCAGTTCGTCGTCATTTGCTCTCACTTTGTACAGCTATTATAAAATCTCAAGTCAGCTACAGTAGAAGGAAGCTTCTCAGCACTGTAAGCCAGCCATTGAATCCACATGAACAAACACAAATGGCTATAGAACAAAGCAATGCTGGGTTCTAATTGTATGGGCTACTAAGCTGTCACTCACTAGCCTCATGTCTTGTGAACAGACTTCTGAAATGTAATTTCTTTTCTGTAGCTGACATAAGCATAGTGATCTGTGACAAGCCTGACAAGGCACAGACTTTGCTTGAGAACTGTGAGCAAGAAAAGACCCCATGTCTGAAGACTATCATTCTCATGGATCTCTTTGATAAAGAGCTCAAGGACAGAGGAGCTAAAGTGGGAGTTGAAATTCTAGCACTGCAGGAGGTTGAGGTAGGTTACTAAAGGCATCTGCTTGATCTTGCAGAGGAATACCTTGCCAGCTAGACATCTGGACTTTCCCTGGCAACAATACCACTTTAATGTAAGCATTATCCAGTTGTCACACTTGTACCTGAAATCTAGATCTTGAACAGTCATTTTAAAACTTGATATATTTGGCCAAAGGGACTTGCAGAGTTCAAGCCACTGGTTAAAAGTTGTGTCCACGTATTGTCGACAGTCAGTATGCATTAAACTAAAGATTTCCTTCCCTTAATTCATGGTGCAGTTGTAACAGGATTTATCAGGCTTCTAAGCTGGCAGTTGAGTCTAATTGAAACTGTAAGTGCAAATTACTGGCTGCTTTGACATCCCAATACTAGGCTTAATCTTCCAGATATGATGCATAAATGTAAAGTATAAGAGATGCGGCCTACATCAAATAAAAGGAAATACCTCAACTCAGGACTTCCAAATTCCTTATGTAGTTCTGATTGCTTTTTATGCACTCAAATTCATGCTTTCCACAACCCCAGGAGTAAGCTTTTTCCAAGTTGTGTGTATTAAATTCAGGAAGACCAACATCTCTTTCTGAACGAGACAGAGTATCAAGAGGCAAAGTAAAAACAAGCTCTATGTTTACATGCAGTTACCTATTCATCTACTGTTGTTGCACCTCTTTCTGTTGCAATTGTTAAGCTGCTTTTTCTCTCTAACACAGGAGCTGGGAAGAAACAACATCAGAGAACCAGTTGTAAGTATCTATCTCTGTGGAACGCTTACAAACTTGCAAAACTAGTCTCCAAAACTACCTCTTGCCATGCTGCTGGTAGAGGATGCCGGCAGGACTTTTATCTTGCTTTGTTTCCAAACAGAATTCCTTTGGGAATTGTATGTAAATACTGATGCGTAACATAGTCCTTAATCTGTTGACCGTGTGTGGCTTTTTTTCTCTAGCCTCCTAAGCCTGAAGATCTTTGCATCGTGTGTTTTACCAGTGGAACCACAGGTAAGAGAATATATAGCAATGTTTGCTCACTAAAACAATCTCCCTACACTGAAAAAGCACCAAAAAAAGGAAACGCTAACAACAGAAATAAAACAGTAAATTAGAACAGTATTAAGCCACTAGTACAGTTTTACTTGGGACAATGTATGTCCAGCACACTAAGACAGTGCTTGGGGGGAATAACAGACAAATTCATATTGTTTTACCCTATGAAAAATGGAGAATCTTAATATTAGAGATTGGTTGTTTAAGTGTGTCTGTATTCTGATCCACAGGGGATAAAGAAACACCTTGTTTCAGCATTCTCTATGCTGCTCCTAATTTCTCTGCTGTTTCAGTAGACATTTCCTCTATAAAACATCCATAGCTGTAAGCGCTCAGGATGCAGCATTTGTGGTCTCTTAAGACCATGCATTCTGTGACTAAGCCCAATACCAAGATAGTTCAAATGAGCCAAACGAGATATGGGGAACTGACAGCAGAAGCAGTCAGAGCCACAGCTGACTTTGCTCAATCTCTCCAAAGGTAACCCTAAAGGAGCCATGCTGACACATCAAAATGTTGTTGCAAATGCTGCTGCTTTCCTTAGAAGCACAGAGGTAAGTTACTACTAATGACCAGTAGATTATGCCACTCATTCACGAAACTAGCTTTAATGTAAGCATTTTCTGCGCACCATTCACTCCCAGCAAACTCATGCTTTCCTAAGTGCCTGTATTTCAATGGGATAATAGCATTTAAAGAAACTTTGCTTAACTTTGAACAAGAACTTCTACGCCGAAGTTATTCTAGAATGAGTCAGTCCTAAATGCCAAGAGTAATCAACTACCCTATTTCAAGTCTTGCCAAAACATAGAACTAAACTTGGTCTAAATAAACTTGCAGCTGATTTACAGCTGCAAATTTTGAAGAGGTGATAGATGAGCTGGAGTTGCTTCAGTCTGTTTCAAAGTACTTGAATTGATGCAAACTTTATTCACTTTCTACTTCAAAGTAACCCAAGCAGGCACAGGGAGTGCTAACCTACTTCTATTTCTTTCCCCTCTAGAACACAGTTGAGTGTACAAGTTCAGATATCACCATGTCCTATCTTCCCTTGGCTCACATGTTTGAGAGAGTTGTACAGGTAAGCAGTGTGCATGCTACTAAGCTTCTGTAGAAGATCTTGGATGTATGAACTAGTTCAGATGGTAACGCTTCGCAAAAGCCATACCTAGATGGTTAAGACCACCTACCTAAAATAAAACCTCTGAACTGACTAAATAATGCCTAGTTACTTCTTCAAGGTATGGCTTCTATCTTCATTAAATGAAGCTTTGTTCTTCAGTCCAGCCTCACTGACTTTGATTTACTAAGAAATCAGGAAGGGAAATGAGCATCATCAAGACCATAGTCAAACAGTGAGCTAATGTATGAAGAGGAAGCATTTTAAGACTAGTGGATTTAGGAGTTAAACAGTGTTATGTTCTCCGTGGTTTACTCTGCTGGGCTGTGTCATGCTGCCTATCTGTTTCCTAAGCTGAAGTTCTAGTCTTCCAATTAACGCATTTCTTCAGCATACTGTATAAATAAGGCATCCTAGAGTGAACATCAACAACTTTGCGGCAGGATCTAACTCTTCTATGTGTTATGGTCTCCAGAACTCTCTTAACCTCAATTCCCAACTCAGTATTTAAAAGAGAATGTGTCTTGTCCTATTTCTTGTCAAGCTCTTAAATTCTTCTGCTGACTTGTATTTAAATTTCTAGGTATCTCAAAAGATATCAAAACAGAATAGCTGTCACATTAATTATATTCAACCATAACATGAAACTTTTGTTTTGTGGTACTCGTGCAACTTTGATTTGTAGTCCACACCAGAACTTTATGCATCTGAGCTTCTATAAATCAAATTACAGTAAAAGGCCTTATAAATTTCCTCTAAACCTATGCACTTAAGAGCTGTTCTACCACTGGGCACTGGAAATCATGCTGCTTTCTATAGACAAATAATTATGGCTAATGATGACAGGAATTATCCTCAACTAAGCTTAGTCTGGTTAATTTCTAGACTGTGGTCTACAGCTGTGGAGCAAAAGTAGGCTTCTTCCAAGGAGACATCAAGTTGCTAACAGATGACATGAAAACCTTGAAGCCAACACTATTTCCAGTTGTACCAAGACTGCTCAATAGAATATACGACAAGGTACATAAGCAATTTTAGATAAATTATTTTCGTATTCATATATCTAAGCAAGCACAAAAGTTTAAATTAATATTGAATGCATCATAACCTCACCACCAGTTAATTAGTCCTTAGCAGGAAGAATTCTTTAAAATCCTTTCTAAGGAGATGCAAAGAATCCAGGGGCCTGGAGTATAAGAACAGCATATCCAGTCATGACTGGGCTAAGTCTGCTATTCAGAGACAAAGTTCGTTTACTTCTGGAATGCAAATAAAGCAAGTGCAAAGCTAGAAGTATCCCTGTCTCTCAAAACTGACTCAAGTATGTCAGTGGTAACATCTCTGAAGGTGATCACAGGGCTGGAGAATCTTCCCTATGAGGACAAGATGGAGAAAGGAAAGTTCCAGGAAGACCTTAGAGGAGCCTTCCATTACTTAAAGGGGGCCTACAGGAAAGCTGGGGAGGAATTCTTTATGAGGGAGTGCAGGGATAGGACGAGGAGGAAGGGTTTTAAGCTGAAAGAGGGGAAATTTAAATTAGATTTTAGAAAGAAATGTTTTTACTTTGAGGGTGGTGAGGCACTGGCACACATTCCCCAGAAAAGTCATAGCTGTCCCATCCCTGAAGTTGTTCAAGGCCAGGTTTTGAGCACCCTGATCTGGTGGGAGGTGTCCCTGCCCATGGCAGGGGGGTTGGAACTGGATGGGTTTTAAGGTCACTTCCAACCCAAACAACCACAAAACCAAAATAAAAAAAACACAAATCAGTATTGCTCCTTGATTCATCTCTTAAACCACAGCAGTAGTGAAGACAGACCCTAGAACATCAAAGCAAGAACTGGAGGTGCAGCGTTAGGTGAACCTGAGAGTCACCAATTCTTGTCCTTGCAGATACAAAGTGGTGCAAAGAGCCCAGTGAAACGTTTCCTGTTAAACTTTGCTGTGATTATCAAGATGGCTGAGATAAAACAGGGTATTATTCGAAATGACAGCATTTGGGATCGGCTAATCTTCAAAAAAGTTCAAGTAAGCTACTCCAAGTATAAGTAAGGTGAGCAATGTAGGTAGTATTGCAGGGTCTGACAGCTTCTATTTCACTTACAGGAAACCATGGGTGGAAGAGTGCGTATAATGGTGACAGGTGCAGCCCCTATATCTCCCTCTGTCCTGACATTTCTTAGAGCAGCACTGGGCTGTCAGGTAAGCTGAGGTTTTTTTCTTAAAGTAAGATCCCTTTGATTATGCCCAAATAAGTGACCAATGACACAGCTGTGGTCCAGCACAGCTTGTTCCTGGGGAGACTGATGTCAGTCTTCAGTATTTATAGGCTGCCTGATCTAAATTAAGGAACAAAATTTTGCAAGGCTGGCTTTGACCTACACTACACAAAAACCAATCCCGTAGGCTCTGGGAAGAGGAACAGAGTAGAAACAGGAACATAAGAGTGCTCAAATTCGGGCTGCTGCCTTTGAGCTTTGTGGTTTATCCTGACAGTCAATGAGCTCACAATGCAGTATGTTTTGAGAACAGAATTCAGTGAAGGAGGTAACCAAAGCTAAGTCTGGATGTGTGAACTGGAACATCTGGTTACACTAATAAGACCAAGAAGTCTTAAAGGCTAAGATTGTCTTGGCTTCTTTCCTGAGAAGACTTACTTGAGCTCAGGCATAGCTGAACTGAACCCTTTCATACCAAGGACTTGATGTTCAAAGAATATCCATCCTTTCTTGAACAGATCTTTGAAGCTTATGGCCAGACTGAATGCTCAGCGGGATGTACATTCTCAATGCCTGGAGACTGGACAACAGGTATGGGAACTCTCCAGCACGTTAGAACAGAAAGTGAAACTCAGGCTTAGGTGCTCTGCTGCTTTTAGTTCAATGAAAGTTAAATCATACTGAGTACTTAACCTCCAAGTGAGTCTTGATGACAGCTGTCACCTGTATGCTTAATAGATACCAAAATTCTTGACTCAAATAAGTGAAGATCTCTTGTGTGAAGTGACACAGATCAGCTTAGACCCTGCCCCAATGTGCAGGAAAGCAATGTCTTTAAAAGAGCTGAGTAAACTGGACAGGGACATCCCAAATGGCTTTAAGGAGCTAACTTTAGCTCCCAAATAACTTTTTTTTGCTCAGAATTATGACTAAAATATCAGACATGACACTTTTTTTCCTGAAGGACTGAGTTCTTCCATCTCATTTCAAGATCCAGTCTTTCTAGCTTTAGGTCAAAGAGAGCCAGCTGCTAGCAGAATGCCCAAAACATAACTCTACTTTTTCTTTTTTCTTCTCTCTTAGGTCATGTTGGTGCCCCTCTGGCTTGTAATATCATAAAACTGGATGACGTGGAAGGAATGAACTACTTCTCTTCCAACAATGAGGGCGAGGTAGGTAACATCTCCTGTGTGTCTCAGGAAATACTGAAAGATAGGACTCGGTGACTAACAGTGTTCTGTGCTTGCTATAGGTCTGCATTAAAGGACCAAATGTGTTCAAGGGCTATCTGAAAGACCCTGAGAAGACAGCAGAAGCAATTGACAAAGATGGCTGGCTCCACACTGGAGACATAGGGAAATGGATGCCAGTGAGTAATTGCTTAACACAAATCATCTCTTGGATAAAATTCCTGGCTAGTGTACTGAAACGCTGGAGAAGTGAATTCTAGGATAAAAGCCTTACACAGGACTGTTATTCACCAAGTAACTCCAGGCAAAGTTCTGAAGACCAAGATCCCAAATAACACCTGCTAGGCCAGTACTTAAGACTATGCCACTTCCACAGTGAAGAACACCAAGGTGTCTTGGTTTCTGTCAGAGGAGAATAAAGGAGCTGTCTAATCGTGTCCTGAGCTAACTGGAGAAACTGGACAAAGTGCCCCTTCTCTCTGTAGAGGGCAAAGACCAGTTCCAGTTCCAGACTAGCATGTGCCTTTCATACAACAAACCCAAACCCACTATCTTCTACTTCTATAAGAAGTAAGAGACTGAAACTAATGGCCTCCACCTTTGACTTCTAGAATGGAACGCTGAAGATCATTGATAGGAAGAAGAATATATTTAAACTTGCACAAGGAGAATACATTGCTCCGGAGAAGATAGAAAATGTCTATATTAGAAGTGCTCCCGTAGCCCAGGTCTTTGTACATGGGGAAAGCCTGAGGGTAAGTGATGTTAGAGTATATGTCCCGCAAGATTCTTCGCACAATGAGTTCTGGAAGATAGCACACAAATGTATGCATATACAAGAGTCTTTGAACAACATCTGTTCCTGAGTGCCACGTTCATAGGAATATACTTCCAGACTTACAGCCTTCCCAATTGACACCAAAGAAAATGAGATCTTGGTATCAAGTTGCAAGCTGGGTAGAGGCTAATTCCATAATTCTATGGGATTAGTATGTCAAGTCAATTCTGTACAGTTTAGGATCATAGAATAGTTTGGGTTGGAAGGAAGCATCTAGACCAAGTGCCCTGCAAGGAACAGCAATATCTTCAACGAGATCAGGTTGCTCAGAGCTCCATCCAGCCTGAGCTTGAATGTCCCCAGGGATGGGGCATCGACCACCTCTCTGGGCAACCTGTTCCATTGTTTCACAACCCTCATTGTAGAAAATACTCTTTCTTACATCTAGTCTAAATCTACCCTCTTGGTTTAAAACCATTACACCCTGTTCTATCGCAACAGGCCCTGCTAAAATGTCTGTCCCCATATTTCTTGTAAGCCCCCTCTAAGTATTGAAAGGCTGCAATAAGGTCTCCCCACAGTCTTCTCTTCTCCAGGCTGAACAACCCCAATTCTCTCAGCCTTTCTTCATAGGAGTGATGTTTCTCCACTTCTTTGCCAAGGAAGTGTCACCTATGCTAGCAGAGGCCAGTCTTCAATCTGTCAACCAGCCACAAATAATTGCTGGAGCATTCAGCCCACATAATAAACTACATTAGTCCTTTAATTACTGCTGTCAGAACTCTGATAAGTGACTTGAAAGTCCTTGTATCTACTTTCCACACTCTGGAAAACGATAGGGATGTAGAAGTGGCTTGTGACACGGTCCACAATCAAGTTCACATAGACAATCACAGTAATTTCAGATGCCTTATCTTGATCTCAACTTGACTCCTTCCACTTGTTTTCAGTCTTTTCTAATAGGCATAGTGGTTCCTGATCCTGAAACGCTTCCAGAATTTGCAGAAAAACTGGGAATAAAAGGCTCCTATGAAGAACTCTGCAAAAATCCAGTGAGTGGCTTTAGTTTTAGTAGACTATAGACAGAATTTAATTCTGAACTCCAATCTTGCATTTCTTTGATTTTAATCTACCCACCTTTTTTGTGAGTTAAACTGGCTTAATGCTGTGTGTCACGCAAGCTGCCTTACAGTAAAAACTGGAACTAAGTGTAGGTGTCTCTTGATGTTTCAAGGGCTATCACTGCTTCTTTTCCAATGAAAAAATAGACATGACCTTCTACTGGCCTTAATATGAGAAATCTTGGATGCTGAAATATGTATGTGTATTCTTGCCAACCTCTGTTTTCGCTGACTGGGCAATGGGCATGGTCTTGAGCTGCAATTACAAAATGGCAGTGTAACCCACTCAACTCCTGCTCTGTTTCTTCTTTCTTCTAGGCAGTGAAGACAGCTATTTTGGAAGATATGATCAGGCTAGGGAGAGAGGCTGGCCTTAAGTCCTTTGAACAAGTGAGTGTTTCCAAATCCTGATTGTCACAAGCATCTGTTTTGATAATGAAATGGCTGGGAAGTCTTCATTCCTGTTATTAATCGTGCCAGGATGGGACCTAAAACTGCTGCCCAGACAACTGATGGAAGTAGGCAGTGAAACACTGGCTGGCTGTGTGTTTCTTGGCTGTACAGGGCAAAATAGCAATTGGCATGAGATGGAGTGGAGGATCACCATAGGCTGTAGTTCCAGCCTTGCTGTGTCAACTAAAAGGAGTTTGACTTGAATCAAAAGTCAATTTAGTTACTGGTCCTCCTTACACTGAATTCTTGCACAGAGCTCAAAGAAGCTGGGAAGAACTATTGTTTCTCCTCTAAGTCATTATATGTGTGTTACACTGAATTATTTTCCCTTAACAGGTTAAAGACCTGTACATCCACACAGAGATGTTCTCTGTAGAAAATGGACTCTTGACACCAACACTGAAGGCAAAGCGAGCAGACCTTGTTAAAGTTTTCCAGCATCAGATTGAGGCCCTCTATTCAAGTATGCAGGAGTAAGGGGCCAGTTTAAATTAAACTGCATGGAGCATTCACCAAATCCGTGACACTACATGACCTTTGGAGAACACACGAGTGTGTGAGTGGAGGGGAGCAAGAGAACTTAATATATTGTTTCTGGAATCCTGGGATAAATCGACTTTCAGACGAAGATGGCTATAGCAACACTGACAACTGGCACTGTTCAGACCTGGCAGGACTAAGCATCAGCTGCCTAGGCAAAGCCATAACTTTCATCTTCCTTGGACTGCGACTGAAGTGCAAAAACACTCAAGAGCCTCAGCCCTTAAAAGGCAGCTGTATGAACTTCTCCCTGTCAAAAGCAAATCTTCTTTTCCTACTCCAGCTATGAACTCCATAATGACTTTTTGTGGATTGATCTGTAATCAGACTGAACTCTTTCATGCAGTTATGCATTTTGAGTTGGGGAGAGGTAGTTCAAAAACCAACTGCACAAAGTAACACTTCAGTCTCCACTCAGGGTGCTATAACCTGTTTCAGCAAAATAAATTGGATCTTGATATCTGTTTGGAAATACATGAGTGAATTTTCTGTTCCAAGCCCTGGACCACACAGTACAAGTTGTTTTTAATGAAAATGAGTAGTCTGGCATCAAATGGTTTACAAAGTACATGTGTTTAAAGCAAATGTAGTTTATACTCTAGGATGTGAGGCACTAGATCAGTTTTTGCACATGTTCTCAAATGCAATAGCAGTTATAAAGCCTCTACACTTACATATTTGAGCCAGATACTTGGAAAACTTTAGCTGTCATTCCTAAGGATATAGGATGCAATAAATTGTAACTGCATAATCAAAGCAAAGCCTGTGTAAGTGACTTGTTTCTGACTTGTTCCTCTGCTGCAACTGTCAGCTGCAAGGTTTGCTGCTGCGTGGTTCTGTATAGCTAGAGCTGGAACACAACTGTGGCAGAAAGCAAACTGCTTTCCTGTGCTGTCACTGCTTAGCCACAGCTGACGCCATAAGGCAGTAAGATAGCACCAGATCAGATGCTGCTCCTGTACTCAGCTTTCCTTTTCTTATAGTAAGGCAATATGTGCTCAAGTCTTTAGCATAAATTCATTCTTCCAGCTCAGCCTCTCATGTGAAATAAGGCATCAGATATCATTTTCTAAGGCTAAAGCTATTTCCTTGGAAAACTATTTAGGCAAGATGAGTACTGTCTCTATTTCAGAAACATGTCTTCCATCAGTGCATGTTTGCTCTGCTGACAGTTCTTCCTTGCCCCCAGAGCAATCTGCTCTACCAGTCCAAAAGGCAATGCAGTGCTAACAAGGGAGAAGTACATGTATCTTCTCTATGCCAGTTCTCCTTGTCTGTGCCAGATTCCTGGCTGTTCCTCTCTATATTTAATGCCTTTGGTCAGATACTCCAAAATGAAAGCAACCAGTATGTTTGATGGTCAGGAAAGCCCCACCCCTTGCTGTGAGCTCTAGCTTTGACTATTAAAAAAACCAGACCCAGTTCTGTTTCTAGTGTGAGCCCAAAGACTGTTACATTTTTAAGGTAACTGTTCTGTCACTTATAGTGCTTGTCGTAACCTGAGGCTATGAAGGCTTCCAAGACTCAAAAGTGCATGTAACAAGGCTGCTCATCTTTCCCCATGTTTCCATAAAGCAGTGTGACTGAAAAGTTACTGATGGTTTAATCTATTCCTTCAGGTGATACTGGGGAGAAAGAGGGGAGCCAGAGGGAAGAAGAAACGTATACCTGAACTGGTTGTGGGTTCTGCTGAGCAATTCAGCTGGGGACTAATGCCACCAAGACCTGTATAAACTCGAGGCTGAGTGCTGTGATGCCACCTGCTGCAGCGCCCAGAAGGACTTCGTTCATTCTATTGACAGAAAATTCCCCACGGAGATCAGTTTGGATACGGAAGCCCAGCACTCTCTGGTGGGCCCTGGGCCCTTCAACCAGCCGTGTTCAGATACCAATCACAGTGCTTCAGTCAGCTTGAAGAGATCTCTTCTTTGTGGAGTGAGTAGTGAATGCCTACTTTTCCGTGCCACACCTCAGAAAGCAATAACTTTTTACAGGTCACTTTCCAATACAGTAGAGCTGCCTTCTCTTTTGGAAAGGGAAACACCTCCATCTCTGAACGTAGTTTACTCTTAATGGCAATTAAGCCTCTTCTCACAGTGGCAAACTACAGTGGTTTAGATTTTTCATGTCTGTGGCATCAACTAGTGGCTGTTACAAGGAATGAATTGGATGGGTAACGGCACCACTTGACCACCAAACCAGGCATAACAAGTGTGAATTGATCTGAAACTGGTCTCTTGGGTGCCACTTCTGCATATGAACTGCTTTTGAAACACAGATTTAGAGTGAAAACAGGAGTACTTTAGGCATGCTTGCATTAAAATGAGGCAAAAATTATTTCAAGATAATAAGAACTAGAGAACTAGCTACCTACAGCAGGCTTAAAGCACTGCAGTACCCAGTGACCAGAGATTTGAGGTAGGGATGGCTATAGGGGCAATGAAGTTCAGATCACTGCAACTTCTTTTCCAGGGATTGGAGCTAAAAATAACAGCCAGTCTTTTCTACTTGCTTTAAAAAGCTTTCATCTAGTAGCTATCCATTATGAATTGATCCATTCAGGCTGCAACGCAGATGTGCATCCATGCTTAATAACAAGTGATATCATAACTAATAAAGATTCACAAAAGGCAGAAATTTAATACATATATTGATAATATACTTTCCTTTTGCTTAGCAGTTCTCATATACATCGTACCAGGAATTAAATTACCTAACTTAGGCTCTCCAAATCACATAAGACTAGAACACCAAAATAAAATTTATTAACTGTATTTTCTTTCTATCTCTATGGAGCAACCCCTATGCCCGCAAATTAATTTTGGTCCTTATTCTGAAAGGAAATGTTCAGAGAAATATTGATTCTTAATTCATCTTTGAGCTTTAATGAGGTCCTTATTTCAACCAATGCTCTCAAGACAGATCTAGAATCGTTCTCTAATGCCATAGCTAGGAAACTCAATTATAAAAATTAAATAACCTGAAAATCCCTGGCTTCCTAGCACGGCAAGCTTTTTTTCCTCCTCCTGGTCATTACATTGCATTTAAAAACCTAACTATATGGAAGATGCTTAAACTCTAGGGTGAGCTTGTACTTGCTTAGCTCTTAAGAGATCTGGATTAAAATAGGAAGCCTCTTCGTTAAGACTACTGAGGAGGAGAGAACTTCCATCATTAATTTCTTTTACTATTGGTCATCATCATGAAGTTACCAAATTAGTCTTCTGCACAACCTGTTGCATATAGTAATCCAGCCACTTCCTTGTTAAGAACTGAGACACCTGGCACAGTCAGTGGCTTCATTCTGCAAAGCAGTCTCTTCAGATTAGAGGTCAAGGCAAGAGCAGATTAGAAAGCAAAACCGTCATTGATCTGGTGGTTGAACAGGCTGCCCGAGATGTCTATTTAGCATGGTCAGTAATGGTTGCTTTTACAACAGATTGTTTCCGTTTGGTGCAAAAGCTGCCTGAACTAAAGTAGGTGGCTATTTATTATGAGCCTATTTCATTGTTTTCCTTTAAATAAGGGAGCAGGGTTCCACTTCAGGATGCAGTTACCCTCACTTTTCCTCATATTAGAGCCTGAGCTACTCTAGTGCAGCATTGCAAATCTAGACTTGCTGTCAGATCACAGAAAGAATGCAAAGCTCAAAATCTTAAATACAAACAGCGATGCTTCCCTCAGGAAAAGCAAGAGCTAATTGCTGTGTGAAAAAGACACTCGCTTTTTGCTTCCCCCAGATGTGGCTTCTCTAGGAATTTGAACCTAAAAGAAAACCAACTCAGTTCTCTGATGAATCACTGCAGAACAGCTATGTCAAATCTTTGCTTGCTCATTTCCTTAATAAACAAAGCTCTTCCTTGAGCAAAAGCTGAGAGTGGGGAATAAGGAAGGAAAAAAGGTAGAATGGGATGGTAAAAAGGATGGAACAGAAAATCTAATAGTACTAAAAATCAGAGTTCTTTGAGGTGGTCTTTAAACTTCATGGTCTGATACAATTTTCAGTAATGGAAAGATAGTGTATTTTCTTGGCTGCAGAATCTTTAAATGCCTCTAAGAGGCATGCTGATTCTTTGTAGCCAGCACTGCTAAATGAAGGTGTTGAAGTGGTAAATAGAGACAGCAGTTACCTGTGCTACAAAAGGGAAGAGGTGGATTGAAGTTATGGCTACAAAGAGAGAAGATGAAAGCTTTAAAAGAAAAGTAGGTAAGAATCTGTTTCGGTTTAGAAGTGCACTTTTGAAGCAGAGCTCCTGGGTATGCTGTATTTTACAGTGTAGTGATCTTGGTGTGCAAAATTCTGCTCAGAGAAAAGCAGAAATCCAGTTGAAGATGCCCTTCAACCACTGAAAGATCTGCAGTCCCCTATATACAAGCCACAGCCTATATAAATTCCTCTCCTAATAGCTAATGATCAACTGTGGCCATCAGTGTTGCTAATCTGTTCCTATTAAACTGTTAATTGCTGTCTGCAATAGCAGCTATTCAATCATTTCAAAGTGAAGAACAAGAGGCCCTTAGCTGCCAGCTTCCTCAGTAGAGAGATTAGCTTATTTTTGGAATCTTTGCTTTGTTCTAGATGCCAGACACTGAACACAGAAACTACTGCAGTCAAGGCTGAGTCTTCCACGCAAGTTTTTTGCATTATTTTCCAAAATCACTACATCCTGCCAAGTTGCAGCCTTTCCACTCTTGCTATAAGGGAAAACAGGAGTAGGATACACTCCTATACCTCTAAAAAACACTGCTTCTAAGAAAATAAGTCCTTTGATTTCTAGAAGGGCAAAGCACCTGCTTGTAAACTATGCAATTGAACACCAACTCCTGGTTGCCACAGCTCATCAACAGCCAAGGATTACCGCTCATCCTGAGCACTGATGCACAGCAGGCTGGAAATAAAAAAACATTCTGGCTTGGTGCTGGAGATAAAGAGTTTGAGTAGGAGGACACAGGGATAATGCTGACTTGTCTGTATGTAGCTATTTGTGTGCAATTAATATTGTTTAAGAAATGCTCATCTGCCCAAGACAACTCATGTAGGTGGGGATAAACCAGGTGTTAGTTTAAAACATTAACTTGCAAAAACTCTCTACGGGTGACTTGCAGTTAGACTACGGCTGAGAGAACAACCCAGCTGTTGCATTTAGGATATAATTAGAAAGCCTTCAGCTGGTACAAGTTACCCCATTTAAGATTTTCCTTCTAATAATCTATACCTGATGCTAAATAAGAACAGTTAAGGAAGGTGTAAATGACAGAGTAGCAACTACACTCACAAAAATCTTCATTCTTGGCACTTCTTCCTTTCACTCTAAGATGGCTCAAGAACCCTAGGCTCTTTGGTACATCCTCAGATTTCAGAGGGAGCAGATACAGCAGGCTATATTTTTTGCCTTTAAAAGCACAGAACACATATCTTGCAGCAAGAGCTACTCTTTCTAACCTTAAAAATCAGCTTCTGGCAGTGAAATATTTACTTCTCAGTCAGTTCATGTTCCCCTGCCTATAAACAAGGTTGTGTAGGTCTCAGAACAATTAAATCCACAAATGAATATGAATGTATCATTTATTTGAGGTGGACAATTCACATCATTAAAAGTCACAGGTAACAAATCTTACCTTGAATTTGACTCAGAGATTTATTTTGGAGTTTTCTGGGGCAGCTTCAGAGAAAGTAAAATACAAAAGATTAACAGCACGCATCACAAATCAGATGCGGTTGAGGAATAAGAAACCTAAAATATGAATCCTCAGAGTGCAATTTAAACAGCAAAAAGAAAAGACCTGATGGGATGAAAAAGATGCATCTTGAAGGCAATCCATTGAATGGCTTCTCCAATTATTTAGTGTTAAGAAAGTATACAAACAATGGCACTGGCATATCCAACTCTTTCAGCTGTGAGGAAGAGACGACCTTATCCTAACATATTCATTGCATAAGTCTAAAGTAACATACAGAAAATTTCAAGTACAGGATTGTGGTCTGAAGTAAAAATTCCACTTCTTATTTAAAAAAAATGAGAAGGCTATCTGTTTTTCTTCTCTCCATCCACTGGTTGATCGGTTTCAGAGTCATATTGGCATTTTTCCACACAGTTCCTAGGGAACCAGCCTCGTTCTCTTATTCCACCTTAAGACATGAAAAGTTGCATTAACTTAGAACAAAACACAACCCACTATAAAGCAAAAACACAGGACTGGAAGAGACATCAAGAGGCTACCTAGTTTAATTTTCTTCACCAAGTCTTTATTTTCTTCATCTAAGTCATTCCTAACATAAATGCCTAGGGACACATGGAGTCTCTCCCACTGCCTAAATGCTTTGAGAGATCTTCAAAGTTTTCTGGTACTTTACCTTCCTTACTATTAGAAAATCTTTCCTAACATCCTATCTGAATCTGTCTATAATTCAAGTTCACAGCTCCTCTTCCTACACACCAGGGACACATGAAGCAGCTAACCACCTTCTCTGCAACAGACTTCCACACAACTCATGACTATTTGCACATATCCTGGATTTCTCCTATCTCCTTTACCTCTCCAGGCAAGCCACCTCAATTCCTTCAGCTTTCCCTTATAAGCTACATTTTCTAGTACTCTAAATATTCTTATTGTTTTCCTCTCAGCTCTTCACAGCTAATCTCCCTCTTTTCTTGCGATGCAGTAACTCCTTGTACTTGTGGCAGCAGTTCAGCTGAGTCTCTGCCAGTGTTGAGTAGGATGGAAGGATTAGGATAAGAGGAAATGTCCTCAAGCTGCACCAGGGGAGGTTTAGATCAGGTATTAGGAAAAATTTCTTTATTGAAAAAAGTGGTGAAGCTTTGGCACAGGCTGCCCAGGGAGTCTCCATCCCTGGAAGGGTTCAAAGAACATGTAGATATGGCATTTGGGACATGGTTAAGTAGGCACAACTGTTTGGAAGAGACAAAGCACCCTCATTGGTCTGGCAAGTAAAATTTTAGCTCACTTCTAAGCAGGAGGGCCAAAGTGAAAAATGTGAAAGTTTCAGTGCAGGTGGTTGTGATGTTGCCTCTCTACAGACCAATAGGAGTCCTTAATTTTTTTGATAGCTGACATTCATTTACATAAATAACTACAAAGTTACTGCAATTGATTCCAAATCAAAGAGACTGATCTTTTTAAGACACTGATCTCCTTGTTCTTAAGCTGTACAAAGAGTAATCCCAGGTCTTATATGTATATTGAGTGTTTAGGTAGGAAATCTGAATGTGTTTAAGAAAGACCACTATTTAAATATTAAAAAAAAAATGAAATCATCATTAACCTCTTCAGAGACTAAGTCTAATTTTTCCCCTTCTCATTCAACGTTCCATAAAATACTAGATGAATGTTCTTTCAGTCTGACAGATTCATTTAATGTTTGTCCAAACTGGCAGATTTACCAGATGTAAAACCTGCAGATGTGGTTTTAGAAGGGAGAGGAGCCAATACGAATAACGTCAGTCATCCTACACGTGAACACTGAACATACAATATTGTCCACATTCCTAGACAGCTATAAAATTGATTTGTAATTTTTAACAGAAAAAGTGAAAATAACTGCTTCATACCATCAGCAGCTGAGTCGAGAATCTTCTCACCATACATCCAGTGTCTGGGGAAGAAAGTGTAATAGGTAATTAGATGCCAGAACTCATCACAATATTTTGTTTAACCAAACAAAAAGGTGTGGAGCCACTAACTTTAAGCCTCTCGTGGCTAAAATCAGATCCCCTTTACTCAGTGCAATTCTAGGCTCTTCAGTGCATGGTGTTGTGAAGAACGTTTTAACACCTTTAGTCACAGGGCAGCAGACACCACTGTAATCTTCTATTGCTCGATATCGCACCTACAAATTTGAACAGAACACAGCAATATATTATTGTAAGGAGTTACGGCCTTGCTGACAGTTTAATAGCAAAAACTCAATTCAAGCATACTGTTAGATTTGAGCATAATTACAACAGCTGTCAGAGGGACTCTAAATTCTAAATTAACTGCTTAACAATGAAGCAGTCATTTTTATTATCCCATTTCTTATCATCTGGAAATTAAGGAGCTAGTGCAAAGAAAGCTAAAAGTTAAGTTTAATTAAGCAGAGGTGGCAGCACTGATTGTGTGGAAACACAAAGTCTTTATTTAATTGCTACATTTAAAATCAAGAGAAACATTGTCTCAGCAATTACTTACAATTATTCATACCAATATGTCAACATAATTTCAGGTCAAACTTTACAAATACTTACACTTCTTACTCGCTTGTCTGCTTTCTGTTTCAGTTGCTCTATCTATAAATGATCATAAATAAAAACTTAGGCAGTGTTTAGATTAAAGACAATTTGTGTATTCAACACAAAGTCAGTTATTGAAACCATTCAACAAACACAGGAAACACAGGCATTTGAAAGTACTCAAAGAAGCATAACTTTCGGTCTATCAAACATTGGCGAACCTTTGACAAAACATTCTTAAGCGTATGCATTACTGGTCACTCTTAGTTATTTAAAAAGCTGAAATATTACTGTAAAGAAAAGGAGACATTTGTATAGCAGGGAGGATTAACTTGAGATCATCAAAGATCAATTACCGTCAAACTGTACTGATGACAGCCATCTCTTACTGGCCAATCCAGGCCATCTCCCTCAGGAATCCCAGACCATGTAAACACCTGCCTGAAGTTCTTCCATTTACTTCCCATGTCATAGGGAAAAATAAAGGTCTCACCCGTTTGGTAGTACTGGATTCTGTCTTTGGCCTGGAAAATAATTACAAAATACAGTACATAAAAACATACCCTACAAACCACAACTGAGCAGCAAATATTAAGAAGCCCAAATCACAAGCCCTGTACAGATCCACAAGACCTAAAGGCAACCATTATGAGGCAAGAGCAGTAAATTTCTGCTGTGCTAACCCAGCCTCTTCGAACTGTTTACAATTACAGCATTTAGAAGCATGCCTGGTTTGGGTCCCCCCCCCTTCATTCTTCAACAACAGCCAACTGGCTACACTGAATAATCCTCTCCATGCTCTGATTTTATTTCATGGCTCTCTTCAAAGACTGATGCGTGACTTTTTTTAATTACACACAAAGACTTCCACAGCTTAGGATTTCTTTATTAATGATCATGAGCATAATTCAACGTTGGTAGTCTCTGTTCTACCTTTGAGAACTCTGAATGCTCAGGCACACTCTGAATGGCCCATATTATGCTGTCATAAACTTTTCATTCTTTCAGTAATGGTGACATCTAGTGGGGAGCAGCCACAGAAGAGCTTGTTCTCTCTTGCAATAATGTCTTTTGTTTGGAACACTTTTGTACTACAGTTTGCGTTCAGTTTTCAGAAGGGATGTAATAGCAATCTGTGATATACAGTAAAAATTTTAAAGGACTATTCCAAATTCTACTAGATAAATGAAAAGAAAACCCTGTTGCAGCTATGTTCCATTGTGCTGTTATTCAAAGGCCTAACAGGACCAGGATCCAGCTAAGCTAGATTTCATGCAAAGAGAAGGTATTACAGTACTTAGGTATTTATACACAGTCAAGATCTCATGCTAATATTGGCATAGAGTAAAAGAAAGACAACAAGATAATAATGAAACACTCGTGGACTTATATAAAATAACCCAGTAGCATTGGACTAAAGTTTCTAAATGTTGCACCACTTTCGCTTCCCCTAAACTTAGCTTCTGCTGCTTGGCTACACTTCTGAAAAATCTCGTGAAAACCTCTATAAAGATATGGAAATCAAATAGAAATTTAAAGAAGAGAAGATTAAGTATCTCATTAATTTCTAGTGCTTCTTCAAAATTAAGTAAAATTCTCCCAAGGTTAACCAGAGAAGTAGGAGAGGAGGAGAATCACAAGCCACCTAGAATGGGCAGAGGAGTTAGACAACTAAAGACATGGGCAAGCACAATGAAAACCAAAGTTTCAAATGAAAACACCCACATATTCCAAGTAGATAAGCAAAGTCTCCTAAAAACAAATGTCTGTCTGTGGTCACACTGATTCACAACAAAAGAAAATATAAGCACTTAAAGGATTTCTCATCTACTTCAGTGAATTTCAGACACAGTAAGGGAAAAGCCAGTTGCAGGTGTTGAATCAGTGGTGAATTGAAATGATACCTTTGGTTTAAAGCCAGACAGGTGAAACAATGAAGATAAATATGGAGAATAAACTTTATAACAATACACTAAGAATACTGTAATAAAACCTTACCTTTTCTTCAATCCAGGACTCGATTGAAGTTTTATTTGTCAAAATGACTTTCATCTAAAAAGAAATGAAAGTGTTAGGCAAGGAAAACTTCATTTAACAAAGTAAATTTGCTTTAAACAACAGAGCAACTGTTATAGGCTTAACTGAAACACACAAAATATTCAAAATCAGGATTCAGCATAGACATGTTATGTGTTTTTCCTAGATGAAAGCATTAGACAGTATCACACAGTACTTCAGTTTTTGCTTTTGTATTTTTGTTCCCTTCCAAAGATCTGAAATATTAGAATATATAACATATGTTTATTCCTATTTTCAGGAACAGGGGAAGGTACTCCTGAAATACCAGGTATTTTGGCTTTTCCAGAGAGTTCATACAGCTCATCTCATGTTTTCTTAGTTCATTACATCTTCACCTCCAAGTTTTCCCACAAGATAAAAACCATAAAATAATTGGGGTAACAGCAGAGGGACTGGGAGAAAGAAACAAAATCTTGGAAAAGTAACTCAGCAACAGAAGTTCTAAACAGCTGTTCCCTTCTCAGTTCTGAATTCTGTTTCTGCTTCACAACTAGGCAAAATGTACAGGTTTTAACCTTTCTGTAACAGAAGCCATAAGCTTACCTGGATAATAAACAGCATACCAACAGCAATAGTTGTTCCTAATGCCAGTCCTAAGGCAAATAAAGATGCAGCAAATGCAGATAGTCCAAAGGGAATAATGGGTCGAGGGTCTCTCTTGGCTGCACTCATGTCAATCTTTACAGAACTCCACCCAAAAGATATCTGCAAAGAGAGAGGATCATCATTCAGTTCTAGAACATTCTGATTATGAAACAAAACAAATTACCAGTAAGAACATGGTAGGTGCCCGACTTCTGGCAGATTTATAAGGCAACAGGAATAATAATAGAAAAAAACATATTCAAAAGACTTTTCCTCTGTTCAGAAATACTTTATTTGCTAGATGTTGGCCTTTTCTACGTGGAAAGCTAAACCAAAATCACCATCTTGAAAGTTCCACAAGAAAACAGGCCTAGAATTTGAAAAAAACCCTGGACTCTGGCACATGAACAAAAATGCATTCACTACTTTCAGAAAGAAAATGTTTGCATAGCACAGCATCCATTTTCAATGGAAATGCTACTGTTGTTCCTCTGCAAGCTTTAGCAGATAGCAGTTTTTGATATTAGTGCTCTGCCAATACAACACAGCCTTCATCTGTTGCACATGATGTTTTCAAGCTCTTCACTGCAACCACAAAGGCTGAAATCAAAGCTCATAATCTTATAACCATGGATCCGAGATAAGAGATTTATTCCAGCACAAGCTTTGCTCATTGTTACTAGTTAAATTTTCCCATTTAAACCCAACATAATTTAATTCTAGTTCCAAAAATAACGTATTTTTTCTTTTCTCCTCAAGAAAGGGATACAATTCTAAAAAAGCTTCAAGCAAAAGAAAATAAATAGCATCTAACTTGTGTGCTGGGAATACACAGCAATATTTTCTATGCTAGCCAGAAGACAGCCCAACTCTCTCTGTATGAAGTGGTATTCAGAAACTGCCTGCAGTCAATGCAAAGCTCTAGGAAACTCCCTGAAATTATGACAAATAGTGGAGGAGGAGGAAGGAAAGAAAACAAAAATACTTTCTCTGAATCCTCCTCCAATTAATTATCATGCTTCTCACAGAGAGCAAAACTGAGAGTACATATTGAAAACCAAGGAATTCCATGTGCTGCTTCGCATAAAACCAAATCCTCTTCTACTTCCAGAAACAAATAATTCATCTGAATTAAACAGTATTTTTAGCATTTAATTATGTTTCCTTACTCTGTTGTAAAGCTGAGTGTACATAGTCATAACAAATATGAAGGAAGCGTGAATGCATCCCAGTGGAGCTAAGAGGAGAAACAGAGTGAAAGACGCGTGATTCTGGTATCCACAACAGTTGTTGATCCAAGGACAGTGGTGATCCATCTTCATGACACATCTGTGAATAATAAATATTGATTAAGATAAAGGACATTCATGATATTCTGCGAAAAAGCTCAAAGAAAAGCACAACTAACTTTCTACTACTCAACCTCCGTTCCTTCATTTAAAGCCATCAATTTCTGACAGATCAACACAAAAGTGCCTTTTTTGTTGCTATTTAAAATGACATTTCCTGTTGTAGAGTGAAAGAAAGCAAATGAAAAGTGCTCCCAAGTCCTCCTCTCCCTAATTATCCCTTCCCCTCTTTACTCAAACTTGGTAGTTGCTAATAAACACCATATTCTAGAGCCAGCAGACAGGGGCCTAGAATGAGAAGACACAATAATCAAACACTAATTTTATTGTTAATTTTTTAAAATAAGCACACCAGGAAGATACAGGAAATATCAAATCCCCTGTGAACTACTTGAAGAAAGAACACACACAGACAGAAGTTTGTTAATGCCTCTTTCAGTAGTACTGTCTGAAAGCTTCATCAATTGCAACACACTGACTTCACAGCACTCTCATCCTTTTCAAAAATTATTTAACACGCACAAACATTCTAGAGACACTCTTGTATTCAATATAAAGCTGGTTATTTTTGTTTAGCTTACAGGTGGAAAAAACCCACCCGATTAAAGATTTGTCAACATCCCAAATTGCACTGATTCAACTTAACAAGTGTAAAACTCAGTAATAACAATGCAATTCATCTGCACCAAACCCAAGCAATAAGCAATCCATTGAATTACAGAAATATCCAGCTCTTCTCAAAAGAGAAGTTAATTGTTTTTGAACTACTGACCTCATTATCTTTTAGGTTAGTCCATTCCCAATAGGAAGTTCCTTTTATCCTCTTTAAAGAATTGATTATTCTTCATTAGCATGTGCTCAACTGCCACTGTACAAGTTCTTGAACATGTAATTGAAATTATCAGCACAAGTGTTTGTGAGGAGGCTCCTAGATCTTAGCTAGAAACCTCACCCCGCTCAGGTGGGGTACAAGAAGTGATTCCATTCATGCACTGACACTTGCCATAGCATAGAAGACTTCTGGCAGCAGTTCGAGTTGCCTACTTCATTGCAACAGGCTAGCAAGCCATGTGGAACGAGGTATTTTGGCCAGAGTTGAGGGGGCAGAAAATACTTCATAGCAGCAAAATGATCTGGAGATTTTGCTGCAGTTTCCTCTGCTTTGAAGAACCTACTTTTGCAAAGACAACTATCAGGAGCTGCTGCCGTTTTCGTTTAAGCCCTCAGTGTAAGCTCGTTGCCTAAGGAAGTCAGTCTAATTTTAAATGTCAGGAAGATGCAGTCAAATTACAGAACTGCTCTAGAGTTTCAGTCTCTGCTTCCTAAAAGCAGACTTAGTGCACGCCTTCTGTTTATAGAACTAACAAATGAATGTGTACACTGCAACATCCTTTTATCGTGTTCTCTAACAGTCCTTCAGAGCAGGACCTGCCCGGTAAACCCAAGATAAATGCAGCTACAGCCTGGGCTGCAGACATCTGAAGGGGCATGCTGCACTAAATTCCAGTGCTGCTATTTATAACACAAGCATTCTTTAGCTCAAAACAAGTCTGCTACAAGACTAACACATAACAAAGCACAATTTTTAAAGTTGACCCAAAAGGCTTATTTGTCCACTTAACGTGCAGACTCTCCTCAGAAAAAAGTTTTGTGAACAGTAAAGAACAGTCCAAAACTTCCACTCAAATCAACATTTAACTCCTATGTGGAAAGACGACAGAACAGGCACTTCTATTCCCTGAGCAGGAGAATGATTTGACTCAGAACTTACAAAGGACTGAAAGATTTTTAGGTATTTACAACAGCTCACTTCCCTGAAACAGTACTGCAATGTTTTGTCAATAAGTTCTTAAGAGGAACTCATTTCAAGCCAAATAAAATGTTTAAGGCAGATGTATTTACTAAACAAAGCGAAGTCATACAGAAATCATACAACTAGAAAGTGAAAATACTTGAAACAGGAACAGTGCTCATACAGAAGTCTTTTAAAAATACAAATCTTTTAAAATACAAAACTTGAAACAATAAACTATATTATTGTATCTTAACATTAGATTCAATGCTGCTTTAATATAGATTTAAGACAATTTTAAACAAACTCAGTACCTGTTACACTTCCGACAGTGGTGTGAACGTGGTGCCTTGTAAGACTGACACACTTTACAGTATTGGAGATACATGCAATCCTGAGATTTTTCCTTTAAACAGAAAAACAGGCATGTTAGACGTACACATAATTCTACTTCTTTGCTTGCTTCTGGCAGGGTGTATTTCGTAACCTGACCCTATTTAATAATAGGTGGCAAGGAGAGGAAAACACAAAATGAAATATCAGCACAGCCATCTCCCACTGCTGAAAGTACCAGTTACTAAAAGAAATAAACGGTTCTTCCGTCAGGATGAGTGACTGCATAAGCAAGGCTTTGTACTGAAGTTCTGAGAGTTAAAAAAAGCATGAGGCCTTTAAAATTTAAAAAAAGCCCTGTGCACCACATCCTTCTATTTTATATCAAGAGCCAATCTAGGCTTACTACGAAGATACAGCACCGGTAAGCATTAACTCTTGTTTGACCCCCTCTCTCTCTTACACACACACCAACTACAGCACGCTGAGACAGACTTGTAGACAGCAAGCAGTTAATACTGGCCAAAATCTTGTGTTCACAAAGCAGAACACCCACTCATCCTGATAGGACTACAGCAGGATCCTCTTCTCACTACACTCTGTTCTATGAAATATTTCACAAGTAGAGATGTGGTTATTGCTGATCATCCTATGATGCCACAGGGACACAAGCTCTGGCCAGCTGTCTGAACCTGTATCATTCCACACCTTGATTACTACTCTTCCAAGAGACTAATGAAACAAAGGAAATGCAAATTTCTCCCTTGACTTACAAAACTGTATTGAACATCAGATAAATAATTCTCTGCCTCATGCAAAAAATAAAATTTGTTAAATAAAGTTCTTCTAACCCTCATTAAGTGGCAAAGTATTCAATACAACACTACCCTCTGTCCGTGCGGATAACCTTGAACTTCTCATTCCCAGCAAACTGTACTTACAGAATCATAGAATCCTATGGTTGGAAAAGACCTTTGAGCTCATTGACTCCAATTGTATCTGTCTGCTACTGAACCACTTCATCTACCCCTCTTTTAAACATCTCCAGGGACAGCAACTCAACCACTTCCCTGGGCAGCCCCTGCCAGTGCCTGAGAACACCTTCAGTAAAGAAATTTTTCCTGATATCCAATCTAAACCTCTCCTGGTGCAACCTGAGGCCATTTCCTCTCGTCCCATCATCTGTCAGCTTGGAGAAGAGACTAACACCTCACTACAACCCCCTTTCAGAGAGCTGTAGGCACTGATAACATCATCCCCCACCCTCCTTTTCTCCAGGCTAAACAGCCCCAGTTCCCTCAGCTGCTCCTCATAACACTTGTGCTCCAGCCTCTTCACCAGCTTTGTTGCCCTCCTCTGGACATGCTCAAGCCCCTCAATGTCCTTCTTGCAGTGAGGTGCCAAAACCGAACGTTGCTTCCTGTTGTTTTGTTATGAAAAGCACCTATAAAACACGATGAGTAGTCAGTACAGCAGCATTACTGCTCAGCCCCAGATCGCTGTAACTAGCAGAACAAGAAAGGGATGGAGCAAGCTGGAGCATACTGGAAGCACTGGAGGCAGCAGCAAAGGGGCAGAGAAGCAGAAAGTAGGGCTGTGTAAGCAAGAAAAGGAGTAAGGAGTGGCACTCTTCGGGGAGTAGGGTGGCATAACAAGACAAGAGATTTCTACATCCCCTCTCCCGGACAAGAGAAAATGGCCTCAAGTTGCCCCAGGGGAGGTTCAGATTAGGCATCACGAAAAAATTCATCACTGAAAAGGTTCTCAGGCACTGGAACAGCTGCCCAGGGAGGTGGCTGAATCATCATCCCTGGAGGTGTTTAAAAGATGAGCAGCTGAGATGCTCCAGGCTATGGTTCAGTAGTGGACAGGTGCGGTTGGACTCGATATCAAAGATCTATTCCAAACAAGCGATTTTATGATTCTACGATGTGTCAGGGGAGGGTTGGGTGGGACATTAGGAAAAGGCTCTCCACCCAGAGCGTGGTGGAGCTCTCACACCGAGCACTCACACACCAAGCCTGGTGATACCCCAGAAGCATTTGGCCAACGCCCTCAGACACACGGTGTGAATGCTGGCATCGTCCTGGGCAGGGACAGGAACTGGACTCGATGGTCCCTGCAGGTCCTTTCCCACTCAGGTCACTCTGTGACGGTTTTCGTTTACCCCGGGGGGCGGCGACAGGGAGGCAGCGCTTACCGGCGTCCACCCGAGCGGGACGTACCCCGGGCCGACAAACATGGCGCTGAAGTAGTTGTAGAGGATCATGACGGTCCAGTTGAGCAGCATGACGAAGTTGAGGCTGCCCCCGGCCGTGTCGAGGGGCCAGTACCACAGCGCGGCATCCGCCAGGGCGGTGGCGGAGCACACGGCCACCACAGCCAGGGCCACCAGCGGGCCCCAGTGGCACAGCCGCCGCGCCCGCCGCAGCGCGCCCCGCATCGCCGCTACCGCCGCCCGCCCATAGCCCCGCCGGCTGCGGGGCGCGGGCAGCGCCGGGGAAGGGAGTGGAGGGAAGGGGAGGCGCCGGGGCCCGCCCGGCCCGGGAGGCGGGGGGAGCGCAGCGCGCGTCGCCTCCGCCGCCGCCCTCGCGGTCCGCGGCGATAGGGCCCCCGCGGAAACAGCGTCCCCAGCAATACGGCCCCCCCCGGAAACAGCGTCCCGATGCAACAGGCCCCCCGAAACAGCGCCACTCAGCAACACGGACCCCTCCCGGAAACAGCTTCCAGAGGCAATAAGGCCCCCTCGGAAACAGCGTCTGCCAGCAATAGCCCCCCCCCTCCGGAAACAGGGTTCCCCCAGGAAACAGCGACCCGAGAAACAGCGTCCTCCAGCAAAGGGCGCCCCCTACCTGGGAAACAGCGCCCCCTGCTACCGAAAATGCCAGCAAATAAAGTCTCCTAGACTGGTTTTGGAGTTCGGGAGAGCAGCATGCTTTATTTCAGGGCTGGACGCATGAGGGAATGATTGCCGTCCATCCTGTATAACGAGATAAGAGCTGGGGACGGCTCACATGACAGAACCATGGAACGGCTGGGGTTGGAAGGGACCTGAAAGCCCATCCAGTTCCAACCCCCTGCCATGGGCAGGGACACCTCCCACTGGATCAGGGGGCTCCAAGCCCCATCCAACCTGGCCTTGAACACCTCCAGGGATGGGGCAGCCACAGCTTCTCTAGGCAACCGGGGCCAGGGTCTCCCCACCCTCAAAGAGAAGAATTTCTTCCCCCTCCCAATTTAAAGCCATTCCCGCTCGTCCTAGCACTATTTGCCCTTGTAAAAAGCCCCTCCCCAGCTTTCCTGAAGCCCCTTTCAAGTCCTGGGAGGCCGCTCTAAGTTCCCCCCAGAGCCTTCTCTTCTCCAGGCTGAACAACCCCAACACTCTCAGCCTGTCCTCATAGCAGAGGGGCTCCAGCCCCCTGATCCAGTGGGAGCTGTCCCTGCCCATGGCAGGGAGGTTGGAACTGGATGGGCTTTGAGGTCCCTCCCAACCCAAACCATTCTGTGAGTCTATGAAAAGCACTTGAGCGGGGGGGTGAGTTTCCCCGGAACCTGTGCGGAGGCGCCCGGGGCGGTGGGGACGCCTTTGCGGGTGGCACAACGCGGAAGCGGCGCTGCTGGGCTCGGTGCGGAGCGGAGGGTCTGAGCACGCCCGGCTGCAAGCGCGGGCTCTCCGGCACCGCCACCCCCGAGACCAGCACCGACATCCCCGGCACTCCCAGGATAGCCACCCCCGGCACCGGCACCATGTCCTCCGATTTCGAGAGCTACGAGCAGGACTTCGCCGTGCTGACGGCCGAGATCACGGGCAGGATCGGGAAGGTGCCCAAGCTGGTAGGAGGTGAGTGGCGGGGAGAGGCAGCTCGCCCGACCCGCGGCGCTGGGCTCCCATCGGTACTGCAGCCCCATCCCGCTCCTCTGCCCGGCAGAGAAGGATCTGGGAGTGCTGGTTGGCAGCGGGTGAACATGAGCCAGCAGTAACCCAGGTGGCCAAGAACGCCAGCGGCATCCTTGGTTCAGAAGTGGTGTGGCCAGCAGGAGCAGGGAGGAGATTGTGCTCCTGTGCTCAGCGCTGGTGAGGCCGCACCTCGAGTGCTGGGGTCAGTTTTTGGGCCCCTCACTGCAAGAAGGACATTGAGGGGCTGGAGCGCGTCCAGAGGAGGGAAACGAAACCATTGAAGGGTCTGGAGCACAAATGTTATGAGGAATGGCTAAGGGAACTGGGGTTGTTCAGCCTGGAGAAGAGGAGGCTGAAGGGAGACCCTATCAGTGCTTTCACACCTGAAAGGAGGTTGTGGCGAGGTGAATGTTGGTCTCCTGTAAGTGACAGGGGATAGGACAACAGGAAATGGTCTCAAGTTGCACCAGGGGAGGCTCAGATAAGACATCAGGAAAAATTTCTTTACTGAACGAGTTCTCGGGCACTGGAATGGCTGCCCAGGGATGTGGTGGAGTTACCATCCCTGGAAGCACTTAAAAAGTGGATAGACAAGGTGCTCAGGTATCTGGTTTAGTGGTGGACAGGTACGTTTGGACTCGATAATCTCAAAGGTCTCTTCCAACCAGGTGATTCTGTGATTCTCTGTGAGAGCCTCTCTAATGGCTGGAGGCTGTAGCTTCCCAGCAGTGAATGCTTGGCGCAGTGGCGAGGGGTGTCAGGGTGATTTCATTGCAGTCTGTCCCAGCGTGCTGTCACCCAAATGTGTTCTTTTGCTCCTTACACAGGAGAGCTGGGCCTTGCCTGACTGCCCCAGGTGCACATCTGTTTGAGCAGTGAGTTGTCTCATGAAGTGTTCTAGGCAGCCCCTTTGGATGGGGCCTTGAGCCCCCTGATCCAGTGGGAGGTGACCCTGCCTATGGCAGGGGGTTGAAACTGGATGGGTTTGAGGTCCCTTCCAACCCAAACCCTTCTATGATTCTAGGATATTCTGGCAGAATGCCATTCCCTGCTGACTTGCTGTGAGGCCACGCGAAGTTTCGCCAGCGCAGCCAAAGGGCTGAGCAAAGCAGGGGGCAGAACTGGGCAGGTGATTCCTGTTCCAGCATTGCTATGGAATGCTGTTTGTTGGGATCGCCCCACAATGTCAGTAATGGAAAGCAAGTCTTTATGATGTGTCATAGACAGAATTTGTGCGTGATTTAATCCTGATGTAGATTTTTGCTGCTTACGGTTAAAACACTTCATTTGGATGTTTGACTGTGGTGACTCACAGATTCAAAGAAATCAGTGCTCGTTTGTTTTAATGTGTTTGTCAGTAGCATTCACGGTCTGATTCAGGACATATCCCTGCAGTAGAGACAATAATGTCTGTAAGAGTGTTGGGGTAGAAATCTGAAAATTATAATCTCTTTAACTGGTCCAAGTAAATCTTCCAGCACATGCGAATCAGTGCCCAGCTATAGGGTTCCTGGTACAGAAGGAAACTGAGATTAGTGGATTTCTTGTTGGTCCCTCTTGTAGCTCAGCTTAATGTCTCCTCTATTTCCAGATCATTAAATATTTCTACCTCTGCTTCCTGTGCACATTTCTCAAAGCTTTAGGAAGCTTAAACCATGGGAGTGGGTTTCACGTAAGGAGGCAATAAAGACACACTAATGGTGTACTTTTCCATATGACTAAAGGAAAAAGATATCACACATCCAGGACCAAAGAATTACATCCTACTTTTAGAGTGGGGAATGCCTTGTGAAGAGATGAAGTAGTGACTCTAAAGAGGATTCAAGGTAGGTGGTCAACTAAAACATGTGATCTCGGTGCAACTTTAATTCAAAGGCACAAAATATATCTGAAATTAATTAACAGGGGGATTTTGAGTAAAAATCTGATTCTGGAAGGTGGTGTCCGAGTCAAAAAGTCTTATGATAAATTGGGGTTTACTAACCAATCACAGGCATGATTAAAGGACAGGGATAATTCAGTCACAATATGCAGATACTTCCAAGGTAATGGAGACCTACAAAATGAAGATGGGAGAGATCTGAAGAGTTCCTGTGATTGAAATTTAGAACTGGTATAATTCAGTCTGCTCAGAAATTCTGTTTAACCTCTAAGTGGGCACTGGAACAATTTACTGAGGGGGTGCAATGAATTCTTCTCTAAGGCAAAGAACCTAATCAAGGCAGTATTTCCTGTTGCCTCACAAAGGGTTGTTCACTTTTAAACCGAGTAAATATAACGAGCTCTTGTAGGATCAGGGAAACATAATAAATACGCTGTAGGCTCCTCTTCTGAAAACATGTAATGCTATGCAGATTTATGGACAAAGAATAGAGATCTAATTTTCTAATTGTATGGATTTTGGAAATCAGCAGCGTCTGGTCTGTAGCAAGACGTATATTCTGCTTAGTAGCGGATTTCCATAATACTGTATTTGAATCAGTCTCACTTATTCACTTAGGGAGACTTTTCAGATTAAATAAGAGATGTTTAAAGATCATTGTCTTAAATAGTGACGTAGCCTAGAAGGAGCAGGCTTTGAAATCATCATTCTTTTATGTGGCTATTAGAAGTTTTCTTTAGAATTTGCCATTCTCTCAGAGGAAAGAATGCATGTTCCCTGTGGGACCGTTAGTGTGATACTGGGCTAAATGGCCTCAAGATAAGACAATGGTTAATTCTTTTATGCTTTTTGGTTTTTTAAGAGTTGTCATTTCCATTTTAGGATTTGAGGCTGCTCAGGCATGATTTGGACTGGCTTGCAATGTAGCTGCTTCTTGCATTGTACATTTATGAATGGGTGCATTTCTTCAGTTTTCATGGCTATTCTGTCTTTTGTCAGCAAAAAATACATGTATGACTTCAAAACAAATTGCAGTCTTAGCTAACTGCATTTGAACACCTGGAAAAAAAAATCTCTGACTGTGCTGCACACGTTAATTAGAAATATTTTAAATACTCATTTTCCCCTTATTTCTTAATAGGAATATTTGCAGGATCTTTGCTTCTTCATCACCAGAAATTCCAGTTAGTTCTTGTGGAGGTGGCTGGGAGAGCCTCAAAAAGAGGATTGTGAGGTAGGAGGGGGATGTGAGGAGAGTTGCAGGTGAGGTGGCAGTTCTCACCTGCAGTGATTGCTGATGGCCTTCTTCCTCCACGCTGGGAAGAAGCAGAATGAAAGATATAAGGACTTGTGCTACTTCTGTGTAATACAGAAAGATCTCCTGAAGTCTAGTGATGGGGTTATTTCCTTCTGCTGCCCAGGATGGACCTGCTCTAAGCTTCACATTCAGTTGAATTGGAGAAATACTGGTTAATAGTTTTCACAACATTCCTGCGTTTGATGTTGTCAGGACTTGATGCTGTCTTGTTTTCTGGGAGGATGATGGCTCAACAAACAATCCTGCTGTCACAAATGCATAAATAGTTCAGCAAGAAATGTAACAAAGGCACTCAGATACTACAGAAACAATAAACAGCAGGGACAGTAGAACGTCATGCAAAGAAATGTCATCTGTTGAGGCAGACATCATATGGAGAATTAAAGAAAGTGTTTTAAATAGAGAAATGGCTTTTAAATAGATTTTCCGTGATGCTGCTGCAGGTCTTTGAAGAATGAAGATCATTGACTGATGTGTTTTATTAATGTTCCTGAGTGTTTCAGAGAAATACCTTACTTGTCATTTGACCAAATATGTGTACAAATTTTGATTGCTTCATTTGAGGGAGAGTTTTATCAGCACAAGTGGTGATAACTTAGTCTTTTTCCCCCAGAGCAGTAGCTTCTGAGTCGTGATGGTTTTAGACTTGGGTGCTGTCATTCTTCTGATACTTGATACCTGTGTTTCCCACTGGGCAAAGCACTGTATTTCAGTTTCTAACAGATTTAGCTGGAGGAAATTTCACCTTGAATTTTCTGTTGTAGCCTTGTACTGGATTTTGCTGTCTCTGTTTCAGGTCTGGCTTGTTTTGTTGTGCCTCTAGAACCCAGTTTTATAACTTAAAGAGAGAAATGCATGTATTGTTCCATTTGTCTCTGCAGTCGGACAGTAACTTCTGGCAGCGTTGAACATGTCACCCACCTCTGCTAGGGTAGTAAAACCTGCATGTGATGTGTGAACTGAAGCCCTTTGATACTTGGTCTCCTTCTCAGCATTTACTAATAAAAAGAAGCAATTCCACCAGCAATGAGACTACTCAGTCTCAGTCCAGATGTTTTTAATCTCTTCGTTGATTGTGAGATCAAACCAGTATTGTGTTATCATTCTACACTTGTAGGCAGATTTCTGCCTTTCTGTAATTGCTGTATTTTGGGGTACAAAACCCTGTGGATATTGTCCTCTTTCTGTGGGGATTCTGACTGTAAAATTGTTTCTTTAGCTCTAACCGTGGCAGTAAAACTGAAACGAAGTGGTTTGAAAGCCGTTCCAGCAAGTCTTTTCTGACTGGCAGTGTTGTAGCGTTTCATGCTTCTGTGACTGATATCAACAACAGGCTTAGAGGAACTGGCAGTCCTGCAGCAAGTGGCTCCGGGCTGCATGCATCCGCCAGGGTTTTGCATGGATGCACCTAGAGGAAGAGAGGAAGGCGAAACCAAGTGGACAATACTTATACCGTGGTGAGCTTGATTTTCTTACCAAATTGACCCTGCCGGATCCTGCCATCCCTTCTTGCTCCGAGGACTACATGGTGTCCTGTGCCCTAGAGGATGAGAAGTTGCAACAACTTCAGCTGCTTTCCTGGAAATCTGTGAAGATACTGCTCCAAAGCTGCAGTGCCAGCATGTTGCCGTGTGCCTGCTCACACATCTGTGTGGTAAGGAACAACAAAGTCCTGCGGTCAGCAGGCCTCGCTCCCAGCAGACGCTGTGGTCACCAGCTGGGTGATTATGTATTGATAAACCTCGGATGATCTTAAAATACAACTCTGGAGTTGGGTTAAAGTTTAATTAACTGAACCATTGAAGATCATTTGAATATCCTTTCAGTGTTATTGGAATCATTTCAGCCAGACCTCCGTGTTTAATGATGGGTTTTCCCTACCAAAGATCTGTACCTTTATATCTCTGTGGGTAGGTAACCTTGTACTGGTCGATGGAGTGCTACTTAGTTCTTAGAATCACAAGTACACACAGTCTGTACAGTGTGAAATAGCTTCCCTAAAACCCCAAGTTTACATCCCTATATTTCAGGTTACTTAATATGCATGGACATAGTAGTCCAAGGAAATACTTAAATTACCATAGTACATTTATTTTCTGCTGCTGTATTTTTAAATTTTATTTCAATCTTAATAAAATGGTATTGTTTGATTGATATCTTACATTGTTTTCCTTTTCATCCATCGTCATCTTGCCTGCTTCCAAATGACAGAAAGAACAGAGGTGTTTTGGGATGCTGGGTAGCAGAATTAAAATGTGCAGGCAAACAAGTGGCAGATTCTCTTTTCTTTTGGGTTTAGTTACATTAGGAAGATAAATCCCTGTTACATTTTTTGTCCTGGGTGCCCTCATAAGAACCTGGTGTGGAATTAAAGACTTTGCTAGCAGAGAACTAAAAGTGCTGCAATGACATTAGTATTTCTTACGTCTTTGCTGTAGTAGAATCCACCAGACATGGCAGTGTGAATTCCAGATTTGCAAAGATGCTGCTTTTCCATGGCTTTAGCTTTGTAGAGTGGGTTCTTCGATGAAATTCTGTGCCTCTTTTAAGGATAAGAAGGGAGACACCGATTGGGAGGATTTAGAGATGAGCTCTAATGTCTCACTTGTGTCATGAGCAGAGTTCCATTCACTCAGAAGGCTTCAGTGTTCTTCAGGGTTTTATTCTAGCTGTGTTTTGTCAGACATGCTGTTTCATCCTCAGAAGACAACTTTTCTAGTCCTTGTATAGCTGGTTATTTGCAAAGATCTCTGCATTATGTTAAAGGTGGGAAGATGATCCTGAACCAGGTCCTCTCTGCGAGCAGAACTCCAGTGTACATAGCTGAAGGAGGACAGATCATGATATTCACGTGTCCTTAAATGAAAGTGTGCATTATCTTGGGTAAATGAGAATCTAGATGGATATTCCCCTGCAAATGAAATGCAGGGTGCTCTGGAACAGCAGTGGAAGGGCTCAGCTGCAAAACCACCTGCTTTTGCTCGGTATGCTTCACCAGAGACTCTGTAGCAATCCAGTCCTTTCAGAAATGGTTCTGTTGCTTTTAAGGAAGGTTGTTTTAAAGGCACGTTTCACTTTATATAGCAGAAATTATGAGTTTGGTTACTACCTCAGCATCCCTGATTCCTGCCTATGGCACTAAGTTTGCTCAAAAAGAAAGTATTTCAGCCTGTGAGAAGCTAAACTATATACATTTAATAAAGAGATCCCTCATGAAAGTCAGTGGCTGTGGCCTGCAGAGGTTCAAAGGAGATCATCACATAGTTCTTTTTGGTCTTTGATGTGTCAGTTCTAGAATGCAGAAATCACCTGGAAGAGAAGCAAAGGAATTCACACTGAAAAAGAAAACCATGAAATCTAAAGATACACAATAAAGTTTCTTGTGCCGGCATAGACTTGTCCATCGTGGTCTGTGGGGAGCAGTGACTGGAGGTTCTTCTGTGCAATTCACTTTTTATCTGCTTCATCGGACAAACCACCAGCACAGATGTCTCACGATGCTCTTGGTTTCAAACAAACAGTGGTGTAAAAGGTTCTGTGTTCAGAGTTTTGTTGTCATCTTCATTGAGACAATTTACAGTGAATTTACAGTCGGAAGGATGGAAGATGTGGCCAGGGGAGGGGTATGAGGTGATGCAAACAGCAGCATTACAGCCCCTGAATGCCCACAGTTGTTAAGCAATGTGGAGACTTTTTTATTATCCAGTGGCTGAATGTTCCTCAGAAAGCCTTCTTTTGTGATGTAGCAAACCAAGTGGGAAAGCAACTGGAATTTTTGGCAGATGTGACACTGAATCTCATAGAATCGTAGAATGACCTGAGTTGGAAGGGACCCACAAGGATCATTGAGTCCAACTCCTGTCCCTGCACATTCTCAGTTTGCATTGGATTTTCTGCCTGAGAACGAGTGGTTAGCATCAGGTCCAAAGTTGCGATGTAGACTTGTTGGGAACCCTGGCAACTGACGATCACTGCATATAGCTTGCAACTGATTTTAATGTTTTTAAAATGTACATCTTTTATTACCAATTTACACTTTCACTGCTACTAGAAGACGGTGGTTTTCTTGTTAGTTCCCATGGCATTTCATTTTGTTTCTGCTGAAGCAAAAGGAACTGCTCTAGACCCGGCATAGGAGCAGAGGAATAGAAACCTAATTGTTCTTCAGTTGTTGTATTCCTTATAAGTGAGATGCTTGGTTTTGTGCATCTCATATTTTGAAAATAAATAGGATAAACCTTTGTTCTTAAATCATCTCTTTCTCTTTGGTATAAGTATGTGCCTTCGCATGCTTTCTACACATCCAGCGAGTGCTTGCTGAGGCATAACTCCTACACCTGGAGCAGCTGCAACTGCTTTCCTAGCTAGCAAATGCTGCGTAACAAAACAGAAGAATTCAAGGATTCTCCAGTCTCCTTTTTTTAGTTACTCATGTGGGTATCACGGTGCATGATGATACCACGCAGAATAAATCCTTTGAGTCAGTTTTAACTGAAACATTTAAGCTTTTGAAATGGTTTCTTTTTCTTTCATGATGAGCACAGTTATATTGGTATTTTCACAATTCTGTTTCAGATGAGAAGAAGCAGATGGTTGCAAATGTTGAGAAACAGCTCGAAGAAGCAAGGGAACTGGTACGTTTCTGGCTTTTCACATTAACTGCAAATTCCTAGGGAAAATAATAGGATCATTAATGGTTACATTTAACATACGTGATGCCCTAAAAATACTTAATAATGTATTAGAAAATGAAATAATATTTTCAATGTAGTTACTTATTTGAGGATATGAAATAGCCAAGAGGAGTGTATCCTTTTTTAATCTTGTGTTAAGTAATTTAAGGTTTGCATTATTGCTCTTAGAGGCTGCTACTGGCTTTGAGTTGTGGATTAGGTCTTCTCATTAGTAATTGAATGAAATATTTACACACCTGGACTCCGTGCATCTATTTGATTTAATCTGATTGTTTTGCAACTTTTTTTCTCCTTTACCAAGTGAGGCATAAAGATACTTAGTTGTTTGGGGTCAAGGGTTACTGGTCCAAGAAGAGTGTGTGTGTTAACCAACCATTAGTTAATGGTTTGCACTACTGGAAGGAAGCACTGTGTGTTGAGTAACTATGACTTTTGGGTTTATTTCATTGCCATTATAGCCTGCCATGACCTTCATCTGGATACAGTATGAAAGTAAAGTCTTGTATGTGTAGAGTAACATGTAGATTAATTCTTTGAGTACACCTGAGTGTTGGAGTTGAGATTGACTTTTTTCTACGTGGTTCCTTGCCTGAAGTTGCTTTTGTTTATTGCTTGCAAATGGGTTTGGTCTATCTAGTGCCAGAAATACAATCTGGCTGTTAGGATAAGGAAAGGAAATTTGTTCTCCTAGTCTGAAAGTTCTTATAATTGAGTGACTTGAATCAATGATTTGGTCACTAACTAAACTAATGGGGTGCATTAAGAAGCGTATGGCCAACGGGTTGAGGGAGGTTCTCCTCCTGCTTTACTCTGCCCTAGTGAGGCCCCATCTGGAGTCCTGTGTCAAGTTCTGGGCTCCCCAGCTCCAGAGAGACAAGGAACTACTGAAGAGATGCCAGTGGAGCCTCCTTCTCTAGAGATACTCAAAACCTACCTGGACGCATTCCTGTGCAACCTGCTCCTGGTGAACCTGCTTTAGCGGGGGCGTTGGACTAGATGAGCTCCAGAGGTCTTTTCCGAATCCGACTGCTCTGTGATTCTGTGTAAACAGTAATATTGAAATTCACTGTTTTATGAGGCATAGGAAGAAAAAAGTCTCTAGGAGTGTTCGTTGACATACCTGGTGCCTTTGGTTTAAGAATTGAATTAGTCTTGTAGACTAAAGCATTGGAATAGCATTCAGGAAAGCTGGGTCATGGAATTAGGCCCTGCAGGTTTGCCCTGTGAGGGTGGCAAGGTGCCTAATCTCTCTGTCCCGTCTCATGAGGGTATGCAGAAGATATATTATGGCCTTTGGGGCACTTTCATATCCAAATAGCTGAAAGAAAGTGGAAATCTAGGAATGTTTTTCATCTCCATTTCTCTACAACTTGACATGGCAAAAAAGTGTAGCAGTAAATGGGTGGTCTGATGAAAAATCATTCATATTTGGTTTTCTACTCAAAGTAAGATTGGAAGGAGCAGAAATTGAGTTAGTGGCTCATTACTTCTCTCCTTATGTATGAAAACGATCGTCTGAATTTGTATTTATAGTAAGATTAAAAAGTAAATCCTGTCTCTATACTTTTATCCTAATGATGATCTTCATTTAAAGTACTGGCTTTTCTTACACGCTTTTGTATCTTGGTGCTAATGCTGCTAGAGAGGTGCTTCATTCAGTTATTGCCTTTAAGCAATTACCTAACATGTTTGTGATTCATGTCAAGGCTTGGGTTTAAAAATCTATTTGATCAAACCTGCTAATAACAGAACTGATTAAAAAGATCCTGGCTTAAACTAAGAATACAGTAGAAAATCAAAATAAGCCTAATTCCTTGCTGCTGAAAGGTTTCATACATTGGTTTGTTTCATTATCTAGAGTAGTCAGAGCTGGGTTTTGCTGATTGTGTTTATTTCCTACTTGGCTGGGAAATAACATTCATGTATTATAAATATTATTGTAGAGGGAATTTATTTACATTGACCAACCATTGATTGTTTTAAAACAGTGTCTGCTTTGTTTGGGTAAGACCACTGGTGTAATTAATTTGATCTGTGTGCAGAACTGACACAAAAACTTTGAGACTCCCAAAATGCCTTTTCAAGCCAGAGCTGCTGAGTAAGAGGTCTCTGGAGAGCGATGCTGTCATTCCTCATCTCCTTTGGAGTATCTGAGTGTTGTTTTTAAGAAAGGTGAATGATGTGATAACCTTGGGGAAATTCTTTGAGTATAAAATATAGCATGTGTTAAAAGAGCTGAAATTAGCATTTTTGAGTGAAATTCAGATTTTGAGAACAAAAAGAAACTGTCTGTGTGTTATTTAACTTTATGTTTTATGAGGGACACATCACAAGATTTTTCTGTTGCAAATACCATGTTATTCTTATCTAGACACTTGGCTTTTTAATAATGTGCATAGCTTAAGTGTTGTAAATGCTAGGTTATTCTTATTTAGACACTTGAGGATTTTTTAGTATAGATGTTTATTTTAGTTCTAGGCAAATAGCGAAGCTTTGAAGTTTCATAAAATGTTAACAACTGTCCTGGGGAGTTTAATGTGGGAAGGTTCCTTTGGGAGGGTGAGACTTATTTTGGGGTCTTAGTGGACAACATCAGCAGCACAACCTTACACCATTGTATTTTTTGAATGGAAATACCATTGCTGCTCTACTTTATGCTGTATTTGGTGCTGGGAGTGTACTGGGTGTTGTTAGGAGCAAGCCTACCAGGTTGAACCCCCAAGGAGTCTTGAGGATGGGGCCTGGTTTATGAATTTGGGCAAGAGTTATATGCCAAAATGCTCAACTTCACCACAGTGGCATTAAGTTTGAACGTAAGCAATAGCAGAAGTTTGAGCTCTTAGGTTTTCTGAAGAAAACTTGGGCTTCTGCAGATGTTTTGTGATATAAGTGCCAGGTGATTTTTAGCTTTTAGTATAAGTTAGCTCTATGCTTGCTTGTGTGTGAAAAATATGATTTTATGACCATTAATATGAGGACTGAAAGTGCAGATATATGAAATTAGGTTGCATTTAGGTTCATACCTGCTTGGACCACTATCTTCTGCATGACTTTGCGTAGAAACTTATCAGCGCAGCCGCAAAGTGTACCTGTTTAATCTCATGATTAAAAAAAATAGGTGTTAAACATTGGTCAGCCTAAATATGCACATATCATCATTGTTTCTTGGACCTTACGCTCTCTGATACTGACTTTTTAGAAAGAAGGTTTTGGATTTTGTGGGCTGTGGTCTGGATCCTTGCTGCAAATTCCGTATTCACTGGGAGATGGTTTTGGTTTTATATAATAGATAAGAATTAAAACTTCATTACAGTATCCTGACCTTGCACCATATAATTATATTTGTATAAAACAGAATGTTTTCTATGTTTATAGAACATTTGAGATCAAATACATTGAGATGAAACTGATAAGAAATAAGCCATTATTTCCAGCTATCAGTTTAATTTATTATACCCCGTTGGAAAGTTAAGCCTGAGCCAAAGAACTGGGTAGAATTAGAATTGCTTTGTGTGTTTCAATTCATTACTGACTATTTAATTAAAATCTTCTTTACAGTTTATTATTGAGTATCATTTTGTGTAATCAGCATAGATCAGGCGGAATGACTTTTGAGTGTCTGGTAATTCCATTGATTAAATTCAAATGCTTTTCTGACGATACGAGGATGGAATTTCAAAGTGTAAGCAAGTGATTACATAGGAATAAGCCGTAGCTGTCCCTTGTGAAGACCTGTAACCAGTAGCTTGGGACCCTAATTGAAAGGCATTTCTGTTCCAGTGCCATATTGCTCAACTGAGATCAGTAGGAGGTGAGTAAATATTATTTCAGGTGCCTACAGCAACCAAGGAGAGGTATTCTTTTATCTTTTTAAAGTAAGTTCGAAAAATTTTAAAAGGCAGGTAAGGGATTCTTCAGCTGTGCAAAATAAAATTCCCGAACAGACAGCCCCATGTAGAGGAGGCTCCATGCCTGGCCCAGTGGGCAGGTAATTAGTAGGCAGCTCAGCCCTGGTTTATAACTCCTTTTGATTTTCTGCGCCTCTGTGCCATATTCTTGTGTTTCAGGCCACTTAGTATTCTACGTGGCAAGAATAAATAGAAAAGCTTGTGAAAGATATATTCTATCTCTAAAAGTTGTTGAATAGTATTGTCATTAAATCCTGAAATTCAGCTATTTAATATACTTCCATACAGATTTGGAATGTAGATTTAGGCAGTCCGTTCAGGCTTTGTAATTCTACTGAGTAAGCAGTATTTAACGAAACGTGTAAAGGCTGGTGGTAAATATGACTTTAAATGTGTATATATACACATATTTAAGTACACATATATGTGTGTGTGTATACACATACACATGTGTACAGATATACACACGTGTGTATAAAAATAAATAAAATACCTTTGTTGGCCAAGGGTTTCCAAAACCACACAGCCAGATGGAGATAGACTTTCTTCTGAACTATACTCATTTCCACAAAGATTTTTAACCTCAGTTTTACTATTTTCTTGTAATAAAATGTGTTCATCACATTTGGAATTGAAATCCAGAAGTGTTTGACTAAAATTATTCCTTTTAAGTGTTATGAATTTTGTTATTTTTTGTTGACTTAAGGCTGTGTAAAGATTTTGATAAATTGTTTATATATTGTGGGATTGCAGAATAAACAACATTTTTCTTGATGAAAAAGGAACATTCCTTAGTATTTGTGAACAATTTCGATAAATTCATCCTTGCTTTAATTTAATCCTTTTGATTTACGCGTGTCTTCTTTATCTCTACTTGCTAGCTTGAGCAGATGGAACTCGAAGTTCGAGAGATCCCACCTCAAAGCCGAGGAATGTACAGCAGTCGAATGAGAAGCTACAAACAAGAAATGGGAAAACTTGAAGCTGATTTCGTGAGTTTTTCATATACTACATAAAGAAGGGACCTATGAGAATTTTTCAAATATAACAATTCAGGCAACTGAGAGGGTATTTTTGACTTGTGTGAGAGATGAGTTCTGCATGCATCTTGCTGTATTTATGGACAGATGAAAACCAAACTGGGGAAGAGAAGGGTTTTTTTTTATGGAGTCTCATACCAACGTTCAGGTTGCTAGCCTTCTGTCTTGTTTGCCATGGATCCAAATTGTTTCTGTGCCATTAAACATTGTGAGTGTTCATGCTGTAGGCAAAATAGTTGGCTCTGAATCCTTTTTCTCAAGGAATGACTGGTAGAACCTCAGAATTATTACTTAAATTATAACTATACTATGAGTGGAAAATAATGGTTTAAGACAACTTGTAGTATTGTGGGCATTAACATGAAAATCAATATAATCTCCAATACATGGAATTTATGAGTGTAGTTTCTCGTGCACTTTGTTTCTTAATCTTTGATTTCTATTCTGTTGCACTTAGATTCTTCTTGGCTTTTGTCAAATCAGTTATAAATACTACAGTTTTCATGTAATGGATGCAAACTAAGACGATTCCTTTGTTTAGGGTCTTCTGCCACAGTTATCAGTCCTTTTTTTTTTTGTGACTAGGATTTGCACTGACTTACATAGAGACAAAATTGTTTCCTCCTAAAATCCTGAAAAAGTTCAAAGGGATTGCAAAATGTAAGGAAATGCTATGTTAATTGACAGCAGCTCAGTTCCTCTAGGGCAGGGAGAAAGAAATAACTGTTGGCAGTATTTTCTGTTCACTGGAGAACTCTGAATTTTCTCGGGTGGCTGGCAGCGCTTTATTCCTTCAGGGGAGGGGAGTCAGTGTTTATACCTGCAGCCAGGAAATCCAGCTGACTGTCGCTCCTCTGTGGTTCTGCCAAGTTGAGGAGTTGCACAAAAAAGTATTAGTTAAAAGATGGTAGGAAATTTGTAAAGTTTGAGGAATGTTAGGATAAAAAGACTTACATCAGAGTTTTGAGACAATCTCATGCTGTTCCCCTGTAGGAAGTGCTTATGGCTCTACTGGCTAAACAGTGGCTTCTGAGAGAAAGCAGTTTCTGAACCAGTAGTGCATGCTGTTTATCCTCACAGATTTGAGAGAATCGCTGTCAGCATATATTTGTTGCTGGCCTATATCTCTATGTAGGCAGAAGGTGGAAGTAGGGAATGGGAGAGAACTGGACACTCTTTATGGAAGAGGAGAAATGAGTGTGTGTGGATAAAATTCATCAGAGCACTTAGAGTTACAGAAGATGGAAAGAATATAAGTTTGTACTCAGAGTGAAAAAGCAAAAACATCAGGAGAAAGAGGAAGGAACAGATTGTAATAATGGGAAAAAACAACAGCCCAAAACCCAAGGATGGCATTCAACAGGTGGTCAAGGAAAGAAAGTGAAGGATGGAGCAAAGTCCTGAAAGAAAACAACAGCTATGCTTGGAAGAATCTCAGTTATGGAGATAATAGTGTTGTTACAACTAAATTTCCTGCATAATTCCAGTTTCTAAGTATTACCATTGTTCTTAGTTTCTCTGTGAGGGTGTGGGAGACTTTTGGATTCTTTTCCTGTCAAATATCAACTCGTTAGAAACTATATAACAAAATGATTCAGTTGTGAGTCCAAAGAGGTAAAAGGAGGAAGGAAAGGAAATGTTATTTTAACTCAATAAGCTACAGGGTAGCTGAAGGTAGGAAATTGAAAGTATTTGCTGAAATGAAATTGCTTTTAAGTGTTCTGCCTGAATATTGTCCTGAATGAATTCTGACCTGTTTGACTGTGAGCAAAGCACGTAGAGTTTATGTAAGAGCTTTAGCAGGCCTTTAGGGAAAGCAGATCTAAGGACTTTGAAAATTAATTCACTTTTATAGATGAAGGAAAATTTTTAACTGGGAATGATAGTGGCAGTTTTGGGTTAAGATCAGCTTACAGGTTTGTTACTCACGGTTCTTGGCTCTTCCAAAACACACACAGATGTGAGCTTGCAAAGTTAAGTGTTGTTCTTTATAAACAGAGTTGTAATCTCAGCTGGATCCCACTGTATTTGGCTTGGCCTTTCTTCCTGTATAAAGCAGTGTGTGCACTAAGCAGAGGACATTTTCCAGTCATCTCAAAGCGTGTGTTTCATTTTAAAGAAATAATCTCTATGAAATGAATTGCAAAAAATATATGCCGGTAGATGGTCTCTTTCAGTAAGTTTTGTATTTCAGATGTGAAGTGAAGGCAGAACTGGGACTGGTAGTTTTCTTTTATATTCATCATAATGAACATAGGTTTTGATCTTGTGGTTCTTCGCATGCCTGGTAGTGTCTTGAGAATTTGTCCTCACCCAAGCAGTTAGAGAAAATGACAGCACAGCAACATATTTAAAAATTGTGAGAAGGAAATGTGAAGTGTACGGACTGTCCACAAAGATGGGCAACATTAGGGTTTGTGACATGTAATGCCTGATTTGTGAGTTTATTTGATCTTGGGCAATGTGTGCAAAATTGTCAAAACTTGGACCATCACTTTGATATTATTTACTGCATACTGTAGCACCTTAATGAATATTTCATGGGGGTTTTTTTGCTATGCCAGAAGTATGTTCTGAAAAATATGGATTTGAGCTTAGTTGAGTTGAATTAAGAAAAATTACTCCAAACATGGCTTATCCATCTCTAACTTACTAATCAGATAGGAACAAGTTGCAAATAGGAGATTCATTTCCCCTCATTGCTAAGCCTTGTTATCTGGAGTCGTGCCTGCAGTTCATTATCTCCCTACGGTCCAGAGGTGTGTGTGGAGGCAATGACATCCACCCCTTCCACTGCGTTGCACATGGGTAGCTGGTAACCCACTAGCTGCATTAAATCATATCTGAGGAGAAAAAAACCACCTTGCTTCATCCCTCTTGGAGAGAAACAGTGGTAATGGGAAAAAGAATAGCTCAGTTGTGTCACTATAAGTACTCAGGACGGTGAATACGGATAGGGAAAATGAACAAAGCAAGCATCACACCTGAAGGCAGCAGCAGTTTCTGCTGTGCAGTCTGCCATGGGGAGCAGATGCCTGGGGAGAAATAGAACAGGGCAAGCATGGAGTGATACCTGTTTGCAAAAAAAAGGTGTATACACCTCAAAAAGCTAAGTTTCAAGTTTGTTTACTGTGTGTGTTAAATGTATCAAACCAGAATAAAACTGTTTGTTAAACCTTATGCTGTGTTTTTGGAACTTGCAGATGTAAATCTTGGGTTTATTATCTTATTTTCGATAGTATTTACCAATACTGCATTTTTATAGTGGGGTTTCGTTCCTGAAAGCTGTAAACCTGTAGTGTCTTGGGGGCTCTGCAGAGACTGTGGTAACAGCTCTATCTTGTGGCCCGAAGTGGAGTTGCAGACCATGTACTTGTACTCTCTGGGTTGATTAAAGTCTTCTGGAACTTCAGGAACTAAAGAGTTCCCGAAAGTTAAAACAGTCTTCCTATGAGCAGGGCTTTTTCCCTGCTCCTACCGTTGCACCATTGCTTGTAAATATTTTGGTTTTGACTGTTGCAGGTGTAGAATGCCCGTGGTGACTGCCTGCATGAAGTAAGTTCTGAATGCAAAATAAAAGCCTTCTATTTTATTGTAGTCTTTTAAATACATAAATTATAGGTACTGATTATTTTTTCAAATAACACTTTGTTTCTTAATTGTTACCTGAAAATGGCCAGTAATCTTTAAACAGTGGGGATGTGCAGTGGTAAAAGGTTTTCCAGACTTTATAAACATTTTTTGGCCTGAATCTACCTCAGTTCATGCGAAACTAACTATATAAATTTAGCAAATGTGTGGTTATCTGCTAGCATTGGTGTTCACTGCGAAGGGTTCCTCCTACTGGCTCAACGTCAGGGCAGCAGAAGAAATCAAGAAAGAAAGGGGGGGTCATTTTCCTGAAAAGCTTCCAAGAAAGTATGAGGCATTCAAATAGATAAGGAAATATAAAGATCCAGTATGATCATATTACACAGTAATATTCCTGTTGCAAAACTGTTTCACAATCAGTGCTGAAAGTAGGATGGGTATCTTCGACAAGACAAAGCGTAGGATAGTTGTTAAAATGGCAACTACTGTTAAACTTTAAAAGCTTTAAGGAGACAAGCAGTGAAATTTCATTAATCAATGATATTCTGGCTGCTTTTGGAATTACTTCTACTCTTATTTCCGGTTCTGTCATCTACCCAGACAAATATTCATACGGCTATAAGCAAAATTAATGACATCTGTCAAATGACAAGTTAGTGGCCTGTATATTTCTGACCAGAGTCTTGCCTAGCTTTCCAGATTGAGTTGAAGTGTAGAGACTCAGCTGTTGCTACTGGATTATTTTGATTTGCAAAACAAAGCATTATTGTTTATAGTTACAAAATCATAAACCACATGTAGGACAGATGTGTAGATCTTCATAGTTGTATCCCAGTGATGTTATTAAAAACAGAACCCCCCATTCATGCACGTCGTGTCCACGTGCACCCTGCACGGGCAGGCACATGTGCCTGTATTGAAAACCTGATCTTGTTGACAAATTGGAAACTTCTGAAATCAGATTAGTTTTCACTATGTGAGTCATACAGCTCTTTTGAAAAGGGCTGTGGAGGATTTGTTTTAATGCACACGAGATTGAACTGATTAGGTTTCAGAAGAAAGAATTGGAAATATCCGACCATGTACTTTGACAACTTAATTTTAAGAAAGCATTTTATGAACCTAAGTTCCTTTACTATCCCATTTTTATAGATACTGTCTCCTTGAGATAAGTAATCAGTCCCCTACATTGTACTCCAACTGCTTTCTGCAGAGGCACTGTATTTTTTTCCTCTTTTCCAATTCTAATAGCTTCTGATACAATGTTTGTCTGCTTGGCTGCTGCTGAATATTGGGCCAACTTCTTTTCTATAGAGGCAAATTTCACATAGTCTTCAGTTTGTTTTCACTGGTGTCCCCACCTCAGCGAGTTTACAGTGGAAGAAGGTGCAGGCATCTGACATTTAGCGATGACTTTATAATATTGCTATTTAAAATGGAGGGGAAAAGCAATACAGGAAAGAATGTGTTGGTTTGGGGTTCAAGGCCTAAACTGAGTTTGTGATGAAGGGTGTTATAACTTAGGTCTCCTGTAGAAAGCTTGCCCTAATTTATTTATATCTTAAGAGTGATTTTATAGTTTTGTGTGGAATTACAGAGAAGGAAGGAAAAATCTCTAACCACGGAGTTTAATAGTGATGACATCCTTTTCCGTAGAGGAAAGTGTGGAAGATGGGAGTGAACATGCTTAATTTGTAATTAATCTAAGAGATTGTGGTCATCTTAAGAGAGATTCCTGAGAGACCAGACCAGTGAAGCACACCTTAACTCCTGGGTATTATAATTCCATAGATATTGCTTACAAAGAATCCTCCCATGTTTACCAGTAAGATGCATCTCATAACACAGTATGTAAACAGATAATACGTTGGGTAAGGGCAACCAAGCAGCAAATTTTTAATGTCACTAGAAGCAATTCCTTAACTAGATTCTTTTCTCACTTGAGTTCATCTTGCAACTGGTAGGAAATCCTGTGTGTCTCTCTCCAGAGATGTTGCTCACCTGTTAAAATGTAAGGATAAGACTGGTTAGTTTTGGGGCCTTGCTGCTCGTTGGTCCCTCGGCAAGTCAGTGACTGTTACGGTGGAGGTGATGCACATGATCTTAAGAAAAAGCAGGTTTTGGAGCACTGGACTTGGCTGAGCGATTACAAATAAAGGTGCTTTCAGGAAGTGGTTTGGCAAGTCTGATAATTCTTGTGTTGTCTGGGGGCTACGAATGAAAGGCGTATTGACTCATACAGTGCGCTGGAAGCATTCATGCCTCTTTCTTTCCTTTCTCCCCTAACACAAAATGTTTCTGAGTTAAACTGAAAAATGCTCTATGGCAGAATGAAGTCCTTCTGTAAAATATGGTTTAAAACATGGAATAGAAATTGAGCGTGACATCAGCTCTGCCTTTTTCACTGAACATGCTTTCCCGCCCAGCAGTCTTTCGGCATGTCTGGATGCCAGCCCTCATCAGCCTTTCCCAGGTAGAGAACTCTCATTTCTCTATTTCCCATGTAATTTGTTCTTATGCTGAAACTTCTGCTTCTCAAAGTAGCAGAATTAAATGTTTTCTGTTCTTCCTAGCACATAGAGGAAGAAGTAATGTGCACTCAAAATTATTTCTAGCAAGCTGGTGAATAAAGTGACTTCCTATACAGAAGGGATGCTGGTTTTGGGGGGACAGAAGAAGGAAGACTTTAATGTTTCCCACTTTCTTAGTGATTTCTTATTTTAGTCAAGTGATACTCCCCTATCTGTCATAAAAAAGAAGCGAGCTGTCATTGTCCTGCTTTTGATAGCAGCAGTAATAAAGGTTCTACAGTCGGAACACAGATGGGGGATGCGATGACGAATAAAGCAGAACAGAGCCTATCTCACTCTCCCTTCATTGTGTTGCTCACCTGCACTTACGTAAGTAGAAGTTTGATTTGATTTCTATCATGAGTTAGAAACATAAAGATTTCAAGAAAAAACAGCAGACAAGCTGAGGAAGAAATCCCATCTTTTACACATTCTTGCATTTCAGACTGGAACGGCACTCCCAAGTGCCTTAATGTGATTTTACTCAAATTTTTTTTCAGCTAGAGAAAGGTTAATTTGTGTTTGACTGCAGACTAAGGAGAGATTTGTGCTACTGATAAAGGAAAAAAAAAAATAGGGAGAAGGTACCAGTTTGACGTTGGAAGGATTAATTATAGCCCTTTTCAGATTCCTTGGTTTGTTTGTTCAGGGCATGACACTAGATGGCACTGTTTGTTTGCAAAGGAGGTCCTTTTTTTTCTACCCCCCCCCCCCTTTTTTTTCCCCCTGTTTCTTTTTTTCTTTTTTTGCTTTGGTAGTAACTGAAATTACTGTTTCATGAATAAAATATTTCTGGTGGGATTTGCATTTCTATATTGGCTGAAGATACTGTGTTGAATGTTTTATTAACCAGCCCAGTGCAACTGTCAGCCTATTAAAGAGATCCAATGGACCCTGTTTAGCTAAATAAACTAAATAAATCCAATTCGTCAAATTGTGTTCCTGGCTGTTTATTTTCCATTCTTTTGATGTACAGTTTATTTTAAGTTAAAGCCACATAGTTTTAAAAATTAATGTGAAAATAGAATTTAGTGTTTGAAACATGAGGAGACTAATTGCCATGGTCAAAAATAGCTTTCCTTTATGGTGAAGTTACCGTCTGGTGAATGGAGAACTTTTTATTGGTGACTGATTAACTGTCCCATGTCAAAAATTAGTTTGGCAAACGAGTGGTTAATGGCTTTTTTTGCCTACTTATTGGGTTCTGTTGCTTTCATGAAATGAAACTTGAAATATAAGCACTGGTGTTAAAAGCAGCTATTTCTACCCAACTTCAAGAGGTTTGTGCTTCATCTTGATATTTTCTCAATCAGAATTCAAGGGGAAATTTTTATATGATCATTACATATTAAAAGCTTGTTGAAATTCCGATTGCATCATAGGCAAATTTTTAGAGCATAAAAAAATCTCTTTGCATAACTGAATATATTGTACGTCTGGTTGTCAAACAGCTGTCAAACATTACAAATAATAGCATTCATTATATTCTGCTAGTACAAATAATATTTTAGTTACCTTGTTTTTTGCTGAAAACCTTTGCCATAGAATAGCAGGAAACAGCGTATGAATTTATGGTAATGTTATCGGCATAGTAAAAATTGTTCTGTGCAGTTAAGAATTCCTGTAAATGCAGATTTTTTCTAGATTTGTTAATAAGCAAAATGAAGAAACAGTGATGGATGTATTCTCAATTTATTTCTGATGCTTTCCGTAGCACGGCTTTAGTGATGTTATGTGTTAACTTTTGTGTTTTACAAGAAATTGAAGTTACCAAGGATCTTGTTTTGCATAGTTTTATTTTTATTATCTCAGGATTCTAAAAATGGAATACTCAAATTTAATGCAATAGAAACACAGTTTGGTTAAAATCTGTTTCTGGCTTTTCTCTCAAGAAATCTACTCTAATAATTAAATTCTTTGTGAAGAGCTAACGCGTTACTATAAATTTGTCAGGGATTCATTAGGAAAATCATACAATCAGTTAATTCTGTCTTTTTCCTTACAAATTATGGTTGAATTTAACCAAAATTGTAAATTTTTATTGCTGCCTCTTCCCTAAACTCTAACCCAAGAACAAAGTAGATATTTATGCAGATGTTTTCAGTGTTGGATAGAGCCCTGTTTCCTTATGACTTCATTTGTCCTGAGAAATATTAAATTCCTCTAATATTTACACATAATTTTAAATGCTGTTTAATAAGGAAACCACAGAATGTTGGCTTATTTTCTCTTTGATCCAGCCTTGCCATTTTGTGCTCTAAGCTAGTTTTCTGGTACCAATAGTAAACACAGAAGGAGCTTTATGGTTCTTTACAAATGGCACAGGTAAAAGGAGACAGACTTTTGCACCAGTGGTGGTGATGTCTTCTTTCTGGCTTAAGACTTAGTGAGGAAGCAGAAAAAATCAGCTGGAAGTGTATTAGAATGATTCTCCCACCCTCTCCTTGTAATGTTCTTTGCTGTGTGAAGCATATGGAAAAAAGTGTGAATATCTGTTCTTTTGTTTGGTAACTTTTTATTTGTATTCTGCAATCATTTAGGAGTCGGTCCCAGTACACTCAGCTTCCCTTAAAGCTGCTGTACAAACCACAACAAAAAGCGGTTCTTGGCCACAAAGTCTATTTAAACTTGCCGTTCTTACTCAGTTGAGGAGGAAATCCCTGCAAAGCCGAGATGATCTGTGAGTTGTACTTTTGACAGTTTAAGGCTTGTATACATTTATAATAAGTGGATCAAATACGGCATCTCCCTTATTTTTCATCTGCTTTTTATAAACTGCCTTTAGGGTGCCAGTGGTAGGAAAATAAGCCTTTTCCAATATTTAATAAATATTAAAGGAGTTTCACACCTAAAAGAGCTGATCAATGAAAATCAGCGTAGAAACATAAAGAACAGATGAAAAAAAGGAGTGTAGCAGGTGGCTTCTGGGATCAGCAGTAGAATGGAATAATTTTTCCTGCTATAGTAACATTTAACCATTTCTGGTGGATTTAATGAAAAGAGGTTTTTGCTAACTAAATATTTGGTGCCTTGTGTATAAAGAAAAAGAAACCGAGCAGTGTGTGTGTGGGCTCTGCATTTCCCAATGAGTGGCATTTGTGCTGACTTTCTGAATCCCCACAAGTTTCCAAAACGTCCTTAGTTTGTTGTTTTATTTTCACAGAAGTTAAGATTAGAATGAATAAGGGTACTGTTTGCCGACTTAACCTCCTGGTCAGTGTGGAAACGTGTTAGGCAGCTTTTGGAAAACACTGAATTGCAATTGCAGACTTTGTACCTGTTCACTAAAGACTCAAGCGTGAATTCTGGCAAGTCAAAGAAAAGGCTCATATTGTGTTTGGTAGGTCTTGGCTTGGACCTTAGATAGAAAATATTCCTGCATAACGAAGATAGCACCTTCCTTTCCACTGGTTCATGAGTAGACGACTTTAAGCCATTATTAAATTGAACTGTAAGCTTTGCTAGGGCGTATCGCCAACTGGGAAAAAAGTGGCATTTAATATTTGATTTAGAAGAGAATAATGACATTAATATCAAAGCAAATTCTATTATTTCAACATTTATAAAGTAACTTTCCATAGTGATGATTGTTATTTTAGGACATGTAATGGCAAGTATTTTGACACAGGGATCCCTATTTGTTTAGTGCCGAGCACAAAAGGCTTTCTCAGCCATGAGTACAGCTCTTTGGCACTGTGATAGTGAATATTAACTAAATAGAACTGTGCAATGAGCTGAGTTGTTAAGTGGATGTGATTCTTGTGATTATTTTTATTAGTTTAAGAAATACAGGTTAATTTCAATATTACAGATTGTTCCATTAACACCTTTATTTGAAACTACAGGTTTTAATTTTTTATAATTTTTAACATCCTTAAAAAAAAATCTGAGAAGTATTTATCTAGGATTAATGTGGTTTGGAGTAAAACTAATAATGCTAAGACAAGATCTTAACTATAATTCTAGGAATATTTTTTATTTTAAAAAATATTTGATTTGCAGTCACTGCATTTTTGTAATTTTTTGTAACGGTGTTATTAGTACCCTTGCATGACTGTGTGATTTCCTCTTCTTTCTGCCCAGTCTTCAGGAGAAGTCAGACTCTGTGGTTCAGCTGTGTAAGCTTCCCACAAAGTTAGTTCAGTCAACTAAATCAAGGTAAAAAGTTACAGAAAGGTCAGGATTAAGTTAGGGGTTGCTAACCTGAATTGCTTTTCCAGCTTTTTTAAACCCTTAGTGCTCCTTTTGTCTTTTTCTCACCTTCTGTCGTGGTGTCCTCTTGTTAGATCTTTATTTCAGCTGAAGGCACCTGGGCTGCATCTTTCTTCTGACCCGTACTTGGAGTCAGTTTCAAATGTGTTATTAAGGTCCCCTTTTTCCATTCATGAGCTACATCTCTAGCACTCAGCAATGCAGATCGGCGGCTCAGCACTTGTGCCTGGAAGAGATCTTCCTTTAAAATGCATGAATTATAGAATGAGCATAAGGAAGTTTTTTTCCTCTCCCCCCCCATTTTCACTTTTCTTTTTCTGCTTCTCTTTCTGGGACGAACTTTAAAAGTTTTGACTTTTAATTTGTTCCTAGAAGTTGTTCTGTTGCTGGGGTCATCTACTGAGTTCCCTCTCTCATAATACAGGACCAGTTTGCACAACATTTGTATGTTTTAGAAGTGTCAAATCTGAGGTTTTTTCTCCAACCCAGGGCTTCGTGTACAGTGGTGGTGTGTGGTTTGACAGCACTGTGATTTTGAAGTGGATCCTCCAGTTTTCCTCACTTATTGCATGCGAGTTTGGATAGGGTTGGTTTTTGAGGAAAATTGACTGGAAACTCCATTTCAGGTGTGCACCAAACACAGACGTTAAGTGTCTGAGCCAAAGATTGGTGTTTCAGACAGCTTTAAACCGTGTTGAAGCAAGGATATTTGGTCTAAGAACTGCGCTAAATCTATTCTGCAATAAAACCTGAAATCACCTACACTACAGAAACAATAGTGGAATAACTCCAAGATGTTGCCTGTTCTGATGTAGTTAAATGTATCCTTTTGGAGCATGACTGTCTTTTGAGGTCCTTCCTTCGAGGAAGATTTGGACCCTTTGGAAATTTCCATTCCCCTTCATACCATCTTTCAAACAAAGGAAACCAGGGTGTGTTCTTCTATCACCTAAAATCTGGTCATTATTAAATTTGGACTCTTTCATTTTTACAAATTGTCTTTTCAATGAATTTGATTAGTATGGAAGGATCACTTATGGTGGATCATGTATTAGTTCTTTTACTTACTTGTCATTTACCAGAAAAACAAAGCCTCTGGTTTTCCATCATATCCAATGCGCTTTCAAGGTCTTCAGCATTAAATTTCTGACATCAACCAAGGATTAAGTGGCTAATACAGTATTCCATATCTGGGTTCCCAACTGTACTCACTGCATTTGTGGGTTTGATGCAGAAGTGACATGGATTAGTTAAATTCCTGTTATCTGAGCAACAGGAAATCCAAATCAAGTCTTTTAAGGACAAGTTCAGCATATCGGGTGTATTCTAAGAAGTCAGTATCTTTATTCCTGCCAGGTAAGTTTTACAGAACAGTTAAGAGGCTGCAGTATCAAACCCTAGTGTCAGCTTGGTTGTATAATAATAAAATTCTTCTCCATGTCTTATGCTGAGGTGCAGAGTGGGACTTGCTGAAGAAAAGAAGAGCCTTTTCCATCAAGGAGAGATACTGTCAGTGAACAGCCTAACCTCAATTTCCTCACTGCCTTTAAAGTCTTGTTACCGTCTGTAATTTGGCCTGGGTTTGGCTTGGGCAGGAGTGTTTGAACTAATTATACAAGGGAGTTTAGCCTTGCATTCAGATAAATATTTTTTTTTTCCTGTAGATCAAACTATTGCAATCTGGTTGGAACGAGTCACTGATGAGTTATTTGGCAGTGTAGTGGCGGGAGGGATGAAATTCTTACAGTGAGCTGCACTGCCCTCTGTTACATTTTTTGGAGAAGTATCTAGAGAGAAGTGGAATACGTTGTCCTCCTGACATTATAAATAAAGAAGATAGACCTATGATAGTAGCATTCCTCTTGAGGGAATTGAAACAAGCACCTTTGGTCGAAAGCAGAAACAAATGTATTGCTTAGCTCAATTGCAGAGTTGCATTCAAAGTTTCTTGTGCTTTATATTTTAACTTTTATGTAGGCTTTGTATATTTTAGATCAGAAAAATAAATCTTTGCTGTGTATTTAAATACAGGTGGACAACTTTGTCTCTTTGTGGGGCTTTTGCAATTATTAAACAAAGCTCTTTCCCCTGCCCAAACCAGCCAAAATGGAATTTAAATTCTCCAAGAATTACAGTCTTGTCTGTAAACTTTGCTGTTGGACAAATCACTTCAAAAATAGCCATATGAAGAAAAATGTGTGATGCACTTATTGACAGAGAAAAGCCAATAAATGCAATCTGATTCAGGAAGCTGAGAAATATTTTAATAACTTTTTGACGTTTTCCTGTAGTCCTTATTTACCTTATCAATAGTTATGGTGACATGTGATTGTCAACTTTTTATATTAAACCAAACTAATAAATTAAACATGTTGTGTTTATACCTGATGAAAGCTGACGTTTTGGAAAGGTGTTAAAATATACTGACAGGTCTTGTTCATAAACTCCTTTGGTATAAATATGTAGATGACATCTTTAGATATTGTTTGTACATAGGCTGATAGGCAGGAAACGTTGACAACGTAACAAATGCAAATGTCAACCCCACAATTTAACCTTTCTGTGTAGGAAAAGATGTTAGTTTTAAGTTACATGTATCTTTTAACTTTATTTTCAAAGTTTTTTTTGAGCCTGTTATCATCGCTGTTTCATGTGCCAGTGAAAGTAACGCTGCAATAAGAAAGATTTGCACTTAAGAGCTTTTCTCTGTGGTGTTCCTACTTAAATGACTACAGCTGAGAGGGTGGTTTTTCTTCTGATTCTTTTTATTTCTCGTGTTTGCCTATTGCCTTCTGAATCTCTCTGCAATATCGCCTGTTCTTTCCTGATTTTCCAGTGGTTCACGGCTTGTAAGTGTGACTCAAGGGCAGTAAACCAGTAAAACTATTTTTAAAATGTTAGAGCGGTTTATTGTAACGACAGACATAAGGCCTTGGCTTTGATCCAGATCAGGGTCGCTCCATACGCACGATATTTCTGATTAGACCCCGATCTCCTCCGAAGTGACGTAGATCCACTGTGTGTTATCTACTTAGATTTATTTCTGCAGCCTCTGCAAGCTGTGGTCAGAATGTGAAATCTTGGAAAAGCTGTGCCCAGTTTCGATGGTCAGGGCCCTGAGGGCATCAATATCCCTTAATGGCCCTGAGCTGCCTCCCTCATCTGCTCATTGCCCCATTTCAGGGCCACTGGTTCCTGCTCCTGGGATGCCATGGGATGCTCCTCTCCAGCCCTCCATGACCCTGCCTTTGCTGAGCTGGACCGTGATAAAATGCTGGCCTGAACTCGCTGATGCAGCTCCGCCAGGTGTCCCAAGGGACCTGTAAGTTCCCTGTCCTTGGTCTTTCTGACTTTTAAAACTACTTGATCCCAACTGCTCCTGTCATGCTTTTCTGTCACGCGCTTGTGGTCTGGTGTCTGCGCGAGCAATGGGAGGTCATTTGGGTACCAGCGTGGAGGAGCATCTCACACTGTTTTCAGAAGGGGAATGCCTGTTTTGATCCTGGTAGCTGTGAGCAGCGTTCTGATTGAAGCACGTAGCCTGTCTGAAATATGTCTCTCAGTTTCCCATTGAGGGGTTTTAAGACGAAAACCTTGGTGCACTTTCACACTGTCTGTCACCAAAATTTTCACTCTGTCTTTTGGTGACCAGTTTCACAACTAAGACGAACTTTCCTCACCACTGCTTCGTGCAGGTCTTCCTTTTTCACCGCTGAAACTGCACTGGTAGATTGGAAATGCGTTGGCAGATGTTTTATGGTGTTTCACACAATCCTCAGGTTGGAATCTCCAAGAACGAGGAAGTGTTTTGAATATTGACTCTGTAATAGCTAAGGATGTATTTGTGAATCTCATCAAGGAGAATCCACCCTTTCCGCTTACCTTGTTGGATGTGCTGTACTCCACGTGTCGGATAGAGAGGTTAAGCAGAACCTTGGGAAGGAAAGGTTGGTGTTAATTGGTTTGTGACTCTGGACACTTGGAGGTAAGACTGTTGCTGTTGTGGCAAGAATTACAATTTGCTAAATTTTAGTAGTGGTAGAGGAAATTATTACTGGTTTTGTCATTTTTTCCCTTGCTGTAAATGAGTTCAAGGATGTTCACAGTCACAACTGGAACTCTGTTATAAATAAAACCAAAAATGAACCAACGGTTTTGGTGTTCTTAAAGTGCCTACAGAGGTAGTTAATGAAAGTCAGAGAAAGAGATGTTGGTGCAGGCATATAAGATTTAATAGTTTTGAACACTTCAGGTGTATTAAAAATAACTCTTTTCCAGAATAATTAACTACTTTAACTCGGTATTGAATCAATCAACCAATTAGCACAGTCCTGTTTTGTGTTGTGGAAACTTTGGTAGCACGTTAATGCACACCAGCTTTTTGAGCAGACATATTTCTGCAGTTAGACTGACTTATATATTATGTATTACTTAACGGTAACTCTGGAGCATATTTCAGCTGTAAATTGTTTTCCTTTTGTTAGTTAGATGGACAGATTTGGGATGTACATATGCGATACTGCATAATTGACAGAGAAGCCTCTGTCCAAAGAACATGAAAGGTGTTCTTCACTTCGCAACAATCATATCCTGTCAGATGGCTGTGTTGGCTTTTTGAAACAGTGGGAGAAAATTGATAAGAACTAATGTAAATGAAACTGTTACATTTGATACTTACCTCACGTTACCTCCCTGGGATACCAAGCAGTTCCCAGTTGTGCAGTAAGCGTGTTTTGCATGGTTCTTATTCCAAATCTTTCCCTGGGGAAATCACTGGAAGTTGTGGGACAAAGCTCTTTCATGTGTTGTTTAACCACCATTGACTTAGTTTCCTGAGTTGTCTAACAAGGTGGCTTCATTTAATCTACTTCCTTTATGCCGACTATAAATTGCTGCCTTGTATCGGTAGAACTGACTGATTTTTTTCTGAAAAAATATATATCTTCCGTTTCTAAACCATTATTTGGAAACAGCTTTAAGATTCCCGATAGCTCTGGCAGGACCTGGACAACGTTGCTGCATTGTACTTTTGAAAATTGCCATTAATTAGCATTCTGGTTTTTGAGCTTTATTTAGCAACTGTTCTGCTCAGTGTAGTACCAGCTCTCTTTTTCTTCCCCTAGGTTTTTTGTTGTTGTGCATTTCCTGCTTAACAGAATGTTTGTTTAAGTAGATATAAGTGCAGTGAATTTCCTGAAAGTTACTCATTGGGGAAATTGAAATGAAATTTTAAAATATCATTAGGAATGCAAACAATAAATTCTTTCATTTGCTGTAGGCGTCTTTAGGTTGGAATGACTAGAAAAGGTTCTGGTTAATTAGAAGTAATTTGTTAGAAACCTGAATCTTTTTTTTTTATTTCCTAGATTAAAACTCAGTTCCCAGCTGGACGCTTATAAGTGCAGGAAATGTAATTGTGAGATGATTAATTGCAAAAAGATGGATAATTGGAGTTCATATGATATGTCAAATATGGCTAAACCGAAAGGTTTTCTGCATGTTGAAAGAGATTGGCTGAAGTCTGGATTGCAGAATATTGACCACAGAGTGTTTTTAGAGATTAATAATCACAGATTGCTGCAAAAGGACTGGGCAGAGCTTGGCTGTAAAAAGCGAACCCCTCCCAGCCCGTTCCTATTACTTTGGGTTTTAATTAGCATGCTTTTGGTTTTGTCCTCTTCCCTTTATTGCTGTTATGTGAACTGGAGATTAGGAAGCACAGTAAACACCATACATCTAACACTGATGCTTAGAGACAAAGATATCTCCTCCTCTCCACTAGGAAAGCCTCAGCCTGCCCTAGGATAACAGCTGAACAGCCCTAGTGGGCTTGTGAATTTGAGTCTCTTGTGTTATTCCTTCCCCAGTGTCTTGACTCACAATCAGCATGGGGGTTTTTTCTATTGTTTTTTTTAAATGTTTGTAAAATTTGCTTTGGGTTCCTTTTTTCATTTTTTTTCAACTGTACTGCAATAATAATTTAAAAGGTGATACATACAGTATAAACTACATCAGTGGCGTTTTGTTTTCATTATCCCTTGTAGATGTTTAGCAAAACAGTGCCTGGTGTTTTAAATTACTTCTGCTTTACTTTAAAATGGGAACTTATGTTTGAATAGCCTATTGTTCTGTGAGCTACTACAATGCACTTCAAACCACACAGTGTTGTTATATTCACTGTATTTTGGGATCATATAAATATTTGTTCTCCCCCTTCCCCCCAGCCGCCCCCAACCTATAAACTTCGTATCTCAATAAGGAGTTTCTCAATAAGGAGTTTCTAACCCTTGGAAATACTGCTTTACAAATTCAGCTAATGACCCAAATACAGCTTGTTTGTTGTGTATGAGTTGTATTAAAATAACGTACTGTATGTGTATTGTCATTAATGATATGCTCATTTTGATAATGGAGCTGCAGTCTCTTAGTATGTAGTCCTTGGGGAGATGCTGCATTTTTTTAACTAAGTATTGTTCTGGCTCCTTTCCTTGATTGGCCCAGAAATAGCAATCAGCTGGGGAGCAGGATGACATGCCTCTTAGCGATCCCTTTTATCTTTGAGATGAGTATCAACATTGTATGCTTCCTAATGGAAGTGTAATTTAATGAAATCTATTGGGTAAACATACTTCAGATGTTCAAAGGAGGTGACAAAATTTTTGCTGGCAGCCAGGACCTGGCTGGTTTCCAGCTTGCCTTTAGCTGCTATGCATATAGCATTGAGAGAGGCACTTAAAATAGGAACACAAAGTATTGTTTCTATTGTGTTTTGGGTTGTGGATTTTTTCCCCCTCTGTTTTATTTTCTTTAATTTTGTTTTTGTGCTGTTTGTACTGCTGCCCTCTGACTTCTAGACTTTCCTAGTAAAATGCTGTGTGAGGTCAGGTTCCCTCTCTTCCCCCAGAACGTAGATAACAGTGTTAAACCCGGGGGAGAGCGTTGGCACAGAACTCACTGCTTGTTGGGGAAAGGGTGTGTGTGGGGGCAATTGACTCTGCTCTTAGTCAGTAGCTCTCTGAAAGAGTAAGTTCCTCTGTAGACTGATAAAATTAAGCATCCTGTTTTAAAGATTGTGGCAGAGCACTTTTGTTTTATCAATAATAATTGCTGATGCAGAACTGTCCTTTATTAGGTTTTATAACAGATGGCTGGGAGTGGAAGGAAAGCTGCTCAGACTTCTACCTCCTCAGCTAGAAAAAAAGATTGCTAAAAGGACACAGTTGTCCCTCTTACCATTGCTCCCTCCTCATTATAGAGCCTGGATATCCCACCCCACTAGTGGCAGCAAACTTGGCAGCAAGAGGGGAAGATGGTATCAGCAATGTTGTCCCTTTAAGTGGATGTTTAACTGGGCAGATGATGGATCTCGCTGCTCAGATCCTAATGGTTTGGTAAACTGTAGCGAAGTGTTTGAGCAGAAGTACATTAGCATTTAGGCAAATTTGAATGTAATCAATGTGTCTTTGAAACATGGGATTTTCTTCTTTATGTGTGAGGTCTAGGGCAGCTCTGTTTTCTTTGAAGACTTTTCAGTGGGCAATTTGGGGAAAAAGAACGTGCCCAGGAAAAGTGTGTCAGCTGCCTTTTGCTGTGCTTTAAGATATTGGTGGCTAAACCGGAGCTTTCCATTGTCGCCTGCTTTATCTCCTGCTTGATGCAGTAAGGATGTCTCATTCTCAAGCTTGCATTATCACTCTCCTAAGAATTGATGACATGATATATTTGAGCACTGTGGTTTTACTGTGGTAACGAGTGAGTTCTTTGGGCCTGAGAAAGTCGTGGTCTGCCAACAGGCAGCTTGTTGCAAGTGTTCCAACTTTGGATGCAAAGGCAAAGGTTAAACAACTGACTTCTTTTGTTGTGTTTTGAAGCTTGTGTTCCATGTGGGGACAGGAACTACAGATCAAAATGAAATAAGATGTAAAATGGAGTGAAACATTGTTTACAAATGATGGAACAAAATGTGAAAGATTGAGGAAGAAAATTTGTTTAGGCTACGTCAACGTACCTGTTAATTCTATAACTGGAGGTATAATGATGATACAAAATAAATTGTAATCGTATTGGACTGGCTTCATTCCAAGTGTCTTTGATTCTTCATCCAAACTGTGTATTACCTTAATGCTTTAATTATTTTACAAAATTTCTGGTGATGCCTAAAGTTTGTGCAAGACCGAAGTATATACTTCTTTATGAGTGCGGGAACACACATACGGTGTCATGCTGCATATGGTATTCACTGATGGCAGCTTAGCTTGTGGCAGCTGTGGGATGCTTAAAACTGTATATAATTTAAGATTATTTAATATACTAACACATTTTATTTAATTTTGTCTTTGCATTGCTTCTGGAGACTTGTGAGGGGAGGCAGGAAATGGACAAAATTCTAAGCAGCAGTGAAGTTTGTGGCTTTATATGTTGTGAACTTGAAATAATTAAAAGGTTCAGCAGGCTTTCAACTCAGCAAAATTAATTCAGCAAAAATAAATAGTTTCGTAAATTTGTGAAATATCCTGGCTTTCTGCCTCTTTGAAGCTGTCCTTCACGTGAAGTTGTCCTTTGAAATGAAGGGTGTCTCTGCATTTTCTGTGGACCAGCTAGCATTTTAAATTGGTGTCTTGGTGACTCTTTCAAAGAAAACACTCCCTGGACGTGTTCAAGGCCAGGCTGGATGGGGTCTTGAACAGTCTGGTCTAGTGGGAGGTGTCTGTGCCCATGGCAGGGGGATTGGAACTGGATGGGCTTTAAGGTCCCTTCCAACCCAAACCATTCTATGATTCCAATATAATTTTTTGTTCTGTAATTCTTTCTTTAGGTATGAATCAATGCAGTGGTTTAGTATTTGCCATAGTTGTTTTGCATAACCTTTATGGACGTGCATGCAGCTTTTAAAGTCAGGTTTTCGGAAACACGTTCTACAGCTTGAGTATAGAAATGCCACATCTGTAATGAAGTGATTGTACTTACTGTATTTGTCCCATAGTGAAATTAGCCTTGAAGGAAGCCAAGCATCGAATCTTTTAGTTTGGTTTCCCTGGATCTACTTAGCATTTGTGAATCCAAAGGAAGAGATATAAGTGCTGTTGGTTGCTGAGTATTTATTAGCTTCATATTCCCTCTTTGTGTTTAGGGGAAGGTGTTGAATTAAAGTTTTTTTCAGCTTAATATTTTTCTGAGTTTCTCTGCTAATGAGGACATAATTAGATTGTGCTCTGCTTTCTCTGTGTCTTTTCTGTCATTTTATTTCTGTTTCCTCTCTTACACCAGTCCATGCTGCAGCTGCTTCATGCCCCAGCGTAGAAGATTAAGCTGCTTCTGAGGCCACCATCAAAGGTGCTTTCTCTCTAGGTCTGTAGGAAGATGCAGAAGCATTACCTCTGACTACTGCCATTGCCATCTTTATCATCTTTCTTCCCCCCATTGTCAAGCCATCATTTGTAGCTGCTGTAAGCTTTTACCTGTGGAAGCTTAAAAGATATAGGTTGAGATTTTTTTCAGAAAGGACCCTGAAGAAGTCAGTGTTCAATCCTCAGTGGCTTCAGAGCTGAGCAGCTTAGACCTCTTAAAAATTCTAGTCTTATGTCTTTTCAGGTGGGATTTTCAGATTCTCATGAGTAACCTGTAAAAGGATGATATGTTGAAATCTGTACCTCATTTCATGGTTCAGGAGGGCTTGTTTTTTTCAGATTATATAAGTGCTTTTGAAATGTTATCCTTTGACAAGATCTGTCTCAAGAAACATGTTTCAGTATTAGCAAAGTAGTGTTTGAACAGCTGTGAATTCAGAAAGAAGCACTTGCCATTTGCAGAATTTCATTGACATATTTTCTTTCATGTGAAATTCCAGTATGGTTGAGCGATGAACATATCCAGAGGCCTTTCGGGTCGATGGGCCTACCAGCTAAAGTAATAAAAGTGGAAACTTGTAGCAGAGCTAATACTTAAGTTGTTGGAGAAAGGGGCAGAAGTTATATCAAAGATTTTCAAGTGTTGGATGTTGCAAAGAATGAGGAATGCAAGAAAGTCATCTTGAGAAGGTCTTTGGGAAGTGATTGTCTTTTTTTGGGGTGTGATGCAAAATGACTCTAAAACCTGGGAAACTTTGTCCTTACACAGCTCTCACTGAAAAAAACCCAAACAAAACAACAACAAAAACCCAAACCCCACACTAAAACACACACAAAAAACCCCAGCTCAAACCCACCTCTTGTTCCATCTTCACTAAAATGAATGAATTTTTCTTCTTTAAAACATCGGGTAGACGGATGACAAGATTGAAGTGGGACTGAAATTATAGCCAAAGGAAAGATACAATTAGAGAATTATGTATAATGTTGAGAATGGTATTATAGAGGAGGTCAAATCAGTAAAGTATAGTTCTTGTAAAATTTCTCTAGGAATATATTGATAAAATTGAGAAAATTGGAAAACTTACAAAAGCCAACACAGTGCTCCTCTATCAAACAGTTGTCACAGTAGTTAGAAGATAGTGGCATATCTCCAGCTGCCATATGAGTGACTGTGTTAGATTGGACCAAAACCCCATGTAGTTTCATGTTGTTTCTCTGTAAGCCAGTAAGAGGTCACTGGAGAAGAGCACAAAGGTAGGGCAGATGTGTACCAATACTCTTATTACCTTCTCTAACCTTTCTCAATTACGACTGAGAAATCCCTGAGTCCGAAATAGTGTCTCCTACCTAGGGCTGTATCGCCAGAACAGGAATTAGTTATCCAAGTTGTGGCTCAGGAGTTAAAGATCAGAGGAAGCAAAAAATCAGAGGAGAACTTCTGCAGAGGGTGAGTCAACTGTGTTTTTCCCTAACCTCACAAAATGATGAGAACAATGAAGCAGGATGCAAATCATAGAATCACAGAATTGTTTGAGTTGGCAAAAGAAGATGTTTAAATGGTGAAGTTTTCGTCATTTTTCCATGAATGTTTTGCTTGGAGCTAGCTGAGTCTTTAATGCTCATTGCTGCAGGGGAGCGAAAGTGCAAGATCTGAACTGAAGACCTACGGTGGCAGAAGGTGTCAGGGCTGGATCTGAAGGTGCGAGGAGAGAGTGGTTCTGCCATCAGCAGCCTCATGCTTTGGACTCGTTCCCAGAATTCCAAGCTTAGGAAGGAGCAGGGATGCACAGTGCCTGGAAACTGACAGTGCAGCGAATAGGACTGTGGAATTTGGGTTCATATTCAGATTCCTTCACTTTGTTTAGTTTGTTTCATCCTATGTAATTGGATGATATTATTTTGTGGGTAGAAGGAGCTGCTTTTCTAGTAGTGTCAGTAGTCAGGCTGCCTGTCCTGTGAGTTGTCAGGGCTCTGAAGTTATATCGTGTTTTCTTCGTTGCATGGATTTTTTTGTGTCTTAGGGCTATTATCTCCTTAGATTGGAGCAGATGTTTGGAATTACATGAATGAGAATATCTGTATCCAAGGACGTAATTTTTAGGAAATACTTCATTATGCTCGTAACTTGCACTTCAGTTTACTCTGTGAGTATCTGGATTTTGTACAAGTAAGTGCCATTTATTCTGTATCTGGATAAACTTTTAATTTGGGGCTCTAAAATATCAGATGTAGAGCTTCAGTAAAGATGGTAATAAGTGCAATTAATCATTTATCTGCTAGGTGTCAGCAAAGGTTCTCTTTAAGATAAATAAATTAAAAATTATATGCATTTATACACTAGATCTTGAGGCTATGTGGCTCAAATCTGTTCGGAGACTGAAAAGGAATTTCTTAAGGATATGTTCAGGGAAATAAATATTACTCAGTGTAGAAGATACAGCTGCACTTCATACCCTTCGTTTAATTAATTCACTCCATTGCATTTTTCTTGATGTATGCAACTTTGAACCTCTCTTTAATTAAGCAAAATTAACAAGTTTACTCTGTATGGAGAAGGTTTCATAGATTTCCATTCAGTAATGGTTTTTTTTAAAAAAATTAAGTTACTGTTGCATAAGAGAGAAGATGTTTTCATAGATTAGGTCAAAAAAGGCAGTAATGGGTAAGAAGAAATGATCGATTTTCGTAGTAGAGGAAACTCATCAATGGTGTCCCACAGCTCCTATTTTTCTTGTTCAGCATATTTGTAGATGGTCTCAATATAAAGAGGAAAGAACTGACAAATGAAGTGTATCGGAAATATCTTGGGGTATGGAGTGATTGAGCATTAAACTCATAGGTGCAGCTCATTGTTGATCATTATGAAGTGATGCACCTGGCAGAAAACCAATTCTGACTTTGTATTCCCAACAATGGGGAATTGTTACTGGTTGGTAAAATTTTAATTCAAAGTCTAAACTCAAAAAATCAAAGTTTAGGAATTACTAGGAAGGGAACAGAGATTGAGACCAATCACCTACGTACATTTATGACTCTTCAGTGCTTTGTGTGATTATGATTCCCTGTTCCCCAAAAGCACAGTTGAACTAGAACGTAGTTCTACTACTGGTGATGGAATCTGTGGAGCAGCTCAGTGCAAGGATCTGAGTAGTTGACAGATATTCTTCAGCTAGGAAAAGAGGGAAGGGATAGAGAGATGATTGTATAAATTGAGTGGAATATAGAGAAGGTCTGTGTCAAGCAGTTATTCACCAGTGCTCATAAAACATGTAAGGTGGCATCAAATTAATTTATTGAATAAGAGATAAAAAAACAAGAGAATTTTCCTACACAAGGCGTTACTAAACCGTGGAAGGCATTGCTACAAAATATCGTGGAATCCAGGAGATCACTTAGTTTCAAGAGAAACATTTGCAAATTCAAGGAAGAAATACCTTTCACGTTCTTAAAAAGGAAGAAGTGGGAAGTGCCTGACTTGTAGTCCCACAAGGTGAGTGAGTGAAGAGAACATACGAGACAGGAGTCGTGAACTTTTACTCCTTCTTTGGGCATCTGTTATTGGTTCTTTTTGGATACTGCCCATTAGGCTTGGTAGACTTTTGATCTGAAGTAATATGACAAATCAGCTCTGTAAATAGTTCTTTCTCTGGACCAGATGTGACGTGAAAAAGGATGGAGTCAGTTTTACAGGATTGTACCTGGGTTGGGTATAAGCAGTTCAGCATCTGGACCTTTTGGCTCTTAGAATGATGATTTTTTGGGGCTTGGATAAGTAGCGGTCATTATAACAAACTAAAAACTTGGGATTATAGCGCTTGTGTTGGTTTGATAGATCCATATATTTAGCATCAGCCTATGTAGAAAATAAATAAAACTTCCTTCATTCTGGAGTGATTTCTAGTTCTGGGAATAGTATAACTTATATGGGGATAACACTGGAATTATAAACAAATTGTGTCTGTTTCCATGTCTCTGTCTCGGTCACTTTATAGGAACATTCTTGAGAAAAGCTCTGTAAGTGGAAATATTTTAAAGCTTGTACACTTTGAATTTATATGCCCACTTAAAGACAATGCAAATATTAGGCTGTACTTCTATGTGGTACTGGTTATACAGAACTCATCCAGCTGGGGATCAGACTGTTACCAGATGACTGTTGTTTTTACAAACTAGCACTTAAAATATATGCAACAACCAAGTAGCAAGCTATGTGGAAATAGAAGGCTCTGTACTAAGAGTTCCTTTAGATTTTTTTTTTAACCTTTTTTCAGAAGTTTGACCAGAAAGTCCCAATTAAAGAAGCAGTTATGCACTTCTTAAGGCTTGTATAAAGTCTCTTTTTTGTCATTAAATATGCTATACAAATTGAGAATTCATATTTCCCATTGTGATAGTGATTGTTACTGTTCTTTTCTTATAAAGTGTTTTGAAAGTGCTCTGTTAGAAGTGCAACTTCTGGTTTTGTCTGAAGTAGGGCTTAGTAGACTACTGAGTGTGACTATTCAGTTCACTCAGACTGGTAATTTTTTTAATATGACTATGTAACTGCACAGTAAACTTAGTATTTCCCCCTCAGCAGTTGTCTTAATGAGAAACAGTGTTGCCTGATATTACTACGTTACTTGTAATACAGTGGAGCTCAAATAACTCCCTTGGGGTTGGTGGCTGTACTGCAGCAGTTGCTTTAAAGTCAGAAAGATCATAGAATCAAAGATTGGTTTGGGTTGGAAGGGACCTTAAAACCCACCCAGTGCCACCCCATGCCATGGGCAGGGACACCTTCCACTGGACCAGGGGGCTCCAAGCCCCATCCAACCTGGCCTTGAACACCTCCAGGGATGGGGCAGCCACCACGGCTCTGGGCAACCTGGGCCAGGGCCTCCCCACCCTGACAGGAAAACATTTATTCCTAAGATCTCGTATAAATCTCCCCTCTTTCAGTTTAAAACCACTGCCCCTCGTCCTATCCCTGCACTCCTTGGTGAAGCCTCTCCCCAGCTTTCCTGGAGCCCCTTTCACTAAGGTCTGCCCGGAACCTTCTCTTCTGTAGGCTGAATAACCCCAACTCTCTCAGCCTGTCCTCTCTGCACAAAAAACTTAAATATCTGTCCTTCATGTTGGCTTCGCTACTGAAAAATATACCCAATTTGGTGGTATTAGGTTTATGCAACAATGCAGTTGTTTGACTTGTTTTAAAATAAGCCAGTATTTTATTTTCCTGTGTTATGCTCCTAATAATTTTTAAAAACTTTAAAACTCAAGTACTTGATCTTTAGGCTTTTAGCGATGTCCCTCTATTAACTGCGGTGTCAAAGACTGTATTGATGCAGCCACATAGCTGGTCTTTATGTATTCCCTGCTCATTCAATAGGAAAATATGATAGGAATGCTGTCACTGTGCAGTGAGTAAAGTTTGATATTTTCCCTGATTCACGTATCATTAGAAAGAACTTTAACCGCAAAGATTTGAAAATATTTCTTTTGTTATGGTCTATCACGCCAGGCAAGTCTCTTTCTTATATTACCTGTTTAAAAAGTAATCAGTTGGTCAATCTCTTCCCATTTTCCTCATATATGTGTTCACCAAAGGATTTCCTCCCATGCCAGTTTTCCAAAATACAAGTTGAAGGTTGCAGGTAGATGTTATTTACTTATGCTTCAGCTTTTGAATTGCACATAAAAGGATGATTGTCCCACAAAGAACATATAACTTCAGATCTCAGCAGAAAGGTATTTTCCCAGTATATGGGAAAAAGACAATAAGCACAGAAAGCAAGTAACTGTATGCTCCTGTACTTTAGGTAACTTCTGTCAATACAGTTTATATGTTCTTTGACAGCTTTTAATATAAAGACATATTAGGTTTTTTTGAAATTCATGTCTTGATTGCAAATTGGACAGGTATGGATCGAATAGCAGATAATCACTGTCATCAGATGACTGTAAGCCAATTCTGTAACAATGTGAAAAAATCTTGTACTGCCAAATGTCTCATTTAATATCACAGGAAATAATGAAATCATCATTCAAAATTACATTAGTTTTGCTTTTTTTCATCTTCCATTTACTATGCAGGACTAGAATGACCTAAGTCTGTCTGTGCAGGTATGTTGTCTGTATTAAGTATGTTACCTTTCATTTTACTCTTTAAATACACGATTCCCTCTCTGGACTTGTTCTCTGGTGTGGTGATACAGAGAGCTGACTCTCTAGTACAAGCAGGGCAAAGGCTGGTGTCACATCTGTCTGCAGGGGACACCGTGCTAATTTCTCAAAATGCACGTTAGATTTGGAGAGCAAAGGTAAAGGGTGGGACAGTGAAGGAAACCATCTTGCATTTACACCTACTCCTGTAAGAAATGGAATACGACCATCAAGGTTTTAGATTAATCAACAAAAAGCTTCTGGATAGCATGGTATTAGGGCCAAGGCTAAGATACTCTGTATCTGTAACTCCTCAAGGCTCAGTGAAACTTGTTTAGTATCTCCATATATTTTAAAAAGTGAATTTGAAAATGACATGGCTGCTCCATATTTTCTACAAAGCTACGTTGTCACCATTTTTGTTACTCTGAATTACTTGAATAATATTTATACCATTTATACTCAAATTATTTAATTAAGATAGAGGTTGAGCTAAGTGTTCCACTGCTCTTAATTTTGTTCTGGTTGCTCAGACTGAAACATTTCCAGGCAGTGGATGGCCAAGGTATTCTTTTGTGCCCTGTACCAGAAGAATGGCATCTTATGCAGTGTTAACATTTATAAACCTGGAAGTAAAAGTTGGAGTGCTAGTGACCTTACAGCACAAGGTATCATTCTGTATAACTCAAAAAGGATAAAGGAGAATCTTGAGTTATGTCTTAAGGATTGAAGATACTATCCTGAGGTTGAATAGATACAGAAGGAATTAATGACATTGCTTTAAATGAGATTCCCTTTTCTGGAAGGTCATCTGTGTCTTAATATGCTTTAAGATATCATGGCAATAATTTGATGCGGTGAAGAACTGTTTTGTGTGTTTTAAGTGAGAAGTGTCTTGTCTTAGAAATATTTTGAATAAAATGTGGTAATGGGACAAGTGAAATTTACTTGAAGGTCTTGATAAGTTTGGAAGCTTTCATTAAAAGATGCTTCAGATCATTGGAGAGAAAACTAAAACCTGATGAAGAGGTGTAGAAAAAAGGTAGATGTCGTTCTCCAGTCCAAATATAGTAGAACTCATAACCAAAGTTCATTGTAAGAAAAGAATTCCTTTATCTGTAAAAGTGATGCACTATATTGATCAGGATTTCTGTCTTTTGAGCTCCTAGAAGACAGTATCACTTGCTTCTGCCAGAAGGACCAGCCTTCCCAGAGCGCTACCCTTCGAGAGTCAACCAGGCAATGTGGCATGTCATTCTTATCAAAGGCTGAGGAGTATATGAGACAGAAAGAACCACTGAAATATGCTGAATGAAGATGAGTGAATTGTCTGAGAGGCAGAAAATAACATTTCTGAAGAAATTCTCAATTGCATTCAGCAAACTGAATCAAAATAATGTAGATTTGCAGCTCCTCATCTTGCTTTGGTGATGATTTGGATTAAATATGGGGTAAGAAGCTCACACAGCCAGTATGCAAAGGAGACTTATGTGTTAACACAAAATAATTTGTTTGGAAAAAATTCTTCCTGTTAGCAAACATGCAGAGGTCAGATTATACATTTTTATCATGCTTGAGGATTTTAACTCCTTGACCATGTGGAAATAGCTTAGGGGCCAAGTGGTTTCTTTTTTTCTTAAGAAAATAATGTTGCAAACATTGCAGCGCAGAAATCAGACATTTCATCGCTTCCCTTACTGCTAATGAAGCAATGGAGATATCAGACATGGAGTTCAAGGTTATTTTTGCAAACAACATTTTCTTGAACCATTTCTCTGTTTAATATCCAGGGTATTTACGATTTTGGATGTATCCATTTAAAGTTTTTCTGGTAAGTCTTAAAATAAGGAGAGGTGAGCGGTTTGAAACAGATTCCGAACATATAGCTTTGAAATAACTGTGTAAAGAACGTAGATAATAGAATGGCGCAACACAAATTAACTTATGTCTGCTTATAGGCTTACTTTTCTAGTATTGCTTATTTACTAACAGTATATTAGAAAGGATTTCCTATAAATTTTGCCAGGAGGTGACTTTTAGGTAGGGAAGTATTCCTTTACTTGTTACTTGATTTTGTACACTCTTTCTGTCCATGTAATTATTTGTGGTAGCTTATTTGATCAGGGTGGTGATTTTTTTACATCATGTTATGTCTATTAGAGCTCAATTTTACATTATTATTTTGTGTTGGGTTTCTTGCATCATAATTTCTAAAGTAAAAAATTATAGAATTGACAGGACAAGACTGAAGCTTCTTTGTCAGGAAGGAGATGGAATATAAGTGAACAAACTAAGTTTTTTAACTGGGTTTAAAAAAAGAATTCCAGCTATAAAACCAAAAGAATATTAAAAACAGCAGAAAAAAAAAGAAAGAGAAAAAATTATTTAGACAAATTTCATTCCAATTAGCTTGTAGATGAAGGTTCCTTTTTTAAGTGCTATATTCCATAAAAGAAATATAACTCCTAGTTCAAATGCTGAGGTCTGCGTAGGGTACTACCAAGTTTCAGAGGAAAAGTGTTTTCAAGGTCTTTCATGAATGGTATGTTATGGAATGGGGTCACTCGAAAAGGAATAATTACAGAGTGATCAGAAGATTTCTTTGAAAATATTGTGCTAGACCTTCTGTGTGGTTTGTGGAAGAACAGAAATCAGTTTTGCTCCTAGGGTGGGCTAACAAAATGTATTGCGTTTTTGCAGCTACTTCTATCTTTGCCCCAAAAGATGCAGGCATCACCTCGGCAGTGCACTCAGCCTCTGCAAGGTCATTGCCTAGAAACCAAATCTTGCAGTTGTTAGAAGTACAACATATTGCTGCACTGTTTGACCAATTGCAAAAGTTTTGGTTTGATCTCTAATGAGTCTTTGCTCGTCTCCTGTCTTAGCACTACCAGTTGTTAAATAATTAATTTCTCTTTGATTGTACCTCTTGATGTGCTTTTATCAACTTATTTGTATTATTTTGTGTTGTGTTTTATTTGTACTCGGCCTCTTCTCTTTATTTCAGAGCACGGAGTTACTAGAAGAATTAATTTGAGGAATACTTTTTTCACCCTTTTTATAGTGTTCATACTGAGGATCTGTGATCTATAGTAATTCTTATTCCTTTGGAATATAGTAATTTGTTCCTGTCAGCACAGGGGCTGGTTTCTTGTTTTATATTGCTGACTTTTGTTTATGTTGGCGTACTCCCCAATACAAATGGAACATCTGACGAAAATCTATTTGTGTGACACTTCAGTCGAGATAGGTGCTCTGTGTTGCCTAACAGTACAATTTGGGGTCCCCAAGATAAAAGGTGACTGAATGCCAAGATTTTAGTAGAGCTTGTTTGTGCAGATAACAGAGGTAATCCGTATTCTTCAGGTCTGTAAATCAAACAAAGGAGAAATATGTATGCAAACCATTCTCTTAGAGATAGTGGACTGATAGTTTCTTCTTGATAACAATGGGGACAGAAAACTGACACTAGGGATGTTCCTATTTGAAATTAGAGTAGTTAGAAGATTCTTAGAAAGCTTCTCTCCGTTTAGTAGATAGTGCCTAAATAAATTATTCGGTGGTTTGGGGCTTTCTGGCAATTTCTGTTCTTACGAGGTTTTATCTGTTTAGAACCAAATTCAGATCACAGAATAATTAAGGTTTGGAAAAGACCTCTAAGGTCATCAAGTCCAACCAAGATCCTCAAACCATTGTGCCTACTAAGCTGTGTCCCAAAGTGCCACATCTACATGCTTTTTGAACACCTTCAGGGAAGGAGACTCCCCCACCACCCTGGACAGCCTCTGCCAGTACTTCACCACTCTTTCAGTAAAGCAATTTTTCCTAATATTCAATCTACACCTCCCCGGTGCAACTTGAGCACATTTCCTCTTGTCCCATCACTTGGGACTTGGGAGAAGAGACCAACACACACCTCACTACAACCTCATTATAGATCTGAAAGTTGATCCATGATACAGTGGAATAGAAAACCCAGCCGCTGTTGTCTGGACTGTGTTTTCCAGGCTGATAGATGTATCATCCTTAGTGCACATCTATGGAAATATTGTTTAGGAAAACATATGCTGTTTTTTAATGATGCTCTGCAATGATTGTTCCAGGATAAAACAAGATACTGAAATATTCTCTTTTTTAAGAGGTTTAGATCAATAACATGAAATCGAAATTAGGAGTCCTAGTGGCCTAGCAAAGACTTCTTGATAAAATAGTTTTAAAGTGCAACAATTGCTTTTCATCCCCAGATAAAAATATTCCCCAAGTCAGCTGTTTGCAACTAGGCATCCTATTTTTGCTGCATAAATGAGGAACCTCTTATGTTTTGGAGATAACACTCAAGTATTGCTGTTCTGGTGTTCTGCAGGACAAGATTTTCCCACGTTGACAGCCATCCAAGCCATGAATTTCAGTCTTGAAGACTTCTTGCTAATTAAAATACGTTACTCCAGGGGCACCTTCATGAGCAACTTGTATGTACTTTGATACTTGGAAATTCTTAGGGTATCTTTGAATACGAAATTGCTGTTGTTTTTTATAAGGATATGTTAATACACAAATGTTCTAGTGAATTCCTTACCCATTTACTCATAGGTATCTCCTGAAAGATCCTAATTATTGCTTACTTCTCCTCTGTCTGTAGATAAAATGGCCTTTTAATTCAAATTCTGATCAGACATTTTTTTATGCACTGCAAAATCTAGGTAAATAGATGAAAGTACAGACAGTTCATCATACAGCTTCTTCACGATCAGCTGAAACCATATTTTGCTTCTTTTCTTGATCTTTCAGACTGGAATACACCTTACCTGTTGAGTTCTTATCTTTTATTGACCTTTCTCTATCTCTTTTGCAGAAAGGTTATAACAAAATACTTCCAGCATGCAAACTGATGTTCAATAAGTTTTTAAAACAAGAGTGTATTGGTAGATTTTTATCATCCTGTGCCGATAAAGAGTCAGAGTCAAGAGTTCTTGTGATGTTTTTGGTCATGTATATCAGATATATACATCTCCGTTTGAGGGGAAAAAAGCATAAGCTGTCACCCTGCATTCACCTAAACTTTTTTGCTGGGGAAACTTACTTCAGAAGTCTTTTGAACTGTTGTGATCCTGTTACAATGGTTACCCTTCTGCTGTAGAACCATAAAGCCACCTGTAGTAACAAGCGGACGGTGACAATGGACAAATGATGACGTGCGCTCTTCCAGATGACCGCTCTTGTACGTCATCCAGTCCTGTGCGGGGTTTGAACAAGGGAGGTTAGGACAGGACCCAAATATCTGAGCAGAGGAGGGGAACCACCAGGGAATGACAAAATAAGTGGTGGGAAAGGGAACAAAATGTGGTATTTCATCACACTTTGTGATAGAAAAAGATAAGTATGGTCACACTGGACAAAGCATGTGATAAAATGGGGGAGCAGGAACAACCTGTGAAAGGTGTCAGACTGATGAATGACAGGGAAAGAGCAGCAGGTACTGAGAGTTTAGTAGATTGGTTGCTGTCACTCTTTGTATCTTTGTACGAGGTCAGTTTTAGGTTGAAATTTTGACCTGAAATAAATTAAATTGGATCTGTCCCTGAATACTTAGGAATCAAAAATCCAAATATGTTACATGTGTGGATTCTTTTTCCTTGTGTTCTGTGTATTCTTTCTGTGTTTCTTTTGCATGTCAGGTTTGTGAATTGGAGTTGGAAATATTATGTTTGCCATATGCTATCAAACTTTGTTTTTGTTTGCATCAGATCATCTTTATTTGATGCTCACAGCTTTGTTATACCAGAAGTTTCTAAACTGTGCCATACAAGAACAGCTGGTAGGGTGGAGGGACAGCTGTTTGGTCAAATGATACTGGGCCTTTCTTGCACTTCAAAGCAGCTGAGAGAAGATATGATGGGACTGTAGAATATAGCTCTGTTTTTCTAATCTGAGTAATTTTAATATTTGGGAGAACAAATGACCAGTATTGGCAGAAACTGGAAACTGATTCATTAGATAATCTTACTCTTACTGTGGAGTTTGCCTTCTAAAGATGAGAACCTCTGAATTAATTTCATATTGCCAATACTTGTCTGTGATATAAATCAATTACTTTTTATATTTTAATTATTACCATCTTACTTTGGAGCTTTACTTCAGTTTTGTTCAGATGAAAAGTGGGATAACTTATGAATTTAAGCTTTGCCCTAATATTGAAATCTAAACACCTTTCTTCTTGAGCATGAATGCTTGTTCAGTCGCTATTTAAATAAAAGAAGCATTATGTAAGCAGTAACCATCAAGGTTTATTAAGTATGAAGATCCTAAATGTACCTTAAACTCACTAAACTGCTGATCATCAGAAACAGGCAGCATCTACTGAAATGAGAATCATGCCATCCCTGCTCTGTTCCTTAAGATTTCTCCTTATTATCCATTAATGGCCACTAAAGGAGGCAGTACAAGTTGTGGACTAATTGAATCTTTGACTGATACGACAGTCTTTATGCAGTCTTACATAAAGTGAGGTTTTCCTTAAGGTTCACACTACGTTATCTTGACAGTGAAAATCTAGGCAGCTATAAACAAGATCAATAGAAATGTGTAAGCATTGTTGGTGACAACGTAAGGAACAGGGACAACACAAAAATACTCAGTGAATTTTTTGAGTTTGGACATCAATATTTACTGGGAAATGAGCTACTGCCACTATCAGTGTTGCTCATTATCCTTTTTGCTGTATGTTGGTGCACTTAGAGGCAGAACTTCTGATTATGCTACAGGTAAGGTGAAAAATAGCAAGTTAGCTGAAGCCTGTCTATCAGAAAGACACTTTGTAAACCAAATATTTTTTTATATACCAATATTTTGTGTAAATATACTGCCTCTCTGTTAAACTGTGTTACAATGCTTAAGATTTAAGGTCTGAAGAAATAAACCGAGTAGGAAAGGGGTTGACGTGGCTGTTTTTCATAGAGATATGTCTCTTATAGTAATGATTATTTTTCATTCATTTTATGCACGTTAGGAAATTAATATTGTTTATAAGTATTTTCACTGCATGGGTGAGACTGGGGAACTCAAATGGAGAGACAGTATTAAAAGGAGGAGGACTTTAGTTAGATGAATTATAGGTAGTGGATTAGGTTTTGACTTTTATCTCAGGTAGAGTAGAGCAAGAACTGCTAATCATCAGCTTGTGATAAAACTAGAAAATGGCATGTCTGAACATTGGGATAGTATTTTATCATATTAGCTATTGATTTAACACAGCATGAAACAACTGGTTCTATCCCAGTAGTGCCTGGTGGGGAGCAGTCAAGGTACAGATTTACCCCTCCTTCCATCTGCTGCAAACTTCAAAGCCCAATTGTGACCACTTAACTACTAAAATTACTAAACTCAGACATTTTTTCTCTTTTTCAGACAAGGCAATGTGTCTTTGTGTGAGTGCACGTCATCTAGAAGGAAGGAAAGGGCTCCCAGATAAATCATGTCAGGGCAAAAATAATAAATTCAGGAAGCATGGACAGTGAGATCCACAAATCAGTTTTGACTGGGCTGTGTTATACACAAAATATTTTTAATTTTCCTTTTTATTAATCATTAGTTTGAGCTAATGTGCTTATTATCCAAAATACTTGCACTGAAAAACACAGATTGAACACAATGAGGGTATATTTGTATGCAAACAACCTTAATTGCACCATTTTTCTATGTAATTATTCTTTGCATCAACCATTATTTTATTTTTTTATTTAATGGTGAAGTCAGAAATTATCCTCTGCTAATTCTCATCAAATGGGGTTTTTCGTATTTATTATGATTAATATTTTTAGGGCTCAACTGATTTTTTTTCTTATTCTGTGTATTATGTTCTGAAATAAAAAAAGGATTGGTATATGAGTAGAAAGACACCTCTGAGAGAGAGAGTGTGTGTGCTCAGTGAAAAAAGGACAGTGCCCCAAAATAGCCTTTTATGCACTAAAAAGTATTTTTGGAAGGGTCTGTTTAAGTTTTGTGGTTTAAAATAGATCCTATCAGAGTGGCACAAATGTAGGTGGGACAGTTCAGTGGCCTTGGAAACATTTCATTCATCTGCTTTGCCTTCATTCTGAGAACCCAAAGTGAGATCTGTCTTTATGGCTTCCTTTTGGTTTTTAGTCTTGGAGTTCATAGTGGGCAAACTGCATAATTTATTAGTAGATATTAGATCTATGCAAAATTTAGTTTTAGCTGAAAAGCCTAAAAGCCTAAAAAATACCAGTTTTCCTAGGATTTACCTACTGTTAGAAATCTGGGGAGTGAGAGAGCTGAAAAAGATGATGGCAGCATGTAAAAATGACAACTGTTTCAGCCCAGCTACAGGTTTTCATTATAGTTGCTGATCTCTGTTGTGTCTGGTCGGAGAGAGTAGGTACAGGCTGATAAAGCAATAGAGGAAGGAAATAACACTTGGATGCTTCTTTCTGGAAAAGGAAGGAGCTGGTGAAAAGTACCAGTAGATGTCTTGTTACTGTTAGCAACAGGAACCTGGCCTCCAGGTGGAAATACCAGCTGAAACAAAGATGTTTTGATGAACACACCATGTTTTGGGTTATCTGAGAGGTTTATCATCCTTTACCATGGTGTGAGGTGGTTAGTTAAAAAATCTTAAGCATCCTTAGGAATTTTTTCCCCCCTGCATCACTGGCTTTGGGAGCGCTGGCTTTAAAGTTGACCCTTGTGGTTCAAAATTCTCCCCTTAGAGGAAAATGGCTCCATAATTAAATTTTCAAAGATTTAGCAAACATTTATTAATTACAAAGCTACCATAAAGCATAAAGTCGATGGACCACAAGACAGTCTGAATACAAGATCCTGATGTGTAGTTGCTTCTTGTCCTCTAAATAGCATATATTGGAATAATAATTCCATGAAGTTGCATGGTAATAAATGTTACTTTAAAAAAAGGAATGAAAGCAACCAAAAAAAATAAAGCTGAACCACCATAATATACGAGCTTGGTCATTACAACAAGGACTGGAGTTGAGTTGAGCAATGAAGATTTCAGGAAAGAAACATAGGCTTGGTGTCGTACTGGAAAAAGGCATATTTTTTTGAGTTTATGGCACAGGAGTGAAAAGGATGATACTGTTGTGCGGAACAGCCCAGAGCAGAGCTGAAAGCAGCTTGGAGAAACCCAATTCTGGTGAAAGAATAAAGTAGTGTAAACGTAGGGACCAAGATTTGGTAATAGGGCCTGGGAATTCAAACAAGCAAAAAGATGAGTGCTTGTAATTCAAATAAATAAATAAATAGAAACACCCGGCTAACAGGAGTTATTCATTGTTATGTTCGGAGAGTGCTAGCCAACCCCAAGCAATGCTCATTCGAAGTTTTCCGTGCTTGGATTTGTAACGCCTGTATTTCATTATGTTATTCTTCTGTAGGTGTGATCTTGTTAAATTGGAAGTGATGGTAGTGAATTTTCAAGCATCCTCTGAAAACTAGAAGAAGGGAGAGGTCTTTCCTTTTCTAGATGATTAAGTTTAAAAGGCAGAGGTCAGGTAAATATAAACTTTTTTTTCTAAATACGAATGTCTTTTGCAGGGTAGAAATCATCCTGTTATTCCTTAATTTCACAGAAACTATGAGTTCCAGTTCTCTCACAGGTCACCCGTTTTCTTCCCGGCCTACAGCGTATGCAGTCTGTCAGGTTGTTCAAGTATCAGCCACGTTGGTGACATACATGGTCCACTGATCACGAGTTTGAGACGGAAGTGGTTTTGTGGGCAGAAGCTGCATTTTTCACAACCAACATAATACAATGTGTTGTATCCTCCTGAGGGCTGGCTTGACCTTACTCACTGCCCTCACCCCATAATGAAACTAAAAGGGTGTTTGATGATAATTATTGAAAAGCAGATTTATAGACCTGTGACTTCTGTTTAAAATGGGTGGTAGCGTCTCTGCATTCGTTTCACATTAGCACTTGGCGTTTGATTTCTCTCTGCTGTTGTAGGAAGTCGGCGACATTTGGTGGAGTGGCAGAGGACAGGTTTTGAGTTGTGCGTTTCTCTTTCAGAGTTGCCTGCAATATTTTTGTATGCATGAAGGGAGGCCAGGCAAGAGCAGGATGGCTTAGACAATGACTTTTGCCAGCCAATGCCTGCTGCTGAACCGATTCCTTCAATAAGAAGTTTCATACTGTTTGTAGAATAATTTTATTTTCTTTTGGATAGAAATGTATCAGCTTTGGGGGTTTTTTTTATTTTCTTAAGGAAATAGTTGGAAGTCCGGCACTGCATCGGGTTGTATATTGGCACTATGTCACCGTCTACCTGCTTTGTACACACAATCAATAAAAACTCTGCTACATAGGAGCAGGAAAACCCCTTTCGAATTGCAGTTGGAAGCACTGGTCCATTCTTCCTGGATCACCTTTACAGAGAAATGTAGAAGCTTTGAAAACTGGAGTTTGAACACAGTTTCTTAAGTGATTTCAGTTATTTCCTGAAGAAGTGTTGTTGTGTTTCTGTTTGAATAAAAGCTCTGAGATTGTTAAGTTAGAATCACTTATTTTTCTTCTCTGTTTGTTAAACTGTATCTTTTTCATTTCTGCTCAACAAAAAGCACCTATCTACTCAAAAAGACAGAGCTGAAAGTGTACATTCTGTGGTATTTAGCAGTCCCTCTGAGGATCAGGTCACTTTTTTCACCTTGCTTTTAGCAAGAGCAATGGCAAAACTGACTGTTGTCAAAGAACACAAAATAAAATCTTATTTATTCCTACAAATTATTTCTGGTTGTGCTAATCTCGCGTATTTATTTACCTCTAGAGCAGGCACAAACTCCAAAACAGATGCCTGAAGTTTTTTTTTTAAACCATTTATATATACAAGGAAATTCTGATGAATTTTGTATAAAAGCAGATGTTTGTGGTTAAATAAACCTTTTTGTTTACACATATTTCACCAGAAAAAATCTGTTTAATCTGTTCTTGAAACATTGAGCATGGAAAATGGAGAGTTTAAGATGAAAGGATTTACTTGGACCGTTTGTCTGACATGCACCTAGATTTGCTTGTCCATTCGGGGGCTGCTTAGCATTTAGAAGGGGAAAGCTATTCTTGAGTTCAGATATGAAAATATGCGATACCTTATATCAATTATTTGGCTGATTGCTGAACGCACGCGTTGGAGTGAGGGGGCATTGGCTAGTTCTGGCCTTCACTAATGGGAACATTTGAGAATGTGGATGAGTAATTAAAGTACAGAATGCGGAAAATTAGGCCAAAATTGAATAGAAATGAATAAGTATGTGTTCTGTTGTGCAGATGTCGGAAACAGATTATTTTGGATACCTCTTTCTATCTACATCTTATTTGGTTACCATGTAAAACTCAGTCATACACCATGTAGATTGTTTTCTTCCCATTGCCTTTTCTTTTTTTATGTTGTGATGTATCTGTAGGTAGTAATTTAGCAAAATATCCTGTCTGCCAGGTGTGGGAACTGGCTGATTGTATTGTAATACCAGATCATTACTTAATTCATATGCAACCTAGCCTAGCACATGGAAAGCATTATAAATCTATTTACAGTGTGGCTGGTCTGATGATAACATTGTATTAAATTCCCAGGTGAGGCAATTTAAGCAATTGCTTTGCCATGTGTAGGCCATGGAAATTAACTTCTCGTATGCTTTAGTAATAGACAAACTTCATTGTTATGCTCAGATTAGTAGTACAGCAGAATTCTTACAGTCTGGTTACATGTACCCTACTTCACATGTAGAATCATACAGGGGGGTGGTACCGCAGATCACAGATCTTAATTAGTTTAAGCTGAGTTAATTCATTTCAATTCTAATTTAGCTGTGCTTGCCCATGAACACATTCAGTTCTATTGGGAAATGTTAAGGCTTGGGTCAAGTAGACAGATTGTTTAAAGCCAAATTGCCAGACAGAACTGAGCAAGTGTAGCTGTTTGAACAGGGCTTTAAGAAAATCACCCAATCAGTATGCAAAAATCCTGTTCGTAAACCAGGAGAGATCTGCCTGGAATCAGAAATTCTTCCTTGTCAGAAGGTCTGGGTACTGTACTACATTTAAAACAGCCCTTGAAACTTTACCTGTCTTGAAGTTCTTGTAGAAAGTAACTTAACCCTTTTGAGTCATTGTGTGTTCGTGCACACGCTATATTTGAATGCAAACACGTACACCGAGTTGAAAACCCTTGTGTGCTTAGACTTTTTGTCTATGTATGTATATTAAAACCCCCCAAAATACGACGAAAACTTCTATACCTGACAGACCTTTTCAGGCAAAAAACTGCACACAAAAGCTCTTAAACCTATATTGAGCTGCCCAGAAATGCCTTGGATTACAAACTCTGTAAAGCTTCTGTCTTTTCTAGAAACACACATATAAAGTACCAGTAGACAGTGGTAACTGACAACTAAGACTAAAAATGTTGACAATTTCTTGATTTGCCTGGTTAGTTTATGTATAGAAGTCATTAACTATTTATAAAATGCATTATGAATTGGGTTCCTTCAAACTGTAGCAGTGTGTGTGACATTTCCAGCTCAAACTATCATTCTTGCATTTGGCTAAAGTACATATTTATAAACAGCTGATAGTTCTGAACTAAAGAAAAATACATCTAAAAAGTATTTAATTGTTGAATTCAGATGAACTGAACTCATTTTGATGGCCACATTTAAAATTGTTAACCAATACTACTTCAATAAAAATAAGAATACTAATTCAAGATATTGATATTTTGCACAAATCCGTGAAGAACAAATGAACACTTTAGTTCAAAGGCCTTTCCTTTTATATTATTGATTCATTTGGTAGTGAAACTGTGATCAAAAGTAGTATCAAATTATTTATTGATTATGGCAAAGAGTTACACCTAATTGTAGTCAAAGGGTTATTTCTTTTAATATAATTGCTGATTTTCAGATCATGAAAGATTATTGCAATAAAAGAGCAATGATACAAATATATTTATTAAGTTCAGTGGTGATGATATAAAGGATTATTAAGGGCGTCTAAAAATTGTATTGCTATTAAGATTTATTTCTTTCCCATGAAGAATATTCTTTTCCCTTTCTTTCATGCAGTCTCTTATGAATGAGAATATCAACCAGTTAAATCTTTCAAATAAATTATCTGTGACCAAGGACCATCTCAGTCTCTCTATATAATTAGACAACTTGTTCACTGGAGAACAAGCTCATGAAACATCATGCTCCTCATCTGAGTCTAATAATGATAAATACATTCACCACTAACAGAATCAATGGGGCTGAGTCATTTTGTGAGACTAGGAAAGACTGTGCAGTTGAACTACTAGACCTCAAATGGGAAGATCGAATCTTAATCAGAAGATTAGATATTTATTGGTGTATATTTGTAATTTCCTTCCTTGTTTGATGTGTATCAAATAAAAATAGGAAAATAATATAATTGAGCAATCTATGCCAATTTGTTGGCTTTTTGGTGAAAAAAGAGAAAAACAAAACCTATCTCCATATGATATTCTTGCATACTGTGGAGTGTTTTAGTCCCCCATAGTGATGAAATGAATAATTTAAACAGGCAGCTCTGATACCACAGCCTGTTTAAAGGTTCTCATTTCCTTTAATGCTGTAGACTACTTTAGCTTGGTTAGCATGAAACTGAGACAGCTGAGATCTCCAAAAGATCTGGCACAATTCAGCTCTTGTAGTAGGTCCACGGTATGCTTTGTCCTTGCTACATAGATCTGTAGCTTTAATGTATAATCTAGGTCTGAACACGAGCAACTGAATCACGAATTGGTAGGCATTGTAACGATGATGATGGTAATAAAGGGTGAATGACACAGGATAAAAAACTAAAACATATTGCTCTGACGTGACCCCTAGCGTAAGGGGTGACCCGCTGCCAAACTTTTGTCACAAAAGTAATAATTTCCCAGAGCTCAGTATAATTTCTAGGGGGTTGTTTCCTGTGCCCTAGTCCAAAGCACATATTTTTTTGGCACGATTGTCCAATTAGGGAATGTTTGGTTTTGCTGAGTTCCTATTGGTAGTGACTACCACAGCAGAGTGTGTGCTCCCATCAGGAAAGCCCTACAACTCAGTTCTTGCTGCTCTTGGGTTTCTTCCTCTGATGAAGTACAAAAGCGATCATAACTACACTCAAATACAAAGATAACGCATTAAACATCCTTCCTTTCTTCTAGTGGTGATGTAGGAATACTAACTGACTAAGGACCCGTTATTTGGGCAACAGAGACATTGAAAGCTGGGCTGATGTTCTCTTGTGGGCTTCCCGTTGTGCCATTGAACGTTGTTCTGTCTTAGTAATCTTGAGACATTTGCTTTCCATTGCTCAGCACTTGATCAAGTTTAGAACAAGTATGATGATCAGTTCCTGAGCAAATCTAGTCCGTGTAAGCTGTGAATAACGATCATCTCCTAAAGATCTAATGAATTACTGTATCCATTTTGTGGCATTTTTATGAACTGCTGTAAACCAATTATTGCACTGCTGTTCTTTCTGCTTTCTTTTGCCCTTTGATTTCTAGTCCTTTCTTTGTAGGCCTTCATAGCCTTAACAACATAGGAAATGCTTGTTAATTTTCTACATCTTTCAGTTCAACCAGTTTTGTCAAATGTGTGTTGTTCAGGTTTGCCATTCTTCTGTATGGGAGAAGCTCAGTCTTCCTTTCCTGTTTAATGACATCACTGTGGTGTTACTCTGGGTTTTGCGTCCAGCTAGCAAGTGTTCTTCAGAAAAATATATGTATTTCTTCAGTGCCTTCTGATATTGTGTTACTTGTCAAGCTTACCCGATTATCAGAACTCGGATCACACATTACGTATCTTGAGCTTCACTGAAGCTGCTTTCATTGCTGAAATGTGGAGGATGTGACTCTCTTAGAAGTGCTAAGGTTTTGCCATGCAGATTTGTCAAAATGTAGCAGTTGAAGAACTTTGTGATAACTTTTACTTGCAGATTTTTATTTTTTTTATCAAATAGGTATCCATTAGGGGGCTCTCGAGGTTTAGGATGATCAGCCTTGATACCAATGGCTTCGGAGCTTTACTTCCTAACCCTTTTTTCTTTTTGTTTTACAGAAAAGGTCACGGATCGCCTACAGTGATGAGGTGCGGAATGAGCTCCTAGGGGATGATGGGAATTCCTCAGAGAACCAGGTAGGATGCTAATCAAGAAGCCCTAGTGGGTGGCTGGAGGGTGAGGGAGGTCACTGGCACACTGGGCTTCTCAAGCTGCTCCTTAACAGCATTAGCAGCAACTCATGTGGAAGTGATACTGTTTAATGCAAAGCTGGGGTCTTAATCAACTTCAAAATGTTTCTTGGAGATCTTACATTTAACCCTTTAACTTGTGATCACTGTCTGCTATCTTAAAAAAAAATCTTTTCTTCTCTTTTCTTTATTATTTAGTACTTAAGAAATAACTTGAAACGCGCTGTTTGCCGACAAAGCCAAGGTCTTCACCTCAAACACATGTAAAAGGAATAAAAAAAGTACATAATGCAGCTTTGATAATAATGCAGTATAATTAAATCAACACTGGCAGGCAAAACAAATGAAAGTGCGCTTTCAGAGTTAGGTAGTACCCCACTCAGTTTCCTTGTGTGATTCCTTCCCTAAACAGATTTTCCCTCCTTGTACCAAACCCACAAGTTGTACTAATAAAAGCATGACTTCATAATACGTGTTGTACTAGAATGAAGAGTGCTATCCATCTCTTAATGAAGGAAAGCTTGTTAATCCTGAGGCTTTTTTAAAATCTTGTACCCATGTTGTTTTTCTGGTCACTACAGTGAGGATCCTAATAGACTAATGAAAATTGTAAAGGCAGTGTTATATTCAGGAGACTTTGACCCACCTGTTAATATTTCTTTTGGTGCTGAAATTTGTTTGACCAGCTCTGTCTGAAAGCAGAATGTTTCTTTTCTGTTTGAAAAACACGTCAGCTGTAATCAAAGTTATGCATTTTGAATTAGAAGTTAGTTGAAAGTTTTCTTAAATATCAGATTTACTCTTCTGACCAGATAGAACTTAAATTATTTTGGTAGTGAAAGTGAAACTTGTTTAAATTTTTACTTGATAAATGCAATATTAAGTAAGGAAACAGATCAGAACCGTGTTCTGAAATTTTTAGTATCTTCTACCCTCAGTATAAGCTCTGTTCCACTAAGGGTGGAAAAAAAAGGAAGACTTAGCCCAGTACAATGAATTTTAAAGGATGAATCCCTTCAGTCTTAATCTTATACAGTATTTTATATGTGCTGTGTAAGTTTTAAGCTCTGTGATAGACTTTAATACATACATTAATGAAATTATAGGCAGATTACAATGCATCTGTGGACATAAGACTGTAACATACAGCAACTCTAATATCTGCGAGAAGTATTAAATTTAAAAGATATTGATCTTCATGTTTATATATTATATCAAAAGAAATTCCAAAATTTGAATAAAATAAAGACGAGGTTTTATCCCAAATAATGATTTTATGGAAAAGATGATTTTAGGGAAAGGACTTTCACAGTCTGTATGCCATGATCGTAAACTCAGTCTTCTGAAAGTCTTAAGATTCTCGTTTTATTTCTTTTAAGATGCTGCTATTTTTACATTTCAAGAAAATATTCTGTGAATTCAGACATAAAAGGGCAATTGTGATAAGAAGCTTTACTTATAACAGAATATCTTATGTGTAGGGATGAGATAAAATATTTTATTTTCACTTTTTAAGGAATAGTTAAATAACTGGTTCCCATGCACTTTTTGCAAGATCTTTTTTTCTAAACTTTCTAGAAGAAACGTGATCTCATCTCAAGGAACCAAATACCTTCAACTGTTTGTCAACATGAGTTTTTTATTCAAAATGACCACTTCTTAAATGGAAGAAAATTTTGGGTGTTAAAGGAGTTTTATGTAGACATTTAGGAATTCAAAATCCTTTTCTATAACCTAACTTGAAATTCTTACCTTTGAAAACTCTGAATTTCTTTCCTTCCTTGAAAAATGTTATACAACATCACCTTAAATGTCACCCAACTTCTTTTAAAAATGTGAATGCCAGTAGTTTTACAAAATATTATTTATTGTGTTGTTCCAATGATCAAACTCTCAACCTCTTTTTCGTGGACAATATCGTTATTTATATTTGTTCTTCTCTTATATGCATGCAATTGTGGGTAGGAGCAGTTAGTGCAGAAACATCAGCCTGATGTTGAACTTATTAGAATGTACAGTATCCAAATCAAGTATAAGGTTTGGGTACTAACCATACACTGGACGTGCTATATCGATGTGTTTAACTCAGTAACCCCAGGTCTAATACTTTCCACTCATCTACATTATTATATCAATAGAAAACGTGGACTAGATCATGAAGGGATGCTCAGGTGTAATGTACAGCCATATGAAATATATGAGGATGTTTCAAATTCTTGCTTTCATTTTGTCTGATGGAAATTAATATAGGTAGATGGACTGACCCTCACCCCAAGATTGTAGGACTTTTACTTCTCGGTTGGTTTGTATTAGGTTGGATTAGGTAAATTGAACAATGGTGGGTTTGTTTTCCCTGTTTCCTTCACCAAACTGTGAATGGGGAGAGGAGAGATTCCTGTTCTGACAGAGGAGTTGTTGAAAAAAGTTGCCAGCTCAGAATTGTTCCTGTACCAATATTGGTAAAATCTGCCAATAGAAATGCTGAATATCTGATTAAACTGAGGTGTTTCCCAAGAGATGTGAGATGTGAGCTTGCATGTTTCAGGTATGGTCTTCGTCATCATGATAAACATTTGCACAATGGTTTTGTTGGGGGGAGAAGACAAAAAGAACTTAATGTCTACTGGCTAGTATGACCATATTAAGTGTCTAGAAATAAATGAGGCACGGAAATATAAAGAAATGGATCTTTTCTTTATTCAACTTCTGTTTTCTTCAGTTGAGTTCCAAAGGGACAATTGCAGCGATCCACAGCCAAGTTGTAAGCTGCAATGAATAGGCTCATAGGCATGAGTTTCCAGTTGTTCTCCCAAGAAGAAAGACTGAAGTACGAGGAACAGACTAGAGAATTAGCAAATGATGGTTTATCTTCTGTCGTCTTCCATTAGTAGCAATCATCATGTGTAGATGACAACAACTTAGAATACGGTTGTCTTCTACTGATTGTACCAAGATTTAACCAATTGTACTGGGTAAAGCATATAGAAACTTCTTGTAAGAAGTTGTTAGAATTATACAATTCTACTGTTCAAAGTTTCTTCTGAAATAAACCCATAATTGTTTAATGAGGTAAGTGGTGATACAGTGCTTTTAATGCATTTAGGGTTTAGTAAAATCATTGCTTAGTATGCATTAATTTCTTCTTAATTTGAATCAGGTGAATTTAGTCACAAAGAATTTGAGTATCAGGAGATGTCCCATCTCGCATCAATAAAACCGACCTCACAACCCCAACCCTACTGCGTGCATTGAGTTGTTATTTATTTTCCAGGAGTGGTCTGAAACAGGCTCTGCTGCTTTCAAGTCTTATCTGTCATTCTGTCCACCAACATTTGTCAAATCCCATGGAAGTCTGAGTTATTCAATGCAATGATACACTACTTAAAGTTGTGGCTTCACTTCAATAATCATAGAACCGTTTTATGTAGTGATTTGTATGTTTTTTAGAAAATATATGTTGGGTTAAATCAGAAATCCTTCTCTACCAAAGTAGTGTCAGGTACAGTATTGCCAACTTTCTGGAAAAATAACAGTAATTCCTTTCTCTTTCACAACCATGTTCATTAATAAGTTTGAATAAATTCACATTAGGTTAAACTGTGTGTCCACACACCCATACACTGTGTGTGTGATTTGTGGTGAACAAATATTCTGCGGCTACTTAATTTCTGACTACAAAGTTGTGATAATATTAGATTTGGGCTTGCTGTGCATAAAGTGTGTCAAACTTCAGCTACAGACCAGGGGGTGAAGTTGGTCAATTTAATTCCCCAAGATCTAAAGAAGGTCGGTATCATTTCATATAGCCCTGGCAGAGCAGATCATTACCAGACACAAATCTGTTCGTTACATGCCGAGGGTTTATAGCAAAATAAATAGACTGTCATCATAAGTTCAGAAAATTGTGTGTTCGACCCACGATAATGTGTAAAGGGCGTTTAATAGAGTTCAGCATTTATTCGTTATCTATATGCGGACAGAGACGGCGGTAGCGTTATCAGCTTTTTAAAAAAAATTCGGTAGTTTTCTATGTCACGTGACGTGCCTCACAGACACATACATGCACACACACACACGCACACCCCATCTCGCTCCCTCGCTCTCTGCGGCGCAGTTTTGATTTTAGTCACAGCAGAAGGCTTAGCCACAAGAGATTCCACTGGTTCAAACCAGCGTAAACCAGATTTTTTTTTTTTTTTTTTTTTAGCCTACAAAGGAACAGATTACCTCTTGTATCGAATTCTGGATTGCAAAAAAGAAAAATAAAAATCTTTGTTTCAAAAATATGCTTATTATCATAACTTAAAATGGTGGCTGCACACAGCCTAATGCTGTTTACAGTTGAGCGGTAAGCATAATAAAAATAACGTTTCAAAATAGAAAAGTAAAGGTAACACATTTACATCAAGAGCATTGTTAAATAGGGGAAAAATACATCTTTTGTTAATTTGAATGAATATCTTTCAGCCAACGTTAAGAAAAAAACCCTCTCCCATTACTTAGCTTAGCTGCAAATCCCATGCAGAGCTTAAATTCAGCCATGCAGCACAAACAAGATAGAACATTTTTGTTTGGGACCTATTGAAAAAACAAATGTGCAGCATTTTAAAACTCTCATTGATTATAGCAGGGTGGCAAGCCCAAACGGACTCTGTTGCGGGAGAGTAGTTTTAAACTTTGGCCCTTTAAGTATCATAGTCAACTGAAGAATGGTGGCCTCAGAAAGAAAAGATAGCTCTGTGATCAACTCCCAGATCGTCTCTTTCTAAAGAACCTTAATGTTTGCCTTTTTTTGGGAGAGAAGGGGAGGGGGGAAGATCTGGAGAAAAGAGACCAATTTATGATAGGCCAAGCAGTTGAATTTAAGCGCCGGTTTTGGCGGACGGTGCAGTTTTCTTTATACGAAATTCTCCTAAAGTTCCTTTAGGAACCTACTGAAGAGCCAGTTCAGGTCCAGTCTGTGCGGCAGTCGCCATCCTCTTTGCATCCATTTAGAGCCTCAGTGCCCGTTTCGGTAACGGCGTGAGGCGTACGTTCAGTTTTAGACGAGCCATATGAAACAACAGAGAATAATGGAGGTTCTTTTGTTTCCTTCATGCTGGCGGGACTTTCCTAGTAGTAAACATTGTCAGCTCACACATGTGTTGAACATTAGTGTTAGGAAACTGTAGCTGAAGTATCAGCATAAACTGAGATAATGATGTAGCTGTTGTAATTTCAAATTCAACTGGAATCGGTGAGAGAGCTGTAATTTTTTTATAAAGAGCCACTCTTATACAGACATTTGGTGTGAGTAATTATACGTTTTGTTCCAGTACAAATAATTCATCTGTCTCTCTACGGGAAGAGCATTTTACAACATAGCTTGATAATCAGACCAGGGTTTTATTTAGTTTTATATTAAACCTGCCAATAAAATATTATTAATAGTGTTACAATAGTGTTAATTTACAAACATAAATTTATAAGTATTTATGTATATACTATAAAAGTATGCACATACACAGTGTGTATGTATATACACACTATGTGTATATATATATATACACACTGTGTAGTGGTCTAGGATTAAGAACCTGGAATGGGTCTTTTCTGAAGGAAATATGTTTCATGTTGTTCCCTAGTCCTTTGTCTATTTCTAACTATGCTGTGCAATAAATCATAATTCTGAGCCATTTAACTAAGCTGGTTCATTTTTTTTAACTGGAAAAAAAAAACCCCTCTATGTGAGGTTCAATAGTAAAATCAGATGATATAGTTGCATTTGAACACAGGTATATAAAAATTGAAATACCGGTTGCGTGCTATAAAGATACAGTCGTCTATTAATAAGTTAGATCTGCTAGTAAAATAAGAAATCAGTTGTCACAACTAAAATATACAGGAAACATTCTGAAAACTTGTATATACAAAACCACTTCAGCTGTACAATCTTCGAAGAGAGGAATAGTAAACTTGTTTTTTTCTTTATAATATAGACTTCTATGAAGTCATTCCCCTTTTTTTCATGATGGTGTCTTAGATGTGGTTTAAAAGAGAATTTCACACTATTCTCTTTGTTTAATGTGACAGTGTGAGAAAGTGATCTTTATTCGTTCAAAAAACTCTGCATGTAGTCTATGTTTAGGTTCTTTTAATGTGTTTGTCTGTGATTTTTAAATGCTAAACATGTAAACAGATAAATTGTCAATGTTAATTCTGTATCCTGTCACACAACTGATCTTTCTTTCCTGCCATTTCTTTCCTTTTTATCTTTTCTGTGCATTCATGTTGCAGTTGATAAAATTACGTGAAGAGGTGAGTACTTTCTTGCTTTTTGTTGTCTAGCTTTCCCTTTAAAGCTGAGTTTCTAAATCTGAAGTAGATCTTTTTGTTCATTGTTGCAGGGAAATCTACACAAAGCAAAATTATTGATTACATTGCTTTAAGATATTCACTGTTGTGCCTCTTTTTCCCTAATAATTGTATACTTACATAGGAATCTCTAGATCAAACCTTAGAAATTAACATTCTTTGATAGTGGAATTTTTTTTAAAAGCACTAAAAAAGGAAAGGGAAAAAAAAAACCTATTATTTGATCTCTGCTAGAATACCATGATCAAATCAGGTACAGTAATAATCATGTTTGCATCACAAAATCTTTGATAGGGTAAATACATTTATACACTGGTGTTGAAAGTGAAAGCATTGCTTTGGTAAAAACCTGTGTTGAAACACTGTAAAAATGACACAGTATTTCACAATGTTTTGAGTTTGGTGTGAGGTATTCGAGTAGCTCACGTATTATATTGTATACCTGAAAATGCAGTACAGGTAGACCTACGCACACATATCAATATTTATTATTTATTTGTGAGTGCTGTAGATCTGTAGGTGTAAAACTCACTAGAGATCAGTATGCCAGAACACCTTTCTTCCAGTTGTAAAGTGACTCATAAATATTTAGAGAGAGAAACCTATTTTAATGGTCAGTTCCTCAAATATTTCAGTATATTTTCTGAAATTAATCTCCTCTGTTGCCTACTGCTTTAGTAAAGCAGGTATCTGAACTGCTTTTATTTTTTTATTTCCTGATAGTCACCAAAAAGAAGGTCTCAGTAAAGTCAAGATTTACTTGTAGGTCAGATTTCCGAAGGGTTTCTTATGGAGAGTTTGAACCAGTGAAATATTTGAATAAATGTATTTAGAAGCACAAGTATTTTAACACCACATATTTGTCTGGTATCTTCTTTTTGAAACATATGTGCCCAGACGTATCAGTAATGAGTAGTGAGCTCTGCAGGAAAGGATTTATAAGTTTTAGAAATGGTGATGACAAAGAATTGTAAAGTAACCAGATTAAGGACAATGACAGAAAATTCTTAAAAACCAGTGAGATATTTATGATAGAAAGATCCTTTTCCTAGTTCCCTGAATGCTTTATTTTTCCCTCTTCTTGTGAAGCTGATATTAATATGTGAAAGCTATAGAGTAAAACAGTTAACAAAAAAATTAAATAAAATAAACATGTAACCACATGAAAGCCCTCCCACCACTGCTGAGCTCCCCTCCCCAATACTCCCAGTATTTAAACAGATGACAATATTATTGCAAGGGTTTGTGATAGCCTGATTTCTGAGATTTTTTTTAAGAGAACAAGGTTCATTTGCTCCTCTCTTCAGCAGCACCTGCATGTCTGGTCCTGTCCTTTTTGTAAAAGAATGTAGCACGGTCATTTTTGCTTGCAAACATAGATTATCTCTACCTTTATAAACATAAAGATTCCCAATTTATAAATTTACTCCGAAAATTTAATTAACTATAAGGAAGCAAACTGCTACTTAACTGCTTTTCTTTTTGAAATAGCTTTGAAGGCAAATAAGAAAATTCAGGATGTTATTGCAAGGGACTGCAACTTGGGAGCTATGCTGAGCTCAGTCAGACCTTTTGGAGCTTTTAAATCCTCTTTGTTAGCCACCTAAAAAAAAAATTGACGTTGCTTCTAGTAATTTTCCTTTTTTTTGCTTTTCCTTCCTATCCTCAGAACTTACTTGTTCCTCTCTGCATATTGTGAGAGCAGCAGCAAATAGGATTAAATAAAGGGATTTATTGTCTAGAAGAAAATCGTACAGGTAGAGAGAGAAATAATTTACAAAACAATCGTTGTTATTCTGTTTTCTGCACGTAGGTACCTGCTATGTGTCGGATAGGTTGTAGCTGCAATGGTGTTTTTATACCCATGCAAAATGCACATTAAAGTTTAAATGAAGGCTAGTACAGTAACTCAGGCATAATTCGCAACTCGTCACATAGTGAAACATCAAGGCATCCCCAATTATAGTTCTCCTAAGGAGGTATGAACTGATCTTAAAAGACATTGTGGTTTGCCATACTGTTTGTTAATAAAACCTGTGCTTCCTCTCATTACAGGGCTCTATTCTAGCGCACTTGCCGTACACAGGCTTCCGTGGAGGCTGTGTCGCTCTGTCTTTTGAGCTCCTGAGATCTCAGTTTGAATCCAGCCCACATGGAATGACTAAATCTCTAGTGATAGCGTGCCGCTTTGCAAAACTTCCTTATGTAACTCCAGATAGAAGCTGTTTCTGAAGCTGTAAGATGCACTGAATCACCTCGCCACCCACCTCCCAGAGAGCAGGGGATACTGTGGGAGAAAGACTTTGGGGAGGGGTGAGAAGCAGTTGAAAGCGTCAGCTGCTACTGTAGGGCACTGATTTCAGGACCAAAGCGCAGGGTGCCTCCAAAACCAAACAATGTAAATAACGCCACCCTTTATAATAAAAATTAGGTTTCATTATAGAATGGTTTGGGTTGGGAAGGTTCTGAAATCAAATAAGAAAGAGCTCTGAGTTAATGTTAGCACTGAGTTCACAGGGCTTTAGTATTCTAATTGTTTGCAGTAGGACTGAACTGGACTGTGGGCTTGTAATTTACTTTTTAGATATAGAATATAAAACTATACAGTTAATGGTTATTTTTTTCTGTTGGGTAGCTCTCCCATACTGTAATGTGAATTCTGATTATTCCCCTCGCCCCTTAATGTAGCAATATAGCCTTTTAATGTCCAGTATACCACTACAGCACTATATTCTGTAATTATAAGATTCTGCTCACTCCTAGCCTGTGTGTGGTTTGGGGGTTTTTTCTAAGTAACTCTTCTCTAACTTCTAGGATTCTTTCCTTCTAAACTCCTTCTTTATATCCCTCCCTGCTTCTGTTCTTCTTTTCTTTCTTGAGAGACATCTATGTAGTAGTGTTCAGTTTCTGATGTTTTTTACAAAGTTTAAAATATTTAACACTAGTTGTTCTTTAATATCAATCGTGGGGGGCAGCATTTGGAGAAAGACACTGCAGGCTTACACTTAATCTTTTTTTTCTTCTAATGGGCAATGGAGAGGAACCAGCAGCTGTTATGAAAAGGTGCCTTTAAGAAAAAATTAAGCAAAATTAACACTAGTTATGTAGATTGACCATGAGTACTAAGAACATTGCACCACTCTAGTTGCTGTCATGATTTCAATTATAGCATTGTAACTTCTGGTTTTAAATTTTATTAAGTGCTTGTGCTGATTGTTTTTTTTCTTGGTGGCCTGCCCCCCATGAATGCAAAAGGCTTTTTTGCAATTTACCTTTAACCTATCCACTGTGTATTAGACAACTCTATTAATTATTATAGACTGTTATTGCAGCTTTCCTGACCTTCACATTGGGTCCTATCTGTGCTGATCTAAATGCATTGTTTTAATGAT